>CM067842.1:628639481-633439481 GCA_034509565.1 Triticum monococcum
GCAGCGCGGGGCTGCTCGGCCAGCTCGGCTGGGCCTTTGGCCCAGTCGGGCGAGGAACTTTTTTTATTATAAAAAATAAATTCCGCCCGAAAGAAAAATCCTAATATAATATTTTTTTTAAAAAATACCAAAAATAATTTTCACCGTCCAAACCTAATATTTAGGACAAGATGAACATTTTTCTGGCCTAAGAATGAAGTTTTCAAAAATGTATATTTTTCTAGTTCAAATAAAATATTAATTTGATTTTAAAATTTTCCTCCAATATTCCTCTCCTTTGAATAAGTCATTTTATCTTCTCTCATTTATTTTTATTATTGGAAATGATTGGAGAGAAAAATATTAAACTCAAATTGATCCTCTTTTTTCAAATTAAAAAAATTCAAATATGAAAATTTGTGAAATCTCCAACTCTCTCCTTGGGTCCTTGAGTTGCCTAAGATTTTTAGGATCTCAACCAAAATGCAAATAAAATATGATATGCATATGATGACCTATGTATAACATCCAAATTGAAATTTGGGGTGTTACAATAAATACATATAAAACATCCAAGATTGATAATATAATAGCATGGAAAAATAAAAAATAATAGATACGTTGGAGATGTATCAATCTCCTGGTGGTGGCTAGGTGGGGAGGGAGTGGTCCTGGTGCTCGAATTCGAGCGGAGGGACGAGGCGTCCATGGCGGCTATGGCGGACAAGGAGGGGCTCCGGGACTGGGTTGAGGGGCCGGGAAGGTTGATAGTCAAGTGGTGAGGAGGATGGACTGCTTGGAGGAGCTTTGGTACCGCTTATATAGCCGGGGCAATGATACGTCTCCGACGTATCTATAATTTATGAAGTATTCATGCGGTTTTATTATCATTCTTGGATGTTTTACAATCATTTTATAGCAACTTTATATCATTTTTGGGACTAACCTATTGACCCAGTGCCAGTTACTATTTTTGCTTGTTTTTCACATCGCAGGAAATCAATATCAAACAGAGTCCAAACACCGCAATTTTTTTGTGGATTTTTATGGACCAGAAGACATCCAGTGGGCCAGAGCAACACCTGGGGGTGCCCCGAGGGGTACACAACCCACCAGGGCACGCCTGGGGGCCCAGGCGCGCCCAGGTGGGTTGTGCCCACCTCGGTGGCTTCCCGCACCCCCTCTTTGCCCTATAAATCACCAAATATTCCAAAAACTCTCATGTAACCCTAGATCATAATTTCCGCTGCCGCAAGGCTCTACAGCCACGAGAAACCAATCTAGACCCCGTTCGGCACTCCGCCAGAGGGGGAAATCATCACCGGTGGCCATCTTAATCATCCCAGCGGCCACCATGATGAGGAGGGAGTAGACCACCCTCGGGGCTGAGGGTTTGTACCAGTAGCTATGTGTTTAATTTCTCTCTCTCGTGTTCTTGAGATTCCACGATCTTGATGTATCGCGGTCTTTGTTAATATAGTCGAATCATACGGTGTTTTCCCTTTGAGATTTCGTTGTTATCGGACTGAATACTTTGTTGGATTTGAGAGCACTTGATATATGTCTTGCATATGAATACTCATGGTGACAATTGGGTATCATATTGATTCACTTGATATGTGTTTTGGCATTCAACTCGCGGATTCCCGTGGTGACATTGGGGTAATCTATGCATAGGGTTTGATGCACGTTCTCGCCTTTTGTTTCTCGAGTAGAAATCTTGGGGCACTCTTTGAGGTTCTTTGTGTTGCATTGAGTATTATGAATCTGAAATTATTTGGTGTTATTTTAGTACGAACTCTTGGATAGATCGATCGGAAAGAATAGCTTCGAGGTGGTTTCATACCCTACAAACGATTTCTTCTTATGTTGTCCGCTAGATAGGAACTTTGGAGTGATTCTTCATTGCATGTTGAGGGATGGTTATATGATACAATTATATTAGCATTGTTCAGAGATTGCACTAGTGAAAGTACGGACCCTAGGCCTCATTTTCAAGCATTGCAATACCATTTTTGTGCCCGTTTACTATTTGCTACCTTGCTGTTTTTATTTATTCAGATTATAAAAATATATTTCTACCATCCATATTACACTTTTATCACCATATCTTTGCTGAGCTAGTGCACCTATACAATTTGCCATTGTATTGGGTATCTTGTGGACACAAGAGACTTTTTATTATTTGGTTGCAGGGTTGTTTGAGAGAGACCATCTTCATCCTACGCCTCCCACGGATTGCTAAACCTTAGGCCATCCACTTGAGGGAAAATTTCTACTGTCCTACAAAACTCTACGCTTGGAGGCCCAACACGTGTCTACAAGAATAAAGTTGCATAGTATACATTAAGCTCTTTTCTAGCGCCGTTGCTGGGGAGGTAACGAGGAGGAGCTTCCTATCCAATCAATCTCTTCAACAAGAAGCTTGAAAATTTTAATTAAACTCGCACATGATGTGGTGAAGAAGAAGAAAAGAAGAAGAAAGAATAGAGGTAAAAAGGTATCTCTCCCAAATAGTGTTGCTCCTATTATTTTTGTGCCTCATGAAAATGAATCAAAAATAATTGTGGAAGATGATGAACTTGATGATGATATTGCTTCTATGTCTTATGGCACAATGTCCAAAAGCATTATTGATGATGATTTTGTTATGCCTATTGCTTATTGTGATGATTATGATTGGGAAGATAATGATATTTCCTATAACCTTGGAAATCTTTTTGGCACCAACTTGGGAAATTATGATGATATTAATTGTTATACCGTTGGTGCTATTCATACTATTAATGATGAGAGTGATTATGGTTATGATATGCCAAGCCATAAGCTTGGGGATGATATGTTTGATTAGAATGACATGTTTGAGAATTTATTTTCTGCAACTAATATTTGTCCCAAGCTTGGGGATGCTATGCTTAATGAAGATGATCCTTTTAGTCCCCTTACTTTGAATGCTCAAATTTGCTATGATGATTGCATGCTTACCACTTATGATGATTATTGAGATGATACTTATGTTATAAAAAGTATTGCTAATTATTGTCATAATTTTGAATATCCTTTTACTGAACATTACTCTTTTAATATGGGAACAATTTATAGTATTCGAGTTTCCTATGATACTCCCACTATTATGAATGAGAATAAAATTGCCTACATGGAGAGTAATAAATTTTCTATGCTTTTGGATCATGAAAATAATGCTTTATGTGATGGTTATATTGATGAATCTACTCATGATGCTACTGAAAATTATTATGAGAGAGGAACTTATGATTAATGATGCTCTTTTTATGTTTCAATTCTTATCTTTTACGTGAGCATTATTGAAATAATCATGCCTAGCTAAAAGGCATTAAAGAAAATCACTTGTTGGGAGACAACCCAACACTTTTACCTACTGTTCTTGTGTGTTCACATGATTAGTCTACTGTAGTAATCATGTTTGATAGCTTTTGTTTCAGTAAAGTGTCGTAAAGCCTTTTGGATAGTGTGGATGATAGTTGACTTGATTCTGTGCAAATACATAAACTTTTGCTTCCAGAAACAGAATTGATCTGCTCTGCTGAAACGTGATAAATTCTTGATTTTTTACAAATGATTGATATACAAATTTCCCACGTTTTCCAAATTTTTCAGAATTTTTGGAGTAGCAGAAGTATGGTTGTTGTCCAGATCATTATAGACTGTTCTGTTTTTGACAAATTCTGTTTTCAATTCTTAGTTTGCTTGTTTCCTAGTTTGTATGGCTTATATTTCTCTATATAAATTGTGAAAAATGATAAGTTACAATAGGAATTGTGTGGAAATAATTATGAATCTTGTCTTTGACAGTACCAAAGTGAATGGTTTGCTCTTTATCATACTAACCTATCTCACGAAGTTCCGTTATGTTTTGTGTGATTGAAGTTTCCAAGTTTTGGGTGAGACATCAATATGAGGAGAATAAGGAGTGATGAGACCCTAAGATTGGGGATGCCCAAGTCACCCCAAGTTAATATCCAAGGAAGATCCAAGCAACTAAGCTTGGGGATGCGCAGAAGGCATCCCCTCTTTCGTCTTCAACATTATCGGTAACCTCATTTGGAGCTACATTTTTATTACTCACATGATATGTGTTTTGCTTGAGCGTCATTTTCTTTTTGTTATTTAGAACAATGTTTTGCATCTTTTATTTCAATAAAAGTGTCAAGCATAGCCTTTCCATGCTTTTCTTACAAGTATATGAGTTGCTGTTTCAAAACAGAAAGTTTACCGCGGTTGCAAAAGTTCCCTAGAAAAGTCAGAATGTGATAAAATGTTGAAACTTTTTTGAAAAATAAGCTGTGATAAATTTTCTACAGTGTGGTAAGTTTTCATAATTTTTGGAGTTAAATAAGTATTGATACTCTTGCATTCTTTATAGACTACACTGTTTTGGTAGATTGTTGTTATGTTTGCATTGTTTGGATATGTTCGCTTGTTTATTGATTCTATTTGAGGATAGGAGTATTAAATATGAAGAGGCATTTAGTATGCAATGTTGAATAATAATTTTGGTGATTTGCTACAGTAGAGCATCATAAGGTTTTGCATTGATTTATACTAACTTATCTGATGAGTTCTTGTTGAGTTTTGTGTGGATGAAGCTTTTGAGATTTAGGAAAACCGTTATATGAGAGGAATTAAGAAGACACAAAAGCTCAAGATTGGGGATTCCCAAGGCACCCCAAGATAATATTTCAAGAAGTCTCAAGCATCTAAGCTTGGGGATGCCCCGGTAGGCATCCCACCTTTCTTCTTCAATAATTATCGGTTGATCCTAAGTTTCTTCTTCTTCACATGATGTGTGCTATTCTTGGAATGACATGCTGTTTTGTTTTGCTTGCTGTTTTAATAAAATACTTAGATCTGAAACTTTTAAATAAGAGAGAGTCCTCAAATAGCTACCCATTTACATAACTACTCGCTTGATCTTCACCTATATCATTTTGGAGTAGCTTGTCATTTACTCTTGTGCTTTACGTATATCCTATGATTAAATTGTTGAATGAATTGAATATCATGAAGTTAAAATTATATGTTCATATCATGCCTAGTAGTAGTTTCGCATTGGGTTTAGAAAGTGAAATCTTTTGAAGCTTGACAATCACAATATTGGTCATACAAGCAATACCTGAATGATTAGTAGAAGGAAGAGAACTTTCACATGCAAATACACTATCTTGGAAATCTTTTGTGATTGTGAGCCCCCATCAAAATATTATATGCAAAAATTGTTGACGTTGGACAAGGAAGACAACGTAATGATTTATTTTTGTTCATATTCACATAGAATTTATATTGTCATAGATCCTTCAACATGTGGTGCTAGCCCCCCATCTTTGCTAGCCAAAAAATCCGCACCTAGTAGAGATACTACTTGCGCATCCAAAAACCCTTAAACCCAAATCTTATCTTCAAGATTCCACCATACCAACCTAAGGATTGAGCAAGATCCTACAAGTAAGTTGTCATCGGTGCAATAAGGCAATAAAAATTGCTTCTAAAAATGTTAGATCATTTAGTGTAAGAGAAAATTGAGTGTTGTACGAACTTGTGATTGCAAAGAATAAAAGCGACAGACTGCATAATAAAGGTTGCTATCATAAGGGGCAATATAACTTGACGTTATTTTGCACTAAGGGGTTGAGCATACAAACAAATAAGCGCATGGCAACCTCTGCTTCCCTCTGCGAAGGGCCTATCTTTTACTTTTATGTATTTACTTTCCTGCAAGAGTCAAGGTTTTTCTCTCTATTCCTTTTTATTTTCTCTTTTGGCAAGCATCATGTGGTGAGGAAAGATCTAGGCACATATATCCAGTTGGATATGGGTAGCATGAGTTATTATTGTTGACATCACCCTCGAGGTGAATACGTTGGGAGGCGAAATTATAAGCCACTATCTTTCTATGTGTCCGATTGAAACGTTTTGCTCATGTGTATGCGGTGACTGTTAGAAATCATAGAAGACTATATGATGGTTGAGTATGTGCAGCTCTTACTTAAACTCCGTTGAATAAGTTGAATTGCAATGGCTTGGTGACTGAGAACATAGGTTGTTGAGTTTTAGGAGAATTCATTGTTTGAACCTTAACATGTGAATTGGTTGCTACTTTAACATGAGAAGTTTTATAAGAAAGAATTGATGTTATGATGCTAGTAAAAGTGGTTGAAATTGTCATTGATCAAACTTGTGCACTTTGCTAGCATTCACACTTCATAAATTATTTCTTTTATCATTTACCTACCCGAGGACGAGTAGGAATTAAGCTTGGGATACTGATATGTCTCCAACATATCTATAATTTATGAAGTATTCATGCCAATATATTATCATTCTTGGGTGTTTTACAATCAATTTATAGCAACTTTATATCATTTTTGGCACAAACCTATTGATCCAGTGCCCAGTGCCAGTTGCTATTTTTTGCTTGTTTTTTACATCGCAGGAAATCAATATCAAACGGAGTCCAAACACCGTGAATTTTTTTGTGGATTTTTATGGACCAGAAGACATCCAATGGGCCAGAGCAGCACCTGGGGGGTGCCCCAAGGGGGCCACAACCCACCAGGGCGGGCCCAGGCATGCCCGTGTGGGTTGTGCCCACCTCGGTGGCCACCCGCACCCCCTCTTTGCCCTATAAATCAGCAAATATTCCAAAAACCCTCGGGGTAACCCTAGATCAGAAGTTCCGCTTCCGCAAGGCTCTGTAGCCATGATAAACCAATCTAGACCCCGTTCCTGCACTCCGCGGGAGGGGGAAATCATCAACGGTGGCCATCTTCATCATCCCAGCGGCCACCACGATGAGGAGGGAGTAGACCACCCTCAAGGCTGAGGGTTTGTACCAGTAGCTATGTGTTTAATCTCTCTCTCTCTCTGGTGTTCTTGAGATGTAACGATCTTGATGTATCGTGGGCTTTGTTAATATAGTCGGATCATATGGTGTTTTCCCCTCTCTATCTTGTTGTGATGAATTGAGTTTTTCCCTTTGAGATTTCGTTGTTATCAGACTGAATACTTTTATGGATTTGAGAGCACTTGATATATGTCTTGCATATGAATACTCGTGGTGATAATGGGGTATCATATTGATTCACTTGATATGTGTTTTGGCATTCAACTCGCGGATTCACGCAGTGACATTGGGGTAATCTATGGATAGGCACTACTTCAGGATGCTGCTAATGCGACACTGTGATCAGAGACCCTTTGATGAAACTCTGTGCGATGCCATAATCACAAACGGTGGTGTAAAATAACCGTAAAAAGGTGCAAAACGTTTGCGATTGAGGATGCATCAAACACGGTAGCAATTTATTTGTGTGTGCGATGCAGGGCATACGGTTCAGCTCAATTAACCGTTTGCAATGAGGAGGAACAAAAGAAACGGGCATCCAGATGAAGGTGTGTGCGATGTACAACATACGGTTCTCTCAGATGAACTATTTGTGATTAGGCAACAAAAAAGAAATGGTCAGCCAGATCAAAGGTGTGTGCGATATACGGCATGTGGTTCACTTGGATGAACTGTTTGCGTTGAGACATGAGAACATAAACGGTTCAAATGAACAAGATGTGTGTGATACGAGGCAAACAGGTCTGTGATCGGAAATGTGTGCGAAGCCCGATAACAACACAGACGATTACTGCTAACAAGCCGTGTGTGCTGTGAGCAAACGATTGCTGGTATACAATTGTGAGTGATTCTTGCAAACATCACCAATGGGTTCCAGTGTTTAGTCCGTGTGCGATGTGATTTTCTTTGTCCGCACAACATCTACGCTCTATCTACAGAGCATCAACATATATACTTAAGAGGACAACATTGCATAACCAAATTAAGCATACAATTACACAAGTGACTACACACATAACATTTCCACACACCAAAGAAAGCAATTACATGCATACTAAAGTAGGAGAAACGAGGATCTAGTCATCTACTTATTATTGCGACGACGCTTGCCATTGCTCTGCTTCCGGCTGGATCCCTGGATGTTTTGGGTAAGGAGGGACTTCCTCATGTCAACGATCCGCCTGTACATGTCATAGCTCGTGTACGCCTCCTTCACTGAGTACACGACATGAGCTTTGTCGAGTTTCTCCATCCAGGCCGAGTGCCAGGCACACTTGTCCTTATTGCACGAATCCTTCATATCTATGTAGTAGGGCTCGATGATGGCCTCAGCGAGGTGAACCAGTGAGTCCTTCTCATGCTCCTTGCTACCCCTGATCTTGTTTTGGCCTTGGATGCGATAAGATTCTGGCAGGCAATGCCCGAATTCTTGAGTGCCTTTACATCATTGTTGATGTCCACCATAGCGAACATGTAGTGGGGGCTATTGACAAACCTGGCGAAATGCTCACAAGGCCTTGTGGCCAGACAGTAGTGGTAGACGAGGACGTGGTGGCGCACGCACATCTGGGCAACGGCGACCTTGGGATGAGACCCGACACGAGCATGGGTGTACTCGAGGTCAAACCCGACCACCTTGTACTTCTCCTCGGCAAGCAACAACTCCATGATGTGGATGGAGTGCTCCGCCCAGACCAGGTCATTGGTGTACACCACCGAGAGGTCCATGAACCTTCCGTGGGTGTACACCATGGAACGCATGGTGAACTGCTGCTCGTCGTCGACAGCCGCTCGGAGCGCCATTGGAGCCGCACAGGATACCCTGTAAGAATTTCTCTTGGTCGGTGTACTTCTTGCAATGGTGGGGCGCGATCAAAAGGTTGAAGAGACACAAGGGTAGGTTAAATGGCTGCTGTAATAAATGGGGGCAAGCCGGCCTATAATCATCATGTCTTGTCACGGTGTTCATAGCGGAGGATTCGAGAATCCAGTGCACGCTTGACAACACCGCACCCCAGGCGTGGGCTCAAAGAGGCGCTAAATGTATCGTCGGTGAGTCTGTTCCTGCGCTACCGTGCTGTTTACCATGCAAGCTTCCCGCCTGACTAGTTTGGCCACGCCTCGGCTAGAAGAGGGACAAACCGTGGGAGTTTATTGGCAAAAAGCTTTGTAAAAACAAAGTGTGTGGAATGACATCGGTCATAATTTTACCCTTGGGTGATGAGGTCAAAGTTACGAAGAAGGGTGATGATGGACACTCGAGTGCGATAAATAATTCTGCGCTCTACAGTGCACACGGTGGAAGAAACCAACTGTGTGCAATAATGTCAAATATTGCAGTCGAGTTAGCTATACAGACCGTGTGATGTGAGATTGACAAGGTAAATTGATTCGATAATGGTTAATAGAATCTAAGTGTTGGAAATATGCCCTAGAGGCAATAATAAAATGGTTATTATTATATTTCCTTGTTCATGATAATTGTCTATTGTTCATGCTATAATTGTATTATCCAGAAATCGTGATACATGTGTGAATACATAGACCACAACATGTCCCTAGTGAGCCTCTAGTTAACTAGCTCGTTGATCAACAGATGGTCATGGTTTCCTGACTATGGACATTGGATGTCATTGATAACGGGATCACATCATTAGGGGAAAGATGTGATGGACAAGACCCAATCCTAAGCATAGCACAAGATCGTGTAGTTCGTCTGCTAGAGCTTTTCTAATGTCAGTATCATTTCCTTAGACCATGAGATTGTGCAACTCCCGGATAGCGTAGGAGTGCTTTGGGTGTACCAAACGTCACAACGTAACTGGGTGGCTATAAAGGTGCACTACAGGTATCTCCCAAAGTGTCTGTTGGGTTGGCACGAATCGAGAATGGGATTTGTCACTCCGTATGACGGAGAGGTATCTCTGGGCCCACTGGGTAATGCATCATCATGAGCTCATTATGACTAAGTTGTTGGTCACGGGATCATGCATTACGGAACGAGTAAAGTGACTTGCCGGTAACGAGATTGAATGAGGTATTGGGATACCGACGATCGAATCTCGGGCAAGTAACGTACCGATTGACGAAGGGAATTGTATACGGGATTGCTTGAATCCTTGACATCGTGGTTCATCCGATGAGATCATCGTGGAACATGTGGGAGCCAACAGGGGTATCCAGATCCCGCTGTTGGTTATTGGCCGGAGAGTTGTCTCGGTCATGTATGGATGGTTCCCGAACCCGTAGGGTCTACACACTTAAGGTTCGATGACACTAGGGTTATTAGGAAGATTTGTATGTGATTACTGAATGTTGCTCGGAGTCCCGGATGAGATCTCGGATGTCATGAGGAGTTCCGGAATAGTCCGGAGGTGAAGATTTATATATGGGAAGTCATCATACGGTCACAGGAAATATTTGGGGGTATACCGGTATTGTACCGGGACCACCGGAGGGGTTCCGGGGGTCCACCGAGAGGGTCCACATGCCCCGGAGGGCCTTATGGGCTGTAGCTGGAAGGGAACCATCCCCTAGTGGGCTGGGCGCCATCCCCCTAGGGCCCATGCGCCTAGGGTTTGCGGGGAACCCTAAAGTGGGCGCCCTCCCTTGCTTGGGGGGCAAGCCCCCTCCCCCTTGGCCGCCGCCCCCTCTAGATCTCATCTAGAGGGGCCGCCCCCTTCCCCCTTCTCCCTATAAATAGAGGGGCGAGGGGAGGGCTGCAGCACCACATCCAAGGCGCAGCCCCTCCCCTCCCCAACACCTCTCCTCCTCCGCGTGAGCTTGGCGAAGCCCTGCCGGAGAACTGCCACTCCATCACCACGACACCGTCGTGCTGTTGTTGGAGTCTTCTTCCTCAACATCTCCCTCCTCCTTGCTGGATCAAGGCACGGGAGATGTCATCGGGCTGCACGTGTGTTGAACGTGGAGGCGCCGTTGTTCGGTGCTTAGATCGGATTCGGCCGCGATCTGAATCGCTACGTGTACGACTCCTCCAACCGCGTTCTTGCAACACTTCCGACTCGCGATCTTCAAGGGTATGAAGATGCACTCCCCTCTCTCTCATTGCTAGTTACTCCATAGATTGATCTTGGTGATGCGTAGAATTTTTTTTAATTTCTGCAACGATCCCCAACAGTGGTATCAGAGCTAGGTCTATGCGTAGTTTCTATGCATGAGTAGAACACAAGTTGTTGTGGGCGTCGATTTTGTCAATTTACTTGCCGTTACTAGTCTTATCTTGATTCGGCGGCATCATGGGATGAAGCGGCCCGGACCGACCTTACATGTACGCTTACGTGAGAGTGGTTCCACCGACTGACATGCACTAGTTGCATAAGGTGGCTAGCGGGTGTCTGTCTCTCCCACTTTATCGGATCGGATTCGATGAAAAGGGTCCTTATGAAGGGTAAATAGAAATTGGCATATCACGTTGTGGTTTTGGCATAGGTAAGAAACGTTCTTCCTAGGAACCTATAGCAGCCACGTAAAAACTTGCAACAACAATTAGAGGACGTCTAACTTGTTCTTGCAACATATGCCGTGTGATGTGATATGGCCAAAAGTATGTGATGAATGATATATGTGATGTATGAGATTGATCATGTTCTTGTAATAGGAATCACGACTTGCATGTCGATGAGTATGACAACCGGCAGGAGCCATAGGAGTTGTCTTAATTTATTTATGACCTGCGTGTCGACATAAACATCATGTAATTACTTTACTTTATCGCTAACCGTTAGCCATAGTAGTAGAAGTAATAGATTGCGAGACAACTTCATGAAGACACGATGATGGAGATCAAGATGATGGAGGTCATGGCGTCATGCCGGTGACAATGATGATCATGGCGCCCCGAAGATGGAGATCAAAAGGAGCAAAATGATATTGGCCATATCATGTCACTATTTGATTGCATGTGTTGTTTATCATGTTTTACATCTTATTTGCTTAGAACGACGGTAGCATAAATAAGATGATGCCTCGCAATAATTTCAAGAACGTGTTCCCTCTAACTGTGCACCGTTGCTAAGGTCCGTTGTTCTGAAGCACCACGTGATGATTGGGTGTGATAGGTTCTAACATTCGCATACAACGGGTGTAAGCCAGATTTACACACACAATACACCTAGGTTGACTTGACGAGCCTAGCATGTACAAACATGGCCTAGAACACGAAAGACCGAAAGGTCAAACATGGGTCGTATAAAAGATACGGTCAACATGAAGATGTTCACCGATTATGACTAGTCCGTCTCACGTGATGATCGGCACGGCCTAGTTGACTCGGATCATGTATCACTTAGATGATTAGAGGGATGTCTATCTGAGTGGGAGTTCATTAAATAATTTGATTAGATGAACTTAATTATCATGAACATAGTCTAAAAATCTTTGCAATATGTATTGTAGATCAAATGGCCCACGCTAATTTTGCCCTCAACTTCAACGCATTCCTAGAGAAAACCAAGCTGAAAGACGATGGCAGCAACTACATGGACTGGGTCCGTAACCTGAGGATTATCCTCATAGCTGCCAAGAAAGCATATGTCCTTGATGAACCGCTAGGTGAAGCACATGTTTTCCCAGCAGATCAAGATGTTATGAAGCCTGGCAGACGCGCAGTGATGATTACTCCCTGGTTCAGTGCGGCATGCTTTACAGCTTAGAACTGGGGCTCTATCGGATTTCGGGTTTCGGCAGACCCTTAAGGTTCGAACACTGGGGTGCGCGCGGAGATTACGCCTTCTACCTCCCCGCCTCGCAAGGATCTAAACTACTAAAAGAACTGCACAAGGGACACAAGATTTATACTGGTTCGGACCACCGTTGTGGTGTAATACCCTACTCCAGTGTGTGGTTGGTGGATTGCCTCCTGGGGCTGATGATGATGAACAATACAAGGAAGAACAGCCTCGCGAGGGTCTGTTCTTGACTGGGGCAATGAACTGCTAGGAGGAGTTCAGCCACCCTTCTCTCTCTCTCTCTCTTACTCTTACTAGCCTACTGAACCAAAAGCTCGAACCCCTTGCTACGTGGGCGGCTGGCCCTATTTATAGGGGCCCTGGTCCTCTTCCCAAATATTGAGCGAGAAGGGAGCCAACAATGGCGGGCTAATTTGAAGGGGGACAGCAAGTATCAAATACCCTGACAAAAGCAGTCTTCGCCTGCGCAAAGCTCTGGTGATGACGCCGTCTTGGGCTCCACGGTGACCTCCGCCTCCTAGTCCTCCTGGTCTTGGTCTCGTTGCACCGAAATGGAAACCTTTGCCTGATGCCTCGGTACTCCGCGGCTGCGCTTGCCCCCTTTGCACCAAAGAGGAAAGAAGGACGCTGCGCGCGCTGGCACCCGCCTGGTGCCTTGAGTCGTCATGGCTTGCGTCACGGGCACCTCGCGAGGTACCCTGCCTTGATCTCTCCGCCTCCTCGCAAGCCAGCCTGACGAGGCCATGCCTAAGGAAGCTCCATGTCATCCGCCTCGCGTGGCATGGCCCCTCGCGAGGGTCTTGAGTCTTGTGCTGATGAAGATGGGCCATACTGGGCCTCCTTTGAGCCACGCTGCAGGCCGCAGGCAGGCAAGTCTGGGGACCCCCGTTCCCAGAACGCCGACAGTAGCCCCCGGGCCCAAGGCACGCCCGGACTTGGCCGTGCCGAGAGGCGAAAGGGCAAGGGCGAAGCGCCGCGGGCCCTAACAGCCTGCGGCCTTGGGCGCCGCGTGGCGGTTGATGGGACGCGAGCGGCACTACTCCCCCCACGCCCCCTTATTCTGCGCCCTGCTAGGCGGACTTGTAATTGCACACAGCCGCTCCCCTTCCTGTTGCTCGTGCGTCCCCTGTTCTTCCTTCCCTCGAATGCCTGCTCCCGCCTCCAATCAAATCTCGAATCTTCCCCCTCCTTCCCATCGCCATGACTCCGACGAGGAAGGAGAGAGGGGAGAAACCCACGCCTCCGTCTTGTGCGCCGCCATCGGTGGCCCCTGCCGTCGGCCTGTCGACCGTACTCAATCAAGAGTGCCTGGGCAGGGATAGCTTGGCTCTGGCCACCGTCTTCAATGAGTGCGGGAGGACGACGGCCTGGCCCGCGTCCCACTTCTCCATTGACAGGATAGCAACCGAGGTCCCATGTTTTACCGACGCCTTGTGGGCGGGTCTGGTTCCCCCCTTCTCTGATTTCTTCAATGCCGTGATCTCCCATTATCAGATCCACATGATGCATCTAAGCCCTGAGTCCATCACCCTCCTTTCGGTCTTTGCCTTCGTTTGCGAAGCCATGGTGGGCATCCCTCCTTCGGTTTCCTTGCTGCGCCACTTCTTCTCGCTGCACCTTGTCGACCCTTCCCAATGCTGGGCGTGCGCGAGCTTTGCTGAAGAGCCTGAGACCGAGGCCTCTGGGATTGACTTCAAACTCCCCCTACCCGCGGTTGGGTTCCACGAGCGGTGGTTGTACGTGGATGCAGGGGTGCCCAGCCCCCCGCTATCAGAGCCCACCTCGCCTGCTGTCCCCAATTCGGGTTGGGGCCAGGAGACGCTCAAGAGCCCCCGGCTCGTTTTTATCTGGACCCGCTTCACGCTCCTGAGGAAGCTCGGCGTGACGGCGCCCAAAGTGGTGAAGGAGTTTCTGTTGTGCCATGTAGCTCCCCTGCAACGCTACTCTCGCCGGATGTGGGCCTTCCGTGGGTGCAAGGATAACATGAGGCTCCAGGAAGAAGACCTGGCTCCTGCGGCGCTGAAGTCGACGCTCTTGACCTTGGCCGGGGACCCCAACCCCGGCAACGTCCGGCAGGGAGGGGCCTTGCTGTATCTCTGCCAGAGCAGGGCCGACTTCATGAAGCAGATGCCCATCTTTGATGAGTGGTGGCTGCGCCCCGTCGGCCTCCAGGGACCTCGCGAGAATCGAATGGTGGTGACTGCCCTTCCAACCGGGCAAGGCGACTCCTCCTCAAGTGGCGGAGCAGGGAGGCAGGAGGCACCGGAGGCCGAGGGGGCTCCTGATGAGGTGGCAGCGTCGGGTGATGCTCGTGAGGGGACAGCTCCTGAGACTCGTGCCGCTGCGGCTGATGGTGGCAAGGAGCCGCTCCCAGCGCCCGGGGTTGAGGCCTTGGAGGCCCCAGCCGCGTCTTCTGGCGAGGTGATGCACGACACACGCCAGGCAGGCGTCCCTGACATGGACCGCTCTGATGCTCCGTCCTCGCGGCAGGTTGATCCTTGCGCTCTTCTCTTGGGCCGCTTCCGCGTGGACTTTGAGGCCCTCCGGAGGAAGAGGGAGGCCCTGGGTGATGACTTCCCTTGTCGCGTGCTGAAGCGCAGGAAGTACTTCGCCACTGATGAGTAAGTTTTCTTCCTCTCTGGCTCCTAATCCTCTTGTTGCTTTCACTGATCCTTGCTCCGCAGGCCCCTTCCGGCCGAGCTCGCGGAAGTAGCAGACGTGCCGCCTCCTTTGGCCTCGCCCCCTCTACCGCTCTCAAATGCTCTGAGCAGCTCTGCCCTTGTGGTGAGGGCGTATGAAGGGGTGGACCATCCCGAGGTGCACCACGGCCCTTCACTCCTTGCGATTTCCCTTCGTCAGCCCTCTCGGGGAATAGCCAGTCTGCCATGGGCTTCTCGTCTGTTCGTGGACTGCGACTGGTTGAGGCGCCCCCTGCGCCCTTCGTCTGAAGATGGGCTGGCTCCAGGCCGGGCTTCTGGTGCGACGCGCCAGGCTGCCGCGAGGGCGCCAGCCCCCAGCCCCTGCCCGGGGAACGATGATTCGCGGCCCCCGGCTCTTGCTTGGGGTGGATGACGGTGTGGAAGACGTGCTTGAGCGCGCCCGGGAGCGCCGCGCTCGCCGCCAAGGGTTCCTTCGAAGAGCGACCGACGCGGTGAACTTTCTTGGGGAGGAGCTCGCTGACGAAGACGCGCGCCTGGAGGCCGAGGGCCTGCGTCTGGCTGCAGGGAGGCGCGAGCTGGAGGCCGCCATCACCCTCGCGCGCCGTCAGCGTGATCTTGACGATGAAGAGGCAAAGGCGTCCCTGGAGGTCTCTCGAGCGGCCCGATCCCAGGCCACCGAGGAGGCCCGGAGAGCTGACCGATGGCGAGAGTCTACGTAGGAGTGGGCTCGCGAGCTCCTGGCCCGGTGTCACTCACTGGAGGAGCAAGTGGGGCTATGCGAGCTGGCCCTTGCGTCGATGCGGGTGGCCTCCGGCGACCCAGCCGAGCTCCAGAGGCGCGAAGAAGCGTTGACGCTGGAAGCCGCCGAACGCACTCGTGAGTACAAGCGGCTGGAGACGAGGGAGCGCTTGGTGACGCAGGCGGAGGACGATGTCGCCGCACGGGAGGCTTGTGTCCTGGAGGAGGTCGGTCGTCGCGTGGCGATGGCGCGCCAAGACCTCGAGCGCGAGTTCGAGAGGAGACTGGAGTTGATCCAGGTCGAAGCTGAAGGGAGGACCGCAGCCTTGAGGGTCAAGCGGGAGGAGGCGACGCGGCTGGCCGACGCCTCCCGGGCCGTCCTTGAGGTAGCGCAAGGGGAGCTAGCCACCTCCCAGGCCGAGGTGCTCCGTCTTCGTCAGCGGGTGGAGGAGGATGAGGGCGTTGCGCACCAGAATGCGGACGAGATATGTCAGCGGGAGGTCCTGGAGCACGTGCACGGTCCCATGCTCGCCATGCTCCGGGAGAGAGCTAGCGCGGCCTTGGGCAGCATCTGTGAGGCGGCTGTTGGCGAGCCGCACACAGCCAATAATGCTGGCAACCTTCAGTTCTTCACTGCCATGGTGACGCAGCTGGAGGCGCATTCGGCAAGGGCCGATAGGTTGGCGGAAGAGAGGAGCCGCATGCTGCTCGGGCGCGCCTTCTCTCGTGTCTTCAGCCATCTCCTGATCATGGATTCCCGCTTCGATTTTGACGCTGTCATCGCCCCAGTTCCCCAGGCCGTCCGAGGTGAACTGGCGCACTGGGTGGAAGACAACGTGGACGCCCTTGTCAGGGCCTTCACTTCGGACGACGACGACCTGATCGTGGGCGCTGACGAGGGCAGCGCGGCGAACGACCCTGACGCCGCTGGCGGCGACGCAGACGATGATGGCGAATTCGGCAACCCTAACGAAGGCTCAGGAGGTGCTTCCGGGGACGCATTGGGGGATTGGTCCGACTGAATGTGTATCGCTCCTGTCTTTTTTTACCCTGCATGAATAGAACTCAGGTTTTTGACCTGATGGCTGTGGGAGCATTTTGGGAGGGGAAGCCCCTCATGTAGAACCTATATCAGTAGTTGTCATATAGCATGAGCGCCCGCGCCGGGTGGTTGGTAGGTTTACCTTTGTTTCGCGCAAGCCCCGAAGCAGCTTGTGGGAGGGCGTGACGCCCTTGGTGTTCTTTAGTTGGATCCGGTGGACACGTGAGTGTCGCTGGCAGGGACCTTCACAAGCGTTGGCCTTCTTCACAGGCTCTGGGCCTTTTCCTCGAGCGCGAGAGCTTCACAGGCACTCGCCTTGCTTCACAGGCTCTGGGCCTTTCCTCGAGCGTGAGAGCTTCACAGGCACTCGCCTTGCTTCACAGGCTCTGGGCCTTTCCTCGAGCGCGCGAGCTTCACTGGCACTCACCTTGCTTCATAGGCTCTGGGCCTTTCCTCGAGCGTGAGAGCTTCACAGGCACTCGCCTTGCTTCGCAGGCTCTGGGCCTTTCCTCGAGCGCGCGAGCTTCATAGGCACCCGCCTTGCTTCATAGGCTCTGGGCCTTTCTTCGAGCGCGCGAGCTTCACAGGCACTCGCCTTGCTTCACAGGCTCTGGGCCTTTCCTCGAGCGCGTGATCTTCACAGGCACCGGCCTTGCTTCACAGGCTCTGGGCCTTTACTCGAGCGCGCGAGCTTCACAGGCACTCGCCTTGCTTCACAGGATCTGGGCCTTTCCTCGAGCGTGAGAGCTTCACAGGCACTCGCCTTGCTTCACAGGCTCTAGGCCTTTCCTCGAGCACGCGAGCTTCACAGGCACTCGCCTTGCTTCACAGGCTCTGGGCCTTTCCTCGAGCACGCGAGCTTCACAGGCACTCACCTTGCTTCACAGGCTCTGGGCCTTTTCCAAACAGGACAACCTCCGCAGGTACCCAAAAATCCTCCCTAGAGGGAGCAACAGTGGCAGTTTGGGTTGCGCACGAGCCAGGCCTGACCCGACTCGCGAGGGGCTCGCGAGGGGAGGCAGCTATGATGAAGCGGTAACCAGAACGCGAGAAATGGCTCGAGCGAGAATAAGCACCCATTCCCCGAACACACGCAAATCTCAAATTCGAATCCAACTTAAATCCAGCGGGGGAAAAGCTACAGCCAAAGGGAAAGGCAATGAAAAGCAGACAAAAGGCCGCGTCCGGCACCTAATCTAGTCTTGGACGTCTTCTCACCAGCGCGGAGCTAAGTGCTGTCCACTGGGCGTGGGAGGGAGCCCCAGGGCCTGAGGCCGGCACCCCTGAGACTCCGGGGCGTGTACAACCCCACTCATTATTACGTGAGAGTGTCACGGGGCGGCGAGCTTCACAGGCACCGGGCCTTCTTCACAGGTACTGGCCTTGCTTCATATCGCCAGACGAGGGCCCCTCCTTGCGCCACACTCTAGTGCCATCAGCAACGACCGGCACCCAGGACGCCGCCCGATGGGGTAGAGCGGTCGCCAGCGGTTCCCCCGACGACCATGGGTCCTCTGCCAGGGGCAGGCCCTAAGGCAGCTCCCCAGCAGAGGGCCTACCTCCTGAGAACACCTTGCTCCGAACACCGCGGTGGTGATGTCGGATCTCGGCCACTCTCCTGCAGCCCCCTGTGCCCTCCTCCTGAGGGGTAGGAGACTGTGGGAGCGGGGCAGCTGCTTGCCGCGGCGACCTGCACCTCCTGCGACCCATGGTTAGCATATACCTGCTGCTGAAGAGTTGGCGGTGCCCGATAATCGTTGCCTCCAGCGTGGCCAGCGGGTCCGTCCCGGGGCTCCTGGAAAGGCTCAGCTTCCATTGCCTCGTCCCCCAACTTGGGCCGAGGAGCGAGCCTTGTCCGTTCTCGTGAGGGTGTCCTTGGTCCATCATTAGGGGCACGTATTCCTCCGTCGCCGTCATCCTGAGTGCCACGCTGTGATGCCCCGCATGCCACGTGGTCCCACCTGCCATGCCTACTGCTGGGAGGCAACGCGGCCGCCCACCGAGGCCGCAAGTCGCGTTGAGTCCTTCTTCGCGGGCCGGGGGCGGGGGCAGCGCCGCCGCCGGTCCGATGCTGACAGCTTCACTGGCGTCGGAGTAGCCTTGGAGCCCGCGAGCGCGCGCGGAGCCCCCGCGCGGGTCGCCCTGGGCTTGAGATGGGAGCTGGGTGGAGAAGGGGTGAGCCCCCGAGGCGGCGAAGCCCAGGAGCTCCACCACTTGCTCCAGCAGCACGTCGTGGCTGCCCTCCAGGAGTCTGCATCGCAGCAGCTCTTGGGCCACCATGAGCGCGGCCCTCGAGTTCGCCTGCTCCCGGCGGGTGTATGGTGTCGTGGTCGCGGCGTGATTGGAGGCCCTTGCTGCCGACCGTGCGTGCCGCGGCGTAAGAGTTGCCGAAGTCTGTCCGCGTCGCCCGTGGCCCGCAGCGCCCTACGGACCACGAGTTGCCTGGGGCATGGGGTCGCCCGAGGCGAGTGGTTCCGCGCAGTCAGGCCACGCGGCCCATGGGTTGGGGTTGCCCTCCTGGTCGCCGGGCATGGTGATGACGACGCGACGGGGCACGGAGCGGTGGAAGCCGAATTCTGGCGCACCCCTACCTAGCGCGCCAAATGTCGGATTTCGGGTTCCGGCAGACCCTTAAGGTTTGAACACTGGGGTGCGCACGGAGATTACGCCTTCTACCTCCCTGCCTCGCAAGGATCTAAACTACTAAAATAACTGCGCAAGGGACACAAGATTTATACTGGTTCGGGCCACCATTGTGGTGTAATACCCTACTCCAGTGTGTGGTTGGTGGATTGCCTCCTGGGGCTGATGATGATGAACAATACAAGGAAGAATAGCCTCGCGAGGGTCTGTTCTTGACTGGGGCGATGAACTGCTAGGAGGAGTTCAGCCACCCTTCTCTCTCTCTTACTCTTTCTAGCCTACTGAACCAAAAGCTTGAACCCCTTGCTACGTGGGCGGCTGGCCCTATTTATAGGGGCCCTGGTCCTCTTCCCAAATATTGAGCGGGAAGGGAGCCAACAATGGCGGGCTAATTTGAAGGGGGACAACAAGTATCAACTACCCTAACAAAAGCAGTCTTCGCGTGCACAAAGCTCTGGTGATGACGCCGTCTTGGGCTCCACGGTGACCTCCGCCTCGTAGTCCTCCTGGTCTTGGTCTCGTTGCACCGAAATGGCAACCTTTGCCTGATGCCTCGGTACTCCACGGCTGCGCTTGCCCCCTTTGCACCAAAGAGGAAAGAAGGACGCTGCGCACGCTGGCACCCGCCTGGTGCCTTGAGTCGTCATGGCTTGCGTCACGGGCACCTCGCGAGGTACCTTGCCTTGATCTCTCCGCCTCCTCGCGAGCCAGCCTGACGAGGCCGTGCCCGAGGAAGCTCCATGACGTCCGCCTCGCGAGGCTTGGCCCCTCGCGAGGGTCTTGAGCTTTGTGCTGATGAAGATGGGCCATGCTGGGACTCCTTTGAGCCACGCTGCATGCCGCAGGCAGGCAAGTCTGGGGACCCCCGTTCCCAGAACGCCGACAGGCTCCAAAAGCGTTTTGAGCAACATAGAGCATATGAGATGTTCCAAGAGCTGAAAATGGTTTTCCAAGCTCATGCTCGGGTCGAGAGATATGAAGTCTCCAACAAGTTCTACAGTAGTAAGATGGAGGAGAATAGTTTCGTCAGTGAGCACATACTCAAAATGTCTGGGTTGCACAACCACTTGTCTCAGCTGGGAGTTAATCTCCCGGATGATGCGGTAGTTGACAGAATCCTCCAGTCGCTCCCACCTTGCTACAAGAGCTTTGTGATGAACTTCAATATGCAGGGGATGGAAAAGACCATTCCTGAGGTATATTCAATGCTGAAATCAGCGGAGGTGGAAATCAAAAAGGAACATCAAGTGTTGATGGTGAATAAACCACTAAGTTCAAGAAAGGCAAGGGTAAAAAGAACTTCAAGAAGGACGGCAAGGGAGTTGCCGCACCTTGTAAGCAAGCTGCCGAGAAGAAGCCAAAGAATGGACCCAAGCCTGAGATTGAGTGCTTTTATTGCAAGGGAAACAGTCACTGGAAGCGGAACTGCCCCAAGTACTTAGCGGATAAGAAGGCCGGCAATGTCAAAGGTATATGTGATATACATGTTATTGATGTGTACCTAACTAGCGCTCGTAGTACCTCCTGGGTATTTGATACCGGTGCGGTTTCTCATATTTGTAACTCAAAACAGGAGCTACGGAATAAACGGAGACTGGCGAAGGACGAGGTGACGATGCGCGTCGGGAATGGTTCCAAGGTCGATGTGATCGCCGTTGGCACGCTACTTCTACATTTACCTACGGGATTAGTTTTAAACCTCAATAATTGTTATCTAGTACCAGCTTTGAGCATGAACATTGTATCTGGATCTCATTTAATGCGAGATGGCTACTCATTTAAATCTGAGAATAATGGTTGTTCTATTTATATGAGAGACATGTTTTATGGTCATGCCCCGCTGGTCAATGGTTTATTCTTATTTAATCTCGAATGTGATGTTACACATATTCATAGTGTGAATTCCAAAAGATGTAAGGTTGATAGTGATAGTCCCACATACTTGTGGCACTGCCGCCTTGGTCACATTGGTGTCAAACGCATAAAGAAACTCCATGCAGATGGACTTTTGGAGTCTCTTGATTATGAATCATTTGACACGTGCGAACCATGCCTCATGGGCAAAATGACCAAGACTCCGTTCACCGGAACAATGGAGCGAGCAACCAACTTATTGGAAATCATACATACTGATGTGTGCGGTCCAATGAGTGTTGAGGCTCGCGGTGGCTATCGTTATGTTCTCACCCTCACTGATGACTTGAGTAGATATGGGTATGTCCACTTAATGAAACACAAGTTTGAGACCTTTGAAAAGTTCAAGGAATTTCATAGTGAGGTTGAGAATCAACGTGACAGGAAAATCAAGTTCTTACGATCAGATCGTGGGGGAGAATATTTGAGTCATGAATTTGGTATGCACTTAAGGAAATGCGAAATTGTTTCACAACTCACGCCGCCTGGAACACCTCAGCGTAATGGTGTGTCCGAACGTCGTAATCGCACTCTATTGGATATGGTACGATCCATGATGTCTCTTGCCGATCTACCGCTGTCATTTTGGCGTTATGCTATAGAGACTGCCGCATTCACTTTAAATAGGGCTCCGTCGAAATCCATTGAGACGACACCGTATGAATTGTGGTTTGGTAAGAAACCTAAGCTGTCATTTCTGAAAGTTTGGGGATGCGATGCTTATGTCAAGAAACTTCAACCTGAAAAGCTCGAACCCAAATCGAAAAAATGCGTCTTCATAGGATACCCTAAGGAAACTATTGGGTATACCTTCTACCTCAGATCCGAAGGCAAGATCTTTGTTGCCAAGAATGGATCCTTTCTAGAGAAAGAGTTTCTCTCGAAAGAAGTAGGTGGGAGGAAAGTAGAACTTGATGAAGTATTGCCTCTTGAACCGGAGAGTTGCGGAGCTCAAGAAAATGTTTCTGAGGTGCCTGCACCGACTAGAGAGGAAGTTAATGATGATGATCATGAAACTTCAAATCAAGTTGCCACTGAACTTCGTAGGTCCACAAGGACACGTTCCGCACCAGAGTGGTACGGCAACCCTGTCCTAGAAATCATGTTGTTAGACAATGGTGAACCTTCGAACTATGAAGAAGCGATGGCGGGCCTAGATTCTGACAAATGGCTGGAAGCCATGAAATCCGAGATAGGATCCATGCATGAAAACAAAGTATGGACTTTGACTGAATTTCCCGATGATCGGCGAGCCATAGAATAAATGGATCTTTAAGAAGAAGACAGACGCGGATTGTAATGTGACCATCTATAAGGCTCGACTTGTCGCTATGGGTTATCGACAAGTTCAAGGGGTTGACTACGATGAGACTTTCTCACCCATAGCAAAGCTGAAGTACATCCGAATCATGTTAGCAATTGCCGCATTCTATGATTATGAGATATGGCAAATGGACGTCAAAATAGCATTCCTTAATGGTTTCCTTAAGGAAGAATTGTATATGATGCAGCCAGAAGGTTTTGTCGATCCTAAGAATGCTGACAAGGTGTGCAAGCTCCAACGCTCAATCTATGGGCTGGTGCAAGAATCTCGGAGTTGGAACATTCGATTTGATGAGATGATCAAAGCGTTTGGGTTTACGCAGACTTATGGAGAAGCCTGTGTTTACAAGAAAGTGAGTGGGAGCTCTGTAGCATTTCTCATATTATATGTGGATGACATACTATTGATGGGAAATGATATAGAATTCTTGGAAAGCATAAAGGCCTACTTGAACAAGTGTTTTTCAATGAAGGACCTTGGAGAAGCTGCTTATATATTAGGCATCAAGATCTATAGAGATAGATCGAGACGCCTCATTGGTCTTTCACAAAGCATGTACCTTGACAAGATATTGAAGAAGTTCAATATGGATCAGTCCAAGAAGGGGTTCTTGCCTGTATTGCAAGGTATGAGATTGAGCATGGCTCAATGCCCGACCACGACAGAAGATAGAGAAAAGATGAGTGTCGTCCCCTATGCCTCGGCCATAGGGTCTATTATGTTAGCAGTTGCGAAGCTGAAGTCCGTCTGAATTATGTTAGCAGTTGCCTCATACTATGATTATGAGATATGGCAAATGGATGTCAAAACGGCATTCCTTAATGGTCTCCTTAAGGAAGAATTGTATATGATGCAGCCGGAAGGTTTTGTCGATCCTAAGAATGCTGACAAGGTGTGCAAGCTCCAACGCTCGATTTATGGGCTGGTGCAAGCATCTCGGAGTTGGAACATTCGCTTTGATGAGATGATCAAAGCGTTTGGGTTTACACAGACTTATGGAGAAGCCTGCGTTTACAAGAAAGTGAGTGGGAGCTCTGTAGCATTTCTCATATTATATGTAGATGACATACTTTTGATGGGAAATGATATAGAACTCTTGGACAACATTAAGGCCTACTTGAATAAGAGTTTTTCAATGAAGGACCTTGGAGAAGCTGCTTATATATTAGGCATCAAGATCTATGGAGATAGATCAAGACGCCTCATAGGTCTTTCACAAAGCACATACCTTGATAAGATATTGAAGAAGTTCAATATGGATCAGTCTAAGAAGGGGTTCTTACCTGTGTTACAAGGTGTGAAATTGAGCTCAGCTCAATGTCCGACCACGGCAGAAGATATAGAAGAGATGAGTGTCATCCCCTATGCCTCAGCCATAGGTTCTATTATGTATGCCATGCTGTGTACCAGACCTGATGTAAACCTTGCCGTAAGTTTGGTAGGAAGGTACCAAAGTAATCCCGGCATGGAACACTGGACAGTGGTCAAGAATATCCCGAAGTAACTAAAAAGGACTAAGGATATGTTTCTCTTTTATGGAGGTGATGAAGAGCTCGTCGTAAAGGGTTACGTCGATGCTAGCTTCGACACAGATCTGGATGACTCCAAGTCACAAACCGGATATGTGTATATTTTGAATGGCGGGGCAGTCAGCTGGTGCAGTTGCAAGCAAAGCGTCGTGGCGGGATCTACATGTGAAGCGGAGTACTTGGCAGCCTCGAAGGCAGCACAATAAGCAATCTGGATGAAGGAGCTCATTACCGACCTAGGAGTTATTCCCAATGCGTCGGGCCTGATGACTCTCTTCTGTGACAACACTGGAGCTATTGCCCTTGCCAAGGAGCCCAGGTTTCACAGGAAGACCAGGCATATCAAGCGTCGCGTCAACTCCATTCGTGAAAATGTTCAAAATGGAGACATAGATATTTGTGAAGTGCATACGAACAAAAATGTCACAGATCAGTTGACTAAACCTCTTCCTCGAGCAAAACATGATCAACACCAGAACTCTATGGGTGTTCGATTCATCACAATGTAACTAGATTATTGACTCTAGTGCAAGTGGGAGACTGTTGGAAATATGCCCTAGAGGCAATAATAAAATGGTTATTATTTTATTTCCTTGTTCATGATAATTGTCTATTGTTCATGCTATAATTGTATTATCCGGAAATCGTGATACATGTGTGAATACATAGACCACAACATGTCCCTAGTGAGCCTCTAGTTGACTAGCTCGTTGATCAACAGATGGTCATGATTTCTTGACTATGGATATTGGATGTCATTGATAACGGGATCACATCATTAGGGGAAAGATGTGACGGACAAGACCCAATCCTAAGCATAGCACAAGATCGTTTAGTTCGTCTGCTAGAGCTTTTCTAATGTCAGTATCATTTCCTTATACCATGAGATTGTGAAACTCCCGGATACCGTAGGAGTGCTTTGGGTGTACCAAACGTCACAACATAACTGGGTGGCTATAAAGGTGCACTACAGGTATCTCCGAAAGTGTCTGTTGGGTTGGCACGAATTGAGACTGGGATTTGTCACTCCGTACGATGGAGAGGTATCTCTGGGCCAACTCGGTAATGCATCATCATGAGCTCATTATGACTAAGTAGTTGGTCACGGGATCATGCATTACGGAAGGAGTAAAGTGACTTGCCGGTAATTAGATTGAACGAGGTATTGGGATGCCGATGATCGAATCTCGTGCAAGTAATGTACCGATTGACGAAGGGAATTGTATACGGGATTGCTTGAATCCTCGACATCGTGGTTCATCCGATGAGATCATCGTGGAACATGTGGGAGCCAACACAGGTATCCATATCCCGCTGTTGGTTATTCGCCGAAGAGTTGTCTCGGTCATGTCTGCATGGTTCCCGAACCCGTAGGGTCTACACACTTAAGGTTCGATGACACTAGGGTTATTAGGAAGATTTGTATGTGATTACCGAATGTTGTTCGGAGTCCCGGATGAGATCCCGAACATCACGAGGAGTTCCGGAATAGTCCGGAGGTGAAGATTTATATATGGGAAGTCATCATACGGTCACCGAAAATATTCGGGGGTATACCGGTATTGTACCGGGACCACCGGAGGGGTTCCGGGAGTCCACCGGGAGGGTCCACCTGCCCCGGAGGGCCTTATGGGTTGTAGGTGGAAGGGAACCAGCCCCTAGTGAGCTGGGCGCCATCCTCCCTAGGGCCCATGCGCATAGGGTTTGGGGGGAACCCTAAAGGGGGCACCCCCTTGCTTGGGGGGCAAGCCCCATCGCCCTTGGCCGCCGCCCCCCGTCTAGATCTCATCTAGAGGGGCCGACCCCCTTCCCCCTTCTCCCTATAAATAGAGGGGCGAGGGGAGGGCTGCAGCACCACATCCAAGGCGCAGCCCCTCCCCTCCCCAACACCTCTCCTCCTCCGCGTGAGCTTGGCGAAGCCTTGTCGGAGAACTGCCACTCTGATAACCCACAAGTATAGGGGATCGCAACAGCTTTCGAGGGTAGAGTATTCAACCCAAATTTATTGATTCGACACAAGGGGAGCCAAAGAATATTCTCAAGTATTAGCAGCTGAGTTGTCAAATCAACCACACCTGGAAACTTAGTATCTGCAGCAAAGTGTTTAGTAGCAAAGTAATATGATAGTGGTGGTAGCAGCAACAAAAGTAAAGACATCAAAAGTAATTTTTTTGGTATTTTGTAGTGATTGTAACAGTAGCAGCGGGAAAGTAAATAAGCGTAAACCAGTATATGGAAAACTCGTAGGCACCGAATCAGTGATGGATAATTATGCCGAATGCGGTTCATCATGTAACAGTCATAACATAGGGTGACACATAACTAGCTCCAATTCATCAATGTAATGTAGGCATGTATTCCGTATATAGTCATACATGCTTATGGAAAAGAACTTGCATGATATCTTTGGTCCTACCCTCCCGTGGCAGCGGGGTCCTATTGGAAACTAAGGGATATTAAGGCCTCCTTTTAACAGAGAACCGGAACACAGCATTAGCACATAGTGAATACATGAACTCCTCAAACTATGGTCATCACCGGGAGTGGTCCCGGTTATTGTCAGTTCGGGGTTGCCGGATCATAACACATAGTAGGTGACTATATACTTGCAAGATAGGATCAAGAACTCACATATATTCATGAAAACATAATAGGTTCAGATCTGAAATCATGGCACTCGGGCCCTAGTGACAAGCATTAAGCATAGAAAAGTCATAGCAACATCAATCTCAGAACATAATGGATACTTGGGATAAACTCTAACAAAACTAACTCGATTACATATCTCATCCAACCCATCACCGTCCAGCAAGCCTACGATGGAATTACTCACGCACGGCGATGAGCATCATGAAATTGGTGATGGAGGATGGTTGATGATGACGACGGCGACGAATCCCCCTTTCCGGAGCCCCGAACGGACTCCAGATCAGCTCTCTCGGGAGGTTTTAGGGCTTGGCGGCGGCTCCGTATCGTAAAACATGATGATTTCTTCTCTCCTATTTTTTTCTCTCCGAAAGAAAATATATAGAGTTGGAGTTGGCGTCGGAGGGTATCCAAGGCGCCCACGAGGTAGGGGGCGCGCCCTAGGGGGGGGCGCCCCCCACCCTCGTGAGAAGGGTGTGGGCCCCCTAGTCTTCATCTTTGGGGATGATTTTTATTGTTTTTCCTAAGATGTTCCGTGGAGTTTCAGGTCATTCTGAGAATATTTGTTTTTTGGACATAAAACAACACCATGGCAATTCTGCTGAAAACAGCGTCAGTCCGGGTTAGTTCCATTCAAATCATACAAGTTAGAGTCCAAAACAAGGGCAAAAGTGTTTGGAAAAGTAGATACGACAGAGACGTATCAACTCCCCCAAGCTTAAACCCTTGCTTGTCCTCAAGCAATTCAGTTGACAAACTGATAGAAAGAAAGAAAAACTTTTACAAACTCTGTTTGCTCTTGTTGTTGTAACTATGTCAAGCCAGCATTCAAGTTTTCAGCATAGATCATAACTAACCACATTTGCAATAATTCTTAGGTCTCATAATTACTCATATCAATAGCATAATCAACTAGCAAGTCATAATAATAAATCTCGGATGACAACACTTTCTCAAAACAATCATAATACGATATAACAAGATGGTATCTCGCTAGCCCTTTCTGAGACCGCAAAACATAAATGCAGAGCACCTTTAAAGATCAAGGACTGACTAGACATTGTAATTCATGGTAAAAGAGATCCAATCATAGTCATACCCAATATAAACTAACAGTGATGAATGCAAATGACAGCTGTGCTCTCCAGCTAGTGCTTTTTAATAAGAGGGTGATGACTCAACATAAAAGTAAATGGATAGGCCCTTCGCAGAGGGAAGCAGGGATTTGTAGAGGTGCCAGAGCTCGGTTTTGAAATAGAGATAAATTGTATTTTGAGCGGTATACTTTCATTGTCAACATAACAACTAAGAGATGGTGATATCTTCCATGCTAAACACATTATAGGCGGTTCCCAAACAGAATGGTAAAGTTAATACTCCCCCTCCACCAACAAGCATCAATACATGGCTTTCTCGAAACAACAAGTGCCTCCAACATACATCAGGTCCCAGGGGGAGTTTTGTTTGCAATTAATTTTGATTTAGTTTGCATAAAGCATGGGACTGGGCATCCCGATGACCAGCCATTTTCTCGTGAGTGAGGAGCGGAGTCCACTCCTCTTGAGAATAGCCCGCCTAACACGGAAGATAAGGACAGCCTTTGTTGATACATGAGCTATTACAGCATACAAAACAGAATGTTTATTTGAAGGTTTAGAGTTTGGCACATACAAATTTACTTGGAACGGCAGGTAGATACCGCATATAGGAAGGTATGGTGGACTCATCTGGAATAACTTTGGGGTTTAAGGGATTGGATGCACAAGCAGTATTCCCGCTTAGTACAGGTGAAGGTTAGCAAAAGACTGGGAAGCGACCAACTAGAGAGCGACAACAGCCATCTACATGCATTAAAATTAATAAACATTGGATGCAAGCATGAGTAGGATATAATCCACCATGAACATAAATATCTTGAAGGCTATTTTGATATTGTTTCAACTACATGCATGAACATGTGCCAAGTCAAGTCACTTAAATCATTCAAAGGAGGATACCTCCCCATCATACCACATCATAATCATCTCAATAGCATGTTGGCACACAAGGTAAACCATTATAACTCATAGCTAATCAAGCATGGCACAAGCAACTATGATCTCTAATTGTCATTGCAAACATGTTTATTCATAATAAGCTGAATCAAGAACGAGGGACTCATCATATTTACAAAAACAAAAGAGGTCGAGTTCATACCAGCTTTTCTCATCTCAGTCAGTCCATCATATATCATCATAATTGCCTTTCACTTGCACGACCGAACGGTGTGAATAATAATAAGGGTGCACGTGCCTTGGACTAAGCTGGAATCTGCGAGCATTCAATAAATAGGAGAAAACAAGGCAATATGGGCTCTGGGTTAAATCAACAATAATGCATATAAGAGCCACTTCAACAATTTAATTATGGTCTTCTCCTACTGACCCCCAAAGAAAAGAAAAGAAATAAAACTATTTACATGGGAAAGCTCCCAACAAGCAAAAGAAGAACGGGAAATATTTTTGGGTTTTCTTTTTAATTATTACTACTATAGCAGAAAAATAAACTACTACTAATTTTTTGTTTTTTCTTAAGGTTTATCAAACACATAAGAAGAAAGTAGGAAAAAGAAAATAAACTAGCATGGATATTACAGTGAAAAAGTATGAGCACTCACATCTAGCAATGAGTGTGTGTGAACATAAATGTAATGTCGGTGAGAAATACGTACTCCCCCAAGCTTAGGCTTTTGGCCTAAGTTGGTCTATGGCCATGGCTGGCCTGGCGGATATCCATAATAATAGTTTTTGGGGTCGTACTATGATGAGGAAGAATAGTTGGGATCATACTATGATGAAGAAGAAGAAGACTGCCATTGGCTAACAGTCATCTCTGGATCCCAAGAATAAACAGATTGTCGTGGAGGTTCATCTTGTGGTTCCTGTTCTGGGGCTAGTGCAGGATTCTTGTAAGCTTGGACGGCAGCCCACGTAACGAGGTAGGGTCCTACAAAATTAAACAAAGAAGGAGCAGGCAGGATAATAGTCTCAGGATGATGTTTGTTAAAGAACAATTGATATTTAAGCTCTCCTGCCCTATTCTTAACAATAAAATCATGTGCCACCATACTTTTATGATCTAGATAAACACGGGGCAGCACCTTTTCTTCCTTCTCAGCATGCCTAATAGGTATGTTAAAATGTGCAGCTAGGCGTGTGGAATAAACACCTCCAAAGATGGGACCCTTAGTACGGTTCATACTTAACCGTCTAGCAATAATAACGCCCATACTAAAAGTGTTATCACTGTATAAACCGTGGTGCAGAATAATTATATCAGGGATACTAAGGTTTCCACTATTTCCACGTCCAATTAAACAATGACTAGCAAATAATGCAAAGTAGCGTAAAACAGGAAAATGTATGCTAGTGATTCGTGCATCGGAAACCTTTCTAGTTTCTCCTACAGTGATAGTATCAATAAACCCAGCCACATCATCATGATGTGGTTCTTCTGTCTTGCCCTCAAAAAGGGATTAAACAAATCCGACAGAAATCATAAAGTGACATCTCCTTATGCTCATCATATAAATGAAACTCCACCGTAGGTGGTGAGCTCTTAGAATGAAAATGAAAGTTTTGCACAAAAGTATTTGTGAGTAAGAGATACTGATCGCATTGGTCGTGGAGGAAAGCGGTGAGGCCTACATTGTGAGCCAATTCATGAAAATCTTCATAGATACCGGCTGCTCTCAAGAAATCTTCAGAAGGCCATTCACACTCTCGAATCTCCGTGGTGCGCGGAAAATTATACTTAGGCTTCGGTGCCTTTTCCTTCGAGCTTTGGATCGATGAGCCCCTCAAAAATCTCCTCCTTATTTTTCTGAAATAATCTGAAATTTTTAGTAACTTCAAACAAAAGTGAACCAACTTTAATAAAACTGATAGCAACTACTCCAACAAGTGCCTAGAGCCTAAATCAAGCATTAGAACTACTTGGAACCATATAAATTTGACATGCAAGCTCAAGAACATGGTCACCTATGCAGCACAAATTTGCAAAGAATAAAGCACTAGAACAAAAACTAATTGGACCAATGGAGGAGTCACATACCAAGGAACAATCTCCCCAAGAAGTTTTGCGAGAGGTGCTTTGAGAAAGGAGATCAAAAATCACAGCAAAAGTGGCTGGAACTCGTGCTTGAGTTGGTTTTTCGGGTTTGTGTGAGACAGAGGAAGAAGATGGGTGCTGGGATAAGTGTAGGAGGGCCACCGTGGGCCCACGAGGCAGGGGGGTGCCCTAGAGGGGGGGCGCCACCACCCTCGTGGCCAGGTGGCAGCTCCTCCCGCGGTAATTTTTGCACAGTAAATCCTCAAATATTCCCGAAAAAATCATATTAAATTGGCATGGCATTATGAGGACTTCTATTTTCGGGATATTTTTACATTGCACGGATAAGCCAGGAAACAGACAGAAAAATACTATTTTTACTTTATTTCTACTAATTAACAGAAAGTATAGAGAGGGTACAGATGTTTGTGCTTCTAGTTTCATCCATCTCATGCTCATCAAAAAGAATCCACTAACAAGGTTGATCAAGTCTTGTTAACAAACTCATTCCGATAATCATGAAACCGGAGAAATTTGGAATAACACTAAGTTACCTCAACGGGGATATGCACATCCCCAATAATAAGTATATCATATTTCTTTTTGACAGTAGGAAGAGGAAATTCAAAACCTCCAAATATAATCGATGGAATTTTTCCAATAGAATTGATGCTATGAACTTGAGGTTGTTTCCTCGAAAAGTGTACCCTATGCTCATTACCATTAACATGAAAAGTGACATTGCCTTTGTTGCAATCAATAACAGCCCCTGCAGTATTAAGAAAAGGTCTTCCAAGAATAATAGACATACTATCATCCTTGGGAATATCAAGTATACAAAGTCCGTCAAAATAGTAATGTTTGCAACCACAACAGGCACATCCTCACAGATACCGACAGGTATAGCAGTTGATTTATCAGCCATTTGCAAAGATATTTTAGTAGGTGTCAGCTTATTCAAGTCAAGTCTACGATATAAAGAGAGAGGCATAACACTAACACCTCACATAAAGCAGTTTTAATATAATTTCTTTTAATGGAGCAAGGTATAGTAGGTACCCCGGGGTCTCCAAGTTTCTTTGGTATTCCACCCTTAAAAGTATAATTAGCAAGCATGGTGGAAATCTCAGCTTCCAGTATCTTTGTTTTATTAGTAATTGTATCCTTCATATATTTAGCATAAGGATTTGTTTTGAGCACATCATTTATCGCATACGCAAAAAGATAGGCCTAATCATTTCAGCAAATCGCTCAAAATCCTCGTCATCCTTTTTCTTGGATGGTTTCGGAGGAAAGGGCATGGGTTTCTGAACCCAAGGTTCCCTTTCTTTATCATGTTTCCTAGCAACAAAGTCTCTTTTATAATATTGTCGATTCTTTGATTGTGGGTTATCAAGATCAACAGCAGGTTCAGCTTCTACATCATTGTCATTAGTAGGTTGAGCATCATCATGAACATCATCATTAATATTTTCATTAGGTGCATGTTCATTACCAGATTGTGTTTCAGCATCAGACATAGAAATATCATTTCGATTATCAGGTGGTTCAGCAATAGGTTCACTAGAAGTTTGCACAGTTCTATCATTTTTCTTCTTCTTCTTTTTAGAAGAACTAGGAACATAAATATTATTTATTTGAGAATCTTGCTCGATTCTCTTAGGGTGGCCTTCAGGATATGAAGGTTCCTGAGTCATTCTACCAGTTCTAGTAGCCACTCTAATAGCATAATCATTGTTCTTACTATTCATTTCATCAAGCACTTCTTTTTGAGCCCTAAGTACTTGTTCTACTTGAGTGGTAACCATAGAAGCATGTTTGCTAACAAGTTTAAGTTCACCTTTAATATTAGCCATATAATCACCCAAGCGTCTAATCATATAAGCATTTTCTTTTAATTGTGTACCAAAATAAGCATTGAAGTCGTCTTGCTTAAACATAAAGTTATCAAACTCATCCAAGCACTGACTAGCAATTTTAGTAGGAGGGACTTCAGCTTTATCATATCTATAGAGAGAATTTACCTTTACTACCTGTGTCGGGATATCAGGATCAGGGGGTTCTTCAATAAATAAAGAATTAAGATCATATGTTTCTTCAACATGCGGTATATTAAGACCATGTATTTCTTCAATAGGAGGTAAATTCTTAACGTCTTCAGCTTTAATACTTTTTTCTTTCATAGCTTTCTTTGCCTCTTGCATATCTTCGGGACTAAGAAATAGAAAACCTCTCTTCTTCGGAGTTGGTTTAGGAATTGGTTCAGTAATTGGAGCAGGAGTTGGCTCAGGAGCTGGCTCAGGAGGTGCCCAATTATTTTCATTTGTCAACATATTATTCAATAGAATTTCAGCTTCGTCCGGTGTTCTTTCCCTAAAAAGAGAACCAGCACAACTATCCAGGTAATCTATGGAAGCATCGGTTAGTCCATTATAAAAGATATCAAGTATTTCGGGTTTCTTAAGAGGATGATCAGGCAAAGCATTAAGTAGCTTGAGAAGCCTCCCCCAAGCTTGTGGGAGACTCTCTTCTTTAATTTGCACGAAGTTGTATATTTCCCTCAAAGCAGCTTGTTTCTTATGAGCATGGAAATATTTAGCAGAGAAGTAGTAAATCATATCCTGGGGACTACGCACACAACCAGGATCAAGAGAATTAAACCATATCTTAGCATCACCCTTTAATGAGAACGGAAATATTTTGAGTATATAGAGGTAACGTGATCTCTCATCATTAGTGAATAGGGTAGCTATATCATTTAACTTAGTAAGATGTGCCACAACAGTTTCAGATTCATAGCCATAAAACGGATCAGATTCAACCAAAGTAACTTTATCAGGATCAACAGAGAATTCATACTCCTTATTAGGAACACAAATAGGTGAAGTAGCAAAAGCAGGGTCGGGTTTCATCTTATCCCTAAGTGATTCTTTGTTCCGTTTAATTAATAACCTCTTAAGCTCATATGTATCTTTGCAAGCTAAAATAGCGGCAGAAGATTCCATATCAAAAAGATAGCCCTCAGGAATAACAGGCATATTTTCATCATCGTATTCAGATTCAATAATTTCTTTTTCTCTAGCCCTAGCAATTTGTTCATCAAGAAATTCACTAAGGGGCACAGTAGTATAAGGCATAGAAGCAGTTTCATCATAAGTATCATGCATAGCAGAAGTGGCATCATCAATAACATGCGACATATCAGAACGAATAGCACAAGCAGGTGTAGGTGTCGCAAACTTACTCATAACAGAAGGTGAATCAAGTGCAGAGCTAGATGGCAGTTCCTTACCTCCCCTCGTAGTTGAGGGATAAATCTTGGTTTTTGGATCTCTCAAGTTCTTCATAGTGTCCAACAGATATAAATCCCAAGTGACTCAAAGAATAGAGCTATGCTCCCCGGCAACGGCGCCAGAAATTAGTCTTGATAACCCACAAGTATAGGGGATCGCAACAGCTTTCGAGGGTAGAGTATTCAACCCAAATTTATTGATTCGACACAAGGGGAGCCATAGAATATTCTCAAGTATTAACAGCTGAGTTGTCAATTCAACCACACCTAGAAACTTAGTATCTGCAGCAAAGTGTTTAGTAGCAAAGTAATATGATAGTGGTGGTAGTAGCAACAAAAGTAAAGACAGCAAAAGTAATGTTTTTGGTATTTTGTAGTGATTGTAACAGTAGCAGCGGGAATGTAAATAAGCGTAAACTAGTATATGGAAAACTCGTAGGCACCGGATCAATGATGGATAATTATGCCGGATGCGGTTCATCATGTAACAGTCATAACATAGGGTGACACAGAACTAGCTCCAATTCATCAATGTAATGTAGGCATGCACTCCGTATATAGTCATACGTGCTTATGGAAAAGAACTTGCATGCCATCTTTTGTCCTACCCTCCCATGGTAGTGGGGTCCTATTGGAAACTAAGGGATATTAAGGCCTCCTTTTAATAGAGAACCAGAACAAAGCATTAGCACATAGTGAATACATGAACTCCTCAAACTATGGTCATCACAGGGAGTGGTCCCGATTATTGTCACTTCGGGGTTGCTGGATCATAACACATAGTAGGTGACTATAGACTTGCAAGATAGGATCAATAACTCACATATATTCATGAAAACATAATAGGTTTAGATCTGAAATCATGGCACTCGGGCCCTAGTGACAAGCATTAAGCATAGCAAAGTCATAGCAACATCAATCTTAGAACATAATGGATACTAGGGATCAAACCCTAACAAAACTAACTAGATTACATGATAAATCTCATCCAATCCATCACCGTCCAGCAAGCCTACGATGGAATTACTCATGCACGGCGGTGAGCATCATGAAATTGGTGATGGAGGATGGTTGATGATGACGACAGCAAAGAATCCCCCTCTCCGGAGCCCCGAACGGACTCCAGATCAGCCCTCCTGAGAGGTTTTAGGGCTTGGCGGCGGCTCCGTATCATAAAAAGCGATGATTTCTTCTCTCCGAAAGAAAATATATAGAGTTGGAGTTGGCATCGGAGGGCATCCAGGGGGCCCACGAGGTAGGGGGCGCGCCCTAGGGGGGGCGCCCCCACCCTGATGAGAAGGGTGTGGCCCCCCTGGTCTTCATCTTTGGCGAGCATTTTTTATTGTTTTTTCTAAGATGTTCTGTGGAGTTTCAGGTCATTCTGAGAATATTTGTTTTCTGCACATAAAACAACACCATGGCAATTCTGCTGAGAACAGCGTCAGTCCGGGTTAGTTCCATTTAAATCATACAAGTTAGAGTCCAAAACAAGGGCAAAAGTGTTTGGAAAAGTAGATACGACGGAGACGTATCACACTCCATCACCACCACGCCGTCGTGGTGCTGTTGGAGCCTTCTTCCTCAAACTTGCCATCTGATGTCTACTACACAACCGTCTTCTTGTAGACATTGTTGGGCCTCCAAGTGCAGAGGTTTGTAGGACAGCAGCAAATTTCCCTGAAGTGGATGACCTAAGGTTTATCAATCCGTAGGAGGCGTAGGATGAAGATGGTCTCTCTCAAGCAACCCTGCAACCAAATAACAAAGAGTCTCTTGTGTCCCCAACACACCCAATATAATGGTAAATTGTTTAGGTGCACTAGTTCGGCGAAGAGATGGTGATACAAGTGCAATATGGATGGTAGATAAAGGTATTTGTAATCTGAAAATATAAAAACAGCAAGGTAACTAATGATAAAAGTGAGCGTAAACGGTATTGCAATGATAGGAAATAAGGCCTAGGGTTCATACTTTCGCTAGTGTAAGTTCCCTCAACAATGATAACATAATTGGATCACATAACTATCCCTCAACATGCAACAAAGAGTCACTCAAAAGTCACTAATAGCGGAGAATGGACGAAGAGATTATGGTAGGGTACGAAACCACCTCAAAGTTATTTTTTGCAATCAATCCGTTGGGCTATTCCTATAAGTGTCACAAACAGCCCTGGAGTTCGTACTAGAATAACACCTTAAGACACAAATCAACCAAAACCCTAATGTCACCTAGATACTCCAATGTCACCTCAAGTATCCGTGGGTATGATTATACGATATGTGTCACACAATCTCAGATTCATCTATTCAACCAACACAAAGGACCTCAAAGAGTGCCCCAAAGTTTCTACCGGAGAATCATGACAAAAACGTGTGCCAACCCCTATGCATAGGTCCCCAAGGTCACGGGACCCGCAAGTTGATCACCAAAACATACATCAAGTGAATCACGTGATATCCCATTGTCACCACAGATATCCACGACAAGACATACATCAAGTGTTCTCAAATCTTTAAATACTCAATCCGATAGGATAACTTCAAAGGGGAAACTCAATTCATTACAAGAGAGTAGAGGGGGAAGAAACATCATAGGATCCAAATATAATAGCCAAGCTCACGATACATCAAGATTGTATCACCTTAAGAACATGAGAGAGAGAGAGATCAAACACATAGCTACTGGTACATACCCTCAGCCCCAAGGGAGAACAACTCCCTCCTCGTCATGGAGAGCACCGGGATGATGAAGATGGCCACCAAAGAAGGATTGCCCCCTCCGGCAGGGTGCCAGAACGGGTCTAGATTGGCTTTCGGTGGTTACGGAGGCTTCTGGCGGCGGAACTCCCGATCTATTGTGCCCTCGGATGTTTTTAGGGTATATGGAGATATATAGGCAAAAGAAGTACGTCAAGGGGGTCACGAGGGGCTCACGAGGGTGGAGGGCGCGCCTAGGGGGGTGGGTGCGCCCCCCTGCCTCGTGACCTCCTCGCAGATCTCCCGACATGCACTCCAAGTCTTCTGGGCTTCTTTCCTTCCAAAAATGAGTTCCGTGAAGTTTCAGGTCAATTGGACTCCATTTGATTTTCCTTTTCTTTGAAACCCTAAAACAGGGTAAAAACAGAAACTGGCACTGGGCTATGGGTTAATAGGTTAGTCCCAATAATGATATAAAAGTGTATAATAAAGCCCATAAACATTCAAAATAGTAGATAATATAGCATGGAGCAATCAAAAATTATAGATACGTTGGAGACATATCACCCTCCTCCTTGCTGGATCAAGGCGCGGGAGACGTCACCGGGCTATACGTGTGTTGAACATGGAGGCACCGTTGTTCGGTGCTTAGATCAGATTCGGCAGCGATCTGAATCGCTACGTGTATGACTCCTCCAACCGCGTTCTTGCAACGCTTCTGACTCGCGATCTTCAAGGGTATGAAGATGCACTCCCCTCTCTCTCATTGCTAGTTACTCCATAGATTGATCTTGGTGATGCATAGAAATTTTTTAATTTCTGCAACGATCCCCAACACTAGGACCATTGCATATTAAGGTCAAAATAGTGCTAGCAATATACGAGTCTCATACGATGCCATTTCAACGATTGTAACACAAAAGCTTGAAATGTTACAATGTTCAAATTCCAGAGTTATATGGCTCAATTTCAAAGATTACAAGGTTCAAACTGATGTTAGAAATGAAACTCAGCTCATCAGCTACAAACGCTCGCGCTGATGCGCTGAACCTGGATATTAGAGAGGTTCAAACTAATATCACCACTTCTAAGGCTGGCTTCGAAATCTCACAATTTTTGCAAAGGGGTCAGCCACTAAGAAGTCATGTATGGGGTTGACCCGATGACTTCCAATTACTCTGTCATATGAAGTTCCAAAATGAAATTCAACATTTTTGGAACCTACTCCATTCTGCCATAGGCGCCGGCGCTGATCAACAGACCATTCATTTTTGCGAAATAAATGTAGGGAAAACCTCATTTCCTTCAGCACCCTTGCTCTGAGAACAAAGAACCTGGCGAATATAATCTCCGGTAAGGTCCCTCGGTAGGAGTTCAAAGTAATTTATGAGAGATGCAGATCTAGGCATTCGACGTGATTGTTATATTGTATCAAATTATCCACCACTTGGCCTAATCTTATTTGCAAAAGAAGCAAATGTGTTAGTGCGTACTTGCAGTTTTGAACATTGTATTAACATGGGCATTTGATTACATTCTAGAAAAATGTAGCCTTCTTCACAAGAGGTTGGAGTGGATGAGAAGTTCCCTAAGAAAACTAGTAGAGATGAATCCAAAGGAGAAATGCTTATTGATTGTAACCATATGGATCAAGCAACCAATATGGGGGGCATGTATGTACTGAAATCCCCCAAAAGAATCTTCAGAAATCATAGTACATTGTCATTGTAAACTTGGAAAAAGGTGTCACAAATTGAACTCCCTTATGGTTAACATTTAACAGGAAAGGAACATCACCTTGATATATAGCTTCTCCAGGCACGGAAAGCATCTCAGGAAACTGACAACTTGCTCCAGGTCGGACCCGATAGATTCTAGTGCCAAGACCTTCACTGTGCACAGTCTCAGGGTCAAGCTTGTCGGAATCACTTTTTGAATGACAGATGAACAAACATCTTCAAAATTAGAAATAATGTTAATTTGTAGAAGGAGAGGTAGAAGGCGGCTGTTGTACCTGAACGGGTGTGGATCCAATAACAAGTTCGGAGTATTTGTCAGACGAGTAGCCCAAACTGTCAATTTCGACGCAGAAATGACAATGATTCTTGTTGGACCTTCTTGATCAACTACAAGTAATCTCTGAAGTGCCGGTGTGTCCTGGATGACCATACCATCGTCCACCTTTTGTGATGTCTTCCTGCCGCACCATCAACACAGATAAATAGTCCGGAGAGTCATGGAGGTGATGTGGAAGGTAATCAACCCACTGATCGCCTGAAGACGAAGGTACTCGAGTGTAGTACAGCCATGAAGCAGGCGCTCCATGTCACTCTTTGAGAGGCAGACGAGACGATCTTGAGGTGCTTCAGTTGTGGTAGAATAAGAGCGGGCGCGTCATTAAGGGCCAGGAAATGGCAGTTCCTGAACTTGGCGACGCAGCGTGGGCGCTGGGCGGAGTGCGGACGTTGGTAGCGACCGCATATGCCCATCATAAAAAGTGAGCTCCTCGAGCTGATCTAGGGCGAGGGATCGGAACAAGTCGTCAAGCTTGGCTCAGTCCTTGCCGTTGGAACGGAACTTGCCCATTCTAAGGCCTCTGGTTGGGCCAAGGTGACTGTCGAGGATCTTGGAGAATGCATCCAAGCTTTTGCGATAGCCATGGCAGAGCTCGTGGGTGTCGATGAGGTCGAGAGGGCTGGAGTTCCATAGGTGGCGCCACCGCCGGGAAAGGAGGGTTGTCCGCGCCCCATATTTGATTGGGAGGAGGGAGATGATGACTCTCAACATATCATCAGGGAGGCTGCTGATTAAGTCTAGGCCTGCTGGAGTCGCTTGCGGTTCTAGCTCGCCCCACCTCCGCTTGTTGGCAGCCCCGTTCTCCACCTTCGGAGTCTCCTTGTCAGTGGCGCTTTCTGATAGAAATGGGAGTACAGGGAATATTTAGTTAAAACAGGGCAACAGAAAAGTGTATTCGTAACTAGAAGTTATTAGGTAGGAATATAGTAAGACAAGGGAATTACAATTAGTTGCTTAAATACTACACAATTCATTTCACATTGCTGGGTAAGTCAACATATGCAGATAGTTGAAAAGAAAACTTACTTCGAACAAAGTCTGGACGGATGATTTTGTTGGGGAAGTTAGCATATATCTCATGACCAGGCCCTTCTATGTGCAGTGCAATTTTAGTGCCAGCTTTTAGTACATAAAACTTTGCAATTTCATTCCAAAAGCTAGTGCCAAAATAGGAGTCACCACGTTCATCAAGTCTTACAGTAGCAACGATTGTAAATCCATCGTTTGTGTGCAGTATGACATTCGTGGAGCCTTGATGTATGTAAAGGGACAAAATTTGCACTACATAATCTGTTGCATAGCGAGGGATGTCCTGCTAAAATGGTAGGATTGTTAAAGAAAATATGGTAACATGCAAATATGGGCCCAAATTGAAAGAACTGTACAACAGTTGAAATCAAAGGACAGAAGTCTATAATTAAACAGATAGGGTAAACATGATGTCATGGAAATATGAGAGTAATCAAAAGAACAATACATCATTAATTTGCCTAATATAGAAAGAAGAGGGGGGAAATCCCCTTTGATGTATATGGTGCATGTGGCACCTTTTATCCAAATGTAGCAACATTTAGAATATGTTCAGGAAAGTAGGCCATGCCAACCGATTTAGGGTGAGATTGAACATACCGCGCACGTCCTCAAGTTATCTGGTACGATGAGATGGAATCTCTGGCGGCGGTCGCCAAGTCCTGAAGTGTCGGTGCACTGTACATTCTATGAATGAAAGAAAACCCTCAAATCAGCTCGAATAAAAATGAATTCACAGTGATTTCTGCCGGGTGATTAAAGGAGGCAGATGAACTGGGATAAGAGATGAGATAATATCTTGTTAAACTAGTTACTTTGTCGTCCATGAGAAAGAACACTCAGTATGGAAGATTCCCCAACCGAGCGGAGCTGGGTCGACCGCGAGCAGCATCGAGAAAGTCGATGGTGATAGGCGGCGGCAAGCAGAAGTGGCGAAATGCGGTGGGCTTTGCTGGCAGCCTGGCGGCGGCGGCAGGTGTCGAGCTAAGTGTTTACCGCCGCGATAGGCAGTTCCATGGCATGAACGCAGAGGAGCTTGTGCAGGTGTGAATGGGAATGTACCAGAGGGGCCGAGGGGGTGGTGGGCGGGGTGAGGGTTTTTGTGACGTGGATGGTGTGGGTTTTCTTTTTTCTCTTGAATTGGGTGGTGAGGGTTTTCTGTCCCACAAAGAATTTTGTGGGCGATGGTTTGCTATAGCGAACCAATCACACACCGTGAAGTAGGATGAGGAATTTATGGCTATTTATTTATACATATCCAGAGATTATGGTTCGATTTTTAAGCGCAGTCGTCTATGTACAGACCAATCTTGAAGAAAATAATGGCACAAACCTATGTAGGTCTTTGAAAATCAATTGTCAAGCCCTGGCTAGGAATTACTAGCACGAACACTAACCATAGTCGGATTACTAGCAGAAATCATTTGCACAGATGAAACAACTGATCACTTATCACATGTACTGTTTAAACAATAAATAAACTACACGGATCCAACGAAACTTACTTAGATTTCATGGATTGGGAGAGCATAAGCATAGGATTTCTATTCCAAAAAGGGGGAGGCCGGAGTAACTAGAGAAACCCTATGATCTATTTAACACATAAATGGGTATAGATGACTAACCAGCTGTCCGTCATCATCGGTGTAGTCACTGGAGTGGTCATCGGAGTCGTCGCTGGAGTGGTCGTCGGAGTCAGCGTGGAACTCCGCCTTCGGTTGTGGAAGCTCGATGCCGTCGATGATGTCAGGTTGTAGTGATAACTCGCTGGCAGTGATAGTTGTTAGCATTCTGGAATGGGGGTCCCCAGACTTGCTTGCCTGCGGCCCACAGCGTGGCTCCGCCAATGGCCTGGTACGACCCATCTTCATCAACCAATGCTCAAGACCCTCGCGAGGGGCCAAGCCTCGCGAGGCGGACGGCACAAGACCTTCTAAATGGTGGCCTCACTAGGCCGGCTCGCGAGGAGCGGAGAGATCAAGGTGAGGGGCACCTCGTGAGGATCCCGTGGCGCGAGCCATGACGACCAAGGCTAAGCAGGTGCCAGGCGGGCGCCAGCGGGCATAGAGCACCAGTTGCCTCTTTGGTGCTAAAGGAGCAGGAGTAGGCGAGGAGTCCCGAGGCATCATGCAAAGGTTTCCATATCGGTGCAACAAGACCAAGACCAGCAGGACGGAGGTTATCGCGGAGCCCACGACGGTGTCACCACCAGAGCCTTTGGCAGGCAAAGACCACCTTTTGTCAGGATAGCTTGTACGAGATGCCCCCTTCAAATTGGCCGTTGTGGGATCCCTTCCCGCCTAATATTTGGGAAGGGGACCGGGGCCTCTATAAATAGGACTAGCCTCCACCATAGGAGGGACGAGAGCTGGGATCGGATCCATTCCACCCTCATATGCACCAGCTCACCGAGCTTAAGAACACCTCTCCTCAGGAGGTTGTTCTTCCCTTGTACTTGTTCATCTTCTGCCTACAAGGCAATCCACCGCACCACACTGGAGTAGGGTATTACACCACATCGGTGGCCCGAACCAGTATAAACTCATGTGTCCCTTGTTCTTAGAGTTCGAGGAGCTGAGCTTTGAGATCGTGGTGAGTGAGTGAGCTAGGGAGAGGGAGAGATCTTCGTGCGCACCCCAGAGTTCGAACCTTAAGGGTTTTGCCGGAAACCGAAATCCAACATTTGGCGCGCCAGGTAGGGGCGCACCGAAGCTTCCCTCTCCGTAGCCGACCCGCTTGAAAGTGCGTTATATCGACTAGAGGGGGGGTGAATAGGCGATTTTTATGAAAGTCTTCAAAACATGGAAGTTTCGAAGACAAACGAAAGAATTAAACCTATTACCATGCAGCGGAAGGTAGACTACACTAGGTAAACCATAGTCATGTATTCAATGAAGTGAAAGCACAATGACTAACAGCAGCTAGGTAGTAAGGACCAGGTAGGAAGATGTTAGGAAGCCAAACACATCACACAGTCACTCAGTGAAGACAAAAGATAGTGCAAACATACAATGACTTCACAAGGAGTAACAGTAAGAAAAGAGAAGGGAAGGAAGAAACAAGTGACTCGTTGAAGACAATGATTTGTTGGACCAGTTCCAGTTGCTGTGACAACTATACGTCTGGTTAGGGCGGCTAGGTATTTAAACCTGAGGACACACAGTCCCGGACACCTAGTCCTGAACACGCAGCTCAGGACATCCAGTCCTCACCGTATTCCCCTTGAGCTAAGGTCACAGAGACCTTGCCCAATCACTCTGGTAAGTCTTCAAGGTAGACTCCCAAACCTTCACAGACTTCGTTCACCGGCGATCCACAATGTATCTTGGATGCTCAGAACGCGACGCCTAACCAGCTGGAGGATTCACAGTCCTCAAGTGTAATAAGTCTTCAGATCACACAGACAAGAAGACTTAAGTGATGCCTAATTCTCTTTGGCTCTGGGTGGTTAGGGCTTTTATCCTCGCAAGGAATTCTCTCTCAAAGGCTTCGAGGTGGGTTGCTGTCAAACGACAAAAGCCGTACTCTAAATCTAAGCAGCCAACCATTTATGGTTGTAGGGGGTGGGCTTTTTATAGCCACTAGGCAACCTGACCTGATTTGTCCGAAATGACCCTGGGTCACTAAGGAACTGACACGTGTTCCAACGGTCAGATTTCAAACTGACGCGGCAGCTTTACTTGGGCTACAAGCAACGCTGACTTGTCCGACTCTGGACAAGATTCGCTCTCATAGTCTTCGCTCGAAGACATGGGTTTTGTTTAAGCATCACTTCAGTCATTCTGACTGGTTCTCTTGGACCCCACTTAATAGTACGGTGGTTCCTATGACTCAACGAAGAAGAAAAAGAACTACGAAAGATCTAAGTCTTCGAGCTCCATAGGCTTCATGCGATGTCTTCTATTGTCATAGTCTTCAATGTGAATATGTTCATATACCACCTTTGACATCAATGTCTTCATACATTTTTAGGGGTCATCTCTGGTAGGAAAACCAAATCAATGAGGGACTTCTACCTGTGTTATCCTGCAATTCTCACAAACACATTAGTCCCTCAACTAGGTTTGTCGTCAATACTCCAAAACCAACTAGGGGTGGCACTAGATGCACTTACAATCTCCCCCTTTTTGGTGATTGATGACAAACTAGTTGAAGTTTTTCAACGGGGAATATAATATGTGAAATTGTAAAGGATAAGGAATTGTCTTCATAATTTGCAAGGGCTCCCCCTGAAGATGTGCATATAAGTAATTTGCTTTTGGAATGCAAATGCACATGGAAGGTTGTGCTTGTGGAGATCCTCTTCAACTTATGATGACAATCCACTATGCATGTGAAGGTATGTGAAGATAATGACATGCATAATGGAAAATGGACGTCTGCAAAATGATCTAAGTGCGGAATTTATCGTCGCACATGCGGAATTTATCATCGCATCACAAGGTGGCAATAAGTAGCAGACGACCATCGAGTTTAAGTGTTACAACTCAAAGAACCAAATGTATCAAAACGAGAGTTGTAAACACGAAGCAAAATGTAAAGCACTCGCCCATATGGACCCTCTTGAAGACTATCAAACTCATATGCTTCTCCCCCTTTTGTCAGTAAGGACCAAAAAGGTTCGAAGACATAGAGCATCTACTCGTTCCCACGGGGAGTAGGTGAAGCAGCAGGGTCATCGGTGGTGTTCGGCGGTGCAGAGGAACTTGGAGCAGTGTTGAAGCGTGCTGAAGGAGGTGGCGGTGAAGTGGCATCGTCTTCATCCTCGATCACTCTGGCATTCACAGTTGCCGCAGAGGAAGAGAACTCAGAGTCTTCAAGAGATGGAGTTCGTCGCAGCACTGCCCTTCGAGGAGGTGTGGAGTCAAACTTGAAGCGTTCCGAGAAGCCATCCTCTTGAAGATCATCTTCAGAGCACATCAGCGTCAGCCCCTTCCATGTGCGTCAAGAGGTTTCATGGGCAAAAAAAGCATTCTTGGTGGCAAGATTGCGAATGCGGTTGACATCCACCAAGAGGCTTTGCATTTGACGCTTTAGCCAGTCATGATGCCTATCCTGTTTCTGATGAAGAGCCACAAGAAGCTCTCGGTCATTGAGAACACGAGTGCGCTTCTTGGGTCGCTGGGCAATGGTGCTATCAGTGGCTTCAGTAAGGGCAGGATGTGGTGAATGTGTAGTGCCAGCCAAAGGATACACACGAGTGACTGCTTCAACTCCTTCAATGTCCTGAGAGAAACTTTGATGCTCTGCATTCTGAAGACTTAGAGGTTCCTTGGCAGGCTTAGGATAGATGGCTTTAATAGACATATCCACATCAGGCAGAAAGATCCGATGATTGCGAGCAGATGGCTGATATGAGATAGCGGAGTGAAGTTTGATCAGCCGCATTACCCATGGGGCGTAGAACTTCAAGCCAAAAAGATCAGAGCCTGAGGCAGCAAGTTGGTGAATGAAGAAGTCCTGTGCATTGAAGCATTTGCCATGAAGAATATAGAAGACCAAAGTCTTCATTGCACCTTCCAGCTTGGCATGTGGAGAATGTCCTTTGATTGGCCAAAGAGTTCGCCTTATGATGTGATAAATAGTCCTTGGCAGATACTCAAGGTCTTCAACGAAGAACTCCTTGGATATGCAGCATCTTGGGGCAATGGCTTCCTCATACTGAGCATCTGACTCATGTTAGGTTCAGGCTTCTGAAACATGCTCTCAACAGCTTCACTGTGAAGCTGACAGCCATGTTCGTAGAGATCGCCAGGAGTGGGCAAACCAGTGAGCTCAATGATGTCAAAGGCTTTGGCTTCGTCGGGTTCAGCCGTAGCAGGCTTCTTCTTCTTCTTGGCAGCCATCCTGGGGTCTATGCCAGGACGCCCAAGGGCCTTGCGCTTCTCAGGCTCATTGTTGGCTTGCACACACCTGTCAGCCAGGACCTTCATGCGCTCACGAGAACCCTGAGCTTCTGCACGTTTCTTGAGAAAGGCTTCCTTGAGCTCGTGCAGCATAATCTTGAAGTTCTTCACCTCTTGCACGCTGAGCTTGGCCATATGCTTCTTGAACTGAGATTTCTCAAAGTCAATCTTCTGCTTCAGTTCAACAATGTGTTGGGCGATGGCTAGCTCTGAAGCAATGGCGCCATGGAAGGCAACACTGAGGCCAATGGGAAGTTGCAGATCTTCGAAGCTGATGTTGGGCGTGTCAAACCATTCATCAATGAAGTTGTGGATGATTGCCACGTCAAAGAGAGGCAGATTATTGAAGATTTCTGCTTCTTCTTTTCTCTTGATCGGTTGCTCAAGAGCGTCATCTGCAAGATCTTCATCACTTGACAGATCAATGGCATCATTACGCAGAACATCAGCAGCTGTCAGTTCTTGGCTGGTGTGTGGCAGAGGCATCTTGACCTTCTGGGCTTGGAGATGCGTGACAAATCTTCAGACTGCACACTGTCTTCAGGAGGTGCAGTTGCCAGTGGCTTCGCCTGTGAGATTTTTGGAACAGAGGCAAGCTTTGAATCTTTAGGCTGCTTCTTTGGCTTCGGCGCTGCAGGCGCTTCATCTGATTCAGCGTCATCTGCAGGCTCATTCACGGCTATCCCTTGAACCAAGATATGGGTGATGAGACCTTCAAGGTTGTAGAAAGGACTGACGACATTGGGTCCTGCATCTCGTGTGCTGTCAGCCCTTGGAGCAGAAGGACCAGGGTTGAAGTCTAGTCCCAATGTCTTCTTGTTCTGCTTTGCTGAGTTCTGGGCAAACTGGAAGTTGCACTTGAACATAATGTCGTCACGACACCATAGCAGTGACGATGGGTCAGCATCCGCAGGCTGTGGTCCATGGACCATGTAGGGATAGAAGCCTTGTTCAATGGCTTCATCTCTGGTCCTGGGTTGAAGATTTTTGTAGAGGATGTCTCCCCATGGTCGCTTGATGGCATTCTTTTCAGCATATTCCTTTGTCACAAATCTGTACTTGAACCACTGTTCTGCCCAATAGCGTCGAATCCATTGGATTCGTGTCTTGCGCTGATTGTAATCCTCTTCAGGATCTGTCTTGTACAGCTCTGAGAGGTCATCGGGCAGATCTCTTGATGTTTCTCCACGACGCTTTCTGCCACCCTTCGTTGCTGATTTCTCTGAAGCCATGAACTTTAAACTGAAAGGCTTCAATGCGTTCAAAGGCTTCAAAGGCTTTCGTTTGCTGGATAGACAGGAACTGGCTTCGGGAGGATTTATGTGAACCAAGGGATTCTCCCACGGACATGTACCTGTGACAGCATTAAGGTGCGAGGGAAGGGGAAGAGGTCATATGCATTCTCAGAAGATTTTGAAGATAAATCAGTTTAGAAGACATTGACCTCATCGTGCGAAGACATTCACTCATAGATAAGAGTTGGTTCCAGATTTGTACAAATCCACAGATCAGTACAAGTGAGGAATCTAACTACTTTGTGAAGCATAAGTGAATATACTAGGCATGTTATGAGATGTAGTATGAAAGAGATCCAACTTGTGTGAATAGAAACTGCTTGTGGTAGAAAGTGATAAAGCTATAGGATCAAAGGGGCCGTAAAAAGGAAGTTGTATTTACCCCATGAAGAACTGCTAGACGGAGTGGAAGAGGAGGCCGAGCAGTTCGATCTTCCGTGCCCTAACTTGGCGACGGAGGACACCTACGTTGACGGTGGAGAGGACGATGTCCGCGGTCGGCGTGAGGACGGTGTCGGAGAGGTTGCGGCAGCGAAGTGCTTCGTCACCGGCGTCGTCGAGGGCTAGCGGTGGCGCTAGGGTTCGTGCAAGAGTGGAAGGAGGGATAATGACTGTGGTGAGGTGTGTATTTATAGGTACAGGGGCGGCACTGCGTTATTACACAAGTGCCCCTGGCGATTCACATCTGAGGGACACATGGCCATCATGCAGCATTTCGGGGGTTGTTCCACGTCCCACGCACACCTGGATTGTCGGGTGGTCATTCTCACTTCTCCGGGTTTCAGGTGAAGGAATGAGCATTGAAAACGGACTTAATGTTTGTCTCTGTATCTTCTGCTGACAAGGACGCAGAGAAGACATTCGACAGTTTCAATAGAATGCATATGATTTGGAGAGATAGAGTTTGAGATAGAAAGCATAGAGAGGTTAGGGTCCGATCACATTTACTTAGTTCAAAAGATTCAACAAGAAGACATAGCTATAAGTGAATGCTGTAGAGGACAGAACACTAGTATATATATATATATATATATATATATATATTTATATATATAGTCAACATAGTGATGATAATCATGAAGACATGTTGAGATTGAAGCCAAACCAAATGTGAAGACATAGCAAATGTAACGCCATGAGTGAAACACTTCAAACAGAACATTTGGTGGTGGCGTTACCCACAGTATAGGAAGTATTAGACCCAGACATGGCGCACAATTATCGTGGCGCTCCGAAGTCAAATTCCACATTAATGTATTCACACTTAGAATGTATGTCTTCATTTATGGAAGATATACTTTACTTCGTGTGCTACACATCTAAGTCATCAATATGCATAAGTGTTAGCATGTGTGCTTGATCACAGGACGTTTGAGGATTCCAAGATATTTAGCTCACACCGTAACTTGCAAAATCTCTTCTCATCCAAGGGCTTGGTGAAGATATCTGCCAATTGCTCTTCAGTGTTGACGTGTATGATATCAATATCTTCCTTCACAACATGATCTCTGAGAAAGTGATGACGAATTTCAATGTGCTTTGTCTTCGAGTGCTGAACTGGGTTGTTGGCAATCTTGATGACACTTTCGTTGTCGCAGTAGAGTGGCACTTGCTTCAGATGAATGCCATAGTCCTTGAGAATTTGCTTCATCCACAGAAGCTGAGCGCAGCAAGATCTAGCAGCAATGTAGTCAGATTCAGCAGTGGAGAGAGATACACAGTTATGTTTCTTTGAAGACCAACATACAAGTGATCGTCCCAGAAAATGACATGTGCCTGATGTAGACTTGCGATCCACTTTCTCACCCGCATAATCAACATCCGAGAATCCAACTAGATCAAACTCTGAGCCCTTTGGATACCATAATCCTAGAGTTGGGGTGTGAGCCAAATATCGAAGAATTCGCTTCACAGCTAAGTGACGTGACTCCTTTGGTGCCGCTTGAAACCGAGCACACATGCAAACACTAAGCATAATATCTGGCCTAGATGCACATAGATAAAGCAAAGAACCAATCATGGAGCGATATACCTTTTGATCGAACTCTTTACCATTGTCGTCAGGACCCAAATGATGCTTGGCTGACATTGGCGTTGTGAAACCTTTGCAGTCTTGCATACCGAACTTCTTCAGGCAATCTTTGAGATACGTCTCTTGAGATATGAAGATGCCGTTGCGTTGCTGTCGTATTTGAAGACCAAGGAAGAACTTCAGCTCTCCCATCATGGACATCTGATATTGCTCTTGCATCATATATCCAAACTCTTCACTGTACTTCTGATTGGTGCAACCGAAGATAATGTCATCCACATATATTTGGCACACAAACAGTTCACCATCATATGTCTTCGTGAAGAGAGTGGGGTCGAGGGAACCATGTATGAAGCCTTTGCTCTTCAGGAAGTATTTGTGTGTGTTGTACCAGGCCCGAGGGGCTTGTTTGAGGCCATACCGTGCCTTGTTGAGCTTGTATACCATGTCAGGATGTTTTGGATCTTGAAAGCCAGGCGGTTGTGCAACATACACTTCTTCTTCAATCTTGCCATTGAGAAATGCACTCTTCACATCCATTTGATATAGAAGTATGTTATGATGATTTGCATAGGCCAGCAGTATGCGTATGGCTTCAAGTCTAGCCACAGGAGCAAATGTTTCATCGAAGTCAATCCCTTCCACTTGAGTATATCCTTGAGCAATGAGACGAGCTTTGTTTCTGACAACTTGACCATGCTCATCTTGCTTGTTGCGGTATATCCATTTGGTGCCTATTATGTTGTGCTTCCGAGGATCAGGACGCTTAACCAGTTCCCATACATTATTCAGCTCAAACTGTTGAAGCTCTTCTTGCATAGCTTGAATCCATTCAGGTTCCATGAAGGCTTCTTCAACTTTATTGGGTTCTGTTATTGAGACGAATGCGAAGTGCCCACAGAAATTTGCTAGCTGAGTTGCCCTTGAATGAGTGAGCGGACCGGGTGCATTGATGCTATCAATTATTCTTTCAATCTGCACTTCATTGGCAACACGAGGATGTACAGGGCGAAGATTTTGCTCTTGCTGATCATTGTCGTTGTTAGAGGGAATGTCTTCAGGTTGATCATATGCGGAGATGATAAGTTCTTCTTCTGGTTGAGCTTCAGAAGGTATGATTTCTCCAGTTCCCATTAGCTTGATTGATTCACTAGATGGAACTTCATCTAGCACATTTGGCAGGTGCTCTCTTTGTGAACCGTTAGTCTCATCGAACTGCACATCCACTGTTTCAACCACTTTATAATGAAAGAGATTGAAGACTCTGTAGGAGTGTGAATCCTTTCCATATCCAAGCATAAAACCCTCATGTGCTTTTGGTGCAAATTTTGAAGTGTGATGTGGATCCTTGATCCAGCACCTAGCGCCAAATACTCTGAAGTAACTGACATTTGGCTTCTTGCCAGTAAGGAGCTCATAAGATGTCTTGTTCAGAAGCTTGTGAAGATAAACACGATTGATTGTATGGCATGCAGTATCAATGGCTTCAGGCCAGAATTTTCTTGGAGTCTTGTATTCATCAAGCATCGTTCGGGCCATCTCAATGAGTGTTCTGTTCTTGCGTTCGACTACGCCATTCTGCTGTGGCGTGTACGGGGCTGAGAATTCATGTGTGATGCCCAAGGTATCAAGATATGTATCAAGGCCAGTGTTCTTGAATTCAGTGCCATTGTCACTTCTGATGTGCTTTATCTTGGCACCGTAGTTGTTCATTGCTCGATTGGCGAAGCGTCTGAAGACATCCCGCACCTCAGTCTTGTAGAGGATTATGTGCACCCAAGCATATCTAGAATAATCATCAACAATGACAAAGCCATAGAGACAAGCAGTAGTAGTAAGAGTTGAGTAATGAGTGGGACCGAAAAGATCCATGTGGAGCAGTTCGAAGGGTCGAGTGGTAGTCATGATTGTCTTCGAGGGATGTTTGGCTCTCGTCATCTTTCCTGCTTCACAGGCACTGCATAAGTGATCTTTCTTGAACTTGACGCCCTCGATGCCTATGACATTCTTCTTCTTTGCAAGGGTGTGGAGGTTCCTCATGCCAGCATGCCCTAGCCTCTCATGCCAGAGCCAACATTCTGAAGCTTTTGCTAGAAGACATACGGCAAGCTGTGGTCCTGCTGAGAAATCCACCACGTACAAATCATCTTTCCGATACCCTTCAAACACTAGAGACTTGTCAGATTCCATAAGAACAAGGCAACGATATTTTCCAAATATTACGATCATGTTCAAATCGCAAAGCATTGAGACAGACATTAAGTTGAAGCCAAGGGATTCAACAAGCATGACTTTATCCATGTGCTGATCCTTTGAGATTGCAACTCTACCTAGACCCAATACCTTACTTTTACCAGTGTCAGCAAATGTGATGTGATTCTTGTCGGATGGACGTAAGGTTGAGTCCATAAGAAGGCTTCTTTTGCCAGTCATGTGGTTGGTACACCCACTATCAATAATCCATTCTGAACACGCTGGTGTCGTACCCTACAGTGCAGTTAGGGGGATAGGCTTCATGAAGAGAATTGTGAAGCAAAAACATTTGACGAACCAGTGGGTTATGAAAGCTTAGATCTAGATTAGGACTGATAGGGAGAGTAGCAAGCGATTCAGGAACGAAGTACATAGTAAGACCATTCGGGCATTTGATCTTGCGCCCTACAAGATGTTTAAGGTCCTGAGCAATAGCGTCAGAAGATTTTGGTTTTCTACTGGAGAACTTTCCCTGCAAAAGAGAGTTAAGCTTTCTTAGCCACCCACATCTTCAAGGGTGGCTTAGAAGCGATAAGTCTAAGTGCAGCATCTGTGAACTTTGGCTTTGGAGCCCTAGCAAAAAGTCTTGCAAGCGGACAATAGTACTCATAAGAATAAGCAGAATAGTTCTTGGTCTTATGAACATGGCGGTTTGATGAACCGCGCTCATATTCATAGGCCCGAGTATGGTTTCCCTGCAAAACATTTGCGTTAGTGCGACTCAGGTGAGTCTGTCAGATTTCGGGTTCCGGCAGACCCTTAAGGTTTGAACACTGGGGTGCGCACGGAGATTGCGCCTTCAACCTCTCCGTCTCACTGGAATCTAAACTACTAAAAGAACTGTGCAAGAGACACAAGATTTATACTGGTTCGGGCCACCGAGATGGTCTAATACCCTACTCCAGTGTGTGGTGGATGGATTGCCTCCTGGGGCTGGTGATGATGAACAATACAAGGAAGAACAGCCTCGCGAGGGTCTGTTCTTGGCTGGGGCGACGAACTACTGGGAGGAGTCCAGTCACCTCTCTCTCTCTCTCTCTACCTGCTGGCCGGATCCACGCGCCGAACCGAACCCTCTACTCTGTGTGCCTTCTTATGAAAACCGAACCCGCTACTCTATGGGTGGCCAGTCCCTATTTATAGAGGCCCTGGTCCTCTTCCCAAATATTGAGCGGGAAGGGAGCCAACAATGGCGGGCTAATTTAAAGGGGGACATCGAGTACATCTATCCTGACAAAAGGTGGTCTTCGGCTACGAAAGACACTGCGGTGAAGCCGTGCTGGGCTCCATGGTGACCTCCGTCTCATAGTCCGCTTGGTCTTGGTCTCGTTGCACCGAAATGGCAACCTTTGCCTGATGCCTCGGTACTCCGCGGCTACGCTTGCCCCCTTTGAACCAAAGAGGAAGGAAGTACGCTACGCGCGCTGGCACCCGCCTGGTGCCCTGAGTCGTCATGGCTTGCGTCATGGGCACCTCGCGAGGTACCCCGCCTTGAACTCTCCGCTTCCTCGCGAGCCAGCCTAACGAGGCTATGCCTGAGGATGCGCCGTGCCGTCCGCCTCGCGAGGCTTGGCCCCTCGCGAGGGTCTTGAGTCTTGTGTTGATGAAGATGGGCCGGACTAGGCCCCGACTTGAGCCACGCCGCAGGCCGCAGGCAGGCAAGTCTGGGGACCCCCGTTCCCAGAACGCCGACGGTAGCCCCCGGGCCCAAGGCACGCACGGACTTGTCCGTGCCGAGAGGCGAAAGGGCAAGGGCGAAGCGCCGAGGGCCCTAACAGCCTACGGCCTTGGCCGCCGCGTGGCGGTTGATGGGACGTGGGCGGCACCGTTCCCCCATGCTTCCTTATTGTGCGCCTTGCTAGGCGGACTGGTAGTTGTACATAGCCGCTCCCCTTCCTGTTGCTCGGGCGTCCCCTGTCCTTCCTTCTTTCGGACACCTGCTCCCGCCTTCAATCCAATCTCGAATCCTCCCCCTCTTTCCCATCGCCATGACTCCGATGAGGAAGGAGAGAGGGGAGAAACCCATGCCTTCGTCTTGTGCGCGGCCAACGGTGGCCCCCGTCGTCGGTCGGTCGACTGTGCTCAACCAAGAGTGCCTGGGCAGGGACAACTTTGCCCTGGCCACCGTTTTCAACGACTACGGGAGGACGACTGCCTGGCCCGCGTCCCACTTCTCCATTGATAGGATAGCAACCGAGGTCCCATGTTTTACCGATGCCTTGTGGGCGGGTCTGGTTCCCCCCTTCTCCGATTTCTTCAATGCCGTGCTTTCACACTATCAGATCCACTTGATGCATCTAAGTCCTGAGTCCATCACCCTCCTTTCAGTCTTCGCCTTCGTTTGCGAAGCCATGGTGGGCATCCCTCCTTCGGTTGCCGTGCTGCACCACTTCTTCTCGCTGCGTCTTGTCGATCCCTCCTAGCGCTGGGCATGCGCGAGCTTTGTTGCCGAGCCTGAGACCGAGGCTTCTGGAATTGACTTCAAACTTCCCCAGCCCGCGGCCGGGTTCCACGAGCGGTGGTTGTACGTGGACGCAGGGGTGCCCAGCCCCCTGCTATCGGAGCCGACCTCGCCTGCTGTCCCCAATTCGGGTTGGGGCCAGGAGACGCTGAAGAACCCTTGGCTTGTCTTCGTCTGGACCCGCTTCACGTTCCTGAGGAAACTCGGCCTGACAGCGCCCAAAGTGGTGAAGGAGTTTCTGTTGCGCCGCGTCGCTCCCCTGCAGCGCCACTCTCGCCGAATGTGGGCCTTCCAGGGGCGCGAGGACGACATGAAGATCCAGGAAGAAGACCTGGCTCCTGCAGCGCTGAAGTCGACGCTCTTGACCTTGGCCGGGGACCCCAATCCTGGCAACATCCGGCAGGGAGGGGCCTTGCTGTATCTCTGCCAGAGCAGGGCTGACTTCGTGAAGTAGATGCCCGTCTTCGATGAGTGGGGGCTGCGCCCCGCCGGCCTCCAAGGACCTTGCGAGAACCCTGTAGTGGTGACTCCCCTCCCAATCGGCCAAGGCGACTCCTCATCAAGTGGCGGAGCAGGGAGGCAGGAGGCGCCTGAGGCCGAGGGGGCTCCTGAGGAGGTGGCAGCGCCCGGTGCCGCTTGCGAGGGGACAGCTCCTGAGGAGGTGGCAGCGCTCGGTGCCGCTCGCAAGGGGATAGCTCCTGAGGCCCGTACCGCTGCGGCTGAAGGTGGCAGGCAGCCGCCTCCAGCGCCCGGGGCCGAGGCCTTCGAGGCCCTAGTCTCGCCTTCTGGCGAGGTGATGAATGGCACACGCCAGGCGGGCGCTCCCGATGCGGACCGTTCTGGTGCTTCGTCCTCGCGGCAGGTTGATCCTTGCGCTCTTCTCTTGGGCCGCTTCCGCGTGGACTTCGAGGCCCTCCGGAGGAAGAGGGAGGCTATGGGTGATGACTCCCCTTGTCGCATGCTGAAGCGCAGGAAGTACTTCGCCACTGACGAGTAAGTCTTTTTCCTCTCTGACTCCTGATCCTCTTGTTGCTTTCGCTGATCCTTGCTCTGCAGGCCCCTTCCGACTGAGATCACGGAAGTCGTTAAGGTACCACCTCCTTTGGCTTTGCCTCCCCCGCCATCCTAAAGTGCTCGGAGTAGCTCTGCCCTCGTGGTGAGGGCGTCTGATGGGGCGGATCATCCCGAGGTGCGCCACGGCCCTTCATTCCCCGCGCCTCTCCTTCGCGGGCCTTCTTAGGGGATAGCCAGTCTGTCGGGTGCCTCCCGTCTGGTCTTGGACTGCGACTGGTTGAGGCGCCTCCTATGCCCCTCATCTGGAGGCGGGCTGGCCCTTGGTCGGGCTTCTGGTGTGGCGCGTCCAGCCGTCGCGAGGGCGCCAGCCCCCAGCCCCCTGCCCGGAGGAGGAACGATGACTCGCGGCCCCCGGCGCTTGCTTGGGGCGGATGATGGCGTGGAAGATGTGCTTGAGCGCGCCCGGGAGCGCCGCACTCGCCGCTAAGGGTTCTTCGATGAGCGGCCGACGCGGTGGACTTGCTTGGGGAAGAGCTTGCCACTGAAGATGCTCGCCTGGAGGCCGAGGTCCTGCGCCTGGCCGCAGGGAGGCGTGAGCTGGAGGCCGCCGTCACCCTCGCGCGCTGCCAATGTGACCTTGATGATGAAGAGGCGAAGGCGTTGCTAGAGGCCTCTCGAGTGGCCCGCTCCAAGGCCATCGAGGAGGCCCGAAGAGCTGACGGGTGGCGAGAGGCAGAGGAGGAGTGGGCTCACGAGCTCCTGGCCCGATGCCACTCGCTGGAGGAGCAAGCGGAGCTGCGCGAGGCAGCCCTCGCATTGATGGAGGTGGCTTCCGGTGACCCAGCTGAGCTTCGGAAGCGTGAGGAAGCGTTGGCGCTGGAAGCCGCTGAACGCACTTGTGAGTACGAGTGGCTGGAGACGAGGGAGCGCCTAGTGACGCAGGCAGAAGACGATGTAGCTGCGCGGGAAGCGCGTGTCTTGGAGGAGATCTGCCGTCGGGTGGCGATGGCGCGCCAAGGCCTCGAGCATGAGTTCGAGGGGAAGCTGGGGATGATCCGGGTCGAAGCTGAAGGCAGAACCGCAGCCCTGAGGGCCCAACGAGGCGAGGCGACGTGGCTGGCCGACACCTCCCGGGCCACCCTTGAGGCAGCGCAAAAGGAGCTGGCCGCCTCTCAAGCCAAGGTGCTCCGTCTTCGCCAGCGGATGGAAGAGGCCGAGGCCGTTGAGCGCCAGAACACCGACGAAATATGCCAGCGGCGACTCCTGGAGCACGCGCATGGCCCCATGCTCACCACGCTCAGGAAGAGGGCTAACATGGCCTTAGGCAACATCTGCGAGGCGTCCGTCGGCGAACCACACACGATCAATTATGCTGGTAACTTGCAGTTCTTCACCGCCGTGGTGACGCAGCTGGAGGCACGGTCGGTCAGGGCCGGCAGGTTGGTGGAGGAGAGGAGCCGCGCCTTGCTCAAGCGTGCCTTTTCCCGTGTCTTCAGCCATCTCCAGAACATGAATCCCCGCTTCGATTTTGACGCTGTCATCGCCCCAGTCTCCCAGGCCGCCCGAGATGACTTGGTGCGCTGGGTGGAGGATAACGTGGACGCCCTTGTCAGGGCCTTCGCTTAGGACGACAGCGACGTGGTCGTGGGTGCTGACGGGGATGGCGCGGCGAGCGGCCCTGACGCTGCCGGCAGCGACGCAGGCGGCGATGGCGAGCTCGGCGACTCCAGCGAAGGCTCAGGAGGTGCCTCCAGGGACGCATTGGGGGATTGGTCCGACTGAGTGCGTATCGCTCCTGTCTTTTTCACCCTGCATGAATAGAACTCAGGCTTTTGACCTGGTGGCTTGTGAGAACATTTTGGGAGGGGAAGCCCCTCATGTAAAAACCTGTGTCCATCATATCAGTAGTAATCAAATTGCGCTCATGCCTGATGGTGGGCTGGTTTACCTTTGCCCCGCGCTGGTTCCGAGGCGGCCTGCAGGAGGGCGCGACGCCTTGGGCTCTTTCTAGTTGGGTCCTCAGGATGTGAGATCGTCACTCATGAGAAACTTCTCATGCGTTGGCCTTCTCCACAGGCTCTGGGCCTTCTCCCGAGCGCAATGACTTCACAGGCACTCGCCTCGCTTCACAGGCTCAGGGCCTTTTCCTCGAGCGCGAGAGCTTCACAGGCGCTCGCCTTGCTTCACAGGCTCTAGGCCTTTTCCTCGAGCGCGAGAGCTTCACAGGCTCTCGCCTTGCTTCACAGGCTCTGGGCCTTTTCCTCGAGCGCGAGAGCTTCACAGGCACTCGCCTTGCTTCACATGCTCAGGGCCTTTTCCTCGAGCGCGAGAGCTTCACAGGAGCTCACCTTGCTTCACAGGCTCTGGGCCTTTTCCTCGAGCGCGAGAGCTTCACAGGCGCTCGCCTTGCTTCACAGGCTCTGGGCCTTTTCCTCGAGCGCGAGAGCTTCACAGGCACTCGCCTTGCTTCACAGGCTCAGGGCCTTTTCCTCGAGCGCGAGAGCTTCATAGGCACTCGCCTTGCTTCACACGCTCAGGGCCTTTTCCTTGAGCGCGAGAGCTTCACAGGCACTCGCATTGCTTCACAGGCTCAGGGCCTTTTCCTCGAGCGCGAGAGCTTCACAGGCGCTCGCCTTGCTTCACAGGCTCTGGGCCTTTTCCGAATAGGACAACCTCCGCAGGCACCCGAAAATCCTCCCGAGAGGGAGCAACGGCGGCAGCCTGGGCTGCGCACGAGCCTGGCCTGACCCGACTCGCGAGGGGCTCGCGAGGGGAGGCAGCTGTGACGAAGCGGCAACCAGAATGCGAGAAATAGCTCGAGCGAGAACAAGCACCCCTTCCCCGAACACACGCAAATCTCGAATTCAAATCCAACTTAAATCCTGCGAGAGAAAAGCTACAACCAAAGGGAAGGGCAACAAAAGGAAGACAAAAGGCCGCGTCCGGCACCTAATCTAGTCTTGGACGTCTTCTCACCAGTGCAGAGCTAAGTGCTGTCCACTGGGTGTGGGAGGGAGCCCCAGGGCCTGAGGCCGGCACCCCTGAGACTCTGGGGCGTGTACAGCCCCACTCATTATTACGTGAGAGTGTCACGGGGCGGTGAGCTTCACAAGCACTGGGCCTTCTCCACAGGTACTGGCCTTGCTTCATATCGCCAGACGAGGGCCCCACCTCGCGCCATACTCTAGTGCCATCAGCAACGACCGGAACCCAGGACGCCGCCCAATGGGGTAGAGCGGTCGCCAGCGGTTCCCCCGACGACCACGGGTCCTCTGCCAGGGGTAGGCCCTGAGGCACCTCCCCAGCAGAGGGCCTACCTTCTGAGAACGCCTTGCTCCGAACGCCGAGGTGGTGATGTCGGATCCCGCCCCGTCCCCTGCAGCCCCCTGCACCCTCCTCCCGAGGGGTGGGAGACTGTAGGAGCGGGGCAGCCGCTCACCGCGGCGACCTGCACCTCCTGCGATCCATGGTTAGCGTATACCTGCCCCTGAAGAGTTAGCGGCGCCCGGTGATCGCTGCCTCCAGCGTGGCCAGCGGGCTCGTCCCGGAGCTCCTAAAAGGGCTCGGCTTCCATTGCCTCGTCCCCCCAGCCCGGGCCGAGGAGCGAGCCTTGTCCGTCCTCGTGAGGGTGTCCTTGGTCCATCATGAGGGGCACGTACTCTTCCGTCGCCATCAACCCGTATGCCATGCCGTGACGCCCCGCATGCCATGCGGCCCCACCTGTCATGCCTGCTACGGGGTGGCAACGCGGCCGCCCTCTGGGGCCACGGGTCGCGTCGAGTCCCTCTCCTTCACGGGCTGGGGGCAGGGGCGGCGCCGCCACCGGTTCGGTGCTGACAGCTTCACTAGCGTCGGAGTAGCCTTGGAGCCCGCGGGCGCGCGCGGAGCCCCCGTGCGGGTCGCTCTGGGCTTGAGATGGGAGCTGGGTGGAGAAGGGGTGAGCCCCCGAGGCGGCGAAGCCCAGGAGCTCCGCCACTCGCTCCAGCAGCACGTTGTGGCCGCCCTCCAGCAGGCTGCACCGTAGCAGCTCCTGGGCCACCATGAGCGCCGCCCTTGAGTTCGCCTGCTCCCGGTGGGTGTATGGTGTCGTTGTAGCGGCATGATTGGAGGCCCTTGCTGCCGACCGAGCCTGCCACGGTGTAAGAGTTGTCGAAGTCTGTCCACGTCGCCCACGGCCCGCACTGCCCTGCGGACCGCGAGCTGCCTGGGACGCGGGGTCGCCCGAGGCGAGCGGTTCCGTGCGTTTGGGCCATGCAGCCCACGGGTCGGGGTTGCCCTCCTGGTCGCCGGGCATGGTGATGAAGAAGCGACGGGGCACGGAGTGGTAGAAGACGAACTCCGGTGCACCCCTACCTGGCACGCCAAATGTCGGATTTCGGGTTCGGGAAGACCCTTAAGGTTCGAACACTGGGGTGCGCACGGAGATTGCGCCTTCAACCTCTCCGTCTCACTGGGATCTAAACTACTAAAAGAACTGCGCAAGAGACACAAGATTTATACTCGTTCAGGCCACCGAGATGGTGTAATACCCTACTCCAGTGTGTGGTGGATGGATTGCCTCCTGGGGCTGGTGATGATGAACAATACAAGGAAGAACAGCCTTGCGAGGGTCTGTTCTTGGCTGGGGCGACGAACTACTGGGAGGAGTTCAGTCACCTCTCTCTCTCTACCTGCTGGCCGGATCCATGCGCTGAATCGAACCCTCTACTCTGTGTGCCTTCTTATGTAAACCGAACCCGCTACCCTGTGGGTGGCCGGTCCCTATTTATAGAGGCCCTGGTCCTTTTCCCAAATATTGAGCGGGAAGGGAGCCAACAATGGCGGGCTAATTTAAAGGGGGACAACGAGTACATCTATCCTGACAAAAGGTGGTCTTCGCCTGCGAAAGACTCTGCGGTGACGCCGTGCTGGGCTCCATGTTAACCTCTGTCTCGTAGTCCGCTTGGTCCTGGTCTCGTTGCACCGAAATGGCAACCTTTGCCTGATGCCTCGGTACTCCGCGGCTGCGCTTGCCCCCTTTGCACCAAAGAGGAAAGAAGGACGCTGCGCGTGCTGGCACCCGCCTGGTGCCCTGAGTCGTCATGGCTTGCGTCATGGGCACCTCGCGAGGTACCCCGCCTTGAACTCTCCGCTTCCTCGCGAGCCAGCCTGACGAGGCTATGCCTGAGGATGCGCCGTGTCGTCCGCCTCGCGAGGGTCTTGAGTATTGTGTTGATGAAGATGGGCCGGACTGGGCCCCCACTTGAGCCACGCCGCAGGCCGCAGGCAGGCAAGTCCGGGGACCCCCGTTCCCAAAACGCCGACAGTGTCCTCTGTCTGTATGAAGCCTTTGGACCGTATGAAGCCTGTGGTCTGGAGTTTGTCTTCTTCACCTGTGGATTCATGATGACATTCACAGGAAGATTTTCCAAACACTTTTTCGGCACCCAGATCTTCTTCATAGGCGGCCCATTCCTGCAGTTAGTACCAATATACCTGGCAAACACTTCACCATTCTGATTCTTAAACAGTTTATAGTTTGCATCAAAGGATTCATCAATGACAATGGGGTTAGCACAAGTGAAGCCAGATAGATTGTATGGATCTACTGAAGGTTCCTTTGCAGCAACCCATGTGGTTTTGGGGTGCTGCTCAGGTTTCCAGTAAGAGCCATCAGCATTCATTTTCCTTACGAACCCAACACCCTCTTTCCTCGGGTTTCGGTTCAGAATCTGCCTTTTGAGGACATCACATAGTGTCTGATGCCCTTTAAGACTTTTGTACATCCCTGTTTCAAGCAATGTCTTCAACCTAGCATTCTCATCAGCAATAGCAGTGGTATCCTCAGCAGAGGGGTTAGTTACCACATCAACAGTTGAAGATATTGCAACAGTAGCAGCAGTAGAACATTCAGCAACAGAAGTGGCATTATCACGCTCAATGCATTTAAGACACGGTGGTTCAAATCCTTCCTGAGTGGAACTGATCTGTTCGGCGCGAAGTGACTCGTTTTCCTTTTGAAGATCTTCATGAGCCACTCTCAATTTCTCATGTTCTTGCTTCCTTTGAAGATAATCATAGGAAAGCTTTTCATGAGTTGTTGAGAGCGTTTCATGACGACTTTCAAGTTCCTCATACTTAACGTGAAGATTTTTTATGTCTTCAATTAAGGACTCAGATCGAGTCATTTCAGCGCCTAACAGATCATCGCTTTTGTCTAATAGTTTTTGAATATGTTCCATAGCTTTCTGTTGTCTAGTTGCAATTTTAGCAAGTGTTTTGTAGCTGGGTCTTGAACCACAATCAGAGTCATCTTCACTAGATGTTTGATAGTGAGTAGTGTGTGTGTTTACCTTGGCACCGCGTGCCATGAAGTAGTAGGTAGGAGCGGAGTAGTTCTTATCATTTGCATCGGTGTCAGTGATGAAGTCATTGTGTTCAGTGTTGAAGATGGACTTGGCAACGTATGCTGTAGCCAGACTTGCAACACCAGAATCAGACTCCTCCTCAGACTCCACCTCCGCCTCCTCAGAAGCGGACTCCTCCTCTAAATCCATTTCCTTGCCAACAAATGCACGTGCCTTGCCAGATAGCTCTTCTTGTGTTACGAAAACTTTGAGGAAGACTTGGAAGAAGACTTTGAGTATTTCTTCTTCTTCTTGTCGTCAGAGTCATATTCCTTGCTCTTCTTCTTCTTTTGGTTCTCATTGTCCCACTGCGGACACTCAGAGATGAAGTGGCCAGTTTTCTTGCACTCGTGGCATGTTTTCTTCTTGTAGTCATGAGCAGAAGCTTCATCATTCCTTGAGCTTGATCGTGAAGATTTCCTGAAGCCTTTCTTCTTGGTGAATTTTTGGAACTTCTTCACAAGCATAGCAAGTTCCTTTCCAATGTCTTCAGGGTCATCAGAACTGCTGTCAGATTCATCTTCAGACGAGGATACAGGTTTTTCCTTCAAGGAACGAGTTCGCCCATAGTTTGGACCGTAGATATCTCTTTTCTCAGAAAGCTGAAACTCATGTGTGTTGAGCCTCTCAAGTATGTCAGACGGATCGAGTGTCCTGAAATCAGGACGTTCTTGAATCATGAGGGCTAGGGTGTCAAACGAGCTGTCAAGTGATCTCAGTAGTGTCTTGACGACTTGATGGTTGGTGATCTTAGTGGCGCTGAGGGCTTGAAGCTCATTTGTGATGTCAATGAGTCGATCAAACGTGAGTTGAACATTCTCATTGTCATTTCGCTTGAAGCAGTTGAAGAGGTTGCGAAGGACACTGATTCTCTGATCTCTCTGGGTTGAGACGCCTTCGTTGACCTTGGAGAGCCAGTCCCAGACTAGCTTAGATGTTTCCAAAGCACTCACACGGCCATACTGTCCTTTGGTCAGATGACCACAGATGATATTCTTGGCAGTAGAGTCCAGCTAAACGAACTTCTTGACATCAACAGCAGTGACACCTTCTCTAGCCTTGGGAACACCGTTCTTGATGACATACCACAGGTCGACGTCAATGGCTTAAAGATGCATGTGCATCTTATTCTTCCAGTAGGGATATTCAGTTCCATCAAAGACAGGGCACGCAGCGGAGACTTTGATTATCCCTGCAGTCGAAATAGCTAAAACTCCAGGTGGTTAAACCGAATCACACAGAACAAGGGAGTACCTTGCTCTGATACCAATTGAAAGTGCATTATATCGACTAGAGGGGGGGTGAATAGGCAATTTTTATGAAAGTCTTCAAAACGTGGAAGTTTCGAAGACAAACGATAGAATTAAACCTATTACCATGCAGCGGAAGGTAGACTACACTAGGTAAACCATAGTCATGTATTCAATGAAGTGCAAGCACAATGACTAACAGCAGCTAGGTAGTAAGGATCAGGTAGGAAGATGTTAGGAAGCCAAACAGATCACACAGTCACTCAGTGAAGACAAAAGATAATGCAAACATACAATGACTTCACAAGGAGTAACAGTAAGAAAAGAGAAGGGAAGGAAGAAACCAGTGACTCGTTGAAGACAATGATTTGTTGGACCAGTTCCAGTTGCTGTGACAACTGTACGTCTGGTTAGGGCGGCTAGGTATTTCAACCTGAGGACACACAGTCCCAGACACCCAGTCCTGAACACGCAGCTCAGGACACCCAGTCCTCACCGTATTCCCCTTGAGCTAAGGTCACACAGACCTTGCCCAATCACTCTGGTAAGTCTTCAAGGTAGACTCCCAAACCTTCACAGACTTCGTTCACCGGCGATCCACAATGTCTCTTGGATGCTTAGAACGCGACGCCTAACCAGCTGGAGGATTCACAGTCCTCATGTGTAATAAGTCTTCAGATCACACAGACAAGAAGACTTAAGTGGTGCCTAATTCTCTCTGGCTCTAGGTGGTTAGGGCTTTTATCCTTGCAAGGAATTCTCTCTCAAAGGCTTCGAGGTGGGTTGCTCTCAAACGACAAAAGCCGTACTCTGAATCTGAGCAGCCAACCGTTTATGGTTGTAGGGGGTGGGCTTTTTATAGCCACTAGGCAACCCGACCTGATTTGTCTGAAATGACCCTGGGTCACTAAGGAACTAACACGTGTTCCAATGGTCAGACTTCAAACTCACGCGGCAGCTTTACTTGGGCTACAAGCAAAGCTGACTTGTCCGACTCTGGACAAGATTCGCTCTCATAGTCTTCGCTCGAAGACATGGGTTTTGTTTAAGCATCACTTCAGTCATTCTGACTGGTTCTCTTGGACCCCACTTAACAGTACGGTGGTTCCTATGACTCAACGAAGAAGAAAAAGAACTACGAAAGATCTAAGTCTTCGAGCTCCATAGGCTTCATCCGATGTCTTCTCTTGTCATAGTCTTCAATGTGAATATGTTCATATACCACCTTTGACATCAATGTCTTCATACATTTTTAGGGGTCATCTCTGGTAGGAAAGCCGAATCAATGAGGGACTTCTACCTGTGTTTTCCTGCAATTCTCACAAACACATTAGTCCCTCAACTAGGTTTGTCGTCAATACTCCAAAACCATCTAGGGGTGGCACTAGATGCACTTACACCGCTGTTGTGCTCTGATGTCCGGCGATCGGAGGACCCGAGCTGACCGCCGGGTGGCATGGCCCGCCCAAGCGCCGCCGTTTGCCCAAGAAGACCTCAATTTTGCACTCCAGGTGGCCCACATGCCGTCCAACGCCCGTGAGCGCGGGCAGCGTGGATCAACGTCCACTGCCCTCACGGCGCGACACGCGCGGGCTCCCGCAAGCTATGCAGCAGCGATGGTGCCGCACACCCGATGGGAACAGGAGAACATGTGAGTCGCGCTTGTGGTGGCGCGGGAGCTGCTGCGATGCCAGCTGATGGAGGGCGGCCGTGACGCGCTGCTGGAACGTGTCGCCGAGCTATTGGATGCTGCGGCCAGGGGTACACCGCCTTTCTGCTCCCTACTTACATCTCAAGTTGTGGCCAGGTCGCACGACGTGCCTCATTGCGCCCGCGCGCTCCCAGGTGTGCCAGGAGGGCTCGCCAGCGCCAGCACGACCGGCGGTACCGGACATCCGGCCGCACCCTTGCCTTCCCCAGGAGGAATAGGCTCGGGCATCGCTCCTCACGGTCCCAATCGAGCGCCACCACACTACCTCCAGGAAGGCGTGCCGGGCTCAACAGTGTGGGGCGCAGGGTGCTTTGGCGGAGGTCTCGGTGAGGCAGCTCAGGAAGCTTATGTGCCCCGCATGGTGGATTAGGAGTACACGCCAGAAAACGACCCCTGCATGTTCCATGAGCCGGGCTGGGAGGAAGAGATGCTGGAGGCCGAGGCCTTGTACGAGCCACCTAGGAGCCTCGCTGACCCCACCGGCGACAACCACCCGAGGGTACCGCTGATATCTCACGAGCAGGCTTATGCTAACCATGGGCCGCAGGTGGATCGAGCTGCGGCGGTTGACGGCGATAGCAGTGCTGCAGCCCCACTCCACTCAGGAGCGACGCACTGGGGGCTACACGGAAGGGGTCCGGAGCAAGGCCCTCCCTCATGTCATGCGAGGCAAGGCATCACCCGAAGGTAGGTTCTCTGCCAGGGAGGCGTCGGCGGGCCCTCCCCCCGGCAGAGGTCCCATGGTCGCCGAGGGAACCGCTGGCGTCCCCTTTGGCCCTTGGCATCGTCCTGGTTTTCGGACGCTCCAACAGTGGTCGAGCATGGCGCAAGGCGGGACCCTCGTCTGGCAATATGAAGCAAGGCTCCTGCATGTGAAGGTCTCTGCCCGTGACACTCTCACGTAATAATGAGTGAGGCTGTACACACCCCAGAGTCTCAGGAGTGCCGCCCTCGGGCCTCGGGGGCTGCCGCCCACATCCTAGTGGAAACACCATGCCCAGCGCTGGCCATCGACACTGTCCCCCAATGACTAAGCTCACGGCCAGCAAAGGCACTAGGCTCCGCGCTGGTGAGAAGACAAGAAGACTAGCTAGGTGCCGGACACGGCCTTTTTGCTTTCAACCCCTTTCTTTGTAGCTCGGTTTACCATCTTTTGGATTTTAATTCACAGTCATATTTTCATTGGCAAAGCATGGGGGCATCTTTTCTCGTTCGTGTTGGTTTCTTGTGTTTTCCGGCTCCGCGCCTTGTTTGATACCGGCGCCTGCTGCCCCTTCCTCACGAGCGCTCCCCGAGTGGGGGCTGGGCGTGGTATGCGTGCGCATCTCAATGTGGTCTAACGCCCGTCTCTCAGGGTCCTCTCTGGCAGACCAGTGAGCTCCGCAGAAGCACGAAACCTCACAAGTCCGCGAAGGACTCCCCTCAGGAGAACCACACATCGACAACTACAAGACCAGTCCAGGGCCCGCCTACACTGAGGTTCAGGACAAGGAGTGTGTCGGATCACGGGTTCCGGCAGACCCTTAAGGTTCGAACACTGGGGTGTGCGCGGAGATCACGCCTCCTACCTCCCCGTCTCACAAAGATCTAAACTACTGAAAGAACTGCACAAGAGACACAAGGTTTATACTGGTTCGGGCCACCGTTGTGGTGTAATACCCTACTCCAGTGTGTGGTTGGTGGATTGCCTCTTGGGGCTGGTGATGATGAACAATACAAGGAAGAACTGCCTCGCGAGGGTCTATTCTTGGCTGGGGCGATGAACTGCTAGGAGGAGTTCAGTCACCCTTCTCTCTCTCTCTCTCTTACTCTCTCTACTTTTCTCTCACTTGTCATCCGTCTGGTTGAGATGGAACCGAACCCCTTGCTATGTGGGTGGCCGGTCCTATTTATAGGCAAAGGCCATGGGCCTCTTCCCAAATATTGAGCGGGAAGGGCGCCAACAATTGGCCAATTCGAAGGGGAACATCTAGTACACTTATCCTGACTAAAGTTGGTCTTCGCCTGCCAAAGGCTATGTGGTGACGCTGTGCTGGGCTCCATGGTGACCTCCATCTCGTAGTACGCCTGGTCTTGGTCTCGTTGCACCAAAATGGCAACCTTTGCCTGATGCCTCGGTACTCCGCGGCTGTGCTTGCCCCCTTTGCACCAAAGAGGAAAGAAGGACGCTGCGCGCGCTGGCGCCCGCTTGGCACCCTAGATCGTCATGCCTTGCGTCATGGGCACCTCGCGAGGTACCCCGCCTTGATCTCTCCGCCTCCTCGCGAGCCAGCCTGAGGAGGCTGCGCCTGAGGATGCGCCGTGTCATCCGCCCCGCGAGGCTTGGCCCCTCGCGAGGGTCTTGAGTCTTGTGTTGATGAAGATGGGCCGCACTGGGCCTCCCTTGAGCCATGCCGCAGGCCGCAGGAAGGCAAGTCTGGGGACCCCCGTTCCCAGAACGCCGACAGTAGCCCCCGAGCCCAAGGCGCACATGGACTTGGCCGTGCCGAGAGGCGAAAGGGCAAGGGCGAAGCGCCGCGGGCCCTAATAGCCTGCGACCTTAGGCGCCGCATGGCGGTTGATGGGACGTGGGTGTCTCCACTTCCCCACGATGCCTCGGTGATCGCGCGAGTTGGACAAGTCCCTGCATGTAGATCATGTCATGACTACCTGTGATCGTGGAGGCTGGAGGTTGGCCTTCGCCGGCTATAAGTACAGCACGGCGCGTGCCCTTCCAGTCCATCTCTTCTTGTTTTCTCCTTTGCCTCAATCCTTGCCCCGCCTTGGTGTGATGGCTCCATCGAGGAGGTACTCGGCTGCGGAGAAGGGGAAGGCCCTCCAAGTCGATCCTGCCTCTCCCCGGCCCAAGCGCGGTCGTGGGCGCCCTCGGAAGCATCCGGTGGCCGCCCCGGTAGCGTTTGGTGGTCATGGTGGCGGCTCCCAGCGCAGCGGCGAGCGAGCCGCTGTGGCCGAGGGACGCGCCTCGGTTGCGCGCTCCCCCAGGCCGTGCTTCCGCGCTGCGCAGGTGTTGCCGGAGTTCGTCGTCTGGTCGGCGGAGCCGACTAGCGCCCGGCTCCAACTCCCTCGTTTCCTCCTTGGTGAACTCCCGGCCGGTGCTCCTGGTGGCCTCTGGCTCCAGGCGGAGGGCTGCTGCAGCAGGTCCTCGTGGGCCGCGCTGTAGGTCTCCGCCAACGGAGGCCTGGCCTTAACTCGTGGCTGGCAGGCGTTCGCTCGCGCTCGCGGCCTGGGGCGCTGGTGCACCCTGCACTTCAGGTTTGACGGTGACGCCACCCTCTATGTGAGGGTGTTTGGGGAAGATGGTCGCCGCGCGGGTTGTTGCCCTGAGGACGACGACCGCGGCCGGGGGGCCCGCTCCAACGGTGATGGAGGAGATAGCGCCCGCGCGGATGGCGGCGCCCGAGACTCCCCAAGCTTCATCAACTCTTCCTCAAGCGACTCCTCCAGCGGTGGCCGCAGTCAACCCCCGCGCCGTCGAGCTTTCTTGGGAGGTGATGGCTCGTCCGCCCGCCGTCGTGCCCTGGTGGAGCGCGAGAGGGAGTCTTCCTGAGGTCCGGAGGTAGCCCGGGTCGCCTCCACGGGCTGATGTGAGGAGGGCTGCGCCGGGCTCGTCCTTTCCTTTTCCTTTTGTTTCCTGTGTAAGACAAAACAGCTGCATGGAGCCCCGCTGGGGCGTGTTGGGAATTATTGCCATTTTAGCCATTACCTTGATCTTATTTTGCGCATCTTTACTACACGCCCGTGCGTAGATAGTCTTTGACCCCTGCCGGGGGGGCGACTGACCCAGGCCCTGCGTGCGCGTCGCGGTGCCCGAGGGGCATGGACTAGAGGGGTGCTCCTGTAATGTGCCCGGGCCTTGAAACCTTCCAGCGGCTAGAGCAGAAACGCTCGCGAGGACGTTTGGGTACCATCCCTCGCGAGTTCGTTTATGAGAGAAACCAAAGCAAGGAGCGAAAATGGACGAACCACAAATCAGCAACAGCGACAGCTTCAATAAGACTTCAAATGCAAGTAAACACATCAACTATGGAAAGCTAATGAAAAAGCCGCGTCCGGCACCTAATCTAGTCTTCGACGTCTTCTCACCAGCGCAGAGCTAAGTGCTACCACTAGGCGTGGGAGGGAGCCCCAGGGCCTGAGGCTGGCGCTCCTGAGACTCCGGGACGTGTACAGCCCCACTCATTATTACGTGAGAGTGTCACGGGGCGGCGAGCTTCACAGGCATTGGCCTTGCTTCACAGGATCCGGGCCTTTTCCAAAACGCGATAGCTTCACAGGCACTCGCCTTGCTTCACATGCTCCGGGCCTTTTCCAAAAAGGGATAGCTTCACAGGCACTCGCCTTGCTTCACAGACTCTGGGCCTTTTCCAAAAAGGGAAGGTCTTCACAGGCACTCGCCTTGCTTCACAAGCTCTGGGCCTTTTCCAAAAAGGGAAGGTCTTCACAGGCACTCGCCTTGCTTCACAGGCTCTGGGCCTTTTCCAAAAAGGGAAGGTCTTCACAGGCACTCGCCTTGCTTCACAGGCTCTGGGCCTTTTCCAAAAAGGGAAGGTCTTCACAGGCACTCGCCTTGCTTCACTGGCTCTGGGCCTTTTAGGGGTAGAACCTATGGAGGTGCTGGATGTTCCACGCGTTCTGGATCGGCTCCCCCTCTTGAGTCTCCAAGCGCACGGAGCCTGGCCTGGTAACATGAACAACCTTGAACGAGCCCTCTCACATGGGAGAGAGCTTGTGCAGCCCCTCCCTGGAGAGAACCCGCCTGAGTACGAGGTCTCCTACCTCGAGGGTCCTGGGGCGGATGTTGCGGCAGTGATATCGTCGTAGCGCCTGTTGGTACCTTGCCGCTCGCCGCGCGGCTTCCTGGCGGCGTCCCTCCCCTAGTACGAGGTCCATCCCCCGCATGGCGTCCTGCTGCGCCTCGTCGAACGCCAGGACCTGCACGGAGCGATGCCTGACCTCGTGAGGAAGGACTACTTCGGCTCCATAGACCAGGAAGAACGGAGAAGGGAAAGGCTCCTCGAGAAGGGCCAGACCCTCTCCCGCCGAAGAAGCGACTCGCCCACTACAGCCGGGACGATGAGGACCATCCGGTGGTGGCGAGGCCCCGGGGCGAGCGGGCTCCGCCGGGGTTCCCGCTGCCTTTGTACGCCCACGTCGAGGGCCCCGGAGGTGTTGATGCTGATACCCGCGGTCAGCACCGTCGTCGGCGCCGTCGGGTTATGAAGGTGTGGGTGGTTCCTCCTGGAGTCCATGCCGAGGGCTCCTCCCACGAGTTCGTGCTCCATGTCGTCACTCCTCTTCAGTCATGGATCCACCTTCCTCCCTTCTTCGCCTCCATGGTCCTTCCAGGGGGGCCTATGGAGCTCCAGCTGTAGCACACCGACTGCGGCGCCCCCGCGACCGAGGCTGAGGTCGTCGTCGCTGCCCCGGGCGCGGTCTACATGTCCCGCGGCTGGAGGGAGATCGCCCGGGTCTGCAGGGAAAGAGGCGGCTTCACGGTCCACCTGGAGTATGACGGCGCGGCGGTGATGTTCCTCAAGGTCTTCGACGCGATCGGGCGCCGGCTGGAGTGCTGCCGCGGGAGAGGCGGCCAGGACCTCACCCTGGTGAGGGCTAGGCCCGCCGACCGCCCCCTTGGCAGTGGCGCCCGAGGGTCCAGTGGCTCTAGTGAAGGCTTCGCGACTCCGGAGAAGAGCGAAGATAGCTACGAGCCCCTGAGTCGTCGCTGCTCCAGGAGCAGGGCGGACGCGTCAGGCCGTCGCCGACCCTGATCTGGATGGGGTTGGTGCCGGTGCCTGACGGCCCACTGTTGATGATGGCATCTCCCGCAGTAGCTCATGTAGTTAGCGTCCCTTAGGATCCGCTCCCTGTGAGGAATCAGAATGCGCCCCGTGGGGGCTTGTAAGGTGTCTGTAGTCCTGTTTGTTAATATGTATGATCTTTTGACGTGGATCCGAGTGGGCTGCTAACTCCGTTATAGTTCAGCCTTCCCTTTTGCACCTCACGAGGGCTTGGTGCTCTACGCTGACAGGTCCCAGTCCCAAGGCGGCGTCAGCCGTTGCTGGTATGCCAGGTCGCGATGCCGTGGTCAAGGCCAGGAGGTGAGCGACCCGAGGTCCGGTAAGAGCCCCTGAGTCGCGATGCTCAGGAGGTCCCCTTTGGCGCCCAAGCAGCCATCACTTAGTGAGAAAGGGAAGCAACGTCGCTAGTAGAGAGTTGCTTTAGGTGCGGGGGTAGTGCTGCAGCAGCCAGTGCCATGGGGGTAACTTATCTTGAGGATCAGGAGCCGCTCCAGATGTGCCGTTGGGTCCGTGTGTGGATAGGAGCGGAAACGCTCGGCAAGGTCCTCGCGAGGCCCCTTCTTCCCCGCCTCTGCTCCCCTTTCTGCTCTACGTCCTCCAGTCCCGGTCCTCGAGCTTGTCTCAGCCGTAGCTGGTATGCCAGGTCACGATGCCGTGGACAAGGCCAGAGGGTGAGGGCTGGAGAGCCAGTAAGAGCCCTGAGTCGCGATGCTCAGGCACCCCCCCTTTAACGTGCAAGCGGTTCGCGCGGGCGAGGGCAAAGGAAACCTCGTGAGGGCCTCGGCTTGCGTGGTTCCCTCCAGGGGTCCTGCAGGGTCATCACAGAAAGAAGATGGTGTTGCCACGGCGGCCATTAGTCGATCGTTAGTCACTCGAGAGCTTGCTGGTTGAGGTAGGCGAGGCGTATCTGGGCACCCGTGAGCCAGCGCGGGACTCCCGAGGCCCTACCTCTGGGCGGGTTGCGCCCAGCACTGGGCCGTATCTTGAGATGTGTCCCTGCAAAATTTGGTTAGATGCCGGTACTCTATGTCCTCGGGTCCCGGCCCTCGAGCTTGTCTCAGCCGTCGCTAGTATGCCAGGTCGCGATGTCGTGCACAAGGCCAGAGGGTGAGGGCTGGAGAGCCAGTAAGAGCCCTGAGTCGCGATGCTCAGGCACACCCCCTTTAACGTGCAAGTGGACGACATGGGAAGAGAAGATGCCGCGGATGGGCACCATGCAGCTAAGCGTGATAGGCAATGCATAGTTGGAAATAAACGCTAGGGGGATACACGCCGCTGGGTCTGGCCCGAACGGCTTGGGGATGATGCAGCCTGAGGGGCGCCCCCAACAAGGCAAACTAACGACGGAAAGGTAAATGCAGATACATGCCGCGGGGACGGACCCACGCGGCCTGGGAGTGATGCAACCCTGGGAGGGTGATCCCAGCTGAGAACGGAACTTGAAAGATGTCACCTGAGGATGTCGTCGGTGTAGTGGCGTTGGTGCAGCAGACTTGACGGGCTGCAGAAGCCGATCCTCATGAGCCCCCAGGCCCCGGGGCCTCGGGAGGCTCCGGAGGCGCTGGTGACTCCTCGCGAGCTGCCTCCATCTCCGCCGAGGCCGTGAAACACCTGTCTTCCTGAGCCTCCACGATGCCCCTCATGAGGCGCTGGTACGCCGCAGCCATGCTCGGCATGCCGTAAGGCATGCAAACATAGCTGTGGGGTGGACCTCCGCAGCGCCCCACTTGCGAGGGCCAGAGGCGCTCCGTTGTGGTGATCTGATTGAGCCCTGGTACATCGACGCATACGCACAGCCCACCATCCTCGCCTGGATGTGGGGCCACGGCTGGCAAGCGGCGGCAACCTCTCATGATCCTTGTCTCTTGTAGCTCTTGAATGGCCTCGTCAACGAACTCTTGCTGGTCTAATCTTCCTCGCCTGGCTCCCTCTCGAGGGAAACGTGCTGCGAAGCACGCCTCCACATGGTGCCCAAGCACCTCCCTCGTGACCCTGGCTAGGTCGGTGGCCCTCCAGGTGAGAGCCCCCGAGCCCTGCGTGAGGAGGGCGCCGGGCGCGCTTTCCTATGCGATGGATGGAGGGCCCTCCTGAGGAGGCACGGGCCCTGAGGGGCCTGCCTCCTGAGGGGCTGAGCCTGACGACGTCTTCTTCTTCTTAGGGATGGTCTCAGGAAGCCTCCTACTTCCGCGATCTGGGTCTTCTAGCGACGCGGCCTGAAAGGCTCGCTCCAGGGAACACACTGCATCTCACTCTTCACAGGGCACCGTGATGACGCTGCCACTTCCTGGCATCTTGAGGACGTTGTAGCCGTGGTGGGTCACGGCCATTAACTTGGCCAGCGCTGGGTACCCGAGGATGGCGTTGTACGGCAGGCGGATGTGGGCGACGTCGAAGTCGATGAGCTCGGTGCGGTAGTTGCTGCGGGCTCCAAAGGTGACAGGGGGTGGACCTGCCCGATCGTGACTGTGGAACCATTGGTGATCCCGGAGAAAGGCCTGGTTGGCTGAAGCTGGTCGTAGGGCACTTGGAGGTTGTTGAATGTTTCCATGGACATGACGTTGAGCCCTGCCCCGCCATCGATGAGGGTCTTGGTGACCTGCATGTTGCTGATGACCGGGGAGCAGAGCATCGGGAGGACTCCTGCAGTGGCCGCACACTTGAGCTGGTCTGCCGAGCTGAACGCGATGGGGCACGCCGACCACCTGAGGGGGCGCGTTGCTTCGAGCTTGGGGAGGGCTGCATTGTGGATGGATTGCCTCCTAGGGCTGGTGTGGATGAACAATACAAGGAAGAACAGCCTCGCGAGGGTCTGTTCTTGGCTGTGGTGATGAACTGCTATGAAGAGTTCAGTCACCCTCCCTCTCTCTCTCTCTACTTGCGAACCAACCCTCGAATCCTCGAACCCTCGAACCGATGAACCGATGAACCGAACCCAACCCCTTGCTATGTGAGTGGCCAGACCTATTTATAGAGGCCCTGGTCCTCTCCCCAAATATTGAGCGGGAAGGGATCCAACAATGGCGGGCTAATTTGAAGGGGGACAGCGAGTACATCTATCCTGACAAAAGCAGTCTTCGCCTGCCAAAGGCTCTGGTGATGACGCCGCGCTGGGCTCCATGGTGACCTCCGTCTCGTAGTCCTCCTAGTCTTGGTCTCGTTGCACCGAAGTGGCAACCTTTGCCTGATGCCTCGGTACTCCACGGATACGCTTGCCCCCTTTGCACCAAAGAGGAAAGTGGGACGCTGCGCGCGCTGGCACCCGCCTGGTGCCCCGTGTCGTCATGGCTTGCGTCATGGGCACCTCGCGAGGTACCCCGCCTTGAACTCTCCGCCTCCTCGCGAGCCAGCCTGACGAGGCTGTGCCTGAGGATGCGCCGTGTCGTCCGCCTCGCGAGGGTCTTGAGCCTCATGTTGATGAAGATGGGCCGCACTGGGCCCCCACTTGAGCCACGCCGCAGGCCGCAGGCAGGCAAGTCTGGGGACCCCCGTTCCCAGAACGCCAACAAAGGTGAACCTCGGTTGGGGGCGGGGCATGCATTCATAGCTTAGGAATCCCTTCGTGCTGACACGAGGGGGGCTGCTAGCTACTTCGCACTTTTCTAGGTGAACCTCGGTTGGGGGGCATGCATTCATAGCTTAGGATTCCCTTCGTGCCGACAAGAGGGAGGGGGGCTGCTAGCTACTTTGCACTTTGCTAGGGTGAACCTCAGTTGGGGGGGCATGCATTCATAGCTTAGGATTCCCTTCGTGCTGACACGAGGGAGAGGGGCTGCTAGCTACTTCACACATTACTAGGTGAATGAACTTCCATTGGGGGGATGCATTCATAGCTTAGGATTCCCTTCATGTCAACACGAGGGAGGAGGGGCTGCTAGCTACTTCGCACTTTGCTAGGGTGAACCTCGGTTGGGGGGGAGGGGGCATGCATTCATAGCTTAGGATTCCCTTCGTGTCGACACGAGGGGGGGTGGTGGGGGCAAGCAATACAGTGCACTTTGCAAGAGAGGTGCCACATCGAAGTTGCATTTGGTATTTGAAAATCAAACCACCCTTTTGATACATAAATTTGGTCCACATGCAAGTCTGTTCGTGTTCTGACCCTCTCCAGCGTCATTTTTCGCCAAATTTATGAACATTAGATAAGTTGGACGACACAACATACACGGTTCACTCAAACATCCGCATAGTACATTGGGCTCCACGAGGCTCCCGCTCTCAAAAATATCTGCCCGCCTCAAGGGTTTTTCTGTTTCGGAACACACGGTTGTTATCTCTGGACCATGTGCGATGTTTCTTGTCCCCAATCGCGCCTGCATCCCTAGAAAATATCGGCCTGCCTCGAGGGTTTTTCTGCTACATAACACACGGTTGTTATCTCCGGACCGTGTGCAATGCACTATCATCAAAATTTTCAATAGCCCGGCATTTCTATCCTGCGTTTGACTCCCGCGTAGTAAAATTTTCAGTATCTGCGTCATTTCCTCAAACACCCCCCTCCACACACACACACACACACACACACACACACACACACCAAAACCTTCTAGGGTGTGCGCCCGCGCGCACACACGCACACACACACCCTCCCTCACTCGAAACCCAAGCAAGGTCCCCTCCGCCGCCTCAAGGCCTCCATTGTCAACATCTACCGGTTTGCCCGTGCAGCTTACCCACGGATCTCCATACCCAGGCCGCCCTGAGTTTCTTAGATGACGCCTGCCAAACTCCCCCTTTCCCATAGATCCCCATCCCCATCCCCAGAGCGTCGCAGCCTAAGCCCGGCTATGCTTCCCGTGGAGCTCGAGGAGCGACTGGTCCAAAAGAGGTGTATAGTGGTCTCTTCACCCGACGTCGTCGAGGAAGATGATGACCATTACTGGAGGCAGGCACTCAAGCAATGGGCTAGAGTATGCGGGCATGTCTCGTCCGCCGGCTACGGCATCGAGGTCATCGACAGTGACGGCCTGAGGCGGGCTATGTCACAGGTTAAGTGGCCGACACCCAACCCCTGGGGTTCAACCGCTGTCGATCTCATCCATGGCCCCGCCGCTGATCTCCTCTCTCTCACTATCAACAATTTGCCATTCTACATCGCAACCGAGCCCCTTTTGTCATTTCTGAAGAACACGTTCTCCGACGATGGCTTGGGATCCACAGCTTCGAAGTCGGACATCATCAACGGCGACCATGAGGAGGGGACCCTCTCCGGCTCTTCCAAGGGGAAAGAGCCCATCTGCTCTTCCAAGGGGAAAGCGCCCGTCTGCGACATCAGGGAGGGCACCCTACAGTCGTGCTCTTCCAAGGGGAAGGAACCCATCTGCGACAACATGGAGCGCATCCAGGGTCCGCGCTCTTCCCACGGGAACGGGCCCATCTATGACAAGTGAGGAAACACATGATTTGTTTTGCCATGCCTCTTCACATGGAGAATATGTCCAGTTTTAGTTGCTATATTTGGTTGTTTGCAGTATGCCTTGTTTATTTCAGTTGTTCACAATGTGATGCTCTATATGTGCAAGTATTTACTCTGCAGTACATTTCAACAATACAGTTTTAAACACACCAATAGGAATGCATATATTTGCTTGCTGTTAAGCCTGTTATAGCAAGCATATGCCTCTTTTAAAGTTTTTTGATTGTTTGGTTGTTTGTAGTTAGCATATGTCCAGTTTCAAATGCTACCTTTGGTTGTTCGTAGTATGCCTTATTTATTCTAGTTATTCACAACGTGATGTTCTATATGTGCAAGTATGAACTGTTGTGCTTAACATGCTTCTCGATGTACCTACACAGGACAATTTTGGGAACAACTACTATTTTCCATCGAGGTTAGTTTCATCGCATGGCTTATATCTGCTCACTGTCTAGGATATCGGTCGCCGGTACCATATAGGCCGGCGGCTGATAAAGGACTAATCGGTGAATCAGACTTTTAACTGAATATATCTGCAACCATTTATCGTTAGGTTAACTAGGGCCATATGTAATATATCTGAGGCTACATAGCAACATGGACTGTACTTAATGTCTAAATATGCAACCCTAGGCTACATAGCAACAAGGAAGAGTGTTACATTAATGTTCTAATGATGTCTAGATATACGTAGAAGAGCAGCAGCAACAACAACAACAACAACAAAAACACAATCCTATTTGGATACTCAACTTAGCTAGAGGTTAGAGTTAGTTTCTAGATCATTACTAACCCTGAACTAACTCCATTCAAAGAGTTGTTTGGATGGCAGGGTTAGATTGACAATAAATGCACTAGGAGAACTAGCTCCAATTAGCACCTCTTGGGTTGGATAGTTTTTTCGGGTGGGTTATAGATGCAACTAGCTCAAACTATCCCTCATGTTTAGATATACTTTAGGGCTATTTGAGCCCAAACTAGCTCAAACTAACTATAACCCCTGGATACAGCAGCAGTTAATCAGCCGATAATTTGTAAGAATGCACTAAACTCCTTCTGGCCCATAATATAAGATGTTAATTCATCTAATATGTGAGTATATCGGATGTTATAAGATACTCCCTCCATTCCTAAATATTTGTATTTTTAGAGATTTCAAATGGACTACCACATACAGATGTATATAGACATATTATAAAAGAGTGTTGTGCTAAATCATTGTGCAATTGTTGTTAAGCTTCTAATATTAACTTGGTGCTTTTAGGTACATATGTCATTGGTAAAGATCCGCGCTTCAACCCTTTCTGTGTATGGGGCAATGAGATATCGATGAACCAACATCAAGTGAGGAAGCTGATAAAGATTGTTAGTAAAATGGGTCCAAAGATGGCAATTAAACTATTTGGTTACACTTTATCCAAGACAACAGCGAACTGCAAGATGGTAAGTAAGAACTCTGCAGCCTTCTTTTTATTGCCCATAATGAGTTGTGTTAGATGACAATGTCTGAATCTTTTTTCCTTTGCAGTGGTTTCCAAAGCAGTTTACTCAAGATTACCTCTCAAACTACATGATTGGTAGGCATGCAAAGGTTAAAGTATTTCTACCAGAACACGATGATTATGTAGATGTTTTCATGAAGACCGTGAAGGATTGGTGGTCGGCCATCACAAGGGGTTGGACTAGAGTCGTGCATGCCTTCTGCATGGAGGAGGGCACAATATGGGCATTCCGCTTCACCATGTTCAACAACCAGAATATATTTTGCCTCTTTCTTTACCATCATTAATAGTACAAGTATACAATTGTGGTTCATCATTCTTTATTTGGTTCTTACGTAATTCTTGAACATATGTACCTATGAATCAAATAACGCATTGGTTGTTTGAACCTGATGGATATGAATAAAGCTGTAGCATACATTAAAATTCAAATCCAAACTTGGTACAATTTGGAAAAGCAGAAATTAAATTAGGGTGAAATTACGCTCTCTAGGTTGTTACGGCACACACATTTGGTAAAACACAAACATTTGTGATATGCACCATAATTCGAGATGGTTCATAGAGAGGAAACATGTGCAAGCATGCACACAGTTGCCGTTTGCAAACCGTGTGCGTTGTCAGACAATATCACAAATGGTGCAGGCAAACTAAACGTTTGTGTTAGTTGCCTTATCGTACATGATTCGCAACCATGAACTATTTTTGATGAAGTATGCATCGTAAACGTTGCACCACAAGATAGCGTGTGCGATAGTTTTCGTGTACGATGATGTTACGACGGTCTGACATTTCATAATCCTGTCCGACACTCGTATGACGATTAGCTAATCTTCTTAATGGTGAACCGTTTGTGATAGGCCGCGCATCATACATGTTCTATAATAGTGAACCGTTTGTGATGGGCCACATCGTAAACGTAGCACCACAGAATACCGACTGCAATGGCAATGCGAGTAGAAATGAGTAGGAGTACTGTAGGGGCCCTATCCCCGATGGTTTCTGGGTCATGTGGGAAGGACCCCCCCTATCTCCCACACTCACTTTGCGATGGTTCCAAATGCTGTCACGGAAAGGGTTTAAAAACCGTTTGTTTAGTACTGACGCGCACCAGTGAGGGGTTGATGCACGTTCTCGTCTTTTGTTTCTCTGGTAGAAATCTTGGGGCACTCTTTGAGGTTCTTTGTGTTGGATTGAGTATTATGAATCTGAAATTATTTGGTGTTATTTTAGTACGAACTCTTGGATAGATCGATCGGAAAGAATAGCTTCGAGGTGGTTTCGTACCCTACAAACGATTTCTTCTTATGTTCTTCGCTAGATAGGAACTTTGGAGTGATTCTTCGTTGCACGTCGAGGGATGGTTATATGATCCAATTATATTAGCATTGTTGAAAGATTGCACTAGTGAAAGTACGGACCCTAGGCCTCATTTTCAAGCATTGCAATACCGTTTTTGTGCCCGTTTACTATTTGCTACCTTGCTGTTTTTATTTATTCAGATTATAAAAATATATTTCTACCATCCATATTACACTTCTATCACCATCTCTTTGCCGAACTAGCGCACCTATGCAATTTTCCATTGTATTCCGTGTGTTGGGGACACAAGAGACTTTTTATTATTTGGTTGCAGGGTTGTTTGAAATAGACCATCTTCATCCTACGCCTCCCACAGATTGATAAACCTTAGGTCATCCACTTGAGGGAAATTTTCTACTATCCTACAGAACTCTGCGCTTGGATCCCAACACGTGTCTACAAGAATTAAGTTGCATAGTAGACATCAGGCTTCACCTAAGCACTACAAAAATATGACCAGGGGTGTAAGCAATGGAGGGGGGGCGCCGCACACGGCTAGGCAATTGTCTGTTGTGTGCTAGGCGCCCACTCCCACATATATATATATATATAGGTGGGAGGGAGGGAGGAGAAGCTAAAGGAGGTTCCCAACTAGGAGGAATCCTACTTGGGGTCCCTGCGCCCCCCTTTCCTTATTTGGAGTGGGGCGAAAGGCAGGGGAGGGTGGCGCCCTGCTTTCCTTTCTCCCATGAGAGGGAAAGGCAGGAGGGGCTAGCCCTCCCCCTTTTCCTTCCCTAGGGCTGGCCAAACAAGGGAGGGGTGCACCAGCCCCATTGTGGGCTGGTCCGTCCCCTCCTTTGGCCCATAAGGCCCATATCTTGCCAGGGGTGCCCGGAACCCCTTTCGGTGACCCGATTCATTCCCGGTACGTCCCGAAACACTTCCGGTGTCCAAATACCATCATCCTATGGATCAATCTTTACCTCTCAACCATTTCGACACTCCTATTCATGTTCATGATCTCATCCGAGACTCCGAAAAACATCCGGTCACCAAAACATATAACTCATATAACACTATATCATCAATGAACGTTAAGTGTGCGGACCCTACGGGTTCGAGAACTATGTAGACATGACCGACACACCTCTCTGGTCAATAACCAATAGCGGAACCTGGATGCCCATATTAGCTCCAACATATTCTACGAAGATTTTTATCGGTCGAACCATTATGACAACATACGTAATTCCCTTTGTACATCGGTATGTTACTTGCCCGAGATTCGATTGTCGTTATCTTCATACCTAGTTCAATATCGTTATCGACAAGTCTCTTTACTTGTTCCGTAATACATCACCTCGTGACTAACTCCTTAGTCATTTGCTTGCAAGCTTATGATGTGTATTACCGAGAGGGCCCAGAGATACCTCTCCGATACTCGGATTGACCTATCCTACTCTCGATCTATGCCAACTCAACAAATACCTTCGGAGATACCTGTAGAGAATCTTTATGATCACCCAGTTAGGTTGTGACATTTTATAGCACACAAGGTATTCCTCCGGTATCCGGGAGTTGCATAATCTCATAGTCGAAGGAATAAGTATTTGACATGAAGAAAGCAATAGCAATAAACTGAACGATCAATATGCTAACTTAACGGATGGGTCTTGTCCATCACGTTATTCTCCTAATGATGTGATCGCGTTTATCAAATGACAACACATGTCTATGGTTAGGAAACCTTAACCATCTTGTAACGACCAAACCTCGAAGGATTTGAGTCTCTATGCTTACTGTGCTAGTCCCTGGATCGAGCTCGCTAGCACACATAGTATAGATGAATACCAGAATAGCATGTGCATCATTTATTACATCGTATGATCCAGAGTATATAAATAAAACAATCTGCATTGCACTTGGCTAGCTTTATTCAATCAAACAACGGAAAGTAGCAGAAAATAACGATGAGTCCCATCATAGCCCACTGGGGATGCTGAGTGCAGACTCGCGACCCTAACGGTACCTTACTCTTCGTCTGAATATCCTGCAACATGAGATGTTGCAGCTGTATAGGTCAATACTTGGAATGTATTGGCAAGTTACACAGGGGTAATAATAAAGCAGACCTACATGTATATGCATAGTATATCAAAAGGAAGGCTTGAGGGTTTATTTTTGCAGAAAGCTGATTTTGTCCCCATAACTTCCTAACAGTCAAATTTTTATTTAGTTCTTTTATTACTACAATTAAATACACAAGGTTGAGTTGGCAAAATCAACTCCAACCTACCCTTTATTAAGTTGCCTAACAAATTTATTAGGTGTCACATCTGTCAAGATCATCCAACAACTGTAATGGCATAGTGGCTCAAAGTTGCCCATAACCCGGGGCACGGCGAATCATGATTAGTTTTAAATACTCTGCAGAGTTTAGTACGCTTTACCCACTGGACCCAACCCGAAGATTCAGACGAAATCTTTCAGAAGCAGTCCCCTAGCCCCAACAGGAGGCCCATCCCAACTATTATATCTACATTTGCTGGCACATCCGGGTAAGGGTCCCACAACTGATCAACTAAGCAAGAGCCCATTTAGCCAGTGGTCGCACATGGAAGCTACTAGTCACTAAGTCTGTCTGATCTTTTTGAGCCTGGGCGGCCGTCCACTTAGATTCACAGGGTATAAACCATGATGTTCTTGAAACCACCCTAGCAATACCACTTCCGCCCAGAGGTGAATTAAATCCTGAGTTACTACTCAAATTATTATATATATATAATCCTCACATAAGCTCAATGAATACACGAACCAACCCCGTCTACAAAGCATAGCAAAACTACAACTACCACGATCTGCAATGACGGGAGATAGCTCAACAATATAGCAAAATAATATAATAATCCTATACATGCATATATTCAAGGTTTTATATAACTACATGCATTGAAAACAATAGGTAAAGGATGATCAAGGTGTAACTTGCCTTGGTTCTGGTTCAGAAAGTCACACTCCTGACAATAGCTCGCGTCGCACTCCGAACAATCTACACGTTTCACACAATTCAACAAATCAATCACCGGAGCACGAATAGAACCAAAACAAAACCAACAGCAACAAAACCATTTTTAAAAATCCACAACAGAAGTTTAACAGCACCTAAATTGCACGACGGTCGCAACACAAAAAGAATCACTTAAAACTGACAAACAGTTTGAGAGTTATGACCTCCGGAAAATTTAATTTGAATTTGAACGACTTCAAATTTAAACAGTGCAAACTTGACAAATTTTGGTACTGTCATAATGTGCTGATTTTTTTGAGATCATAGGAAAAAGAATTACCTAATTTGGGTATACAGAATAAAAGCTATAGCCATTTGAAGTTAGAGTTTAAATCTGGAAAGAAAAACAAAAACAACAGAAATCTCATGCACTGTTTGTGCGTGCACTGTAGCTGGTTGCCACGTGGCAGCACGTGATAGGCTGGAGAATTGCATGCGCGCGTGCTCACCAGCAAAACAGAGAAAACGGCGGTGGCGGCGTCGGGCGTAGGCTGTGACGCGTCTCGGGCGGGTCTCCGGCGAAGGTAAGGGCATGGGTGCGCCAAAGGCGGCGGTGGTGCTCAATGGCGGTGGGGCGTCCCCGAGCGGCGGTGGCGAAGATGCGAACTGCGGCTGCTCCGGTGCGTCGGCTCGGCGGCGGGTGGTCGCTCCGTTGTGCTCTGGTCCATAGAAGCGAGTCAAAACGCGGGCAACCGAGCGGGGAAAACAAAGGAAGCAGGCGGAGCGGTTCCAAGTGCACTTACGGCGGCGAAATCGCCCAGCAAATGGCGGCGGATGGTGGAGCTTCTCCCGAGATCAAAAACAAGCTCGGGAAAAGCGTCGGCAACAACAGGTGTCGGGAAGGGGTTGCGGGGTCTCCCCTAGGGCTTTGCCTCGCGTGCGGTGTCTCTGGTGGACACGGGATGGACCAAGAGCGTGAGGTCGATCCTGCTCGGCCTCGGCTGGGCGTGCGGGGCGCGTGCGGTCCAACTGGAGGAAGGGGATGGGTGCGGGGCTCGCTGGTCAGTGGCTGGAGGCGGGGTGGATCGGGCGCGGGTCAGGCGCGGTTCGGGAGCGAGCGAACGGGCGTACCGCTTCGCTAGGTTTAGCGGGCTACGGGCGACGGGAGCTGGGCCGTGGTTGCTGGGCCGCGCGTGTGCGCTGTGGCACTGGCAAGCGGGCTGGCTGGTGTTTTTAAAAAAACTACAGTAGTGGAACAAAAATAAAATAAAATAAAATACACAGTATAAATTCTAAATAAAAATAGCTAGACACAGAGTAAAAATAGCTCTACAGCTATAAACTACAAGAACACTTGTTCCAACACTAATGCAATTTTGTAAAATAATTTTGATGCAATCGGCCACTCAAACAGCAATAAAACAGACAAGTAAAATATTTTGGGGACTACGAAAAATACCAGGACATAACAGATGAACAGTAAATAATATTCTGCACATTATGAACATTTTTAAAACAGGGGAGAAGTCATGTTATCTCCGCTCCAATAAATTGCCTTTGGTTGCATAATGAAAAGAATATTGCAGAAAAGCAAATAATGCATAGAAAATATGATATGCATATGTATGATCTATTAACATCCTAATTTAGGAAAACTGGGATGTTACACATCTTTGATCAACGAGCTAGTCTAGTAGAGGCTTACTAGGGACACGATATTTGTTTATGTATTCACACATGTATTTAAGTTTCCGATCAATACAATTCTAGCATGAATAATAAACCTTTACCGTGAATAAGGAAATATAATATAAAATAACAACTTTATTATTGCCTCTAGGGCATATTTCCTTCAGTCTCCCACTTCCACTAGAGTCAATAATATAGTTGACATGACCATGTGACTTTACACCCATAGTTCACATCGCCATGTGACCAACACCCAAAGAGTTTACTAGAGTTAATAATATCGTTCACATTGCCATGTGATTAGCACCCAAAGAGCACTAAGGTGTGATCATGTTTGTCTTGTGAGAGAATTTTAGTCAATGGGTCTGACACATACAGATCCATATGTATTTTGCAAATTTCTATATCTACAACGCTCTGCATGGAGCTATTCTTAGCTAATTTCTCCCACTTTCAATATGTATCTAGATTGATACTCATAGTCATCCGAGTCGGTGTCAAATCTTGCATCAACGTAACTCTTTACGATGAACTATTTGTCACCCCCATAACTGAGAAAATATTTCCTTAGTTCGCTAAGGATAATTCTGACTGTTGTCTAGTGATCTACTCCTGGATCACTATTGTACCCCCTTGCCAAACTCATGGCAAGGAACACAATAGGTCTGGTACACAACATGGCATACTTTGTAGACCCTATGGCTGAGGCATAGGGAATGACTTTCATTCTCTCTCTATCCTTTGCTGTGGTCGGGCTTTAAGTCTTACTCAACTTCATACCTTGCAACATAGGCAAGAACCCTTTCTTTGACTGATCCATTTTGAACTTCTTCAAAATCTTGTCAAGGTATGTGCTTTGTGAAAGTCCTATAAAGCGTCTCGATTTATCCCCATAGATCATCATGCCCAATATATAAGTAGCTTCACCGAGGTCTTTCATTAAAAAATTCTTATTCAAGTATCCTTTTATGCTATCCAGAAATTCTATATCATTTCCAATCGATAATATGTCATCCACATATAATATTAGAAATGCTACAGAGCTCCCACTATCTTTCTTGAAAATATAGGCTTCATCATATGTATGTATAAAACCACATGTTTTTATCACCTCATCAAAGCGTATATTCAACTCCGAGATGCTTGCACCAGTCCATAGATGGATCGTTGGAGCTTGCACACTTTGTTAGCACCATTAGGATCAAAAAAACATTCTGGTTGCATCATATACAACTCTTCTTTAAGAAATCTATTAAGGAATGCAGTTTTGACGTGCATTTGCCAAGTTTCATAATTATAAAATGCGGCAATTCCTAACATGATTTGGACTAACTTAAGCATCGCTACGGGTGAGAAGGTCTCATCGTAGTTAACCCCTTGAACTTGTCGAAAACCATTCACGACAAGTCGAGCTTTGTAGATGGTGACATTACTATCAGTGTCTGTCTTCTTCTTGAAGATCCACTTATTCTTAATGGCTTGCCGATCATCGGGTAAGTCCACCAAAGTCCACATTTTGTTCTCATACATGAATCATATCTCAAATTTCATGGCCTCAAGCCATCTATCGGAATCTAGGCTCATCATAGCTTCTTCATAGTTCGTAGTTTCTCCATGGTCTAGTAACATGACTTCAAGGATAGGATTACTGTACCACTCTGGTGTGGAACATGCTCTATTCGACCTACGAGGTCTAGTAGTAACTTGATCTGAAGTTTCATGATCATCATCATTAGCTTCTTTTCTAGTTGGTGTAGGCATCACGGGAACATATTTCTATGATGTGCTGCTTTCCAAATTGAGAGAAGGTACAATTACCTCATCAAGTTCTACTTTCCTCCCACTCACTTCTTTCGAGAGAAACTCCTTCTCTAGAAATGTTCCATTCTTGGCAACAAAGATCTTGCCTTCAGATCTGTGGTAGAAGGTGTACCCCAATTGTTTCCTTAGGGTATCCTATGAAGGTGCACTTCTCCACTTTGGGTTCGAGCTTATCAGGCTGAAGCCTTTTGACATAAGCGTCGTATCCCCAAAAGTTTAAGAAACGACAACTTAGGTCTCTTTCCAAATTATAGTTCATATGATGTCATCTCAACAGATTTAGACGGTGCCCTATTTAACGTGAATGCGACTTTCTCTAATGCATAACCCCAAAACGATAGTGGTAAATCGGTAAGAGACATCATAGAACGCACCATATCTAATAAAGTACGGTTACAACATTCGGACACACCATTATGTTGTGGTGTTCCAGGTGGCGTGAGTTGTGAAACAATTACACATTGTTTTGAATGAAGGCCAAACTTGTAACTCAAATATTCGCCTCCGTGATCATAAAATAGAAATTATATTTTCTTATTACGATGATTCTCCACTTCACTTTGAAATTCTTTTGAACTTTTCAAATGTTTCAGACCTGTGTTTCATTAAATAGATATACCCATATCTACCTAAATCATTTGTGAAGGTCAGAAAATAACGATACCTGCCGCGTGCCTTAACACTCATCGGATCACATACATCGGTATGTATTGTTTCCAATAATTCATTGGTTCTCTCCATTGTTCCATAGAACGGAGTTTTAGTCATCTACTCATCTTGCCCATGAGGCATGGTTCGCAAGTATCAAATGATTCATAATCAAGTGATTCCAAAAGTCCATCCGCATGGAGTTTCTTCATGCGCTTTTCACCAATATGACCTAAACGGCAGTGCCACAAATATGTTGCACTATCATTATCAACTTTGCATCTTTTGGCATCAATATTATGAATATGTGTATCACTACGATTGAGATTCGATAAACCATTGACATTGGGTGTCTGACCATAGAAGGTTTTATTCATGTAAACGGAACAACAATTATTCTCTGACTTAAATGAATAACTGTATTGCAATAAGCATGATCTAATCATGCTTGACGCAAACACCAAATAACATTTATTTAGGTTCAACACTAACCCCTACGGTAGAGTAAGTGTGTGATGTTGATCATATCAACCTTGGAATCATTTCCAACACTCATCATCACCTCGCCCTTAACTAGTCTCTGTTTATTCTACAACTCTTATTTTAAGTTACTAATCTTAGCAAGTGAACCGGTATCAAATACCCAGGGGCTACTACGAACACTAGTAAGGTATACATCAATAAATATACCTTTGATCACCTTGCCATCCTTATTATCCGCCAAATGTTTTGGGCAGTACCGCTTCCTGTGACCATTTCCTTTGCAGCAGAAGCACTCAGTTTCAGGCTTGGGTCTAGTTTTGGGCTTCTTCTCGGGAGTGGCAACTTGCTTTCCATTCTTCTTGAAGTTTCCTTTCTTTCCCTTGCCTTTTTTCTTGAAACTAGTGGTCTTGTTAACCATCAACACTTGATGCTCTTTCTTGATTTCTACCTTCGCCGATTTCAGCATCGCGAAGAGCATGGGAATCGTTTTTGCCATCCCTTGCATATTATAGTTCATCACATAGTTCTAGTAGCTTGGTGATAGTGACTAGAGAACTCTGCCAATCACTATCTTATCTGGAAGATTAACTCCCACTTGATTCAGGTGATTGTAGTACCTAGACATTCTGAGTTCATGCTCACTAGCTGAGCTATTCTCCTCCATCTTGTAGGCAAAGTACTTGTCAGAGGTCTCATACCTCTCGACAGGCGCATGAGTCTGAAATACCAATTTCATCTCTTGGAACATCTCATATGCTTCGTGGCAGTCAAAACGATTTTGAAGTCTCGGTTCTAAGCCAAAAAGCATGGCGCACTAAACTATAAAGTAGTCATCATATCGAGCTTGCCAAACGTTCATAACGACTGCATCTGCTCCTGCAATAGGTCTGTCACCTAGCGGTGCATCAAGGACATAATGAAGGAAATATTCCATAGAGGCAATAATAAAGTTGTTCTTTATATTTCCTTATATCATGATAAACGTTTATTATTCATGCTAGAATTGTATTAACCGGAAACTTGATACATGTGTGGATACATAGACAAAACACCGTGTCCCTAGTAAGCCTCTACTAGACTAGCTCGTTAATAAAAGATGGTTAAGGTTCCTAACCACAGACATGTGTTGTCATTTGATGAACAAGATCACATCATTAGGAGAAATGTGATGGACAAGACCCATCCATTAGCTTAGCATAATGATCGTTAAGTTTTATTGCTATTGCTTTCTTCATGACTTATACATATTCCTCTAACTATGAGATTATGCAACTCCCCAATACCGGAGGAACTCCTTGTGTGCTATCAAACGTCGCAACGTAACTGGGTGCTTATAAAGATGCTCTGTAGGTGTCTCCGAAGGTGTTTGTTGGGTTGGCATAGATCAAGATTAGGATTTGTCACTCTGAGTATCGAAGAGGTATCTCTGGGACCTCTCGGTAATGCACATCACTATAATCCTTGCAAGCAATGTGACTAATGAGTTAGTTGTGGGATGATGCATTACAGAACGAGTAAATAGACTTGCCGGTAACGAGACTGAACTAGGTATGATAATACCGACGATCGAATCTCGGGGAAGTAACATAGCGACGATGAAGGGAATAACGTATGTTGTCATTACGGTTTTACTGATAAAGATCTTCGTAGAATATGTAGGAACCAATATGAGAATCCGGGTTCTGCTATTGGTTATTGACCGGAGATGTGTCTGGGTCATGTCTACATAGTTCTCAAACCCGTAGGGTCTGCACGCTTAACGTTCGATGACGATTTGTATTATGATTTATGTGTTTTGGTGACTGAAGATTGTTCAAAGTCCCGAATGAGATCACGGACATGACAAGGAGTCTCAAAATAGTCGAGGGGTAAAGATTGATATATTGGACGAGATTATTTTGACACCGGAAAGGTTTCGGGACGTTTCGGATATTTATCGGGGTACCGAGGGGTTACCGGAACCCCCGGGGAAAGTAATGGGCCTACATGGGCCATAGGGGAGAGGGGAGGCAGCCCACAAGGGGTGTCCGCGCCCCCTCCCATATGGAGTCCAAATTGTACTAGGGATGGGCACGCCACCCTTTCCTTTTCCTCTTCCCTATCCCTTCCCTCTTACCCGTCCATGAGAAGGAAAAAAGGGGGCGAATCCTAATAGGACTGGAGCCCCTCTCCTTGGCGCGCCCTTGGTGGCCGGCCTCCTCCTCCCCTCCTTTATATATAGGGACAGGGGGCACCCCAAAGCACAACTGTTATTCTCTTAGCCGTGTGCGGTGCCCCTCCATAGTTTACTCCTCCGGTCATAGCGTCGTAGTTCTTAGGCGAAGCCCTGTGTGGATCACATCATCATCACCATCACCATGCCGTCATGCTGACGAAACTCTCCCTCGACCCTCTGCTGGATCAAGAGTTCAAGGGATGTCATCGAGCTAAACGTGTGTTGAACTCAGAGGTGTCATACGTTCGGTACTAGATCGGTTGGATCGCTAAGATGTTCGACTACATCAACCGCGTTATACTAACGCTTCCGCTTTCGGTCTATGAGGGTACGTGGACATACTCTCCCCCTCTCATTGCTCTGCATCTCGTAGATAGATCTTGCGTGATCATAGGAAATTATTGAAATTTTATGCTACGTACTCCAATAGTGGCATCCGAGCCAGGTCTATGCATAGATGATATGCACGAGTAGAACACAAAGAGTTGTGGGTGTTAATAGTCATACTGCTTACCACCAACGTCTTATTTTGATTCAGCGGTATTGTTGGATGAAGCGCCCCGGACCAACCTTACATGACCACGTTCATGAGACCGGTTCCACCGACAGACATGCAACTTGTTTTGCATAAAGGTGGCTGGCAGGTGTGTGTTTCTCCAACTTTAGTTGAATCGAATATGACTATGGCCAGTCCTTGTTGAAGGTTAAAACAGCACACTTGACGAAAAATTGTTGTGTTTTTGATGCGTAGGTAAGAACCGTTCTTTCTAGAAGCCCGCAGCAGCCACGTAAAACTTGAAACAACAAAGTAGAGGATGTCTAACTTGTTTTTGCAGGGCATGTTGTGATGTGATATGGTCAAGACATGATGTGATATAAGTTATTGTATGAGATGATCATGTTTTGTAAAAGTTAGCGGCAACTGGCAGGAGCCTTATGGTTATCGCTTTATTGTATGAAATGCAATCACCATGTAATTTCTTTACTTTATCACTATGTGGTAGCGATAGTTGTTGAACCAATAGTTGGCGAGATGACAATGATGCTATGATGGAGATCAAGGTGTCAAGTTGGTGACGATGGAGATCATGATAGTTCTTTGGAGATGGAGATCAAAGGCACAAGATGATGATGGCCATATCATATCACATATTTTGATTGCATGTGATGTTTATCTTTTATGCATCTTATTTTTCTTAGTACGGCGGTAGCATTATAAGATGACCCCTCACTAAATTTCAAGGTATAAGTGTTCTCCCTGAGTATGCACCGTTGCTACAGTTCTTCATGCCGAGACACCACATGATGATCGGGTGTGATAAGCTCTACGTTCACATACAACGGGTGTAAGACAGTTTTGCACGTGCAGAATACTGAGGTTAAAGTTGACGAGCCTAGCATATACCGAAAGGTCGAACGTGAATCATATAGTAGATATGATCAACATAGAGATTTTCACCATTGAAAACTACTCCATCTCACGTGATGATCAGACATGGTTTAGTTGATATGGAGCACATGATCATTTAGATGACTAGAGGGATGTCTATCTAAGTGGGAGTTCTTAAGTAACATGATTATTTGAACTTAAATTTATCATGAACTTAGTCCTAATAGTTTTTTGCATATCTATGTTGTTGTAGATCAATGGCCCGTGCTACCGTTCCCTTCAATTTTAATGCGTTCCTAGAGAAACCTATGTTGAAAGATGATGATAGCAACTACACGGACTGGGTCCATAACTTGAGGATTATCCTCATTGCTGCATAGAAGAATTACGTCCTGGAAGCACCGCTAGGTGCAAGGCCTGCTGTAGGAGCAACTCGGACGTTATGAACGCCTAGCAAGCAAAATCTGATGACTACTCGATAGTTCAGTGTGCCATGCTTTACAGCTTCGAATCGGGACTTCAAAGACATTTTGAACGTCATGGAGCATATGAGATGTTCCAAGAGTTGAAGTTAATATTTCAAGCAAATGCCTAAGTTGAGAGATATGAAGTCTCCAACAAGTTATATAGCTGCAAGATCGAGGAGAACAATTCTGTCAGTGAACACATACACAGAATGTCTGGGTACCATAACCACTTGACTTAGCTGGGAGTTAATTCTCCGGATGATAGTGTCATTGACAGAGTTCTTCAATCACTGCCACCAAGATATAAAGGCTTCATGATGAACTATAATATGCAAGGGATGGAAAAGACAATTCCCGAGCTCTTTGCAATGCTTAAGGCTGCGGAGGTCGAAATCAAGAAGGAGCATCAAGTGTTGATGGTTAACAAGACCACTAGTTTCAAGAAAAAAGGCAAAGGGAAGAAGGGGAACTTCAAGAAGAACGGCAAGCAAGTTGCTGCTCAAGTGAAGAAGCCTAAGTCTAGTCCTAAGCCTGAGACTAAGTGCTTCTACTGCAAAGGGACTGGTCACTGGAAGCGGAATTGCCCCAAGTATTTGGCGGATAAGAAGGATGGCAAAGTGAAAGGTATATTTGATATACATGTTATTGATGTGTACCTTACTAATGCTCATAGTAGCGCCTGGGTATTTGATACTGGTTCTGTTGCTCATATTTGAACTTGAAATAGGGGCTACGGATTAAACGAAGATTGGCTAAGGACGAGGTGATGACGCACGCCAGAAATGGTTCCAAGGTAGATGTGATCGCCGTCAGCATGCTACCTCTACATCTACCTTCGGGATTAGTTTTAGAACTGAATAATTGTTATTTGGTGCCAGCATTGAGCATGAACATTATATCTGGATCTTGTTTGATGCAAGATCGTTATTCATTTAAATCAGAGAATAATGGTTGTTCTATTTATATGAGTAATATCTTTTATGGTCATGCACCCTTGATGAGTGGTCTATTTTTGTCGAATCTCAATCGTAGTGATACACATATTCATAATATTGAAGCCAAAATATGCAAAGTTAATAATGATAGTGCAACTGTTTTGTGGCACTGCCGTTTAGGTCATATTGGTGTAAAGTGCATGAAGAAACTCCATGCTGTTGGGCTTTTGGAATCACTTGATTATAAATCACTTGATGCTTGCGAACCATGCCTCATGGGCAAGATGACTAAAACTCCATTCTCTGAAACAATGGAGTGAGCCACTAACTTATTAGAAATAATACGTACTGATATATGAGGTCCGATGAGTGTTGAGGCTCGCGGCGGGTATCGTTATTTTCTGACCTTCATAGATGATTTGAGAATATATGGGTATATCTACTTAATGAAACATAAGTCTAAAACATATGAAAAGTTCAATGAATTTTAGAGTGGAGTGGAAAATCTTTGTAACAAGAAAATAAAGTTTCTATGTCACAGCCCTAGATTTGCTTGTAGCTATTTACCTGAGTGAGCAACATGCATCATGTCTAAATTTTTGAAAGTTGAATTGGGGAAAGCTGAAAGCCCCAGAAATCAATTAAAAAAAATGATCAACATGAAAATCTTTCAAAGAAGTCCAAGAAAATGTTCCTCTTAGTCTCTGAAAATATTGGCAAGAGGTAAAACTTAAAACAATATTTTTGGAATCTCAGAGATATTTATTTTGGGCCTTTGATTTAATCCAATAAATATTTGAATTGGATCTATATTTATTATATAATAAATATATGTTCAATAATTCTGATAAATTGTTGAGGGGCTTTGGAATAATCCATTTAGTCCCTGCAAAAATTATCAGAAGTAAAAAAAATAGTTTGGTTCAAAAACCAAATTAAAACCCATTTGCATAAATAGAAAACAGAACAAAAATAGAAATAGGAGAGAGAGAGGTTACCTGTGGCTTACCTGGTGTCCACTTGGCCCAGCACGGCCCAGCCCACCAGAGCCGGGCGCCAGTCGTCTCCTTCCTTTGCCAGGAGGACGACGGCGTGGCGCACGCACAGGAGCGAAGCCACCTCCTGCTTCCACCTCCTGCTCCCTCCCACTCCGATCCATCGCGTTTGGAAACGCCGAGCCCCCTGGTCCTTCACCTCTCTCACAGCTCACTCTCCCCTCCTCTCCCTCGCTCTCTCCCACAACGGCCGACGCAGCCAAGGAAGCGCCGCCGTGAACCACCGCGCTCCCCGACCCCCTCTCGCCTTCCCGTGTTGCGTGGAAGCTCCGCCACTGTCGCCTACGCCTTCTGCACCGAGCCAAGTGAGCTGGGAAGCCTTGCTTCGTCCTCGGCGTCGTCTTCTTCAACCTCGGGACCGCCGGCCATCTCCGTCAAATTCGTCGGCTCCGGACCGTCCCCGAGCCCACCGAGCTGCTCTACGTGACCCCCGTGAGCTCCTGCTCCGAATCCCCCTCCTCCCCGCCATTATTTCAAGCTCAAATTGCCGACTCCCTACTGACCGAGCTCAACGCCGCTCGGGCTCGTCGCCGGCGTCGCTCCGATGCCCATTTGGTCGCGCCAACGTGCCAAACGACACCGCTGCATCGCGTAGTGCCTTGCCCGCGCTTTATTTTGCGTGTTTGCTCGCTGCAGCCGCTTTCCCGTGCACAGCCGAACTCCGGCCGCCGCCCGGCTCGCCGCTGCCGCGGTTACGCGCTGCCCCAGCCCCTTCCATCTGCACCACTAGATGCGCGCGAGTCCCAGGAGCACGTAGATGCCCTCTGCCGCGAGTTTGGTCGCCCGTGGGCGAAACCCGAGCCGTTCCGCCGTGTCTGGCCTCGCCGGCGTCAAGTTGCCGGCAGGTTTGATCCTGCTGGCCAGGGGTTTGACCCCCCCTGACTGACTGACGTGTGGGCCAGGCCCCTTTTTAATTAGTGTTAGATTTAGTTAGTCCTAATTAACTTAGTTACATTAAATAGACACTGACATGCGGGCCCAGGCTCTAATTAACTTTAGTTAGTTAATTAGTCACTGACCAGTGGGTCCCACTGGTCAGGTTTGACCCGGACGCACCCTGTTGACTTGCTGACATCATCATGACGTCAAGCTGACGCAGTAAATCATTTTCTTGTTTAAAAACAATTCAGGAAATTCCAGAAATTACCCAAAACTTCTAAAAATCATAGAAAATCAACCGTAACTCCAAATAAGATAAATTATATATGTAAAATTATCAGAAAAATTCAAGGAATCCATCTGTACCATTTTCATGCATGTTTGAACAATGTTTGTCCTCTGTTTGGACAAAACAAATAAAGGGCATTTAAATAATCATATATGGAGTTTGAATTTGAATCTTGTATTCAAACCAACTTCATTTAAATCATAGCTAGTTGCATTAGCTCAAACCACAGCATATTGACATGTCATGATCATGCATCATACTGTGCATTGCATTGATTGTATTTCTTTCTCTGTTGCCGGTATTTGTCCCCTCTCGATAGACGTTGTACCGACGATGTGATCGTTGACACTGATGAAGACCCAATGATATCTTCAGAAGTGCCAGGCAAGCACAACCCCCGTGTTCATTCCGATACAAGCCCGCTCTCTCGCTCCTGCTCTCTTTTACTACATTAGGACAACAACGATTCATCTGTTACTTGTTGCGGTAGTTGAACCCCTTATCCTCTGCATGACCTGTCATTGCCACAGTAAATAGATGAAACCCACTAGCATGAGTAGGCGTTGTTTGAGCCCTGATGTGCCTACTCATTCATGCTTGTTTGTCATGCCTGCTACTGCTTAGAGTTGAGTCAGGTCCGATTCATCGGGGATGAATCGGAGGTGTGTAAACATGTCCTACTGTTGAGAGCTAAGTGTGTGAACACGATTTGGTAAAGGTAGCGGTGAGAGGCCATGTAGGAGTACATGGTGGGTTGTCTCATTGAAACCGTCCTCAGGAACTGAGTTCTGTGTTTGTGATCCATGAAACAGCTACTACCACACGTTGGGCCCTGAAATATGACCCCGCTCGACTTACTGACCCCTCTCGTCCTCTGTCCAGGAGTTGCAATTAGTTTCTGGTGTTTATAGGATATGTGTTGGCGGCCGTGCGTAGCGCTGACCCTAGGGGTGGGCTATGATGCGGTAGATACACTGTGGCACGGTGTACCGGGCGCCCGTTTGGTGTCTCGGGAACCCTGCACACATCGTTTGGGGCTGTGAGCGAAACTCCGGCCGGATCTCGTCGCTGATGGAACCCGAATAGGCGATAAACCTGGACTAGAGACTTGTGTGGTTAGTCAGGTCGTGGTCTACACCCACGTCGGCTTTCGCTTGAAGTCTGCCGAGCACATGTCGTGTGCAGACGCTAAGTGGTGGAAACATTTGTGACGAAGTACACCCCTGCAGGGTTATAAATGATCTATTCGAATAGCCGTGTCCGCGGTAAAGGACTTCTGGGTTGCCTATAACAGTTCATAGACAAGTGAAAGTGGATACCCTAAAACTCGCAAGATAAGCGTGAGTGCTATGGATGGCCTTCTCGTAGGGAGACGGGAGCGGATCCATAGTGGTGTATTGAATGGTGAATATGTGGACTCGTGTGCGCCACCTCAAAAGAGTTGCTTGCAATCGTAGTTCAGGTTAGCCACTGAGTCAAAGCTGGCTTGCTGCAGTTAAACTCCACCCCCCCCCCCCTTGTTGATACCGATGCATATGTAGTTTAGTTCTGATGTAAGTCTTGCTGAGTACCTTTGTACTCACGTTTGCTTAATTTATGTTTTGCAGAGAGACTTCAGTCTCGCTAGTAGTTCCGCATGGACTTCGACGTTTAGCTTGATACCTCAGCTACAATCTTGTGCCCTCGACAGGATTTGGTAGATAGTCAGGCTTCTTAGCCTTTTTCATTTATAGATGTCTGTACTCAGACAGGCTAAGCTTCCGCATGTGTTTGATTTGTATGCTATGATTGTTGGGTCATGAGACCCATGCTTGTAATATCTCGCTCCTCGAAGCCTAATGAATTAATACTTGAGTTGTAGAGTTATGTTGTGATGCCATGTTGTATTCACACATATCGAGCATATTGTGTGTATGATTGAAATGCTTGGTATGTGTGGGATCCGACTATCTAGTTGTTTATCCTTGGCAACCTATCATATGGGGAAATGTAGTCTAGTGCTTCTGAGCGATAGTAGTCCGCTACAGCCTGGATCACCGGAGTCCTGCTAGCCCAGCACTACTGCTCAGGACACTTGACTGGCCGGCATGTGTTTCACTTCGTTCCTATGTCTGTCCCTTCGGGGAAATGTCATGCGGTGACATCCGGAGTCCTGCCTAGCCTGCTACAGCCCGGGTTACCGGAGTCCTGTTAGCCCAGTGCTACAGCCCGGATTCACACGCTGGTTGACCGACATGCTCGAGGTTGATTCATGTATGCCTGTCCCCATGGGTTAGTGCCGCTTTGGGTTCACGACTAGCCATGTCGGCCCGGGTTCTTTGTCATATGGATGCTAGCGACGCTATCATATACGTGAGCCAAAAGGCGCAAATGGTCCCGGGCCAGGTAAGGTGGCACCCGTGGAAATACCGTGCGTGAGGCCACAAAGTGATATGATGTGTTACATGCTAGATCGGTGTGACCTAGGATCGGGGTCCCGACAGTGTTGGTATCAGAGCCTGACTGCCTGTAGGATTTCCAAGCCAAACTGGTCGAAGTTGAGTCTAGAAATGCTTTAGTTATGTAAGGGAATTGATTGTGGAAGGGAACGTAAGGCTCTTTTTACTCCTTATACCTCATGCCCATCTGATCTGAGTCAACCTCTTCTTTCTACGGGGATTAAGAATTAGGCCTTCTCATCTATCTATCAGGATGACGTGTTACTAAACCGTAGTTGCCTAAGATTGTTGGATTTAAGCCCAGTTCAGTTTCTACTACTTCCATATATTCATAACTGGCCTCAGCACCTTGATATTGTGCTTCTGAGTGGTTATGCCACCATTTTGCAGGATGTCTCAAATCTTTTTGAGCATTTACAGCCGTTATGCTGTCCGAGTCATCCCAGGTTTCTAAATAGTCTGATGCATTTGCAAATCCTTTCCCCTGTTCTGATATCCTTTTGGGTCAGATTAACCACACAAATGGTGAGTTGAGGTACTCCGTTACCTCGACATATATGTTGGAGCTATTACTATGACTCTAGGTGTTTTAGGGAGTCACCTAGTGATCTAGCCATGTCTTGTATTCCCAGTGTGTGATTCTGGCCATTATTCTCAAAATCATCCCGTGATGCTATTAGTTAGTAGGCATTTTATTTCTGGGTTTTGAACCCGAGACTCACCCTACCTACTTCATGCTGATAGTGTTTGCTAGTTCCTTAGGACATTAGTAAACCTTGTGATAGACCTCGAGGTCCGTGGTATTTCCCTCTTCCAAATACTATGAACCACTTATGGCAGAAGTTCTTGAACCAAAGGATCACAACCTGAGTGCTCTTGATGAGTTCTCCATTCTATATTGTGGCTCTGCCAGTTCTACCTTTCTGCATGGGTTATCTGGAAGAAATATGTTGAGCTTTGCTCAACATACTAATCTATGCATCCACAACTCAGAAAGTTATATGTTCCTTGAGTTGTCCCTCTTTAGTTGTTTTCTGACCTTCGTCTATCAATTGATAGTCAGGAATAGTTGTGCATTCATGTTCATCCGTGCCTTTTACTTCTGTGGTCCATCAAGCCATTCTATTTTAGAATGACTAGGAGAAACAAACTCTAGTACCTCATCCATTTCTGGGAACGGGTCAAAGTGGTTGTATTCCGCAGATCAAAATGCCAATCCAGCTTTTGTTCAGTTCTACCTCGGAGTATTACCCACTTTATGTCAAGAGCGTCGTGAGAATTGCACATCTCTCATGAATTCTTGACGCAGTGATACTTCTTACCATCATTGTTCATTCCTTGGTTCCCGTGTTATTGTAACCGGAATGCTGGCACGTGAGTCGTGATGTGTGAAATCAATACTCCTAGCAACTGTGTTGCTTGGTAGTTAATGGACACTATCCTCATTCTTAGCGTGTTGGTTATCAAATTATCGTTCTAAGACTGATCGTGCTACCTAGTCCATATTTCTGGTGCACACTTCGATCAATGGATTAGGATTGTGCCAATCCCTTACTCTTTGATCATATCATCTTGCCCTGAAAAGCAAGGTTGTTCTCGAGCTTAGTAACATACCGGTGGTTCGTGATTTTCCGAATATCTTCTCGGAAGTGTTACCAGGTTGTCACCTGACCGTTATGTTGAGTTCGTGATCAAGTTGGTTTTTCAATAAACCATTTTTCCCCAAGAACCTGTGTTGGATACCCCTGAGCTAGTTGGTTAAGCTTAACAACAACCCGGAGAGTTGGAAGATGAAAACTTATCTGACTTAGCTCATCCCTAAGGGATATCCTTGTGTGTGTGTGTGTGTGTTGAAGAAAGATGATATCTTCACCAATTGGTCCCCGTGATCAGTTGTTGTATCTATTATCTTGTCCAAACCTTGATTTGAGTGTGGGCTATCGTCAAATCAAATCAGAACCAACGATGTTCGTAATGTTGTCTTACTTGCGGTTGTCCCTCGAGTATACACCATTATATCTTTCGTCTGACCAATACTATCACATTGTTCACATAGTGGTGGAAGTCCAGTGATATGGAAATTACGATGAGTTGTTGTTGAGCCCATCAGCGGCATTTTGTCTCCTCCATGATTGTGTTGAACATCCAGCTAGTGTAGGAAACTTTATAAGCATTGCCCTCATGTCCCGATCATGAAGCATATGTCCGGTTGAAAGATGTGACTTCTTCTAATTCATGTGCATCTGGTGTAAGTTGCCGCCGTGAATTCGAGAAAGTTGTTTTTGCTTCCTTTGGAATCATCCCAAGACAGTCATGCACGTGCGAAGTATTCTATGGTCTGATAGACTGATCATCTTCATTCTATATGTATCCCTAGCACACCAAGCCACTGATTGATTTGTTCAAGGAGAAGAAGTTCCTTCCTAAGAATCATGACTTATGTTAGGACTTTGTTATCCTCGATAATGGTTCCCCACCTGAACTCGGTAGTGTTTTATTATAAGGCTACCATGTGGTCATGCTTGTCTGGGACATCGTGTTCACATGTGTTTAGCAGAACCGGCTCATGTTTTGGAGCTTACTACCGTAGTTCATTCCCCGAGAATCTCGCAATGTCATCTCGTCGATTTGTGTTGCAAACCTTCATTTTCCTTTCTAGACTCGATGAGTCTGGAATATCCTGTCACCAACCAGATCTGAATCTCAGGCAGATATGATGGTTGGAGCACTTTCTAAGAACTATAATATTGGTCCCTTGATAAACGGTAAAGTGGATGTCGTGGCCAACACATCCAGCCGGAAGACCTATTATTGTAGTATCTCGATTGAAGAAAGTTGGCCACCTTCCCATGAGGATTTCGTAGGATTTACTACAGAAGTTGTTCCTTATGGATCTATTGTATTCCGAAGTCCGACCACTACTTGGTGGCTATGCCGATGCTTAAAGCCTGACCGTGGCAACCAGTACATCAAGGAGAACATTAGAAGCGGAGTGCTAAATGTCTCTCGGTCGATCATCCAGATTTTGTTTCCTTGGCTTCGCTAAGGTGAAATCTGAGACAGTGTTATCTTCCTTTGCATCTGCATCTTCCACCATTATTCATCATGGTAGCATGTTGTGTTGCCAGGATCCTTGACATGGATGTTGGTAAGACCTTGATGAGTATGGAAATGCTCAAGTTCTTGAGAGCACGCTCAGGCACTAGGTTCTGATGATGTCATTAACTGGAATGTGCCTCCGTCCTCTCAGTTGTTCGATAGCCATCCGATTGGTGGAATCACCTTTGCCGGTGAACCTTCTCCCCAGTTACTAGAATCATTCCCAACATTTGCATTTTGTTCCCAGCTTGCACCTCAGTAGTTGTTGTTCATGATCATCTTCAAAAGTGGACTTACCATGGGTCCCATCCATTTCCAATGATAAGCTAAAAATCATCCATTGCGTTGTCTTCAACAAGGTAGTCCACATCATCCATCCTAGTCCAAGTATGCCATCTCTTCAAGCTATCTCAACTATCAATTGTAAATTGCCTTAAGCTGGTATGAAGAGTTCCAACGATCTCTGAATCAAAAGTAATTATTTTTGCCACTTAAGGGAATATTGCTGCGAGTCACTTGCCTTAAGATGTCTCCTTATGGTATCATGGCAATTATCCCTCGCTACTTGAAACCATGCATCATCCTACTCCAGCGTGGGATTGTTGCCTACCAAATTTGAACCTTTATCATCCGCTTCTTCCCATCACCCCTGTTGTGTGTTTCGTGTCTCAGCTCAAGAGATGTTTTATATCTCACTCCATGAGTTGATCTTGAGTGCTCGATCTCCGAGGAGATCGATTTCTGTAGAATTTCTTTCTGCCATCATCATGCTGGATGAAGATCCCGAAAGCAAAGACCTCAAGATCAAGATGACGAAATGAATCAACATCCTCAGGAAGGGCAGTTGGATCGAGAAGACTGCGATAGTCTTGTGAACCCCCCCTTCCTTCTTACCTCATGTCTTGAATCTCGGGCCGAGATTCTTGTTTAGTGGGGGTGAGTTGTCACAGCCCTAGATTTGCTTGTAGCTATTTACCTGAGTGAGCAACATGCATCATGTCTAAATTTTTGAAAGTTGAATTGGGGAAAGCTGAAAGCCCCAGAAATCAATTAAAAAAATGATCAACATTAAAATCTTTCAAAGAAGTCCAAGAAAATGTTCCTCTTAGTCTCTGAAAATATTGGCAAGAGGTAAAACTTAAAACAATATTTTTGGAATCTCAGAGATATTTATTTTGGGCCTTTGATTTAATCTAATAAATATTTGAATTGGATCTATATTTATTATATAATAAATATATGTTCAATAATTCTGATAAATTGTTGAGGGGCTTTGGAATAATCCATTTAGTCCCTGCAAAAATTATCAGAAGTAAAAAAAATAGTTTGGTTCAAAAACCAAATTAAAACCCATTTGCATAAATAGAAAACAGAACAAAAATAGAAATAGGAGAGAGAGAGGTTACCTGTGGCTTACCTGGTGTCCACTTGGCCCAGCACGGCCCAGCCCACCAGAGCCGGGCGCCAGTCGTCTCCTTCCTTTGCCAGGAGGACGACGGCGTGGCGCACGCACAGGAGGCGAAGCCACCTCCTGCTTCCACCTCCTGCTCCCTCCCACTCCGATCTGTCGCGTTTGGAAACGCCGAGCCCCCTGGTCCTTCCCCTCTCTCACAGCTCACTCTCCCCTCCTCTCCTTCGCTCTCTCCCACAACGGCCGACGCAGCCAAGGAAGCGCCGCCGTGAACCACCGCGCTCCCCGACCCCCTCTCGCCTTCCCGTGTTGTGTGGAAGCTCCGCCACTGTCGCCTACGCCTTCTGCACCGAGCCAAGCGAGCCGGGAAGCCTTGCTTCGTCCTCGGCATCGTGTTCTTCAACCTCGGGACCGCCGGCCATCTCCGTCAAATTCGTCGGCTCCGGACCGTCCCCGAGCCCACCGAGCTGCTCTACGTGACCCCAGTGAGCTCCTGCTCCGAATCCCCCTCCTCCCCGCCATTATTTCAAGCTCAAATTGCCGACTCCCTACTGACCGAGCTCAACGCCGCTCGGGCTCGTCGCCGGCGTCGCTCCGATGCCCATTTGGTCGCGCCAACGTGCCAAACGACACCGCTGCATCGCGTAGTGCCTTGCCCACGCTTTATTTTGCGTGTTTGCTCGCTGCAGCCGCTTTCCCGTGCACAGCCGAACTCCGGCCGCCGCCCGGCTCGTCGCCGCCGCGGTTACGCGCTGCCCCAGCCCCTTCAGTCTGCACCACTAGATGCGCGCGAGTCCCAGGAGCACGTAGATGCCCTCTGCCGCGAGTTTGGTCGCCCGTGGGCGAAACCCGAGCCGTTCCGCCGTGTCTGGCCTCACCGGCGTCAAGTCGCCGGCAGGTTTGACCCTGCTGGCCAGGGGTTTGACCCCCCCTGACTGACTGACGTGTGGGCCAGGCCCCTTTTTAATTAGTGTTAGATTTAGTTAGTCCTAATTAACTTAGTTACATTAAATAGACACTGGCATGCGGGCCCAGGCTCTAATTAACTTTAGTTAGTTAATTAGTCACTGACCAGTGGGTCCCACTGGTCAGGTTTGACCCGGACGCACCCTGTTGACTTGCTGACATCATCATGACGTCAAGCTGACGCAGTAAATCATTTTCTAGTTTAAAAACAATTCAGGAAATTCCAGAAATTACCCAAAACTTCTAAAAATCATAGAAAATCAACCGTAACTCCAAATAAGATAAATTATATATGTAAAATTATCAGAAAAATTCAAGGAATCCATCTGTACCATTTTCATGCATGTTTGAACAATGTTTGTCCTCTGTTTGGACAAAACAAATAAAGGGCATTTAAATAATCATATATGGAGTTTGAATTTGAATCTTGTATTCAAACCAACTTCATTTAAATCATAGCTAGTTGCATTAGCTCAAACCACAGCATATTGACATGTCATGATCATGCATCATACTGTGCATTGCATTGATTGTATTTCTTTCTCTGTTGCCGGTATTTGTCCCCTCTCGATAGACGTTGTACCGACGATGTGATCGTTGACACTGATGAAGACCCAATGATATCTTCAAAAGTGCCAGGCAAGCACAACCCCCTTGTTCATTCCGATACAAGCCCGCTCTCTCGCTCCTGCTCTCTTTTACTGCATTAGGACAACAACGATTCATCTGTTACTTGTTGCGGTAGTTGAACCCCTTATCCTCTGCATGACCTGTCATTGCCACAGTAAATAGATGAAACCCACTAGCATGAGTAGGAGTTGTTTGAGCCCTGATGTGCCTACTCATTCATGCTTGTTTGTCATGCCTGCTACTGCTTAGAGTTGAGTCAGGTCCGATTCATCGGGGATGAATCGGAGGTGTGTAAACATGTCCTACTGTTGAGAGCTAAGTGTGTGAACACGATTTGGTAAAGGTAGCGGTGAGACGCCATGTAGGAGTACATGGTGGGTTCTCTCATTGAAACCGTCCTCAGGAACTGAGTTCTGTGTTTGTGATCCATGAAACAGCTACTACCACACGTTGGGCCCTGAAATATGACCCCGCTCGACTTACTGACCCCTCTCGTCCTCTGTCTAGGAGTTGCAATTAGTTTTTGGTGTTTATAGGATATGTGTTGGCGGCCGTGCGTAGCGCTGACCCTAGGGGTGGGCTATGATGCGGTAGATACACTGTGGCACGGTGTACCTGGCGCCCGTTTGGTGTCTCGGGAACCCTGCACACATCGTTTGGGGCTTTGAGCGAAACTCCGGCCGGATCTCATCGCGGATGGAACCCGAATAGGCGATAAACCTGGACTAGAGACTTGTGTGGTTAGTCAGGTCGTGGTCTACACCCACGTCGGCTTTCGCTTGAAGTCTGCCGAGCACATGTCGTGTGCAGACGCTAAGTGGTGGAAACATGTGTGACGAAGTACACCCCTGCAGGGTTATAAATGATCTATTCGAATAGCCGTGTCCGCGGTAAAGGACTTCTGGGTTGCCTATAACAGTTCATAGACAAGTGAAAGTGGATACCCTAAAACTCGCAAGATAAGCGTGAGTGCTATGGATGGCCTTCTCGTAGGGAGACGGGAGCGGATCCATAGTGGTGTATTGAATGGTGAATATGTGGACTCGTGTGCGCCACCTCAAAAGAGTTGCTTGCAATCGTAGTTCAGGTTAGCCACTGAGTCAAAGCTGGCTTGCTGCAGTTAAACTCCACCACCCCCCCCCCCTTGTTGATACCGATGCATATGTAGTTTAGTTCTGATGTAAGTCTTGCTGAGTACCTTTGTACTCACGTTTGCTTAATTTATGTTTTGCAGAGAGACTTCAGTCTCGCTAGTAGTTCCGCGTGGACTTCGACGTTTAGCTTGATACCTCAGCTACGATCTTGTGCCCTCGACAGGATTTGGTAGGTAGTCAGGCTTCTTAGCCTTTTTCATTTATAGATGTCTGTACTCAGACAGGTTAAGCTTCCGCATGTGTTTGATTTGTATGCTATGATTGTTGGGTCATGAGACCCATGCTTGTAATATCTCGCTCCTCGGAGCCTAATGAATTAATACTTGAGTTGTAGAGTTATGTTGTGATGCCATGTTGTATTCACACATATCGAGCATATTGTGTGTATGATTGAAATGCTTGGTATGTGTGGGATCCGACTATCTAGTTGTTTATCCTTGGCAGCCTATCATATGGGGAAATGTAGTCTAGTGCTTCTGAGCGATAGTAGTCCGCTACAGCCCGGATCACCGGAGTCTTGCTAGCCCAGCACTACTGCTCAGGACACTTGACTGGCCGGCATGTGTTTCACTTCGTTCCTATGTCTGTCCCTTCAGGGAAATGTCACGCGGTGACATCCGGAGTCCTGCCTAGCCTGCTACAGCCCGGGTTACCGGAGTCCTGTTAGCCCAGTGCTACAGCCCGGATTCACACGCTGGTTGACCGACATGCTTGAGGTTGATTCATGTATGCCTGTCCCCATGGGTTAGTGCCGCTTTGGGTTCACGACTAGCCATGTCGGCCCGGGTTCTTTGTCATATGGATGCTAGCGACGCTATCATATATGTGAGCCAAAAGGCGCAAACGGTCCCGGGCCAGGTAAGGTGGCACCCGTGGAAATACCGTGCGTGAGGCCACAAAGTGATATGATGTGTTACATGCTAGATCGGTGTGACCTAGGATCGGGGTCCCGACATTCTACGATCTGATCATGGAGGTGAATATTTGAGTTACGAGTTTGGTCTTCATTTGATACAATGTGGAATAGTTTCGCAACTCACGCCACCTGGAACACCATAGCATAATGGTGTGTCCGAACGTCGTAACCGCACTTTATTAGATATGGTGCGATCTATGGTGTCTCTTACCGATTTACCACTATCGTTTTGGGGTTATGCTTTAGAGACGGATGCATTCACGTTAAATACACTACAAAAAAGACACTTCCATGATGATACGTGTTTGTCACAGTAGGTCACGTTTTCTGTCATGCATGTACATCCATGATGATTTTATGAAAGAATCAAGATAGTCATACCTGTGCTGTCGTAGAAGTGTTCCATGACATTACCAAAATTATCATCACAGAAGTGTCCACATCCATGACGATAAATGGCGCGTCATGAAAGTGCTTTCGTCAAGGGTGACCGACACGTGGCATCCACTGTAACGGGTCGCCGTTAAGCTACCGGGTCCGGTTTTGGATCCGATAACCCGTTAACAGCCCGGACCAATGAGGATTTTCCACGTGTAAAATTCTCATTGGCCGGAGGAAACGCGTGGTGGCTCACCGTTGGGACAGATGTCATCCACTCATTGGATAGGAGGCGCCTATGATAGGTCGACACGTGGCACGGCCCAACAGTGGGCCATTCCGGTGAAAAAGGCCAGCCCATATAAGCCCTACTTGTGTCAGGTCCATTTAAGCCCACGACCCATATGAGATGTGCCAATTCGGCCCATCAACGGCCCGTTAAAGATTCGACACCATTGCAGCCTATCATCAGTTTGAACCCGTTAATAGCCCGCTATATGTTTGGGCTCAATATCGGTCCGATGTGATTTTGGCCTGTTAACGGCCCATTCAAGGGATGGGCCAATTTTTAGGATGTACATCTGTCGGCCTTTTAGCAACCCATTTAAGTGTTGGGCCAATTTTCCGGCTCGGTGTGTCTTTCAGCCTGTTGACGACCCATAAAGAGTTGGGCCATTTCTAGTCGGACCTTAGTTTTGGCATTTTAGCGACCCATTTAAGTGTTGGGCCAATTCCCGGCCCGGTGTGTCTTTCAGCCTATTGACGGAGCATAAATGAGTTGGGCCATTTGTAGTCGGACCTGAGTTTTGGCCTTTTAACGGCCAATGCTCTTCATGGTCCAATACTAGCCCAGTTTCTCTTTCGGCCTGCTAAAGGCCCACAATACAGTTGGGCCATTTACAGTACGACATGACTTTAGGCCTCTTAGCGGCCGATACTCTTCATGGTCCAGTACGAGCCTGCTGTCTCTTTCGGCTTGCTAAAGGCCCACAGTATAGTAGGGCCATATGTAGCTCGACCTTAGTAACGGCATGTTAACGACCCATGAAATCAAATGGGCCCACCTATTGCCCGCTTCGATGTCGGCCTGTTAATGACCCGGGAGGTAAGAGGGCCGACCATTAACTTTCGGCCTGGTAACGGCCCATTAACTTAATGGGCCCACTAAAGTTCGTACATGTCTTTAGACCCAATTAGATAATTTGAGCCCATTACGACGAGCAATTACGCACATGACCAAAACCGATCAAGCAAAGGTACGACATACAGGAAAAAACATTGCACATCCAGCATATATTACAGGAAATTACATCCACTAGGCAATAAAAGATTGATGCCAGTGCAAATAAATGAACAGAACCTAATGATCTACCATGTCATAATTTGCAACCTTAGCACAGATGACGCCCTTAAGCATGTGGGAAAGTGATACGTCTCCAACGTATCTATAATTTTTTATTGTTCCATGCTATTATATTATCTGTTTTGGATGTTTAATGGGCTTTAATATGCACTTTTATATTATTTTTGGGACTAACCTATTAACCGAAGGCCCAGTGCAAATTGCTGGTTTTTGCCTGTTTCAGTGTTTCACAGAAAAGGAATATCAAACGGAATGAAACCTTCACGAGAATCTTTCTTGGAACAAATGCAACCCAGGAGACTAGGAGTACAAGTATGGAAGTCCGCGCAGCTTCCACGAGGCAGGGGGCGCCCAGGGGGGTAGGCGCGCCCCCACCCTCGTGGGCCCCATGGAGCTCCACCGACGTACTTCTTTCGCCTATATATACCCATGTACCCTAAAAACATTCAGGGGAGCCACGAAACCACTTTTCCACCGCCACAACCTTCTGTACCCGTGAGATCCCATCTTGGGGCCTTTTTCGGCGATCTGCCGGAGGGGGATTCGATCACGGAGGGCTTCTACATCAACACCGTAGCCTCTCCGATGATGTGTGAGTAGTTTACCACAGACCTTCGGGTCCATAGTTATTAGCTAGATGGCTTCTTCTCTCTCTTTGGTTCTCAATACAATGTTCTCCTCGATGTTCTTGGAGATCTATTTGATGTAATACTTTTTGCAGTGTGTTTGCCGAGATCCGATAAATGGTGGGTTTATGATCAAGATTATCTATGAACAATATTTGGTTCTTCTCTGAATTCTTATATGCATGACTTGATATCTTTGCAAGTCTCTTTGAATTATCGGTTTAGTTTGGCCTACTAGATTGATCTTTCTTGCAATGGGAGAAGTGCTTAGCTTTGTGTTCAATCTTGAAGTGTCCTTTCCCAGTGACAGCAGGGGCAGCAAGGCATGTATTGTATTGTTGGCATCGAGGATAAAAATATGGGGTTTACATCATATTGCTTGAGTTTATCCCTCTACATTATGTCATCTTGCCTAAAGCATTACTCTGTTCTAATGAACTTAATACTCTAGATGCATGCTGGATAGCGGTCGATGTGTGGAGTAACAGTAGTAGATGCAGAATTGTTTCGGTCTACTTGACGCGGACGTGATGCCTATGTTCATGATCGTGCCTAGATATTCTCATAACTATGCACTTTTCTATCAATTGCTCGGCAGTAATTTGTTCACCCACCATAATATATGCTATCACGAGAGAAGCCACTAGTGAAACCTATGGCCCCCGGGTCTATTTTACATCATATTAGTTTCCCGTGGACTTGCCAATTCCTATCACCGTTTATTTTGCAATCTTTACTTTCCAATCTATACAACAAAAATACCAAAAATATTTATCTTATTATCTCTATCAGGTCTCACTTTTGCAAGTGGCCGTGAAGGGATTGACAACCCCTTTATCGCGGTGGTTGCAAGGTTTTTGATTGTTTGTGTAGGTACTAGGCGATTTGCGTGTAGTATCCAACTGGATTGATACCTTGGTTCTAAAAAACTGACGGAAATACTTACGCTACTTTGTTGCATCACCCTTTCCTCTTCAAGGGAAAACCAACGCATGCTCAAGAGATAGCAAGAAGGCTTTCTGGCGCCATTGTCGGGGAGATCTACGCTCAAGTCAAGACATACCAAGTACCCATCACAAACTATTATCCCTCGCATTACATTATTTGCCATTTGCCTCTCGTTTTCCTCTACCCCACTTCACCTTTGCCGTTTTATTCACCCCTTTTTCGTTCACCCCTTTTCTCTTGCCTCTTGTGTGTCCGTGTGTTAGATTGTTTGTTTTGCCCCCATGGCTAGCCCTTCTATCATTGTTAGTACTCCCGATAATGATGTTCTTAATTTCAAACAAAGGGAGGGAGAAAATCTAACAGATGAGTGGTATAGAATTTGCAATGCTTGAAATAGATCTACTAAGGAGCAATCTACTTCCGTTCTCCTTCGCAATTTTTACGTGGGCGTCACTCCTTGGAATAGATATATTCTTGATACAATTACCGGAGGGAATTTTTTTGGGTAGCCATACTTTTGATTCTTATAATGCTATGATAGATTTTCTAGGCCCACCACCTCTTTTGGTTAATGGAACTATTTTAACTTTGGAACATGTGATGCAAAGGCTTGAAACTATTGAAAATAAAATTACCACTATAGAGTTGATCGAGAATTTGGATAAAAAGATCCACAACCAAATTACCCAATATGGATCTAAGGTAGGAAGTTACTCTGATTTTTTTAGAGAAAAGGAACCTATAGTTAATGAAAAGATAGATCAAGATTCCACTAGAATTGATAAACTTGAGGATATTATTACCAACTTAGGGTCTGCCTTTTCTGCCATTAGAAACACCTCAAACCTTCCTCCTACCAAAGTATCCAAGTTTATGTATGTTCCTAAAAATAAGGGCGAATCTTCTAGTAAGGAGAATGAAGATCTCAAATCAATAAGTGTTCACCCCAACTTTTTCGCTATTATTAAGGAACCTTTTGCTACAAACGAATTTCTCAATTTCTTGACTAAGAGTTTGATAATCAACAAAAAGAAAGAATCTCCTAAGGATTATAAGTGTTAAATTGAAGAATTGCACACCAAAGATGATAATACCTAGATCTATTCTTGTATGATGCCTAGCTAGGGGCGTTAAGCGATAGCACTTCTTGGGGGCAACCCAATTTTATTTTTGTTCTGTGCTTTTTGTTCCTGTTTAGTAATAAATAATTTATCGAGCATCTGCTATGATTTTGTTTTTTATGTTTTAATTATGTTTGTGCCAAGTAAAGCCTTTAGGATCTTCTTGGGTGATTGTTGTTTGATCTTGCTGAAAAAAACAGGACGAGAATAATTTTCATTTTTTACCAGAGAGCGATAAGATACCAATTGCAACTGCAGTAGATCAATATACAAATTATTAGGTCATCCTTATTTTTCCGAATTTTTGGAGTTACAGAAGTATCCGAAAGCTCCAGATTGCTACACACTGTTCTGTTCTGACAGATTCTGTTTTTCGTGTGTTGTTTGCTTATTTTGATGAATCTATGGCTAGTATCGGGGCGTATGAACCATAGAGAAGTTGGAATACAGTATGTTTAACACCAATATAAATAAAGAATGAGTTCATTACAGTACCTTAAAGTGGTGATTTGTTTTCTTATACTAACAGAGCTCATGGGATCTTCTGTTGAGTTTTGTGTTGTGAAGTTTTCAAGTTTTTGGGTAAAGATTTGATGGATTTTGGAACAAGGAGTGGCAAGAGCCTACGATTGGGGATGCCCAAGGCACCCCAAGGAAAAATTCAAGGACAACCAAAAGCCTAATCTTGGGCATGCCCCGGAAGGCATCCCCTCTTTCGTCTTTGTCTATTGGTAACTTTACTTGAGGCTATATTTTTATTCACCACATGATATGTGTTTTGCTTGGAGTGTCTTGTATGATTTGAGTCTTTGTTTTTTAGTTTACCACAATCATCCTTGCTGTACACACCTATTGGGAGAGACACACATGAATTGGAATTTATTAGAATACTCTATGCGCTTCACTTATATCTTTTGAGCTCGATAATTTTGCTTTAGTGCTTCACTTATATCTTTTAGAGCACGGTGGTTGTTTTATTATTGATCTCTCCTGCTTCACTTATATTATTTTAAGAGTCTATTAAAACAGCATGGTAGTTTTCTTGGGCTATAAAATTAGTCCTAATATGATAGGCATCCAAGATGGGTATAATAAAAACTTTCATATAGAGTGCATTAAATACTACGAGAAGTTCGATTCTTAATAATTGTTTTGAGATATAAAGATGCTAATATTAGAGTCGTGCTAGTTGAGTAATTGTAAAATTGAGAAATACTCATGTTTAGGTTTGCAAGTCCCGTAGCATGCACGTATGGTAACCATTGTGTGACAAATTTGAAGCATGCGGTGTTCTTTGATTGCTTTCCTTATGAGTGGCGGTCGGGGACGAGCAGTGGTCTTTTCCTACCAATCTATCCCCCTAGGAGCATGCGCGTAGTGCCTTGGGTTTGATGACTTGTAGATTTTTGCAATAATTATGTGAGTTCTTTATGACTAATGTTGAGTCCATGGATTATACGCACTCTCACCCTTCCATCATTGCTAGCCTCTTCGGTACCATGCATTGCCCTTTCTCACCTCGAGAGTTGGTGCAAACTTCGCCAGTGCATCCAAACCCCGTGATATGATACGCTCTATCACACATAAGCCTCCTTATATCTTCCTCAAAATAGCCACCATATCTACCTATTATGGCATTTCCATAGCCATTCCGAGATATATTGCCATGCAACTTTCCACCGTTTTGTTTATTATGACACGCTCCATCATTGTCATATTGCCTTGCATGATCATGTAGTTGACATCGTATTTGTGGCAAGGCCACCATTCATTTTTCATACATGTCACTCTTGATTCATTGCATATCCCGGTACACCATCGGAGGCATTCACATAGAGTCATATTTTGTTCTAAGTATCGAGTTGTAATTCTTGAGTTGGAAGTAAATAAAAGTGTGATGATCTTCATTATTAAGCATTGTCCCTTGTGAGGAAAGGATGATGGAGACTATGATTCCCCCATAAATCAGGATGAGACTCCGGACAAAAAAAAAAGAGGTCAAAGAAGCACAAATAAAAAAAAGAGGCCAAAGAAGCCCACCAAAAAAAATAAGAGAAAAAGAGAGAAGGGACAATGTTACTATCCTTTTTCCACACTTGTGCTTTGATACGTCTCCTATGTATCTATAATTTTTGATTGCTCCATGCTATATTATCTACTGTTTTAGGCAATATTGGGTTTATTTTCCACTTTTATATTATTTTTGGGACTAACCTATTAACCGGAGGCCCAACCCAGATTTGTTGTTTTATGCCTATTTCAATGTTTTGAAGAAAAGGACTATCAGACGGAGTCGAAACGGAACGAAATCAACTGGAGAAGTTATTTTTGGAAGGAAACACACCTGATGGACTTGGATCCCATGTTAAGGAAGGAACGAGGTGTTGACGAGGGTGGGGGGCGCGCCCCCCTAGGGCACGCCCCCTGCCTCGTGGGACCCTCGTGGCTCCCCTGACGTACCTCATGCACCCATATATACCTACGTGACCTAAAACTTCCAGAATGCACAATAGATCAAGAGTTCCGTCGCCAGAAGCCTCCGTAGCCACCAAAAACCAATCTAGACCCGTTCCGGCACCCTGCCAGAGGGGGCAATCCCTCTCCGGTGGCCATCTTCATCATCCGGTGCTCTCCATGACGAGGAGGGAGTAGTTCTCGCTCGGGGCTGAGGGTATGTACCAGTAGCTATGTGTTTGATCTCTCTCTCTCTCTTGTGTTCTTGAGATGATATGATCTTGATGTATTGCGAGCTTTGCTATTATAGTTGGATCTTATGTTTCTCCTCCCCCTCTTCTCTCTTGTAATGAATCGAGTTTCCCCTTTGAAGTTATCTTATCGGATTGAGTCTTTAAAATTTGAGAACACTTGATGTATGTCTTGCCGTGGATATTCGTGGTGACAATGGGATACCACGTTCCACTTGATGTATGTTTTGGTGACCAACTTGCGGGTTCCGCCCATGAACCTATGCATAGGGGTTGGCACACGTTTTCATCGTGATTCTCCGGTAGAAACTTTGGGGCACTCTTTGAGGTTCTATGTGTTGGTTGAATAGATGAATCTGAGATTGTGTGATGCATATTGTCTAATCATACCCACGGATACTTGAGGTGACATTGGAGTTTCTAGGTGACATTAGGGTTTTGGTTGATTTGTGTCTTAAGGTGTTATTCTAGTACGAACTCTAGGGCTGTTTGTGACACTTATAGGAATAGCCCAACGGATTGATTGGAAAGAATAACTTTGAGGTGGTTTCGTACCCTACCATAATCTCTTCGTTTGTTCTCCGCTATTAGTGACTTTGGAGTGACTCTTTGTTGCATGTTGAGGGATAGTTACGTGATCCAATTATGTTAGTATTGTTGAGGGAACTTACACTAGCGAATGTATGAACCCTAGGCCTTGTTTACCATCATTGCAATACCGTTTATGCTCACTTTTATCATTAGTTACCTTGCTGTTTTTATAATATCAGATTACAAATACCTTTATCTACCATCCATATACCACTTGTATCACCATCTCTTCGCTGAACTAGTGCACCTATACAATTTACCCTTGTATTGGGTGTGTTGGGGACACAAGAGACTCTTAGTTATTTCGTTGCAGGGTTGCTTGAGAGAGACCATCTTCATCCTACGCCTCCTACGGATTGATAAACCTTAGGTCATCCACTTGAGGAAAATTTGCTACTGTCCTACAAACCTCTGCACTTGGAGGCCCAACAACGTCTACAAGAAGAAGGTTGTGTAGTAGACATCAAGCTCTTTTCTGGCGCCGTTGCCGGGGAGCAATAGCGTGGGGTGAATATTCTCGTGTGTGCTTGTTTGCTTTATCACTAAGTAATTTTTATTTGCTGTTCTTAGTTTTTTTCTATCTTTAGTTATGGGTAGGAAATGCAAAATACCAAAAAAATTAGTTGTACCTACTAAACCAATGGTTGAAGAACCACTCAAAATCTATCACACTGCTGAAGCTTATTACTTGGATCATCTTCAATCCCTATGTGCTCGTGCTGAAACCCCAACTAGCTTAGTTGAGGGCAAATCCTTAGATGAGCATGCTTGTTATGTGCGACACCGTATATCTGAAAAAGGGAAACTATTATGGGGTCAAATTCAACGTTCGCAATGCTATGCTTGGAATTTATGTGAAATATATGATTTTACTTGTTGTTCTGAAAACCCTAAGAAACACCTTCCCTATCAATGTGAGTTTAGTGATAATGGAACCGTATCTTCGTATGCTAAGGGTGTTTACAATTACTATGATGTTCAACAAATTGAAGAATTTGTTGCTTTTCAGGGTCCTTATGAAATTGCTTCTTGGATTGAAAAGTATGATGCTACTCTTTACCAATCTGAAAATTTTGCCATACTTAAATATTGCATTGATAATTATGCTTCTAATGCTTATGTTAAACCATATATTGAGGAATACTCCGCTGTCCAAGAAGAGACTAATATTTTGCAGGAGTTCATGGAAGAAGAAATTGATGAAACTGTGAGCTCATTAGATGAAAAAGATGATGAGGAGAGAGAAGAACAAAAGGAGGAATACCGTTCTTCAACTCATACATTGTTTAATTCCCCTTCGTGCTTACCGAAGAATGATTGCTATGATGACTGTTATGATCCCTATGATTCTTTTGAAATATCCCTTTTTGATGATGCTTGATATGCTTGTGGCCAAGATGCCAATATGAATGATTCTTATGGAGATGAACTTGCTATAGTTCGTTATGTTAAACATGAAATTGTTGCTATTGCACCCACGCATGATAGTCCTATTATCTTTTTGAATTCTCCCGATTACACTATATCGGAGAAGTTTGCACTTATTAAGGATTACATTGATGGGTTGCCTTTTACCGTTGCACGTGATGATTTTGATTAATATAATATGCATGTGCTTGCTGCTCCTACTTGCAATTATTATGAGAGAGGAACTATATCTCCACCTCTCTATGTTTCCAATATGATAAAATTGCAAGAAACTGTTTATACTATGCATTGGCCTTTACTTTGTGTGCATGAATTGTTCTTTTATGACATGACGATGCATAGGAAGAGAGTTAGACTTCGTCATTGCTTGATATATGTTGCTTTGTGCTCACTACTAAATTAAAAATCATTGCTAATTAAAATTGGCTTTGATATACCTTGGGATCCGGGTGGATTCACTACTTGAGCACTATATGCCTAGCTTAATGGCTTTAAAAAAAGCGCTGCTAGGGAGACAACCCAGAAGTTTTAGAGAGTCATTTATTTCTATTGAGTGCTTTCATATAGTTTGAAAACAACAAAAATAAAGAGGGGAACCCAAAACTTTTTCAAAAAGGAAAGCGAAAGTGAGAAAGACAAGCATTGTTGAAGTGGGAGAGCTCCTTGAACTTTGTTCATGCTCACGACAACTTTGTGAATCTTGATTACAGAAATTTTTCAACAAAAATAATTATCCCCTTGTACAATTCCATTGTATTATAAAAATAATGTGCCAAGGTTTGCCTTTAGGATGTTTACATTTGCTTGATGGTTTGTACGGTGCAGGACAGAAACTTTGGCTGTAGTGCGCGGTTTTACATTTTTAGATGGAACGTCAAATGGTTCTGATTCTTTTTGCACTGTCTTCCCATACAAATTTTTTATTTTTCGTAATTTTTGTAGAATTTTTCAAGTATCATAAGTATGGCGAATGTTCAGATTGCTACAGACTTTTCTATTTTAGACAGATTCTGTTTTTGATGCATTGTTTGCTTGTTTTGATGAAACAATCAATTTATATCTGTGGATTAAGCCATGAAAAAGTTATATTACAGTAGGCACAATGCAAAAACAAAATATGAATTGGTTTGCAACAGTACTTAGAGTAGTGATTTGCTTTATTATACTAACGGATCTTACCGAGTTTTCTGTTGAAGTTTTGTGTGGATGAAGTGTTCGATGATCGAGAAGGTCTCGATGTGAGAAGAAGGAAGAGAGGCAAGGGCTCAATCTTGGGGATTCCCGAGGCACCCCAAGTAAATATTCAAGGAGACTCGAGCGTCTAAGCTTGGGGATGCCCCGGAAGGCATCCCATCTTTCTTCAACAAGTATCGGTATGTTTTCGGATTCGTTTCGTTCATGCGATATGTGCAATCTTGGAGCGTCTTTGCTTTAGTTTTCATGTTTTTTATGCACCATGCTGGTATGAGATAGTCCTTGGTTTATTTATAGAATGCTCATTGCACTTCACTTATATCATTTGAGTATGGCTTTATAGAATGCTTCATGTGCTTCACTTATATCTATTTAGAGAGATGACAGGAACTGGTCATTCACATGGTTAGTCATAAAATCCTACATAAACTTGTAGGTCGCTGAATATGATATGTTTGATTCCTTGCAATAGTTTTGCGATATAAAGGTGGTGATATTAGAGTCATGCTAGTTGAGTAATTGTGAAATTGAGAAATACTTGTGTTGAGGTTTGCAAGTCCCGTAGCATGCACGTATGGTGAACCGTTATGTAACGAAGTCGGAGCATGAGGTGTTTATTGATTGCCTTCCTTATGAGTGGCGGTCGGGGACGAGCGATGGTCTTTTCCTACCAATCTATCCCCCTAGGAGCATGCGCGTAGTACTTTGTTTCGATGACTAATAGATTTTTGCAATAAGTATGTGAGTTCTTTATGACTAATGTTGAGTCCATGGATTATACGCACTCTCACCCTTCCATCATTGCTAGCCTCTCTAGTACCGCTCAACTTTCGCCGGTACCATAAACCCACCATATACCTTCCTCAAAACAGCCACCATACCTACCTATCATGGCATTTCCATAGCCATTCCGAGATATATTGCCATGCAACTTTCATCATCATCATATACATGACTTGAGCATTTATTGTCATATTGCTTTGCATGATCGTAAGATAGCTAGCATGATGTTTTCATGGCTTGTCCATTTTTTATGTCATTGCTATGCTAGATCATTGCACATCCCGGTGCACCGCCGGAGGCATTCATATAGAGTCATATCTTGTTCTAAGTATCGAGCTGTAATTCTTGAGTTGTAAACAAATAGAAGTGTGATGATCCTCATTCAATAGAGCATTGTCCCAAATAAAAAAAAATAAAAAAAGAGAAATGCCAAAAAAATAGAAAGGCCAAGAAAAAAAGAAGGCCCAAAAAATAAATAAAAAAGGGGCAATGCTACTATCCTTTTTCCACACTTGTGCTTCAAAGTAGCACCATGTTTTTCATATAGAGAGTCTCATATTGTGTCACTTTCATATACTAGTGGGAATTTTACATTATAGAACTTGGCTTGTATATTCCAATGATGGGCTTCCTCATATTGCCCTAGGTCTTCGTGATCAAGCAAGTTGGATGCACACCCACTTAGTTTCTTTTGAGCTTTCATAAATTTATAGCTCTAGTGCATCCGTTGCATGGCAATCCCGACTCACTCACATTGATATCTATTGATGGGCATCTCCATAGCCCGTTGATACGCCTAGTTGATGTGAGACTATCTTCTCCTTTTTGTCTTCTCCACAACCACCATTCTATTCCACCTATAGTACTATGTCCATGGCTCACGCTCATGTATTGCGTGAAGATTGAAAAAGTTTGTGAAGATCAAAAGTATGAAACAATTGCTTGGCTTGTCATCGGGGTTGTGCACGATTTAAATATTTTGTGTGGTGAAGATAGAGCATAGCCAGACTATATGATTTTACAGGCATAACTTTCTTTGACCATGTTATTTTGAGAAGACATGATTGCTTAGTTAGTATACTTGAAGTATTATTATTTTTATGTCAATATGAACTTTTGTCTTGAATCTTTCGGATCTGGATATTCATGCCACAATTAAGAAGATTTGCATTGAAATTATGCCAAGTAACACTCCGCATCAAAAATTCTCCTTTTATCATTTACCTACTCGAGGACGAGCAGGAATTAAGCTTGGGGATGCTTGATACGTCTCCAACGTATCTATAATTTTTGATTTCTCCATGCTATATTATCTACTGTTTTAGGCAATATTGGGCTTTATTTTCCACTTTTATATTATTTTTGGGACTAACCTATTAACCGGAGGCCCAGCCCAGATTTGCTGTTTTATGCCTATTTCAGTGTTCTGAAGAAAAGGAATATCAGACGGAGTCGAAACAGAACGAAATCAACTCGAGAAGTTATTTTTGGCAGGAAACACACCTAACGTCAAGGAAGGAACGAGGTGCTCACGAGGGTGGGGGCGCCCCCTAGGGCTCGCCCCCCTGTCTCGTGGGACCCTCGTGGCTCCCCTGACGTACCTCCTGCACCCATATATACCTACGTGACCTAAAACTTCCAGAACGCACAATAGATCGGGAGTTCCACCGCCAGAAGCCTCCGTAGCCACCAAAAACCAATCTAGACCCGTTCTGGCACCCTGCCGGAGGGGACAATCCCTCTCCGGTGGCCATCTTCATCATCCTGGTGCTCTCCATGACGAGGAGGGAGTAGTTCTCCCTCGGGGCTGAGGGTATGTACCAGTAGCTATGTGTTTGATCTCTCTCTCTCTCTCGTGTTCTTGAGATGATACGATCTTGATGTATCGCGAGCTTTGCTATTATAGTTGGATCTTATGTTTCTCCTCCCGCTCTTCTCTCTTGTAATGAATCGAGTTTCCCCTTTGAAGTAATCTTATCGGATTGAGTCTTTAAAGATTTGAGAACACTTGATGTATGTCTTGCCATGGATACCTGTGGTGAGAATGGGATACCACGGGCCACTTGATGTATGTTTTGGTGACCAACTTGCGGGTGTTGGATCACGGGTTCCGGCAGACCCTTAAGGTTCGAACACTGGGGTGCGCGCGGAGATCACGCCTTCTACCTCCCCGTCTCACAAAGATCTAAACTACTGAAAGAACTGCACAAGAGACACAAGGTTTATACTGGTTTGGGCCACCGTTGTGGTGTAATACCCTTCTCTAGTGTGTGGTTGGTGGATTGCCTTCTGGGGCTGGTGATGATGAACAATACAAGGAAGAACAACCTCGCAAGGGTCTGTTCTTGGCTACGGTGATGAACTGCTAGGAGGAGTTCAGTCACCCTTCTCTCTCTCTCTTACTCACTCTCTCTGCTTTGCTCTCACTTGTCGACCCCCCTTTTGCTGGGCCTCTTCCCAAATATTGAGCGGGAAGGGCACCAACAATTGGCCAATTCGAAGGGGAACATCTAGTACACTTATCCTGACTAAAGTTGGTCTTCGCCTGCCAAAGGCTCTGTGGTGACGCCGTGCTGGGCTCCATGATGACCTCCGTCTCGTAGTCCTCCTGGTCTTGGTCTCGTTGCACCGAAATGGCAACCTTTGCCTGATGCCTCGGTACTCCGCGGCTGCGCTTGCCCCCTTTGTACCAAAGTGGAAAGAAGGACGCTGCGCGCGCTGGCGCCCGCCTGGCACCCTCGATCGTCATGGCTTGCGTCATGGGCACCTCGTGAGGTACCCTGCCTTGATCTCTCCGCCTCCTCGCGAGCCAGCCTGGCCTGAGGATGCGCCGTGTCGTCCGCCCCGCGAGGCTTGGCCCCTTGCGAGGGTCTTGAGTCTTGTGTTGATGAAGATGGGCCATGCTGCGCCTCCTTTGAGCAACGCCGCAGGCCGCAGGCAGGCAAGTCTGGTGACTCCCGTTCCCAGAACACCGACAGTAGCCCCCGGGCCCAAGGCGCGCATGGACTTGGCCGTGCCGAGAGGCGAAAGGGAAAGGGCGAAGCGCCGCGGGCCCTAACAGCCTGCAGCCTTGGGCGCCGCGTGGCGGTTGATGGGACGTGGGCGTCTCCACTTCCCCACGATGCCTCGGTGATCGCGCGAGTTGGGCAAGTCCCTGCATGCAAATCATGTCATGATTACCTGTGATCGTGAAGGCCGGCGGTTGGTCTTTGCCGGCTATAAGTACGGCACGGCGCGTGCCCGTCTAGTCCATCTCTTCTTGTGTTCTCCTTTGCCGCAATTCTTGCTCCGCCTTGGTGTGATGGCTCCATCGAGGAGGTACTCGGCTGCGGAGAAGGGGAAGGCCCTCCAGGTCGATCCCGCCTCTCCCCCGCCCAAGCGCGGTCGTGGGCGCCCTCGGAAGCATCCGGTGGCCGCCCCGGTAGCGTGTGGTGGTCACGGGGGCGGCTCCCTGCGCGGCGGCAGGTGAGCCGCTGTGGCCGAGGGACGCGTCTGGGTTGCGCGCTCCCCTAGGCCGCGCTTTCGCGCTGCGCAGGTGCTGCCGGAGTTCGTCGTCTGGTCGGCGGAGCCGACTAGCGCCCGGCTCCAACTCCCTCGTTTCCTCCTTGGTGAACTCCCGGCCGGTGCTCCTGGTGGCCTCTGGCTCCAGGCGGAGGGCTGCTGCAGCAGGTCCTCATGGGTCACGCTGGAGGTCTCCACCAACGGGGGCTTGGCCTTAACTCGTGGCTGGCAGGCGTTCGCCCGCGCTCGCGACCTGGGGCGCCGGTGCACCCTGCACTTCAGGTTCGACGGCAACGCCACCCTCTATGTGAGGGTGTTTGGGGAAGATGGTCGCCGCGCGGGGTGTTGCCCTGAGGACGACAACCGCGGCCGGGGGCTCCGCTCCGACGGTGATGGAGGAGACAACACCCGCGCGGATGGCGGCGTCCGAGACTCCCCAAGCTTCGTCAGCTCTTCCTCAAGCGACTCCTCCAGCGGCGGCCGCAGTCAACCCCCGCGCCGTCGAGCTTGCTTGGGAGGTGGTGGTTCGTCCGCCTCCCGTCGTGCTCTGGTGAAGTGCGAGAGGGAGTCTGCCTGAGGCCCGGAGGCAGCCCGGGTCGCCTCCGCGGGCCGATGTGAGGAGGGCCGCGCCGGGGTCGTCCTTTCCTTTTCCTTTTGTTTCCTGTGTAAGACAAAACAGCTGCATGGAGCCCCGCTGGGGCGTGTTGGGAATTATTGCCGTTTTAACTATTACCTTGATCTTATTTTTGTGCCTCTTAACTACACGCCTGTGCGTAGATAGTCTTTGACCCCTGCCGGGGGGCGACCGACCCAGGTCCTGTGTGCGCGTCGCGGTGCCCGAGGGGCACGGACTAGAGGGGTGCTCATGTAACGTGCCCGGGCCATGAAACCTTCCAGCGGCTAGAGCAGAAACGCTCACGAGGACGTTTGGGTACCATCCCTCACGAGGTCATTTATGAGAGAAACCAAAGCGAGGAGCGAAAATCGACGAACCACAAATCAGCAACAACGATAACTTCAATAAGACTTCAGATGCAACTAAACACGTCAACTACGGAAAGCAAATGAAAAAGCCGCATCCTGCACCTAATCTAGTCTTCGACGTCTTCTCACCAGCGCGGAGTTAAGTGCTGCCACTAGGCGTGGGAGGGAGCCCCAGGGCCTGAGGCCGGCGCTCCTGAGACTTCGGGGCGTGTACAGCCCCACTCATTATGACGTGAGAGTGTCACGGGGTGGCGAGCTTCACAGGCATTGGCCTTGCTTCACAGGCTCCTGGCCTTTTCCAAAGCGCGATAGCTTCTCAGGCACTCGCCTTGCTTCACAGGCTCCGGGCCTTTTCCAAAACGCGATAGCTTCTGAGGCACTCGCCTTGCTTCATAGGCTCCGGGCCTTTTCCAAAACGCGATAGCTTGTCAGGCACTTGCCTTGCTTCACAGGCTCCGGGCCTTTTCCAAAAAGGGAAGGTCTTCACAGGCACTCGCCTTGCTTCACAGGCTCCGGGCCTTTTCCAAGAAGGGAAGGTCTTCACAGGCACTCGCCTTGCTTCACAGGCTCTGGGCCTTTTCCAAGAAGGGAAGGTCTTCACAGGCACTCGCCTTGCTTCACAAGCTCTGGGCCTTTTAGGGGTAGAACCTCTGGAGGTGCTAGATGTTCCACGCGTTCTGGACCGGCTCCCCCTCTTGAGTCTCCAAGCGCACGGAGCCTGGCCTGGAAACATGAACAACCTTGAACGGGCCCTCCCACATGGGAGAGAGCTTGGGCAGCCCCTCCCTGGAGAGAACCCGCCTGAGTATGAGGTCTCCTACCTCGAGGGTCCTGGGGCGGATGTTGCGGCAGTGATATTGTCGTAGCGCCTGTTGGTACCTTGCCGCTTGCAGCGCGGCTTCCCGGCGGCATTCCTCCCTCAGCACGAGGTCCATCCCTAGCATGGCGTCCTGCTGCGCCTCGTTGAACGCCAGGACCCGTGCGGAGCGACGCCTGACCTCGTGAGGAAGGACTGCCTCGGCTCCATAGACCAGGAAGAACGGGCTCTCCCCAGTCGGTTTGGTCGCGGTCGTGCGGATGGACCACAACACGGACTGAAGCTCGTCGTACCAACCTCTGCCGCAGGCCTCCAGCTTCTTCTTGAATGTCCTGGTCTTGAGGCCCCTCAGGACCTCCGCGTTGGCTCGTTCGGCCTGTCCATTGCTTCGCGGTTGTGCCACCAAAGCGTAGCATATCTGCGTCCCAAGGTTAGCACAGTATGTTTTGAAGAGATTACTGGTGAACTGCGAACCGTTGTCCGTGATGATGCGATTCGGTACCCCGAACTGGCTCATGATACCCGTGATGAACTTGACCGCGGGGCCAGCGGGGATGGTACGGACAGCCTCCACTTCTGCCCACTTGGTGAACTTGTCAATGGCGACGTAGAGGTAGCGGTAGCCCCCTGGCGCCTGAGGGAACGGGCCCAGAATATCCAACCCCCAAATTGCGAAGGGCCACGAGATGGGTATAGTCTGCAGGCCCCCCGCCGGTTGATGGATCTGCTTGGAATGAAACCGGCAGGCCTCACAAGCCTTTCCCAATTCGATTGCGTCGTTGAGCGCGGTGGGCCAATAGAACCCACTACGGAATGCCTTGCCGACGAGGGTCCGTGATGATGAGTGGTGTCCGCAGTCTCCGCCGTGTATGTCCTTCAGTAGTTCCTTTCCTTGCTCCCTGGAGATTCAGCGCAGAGATACATCGTTTGGTCGCTTCTGGTAAAGTTCTCCATCTCTAATGCAGTATGCCGTGGCCTGCCGCGCCACACGCTCCGCTTCCTCTTCCTTTTCCGGTAGGGCCCCTTGCGTTAAATAACTCCAGAGTTTTGCGATCCAGCACTCCTCCTGAGGTTCCATCGTCAGGAGCAGGCGTGCTCCTGAGGTCGGTCTGCAGACCGGGGCTCCCGAGGCTTGCGGCTGGGGGAGCACCTCTCGAGACTGAGCGGTGTTTGATAACGTCGGCTGCGCTGAAGGTTTGAAGAGCCGCTCTTCGAAGACGCCGGGTTCCTGAGGCAACCGCCTGGATGCCCGCCCGGCTATGTCGTCAGCTTCCTGATTGGTGCCACGAGGCACGTGCTTCAGGTCCAGCCCCCAGAACTGCTTTTCCATCCTGCGGACCTCCGCTAGGTAGGCCTCCATATGCTCGTCCTTCGGCTCGTACACCTTGTTGGAGAAGTTGACTAGGAGCTGCGAGTCGCCCTTGACGGTGAGGCGTTTCACTCCCAGGGCTACTGCAGCCTTCAACCCAGCTATCAGTCCCTCATATTCTGCTATGTTGTTGGAGACCTTTTCACCTTGCTGGAAACAGAGTTGTACGGCATAGTAGAGCTTATCCTGAGTGGGTGATATCAGCACCGCGCCAGCCCCCGCGCCATGTCTGGAGAACGCCCCGTCGAAGTACATGACCCAGCCTTCCGGCGCCTCACTCCCTGGAGAAAGGGACCGATCCTCGTTGTCCCTGAGGCCTGGTGCCTCCGCCCATTCCGCTATGAAATCTGGCAACGCTGCTCCTTTGATGACCCTGGTTGTGCTAAACTCGAGCTGAAACGCCTGCAGCTCCATGTTCCACTCGGCGACCCTTCCGGCTAAGTTAGGGCTCCTGAGCACTCTCTCCAGGGGGTACGATGAGACGACTTTGATGGGATGAGCCTGGAAGTAGTGACGCAGCTTGTGCGAGGCTACCAGTAGCACGAGGAGGAGCTTCTGAGGCATTGGGTACCGTGCCCTCGCGTCCCCTAACACCGTGCTAACAAAGTAGACTAGATGCTCCACAAGGCTGAGAGCATCTGGGGTCGCGGCGCCCTCGGGAGGCAAGGGCGCCTCACGAGATGATGCGGCCTCGGGATGTGGATCATCCGGGCGTGCGGCCTCTCCTGCCTCCGGTGCATTCTTCGGCAGCTGACCCTCCTCAACTGCGGTTGTAGCTTTTGCAGGCTTTCCTTGTTCCCGTTTTGTCTTGCCTCAGGCTGCCGCTGCGGTCTTGACTCGGTGCTCCTCCCTAACCGCCACCAGGGCTGCGCTGGCGGAGTAGGGAGTGGCGGCGAGGTAAAGCAGCAGGGGCTCTTGAGGGCGCGGAGCCACCATGACTGGGGGACTGGTCAGGTACCTCTTGAGATCTTGAAACGCCTTATCTGCCTCTTCAGTCCATTCAAAGGGCCCCTTTTTCTTCATCAGCTGAAAGAAAGGCAGCGCTCGCTCCCCCAATTTGGAGATGAAGCGCCCTAGCGCGGTCATGCGCCCAGTGAGCTTCTGCATTTCTCTGAGGGTCTTTGGCGGGCTCATGTCCTCGACCGCCTTGACCTTCTCGGGGTTGGCCTCGATGCCATGATGGGACACGAGGAATCCCAAAAGCTTGCCCGAGGGGACGCCAAACACACATTTCTCCGGGTTGAGCCGCAGGTTTACTGCGTCGAGGCTCGCGAAGGTCTCCTCTAGGTCTTGTATCAGGGTCTTGGCCTCCCGAGATTTTACTACAATGTCATCAACGTAGGCTTCGACATTCTTTCCGAGTTGCGGGCCCAAGGTGATGTGCATCAGCCGCTGAAAGGTTGCCCCTGCGTTCCGCAGTCCGAACGGCATGCATGTATAGCAGTATACCCCGCACGAGGTTAAGAAGGCGGTCTTCCCAACGTCTTCTACCGCCATCTTGATCTGGTGATACCCGGAGAAGGCGTCCAGGAAGCATAGCAGGTCGCACTCCGCAGTGGAATCGACGATCTGGTCGATGCGGGGGAGCGGAAACGGATCTTGCGGGCATGCCTTGTTGAGGTTGGTGAAGTCGACACACATGCGTTCCTTCCCCCCTTTCTTGGGCACAACGACAGGGTTGGCCAACCAGTCCGGGTATCGGACCTCGCGAATGACCCCAGTGGCTTCTAGCTTGCGGGTCTCTTGGACAATGAAGGCCTGCTTCTCCACGGACTGCCGCCTGGCCTTCTGCTTCACGGGGCGCACATTTGGGCACACGTTGAGGTGATGCTCGATGACACTCCTGGGGATCCCTACCAGCTAATTGGGCTCCCAAGCAAATACCTTCTTATTCGCGCGCAGGAATTTGACCAAGGCCTCCTCCTGCTCAGGCTCAAGGTTGGCGCCTATGGTGAAAGTGGCACTGGAGGACCCGTCCTCGTCGACGGGTATCTGCTTGGTTTCTGCCTTGTCCTGGGTGAACAACTGCTTCTTCTTGGCGGGCGCAGCCCCCTTGGGCCCTGGGGTCTCCGCGTTGACGGGCCATGCCAATGCCGCCGTCTTGAAGGCGAGCTTGAGTACTCGCAGGGCGTCCCCGGTGTCCCCGTGCACGGCGAGGGTACCGCTGCTCCCGGGCATCTTCATGAGGTTGTACGCCGGGTCCGTGGCGGCCATGAACTGAGCCAGTGCCGGGTAGCCGAGGATGGCATTGTAAGGGAGGCCGATGGGGGCGATGTCGAAGTCGACCATCTCCGTGCGGAAGTTGTCATAGGTGCCGAAGGTTACCAGGAGCCGGATCTGTCCCAGGGAGTCGGATGATCCGCCCCCGACGCCCGAGAAAGATCGGCTGGGTCGCAGCCGCTCCCGGGGTATGCAGAGGAGGTTGAAAGGCTCGACCGAAAGCACGCTGAGGCCCGCGCCGCTGTCGATGAGGGTTCTGGTGACGGCCACCTGGCAGATGGTGGGGGTGCACAACAGGGGGAGCGCGCCCGATCCGACCAGGTTGGTGGGGTGGTCCTCCGAGCTGAAGGTCAGACCGACCTCGCGCGCCGCCCCGTCCGGGGGAGCCCCCTGCCATGCGGAAGCGGCGCTAACCCGACGGGCAAAAGGCTTGACGTGGCGACTCGTGGGCGGCGCCTGCGAGCCGCCCAGGAGGGCCGCAACGACCGGAGGCGTTGATGTTGCGGTGCAGCTACTCTGTTGCGTAGGCAGATGTTGGGGCGGTGCTTGCCGCTCCCTCCCCGCCGTGCCGGTGGCGGTGTTGACGGCGGGCGACGGGGGACAACGAGAACGCCCACCGGCGAGGGCCGCCGGGGCGACACGAGCTCGACTGGCGCCGTACATGGATGCGGCGGCCGGTGGAGGATGGAGCGGTGGAAGACAGATTCCGGCGCACCCCTACCTGGCGCACCAAATGTCGGATCACGAGTTCCGACAGACCCTTAAGGTTCGAACACTGGGGTGCACGCGGAGATCACGCCTTCTACCTCCCCGTCTCACAAAGATCTAAACTACTGAAAGAACTGCACAAGAGACGCAAGGTTTATACTGGTTCAGGCCACCATTGTGGTGTAATACCCTACTCCAGTGTGTGGTTGGTGGATTGCCTTTTGGGGCTGGTGGTGATGAACAATACAAGGAAGAACAGCCTCGCGAGGGTCTGTTCTTGGCTGGGGTGATGAACTGCTAGGAGGAGTTCAGTCACCCTTCTCTCTCTCTCTTACTCACTCTGTCTGCTTTGCTCTCACTTGTCGACCCCCCTTTTGCTATGTGGGTAGCTGGCCCGATTTATAGGCAAAGGCCCTGGGCCTCTTCCCAAATATTGAGTGGGAAGGGCGCCAACAATTGGCCAATTCGAAGGGGAACATCTAGTACACTTGTCCTGACTAAAGGTGGTCTTCGCCTGCCAAAGGCTCTGTGGTGATGCCATGCTGGGCTCCATGATGACCTCCGTCTCGTAGTCCTCCTGGTCTTGGTCTCATTGCACCGAAATGGCAACCTTTGCCTGATGCCTCGGTACTCCGCGGCTGCGCTTGCCCACTTTGCACCAAAGTGGAAAGAAGGACGCTGTGCGCGCTGGCGCCCGCCTGGCACCCTCGATCGTCATGGCTTGCGTCATGGGCATCTCGCGAGGTACCCTGCCTTGATCTCTCCGCCTCCTCGTGAGCCAGCTTGAGGAGGCTGCGCCTGAGGATGCGCCATGTCGTCCGCCCCGCGATGCTTGGCCCCTCGCGAGGGTCTTGAGTCTTGTGTTGATGAAGATGGGCCATGCTGGGCCTCCTTTGAGCCACGCCGCAGGCCGCAGGCAGGCAAGTCTGGGGACCCCCGTTCCCAGAACGCCGACAGCGGGTTCCGCCCATGAACCTACGCATAGGGGTTGGCACACGTTTTCGTCATTATTCTCCAGTAGAAACTTTGGGGCACTCTTTGAGGTTCTCTGTGTTGGTTGAATAGATGAATCTGAGATTGTGTGATGCATATCGTATAATCATACCCACGGATACTTGAGGTGACATTGGAGTATCTCGGTGAAATTAGGGTTTTGGTTGATTTGTGTCTTAAGGTGTTATTCTAGTACGAACTCTAGGGCTGTTTGTGACACTTATAGGAATAGCCCAACGGATTGATTGGAAAGAATAACTTTGAGGTGGTTTCGTAGCCTACCATAATCTCTTCGTTTGTTCTCTGCTATTAGTGACTTTGGAGTGACTCTTTGTTGCATGTTGATGGATAGTTATGTGATCAAATTATGTTAGTATTGTTGAGGGAACTTACACTAGCGAAAGTATGAACCCTAGGCCTTGTTTACCATCATTGCAATACCGTTTACGCTCACTTTTATCATTAGTTACCTTGCTGTTTTTATAATTTCAGATTGCAAATACCTTTATCTACCATCCATATACCACTTGTATCACCATCTCTTTGCCGAACTAGTGCACCTATACAATTTACCATTGTATTGGGTGTGTTGGGGACACAAGAGACTCTTTGTTATTTCGTTGCAGGGTTGCTTGAGAGAGACCATCTTCATCCTATGCCTCCTACGGATTGATAAACCTTAGGTCATCCACTTGAGGAAAATTTGGTACTATCCTACAAACCTCTGCACTTGGAGGCCCAACAACGTCTACAAGAAGAAGGTTGTGTAGTAGACATCATGCTTCAAAGTAGCACCATGATCTTCATAATAGAGAGTCTCCTATTTTTTCACTTTCATATACTAGTGGGAATTTTTCATTATAGAACTTGGCTTGTATATTCCATTGATGGGCTTCCTCAAAATGCCCTAGGTCTTCATGAGCAAGCGAGTTGGATGCACACCCACTTAGTTTCTTTTGTTGAGCTTTCTTACATTTATAGCTCTAGTGCATCCGTTGCATGGCAACCCCTACTCCTTGCATTGACATCAATTGATGGGCATCTCCATAGCCCGTTGATTAGCTGTGTCAATGTGAGACTTTCTCCTTTTTTGTCTTCTCCACATAACCTCCATCATCATATTCTATTCCACACATAGTGCTATATCCATGGCTCGTGCTCATATATTGCATGAAAGTTGAAAAAGTTTGAGAATACTAAAGTATGAAAAAATTGCTTGGATTGTCATTGGAGTTGTGCATGATGAGAGCATTTTGCGTGACAAAAATGAAGCATGGCCAAACTATATGATTTTGTAGGGATGAGCTTTCTTTGGCTATGTCATTTTGAGAAGACATAATTGCTTGGTTAGTATGCTTGAAGTATTATTGTTTTTATGTCAATATTAAACTTTTGTCTTGAATCTTTCGGATCTGAAAATTCATGCCACAATAAAGAAAATTACATTGGAAATTACGTTAGGTAGCATTCCACATCAAGAATTCTGTTTTTGTCATTTACCTACTCAAGGACGAGCAAGAATTAAGCTTGGGGATGCTTGATATGTCTCTAATGTATCTATAATGTTTGATTGTTCCATGCTATTATATTATCTGTTTTGAATGTTTAATGAGCTTTAATATGCACTTTTATATTATTTTTGGGACTAACCTATTAACCGAAGGCCTAGTGCAAATTGCTGTTTTTTGCCTATTTCATTGTTTCGCAGAAAAGGAATATCAAACGGAATCCAAACGGAATGAAACCTTCGCGGGGATCTTTCTTGGAACAAACGCAACCCAGGAGACTTGGAGTACATGTCTGGAAGTCCGCGAAGCTTCCATGAGGCAGGGGCGCGCCCAGGGGGTAGGCGTGCTGTCTGTGTCAAAACCGGCGGATCTCGGGTAGGGGGTCCCGAACTGGGTGTCTAGGATCGATGGTAACAGGAGACAGGGGACACAATGTTTACCCAGGTTCGGGCCCTCTCTATGGAGGTAATACGCTACGTCCTGCTTGATTGATATTGCTGAATATGAGTGTTACAAGAGTTGATCTACCATGAGATCGTAATGGCTAAACCCTAGAAGCCTAGCATGTATGACTATGGTAATGAATCTATCCTTTCCGGACTAACCGAGGGGATCTAGGGTTTACATAGAGTCGTTACATGAGAACGAATCTTCATAGTCGGTTGCCAAGCTTGCCTTCCACACCAAGGAGAGTCCAATCCGGACACAGGTACATTCTTCGGCCTTCATGTCTTCACAGCCCATCAATCTGGCCATGGATAACAGGCCGGACGCCCGAGGACCCCTTAGTCCAGGACTCACTCAGTAGCCCCTGAACCTGGCTTCAATGACGAGGAGTCCGGCGCGCAGATTGTATTCGGCATTGCAAGGCGGGTTCCCTTCTATCCGAACTTCAAGATAGTCTTCGGATGCGATGATAGTATCCGGACCTATCACACACACCATACATAACCGCAGAGAGAATATATTTTTACGAGTCTAATCTGCTGACATCTTTTTATAATATGACATCACGTCTGCCCGGTCACAATTCCAAACCGTTTTCATGTCTCGACGCCCCACATCTCGAGACGTGGTTGCCATTTGAAAGTCTTGTCAAAGTAGAGATCGTGTCCCCTTATCGCGGGATTCTCATCAATGTCGGCATGGGTAACCCAACCGCGCCGTTTATACAACCCTTGGGAATAGGCGAATCATAAGGCGAGTGAGGAGGAATTTAATATTCGTTGCATTTACAAGGGGATAAGGGTTCCCTCTTCCTCTCTCACGCCCTCTCTCTGTCTCTGCCTCTCCAATCTCGAGCTACAGCGCCCGAGTTCTCATCTCCTTTCCACTCAAGCAACCATGTCCGGATCCGGAGGTCAAGGCAAGTGGATGGTCTCCTCCGTCAAGGAGGAGAACATTACGGAGCTTCGGGTGGCCGGATACTTGGCAAAGGAGATCACTCACTGCCTGCCAACCGAGGGACAAGTCGTCCCTACGCCGAAGCCCACCGAGAGGGTAGTGTTCCTCCCCCATTTCTTCCACAGGTTAGGGTTTCCTCTCCACCCTTTCGTCCGCGGGCTGATGTATTATTACGGGATAGATTTCCATGATCTGTCCCTGAATCCTTCGTCAACATCTCGGCGTTTATCATCGTGTGTGAGGCCTTCCTCCGCATCCAAAACCATTTCGGGCTGTGGCTCAAAGTTTTTAACGTGAATTCGAAGGTGGTGGATGGTCAGCACGCGGAGTGCGGAGGAGCCATGGTGAGCAAGCTGTCCAATGTCTCCTGGCCCAAAGGCACCTTTGTGGACACGGTAAAGGAGTGGCAGAAGTAGTGGTTCTACATCACAGAACCTCATGGCACCACCTGGGCCGAAGCTGCCGAATTCCGCTCCGGCGCTCCCATGCGACTCACCTCCTGGGTTGAGAAGAGTCCGGACCGGGGTTCCCCTGACGAGCTGATAGTGCTGCAAACACGCGTTCAAAGCATGGTAACCAAGAAGGTCAAGCTCGTTGATGTGATCCAGGTGATGCTAGTTCGCTGGATCCTTCCGTGCCAGCGCCGAAGCCGTCCTCTATGGGAGTTCAACCCGAAGAAGCATCAAACCCTGGTGAGGCTCTTCGAGACTACTCACGAAGGCGCATGGATGTTGCTCTTTAAGGGCAATGAGAAACCATCGGCCACGGGTTCAGATCGTGGTCATGATTGTGAACACCTCGCCAGTGAGGTATGTCTTTTTTGATGCATCCTCCACTTAATTGTCACAGCCCCAGTTCAGGCCTTGCCTGCCTTTGCATTAGCCTCCATGCATCATGTCTAAATCCTATTAATTTTGAAATGGGGATGACAAACCCTAGCACCTAAAAGAAATTAAATAGGTTCAACCAAAATATTTTCAATGACCTCAAATATCCTTTTAAAATGTTCATGATATATGGAAAAAGGTGAAAGCCTCTACCAGAGATGATGCATATTTTTTCAGGACATTTTGGTCATTGAATTAAATCATTATGGTATTTGACTTGGAGTTTAAAAGTTACCATTAAATATTGGTTGCTCCAAATATTCTGAAATTTATTGTGTGGTTTGGAAATAATTCAAACATTCCTCACAAAAATTTACAGAAATAACCAAAGTGTTTTGGTTGGTATTTTATTTGCAAACATAAAGCACAAAATAGAAAACAGAATAAATTAAAAAAAGCAGAGAGAGAGGAAACCCACCTGGCCTCACCTGTGCAGCCCACCAAGGCCCACTTGGCTGGCCCACCTGGCCAACCCAGCCCACTGGCCTTCCCCCCCTGTCGTCTTCCTCGCGACAGAAGGACACCGGGCGTGTGCCCCGTGCGTGCGGCCATGCGCTCCGGCCAGCTCCTGCTTGCCGCACCCCCTCGACGCCTGGACGCCTCTGGGAGACGCCACGCAGCCCCCTGGTCCCTCTCGCTCACTCCCTCGAGCTCATCCCCCTCCCCTGTTCTCTCTCCCGCACGCATCCGAAAGCGATCGCCACCGTCGTTCGCTGCCGCCGTGCCTAGAGCCACCCCCTCACCCTTCCGCCATGTCCAGAGGCTCCGCAGCATCTTCATCCTTGTCTCCGATGAGCCAAGCGAGCCCGGGCGCCCTGTGGAGCCGCCTTCGCCCTTGTCTTCCTCCTCGGGCACCCGAGATCGCCGTCGTGGGTTCGTCGCCTCCGAGCCGTCCCCAAGCACGTTGAGCTGCTCAACGACCCCCCAGTGAGCTCCGCCGCATTTCCCCTCTCTTCCCTGGGTCCTTCCCGTCCTCTAGCCGCCGTTCCGCCAAAGCCGAGCACTCACAGGCGCACGAGCTCGACGCCGGCGACACCCCGGTGACCATTTGGTCCCGGGCATGCGTTCTACGTACTCGCCACACCGCGTAGAAGCCGTAGGTGCCAAACCCCCAGCGCCACGGTCGTTGTAGCCTCGGCGCCGAGCTCACCCGAGCTCCAGCAGCCGCCACGGTCGACGCCGGTGAAGATTCCGGCCACCCCGCCATCCCCCACGGCCACCATCCGATGCGCCTCGATGCGCTGCATCCGTAGAGCCCAGCCGCACGAGCTCTCGTCGCCGGAGATGGCCGGACAAGGAGCGCCGTCGCGTTCTGCTTGCACCGGCGGCTAACCGCCGTTTAGCCGACGTGGCAGATTAGTTTAGGCTAATGACGCGCTAACTAATCCCCCTGACCCACTGACCGCTGGGCCCCACGCCCTAACTAACCGGGTTTTATTTACGTTTAGATTAAATTAACCCCCACGGGCCCCACCGGTCAGTTTGACCTGGCCACGTCACACGTTGACCAGGCCCCCACCTGTCATTGACTCGAGCCAGCCCGGTGTGACTGACCTGTGGACCCCACTGGCCAGGTTTGACCTGGTCAGCCGCAGTTGACTTGCTGAGGTCAGCATGACGCAATGCTGACGCAGTAAATGATTTTCTGGATTTTAAATAATTCACGAAATTCCAGAAAATACCCAAAACTTCTAAAATTCATAGAAATTCAACTGTAGCTCCAAATGAAATAAATTATATATGAAAAATTATCAGAAAAATTCAAGGAATCTATTTATGGCATTTTCATGCATGTTTGAACAACTTAACCTCACTGTTTAGTACGAAACATGATAATACACTATTTGAATTCATAGTTTGAATTTGAATTTGAACCTAGTGTTCAAACCAACTCCATTTAACTTGTTGTTAGCTGCATTAGCTCAATCAACAGCATATTGCCATGTCTTGATCATGCATCATATTGTTGCATCGCATTGATTGTGTCCTTCCTTGTTTGCCGGTAAATGTCCCCTCTCGATAGATGATGTACCGACGCTGTGATCGTTGACACTGATGAAGACTCAAAGTTATCTTCAGAAGTGCCAGGCAAGCACAACCCCCTTGTTCATTCCGATACAAGCCCACTCTCTCGCTCCTGCTCTCTTTTACTACATTAGGACAACAACGATTCATCTGTTACTTGTTGCGGTAGTTGAACCCCTTATCCTCTGCATGACCTGTCGTTGCCACAGTAAATAGATGAAACCCACTAGTATGAGTAGGAGTTGTTTGAGCCCTAATGTGCCTACTCATTCATGCTTGTTTGTCATGCCTGCTACTACTTAGAGTTGAGTCAGGTCTGATTCATTGGGGATGGATCGGAGGTGTGTAAACATGTCCTACTGTGTGTGAGCTAAGTGTGTGAACACGTTTTGGTAAAGGTAGCGGTGAGAGGCCATGTAGGAGTACATGGTGGGTTGTCTCATTGAAACCGTCCTCAGGAACTGAGTTCTGTGTTTGTGATCCATGAAACAGCTACTACCACACGTTGGGCCCAGAAATATGACCCCGCTCGACTTACTGACCCCTCTCGTCCTCTGTCTAGGAGTTGCAACTAGTTTCTGGTGTTTGTTGGTTATGTGTTGGCGGCCGTGCGTAGCGCTGACCCTAGGGGTGGGCTATGTTGCGGTAGATACACCGTGGCACGGTGTACCGGGCGCCCGTTTGGTGTCTCAGGAACCCTACACACATCGTTTGGGGCAGCGAGCGAAACTCCGGCCGGATCTCCTCGCGGATGGAACCCGAATAGGCGATAAACCTGGACTAGAGACTTGTGTGGTTAGTCAGGTCGTAGTCTACACCCACGTCGGCTTTCGCTTGAAGTCTGCCGAGCACATGTCGTGTGCAGACGCTAAGTGGTGGAAACATGTGTGACGAAGTACACCCTTGCAGGGTTATAAATGATCTATTCGAATAGCCGTGTCCACGGTAAAGGACTTCTGGGTCACCTGTAACAGTTCATAGACAAGTGAAAGTGGATACTCTAAAATGCGCAAGATAAGCGTGAGTGCTATGGATGGCCTTCTCATAGGGAAACGAGAGCGGATCCATAGTGGTGTATTGAATGGTGAATATGTGGACTCGTGTGCACCACCTCAAAAGAGTTGCTTGCAGTCGTAGTTCAGATAGCCACCGAGTCAAAGCTGGCTTGCTGCAGTTAAACTCCACCCCCCCTTGATGATACCGATGCATATGTAGTTTAGATCTGATGTAAGTCTTACTAAGTACCTTTGTACTCACGTTTGCTTAATTTATGTTTTGCAGAGAGATTTCAGTCTCACTAGTAGTTCCGCGTGGACTTCGACGTTTAGCTTGATACCTCAGCTACGATCTTGTGCCCTCGACAGGATCTGGTAGATAGCCAGGCTTCTTAGCCTTTTTCATTTGTAGATGTCTATACTCAGAGATGTTAAGCTTCTGCATGTGCTTTGCATTGTATGCTATGATTGTTGGGTCATGAGACCCATGTTTGTAATACCTCACTCCTCGGAGCCTAATGAATAAATACCTGAGTTGTAGAGTTATGTTGTGATGCCATGTTGTATTTACACATATCGAGCATATTGTGTGTATGATTAAAATGCTTGGTATGTGTGGGATCCGACAACCTAGTTGTTTATCCTTGGCAGCCTCTCTTATGGGGAAATGTAGTCTAGTGATTCCATGAGCCATAGTAGTCCGCTACAGCCCGGTTCACCGGAGTCCTGCTAGCCCAGCACTACTGCTCAGGACACTTGACTGGCTGGCATGTGTTTCACTTTGTTCCTGTGTCTGTCCCTTCGGGGAAATGTCACGCGGTGACATCCGGAGTCCTACCTAGCCTGCTACAGACCGGGTTACCGGAGTCCTGTTAGCCCAGTGCTACAGCCCGGATTCACACGCTGCTGACCGACACGCTTGATGTGAATCATGTATGCCTGTCCCCATAGGTTAGTGCCGCTTTGGGTTCACGACTAGCCATGTCGGCCCGGGTTCTCTGTCATATGGATGCTAGCGACACTATCATATACCTGAGCCAAAAGGCGCAAACGGTCCCGGGCCATGGTAAGGCGACACCCGTGGGATACCGTGCGTGAGGCCGCAAAGTGATATGAGGTGTCACCGGCTAGATCGATGTGACTTGGAATCGGGGTCCTGACAGCGTTGGTATCAGAGCCTGACTGCCTGTAGGATTACCAAGCCAAACTGGTCGAAGTTGTGTCTAGAAATGCTTTAGTTATATAAGGGAATTGATTGTGGGAGGAAACGTAAGGCTTTTTTTACTCCTTATACCCCATGACCTTCTGATCTGAGTCATCCTCTTCCTTTGTACGGGGATTAAGAACTAGGCCTTCTCATCTATCTATCAGGATGACGAGTTACTATGATATAGACTTGTAGGATTGATGAATTCAAGCCTCTGTTCAGTCTCTACTACTTCTATGTGTTCTCAGTTGATCTCAGAACATTGATATTGTGATGTTGAGTGGTTATGCCACCAGTTTGCAGGATGTCTCAAATCATTTTGAGCATTTACAGCCGTTATGCTGTCCGAGTCATCCCAGGTGCCTAAATAGTCTGATGCATTTGCAAATCCCTTCTTTCCGTTCCCAATGTTTCTTCGGGCCAGTTTAACCACACTAATCAGTGAGTTGAGGTACTCCGTTGCCTTGACATATATGTTGGAGCTATTATTATGACCCTAGGTGTCTTAGGGAGTCATCTAGTAATCTAGCAATGCTATGTGTTCCCGGTGTGATAATTCTGGCCATTATTCTCAAAAGCATCCCGTGATGCCATGTAGTGGTAGGTATTCTATTCATGGGTTCTTGAACCCGAGATTTGCCCTACTTACCTCATGTTGATAGTGTTGCTAGTTCCTTTAGGATATTAGTAACCTTTGCGATAGTCCTCGAGGTTCGTGGTACATCCTTCTTCCAATTATCATGAACCATTCTTGGCAGGAGTTCTTTTGAACCAAAAGGTCACGACAGAGTGCTCCCGATGAGTTCTCCATTCTATGTTGTGACTCTGCCAACCCTACCTTTCTGCATGGGTTATCCGAAAGAAATATGTTGAACTCGTTCGACATACTAATCTATGCATCCACAACTCAGTAAATCATATGTTCTTTTAAGTTGTCCCATTTTAGTTGTCTTCCGACCCTCATCTATCAATTGATAGTCAGGACTAGTTGTGCATTCATGTTCATCGATGCCTACTATTCTTGTGGTCTGTCAAGCCATCCTATTCAGAATGACTAGGAGAAACAAACTCCAGCACCTTATCCATATCTAGGATTGGGTCAAAGCGGTTGTAATCAACAAATCAAATGCCAATCCAGCTTTTGATTCTGTTCTACCTTGGAGTGTTACCATCTTTATGTCAGGAGTGTCATGAGAATTGCACCACCTCTTATGAATTCTTGACGCAGTAATACTTCTTTCCATCATTGTTCATTCCTCGGTTCCGTGTTATTGTAACCGGAGTGCCAACAAGTGTACTGTGATGTGCGAAATCAATACTCCTAGCAACTCCGTTGCTTGGTAGTTAATGGACAATACTCTCATTCTTAGCGTGCTGGTTATTGAATCATCACCCTAAGGTTTATCGTGCTACCTAGTCCTTATTTCTGGTGCACACTTCGATCAATGAGTTATGATCATGTCAATCCATCACTCTCTTGATCACATCGTCTTGCCCTAAAAAGCAAGATTGTTCTCGAGCTTAGTAACATATCGGTGGTTCGTGACTTTCCGATTATCTTCTTGGAAGTGTTACCAGGTTGTCGCCTGACCGTTATGTTGAGCTCATGATCAAGCTGGTTTCTTGTAAACCACCCCTTCTGCAAGAATCTGTGTTGGATACCCCTGAGCTAGTTGTTAAGCTAAAACAACAACTTGGGGAGTTGGAAGATAAAAGCTTGTCCGACTCAGTTCATTCCAAAGGGGTATCCTGTGTGTGTGTGCGTGTGTGTTGAAGAAAGACAATATCTTCATCAATTGATCCTTGTGATCAATCGTCGGTGCTATTGTCTTACCCAAACTTTGATTTGAGTGTGGGCTATCGTCAAATCAAATCAGAACCAACGATATTCGTAATGTTGTTTTACTCGTGGTTGATTCCTCAAGCATACATCATTATATCCTTTGGGTCTGACCAATGCTATCATCGTGTCCACTTAATTATGGAATTCCATTTATATGGAAACCTAGATGAATTGTTGTTGAGCCCATCGACAACATCCATGTCCTCTCCATGATTTTGTCGAAAATTAAGCGAGTGTTGGAAACTTTTGAAAGCATCTCTTCATGCTAGCTCATGAATCATATGTTGGATGAAAGAAGTGACTTCCCCTGATTCATGTGCATTTGGTGCAAGCTGCCGCCGTGAGTTCGAGAAAGTTAGTTTTGCTTCCTTTGGAATCATCCCAAGTCAGTCATACACGTGCGAAGTATTCCATGGTCTGATAGACTGATCATCTTCATTCCATATGAATTCCATAGCACACTAAGCCACTGATTGACCTGTTCCAGGAAAAGGAGTTGTTGTGTTATCCTAAGTCATGTAGAAGATTTCGATATCCTCAATGATGGTTCCCCACCAGAACTAGGTAGTGTTTTATTATAAGACTACCATGTGGTCATATTTGTCTGGGACAATGTGTTCACATGTTGTAGCAGAACCAGCTCATGTTTTGGAGCTTGCTATCGCCGTTCATTCCCCGAGAATCTCGCAACGTCGTCTCGTCGCTTTGTGTTGCAAACTTTCATTTTCTTTCTAGACTCGATGAGTCTGGAGTATCCTGACACCAACCAGATCTGAATCTCAGGCAGATATGATGGTGGGAGCATTTTCCAAGAACGATAATATTGGTCCCTCGATAACCGGTAAAGTGGATGTCGTGGCCAACACATCCAGCCGGAAGACCTATTATTGTAGTATCTTGTTTGAAGAAGTTGGCCACTTCCCCATAAGGATCTCTTGGAATTTATTCCAATAGTAGTTCCTTATGGATTTTTCTGTTTCCGAAGTCTGACCCTTTTACTTGATGTCCTAGATACCAAACCGTATCAATAAATGGGTTATGCTAGCACATCAAGGTGAACATTAGAAGCGGAGTGCTAAATGTCTCCGGGTCGATCATCCAGATTTTGTTCCCTTGGCCTCGCTAAGGTGAAATCTGAGAAAGTGTTATCTCCCTTTGCATCTGCATCATCCATCACCATTCATCATGGTGGTATGTTGCGTTGCCAGGATCCTCGGCACGGATGTTGGTAAGACCTTGATGAGTATGGAAATGCTCAAGTTCTTGAGAGCACGCTCAGGCACTAGGTTCTGATGTTGTCGTTAACTGGAATGTGCCTCCGTTCTCTCAGTTGTTCATTAGCCATCCAATTGGTGGAATCACCTTTGCCGATGAACCTTCTCCCCAGTTACTAGAATCATTCCCAACATTTGCATTTTGTTCCCAGCTTACACCTTACTAGCTGTTGTTCAGGAACATCTTCAAAAGTGGACTTACCATAGGTCCCATCCATTTCCGATGATATGCAAAAATCATCCATTGTGTTGTCTTCAACAAGGTAGTCCACATCATCCATCCTAGTCCAAGTATGTCATCTCTTCAAGCTATCTCACACGATCGATTGTGATTGCCTTAGGCTGGTATAAAGAGTTTCAATGATTTATGGATCAAAAGTAATTCTTTTTGCCACTTAAGGGAATAGTTCTTCGGGTCACCCTCCTCCAAGATGTCTCGTTTTGGTGTCATGGCAACTCAATTCCTCGCTACTTTGGCAACCGACCACCACCTCTTAGGTGTGGAATTGTTTGCCTACCTAGTGTACCTTTGTCATGTGTTGCACTCCATTTCTCTTGATGTATGCTTCGTGTCTCAGCTCGAGAGTTGTTTCAGCGTCTCGCTCCATGAGTTGATCCTGAGTTGTTCGATCTTCGATAAGATCAATCCTTCTAGAGTTCTTCCTTTCCCCTCATTGTCATGTTGGTTGTAGTCTCAAAGCAAGATGTCGAGATTAAGGTGATGCAATGAATCAACATCCTCGAGAAAGACATCTGGATCGTGAAGATTGTGTTAGCTTGTATCCCCTCTGTCTTCTTACCTCACGTCTTGAATCTCGGGACGAGATTTTTGTTTAGTGGGGGTGAGTTGTCACAGCCCTAGTTCAGGCCTTGCCTGCCTTTGCATTAGCCTCCATGCATCATGTCTAAATCCTATTAATTTTAAAATGGGGATGAAAAACCCTAGCACCTAAAAGAAATTAAATAGGTTCAACCAAAATATTTTCAATGACCGCAAATATCCTTTTAAAATGTTCATGATATATGGAAAAAGGTGAAAGCCTCTACCAGAGATGATGCATATTTTTTCAGGACATTTTGGTCATTGAATTAAATCATTATGGTATTTGAGTTGGAGTTTAAAAGTTACCATTAAATATTGGTTGCTCCAAATATTCTGAAATTTATTGTGTGGTTTGAAAATAATTCAAATATTCCTCGCAAAAATTTACAGAAATAACCAAAGTGTTTTGGTTGGTATTTTAGTTGCAAACATAAAGCAGAAAATAGAAAACAGAATAAACTAAAAAAAACAGACAGAGAGGAAACCCACCTGGCGTCACCTGTGCAGCCCACCAAGGCCCAGCTGGCTGGCCCAGCTGGCCAGCCCAGCCCACTGGCCTTCCCCTGCTGTCGTCTTCCTCGCGACAGAAGGACGCCGGGCATGTGCCCCGTGCGCGCGGCCACGCGCTCCGGCCAGCTCCTGCTTGCTGCACCCCCTCGACGCCTGGACGCCTCTGGGAGATGCCATGCAGCTCCCTGGTCCCTCTCGCTCACTCCCTCGAGCTCATCCCCCTCCTCTGTTCTCTCTCCCGCACGCATCCGAAAGCGATCGCCACCGCCGTTCGCTGCCGCCGTGCCTAGAGCCACCCCCTCACCCTTCCGCCATGTCCAGAGGCTCCGCAGCGTCTTCATCCTTATCTCCGACGAGCCAAGCGAGCCCGGGCGCCCTGTGGAGCCGCCTTCGCCCTCGTCTTCCTCCTTGGGCACCCGGGATGGCCGTCGTGGGTTCGTCGCCTCCGAGCCGTCCCCAAGCACGCTGAGCTGCTCAACGAACCCCCAGTGAGCTCCGCCGCATTTCCCCTCTCTTTCCTGCGTCCTTCCCGTCCTCTAGCTGCCGTTCCGCCAAGGCCGAGCACTCACCGGCGCACGACCTCGACGCCGGCAACACCCCGGTGACCATTTGGTCCCGGGCATGCGTTCTACATACTCGCCGCACCGCGTAGAAGCCTTAGGTGCCAACCCCGCAGCGCCACGGCCGTTGTAGCCTCGGCCCCGAGCTCACCCGAGCTCCGGCAGCCGGCACGGTCGACGCCGGTGAAGATTCCGGCCACCACGCCATCCCCCACGGCCACCATCCGATGCGCCTCGATGCGCTGCATCCGTAGAGCCCAGCCGCGCGAGCTCTCGTCACTTGAGATGGCCGGACAAGGAGCGCCGTCGCGTTCTGCTTAGCACCGGCAGCTAACCGCCGTTTAGCCGACGTGGCAGATTAGTTTAGGCTAATGACGCGCTAACTAATCCCCCTGACCCACTGACCGCTGGGCCCCACGCCCTAACTAACCGGGTTTTATTTACGTTTAGATTAAATTAACCCCCACGGGCCCCATCGGTCAGTTTGACCTGGCCACGTCACACGTTGACCAGGCCCCCACCTGTCATTGACTCGAGCCAGCCCGGTGTGATTGACCTGTGGACCCCACTGGTCAGGTTTGACCTGGTCAGCCGCAGTTGACTTGCTGAGGTCAGCATGACGCAATGCTGACGCAGTAAATGATTTTCTGGATTTTAAATAATTTACTAAATTCCAGAAAATACCCAAAACTTCTAAAATTCATAGAAATTCAACCGTAGCTCCAAATGAAATAAATTATATATGAAAAATTATCAGAAAAATTCAAGGAATCTGTTTATGGCATTTTCATGCATGTTTGAACAACTTAACCTCACTGTTTAGTCCGAAACATGATAATACACTATTTGAATTCATAGTTTGAATTTGAATTTGAACCTAGTGTTCAAACCAACTCCATTTAACTTGTTGTTAGCTGCATTAGCTCAATCAACAACATATTGCCATGTCATGATCATGCATCATATTGCTGCATCGCATTGATTGTGTCCTTCCTTGTTTGCCGGTAAATGTCCCCTCTCGATAGACGATGTACCGACGCTGTGATCGTTGACACTGATGAAGACTCAATGTTATCTTTAGAAGTGCCAGGCAAGCACAACCCCCTTGTTCATTCCGATACAAGCCCACTCTCTCGCTCCTGCTCTCTTTTACTGCATTAGGACAACAACGGTTCATCTGTTACTTGTTGCGGTAGTTGAACCCCTTATCCTCTGCATGACCTGTCGTTGCCACAGTAAATAGATGAAACCCACTAGTATGAGTAGGATTTGTTTGAGCCCTAATGTGCCTACTCATTCATGCTTGTTTGTCATGCCTGCTACTGCTTAGAGTTGAGTCAGGTCTGATTCATCGGGGATGGATCAGAGGTGTGTAAACATGTCCTACTGTGTGTGAGCTAAGTGTGTGAACACGTTTTGGTAAAGGTAGCGGTGAGAGGCCATGTAGGAGTACATGATGGGTTGTCTCATTGAAACCGTCCTCAGGAACTGAGTTCTGTGTTTGTGATCCAAGAAACAGCTACTACCACACGTTGGGCCCTGAAATATGACCCCGCTCGACTTACTGACCCCTCTCGTCCTCTGTCCAGGAGTTGCAACTAGTTTCTCGTGTTTGTAGGTTATGTGTTGGCGGCCGTGCGTAGCGCTGACCCTAGGGGTGGGCTATGTTGCGGTAAATACACCGTGGCACGGTGTACCGGGCGCCCGTTTGGTGTCTCGGGAACCCTGCACACATCGTTTGGGGCTGTGAGCGAAACTCCGGCCGGATCTCCTCGCGGATGGAACCCGAATAGGCGATAAACCTGGACTAGAGACTTGTGTGGTTAGTCAGGTCGTGGTCTCCACCCACGTCGGCTTTCGCTTGAAGTCTGCCGAGCACATGTCGTGTGCAGACGCTAAGTGGTGGAAACATGTGTGACGAAGTACACCCCTGCAGGGTTATAAATGACTAGTCGAATAGCCGTGTCCGCGGTAAAGGACTTCTGGGTTACCTATAACAGTTCATTGACAAGTCAAAGTGGATACTCTAAAATGCGCAAGATAAGCGTGAGTGCTATGGATGGCCTTCTCGTAGGGAGACGAGAGTGGATCCATAGTGGTGTATTGAATGGTGAATACGTGGACTCGTGTGCGCCACCTCAAAAGAGTTGCTTGCAGTCGTAGTTCAGATAGCCACCGAGTCAAAGCTGGCTTGCTGCAGTTAAACTCCACCCCCCCTTGATGATACCGATGCATATGTAGTATAGATCTGATGTAAGTCTTGCTGAGTACCTTTGTACTCACGTTTTCTTAATTTATGTTTTGCAGTGAGATTTCAGTATCGCTAGTAGTTCCGCGTGGACTTCAACGTTTAGATTGATACCTCAGCTACGATCTTGTGCCCTCGACAGGATCTGGTAGATAGCCAGGCTTCTTAGCCTTTTTCATTTGTAGATGTCTGTACTCAGACATGTTAAGCTTCCGCATGTGCTTTGCATTGTATGCTATGATTGTTGGGTCATGAGACCCATGTTTGTAATACCTCGCTCCTCGGAGCCTAATGAATAAATACCTGAGTTGTAGAGTTATGTTGTGATGCCATGTTGTATTTACACATATCGAGCATATTGTGTGTATGATTAAAATGCTTGGTATGTGTGGGATCCGACAACCTAGTTGTTTATCCTTGGCAGCCTCTCTTATGGGGAAATGTAGTCTATGTTGGGGAACATAGTAATTTCATAAAATTTCCTACGCACATGCAAGATCATGGTGATGCATAGCAACGAAGGGGAGAGTCTGATCTACGTACCCTTGTAGATCACAACGGAAGCGTTGACACAATGTAGAGGAAGTAGTCGTACGTTTTCTTCCCGGTCCGACCGATCCAAGCACCGTTACTCCAGCACCTCAGAGTTCTTAGCACACGTTCAGCTCGATGACGTTCCTCGGGCTCCGATCCAGCAAAGCGTCGAGGAAGAGTTCCGTCAGCACGACGGCGTGGTGACGATCTTGATGTACTACCGACGCAGGGCTTTGCCTAAGCATTGTAACGGTATGATCGAGGTGGAATTTGGTGGCAGGGCGCACCGCACACGGCTAAGGAACGATCTCAAGGATCAACTTGTGTGTCTTGGGGTGTCACCTGCCCCCGTATATAAAGGATGAAGGGTGCGAGGCTGGCCGGCCAAAGGAGGGAGGCGCAGGAGGAGTCCTACTCCTACCGGGAGTAGGACTCCCCCCCCAATCCTATTCCTAATAGGATTCCTAAAGGGGGAGAGGGGGAGAGAGGTGGCCGGCCCCTCTCCTAGTCCTAATAGGACTAGGGAGAGGGGGGAGGCGCAGCCCTATGTGGGCAGCCCTCTCACCTTTCCACTAAGGCCCATGTTGGCCCATTTGTCTCCCGGGGGGTTCCGGTAACCCTCCCGGTAATCCGGTAAAATCCCGATTTCACCCGGAACACTTCCGATGTCCAAATATAGGCTTCCAATATATCAATCTTTACGTCTCGACCATTTCGAGACTCCTCGTCATGTCCGTGATCACATCCGGGACTCCGAACAACCTTCGGTACATCAAAATGCATAAACTCATAATAAATGTCATCGTAACGTTAAGCGTGCGGACCCTACGGTTCGAGAACAATGTAGACATGACCGAGACACGTCTCCGGTCAATAACCAATAGCGGGACCTGGATGCCCATATTGGCTCCTACATATTCTACAAAGATCTTTATCGGTCAGACCGCATAACAACATACGTTGTTCCCTTTGTCATCGGTATGTTACTTGTCCGAGATTCGATCGTCGGTATCCAATACCTAGTTCAATCTCGTTACCGGCAAGTCTCTTTACTCGTTCTGTAATACATCATCCCGCAACTAACTCATTAGTTGCAATGCTTGCAAGGCTTAAGTGATGTGCATTACCGAGAGGGCCCAGAGATACCTCTCCGACATTCGGAGTGACAAATCCTAATCTCGAAATACGCCAACCCAACATCTACCTTTGGAGACACCTGTAATGCTCCTTTATAATCACCCAGTTACGTTGTGACGTTTGGTAGCACCCAAAGTGTTCCTCCGGCAAACGGGAGTTGCATAATCTCATAGTCATAGGAACATGTATAAGTCATGAAGAAAGCAATAGCAACATACTAAACGATCGTGTGCTAAGCTAATGGAATGGGTCATGTCAATCAGATCATTCAACTAATGATGTGACCTCGTTAATCAAATAACAACTCTTTTGTCCATGGTTAGGAAACATAACCATCTTTGATTAATGAGCTAGTCAAGTAGAGGCATACTAGTGACACTCTGTTTGTCTATGTATTCACACATGTATTATGTTTCCGGTTAATACAATTCTAGCATGAATAATAAACATTTATCATGATATAAGGAAATAAATAATAACTTTATTATTGCCTCTAGGGCATATTTCCTTCAGTCTCCCACTTGCACTAGAGTCAATAATCTAGTTCACATCGCCATGTGATTTAGTAGCAATAGTTCACATCACCATGTGATTAACACCCATAGTTCACATCGTCATGTGACCAACACTCAAAGGGTTTACTAGAGTCGGTAATCTAGTTCACATCTCTATGTGATTAACACCCAGAGAGTACTAAGGTGTGATCATGTTTTGCTTGTGAGATAATTTTAGTCAACGGGTCTGTTACATTCAGATCCGTAAGTATTTTGCAAAATTCTATGTCTATAATGCTCTGCATGGAGCTAGTCTAGCTAATTGCTCCCACTTTCAATATGTATCCAGATTGAGACTTTAGATTCATCTGGATCAGTGTTAAAAACTTGCATTGACGTAACCCTTTACGACGAACCTTTTTGTCACGTCCATAATCGAGAAACATATCCTTATTTCACTAAGGGTAATTCTGACCGCTGTCCAGTGATCTACTCCTAGCTCACTATTGTACTCCCTTGCCAAATCAGTGTAGGGTATACAATAGATCTGGTACACAGCATGGCATACTTTATAGAACCTATGAATGAGGCATAGGGAATGACTTTCATTCTCTTTCTATCTTCTGCCGTGGTCGGGCTTTGAGTCTTTACTCAACTTCACACCTTGTAACACAGGCAAGAAACTTTTTCTTTGACTGTTCCATTTTGAACTACTTCAAAATCTTGTCAAGGTATGTACTTATTGAAAAACTTATCAAGCGTCTTGATCTATCTCTATAGATCTTGAAGCTCAATATGTAAGCAGCTTTACCGAAGTCTTTCTTTGAAAAACTCCTTTCAAACACTCCTTTTATGCTTTACAGAATAATTCTACATTATTTCCGATCAACAATATGTCATTGACATATACTTATCAGAAATGCTATAGTGCTCCCACTCACTTTCTCGTAAATATAGACTTCACCGCAAGTCTGTATAAAACTATATGCTTTGATCAACTCATCAAAGCGTATATTCCAACTCCGAGATGTTTGCACCAGTCCACAGATAGATCGCTGGAGCTTGCATATTTAGTTAACACCTTTAGGATCGACAAAACCTTCTAGTTGCATCGTATACAACTCTTCTTTAGCAAATCCATTAAGGAATGCAGTTTTGTTTATCCATTTGCCAGATTTCATAAAATGCGGCAATTGCTAACATGATTCGGACAGACTTAAGCATAGATACGAGTGAGAAAATCTCATCATAGTCAACACCTTGAACTTGTCGAAAACCTTTTGCGACAATTCTAGCTTTGTAGATAGTAACACTACTATCAGCGTCCGTCTTCCTCTTGAAGATCCATTTTTCTATGGCTTGCCGATCATCGGGCAAGTCAACCAAAGTCCATACTTTGTTCTCATACATGGATCATATCTCAGATTTCATGGCTTCAAGCCACTTTGCGGAATCTGGGTTCACCATCGCTTCTTCATAGTTCGTAGGATCATCGTGATCTAGTAGCATGACTTCCAGAACAGGATTGCCGTACCACTCTGGCGCGGATCTTTACTCTGGTTGATCTACGAGGTTCAGTAGTGTCTTGTTCTGAAGTTTCATGATCATCATCATTAGCTTCCTCACTAACTGGTGTAGGTGTCACAGAAACATTTTTCTGTGATGTACTACTTTCCAGTAAGGGAGCAGGTACAGTTACCTCGTCAAGTTCTACTTTCCTCCCACTCACTTCTTTCGAGAGAAACTCCTTCTCCAGAAAGTTTCCGAATTTAGCAACAAAAGTCTTGCCTTCGGATCTGTGATAGAAGGTGTATCCAACAGTTTCCTTTGGATATCCTATGAAGATGCACTTCTCCGATTTGAGTTTTGAGCTTATCAGGATGAAACTTTTCATATAAGCATCGCAACCCCAAACTTTAAGAAACGACAACTTTGGTTTCTTGCCAAACCATAGTTCATAAGGCGTCGTCTCGACGGATATAGATGGTGCCCCTTTTTAACGTGAATGCAGCTGTCTCTAATGCATGACCCCAAAAACAATAGTGGTAAATCGGTAAGAGACATCATAGATTGCACTATATCCAATAAAGTGCGGTTATGACGTTCGGACACACCATTATGATGTGGTGTTCCAGGTGGCATGAGTAGTGAAACTATTTCACATTGTTTTAACTGAAGACCAAACTCGTAACTCAAATATTTGTCTCCGCGATCAGATCGTAGAAAATTTATTTTCTTGTCACGATGTTTTTCACTTCACTCTGAAATTCTTTGAACTTTTCAAATGTTTCAGACTTATGTTTCATCAAGTAGATATACTCATATCTGCTCAAATCATTTGTGAAGATCAGAAAATAATGATACCTGTCGCGAGCCTCAATATTCATCGGACCACATACATCAGTATGTATGATTTCCAACAAATCTTTTCTCGCTCCATTGTTTCGGAGAACGGCGTTTTAGTCATCTTGCCCAAAGGCATGGTTCGCAAGCATCAAGTGATTCATAATCAAGTGATTCTGAAAGCCCATCAGCATGGAGTTTCTTCATGCGCTTTATACCAATATGACCTAAACAGCAGTGCCACAAATAAGTTGCACTATCATTATTAACTTTGCATCTTTTGGTTTCAATATTATGAATATGTGTATTATTAAGATCGAGATCCAATGAACTATTTTCATTGGGTGTGTAACCATATTAGGTTTTATTCATGTAAACAGAACAACAATTTATTCTCTTACTTAAATGAATAACCGTATTACAATAAACATGATCAAATCATATTCATGTTCAATGCAAACACCAAATAACACTTATTTAGGTTCAACACTAATCCCGAAATTATAGGGAGTGTGCGATGATGATCATATCAATCTTGGAACCACTTCCAACACACATCGTCACTTCACCCTTAACTAGTCTCTGTTTATTCTGCAACTCCCGTTTCGAGTTATTACTCTTAGCAACTGAACTAGCATCAAATACTAAGGGGTTGCTATAAACACTAGTAAAGTACACATCAATAACATGTATATCAAATATACTTATGTTCACTTTGCCATCCTTCTTATCCGCCAATCAGTTGGGGTAGTTCCGCTTCCAGTGACCAGTCCCTTTGCAGTAGAAGCACTTAGTCTCAGGCTTAGGATCAGACTTGGGCTTCTTCACTTGAGCAGCAACTTGCTTGCCGTTCTTCTTGAAGTTCCCCTTCTTCCCTTTGCCCTTTTCTTGAAACTAGTGGTCTTGTCAACCATCAACACTTGATGTTTTTCTTGATTTCTACCTTCGTTGATTTCAGCATCACGAAGAGCTTAGGAATTACTTTTGTCATCCCTTGCATATTATAGTTCATCACAAAGTTCTACTAACTTGGTGATGGTGACTAGAAAATTCTGACAATCACTATCTTATCTGGAAGATTAACTCCCACTTGATTCAAGCGATTGTAGTACCCAGACAATCTGAGCACATGCTCACTAGTTGAGCGATTCTCCTCCATCTTTTAGCTATAGAACTTGTTGGAGACTTCATATCTCTCAACTCGGGTATTTGCTTGAAATATTAACTTCAACTTCTGGAACATCTCATATGGTCCATGACGTTCAAAACGTCTTTGAAGTCCCGATTCTAAGCCATTAAGCATGGTGCACTAAACTATCAAGTAGTCATCATATTGAGCCAGCCAAACGTTCATAACGTCTGCATCTACTCCTGCAATAGGTCTGTCACCTAGCGGTGCATCAAGGACATAATTCTTCTGTGCAGCAATGAGGATAAACCTCAGATCACGGATCCAATCCGCATCATTGCTACTAACATCTTTCAACATAATTTTCTCTAGGAACATATCAAAATAAACACAGGGAAGCAACAACGCGAGCTATTGATCTATAACATAATTTGCAAAATACTACCAGGACTAAGTTCATGATAAATTTAAGTTCAATTAATCATATTACTTAAGAACTCCCACTTAGATAGATATCCCTCTAATCCTCTAAGTGATCACGTGATCCAAATCAACTAAACCATAACCGATCATCACGTGAGATGGAGTAGTTTTCAATGGTGAACATCGTTATGTTGATCATATCTACTATATGATTCACGCTCGACCTTTCGGTCTCTGTGTTCCGAGGCCATATTTGTATATGCTTGGCTCGTCAAGTATAACCTGAGTATTCCGCGTGTGCAACTGTTTTGCACCCGTTGTATTTGAACGTAGAGCCTATCACACCCGATCATCACGTGGTGTCTCAGCACGAAGAACTTTTGCAACGGTGCATACTCAGGGAGAACACTTCTTGATAATTTAGTGAGAGATCATCTTATAATGCTACCGTCAATCAAAGCAAGATAAGATGCATAAAAAGATAAACATCACATGCAATCAATATAAGTGATATGATATGGCCATCATCATCTTGTGCTTTGTGATCTCCATCTCTGAAGCACCGTCATGATCACCATCGTCACCGGTGCGACACCTTGATCTCCATCGTAGCATCGTTGTCGTCTCGCCAATATTATGCTTCCACGACTATCACTACCGCTTAGTAATAAAGTAAAGCATTACATCGCGATTGCATTGCATACAATAAAGCGACAACCATATGGCTCCTGCCGGTTGCCGATAACTCGGTTACAAAACATGATCATCTCATACAATAAAATCAGCATCATGCTTTGACCATATCACATCACAACATGCCCTGCAAAAACAAGTTAGACGTCTTCTACTTTGTTGTTGCAAGTTTTACGTGGCTGCTACGGGCTTAAGTAAGAACTCATCTCACCTACGCATCAAAACCACAACGATAGTTCGTCAAATAGACTCCGTTTTAACCTTCTCAAGGACCGGGCGTAGCCACACTTGGTTCAACTAAAGTTGGAGAGACAATCTTCCGCAAGCCATCTATGTGCAAAGCACGTTGAGGGAACCGGTCTCGCGTAAGAGTACGCGTAAGGTTGGTCCGGATCGTCTCGTCCAACAATACCGCCGAACCAAAGTATGACATGCTGGTAGGCAGTATGACTTGTATCGCCCACAACTCACTTGTGTTCTACTCGTGCATATAACATCAAACCATAAAAACCTAGGCTCGGATGCCACTGTTGGGGAACGTAGTAATTTCAAAAAAAATTCTACGCACACGCAAGATCATGGTGATGCATAGCAACGAAGGGGAGAGTCTGATCTACGTACCCTTGTAGATCACAACGGAAGCGTTGACACAACGTAGAGGAAGTAGTCGTACGTTTTCTTCCCGGTCCGACCAATCCAAGCACCGTTACTCCGGCACCTCCAAGTTCTTAGCACACGTTCAGCTCGATGACGTTCCTCGGGCTCCGATCCAGCAAAGCGTCGAGGAAGAGTTCCGTCAGCACGACGGCGTGGTGACGATCTTGACGTACTACCGACGCAGGGCTTCGCCTAAGCACTATAACGGTATGATCGAGGTGGAATTTGGTGGCAGGGGGCACCGCACACGGCTAAGGAACGATCTCAAGGATCAACTTGTGTGTCTTGGGGTGTCCCCTGCCCCCATATATAAAGGATGAAGGGGGGGAGGCTGGCCGGCCAAAGGAGGGAGGCGCAGGAGGAGTCCTACTCCTACCGGGAGTAGGACTCCCCCCCCCCAATCCTATTCCTAATAGGATTCCTAAAGGGGGAGAGGGAGAGAGAGGTGTCCGGCCCCTCTCCTAGTCCTAATAGGACTAGGGAGAGGGGGGAGGCGCAGCCCTATGTGGGCAGCCCTCTCACCTTTCCACTAAGGCCCATGTTGGCCCATTTGGCTCCCGGGGGGTTCCGGTAACCCTCCCGGTAATCCGGTAAAATCCCGATTTCACCCGGAACACTTCCGATGTCCAAATATAGGCTTCCAATATATCAATCTTTACGTCTCGACCATTTCTAGACTCCTCGTCATGTCCGTGATCACATCCGGGACTCCGAACAACCTTCAGTACATCAAAATGCATAAACTCATAATAACTGTCATCGTAACGTTAAGCGTGCGGACCCTACGGTTCGAGAACAATGTAGACATGACCGAGACACATCTCCGGTCAATAACCAATAGCGGGACCTGGATGCCCATATTGGCTCCTACATATTCTACGAAGATCTTTATCGGTCAGACCGCATAACAACATACATTGTTCCCTTTGTCATCGGTATGTTACTTGTCCGAGATTCGATCGTCGGTATCCAATACCTAGTTCAATCTCGTTACCGGCAAGTCTCTTTACTCGTTCTGTAATAGATTATCCCGCAACTAACTCATTAGTTGCAATGCTTGCAAGGCTTAAGTGATGTGCATTACCGAGAGGGCCCAGAGATACCTCTCCGACATTCGGAGTGACAAATCCTAATCTCGAAATATGCCAACCCAACATCTACCTTTGGAGACACCTATAATGCTCCTTTATAATCACCCAGTTATGTTGTGACGTTTGGTAGCACCCAAAGTGTTCCTCCGGCAAACGGGAGTTGCATAATCTCATAGTCATAGGAACATGTATAAGTCATGAAGAAAGCAATAGCAACATACTAAACGATCGTGTGCTAAGCTAATGGAATGGGTCATGTCAATCAGATCATTCAACTAGTGACCTCGTTAATCAAATAACAACTCTTTTGTCCATGGTTAGGAAACATAACCATCTTTGATTAACGAGCTAGTCAAGTAGAGGCATACTAGTGACACTCTATTTGTCTATGTATTCACACATGTGTTATGTTTCCAGTTAATACAATTCTAGCATGAATAATAAACATTTATCATGATATAAGGAAATAAATAATAACTTTATTATTGCCTCTAGGGCATATTTCCTTCAGTCTAGTGATTCCATGAGCCATAGTAGTCCGCTACAGCCCGGTTCATCGGAGTCCTGCTAGCCCAGCACTACTGCTCAGGACACTTGACTGGCCGGCATGTGTTTCACTTTGTTCCTGTGTCTGTCCCTTCGGGGAAATGTCACGCGGTGACATCCGGAGTCCTGCCTAGCCTGCTACAGCCCGGGTTACCGGAGTCCTGTTAGCCCAGTGCTACAGCCCGGATTCACACGCTGCTGACCGACACGCTCGATGTGAATCATGTATGCCTGTCCCCATAGGTTAGTGCCGCTTTGGGTTCACGACTAGCCATGTCGGCCCGGGTTCTCTGTCATATGGATGCTAGCGACACTATCATATACGTGAGCCAAAAGACGCAAACGGTCCCGGGCCATGGTAAGGCGACACCCGTGGGATACCGTGCGTGAGGCCGCAAAGTGATATGAGGTGTTACCGGCTAGATCGATGTGACTTGGAATCGGGGTCCTGACATTAATCGTTCCAAGGATGATGTCTGAGCTTATCATTGCATTTCCAGGACTGGATGGAGAGGGCGAAGCTGATCCAGTGTCCGGCTCCGCTGCCTGAAGAACCGGTCATCCCACGTCTAGCGAAGATGCTGGTGCCGGTGCCTTATAAGGCACCGGTGAAGAAGGCCAAGAAGAAGGTCAAGGTGGCCAAGAGTGGCCCCCGTCGCAAGGGCACTTCGGACGTGATGTCCGAAGATGACAAAGCCCATTCCTCTGTCCCTGAGGACAATGGCGAGGAAGAGGAGGAGGAGGAGGAGGAGAACAACCCTCCCCTTGAGGAGAGGAAGAATAAGAGGGCGGCTTCGGTGCATCTAGAGGCAGAAACGCCCAAGAAGGGGAAGAGTGTCCCAACGGTCAACACCGCGTGGGATGTTGATAGCAGTCCGGAAAGACGCCCCTGCACTAAGCCTCATGCCGCATTGTAAGTGACATGGCTCGCTCATGCGCGCATCCAGCCCTTTCTCTTCATTATCTTGACATAGTTAATTGTAATACTACAGTCCGGCCCGCGACCTTATCCAGCGATCCTCATCTGGAGGTTCGTTGGCTCCGTCGGAGATGGCGAGCATGTCGCCACCTCCTACTTATTCCCCCGGGGCCAGGGATGACACCGAAGTGTTATCCCGGAGGACTGCTATGAACCAGGGAGGAGCCCAGGACGCTGTCCGGGAGGCGCCACAAGGCGAGACCTCCACTGCCGGACACATGGGATAGCTGATCCCCATGGAGACTGGCGAAGAGGGCCGCATTCAGTTTGGCCCTCAGCCGAATACGGTTCCGGAGAGATATATGGCTCCAGAGTTGGGCAAGTAGCCCCCTTTGAAGGAGGGGAGTGCGCCGCTTCCACCGGTGGCCCCTGTCCATCCAGGGGTGCCGGATAACCTGATGGAGGCGCTTCGAGGTGCCTCCATCGTGGACGAGCACCGTGTCCTTATGGGCACGGTGATCGAGAAGATTCAGTCCGCCAAGAGTGGACTGAATCAAGCCTGCAGCAGCTTGTTGATGGGTTTCGAGGTAAGAAAGAGAAAAAACCCATGTAGATTGTAGCCCGTGAGACACTGTCTGGTGTTCGGCAAGAAGAACCAGACAGAGGATCAATATTTTGTTATAGGAGACTAACGTAATATGTATGAATAAGCAGGTGTCTCTGAACTGAGGCAGAGGCTAGAGCGGACCGAGAACGAGCTCGGCGAGGTTAAGGTTCGGCTCCAGGAGAAGCAAGGTGAGTGATGACTTGCTGTGTGTTCGGAATGGATAGGCGCTGCATATTGACCGCAGTGTCGTGATATGTGCAGGAGCCGCGACCGAGGTCGAGGCCCTGAACAAGGCCCTAGGCGAGGCGGAGGAGAAGGTTGTCCAGCAGCAAGCCGCCCATAAGAAGCTCAAGGCCCGATTCAAAGAAGTCCAGTAGGAGCTCCAGGATGCGGTGAAAAAATGCGAGGCCTTGGAGCATGATGCGTCGGTTCAAGGGACCGAACTCCCTAAGGCTCGTCAGAGCACGGAGACTACACGGAATGAGGCCCAGGCCACCCTCCAGGAGATCCAGGAGGCCAAGAAGATCACGGCGGGTAAGGCATTTAAGATGAAAAGCAAGTATGCGGAGAAGCAGTACCTTTTACTAACCCGAGTTCGGAGTTCCCCAGGAGCTTTTGCGGATTTACCATGCAATGTATCAGACGCCGCGGAGTTCTATCGAGCCGAAGGAGGGGGTTCGACAGAGAAGCTATTCTGGCCACAGTATGCGACGCCAGAGCATCCCATGTCCTTCACCGATCAGCTGAAATAGCCGGTAGAGCTGCATAGGGTGGCCGAACTAGCCATGAAGGATTTGATAATCCGACTATGGCCAGCCAAAGCTATGCCAAGCAGCTACTTCGGACTCGTGAGGCGGATGGTGAACGCCTATCCTTGGCTGGACATCGTCAAGCGCTCGGCCTGCATTGAAGGGGCACGCATGGCCTTCGCCCGTTGCAAGATGTGGTGGGCAAAGATGGACGCCGTCGAGGTGACCAGAGGGCCACCAGAGGGCAAGGAGCACCGCACACCCGAACGGTATTTTGCGGATGTCCTGGAGGGGTCTCACCTTGCAGCAGCACAATGTTCGCAGGACATTGTATTTGAATAAATGTATTCATGTTGCCTTTGCCTTGTATGATGAGAACAAAGCCTGTTTGGTAATATAATTTTGTTATGCTTTGAATTGTTTCCGCCTATGCGGCCATGTTGTGTGTAATCTGAGGGTTGGCTAGTCGTCGGTTTCTGCCCTCACGTAGGTAGTACGGAGGTGTTCGGGGTGGAAGCTAAACAATCTTGATCCAATCATATGGTCCTTGAAGGAGTTTTTTTAGCGCAACGAACAAGGCAATCAGACTGTACAGCTTGAACACCCTCACTTAGCCATAGGAGTTTGATAATAAAGCGTAGGTGCAGCCCGTGGTTCAAACCAGAGTGCTGTCAGTATCTGATCGGGAAGTGCCAATCTTTCGCATAATGCGGAAAAAATCTCCAACGATTTGTAACCCTCGAAGAGCTGACCGGCTCTCGCCGTGTCATGACAGTCAGTTTTCGGCTTTCTCTACTGAGGCACTCATCTGGTCAAGGCCAGGGTGTCGGCGTTCTGGGAACGGGGGTCCCTAGACTTGCCTGCCTGTGACCCATGGCGTGGCTGGGCTGGCGGGTCTGTACGACCCATCTTCATCGACAAGGCATTCAAGACCCTCATGAGGGGCCAAGCCTCGTGAGGCGGATGATGCAAGACCTCCTCAGGAGCGGCCTCGCCAGGCAGGCTCACAAGGGGCGGAGAGATAGAGGCAAGGCAAACCTCGTGAGGTCCTCGTGACGTGAGCCATGACGACCGAGGCCAGGCGGGCGCCAGCGCGCGCAGCGTCCTTGTTTCCTCTTTGGTGCTAAGGGGGAAAGCACAGGCATGGAGTACCGAGGCATCAAGCAAAGGTTTCCATATTGGTGCAACGAGACCAAGACTAGAAGGACGACAAGACGGAGGTCACCGTGGAGCCCACGACGGCGTCATCACCAGAGCCTTTGGCAGGCGAAGACCACCTTTTGTCAGGATAGCTTGTACTAGCTATCCCCTTTTGAATTGGCCGTTGTTGGCTCCCTTCCCGCTCAATATTTGGGGAGAGGACCAAGGCCTATATAAGTAGAACTAGCCGCTACCATAGTAGGAGGCCCGATTCGGACCTGGAGGATCAGATCGAGAGGTATCTCACCCACACAAGTTCACCAAACACAAGAACACCTCAACCTCAGGAGGTTGTTCTTCCCCTTGTACTATTCATCATCAGCCCAAGAGGCAATCCACCACCACCACACTGGAGTTGGGTATTACACCACAACAGTGGCCCGAACCAGTATAAATCTTGTGTCTTTCTATGTTGTGAGCTCAACGAGTTCGTCCGCAAGATCTTAGAGAGCTAGGGCGTGGATCGATAGGGAGAAAACCTTCACGCGCACCCCAGTGTTCGAACCTCGAGGGTTTGCCAGAACCCATGATCTGACACAGGGCACATTCTCCCTTTACTACCATAGCCGATTTAGTGGAACGTAGGGTAGCAAGCACAGGAGCCGGGCAACCCAACTATTGACCAAAGTCATGATTCGGAGCCAATGCATATAATGCTAAATTCGGAGTGCCGAACTTATCTTTAAGGATTGTTCGGACTTTGTTGCTCTATCGTGGGGCGATGGGGAGCCCCTGGCAATTATGAAACATACTAGAGTGTACGATTTCTAGAAGATAAGTGATTTAAAGGAAAACAAAGGGAGAACAGAGATGGGATCTGGGGCCCTTGAACTTGGATCATGAACTGTTTCCATTATAGTTGGGTTAATGCATCCAAGCACATTCGTACAAAATAATGCAATAAGCATCCGGCTGTTTGACATTCTGCGACCAAAGGCGATCTGCGTATGGGTCCTAAAAACAGATAGAGTAATCTGTCGGTGTTCTGGGAATTGGGGTCCCCAGACTTGCCTGCCTGCGGCCCATGGCGTGGCTGTGGTGGCAGGTCTGTACGGCCCATCACCATCAACAAGGCATTCAAGACCCTCGTGAGGGGCCAAGCCTCGCGAGGCGGACGATGCAAGACCCCTCAGGAGCGGCCTCACCAGGCTGCCTCACGAGGAGTGGAGATATCAAGGCGAGGCAAACATCGCGAGGCTCTCATGACGTGAGCCATGACGATCGACACCAGGCGGGCGCCAGCGTGCGCAGCGTCCTTGTTTCCTCTTTGGTGCCAAGGGGGAAAGCGCAGGCACGGAGTACCGAGGCATCAGGCAAAGGTTTCCATATCGGTGCAATGAGACCAAGACCAGAAGGACGGCAGGACAGAGGTCACCACAGAGCCCAGGACGGCATCACCACCAGAACCTTTGGCAGGCGAAGACCACCTTTTGTCAGGATAGCTTGTACTAGTTGTCCCCTTTCAAATTGGCTGCCGTTGTTGGCTCCCTTCTGGCTCAATATTTGGGGGAGAGGACCAGGGCCTATATAAGTAGAACTAGCCACCACCATGAGGAGGGAGAGAGCTCATTCAGAGGCATCTCACCCTAACCCTTAGCCATGTTGGGGAACGTAGTAATTTCAAAAAATTTCCTACGCACACGCAAGATCATGGTGATGCATAGCAACGAGAGGGGAGAGTGTTGTCTACGTACCCTCGTAGACTGGAAGCGGAAGCATTAGCACAATGCGGTTGATGTAGTCGTGCGTCTTCATGATCCGACCGATCAAGTACCGAACGCACGGCACCTCCGAGTTCTGCACACGTTCAACTCGATGACGTCCCTCGAACTACGATCCAGCTGAGTGTTGAGGGAGAGTTTCATCAGCACGGCGGCGTGGTGCCGATGATGATGTTCTACCGACGCAGGGCTTAGCCTAAGCACCGCTACGATATGACCGAGGTGAATTATGGTGGAGGGGGGCACCGCACACGGCTAAAAGATCAAGAGATCAATTGTTGTGTCTTTGGGATTCCCCGTGCCCCCATATATAAAGGAGTGGAGGAGGGGGAGGGCCGGCCCTCTCTATGGCGCGCCCTAGGGGAGTCCTACTCCCACCGGGAGTAGGATTCCCCCTTTCCTAGTAGAACTAGGAGCCCTTCCAAGTAGTAGGAGTAGGAGGGAAGGAAAGGGAAGGGAAAAAGGAGAAGGAAGGAAGGGGGCGCCCCCTCCCTAGTCCAGTTCGGACCAGCCCATGGGGAGGGGTGCGGCCACCCTTTGAGGCCTTTCTCTCCTTTCCCGTATGGCCCATTAAGGCCCAATACGAATTCCCGTAATTCTCCGGTACTCCCGAAAATACCCGAATCACTCCGAACCTTTCCGATGTCCGAATATAGTCGTCCAATATATCGATCTTTACGTCTCGACCATTTTGAGCCTCCTTGTCATGTCCCCGATCTCATCCGAGACTCCGAAATCCTTCGGTACATCAAAACACATAAACTCATAATATAACCTTCATCGAACTTTAAGCGTGCGGACCCTGGATGCTCATATTGGCTCCTACATATTTCTACGAAGATCTTTATCGGTCAAACCGCATAACAACATACGTTGTTCCCTTTGTCATCGGTATGTTACTTGCCTGAGATTCGATCGTCGGTATCTCAATACCTAGTTCAATCTCGTTACTGGCAAGTCTCTTTACTCGTTCCGTAATACATCATCCCACAACTAACTCATTAGTTACAATGCTTGCAAGGCTTTAAGTGATGTGCATTACCGAGAGGGCCCAGAGATACATCTCCGACAATCGGAGTGACAAATCCTAATCTCGAAATACGCCAACCCAACAAGTACCTTCGGAGACACCTGTAGAGCACGTTTATAATCACCCAGTTACGTTGTGACATTTGGTAGCACACAAAGTGTTTCTCCGGGAAGCAGGAGTTGCATAATCTCATAGTCATAGGAACATGTATAAGTCATTAAGAAAGCAATAGCAACAAACTAAATGATCAAGTGCTATGCTAACAGAATGGGTCAAGTCCATCACATCATTCTCTAATGATGTGATCCCGTTAATCAAATGACAACTCATGTCTATGGCTAGGAGACTTAACCATCTTTGATTCAACGAGCTAGTCAAGTAGAGGCATACTAGTGACATACTGTTTGTCTATGTATTCACACATGTATTATGTTTCCGGTTAATACAATTCTAGCATGAATAATTAACATTTATCATGATATAAGGAAATAAATAATAACTTTATTATTTCCTCTAGGGCATATTTCGTTCAGTCTCCCACTTGCTCTAGAGTCAATAATCTAGTTCACATCGCCATGTGATTTAACATCAATAGTTCACATCACCATGTGATTAACACCCATAGTTCACATCGTCATGTGACCAACACCCAAAGGGTTTACTAGAGTCAATAATCTAGTTCACATCTCTATGTGATTAATACCCAAAGAGTACTAAGGTGTGATCATATTTTGCTTGTGAGGGAAGTTTAGTCAACGGGTCTGCTAAGTTTCTTCAACGGATCTGTATGTATTTTGCAAATTTCTATGTCAACAATGCTCTGCACGGAGCTACTCTAGCTAATTGCTCCCACTTTAAATATGTATCCAGATTGAGACTTTGAGTCATCTGGATCAGTGTTAAAACTTGCATCGACGTAACCCTTTACGACGAACCTTTTGTCACCTCCATAATCGAGAAACATATCCATATTCCACTAAGGATAATTTTGACCAATGTCCAGTGATCTACTCCTAGATCACTATTGTACTCCCTTTCCAAACTTAGGGTAGGGTATATAATAGGTCTGGTACACAGCATGACATACTTTATAGAACCTATGGCTGAGGCATATGTAATGATTTCATTCTCTCTCTTCTGCCGTGGTCGGGTTTTGAGTCTTACTCAACTTCACACCTTGTAATACAGGCAAGAACTCCTTCTTTGACTGTTCCATTTCGAACTACTTCAAAATCTTGTCAAGGTATGTAATCATTGAAAAACTTATCAAGCATCTTGATCTATCTCTATAGATCTTGATGCTCAATATGTAAGCAGCTTCACCGAGGTCTTTCTTTGAAAAACTCCTTTCAAACATTCCTTTATGCTTTGCAGAATAATTCTACATTATCTCCGATCAACAATATGTCATTCACATATACTTATCAGAAATGATGTAGTGCTCCCAATCACTTTCTTGTAAATACAGGCTTCACCGCAAGTCTATATAAAACTATATGCTTTGATCAACTTATCAAAGCGTATATTCCAACTCCGAGATGCTTGCACCAGTCCATAGATGGATCACTGGAGCTTGCATATTTTGTTAGTACCTTTAGGATTGACAAAACCTTCTGGTTGCATCATATACAACTCTTCTTTAATAAATCCATTAAGGAATGCAATTTTGTTTATCCATTTGCCAGATTTCATAAAATGCGGCAATTGCTAACATAATCCGGACAGACTTAAGTGTTGGGGAACGCAGTAATTTCAAAAAAATTCCTACGCACACGCAAGATCATGGTGATGCACAGCAACGAGAGGGGAGAGCGTTGTCTACGTACCAACGCAGACCGACTGCGGAAGCGATCTCACAACGTAGAGGAAGTAGTCGTACGTCTTCTTCCCGATCCGACCGATCCAAGCACCGTTACTCCGGCACCTCCGAGTTCTTAGCACACGTTTAGCTCGATGACGTTCCTCGGGCTCCGATCCAGCAAAGCGTCGAGGAAGAGTTCCGTCAGCACGACGGCGTGATGACGATCTTGATGTACTACCGACGCAGAGCTTCGCCTAAGCACTACAATGGTACGATCGAGGTGGAATTTGGTGGCAGGGGGCACCGCACACGGCTAAGGAACGATCTCAAGGATCAAGTTGTGTGTCTATGGGGTGTCCCCTGCCCCCGTATATATAGGTTCGAGGAGGGGGGCTGGCCGGCCAAGAGAGAGGAGGCGCAGGGGGAGTCCTACTCCCACCGGGAGTAGGACTCCTCCCCTCCAATCCTATTCCAACTAGGACTCTTGGGGGGGAAAGGAGAGAGAGGGGGCCGGCCCACCTTTCCTAGTCCTACTAGGACTTGGGGAAGGGGGGGGGGCGCCGGCTAGGCTGTGGGCTGCCTCTTCTCTTTTTTCCACTAAGGCCCAATAGGCCCATTAGCCTCCCGGGGGGTTCCGGTAACCCTCCCGGTATTCCGGTAAAATCCCGATTTCACCCGGAACACTTCCTATGTCCAAACATAGGCTTCCAATATATCAATCTTTACGTCTCGACCATTTCGAGACTCCTCGTCATGTCCTTGATCTCATCCGGGACTCCGAACAACCTTCGGTACATCAAAATGCATAAACTCATAATAACTGTCATCGTAACGTTAAGCGTGCGGACCCTACGGTTCGAGAACAATGTAGACATGACCGAGACACGTCTCCGGTCAATAACCAATAGCGGGACCTGGATGCCCATATTGGCTCCTACATATTCTACGAAGATCTTTATCGGTCAGACTGCATAACAACATACGTTGTTCCCTTTGTCATCGGTATGTTACTTGCCCGAGATTCGATCGTCGGTATCCAATACCTAGTTCAATCTCGATACCGGCAAGTCTCTTTACTCGTTCCGTAATACATCATCTCACAACTAACTTATTAGTTGCAGTGCTTGCAAGGCTTATGTGATGTGCATTACCGAGAGGGCCCAGAGATACCTCTCCGACAATCGGAGTGACAAACCCTAATCTCGAAATACGCCAACCCAACATCTACCATTGGAGACACCTGTAGTACTCCTTTATAATCACCCAGTTATGTTGTGACGTTTGGTTGTACCCAAAGTGTTCCTCCGGTAAACGGGAGTTGCATAATCTCATAGTTATAGGAACATGTATAAGTCATGAAGAAAGCAATAGCAACATACTAAACGATCGGGTGCTATGATAATGGAATGGGTCATGTCAATCAGATCATTCTACTAATGATGTGACCTCGTTAATCAAACAACAACTCCTTGTTCATGGTTAGGAAACATAACCATCTTTGATTAACGAGCTAGTCAAGTAGAGGCATACTAGTGACACTCTGTTGGTCTATGTATTCACACATGTATTATGTTTCCGGTTAATACAATTCTAGCATGAATAATAAAAATTTATCATGATGTAAGGAAATAAATAATAACTTTATTATTGCCTCTAGGGCATATTTCCTTCAGTCTCCCACTTGCACTAGAGTCAATAATCTAGCTTACACTGTAATGATTCTAACACCCATGGAGCCTTGGTGCTGATCATGTTTTGCTCGTGGAAGCGGCTTAGTCAACGGGTCTGAAACATTCAGATCCGTATGTATCTTGCAAATCTCTATGTCTCCCACCTGGACTAAATCCCGGATGGAGTTGAAGCGTCTCTTGATGTGTTTGGTTCTTTTGTGAAATCTGGATTCCTTTGCCAAGGCAATTGCACCAGTATTGTCACAGAAGATTTTCATTGGACCCGATGCACTAGGTATGACACCTAGATCGGATATGAACTCCTTCATCCAGACTCCTTCGTTTGCTGCTTCCGAAGCAGCTATGTACTCCGCTTCACATGTAGATCCCGCTACGACGCTTTGTTTAGAACTGCACCAACTGACAGCTCCACCGTTTAAAGTAAACACGTATCCGGTTTGCGATTTAGAATCGTCCGGATCAGTGTCAAAGCTGGCATCAACGTAACCTCTTACGGTGAGCTCTTTGTCACCTCCATATAAGAGAAACATATCCTTAGTCCTTTTCAGGTATTTCAGGATGTTCTTGACCGCTGTCCAGTGATCCATTCCTGGATTACTTTGGTACCTCCCTGCTAAACTTATAGCAAGGCACACATCAGGTCTGGTACACAGCATTGCATACATGATAGAGCCTATGGCTGAAGCATAGGGAACATCTTTCATTTTCTCTCTATCTTCTGCAGTGGTCGGGCATTGAGTCTTACTCAACTTCACACCTTGTAGCACAGGCAAGAACCCTTTCTTTGCTTGATCCATCTTCAACTTCTTCAAAATTTTGTCAAGGTATGTGCATTGTGAAAGTCCAATTAAGCGTTTTGATCTATCTCTATAGATCTTTATGCCTAATATGTATGCAGCTTCCCCGAGGTCTTTCATCGAAAAACTTTTATTCAAGTATCCCTTTATGCTATCCAGAAATTCTATATCATTTCCAATTAGTAATATGTCATCCACATATAATATCAGAAATGCTACAGAGCTCCCACTCACTTTCTTGTAAATACAGGCCTCTCCAAAAGTCTGTATAAAGCCAAATGCTTTGATCACACTATCAAAGCGTTTATTCCAACTCTGAGATGCTTGCACCAGTCCATAAATGGATCGCTGGAGTTTGCATACTTTGTTAGCTCCTTTTGGATCGACAAAACCTTCTGGTTGTACCATATACAACTCTTCTTCCAGAAATCCATTCAGGAATGCAGTTTTGACATCCATCTGCCATATTTCATAATTATAAAATGCGGCAATTGCTAACATAATTCTGACGGACTTAAGCATCGCTACGGGTGAGAAAGTCTCATCGTAGTCAACCCCTTGAACTTGTCGAAAACCTTTTGCAACAAGTCGAGCTTTATAGACAGTAACATTACCGTCAGCGTCAGTCTTTTTCTTGAAGATCCATTTATTCTCAATTGCTTGCCGATCATCGGGCAAGTCAACCAAAGTCCATACTTTGTTCTCATACATGGATCCCATCTCAGATTTCATGGCCTCAAGCCACTTTGCGGAATCTGGGCTCACCATCGCTTCTTCATAGTTTGTAGGTTCATCATGATCTAGCATCATGACTTCCAGAACTGGATTACCGTACCACTCTGGTGCGGATCTCACTCTGGTTGATCTACGTGGTTCAGTAGTATCTTGTTCTGAAGCTTCATGATCATCATCATTAGCTTCCTCACTGATTGGCATAGGTGTCGCAGAAACAGTTTTCTGTGATGTACTATTTTCCAATAAGGGAGCAGGTACAGTTACCTCGTCAAGTTCTACTTTCCTCCCACTCACTTCTTTCGAGAGAAACTCCTTCTCTAGAAATGATCCATTCTTAGCAACGAATGTCTTGCCTTCGGATCTGTGATAGAAGGTATACCCAACAGTTTCCTTTGGGTATCCTATGAAGACACATTTCTCCGCTTTGGGTTCGAGCTTATCAGGTTGAAGCTTTTTCACATAAGCATCGCAGCCCCAAACTTTAAGAAACGACAACTTTGGTTTCTTGCCAAACCACAGTTCATAAGGCGTCGTCTCAACGGATTTTGATGGTGCCCTATTTAACGTGAATGCGGCCGTCTCTAAAGCATAACTCCAAAACGATAGCGGTAAATCAGTAAGAGACATCATAGATCGCACCATATCTAGTAAAGTACGATTACGACGTTCGGATACACCATTACGCTGTGGTGTTCTGGGTGGCGTGAGTTGCGAAACTATTCCACAATTTTTCAAATGTATACCAAACTCGTAACTCAAATATTCTCCTCCACGATCAGATCGTAGAAACTTTATTTTCTTGTTACGATGATTTTCAACTTCACTCTGAAATTCTTTGAACCTTTCAAATTTTTCAGACTTATGTTTCATTAAGTAGATATACCCATATCTGCTTAAATCATCTGTGAAGGTGAGAAAATAACGATATCCGCCACGAGCCTCAATATTCATCGGACCACATACATCGGTATGTATGATTTCCAATAAATCTGTTGCTCTCTCCATAGTACCGGAGAACGGTGTTTTAGTCATCTTGCCTATGAGGCACGGTTCGCAAGTACCAAGTGATTCATAATCAAGTGATTCCAAAAGCCCATCAGTACGGAGTTTCTTCATGCGCTTTACACCGATATGACCTAAACGGCAGTGCCACAAATAAGTTGCACTATCATTATTAACTTTGCATCTTTTGGCTTCTATATGTGTATCACTATCTTCGAGATTCAACAAGAATAGACCACTCTTCAAAGGTGCATGACCATAAAAGATATAATTCATATAAATAGAACAACCATTATTCTTTGATTTAAATGAATAACCGTCTCGCATTAAACAAGATCTAGATATAATGTTCATGCTTAACGCTGGCACCAAATAACAATTATTTAGGTCTAATATTAATCCCGAAGGTAGATGTAGAGGTAGCGTGCCGACCGCGATCACATCGACTTTGGAACCGTTTCCCACGCGCATCGTCACCTCGTCCTTTGCTAGTGTCCGCTTATTCCGTAGTCCCTGTTTCGACTTGCAAATATTAGCAACAGAACCAGTACCAAATACCCAGGTGCTACTGCGAGCTCTAGTAAGGTACACATCAATAACATGTATATCACATATACCTTTGCTCACTTTGCCATCCTTCTTATCCGCCAAATACTTGGGGCAGTTCCGCTTCCAGTGACCAGTCTGCTTGCAGTAGAAGCACTCAGTTTCAGGCTTAGGTCCAGACTTGGGTTTCTTCTCTTGAGCAGCAACTTGCTTACTGTTCTTCTTGAAGTTTCCCTTCTTCTTCCCTTTGCCCTTTTTCTTGAAACTAGTGGTTTTGTTAACCATCAACACTTGATGCTCCTTCTTGATTTCTACCTCCACAGCTTTTAGCATTGCGAAGAGCTCGGGAATAGTCTTGTTCATCCCTTGCATATTATAGTTCATCACGAAGCTCTTGTAGCTTGGTGGCAGTGATTGGAGAATTCTGTCAATGACGCAGTCATCTGGAAGATTAACTCCCATCTGAATCAAGTGATTATTATACCCAGACATCTTGAGTATATGCTCACTGACAGAACTGTTCTCCTCCATCTTACAGCTATAGAACTTATTGGAGACTTCATATCTCTCAATTCGGGCATTTGCTTGAAATATTAACTTCAACTCCTGGAACATCTCATATGCTCCATGACGTTCAAAACGTCGTTGAAGTCCCGATTCTAAGCCGTAAAGCATGGCACACTGAACTATCGAGTAGTCATCAGCTTTGCTCTGCCAGACGTTCATAACATCTGGCGTTGCTCCAGCAGCAGGCCTGTCACCCAGCGGTGCTTCCAGGACGTAATTCTTCTGTGCAGCAATGAGGATAATCCTCAGGTTACGGACCCAGTCCGTGTAATTGCTACCATCATCTTTCAACTTTGCTTTCTCAAGGAACGCATTAAAATTCAACGGAACAATGGCACGAGCCATCTATCTACAAGCAACATAAACAAGCAAGATACTATCAGGTACTAAGTTCATGATAAGTTTAAGTTCAGTTAATCAAATTACTTAGGAACTCCCACTTAGATAGATATCCCTCTAATCCTCTAAGTGATCACGTGATCCAAATCAACTAAACCATAACCGATCATCACGTGAGATGGAGTAGTTTTCAATGGTGAACATCGTCATGTTGATCATATCTACTATATGATTCACGCTCGACCTTTCGGTCTCTGTGTTCCGAGGCCATATCTGCATATGCTAGGCTCGTCAAGTATAACCTGAGTATTCTGCGTGTGCAAAACTGGCTTGCACCCGTTGTAGATGGACGTAGAGCTTATCACACCCGATCATCACGTGGTGTCTGGGCACGACGAACTTTGGCAACGGTGCATACTCAGGGAGAACACTTCTTGATAATTTAGTGAGAGATCATCTTATAATGCTACCGTCTATCAAAGCAAGATAAGATGCATAAAAGGATAAACATCACATGCAATCAATATAAGTGATATGATATGGCCATCATCATCTTGTGCTTGTGATCTCCATCTCCGAAGCACCGTCATGATCACCATCGTCACCGGCGCGACACCTTGATCTCCATCGTAGCATCGTTGTCGTCTCACCAATCTTATGCTTCCACGACTATTACTACCGTTTAGTAATCTAGTAAAGCATTACATCGCGATTGCATTGCATACAATAAAGCGACAACCATATGGCTCCTGCCAGTTGCCGATAACTTAGTTACAAAACATGATCATCTCATACAATAAAATCAGCATCATGCCTTGACCATATCACATCACAACATACCCTGCAAAAACAAGTTAGACGTCCTCTACTTTGTTGTTGCAAGTTTTACGTGGCTGCTACGGGCTTAAGTAAGAACTCATCTCACCTACGCATCAAAACCACAACGATATTTCGTCAAATAGACTCCGTTTTAACCTTCTCAAGGACCGGGCGTAGTCACACTTGGTTCAACTAAAGTTGGAGAGACAGTCTTCCGCAAGCCATCTATGTGCAAAGCACGTCGAGGGAACCGGTCTCGCGTAAGAGTACGCGTAAGGTTGGTCCGAATCGTCTCAACCAACAATACCGCCGGACCAAAGTATGACATGCTGGTAGGCAGTATGACTTGTATCGCCCACAACTCACTTGTGTTCTACTCGTGCATATAACATCAAACCATAAAACCTAGGCTCGGATGCCACTGTTGGGGAACGCAGTAATTTCAAAAAATTTCCTACGCACACGCAAGATCATGGTGATGCACAGCAACGAGAGGGGAGAGTGTTGTCTACGTACCAACGCAGACCGACTGCGGAAGCGATCTCACAACATAGAGGAAGTAGTCGTACGTCTTCTTCCCGATCCGACCGATCCAAGCACCGTTACTCCGGCACCTCCGAGTTCTTAGCACACGTTCAGCTCAATGACGTTCCTCGGGCTCCGATCCAGCAAAGCGTCGAGGAAGAGTTCCGTCAGCACGACGGCGTGATGACGATCTTGATGTACTACCGACGCAGGGCTTCGCCTAAGCACTACAACGGTACGATCGAGGTGGAATTTGGTGGTAGGGGGCACCGCACACGGCTAAGGAATGATCTCAAGGATCAAGTTGTGTGTCTATGGGGTGTCCCCTGCCCCCGTATATATAGGTTGGAGGAGGGGGGCTGGCCGGCCAAGAGAGAGGAGGCGCAGGGGGAGTCCTACTCCCACCGGGAGTAGGACTCCTCCCCTCCAATCCTATTCCAACTAGGACTCTTGGGGGGGAAAGGAGAGAGAGGGGGGCGGCCCACCTTTCCTAGTCCTACTAGGACTTGGGGAAGGGGGGGCGCCGGCTAGGCTGTGGGCTGCCTCTTCTCTTTTTTCCACTAAGGCCCAATAGGCCCATTAGCCTCCCAGGGGGTTCCGGTAACCCTCCCGGTATTCCGGTAAAATCCCGATTTCACCCGGAACACTTCCTATGTCCAAACATAGGCTTCCAATATATCAATCTTTACGTCTCGACCATTTCAAGACTCCTCGTCATGTCCTTGATCTCATCCGGGACTCCGAACAACCTTCGGTACATCAAAATGCATAAACTCATAATAACTGTCATCGTAACGTTAAGCGTGTGGACCCGACGGTTCGAGAACAATGTAGACATGACCGAGACACGTCTCCGGTCAATAACCAATAGCGGGACCTGGATGCCCATATTGGCTCCTACATATTCTACGAAGATCTTTATCGGTCAGAACGCATAACAACATACATTGTTCCCTTTGTCATCGGTATGTTACTTGCCCGAGATTCGATCGTCGGTATCCAATACCTAGTTCAATCTCGATACCGGCAAGTCTCTTTACTCGTTCCGTAATACATCATCTCACAACTAACTTATTAGTTGCAGTGCTTGCAAGGCTTATGTGATGTGCATTACCGAGAGGGCCCAGAGATACCTCTCCGACAATCGGAGTGACAAACCCTAATCTCGAAATACGCCAACCCAACATCTACCATTGGAGACACCTGTAGTACTCCTTTATAATCACCCAGTTACGTTGTGACATTTGGTAGTACCCAAAGTGTTCCTCCGGTAAACGGGAGTTGCATAATCTCATAGTTATAGGAACATGTATAAGTCATGAAGAAAGCAATAGCAACATACTAAACGATCGGGTGCTATGCTAATGGAATGGGTCATGTCAATCAGATCATTCTACTAATGATGTGACCTCGTTAATCAAACAACAACTCCTTGTTCATGGTTAGGAAACATAACCATCTTTGATTAACGAGCTAGTCAAGTAGAGGCATACTAGTGACACTCTGTTGGTCTATGTATTCACACATGTATTATGTTTCCGGTTAATACAATTCTAGCATGAATAATAAACATTTATCATGATGTAAGGAAATAAATAATAACTTTATTATTGCCTCTAGGGCATATTTCCTTCATTAAGCATAGATACGAGTGAGAAACTCTCATCGTAGTCAACACCTTGAATTATTGAAAACCTTTTTGCGACAATTCTAGCTTTGTAGATAGTAACACTACTATCAGCGTCCGTCTTCCTCTTGAAGATCCATTTAATCTCAATGGCTCGTCGATCAATGGGCAAGTCAATCAAAGCCCATACTTTGTTATCATACATGGACCTCATCTCAGATTTCATGGCCTCAAGCCATTTCGCGGAATCTGGGCTCATCATCGCTTCCTCATAGTTCGTAGGCTCGTCATGGTCAAGTAACATGACCTTTAGAACAGGATTACTGTATCACTCTGGTGCGGATCTCACTCTGGTTTACCTACGAGGTTCGGTAGCAACTTGATCTGAAGTTACATGATCATCATCATTAGCTTCCTCACTAATTGGTGTAGTAGTCACAGGAAAATATTTTTGTGATGAACTACTTTCCAATAAGGGAGCAGGTACAGTTATATCATCAAGTTCTACTTTCCTCCCACTCGCTTCTTTCGAGAGAAACTCCTTCTCTAGAAAGGATCCATTCTCAGCAACGAAAATCTTGCCTTCGGATCCGTGATAGAAGGTGTACCAAACATTTTCTTTTGGGTATCCTATGAAGACGCACTTCTCCGATTTGGGTTTGAGCTTATCAGGTTGAAACTTTTTCACATAAGCATTGCAACCTCAAACTTTAAGAAATGATAGCTTAGGTTTCTTGCCAAACCATAGTTCATACGGTGTCGTCTCAATGGATTTAGATGGTGCCCTATTTAACGTGAATGGAGTTGTCTCTAATGCACAACCCCAAAACGATAGTGGTAGATCGGTAAGAGACATCATAGATCACACAATATCTAATAAAGTACGGTTATGACGGTCGGACACACCATTACATTTTGGTGTTCCAGGTGTCGTGAGTAGTGAAACTATTTCACATTGTTTTAACTGAAGGCCAAACTCTTAACTCAAATATTTTACCTCTGCGATCATATTGTAGAAACTTTTATTTTCTTGTTACGATGATTCTCCACTTCACTCTGAAATTCTTTGAACTTTTCAAATGTTTCAGACATGTGTTTCATTAAGTAGATATACCCATATCTGCTCAAATCATCTGTGAAGGTCAGAAAATAACGATACTTGCCGTGAGCCTTAACACTCATCGGACCGCATACATCAGTATGTATTATTTCCAATAAGTCAGTTACTCGCTCCATTGTTCCGGAGAACGGAGTCTTAGTCATCTTGCCCATGAGGCATGGTTCTCAAGCATCATGTGATTCATAATCAAGTGATTCCAAAAGTCCATCAGCATGGAGTTTCTTCATGTGCTTTACACCAATATGACCTAAACGGCAGTGCCACAAATAAGTTGTGCTATCATTATTAACTTTGCATCTTTTGGTTTCAATATTATGTATATGTGTATCACTACGATCGAGATCCAACGAACCATTTTTATTGGGTGTGTAACCATATAAGGTTTTATTCATGTAAACAGAACAACAATTTATTCTCTTACTTAAATGAATAACCGTATTGCAATAAACATGATCAAATCATATTCATGCTCAATGCAAACACAAAATAACACTTATTTAGGTTCAACACTAATCCAAAAAAGTATAGGGAGTGTGCGATGATGATCATATCAATCTTGGAACCACTTCCAACACACATCGTCACTTCACCCTTAACTAGTCTATGTTCATTCTGCAACTCCCGTTTCGAGTTGCTACTCTTAGCAACTGAACCAGTATCAAATACCGAGGGGTTGCTACAAACACTAGTAAAATACACATCAATAATCTATATATCTAATATACCTTTGTTCACTTTGCCATCCTTCTTATCCGCCAAATACTTGGGGCAGTTCCGCTGCCAGTGACTAGTCCCTTTGCAGTAGAAGCACTTAGTCTCAGGCTTAGGACCAGACTTGGGCTTCTTCACTTGAGCAGCAACTTGCTTGCCGTTCTTCTTGAAGTTCCCCTTCTTCCCTTTGCCCTTTTCTTGAAACTAGTGGTCTTGTCTACCATCAACACTTGATATTTTTCTTGATTTCTACCTCCATTGATTTCAGCGTTACGAAGAGCTTGGGAATCATTTTTGTCATCCCTTGCATACTATAGTTCATCATGAAGTTCTAGTAAATTTGTGATGGTGACTAGAGAACTCTGTCAATCACTATCTTATCTGGAAGATTAACTCCCACTTGATTCAAGAGATTGTAGTACCCAGACAATCTGAGAACATGCTCACTGCTTGAGCTATTATCCTCCATCTTTTTAGCTATAGAACTTGTTGGAGACTTCATATCTCTCAACTCGGGTATTTTCTTGAAATATTAACTTCAACTCCTGGAGCATCTCATATGGTCCATGACATTCAAAACGTCTTTGAAGTCCTGAGTCTAAGCCGTTAAGCATGGTGCACTAAACTATCAAGTAGTCATCATATTGAGCTAGCCAAACGTTCATAACGTCTGCATCTACTCCTGCAATAGGTCTGTCACCTAGCGGTGCATCAAAGACATAATTCTTCTGTGCAGCAATGAGGATAATCCTCAGATCACGGATCCAATCCCCATCATTGCTACTAACATTTTTCAATATAATTTTTCTCTAGGAACACAATAAACTGGGAGCAACATCATGAGCTATTGATCTACAACATAGATATGCTAATACTATCAGGACTATGTTCATGATAAATTAAAGTTCAATTAATCATATTACTTAAGAACTCCCACTTAGACATACATCCCTCAAATCTTCTAAGTGATCACGTGATCCATATAAACTAAACCATGTCCGATCATCACGTGAGATGGAGTAGTTTCAATGGTGAACATGACTATGTTGATCATATCTACTATATGATTCACGCTCGACCTTTCGGTCTCCGTGTTCCGAGGCCATACCTGTTATATGCTAGGCTTGTCAAGTTTAACCTGAGTATTCCGCGTGTGCAACTGTTTTGCACCCGTTGTATTTGAACGTAGAGCCTATCACACCCGATCATCACGTGGTGTCTCAGCACAAAGAACTTTCGCAACGGTGCATACTCAGGGAGAACACTTATACCTTGATAATTTAGTGAGCGATTATCTTATAAAGCTACCGCCAAACTAAGCAAAATGAGATGTATAAAAGATAAACATCACGTGCAATCATATTATGTGACATGATATGGCCATCATCATCTTGTGCCTTTGATCTCCATCCCCAAAGCATCGTCATGATCTCCATCATTACCGGCATGACACCATGATCTCCATCATCTTGATCTATATCAATGTGTCATCACATGGTTGTCTCGCCAACAATTGCTCTTGCAACTATTGCTATCCCATAGCGATAAAGTAAAGCAATTATTTGGCGCTTGCATCTTATGCAATAGATAGATAACCATAAGGCTTTTGCCTGTTGCCGATAACTTCAACAAAACATGATCATCTCATACAACAACTTATATCTCATCACGTCTTGACCATATCACATCACAACATGCCCTGCAAAAACAAGTTATACGTCCTGTACTTTGTTGTTGCATGTTTTACGTGGCTGCTATGGGCTGAGCAAGAACTGTTCTTACCTACGCATCAAAACCACAACGATAGTTTGTCAAGTTGGTGCTGTTTTAACCTTCGCAAGGACTAGGCGTAGCCACACTCGGTTCAACTAAAGTTGGAGAAACTGACACCCGCCAGCCACCTGTGTGCAAAGCACGTCGGTAGAACCAGTCTCGCGTAAGCGTATGCGTAATGTCGGTCTGGGCCGCTTCATCCAACAATACCGTCGGAGTTTTGGGAACGGGGGTCCCCAGACTTGCCTGCCTGCGGCCTGCGGCGTGGCTCAAGTGGGGGCCCAGCCCGGCCCATCTTCATCAATACAAGACTCAAGACCCTCGTGAGGGGCCAAGCCTCGTGAGGCGGACGACACAGCGCATCATGAGGCATAGCCTTGTCAGGCTGGCTCGCGAGGAGGCGGAGAGTTCAAGGCGGGATACCTCGCGAGGTGCCCATGACGCAAGCCATAACGACTCAAGGCACCAGGCGGGTGCTAGCGCGCACAGCGTCCTTCTTTCCTCTTTGGTGCAAAGGGGGCAAGCGCAGCCGCGGAGTACCGAGGCATCAGGCAAAAGGTTGCCATTTCGGTGCAACGAGACCAGGACCAAGCGGACTACGAGACGGAGGTCACCATGGAGCCCAGCACGGCGTCACCGCAGAGTCTTTCGCAGGCGAAGACCACCTTTAGTCAGGATAAGAGTACTTTCTGTCCCCCTTCAAATTAGCCCGCCATTGTTGGCTTCCTTCCCGCTCGATATTTGGGAAGAGGACCAGGGCCTCTATAAATAGGGACCGGCCACCCACGTAGCAGGGGTTTTTTCCGGTTCGGGGGTTCGGTTCGGTTTTCATAAGAAGGCACACAGAGTAGAGGGTTCGGTTCGATGAGTGGATCCGGCCAGCAGGTAGAGAGAGAGAGGTGACTGAACTCTTCCCAGTAGTTCGTCGCACCAGCAAAGAACAGACCCTCGCGAGGCTGTTCTTCCTTGTATTGTTCATCATCACCAGCGCCAAGAGGCAATCCATCCACCACACACTGGAGTAGGGTATTACACCACCTCGGTGGCCCGAACCAGTATAAATCTTGTGTCTCTTGCGCAGTTCTTTTAGTAGTTTAGATCCTAGTGAGACGGGGAGGTTGAGGACGTGTTCTCCGCGTGCACCCCAGTGTTCGAACCTTAAGGGTCTGCCGGAACCCGAAATCCGACATTTGGCGCGCCAGGTAGGGGGTGCGCCGGAATTCGTCTTCCACCACTCCGCTCTCCTCCGACCGTCGCATCCATGTCTGACGCTCGTCGGGCCTGCGCCGAGCGCCGGGCCGCCATTGCTTCTCGCGTCGCCCAGACGGCCCCCGTCGGTGGGCGTCCTCGTCGTTCCCCGTCACCCGCCGTCAACACCGCCACAGGCCCGGCGGGGGCGAGCAGCAAGCATCGTCTCAGCACCCGTCCGTGCGGCAAGACGGCCGTACCGCCACTCCCTCGCTCGCATCGGCCGGTTCTTCGTCCCGCGCGCTCCGCGCACCCTTGGAGGCTCGAGCTGCGCTCCTCGCGGCAAACGAGCTCCTGCGCTACTGCCCCGTCGATGACGTCTACGAAGAGTGGCTCGACCGCGTCGCCGAGCTTGTCCGCGCCGCAGGGGGCTCTTCCGTGCCGTCCGTTCCTCTGCGCCGCACTCCGCCCCGCGCGTGCAACAAAGCTCCAGAGGCGTGCCAGCCGCCTCCCGTCCAAGAAGATGCCATGGCTCCAAGGTGCTTGGCCCCTGGGTGGAACCCGCTCCGTCAGGCGCCAGCGCAGCAAGAGCGGAGCTGCCAAGAAGTTCCACGCCCGCAAGGGGCTGCCAGGGCGCTCCCTGCTCCGGCACGCCGCGACCCTGCTCCAGCTCCGGCGCGCCAAGACCCCGCCCTGCTCCTAGATGCAGCGCGTGGGGACCCTCAAGACCAAGCTCTCCACCAACCGAAGCCTTACATGGCCACCGCGGGCTGCCACGCCTACACCACTAAGCTGCACAGCGTCACGTGGCCCGGCAAGTTCAAGCCTGACCTGCCTCCTCGCTACGACGGCACAACCGATCCCGCAGAGTTCCTCCAGCTCTATGAGCTGGGCATCGAGGCTGCCGGCGGGGATGAGAAGGTCATGGCGAACTGGTTCCCCATGGCGCTCAAGGAAGGAGCTTGAACCTGGCTCCTGAATCTGGATCCAGGCACGATCTCCTCCTAGGACCAGATGCGCACCCGCTTCATCACCAACTTCCAAGGTACTCGCGACCGGCCACCCGCCGTGAGCGACATGCGCCGCATCAAGCAACAACCCGGAGAGACCTTGCAAAAATACATCCAGCGCTTCAACAGCACGCGCCTCAAGATCCCCAAGGTGTCCGAGGAGGCCATCATCTCGGCCTTCTCCGATGCCGTGCGCGACGTCAAGATGAAGGAGGAGCTGGCAATGCACGAAGACCTCTGCACCTCCCTGGAGCTGTTCAACTTGGTGAACAGGTGCGCCAGGGCTGAGGAGGGACGCCTCTCCCTCCTCGAGCTGCCTGCCGCAGATCCAGAAGAGAAGAAGCCCAAGGCCAAGGACATGAAGCGCAAGGTGGCTGCCGTACTCGCGGTAGAACCAGACACAAAGCGGGGCAAGGACCTGCCCGAACCCTCCAGAGGCAGCCGGTACTACGTGTACCATGACCTCCACACCCATAACACCAATGAATGTCAAGAACTCCGCATCGTGCGAGAAGGAAGGATCGGCCGTCGCCCTGATCGTGCTGACCGGGGCTAGGGACGGGGAGGAGGAAGAAACCCAGGACGCCGGGAAGATCGCGGCCCGCGCCAGGGGTGGCGCGAGCAGCCTCGCGAGGACCGCTAGCGGGACCTGCCTCACGAGGGAGACTGGAGGGATCAGCCTCGTGAGGACCGCCCTCATGGCAATGCAGGCCTACCTCCGCTGCCGCCTCAGCCAAGGAGGAATGAAGACCGCCATCAAGATGAGGGGGCTGGGGGCTTCCAGGAGCCGCGCGCAATCGCCTGCATCCTGGGCGGAGCTCAAGCCCCAGCCTCCCAATGCATCTTCAAGCAGTTTGCCCGTGAAGTGAATGCGGTCCTTCCCAAGCTCGAAGCAACGCGCCCCCTCAGGTGGTCGGCGTGCCCCATCACGTTCAGCTCAGCAGACCAGCCCAAGTGCGCGGCCACGTCAGGAGTCCTCCCGATGCTCTGCTCCCCAGTCATCAGCAATGTGCTGGTCACCAAGACCCTCATCAATGGCGGGGCAGGGCTCAACGTCCTATCCGTGGAAACATTCAACAATCTCCAAGTGCCCTATGACCAGCTTCAGCCGACCAAGCGTTTCTCCGGGATCACAGACGGTTCCACAGTCTCGATCAGGTAGGTCTGCCTCCCTGTCACCTTCGGGGCCCGCAGCAACTACCGCACCGAGCTCATCGACTTCGACGTCGCCCACATCCGCCTGCCGTACAATGCCATCCTCGGGTACCCAGCGCTGGCCAAGTTCATGGCTGCGACCCACCACGGCTACATCGTCCTCAATATGCCAGGAAGTGGCGGCGTCATCACGGTGCCCTGTGAAGAGAAGGATGCAGTGTGTTCCCTAGAGCGGGCCTATCAGGCCGCGTCGCTAGAAGACCCAGATCGCGGAAGCAGGAGGCTTCCTGAGACCACCCCCAAGAAGAAGAAGACATCGTCAGGCTCGGCCCTTAGGAGGCAGTCCCCTCAGGGCCCACGTCTGCCCAGGGGGACCCTCCTTCCATCGCATAGGAAAGCGTGCCCGATGCCCTCCTCAGGCAGGGCTCGGGGGCTCTCACCTGGAGGGCCACCGACCTAGCCAGGGTCACAAGGGAGGCGCTTGGGCACCATGTGGAGGCGTGCTTCGCAGCACGTTTCCCCCGGGAAGGAGTCGCGCCAGGAAGGTCAGACCAGCAGGAGTTCGTTAACAAGGCCATTCAAGAGCTACAGGAGACGAGGATCATGAGAGGTTGCCGCCGCCTACCAGCTGTGGCCCCACATCCAGGCGAGGATGGTGGGCTGCGCGCCTGCGTCGACGTACCAGGGCTCAATCAGATCGCCACGACGGAGCGTCTCTGGAAGACAGGCGTTCCACGGCCTTGGCGGAGATGAAGGCAACTCGCGAGGAGTCACCAGTGCCTCCGGAGCCTCCCGAGGCCCTGGGGCCTGGGGGCTCGTGAGGATCAGCTTCCGCAGCCCACCGAGCCTACTGCACCAATGCCACTTCGCCAACGACATTCTCAGGTGACGTCTTCCAAGCCTCATTCCCAGCTGGGAGCGCCCTCCCAGGGTTGCATCAATCCCAGGCCGCGTGTGTCCGTCCCCGCGGCATGTATCTGCATTTACTTTTCAGTCGTTACTTTGCCTTGATTGGGGGCGCCCCTCAGGCTGCATCATCCCCAAGCCGCTAGGGCCAGGCCCAGCGGCGTGTACCCCACTCGCGTTTATTTCCAACTATGCATTTGCCTATCATGCTTGATTGCATGATGCCCGTCCGCGGCATCCCTTCTTCTCCATGTCGACTACTTGCACGTTAAAGGGGGGGTGCCTGAGCATCGCGACTTAGGGCTCTTACTGGCTCTCCAGGCCTCACCCTCTGGCCTTGTCCACGGCATCGCGACCTGGCATACCAGTGACGGCTGAGACAAGCTCGAGGGCCGGGACCCGAGGACGTAGAGTACCGACATCTAACCAAATTTTGCAGGGACACATCTCAAGATACGGCCCAGCGCCGGGCGCAACCTGCCCAGAGGTGGGGCCTCGTGAGTCCCGCGCTGGCTCACGGGTGCCTAGATACACCTCACCTAGCTCTACCGTGCTGGTCACGTGTCAGGGCGGGGCTGTATATGCCCCGGGGGCTCCTCCCGGAGGGGAGCCCCCTCCCACGTACCAGTGGAAGCACCTTGCTCCACGCTGGCTGACGACACTGCCGAGGAGCGGCTATGCTCATACACATTGGGGGTGGCCTCCGGGCCACATTAACCATAGGGAGCCCAGAGCTTAGTGGCTGGCCTCGTCGCAACGCCTCCCCTCGGGAGTGCCGCGCGAGGGGGCTAGGCACGGGGGCTGCGACTGGGTCACGCCCAGGCGTACGCCGCCTAGCCAGGCCCCTCGGGCCTGGTTCGCCGCGCGTCTCGCCCCGAGCAGAGCCAAGGTATGAAGGCCGTTTGCGCGTCAAGGGGGACTCCTGAGCATCGCGAGTCAGGAGCCTAGCTGGTATCGTAGCCCCTCACTCCTTAGTTCCGAAAGGCTATGCTGGGTGAGGTACGCGCGGGGCCGTGCTCTACAGACGTAGAACGGTAGCCACGCTTACATCTCGCCTCATCACCCGCTGTTCGCGCATCAAGGGGGACTCCTGAGCATCGCGACTCAGGGGCCTAACTGGCTCCGTAGCCCCTCACTCCTTAGTTCCGAAAGGCTATGCTGGGTGAGGTACGCGCGGAGTCGGGCTCTGCAGACGTAGAACGGAAGACACGCCTAAATCACGCTTCCCTACTTGTTGTTCGCATGCCAAGGGGGACTCCTGAGCATCGCGACTCAGGAGCCTAACTTGTCACGTGGCCCCTCACTCCTCGAATGGGGGCCCAACATGGCCCATCTTCATCAAGCACAAGACTCAAGACCCTCGCGAGGGGCCAAGCCTCGCGAGGCGGACGACACCGCGCATCCTCAGGCGCAGCCTCCTCAGGCTGGCTCGCGAGGAGACGGAGATATCAAGGCGGGGTGCCTCGTGAGGTGCCAGTGACGCAAGCCATGACGACCGAGGGCGCCAGGCGGGCGCCAGCGCGCGCAGCGTCCTCCTTTCCTCTTTGGTGCAAAGGGGGCAAGCGCAGCCGCGGAGTACCGAGGCATCAAGCAAAGGTTGCCGTTTTGGTTCAACAAGACCAGGACCAAGCGGACTACGAGACGGAGGTCACCATGGAGCCCAGCATGGCATCACTTCAGAGCCTTTCACAGGCGAAGACCACCTTTTGTCAGGATAGATGTACTTGCTGTCCCCCTTCAAATTAGCCCACCATTGTTGGCTCCCTTCCCGCTCGATATTTGGGAAGAGGATCAGGGCCCCTATAAATAGGACCGGCCACCCACATAGCAGGGGGGCAGTTGGTTCGTCCGGTTTTGATGAGAAGGCACACAGAGTAGAGAAAGAGAGAGAGAGAGAGAGAGAGAGAGGTGACCGAACTCCTCCCAGCAGTTCATCACCCCAGCCAAGAACAGACGCTCGCGAGGCTGTTCTTCCTTGTATTGTTCTTCATCACCAGCCCAGGAGGCAATCCATCCACCACACACTGGAGTAGGGTATTACACCACAATGGTGGCCCGAACCAGTATAAATCTTGTGCCTCTTGTGTGATTCCTTTAGTAGTTTCGATCTTTGTGAGACGCGCACCCCAGTGTTCGAACCTTAAGGATCTGCCGGAACCCGAAATTCGACAGTTAGTCCCGGGAAGGAGCCAAGCAAGGAAGGCCGGACCAGCACAAGTTCGTCAGCAAGGCCATTCAAGAACTGCAGGAGTCAAGGATCATGAGGGGTTGCCGTCGTTCACCAGCGGTGGACCCACATCCAGGCGAGGATGGCGGGCTGCGCGTCTGCGTCGACGTACCAGGGCTCAATCAGATCGCCACAATGGAGCGCCTCTGGCCCTCGCAAGTGGGGCGCTGCGGAGGTCCACCCCACAGCTATGCTCGCATGCCCTACGGCCTGCCGAGCATGGCTGCGCCGCACCAGTGCCTCATGAGGGGCATCATGGAGGCTCAGGAAGACAGGCGCTCCGCGGCCATGGCGGGGATGAAGACAGCTCGCGAGGAGTCACCAGTGCCTCCGGAGCCTCCCGAGGCCCCGGGGCCTGGAGGCTCGTGAGGATCGGCTTCCGCAGCCCACCGAGCCTACTGCACCAACGCCACTTCGCCAACGACATTCTCAGGTGACATCTTCCAAGCCTCATTCCCAGCTGGGAACGCCCTCCCAGGGTTGCATCACTCCTAGGCCGCATGGGTCCGTCCCCGCGGCATGTATCTGCATTTACTTTTCGGTCGTTAGTTTGCCTTGATTGGGGGCGCCCCTCGGGCTGCATCATCCCCAAGCTGCTGGGGCTAGTCCCAGCGGCGTGTATCTCCATCGCGTTTATTTCCAACTATGCATTTGCCTATCACGCTTGATTGTATGATGCCCGTCCGCGGCATCCCTTCTTCTCCATGTCGACTACTTGCACGCTAAAGGGGGGGTGCCTGAGCATCGCGACTCAGGGCTCTTACTGGCTCTCCAGCCCTCACCCTCTGGCCTTGTCCACGGCATCGCGACCTGGCATACCAGTGATGGCTGAGACAAGCTCGAGGGCCGGGACCCGAGGACGTAGAGTACCGACATCTAACCAAATTTTCCAGGGACACATCTCAAGATACGGCCCAGTGCCAGGCGCAACCCACCTAGAGGTAGGGCCTCGTGAGTCCCGCGCTGGCTCACGGGTGCCCAGATACACCTCACCTACTCCAGCCAGCAAGCTCTTGAGTGACTAACGATCGACTAATGGCCGCCATGGCAACACCATCTTCTTTCTGTGATGACTCTGCAGGATCCTTGGAGGGAACTGCGTTAGCCAAGGCCCTCACGAGGTTTCCTTCGCCCTCGCCCGCACGAACCGCTTGCACGTTAAAGGGGGGATGCCTGAGCATCACGACTCAGGGCTCCTACTGGCTCTCCAGCCCTCACCCTCTGGCCTTGTCCAAGGCATCGCGACCTGGCATACCAGCGACGGCTGAGACAAGCTCGAGGGCCGGGACCCGAGGAAGTAGAGCAGAAAGGGGAGCAGAGGCGAGGGAGAAGGGGCTCGCGAGGACCTTGCCGAGCAATTCCGCTCCTACCGACGCGCGAACCCGACGGCACACCAGGAATAATCCCCGATCCTCAAGATAAGTCACCATCCAAAGCACTTGCTACCGTGACACAGCCCCCGCACCTAAGGCAATTCCGTACTGGCGACGTTGCTTCCCTTTCTCACCAAGCAATGGCTACTTGGGCGCCAAAGGGGACCTCCTGAGCATCGCGACTCAGGGGCTCTTACCGGACCCCGGGTCGCTCACCTCCTAGACTTGACCACGGCATCGCGACCTGGCATACCAGCGACGGCTGACGCCGCCTTGGGACTGGGACCTGTCGGCATAGAGCGCCAAGCCCTCGCGAGGTTCGAAAGGGAGAACTAAGCTATGACGAAATCAGCAACTCACACAAATCCATAGCAAAGGTCATATATTAACAAATGGGACTACAAACACCTTACAAGCCCGCGTGGAGCGCATTTTGATTCCTCACAGGGAACGGATCCTAAGGAGTGCTTGTTGGGGAACGCAGTAATTTCAAAAATTTTCCTACGCACACGCAAGATCATGGTGATGCACAGCAACGAGAGGGGAGAGTGTTGTCTACGTACCAACGCAGACCGACTGCGGAAGCGATCTCACAACGTAGATGAAGTAGTCGTACGTCTTCTTCCCGATCCGACCGATCCAAGCACCGTTACTCCGGCACCTCCGAGTTCTTGGCACACGTTCAGCTCGATGACGTTCCTCGGGCTCCGATCCAGCAAAGCGTCGAGGAAGAGTTCCGTCAGCACGACGGCGTGGTGACGATCTTGATGTACTACCGACGCAGGGCTTCGCCTAAGCACTGTAACGGTATGATCGAGGTGGAATTTGGTGGCAGGGGGCACCGCACACGGCTAAGGAACGATCTCAAGGATCAACTTGTGTGTCTTGGGGTGTCCCCTGCCCCTGTATTTATATGTTGGAAGAGGGGGGGCTGGCCGGCCAAGAGGGAGAGGCGCAGGGGAGTCCTACTCCCACCGGGAGTAGGACTCCTCCCCCCCAATCCTAATCCAATTAGGACTCTCGGGGGGGAAAGAGAGAGAAGGGGGGCCGGCCCCTTGTCCTATTCCTAATAGGACTCTAGGGGGGCGCCGGCCAGCTAGTGGGCTTCCCTTTTCTCTTTTCCACTAAGGCCCAATAGGCCCATTTACCTCCCGGGGGGGTTCCGGTAACCCTCTCGGTATTCCGGTAAAATCCCGATTTCACCCGGAACGCTTCCGGTGTCCAAACATAGGCTTCCAATATATCAATCTTTACGTCTCGACCATTTCGAGACTCCTCGTCATGTCCGTAATCTCATCCGGGACTCCGAACAACCTTCGGTACATCAAAATGCATAAACTCATAATAACTGTCATCGTAACGTTAAGCGTGCGGACCCTACGGTTCGAGAACAATGTAGACATGACCGAGACACGTCTCCGGTCAATAACCAATAGCGGGACCTGGATGCCCATATTGGCTCCTACATATTCTACGAAGATCTTTTATCGGTCAGACCGCATAACAACATACGTTGTTCCCTTTGTCATCGGTATGTTACTTGCCCGAGATTCGATCGTCGGTATCCAATACCTAGTTCAATCTCGTTACCGGCAAGTCTCTTTACTCGTTCCGTAATACATCATGTCACAACTAACTATTTAGTTGCAGTGCTTGCAAGGCTTATGTGATGTGTATTACCGAGAGGGCCCAGAGATACCTCTCCGACAATCGGAGTGACAAACCCTAATCTCGAAATACGCCAACCCAACATCTGCCATTGGAGACACCTGTAGTACTCCTTTATAATCACCCAGTTACGTTGTGACGTTTGGTAGTACCCAAAGTGTTCCTCCGGTAAACGGGAGTTGCATAATCTCATAGTTATAGGAACATGTATAAGTCATGAAGATAGCAATAGCAACATACTAAACGATCGGGTGCTAAGCTAATGGAATGGGTCATGTCAATCAGATCATTCAACTAATGATGTGACCTCGTTAATCAAATAACAACTCTTTGTTCATGGTTAGGAAACATAACCATCTTTGATTAACGAGCTAGTCTAGTAGAGGCATACTAGTGACACTCTGTTGGTCTATGTATTCACACATGTATTATGTTTCCGGTTAATACAATTCTAGCATGAATAATAAACATTTATCATGATTCAAGGAAATAAATAATAACTTTATTATTGCCTCTAGGGCATATTTCCTTCAGTCTCCCACTTGCACTAGAGTCAATAATCTAGATTACACAGTAATGATTCTAACACCCATGGAGCCTTGGTGCTGATCATGTTTTGCTCGTGGAAGAGGCTTAGTCAACGGGTCTGCAACATTCAGATCCGTATGTATCTTGCAAATCTCTATGTCTCCCACCTGGACTAAATCCCGGATGGAGTTGAAGCGTCTCTTGATGTGTTTGGTTCTTTTGTGAAATCTGGATTCCTTTGCCAAGGCAATTGCACCAGTATTGTCACAGAAGATTTTCATTGGACCCGATGCACTAGGTATGACACCTAGATCGGATATGAACTCCTTCATCCAGACTCCTTCGTTCGCTGCTTCCGAAGCAGTTATGTACTCCGCTTCACATGTAGATCCTGCTACGACGCTTTGTTTAGAACTGCACCAACTGACAGCTCCACCGTTTAAAGTAAACACGTATCCGGTTTGCGATTTAGAATCGTCCGGATCAGTGTCAAAGCTTGCATCAACGTAACCTCTTACGGTGAGCTCTTTGTCACCTCCATATACGAGAAACATATCCTTAGTCCTTTTCAGGTATTTCAGGATGTTCTTGACCGCTGTCCAGTGATCCACCCCTGGATTACTTTGGTACCTCCCTGCTAAACTTATGGCAAGGCACACATCAGGTCTGGTACACAGCATTGCATACATGATAGAGCCTATGGCTGAAGCATAGGGAACATCTTTCATATTCTTTCTATCTTCTGCAGTGGTCGGGCATTGAGTCTGGCTCAACTTCGCACCTTGCAATACAGGCAAGAACCCTTTCTTTGCTTGATCCATTTTGAACTTCTTCAAAATCTTGTCAAGGTATGTGCTTTGTGAAAGTCCAATTAAGCGTTTCGATCTATCTCTATAGATTTTTATGCCTAATATGTAAGCAGCTTCCCCAAGGTCTTTCATCGAAAAACTTTTATTCAAGTATCCCTTTATGCTATCCAGAAATTCTATATCATTTCCAATGAGTAATATGTCATCTACATATAATATCAGAAATGCTACAGAGCTCCCACTCACTTTCTTGTAAATACAGGCTTCTCCAAAAGTCTGTATAAACCCAAATGCTTTGATCACACTATCAAAGCGTTTATTCCAACTCCGAGATGCTTGCACCAGTCCATAGATGGATCGCTGGAGTTTGCACACTTTGTTAGCTCCCTTTGGATCGACAAAACCTTCTGGTTGCATCATATACAACTCTTCTTCCAGAAATCCATTCAGGAATGCGGTTTTTACATCCATTTGCCAAATTTCATAATCATAAAATGCGGCAATTGCTAACATGATTCTGACAGACTTAAGCATCGCTACGGGTGAGAAAGTCTCATCGTAGTCAACTCCTTGAACTTGTCGAAAACCTTTCGCGACAAGTCGAGCTTTGTAGACAGTAACATTACCATCAGCGTCAGTCTTTTTCTTAAAGATCCATTTATTCTCAATTGCTTGCCGATCATCGGGCAAGTCAACCAAAGTCCATACTTTGTTCTCATACATGGATCCCATCTCAGATTTCATGGCTTCGAGCCACTTTGCGGAATCTGGGCTCACCATCGCTTCTTCATAGTTCGTAGGTTCATCATGATCTAGTAGCATGACTTCCAGAACAGGATTACCGTACCACTCTGGTGCGGATCTTGCTCTGGTTGATCTACGAGGTACAGTAGTATCTTGATCTAAAGTTTCATGATCATCATCATTAACTTCCTCTCTTATTGGTGTAGTTCTCACAGAAACAGTTTTCTGTGATGTACTATTTCCTAATAATGGAGTAGGTATATTTACCTCGTCAAGTTCTACTTTCCTCCCACTCACTTCTTTCGAGAGAAACTCCTTCTCAAGAAAGTTTCCGAATTTGGCAACAAAAGTCTTGCCTTCGGATCTGTGATAGAAGGTGTATCCAATAGTTTCCTTTGGATATCCTATGAAGACACATTTCTCCGATTTGGGTTCGAGCTTATTAGGTTGAAGCTTTTTCACATAAGCATCGCAGCCCCAAACTTTAAGAAACGACAACTTTGGTTTCTTGCCAAACCATAGTTCATAAGGCGTCGTCTCAACGGATTTAGATGGTGCCCTATTTAACGTGAATGCGGCCGTCTCTAAAGCATAACCCCAAAATGATAGCGGTAAATCAGTAAGAGACATCATAGATCGCACCATATCTAGTAAAGTACGATTACGACGTTCGGACACACCATTACGTTGTGGTGTTCCGGGTGGCGTGAGTTGCGAAACTATTCCACAATTTTTCAAATGTACACCAAACTCGTAACTCAAATATTCTCCTCCACGATCAGATCGTAGGAACTTTATTTTCTTGTTACGATGATTTTCAACTTCACTCTGAAATTCCTTGAACTTTTCAAATGTTTCAGACTTATGTTTCATTAAGTAGATATACCCATATCTGCTTAAATCATCTGTGAAGGTGAGAAAATAACGATATCCGCCACGAGCCTCAATATTCATCGGACCACATACATCGGTATGTATGATTTCCAATAAATCTGCTGCTCTCTCCATAGTGCCGGAGAACGGTGTTTTAGTCATCTTGCCCATGAGGCACGGTTCGCAAACACCAAGTGATTCATAATCAAGTGGTTCCAAAAGCCCATCAGTATGGAGTTTCTTCATGCGCTTTACACCGATATGACCTAAACGGCAGTGCCACAAATAAGTTGCACTATCATTATCAACTCTGCATCTTTTGGCTTCAACATTATGAATATGTGTATTACTACTATCGAGATTTAATAAGAATAGACCACTTTTCAAGGGTGCATGACCATAAAAGATATTACTCATATAAATAGAACAACCATTATTCTCTGATTTAAATGAATAACCGTCTCGCATCAAACAAGATCCAGATATAATGTTCATGCTCAACGCTGGCACCAAATAACAATTATTTAGGTCTAATATTAATCCCGAAGGTAGATGTAGAGGTAGCGTGCCGACCGCGATCACATCGACTTTGGAACCGTTTCCCACGCGCATCGTCACCTCGTCCTTTGCTAGTGTCCGCTTATTCTGTAGTCCCTGTTTCGAGTTGCAAATATTAGCAACAGAACCAGTATCAAATACCCAGGTGCTACTGCGAGCATTAGTAAGGTACACATCAATAACATGTATATCACATATACCTTTGTTCACCTTGCCATCCTTCTTATCCGCCAAATACTTGGGGCAGTTCCGCTTCCAGTGACCAGTCTGCTTGCAGTAGAAGCACTCAGTTTCAGGCTTAGGTCCAGGCTTGGGTTTCTTCTCTTGAGCAGCAACTTGCTTGCCGTTCTTCTTGAAGTTCCCTTTCTTCTTCCCTTTGCCCTTTTTCTTGAAACTAGTGGTTTTGTTAACCATCAACACTTGATGCTCCTTTTTGATTTCTACCTTCGCGGCTTTCAGCATAGCGAAGAGCTCGGGAATAGTCTTGTTCATCCCTTGCATATTATAGTTCATCACAAAGCTCTTGTAGCTTGGTGGCAGTGATTGGAGAATTCTGTCAATGACGCAATCATCCGGAAGTGTAACTCCCAATTGAATCAAGTGATTATTATACCCAGACATTTTGAGTATATGCTCACTGACAGAACTATTCTCCTCCATCTTGCAGCTATAGAACTTATTGGAGACTTCATATCTCTCAATCCGGGCATTTGCTTGAAATATTAACTTCAACTCCTGGAACATCTCATATGCTCCATGACGTTCAAAACGTCGTTGAAGTCCCGGTTCTAAGCCGTAAAGCATGGCACACTGAACTATTGAGTAGTCATCAGCTTTGCTCTGCCAGACGTTCATAACTTCTGGCGTTGCTCTTGCAGCAGGCCTGGCACTTAGCGGTGCTTCCAGGACGTAATTCTTCTGTGCAGCAATGAGGATAATCCTCAGGTTACGGACCCAGTCCGTGTAATTGCTACCATCATCTTTCAACTTAGCTTTCTCAAGGAACGCATTAAAATTCAACGGAACAACAGCACGAGCCATCTATCTACAACATAAACAAGCAAGATACTATCAGGTACTAAGTTCATGATAATTTTTAAGTTCAGTTAATTTACTTAAGAACTCCCACTTAGATAGACATCCCTCTAATCCTCTAAGTGATCACGTGATCCAAATCAACTAAACCATAACCGATCATCACGTGAGATGGAGTAGTTTTCAATGGTGAACATCAATATGTTGATCATATCTACTATATGATTCACGCTCGACCTTTCGGTCTCCGTGTTCCGAGGTCATATCTTATATGCATAGCTCGTCAAGTATAACCTGAGTATTCCGCGTGTGCAACTGTTTTGCACCCGTTGTATTTGAACGTAGAGCCTATCACACCCGATCATCACGTGGTGTCTCAGCACGAAGAACTTTTGCAACGGTGCATACTCAGGGAGAACACTCCTTGATAATTTAGTGAGAGATCATCTTATAATGCTACCGTCAATCAAAGCAAGATAAGATGCATAAAAGGATAAACATCACATGCAATCAATATAAGTGATATGATATGGCCATCATCATCTTGTGCTTTGTGATCTCCATCTCCGAAGCATCGTCATGATCACCATCGTCACCAGCGTGCCACCTTGATCTCCATCGTAGCAACGTTGTCGTCTCGCCAATCTTATGCTTCCACGACTATCACTACCGTTTAGTAATAAACTAAAGCATTACATCGCGATTGCATTGCATACAATAAAGCGACAACCATATGGCTCCTGCCAGTTGCCGATAACTCGGTTACAAAACATGATCATCTCATACAATAAAATCAGCATCATGCCTTGACCATATCACATCACAACATGCCCTGCAAAAACAAGTTAGACGTCTTCTACTTTGTTGTTGCAAGTTTTACGTGGCTGCTACGGGCTTAAGTAAGAACACATCTCACCTACGCATCAAAACCACAACGATAGTTCGTCAAATAGACTCCGTTTTAACCTTCTCAAGGACCGGGCGTAGTCATACTTGGTTCAACTAAAGTTGGAGAGATAGTCTTCCACAAGCCATCTATGTGCAAAGCACGTCGAGGGAACCGGTCTCGCATAAGAGTATGCGTAAGGTTGGTCTGGATCATCTCAACCAACAATACCGCCGAACCAAAGTATGACATGCTGGTAGGCAGTATGACTTGTATCGCCCACAACTCACTTGTGTTCTACTCGTGCATATAACATCAAACCATAAAACCTAGGCTCTGATACCACTGTTGGGGAACGCAGTAATTTCAAAAATTTTCCTACGCACACGCAAGATCATGGTGATGCACAGCAACGAGAGGGGAGAGTGTTGTCTACGTACCAACGCAGACCGACTGCGGAAGCGATCTCACAACGTAGATGAAGTAGTCGTACGTCTTCTTCCCGATCCGACCGATCCAAGCACCGTTACTCCGGCACCTCCGAGTTCTTGGCACACGTTCAGCTCGATGACGTTCCTCGGGCTCCGATCCAGCAAAGCGTCGAGGAAGAGTTCCGTCAGCACGACGGCGTGGTGACGATCTTGATGTACTACCGACGCAGGGCTTCGCCTAAGCACTGTAACGGTATGATCGAGGTGGAATTTGGTGGCAGGGGGCACCGCACACGGCTAAGGAACGATCTCAAGGATCAACTTGTGTGTCTTGGGGTGTCCCCTGCCCCTGTATTTATATGTTGGAAGAGGGGGGGCTGGCCGGCCAAGAGGGAGAGGCGCAGGGGAGTCCTACTCCCACCGGGAGTAGGACTCCTCCCCCCCAATCCTAATCCAATTAGGACTCTCGGGGGGGAAAGAGAGAGAAGGGGGGCCGGCCCCTTGTCCTATTCCTAATAGGACTCTAGGGGGGCGCCGGCCAGCTAGTGGGCTTCCCTTTTCTCTTTTCCACTAAGGCCCAATAGGCCCATTTACCTCCCGGGGGGGTTCCGGTAACCCTCTCGGTATTCCGGTAAAATCCCGATTTCACCCGGAACGCTTCCGGTGTCCAAACATAGGCTTCCAATATATCAATCTTTACGTCTCGACCATTTCGAGACTCCTCGTCATGTCCGTAATCTCATCCGGGACTCCGAACAACCTTCGGTACATCAAAATGCATAAACTCATAATAACTGTCATCGTAACGTTAAGCGTGCGGACCCTACGGTTCGAGAACAATGTAGACATGACCGAGACACGTCTCCGGTCAATAACCAATAGCGGGACCTGGATGCCCATATTGGCTCCTACATATTCTACGAAGATCTTTTATCGGTCAGACCGCATAACAACATACGTTGTTCCCTTTGTCATCGGTATGTTACTTGCCCGAGATTCGATCGTCGGTATCCAATACCTAGTTCAATCTCGTTACCGGCAAGTCTCTTTACTCGTTCCGTAATACATCATGTCACAACTAACTATTTAGTTGCAGTGCTTGCAAGGCTTATGTGATGTGTATTACCGAGAGGGCCCAGAGATACCTCTCCGACAATCGGAGTGACAAACCCTAATCTCGAAATACGCCAACCCAACATCTGCCATTGGAGACACCTGTAGTACTCCTTTATAATCACCCAGTTACGTTGTGACGTTTGGTAGTACCCAAAGTGTTCCTCCGGTAAACGGGAGTTGCATAATCTCATAGTTATAGGAACATGTATAAGTCATGAAGATAGCAATAGCAACATACTAAACGATCGGGTGCTAAGCTAATGGAATGGGTCATGTCAATCAGATCATTCAACTAATGATGTGACCTCGTTAATCAAATAACAACTCTTTGTTCATGGTTAGGAAACATAACCATCTTTGATTAACGAGCTAGTCTAGTAGAGGCATACTAGTGACACTCTGTTGGTCTATGTATTCACACATGTATTATGTTTCCGGTTAATACAATTCTAGCATGAATAATAAACATTTATCATGATTCAAGGAAATAAATAATAACTTTATTATTGCCTCTAGGGCATATTTCCTTCAGTGCTAACTACACGGGCTCCAGCAGAAGATGCCATCATCAACAGTGGGCCGTCAGGCACCGGCGCCAACCACATCCAGATCAGGGTCGGCGACGGCCGGACGAGCCCGCCCTGCTCTGGGAGCGGCGCCGGCTCGGGGGCTCGTAGCTGTCGTCGCTCGTCTCCGGAGTTGCGAAGATTTCGCTGGAGTCGCTGGACCCCCCGGCGCCTCTGCCAAGGGAGCGGTCGACGGGCCTAGCCTTCTCCAGGGCAAGGTCCTGGCCACCTCTCCCGCGGCAGCACTCCAGCCGGCGCCCGATCGCGTCGAAGACCTTGAAGAACATCACCGCAGCGCCATCATACTCCAGGTGGACCGTGAAGATGCCCCTCTCCTTGCAAACCCGGGCGACTTCTCTCTAGCCACGGGACAAGTAGACCTTGCCCGGGGGAGCGACCACGACCTCTGCCTTGGTCGTAAGGGCACTGCAGCCGGCGTGCTGCAGCCAGAGCTCCAGAGGCCCTCCTGGAGGGACAACGGAGGCGAAGAAGGGAGGCAGATGGATCCAGGATTGAAGAGGAATGACAACATGGAGCACGAACTCGTGGGAGGAGCCCTCGGCATGGACTCCGGGAGGAACAACCCACGCCTTCGTGAAACGACGGCGCCTGTGACGGTGCCGACCGCGGAGATCAGCATCGTCACCCTCGGGGCCCTCGGCGGGATCGTACAAAGGAAGCGGGAACCCCGGCGGAGCCCGCTCGCACCGGGGCCTCGGCTCCACCTGACGGTTTTCCTCGCCCGGGCTGCAAAGGGCGAGCCGCTTCTTCGACGGGAGCGGGTTTGGCCCCTCTTGAGGAGATTTTCCCTTCTCCACTGCGGAGAACCAGCGGATCGGAGCCATCCCAGCAAGGCGGAGCAAGGATCAGGAAGAAGGAGAATGCAAGGAGAGATGGACTGGAAGGGCACGCGCCATACAAAACTTATAGCCGGCGAAGGCCAACCGCCGGCCTCCACGATTGTAGGTAATCATAACATGATCTGCATGCAGGGACTTGTCCAACTAACACGATCACCAAGGTGTCGTGGGAAGTGGAGACGCCCACGTCCAATCAACCGCCACGCGGCGCCCAAGGCCGCAGGCTGTTAGGGCCCGCGGTGCTTCGCCCTTGCCCTTTTGCCTCTCGGCACGGCCAAGTCCGTGCGCGCCTTGGGCCCAGGGGCTACTTTCGGCGTTCTGGGAACGGGGGTCCCCAGACATGCCTGCCTGCAGCCTGCGGCGTGGCTCAAGTGGGGGCCCAGTCCGGCCCATCTTCATCAACACAAGAATCAAGACCCTCGCGAGGGGCCAAGCCTCGCGAGGCGGACGACACGGCGCATCCTCAGGCATAGCCTCGTCAGGCTGGCTCGCGAGGAGGCGGAGAGTTCAAGGCGGGGTACCTCGCGAGGTGCCCATGAGGCAAGCCATGACGACTCAGGGCACCAGGCGGGTGCCAACGCGCGCATCGTCCTTCTTTCCTGTTTGGTGCAAAAGGGGCAAGCGCAGCCGCGGAGTACCGAGGCATCAGGCAAAGGTTGCCATTTCGGTGCAACGAGACCAGGACCAAGCGGACTGCGAGACGGAGGTCACCATGGAGCCCAGCACGGCGTCACTGCAGAATCTTTCGCAGGCGAAGACCACCTTTAGTCAGGATAAGAGTACTTGCTATCCCCCTTCAAATTAGCCCGCCATTGTTGGCTTCCTTCCCGCTCGATATTTGGGAAGAGGACCAGGGCCTCTATAAATAGGGACCGGCCACCCACGTAGCAGGGGGTTTTTTCGGTTCGGGGGTTCAGTTCGGTTTTCATAAGAAGGCACACAGAGTAGAGGGTTCGGTTCGGCGAGTGGATCCAGCCAGCAGGTAGAGAGAGAGAGAGAGGTGACTGAACTCCTCCCAGTAGTTCGTCGCACCAGCAAAGAACAGACCCTCGCGAGGCTGTTCTTCCTTGTATTGTTCATCATCACCAGCCCCAAGAGGCAATCCATCCACCACACACTGGAGTAGGGTATTACACCACCTTGGTGGCCCGAACCAGTATAAATCTTGTGTCTCTTGCGCAGTTCTTTTAGTAGTTTAGATCCCGGTGAGATGGGGAGGTTGAGGACGTGATCTCCGCGCGCACCCCAGTGTTCGAACCTGAAGGGTCTGCCGGAACCCGAAATCCGACAAATACCGCTGAACCAAAGTGTGACATCCTGGTAAGCAGTATGACTTATATCACCCACAACTCACTTGTGTTCTACTCGTGCATATTACATCAACGCATAAAACCTGGCTCTAATACCACTGTTGGGGAACGTAGTAATTTCAAAAAAATTCCTACGCACATGCAAGATCATGGTGATGCATATCAACGAGAGGGGAGAGTGTTGTCTACGTACCCTCGAAGACTGGAAGCGGAAGCGTTAGCACAACGTGGTTGATGTAGTCGTACGTCTTCATGATCCGACCGATCAAGTACCGAACGCACGGCACCTCCGAGTTCTGCACACGTTCAACTCAATGACGTCCATCGAACTCCAATCCAGCCGAGTGTTGTGGGAGAGTTTCGTCAGCACGATGGCGTGGTGACGATGATGATGTTCTACCGACGCAGGGCTTCGCTTAAGCACCGCTATGATATGACCGAGGTGGATTATCGTGGAGGGGGGCACCGCACACGGCTAAGAGATCAAGAGATCAATTGTTGTGTCTTTGGGATGCCCCGTGCCCATGTATATAAAGGAGTGGAGGATGGGAAGGGCCGGCCCTCTCTATGGCGCGCCCTAGGGGAGTCCTACTCCTACCGGGAATAGGATTCCCCCTTTCCTAGTAGAACTAGGAGCCCTTCCAAGTAGTAGGAGTAGGAGGGAAGGAAAGGGAAGGGAAAAAGGAGAAGGAAGGAAGGGAGCGCCCCCTCCCTAGTCCAGTTCGGACCAGCCCATGGGGAGGGGTGCGGCCACCCTTTGAGGCCTTTCTCTCCTTTCCCGTATGGCCCATTAAGGCCCAATACGAATTCCCGTAACTCTCCGGTACTCCCGAAAATACCCGAATCACTTCGAACCTTTCCGATATCCGAATATAGTCGTCCAATATATCGATCTTTATGTATCGACCATTTCGAGACTCCTTGTCATGTCCCCGATCTCATCCGGGACTCCGAACTCCTTCGGTACATCAAAACACATAAACTCATAATATAACCATCATCGAACTGTAAGCGTGCGGACCCTACAGGTTCGAGAACTATGTAGACATGACCGAGACACGTCTCCGGTCAATAACCAATAGCGGAACCTGGATGCTCATATTGGCTCCTACATATTCTACGAAGATCTTTATCGGTCAAACCACATAATAACATACGTTGTTCCCATTGTCATCGGTATATTACTTGCCCGAGATTCAATCGTCGGTATCTCAATACCTAGTTCAATCTCGTTACTGGCAAGTCTCTTTACTCGTTCCGTAATACATCATCCCACAACTAACTCATTAGTTACAATGCTTGCAAGGCTTTAAGTGATGTGCATTACCGAGAGGGCCCAGAGATACCTCTCCGACAATCGGAGTGACAAATCCTAATCTCGAAATACGCCAACCCAACAAGTACCTTCGGAGACACCTGTAGAGCACCTTTATAATCACCCAGTTACGTTGTGACGTTTGGTAGCACACAAAGTGTTCCTCCGGTAAATGGGAGTTGCATAATCTCATAGTCATAGGAACATGTATAAGTCATGAAGAAAGCAATAGCAACAAACTAAACGATCAAGTGCTATGCTAATGGAATGGGTCAAGTCAATCACATCATTCTCTAATGATGTGATCCCGCTAATCAAATGACAACTCATGTCTATGGCTAGGAAACTTAACCATCTTTGATTCAACGAGCTAGTCAAGTAGAGACATACTAGTGACATACTGTTTGTCTATGTATTCACACATGTATTATGTTTCTGGTTAATATAGTTCTAGCATGAATAATAAACATTTATCATGATATAAGGAAATAAATAATAACTTTATTATTACCTCTAGGGCATATTTCCTTCAAGCTACACCAAGCACAAGAGCACCTCAACCTTAAGAGGTTGTTCTTCCCCTTGTACTGTTCTTCATCAGCCCAAGAGGCAATCCACCACCACCACACTGGAGTAGGGTACTACACCACAACGGTGGCCCGAACCAGTATAAACCTTGTGTCTCTGTGTTGTGAGTGTGCCGAGTTCGTCCGCGAGACCTTAGCAAGCTAGGGCGTAGATCGGTAGGAGGGAAAGAACTTCGCGCGCACCCCAGAGTTCGAACCTCAAGGGTTTGCCGGAACCCGTGATCCGACATTTGGCGCTCCAGGTAGGGGGCGCCGGAGTCTCTTCCTCGACAATCAACCCGCCAATGCTCCGCAACCCTGATGTCAGGCGACCCAAGGGCTGACTCCGAGCACTGGGCAGCTTGGCCAGCCCGGGCAGCGACACCAGCCCACGAAGACCTCAACCCCGTGCCCCAGGCGGCGCGGGCGCCGCCTAACACTGCAGGGCGCGGGCGGCGTGGCCAGGCGTCATCTTCCCCCACTCCACGGCAAACACGAGCCACTGCAAGGGCCGCAAGCCATGCCGCAGCAATGGCACCATACACCCGGCGGGAGCAGGCGAACATGCGGGCCACGCTCACGGTGGCGCGGGAGTTGCTACGGTGCCGGGTGATGGAGAGCGGATGTGACACACTGCTGGAACGTGTCGCTGAGCTGCTGGATGCGGCGGCGTCGGGGAGCGCCGCCTTTCTGCTATCTGCTTCCTTCCCGAGCCGCCACTGGGCCTCACGACGGGCCACGCTACAACCGAGTGCCCTCGGGTGCACATGGGCGCGTCGTCGGCCCCAGGACGGCCGGTGGCGCCAGAGGCCCCTTTGCCCCCGTGCCGCCTCTGGTGAGCGTGGGCACGAGCGTTGCCCCCCATGGCCCCAGCAAGTCGTCGCATTATCATCCTCGGGACGCTGCACTGGGTCGGGCGACGTGGAGTGTGGGGCACTACGGCGAGGTGTTTGGGGTAACAGCCCCAAAATCCTATGTGCCTCCCATGATGGATCAGGAGTATGCACCGGAGGACGACCCTGGCTCATTACTCGGGCCAGGTTGGGAGGTGGAAGCATTAGGAGCTGAAGCCTTCCAGGAGCCGCCGGAGAGCCGCGCCAACAGCACCGTCGACAACAGATATATGGTACCACTAATCCCTCAGGAGCAAGCTTACGCTAACCATGAGTCACAGCTGAACCTGGCCCCAGCATCGAACAGTGGTTCCGGCATGATAGGAGAGACCCGCTGGGGGCTGCGTGTAAGGGGCCAGGAGCAGGGCCCCTCCCCGAGTCATGCGGAGCAAGGCAACGTCCGGAGGTAGGCCCTCTGCTGGGGTGGCGACCGCGACCTTTCCCCCAGTAGAGGACCCGTGGTCGCCGAGGGCGCCGCTGGCGTCCCCTTTTCCCTCATTGGGTCGTCCTGGTTTCCGGTCATCCCAGCGGTGGCAGGGAGTGGCGCAAGGCAGGGCCTCGTCCGGCGATACGAAGCAAGGCCGGTTCCTATGAAGAATGCCCAGTGCCTATGAAGCTCGCCGCCCGTAACACTCTCACGTAATAATGAGTGGGGCTGTACACGCCCTGGAGTCCCAGGGGTGCCGGCCTCAGGCCTTGGGCTTCCTCCCATGCCTAGTGGCAGCACTTAGCTCCGCGTTGGTGAGAAGACTCGAAGACCAGAAGACTAGACTAGGCGCCGGACGCGGCCATTTGCTTTGCATCTCTTCTTCTGTAGCCTTGCTTTCTGGATTTGGATTTAAGTTGAGGTCGAGCTTTTGTTGATGCGTGCGGGGGGGGTGTATTTTCTCGTTTAAGCGATTTCTTGCCATCGGGTTCTTGCCTTGTTCTGGAGCTCATGCTCGCCGCCTCCCCCTCACGGGCCCCTCGCGAGCGGGGCTGAGCACAGCACGCACGCCACGCGCGCCGACCGGCGCAGGAACCTCGCGAGGCCATCTCGAGAGGGTCAGCAGACCCTTCAGGAGCCCCGTGGCGACTCTCAACCTTACAACCCGATTCAGGGCCCACTCCAGCTAAGGTAATCCGCAGCGGCAAGACTTGCCGTCAGACTCATGACCGACCAAAATGCACCCTTGGGTCGGCATAAAGGAGTAAAAATCATGATTTCCTTACATGAGGGGCTCCCCCTCCCAAAATTCTCTCACAATCTTTAGGGGCCACGCCCGAGTTTTGCATATAGGGTGGAGCAGTAAAGGAACCAGGAATTAGCCAGATATGTCGCTCGCCGCGTCCCCCATGTTGTCTTCAGACGCGCCGCTGGCATCGCTGTCACCATCGTATGCGTTGCGTCCACCTTCTTCGGCGCCGATGTCCCCTTCATGAACACGTCGCCTTCGTCTGCTGCAACCACAACCCCGTCATCGTCAGAAATGAAGGCCCTGACCAGTGCATCCACGTGGTCTTCAACCCATCGCGCCAAGTCGCCCCGGATGGCTTCCGGCACGAGAGCAATAGCGGCGTCGGAATAGAAGTTGAGGTCGATGTTCCGGAGGTGGCTGAAGACACGGGAGAACGCACGCCCAAGAAGACTCCGACTTGTCTCTTCCACAAGCTGGCGAGCCCTGTTAGACCAGGCTTCCAGGCACGCCACCACGTTGGTGAAGAAGGTCAGGTGACTAGCGTAGTCATTCGAGTGGGGGAGCGGTGCATTCTCCTCGCAGATGAAGCCCAGGGCGGTGTTAACCCTGTTCTGAAGGCCCTGGAGCATGGGGGCATGCTCGCGCTCCAGCGTCCGCCGTTGAAGCACTTCCTCCCTGTTTTGCCGCGTGACGGCCTCGGCGTCATCAACCCGTCTCTGAAGAGAAAGCAGCTTCGCGCGAGAGGAGGCCAAGTCCGCCTATGCCGAGATCAAGGCGGCGGCCGTGGCCTCCTCACGCCTCGCCACCTCGTCTAACCTGGGTCTGAGAGTAGCGGTCCTGCCCACTACCTCGGTTCCCGCAAGCATCAGCCTCAGGGCATGCCTACCTTCAAGATCCGTGGGAACCTCGGCCACCCGGTGATCGACTTCCTCCTGGACCTTGGCCTTGCGAGCCCTGGCGGCATCTTCCGCTTGGGCAACCTGACGTTCCCTCATCTCCAGTTGCTCAAGCTCGAGGCTATGCTCCACGGCTTCCAGAGCCAACGCCTCCTCACGCTTCTAGACCTCGACTTCCTCGGCAGGCATCCCCCTTAGCGATGCGAGAGCGGCTTTACACGCCTCCACTTGCTGCTCGAGGGACACGCCCCAAGCGTGGAGCTCCCACACGCGCTTCTTCGTAGCCTCGCGACGACGGTCAGCTTCCCGAGCCTCCTCCAGAGCTCTGGAGCAGGCCTCACGGGAGGCCGCAAGAGAGGCCTCAGCCTTCGTCTTTTCTAGCTCGCGCTGGTGGTGCCCAAGGTTGATGGCCACTTTCAGCCTGTGCCACTCCTCCGCCAGCCGCAGATCCTCGGCCTCAAGGCATGCGTCGATGCCCGCGAGCTCTTCACCAAGTTGGCTCATTGCGCCCATCACCTACTGGAAGAGCTCGTGACGAACAACGCTCCGCCTGCGCTCGAACTCCAACGTGTGACCCACCTCTTCCTCCGCCACGGGGGCTGCAGGCGGAACGCGGAGCGGGGCGCCCCCTCTTGACAGGGGGATGTGGGCTGGTGCCGCTCCGGGCTCCAACCCGACCTCGCGAGGGGCCCCGACCAGGCAGGGCCCGCTACATGACGAGGAGCCGAAGATCAAAGCCAACCAGCTGCTGTTCATGACCAGGGGAGGAGCTCGTGGCACACCCGTTGCGCTCCGAGCAAGGCCATGAGGGAAGGACGACGAAGGCACAAGATTGGGGCGCCCTGGTGACGGACCAACCCCCACGGCTGACCCCACACCGTGGGCAGCACTCGAGCCTGCAGAGCTGGAGCTTGGCGGGTGCAATGGGACGAGAGGGAGCTGCTTCTCAGGAGATTTCACGGCCTTGGCAAAAGGGGTCCTAAGGGGATAATCATTAGGAAAGGAAGGCGACACATGGAAGATCACTGAGATAATGTACTTACTCGTCGACGGCAATATACTTTCGCCGCTTCAACAGCCTGAATATGCTGTTGCCGCTCGGGGATCCCTTCCTCTTGTGGAGCTCCTCGAAGTCCATGCAGAGCCGACCGAAGCGCTGGATGTGGCGGCCGGCATGGAGCAAGGCCGAGGAAGAGCTTGGAGGGACAACTTCAGGGGTGCCCGGCTGCGGTGAACAGTCGGGCGCCGTCTCACCACGACCTCCCAAGGCCTCCAGGGCTTTGACCTCGAGAACCGCATGCTGCCTCGCCTCAGAAACTGATGCCCCAGGAGAGGGATTGCGAGCTGCCGAGGACGACGCCCCAGGATCACCACGCGACATGTGCTCCTCAGCACTTGGGTCGTCGTCTCCGTCGGAGCTCGCCCTCCTGCACCCTTACTTGGGGCGAGATCGGCACCGACGGCGAGGAAGGGAACCACATCGACGGGGTTCTCGCGGGGCCCCACCAGGCCGATCGGGCGCAGCCCCCACTCATCAAAGGAGGGCATGCTCTCGGTGAATTTGACGTTGTTCTCATAGCGGTACAATAGACAGCTCTTCCTGGGCATGTCATCCGGCAGGGGGGCACCCGTCAGGACCGCAAGCACCGTTTGCCGCGTCTTAAGAGGAATCCCCTCCTCCTGAAACCTCATATGGTCCTAACTGTTGAGCAAAGCCCACATCGGGCGGGAATGGCGCTGAAGCGGAGCGACTTGGCGCTTGACGAACTCCTTCACCACCATAGGCGCAGCCACGCCGCGGTCCTTCAACCTCCTCAGCCTGAGCCAGACGGGAACGAGACGAGGGCTCGCGAGCCTCTAGTGGCCCCAACTGGAGTTGGGAACAGCAGGCCCCGGTGGAGCATGGAGCAGAGGGCTGAGCACACCAGCATCCACAAACACCCATCGTGTCCGAAACTCGCTCGTGGATGGAGGAAGCTCGAAGTCGATCCCCTCGCCCGCTATTGCGGCCACGGCCTAGAAGCTCACGCACCCGAGCTCTGCCGAGGGTCTGTCAGATGCAGTGAGAAGAAGTGGTGAAAGAGGGCCACCGAAGGAGCGATGCCCACCATGGCTTCGCACACAAAGGCGAAGACAGCGATAAGATTCACAGGTTGAGGGTTGAGATGCAGCATGTGGATCTGATAATGCTCGAGCACCGCGTTGAAGAAGGCGGAGAAGGGGGAATCAGGCCAGCCCAGAGGGCATCTATGAAGATTGGGACCTCGGTGGCTGCCCGGGCAATGCGGGCGCGAGACGCGGGCCAAGCCGCCGTCTCTCCCCACTTGTTGAAACTGGAAGCAAGCATGGGCCGCACCTTGTCCATGGCCTCGTCATTGAGCACCATAGGTCGGCTGAGCGTAGGCTCGAAGGACGGAGGCGCACTCAACGACAGAGGCTTCTTCCCCTTGTCTGATTGTTTCGGCGCCATGACGACGAAGCAGGCGGAGTGCAGGGCAGATTGGAGAGGAGGACCAGAGTCTCGAGGAAGCAGAAGGACTTGGGAGGCAAGGCGTGGGCAATGGGAGAATAACTGTGTAGGTTGTGGGGCCCACAAAGCCAGGCGGATTCAAAGGCGGCGTGGGGAAGTAGAGACTCCCATGTCCAATAAACTGCCACGCGTCAACCGAGGCCGTAGGCTTTTGGGGCCCATGGTGCTCCGTGCTTGATCCTTTGGCTTCGCCTCGAAGCCAAGCCCGAGCGTGCCTTGGGCCTGGGTGCTACTGTCGGCGTTCTAGGAACGGGGGTCCCCAGACTTGCCTGCCTGCGGCCCATGGCGTGGCTGTGCTGGCAGGTCTGTATGGCCCATCACCATCAACAAGGCATTCAAGACCCTCGCGAGGGGCCAAGCCTCATGAGGCGGATGACACAAGACCCCCTCAGGAGCGTCCTCACTAGGCTGCCTCCCGAGGAGCGGAGATATCAAGGCGGGGCAAACCTTACGAGGCTCTCGTGACGTGAGCCATGATGATCGACGCTAGGCGGGCGCCAGCGCGCGCAGCGTCCTTGTTTCCTCTTTGGTTCCAAGGGGGCAAGCACGAGCGCGGAGTACCGAGGCATCAGGCAAAGGTTTCCATATCGGTGCAACAAGACCAAGACCAGAAGGACGGCAGGAGGGAGGTCACCACGCGAAGACCACATTTTGTCAGGATAGCTTGTACTAGCTGTCCCCTTTCAAATTGGCCGCCGTTGTTGGCTCCCTTCCCTCTCAATATTTGGGGTAGAGAACCAGGGCCTATATAAGTAGAACTAGCCACCACCGTGAGGAGAGAGAGCTCATTCAGAGGCATCTCACCCTAAACCTTAGCCACACCAAGCACAAGAGAACCTCAACCTCAAGAGGATGTTCTTCCCCTTGTACTGTTCTTCATCAGCCCAAGAGGCAATCCACCACCACCACACTGGAGTAGGGTATTACACCACAAAGGTGTCCCGAGCCAGTATAAACCTTGTGTCTTTGTGTTGTGAGTGCGTCGAGTTCATCCGCGAGACCTTAGCAAGCTATGGCGTAGATCGGTAGGAGGGAAAGAACTTCGCGCGCACCCCAGAGTTCAAACCTCAAGGGTTTGCCGGAACCCGTGATCCGACATAATTGTTTAGTTAGCCTCTAGGGCTTCCCATGTACGCCTATGCTCCATGTCAATCTGGTGTGTTTATCCTTTGACAGGACCATTAATCAGGCCACCGAAGGAGGCCCGCATAAGAGAAACCTGAAAAAAGGGAAAAGGAGATAAAAAAGCTATATGTGTGTCGGGGATCAGTCTAGCCGAACTGTAGATCCCAGGCTGGCTTGTGCCTCCGTCGATGTCCATGGAATTTTGAGTGTGTAATTATGTACGCATGGTACGAATGCCACTACTTCATCAGGACTGGGACAGAGGCCGAATTGCTAATCGAGCTCTTGACGAGTCGTGGTGTCCTGCTGCAGTGTAGTCCGGAACCTCTTAATGTTGTCCAGGGGCTCGGCAGCCGTACTGTTGTGCTTCTTGAGATGGCCACTTGGTACCTCTGCTGCTAGGGCGGCAATGTGCTCCTCTGTTTGGAGGGAGCGTTCAGTATTGCCATTGACTGTTATGACGCCACGCGGACCGGGCATCTTGAGCTTGAGATAAGCATAGTGTGGCACTGCGTTGAACCTAGCAAACGCGGTTCACCGGAGCAGTGCGTGGTAGCCGCTGCGAAAGGGGACGATGTCGAAGATTAAACTCTTCGCTTCAGATTGAGCCTGTACATCGGGCCTCTACTCCTGGTATGACTCCTTTAAAGGTAGTATTTGTTGGTTCGATTCGTGATGGGTTAATGCCCATCTTCCGCACTGTGTCCTGATAAAGCAGGTTCAGGCTACTACCACCGTCCATCAGGACTCGTGTTAGGTGAAACCCATCGATAATTGGGTCGAGGACTAGTGCGGCTAAACCACCATGCTGGATACTAGTTGGGTGATCTGGACGATCGAAGGTGACCGGGAATGATGACCACAGATTAAATTTCGGGGCGACTGGCTCTACCTCGTAGCGTATATCATGTTTACCATTCTGACTTGAGGGGGAAATTTCTTCTGCCCCCCGGTGTTCGGTTGCCGGGGCTCTTCGTCCTCGTCCTCACTTTGTGATCCCTTTTCCTTATTTTCGGCATTTAACTTGCCAGCCTGTTTGAAAACCCAACAATCCCTGTTGGTATGATTGGCTTGTTTATCTGGGGTACCATGTATCTAGCATAGACGATCGAGTATGCGATCAAGGCTGGATGGTCCCTCACTGTTCCTTTTGTAGGGCTTCTTTCGCTGTCCGGACTTGGAGCCGCTGAATCATGCGTTAACGACGGTGTCATCGGTGTTGTCGCCATTGCTTTGGCGTTTGTGTCTATTCCGCCGGAGCTTGCCAGTGCTGTTCTTGGCCTCGGAGGGGCCTGTCTCGCTGGCTGTGTTTTTGCTACGAGCTAGCCAGCTGTCCTCACCCACGTAAAAGTGGGTCATGAGTGCCCTAAGGGCTGCCATGGACTTCGGCTTTTCTTGGCCAAGGTGGCGTGATAGCCATTCATCATGGATGATGTATTTACAGGCCGCTAGGGTTTCGGCATCCGGACAGTCAACGATCAGGTTCTTTTTGGTTAGGAACCTAGTCCAGAATTTTCTGGTCGATTCTCCAGGTTGTTGAACTATGTGGCTGAAGTCATCGGCATCGGGTGGCCGGACATATGTACCTCGGAAGTTGTCAAGGAAGGCTTCTTCCAATTCCTCCCAGCTGCCAATGGAATTTTCGGGCAGGCTATTTAGCCAGTGTCAAGATGGCCCTTTGAGCTTTAGTGGGAGGTATTTGATGGCGTGGAGGTCGTCTCCACGGGCCATGTGGATGTGGAGAATAAAGTCCTCAATCCATACTGCGGGATCGGTTGTTCCATCATTTGATTCAATATTGACGGGCTTGAACCTCCCGGGGAATTCGTGATCTAGCACCTCATCTGTAAAGCAGAGAGGGTGTGTGGTGCCTCTATATCGGGCCGCGTCACGGCGCACCTCCGATGAAGTCCGTCTGCGGTTATCAGCCCGGGTGTGACTAGGTTTGTAATGTCTGAATAGGTTGCCGTCATCCTGAGTCAGGAAGCATCCTCGCGATCCATAGATTGATCTTGCGCGTCCTGCTCTACTGTCCAGCTCCTGCCGAAGGTCGTATGTATGGTCCCTAGCCGTTCTGTCCCTGTTTTTGCGAGGTGGTGGGCCGGGCTGTTGTTCGGCCTGGGGTGTCATTTTATCCCGACTGCGGGGTGGTCGGTCCGCCGCACTATCCCAACCACGTGGTGGTCGGTCCACATTGCGTGCAGGAGGTATGGGATCTGGTGCCTCCTCATCAAACTGAGGTAGTAGTCTGCGCTTTGGGTAACTCTTGGCTGGGTGCTCAAGGTCGTATTCTTTGGCTGCCAGGACATCAGTCCACCTGTCAATGAGCAGGTCTTGATGAGCCCGGAGCTGCTGCTGCTTCTTCTTCAGGCTTCTGGCAGTAGCTATTAGCTGGCGCTTGAAGCGTTCCTGCTCTAGGGGTGCCTCAGGCACGATGAAATCCTCGCTGCCGAGGCTCTCCTCATCTTCGGAGTCTAGACGATAACTATCATCATCTGGGTCATTGGGCGTGCCCTGTTTATCAGGGCCATCTTGCCCGTTGTCTTGTTCCTTCTGTTCAGATGCAGCTCCAACATGGTCTTCATTGTTTTCGGCGTCGCCCGGAGTACTATTTTCTCCAGTGCCAGTGTTGCCGTCATTTGAGCGACGAGGCTTATAGTGGAGTTTAGGGCGCTGGCGCTTGGACTGTGTCTTAGAAGGTTTATTTGCAACTGGATCTCCTTTCTCATTGTCGCTAGCATTTTTAGGTGTGTCGACCATGTACACAGCGTACGAAGAGGTGGCCGTCCAACTTCCAATGAACGGCAGGTCTTGCTCCATGTCGGCATCGTCGTCCATACCGTCGATGTCTTCGGAGCTGTAATCAAGCACGTCGGTTAAGTCATCGACAGTGGCTATGAAGTGGGTGGCGGGTGGGAAGCGAAATTTCCCATCAGCAGCCTCTGGCTCGAACAGAACACAGTTCGGCCGTGAGTCCTCCTCCAAGGACATGTTCTTTAGAGAGTTTAGCAAATCACCCAAAGGTGAGTGCTGGAAGATGTCTGCGGCGCTAAATTTGAGAATCGATAACTGATCTAGCTCGGTGTCCGCAGGCGTACCCGGTCCAGGACTTATAGCCGGAGACGAGTCTGGAGTTCCATTGACACGAATATTGCGGGGTGCCGAGTCCGTGTGCGGCTCCAACGCCGCGGACTCTTTTGCCTCGGATGGCAGGATCTTCTCCGGTTCTAAGGCCATTGCGGCAACAGGGACTATCTCCTGGATGTGATCCGATGACAGATTTAAGTCATGTTCATCGAGGCGAGGGGGAGCGATCACTGCGGTCTCAAATCCATTGAAGATCAAGTCTCCACAGATATCTGCGATGTAGTTCAAGCTTCCAAATCTGACCTGGTGGCCAGGGGTGTAGCTATCGATCTGCTCCAGATGGCCAAGCGAGTTAGCCCGCAGTACAAAGCCGCCAAACGCAAAAATCTGTCCGGGGAGGAAGGTTTCTCCTTGGACAACGTCACTATAGACGATTTAAGGGGCCATCGAACCTTTCTTTGACGACACAGTGGAACTCTCAATGAAAGCACCAATGTCGGTGTCAAAACCGGCGGATCTCGGGTAGGGGGTCCCGAACTTTGCGTCTAGGATCGATGGTAACATGAGACAGGGGACACAATGTTTTCCCAGGTTCGGGCCCTCTCAATGGAGGTGATACCCTACATCCTGCTTGATTGATATTGATGAATATGAGTGTTACAAGAGTTGATCTACCATGAGATGGTAATGGCTAAACCCTAGAAGCCTAGCCTGTATGACTATGGTAATGAATCTATCCTTTCCAGACTAACCCGTTCGGTTTATATAGACACCGAGGGGATCTAGGGTTTACATAGAGTCGGTTACTGTGACACTCCAAAAATTTTTGATTTGGTTTTCATCAAAAACTTTATTGGATTCTAAAGGAGGGCTTTTAAAAATTTCTCTTCCAGAAAATCCTTCCTCTTAAAAACTTCCTTTCACCTTTGGCAAGGATTTCTTTTCCTTTTCAATTTTGGTGTTAAAATTTTTGGAAGCTTTTCTTCTGGTTATTTCCCTCTCAAACTTATTTATTTTCAAAAAAAAAGAAACCCTAAGGGTTTTGGGACTTCTTTCTTTTTGAAAACACCCATGGTTTTACCATGTCTCCTATAGTAAATCTTCTCAAAATCCATTCCTCCATCTTTGAACAATCTAAATTCTCTGTCTCAACCCGTCCAAACAAGTTTTGGATTTTATTTCAATTATTTTATCCCCCAAAACATTTCTGCCTTTTATTTTTGAGCTTAAGTGATTTTCAAAGCAAGTGTCACTTTGCCTTTGAATTTTTATCCCAAACCAACTTCCCTGGATTGTCTTTAGTACCCACAACCTAGAACCATCTTGATCCACTCTTCTTCTTTTCAAATATTTCAAATTTCACTCACTGCAAGTTTGGACTAGATTTGCCAAATTTGGTGAAATTCATATCTACACTTCTCCAAAAATTCCACCAAAATTCAGGCAGCCTACTAGAGCAATGAGAGGCCACTCCACCAAGTTTCAGCTCAAGAAAAAATCCCTAGATGCCAAAAAAATTCTGTCGAACACCTGAGCTGCACTGTTCTTTGCAAAGTTCAGTAAAATTCAGTTTTTACAGTGTCGATTTCTTCAGAGTTGCAGGCACATGCTCACAGTGCCTTTGGCTCGATGGGCGCAGCCCCTTCCTCTTGTCCGGAGTTGCACACGCGTGCTTGGAGCCTTCCTGGCGTCGGTAGCGCACTGGCCCGCCCTCACCGGCGTCTTCTGCGGCGTCGGGACCTCCCGTGGCGGCCGACAGAAGGCACACCACGGCAGAACGCCGTTTTGGCGCCGCCCAAAGCTTGCTAGCCCTCCGCGTGTCCTCATGCATGCCAGCGCACGCCCGTGGCACCCTCACCGCGGCCCGGCAAGCACGGAACGTGCTCCCTGCCGCCGACGGGCCCGCGCCGCCCCATTCCGTCGAGCTCGCCCCTAACACCCCATCCAAGCTTGCTTAGCACATAAATGGAACCAGTGGAACTCCGTGATGACGCCCAACTCCCTAAACCTTCCCGACCAAGCTCTGCGCCGCCATAACCTTCACCGGAGATCCCCATTCACGGCCACCGCCTCGGATCGCCTATAAAAAGGACCCCGAGCTCGCTCACGAGACCCACACCTCCACTACGCCTCTCCAGGACCCTGCCAAACCACCAGGAGGACCTCGAGGAGGTCTCCTCCCCCAACTCCGGCCGCCTCGCCCCGCCTCGGCCTCCACCTCGATTCACTTCAGTGAGGCCATCTCCGGCGCCCAAACCTCGCCCGTAGCCTTCTCTTACACCTAGTGTTCTAACCCCCACCTCAATTTGATTCTTGCAGCCCTCCTCGGCGAGTCCCATCAACGCCCGAACCACCGTCCGCCGGAGTCAAGACCGCCGTCGACGTGGTGCTCACCGGCGACCAAGACCACCACCCACCATTGCGGAAGGACACGGTGAGCACGTTGGTAATCTCTGATCACCCTGCCTCGTCGTGGATCGCCGCCGGCGACCACCGCGGCTCTCGGGCACGGGCGAAGTCTGCCGCCCCCATTTGAAAGTTTAAACCTGATGAGCGGGACCCGCTGTCAGCCTCTCTATTCTGTCTAAGCGAAGCGTTTTCTGAAGACGCCTTCTGCCAAATACGCCTTCCCTCTGGACTGGCGTAGTTTCTGCCGAAGCGCTTTTTGTTTTTTATAAACTAGCCCCTGGAAACTTTCTGTTTCATTACAGATAAGTCCTTGGACTAAAACCCTTATAACTTTTTAACAGAAAGGAATTTTTGAGTGATTCTTTTTCTGTCCTCTTCAGTTTTTTGTCTAGTTTTCTATCATATTTATTTGAAAAATATTTGAAATACTTTCTGTGCACCTCTTGGTATTTACGATAGCGCATGTATTTTCTTTATACCGTAGATACCGAAGGAGGTGACGGAGCCGCGAACTTCACCGAGCTAGGCTCCGATTACTCCGAACCAGGCAAGCATGTTTGAACTTTTGATATGATGAGTGTCTTGGCATGTTTTGCATTTAGTTAGTTTCATGGCATGTTGATGAGCATACCGATGAACGTTATTTTTATGAAATGTTGAACTAAGTGAGTTCGATGATCCATAAGTGGATGGAGGTGAGTATGAATGGCCATGTGTTGGCATGAGGATGGGTAAGATGGCAGTGTTGTAGCATGCCAGTCTTATGCCAGACTATGTGACTTCAGGGTCACACCGTACCGGTCCAGTTCCTCCCATTTCCTTCCCTGTACTACCACATGTTTTCCGTAAGGAATATGGCTTAGTAAGTTGCAAACCGCTTTCCTGGTACACACCAAAAGGAGAGGCCGGGATGATGGTTCCATGGCCCTGGATTAAAGCCAGTCATCCGGTCAGGGGGCATGGGTGTTTCCGGTGGGACCGAGAGGGGGGGCACCCCTTAGAGCGCGCATATATAAATTTGATCCCATGCTATTCGAGATTGTGATGTCCCCGTCTCAAAAGTTTTTCTTGGACGATGTCTAGGGTGAGTCCTGGCATCGAGAGGTAGGATGGGTGTGTACTGGTTAGCTGTGTTTTCTTCTGAAAAACCGTAAACGGAACTATTCCCTCATGACTACGGAAATCCGTTGGCTGTGGGAAATTTTTTGTACAAACTCTATAGAGTCATACATTCCTTGAATCATCTATTCCATGTCCAAATTCGTATCATCTTGGCCTAACAGTATCAGTTTGATGACAGAGACTCCGGTGAATCCCATGAGTGCTAAGCCCGGCTGAATGTTATTCCTGTGTATGGACTAACCTGTTTATTATCACGAATTGAATATTTATTATGAGTATTATTTACTTGTGAATAAAGCCCTTTTCTGTGATGTCGCTCAGACGTCCGATTGTGGTATTTCTTTTAAAGCCCTTTCTGTGATGTCGCTCAGACGTCCGACTGTGGCATTTCTTTTAAAGCCCTTTCTGTGATGTCGCTCAGACGTCCCACTGTGGCATTTCTTTTAAAGCCCTTTCTGTGATGTCGCTCAGACGTCCAACTGTGGCATTTCTTTTAAAGCCCTTTCTGTGATGTCGCTCAGACGTCCGACTGTGGCATTTCTTTTAAAGCCCTTTCTGTGATGTCGCTTAGACGTCCGACTGTGGCATTTCTTTTAAAGCCCTTTCTGTGATGTCGCTCAGACGTCCGACTGTGGCATTTCTTTTAAAGCCCTTTCTGTGATGTCGCTCAGACGTCCGACTGTGGCATGATTTTTCTGTTATTATTTGTTCACCCTTCGTGGCGTCGCTTCAGACACACGATCGGTTCTCATTTATTTTCTGTTGGGATTTCAGGCGGACTACCGCCGTTTCCCTCGTACTTACTTCGTTATGCAAATATTATCAGTGTGCATTGGGAAGATTATTCGTGACGCATACATGCATGCATTTGTTATATCTTACGTCCGAACTGTCTTGCGAGTACTTTCAAAGTACTCACTGGCTTGTTGATTTGGCCAGATGCTGACGAAGGCGATCTCATGGATGAAGAGTTCGATAGCGAGTCCGACGCCTAGAGGAATCCCAGTCAGTCTCGTGCGACCCTGGTCTTGGTCACAGTTTTATACCCGCTTCCGCAACCCGAATAAATTTATCGAGCCTCACCTCGACGCTCGATGAGATGCCAGTTTGAGAGTCGTGTTACCACACTCCCCATTGTGTTATTCCACCACCACTATATCCTCGAGTCAGTAGTACGCCACCACACCATTGTGTTATATCCGCCATTATGTATAATTATTGGCGCGCTTGTAATAATTCGTTGAGCAGCCCTAGCTCAACCCTGTAATATATTCTATGCTACTGGCTTATTGTATCAAGTATTTGTCTACCAGTGAGGAGGATTTTCTCTCATACTAGACTCAAAGATTGGTTTCTCAATAAATATTTTTATTGGAAAACCGGTCGTGACAAGCTTGGTACCAGAGCCAGGCTGACTGTAGGAAGCCACTAGGTGCGATCGCTAATTGGTTATTAGCACAATAGAGCTAATTTATATTTTTGCAATGGTAGTCATTTTCTGACAGTCAGCATAAATTTATGATCTGACCATTCAGGATTTTTGCCTACTTTTGTAGATGGCCGACAACGACTGCGAGTCTCAGACCTTTGCCAACGTGCCCGATGGGTTCGTCAAGCTTCTCTCCTTCATCGTTCAGGTCGCGATGGGGCCATCCGTGCGCCCAGTCTTCACACTCCGCCAGCACAGAGTCAACGACGGTCTGACCATGCACCAGGCCACGGTGCAGTTTAAGGGAGGGCGTGGTGAGCTATGCCGCTACCTGTTTGTGGGAAGAGCCATGCCTATGGAGAGGCATGCTATGCAGATGGCAGCCCGTGAGGCGATAGCCCGCCTCAGGGATGTCCTTCCCGCGATGAAGACTCGTCGCTACCGTTATCTTCCATGCCATGTGCCCTACACCTGCCACTACGCATTCTCCTGCCCCAGAGGAGAACGAGATGAGGCTTTTGAGATGCTTATTGAGTATCTCCGGGCTCTGTAGGCAGCCTTCGACAACTTGGTGGACGACTTCGTGGCTGCCCGTATGGACTCAGTCCATGGCTGTGCCGCCAACAGGAGGGAGCTCCTACTCACCGCACCACCACTGACTTTTGTCTCGTCTTCAGCATCGCATGCACCTACTCATCACCTGCCTACCACTGGAGGGATCAACCAGGCCTTTGCGCCCACTCCAGCGCGCACTGCACCACCCGTTGTGCCTACTCCTATTCGTGTTGCTCCGCCCCTGGCACCAGTTCCATCTACCCGACGCGGCTCTTCTCGTATGGAGCCTATTAGTGAGGAGGAGGTCGAATCCCCAGCCTCACTACGCCTCACCCTCGGCAGGGCCAAGGAGATCATCAACATTTCCGGCTGAGTGCGTTTCCCCGTCATGCGATGCACCGCTTTGTAAGATGTGTTGTGAGGAGTAGCTTGTTTGCCCATCATGTAGAACAGGAGGAGTGAACTAGCCTAAATAACATGTCAGGATTATGTACGTATATCCTGAGTGATGTACTGTATAATTATCACCCGCGTGTAAGATATGTAATGAGCAGTCCTTCTCCGTGCGCAAATCAATTTGTTTTCTTAAATGATCTTGGACTTTTAAATTTATTGCCATCCTTGTGCATTTTTTCTTTTTTTGAGTTGTTTTTGACGACCATCTTCATACTTCTTATGAGTTTTATAAAATATATCCCCAGAGTGAAAAATGTCTCGTCCTTGGACACGCTCCATGCCTACTCCGCCAGAGGAAAATTTGGACACTCAACCAGGCAACAATTTCACGCAAGGGCAGTCGAGCCAACAGGGCAGTGAAACGGCGCTTTCTCAAATGTGCCGCCTTTATGAACAGAGTCAGCAACAACATCGTGAAATGATGAACCAAGTCATCAACATGGGAAATTACCATGGACAGTATCCGCAGCATTCCAAGTTATCCGAACTGCAGAAGACGCGTCCCCAAACATTTTCACATACTGACAAGCCTCTTGAAGCCGAGGACTGGCTTGGAGATATGGAAAGGAAATTAATTATTGCAAAATGTTCAGATCCCGAGAAGGTATTGTATGCTCCGGACTATCTTACAGGAGCAGCCGCATCTTGGTGGGAGAATTTTCTGCATATGCATCCAAACGAAGGTGACATAACCTGGGATGATTTCAAGGAAGGTTTCCGCGGTGCACACATTCCTAAAAGTATTATGAAAATCAAGAAGAGAGAGTTCGACGACCTCAAACAAAGAAACTTGACAGTGGCAGATTACAACAGTCAATTTACACTATTATCCCGCTATGCCAATGAAGAGCGTATGACTGAAAGCAAGAAGATGGAGAAATTCCTTGACGGTCTAGCGCCCGCGCTTAAATGCCAACTGGTCGTGCACACTTTTCCTGATTTTAAAACACTGGTGGACAAAGCCATTACTCTGGAGAATGAGAGACGCAGTCTGGAAGATATTCGCAAGAGAAAAAGGGACCAGACTAACCTTGCTCGCAATCAACGGAGTAAGACAGATTTCAAAAAGGGTGGGACGCACAAATCCTCATCCAACGTCTCACGCCCAATCCAGAATTTTCACGCAAGGGACAAGGAGTTCACATATCGCCCCGGCGTTACTTGTTACGCTTGTGGAGAAGAAGGGCACTATGCCAAACAGTGCCCCAAGCCAAGGAACTCAACCCCAAGGCCGAACAACGGCGGCAATAATTCAGCGCCCAAGTGAAACAATTTTAATCCCAACAACAACCACAGGAAGGGTCATCTGAACAACAAAACCAAAGAGGAGGCACAAAATGCTCCGGATATCGTACTCGGTACGTTTCCTGTCAACACAATACCTGCCACGGTTTTGTTTGATTCTGGAGCTTCTCACTCTTTCATTTCGAAAATTTTGCTTTGCAAAATAATTTTTTGATGCTTCCTTTGGAGAAATCCATGATCATCAAGTCCCCTGGGATTCAGCAAGTTACCCAGAATTACTGTCAGAATGTGGTCATTGAGTTCGAAGGATTGGAGTTTCACGCAAATCTTATTGTATTGGAAAATAAAGGACTGGATGTCATCCTAGGGATGGATTGGCTAACCACCAACAAGGGGTTCATCGACTGTTTCAACAGGACCGTAATTCTCACACACCACCAAGGGAAGACAATAAAAGTATCAGCCAAGGAAGGAAAAATACCCTGGCAACCGAGATTAAATAAGGTGGACACTTCTGAGCTAAACAAGGTCCCAGTAGTGTGTGAATTTCCAGACGTATTCCCTGAAGAGCTACAAGGCATGCCACCAGACCGAGAGATAGAATTCTGCATTGAGCTCGCACCAGGAACCACTCCCATATACAAGAAACCATACAGAATGGCACCATCCGAGTTGGTTGAATTGAAGAAGCAAATAAAAGAATTACTGGACAAAGGATATATTCGAGCCAGCTCCTCACCTTGGGGATCACCAATTTTATTTGCCAAAAAGAAGGATGGAACACTGAGATTGTGTATTGACTATCGAGCACTTAACATGGTCACAATTAAGAACAAATACCCGATGCCAAGGATAAACGATTTGTTTGATCAACTCGCTCAGGCCAAGGTATTTTCAAAGATTGATTTAAGGTCAGGATACCATCAATTAAAGGTGCGAACGGAAGATATCCCCAAAACAGCCTTCACTTCCAGATATGGACTGTATGAGTTCACAGTGATGCCATTTGGATTAACTAATGCCCCTGCATATTTTGTTCACCTCATGAACAAAGTATTTATGAAATATATGGACAAGTTCGTCGTGGTATTCATCGACGATATTCTGGTATACTCCAAAACACCAAAAGAGCACGGAGATCACCTCAGGATTGTGCTAGGAGAACTCAGGAAACACCAATTGTATGCCAAGTTCAGCAACTGCGAATTTTGGCTAAGACAAGTAGGCTTTCTAGGCCACGTGCTAACCCAAGACGGTATCATAGTGGACCCAAAGAAAGTCAAGGCCATACTTGGCTGGAAGTCGCCAGCCAGCTTAACAGATATACGTAGTTTCTTGGGAATGGCAGGATATTACCGCAGATTTATTGAAGGATTTTCCACCATAGCCAAGCCTATAACGCAGTTACTCAAGAAAGACAAGAAGTTTGAATGGACAGAAGCCTGCGAAAAGAGTTTCCAAGAGCTAAAGCGAAAATTAACAACAGCACCAGTATTAATTGTGCCAGACATACACAAGAATTTTGAAGTATTTTGTGACGCATCCAGAAAGGGTCTCGGATGTGTGTTGATGCAAGAACGCAAGGTTGTCGCCTATGCTTCAAGGCAACTTCGCAAGCATGAGGAAAATTATCCCACTCATGACTTAGAAATGGCAGCGGTCATTCATGCACTCAAAGAATGGAGGCATTTCTTACTTGGGAACCGATGTGAAATATATACCGATCACAAAAGTCTCAAATATATTTTCACACAGCCAGAACTAAATTTACGACAGAGACGCTGGTTGGAATTGGTAAAGGATTATGATGTTGGTATACATTACCACCCAGGAAAGGCAAATGTAGTGGCCGATGCTCTTAGTCGGAACACCAACTACGACGAAAGCAATCTGCAAAGCTTGAGGCCCGAATTCCAACAAGAATTTGCCAGGCTCAATTTGTTAATGGTCGCAGAAGGCACCATATCAAACTTGGAAATACGACCCGACCTTGTGGAGGAAATTAAAAGAGCTCAGCCCGGTCACGCCAGCATTGAAGGCATCAAAAGAAAGGTGAGTATGGGCAAGGCCTCGGAGTTCGTCATAGACAATGGAGGAATATTGTGGTACGGAGAAAGACTCTGCGTGCCAAACATAGAAGACCTTAAACAGCAAATCCTAGCTGAAGCCCATACCGCCCCGTACTCGATCCACCCTGGCGGGACCAAGATGTATAAAGATATTCAGGAAAGATTTTGGTGGCACGGTATGAAGAGGGACATAGCCACCTTCATTACACGTTGCGACTCATGTCAACGCATAAAAGCCGAGCATCAGAGACCGGCCGGACTACTGCAACCAAACAAAATACCTGAGTGGAAATGGGATGAAATAGGAATGGATTTTATTGTTGGGCTACCTCGGTCACAGCATGGGAATGATGCCATCTGGGTCATCACTGACAGGTTAACCAAGGTGGCACATTTCATTCCAGGGAAGACAACCTACAACACTCAGCGGCTTGCCAGGATTTATCTCACCCACATAGTTTGTCTGCATGGAGTCCCGAAGACTATAATATCAGACAGAGGCACTCAGTTCGTCTCAAGATTTTGGGAGCATTTACATCAGGCTCTGGGTACTCAACTAGCCCTCAGTACCGCATATCACCCACAGACTGATGGACAAACGGAACAAGTAAACCAGATTTTAGAAGACATGCTGAGAGCATGTGTCCTCACATATGGAACCAGTTGGGAGGAAAGCCTGCCATACGCCGAATTCGCATACAACAATAACTACCAGGCCAGCCTGCAAATGGCACCATTTGAGGCTTTATACGGACGGAGATGTCGTACCCCGTTGAATTGGTCAGGGACCGGAGACAGCCGCATCTTCGGACCGGACATGCTCAGAGAAGCTGAGGAAAAAGTCAAGCTAATTAGAGACCGACTTAAGACCGCTCAAAGTCGACAGAAGAGTTATTATGATCAGAAACATCGTAGGGTCAACTTCGAGCCCGGTGAGTTCGTATACCTGAAAGTATCTCCTATGAGAGGATTGCAACGATTCAAGATTAAAGGGAAGCTAGCACCAAGATTCATTGGACCATTCTGTATAATGGCGCGAAGAGGCAATGCAGCCTCCCAGCTAGACTTACCCAAGGAATTATCCGATGTCCACGACGTGTTCCACGTCTCGCAATTGAGGAAGTGCGTGAGCAACCCAGAGAAACAAGTATCCCATGAGAGCATTGACGTACAGCCAGACCTTACTTATCGGGAACGTCCCGTAAGAATAATAGAGGAGTCTGAAAGGAGAACCCGACATAAGACCACCAAGTTTTTCAGAGTACAGTGGAGCAATCACACCGACAGTGAAGCTACTTGGGAAAGAGAGGATTTTCTTCGAACAGAGCATCCACACTTATTTAAGGATCAGCTGAAATCTCGGGGACGAGATTTTTCCTAAGGGGGTAGGTGTTGTGACACTCCAAAAAATTTTGATTTGGTTTTCATCAAAAACTTTATTGGATTCTAAAGGAGGGCTTTAAAAAAATTCTCTTCCAGAAAATCCTTCCTCTTAAAAACTTCCTTTCACCTTTGGCAAGGATTTCTTTTCCTTTTCAATTTTGGTGTTAAAATTTTTGGAAGCTTTTCTTCTGGTTATTTCCCTCTCAAACTTATTTATTTTCAAAAAAAAACCCTAAGGGTTTTGGGACTTCTTTCTTTTTGAAAACACCCATGGTTTTACCATGTCTCCTATAGTAAATCTTCTCAAAATCCATTCCTCCATCTTTGAACAATCTAAATTCTCTCTGTCAACCAGTCCAAACAAGTTTTGGATTTTATTTCAATTATTTTATCCCCCAAAACATTTCTGCCTTTTATTTTGAGCTTAAGTGATTTTCAAAGCAAGTGTCACTTTGCCTTTGAATTTTTATCCCAAACCAACTTCCCTGGATTGTCTTTAGTACCCACAACCTAGAACCATCTTGATCCACTCTTCTTCTTTTCAAATATTTCAAATTTCACTCACTGCAAGTTTGGACCAGATTTGCCAAATTTGGTGAAATTCATATCTACACTTCTCCAAAAATTCCACCAAAATTCAGTCTAAGCGAAGCGTTTTCTGAAGACGCCTTCTGCCAAATACGCCTTCCCTCTGGACTGGCGTAGTTTCTGCCGAAGCGCTTTCTGTTTTTTATAAACTAGCCCCTGGAAACTTTCTGTTTCATTACAGATAAGTCCTTGGATGAAAACCCTTATAACTTTTTAACAGAAAGGAATTTGTGAGTGATTCTTTTTTTGTCCTCTTCAGATTTTTGTCTAGTTTTTTATCATATTTATTTGAAAAATATTTGAAATACTTTCTATGCACCTCTTTGTATTTACGATAGCGCATGTATTTTCTTTATACCGTAGATACCGAAGGAGGTGACGGAGCCGCGAACTTCACCGAGCTAGGCTCCGACTACTCCGAACCAGGCAAGCATGTTTGAACTTTTGATATGATGAGTGTCTTGGCATGTTTTGCCTTTAGTTAGTTTCATGGCATGTTGATGAGCATACCGATGAACGTTATTTTTATGAAATGTTGAAGTAAGTGAGTTCGATGATCCATAAGTGGATGGAGGTGAGTATGAATGGCCATGTGTTGGCATGAGGATGGGTAAGATGGCAGTGTTGTAGCATGCCAGTCTTATGCCAGACTATGTGACTTCAGGGTCACACCGTACTGGTCCAGTTCCTCCCATTTCCTTCCCTGTACTACCACATGTTTTCCGTAAGGAATATGGCTTAGTAAGTTGCAAACAGCTTTCCTGGTACACACCAAAAGGAGAGGCCGGGATGATGGTTCCATGGCCCTGGATTAAAGCCAGTCATCCGGTCAGGGGGCATGGGTGTTTCCGGTTGGGACCGAGAGGGGGGCACCCCTTAGAGCGCGCATATATAAATTTGATCCCATGCTATTCGAGATTGTGATCTCCCCGTCTCAAAAGTTTTTCTTGGACGATGTCTAGGGTGAGTCCTGGCATCGAGAGGTAGGATGGGTGTGTACTGGTTAGCTGTGTTTTCTTCCGAAAAACCGTAAACGGAACTAGTCCCTCGTGACTACGGAAATCCGTTGGCTGTGGGAAATTTTTTGTACAAACTCTGTAGAGTCATACATTCCTTGAATCATCTATTCCATGTCCAAATTCGTATCATCTTTGCCTAACAGTATCAGTTTGATGACAGAGACTCCGATGAATCCCATGAGTGCTAAGCCCGGCTGAATGTTATTCCTGTGTATGGACTAACCTGTTTATTATCACGAATTGAATATTTATTATGAGTATTATTTACTTGTGAATAAAGCCCTTTCTGTGATGTCGCTCAGACGTCCGATTGTGGTATTTCTTTTAAAGCCCTTTCTGTGATGTCGCTCAGACGTCCGAATGTGGCATTTCTTTTAAAGCCCTTTCTGTGATGTCGCTCAGACGTCCGACTGTGGCATTTCTTTTAAAGCCCTTTCTGTGATGTCGCTCAGACGTCCGACTGTGGCATTTCTTTTAAAGCCCTTTCTGTGATGTCGCTCAGACGTCCGACTGTGGCATTTCTTTTAAAGCCCTTTTTGTGATGTCGCTTAGACGTCCGACTGTGGCATTTCTTTTAAAGCACTTTCAGTGATGTCGCTCAGACGTCCGACTGTGGCATTTCTTTTAAATCCCTTTCTGTGATGTCGCTTAGACGTCCGACTGTGGCATTATTTTTCTGTTATTATTTGTTCACCCTTCGTGGCGTCGCTTCAGACACACGATCGGTTCTCATTTATTTTCTGTTGGGATTTCAGGCGGACTACCGCCGTTTCCCTCGTACTTACTTCGTTGTGCAAATATTATCAGTGTGCATTGGGAAGATTATTCATGACGCAGCCATGCATGCATTTGTTATATCTTACGTCCGAACTGTCTTGCGAGTACTTTCAAAGTACTCACTGGCTTGTTGATTTGGCCAGATGCTGACGAAGGCGATCTCATGGATGAAGAGTTCGATAGCGAGTCCGACGCCTAGAGGAATCCCAGTCAGTCTCGTGCGACCCTGGTCTTGGTCACAGTTTTATACCCGCTTCCTTAACCCGAATAAATTTATCGAGCCTCACCTCGACGCTCGATGAGATGCCAGTTTGAGAGTCGTGTTACCACACTCCCCATTGTGTTATTCCACCACCACTATATCCTCGAGTCAGTAGTACGCCACCACACCATTGTGTTATATCCGCCATTATGTATAATTATTGGCGCGCTTGTAATAATTCGTTGAGCAGCCCTAGCTCAACCCTGTAATATATTCTATGCTACTGGCTTATTGTATCAAGTATTTGTCTACCAGTGAGGAGGATTTTCTCTCATACTGGTCTCAAAGATTGGTTTCTCAATAAATATTTTTATTGGAAAACCGGTCGTGACAGTTACATGAGAATAAATCTTCATAGTCGGTCGCCAAGCTTGCCTTCCATGCCAAGGAGATTCCAATCCGGACACAGGTACAGTCTTCGGCCTTCATGTCTTCAGATCCCATCAGTCTGGCCCATCGATAACAGGCCGGACGCCCGAGGACCCCTTAGTCCAGGACTCCCTCACGCGCCCCCACCCTCACGGGCCCCGCGGAGATCCACCGACGTACTTCTTTTGCCTATATATACCCATGTACCCTGAAAACATCTAGGGGAGCCACGAAACCACTTTTCCACCGCCGCAACCTTCTATACCCGTGAGGTCCCATCTTGGGGCCTTTTTCGGTGATTTGTCAGAGGGGGATTCGATCACGGAGGGCTTCTACATCAACACCATAGGCTCTCCGATGATGTGTGAGTAGTTTACCACAGACCTTCGGGTCCATAATTATTAGCTAGATGGCTTCTTCTCTCTCTTTGGTTCGCAATACAAAGTTCTCATCGATGTTCTTGGAGATCTATTCGATGTAATACTTTTTGCGGTGTGTTTTCCGAGATCCGATGAATTGTGAGTTTATGATCAAGATTATCTATGAACAATATTTGGTTCTTCTCTGAATTCTTATATGCATGATTTGATATCTTTGCAAGTCTCTTCGAATTATCGGTTTAGTTTGGCCTACTAGATTGATCTTTCTTGCAATGGGAGAAGTGCTTAGCTTTGGATTCAATCTTGCGATGTCCTTTCCTAGTGATATTAGGGGCAGCAAGGCACATATTGTATTGTTGCCATCGAGGATAAAAAGATGGGGTTCACATCATATTGCTTGAGTTTATCCCTCTACATCATGTCATCTTGCCTAAAGCATCACTCTGTTCCTACGAACTTAATACTCTAGATGCATGCTGGATAGCGGTTGATGTGTGGAGTAATAGTAGTAGATGCACAATCGTTTCGGTGTACTTGACACGGCCGTGATGCCTATGTTCATGATAATGCCTAGATATTCTCATAACTATGCACTTTTCTATCAATTGCTCGACAGTAATTTGTTCACCCACCGTAATATATGCTATCAGGAGAGAAGCCACCAGTGAAACCTATGGCCCCCGGGTCTATTTTACATCATATTAGCTTCCCGTCAACTTGCCAATTCCTGTCGCCGTTTATTTTTCAATCTTTACTTTCCAATCTATACAACAAAAATACCAAAAATATTTATCTTATTATCTATATCAGATCTCACTTTTGCAAGTGGCCGTGAAGGGATTGACAACCCCTTTATCGCGTTGGTTGCAAGGTTCTTGATTGTTTGTGCAGGTACTAGGTGATTTGCGTGTAGTAACCTACTGGATTGATACCTTGGTTCTCAAAAGCTGAGGGAAATACTTATGCTACTTTGCTGCATCACCCTTTCCTCTTCAAGGGAAAACTAATGCATGCTTAAGAGGTAGCAGCAAGTTCTTGCTGCTTTGCTATATTGTCTCTGAAAACATTGATCAGTTGTTGTTGCGCACGAATGTGCAGCTCTAATTCCTCCACCATTTCCATCATTGCTTTAGCCATTAATTGGTTCACAAACATACATTTTTTTCGTTGCATTCGAGAAAGAGGAAACTGAACAGATTCCATTGACAATTTTGGCAGGCTTGTATTATTGATAGTGGAGAGTGTCTCGACCACTGCATCATAACATAAATTAGGAGGGGATGTAATGCCCCGTATGTAACTTGCCATATTTGTATTCCAACTCTTGCCATTTTCGGCACTAAGTTATGATTTTCCCTCGTGGTTGGGTTTTGCCTCCGTTTGGCTTTTTTCCATGTCATGCATTTCATATCATGTCATCATGTGCATCGCATTTTCATACGTGTTCGTCTCATGCATCCGAGCATTTTCCCCGTTGTCCGTTTTGCATTCCGTCACTCCTACGTCCTCCGGTGTTCCCTTTTGCCTCTTTTCGCGTGCGGGTGTTAAACGTTCTCGGATTGGACCGAGACTTGCCAAGCGGCCTTGGTTCACTACCGGTAGACCGCCTGTCAAGTTTCGTGCCATTTGGACTTCGTTTGATACTCCAATGGTTAACCAAGGAATCGTAGAGGCCTCGTGTGTGTTGCAGCCCAACACCTCTCCAAAGTGGCCCAAAACCCACCTATACCCCCTCCATCCTCTCGGTCGTTCGATCACGATCGCATGGCCAAAAACTGCACCTCATTTGGACTCTCCTAGCTCCCTCTACCTATATAAATCCCCTCTCCCCGAAATTTCGGGCAAAACCACCCCTAACCCTAGCCTCTTCCTCCTCCCACCGCCGGACGTGTCCGGATCGGGCCGGACACGTCCGCCCGCCGCCGCTCGACCAATAAATTGACGCCACATGGCAGCGCCGCCCGTGCCCCACCGCGGCCCGCTCGGGCCCGCCGCTAGCCCCCGTGGCCCGCACCGTGTCGCCGCCCGAGCATCGCGCCCTTTGCCGCTCAGCTCGCGTCCCCGCCGCCGTCCGCCTTTCGCCGCCTGCCGCCGACCGCCCGCCGGCGCCGATTCGCCTCGCCGCTCCCCTCCACGCTGCCGGTGACAGCGGCCGTCCGCCGCCCGACCAATAAGTTGACGCCACGTGGCAGCGCCGCCCGTGCCCCGCCGCCCGCAGCGCGCCCTCCACCGCCCGGCTCGCGTCCCCGCCACTGTCCGCCTTTTGCCGCCTGCCGCCGACCACCCTCTGGTGCCGATTCGCCTCGCCGCTCCCCTCCACACCACCGGCGACCGCTGCCGTCCGCCGCCGCAACACGTCGGCCACCGCCGCCCGTGCGTTCCCCGGCCGCGCCCGCTCCGGCCACCGCGTCCCTCCCTCTCGAGCGAGCTCCACGCCGGCCACTGCCTTCTCCCCGAGCTCCGGTGAGAGCTCTGGCGTGCCTTGGTTTCCGTGCACCAGATCTAGATCCAAAATATCTTGGGTTGACCTCTCTTTTCCCCCATGTCCCTAATATTTTCTAGGCATGTTCATCATACCATATCTCATCATCCGTAGCTCCATTTTGCACATGTGATATATCAAATTGTTTGTCTGGTTGTGATCTTCATTTTGTTCCATTTCACCATGCTTGTTTGAGTCAATCTTAATGCCTAAAATGTTGTTGCAAGAGTGCTACAAAATGTTAGTTTCTGTTTCTTAACAGATTATGAGCATTTGTCATTTTTGCCATGATTGTTGTGTGCCTCCTATGAACTTGAGCCCTACATGTGTTTTGGGCTATGCCATGTCATCTTTACAGGGGTGTATGCCATGTATTTTTGTGATCAATGTGGTGACTAGCACAAGCATGCAAAGTAGCTCTCGTGATGTTGCTGATTTCAGGGACTTAGAATTCTTTTAAGTCATTTCCCTGATGTTATTTTTATGCCATGTATTCATGTTGCTACAGAGTGATCCATGCCTCTTTTGAGCATGTTCAGTAAGGATGATTTTGAGATATTTTTATGCTCAATCCATCAATGTCTTTGTTTGCAATTATGGAGTACCCTAGCATGACTCAATCTTTCTCTAATTTTGATGTAAAATGTTCCAGGCAGATTGTTTACGTGTTAATAAATTTTGCCGAGGTTGTTGTAGTTGATCCTTGCATGCTATGAGATTATTCTTGCCATGGTTAGCTACTTGAACATGTCTTCTTGCTTGTTGTATGCTTAGTTTGTCAAGCAATGCCTTGTGGTGAGTGCATCGAGCTCGCAAACATGCCTGCGTAACTCTGTTTTTGCCATGTCCAGTTTTCTGCTAAGTCTGAATCTGTTAACGAAACTTGCTATGTTTACGTGGGTGCCATCATGTTTTATGTGCCCCTTTGGCTTATGGTCAGTAAGGGACTTTTGTTATATGCTTTGAGTAGTTTCATGTCATGCCTTGCTTTGCCACGATATGTTCACGTAGCATGTTGTTATCTTGCTCTAAACATTAATTGCTTCCTAATGTTAAATCCTGACATGTTATTTTCACTAAGTCTGTGAACCTGATATCTTTTGCACTTTGCCATGCTTGTTTGAGCCTCCTATTGTGTGAATTAGCCGTAGCTCATTGTTCATCTTTCGTCAAGCATCTTGAGTGGATCACTGCCATGTGCTTTGTTGCTATGTTGGAGTGAAGTAGCTTAGTTTCTTGTTGCATTCTAGATGGCATCGTGCTGTTAATCGCAGAATAGTGCCATTATTGTTTTGCTTGCCATTTGCAAACCGTGCATCTGATTCCGGTGATCTTTATATCGATTCCGGTCATCTTTCCAGCGGCACTCTTGGTTTTCCAAGTTATATGCATTGCATTTTACATCCCGCATAGCATGCCATGTTTTGCATCACGTTGCTTGCGCATTGCACCATGGTTAATTGTGGTTCCCTTTGCTTGTGTTCTTGCTTTGGGTAGAGCCGGGAGACGAGTACGTGATCGAGGAACCCATTGAGTACGCTTACGAGGATCAAGCTTACGTCAACTCGGAGAACTTTGCAGGCTAGATGACCATACCCTCCAAATCACTTCTATCTTTGCTTGCTAGTTGCTCGCTCTATTGCTATGCCTATGTTGCGATACCTACCACATGCTTCATCACGCCTCCCATATTGCCATGTCAAACCTCTAACCCACCTTGTCCTACCGAACCGTTGTTTGTCTATGTTACCACTTTGCTCAGCCCCTCTTATACCATTGCTAGTTGCAGGTGAAAATTGGAGTTTGTTCCTTGTTGGAACATGTTAATTGTTGGGATATCATTATTATATCTTGTTTACTTTAATGCACCTATATACTTGGTAAAGGGTGGAAAGCTCGACCTTATGCCCGGTGTTTTGTTCCACTCTTGCTGCCCTAGTTTCCGTCATACCGGTGTTATGTTTTACTCGTAGCTAGTCTCATCCGGTGTTGCCCTGAGAACGAGATACGTGCGACTCCTATCAGGATTTGTCGGCACATCGAGTGGCTTTGCTGGTCTTGTTTTACCATTGTCAAGATGTCTTGTAACCGGGATTCCAAGTCTGGTAGGGCCGTCCTGGGAGAAGGAATATCCTTCGTTGACCGCGAGAGCTTGTGATGGGCTAAGTTGGGACACCCCTGGAAGGATTTGAACTTTCGAAAGCCGTGCCCGCGGTTATGGCCAGATGGGAATTTGTTAATGTCCGGTTGTAGAAAACTTGTCACTTAACTTATTTAAAATGGATCAACAACATGTGTAGCCGTGATGGTCTCTTTTCGGTAGAGTCTGGGAAGAGAACACGGTCTCTTTTATGCTTGAACTTAAGTATTTATAGGATCAATTCTTGATCATAGATTCTTGAATGTGCTTTGCCTTCTCTTCTCGCTCTCATTTGCGTAAGGTAGCCACCATCTATGCTAGTGCTTGCTGCAGCTCCACCTCACATACCTTTTACCAACCCATAAGCTTAAATAGTCTTGATCGCGAGGGTGTGAGATTGTTGAGTCCCCGTGACTCATAGATTACTTCCAAAACTAGATGCAGGTGTCGATGATGCCATTCCAGGAGATGCGAATGAACTCAAGTGGGAGTTCGATGAGGACTCAAGATGTTACTACATTTCTTTTCCAGACGATCAGTAGTGGAGCCCAGTTGGGGCGATCGGGGATCTTATGCATTTGGGGTTGTCTTTATTTTGGTTCCGTAGTCGGACCTTGATTGTATTGTGTGAAGTGGCGATTGTAAGCCAACGCTGTACCTCTTTCTTATTCAGTACATGGGATGTGTAAAGATTACCCCTTTTGCGACATGCCTACAATGCGGTTATGCCTCTAAGTCGTGCTCCGACACGTGGGAGATATAGCCGCATCGTGGGTGTTACAAGTTGGTATCAGAGCCTTCCCCGACTTAGGAGCCCCCTGCTTGATCGAATCATTGGCGTTGTTGAGTCTAGAAAAATGTTTTAAGTATTATAGGATTATATATATCGGAGAGTAGGATTCTTTTTACTCCTCAGTCCCTTCGTCGCTCTGATGAGGCATCCTGATGTAGAGTTTTGACTCTTCTATTCTCAAATTTCACTAAGAAAAATTTAGGATCACGTGGGTATCTTGGAATCGTTCCGATGGTTTTGTGACGAGAACATTGTTCTTGGTGCCTCCTGACATTTAGGGGTCGTGGCAGTGTACCGGGGAGTTGAGCTCCGAGGTGTTGTCGTCACAATTTCATCGTTGCAGTTCTGGAATACCTGAGTTTCGCCAACATCAAAAATCTCTTTTATGCAGTTGTTGGTGAGATAACCTCGACGCCACACAGTACTGGGGCGGGAGTTCGGGAGTATTGCCATAACTCATATAACAGATGCTTTTCGAAGGATGAGGTAAATGATTTCCGAAGGTTTCTGGGTTATGTGTTGAAGGATGGATACAGCTGGATGTACGATTTGGTAGTTTTGGGTGAGATATTATGCTTCCTCTGTATCCCCAACACCTGATTGCATAACCGGGAAGTTTCGGGAGTTTCATAGGTGGGAAGTCATGTAGCTCTAGTATTTCTTCCGTAGATATTTGGTTTGTGATTAGGTAATCCGTACCAAGTATTTGTTCATGTCCGTACTTTGTTTCTTTATTCATCTACTTCTATCTAAGTGGCTTCTCAATTTATGGATGTGTGATCATTTAATCTATAATTCATTTGTTCATTCTTATTCGAATGTTAAGGCTACATGTTGCAATTTCGATTATTTGATTCAGCTTGAATATATATCTTTCAAGATGCTAACGGATGTCACCCTCTTCATGATGGCTCCTCCAACGCGTCAGAATCCAGAACCTCCGCCACCACCTCCACCTCCAGAGGCATGGCAAGCTATTATGGCCGCTACCAATGCCAACACGCAGTTGCTTATGCAACTCTTGCAAGAGCGCAACCAAGGAAATCAAGGCAATGGCAACAATCAAACTCAGTTTGCTACCCTCAACCAGTTCCTCGCAAACCAGCCGAAGACCTTCAGTAACTGTGTCGAGGCCAGAGATGCTGATGATTGGCTCGTGGATATCTACAAACATTTTGAGTGCAACAACATCAGGCCCGAGGACTTTGTCAAGTTTGCTTCGTTCCAACTCAAAGACCAAGCTGCTGAGTGGTATCAACAATACAAAGATTCCAAAGGAGGTCGTGTGATTACCTAGGATGATTTCCGCCAAGACTTCAGAGCTCACCACATTCCTCAGAGTGTTGTTGAGAGTAAGCGTGAGGAGTTCCGCAATCTGAAGCAAGGCAGCTTGTTTGTTTACTAATACAACATCATGTTCCAGAAGCTCGCTTGCTTCGCCAAGCAAGACATCCCTGACGAGAAGAGCATGATTTATCAGTTCAGAGGTGGCGTCAGAGAAGATCTGCAACTAGCTCTCGTGCTTTTTGAGCCGAAAAAGTAGGATGAGTTCTATGACATGGCATTAAAGAAAGAAGATGCTCAGATCAAGTGCGATGCATCTACGAAGAGAGTCAGGGATGCAACTCCTTCTTCTTCTTTAACTCAAGTGGGAGCTAAGCAGGAAAAGTACTGGTTGCCTCCTCCTCCTCCGTTCTGTCAGCCTTATCAGCAGAAGAGCAAAGGTGGCAATGGATCTTCCCACACAACCAACCCAGGCTTTCAGAACAAAACTTCGTCTCATGCTCCAAGGTCAAGTGCTCTGTATCATCGGCCGCTCTCAGAGGTTACATGCAACAAGTGTCAGCAGAAGGGTCACTATGCAAACAAATGCTTCAACCAGAGGCGTCTTCCGCCTCCTCCTCCTATGAGATCTGCCAGCAATGCAGTGGTTAAGCATAATCCCAAGCATGTCAAGGTTAACATGATGAAAGCAGCTCAGGCAGAGGACTCGTCAGAAGTGATCATGGGTAACCTTCCTGTTAACAATATTCCTGCAAAAGTTCTTTTTGACTCTGGTGCATCGCATTCTTTCATATCATTCCCATTTGCATCGGAGCACAACTTTGACACTAAGGCATTGCAAGTTGTTTCTCCGGCTAAGCGTTTGAGTTCTAGCATGATGGTTCCGGATGTTTCTATCATGATGGGCGACTACAAATTTCTAGCTTGTCCAATTGTTCTTGGTAACTCAGATATTGATCTAATTCTTGGCATGGACTGGCTTTCTAAGAACAAGGATCAGCTTGATTGTGCTGCCAGGCAGATTCAATTGACACACTCGTCTAAGGATGTGATCATTTTGCCGCTCGTGATGATACCATTCGACTATTTTCTCTCAATGAGAAGGGCGAGTTGAATGCCATCTCTTAGATTCCAGTCGTTTGTGAATATCAAGACGTCTTTCCAGAAGAGCTTCTAGGAATGCCTCCACACCGGCCAGTTGAATTCGTCATTGATCTTGAGCCTGGCACGGAACCTGTTTGCAAACGTCCTTACAAGCTTGGACCAGAAGAGTTGAAGGAGCTGAAGAAACAACTCGATGAATAAGAGCGTATGGGTCTCATCCGACCAAGTTCATCTCCTTGGGGTTGTGGTGTTCTTTTTGTCAAGAAGAAGGATGGCACAGACCGACTTTGTGTCGACTACCGTCCATTGAACAAGAAGACCATAAAGAACAAGTACCCACTTCCCAACATCAATGAGCTTTTCGAACAACTCAAAGGTGCTCAAGTTTTCTCCAAGCTTGACCTCCGTATGGGCTATCATCAGATTCACATTCGTGAACAAGATATCCCCAAGACAGCATTCAAAATAAGCTATGGTTCTTATGAATAGACTGTGATGTCTTTCAGCCTTGTCAACGCTCCTCCTACATTCTCTCGCATGATGAACTTCATCTTCAACCCTTACACAATTGACTTTGTCTTGGTCTATCTCGATGACATTTTGGTCTTTTCCAAGAACATGGAGGATCATGCCAAGCACTTGAGATTGGTGCTGGACAAACTCAGAGAATATCAGTTCTATGCGAAGTTTCCAAAGTGCGAGTTTTGGCTCGATGAGGTTCTCTACCTTGGGCATATCATCTCAGCCAAGGGCATAGCTATTAATCCTGAGAAGGTGTCTGCAATTGTGAATTGGGAACCGCCTCAGAATGTGAAGCAACTCTGCAGCTTCCTTGGGCTCGCAAGCTATTGTCGAAGGTTCGTTGAGAATTTCTCTAAGATCGCGAAGCCTCTTTCCAACCTCCTCCGGAATCATGTGAAGTATGTCTGGACGCCTGAATGTGACATTGCTTTCAACACCCTCAAAGAGAAGTTAGTCACAGCTCCAATTTTGACTCCTCCTGATGAATCCAAACCGTTCGAAGTTTTCTGTGATGCTTCCCTGCAAGGTCTCGGTGCTGTGTTCATGCAAGAGAAGAAAGTTTTGGCCTATACCTGTCTTCAGTTGAAGCCCAACGAAAAGAACTACCCCACTCATGACCTCGAGTTGGCGGCAGTTGTACATGCTCTTTTAACATGGAGATATCTCTTGTTGGGAAGAAAAGTGGACATCTTCACTGACCATAAGAGCCTCAAGTACATCTTCACTCAGCCCAACCTCAACCTAAGGCAGACTCGTTGGGTCGAAACGATTCAAGAATATAATCCTAGTATTGAATATACTCCAGGCAAGGCCAATGTCATTGCTGACGCTTTGAGCAGGAAGGCTTACTGCAACAGTTTGATTCTTAAGCCCTTCCAACCGGATCTTTGTGAAGCTTTCCGCAAACTTAATCTCCAAGTTGTTCCTCAAGGATTCCTTGCCAACCTCCAAGTCTTTCCTTCTTTGGAAGATCAGATTCGTGAGGCTCAACTTCTTGATGCTATGGTGAAGAAGGTGAAGATTGGAATTGCCAAGAGCCAACCTAAGTACAAGTGCTATCGCCTTGATGACAAAGATACTCTATTCTTCGAGGACCGCATTGTTGTTCCTAAGGGTGACCTTCGTAAAGTCATTATGAATGAGGCTCACAATTCACTCCTTTCTATCCACCCCGGAAGTACAAAGATGTACCATGACCTCAAGCAGTCATATTGGTGGACTCGAATGAAGCGCGAGATTGCTCAGTTCGTGAATGAATGTTATGTCTGCAGAAGAGTAAAAGTAGAACTCCAACAACCAGCTGGTCTCCTGCAACCTCTTGCCATTCAATAATGGAAGTTTGACCATATTGAGATGGACTTAGTGACTGGATTTCCCAAGTCCAAGCATGGCAATGATGCTATCTTTGTTGTCATCGACAAGCTCACTAAAGTGGCTTATTTTCTTCCTATCAAAGAATCTATCACATCAGCTCAGTTGGCAGAGCTATATACCTCCAGGATTTTCTCTTTGCATGACATTACACCGCTGATATCTTCAGATCGTGGAAGCATCTTCACTTCTAAGTTTTGGGATTCCTTTCAGAAGGCCATGGGCACCAACATTCAGTTCAGCATAGCCTTTCATCCTCAAACTAGTGGCCAAGTCGAGCGAGTAAATCAAATTCTTGAAGATATGCTTAGGGCTTGTGTCATTTCTTTCGGTATGAAGTGGGAAGATTGTCTTCCATATGCCTAGTTCTCCTACAACAACAGCTTCCAAGCGAGTTCAGGCAAGGCCCCATTCGAGATTCTATATGGCAGAAAGTGTCGTACTCCTCTTAATTGGTCAGAGACTGGTGAAAACCAACTTCTTGGCAATGACTTGATCACAGAGGCTGAAGAAATGTGCAAACTCATTTGTGAAAATCTCGAAGCCGCACAATCGCACCAGAAGAGTTACTATGATAGCAAGCATCTTGACTTGGCTTTCAAGATCGGAGACCATGTCTACCTCCGCGTCTCTCCAATGAAAGGTACTCGTCGCTTCAGTATCAAAGGGAAACTTGCCCCTAGGTACGTGGGTCCTTTCAAGATCTTTGGCAAAAGAGGCGATCTCGCCTATCAACTTGAGCTTCCATCCAACTTTGCAAATGTGCACGACGTGTTTCACGTGTCTCAGCTTTGCAAGTGTTTCAAGACTCCTGACCGCACCATCAACTTCGATGAGATTGATCTCCAAGAAGACCTGTCTTATCATGAGCATCCCGCTGCTATCCTTGAAGAAACCGAGCGCAAGACATGCAACAAGTCTATCAAATTCCTGAAAGTGAAGTGGTCACATCATTCCGACCGTGAAGCCACCTGGGAACGCGAGTACCACCTCTGTTCCGAATATCCGGAGTTTTTCCAGTCCTAGATCTCGGGACGAGATCCTTTTGTAGTGGTGGAGTGTTGTAACGGCCCGTATGTAAATTGCCATATTTGTATTCCAACTCTTGCCATTTTTGGCACTAAGTTATGATTTTCCCACGTGGTTGGGTTTTGCCTCTGTTTGGCCTTTTGTCCATGTCATGCATTTCATATCACGTCATCATGTGCATCGCATTTGCATACGTGTTCGTCTCATGCATCCGAGCATTTTCCCCGTTGTCTGTTTTGCATTCCGGCGCTCCTACGTCCTCCGGTGTTCCCTTTTGCCTCTTTTCGTGTGCGGGTGTTAAACGTTCTCGGATTGGACCGAGACTTGCCAAGAGGCCTTGGTTCACTACCGTTAGACCGCCTGTCAAGTTTCGTGCCATTTGGACTTCGTTTGATACTCCAACGGTTAAATGAGGAACCATAGAGGCCTCGTGTGTGTTGCAGCCCAACACCTCTCCAAAGTGGCCCAAAACCCACCTAAACCCCCTCCATCCTCTCTGTCGTTCGATCATGATCGCGTGGCCGAAAATCGCACCCAATTTGGACTCTCCTATCTCCCTCTACCTATATAAACCCCCTCTCCCCTGAAATTTTAGGCAAAAACCACCCCCAACCCTAGCCTCTTCCTCCTCCCGCCGCCGGACGCGTCCGGATAGGGCCGGACACGTCCGCCCGCCGCCGCCCGACCAATCAGTTGACGCCACGTGGCAGTGCCGCCCGTGCCCCTCCGCCGCCCGGCTCGCGTCCCCGCCGCCTGCCGCCGACCACCCGCCGGCGCCGATTCGCCTCGCCGCTCCCCTCCACACCACCGGCGACCGCGGCCGTCCGCCGCCGCAGCACGTCGGCCACCGCCGCCCGCGTGTTCCCCGGTCGCGCCCGCTCCGGCCACCGCGTCCCTCCCTCTTCGGCGAGCTCCACGCCGGCCACTGCCTTCTCCCCGAGCTCCGGCGAGAGCTCCGACGTGCCTTGGTTTCCATGCGCCAGATCTAAATCCAAAATATCTAGGGTTGACCTCTCTTTTCCCCCAAGTCCCTAATATTTTCTAGGCATGTTCATCATACCATATCTCATCATCCGTAGCTCCATTTTGCGCGTGTGATATATCAAATTGTTTGTCTGGTTGTGATCTTCATTTTGTTCCATTGCACCATGCTTGTTTGAGTCCATCTTAATGCCTAAAATGCTGTTGCAAGAGTGCTACAAAATGTTAGTTTCTGTTTCTTAACAGATTATGAGCATTTGTCATTTTTGCCATGATTGTTGTGTGCCTCCTATGAACTTGAGCCCTACATGTCTTTTGGGCTATGCCATGCCATCTTTACAGGGGTGTATGCCATGTATTTTTGTGATCAATGTGGTGACTAGCACAAGCATGCAAAGTAGCTCTCGTGATGTTGCTGATTTCAGGGACTTAGAATTCTTCTAAGTCATTTCCCTGATGTTATTTTTATGCCATGTATTCATGTTGCTATAGAGTGATCCATGCCTCTTTTGAGCATGTTCAGTAAGGATGATTTTGAGATATTGTTATGATCTATCCATCCATGTCTTTGTTTGCAATTATGGAGTACCCTAGAATGACTCAATCTTGCTCTACTTTTGTTATAAAATGTTCCTGGCAGATTGTTTACGTGTTAATAAATTTTGCCGAGGTTGTTGTAATTGATCCTTGCATGCTATGAGATTATTCTTGCCATGGTTAGCTACTTGAACATGTCTTCTTGCTGTGTGTATGCTTAGTTTGTCATGCAATGCCTTGTGGTGAGTGCATCGAGCTCGCAAACATGCCTGCATAACTCTGTTTTTGCCATGTCCAGTTTTCTGCTAAGTCTGAATCTGTTAACAAAACTTGCTATGTTTACGTGGGTGCCATCATGTTTTATGTGCCCTTTTGGCTTATGGTCAGTAAGGTACTTTTATTATGTGCTTTGAGTAGTTTCATGCCATGCCTTGCTTTGCCACGATATGTTCCTGTAGCATGTTGTTATCTTGCTCTAAACATTAATTGCTTCCTGATGTTAAATCCTGACATGTTGTTATTTTCACTAAGTGTGTGAACCTGATATCTTTTGCACTTTTGCCATGCTTGTTTGAGCCTGCTATTGTGTGAATTAGCCATAGCTCAATGTTCATCTTTTGTCAAGCATCTTGAGTGGATCACTTCCATGTGCTTTTTTGCTATGTTGGAGTGCAGTAGCTTAGTTTCTTGTTGCATTCTAGATGGCATCATGCTGTTAATCGCAGAATAGTGCCATTATTGTTTTGCTTGCCATTTTGCAAACCGTGCATCCGATTCCGTTGATCTTTATATCGATTTCGACCGAAATCAACTCTTCTTTCCAGAGGCACTCTTGGTTTTCCAAGTTGAGGCTTGGTTCAATATTTTCCTTCCGGAGCACGCATATACATTGCATTTTACATCCCGCATATCATGCCATGTTTTGCGTCATGTTGCTTGCGCATTGCACCGTGGTTGATTGTGGTTACCTTTGCTTGTCTTCTTGCTTTGGGTAGAGCCGGGAGACGAGTACGTGATTGAGGAACCCGTTGAGTACGCTTATGAGGATCAAGCTTACATCAACTCGGAGAACTTTGCAGGCAAGATGACCATACCCTCGAAATCACTTCTATCTTTGCTTGCTAGTTGCTCACTCTATTGCTATGCCTATGCCGGGATACCTACCACATGCTTCATCATGCCTCCCATATTGCCATGTCAAACCTCTAACCCACCTTGTCCTAGCGAACCGTTGTTTGGCTATGTTATCGCTTTGCTCAGCCCCTCTTATAGCGTTGTTAGTTGCAGGTGAAGATTGGAGTTTTTTCCTTGTTGGAACATGTTTATGGTTGGGATATCATTATTATATCTTTTTTACTTTAATGCACCTATATACTTGGTAAAGGGTCGAAGGCTCGGCCTTATGCCTGGTGTTTTGTTCCACTCTTGTCGCCCTAGTTTCCGTCATATTGGTGTTATGTTCCTTGATTTTGCGTTCCTTACACAGTTGGGTTATAATGGGAACCCCTTGACAGTTCGCCTTGAATGAAACTCCTCCAGCAAGGCCCAACCTTGGTTTTACCATTTGCCAGCTAGCCCTTTTCCCTTGGGTTCCGCGGACTCAAGGGTCATCTTTATTTTAACCCCCCCGGGCCAGTGCTCCTCTGAGTGCTGGTCCGAACCAAGCTGCCTGCGGGGCCACCTCAGGGAAACTTGAAGGTTGGTTTTGAGTAGTTTCATGCCATGCCTTGCTTTGCCACAATATGTTCCGGTAGCATGTTGTTATCTTGCTCTAAACATTGCTTCCTGATGTTAAATCCTGACATGTTATTTTTACCAAGTCTGTGAACCTGATATCTTTTGCACTTTTGCCATGCTTGTTTGAGCCTGCTATTGTGTGAATTAGCCATAGCTTAGTGTTCATATTTTGTCAAGCATCTTGAGTGGATCACTGCAATGTGCTTTGTTGCTATGTTGGAGTGCAGTAGCTTAGTTTCTTGTTGCATTCTAGATGTCATCATGCTGTTAATCGCATAATAGTGCCATTATTGTTTTGCTTGCCATTTGCAAACCGTGCGTCTGACTCCGGTGATCTTTATATCGATTTCGACCGAAATCAACTCATCTTTCCAGAGGTACTCTTGGTTTTCTAAGTTGAGGCCTGGTTCAATCTTTTCCTTCCGGAGCACGCGTATGCATTGCATTTTACATCCCACATATCATGCCATGTTTTGCATCATGTTGCTTGCGCATTGCTCCGTGGTTGATTGTGGTTCCCTTTGCTTGTGTTATTTCTTTGGGTAGAGCCGAGAGACGAGTACGTGATCGAGGAACCCATTGAGTATGCTTATGAGGATCAAGCTTACGTCAACTCGGAGAACTTTGCAGGCAAGATGACCATACCCTCGAAATCACTTCTATCTTTGCTTGCTAGTTGCTCGCTCTATGCTATGCCTATGTCGCGATACCTACCACATGCTTCATCATGCCACCCATATTGCCATGTCAAACCTCTAACCCACCTTGTCCTAGCAAACCGTTGTTTGGCTATTTTACCGCTTTGCTCAGCCCCTCTTATAGCGTTGCTAGTTGCAGGTGAAGATTGGAGTTTGTTCCTTGTTGGAACATGTTTATTGTTGGGATATCATTATTATATCTTGTCTACTTTAATGCACTTATACACTTGGTAAAGGGTGGACGGCTCGGCCTTATGCATGGTGTTTTGTTCCACTCTTGCCGCCCTAGTTTCCGTCATACCGGTGTTATGTTCCTTGATTTTGTGTTCCTTAAACGGTTGGGTTATAATGGGAACCCCTTGATAGTTCACCTTGAATAAAACTCCTCCAGCAAGGCCCAACCTTGGTTTTACCATTTTCCACCTAGCCTTTTTCCCTTGGGTTCCGTGGACTCAAGGGTCATCTTTATTTTAGCCCCCCCCCCCTGGGGGGGCCACTGCTCCTCTGAGTGTTGGTCTGAACCGAGCTGCTTGTGGGGCCACCTCGGGGAAACTTGAGGGCTGGTTTTACTCATAGCTAGTCTCATCCAGTGTTGCCCTGAGAACGAGATACGTGCGACTCCTATCGGGATTTGTCGACACATCAAGTGGCTTTGCTGGTCTTGTTTTACCATTGTCGAGATGTCTTGTAACCGGGATTCCGAGTGTGATCGGGCCGTCCTGGGAGAAGGAATATCCTTCGTTGACCGTGAGAGCTTGTGATGGGCTAAGTTGGGACACCCCTACAGGGATTTGAACTTTCGAAAGTCGTGCCCGCGGTTATGGGCAGATGGGAATTTGTTAATGTCTGGTTGTAGAAAACTTGTCACTTAACTTATTTAAAAGGGATCAACAGCGTGTGTAGCCGCGATGGTCTCTTTTCGGCGGAGTCCGGGAAGAGAACACGGTCTCGTGTTATGCTTGAACGTAAGTATTTCTAGGATCACTTCTTGATCATAGATTCTCGAACGTGCTTTGCCTTCTCTTCTCGCTCTCATTTGCGTAAGGTAGCGCCCTTATATGCTTGTGCTTGCTGCAGCTCCACCTCACATGCCTTTTACCTACCCATAAGCTTAAATAGTCTTGGTCACGAGGGTGTGAGATTGTGAGTCCCCGTGACTCACAGATTACTTCCAAAACCAGATGCAGGTGTCGATGATGCCATTCCAGGAGATGCGACTGAACTCAAGTGGGAATTCGACGTGGACTCAGGACGTTACTATGTTTCTTTTCTAGACGATCAGTAGTGGAGCCCAGTTGGGGCGATCGGGGATCTTATGCATTTGGGGTTCTCTTTATTTTGGTTCCGTAGTCCGACCTTGATTGTATCTGGATGATATATGCTATATTCATGCATTGTGTGAAGTGGTGATTGTAAGCCAACTCTGTACCTCTTTCTTATTCAGTACATGGGATGTGTAAAGATTACCCCTCTTGCGACATGCCTACAATGCGGTTATGCCTCTAAGTCGTGCTCCGACACGTGGGAGATATAGCCGCATCGTGGGTGTTTCAAGTTGGTATCAGAGCCTTCCTAAACTTAGGAGCCCCCTGCTTGATGGAATCCTTGGCGTTGTTGAGTCTAGAAAAATGTTTTGAGTCTTATAGGATTATATATATCACAGAGTAGGATTCTTTTTACTCCTCAGTCCCTTCGCCGCTCTGGTGAGGCATCCTGACATAGAGTTTTGACTCTTCTCTTCTCAAATTTCACTAAAAACTTAGGATCACGCGGGTATCTTGGAATCATTCCGATGGTCTTGTGACGAGAACATTGTTCTTGGTGCCTCCTGACATTTAGGGGTTGTGACAGTGTCCCGGGGAGTTGAGCTCTGAGGTGTTGTCGTCACAATTTTATCGTTGCAGTTCTGGAATACCTGAGTTTCGTCGATATCGAAAATCTCTTTTATGCAGTTGTTGGTGAGATAACCTTGACGCCACCCAGTACTAGGGCGGGAGTTCGGGAGTATTGCCATAACTCGTATAACGGATGCTTTTTGATGGTTGAGGTAAATGATTTCCGAAGGTTTCTGGGTTATGTGTTGAAGGATGGATACAACTGGATGTAGGATTTGCTATTTTGGGTGAGATATTATGCTTCCCATGTATCCCCAACACCTGATTGCATAACCGGGAAGTTTCGGGAGTTTCTTCAGTGGGAATTCATGTAGCTCTAGTATTTCTTCCGCAAATATTTGGTTTGTGATTGGGTAATCCTTACCAAGTATTTGTTCATGTCCGTACCTTGTTGTTTTATTCATCTACCTCTATCTATGCGGCTTCTCAATTTATGGAAGTGTGATAATTTAATCTGGAATTCATTCGTTCATTATTGTTCGAATGTTCAGGCTACATGTTGCAATTTCGATCCTTTGATTCAGCTCGAATACATGTCTTTCAAGATGCTAACGGATGTCACCCTCTTCGGGATGGCTCCTCCAATGCGTCAGAATCTGGAACCTCCGCCACCACCTCCACCTCCGGAAGCATGGCAAGCTGTGATGGCCGCTACCAACGCCAACACGCAGTTGATTATGCAACTATTGCAAGAGCGCAACCAAGGAAATCAAGGCAATGGCAACAATCAAACTCAGTTTGTTACCCTCAACCAGTTCCTCGGAAACCAGCTGAAGACCTACAGTAACTGTGTCGAGGCCACAGATGCTGACGATTGGCTCGTGGATATCTGCAAACATTTTGAGTGCAGCAACGTCAGGCCTGAGGACTTTATCAAGTTTTCTTCATTCCAACTCAAAGACCAAGCTACTGAGTGGTATCAACAATACAAAGATTCCAGAGGAGGTCGTGTGTTTACCTGGGATGATTTCCACCAAGATTTCAGAGCTCACCACATTCCTTAGAGTGTTGTTGAGAGTAAGCGTGAGGAGTTCCGCAATCTGAAGCAACGCAACTTGTCTGTTTACCAATACAACATCATGTTCTAGAAGCTCGCTTGCTTCGCCAAGCAAGACGTCCCTGACGAGAAGAGCATGATTTATCAGTTCAGAGGTGGCCTCAGAGAAGATCTGCAACTAGCTCTCGTGCGTTTTGAGCCAAAAAAGTACGATGAGTTCTACAACATGGCATTAAAGCAAGAAGCTGCTCAGATCAAGTGTGATGCATCTAAGAAGAGAGTCAGGGATGCAACTCATTCTTCTTCTTTAACTCAAGTGGCAGCTAAGTAGCAAAAGTACTGGTTGGCTCCTCCTCCTCCATTCCTTCAGCCTTATCAGCAGAAGAGCGAAGGTGGCAATGGATCTTCCCACCGACCCAACCGAGGCTTTCAGAACAAAACTTCGTCTCATGCTCCATGGTCAAGTGCTTTGTATCACCGGCCGCTCTCAGAGATTACGTACAACAAGTGTCAGCAGAAGGGTCACTATGCAAACAAATGCTTCAACCAAAGGCGTCTTCCGCCTCCTCCTCCTGTGAGATCTGCCAGCAATGCAGTGGTTAAGCATAATCCCTAGCATGTCAAGGTTAACATGATGAACGCAGCTCAGGCAGAGGACTCATCAGAAGTGATCATGGGTAACCTTCCTGTTAACGATATTCCTACAAAAGTTCTTTTTGACTCTGGTGCATCGCACTCTTTCATGTCATTCCCATTTGCATCGGAGCACAACTTTGACACTAAGGCATTACCTAAAGCATTGCAAGTTGTTTCTCCGGCTATGCGTTTGAGTTCTAGCATGATGGTTCCGGATTTTTCTACCATGATGGGCGACTACAAATTTCTAGCTTCTCCAATTGTTCTTGGTAACTCGGATATTGATCTAATTCTCGGCATGGACTGGCTTTCTAAGCACAAGGCTCAGCTTGATTGTGCTGCCAGGCAGATTCAATTGACACACTCATCTGAGGATGTGATCATTTTTGCCGCTTGTGATGATACCATTCGACTGTTTTCTCTGAATGAGAAGAGCGAGTTGAATGCCATCTCTCAGATTCCAGTCATTTTTGCATATCAAGACGTCTTTCCAGAAGAGCTTCCAGGAATGCCTCCTCACCGGCCAGTTGAATTCGTCATTGATCTTGAGCCTGGCATGGAACCTGTTTGCAAATGTCCTTACAAGCTTGGACCAGAAGAGTTGAAAGAGCTGAAGAAACAACTCAACCCTTACACAATTGACTTTGTCTTGGTCTATCTCGATGACATTTTGGTCTTTTCCAAGAACAACGTGGATGATGCCAAGCACTTGAGATTGGTGCTGGACAAACTTAGAGAACATCAGTTCTATGCGAAGTTTCCAAAGTGCGATTTTTGGCTCGATGAGGTTCTCTACCTTGGGCATATCATCTCAGCCAAGGGCAGAGCTGTTAATCCTGAGAAGGTGTCTGCAATTGTGAATTGGGAACCGCCTCAGAATGTGAAGCAACTCTGCAGCTTCCTTGGGCTCGCAAGCTATTGTCGAAGGTTCGTTGAGAATTTCTCTAAGATCGCGAAGCCTCTTTCCAACCTCCTCCAGAATCATGTGAAGTATGTTTGGACGCCTGAATGTGACATCGCTTTCAACACCCTCAAAGAGAAGTTAGTCACAGCTCCAGTTTTGACTCCTCCTGATGAATCCAAACCGTTCGAAGTTTTCTGTGATGCTTCCCTACAAGGTCTCGATACTGTGTTCATGCAAGAGAAGAAATTTTTGGCCTATACCTGTCTTCAGTTGAAGCCCAACGAAAAGAACTACCCCACTCATGACCTCGAGTTGGCGGCAGTTGTACATGCTCTTTTAACATGGAGATATCTCTTGTTGGGAAGAAAAGTGGACATCTTCACTGACCATAAGAGCCTCAAGTACATCTTCACTCAGCCCAACCTCAACCTGAGGCAGACTCGTTGGGTCGAAATGATTCAAGAATATAATCCTAGTATTGAATATACTCCAGGCAAGGCCAATGTCATTGCTGATGCTTTGAGCAGGAAGGCTTACTGCAACAGTTTGATTCTTAAGCCCTTCCAACCGGATCTTTGTGAAGCTTTCCGCAAACTTAATCTCCAAGTTGTTCCTCAAGGATTCCTTTCCAACCTCCAAGTCTTTCCTACTTTGGAAGATCAGATTCGTGAGGCTCAACTTCTTGATGCTATGGTGAAGAAGGTGAAGATTGGAATTGCCAAGAGCCAACCTAAGTACAAGTGCTATCGCCTTGATGACAAAGATACTCTATTCTTCGAGGACCGCATTGTTGTTCCTAAGGGTGACCTTCGTAAAGTCATTATGAATGAGGCTCACAATTCACTCCTTTCTATCCACCCCAGAAGTACAAAGATGTACCATGACCTCAAGCAGTCATATTGGTGGACTCGAATGAAGCGCGAGATTGTTCAGTTCGTGAATGAATGTGATGTCTGCAGAAGAGTAAAAGCAGAACTCCAACGACCAGCTGGTCTCCTCCAACCTCTTGCCATTCAATAATGGAAGTTTGACCATATTGAGATGGACTTCGTGACTGGATTTCCCAAGTCCAAGCATGGCAATGATGCTATCTTTGTTGTCATCGACAAGCTCACTAAAGTGGCTCATTTTCTTCCTATCAAAGAATCTATCACAGCATCTCTGTTGGTAGAGCTATACACCTCCAGGATTGTCTCTTTGCATGGCATTCCGCAGCTGATATCTTCAGATCGTTGAAGCATCTTCACTTCTAAGTTTTGGGATTCCTTCTAGAAGGCCATGGGCACCAACATTCGGTTCAGCACAGCCTTTCATCCTCAAACTAGTGGCCAAGTCGAGCAAGTAAATCAAATTCTTGAAGATATGCTTAGGGCTTGTGTCATTTCTTTCGATATGAAGTGGGAAGATTGTCTTCCATATGCCGAGTTCTCCTACAACAACAGCTTCCAAGCGAGTTCGGGGAAGGCCCCATTCGAGATTCTATATGGCAGAAAGTGTCGTACTCCTCTTAATTTGTCAGAGACTGGTGAACGCCAACTTCTTGGCAATGACTTGATCACAGAGGCTGAAGAAATGTGCAAAGTCATTCGTAAAAATCTCAAAGCCGCACAATCGCGCCAGAAGAGTTACTATGATAGCAAGTATCGTGACTTGGCTTTCGAGATCGGAGACCATGTCTACCTCCGCGTCTCTCCAATGAAAGGTACTCGTCGCTTCGGTATCAAAGGGAAGCTTGCCCCCAGATACATGGGTCCTTTCAAGATCATTGGCAAAAGAGGCGATCTCGCCTATCAACTTGAGCTTCCATCCAACTTTGCAAATGTGCACGATGTGTTTCACGTGTCTCAGCTTCGCAAGTGTTTCAAGACTCCTAACTGAACTATCAACTTCGAAGAGATTGATCTCCAAGAAGAACTGTCTTATCATGAGCATCCCGTTGCTATCCTTGAAGAAACTGAGCGCAAGACTCGCAACAAGTCTATCAAATTCCTAAAAGTGAAGTGGTCACATCATTCCGACCGTGAAGCCACCTGGAAACGCGAGGACCACCTCCATTCCGAATATCTGGAGTTTTTCCAGTCCTAGATCTCGGGACGAGATCCTTTTGTAGTGGTGGAGTGTTGTAACGCCCCGTATGTAACTTGCCATATTTGTATTCCAACTCTTGCCATTTTCGGCACTAAGTTATGATCTTCCTTCATGGTTGGGTTTTGTCTCCATTTGGCTTTTTGTCCATGTCATGCATTTCATATCATGTCATCATGTGCATCGCATTTGCATACGTGTTCGTCTCATGCATCCGAGCATTTTCCCCGTTGTCCGTTTTGCATTCCGGTGCTCCTACGTCCTCCGGTGTTCCCTTTTGCATCTTATCGTGTGCGGGTGTTAAACGTTCTCGGATTGGACCAAGACTTGCCAAGCGGCATTGGTTCACTACCGGTAGACCGCCTGTCAAGTTTCGTGCCATTTGGACTTCGTTTGATACTCCAACGGTTAATCGAGGAACCGTAGAGGCCTCATTTGTGTTGCAGCCCAACACCTCTCCAAAGTGGCCCAAAACCCACCTAAACCCCCTCCATCCTCTCGGTCGTTCGATCACGATCGCGTGGCCGAAAACCGCACCTCATTTGGACTCTCCTAGCTCCCTCTACCTATATAAACCCCCTCTGCCCCGAAATTTTGGGCAAAAACCACCCCTAACCCTAGCCTCTTCCTCCTCCCGCCGCCAGACGCGTCCGGATCGGGCCGGACACGTCCGCCCGCCGCCACCCAACCAATCAGTTGACGCCACGTAGCAGCGCCGCCCGTGCCCCGTCGCCGGCCCCTGCGGCCCGCATCACGTCGCCGCCCGAGCACCGCGCCCTCCGCCGCCCGACTCACGTCTCCGCCGTCGTCCGCCTTTCGCCGCCTACCACCGACCGCCAGCCGACGCCGATTCGCCTTGCCGCCCCACTCCACGCCGCCGGCGACCGTGGCCGTCCGCTGCCGCAGCACGCCGGCCGCGACCGTGGCCGCCGCATCCCGCGTGTTCCCCGGTCGTGCCCGCTCCGGCCAGCGCGTCCCTCCCTCTCGGGCGAGCTCCACGCCGGCCACTGCCTTCTCCCCGAGCTCCGGCGAGCTCCACGCCGGCCACTGCCTTCTCCCCGAGCTCCGGCGAGAGCTCCGACGTGCCTCGATTTCCGTGCGCTAGATCCAGATCCAAAATATCTAGAGTTGGCCTCTCTTTTCCCCCAAGTCCCTAATATTTTCTAGGCATGTTCATCATACCGTATCTCATCATCCGTAGCTCCGCTTTGCGCGTGTGATATATCAAATTGTTCGTCTGGTTGTGATCTTCATTTTGTTCCATTGCACCATGCTTGTTTGAGTCCATCTTGATGCGTAAAATGCTGTTGCAAGAGTGCTACAAAATGCTAGTTTCTGTTTCTTAACAGATTATGAGCATTTGTCATTTTTGCCAAGATTGTTGTGTGCCTCCTATGAACTTGTCGGCGTTCTGGGAACGGGGGTCTCCAGACTTGCCTGCCTGCGGCCTGCGGCGTGGCTCAAGGGAGGCCCAGCATGGCCCATCTTCATCAACACAAGGCTCAAGACCCTCACGAGGGGCCAAGCCTCGCGGGGCGGACGACGTGGAGATTCCTCAGGCACGGCCTCATTAGGCTGGATCACAAGGAGGCGGAGAGATCAAGGCGGGGTACCTCGCGAGGTGCCCATGATGCAAGCCTTGACGATCGAGGGTGCCAGGCGGGCGCCAGCGCGCGCAGCGTCCTTCTTTCCTCTTTGGTGCTAAGGGGGCAAGCGCAGCCGCGGAGTACCGAGGCATCAGGCAAAGGTTGCCATTTCGGTGCAACGAGACCAAGACCAGGAGGATTACAAGACGAAGGTCATCATGGAGCCCAGCACGGCGTCACCACAGAGCCTTTGGCAGGCGAAGACCAACTTTAGTCAGGATAAGTGTACTAGATGTTCCCCTTCAAATTGGCCAATTGTTGGCGCCCTTCCCGCTCAATATTTGGGAAGAGGCCCAGGGCCTTTTCCTATAATAGGACTTGCCACTCCCAGGGGAGAGAGAGGCATCTAGACGGTCGACAAGAGAGAGGCATCTAGACGGTCGACAAGAGAGAGGCATCCAGACGGTCGACAAGTGAGAGAAAGGCAGAGAGAGTGAGTGAGAGAGATAGAGACAGGTGACTGAACTCCTCCTAGTAGTTCATCGCCCCAGCCAAGAACAGACCCTCGCGAGGCTGTTCTTCCTTGTATTGTTCATCATCACCAGCCCAGAAGGCAATCCACCAACCACACACTGGAGTAGGGTATTACACCACAACGGTGGCCCGAACCAGTATAAACCTTGTGCCTCTTGTGCAGTTCTTTCAATAGTTTAGATCTTTGCGAGACAGGGAGGTAGAAGGCGTGATCTCCGTGTGCACCCCAGTGTTCGAACCTTAAGGGTCTACCGGAACCCGTGATCCGACATTTGGCGCGCCAGGTAGGGGTGCGCCGGAATTTGCCTTCCTACCGCTCCGCCTCCTGTCGCATCGTCATCACCATGTCCGGCGACCAGACGGGCAACCAAGGTCCATGGGCGGCGTGGCCCACCTGCGCGGAGCCGCCCGCCTCGGACGGCCCCGCACCCCAGGCAGCTCGTGGTTCATAGGGCACCGCGGGCCGCGGGCGACGTGGACAGGCCTCCGCGACCATCACACCGCGGAAAGCGCGGTCGGTGGCAAGGGCCTCCAATCACGCCGCAACCACGACACCGTACACCCGCCGGGAGCAGGAGAATTCAAGGGCCGCGCTCACGGTGAACCGAGAGCTGCTGCGGTGCAGGCTGCTGGAGGGCGGCCACGACGTGCTGCTGGAGCGAGTGGCGGAGCTCCTGGGCTTCGCCGCCTCGGGGGCTCACCCCTTCTCCACCCAGCTCCCATCTCAAGCCCAGGGCGACCCGCGCGGGGGCTTCACACACACCCGCGGACTCCAAGGCTACTCCGACGCCAGCGAAGCTGTCAGCACCGGACCGGCGGCGGCGCTGCCCCCGCCCCCGGCCCGCGAAGAAGAAGGACTCGACGCGACCCGCGGACCCGGAGGGCGGCCGCGCTGCTACCCCGCAGTAGGCATGACAGGTGGGACCGCGTGGCATGCGGGGCATCACGACGTGGCACTCGGGATGACGGCGACGGAGGAATACGTGCCCCTCATCATGGACCAAGGACCAACTCACGACAACGGACAAGGCTCGCTCCTCGGCCCAAGCTAGGGGGACGAGGCAATGGAAGCTGAGCCCTTCCAGGAGCCCCGGGACGAACCCGCTGGCCACGCTGGAGGCAACGATTATCGGGCGCCGCCAACTCTTCAGGGGCAGGTATATGCTAACCATGGATCGCAGGAGGTGCAGGTCGCCGCGGCAAGAAGCCGCCCCGCTCCCACAGTCTCCTACCCCTCGGGAGGAGGGCGCAGGGGACTGCAGGAGAGGGGCCGGGATCCGACATCACCACCGCGGCGTTCGGAGCAAGGCGTTCTCAGGAGGTAGGCCCTCTGCTGGGGAGGTGCCTCAGGGCCTGCCCCTGGCAGAGGACCCATGGTCGTCGGGGGAACCGCTAGCAACCACTCTACCCCATCGGGTGGCGTCCTGGGTTCTGGTCGTTGCTGATGGCACTAGAGGGTGGCGCAAGGCGGGGCCCTCGTCTGGCAATATGAAGCAAGGCCAGTACCTGTGAAGAAGGCCAAGTGCCTGTGGAGCTCGCCGCCCCGTGACACTCTCACGTAATAATGAGTGGGGCTGTACACGCCCCGGAGTCTCAGGGGTGCCGGCCTCAGGCCCTGGGGCTCCCTCCCACGCCCAGTGGACAACACTTAGCTCCGCGCTGGTGAGAAGACGTCCAAGACTAGATTAGGTGCCGGACGCGGCCTTTTGTCTGTTTTTCATTGCCTTTCCCTTTCGCTGTAGCTTTTCCCTCGCTGGATTTAAGTTGGATTTGAATTTGAGATTTGCGTGTGTTCGGGGAAGGGATGCTTATTCTCGCTCGAGCCATTTCTCGCGTTCTGGTTACCGCTTCGCCACAGCTGCCTCCCCTCGCGAGCCCTTCGCGAGTTCGGTCAGGCCTGGCTCGTGCGCGACCTAAATTGCTGCTGTTGCACCCTCCCGAGAGGATCTTCGGGTGCCTGCGGAGGTTTCCCCATCCTGAAAAGGCCCAGAGCCTGTGAAGCAAGGCGAGTGCCTGTGAAGCCCTCGCATTCTGAAAAGGCCCAGAGCCTGTGAAGCAAGGCGAGTGCCTGTGAAGCCCTCGCATTCTGAAAAGGCCTAGAGCCTGTGAAGCAAGGCGAGTGCCTGTGAAGTCACTGCGTTTAGGAAAAGGCCCAGAGCCTATGAAGAAGGCGAATGCCTGTGAAGTCATCGCGCTCAGGAAAAGGCCCGGAGCCTGTGAAGCAAGGCGAGTGCCTGTGAAGCTTGCACGTTCAGGAAAAGGCCCAGAGCCTGTAAAGAAGGCCAACGCTTGTGAGACACCCCGCCGGCGACGCTCCTGTTGGGGAACGCAGTAATTTCGAAAATTTTCCTACGCGCACGCAAGATCATGGTGATGCACAGCAACGAGAGGGGAGAGTGTTGTCTATGTACCAACGCAGACCGACTGCGGAAGCGATCACACAACATAGAGGAAGTAGTCGTACGTCTTCTTCCCGATTCGACCGATCCAAGCACCGTTACTCCGGCACCTCCGAGTTCTTGGCACACGTTCAGCTCGATGACGTTCCTCGGGCTCCGATCCAGCAAAGCGTCGAGGAAGAGTTCCGTCAGCACGACGGCGTGGTGACGATCTTGATGTACTACCGACGCAGGGCTTCGCCTAAGCACTGTAACGGTATGATCGAGGTGGAATTTGGTGGCAGGGGGCACCGCACACGGCTAAGGAACGATCTCAAGGATCAAGTTGTGTGTCTTGGGGTGCCCCCTGCCCCCGTATATAAAGGCCAGGGGCAGGGGTTTCGGCCGGCTAGGAGGGAGGCGCAGGGAGGAGTCCTACTCCCACCGGGAGTAGGACTCCTCCCCTCCAATGCTATTCCAACTAGGACTCTTGGGGGGAAAGGAGAAAGAGGGGGCTGGCCCACCTCTCCTAGTCCTACTAGGACTTGGGGAAGGGGGGGCGCCGGCTAGGCTTGTGGGCTGCCTCTTCTCTCTTTTCCACTAAGGCCTAATAGGCCCATTTGCCTCCCGGGGGGTTCCGGTAACCCTCCCGGTAATCCGGTAAAATCCCGATTTCACCCGGAACGCTTCCGGTGCCCAAACATAGGCTTCCAATATATCAATCTTTACGTCTCGACCATTTCGAGACTCCTCGTCATGTCCGTGATCTCATCCGGGACTCCGAACAACCTTCGGTACATCAAAATGCATAAACTCATAATAACTGTCATCGTAACGTTAAGCGTGCGGACCCTACGGTTCGAGAACAATGTAGACATGACCGAGACATGTCTCCGGTCAATAACCAATAGCGGGACCTGGATGCCCATATTGGCTCCTACATATTCTACGAAGATCTTTATCGGTCAGACCGCATAACAACATACGTTGTTCCCTTTGTCATCGGTATGTTACTTGCCCGGGATTCGATCGTCGGTATCCAATACCTAGTTCAATCTCGTTATTGGCATGTCTCTTTACTCGTTCCGTAATACATCATCTCATAACTAACATCTTAGTTATTATGCTTGCAAGGCTTATGTGATGTGTATTACCGAGAGGGCCCAGAGATACCTCTCCGACAATCGGAGTGACAAACCCTAATCTCGAAATACGCCAACCCAACATCTACCATTGGAGACACCTGTAGTACTCCTTTATAATCACCCAGTTACGTTGTGACATTTGGTAGTACCCAAAGTGTTCCTCCGGTAAACGGGAGTTGCATAATCTCATAGTTATAGGAACATGTATAAGTCATGAAGAAAGCAATAGCAACATACTAAACGATCGGGTGCTAAGCTAATGGAATGGGTCATGTCAATCAGATCATTCAACTAATGATGTGACCTCGTTAATCAAATAACAACTCTTTGTTCATGGTTAGGAAACATAACCATCTTTGATTAACGAGCTAGTCAAGTAGAGGCATACTAGTGACACTCTGTTTGTCTATGTATTCACACATGTATTATGTTTCCGGTTAATACAATTCTAGCATGAATAATAAACATTTATCATGATATAAGGAAATAAATAATAACTTTATTATTGCCTCTAGGGCATATTTCCTTCAGTCTCCCACTTGCACTAGAGTCAATAATCTAGTTCACATCGCCATGTGATTTAACAGCAATAGTTCACATCACCATGTGATTAACACCCATAGTTCACATCGCCATGTGACCAACGCCCAAAGGGTTTACTAGATTCAGTAATCTAGTTCACATCGCTATGTGATTAAGGTGTGATCATGTTTTGCTTGTGAGATAATTTTAGTCAACGGGTCTGTCACATTCAGATCCGTAAGTATTTTGCAAAATTCTTTGTCTATAATGCTCTGCACGGAGCTACTCTAGCTAATTGCTCCCACTTTCAATATGTATCCAGATTGTGACTTTAGATTCATCTGGATCAGTGTCAAAAACTTGCATCGACGTAACCCTTTACGACGAACCTTTTTGTCACGTCCATAATCGAGAAACACATCCTTATTTCACTAAGGATAATTCTGACCGCTGTCCAGTGATCTACTCCTAGATCACTATTGTACTCCTTTGCCAAATCAGTGCAGGGTATACAATAGATCTGGTACACAGCATGGCATACTTTATAGAACCTATGAATGAGGCATAGGGAATGACTCTCATTCTCTTTCTATCTTCTGCTGTGGTCGGGCTTTGAGTCTTTACTCAACTTCACACCTTGTAACACAAGCAAGAAACCTTTTCTTTGACTGTTCCATTTTGAACTACTTCAAAATCTTGTCAAGGTATGTACTTATTGAAAAACTTATCAAGCATCTTGATCTATCTCTATAGATCTTGAGGCTCAATATGTAAGCAGCTTTATCGAAGTCTTTCTTTGAAAAACTCCTTTCAAACACTCCTTTATGCTTTACAGAATAATTCTACATTATTTCCGATCAACAATATGTCATTCACATATACTTATCAGAAATGCTGTAGTGCTCCCACTCACTTTCTTGTAAATACAGGCTTCACCGCAAATATGTATAAAACTATATGCTTTGATCAACTCATCAAAGCGTATATTCCAACTCCGAGATGCTTGCACCAGTCCACAGATGGATCGCTGGAGTTTGCACACTTTGTTAGCACCTTTAGATTGACAAAACCTTCTGTTGCATCATATACAACTCTTCTTTAATAAATCCATTAAGGAATGCAGTTTTGTTTATCCATTTGCCAGATTTCATAAAATGCGGCAATTACTAACATGATTCGGACAGACTCAAGCATAGATACGAGTGAGAAGCTCTCATCGTAGTCAACACCTTTGAACTTTGTCGAAAACCTTTTTGCGACAATTCTAGCTTTGTGGATAGTAACACTACTATCAGCGTCCGTCTTCCTCTTGAAGATCCATTTATTTTCTATGGCTTGCCGATCATCGGGCAAGTCAACCAAAGTCCATACTTTGTTTTCATACATGAATCCCATCTCAGATTTCATGGCCTCAAGCCATTTTGCGGAATCTGGGCTCATCATCGCTTCCTCATAGTTCGCAAGTTTATCATGGTCTAGTAACATGACTTCCAGAACAGGATTACCGTACCACTCTGGTGCGGATCTCACTCTGGTTTACCTACGAGATTCGGTAGAAACTTGATCTGAAGTCACATGATCATCATCATTAGCTTCCTCACTAATTGGTATAGGTGTCACAGAAACAGTTTTCTGTGATGTACTACTTTCCAATAAGGGAGAAGGTACAATTACCTTATCAAGTTTTCTACTTTCCTCCCACTCACTTCTTTCGAGAGAAACTCCTTCTCCAGAAAGTTTCCGAATTTTAGCAACAAAAGTCTTGCCTTCGGATCTGTGATAGAAGGTGTATCCAATAGTTTCCTTTGGATATCCTATGAAGACGCACTTCTCCGATTTGAGTTTGAGCTTATCAGGATGAAACTTTTTCACATAAGCATCACAACCCCAAACTTTTAAGAAACGACAACTTTGGTTTCTTGCTAAACCATAGTTCATATAGTGTCGTCTCAACGGATTTAGATGGTGCCCTATTTAACGTGAATGCAGCTGTCTCTAATGCATAACCCCAAAAACGATAGTGGTAAATCGGTAAGAAACATCATAGATTGCACTATATCCAATAAAGTACGGTTATGACGTTCGGACACACCATTATGCTGTGGTGTTCCAGGTGGCGTGAGTAGTGAAACTATTTCACATTGTTTTAACTGAAGACCAAACTCGTAACTCAAATACTCTTTTCCACGATCAGATCGTAGAAACTTTATTTTCTTGTTACGATGATTTTCCACTTCACTCTGAAATTATATGAACTTTTCAAATGTATCAGACTTCTATTTCATTAAGTAGATATACCCATATCTGCTCAAATCATCTGTGAAGGTCAGAAAATAATGATACCCGCTGCAAGCCTTAAATATTCATCGGACCACATACATCAGTATGTATGATTTCCAACAAATCTGTTGCTTGCTTCATTGTTCCGGAGAACGGCGTTTTAGTCATCTTGCCCAAAAAGGCATGGTTCGCAAGCATCAAGTGATTCATAATCAAGTGATTCCGAAAGCCCATCAGCATGGAGTTTCTTCATGCGCTTTATACCAATATGACCTAAACGGCAGTGCCACAAATAAGTTGCACTATCATTATTAACTTTGCATCTTTTGGTTTCAATATGTGTATCACTACGATCGAGATCCAACGAACTTGTTTCATTGGGTGTATGATCATCGAAGGTTTTATTCATGTAAACAGAACAACAATTATTCTCTGACTTTAATGAATAACCATATTGCAGTAAACATGATCAAATCATATTCATGCTCAATGCAAACACCAAATAACACTTATTTAGGTTCAACACTAATCCCGAAATTATGGGGAGTGTGTGATGATGATCATATCAATCTTGGAACCACTTCCAACACACATCGTCACTTCACCCTTAACTAGTCTCTGTTTATTCTGCAACTCCCGTTTCGAGTTACTAATCTTAGCAACTGAACTAGTATCAAATACTGAGGGTTTGCTATAAACACTAGTAAAGTACACATCAATAACATGTATATAAAATATACTTATGTTCACTTTGCCATCCTTCTTATCCGCCAATCACTTGGGGTAGTTCCGCTTCTAGTGACCAGTCCCTTTGCAGTAGAAGCACTTAGTCTCAGGCTTAGGATCAGACTTGGGCTTCTTCACTTGAGCAGCAACTTGCTTGCCGTTCTTCTTGAAGTTCCCCTTCTTCCCTTTGCCCTTTTCTTGAAACTAGTGGTCTTGTCAACCATCAACACTTGATGTTTTTCTTGATTTCTACCTTCGTTGATTTCAGCATCACGAAGAGCTTAGGAATTACTTTTGTCATCCCTTGCATATTATAGTTCATCATGAAGTTCTACTAACTTGGTCATGGTTACTAGAGAATTCTGTCAATCACTATCTTATCTGGAAGATTAACTCCCACTTGATTCAAGCGATTGTAGTACCCAGACAATCTGAGCACATGCTCACTAGTTGAGCGATTCTCCTCCATCTTTTAGCTATAGAACTTATTGGAGACTTCATATCTCTCAACTCGGGTATTTGCTTGAAATATTATCTTCAACTCCTGGAACATCTCATATGGTCCATGACGTTCAAAACGTCTTTGAAGTCCCGATTCTAAGCCATTAAGCATGGTGCACTAAACTATCAAGTAGTCATCATATTGAGCTAGCCAAACGTTCATAACGTCTGCATCTGCTCCTGCAATAGGTCTGTCACCTAGCGGTGCATCAAGGACATATTTTTTCTGTGCAGCAATGAGGATAAACCTCAGATCACGGATCCAATCCGCATCATTGCTACTAACATCTTTCAACATAATTTTCTCTAGGAACATATCAAAATAAAACGCAGGGAAGCAACAACGCGAGCTATTGATCTACAACATGATTTGCAAAATACTACCAGGACTAAGTTCATGATAAATTTAAGTTCAATTTAATCATATTACTTAAGAACTCCCACTTAGATAGATATCCCTCTAATCCTCTAAGTGATCACGTGATCCAAATCAACTAAACCATAACCGATCATCACGTGAGATGGAGTAGTTTTCAATGGTGAACATCGCTATGTTGATCATATCTACTATATGATTCACGCTCGACCTTTCGGTCTCCGTGTTCCGAGGCCATATCTGTATATGCTTGGCTCGTCAAGTATAACCTGAGTATTCCGCGTGTGCAACTGTTTTGCACCCGTTGTATTTGAACGTAGAACCTATCACACCCGATCATCACGTGGTGTCTCAGCACGAAGAACTTTTGCAACGGTGCATACTCAGGGAGAACACTTCTTGATAATTTAGTGAGAGATCATCTTATAATGCTACCATCAATCAAAGCAAGATAAGATGCATAAAAAGATAAACATCACATGCAATTAATATAAGTGATATGATATGGCCATCATCATCTTGTGCTTTGTGATCTCCATCTCCGAAGCACCGTCATGATCACCATCGTCACCGGCGCGACACCTTGATCTCCATCGTAGCATCGTTGTCGTCTCGTCAATCTTATGCTTCCATGACTATCACTACCGCTTAGTAATAAAGTAAAGCATTACATCGCGATTGCATTGCATACAATAAAGCGACAACCATATGGCTCCTGCCAGTTGCCGATAACTCGGTTACAAAACATGATCATCTCATACAATAAAATCAGCATCATGCCTTGACCATATCACATCACAACATACCCTGCAAAAACAAGTTAGACGTCCTCTACTTTGTTGTTGCAAGTTTTATGTGGCTGCTACGGGCTTAAGTAAGAACTCATCTCACCTACGCATCAAAACCACAACGATAGTTCGTCAAATAGACTCCGTTTTAACCTTCTCAAGGACCGGGCGTAGTCACATTTGGTTCAACTAAAGTTGGAGAGACAGTCTTCCGCAAGCCATCTATGTGCAAAGCACGTCGAGGGAACCGGTCTCGCGTAAGAGTACGCGTAAGGTTGGTCCGGATCGTCTCGTCCAACAATACCGCCGAACCAAAGTATGACATGCTGGTAGGCAGTATGACTTGTATCGCCCACAACTCACTTGTGTTCTACTCGTGCATATAACATCAAACCATAAAAACCTAGGCTCGGATGCCACTGTTGGGGAACGCAGTAATTTCGAAAATTTTCCTATGCGCACGCAAGATCATGGTGATGCACAGCAACGAGAGGGGAGAGTGTTGTCTACGTACCAACGCAGACCGACTGCAGAAGCGATCACACAACGTAGAGGAAGTAGTCGTACGTCTTCTTCCCGATTCGACCGATCCAAGCACCGTTACTCCGGCACCTCCGAGTTCTTGGCACACGTTCAGCTCGATGACGTTCCTCGGGCTCCGATCCAGCAAAGCGTCGAGGAAGAGTTCCGTCAGCACGACGGCGTGGTGACGATCTTGATGTACTACCGACGCAGGGCTTCGCCTAAGCACTGTAACGGTATGATCGAGGTGGAATTTGGTGGCAGGGGGCACCGCACACGGCTAAGGAACGATCTCAAGGATCAAGTTGTGTGTCTTGGGGTGCCCCCTGCCCCCGTATATAAAGGCCAGGGGCAGGGGTTTCGGCCGGCTAGGAGGGAGGCGCAGGGAGGAGTCCTACTCCCACCGGGAGTAGGACTCCTCCCCTCCAATGCTATTCCAACTAGGACTCTTGGGGGGAAAGGAGAAAGAGGGGGCTGGCCCACCTCTCCTAGTCCTACTAGGACTTGGGGAAGGGGGGGCGCCGGCTAGGCTTGTGGGCTGCCTCTTCTCTCTTTTCCACTAAGGCCTAATAGGCCCATTTGCCTCCCGGGGGGTTCCGGTAACCCTCCCGGTAATCCGGTAAAATCCCGATTTCACCCGGAACGCTTCCGGTGCCCAAACATAGGCTTCCAATATATCAATCTTTACGTCTCGACCATTTCGAGACTCCTCGTCATGTCCGTGATCTCATCCGGGACTCTGAACAACCTTCGGTACATCAAAATGCATAAACTCATAATAACTGTCATCGTAACGTTAAGCGTGCGGACCCTACGGTTCGAGAACAATGTAGACATGACCGAGACATGTCTCCGGTCAATAACCAATAGCGGGACCTGGATGCCCATATTGGCTCCTACATATTCTACGAAGATCTTTATCGGTCAGACCGCATAACAACATACGTTGTTCCCTTTGTCATCGGTATGTTACTTGCCCGGGATTCGATCGTCGGTATCCAATACCTAGTTCAATCTCGTTATTGGCAAGTCTCTTTACTCGTTCCGTAATACATCATCTCATAACTAACATCTTAGTTATTATGCTTGCAAGGCTTATGTGATGTGTATTACCGAGAGGGCCCAGAGATACCTCTCCGACAATCGGAGTGACAAACCCTAATCTCGAAATACGCCAACCCAACATCTACCATTGGAGACACCTGTAGTACTCCTTTATAATCACCCAGTTACGTTGTGACGTTTGGTAGTACCCAAAGTGTTCCTCCGGTAAACGGGAGTTGCATAATCTCATAGTTATAGGAACATGTATAAGTCATGAAGAAAGCAATAGCAACATACTAAACGATCGGGTGCTAAGCTAATGGAATGGGTCATGTCAATCAGATCATTCAACTAATGATGTGACCTCGTTAATCAAATAACAACTCTTTGTTCATGGTTAGGAAACATAACCATCTTTGATTAACGAGCTAGTCAAGTAGAGGCATACTAGTGACACTCTGTTTGTCTATGTATTCACACATGTATTATGTTTCCGGTTAATACAATTCTAGCATGAATAATAAACATTTATCATGATATAAGGAAATAAATAATAACTTTATTATTGCCTCTAGGGCATATTTCCTTCAGCTCCCGTATCCAACGGATTCAACTAAAGAACACCAAGGGCATCACGCCCTCCCACAGGCTGCTTCGGGGCTTGCGCGAAACAAAGGTAAACCAGCCAGCCACTAGGCACGGGGTCGTGCAATACGACAACTATTAATACGCTGAACACGGGTTTTACATGAGGGGCTTCCCCTCCCAAAATGCTCTCACAAGCCATCAGGACAAAAACCTGAGTTCTATTCATGCAGGGTGAAGAAGACAGGAGCGATACACACTCAGTCGGACCAATCCCCCAATGCGTCCGCGGAAGCACCTCCTGAGCCTTCGCCGGGGTCACCGAATCCGCCATCGTCGTCTGCGTCGCCGCCAGCGGCGTCAGGGCCGCTCGCCGCGCCGCCCTCGTCAGCACCCACGATCACGTCGTCGTCGTCCAAAGCGAAGGCCCTGACAAGGGTGTCCACATTGTCTTCCACCCAGTGCGCCAGGTCACCTCGGACGGCCTGGGGGACTGGGGCGATGACAGCGTCAAAATCGAAGCGGGGATCCATGATCTGGAGATGGCTGAAGACACGGGAGAAGGCGTGCCCAAGCAGCGCGCGGCTCCTCTCTTCCACCAACCTATCCGCCCTTGTCGAACGCGCCTCCAGCTGCGTCACCACGGCAGTGAAGAACTGAAGGTTGCCAGCATAGTTGGCTGTGTGCGGCTCGCCAACAGCCGCCTCACAGATGTTTCCCAAGGCCGCGCTAGCTCTCTCTCAGAGTGTGGCAAGCATGGGACCGTGCACGTGCTCCAGGACCTGCCGCTGACGTATCTCGTCCGCGTTCTGGCACGCGACGCCCTCAGCCTCCTCCATCCGCTAGCGAAGATGGAACACCTCGGCCTGGGAGGCGGCCAACTCATTTTGCGCTGCCTCAATGGCGGCCCGGGAGGCATCGACCCGCCGCGTCGCCTCATCCCGTTGGGCCCTCAGGGCTGCGGTTCTGCCCTCAGCTTCGACCCGGATCATCCCCAGCTTCCCCTCGAACTCACGCTCGAGGCCTTGGCGCGCCGTCACCACCCGACGACAAACCTCCTCCAGGACACACGCGCTTCCCGCGCAGCGACATCGTCTTCTGCCTGCGTCACTAGGCGCTCCCTCATCTCCAGCCGCTCGTACTCACGGGTGCATTCGGCGGCTTCCAGCACCAACGCTTCCTCGCGCTTCCGAAGCTCAACCGGGTCGCCAAAAGCCACCTTCATAGATGCAAGGGCTGCCTCGCGCCACTCCGCTTGCTCCTCCAACGAGTGGCACCAGGCCAAGAGCTCCCGGGCCCGTTCTTCTGCTGCTTCTTGCCGTCGGTCTGCTCCCCGGGCCTCCTCAGCGGCCTGGGATTTGGCCGCCCGGGAGGCATCCAGCGACGCCTTCGCCTCTTCGCCGTCAAGGTCGCGCTGATGACGCGCGAGCGCAATGGCGGCCTCCAGCTCACGCCTCCCTGCAGCCAGGCGCAGGCCCTCGGCCTCCAGGCGCGCGTCTTCGTCAGCAAGATCCTCCCCAAGCAAGTTCACTGCGTCGGTCACTCTTCGAATGAACCCTTGGCGGCGAGCACGGCGCTCCCGGGGGCGCTCAAGCACATCTTCCACACCATCATCCGCCCCAAGCAAGCGCCGGGGGCCGCGAATCATCGTTCCTCCTCCGGGCAGGGGGCTGGGGGCTGGCGCCCTCGCGATGGCCGGGCGCGCCGCACCAGAAGCCTGGCCTAGGGCCAGCCCGTCTCTAGATGAAGGGCGCAGGAGGCGCCTCAACCAGTTGCGGTCCCCGACCAGACGAGAAGCCCACGGCAGGCTGGCTACTCCCCGAGAGGGCCCGCAGAGGAAAATCGCGGGGAATGAAGGGCCGCGGTGCACCTCGGGATGGTCCACCCCTTCAGACGCCCTCACCACAAGGGCAGAGCTGCTTGGAGCATTTGAGGATGGTAGAGGGGCGAAGCCAAAGGAGGCGGCACCTCGGTGACTTCCGCGAGCTCAGTCGGAAGGGGCCTGCAGAGCAAGGATCAGTAGACGCAACAAGTGGGTCAAAAGACAGGAAAGGAGAGGACTTACTCGTCGGTAGCAAAGTACTTCCGGCGCTTCAGCAAGCGGCAAGGCAAGTCATCGCCCAGGGCCTCCCTTTTTCTCCGGAGAGCCTCAAAGTCCACGCGGAAGCAGCCTAGGAGAGGTGCGTAGGAATCAACCAGCGAGGAGGACGGAGCACCAAGGCGACCTACGTCGAGGACCCATGCTTGACGTGCACAGTCAGTTGCCTTGCCAGAGGGCGCGGCCGGGGCCTCAGGAGCCTCGGCCCCAAGAGTCGGAATCAGCCGCGCCTCACCCGCAGCCTCGACAACATGGGCCTCAGGAGCTGCCCCATCAAGAGCATCGCCAGGTGCGGCCACCTCATCAGTAGCTCTCTCTCGACCCCCACTGTCTCCTGCCTCCCTGCTCCACCACTCGAGGAGGACTCACCCGGACCAACCGGAAGGGCAGTCACCGCCACAGGGTTCCCACGAAGACCTTGGAGGCCGACGGGATGTAGCCCCCACTCGTCAAAGGAGGGCATCTGCCTCACGAAGTCATCCCTGTTCTGGCAGAGGTACAGCAGAGCTCCTCCCCGCTGGATACTACCAGGGTAGGGGTCGCCAGTCAGGACCAAGAGCACCGTCCTTAGCGCCGCGGGCGTCAAGTCTTCTTCCTGAAGCCTCTTGTGATCAGCATGCCCGCTAAAGGCCCACATTCTACGCGAATGGCACTGGAGAGGAGCAATGCGGTGCAGCAGGAACTCCTTCACCACCTTGGGCGCTGTCACGTTGAGCGATCTCAAGAATGTGAAGCGGCGCCAGACGAAGGCGAGCCGGGGGCTCTTAAGTGTCTCCTGGGCCCAGCCTGAATTAGGTACGGCAGGCGAAGTTGGCTTCGCCAGCCGGGGGCTGGGCACCCCGACATCGACGAACAACCACCGCTCGCGGAACCCAGCTGGAGGCGGAGGGAGCTTGAAGTCAATACCCGAGGCCGCGATCTCAGGCACGGCGACGAAGCTCACGCACGCCGAGCATTGAGTGGGGTCGGCAAGGCTCAAAGAGAAGAAATGGCGTAGCAAGGCAACAGAAGGAGGGATGCCCATCAGCGCCTCGCAGACAAATGCAAAGACCGAGAGGAGGGCAATGGATTCAGGACCCAGATGCATCATGTGGATCTGGTAATGGGAGAGGACGGCGTTGAAGAAATCGGAGAAGGGGGGAACTAGACCCGCCCACAAGGCATCGGCAAAGTAATGAACTTCGGTGATTATCCTGTCAGTGGGGAAGTGAGACGTAGGCCAGGCCGTCGTCCTCCCACACTCGTTGAAGACGGTGGCCAGGGCCGGACTGAGCTTATCTAGGCACTCCAGATTGAGTATGATTGAGCGGCCGACGGCGAGGGCCACCGACAGCGGCGGGCGAGATGGAGACGCGGGCTTCTTCCCTTCCTCTTTCTTCGTCGGAGCCATGGCGGTGGGCAAGAGAGGGGAAGTGTCAGATGGGATTGGAGGCGAGAGTCGAAGTTCGAAGGGAGGAAGAACAAGGGACGTTCGAGCAACAGGAATAGGGGCGGCTGTGTACAACTGCGGGGCAACCTAGCAGGGCGCAAAATAAGGGAGCGTGGGCGAACGGTACCGCCCACGTCCAATCAACCGCCACGCGGCGCCCAAGGCCGCAGGCTGTTAGGGCCCGCGGTGCTTCGCCCCTGCCCTTTCGCCTCTCAGCACAGCCATGTCCATGCGCGCCTTGGGCCCAGGGGCTACTGTCGGTGTTCTGGGAATGGGGGTCCCCAGACATGCCTGCCTGCGGCCTGTGGCATGGCTCAAGGGAGGCCCAGCATGGCCCATCTTCATCAACACAAGGCTCAAGACCCTCGCGAGGGGCCAAGCCTCGCGGGGCGGACGACGTGGAGCTTCCTCAAGCACGGCCTCATCAGACTGGCTCACGAGGAGGCGGAGAGATCAAGGCGGGGTACCTCGCGAGGTGCCCATGACGCAAGCCATGACGATCGAGGGTGCCAGGCGGGCGCCAGCGCGCGCAGCGTACTTCTTTCCTCTTTGGTGCAAAGGGGGCAAGCGCAGCCGCGGAGTACCGAGGCATCAGGCAAAGGTTGCCATTTCGGTGCAATGAGACCAAGACCAGGAGGACTATGAGACGGAGGTCATCATGGAGCCCAGCACGGCGTCACCACAGAGCCTTTGGCAGGCGAAGACCAACTTTAGTCAGGATAAGTGTAATAGATGTTCCCCTTCGAATTGGCCAATTGTTGGCGCCCTTCCCGCTCAATATTTGGGAAGAGGCCCAGGGCCTTTGCCTATAAATAGGACTAGCCACTCCCAGGGGAGAGAGGCATCTAGACGGTCGACAAGAGAGAGGCATCTAGACGGTCGACAAGAGAGAGGCATCTAGACGGTCAACAAGAGAGAGGCATCTAGATGGTCGACAAGGGAGAGGCATCCAGACGGTCGACAAGTGAGAGAAAGGCAGAGAGAGTGAGTGAGAGAGATAGAGAGAGGTGACTGAACTCCTCCTAGCAGTTCATCGCCCCAGCCAAGAACAAACCCTCGCGAGGCTGTTCTTCCTTGTATTGTTCATCATCACCAGCCCCAAAAGGCAATCCACCAACCACACACTAGAGTAGGGTATTACACCACAACGGTGGCCCGAACCAGTATAAACCTTGTGCCTCTTGTGCAGTTCTTTCAATAGTTTAGATCTTTGCGAGACGGGGAGGTAGAAGGCGTGATCTCCGCGCGCACCCCAGTGTTCGAACCTTAAGGGTCTGCCGGAACCCGTGATCCGACAGAACTTGAGTCCTACATGTGTTTTGGGCTATGCCATGCCATCTTTACAGGGGTGTGTGCCATGTATTTTTGTGATCAATGTGGTGAATAGCACAAGCATGCAAAGTAGCTCTCGTGATGTTGCTGATTTCAGGGACTTAGAATTCTTCTAAGTCATTTCCCTGATGTTATTTTTATGCCATGTATTCATGTTGCTACAGAGTGATCCATGCCGTCGGCGTTCTGGGAACGGGGGTCCCCAGACTTGCCTACCTGCGGCCCGCGGCGTGGCTCAAAGGGGGCCCAGCATGGCCATCTTCGCCAACACAAACCCAAGACCCTCGCGAGGGGCCAAGCCTCTCGGGGGGCAGACGATGTGGAGCCTCCTCAGGCACAGCCTCATCAGGCAGGCTCACGAGGAGGCGGAGAGATCAAGGCAGGGTACCTCACGAGGTGCCCGTGACGCAAGCCATGACGACCAAGGGCACCAGGCGGGCGCCAGCCCGTGCAGCGTCCTCCTTTCCTCTTTGGTGCAAAGGGGGCAAGCGCAGCCGCGGAGTACCAAGGCATCAGGCAAAGATTGCCATTTCGGTGCAACGAGACCAAGACCAGGAGGACTACGAGACAGAGGTCACCGTGGAGCCCAAGACGGCGTCATCACCAGAGCTGTGCGCAGGCGATGACAACTTTTGTCAGGATAGCTGATACTTGCTGTCCCCCTTCAAATTAGCCCGCCATTGTTGGTTCCCTTTCCGCTCGATATTTGGGAAGAGGACCAGGGCCTCTATAAATAGGACCAGCCACCCACATAGCTGGGGGTAAAAAGGGTCTCTGGGGTTGAGAGGTTGGAAACAGATAGAGAGAGAGACAGAGAGAGAGAGAAAGGTGACTGAACTCCTCCCAGCAGTTCATCGCCTCAGCCAAGAACAGACCCTCGTGAGGCTATTCTTCCTTGTATTGTTCATCATCATCAGCACCAGAGGCAATCCACCACACCACACACTGGAGTAGGGTATTACACCACAACGGTGGCCCGAACCAGTATAAACCATGTGTCCCTTGTGTTGTTCTTTTCGTAGTTTAGATCCTAGCATGGCGGGGGCGTGCAGGTAGGTAGGAGGCGAAATCTCCACGCGCACCCCAGTGTTCGAACCTCAAGGGTCTACCGGAACCTGAAATCCGACATTTGGCGCGCCAGGTAGGGGTGCGCCGGAATTCGTCTCCCACCACCCCGTTCTTCTCCGACCATCGCGCCCATGTCTGATGCTCGTCGGGCCCGCGAGGAGCACCGGGCCGCCTTCGCTTCCCGCGTCGCCCAGACGGTCCCTGTCGGCGGGCGTCCTCGCCGTTCCCCGTCACCTGCCATCAACGCCGCCGCCGGCCCGGCGGGGGACAAGCAGCAAGCATCGTCCTGACATCTGTCCGTGCGGCAAGACGGCCGCACCGCAACTCCCTCGCTCACCCCAGCTGGCTCTTCATCCCGCACGCTCCGCGCGCCCATGGAGCCCCGCAACCTCTCCCCCGCCTATCACACTGCACCAATGCTCCCAATCGTCGCGGCCCTCCTGGGCGTCTCGCAGGCGCCGCCTACAAGTTACCACGTCAAGCCGTTCATCCGCCGGGTCAGCGCCGCTTCCACGCGGCAGGGGGCTCCCCTGGATCGGGCGGCTCCCGGGACCGGCCTGAGCTTCAGCTCGGAGGACCACCCCTCCAACTCGGCCTGCTCGGGTGCGCTCCCCATGCTGTGCACCCCCACCATCTGCCAGGTGGCCGTCACCAGAACTCTCATCGATGGCGGGGCGGGCCTCAGCGTGCCCTCAGTCGAGGCCTTCAACCTCCTCTGCATACCCCTGGAATGGCTGCAGCCCAGCCGGCCCTTCTCAGGCGTTGGGGGCAGGTCATCCAGCTCCTTGGGACAGATCCGGCTCCTAGTAACCTTCGGTACCTACGACAACTTCCGCACGGAGCTGGTCGACTTCGACATCGCCCCCATTGGCCTCCCCTACAATGCCATCCTCGGCTACCCAGCGCTGGCCCAGTTCATGGCCGCGAGGCACCCCCCGGGAGCAGCGGTGTCCTCACCGTGCACGGGGACACTGGGGATGCTCTGCGGGTGCTCAAGCTCGTCTTCAAGACAGCGGCGTCGGCACAGCCCGCCGCCCTGGAGGCCCCCGAGCCCAAGGGGGCTGCGCCCGCCAAGAAGAAATAGTTGTTCACCCAAGACAAGGCAGAAACCAAGCAGATACCCGTCGATGAGGACGGGTCCACCAACGCCACCTTCACCATAGGCGCCCACCTCAAACCCGAGCAGGAGGAGGCCCTAGTCGGGTTCCTCCGCGCAAACAAGAAGGTGTTCGCTTGGGAGCCAGACCAGTTGGCAGGGACCCTAGGAGTGTAATCGAGCATCACCTCAACGTGTGCCCCCAACGTGCGCCCTGTGAAGCAGAAGGCCAGGCGGTAGTCCACAGAAAAGCAGGCCTTCATCGTCCAAGAAACCCGTAAATTAGAAGCCGATGGGGGCATTCGCAAGGTCCGATACCCAGATTGGCTGGCCAACCCTGTCGTTGTGCCAAAGAAGGGAGGGAAGGAGCGTATGTGTGTCGACCTCACCAACCTCAACAAAGCATGCCCGCAAGATCCGTTCCCGCTCCCCCGCATCGACCAGATCGTCGATTCCACTGCGGAATGCGACCTATTATGCTTCTTGGATGCCTTCTCTGGGTATCACCAGATCAAGATGGCGGTAGAAGACGTCGAGAAGACAGCCTTCCTAACCCCGTGTGGGGTGTACTGCTACACATGCATGCCATTCGGGCTGCGTAACGCAGGAGCGACCTTCCAGCGGCTGATGCACATCACCTTGGGCCCGTAGCTCAGGAAGAATATTGAAGCTTACGTCGATGACATTGTGGTAAAGTCTCGGGAGGCCGGGACCTTGATACAGGACTTGGAGGAAACCTTCGCGAGCCTCAACGCAGTGAACCTATGGCTCAACCCAGAGAAGTGTGTGTTCGGAGTCCCCTCGGGCAAGCTCTTGGGTTTCCTCGTGTCCCACTGAGGCATCGAGGCTAACCCGGAGAAGGTCAAGGCGGTGGAAGACATGAGCCCGTCAAAGACCGTCAGAGAAATGCAAAAGCTCACGGGGCGCGTGACCGCGCTAGGGCCTTTCATCTCCAAGTTGGGGGAACGAGCCCTGCCTTTCTTCCAGCTAATGAAGAAAAAGGGGCCCTTCGAGTGGACTGAAGAGGCCGACAAGGCATTCCAGGATCTCAAGAGATACCTGACCAGCCCACCGGTCTGGTGGCTCCGCGCCCTCAGGAGCCCCTCGTGCTTTACCTCGCCGCCACTCCCTACTCCGCCAGTGTAGCCTTGGTGGCAGTCAGAGAGGAGCGCCGAATCAAAACCATGGCAGCAGCCCGAGACAAGGTAGAATAGGGACAAGGAAGGCCTATAGAAACCGCCACCGCGGCTGAGGAGGATCAGCCGCCGCAGAGGGGCGCACCATAGGCAGAAGAGCCCCTCTTCCAGATGGCCAGTCTCAGGAGGCCTCGTTGCCTCAAGAGGCACCACGGTCTCCGAAAGGAGCCACCAGCACTGATGCACTCCACCTCGTTGACCACCCAGTGTACTTCGTCAGCACAGTGCTGCGGGATGCAAGAGCACGGTACCCCATGCCTCAGAAACTCCTCCTCGTGCTACTGGTGGCTTTGCGCAAGCTGCGGCACTATTTTCAGGGTCACCCCATCAAGGTCGTCTCGTCATACCCCCTGGAGAGAGTGCTCAGGAGCCCTAATTCAGCTGGAAGGGTCACTGAGTGGAACATAGAACTGCAAGCATTTCAGCTTGAATTCAGCACGACCAGGGTCATCAAGGGAGCAGCGTTGGCGGATTTTGTGGCAGAATGGACAGAGGCGCCAGGCCTCAAGGCCTATGAGGATTGGTCCCTATCCCCGGGAAGCGAGGCGCCAGAAGGCTGGGTCATGTACTTCGATGGGGCGTTCTCTAGGCATGGCACTGGAGCTGGGGCGGTGCTTATATCGCCCACACAGGACAAGCTCTATTACGCCGTGCAGCTCTGTTTCCAGCAAGGTGAAAAGGTCTCCAACAACATAGCAGAGTATGAAGGTTTAATAGCAGGCTTGAAGGCCGCGGCTGCCTGGGGGTGAAATGCCTCACCATCAAGGGCGATTCGCAGCTCCTTGTCAATTTCTCCAACAAGGTGTATGAGCCGAAGGATGAGCACATGGAAGCCTACCTTGCGGAAGTCCGCAGGATGGAGAAGCAATTCTGGGGGTTGCAGTTGCAGCATGTGCCCCGTGGCACCAATCAGGAGGCCGACGACATCGCCAAACGTGCGTCCAGGCGGTTACCTCAGGAGCCTGGCATTTTCGAGGAGCGGCTCTTCAAGCCCTCAGCCCTGCCGTCATTATCAAACATGGCTCAGCCCCGGGGAGGAGCTCCCCCAGCCACCTGCCTTAGGAGCTCCGATCTGTGGCCTGGCCTCAGGAACACGCCTGCTCCTGATGATGGAACCTCAGGAGGGATGCTGGATCACGGAGCTCCGGAGCTACTTAACGCAAGGGACCCTGCCGGAGAAGGAGGAGGAAGCGGAGCGAGTGGCACGCCAGGCCACGGCAAACTGCATCAAAGACGGAGAGCTCTACCGGAAGCGACCAAATGATGTATCCATGCGCTGCATCTCCAGGGAGCAAGGGAAGGAACTACTGGAAGACATGCACGGCGGAGACTACGGACATCATTCATCGTCACGGACCCTCGTCGGCAAGGCGTTCCGCAGTGGGTTTTATTGGCCCACCGTGCTCAATGACGCCGTTGAACTAGTGAAAGCTTGTGAGGCCTGCCAGTTCCACGCCAAGCAGATCATCAGCCGGCAAGGGGCTTGCAGGATATCCCCCTTTCGTGGCCATTCACAGTCTGGGGGCTTGACATCTTGGGTCCGTTTCCTCGGGAGCCAGGGGGCTACCGCTACCTTTACGTTGCTGTAGACAAGTTCACCAAGTGGGCTGAAGTGGAGGTTGTCCGCACCATTCCTGCGGGTTCCGCGGTCAAGTTCATCAAAGGCATCGTGAGCTGGTTCGGGGTGCCGAATCGCATCATCACGGACAACGATTCGCAGTTCACCAGTAACCTCTTCAAAACATACTGTGCTAACCTTGGAACGCAGATATGCTATGCTTCAGTGGTGCATCCCCGAAGCAACGGTCAGGCCGAGCGAGCCAATGCGGAGGTCTTGAGGGGCCTCAAGACCAGGACGTTCAAGAAGAAGCTGGAGGCCTACGGCAGAGGTTGGTACGACGAGCTTTAGTCCGTGTTGTGGTCCATCCGCACAACCGCGACCAAGCCGACTGGGGAGACCCCGTTCTTCCTGGTCTACGGAGCCGAAGCGGTCCTCCCTCACGAGGTCAGACGTCGCTCCGCGCGGGTCCTGGCGTTCGACAAGGCGCAACAGGACGCCATGCGGGGGATGGACCTCGTGCTGGGGGAGGAATGCCGCCGAGAAGCCGCGCTACGAGCGGTGAGGTACCAACAAGCGCTGCCGCGATATCACTGCCGCAACATCCGCCCCAGGACTCTCGAGGTAGGAGACCACGTGCTCAGGCGGGTCCTCTCCAGGGAGGGGCTGCACAAGCTCTCTCCCATGTGGGAGGGCCCATTCAAGGTTGTTCATGTTTCCAGGCCCGGCTCAACGTGCTTGGAGACTCAGGAGGGAGTACCGGTCCAGAACGCATGGAACATCCAGCACCTCCAGAGGTTCTACCCCTGAAAAGGCCCGGAGCCTGTGAAGCAAGGCGAATGCCTGTGAAGCTATCGCGTTTTGGAAAAGGCCCGGAGCCTATGAAGCAAGGCGAGTGCCTGTGAAGCTGTCGCGTTTTGGAAAAGGCCCGGAGCCTGTGAAGCAAGGCGAGTGCCTGTGAAGCTATCGAGTTTTGGAAAAGGCCCAGAGCCTGTGAAGCAAGGCGAGTGCCTGTGAAGCTATCGCGTTTTGGAAAAGGTCCGAAGCCAGTGAAGAAGGCGAATGCCTGTGAAGCTATCGCGTTTTGGAAAAGGCCCGGAGCCTGTGAAGCAAGGCGAGGGCCTGTGAAGCTATCGCGTTTTGGAAAAGGCCCGGAGCCTGTGAAGCAAGGCGAGGGCCTGTGAAGCTATCGCGTTTTGGAAAAGGCCCGGAGCCTGTGAAGCAAGGCGAGTGCCTGTGAAGCTATCGCGTTTTGGAAAAGGCCCAGAGCCTGTGAAGCAAGGCGAGTGCCTGTGAAGCTATCACGTTTTGGAAAAGGCCCTGAACCTGTGAAGCAAGGCGAGTGCCTGTGAAGCTATCGCGTTTTGGAAAAGGCCCGGAGCCTGTGAAGAAGGTGAATGCCTGTGAAGCTATCGCGTTTTGGAAAAGGCCCGGAGCCTGTGAAGAAGGCCAACGCCTGTGAAGCTCGCCGCCCGTGACACTCTCATGTAATAATGAGTTGGGGCTGTACATGCCCCGGAGTCTCAGGAGCGCCGGCCTCAGGCCCTGGGGCTCCCTCCCACGCCCAGTGGCAGCACTTAGCTCCGCGCTGGTGAGAAGACGTCGAAGACTAGACTAGGTGCCGGACGCGGCTTTTCATTTGCTTTCCGCAGTTGGCTTGTTCCTCTTCATTTGAAGTTTTATTGAAGTTGCTGCCATCTTTGGATTGCGGTTCTTCGGCTTTTTACTCTCCTGCCTCGATTTCTCTTGTGCAAGGCCTCGCAAGGGGGAGAGCTGAGCGCCCTCGTGAGTGTTCCTATCCTAGTCACTCAAAGAGTTCGCGACCTGGGCCCCTTACAGGAGCACCCCTCCAGTCCATGCCCCACGGGCACCGCGACACAAACAAAGGGCCTAGGTCGGTCGCCCCCCTGCGGCCGGGGCCGGGAACTATCCACGCTCGGGCACATAGCCGGAAGGTACGGTAACGAAAGCAAAACGATGATTAACAACAATAACCCAAACACGCCCCCGCGGGGCTCCGCACTATTGTCTTTGTTACGCAGGAAAAAGGGAAAAGGAAGAACAAATCCGGTGCGGCTCGCCTCACACTGGCCCGCAGGGAAGGCCCGAGCTGCCTCCAGAGCTCAGGCGGACTCCCTCTCGCGCTTCACCAGGGCGCGACGGCGGGCGGACACGTTGCCACCCCCAAGCAGATAGGACGGCATGGAGGCTGATCGCGGCCACCGCTAGAGGAGTCGCCGCCTGAAGAAGAACTGGAGAAGCTTGAGGAACCCCGGACGCAGCCAGCCGCGCATGCGCTGCTCTCTCCATCATCGCGCGGATCTGGGTTCCCAGCCGCGGTCGTCACCCTCGGGGCAACACCCTGCGCGGCGACCATCTTCCCCAAACACCCTCACGTCGAACTTGAAGTGTAGGGTGCACTGGCGGCTCAGGCCACGCGTGCGGGCAAACGTCTGCCAACCGCGGGCCAGGGACAGGCTCCCGGCCGCGGAGACCTCCAGAGAGACCCATGAGGCCGGGCTGCAGCAGCCGTCGTCCTGGATCCAGAGGCCGCCCGGGGCGCCGGCCAGGAGCTCGCCGAGGAGGAAGCGAGGAAGCGGAAGCCGGGTGCTAGCCGGCTCCGCCGGCCACATGATGAACTCCGGCAGCACTTCAGCAGCACGAACGCGCGGCCTGGGGGGACGCGCGGCCTGGGGGGACGCGCAGCCGGAGCGCGCCCCCCCGGCTGCAGCAATCCGCTCGTAGTTGTGCTGAATATCGTCTCCACGCCCGCGGGGAGCCACCGTGGTGGCCACAGGATGCTTGCGAGCACGCCCTCAGCCGCTCTTGGGTGGGGTAGAGGCGGGCTCAACCCGGCAAGCCTTCCCCTTCTCGGCGGCCGAGAACCTCCTCGACGGGGCCATGAAGAAAAAGGAGAAGCAAGGGGGGATGAACTGGAAGGGCGCGCACCGGTCCATACTTATGGCTGGCGATGGCCAACCAACAGCCCCCATGATCGCAGGTAATTATGACCCGCTTTGCACGCAGGGACTTGTCCAATCCGTGCAGTTGCCGAGGCACCATGGGGAAGTGAAGACGCCCACATCCAATCAACCGCCATGCGGCGCCTAAGGCCGCAGGCTGTTAGGGCCCGCGGCGCTTCGCTCTTGCCCTTCCGCCTTCTTGCACGGCCAAGTCTGGGCGCGCCTTGGGCCCGGGGGCTACTGCCGGCATTCTGGGAACGAGGGTCCCCAGACTTGCCTGCCTGCGGCCTGCGGCGTGGCTCAAAGGGGGCCCCGCACGGCCCATCTTTGCCAACACAAACCCATGACCCTCGCGAGGGGCCAAGCCTCGTGGGGCGGACGACGCGGAGCCTCCTCGGGCACAGCCACATCAGGTAGGCTCACGAGGAGGCGGAGAGATCAAGGCAGGGTACCTCACGAGGTGCCCGTGACGCAAGCCATGACGACCAAGGGCGCAGCGTCCTCCTTTCCTCTTTGGTGCAAAGGGGGCAAGCGCAGCCGCGGAGTACCGAGGCATCAGGCAAAGGTTGCCATTTCGGTGCAACGAGACCAAGACCAGGAGGACTACAAGACAGAGGTCACCATGGAGCCCAAGACGGCGTCATCACCAGAGCTTTGCGCGGGCGAGGACAACTTTTGTCAGGATAGCTGATACTTTCAGTCCCCCTTCAAATTAGCCCGCCATTGTTGGCTCCCTTCCCTCTCGATATTTGGGAAGAGGACCAAGGCCTCTATAAATAGGACCAGCCACCCACATAGCTGGGGGTAAAAACGGTCTCCGGGGTAGAGAGGTTGGAAACAGAGAGAGAGAGAGAGAGAGAGAGAGAAAGGTGACTGAACTCCTCCCAGCAGTTCATCGCCTCAGCCAAGAACAGACCCTCGCGAGGCTGTTCTTCCTTGTGTTGTTCATCATCATCAGCCCAAGAGGCAATCCACCACACCACACACTGGAGTAGGGTACTACACCACAACGGTGGCCCGAACCAGTATAAACCCTGTGTCCCTTGTGTTGTTCTTTTCGTAGTTTAGATCCTAGCATGGCGGGGGGGTGCAGGTAGGTAGGAGGCGAAATCTCCGCGCGCACCCCAGTGTTCGAACCTCAAGGGTCTTCCAGAACCCGAAATTCGACACATGCCTCTTTTGAGCAAGTTCAGTAAGGATGATTTTGAGATATTGTTATGCTCTATCCAGCCATGTCATTGTTTGCAATTATGGAGTACCCTAGCATGACTCAATCTTGCTCTACTTTTGCTATAAAATGTTCCTGGTAGATTGTTTACGTGTTAATAAATTTTGCCGAGGTTTTTGTAGTTGATCCCTGCATGCTATTAGATTGTTCTTGCCATGGTTAGCTACTTGAACATGTCTTCTTGCTGGGTGTATGCTTAGTTTGTCATGCAATGCCTTGTGGTGAGTGCATCGAGCTCGCAAACATGCCTACATAACTCTGTTTTTGCCATGCCCAGTTTTCTGCTAAATCTAAATCTGTTAACGAACCTTGCTATGTTTACGTGGGTGCCATCATGTTTTCTGTGCCCTTTTGGCTTATGGTCAGTAAGGGACTTTTGTTATATGTTTTGAGTAGTTTCATGGCATGCCTTGCTTTGCCACGATATGTTCCTATAGCATGTTGATATCTTGCTCTAAACATAGCTTCCTGATGTTAAATCCTGACATGTTGTTATTTTCACTAATTCTTGAACCTGATATCTTTTGCACTTTTGCCATGCTTGTTTGAGCCTGCTATTGTGTGAATTAGCTGTAGCTCAGTGTTCATCTTTTGTCAAGCATCTTGAGTGGATCACTACCATGTGCTTTGTTGCTATGTTGGAGTGCAGTAGCTTATTTTCTTGTTGCATTCTCGATGCCATCGTGCCGTTAATCACAGAATAGTGCCATTATTTTTTTGCTTGCCATTTGCAAACCGTGCATCCGATTCCGGTGATCTTTATATCGACTTCGACCTAAATCAACTCATCTTTCCAGCCGCACTCTTGGTTTTCCAATTTGAGGCCTGGTTCAATCTTTTCCTTCCGGAGCACGCATATGCATTGCATTTTACATCCCGCATATCATGCCATGTTTTGCATCATGTTGCTTGCGTATTGCACCGTGGTTGATTGTGGTTCCCTTTGCTTGTGTTCTTGCTTTTGGTAGAGCCGGGAGACGAGTATGTAATCGAGGAACCCGTTGAGTATGCTTACGAGGATCAAGCTTACGTCAACTCGGAGAACTTTGCAGGCAAGATGACCATACCCTCGAAATCACTTCTATCTTTGCTTGCTAGTTGCTCGCTCTATTGCTATGCCTATGTCACGATACCTACCACATGCTTCATCATGCCTCCCACATTGCCATGTCAAACCTCTAACCCACCTTGTCCTAGCAAACCGTTGTTTGGCTATGTTACCGCTTTGCTCAGCCCCTCTTCTAGCGTTGCTAGTTGTAGGTGAAGATTGGAGTTTGCTCCTTGTTGGAACATGTTTATTGTTGGGATATCATTATTATATCTTGTTTACTTTAATGCACCTATATACTTGGTAAAGGGTGGAAGGCTCGGCCTTATGCCTGCTGTTTTGTTCCACTCTTGCTGCCCTAGTTTCCGTCATACCGATGTTATGTTCCTTGATTTTGCGTTCCTTACACGGTTGGGTTATAATGGTAACCCCTTGACAGTTCGCCTTGAATAAAACTCCTCCAGCAAAGCCCAACCTTGGTTTTACCATTTTTCACCTAGCCTTTTTTCCCTTGGGTTCCGCGGACTCAAGGGTCATCTTTATTTTAACCCCCCCCCCCTCCGGGCCAGTGCTCCTCTAAGTGTTGGTCCGAACCGAGCTACCTGCGGAGCCACCTCGGGGAAACTTGAGGGTTGGTTTTACTCGTAGCTAGTCTCATCCGGTGTTTCCCTGAGAACGAGATACGTGCGACTCCTATCAGGATTTGTCGGCACATCGGGTGGCTTTGCTAGTCTTGTTTTACCATTGTCGAGATGTCTTGTAACCGGGATTCTGAGTTTGATCGAGCCGTCCTGGGAGAAGGAATATCCTTCGTTGACCGTGAGAGCTTGTGATGGGCTGGGACACCCCTACAGGGATTTGAACTTTCGAAAGCCGTGCCCGCGGTTATGGGCAGATGGGAATTTGTTAATGTGTGGTTGTAGAAAACTTGTCACTTAACTTATTTAAAATGGATCAACAACGTGTGTAGCCGTGATGGTCTCTTTTCGGCGGAGTCCGGGAAGAGAACACGGTCTCGTGTTATGCTTGAACGTAAGCATTTCTAGGATCACTTCTTGATCATAGATTCTTGAACATGCTTTGCCTTCTCTTCTGGCTCTCATTTGCATAAGGTAGCCACCATATATGCTAGTGCTTGCTGCAACTCGACCTCACATACCTCTTACCTACCCATAAGCTTAAATAGTCTTGATCGCGAGGGTGTGAGATTGCTAAGTCCCCATGACTCACAGATTACTTCCAAAAACAGATGGAGGTGAAGATGATGCCATTCCAGGAGATGCGACTGAACTCAAGTGGGAGTTAGACGAGGACTCAGGATGCTACTACGTTTCTTTTCCAGACGATTGGTAGTGGAGCCCAGTTGGGGCGATCGGGGATCTTATGCATTTGGGGTTGTCTTTATTTCGGTTCCGTAGTAGGACCTTGAATGTATCTGGATGATGTATGCTATATTTATGTATTGTGTGAAGTGGCAATTGTAAGCCAACTCTGTACCTCTTTCTTATTCAGTACATGGGATGTGTAAAGATTACCCCTCTTGCGACATGCCTACAATGCGATTATGCCTCTAAGTTGTGCTCCGACACGTGGGAGATATAGCCACATCGTGGGTGTTACAGGGGAACCGAACAGATTAATCATGAGTTATTGCCATATTATCTAGCCTAGATTTATTTGAAAGAAACAATGGGGTTGCCTTGCTGTTTTCAGAGTTTTTCTTCTTATCTTTAGCAGCCTGCACCAAATTAACACACTAGCACTGCTATCATTGGCCAGGTCAGACAATAGGAAAGCAACATTGACACAATGAACATTTGGGCAACTAGACCACACCAGCCTACACCAAATTAACACAATATGGCACATCTATCATCAGCCAGGTAAGGTAATACGAAAGCACCATTGACACAATGAATGAATGGGCAACCAGAGCAGCACTACAATTCAGTAATGTGCATGATATGAAATAGTACACTCATGCAGCTCAGTATGCAAAACTACCAGGAAGTTTTGCTTACAAAAATCAACATTGTCGCCTTTAACATTTTGCTACAACTAAATTTAGATCAGATAAAGGTTGGATTCACACCGATTAGCAAAATACATGCTGATGTAAAAATATAGTGATATACAGCAGGTACTTACATCAGCATTGGAGCACAGAGAACTCCCGGAAGATACTTTCCTTGAATACGATCCCAGTACAAAAAGTCTTCTATCCTTTAAGCTTATTTTCTAAAAGAGAGATGGGTAAGAAACATGTAGAAAATATGATCAGAATGCTATAAAATTTCATGATGCGAGGATACACACACGCTTCTTAGAATGGAGTTGACATATTTTTGCTGGACTAGAGCGGACTAGTTCTTTGGCCACTGGAATCTGCTTATTGTCAGTGGGAGTTGGGTTTCTCTGTGCTAGAGCAGTATCTATGAAAACTAGAGTTGGTTTATTATCTCCTAGCGTTTGGATCTTTTGCAAAGACCTGGTTTGTAACCCTTCAGATTCTAACATAGCTGTCTTCCCCTTGAATGTCTTATATAGAAGAATGGTGCTTCAATTATAAAACATGCTACAACAGAGATGGAATAGGTACTGAAGAATAGAAATGCATGACATATTGACATGTATTCCCTCCATCCGGAAATAAATGGATGGGTCTAGGCGTATTTCAGTTCTAGATACATCCAGTTTTATCCATTTCTGCGACATGTAATCCGGACAGAGGGAGTATGATGTAAGAGCTAGGGATACGACAGGACAATAGTGTAAAAACCACTACTTGAATGTAAAATTGTATGCTAGCGGAATACATTATAGGAAAACACTAGGGCAACATATGCGTGTATGATTGGGAAACTAAGATGGCATTGCAAGACCACTAGAACATCACTTCAATGTAAAAAAAACATGGTATAGTAGACAGATGAAGTACATACTGATGAATAATGATGCATAAGATATTGAGAAGCATGATGTCCAAACTAAGCAGATGGCATTGCGATAGAGCAGAATGATAGTACTTGAATTTGAAACCATGTTACCATTAATGGAATAGGTACTGAAAAACAGGAAAGCATGCCATATTTACATGCATGATCAGGAGGCGAAGCACCAGGCATTGCAATAGAGTAGATGCACTCCAGGACATTATATGCATGTTGTACCCATATCAAGGGCCAAGTTAGACCAAGGACCTTATGGGGTGAATAGGATTCATCATCTTTTTGCAAGTCTTGTGAAGAACCGCCTTTACATGTTCCATCGTATTGGGTATCATTGACGTCAAGTTTGTTGGCCGTTACATTGCTCCGTGAGGTTCTTGTGGATAAATTAGTGTGTGCAATTATATCTAACATGCATGGAAGACAACTAGTAGTTAGATTTATGTAATGAGTGTCTGTAGGAGACGACATAAATAGTAGGATTGGGGTTAACTAGCAGCAACATGTCTCAAAAAATAAAGGGAGAACACTGATGAAAGCTACAGAATATGTATCGTTTGTACTCAAGATTAACTAGAAGTGGTATAATACTAAAATATTAAGGAACAACATAGGTTATACTAGAAGTGGTATAATACTAAAATCACCAGCCTGTGGGATAGCATTGGCTGATGGATGATAACTATGGAACAGCGTTACCTAAAGAACAAGTCCCTTAGCTGAACTATGGAACAACGTTAACTCTAGAACAAGACCCGTAAGAGATCAACATGGATATACAGTGAAATGTGATAATCTATTTTCCATGCTTAGATGAATAACAAAGCCATAAATGTTGCACACAAGTAATATGAGGGTACAACCTATCTGGACGCCATCCGTAGGAGTGAGCATCATGTGCTGACTTATCGATGGCCCTACAGTTGTTGCGGTTGTCCATGTCGAGCACACACATTCGATGCAGGGAACTGTTGAGTGGGGATATAGCTCCCTTCTGGTGTATGCTTCCCTTGTTGGAGCAGCTGCGGTGAGTCGGAAGATGGTGTGGCTGAAGATGCAGAAAACACATAATGTTAAGAATGACACATCTCTCTGATCTAAAGAAATACCCTAAGAGATCAACAGCAAGGTACGAGAGTGGTCACACGTCCGTTGACTGAAGACTAAATTGGGGTCACGCGATTTTATTTTATTTTGGTACTGTCCGATCTACGTCGGATGGCTTGATGACCGTCTTGTGCTTTGGCACCCACGCGGTATGAATGGGGAATTGGGAGGGGGAACCATGTCTTACGGACGCATTTGTCTGAAATGTGGGGGAGTTACAGTTCTACCCCTGCCTTTAGGATTCTCGTCTTGGGTCTGTGTACTGAGGGTCGGGGATAGTAGAGTAACTTTGCTTCTCCCAAATAGTGGGAGCGAGCGATTTCGAGCGAGGATGGCATGTTTTGAAATATAGTGGGCGCGAGTGACTTCAGGCGAGGAGGGCGTGTTTTGAAATATAGTGGGCGCGAGAGATTTCGGGCGTGGAGAGCGTGTTTTGAAATAGTTGGTGCAGGCTATTTCGGGCGAGGAGAGGGTGTTTTGCCGGCCATGGTTTATGAATTATTCGGCACATGTCATTTCGGTCGAGGAGAAGGTGCACTTGGATGAAGTTACGAACCTACCCTCGATGTACAACGGGTCAATTGATGCGTGTCCCGCATAGGCCAGTAATTTTGCGTCTCCCATTATTTGCTCGGGCGAATTCCACTGAGCAGAGGGTGTTTAACAGTTCTTTCAAATTTTGGGAGAACGAGCATCCATGTCTACCTTACCAAGTCGATTCGAATCAAATTTTGAAATATTAGCTTGCCACTTCTTTTTTAGATGGAGAGATGATGCTCGGGAGTAATGTGTTTTTACATGCTCGTTGCTAGTGATTTACTATATGACAAATAGTTGACCCACTCAAAAACAGGAATCAAACCCAAAATGAAATATCTCGATTCAATGAAATAGCTCGTTCACCAGGTCAAAATAGTGAACTAAATCCAAGATTGAACAACTCAATCGAGTAGCATGTTGTACAGTACTATGGCACTCCATGAACATGTTGAAAGTTAAATTAATGAACTTGTTTGATATACGCACATCTCCATTGATCTGTGGATTGCAGACAACACGTTCTCCAATTTTAATATTTGAATGCAAGTTTATATCGAAACATGGTTTATATCAGTCTTTGATGCATAAAACATGACCTACCCGTTTCCCGGACTCCTGCTCTCTCTCTCTCTCTCTCTCTCTCTCTCTCTCTCTCTCTCGCCGACAATCTTCAATTCTGTCACACGCATCCAACACACAAACCTTGTTGGTCCCTCTCTCTCTCTGTCTCTCTCTCTCTCTCTGTGTGTGTGTGGGGGGGGGTCTTTCTAGTTCGTATGCATATATACTCCATCTATAGGTCTCTCTCGCACACTATGTATGGTTCTCTAGTCCAAGCTAAATATCTTGGGTGCACTCATCGTACGCACACAAATTCCTTACCTCATTTCCCATAACTCTCTCACGCACCACTCTGTCATCTCGGAGCTCTTCCCTCTCTCTCTCTCTCTCAAACTCCCCATCTACCTGGGTCACACATACACATGCATATCTCACTCGCACTCGATAGACCCATCTAAAACTATATCTCTCTCCCTCGTTCTCTCTCCATCTCACATGCACACACACAATCTCATGCCTAGCCAAGTATGATGGTCTCTCACTCAAATGTAGGCACACGGAGTCCCCCTTTATGTATATGACTAACTAATCTTAGTCTCCATCACAAACATGTGCATGGTCTATCTCCATTTCTCTCGGGGCATCTTTCTATCACGCATGCACCTCCCTCGATCTCCCACACATATAGTCCCCTCACGATCTCAAGGGGATCTCTCTATCACAAACACATCCTCTCTCCCTCCCCGTGCGTCCATGTTCTCCATGTGTCCCTCTCGACCTTTGTTCCTTGTGGGCCAGACCTCTATTGGACATGTGCTATAGGGGTGTCTCTCTCCGTTGCAAACAATCACGAACTAGCTATCTTCGTGTATCTCCTCACCTCGCTTATCTATCTCGGAGATGCATGCATGATATGTTTGCATAAGAAACAAAAAACACACTCTCTCTAATTTATCGTTTATTGTCCCTTTCTCTTTCACACACAAACTCTTTTTGCACACTACTCATTCTCCTTCACATGCACTTGATCTCTCTCGAGTTAGGCACTGTAACATCCCAAATTTTTAATTTGGAATGTTAAACACTAGATCATCATGCATATCATATTTTCTTGCATTTTGGTCGATCCTAGAAATTTCACGCAACTCAAGGACCCTCGGAGAGAGTTGGAGATTTCGTTATTTTCATATTTGAGTTTTCTCACATGTTGAAAAGAGGATCATTTGATCTATTTATTTCATCTTCAATTATTTTTCCAATATCAAATTACGAGAGAGGGAAATAATATGACTTTTCCCAAATTTAGGAAAAAGAAGATTTAATAAATAGATTCAATTTGCTTTCCAGTGTTTATTTGCATTTTATTTGGATAGGGAAAAATGCGCGTTTTCAAAAATTTGCATCTAGGCCCCGAGAAAAGTTCATTTTATTCGACTCATTTTTAGGAGTCGGGGAAAATTTACTTTGGGAATTTTGGAGTTTGGTTAGATTTTCTTTCTTTTTTTTCTGCGCGCGTAACCGATTTAAAAAAAATCCGCAGCTCCCGCCTGGGCCAAGGCCCAGCCGGCCGGCCAGACTCCCCGCACGCGCACGCGTGCGCGCGCCGTGCGCAGCACCACCGCTGCCGCCAAATGGAGTCCTAGTAGGACTCCGCTCTGCCACCTTTTCTTGCCCCCTCCCCCAAGTTTTCTCCCCCCCCCCACTTATATAAATACCCAACACCCCCCCCTCTCCCCACACCAAGCCGCGCCGCCTCCCACCCCGCGCCGCCACCCGCGCCCCTCGACCGCGCCGCCCATGCCCTAGCGCTGCCGCCGCCACCCTTGCACCCCGCCACCGCCGAAGCCCCTCGCTGGAACCTCGCCGGAGGTAGCCGCGCTGCGCCTCTCATTTTCCCCGGTTCGGTTTTTCTCATAAACCGTTCCGATTTTCTTTTCGTTCGTTGTTTTGCTTTTCTTCCGAAACCCTAGATTGGTTTTTCGTTTTCTTTTCCGGTTTAGTTGCTTAGAGACCGTTCGCCGGACCGTTCGTCCTAACGAACGTGATCACCGGTTATTCCCGGTTAATGAAGGTCCGTTCGTTTAACCGTTCTTCTTCTTCTTTTCGTCAGAATTATTCCGCGATCACGATCTCAGATCCGATCTTCGTTCTAGTTTATCTTCTCGCTCGTTTATCGGAATCAGGTGATTCAAGCGCCTGGAGTTTCGTTTCGAAACCGCCGTTCTGACTAATCAACTTAAATGAGTTTTTGCTACGGTAAAATTTGACCTACTTTCAACTTGCTAGAACCGAGTTGTTTTCTTCCGTCGTTTGTTTTCCGTTGCTTTGTTCGGTTCGTTCTTTCTTTGCAACCGGAGTTCTTAAGTTGAACTATCTGGTTTGATCTCTTGTTCGAGTTTTACCTGTGCATTAGAAGAGTACTTATTGTATGCTTGTTGTTTGTCTGCGATAGATTTCCTGGATTGCGCCGCCTATTACTTCGAATCTCTAGGTCTCGCGGATCATCCGCAAGGCAAGTAACACTTTGATCATACCTTTTCTACAACCCGGTTTTATTGCATTAGATCAATCCTCACACATTGCATGATTAGGATCTAATTAAATTGTGGGATGGGAAGTAGATAAGGTAGTACCTATTACCTGCTTATTATGAAACCTTTGGGAGTTACTTCTACGTTTGCTTATTATGCCATGCTATGCTAGTAGACGTGGATTGGGTGAGTGATATCCATGACAGATGTGAGATTGATAATTTTAATGGTTTATCTAAGGTGGCAACTTAAGCACACATCTGGGTGGATTGAGGCACCTGATGTCTATCAGGACTTGCCTGTTTTCTTTTGGACCGCCACCCAGGCTCAAAGGGATCATAAGATCTTTCATACTAGAAACTTCCGTGTGCAGCCACAAGCCATTATGGGCTCTGGCATAGTTGATTAAGTCGTGCGAACTCTTACAGGGTAGACTAGCAGATGTAGGGGAAAGTAGGTGTACCGGTCTATCCATCGTAAGGTGCTAGCGCTTCTGAAAGACTGTGTCTCGGTCATCCGTCTTCTCAAACACCATGTAGTGCGAGAAAACCAATGGAGGCGATTGAGTCTTGTGGGGAAAAGTGCGCAAACCTCTGCAGAGTGTAATAAACTAATCATGATTAGCCGTGTCCCCGGTTGTGGACATCTTGAGTATCTAGTACTTGAATATCGTGTGAATCTCATCATGTTACTTCTAATTAATATTGTTGGGTTTTAATTGTTCACTTAATTGGGATCGGAATGCTGTCAACCATTCTCGATGTTCAACCACCATGATAGTTAAATAAATTTATTCCTTTGCAGTAGGGAAAAACTGGCTTTAGGCAAAACAGTAACCATAGAGCTTTCCACCAGCCAAATATGCATATAGTATAGTTGTTGCATTCCATTACTCTCTATGTGTTACATTGCCAGCATATTCCATGTGCTGACCCATTTCGGGCTGCAACTTTCATGTTGCAGACTTTTCAGACGACGAGTAAGGTGCTTTTAGGTCATGGTTCTATACTCAGTGATGCCATTGGAGTTGATGGACCCATTTATCTTCCAAGTCTTCCGCTGTTATCGATATTAGATGGCCTTAAGCCATATTTATTGTAATAAGTTCTCTTTTGAGACATCGATGTAATAAGTGTGTGATTGCCACTCTGCTATAAATCCTTCGAAGTACTGTGTGGTGTCAGCATTACTAATCCAGGGATGACACCGGAGCACAGAGACTTGATCCATTCGGGTCGGGTCGCTACAGAGATGGTATCAGAGCACACGCTGACTGTAGGACACGACCACTAAGTTAAAGCCGTAGATCACTATCTCCTCATTTTCTAACTCCTTATCTTTTCTACTCTTTAGGATGAAGGACGCGAAGATCAAGTATGCTCAACCGGATGAAGGCACACCTTTTGGATTTCACTTGAAGGAAGTCACCAAGTACCTAAACATTGGATTACCAAGTTTCACGGGAACCTTCAACGCCACTCTGCCTGAAGAGGAGCGCTGGAAGATTCAAGCCCATGTTTTGGGAAGGACATTCGCGCCAATCACGAAGCCCATAGATAGTGTTTTCAATGCACCAACCTGGAGTCTGGGAAAGAGCATGGCAGCCCATATCACCATAGGACGCATTGGAGAAGTTTATCAAGAAGACCTCAAGGACACTGTCTACTAGATTTGCGGACGCCGAGATGAACAATGGGAGTTAGTCAGCACCAAGAAGGATAGATCCATTGCATCTTTTATCCAGGAGTTAAACCAGCACATTCGACGCCACGAGAACCAGATGTGCAATGATATGATAGAGTTGAAGAATGCGAAGGATAGGATCATCGAGCTAGAAGGAGAACTGAAGGCTACACGCAAGGACTACATGGACGAGATCGTAGCTCTAGCAAGACACAACGGCGATCTTAAGCAAGAGATTGAAGAACTCAAGATGGAGCTAGCATCCAGGAAGGAAGACATGTACGTCGCATGTCCGGACAACTACATCATCATCGACGACACTGATTCGGATCCAAGTGAACCCGACTTTGAAGACGAAGCTGGAGCGGACATCATGGAGTCTTCCACCGGTTCAAATTTCTAGATGACCACCAAATATTAGTAGTATTTCCCCCATGTATACACTATAGTTCGAGCACTTTTGCGATAGCTAGATCGATTGTAAGCCCTTGTTTGAATTGAATGAAGTGATTTTGTGTGCATTTGCTCATGTGCATTGGGGTAGTGTATTCTCTTTTAGGTCTCAGTCTATTCTTAAATCTCGTCTTTTCTAAAACCCTCAGATGCCTCCGAGACGTGACAATGGATTTCCACCGGAGCTCACTCAGTTCATCCAGCAACAAAATCAATTGATGCAGATGTTGGTCCAGAACCAGCAGAACAACAACAACAACAACAACAACCCACCACCACCACCGCCACCTGTTGACCACTTAGCCCGTTTCCTTAGGCTGAATCCGCCGGTGTTTTCTAGTAGCACCGAGCCGATAGTAGAAGACGATTGGCTCCGCAAGATAGGAAGGGAGTTGACCACTGCAGGATGCACAGATGGTGAGAAAGTGAAGTTTGCCGCACATCAGCTTGACGGACCCGCGGCAGCCTGGTGGGAGAATTTCACAGCCACTTTCCTAGTTGACACTGTCACATGGGATCAGTTCCAGCAAGCTTTCCGCACTGCACATGTTTCAGCAGGAGCTATGGCCATGAAGAAGCGTGAGTTTCGCAACTAACGCCAAGGAGGAAGGACAGTTGGCCAGTACGTTGACGACTTCAGCAAGTTAGCACGTTATGCCCCAGATGACGTTGCTACGGATGCAACCAAGTAGGAGAAGTTTCTAGAAGGATTAAATGATGAGTTAAGCATGCAGTTGATGGTAGCAAGTTTCAACAACTACCAGGAGTTGGTAGATTGTGCCATCATGATTGAAGGGAAGCAACAGCAGATTGAGAACCGCAAGAGGAAGTATGGACAGGGGAAGTATAACTCTGAAGCCCAGCAGAAGCCCCGTTTTACACCTAAATCGGGATTTCAGTTTCAGTATACCCATGGAGGAGGTAGTTCGCACAACCAAAATGGCCACAAGAATGGTAATGGGAATGGAGGAAGCAACGGCCAGAACCGGACCACCCCATCAACCCCAACCAAGAGAGATCTGAGTTAAGTCACTTGTTTCAAGTGTTCCAAGACCGGAATTATGCTAATGAATGTCCTGAAGGCCAGAATGGAAATGGCAATGGGAGCTCAGGGAAGAAGCCGAACCCTTTCAATAGGGGACAAGTGAACCACGTTAACGTGGAGGAGATTGAAGATCAGCCTGATGCAGTAATCGGTAAGTTTTTGGTTAAGTCATGTACCGCACTCGTTCTTTTCGATACTGGTGCATCACCTTCATACATATCAAGGGGATTTGTAGAAAAATATAGCCTGCCCACTAGGATTCTTAAAACACCTATGCTAGTAAGCTCGCTAGGAGCAGAGTACATGGCCACACAAGGATGTTTTCAAGTGCCGTTAAGCATAGGAAGGCATGTTTTCCCTACAGATTTAATTATTCTGGAATCCCAAGGTCTGGATGTAATTCTCGGTATGGATTGGCTGTTGATGTATGGAAGAAACATCGATTGTGCTAGTAAGTCAATTTTGCTCACAACGCCAGAAGGAAGAAGGATCAAGTATGTATCCCGGCATGCGCCAAATAGGACCCAAGTAAATTGCCTAACAGGAGTTGTGCAGGAGGAAGTACCAGTGGTAAAGGATTTTCCTGACGTATTTCCAGAAGAGTTGCCAGGCATGCCACCGGATAGAGACATTGAGTTTTTGATTGAGTTATTGCCAGGCACTGGACCTATATCAAAGAGACCATACCAGATGCCAGCAAAGGAGTTGGTAGAAATTAAGAATCAGATTAAGGAGTTACTGGAGAAAGGTTACATACGCCCAAGTTCTTCACCTTGGGGATCACCCGTACTTCTAGTGGAGAAGAAGGATGGATCATTACGGATGGTTGTTGATTACCGTGGATTAAACGAAGTTACCATCAAGAACACGTACCCACTGCCAATGATTAATGATCTGTTTGATCATTTGCAAGGAGCTAAAGTGTTTTCCAAGATCGATTTGCGATCAGGGTACCACCAGTTGAAGATCTGAGAACAGGATATTCCGAAGACAGCTTTCACCACGAGATACACACTATATGAGTATACCGTTATGTCATTTGGATTGACTAACGCGCCTGCCTATTTTAGGAACCTGATGAACAAGGTGTTTATGGAGTTTTTGGATAAGTTTGTCATAGTGTTCATTGATGATATCCTGGTTTATTCAAGGAATGAAGAAGAGCATAAGGAACATTTGCGTTTGGTATTGGAGAAACTAAGGGAACATCAGTTATATGCCAAATTCAGCAAATGTGAGTTTTGGTTGAAGGAAGTAGGATTCCTCGGACACGTTATATCTGGAGAAGGGATAGCAGTTGACCCCACAAAGGTTGAGACCGTAACCGAATGGGAAGCACCCACGACAGTTGGAGAGATCCGGAGTTTTCTTGGACTCGCAGGATACTACCAGAGATTCATTGAGAACTTTTCAAAGATTACGAAGCCTATGACGGAGTTGTTGAAGAAGGATACTAAGTTCAATTGGACTGAAGAGTGTGAGGCTAGTTTCCAGGAGTTGAAGAAATGATTGGTTACCTCACCAGTGTTGATTTTGCCAGATCAGACCAAGGATTATGAGGTATATTGCGACGCTTCACGTCGAGGACTTGGAGCAGTGCTTATGCAGGAAGGGAGAGTTGTTTTGTATGCTTCACGACAACTGAAGCCTCATGAGTTGAATTACGCCACACATGATTTGGAGTTAGCAGCCGTAGTGCACGCATTGAAGACATGGAGACATTTCCTCATTGGAAATCATTGTGAGGTGTACACGGATCACAATAGTTTGAAGTACATTTTCACGCAGAAGGAGTTGAATCTCAGACAAAGGAGATGGTTGGAGCTCATCAAGGATTATGATATGAGATCGCATTACCATCCCGGAAAAGCTAATGTAGTAGCTGACGCATTGAGCCGTAAGAGCCATGTCAATACGTTGATGACGGGAGAGATACCAAAGGAATTAGCAGAAAACCTTCATGGACTAAGTTTAGAGATAGTTCCGAAAGGCTATGTGGCAGCATTGGCGATTCAGTCAACATTGATGGATAAAATCAGAGAAGCTCAGAAATCTGACAAGGAGATTGCTTCTATAAAGAAGAAAATGAGTGAAGGAAAAGCAAAGGGATTTCATGAGGATGAGCATGATACCCTATGGTTTGAGGACCGTGTTTATGTGCCAAATGACCCGGAGATCAGGAAGTTGAATTCTACAAGAGGCACATGATTCACCGTATTCGATTCACCCAGGAAATACTAAGATGTATTTGGATTTGAAGGAGACATTCTGGTGGACCGGAATGAAGAAGGATATTGCAGCATATGTAGCAGTTTGTGATGTGTGTCATAGAGTGAAGGCAGAACATCAGAAGCCAGCCGGATTGTTGCAACCATTGTCGATACCCGAATGGAAGTGGGATAATATAGGCATGGATTTTATCACAGGACTACCCAGGATGAAGGTAGGATATGACTCGATATGGGTAGTAGTTGATCGTTTGACGAAGGTAGCACATTTCATTCCAGTTAAGACCACTTACACCAGTGCTAAGTTGGCCAAGATATACATGACTAGGATCATTTGTTTGCATGGAGTTCTGAGGAGTATTGTATCAGATAGAGGAACCCAATTTACCTCAAAGTTTTGGAATCAGTTGCATGAAACTTTGGGAACCAGGCTAGAGTTTAGCACCGCTTTTCATCCGCAGACAGATGAACAGACCGAGAGAGTCAATCAGATTTTGGAAGATATGCTGAGAGCTTGTGCACTAGACTATGGATCTAGTTGGGAGGATAACTTGCCGTATGCGGAGTTTTCCTATAACAATAGTTACCAAACCAGTTTGAAGATGGCACCTTTCGAAGCCTTATACGGAAGGAGGTGCAGGACACCGTTGTCATGGGACGAAGTTGGAGATCGTCAGTTCTTTGGACCAGATTTGATTAAGGAGTCTGAACGAAAAGTTAAGTTGATACACGATAGGCTCAAGGTAGCGCAGTCCAGGCAGAAGAGCTACGCAGATTCTAAACGCAAGGAGACAGTTTACGAAACCGGAGATAGAGTGTATCTCCGAGTATCTCCACTATGAGGAGTTAAGCGCTTTGGAGTTAAGGGAAAATTAGCACTGCGTTTCATTGGACCATATAAGATCTTGCAACGTATGGGAGAAGTCGCTTATAAGTTGGAATTACCAGAGGGACTGTCAAGAGTTCATGACGTATTCCATGTTTCTCAGCTGAAGAAATGTCACGCCGAGATGGCGGAAGTACTGCTAAGAGATACAGTGCCGCTTGAAGCGATTCAGTTGAAGGATGACTTAACGTATGAGGAGAAACCAGTCAAGATTCTCGATTATGCCAGCAGAGTTACCCGCAGCAAGGTTACCAAGTTTTGTAAAGTTCAGTGGAACCACCACTCCGAGGATGAAGCCACCTGGGAAAGAGAAGAAGATTTTCTCAAGGACCACCCTCACCTATTTTCTAGCCAACCCGAATCTCGAGGGCGAGATTCATCTTAAGGGGGGTAGGTTTGTAACATCCCAAATTTTAAATTTGGAATGTTATACACTAGATCATCATGCATATCATATTTTCTTGCATTTTGGTCGATCCTAGAAATTTCACGCAACTCAAGGACCCTCGGAGAGAGTTGGAGATTTCGTTATTTTCATATTTGAGTTTTCTCAAATGTTGAAAAGAGGATCATTTGATCTATTTATTTCATCTTCAATTATTTTTCCAATATCAAATTACGAGAGAGGGAAATAATATGACTTTTCCCAAATTTAGGAAAAAGAAGATTTAATAAATAGATTCAATTTGCTTTCCGGTGTTTATTTGCATTTTATTTGGATAGGGAAAAATGTGCGTTTTCAAAAATTTGCATCTAGGCCCCGAGAAAAGTTCATTTTATTCGACTCATTTTTAGGAGTCGGGGAAAATTTACTTTGGGAATTTTGGAGTTCGTTTAGATTTTTTTTTCTGCGCGCGTAACCGATTTAAAAAAAATCCGCAGCGCCCGCCTGGGCCAAGGCCCAGCCGGCCGGCCAGACTCCCCGCACGCGCGCGCGCGCCGCGCGCAGCACCAGCGTTGCCGCCAAACGGAGTCCTAGTAGGACTCCGCTCTGCCACCTTTTCTTGCCCCCTCCCCCAAGTTTTCTCCCCCCACCTATATAAATACCCAACACCCCCCCTCTCCCCACACCAAGCCGCGCCGCCACCCGCGCCCCTCGCCCGCGCCGCCGCCGCCCTAGCGCCGCCGCCGCCGCCCTTGCACCCCGCCACCGCCGGAGCCCCTCGCCGGAGCCTCGCCGGAGGTAGCCGCGCCGCGCCTCTCTTTTTCCCCGGTTCGGTTTTTCTCATAAACCGTTCCGGTTTTCTTTTCGTTCGTTGTTTTGGTTTTCTTCCGAAACCCTAGATCGGTTTTTCGTTTTCTTTTCCGGTTTAGTTGCTTAGAGACTGTTCGCCGGACCATTCGTCCTAACGAACGTGATCACCGGTTATTCGTTTAACCGTTCTTCTTCTTCTTTTCGTCGGAATTATTCCGCGATCGCGATCTCAGATCCGATCTTCGTTCTAGTTTATCTTCTCGCTCGTTTATCGGAATCAGGTGATTCAAGCGCCTGGAGTTTCGTTTCGAAACCGCCGTTCCGACTAATCAACTTAAATAAGTTTTTGCTACGGTAAAATTTGACCTAGTTTCAACTTGCTAGAACCGAGTTGTTTTCTTCCGCCGTTTGTTTTCCGTTGCTTTGTTCGGTTCGTTCTTTCTTTGCAACCGGAGTTCTTAAGTTGAACTATCTGGTTCGATCTCTTGTTCGAGTTTTACCTGTGCATTAGATGAGTACTTATTGTATGCTTGTTGTTTGTCTGCGATAGATTACCCGGATTGCGCCGCCTGTTACTTCGAATCTCAAGGTCTCGCGGATTATCAGCAAGGCAAGTAACACTTTGATCATACCTTTTCTACAACCCAGTTTTATTGCATTAGATCAATCCTCACACATTGCATGATTAGGATCTAATTAAATTGTGGGATGGGAAGTAGATAAGGTAGTACCTATTACCTGCTTATTATGAAACCTTTGGGAGTTACTTCTACGTTTGCTTATTATGCCATGCTATGCTAGTAGACGTGGATTGGGTGAGTGATATCCATGACAAATGTGAGATTGATAATTTTAATGGTTTATCTAAGGTGGCAACTTAAACACACATCTAGGTGGATTGAGGCACCTGATGTCTATCAGGACTTGCCTGTTTTCTTTTGGACCGCCACCCAGGCTCAAAGGGATCATAAGATCTTTCATACTAGAAACTTCCGTGTGCAGCCACAAGCCATTATGGGCTCTGGCATAGTTGATTAAGTCGTGCGAACTCTTACAGGGTAGACTAGCAGATGTAGGGGAAAGTAGGTGTACCGGTCTATCCATCGTAAGGTGCTAGCGCTTCTGAAAGACTGTGTCTCGGTCATCCGTCTTCTCAAACACCATGTAGTGCGAGAAAACCAATGGAGGCGATCGAGTGTTGTGGGGAAAAGTGTGCAAACCTCTGCAGAGTGTAATAAACTAATCATGATTAGCCGTGTCCCCGGTTATGGACATCTTGAGTATCTAGTACTTGAATATCGTGTGAATCTCATCATGTTGCTTCTAATTAATATTGTTGGGTTTTAATTGTTCACTTAATTGGGATCGGAATGCTGTCAACCATTCTCGATGTTCAACAACCATGATAGTTAAATAAATTTATTCCTTTGCAGTAGGGAAAAACTGGCTTTACGCAAAACAGTAACCATAGAGCTTTCCACCAGCCAAATATGCATATAGTATAGTTGTTGCATTCCATTACTCTCTATGTGTTACATTGCCAGCATATTCCATGTGCTGACCCGTTTCGGGCTGCAACTTTCATCTTGCAGACTTTTCAGATGACGAGTAAGGTGCTTTTAGGTCGTGGTTTTTACTCAGTGATGCCGTTCGAGTTGATGGACCCATTTATCTTCCAAGTCTTCCGCTGTTATCGATATTAGATGGCCTTAAGCCATATTTATTGTAATAAGTTCTCTTTTGAGACACCGATGTAATAAGTGCGTGATTGCCACTCTGCTATAAATCCTTCGAAGTACTATGTGGTGTCAGCATTACTGATCCAGGGATGACACCGGAGCATAGAGACTTGATCCATTCGGGTCGGGTCGCTACAGGCACTCTCTTCGGTCCATAGCATATAGATTTATTGAAAAGTCAAACATCACAAAGTTTGACCATGTACGTGGAGAAAAACATTTACATCTATAACGGCAAACATATACCATTAGATTCATCATGAGATGTAGTTTCGTATGATGTATATTTGGTATTGTAGATATAAATAACATTTGCGTAAACTTGATCAAAGTTTCCAAAGTTCGACTACTAAAAAATTTACATGCACTGCATTATCGAGCAGATGGAATATCTCTTTCCCCCTCTCAGCTATCTGACTCACCACTCAGCCTTATCGGGGCTCCTCTATCTCTCTCAAACTTTATATCTCCCTGGTTCACACATACACATGTCTCACTCGTGCTACATATAGACCCATCCAACACTCTCCGCCCTTGTTCTCTCTCTATGTGACACACACCCCCCTAAGTACCATAATCCCTCACTCCATCATAGGCGCACACACTCCCCCCTAAGTATGATTATCTTTCACTAGCCATCAGGAACACGTGTATTGTCTCCTCCCATCCATACGTCTATCTCGATATCTCTCAGGGTATCTTCTATAGCGCGCACACCTTGTCACTCGATCTCCCACCCATGTAGTCCCATCACGATCTCCAGGGGATCTCTCTATGACAAACACACACTCTCTCCTTCTCATGTCTGCATTTTCTTCATACGTCTCCCTCGAACTCTCTCCCTTGTTTGTCAGACCCCTCTTGCCCACGTACTAGGGGTCTTTCTCTCTCGGTTGCAAACAACCACACACTATCTCCTCACCTTGCTTCCGTCGTCGAAGATGCATGTGTGATATGTTTGCATAAGACACACACACACACGCCTTTTCTCTACTTTTAGCATGTGTTGTCCATGTCTCTTTCACACATGCACACACACTTTTTCACTCATGCTTTCTATTTCACACACACACACTCTCTCTCTCTCTAGTTAGGGACTCTCTCACGTCCATAAGCATATGGATGTTTTGAAAAGTCAAACCTTAGAAAAGTTTGACCAGGTATATGCGGAGAAAAACATTTACATATGGAACAATCATTAGATTCATCACAACATGTACTTACTTCATACTATCATTTATCTTTCGTATTGTAGATATAAGTAATTTGTTTATAAACTTGGTCAAGGTTTTAATAGTTTGACTTTTAAAAAATGTTGGCACTACATTATCGAATGGAGGGAGTAGCTCTTTCTCTCTCTCTCTCTCTCTCTCTCTCTCTCTCTCTCTCTCTCTCTATCTCTCTGCTATCTCTCACGGGCCTCCCCTCTCACTCGAACTCTCTATACCAACGGATTATATGCTCACTGTGTCAGCGTATAGCTCCGTATATTGTTTAGTTGACCGGTCAACCAGTCCACATGCTGCCTTGTCAGCTCGTGTTCTCTATCTTCGTGTGCTGGCCCATGTAGCAGTGGGTGAAAATAAGTAAACTAGAGGCCCATCTGACATGCGGTGAAGTAAACAAAGTTGAAACCACTCGGGGTAGCACCCTGCACGCTAGTAAATTGAGGGCGCATTGAGGACACAGTTCTTCCGCGTGAAGGACACACTCGCGCACAATTCACCACTGTGCGGCGGCATGCACAGAAGGACGCACTCGCGCGCACCCAGCAGGCCAGCACACAACACACACCAGCACATGTGTACACCGGCGTCACCGCCGGTTGAGATGGATGGCGAGGCAGCCAACAAGCGGAGGCGGCTCGAGCCAAAACCGCATCCGGCGAGCCTGGACTTCATCAGCAGCCTCCATATGACATGCTACTCGTCATCATTGGCCTCCTCCCCACCAAATCTGCCGTGCGGACCGCCCTGCTCTCCCGGCGGTGGCGCCCCCTCTGGCGCCGCGTCCCCCTCAACCTCACCATCGATAGATGCCTCTACAACGGGATTGCGAACGCATGGCCGCAGTCTCCAAGATCCTTTCATCGCACCCTGGGCCAGTTAGACACCATGACATCCGCATTTTCAGTACCAACTGCAAGGTCCAAGCCAAGTTCGACGAGTGGTTCTTATCCCCCACCCTAGATTAGCTCGAGGAGCTCAACTTTGAAGCTGTACAATGTCGCTCTCCGCCGCCGTCCGCGCTCCGCCTCGCGCCAACGCTGTGCCGCGCCAGCTTCAGCTGCTGCTATCTTCCCCAGATTAATGTTGCACCCGCCCTTCTTCTCCCTCAACTCAAGCAGCTCGACCTCTTTGATGTTGTCATCTCGAAGAAGGCTATGGAGCACCTGCTCCGCAGCTGTACTGTGCTCGAGTACCTTCGTCTTGAGCAGATCCACGGGTTCATTAGCCTCCACATCGCCTCGACGACTTTCCGATGGATTTATGTGTCTTGCTGACCCCGCAACAAGACATCAATTGGGAAGAGATCACTCCAGATCTTCCACGTTATGGTCATTGAGAATGCGCCATTCCTTGAGAGATTGCTTGTATTGGATCTAGAAGGTCCAACAAAAATCAGGGTCATTGACGCGCCAAAACTGACAGCGTTGGTGCACTCGTCTGCCAAATTCTCTGAACTCTTTATTGGATCCGTAATCGTTCATGTACATCACTCATCTTTTTCTCCATCTTCTTGAAATTCACATTTTTAAATTTCTTCTTGATGTATTTACGACCGTCTTCCAGAAAATGATTCCCACAAGCTTGACCCAGTCTATGCGCATAGTGAAGATCTTGGCAATAAAATCTATCGTCCCCAATCTGGATCAATTTGTTGGATTCCTTACATGCTTTCCGTGCATCGAGAAGCTACTCATTGAGGTGAAACTTCTTTTCTATCAGTAAACGGTAATCACAACATAGCTCAATTTTTTCGTAATTTTCCCAAATTACGATGACAAGTGTAGTGTTCAAAACTGCATCTACGCACTGCACCGAAAGAAATGTTTTAGTATTTTTTCTCATGTGATCACCTGCATCATTTTTTGTTGTACTACTATAGTAGCCTAGGCTACTCATAGAGGAAAGTAACTTAGACTAGTAACTCTATGGTTACGCTAAGAGCAAGTACTACCTCCGTCCTGGTTTACTCTTCCTATTTTGTAGTATCAAAATTTGACCATAGATTTAACTGACAAAATGTTAATGCATGTCACTAAAAATTATATCGTCCGATTCATATTTGAACATAATTTCAAATGGTACAATTTTTGGTGACATGCATTGGCATTTTCTTAGGTAAATCTATGGTCAAAATTTTACACTAAATACAAGGTAGTACAAAAGTGGACTATAACGGCCTCCACTATGTAGGCCAAAACACGTGCCAAATTCACTTGTGATGCATTTGGCATCGATGCCCCTCCATTGCTCACCTGGTGCCCCAATCTGGATTACCTACTTTGCTCCGGTGCCAAATTAACTCACGCAATGAAAAAACACTTGTGTGGGAGAGAGAGAGAGAGAGAGAGAGTGAGAGGCTGGTGTAGTTGGTTTGATTGATTTGTTTATACATGTGGGTCTGTGTGCACAGCGATGCCAACTCTCTCACATCGCGAGAGCAGTGCCAAAATATTTTGATTTGACATTAATGCGTATTATGTGGCATACTTTTGAGAAATGTGGCATCGGCCACATAGTGGAAGGCAACAAATGCCCAACCTCTTCACGTCCTCCTAGGTAAATGAGAGGAAAGAGAAAGAGAAAGAGAGAGAGAGAGATAGATAGATAGAGAGTGAAAAAATATCACTAGCCAGCCAACCCTATTGTATGAGAGAATCATATTGGTACCTCTTGATGACACGACAATCTTATACAGCCAGCTGCTCTAATATGTTCTCTTCTTTTGCAGATAAAAAAGACCCGAAAGTGAAAAATGTGTTGCACTATAACAATCTCGTCGAATGCCTTGATCTCCATCTTACAGAAATTGATTTGATCGACTACCGAGGCAGCACATCTGAGATTAAATTGGCCATGTTCTTTGTTCTGGAGGCAAGTGTGCGAAAGGTAATGAGGTTTGGCGTTCTCTGGCACAACAATGAATGGCGTGCTGATCACCGCAAGCGTCTAAGCCTAAATGACAAAGTCTTCGCAGAAGCTGAATTTGATTTTGAAACATCAAGTGGCCAGAGAGTAGAAAATTTATTTGCCCATTAGTGACTTGTCAGGGCGTTGGATTTTAGTTTGTACGATAATGCTGCATCCACCTAAAGTAACAAAAGTTCTTACGTAAACTTCCTAGATTCCCTCTTCATATGTGCAACATTACTCCTAACATTTGTAATATTAGTTTGAAACTTGTAATATTGTCGTGTCCTATTCCTGTGTTTTCAAAATCCTGCGAATCAAAGAGGTCCTGAGTTGGTTATGATGTTGTGCCTGCCATCTTTCACCAATAGCCGTCGGATCTAGATCTGATGCATACAAAGCAAACTTCTCCAGTTTTGCACAAAGATGCCCGCACTTGTTCCCTATTTACAAACAACTCCTTGTCTCTCACAATAAGCCTTATCTTCTCCCCAACACATCTAGAAGGCCATGGAAAAATCTGGCGCGATGGTCGCTGCCGGTACCGTCCACCCCCAATCTTGGTGTTCCGTGCAATGCACGGGCATCTACGCACCGGGAAATTATGTCGAACACGGCTAATTGTAAGCGGGCTAGGTCTACAGCCATGATGATAGTGACTCCAGACAGTGAGGCTGACTATGTTATGCCGAACACGACACCTATACTCAGGTGTCATTTCTGGTGCAGGGTCTTGTCACTTCACTGCGAGGAGCAGCACGTAATAATTTGACCAGTGGGTAGTACAATGCTACTACATTGGTAGTACTACTACTAGTACTAGCACCACCATCTGGATTTAGTAGTACAACCACGTCCATCTGGATTTAGTATTTCACTAGCAATATCTAGTAATGCATGTCACAAAAAATGGTCTGTCTAGGACACATCTAGATGTGACATCCTGATGTCCACTATGTTTGTGGCCTGTTTTTTTTTCTTGTCTCAGTTTTTTTGTTCCTTGTTGCTATGTTATTTGTGGGAGATTAGATCTGACATCCTTGGAAAACATCTAGATGTGAATTAGACAAACTGCACAAAAAATGTACTACTCCCTCTGTAAATAAATACATGTGTATTGTTTTATTCCTTCCGGTAGATGGCTCAAATATGAAGTCTCTTCAATTAGACTACTATTGTACTCATCGAGCACTCAACTTTGTAAGCTACCAACAAAAAATTGCAATCAAAGACTACTATTGTACTCCCTCCACACTGGTGCATTAGTCACTTTACGAAAACCAAATAGTAATCCCAAAACTTTTAGGAACGGTGCATTAACTACCAACCTCGTTCCCTGTTTTTTGCCACGAAAAAAGAAAACACCCAATACGAGACGTGGGGTGCGTATGCATCCAATGACTTGAGACTACTCCCTCCGTCTAGGTATATGACTAGCCACAATGAAGAGTAACATACACATATCCCTAAACTATGTTACTACCTTTCATAGTGGGTAGTAACATAAGTATGATAACATGCAAAGCCTCATTTATTAGGTTATAGACTCATATTGCATTGGGACATGTTATGTTACAGTAACTAGCTAAGTTACTCAAACTACCTCTCTCCTCATTAACTCATTGCCACATAAGCAAATTTGCTGAGTTGGACTCGATGTTACTGCTGAAGTTACTCCCATTGTGGCTAGTCTAAGTCATCTTAGAGCAAGTGAAAAAGAGGAGTGGGCTCTCATGCAAGAGCCGCTATATGCGGATTCCTAGGCCGATATACAATAAATATGAATAAAGCGAGAGAGAAGATGAGAAAAAGTAGTACTCTTATAGCCAGCCTTATAGCTAACCTTATTGTATGAGTGGCTACAAGTGATGGCTCTATATGACATGGCAACATCATATAGCCAGCAGCTGGCTATACTATTAACCATGCTCTTGTGCACCGCGACCAAGACGAAGGGGAAAGTGAGAGAACTTAATGTCTTTTTGCTAATTAATAGGATTACATGCAATGAACTAACCACTGCATGTCATGTTTGGTAGTCTCAAGTCATTGAAAGCATGCACGGCCCACATCTCTCATTGGTTGATATGTCACGAAATAAGAAATGAGGAGGGAGTTAATGTATCGTGCCTAAGTGTTTTGGGACGAAGGGGGCGCAACTTGACTTACTGCACCTGCGTTTGGGTGAATGGCTCGTGGGCCCAATAGGTGGCTGGCCCACCTGTCATGCAGCCAAAGGAAGGTGCAGTAGAGGGCCGAGGAGTAGATGGCCAACACACACGTGCATGCAATGCAGTCTGCACATCTCATATAAAGGCTCCCTGCTAGTCCAATCTACGAAATCGTATGCACCAACACACCCTAACCAAGGGCAAGAGTGATCACTCCAATCGCAAGATCAGTTGACTAGAAGCTAGACCCATGGAGGCGATGAGCGAGAGCATCAGCCGGCTATGCCAGATGGTCCACAACGTTGGCCTGCGGCCTGACATCGAGGAACGTCTCCAGGTCATGCTTGAGGCCGCCAGGGTGAGAGGCCGCTTGGACGACAGCTTCGTCTCCTTGTTCGACAAGGTCCCCGTCGGCTTCCTCAACAAGTTCATAGTCGTCAAGAAGCTCGCGGACGACCTTGATGTATGCCTCCCGCCCACGCGCCCAGGCTCTGCAATTCCTGCCACCCTCAACGGCCTCTATGGTGACATCCTCTTCAATGCACTGGTGGGCCTGCGACTGCCCGCCGTCACGCCAGAGAATGTCCACCTCGAGGTCGCGCTCGCCGCGCAGCGCCTGGCGTGGCAAGACACCGTCGACATAATCACCCATGTCTACGCGCAAATCGTCCACAAGGACTACTACGTGCCAGAAGAGGATGATAGGTTGCTGTCGTTCTTGACCCGCAGGGCAACCTTGGACGGCATTGTTCAGAAGCACATTGACCTCGCCGCCAACGGCGCTGCTCCTCACACATCGGTTGGTGACCCGACTCACTAGGGCGTGAGGATGTCGTTGATGGATCCGTATGTATCTTTATCTTTCCATGAAATCCATGTAGTAGTATATGGTACTACTAGTAATTATCTTACCTTTCGCATCAACTTCATAATTTTTGTATGCACTCCATGCATGAACAGCGCCAGAACCAAACTTCTCATTACTCTAGGGAAAATCATTATTTCTATCTATCGGTCGCGCCATGGAGCAGAACCAAATTTTACAAGTTACAAGTTCCAAAGCAAAAGCATGCCGTGTTCGCGTCGCACCCCCACATGGTTGGTCTGGCACGCCGCTCAAGGGGGAATGTGTGTTGTGTTGCATTTTCACTTACAAGTGGGACTGCAGTTGAGCAAACTAACTATCGGCAAACCCCCACCCCTCCCACCACACGATGGCTGAGAAAACAGCAGGGAGAAGAGATGGCTGTAGCACGGACTCCAAGAAAATTGGTGTCGGACGGGACTCGTGTGGGTGGTGTGTGCCGTACTGCTAGATGTGAATGCTAGTTATGGCCCATGCCACCCCACTATATCGAGCCTATATTGAGGTGTTGGTTACGTAGAACAAATTTTCTGGAGTCCGTACTCAGCCCTCCTCTATCTCTCTTCTCAGCCAGCCAGCAAATGCGCGGAGCCCATCATCTGTTTGCTCACATGCGGTCCCACATGTCAGTTAAAACGCAAGAGGACCCACTGAACCTACACATCTTTCACCTTGATGTGCTGGTGATGAAAAACAAATCAAATAAAGATCTTTTGTGGCCGCTTTTGGAGTTACATAAGAGTAGTAAGATTCTATTTACAGTTTAACCCAAGATGCACATCACAACTTCAACTACCACTCCATTTTCTTGCATGACACGACCTGTATGGTGGATGTCCCACGTGTCGGCAAAAGGAGGAAGAACTCGACCAAATATTCTCCATATTTAGACCGGAGGAGTAGGAAACACGGCAAGCCCTGTGCCTACATCATACTACGTACAAGCCCACCTGACGCAGTCACGCTATCACCATATTTCTCGGCCTCCATGCGACACCTAGCTCTAGTTGATCTAACTAAAACTAACTATTGGTTGGCTCTAACTACTACGGATCCTGGCTATACTACTACGACACTAACACTCCAAGAAGTGAGTCGAAAACCATTTATAAATTGAGTTTATGACATGCATATGCAAATCTACCATTCATTACATACAACAAGTCATCAACACACAATGACAACGAGGATACATGTTGGATTATAGTTTAGTTCCAACAAAACATTCTAGTAAATACTAAAGTTTTCATCACACAACAAATAACAAGCAATGAAATGAACTTCAGCTCAACCAATCCTCGGCGTTGGAAACACTTTCTTTGAACCAGAAGTGATTCTCTGGGAAGGGGCAACTACTATCAATCTTGAGACCAATGCAGGACTAATCATCCAGGCTGAAGCGGCCTATGTCAGGACGCATATTGTGATAGCCACGGTAGGGAACCATAGCAACGTCCGAGGTATAGATACAGTTGCTTCTCATAAATGGTAGTAACATTGTGTCAACAGCAGTTGGATTGCCTTTCACCATCATTGGATAGTTTTGTCCAAGGAAGAGCGAGTTTCCTCTAAGATTATCAATACTAAATCAGGAAGAGGGTGTTGGTGCTAGCACAGTAGTATCCATCGCGAATACCCTGCAATGGATGTTGGAATAGGTCCAGAGAGTGCGACCATGGGAGACAACACCTACTTCCTTAGTAACATCAGCAGTGCCCTGTATACAAACAACAAGAGGTGATCCATCAGAATAAGTTGCCAGGCACCACATAGTATATGGGTCCCCATGCTCTTGATCATCATCATTGTCATCTCCCCCTTGGTTATAAATTTTTTTCAAATATAGGTGGTGGAATGTTCACAGGACCTTGGAAAGACAAGAAGGTTAATTAGTAAAGGGAAACTAGCTAACCCGCATGCATGTGGATGAAACAATTATAATTACGGTGGAAGACAAACGTATCGAAAGCATAAGGATTCCATGCAAAAATAGTTCCACGAGTGGTGGCAGCAAACACAAGACCCTCGTATTGAATTGCATCACAGTACTCATCCACGTATAGAAACTGATTTTTGAGCAATATCCATCAAGTCGAACCATGAAGGACGGCAACAGGCTTGTCGAAGGTAGCGACAATAGAAGCATTCCTATAAACCCAAGAGCGGATGGGAACTCGACAAATTGCTAGCTTCTGTAGATGACAGTCACCATGATCGTAGTTGAATGTACGTAGAACACCGGTGTGCTCAACCTCTGGGCAGTCTGAGATTTTTGGAAGTGGAACCCGGTGATGAGTGTACAAATTCACAAGTTCCCACTCGCAGTTGTACCCAATATAAACAACCCAATCTCCATTTGTGCCTGCCCAAGCCTTACCCTCAAGTGATGGCATCTTAACATCACACGTATCATTATCAAGCGGCATCAACTTGCATAATGCGAGGCCTCCATCATCCGTGCGCCAATCAGCAGCGTCACGGCGAAGAAGATACGGGAGATCAAACCACTCCTGGACCCTTGGGTTGCTTGTAATGATGTTATTAGTTGAGTCGAGAATGGTCTTGAACGAACCTACCATGCTAGCCGAGGTGATGACGTCGCACCGATCAATGAGTTCCTCCACCACATCATCATTCAGATTGGGGCAAGAAATAACGGTGTCGTTTCCGGTCTGTTCCCTCCATGGAGAAGACGATCGAACAATGGCAGAAGGAAGGGAGAAGGAAAATGGAGGAGGGACGAAGAGCGTGCAATAGTAGTTCCAAATCGAGAGCGAAAGGCTAAGAGTCGGTGGACGGTTGCCACGGTACACGAAGAGGCGCCCCGGCCTACATAGACGTCCATTCTGAAAGAGCTATGCTATGCACACGATAAAATCAGGATGATTCACAAACGATGGTTAAATCAGGCCGTACATGCGTATGAGTGAAACAACACAGGACGCTGGATTTACATATCGTGCACACGTCGGGCACTAGTATCGTCCATGGAGCAGTTTTGGTTCGGAAATTGTACAAAAGGACTCACCGTCATCTCACTAACATGTTGGAACGGGACCACATGTCAACGAAGAGGCTAGTGGGGAGCGGACGGTTGCTACAGAAGTCACACACTAACGACAAGGCCGTCCTATCAGACCTAGTGCCCGTGCGGGAAGGCTTCCGTCCCCCACATGAGCGAAGCCACTTCGCACCCCCACACGGTTGGTCCGCCACGCCGCTAGGCCAACTCCAATGCGTGCAGCTCAGACGCGTGCTCGCTCAACCCCCTTCCCCTCAACGCCCCGGAGCTACCCAACCACGGCTACGTGTTTTGCACACCCGGTGGCTGGATTTGGAGTGGATCCAGTCGGGCTTGAGCTCGCCCGGCTGTGGGAGGCTGCGCCGCGCCATGGACTAGTCGGGCACCGGGCCGAAAGGCCCAGGCAAGGCCACAAGGCGGTCCACCGACAGATACATGAATGGCGGTCGGCCGGGCTCGGTGTTGGCCCAAAAGCTCGTTGATGCACCGTTGCCACTCATTACGTGCGACGACTACCCAAAGAAGATCTTGTGTCGTGTGTCTACAACACCGGAACATCCCGGATGGGTGTTCATCAAGTGCTCAACCAATGGGGTATGTGCTACTTTAGCTTCGGTTGTGCTCTCGGATTAGACTAGTTGTGCTAACTTAAAATATTATTGTGTAGAATGGATGCAAGTTTTGGTATTGTGAAGAAGAGTACATTGATATATTGATAGAGCGCAATTTAGTAGATGTTCTAGCACTTTTAGCTAGAATAGAGGCTAGAGATGAGACTAGTGCACTTGTTGATAGAATAGGGGCTAGACATGAGACTAGATGCGAGGAAGCAACGTCTACTTCTTTACACTCAAAGAAGAAAGAAGCACACAAGATCGAGCATCCGCAGATCAACAATGAATGTATTGAGGAGGCACTACTCCAACTTACAGGAGCAGTTATGGAAGTTGGATATCTTCTAAAATGTATTCTTGTGGTTCTTGTTTTCTTTGGTCTTGCTTTTCTAGTCAAATTTTGCTGATGTATTTCCATGTACCAAAAATCAATGGCCCTGTTTGGATACTCTAACTCAGTTAGAGTTAGATTCTAACCTTGAACTAACTCTAACCAAAGAGGTGTTTGGATGGAAGGGTTAGATGGAGCGCGGATACGGCGAGGCGCCTTCACGGGCGGTGCAAGAGGGAGGGAGGAAGAGGACGAGAAGCTTCGAGAAAGTGGGGAGGGATCTGCTGTGGGAAGAGCGAGAGAAAAATATGTTTTTTAGTGGTCCCAAGAAGAACTAACCCAAATAAGCATATCTTGGGTGGGTTAGTTTTCTGGGGTGGGTTAGATGCAACTAACCCAAACTAACCCTCCTGTTTGGGTATTTTTGGGTTAGTTAAGTCCAAACTAACCCAAACTAACTCTAACCCATGGATCCAAACAGGGCCAATGATGAAAAAAAGATACGTGTTTGCAAAGAAAAATGTACATGGCCGGGATGCGTCCGCGCATTGGGCGCACGGCCACCGCATCCGAGAAATGGCCCGAACACGACCCCATTGCCCTACTCAAACGAACAGAATCTGGGTAAAACAAAGGTCCATTTGGGGTCGTGAGTTGGAGTTGGCCTAACAAGTGGGACCGCATTTGAGGAAACCGAGTATCGGCAAACCCCCACCTCGCCCACCGCGCGATGGCTGAGTTAGAGAAACGACAAGGTTGAAGAGATAGCTGTAGCACGAACCCCAAGAAATATGGTGTTAGATGGAAGTCGTGCTGGTGGCGTGTGCCATACTCCTAGACGTGAATGCTTGTTCTGGCCCATGCCACCCTACTGTACTATATATCGAGGATTCAAGGTGTTGGTTACGTACAGCGGACACATTAACATATGCCCCACCTCACACTGTGGACAAATTTCCTGGAGTCTGTGCTAGGTTAAAAAGTGTTCTTTGTGAGGGTGGGTGGCTGGTCTCAAGTTTAAAACTTCTTGTATTACGTATACGTAGACGTAGAGATAGTGCACCAGTTTTGAAAGTTTGAACCCAAACATCATAATGCAATTTGTACTAGACTCATCCGAGGACCTAGGATGATGGGATTCACAGCTATAGTAAAAACACCCGCCAACACGCGAAGCATGTGAAGCTAGTACAAATAGTAGTATTACTATTGTTGATTGGACTCATCCGATAACTTGTTGCAATGCACGTACAATTATGTATTCGAAAAATATTTTTTTGCCTCATCGTAGCACCCACTCAGAGAAGCGACTCGAAAGCCATTCATAAATTTAGTAAGTTTATCACAGGCATATCATTTTATTACATACAACAGGTCATGAACCCACAACGTCAACGACGATACATTCTAGTAAATACTAAAGTTTTCATCACACAACAAATAACAAGCAATGAAATGAACTTCAGCTCAACCAATCCTCAGTGTTGGAAACGCTTGCTTTGAACCAGAAGTGATTCTCTGGGAAGGGCCAGCTACTGTCAATCTCGAGACCAACGCAGGACTGATCATCCAGGATGAAGCGGGCTATGTCACGACCCATAGTGCGATGGTAGGGAAGCATAGCAATGACCGAGGTATAGATACAGTTGCTTCTCATAAATGGTAGAAACGTTGTATCAATGGCAGCTAGATCACCTTTCACCATCATTGGATAGTTTTGTCCAAGGAAGAGCGAGTTTCCTCCAAGACTTTCAATACTGAACCAGGGAGAAGGTGTTGGCGCTAGTACACTAGTATCCATCCCGAATACCCTGCAACGGATGTTGGAATAGGTCCGGAGAGTGCGACCATGAGAGACAACACCTGCTTCCTTACTAACATCAGTAGTGCCCTGTATACAGACAAGAAGAGGTGATCCATTGGAATAAGTTGCCAAGCGCCACTAAGTATATGGGTCCTGCTGGTCCTCATGCTCGTGATCATTAGCATCGTCATCTCCCCCTTGGTTATAAAAAATTTCAAGTATATGTGGTGGAATGTTCATAGGATCTTGGAAACACAAGAAGGTTAATTAATTAGTAAAGGGAAACTAGCTTACCCGCATGCATGTGGATGAAACAATTATAATTACGGTGGAAGACAAATGTACCGAAAGCATGATGATTCCATGCAAAAACAGTGCCACGAGTGGTGGCAGCAAACACAAGACCCTCGTATTGAATTGCATCATAGTACTCGTCCGTGTACAGAAATTGATTTTTGAGCAATATCCATCGAGGCATGGAAGTAAGGAAGGCAACAAGCTTGTCGAAGATAGCAACAACTTCATAGTTCGTGTAATCCCAGGAGCGGTTGGGAACTTGACAAATTGCTATCTTCTGTAGACGACGTTTACCATGATCGTATTGGAACTCATGTAGATCATCTGTGTGTGCAATCTCTGGGCAGTCTGAGATTTTTGGAAGTGGAACCTGGTGACGAGTGTACACATTCACAAGTTCCCACTCGCAGTTGTACCCAATATAAACAACCCAATCTTCATATGTGCCTTCCCAAGCCTTGCCCTCAAGTGATGGAATCTTAAAATCACACGTATCATTAACAAGCGGCATCAACTTGCACAAGGCGAGGCTTCCGTCGTCCCCGCGCCAATCAGCAGGGTCACCGCGAATAAGATAGTGGAGATCAACCCGCTCTTGGACCCTTGGGTTGCTTGTAATGATGTTATTAGTTGAGTCGAGAATGGCCTTGAACAAACCTGCCATGCTAGCTGAGGTGATGACGTCACACCGATCAATGAGTTCCTCCACCGCGTCATCATTCAGATCGGGGCAAGAATAACGGCGTTGTTTCTGGCATGTTCCCTCCATGGAGAATATGATCGAACAATGGCAAAAGGAAGGGTGAAGGAAAATGGAGGAGGGAGGAAGAGCGTGCGACATCAGTTCCAAATCGAGAGGGAAAGGCGAAGAGTCGGTGGACGGTTACCACGGTACACGAAGAGGCGCCCCGGCCTACATAGACGTCCGTTCGGAAATTGTACAAAAGGACTCGCCGTAATCTCACTGACATGTGGGAATGGGACCACATGTCAATGAAACATGGTGTTTAATTTCTCATGCAAAATGCAATCTGGCCGCGTTGCCCCACGGTGCCGCATTAGTTATCGACTTTATTTGTTAATGGCATGCCATTCAGTTTTGAAGCACGACTAACTGGTACTGTATGCATAGAAAATATAAACTACTCTACCACTACTCCACGTCTAGTACTAGTAGTATAAAAAAGATATATAGGCTGGAGCTTCAGCGCTTTCTTGCTAAGGGCTGCCCACTTGCTTCTCACACTATCACCCTCTCTCTAGATCTAAAAAAGACGGCCTCTCTCTCCCTCCTCACCGGTGGTCATAGATCCGCCAGGGAAGAAAAGGACGTGCAGCGTTGACACACTCATCATCGGTGAGCGAAGTCACGCACTGATTACAAGGCCGTCCTCTCAGACCTAGCGCCCGCGCGGGATTGCCTCCGTCCCCAAGCTCGCTGCCGTAGTGTGTGCGGAGGACGATGACCATGAGCGAAGCCACTTCCCACCGACCCTCAGGTATGCTACCTCTTTTCAAACCATACCCTTGTTCTATTGCCCCATCTGCCACATCGCTGCATGTGGATCTTTTTACACTCCACCATCTTCCCAATTTGCTATCCTCTGCTCTTCTAGTCACGCAGACGAAAACCTTAACTTGCACTATTAAAGGAAACCCTACTTCATGCAGACTAATCCATGTCTGGGTTGAATAAGAAAAGGAAGGGAGACTGTACTGTCCAAGATACTAGGCATCGAACCCACATCTAGGTTGAAAAGGGGGAAATCAGTAGCTAAAGAGAACACAAATGAGATGTAATCCACATATGATGCCTGGATATTTGTTGCTCTCGGCAACCACATCTCCCTCACCACTCTATGCGTCTATGGAGGTACATCGTACTGGTACGCCCACTGTCTGAATGGGCCTCCCATGCTCTTATTGCCACTTTTTTGCTGTTAGTATAACGCCAGCGGTCAAGTCAAGCAATGCTACTGCTAAAGTGATGCCACATTTAACTAATGCCGCACTTAGTCTAATGCCACTGATAAATTTAAGCAATGCCATTTAATGTCACTGGATTATTTCAGGGTTAGCTATTGATTGTGGATGTATTAAAGATTTTTCAGCTAAATCATTCTAATGTTGTTGCACAGCCAGTATACCAACGATGAATCTTGTTACTACATTCAGATTTTTGCACTATTAATTCTTATAGATTACATACCTCACTTTCATGAGATAACTCATTTTTTACAGTGTTAAGAGGAAAGGTCAAGAGTGGGAACCTCCTCCTCCGGCTGTTCTCTTGATTTGTTCGATCAAGTTTTTATATTTGATCGATTATCAAGATTGGGATAGAAATTTTTAGGTCCCCTCGAGCTTGAAATGATATTTACCTTGAAAGTACATGGTTTGCAATTTTTTTATACTGTCATTAGTTAATAATGCTAGTTACCTTCAGACTTTTGTATTTGGTTTAATGCTCTTGCACAGTTAGTATACCAATGCTGAAACTTGTTACCTTTACATTTTGTATTGTGAATTCTTATAGAAATCTTCCAGTGCTAGAGCTTATGGAAATCTGTTCAGTAAAACCATTGTATTGTACCCTGTAATAAAATAGCTACTCTATTGTTGCACTAGCCACTGGATTCACTACAAAAAAACACATCCGTGACGTTTTGGGCCGAACGAATTTTTTTCTGTCATACATATGACACTTCTATGACGATAATTGTGACAAAACCCGGTATCATCATAGATGTGGTGGGCTCCTACTTCTATGACAAACAATCATGACAGAAAATGGGCTTTTCGTCCTGGGCGGGCCAGAGACGCAGCTGCATGACATTCTTTGGGCCGTCCATGACGGAAAAACCATGGTAGAAGCGAAGGGAGGAAAATTTCAGGGAGTTCCCGGTTATGATGGGAGGTCGGGGGCCGAGCGATGTGCATTTCTCTCGTACACGTACGCGCATGTGTGCGAGGCGTTGGCTCTAACTAAACCCGAGTGAGGCGTTGGGCTCTAACTGAACCCGAGCGATTGCACTGTAGGCTACGCGTTACTGAACCTGAGCGATCGATCGATGGCTGTTAACTCAACCCAATCGAGCGATTCCTTCGCTATTGCTGCTAACTGAAGCAGATCGATGGGATGAACAGTGAGCGTTGCGGGGGGGGGGGTGGATGAACAGTGAGCAGTGGCGTTGCCTCTGGATGAACAGGACTCTGTGGTGTGGTGGAGGGCTGGATGAACAGTAGATGGTGGAGGGGTGCCCGTGGAGGGGTGGATGAACAGGACCCCATGGTGTGGAGGGCTGGATGAACAGTAGACGGTGAAGGGGTGGTTGAACAGGACCCCGTGGTGTGGAGGGCTGGATGAACAATAGACGGTGGAGGGGTGTCCGTGGTGGTGTGGAGGGCTGGATGAACAGTAGACGGTGGAGGGGTGGTTGAACAGTAGCCGGTGGAGTAGCGCGCGGTGGAGGCTGGATGAACAGGAGCCCGTGGATGAACAGTCGCAGGTGGAGGCTGGAGGAGGTCGACGGTGGATGAACAGTAGCTCGTGGAGGCTGGAGGGGGTCGACGGTGGAGATGAACAGTATCCCGTGGAGTCCCGTTTTGCGGTACGCCACACCCCTCCCGATGAACAGGACCCCCGTTTCGACCATAGCGCTCCAACACAAGTCCGTTTCCTCCATTTTGCGGTACGCCACACCCCTCCCGATCAACAGGACCCCCGTTTCGACCGTAGGAGGTCCGTTTCCTCCGTTTTGCGGTACGCCAGACCCCTCCCGATGAATAGGATCCCGTTTCGAACATGGCCGGTCGAACACAAGGCCTTTTCCTCCGTTCTGCGGTACGCCAGGCCTCGTTTCCATCGCCTGTTCCGTCCAAGCCCTCCCGATGAACACAACGCATTCCGTTGCCTCCCCATGATCATGACGCATTTCGTTGCCTCCTCATGAACACGACGATGACACTGTTTCTCCGTTCCGACCCAGCCATGTACACGAGCCCTGGCCGTACGTATGCGCGAGTAGGCGTTCGAGACCCCGCCCGTATGTACACACATGTGGCCGTATTTTCTTTCTTGCACCCTGGCCGTTGTACGACGTGTAAATGCTACGTGCGTGCCTCTACTACGACATGTGTGTGCCTCTACTATGGCACGTGCGTGCCTCTACTACGACACGTGCGCGCCTCTACATCGACCAGTATGTACGTACACATTCGCGACCAAAATTACAACGCTACGTATGCTTCAACCAGGTGGGTCCCGACTGTCAGGCACTTCCTTGCCTGCGAAGATGTAGCTGGTGGGTCCCAGCAGTCAGGGGGCGAATCATTGTTTTTGCCCGGATGCACTTCCTTGCATGCGAAGATGTAGCTGGTGGGTCCCAGCAGTCAGGGGGAAACGATTTTTTCGCGAAATACGGTGGCCCGTCCGGTGGGTCCCACTGTCAGGTGGAGGAATAATTATTTTGCACATAATAAGGAGGCACTTCCTTGCTGCGGCCGTGGACCCAGCTGTCAGCCCCTCCACGTACAGTCCATGTCCGATGGAAGTCGTTCCTTGACCATGTTGACCACGCCGTGCCGAGAGCACCAGGGCGGTGGACGACGACAAGGCCTAGGAAGGGGACGACACGGAGGTAGGGAAGACTCGGAAGTGGATGCCCAAGCAGAGGGGAGTACGATTGTACGAGGGTTTACTGGTTTGTCTGCCGTCGCCGGAGAATAACAACAGGTGTGGGTGAGTAGAGGGATGGCTTGGCCAGTGATGGGAGTACGGTCGGGCGGTGAGGCCTGCGCGGCAGCACAACCGGCCGCGAGGAGGAGTGAGCAGGCAGTCCCGCCTGCGCTTGTTTGAGTGGCTGTTGCAGGAAGAGCAGAGATTGAAGAAGCACGACGGCCGTTGGATGGACATCCAACAGTTAGTGCTTGTGCATCAACCTTTTTTAGGAAAGCCTCAAATCTGTGGGAAACAGCATACAACCCATCTACCATTATTTCTAATAATTTACATCCCATTTGCTAATTCTTAAGGTTTTTTTGGAGCCCATATTCTTTTTGTTAGCATTACAGCCCATATTGTGGCAACAGTTAAAAATTTATACGAAATTTTGCATATTTTGGTGCGCTCCGAACTATTTTTAATCCCAAAATTTTGACTCACATTCAAAAATAAATGTATATCAATATAAAATCCAACAAATTCTCCATGCATAAAAATTAATGTAATTAAAATCTTGAAATGAAAAAAAAAGATATTTGAAACTAATTGCCGGTTTGATGTGTTTTAAAAATGTACAACCCATTGCTCATTACTGATGGGCCATTTTCTCGGCCAGCCGAATGAAAACTCTCCTCGTCTTGTAAGATTTGCAGCCCAACAGGCCTGACAAAGCAACTTACTTGGCAAATCACAAAAAAACTGGGCTATGGTCGTGGACCCAACTGTCAGCCTCTCCATGTATAGTACTCTTCCGACGGAAGTCGTTCCTTGACCATGTTGACCACGCCGCGCGGAGAGCACCACGGCGGTGGACGACGGCGATGCCAAGGAAGGGGATGACGCGGCAGTGGAAGCCCGCGCGAAGAGGACTACGAGGGTTCACTGGTTTGGCTGCGGTGTGAGGCTGCCGTCGCCGCAGGGCCTGGCCAGCAGTGGGAATAGTAGGGGGCGGTGAGGCCTCTGCGGCAGCACAGCCGGCCACGGGAGGCAGGAGCGTGCGGCACGACCGACACTGCTTTGGGCGGCTGGAGCAAGAAGACCAGAGGTTGAAGAAGCACTACGGTCGTTGGATGGACATCGTACTATCACTAGAGCTAGAATCGTTCATATTGACTAAGTTGACAAAGCCCTTCGTCCCCGTCAACTTAGTAGGCCCACAAGTCAGTCTCCCAGCAAGGTGGGTCCCAGCTAGCCGGGGGAGTATTCTTTTTTTTTGTGCATAATAAGGAGGCACTTCCGGTGGGTCCGAGCTGACAACGGGGGGAACGTTTTTTGCGAAATAAGGTGGCCCGTCCGGTGGGTCCCAGAAGTCAGCGGGAAACGATTTTTTCGCAAAATACTGGTGGCCCGTCCGGTGGGTCCCCGCTGTCAGGTGGAGGAATAATTATTTTCCACGTAATAAGGAGGCACTTCCTTGAGGCTGTCGTGGACCCAGCTGTCAGCCTCTCCACGTACAGTACTCTTCCGATGGAATTCAGTCATTGACCACGTTGACCACGCCGCGCCAAGAGCACCAGGGTGGTGGACGATGGTGAGGACTAGGAAGGGGACGACTCGGAGCCGGGGAAGACGCAGCAGTGGATGCCCACGCGAAGAGGAGTACGAGGGTTCACTGGTTCGGCTGCGGTGTGAGGCTGCTGTCGCCGCAGAATAACAGGGCAGTGTGGGTGAGTAGAGGGATGGCCTGGCCAGCGATGGGAGTAGTAGGGGGCGGTGAGGCCTCTGCGGCATCACAGCCGGCCACGGGAGGCAGGAGCACGCGGCACGACCGGCGCTAGTTTGGGCGGCTGGAGCAAGAAGACCAGAGGTTGAAGAAGCACTACGGCCGTTGGATGAATATGTACGGTAACATGAGCTAGAATCATTCATATTGACTAAGTTGACAAAGCCCTCCATCGCTGTCAGCTTGGTAGGCCCACAAGTCAGCCTCCCACTATGCTGGGTTCCAGCTGGCAGGGGGAATATTCATTTTTTTGTGCGTAATAAGGAGGCACTTCCTTGCGTGCGAAGATAGCTGGTGGGTCCGACATGTCAACGGGGGGCACTTTATTTCGCGAAATACAGAGGCCCTTCCGGTGGGTCCTAGATGTCAGGTGGAGGAATCATTATTTTGCGCGTACTAAGGAGGCATTTCCTTGTGTGCGGCCGTGGACCCAGCTGTCAGCCTCTCCACGCACAGTCTACTTTCGATGGTGTCATTCGTTGACCATGTTGACCACGCCACGCCGAGCGCATCCAAGGTGGTGGACGATGGCGAGGCCCCGGACAGCAACGAGCCGGAGATGGGAAGACGTGGGAGTAGAGTCGCAGACATAGAGGTGTACGAGGGTTAACTGGTTCTAGTGCGGTGTGGTTCGGCAGTTGATGGAGAAGAACAGGAGGTGTGGAGGGGTGTAGGGATGGCTTTGCCAACGGTGGAGTAGCGCTTCATAGCGAAGCATGATAAGCAGAGCTGCTAACAGCAGGAGGCGGGAGGTGGTCCCGGCGGCGCTGGAGGAAGAAGACGAGAGATTGAAGATGGATGCCGGTCGTTGGATGTAAATCCAACGGCTAACATGTCAGAATCATTTGTTGACTAAATTGACAACGACTTGCATTGGCTTCGACCTATTGGCCCACACTTCAGCCTCCAAAAATGTGGCACGTATTCAACCCATTTTTTTAGAATTTACAGTCTTTTTTTTGCGCGGTAGAATTTACAGTCAATTTGATCTTTTTTTTGAATTACAGCCATTAGCTGGGCTGGGTGAACAAATAATGTAGCGTCCATGCGGCCCGTTTATTTTATTTCCTAAAAAATTATAGCCCATTTGCACTTTCTCGAAATACACGATTTTGCTGGGCTAATTCTAATTATAATGTTGGGTTGGGCCAGCAATGTTATCAAAAAATAAAAAGGGGCTGAGCATTTTTTTATAAATATATTTAAATAATAAGTGATATTATTACATTCGTCCTTAAATTTACAGTCTTACCAAGCTTTATATAATAACATATAAAATATATTTTTTAGAAAAACAGGGAGCATCTCCCCGGTTCCATTGCTGAGAACGAAACCACAACATATTCTGATACAACAGCTCAAAGAGAAGTTTGAAAGCAAAGGTAGAAAAGCTACAAACTAGGGGGGTGGATGAACAAGTTCTCTGAATAACACAAATCACCCGAGCGGTGCCAAATGCAGAGCGGATTGAGCACTCAAATGACACAACGAGGGTCCAGCGAAGCCTTCATGGTCTTCAGCCGAGGGGTCATGTCAGCCTGCGACGACCAGTAACCAAGTGGAGACACCGGGATGGAAGGCATAGCATGGTGGATGTCCCTCTTTTTCGGCGCCAGGTGCCCATCATCTTCATCAGAGATCTTGAGACGAGCCCACGGGTCTAGCCCCAGAGCAGGCCGAGCCTTGTTCAGCCACAAGTGATCACCAACGGTTTCTGGAGGGATCTTGTTAGGGTTTCCACGAAGCTCATCAACTTGTCCTTGTCTGATCCAGAGGAGAGAATCGCCCAGTTCCTCACCATGTTCCTGATCAACCTCAAGACCTGCGGAATGGAAATCCAGGAGGTGTTACTAAAAATCATAGCATTTCTATATTTCCAGAGGCACCAAAGGACAGCTGAGCTAATAGTGTTTAAAACTGAGCACTTTTTGGTAGCAATCCAGAATCTGGCGACAGATTCGAAGGATGAGCCAATCTGACTAGAGAAATATTCCTCAATGTGGGCCCAGAGATGTTTAGCAACTATACATTCAAAAAATAGGTGAGAACATGACTCTTGTTCCAAGCAGTAAACACAATCAGGGGGTTTGATGATGTGTCTCTTCCTAAGGTTATCCCTAGTCATCAATTTGTTTTTGGGGAGAAGCCAGAGAAATACATAAATTTTAGGGGGAACTCTCAATTTCCAGACAACAGGGATAAACACGGGTTGAACCCCTCTAAAGTTGATAACATGATAGAGGGAGCTGGAGGAATACTTCCCCTTATTGTCCAGCTGCCAAATCAGGGCATTCGGCTCGGCAGTAAAGGTAATGCTTTTGGCAATTTCCTCCAACTCGAACCATTGTTCCATGAGACTATCACTAAAGTTCCTTCTAAAAGAGAGTTTTAGGCATTGATCGTCCCAAACTTCATTGGCACTTTTGTTAAGCTCATTGTAGACAGAGTAAATAGGCCAAAATTGGACTGCTAGGGGGGGTGTGCCAAACCAAGTATCTTCCCAGAACCTGGTTCTGCTCCCATCCCCTATGTTCCATCTGTAGACAAATTTCACAGCATGCATAATAGATTTTAATCCTTTCCAGAATCTAGAGGTCTTAGGGTTGGAGGAAGGGACAAAAATATTAGGTTTATTTCCTAGGTATTTATGGGCAATAAGAAGCTTCCAGGGTTTCAGGTCTTCCTCATAGAATCTTTTAATCCAAGACCCTAGAAGACAGATGTTAATTTCTTGGAGGTTAGGTATGCCTAGGCCTCCAAAATCTTTTTTCGTAGAGACTAGGGCCCAATTAGCAAGGTGTAGCTTCCTATTTCCCTCAAAATCATTCCACAAGCAATGAGACATCTGAGAATTGATGAGGTTCACTGCCCATTTAGGGAACTTGAAGAAGGAGAGGAGATACACTGGAATGCTAGCCAAACAAGCTTGTATGAGGATCAAACTACCTCTGTAAGAGAGAAGTTTGCCCCTCCACCCAGCAATCCTTTTAATGATTTTATCCAGAAGGGGTTGGATATCCTCTCTCCTCAGTTTATCATAGTGGAGAGGGATACCTAGGTACTTAATGGGGAAGTTACCTTTTATTATAGACTAGAATAGAGAGGAAGTCAGCTAACTCCTGATCATCCATGTTGATAGGGATGAGTTCACTTTTAGAGTAGTTGATTCTCATGCCTGATACTTGTTCAAACCAAGTTAGAACAGTTTTCAGATTGCTAGCATGTATGGAGTCATTGTCTAAGAAAAGGATGGTATCATCTGCATATTGAAGGCAGATGATGCCACCAGGGCAGACCTCAGGACAGAGCTCTACAATTAGACTATGATCAGCAGCTTTGCTCAGCATTTTAGTAAGAACATCTACTACTAAATTAAACAAAAACGGGGAGATGGGGTCACCTTGCCTAAGGCCTTTACTAGCAAGGAAAAAATCACTTTCACAGTTATTTAACTTGACCCAATAGACCCCCCATGAGTAAGTTGTTGGATCCAACTCTCCTCTATGAAAGGCTTGCAAAATATCTAAGAGATCATTTTTCACCAAGTCCCAAAAATGCTGGTAAAACAAGAAGGGAATCCCATCAGGACCAGGAGCCCCATTAGGATAAGAGCTAAAATGGCTTCCTTCACCTCTATCTCTGAAAAAGGGGCTTCTAGCAGCTCATTTTCAGCAGGAGAGACTTTTTCAGAAGCAGAGAAAAAATTGTTTTATAGAGAGAACCCAGAAGGGTTTTCTTTCTTAAACAGGTCTTTGTAGAAGTCACTAGCCACTTTCAGCATCTCATCTACCTCAGTAACAGGCCATTAGGGCCATCAAGAGAGTGAATGAGGGTTTTCCTCCTCCTCTGGTTAGCTCCTGCATGGAAGTAAGCAGTATTTCTATCACGCTCCTTAATGTTCCTATCTCTAGACCTTTGTTTGTCTTTGATTTCTTCTTGAAGCCAAATTTTCTTGAGCTCTCCATGGACAAAGTTTAATCTATTAGTATCAACCTCAGAAAGGTCAGTGGTTTCTGCCTTAATATCTAGAGAATCAAACTCAAGGAGGAGAAGCCTTTTGTATCTTCTAAGATTAGCTTCCTCATTGGAGTTCCACCCTTTGGTAGTTCTTCTAAATCTCATGATTTTGATCTGCCAATTTTCTAGGGGGAAGCTGCTCCTAGTAAGCTCATTCCAGATTTTCATGACTAGCTTAGTAAAATCTTCTCTAAGCAACCACCACTTTTTAAATTTAAAACTATTGCTCTTTGGAGTTTGGTTAAGACGAGAGTCCCAGAGCAAAGGAGTGTGGTCACTACCACATTTGGGCAGAGCTCTACAACTAGAAAGGGGAAAAACTATCTAATTCTGTGTCACAGAAAATTCTGTCAATGGTGGACATAATCCTGGAGCAGCACTTCCAACATATCTAGCAGAAATGTGGGTTTTCCTTCTGACAGGGCAATTCTCAACTTTACGGGTAACCATTTTGCAGATAAAACAACCCTTGGGCTTAACACACTTATCCAAATGATGCCCTGGTTCCCCACAGTTGTAGCAGATCACCTCAAAGTATGCCATAAGGCCCGAAGCAGGGGCAGGAGCAGTTTTCTGGATGTCCAGTCTCTTCTTTTGCTGATTCTTGCCTTGAGATTTCCCACTGATCTGAGAGTCAGAACCACCAGCAGATTGATCTTGGGCAATTACAGGAGCCTGCCCAGATTGTGCCCCCATTTGGGGCGGAGGTGGGCCGTACCACTGCCCAACCGGCGCTCCCCCTCATTGTGATATGGGAAATTCATCGGAGTTCCTGGTTCCTTCTCATCCTCCAGCCAGATGTTGTCTCTCAGGAAGCAGAAATAACCACCAGACAGCTCAATTGAAGTAGATTACAAGCCTAATTTCAATCTTCTATAGGTTTGGGGGAGAGGTAAGGTAGGGGATCCACCTGCTCCGGCTCCGGTGGCGTGCTGGTGGGCAGGAGTCCAGTCAAGCATTCCCATCTCGCAGCACGGCGTGGATCTCCTGAATTCACTTCTCCTTTCGCCCATCGAACAAACACAATCAGCGGCTCACTGGGGTGGGGCATCCTGTGCTTCTCCGAGAAATCTCCTTCGAAGTAGATCTGCAGGGCTAGATTCAGCAGCTCCCAATCCACATGATCCTTGCACATCCGAGCATACCTGCGTGAGTGAGAGAACGGATTCAGTCCCCCCTTGGCTTCCTCCCTCGCAGCTTCCTCCTCTGCTTCCCTCCATTCGCGCGTGCACTGGGTCCAGGAGAGAGCGTCGTCGCGGATCCGCATCGCCCGCTCCCTCCATCTCCTCCCTCGAGTCTCCCGCAGCACCGCCGGCGTGACGGAGTCAAGCGGCTGGAGCATCCGCGGGAAGGCTTTGTAGACATGTGGGAGATGCATCTTGTACATCTGTCTGTCTTCCAGCCATTCCCCCGTGGATATGACCGGCAACTCCATGGGGCGCGTGAGCGGACTTGCTGAGGGGGGAAGGCGTGCCCGGAGTCAGGAGGCGGGGGTGGCGGCGAGATCTATGGCGGCGGCGAGGGTGGAAGTAGTGGTGGGGGCGGCGGCGAGGTGGAGGTGGTGGCAGGGGTGAAGGGGATCACGAGAGCGTTCATCTACTGCCAATTATGTGAACTAAACAGTCAACATATAAAATAATTTAAATATATACAATATAGTTAGAAGGGAAACATAAGTTGGACCTGGCGTTCCTATTCTTATAGAACATACCTCCGCGTTTTCTTCAAAAAATAGAACAGACCTCTGCATTTTCTTCAAAAAATACATAAATTGGGCTGCCAAAAATAAAACCTCAGATGGGAGGTCCATAGGTCGGTCGATACATGACGGCCCTAAGAAAATACAAATAGGCCTATGGACCTCCCATCCGAGGACGTGGGTTGCGCATGTTAAAAATGAAAGCCTAGACCGGGCAGCCCAAAACCACGTCCAACACTTGCCAAAACTTCGTCCCTCATTTTCTCTGTGTTTCGCACACTCGACATTGTCTGGGCATTTTGACAGTGCATCGTATGAAGATGTGCTATGCATGAATGTTGATCAGCATGATGTTAACTGACTGGTAGTTCCTTTTTCGACCATGAATAAAACTTCCAACATGATGTTAACCCTGTTTGAAAAGGCCGTGTTAATATAAATGCTGTGCCTCTGAAAGTTGCAGTTTCTTATCTGAAACTGAACTTGCAGTTTCTTATCTGAAACTAAAACTTGCAGTTTCTTCTCTGAGAATCACATTGTCTGCACTTTTATACTCCTATGAAACTACATTTTTAAGTGCTAAATATAGATATCTAGAATTCATAAAATACTTCATATGCTCAATACTGCAAATCTGAAATTTAAAAGACATTCATATATGAAAGTACTCTCAAAAAACACAACACAAAACACAATTCACAACCTGCAAATACTGACAACCCTAAGCTCCTCCTGACAATTCACAACCTGTCCGACTATTGGGCTGGGGGGGCAGCCCCCTCCTATTCCTCGGTGGCAGACAGCCGCCCCGTGAGACGATGTGAACGGCGAGGGAGACGATGGCGGGGAAGCGTCTTCGGGCCAACTGCTTTTCTCCTCTTGTAGTTGGGTTCGGTCGACGAAGACTCCACCGGCTCGCTCTAGCAGGACACCCTCACAAATGGCACCCTGTAGATGCTCGATCCTTCAATCTCTGGTGGATGCTCCATATGGGATCAATACTCCCACCACCGCTCCCTCACGATCGGATTCGGTGAATCTGTTTGCTCCATGGCCCAAAGGAGCAGCTCTATGTACTCCGGCGCAACTCCCTCCGGGAATATCGCCGCCTTTTCGCTCTGTTGCAGATATTTGGCCATGGATGTCGCCGTCGCCGCTAGTTGGTCCTTGTTGTCAAACCAAGACTGTATCTCCAACATCCTAGCTAGCTTAACAGGGTCGCCGTCTGCGATCCTCACGTATCGGTTGTACTCCTCCATTGATCTACTTCTCCACAGCACCTTCACTCACCGGCGGTGGTTTTTGAATGGAAGAGGAGAGGAGCAGCGCTGGTTTTGGATTAGAACGGGAGAGGAGCGATGCTGGTTTTGGATTGGAACAGGAGAGGAGGGGCGGTGGCTTTGAAATGGAAGAGGAGAGGAGCGACGCTGCATTTAGATTGGAACAGGAGAGGAGTGGCGGTGGTTTAAGAGGAGAAGAGCGGAAGAGCGGCGCTGGTCTTGGAAGTATTTTTTTGTTGTTTCGCGTATTTTGGGTCAAAGTTTGACCATGTACTGTATTTGACAAGCAAAATGTGAATGCATCTCACCAAATTGATTTTGATTTTGATCCAGTCAGAGCGCGCCGGCCCTCTCGTCCAATCCTAAATCGCTGTCGCACGCTCCTCTCCCTCTTCTCCATTGCAAAACCACCTCCTCTCCTCTCCATCATCTCCATTCCAAAACCACCGTCTCGCCTCTCCCTGTTCTCTATTGCAAGACCACTGTCTCTCCTCTGTTTTCTAGATGATTTGCTCCATGGCGTGGGTGCAATCCATGGATACAAAATTAGTACATTGTATACTATTTAAAAGTCGAGGGCGGGGCTTTTCCGGCGCCGTAGGCGGTGGGGCAGTTCCGCCTAGTCGGTTTGACAGAGACGCGAGAAGACGAGGGAGTAGGCTGCTGCAAACGTAGGGCTGTGTGATTTGACAACGAGTTACTTCTGGACAGGTGGGGCCCCGTGATTTGACTTGCCATTATCATTTTAACTGCGGCGCTACGACCGGCGTGAGTCTCCCAGATTCCTGACCACCTCCATACAGGCGCCTCTCCCAATGCTCCACCATGTAGTAGAGGCTGGCTCTTGCATGAGAACCCACTTCTCCACTTTTTCCTTGCCTCTCTTTCCTCCACATATGCAAAAATGCCATGTAAAGCGCACTATTCTACTTACTTTTACTTGCTCCTACAGGTGCTTAAGCTTGCCACATAAGCATAAAGTCTGATGTGGCAAGTTAATCAAGAAGAGAGAGACTAGTTTGGTGACCCAAGCAAGAAACGGTGCTAAGCGCGTGTACCTAGGTGAAAAGACAATTTTGAGTCTATAGCTAATTAAATGAAGCAAACTTAGCAACACCATTTCACTGGAAGAGGTCACTCCTTGGAAAATGCAATAAATACACACGCTTAGCACCGTTTCTTCCTTGAGTACGAAGAAAGAGATAGAGAGGAGTAAAAAAATACACTTATAGCCAACCTTGTTGTAGTATGAGTGACTAAGTGATGACTATGTATGACATGCCAACATCAGATAGCCTAACGCACCGTGTTAAATCTCCAAGGGCGCGACCGCGCGAGCGACGCAACGGTCGTGGTAGGCGTGACCATGATACGAGCTACTGGCAGCACTTGGATCTGAGATCAAACGGTCGCATGCTAAGTTGCTGAAAATTTGCAGAATAACCCTCCAGGATAGGATATTCACCCATTGGTCTAGAATCACGCCATGCAACCATTCGATCTCAGATCCAAGGGCTCTCGGAAGCCCGCATCATGGGAGAATGGAAGCCACTACCCTGCCGTTCGCACGCTAGCAGTTCGCTCCTACTCATCCCCGCACGACCTTCAATACTATGGCGGTTCGCTCCTAGTCGTCCCGTCCATTCACATTATGGCAGTTCCACTAATCCTAACCCTCCTCCCAAATCCATGGCATCCCAAATCTCCACGATCGGCGGTGAGCACAAGGTTAGAACCATCACCGGCGATGAGTTCAACGTCATCTACACCCGTTCTTCCGCGACGGTGAAAGGATGCCTTTCTCGCTTCAGACGCATGTTCGAAGACTCAGATGATGAGTGGGTCACTGGGCTAGATGTTGAGTACACCACAGTCCTGGGATGAGAGAAGGATCTAAAGGACGAAGAGAGGAAGAAGCCCGCCGTGATCCAGGTTTGCATGCATGACTTATGCTTCGTCTACCACATATGCCATGCCGACGTTGAGTGCCAGTATTTTAAGGACTTCCTCGAGAGCAACCTAGTCAAATTCGTTACTGTAGACTTTGGTAACGATAAATACGTCCTGCATCGGATAGGCCTCGTTGTAGGCAACACCTTTGACCTCCAGAAGAATCGGTTGGTGTCCGCTCGTCAGCCTTCAATGCTGACCCTGGCAGGAGCCATGGTTCATCCTTCGTACGGTAAACTGGAGAAACATCTATACACGTTTCATCGTCATGCATGGCAGCGGAATGTACTAGATATAGACCACATCCACTACGCTGCAATGGATGGCTACCTTTTCTTCAATATCTACAAGGGTTGGATGAAGAACAACAGCCAAGTGTGCGGTTCAAGCAAAGAAGTATCGGCCAAGAGGAAGAGGTACAAGGACGAAGTCGAGGACGTGGACAAGGACTCCGAGTAAGGTGGCAGTGTCGTTGCTCATGGTGGTTCTAATGGAGTGTCTACCGGAATAGTTGCAAAGTTTAATTTCAGGTGTGCTTAATTTAATTTGAGGGGTGTGTTGTGCTGAGCCCCCTGCAGAACTATGTTATGTTTCTTCTCATTACTTTAACTCTTCAGTACATACATACTAGTATTTCTTACATTTCATCTTTTAGTTGGTATAGTACTACCAATCGTTTCTTCACATTATATACATACAATATATATGGCCAACATCATATAGCCAGTAGTTTAGTTGTCAAAGAATCTCAGGTGCTTAGTTTTGTCAAAGAATTCCAGGATGCTTAGAGGGTGCTTGGATCCAAGGGACTTATTTTAGTCTGACTAAAAATAGTCTCTTTAAGAGGCTAAAGTTCCAAGCACCCCTGACTAAAGAGGGGCTAAAACTAGTCTTGAGACTAAAAATTTTAGTCAGGGGTACCTGAGTGAGTCCTGGATTAGGGGGTGTCCGGATGGCCGGACTATACCTTCAGCCGGACTCCTGGACTATGAAGATACAAGATTGAAGACTTCGTCCCATGTCCGCGAGGGACTTTCCTTGGCGTGGTTGGCAAGCTTGGCAATACGGATATGTGGATCTCCTACCATTGTAACCGACTCTATGTAACCCTAACCCTATGCGGTGTCTATATAAACCAGAGGGTTTTAGTCCGTAGGACAACACATTCGTACACAACAATCATACCATAGTCTAGCTTCTAGGGTTTAGCCTCTCCGATCTCGTGGTAGATCTACTCTTGTACTACCCATATCATCAATATTAATCAAGCAGGACGTAGGGTTTTACCTCCATCAAGAGGGCCCGAACCTGGGTAAAACTTTGTGTCCCTTGCCTCCTGTTACCATCCGGCCTAGACGCACAGTTCGGGACCCCCTACCCGAGATCCGCCGGTTTTGACACCGACATTGGTGCTTTCATTGAGAATTCCTATGTGTCGTCACCATTAGGCTTGATGGCTCCTACGATCATCAATAGCGATGCAGTCCAGGGTGAGACCTTCCTCCCCGTACAGATCTTCTTCTTCGGCGGCTTCGCACTGCGGGCCAATTCACTTGGCCATCTGGAGCAGATCGAAAGCTATGCCCCTGGCCGTCAGGTTAGATTTGGAAGTTTAAACTACACGGCTGACATCCGCGTGGACTTGATCTTCGACGGATTCGAGCCACTGCCGAGCGTGCCGCACTGTCATGACGAGCATGATCTAGCTCTACCGCCGAACAGTGCCTTGGAGGTCGCACCCGCATCGGCTTCGACCCTTAATTCGGAGCCTACTGCGCCGATCAAGGATGGGTGGTTGGACGCCGCCTCGGGGGCTGTGATCCCAATGGCTATCGAGCCAAACACCAGCCCCGCACTCCGCGAGATTCGTGACTCCAAGGAGCCGGACTCCGAACGCTCCGCGCCCCTACCGATCGAATCTGATTGGGCGCCGATCATGGAGTTTATTGCCGCGGATATCTTTCAGCACTCGCCTTTCGGCGATATTCTGAAGACACTGAAGTCTCTCTCTTTATCAGGAGAGCCCTGGCCGAACTACGGTCAGCAAGCTTGGGATACGGACGATGAAGAAATTCAAAGCCCACCAACCACCCACTTTGTAGCCACTGTCGATGATTTAACCGACATGCTCGACTTCGACTTCGAAGACATCGACGGTATGGACGCCGATGCAGGAGACGACGAGGAACCAGCGCCTATTGGGCCCTGGAAAGCCACCTCATCGTATGACACATACATGGTGGACACCCCAAAAGAAGGAGATGGCGATGGAACAGCGGAGGATGACCCCTCCAAGAAACAGCCTAAGTGCTGGTGTCAGCAGAACCGCTCAAAATCCCGCCAAAACAAATACGGTGATTCCAGCACGGGAGATAATAATACTCCGGAGAGTGCCGAAGAAAACCCCATCCAGCAAGATTCAGTACAGGAGGATGGAGAAGCCAGCCCTCATGAGAGAGCGGCAGACAGAGAGGTCGAGGACGATAAGTATATGCCTCCCTTCGAAGACGAGGCAAGCCTCGACGACGACGAATTCATCGTGCCAGAGGATCCCGTCGAGCAAGAGCGTTTTCAACGCAGGCTTATGGCCACGGCAAGAAGCCTCAAGAAAAAGCAGCAACAGCTTAGAGCTGATCAAGATTTGCTAGTCGACAGAGGGACTGAAGTCCTTGCGGCCGAAGAGCATAAACTCGAACGCCCCTCCAAGAGCTACCCAAAGCGCAGGTTCCTACCCTGATTAGAGGAGGAAGCACTTAAACCTACATCACCAGCACTTGATACGGCCGATCGGCCACCTCGTGGCCGTGACAGAGAGGCCTTTTGGCCCTCCACTCAGGCCGCACCCCGTACCAAGGCACGGGAAAATGCACCAGACCTGCGAGATATGTTGGAGGACAAGGCAAGGCAAACAAGATCGATCTATGGATTGCGTGGGCGCCCCATGACTCGAGACGATAACCGTCACGCCGGACACAAATCCGGTAGGGCCGAACACAGTAGACAAAGCTCATTGGAGCTACGTCGTGATATAGCCCAGTACAGAGGCGCCGCACACCCACTATGCTTCATAGACGAAGTAATGGATCATCAAATCCCCGAGGGTTTCAAACCCGTAAACATCGAATCATATGATGGCACAACAGATCCTGCGGTATGGATCGAGGATTTTCTCCTTCATATCCACATGGCCCGCGGCGATGATCTCCACGCCATCAAATACCTCCCACTCAAGCTTAAAGGACCAGCTCGGCATTGGCTTAACAGCTTGCCAGCAGGATCAATCAGTTGTTGGGAGGACCTGGAAGCTGCATTCCTCGACAATTTCCAGGGCACTTATGTGCGACCACCAGACGCCGATGACCTAAGCCACGTAATTCAGCAGCCAGAGGAATCGGCCAGGCAATTCTGGACACGGTTCCTAACAAAGAAAAATAAAATAGTCGACTGTCCGGACGTAGAGGCCCTAGCAACCTACAAGCACAACATCCGTGACGAGTGGCTTGCCCGGCACCTTGGATAGGAAAAGCCGAAATCTATGGCAGCACTCACGACACTCATGACCCACTTTTGTGCGGGAGAAGACAGCTGGCTTGCTCGTAGCAACAATATGACCAAGAACCCTGGTAATTTGGATACCAGGGACAATAGTGGTAGGTCGCGTCGCAACAAGCAGAAGCACCGCACTAACGGCGACAATGCTGAGGATACGGCAGTTAATGCCGGATTCAGAGGCTATAAATCCGGTCAGCGGAAAAAGCGATTCAACAGAAATCCTAGGGGCCCATCCAGTTTGGACCGAATACTCGACCGCTTGTGCCAGATACATGGCACCCCCGAAAAGCCGGCCAATCACACCAACAGGGATTGTTGGGTGTTCAAGCAGGCAGGCAAGTTAAATGCCGAAAATAAAGACAAGGGGCTGCATAGCGATGACGATGAAGAGCCCCGGCCGCCGAACAACAGTGGACAGACGGGTTTTCCCCAACAAGTGTGGACGGTGAACATGATATACACAACCCACATCCCCAAGAGGGAGCGGAAGCGCGCCTTAAGGGACGTATACACGGTAGAGCCAGTCAGCCCAAAGTTAAACCCATGGTCCTCCTGCCCGATCACCTTTGATCGAAGGGACCATCCCACTAGCACCCGTCATGGCGGATTCGTCGCATTGGTTTTAGACCCAATTATTGATGGATTTCATCTCACTAGAGTCCTTATGGACGGCGGCAGCAGCCTGAACCTGCTTTACCAGGATACAGTGCGGAAAATGGGCATAGATCCCTCGAGGATTAAGCCCAGCAAAACGACCTTTAGAGGCGTAATACCAGGTGTAGAGGCCAACTATACAGGCTCAGTCACACTTGAAGTGGTCTTCGGATCTCCGGATAATTTCCGAAGCAAGGAGTTAATCTTTGACATAGTCCCATTCCGCAGTGGCTATCACGCACTGCTCGGGCGAACCGCATTCGCCAAGTTCAATGCGGTACCGCACTACGCATACCTTAAGCTCAAGATGCCAGGCCCTCGAGGAGTAATCACGGTCAATGGAAACACCGAACGCTCCCTCCGAACGGAGGAGCACATGGCGGTCCTTGCAGCGGAAGCACAAAGCAGCCTCTCCAGGCAATTCTCCAGTCCGGTCATTAAACGTCCGGACACCGTCAAGCATGCCCGGAGTAACCTACAACAAGACCGCCTGGCACGTTCCGAGAAGGCGTAGCAATGCGGCCCCAACCCCAGCCCTCGCAAAAATGCGACACCAGTGCTTCGCGTACAAAACTACGCTCTAGAAATACCATGGGTACAGGGGGAGGGGCACCATCACGGTACGCCCAAAACACGGCTTAAACCGCACCAGGGGCTGCCGATTTTTTAATTTTCTCTTACTTTCAGGACTCCATTCTTCGGAAGGCTTGTTTGGCAGTTCAATTGCCGCACAAACGATGCAAGAACTAGGAAAGCAGACAAGCAATGCCGCATTACGGAACTCTCAGGTGGTCTCTATCACGAGCAGTATACCTGTTTCGCATACCATTCCGCAGCATGCCCCTGGAACGGACATGTTAAATAGTCCAACCTTTTGCTTATCGCATTATTTGTATTGTTCTGCTTTTGTCTATTTTTTTCATTACTCTTTTATTTACAAATATATGTTCCTTAACAACATGTTGCACCCGTACACTTTGGTACGGCCAAAATACGCCAGGGGCTTTAGTACCCCTCAATATGGTGTGAGAAGTCCGAACATTTTAACAAGTGCGGCACCCCGAACTTATAGCATTATATGCATCGGCTCTGAATCATGTCTTTGGTCAAATGTTGGGTTTGCCCGGCTCCTATGTTTTGGTGCCTTACGTTCCGCTATATCGGCTAAGGTAGCACTAGGAGAACTACTGCGATCGTGCCCCAGTTGAGCTGGGTCGAGCACCTCAACAGAGAAAGCTAAAACTGACTGTCATGATGAAGTGAGAGCTGGTCACTGTTCGAGAGGTTTTTCGAGTCCCTAAAGACTTATGCCGCTTAGAGCGAGGAGTCGGCTCTCTCCGGCCAAGGAGTGGATAGCGCCCCGAACTCGGTCTTCCGAATACCAGGGGCTTCGCCGAAATTTAAAATTATAGAATTCTATGGCTAAGTGAGAGTGTTCACGCATTATAGTTCGATTGCCTTGTTCGTTGTGCCGAGCCCCTCCCTCGAAGGACCCAAACATCGGAAAAAGAGCGCTCATGTTTATCCCCGAACACCCCAGCACTAGCGGCACGGGGGCAGAAGCCAACGACTCGCCATCTCTCAGAATTGATAAACAGCCGCACACAGGGTAATATTTTAAATTCCAACAGCATTGCTTAGCGCATATGAACAAATTTTCAGCGCACAGGACAAAACGAGCGAGTTTTACTCAAAAATTACATCTCTGGAACATTCATCCGCCACAAGGAAGGCACCCTTCAGAACATCCTTATAATAATTCTCGGGCTTGCGATGCTCTTTCCCCGGTGGTGGCCCGTCCTTCACAAGCTTCTCAGCATCCAGCTTGCCCCAGTGCACCTTAGCACGGGCAAGGGCCCCACGGGCACCTTCAATGCAGAAAGAGCGCTTGATGACTTCGAGCCTTGGACAGGCCTCCACCAGCCGCCGCACCAGCCCGAAATAGCTCCCAGGCAGAGCCTCTCCAGGCCACAGCCGAACTATGAGGCCCTTCATGGCCTGTTCGGCTACCTTGTGGAGCTTGACCAGTTGCTTCAGCTGGTCGCTCAGGGGCATGGGATGTCTGGCCTCAGCATACTGAGACCAGAACACCTTCTCTGTCGAGCTGCCCTCCTCAGCTCGATAGAATGCGGCGACATCGGACATGCTCTGGGGAAGATCTGCGAATGCTCCTGGAGAGCTCCGGATTCGGGTAAGTAACAAGTAACTCACGTTTATGTGTTTGCTTTGCATAAAGAATGCCTTACCCGCCGCTATCTTTTTCACCTCATCCAACTCCTGGAGGGTCTTCTGGGATTCAGCCTTGGCAGACTTGCCATTTTCAATAGCCACCGCGAGCTCGGACCCTCGCGTCCTTGAGTCAAGCTCCAAACTCTCATGTTTTTCCATGAGAGCCTGGAGCTCTTGCCGCACCTTGCCAACCTCAGCCTCATACTTCTCCCGCTTGGTGCGCTCCGTGGCCGCCCTCTTCTCGGCCTCGAGTAGCGCTTGCTTAAGGGTCAACACCTCAGACGTGGCCCCTACAATAGCCACGATAATCCTGTTATTTTGCAATTGCACCTTTTTTATATTTCAACAAGGTATTTCTTACCTTCCTTGTCCTCGAGCTACTTCTTGGCACGCCAGAGCTCTTGCTCGGACTGCTCGAGGTTCTCCTTTAGTGTGTCCACTTCCGCAGTCAGTGCGGCGGACGCCAGCAGGGAAGCCTGCATACGCATATTGACTCCTTTTTGTTAGACTCCTACGAATTTTATTTGATCCTCTATTCGTCTTTTCTTCCCGAATGCCAAACAGAGCATTAGGGGCTACTGTCTATGCGGTAATATTATTTACACATTCTTTACTTACCTCAAAGCCTGTTAAAAGGCTAGTACAAGCTTTAGTGAGTCCGCTCTTAGCGGACTGAACCTTCTGGACCACCGCACTCATAATGGTGCAGTGCTCCTCGTCGATGGAGGCGCCTTTGAGCACCTCCAACAGATTGTCCGGCGCCTCCGGTTGGACGGGGGTCACCGGCACGGAGGGCCTGCTCCTCTTGGAAGGAGTTCGCCGGCCGGACTCTGGAACCTTTGAAGGTTCCGGAGCGGTGTCCTGCGTAGAGCCGGACTTGGAGCCCTGGGGGGTTCTATCCCCTTTACCCCTGGAGTCCGGGAGGTCGCCTTGCGGCACCTCCAGGACCACCTCCTCCTGGCTTGGAACCTGTTGGGACAACACTTCGGCGTCGTCCGTAGGGCGGGGGGGAAGCCGTCGAAAGTGAATTCACATCCGACGAGTCCAGTGAACTGTTCGACGACGCGTCGAGCCGGTCTTTGGGTGGGCTGCATAATCATATTCGACATAAGGGAATGCTGTGCAATAAAGGTATACTATGAATTACTTTGGTATCCGGATACTTACGATTTCGCCAGGGGCTTTGCCCTGTGCGGCCACTCCTCTTCACCGTCGTCGGCGTCGGTGGAATAGTCCGGAGGAAGGGTTTTCCCCTTCTTGGACCCTTCGGCCTCCCCAGTTGGGGCGGCCTTCCTTTTCTTCCCTTCCCCCGCTGGGGGGGAGAGGTCTCTTCTTCCTCCTCCTCGTCTTCATGGGAGGGTGCGTCTTGGAGTCGTCGGATGATGGATCCGACACCTCCTGGCGCCGGGCACTCTTTCGAGTCCCCGCGGCCTTCTTCTTGGCCTTCTTCTCCGGCACCACATAGGTTGCCGGAACCAGCAGCTTCGCCAAACGAGCGTCCGCTGGGCCTTCGGGCAAAGGAGCCGGACAGTTGATCTGTCCGGACGTCTCCTGCCAATCCTGTCAAAGGTAAGGGAGCTTAGATCCCGCATGGAGTCAAACTATGAAAAACTGATACCCTGTAGAAGGTAAAAATAGCTCACCGCACGAGCGTGACGCTGCATGCTGAATCCGCGATCCTCGGTAGCGGATGCGGGGGCCTCGGCACCTTTGAAAAGCACCTTCCATGTCGAAGAGCATGCTCAGAGTTCGGTGCCGCACCGGGTCGAACTCCCACATGTTGAAAGCCCGTTGTTGACACGGGAGGATCCGGCGGATGAGCATAACCTGGACTACGTTGACAACCTTGAGCTGCTTGTCCACCAGGGTTTGGACGCATGTTTGGAGTCCGGTCAGCTCTCCTTTTATACCCCACGACAGGCCCGTCTCTTTCCAGGACGTGAGCCGCGTTGGGGGTCTGGATCGGAACTCGGGGGCTGCGACCCACTTAGGGTCGCGCGGCTCGGTGATGTAAAACCACCCCGATTGCCACCCCTTCAGGGTGTCCACAAAGGAGCCCTCGAGCCATAAGACGTTGGGCATCTTGCCCACCATGGCGCCTCCGCACTCTGCCTGGTTGCCGCGCGCCACCTTCGGCTTGACATTAAAAGTCTTGAGCCATAGGCCGAAATGTGGGTGGATGCGGAGGAAAGCCTCGCACACGACGATAAACACCGAGATGTTGAGGACAAAGTTCGGGGCCAGATCGTGGAAATCTAGGCCATAGTAGAACATGAGCCCCCGGACAAATGGGTGGAGAGGGAAGCCCAGTCCGTGGAGGAAATGGGGGAGGAACACCACCCTCTCATGGGGCCTAGGGGTGGGGATGAGCTGCCCCTCTTCGGGAAGCCGGTGTGCAATGTCGTTAGACAAGTATCCGGCCTTACTTAGTCTTTTGATGTGTCCCTCCGTGACGGAGGAGACCATCCACTTGCCTCCCGCTCCGGACATGGTTGGAGAAGGTTGAGGTGGGGAGTGCAGACTTGGGCGCTGGAGCTGGAGTGCGCGAAAATGGATAGGCAAAGGAGGAAGAAGGCGTAGGTGAAAGGGTGGATCCTTATCCCCTTATATGGGTGGACGCAACTACGTGTCCCCACCAGCCTGGTAAAACTCGTTTATCTCCAAGCGCCATAATCAATGGCGCGGTTGGGTTACCCACGCCCGTATTGATGAGAATCCTGGAATAAGGGGACATGATCTCTGCTTTAACAAGACGTGCCAAGGAAACTGCCTCGCATAACACGCTGAGGTGGGACAGTAAAACAATTCGAATAAAGGCCTGGCCGTGGTGCGATGTCACACTACGGAATACGTCAGCAGATTAGATTTGTGTAAATATTATTCTCTCTATGGCAATATGTGGAAACTTATTTTGCAGAGCCAGACACTATCTTTGTGTTCAAAATCTTATATGAAGTACTTGGAGGAGGAACCCGCCTTGCAATGCCGAAGACAATCTGCGTGCCGGACTCGTCGTCATTGAAGCCTGGTTCAGGGGCTACTGAGGGAGTCCTAGATTAGGGGGTGTCCGGATGGCCGGACTATACCTTCAGCTGGACTCCTGGACTACGAAGATACAAGATTGAAGACTTCGTCCCGTGTCCGGGAGGGACTTTCCTTGGCATGGAAGGCAAGCTTGGCGATACGGATATGTGGATCTCCTACCATTGTAACCGACTCTATGTAACCCTAACCCTATCCGGTGTCTATATAAACCGGAGGGTTTTAGTCTGTAGGACAACACATTCATACACAACAATCATACCATAGGCTAGCTTCTAGGGTTTAGCCAGTCCGATCTCGTGGTAGATCTACTCTTGTACTACCCATATCATCAATATTAATCAAGCAGGACATAGGGTTTTACCTCCAACAAGACGGCCCGAACCTGGGTAAAACTTCGTGTCCCTTGCCTCCTGTTACCATCCGGCCTAGATGCACAGTTCGGGACCCCCTACCCAAGATCCGCCGGTTTTGACACCGACAGTACCCCTTCTAAAATGTGGATTAGTCCTCTCTCTACTCATTTAACTCCTCTCCTTTAACACAGGTGAGTTCTGGATTGGAGGGTTTGGAGGATAATAAATGCTCATTAACTTGATTTTAGCCTTTTTAGTATTTGGATCCAAGCATGGGTGAGGCTAGCATGTTTTAGTCCCACTACTTTTAGTCATGGGACTAAAACGTATCCAAGCACCCTCTTAGTTTTATTTGAGGGGTGGGTTGTGCTGGACACCATTATTGTGACTAGCCTTTTTAATAGTACTATATGCATAATTTGGCGACGAGCGCTCTCTATATGTACCACCTTTTTTTTAGTTTCAAGTTTTGCTCCATGGCGCAATCCATGGATACTATTGTTGTACAAAAGTATACATTTTTTAAAAGGCTAGAGGGTGGGGCAGTCTAGCTGGGTCGGTTTCACGAGAGGCGAGGGCCTTTGTGATTTGACGGCTCATTACTGTTGGAAGGCGGGGCCTTGTGATTTGACTGCTCGTATAAATGCGGTATACTCAAGTTTTCCACTGGAGTAGTACTGCGACGGAGGAGCACGAAACACGGCAGCCCAGTGCCATATGGCGATAAAAAATGATCTAATTTGCTAGTCATCTCATTGTCAGCATTGTTCTATTCATTCCCTAAAAAAACATTGTTCTATTCATGCCTCGCAAAGAACGTGACACGTGCGGCGAAACAGCCGAAACAAAAGATGAAACACAGGAGCAAAAGAAGAAGGAAGATTATCACCCCAAATGATCTAATTCGCCGCGGACTCGTAACTACTTCTTCATCGCCTCCACGACCTCCATCTCTTTGCGCGTCTCCTCCGACATCTTCATCATTGTGTCCATGATGCGACATTTCTTGACGCGAGCCTTCATCATCTGTTCCACGGCCATATTACATACCTTGACAGCAGCCGGGTGCTTGATGCGGAGCTTCGCCAACTCTTCCTTCTGTTAAATGGCGAGGGCCTGCAGCATCTTCATCGAGGAACTACTATTCTCATGCAGCTTCTTCCAGCCGGCGTTCTTCTCCTTCAATAGGTCGATCTCATGGCAAAGCTTCGCATTGTCCTCCCGAAGTCGCAGGATTTCACCGGCCGCCTTCTTCTCGGAGGCAATGCTCTTCTTCAGCAGCATCACTAAGCCGGCGGTCAACTCCCCCTGCTGATTGAGCTCAGCGGGCATGTCATCGAGGCTCTCCTTCAGCAACTCCATCAAGCCTTGGATGAACTCCTTCTGCTTATTGAGCTGATCGGGCATGTCATCGAGGGCTAACGACTCTAGCTCTGCCGGCTCGGCATGTTCGCCTCCACGGCTAGGGCGCTCCTAGGAGCCATCGCCTGCCCGTGAGAGATCTTTCGAGGTCTGTGCGTGGCGGCAAGCCCTCTCTTTTTTTCCGTAGCCTTGGTTGCCGCTCCCTTGTTACGAGTAGTTCTCGACCTAGAGCTCTGCTCACCGGCCATGGCAACGACGGACGAAGAAGAAGCACTTATGAGGAGGAAAGGCAGAGTGATTTTCGGTTAGGTATTTCCCCTTTTTATAACCTAAGTACTAGCACTAGTAGTAATACCTGCATAGTGGGAACACGTTCAGGTTTGGTATGTAGTACTAGTAGGTGTGAGCAGGCTTTCGAATGTGATGGGAACAAGGTAAAGATTAATTGATGGCTTTGGTTTCGAGGCCCAAAACAGCTCGCGATGAGTTTAGAGGAACATAAATTTCAAGTACTACTACACTGCTCAATATTAGCCTTGATATATAGTGATGTTAGGGGGGAGGGGGGCAGGGCCCTTACTGCCCCCTATCTTCGCCATTGTGCACGCGTCTGAGAGATGAAGCGGAAGGCATGGATGATGAGAGGGGGACGTTGGATACATAATTTATGTGGGTGTATTAGCTATATATGTTAATCCTATATAGAGAGGTATAGATTGATCAATGTGGACGTGGGAAAGAGGGTGAGACCTCACTGGATATATCGATTGATCGGTTTCTGTGGAAAACTATGAAAGACCTAGCTATATACACACATACATAGAGGAACATCGATCGTTTCGCATGCACGCGTGAGAGATAAAGAATGCCTGATATGATGGAGAGGGGGATGTGTGTTGGTGTGTGCCTTCATGGGAGACTGACCTGAAGAAAAAGATTGCATGCGTGCGATGGATAATGCCGACTGGTAGTGTGTGTGCATGCATGCACGAGAGAAGGTTAGTGGTACAATTATAAAGAGAAGACTACTGTGTGGGTGTAAAAGAATAGCTGAATAGGTGAGGTCACAATCAATGTAAAGTTGAATTCAAATATTTGAATAAGAGATCCTGATGTTTGAAACGGAGATCTGCGTGGTGTGGTTTGGAAATGAGCATCTTGTAATGTATACACATTGAACAAGGTCAGACTGATTTGAATTTGAGATACCGATGGCAAACATCATTTGGCCACGTCGCATCCGTGCATGGACATACTATTCTAATTGGAGATGATGGGCGGCTTTTGCATCACATATCTATATCTATACCCCTATATATATTATATTATATAACTTTTTTATATTGTGTGCGGGTAACTTTAACTTTGAAAGATGGTCGTTGGATGAGGCGAATCCGATGGTCCAAAGATGGCAAATTTGAGCACTACTGGTCGTTGGATATCATCTAGATTCCACCAGATTTCGCCACATGTATAATCTAGAAGACTCCATGGTTGAACTTAAGCATAATGCACAAACATCAAAACACAAGCACTTCTTATTTGTTCTAGAATCTTCCATATCAGAATTTCCCAAATGTTTTTCTACATGATTTTCCATTATTTGTTTTTACTTTATGTCTTACGATGCACAATTCCATGAACTCTTAAAATAGATTAGCTTTCTTATAAAACTATATGATTTTGAATGAAATGAACTATAAGAATTGAACGAACATCTACATCATGCATATATGACTCAAATCTTGCATGCTATAATGTGGTATTTATTCGTAATTTGGTTGCCAAATCTCATGCGTGCAATGCACGTGTACCTTACTCTAGTCTAAATGGTGTTTGTGTGTGTGTTGTGCGTGTTGAGGTGCAAATTGTCTTTTTTGGGTACACGTTAAGCTTGTTCTTCCGAAATTTGAAGCCGCGCCTTGTTATGCCGAAAATTCAAGCTAGCGTCTCTGTCTATCATGCTGGGAAACTCCCGCCTCTTCAACCCGCGCCTTGTTAGCCCGAAAAATTTAAGATATATCTTTGTCTCATTGTGCTCCGACAACTCCCTCCATCTCAACCTGCGCCTTGCTATTCCAAGATTACAACGCGTGCGAAAACTCCCACCTCATGTGAAATCCCGACACATGAAATGCCCGTGGTACCCCTGAACCGAAAGAACCGCCTCAAATCGGTGGGGGTACTTTCGTAACTTACCCCACATTTCAGACGAGCGCGTCTCTAAGCCATGGTTCCCCACTGCCATCCCATCCGCCCACCCATTCGTACACCGAGGCCGCGAAAACCCGCGACGAAACCACACACCCTCCTCCGTCCGCCACCTAGCCGAAGCCTCTTCCTCGACGATGTGGTCCACAGCAACACCTCGACGTCCCTCATCCACCATACCGGATGAGGATCCGTCGTCGATCTCATCGTCCCGCCGGTTTAGCCACACCGTCCTCCACCTCCAAGGAGCTGCCCCGACGTTCCCCTCGTCTTTCGCGCCACCTCCATTCCCACACCACCGTCTTCACCTGCACCACCAGAAGAGCATCATCATCAGCGTTTCCTTGGATGAAGCTGCGGCCTAATCGGTGCCACCAAAGAGGTTGTACACAAATCGCCGCATTTTCTTCTTGATTCGATCTCACGGTGCTGCCGGCGCTCGGTCCTGAGCCGACACGGCGCGGCTCCATCCACGGCGGTGTCGCCCGCCACTTCCTCCATGGCGTCGCTCCCTCGGCGGTGACGTCCACATCAGTAGGACCTGCTGCTGCTTTAGCTCTTGCTCGCGCTGCTACTCTGCTCTTGCTCTCGGTCCCCTGCCTGGTCTGCTCTTACTATTGCTCTTGCTCGCGCTGCTGCTCTTGCTCTTGCTTGCGATACTGCTCCGATTTAGCTACACTTCACTCTGATGCCGCCGGGGTGAAGGAAGAACCAGCCACAGCGGGGAGGGGGGCTCGCCAGAGAGGTAGCCCACTATCTATCATAGGGTTCAGGATGGGGGCGATGGTCACCGGCGGTGGCGGGGCATTGGCGGGGCGGTGGCGTGGGGATCGCCGGAGAAAAAGCTCGGCACGGGGGGCCTAGAGGTATGGCCGGGGCGGCGGCGGACCGGCGGTGGGGAGTGTTTTCGGGGCGGGCAGGGCGGCGCACCGCCGGCCGCGGGCGGCGGGGGGCTGCTGTTTGGCCGGCTCAGGGGGTGGAGGTTGAAGATGAACCGCAGGCCCTTGATTTCGTATCCAACGGCTGCAAAATCGACTGACCAGAGATGAAAAAGTCAGTCGACCGACGTGTAGCCTCACCTTGCTAGTGCGTTCAGTTTCGATAGCAAAATTCAGTTTTGACAGTTAAGTTCAGTTTTGATAGTTAAATTCAGTTTCAACAGTTAAATTCAGTTTTGATAGTTAAGTTCAGAGATGAGCGGCTGATGTATTTTACATCTAGAACTTTGTGTTTATGTATTTTACGTCATGTATTGGAGATGCTATTAGAATTCCACTCAGGTTAACGTTGTTCGTTGTCTCTCTTGTCCTGCTTCAGCCTCGGCGTCGTACAACTCACTAGAGCTGCTCCAACGACGAAACCCTCCATCACAGCGGAGCAGTACCTCGGGCTCCATCTCTAGACGCCTAAGATCTTCTTGGCCTCCTCCGACAGCCAAGTCAGCCGGAGCATCCTCACCGGCCAACCCAATCACGCTGAGATCGTCATGGCTTCGCCAAAGAGGTTGTACACTTGTTGCATCTCTTTTTTACTCTACATGTTATATATATTGTCCACCAAGCACTCGTAGTAACGAGGAATACGATTATTTTATCCTACTATATGACAAGCAGTGAGGTACGAGGCAACTTAGCTATCTGTGATGGACTCTCTTGAACGCCATCATTATTTATCTCTGCGCGTTTGAGCTGTGCATTTGTCGATGGGCCTGGGAGTTGAGCTAGTATGACAGTGGCCTGGGTCCAAAGTAATAGATGTAGCACAAAAACATTTTTTAGTGTAGGATTTTCCTTGCTCAAGCCTGCCTACTGGAATGGCCAGTGCTTGAAAGGACAAGTGAATGAAAAACATCGGAATTAGAAAGTTTCCTATTGTACTACTTTTCATGAATTTGGTGCAAAGGAATGGAGCAAAGGAAAACTATAGGATTTGTTCCTTTAGTGTCTCCTTGAAAGAAAAACCGTAGGAATTCTAATTTCCACTTCTCCTCCTTTTCATATTCCTATTCATCAAGCACAAGACTAAGAGATAGTAGCATAATAGCATTATAACCGTACATTTTCTTGTGGTTTGACTTAATCTCACCATGCTTTTTTGCATCCTGTGATCTTCCAATTGTTGTGAATCAAACACCCAGATTGGCAGAAATCCTATGTTTTTAAATTCTCTGTTTTGCACGTGCATTCCTATCATATTCCTGTCTATTTCCTATCCCTGCATTGTTAGAATCCTCAAATTCAAACAAGCCCTCACTCAATTACTTCTGTTACAGATATGTGTCAAAGAAAACCTTGTGTGGTTTGTCCTGCCCATGCGGCGCTGTGTTCCACCCCAGCTCAGCTGCTCCAATGACGGAAGGGTTCACCACAGTAGGGATCCGCTCTCTAGACTATCGTTCGCCGCCTCAGATCTTCTTCCCCGCCGCCGGCAGCCACGGCAACTGCATTACCATCATCAACTGAGCAGATGACCTCGAGGACTACACGGGTCCACAAGAGAGGTCACACTCTTCCGTGTCTGCTTACGTTATGCGTCGGTTAATATGATGACATGCTACATTATCATCGTGTTCACCTATTAGACTCCGAGAGGTCCAAACTAATGTTGAAACTTGAGTTTTTAAATGGTTGTGGGGTACATATTGGGGCAGCAATCAGTACTATCTGTTTACTATCTGGTTAATCTCCGGTGTCTAGTTTGAGTTTCATGTTGGGTGCAAACAAACATTAAAGGAGCCATTATCTGTATTTCTTAACTAAAGCTATTATCTGCCTGCTATCATTGGTTTTGGGTCTATCCACAGTTTGTTACCATCACTCTGGATTTGTGCATGCACTCCTTACATAATATCACTATGTTTTATTCCTATGCATGCCAGTTATTGTACACAATGGAACTGATCATGTAGAGCAAAAGAGACGAGCCTTGCGTGGCAATAAAATTTCATGCAGACATCGTTCCATCGTGGGCACAAAGGCAGGCCCCCCTCCACCCATTTCGGATCGTAATCAAGAGGAAGATAACTGTTATGAGGGGGATTCAGAAGGAGAAGACCACTCCTATTTACCCCATGAGGTCTTCGCTCTAACTTGGCATGCTGATGTTGGTAATATCATGCATATGGTGCCTTGCATTGCTTACTGTATACATTAAAGATGTCATCTGCTTAGTTTAGACATGCTTTGTGTCAATGCCATCTGTTTAGTTTCTTTATCGTATATGTGAATCATGCAATGCCATCTTGTCTAGCCAGGCATCATATATGTGAATTTTGCAATGCCACCCTGGTTATCCAGTCATCTTATATGTGAATTATATCATGGCATCATTTTTTTATTACATGTTAAATTTTTCAACAATTTTAGTACATTCAATTACTCTTCCTGTGCATTAGCCATTTGGCACGGTCATGGAAAAATTTGGAGTGGAAACAAGGTCTTCAGAGCAGACAATGCTATCTGATGAAGCGCATGTCTTGCTGGTTACCGATAGCTGCTGAGGGGAGGATTCAGTGACAGATGACCATTCATATCCCCCCCCCCGAGGTGCATGCCCTAACTTGGCAGGGTTATGTTGCTCATATCGTGCGTATGGTATCTTGCATTGTTATGTCATTTGCTTAGTTTAGACATGCTTTGTGTGAATGCCACCTGTTTAGTGTCTAATTACCATATATGTGAATTATGCAATGCCATCTTGTTGCAAGACATTATATATGTGAATTATGCAATGTTATCTTGTTGCAAGGCATTATGTATGTGAATTATGCAATGCCATGTTGTTTAGGCAAGCGTCATATATGTGAATTATATCATGCTGTCTTTTTTTGTATTTCTCATTGCTTTTGTCGGCAATGTTTGTATATTCAACTGCTCTTCCTGTGCATCAGCCATTTGAATTGGTGATGGAGAAATCTGGAGTGAAAACAGGGTCTTCAGAGCAGACAATGCTACCTGCTGAAGCAGATATCTTGCTGGTTACAGATAGCTCTTCAGAGGAGGATTCAGAGGCAGATGACCAGTCCTATTATCCCCCTGAGGTGTATGCTCAAACTTGGCAGGGTTATATTACTCATATAATGCATATGTTGTATTGCAATGCTTAGTTTTTACATCATATACACAATATTGAATGCCATCTCCTTAGTTGACACATCATATATGCGACTGCCCTCTGCTCACTTCCTTAGTATATAAATCATATATTTGAATTATGCCATGCCATGATGTTTACATAGACAGCAGGTATCTGAATTATGGCATGCCAACCCATTTTCTAAAGACATAATATAGTTATATCATCTCATCCTGTTTACATAGTCATCATATTTAAATTATGTCATTCTATCCATGAATTATATCATGCCATCATGTTTCCATCGACGGCATGTTTGTGATTTATGGCATGCCAACTACTTTAATAGACACATCGTATAGTTATATCATGTCATCCTGTTTACATAGTCATCATATTTTGAAGTATGTCATTCTACCCTATTTAGTTAGCCATCATACATGTGAAATTGTGTCATGATATCATGTTTAATTAGCCATCATATATGTGAAATTATTTCCTGCTATTATGTTTGCTTAGACAACATAAATGTGAATTATTTCATGCCCTGTTTTCTTCCCTACTATCCATTGCACATGTCTATCTTACAATGTATGTACATTCAATTACTTTTCTTGTTTATCAGCCATTTCAATTGGAGGGAGTGATGGCAGTATATGTGGGAGTAAAAACACGGTCTTCAGAAAAGATCGTGCTACCTGTTGATGCAGATAGAACCACGGTTGTACTTGCCCAAGAACCAGCCCCACCACGCATAACCCACACTCATGCAGATTGTACCCCTACCCAGTTGGACAGAGAACCAGCTACACCCCTTCTAACCCCAACCCCAGCGGATAGACACCCAGTTCCCGTTGACACAGCACCGTCTCCACCACAGAGCACCCAAACACGAGCAGTTAGTAAGGCAACTACAGTGCCCAAATCACGAGGACCACCACTCCGAACCCGAAGTCAACGCTTAAAGAAGAAGAAGAATTGTTCTCAGGTCAGGTTCCGTAGCTATGGTTCATACTACTTTGCTCTTGCATCATTGTATTTACTGATACCAACTAATTTCAAATTTGAAGGATGCAATTGAAACTCCAATGGCGCAATAGGTATGTTTTAAACCTGTTTCTTCAACGTGTTTGGCTGTTTGTTGTTGTAACTTGCTCTATGTTGATTTCAGTTTCAATTGAATAAACAGTTATGTTCTCATGCCATGCACATTACAAGTGTTGTTATTGCTGTGTAGTTTCCCACACTTATATTTTGTCTATGCTTCTTTGTCTTAAATAGATATGATTCGAACTGTATCTATCTTGATTTGGCAACATAAACTAGAATGATATAGACCATACAGTGACCATACTACATAGATATATGTTTGTTTCATGCTGTTATCATGTACACCTTACTACTGAACTGGTTTACCAAAATGAGTTTCATATACTACATTGTAAACCTGAGATGTGTTTGTTTGTTTCTCTTTTAGAACGCGGATAAAATATTGAGAAGAGTACCCTGTTATGCAATGGTAAAGGAAGTAATGCAAATAAGGTTCAAGATAGTGAGATATCCCTGTTGGTGTCCAAGAAAGCTGATAAAAACTATATTGAAGACACTGAGACAACCCCAAAGTCCTGTCTTGATGAATTGTTCGAGTTACTGGCTACCACTGCTGGCACCAGCTCTTCGAACTCATTGCCTGAATCAGTTCGGCTTCTTGAGTCTCAACTTCAAGTTGAAAGACATCGATCAGATGTTATGCGACAGGAAGCCGAAGGACTGAGGAAGTCCCTGCAGAATTCAGATGCATACTTTCTGGTGCAACAGCAAGCGCTGGAGGACATAAGCACCAAACAAGAGAAACTTGATAAGCTTGCTAAGCATCTTGCAGCATTATGGGTACCCAGGATATTGTTTCTTGAGCTCTTCTGAAGTGGTTTCAGTTCTGGACTTGTTTTGCTGCGGCGTTTATATGCTGTTGTGTTCCCTATATTTGCACTGGTGGCGAACTTTGGTGCCTAGTGGATGTAATATGTGTAATAGCCGTGATAGCCTAGTGTAAGTTGCTTGCTTTTTTATTTCCTTGTGTTGTCTTATTTATTTGTTGGCTTGTAGTTAGTGCAGTTCTTTTTCTGCAGTTTGCTAGTGGCTGCAATAACCTATTTTTTAAAACTAGGCCACAATAACCATGGGATAATATTTACTGTAGTGACACTGGGCCTCCTACAGGCCGTAGAAACAGTGGGCCTTCTACGGGCCATAGAAACAATGGGCCTTCTACGGGTCATATCATCAATGGGCCTTCTATGGGCCGTATCATCAATGGGCCTTATACGGGCCGTATGATCGATTGGCCAAACATGGGCCAAACAGACCGCATTCTGGCCATAAACGGGCTAGAGTTGGAATCGTCCGTTCATGGGCCGACCATAAAGGACCATCGTTAATAGGCCGTATTTGATGATGCTATGAAAACGGCCCAACATATTAACGGACCACAAACGGGCCGACTGTAACCACGGGCTGATTTGGCCCACAAGCACAAAATGACAGTAACTGGCCGTAAGTAAACGAATGCTGGAAATGAGCCCAAGAATAAATCGGCTCTGGGAAGGCCGAAAGATAACATGGGCTGGAGACGGCCCAACGGAATAACGGGCCGTTAATGGGTATAAAGTGATACACTATTCATTACGGGCCAGTTTCACCACGGGCCGTTAATGGGTGTAAAGTGATACACTGTTCATTACGGGCCAGTTTCAGCACGGGCCGCTAATGGGCCAAGAGTTACAAAGGGCCTCATATGGGCCGAAAGACGTCATGGGCTATACATGGGCCAGAAGTGAAAATGGGCTGGAATCTATTGGACGGCCCAGATGACGCTACTGGGCCTAATTCCGATAGGGCGTAACGGGCCTTGGGTTAGCGGGTTATAAATGGGCTATATGCGAACAAGCCGTTAACAGGCTTTCCATGGGCCGGCCCGCCAGCTTTTGACCAAGTCAAATAGGCCGGCCTTTTCACAGGAATGGGCCACTGTTGGTCCATGCCACATGTCGACGTATCATAGGCGCCTTTTGTCGAGTGAGTGGGTGACATCTGTCCCAACGATGAGCCAACACGTGTTTCCCCTAGCCAATGATGATTTTACATGTGGAAAATCCCCATTGGTCGGGGCTGTTAACGTGTTATCGGATCCAAAACCCGACACGATAGCTTAACGGAGTTCCGTTACGGTGGATGCCACGTGTCGGTCACCCTTGACGAAAGCACTTTTGTGACACGCGATTTATTGTCATGGAAGTGGACACTTCCGTGATGATAATTTTGGTAATGTCATGGAACACTTCTACGACAGCACAGGTATGACTATCTTGATTCTGTCATAAATTTGTCATGGACGTACATGCATGACAAAAACGCGACCTACTGTGACAAACACGTATCATCACGGAAGTGTATTTTTTTGTAGTGATTAGTGTATATTTGTACTATTCAAATGGTGTTGCATTAGCGTATGAAAATATATAAAGTGTGGCAAGGTTTCCCAGATATGTGCTCAAGAAAACTACTACCTGTTTTTCTAAATACTAGACGTTTGGGTACTTTAAATTGAACTGCGAAAATGTCTTATATTAAGGAACAGAGGGTGTGGAGTTCACTCAAATTATCCCGGTAAAGCTAGTCACACCTTTGTTAAAATTAATGTTCATTATGTTATCGGAGGAGGTCTGTATGTTTGTCTCTAATGCATGTCGACTACATACCTGACATCATGATGTAATGTTAAGTCATTTCCTTTTGCATAGTGTGACTGAATTGTCAAGGCGGTGATGGCATTTTATTTTAGTTGAACTGCACAAAATATGCTTAAAAGAAGAGGAAAGGTCAGGAATGGCTCAATTTTTCAGAAACAACTATGTAGGTCTTCCTGGCATCAGCCAATGTTGCCTTATTTATTCCTTTAAACGGGTGGTTAGAAACAGTCTTGCTAACTTTTCCCATTAATAAATTGGAATGCTTATATTTGTGAGTCTATGCTTCAACTAGTGCCACTTTTATAGTAATCACACTTTCAATATCTATGCAAAGAGGGGTGCTTGCTTTTAGTGAAACTGCACAATAAGTCCAAATGGTTCAACATTAGGAGCATGTTTTCTTTCAAACCTTTATATCCAATTGGTGGCACTATGAGCTGTTCATTACGAAGGTACATGGTTTGCTACTATCTTGCTACTCTTTCTGTACTATCATTAGATAGTAATACTAGTGGTTTGCATGTGAATTTATTGGTAGGGTGGACCTACATTGGAGGTGCAAGACAGGATTCAATGATTGGATGTTCAATTTCAGTTGTATCAATTTCACCTCTTCCATCACTACGAACATGGATATCCTTGGTTTGATGAAGAATAGGCGCTATATTTCTGCTCTGAACCAGCAAATCAATTTAGTATGAAATTGTCCAAGGCAAAACATGACTGTATCAAATTGTCCAGTGCAAAACATGACAGATGCTAAGTGGAAGAGACGTGTTTAAACCGAAAATACAAGGTGGCGTATATGTTTACTAGCTGCTTGATATTTATGCAGACAGAGATGTCTGCCCGTTGCTATTTGGCAAACAAACAAAGTGACCGCAATTTTAGTTGAACTGCACAAGAGAATAGTATAGTCACTGCATGCAGTGCCATTTGAAAATAGACACAGAAAGATTGGATAGTCACTTCATGGACTATAGAAAAGTCGTATTGTACTATTTATTGGCCAACACTAGGTGCTTCATTGCTTTGGTCTGATTATACAATGGACATCATTTTGCCTAAGTTAAAGTTTGTATTTCGAAAATAGTCTCACCGTGTGATCGAGCGAAGACCAAATCATATTGCAGTGGATGTTCCTCCATCATGTGTGGTTCATTCTCATGGTTCCAGCTGTTGGTGAAACTAGTTACGTTTGTAAGAGGAATTGTAGACTTCACAAAAAAATTGTCTTTCCCTCTGTACTGAATGTTGGCCAAGAGAAGCATCCATGTTAGTAGGAAGAACAGATGTTTTTTCTAGATCTTTGCTTTTGGAGCTACATATTTGTATATGATCTGTGAATCATTGAGATGCATTAACATGTTGGTCTTATGTATGGGAATCATACTAGTTGGTTTTGAATTTGGGCTACTAATGTGAACATATTACAATGCTAGGCCTGTGAGTCTCGTGTGAATATTTCGAACGGACCGGCTCTTACTGTTGCGCACAGCATGATCCTTATTTCTATGTTCTCAGTGTTTACAAGTTAATAACAGTTCCTTATTTATGTTCACTTAGTGTTTACAAGTTACTGATCGATCACTAGCTAGCCTACTAATGCGCTCCTGGCAGTTTTAGTTGCGAAGCAAGATCCGAAGTGGTAGTTGTTTGAATAAAAATGCCTACCCCTGAAGAAACGGACAAGCTGCTCTAAAGAAAATGCCATGCGAATCTAAAGAAACTGCCAGCAAAAACGTTCGCAAATGCCCTATCTCCCAGCGAACGTTCATTAGCTAATGCGATCATACACATACACCATCCGACCTACTCGATCCTACACGTACACTATCCGACCTACTCGATCGTACACAGATAAATAGCGGATCACGCATGTACTACCTCCTTTCCGGTTTGAAGGGCTCAATTCAAAAAAAGACCTACTCAATCCTACACGAATAAATAGCAAATCACGCATGTACTACCTCCTTCCGGTTTGTAGTGCATATTTCAAAAATCTCACCAACCAAGGTAGATGATGAGTTGTGGAATCATTTTTGACAAGGAGGGAGTACCTCATCTGGATGATTCGAGTGCACTCGTTTGACCGTCATGCCGGCGTGCGACCCAGCACGGACGGGACGCACCACTCACGGGACGGCGCAGTCATAATTTCAGTTTTTCTAGTTTTCCATGGCAAGCTGGCGCACTAAGCCATGCCTTCTTATGCATTGAATTCCAATGACCACGATGACCATTGTGTTTCCCATGACACGCTGGTTCGCCTACCTTCCGCCTATAATTACTATTTCACGGGCTTCTCCGATGGCACCATCACCCAACTCTCCCTATCCTCATAAGCCCCCATCGGCTCGACATTGCTCGCCACTTATCCTCGCGCTGGCCACGTCCGCCATGCCCCCGCCCGTCCACGATAGGCGACGCCGGAGGCGGTCACCGCTGGAACTAGTGTTTGGTTTTTCACCGGAAGGCAGACAGAGGTAGGAGGCATTCTATCGGTCTTTAGATGGCAATGCGGAGTATGAGGAGTTGTTGGAGCGCGACCGTGTCACATCCCTAGTTTGGTATGGTCCTTGGCTTGCTTGTGCATCATGTTTAAATTTTCAAATGAATTTGAAATGGGGAAGTTGCAAACCCTAGCACCAAAGCAATTCAAATAGGTTCAAATTAAAAGTGGAATTTCAGTGAACCCAAAATGCTTTTCAAAAATGTTCATGGTCTTTGGAAAATGTTGGGAACAACAACCAGAGGTGATGCACATTTTTCCCTCCCATTTTGGATTTTTGAATCAATGCTTAAATATTTGAATTGGAGCTGTTTAAATTATATAAATATTTTTAATAGCTCCAAAAATGTTGGGAATTGGTGAGGGCCTCTAGAATATTATATCTAGATGCCACAATTATTTTCAACATTTATGGAAATGTTTTAACATTTCTTTTAAATACAAAACAAATGTCAGAAATAGAAAAAGAAAAACAGAAGAGGAAAAAGGGCTTACCTGCCTTACCTGGCGGCCCAGCTGGCCAGCCCACCTGGCGCCCCACCACGGCCCAGCAATGGCCCCGCCCACCAGGGGCAAGGTTGTCTTCAACCTTATGCCCACTGGCAGCCAGCGCACGCAGCCGGCCGCGCCACCTCCTGCTTCGCCGTGTCGAGCTCCCCGATGACCCAATCCCGCGCCTGGAGACGCCTCGAAGCCCCTCTCTCCTCTCCCTCTCTCGCAGCTCACTCTCCCTTCCCCTGCTCTCTCTCTGTAGCACGCCCGAACGGGTCCGTCGCCGCCGTTCGCTGCCACCGTGAGCACCGTGGTCCTCTCGCCCCTTCCCCGTGTCCAAAAGCTCCGTGACGACGCACCGCTCCTCCACGCAGAAGATCCCGAACCCAGGAGCACCGTGGTGACGCCTTCGAGCTCGTCTATCACCTCGGGTGCCGCTGATCACCGCCGGCGATTCGCCACCGTCCGTGCTTCCCCGAGCTCGCTGACCCTCCCTGCGTGATCCCAGTGAGCCCCTCCGTCATTTCCCTCTACTCCCAGTGTCGATTTCTCCCTCAAGCTAGCTTCGCCGTCACGGCCGAGAGCTTTGCTCCGCCGGCCACGTAGCCGCCGTGGCCACAGTTGCTGCCGCCCGCGTTTGAGCATGTGTCTGTGCTCAGCATGGTCCCAGGAGCCCAAAACAAGCATTCGTTCGCCCTCCCGTCCACCGTAGCTTCGTTTCGTCGATGGCCGAACCACGGCCGCCGCAAACCTCGTCGCCGGCGTTGATTCCGGCGACCATTTGGTCCAACTCCACCACCCACACACGCAGCTCAGCCCCAGCTCCACATAGGACCCACCCACGCTACAAACCGTGGCCTATAGCACGATCCCGACGCGCTCCGCCGCGTTCGGCCTCGCCGGCGGCTAAACGCCGGCGGGCTGACCGTGTTTGACCCCCCCAGTTGACCAATTTAACCGTATGGGTCAGTGACATGTGGGCCCGGCCCTGTTAAGTTTTTGGTTAAGATTAGTTTAACAACTAATTATCCCTGATTAATTAAATGGGTCACTGACGCGTGGGCCCAACCCCATTAACTAAACCAGATTAGGTTTATTTTTAGATTAAGATTAACCACAGACACTGACGTGTGGGCCCCACACGTCAGGTTTGACCTGGTCAGCCTGCTGACGCCTCTGTGACGTCATGCTGATGCAGTATTTGTTTTCTGGATTTTAAATAATTCAGAGAATTTCAGAAAATAGTTAAAACTTCAAAAATTCATAGTAATTCAATCGTAACTCCAAATCAAATAAATTATATATGAAAAATTATCAGAAAAATTCAAGGAATCCATTTATGCCAGTTTCATGCATGAAAAACCAACTTATACCTACTGTATAAGTGAAAACGTAATAATGGCATGTTATATATCTAAATTAGGGTTTGCATATGAACCCTTGGTTCATATGGACTTCAACCAAATTGATGCTAGACGCATTAGGGCAAATCATAGCATTTTTGAATGTCATCTTCATGCCTCATATTGTTGCATATGGTTGTTTATTGATTGCCGGCACCGTTCCCTCTCGATAGGTTCTACTCCGGAAGGCGTCCCGAGTACCTGTCTGAGGAGCAGTGCTTCTTCGTGGATCTATCAGGCAAGCAAACCCCCTTGAGCATCCCGATAAAATCCCACTCTCTCGCTCCTGCTCCTTTTACTGCATTAGGACAACAACGATTCAAACTGCTACTTTCTGCTGCGGTAGCTGAACCCATTCCTCTGCATGACCTGTCATTGCCACAGTAAATAGTTGAAACCCACTAGCATGAGTAGGAGTTGCTTGAGCCTTGATGTGCCTGCTCATCCATGCTTGTTTTTCTTTATGCCAGCTATGCTTAGAGTTGTGTCAGGTCTGATTCATCGGGAATGAATCGGAGTGGTGAACATGTCCTACCGGTAAAGGCTAAGTGTGTGAACACGTTTTGGTAAAGGTAGCGATGAGAGGCCATGTAGGAGTACATGGTGGGTTGTCTCATTGGAACCGTCCGTAAGCACTGAGTTCTGTGTATGTTATCCAAGTCCAGTTACTACCACACATTGGGTTCCGGTTATCCGGCCCCTCTCGGCTTATTAACCCACTTGATCTCTGTCCAGGAGTTGCAACTAGTTTCTGGCGTTTGTAGGTAGTGCTACTTGTCTACCAGGTGGTGTCCGACGGGACGGGCTTGGGACAGACTAGGCACTGTGGCACGGTGTACCAAGTGGCACCCGGGTGGTGGGCTTGGGAACCCTGCACACATCGTTTGGGGCCGTGAGCGACACCCCGGCCGGATCTCCTTGCGGATGGAACCCGAATAGGCGATAAACCTGGACGAGAGACTTGTGTGGTTAGTCGGGTCGTGGCCGACACCCTCGCCCGGCTTCCGCTTGAAGGTTGCCGAGGTACATGACGTGTACAGGGCTATAAGTGGCGAGAGCATGTGTGAAGAAGTACACCCCTGCAGGGTCATTATTATCTATTCGAATAGCCGTTTTCCTCGGATATGGAAACTTGGAGAACTTATATAGTACATAGACAATTTGAAGTGGATACTCTAAAATACGCAAGATAAGCGTGAGTGCTATGGATGGCCTTCTCGTAGGGAGATGGGAACGGATCCATAGTGGAGTATTGATATGGTGAAGTTGTGGACTCGTGTGCGTCTTCTCACCTCAAAGAAGTTTCTGTTACCCGTAGTATAGATTAGCCATTGAGTCAAAGCTGGCTTGCTGCTGTTAAACTCCACCCCCCCCCCTTTGTTGATAATGATGCATATGTAGATAGTTCTGAAGTAAGACTTGTTGAGTACCTTTGTACTCACGTTTGCTTATTTATGTTTTGCAGTTGGTTACACTAGTGGCTTCGACGAGTAGCTTGTATCCCAGCTACGATCTTGTGCCCTTGGGAGGGTCGTGTTAGTCAGGCTTCTTAGTCTTTTTCTTTTGTAGTTTTATGTACTCAGACATGTAATGCTTCCGCTTGTTGCTTGTATGCTCTGAATGATGGGTCATGTGACCCCTATTTGTATTTATGCTATGTGGCTCTTCTGGGCCTTACCTATATGAGTTTGAGTTATGTTGTGATGCCATGATGTACCGCACATACATGCATGTTATGCGTACGTGTAACGTGTATTGCTATGTGTGGGATCCGACAATCTAGTTGTTTATCCTTCGCAGCCTTTCTTATGGGGAAATGTAGTCTAGTGTTCCTCGAGCCATAGTAGTCCGCTACAGCCCGGTTCACCGGAGTCCTGCTAGCCCAGTACTACTGTTCAGGACACTTGACTGGCCGGCATGTGTTTCACTTCGTCCCTATGTCTGTCCCTTCGGGGAAATGTCACATGGTGATCTCCGGAGTCCTGCCTAGCCTGCTACAGCCCGGGATCCCCGGAGTCCTGTTAGCCCAGTGCTACAGCCCGGAATCACTCGTTGATGACCGACATGTTCGATGCGATTCATGTATGCCTGTCTCCATAGGTCCGTGCCGCTTTGGGTTCACGACTAGCCATGTCGGCCCGGGTTCTCTGTCATATGGATGCTAGCGACACTGTCATATACGTGAGCCAAAATGCGCAAACGGTCCCGGGCCAGGTAAGGTGGCACCCGTGGGAATACCGTGCGTGAGGCCGCAAAGTGATATGACGTGTTACATGCTAGATCGGTGTGACTTGGGATCGGGGTCCCGACAGACTTGGTATCAGAGCCTGACTGCCTGTAGGATTACCAAGCCAAACTGGTCGAAGTTGAGTCTAGAAATGCTTTAGTTACATAAGGGAATTGATTGTGGAAGGGAACGTAAGGCTCCTTTTACTTCTTTACCTCATGTCATTCTTTCTGAGTCAGCCTCTTCTTTTCTACGAGGGTTAAGGCCTAGGCTTCTCCTCTATCTCTCAGGATGACGTGTTACTAAATCGTAAAGTCTTAGGATTGCTGGGTTGTGTCTCAATACAGTTCTACTACTTCTATGTGTCCTTAGTTTGACCCAGAACCTTGATATTATGATGCTGATTGATTATGCTATTCCTTTGATGAATGTCTCAAACATCCTTTTGAGCATTTACAGCCGTTATGCTGCCGAAATTGTCCCAAGATTTCAAGACTTTCCAATGCTTTTGCATTACTTTCCGCATCCCTAGGTCGATGCTAATTCCACCCTTGTTTCTTTGGTTTCTGTGTCAGGATGTCGTCTGCTAACCGAGCTCCAGTTGCTCATGGCAAGAACCATGGAGAGGGTAGGGACAAGGATCCTCCTGACCAACCTTTGGTGGCAGAGTTCTTGTTAGCATCCGAGAGGAACAAGCGTGAGACTAACCGCTTGCTGGCACAGATTGAGCAGAACACCGCACATCAGCGTAAGAAGTTGGTTTCCATCACCGACTTCATTGGTCTGAAACCACCCACCTTCCATCATTCCATTGAGCCACTCGATGCGGATGACTGGCTCCGAAGCATCACTCACAAGTTGCATTCTACGAACGTCGTTGAAAGTGACAAGGTCACCTATGCTACTTATCACTTGGAAGGACCTGCTAGTATTTGGTGGCAGAGCTTTGAAGCTATGCTTCCAGCTGGTCAGATTCCTACCTGGAGAGATTTCACCGAAGCTTTTCATGAGCACCACATTCCTCAGGCTCTCTTTGACCGCAAGAGGGACGAGTTCTGTAATTTTACCCAGGGTAAGCTGCCTGTTGATGCTTACAGTAGGGAGTTTGGAAACCTCGCCCGCTATGCTACCGAAGAAGTGTCCACGGACGCTAAGAAGCAGGCTAGGTTCCGGAAGGGTCTCCACCCTAAGTTGCGTCGTGATCTCCACCTGCATCATTGTGATACTTTCCAGGCTCTTGTGAACAAGGCCATTAATGCAGAGACAGCTCAACTCACTTACGAGGAGTCTCGTAAGCACAACCGTGATCTGGGTTCTTCCTCCCGCTCTGGCTCTCAGAAGCGACGGATTTGGATTCCGAACTCGGCTCTTCCACCTCGATATGCACCGAGGCCATCCTATGTGTCGCCTCACCCAACTCAGCAACATGCTCCACTTAGGCCTATTAGTGGCCCACTTGCCAACGTAGGTCCACGTCCTACCTCAGGAACTTGTTTTACCTGCGGAGAACCAGGACACTATGCACGTGACTGCCCTCAGTCCAGTTATGCTCCACCCCAGTCTGAGAGATCTGTTGGCTGTGAAAAGCCATCAGTCAGGATGATCAGTACCAAGCCAGCCTCCATTGAACGAGCATGTGTGCACCATGTCTCAGCTTTAGAAGTTCAAGATGATCCCGATGTCGTACTGGGTACACTTCTTGTCAATTTTCACCCAGCTTCAGTTCTGTTTGATACCGGAGCATCCCACTCCTTCATATCTGAAGGTTATGCTCGGATGCACGACATGTCATTTTGTGATATGCCAACTCCATTAATAATCCAGACTCCTGGTTCCAAATGGCAAACCTCCAAGGTAAGCCATGGTAATGAAATCCTTGTTGATAGACTGGTTTTCCTTGCTTCTTTGATATCTCTCAAGTCCTCAGATATTAACATCATCTTGGGTATGGACTGGATGACCGCTCATCATGCCAAGATCGATTGTTACACCAGATCTGTTCAACTTACACATCCATCTGGCAAATTAGTCACTGTCTCCACTAGAGTTGCAAGGCGTCAACTCTATTCTCTTAATGCCAGCCCTCTTCCAGACCTTAAAGATATTCCGGTAGTCCGTGACTTCCCGGATGTCTTTCCAGAAGAACTGCTAGGTGTCCCACCTGACAGAGATGTAGAGTTTGTCATAGAACTTATCCCAGGAACTGTTCCAATTTCTAGGAGACCTTACAAGATGGCACCCTTAGAGTTAGCCGAGCTTAAGAAACAACTCGATGAATCCTTGCAAAAGGGTTTCATCCGTCCCAGTTCTTCTCCTTGGGCTTGTCCTGTCCTCTTCGTCAAGAAGAAGGATGGTTCGGACCGGATGGTTGTAGATTATCGTCCCGTTAATTTGGTCACGATAAAGAACAAGTATCCGCTCCCCAGGATCAACGACCTGTATGATCAGCTCGCTGGATCCTCAGTCTTTTCCAAGATGGATTTGAGGTTAGGCTACCACCAAATCAAGATCAGAAACGGGGACATCCCCAAAACGGCCTTTGTCACTCGTTATGGTCAATACGAGTACACTGTGATGTCTTTCGGCCTAACCAATGCTCCAGCTACTTTCTCCCGCTTGATGAACTCGATCTTTATGTAGTACTTAGATAAGTTCGTCGTGGTTTATCTCGATGATATTCTTATTTACTCGAAGAACGAGGAAGAGCATGCCGAACATCTTAGGCTTGTGTTAGAAAAACTCAGAGAGCATCGCCTTTATGCCAAGTTCTCCAAGTGTGAATTCTGGTTGCCAGAAGTAACCTATTTAGGCCACGTGATCTCCGGTAAGGGCATTGCTGTAAATCCCGAGAGAGTCAAAGCCGTTCTCGATTGGACTCCACCCGAAACAGTCAAACAAGTTAGGAGTTTCCTCGGTCTAGCCAGTTATTGTCGCCGCTTCGTTGAAAACTTCTCCAAAGTGGCCAAACCTCTCACGGAACTTCTCAAGAAAGATAAAAAGTTTGAGTGGACCCCACAGTGTGAGCACAGTTTTCAGGAACTGAAAAGACGCCTGACTTCTGCGCCCATACTCGTGCCACCGGATTTCACCAAAGACTTTGTTATCTACTGCGATGCTTCGCGTCAAGGACTAGGTTGCATTCTTATGCAGGATCGTCATGTGATTGCCTATGCATCTCGACAGTTGCATCCACATGAGGAAAATTATCCTACACATGATCTGGAGCTTGCAGCCGTAGTCTATGCACTTAAGACCTGGCGGCATTACCTTCTTGGTAACCGTTGCGAAATCTACACCGACCATCAGAGTCTCAAGTATATCTTCACCCAACCGGATCTGAATCTCAGACAGAGACGTTGGTTGGAGTTGATCTCGGATTACGACTTAGGAATCACCTACACCCCAGGCAAAGCCAATGTCATGGCTGATGCTTTAAGCCGCAAATTCTATTGCAACAACCTCATGTTGCAACATTGTCAACCGCCCCTCCATGAGGAATTCTGTAAGCTTAACCTTCACATAGCTCCTCATGGTTTCCTTTCTACCTTGGTGGCGAAACCTACCCTTACGGATCAGATCGTAGAGGCTCAGAAGCATGATACGGGAATCTCCCGGATCAAGAAGAATATTTCCAAGGGAGTTGCTGGTTGTTTCTCTATGGATGAACGAGGTGTTGTTTACTTTGGTAACCGTTTGGTGGTTCCCAAATGTCAACAGATGCAGCAACTGATCCTTAAGGAGGCCCATGAATCCCCTCTCATGATTCATCCCGGTAGTACAAAGATGTATCAGGACCTACGCCAGAGGTTCTGGTGGACTAGGATGAAGAGAGAAATCGCTCAGTATATTGCCAACTGTGACGTTTGTTGTCGCGTTAAGGCAGAGCATCAAAGACCTGCTGGCACCCTTCAACCTTTAGCTATTCCCGAGTGGAAATGGGACAAAGTTGGTATGGACTTCATCACCGGCTTTCCCAGGACCAAGAAAGGAAATAATGCTATCTTCGTAGTCATTGATCGTCTTTCCAAAGTGGCTCACTTCCTACCTGTTCGAGAGAGTATCACTGCTAGTCAGCTCGCTGACTTATATATCTCCCGAATAGTGTCACTCCATGGTGTTCCACTAGAGATCAATTCAGACCGTGGCAGTCTTTTCACCTCTCATTTCTGGGAAAGTTTCCAAACTGCCATGGGCACCCATCTTTCTTTCAGTACCGCTTTCCACCCTCAATCAAGTGGTCAGGTGGAAAGGGTCAACCAAATTCTCGAAGACATGCTTAGAGCTTGCGTTATCTCATTCGGTATGGATTGGGAGAAATGTCTTCCCTTTGCCGAGTTTGCTTATAACAACAGCTACCAATCCAGTCTTAAGAAAGCACCCTTCAAGATCCTGTATGGACGAAGATGTCGAACACCTTTGAACTGGTCAGAAACCGGCGAAAGACAATTCTTTGGACCGGATATGATCCAGGAGGCCGAAGAGCAAGTTCGCATCATTCGTGAGAATTTGAAAACAGCCCAATCTCGTCAAAAGAGCCAGTATGACCGTCGTCATAAGGAAGTGGCTTATGAAGTTGGCGATAAGGCTTACCTTCGGGTTACCCCTTTGAAGGGTACCCATCGTTTCGGTATCAAGGGCAAGTTGGCTCCTCGTTACATCGGTCCTTTTCGCATTCTCGCTAAACGAGGAGAGGTTGCCTACCAGTTGGAACTACCCCCACATCTTTCTCGAGTTCATGATGTTTTCCACGTCTCTCAACTCAGGCGTTGCTTCTCGGATCCCATCCGCGGAGTGGACCACGAAACGCTTGATCTCCAAGATAAGCTCACTTATCGAGAGTACCCCATTCACATTCTGGATCAAGCAGAGCGTGTCACTCGACGTCATAACATCAAGTTTCTCAAGGTTCAGTGGTCTCATCATTCTGAAAGAGAAGCCACTTGGGAGCGTGAAGATCGTCTTCGACTTGAGTACCCTGCTTTCTTTCCGCCAACTCCTGAATCTCGGGACGAGATTTCTTCGAGTGGGGGCGAATTGTCACATCCCTAGTTTGGTATGGTCCTTGGCTTGCTTGTGCATCATGTTTAAATTTTCAAATGAATTTGAAATGGGGAAGTTGCAAACCCTAGCACCAAAGCAATTCAAATAGGTTCAAATTAAAAGTGGAATTTCAGTGAACCCAAAATGCTTTTCAAAAATGTTCATGGTCTTTGGAAAATGTTGGGAACAACAACCAGAGGTGATGCACATTTTTCCCTCCCATTTTGGATTTTTGAATCAATGCTTAAATATTTGAATTGGAGCTGTTTAAATTATATAAATATTTTTAATAGCTCCAAAAATGTTGGGAATTGGTGAGGGCCTCTAGAATATTATATCTAGATGCCACAATTATTTTCAACATTTATGGAAATGTTTTAACATTTCTTTTAAATACAAAACAAATGTCAGAAATAGAAAAAGAAAAACAGAAGAGGAAAAAGGGCTTACCTGCCTTACCTGGCGGCCCAGCTGGCCAGCCCACCTGGCGCCCCACCACGGCCCAGCAGTGGCCCCGCCCACCAGGGGCAAGGTTGTCTTCAACCTTATGCCCACTGGCAGCCAGCGCACGCAGCCGGCCACGCCACCTCCTGCTTCGCCGTGTCGAGCTCCCCGATGACCCAATCCCGCGCCTGGAGACGCCTCGAAGCCCCTCTCTCCTCTCCCTCTCTCGCAGCTCACTCTCCCTTCCCCTGCTCTCTCTCTCTGTAGCACGCCCGAACGGGTCCGTCGCCGCCGTTCGCTGCCACCGTGAGCACCGTGGTCCTCTCGCCCCTTCCCCGTGTCCAAAAGCTCCGTGACGACGCACCGCTCCTCCAAGCAGAAGATCCCGAACCCAGGAGCACCGTGGTGACGCCTTCGAGCTCGTCTATCACCTCGGGTGCCGCCGATCACCGCCGGCGATTCGCCACCGTCCGTGCTTCCCCGAGCTCGCTGACCCTCCCTGCGTGATCCCAGTGAGCCCCTCCGTCATTTCCCTCTACTCCCAGTGTCGATTTCTCCCTCAAGCTAGCTTCGCCGTCACGGCCGAGAGCTTTGCTCCGCCGGCCACGTAGCCGCCGCGGCCACAGTTGCTGCCGCCCGCGTTTGAGCATGTGTCTGTGCTCAGCATGGTCCCAGGAGCCCAAAACAAGCATTCGTTCGCCCTCCCATCCACCGTAGCTTCGTTTCGTCGATGGCCGAACCACGGCCGCCGCAAACCTCGTCGCCGGCGTTGATTCCGGCGACCATTTGGTCCAACTCCACCACCCACACACGCAGCTCAGCCCCAGCTCCACATAGGACCCACCCACGCTACAAACCGTGGCCTATAGCACGATCCCGACGCGCTCCGCCGCGTTCGGCCTCGCCGGCGGCTAAACGCCGGCGGGCTGACCGTGTTTGACCCCCCCAGTTGACCAATTTAACCGTATGGGTCAGTGACATGTGGGCCCGGCCCTGTTAAGTTTTTGGTTAAGATTAGTTTAACAACTAATTATCCCTGATTAATTAAATGGGTCACTGACGCGTGGGCCCAACCCCATTAACTAAACCAGATTAGGTTTATTTTTAGATTAAGATTAACCACAGACACTGACGTGTGGGCCCCACACGTCAGGTTTGACCTGGTCAGCCTGCTGACGCCTCTGTGACGTCATGCTGATGCAGTATTTGTTTTCTGGATTTTAAATAATTCAGAGAATTTCAGAAAATAGTTAAAACTTCAAAAATTCATAGTAATTCAATCGTAACTCCAAATCAAATAAATTATATATGAAAAATTATCAGAAAAATTCAAGGAATCCATTTATGCCAGTTTCATGCATGAAAAACCAACTTATACCTACTGTATAAGTGAAAAAGTAATAATGGCATGTTATATATCTAAATTAGGGTTTGCATATGAACCCTTGGTTCATATGTACTTCAACCAAATTGATGCTAGACGCATTAGGGCAAATCATAGCATTTTTGAATGTCATCTTCATGCATCATATTGTTGCATATGGTTGTTTATTGATTGCCGGCACCGTTCCCTCTCGATAGGTTCTACTCCGGAAGGCGTCCCGAGTACCTGTCTGAGGAGCAGTGCTTCTTCGTGGATCTATCAGGCAAGCAAACCCCCTTGAGCATCCCGATAAAATCCCACTCTCTCGCTCCTGCTCCTTTTACTGCATTAGGACAACAATGATTCAAACTGCTACTTTCTGCTGCGGTAGCTGAACCCATTCCTCTGCATGACCTGTCATTGCCACAGTAAATAGTTGAAACCCACTAGCATGAGTAGGAGTTGCTTGAGCCTTGATGTGCCTGCTCATCCATGCTTGTTTTTCTTTATGCCAGCTATGCTTAGAGTTGTGTCAGGTCTGATTCATCGGGAATGAATCGGAGTGGTGAACATGTCCTACCGGTAAAGGCTAAGTGTGTGAACACGTTTTGGTAAAGGTAGCGATGAGAGGCCATGTAGGAGTACATGGTGGGTTGTCTCATTGGAACCGTCCGTAAGCACTGAGTTCTGTGTATGTTATCCAAGTCCAGTTACTACCACACATTGGGTTCCGGTTATCCGGCCCCTCTCGGCTTATTAACCCACTTGATCTCTGTCCAGGAGTTGCAACTAGTTTCTGGCGTTTGTAGGTAGTGCTACTTGTCTACCAGGTGGTGTCCGACGGGACGGGCTTGGGACAGACTAGGCACTGTGGCACGGTGTACCAAGTGGCACCCGGGTGGTGGGCTTGGGAACCCTGCACACATCGTTTGGGGCCGTGAGCGACACCCCGGCCGGATCTCCTTGCGGATGGAACCCGAATAGGCGATAAACCTGGACGAGAGACTTGTGTGGTTAGTCAGGTCGTGGCCGACACCCTCGCCCGGCTTCCGCTTGAAGGTTGCCGAGGTACATGACGTGTACAGGGCTATAAGTGGCGAGAGCGTGTGTGAAGAAGTACACCCCTGCAGGGTCATTATTATCTATTCGAATAGCCGTTTTCCTCGGATATGGAAACTTGGAGAACTTATATAGTACATAGACAATTTGAAGTGGATACTCTAAAATACGCAAGATAAGCGTGAGTGCTATGGATGGCCTTCTCGTAGGGAGATGGGAACGGATCCATAGTGGAGTATTGATATGGTGAAGTTGTGGACTCGTGTGCGTCTTCTCACCTCAAAGAAGTTTCTGTTACCCGTAGTATAGATTAGCCATTGAGTCAAAGCTGGCTTGCTGCTGTTAAACTCCACCCCCCCCCCCTTTGTTGATAATGATGCATATGTAGATAGTTCTGAAGTAAGACTTGCTGAGTACCTTTGTACTCACGTTTTCTTATTTATGTTTTGCAGTTGGTTACACTAGTGGCTTCGACGAGTAGCTTGTATCCCAGCTACGATCTTGTGCCCTTGGGAGGGTCGTGTTAGTCAGGCTTCTTAGTCTTTTTCTTTTGTAGTTTTCTGTACTCAGACATGTAATGCTTCCGCTTGTTGCTTGTATGCTCTGAATGATGGGTCATGTGACCCCTGTTTGTATTTATGCTATGTGGCTCTTCTGGGCCTTACCTATATGAGTTTGAGTTATGTTGTGATGCCATGATGTACCGCACATACATGCATGTTATGCGTACGTGTAACGTGTATTGCTATGTGTGGGATCCGACAATCTAGTTGTTTATCCTTCGCAGCCTTTCTTATGGGGAAATGTAGTCTAGTGTTCCTCGAGCCATAGTAGTCCGCTACAGCCCGGTTCACCGGAGTCCTGCTAGCCCAGTACTACTATTCAGGACACTTGACTGGCCGGCATGTGTTTCACTTCGTCCCTATGTCTGTCCCTTCGGGGAAATGTCACATGGTGATCTCCGGAGTCCTGCCTAGCCTGCTACAGCCCGGGATCCCCAGAGTCCTGTTAGCCCAGTGCTACAGCCCGGAATCACTCGTTGATGACCGACATGTTCGATGCGATTCATGTATGCCTGTCTCCATAGGTCCGTGCCGCTTTGGGTTCACGACTAGCCATGTCGGCCCGGGTTCTCTGTCATATGGATGCTAGCGACACTGTCATATACGTGAGCCAAAATGCGCAAACGGTCCCGGGCCAGGTAAGGTGGCACCCGTGGGAATACCGTGCGTGAGGCCGCAAAGTGATATGACGTGTTACATGCTAGATCGGTGTGACTTGGGATCGGGGTCCCGACAGACCGCCTGGCGGAGGAGCAGCGTATCACTGATTTGCGCCGCCAGCGGGACATGGAGCAGCAGCGCACCAATGCTCTGAGTCGCGAGCAGAGCACCCGCAACTGGGCCGACTACGTGGAGGCCAGTGCCCGGCAAATAGCCCTGGAGGCTATCGGGAACGCACTCGTTAGCGACGCCGAATTTTACTACAAGCTCGTCAAGTGGGTTTCCCGCTTAGAAGTCAAAGCTTCGGTGGACCACGCTGGCATGGAAAGGGCCAACGCACGCGAGCAACGCGCCCTATCGCACCTCTGGCAAGTCCGAGGCGAGGCGGAGGACGCCGGTGCCGACGTTTAGCGTGTATCGCAGATGGCGGCCGGCATCGTCTAGTTAGCTAAGAGTAAGTTAGTACTTGTACACTACTAGAGTATTAGTGGGAGTAGATAGTTAACTTGGCTATGATGGTTGTCAACGTGGAAGTTCAGTACTTTATATTTGGATCAGACATGTTACTTTGCTCTGAATGTTGAACTTTCCGTTCGAACATATGGAATGGGCTGTTATTTTTTAAATGGGTTGTATTTGTCCGCCACGCGTTTAGAGGCTGACTTGTGGGCCTACTAGGTTGACCCGTACACAATCAGGAGATGATTGTACGTGGAGAGGATGACAGCAGGGACCCACCAAGGTCATGGCAGTATGCAAGCAAGTGTCTCCTTATATCAAGCCAATAAAAAATGGCTCCTCCTAATGGATTTCTGACATCTGGGTCCCATGCCATTGTCAACATAGTCAATAAACGAGAGAATTGCACAATGAGCGGCTGGCACCAGGGACTCAGCACTCGCCCAGTTATTTTTGTTTTGGGTTAATTTGATAAATGCTACTCAAAATCTGGTGATTCCGAGAAATGCCACTGCAATTTCCAAACTTTGAAAAATGCCATTTCATGCCATTTCCAGTGGCATTTTTCGAAGCCTGGAGTGGCGTTTTTCAAAGTTTGCAAAAATTGCAGTGGCGTTTTTCAAAGTTTGCAAAAATTGCAGTGGCATTTTTTAAAGTTTGGAAATTGCAGTGGCATTTTTATGAATCGCCATAATTGGAGTGGCATTTATATAATTTGTTTTTGAGACAGAAGCAGGGTGTCAACTAGGTTGTGTGGGGCACTCTGGCCTGTCTAGACAGCCTTTTCTTTTATGTTTACCACATACCAGCCCAGTAGTTTTTTTCTTTCTTTCTGAAAATGGCTAGCCCAATTTTTTTGTGATTTTTCAAGTAAGTCGCTTTGTCAGGCCTGTTGGGCTGCAAATCTTTCAAGACGAGGAGAGCTCCATTCGGCTGGCCGATAAAATGGCCTATCAGCAATGAGAAATGGGTTGTACATTTTTAAAACACATCAAACCGATAATTAGTTTCAAATTTCTTTTTTTTCATTTCAAGATTTGAAATTTCATTGATTTTTATGCGTGGACAAATTGTTGGATTTTATATTGATATACATTTATTTTTTAAATTAATTTGAACGTGACTCGAAATTTTGGGATTAAAAACAGTTCGGACCGCACCGAAATATGCTAAATTTCATATAATTTTTTAATCGTGGCCACAATATGGGTTGTAATGCTAACCAAAAGAATATGAGCTACAAGAAAACCTTAAGAATTAGCAAATGGGTTGTAAATTATTAGAAATAATGGCAGATGGGTTGTATGCTGTTTTCCACAGATTTGAGGCTTTCCTAAAAAAAGGTTGACGCACAAGCAGTGACTGTTCGATGTCCATCCAACGGCCGTCGTGCTTCGTCAATCTCTGCTCTTCCTGCCCCAGCCGCTCAAACAAGTGCCGGCGGGACTGCCTGCTCCCTCCTCCCGCTGCCGGTTGTGCTACCGCGCAGGCCTCACCACCCCACCATACTCACATCGCTGGCCAAGCCATCCCTCTACTCACCCACACCTGTTGTTATTCTCCAGCGACGGCAAGCGAACCAGTAAACCCTTGTACTCCCCTCCGCATGGGAAACAACTGCCGAGTCTTCCCTGGCTCCGTGTCATTCCCTTCCTAGGCCTCGTCGTCGTCCACCGCCCTGGTGCTCTCGGCGTGGCGTGGTTAACGATCGACATGCATCCGAAGTGGTTTGTACGTGGAAAGGCTGACAGCTGGGTCCAGGGCCGCACGCAAGGAAATGCCTCCTTATTACGCGCAAAATAATGATTCCTCCACCTGACATCTGGGACCCACTGAAAGGACCTCTGTATTTCGCGACAAAAACGTTCCCGCCGCTGACAGCTCGGACCCACCAGCTATATCTTCGCACGCAAGGAAGTGCCTCCTTATTACGCACAAAAAAAGAACACTCCCCTTGCTAGCTGGGACCCATCATAATGGGAGGCCGACTTGTTGGCCTACTAAGTTGACGGGGACAGAGGGCTTTGTCAACATAGTCATTATGAACGATTCTAGCTCAGTGACTGTACGATGTCCATCCAACGGCCGTAGTGCTTCTTCAACCACTGGTATTCTTGGTCCAGCCGCCCAAAGCAGCGCCGGTCATGCCGCCTGCTCCTGCCTCCCGTGGCCGGCTGTGCTGCTGCGCAGGCATCACCGCCCCCTACTACTCCCACTGCTAGCTAGGCCCTGCGGCGACGGCAGGATCACACCGCACCCGAACCAGTGAACCCTCATACTCCTGTCCATGTGGGCTTCCACTGACGCGTCTTCCCCGGCTCCGCGTCGTCACCTTCCTAGCCCTCGCCGTCGTCCACCGCTCTAGTGCTCTCGGCGTGGAGCAGTCAATGTGGTTAAGGAACGACTTCCATCAGAAGAGTACTGTACATGGAGAGGCTGACTGCTGGGTCCACGGCCGCAGCAAGGAAGTGCCTCCTTATTACGCGAAAAATAATGATTCCTCCACCTAACAACAGGGACCCACCAGACAGGCCACCGTATTTCCCGAAAAAAATGTTCCCCCTGACTGCCGGGACCCACCAGTTATATCTTCACACGCAAGGAAGTGTGTCCATATTACGAGAAAAAAGAAATGATTTGCCCCCTGACTGCTGGGACCCACCAGCTACATCTTCGCACGCAAGGAAGTGCCTAACAGTCTGGACCAACCTGGTCGAAGCGTACGTAGCGTGGTCATTCGAGTCGCAAATGTGTATGTACATACTAGTCGATCGGTCTCTCTGCAAGTATGAACCGTGGCCGAGTAAGTAGCGGCACGTGTGTCATTGTAGAGCACCCGACATAGCAGTTCACGCAGTCCCGTCTAAGTCATGTACACGTACGTATAGCCACAGGGAAAAAATACGGCCACGTACGTACATACGGGCGGGGTCTCGAGCGCGTACTCGCAGACAGCTAGGGCTTGTGTACATGGAAAGGCAACGGACGGGAGCAATGGCGTCGTGTTCATCGAGCAGCGAACTGACTGGGTCGGAATGGAGAAACAGTGTCGTGTTCATCGGGAGGCAGCATCGATCGGCTTCAGTTAGCAGCAGTAGCGAAGGAATCACTCGGGTTCAGTTAACAGCAAGGGATCGATCGATCGCTTGGGTTCAGTAACGCATAGCCTGCAGTGCAATCACTCGGGTTCAGTTAGATCCCAACGCCTCACTCGGGTTCAGTTAGAGCCGAACGCCTCACACACACGCGCGCACATATGAGAGAAACGTGCATTGCTCGGCCCCCAACCACCCACTATAATCAGGAACTCCCCGGATATTTTCCTCGCCCTCGCTTCTACCACGGTTGTTTCTGTCATGGACGGCCAAAAGAATGTCATGCAGCTGCGTCTCCGGCCCTCCCAGGATGAAAAGCCCATTTTCTGTCATGATTTTTTGTCGTAGAAGTAGGACCCCACCACATCTATGATGATAGCAAGTTTTGTCACAGCTATCGTCATAAGCATGATATAAAAGAAATCCGTTCGGCCCAAAATGTCACGGATGTGTCTTTTTTTGTAGTGATAAGGCACCATCTAAATCCGTTGAGACGACACCATATGAATTGTGGTTTGGCAAGAAACCTAAGTTGTCGTTTCTTAAAGTTTGGGGTTGCAATGCTTATGTGAAAAAGCTTCAGCCTGATAAGCTCGAACCCAAATCGGAGAAATGCGTCTTCATAGGATACCCAAAGGAAACTGTTGGGTACACCTTCTATCACATATCCGAAGGCAAGATAATCATAGCTAAGAATGGATCCTTTCTAGAGAAGGAGTTTCTCTCGAAAGAAGTGAGTGGGAGGAAAGTAGAACTTGATGAGGTAGTTGTACCTTCTCTCTAATTGGAAAGTAGTTCATCATAGAAATCAGTTCCAGTGATGCCTACACCAATTAGTGAGGAAGTTAATGATGATGATCATGAAACTTTAGATCAAGTTACTACCAAACCTCGTAGATCAACCGGAGTACGTTCCGCACCAGACTGGTACGGTAATTCTGTTCTGGAAGTCATGTTACTAGACCATGACAAACCTATGAACTATGAGGAAGCGATGATGAGCCCAGATTCCATGAAATGGCTTGAGGCCATGAAATCTGAGGTGTGATCCATGTATGAGAAGAAAGTGTGGACTTTGGTTGACTTGCCCGATGATTGGCAAGCCATAGAGAATAAATGGATCTTCAATAAGAAGAATGACGCTGACGGTAATGTTACTATCTACAAAGCTTGACTTCTTGCGAAAGGTTTTCGACAAGTTCAAGGAGTTGACTACGATGAGACCTTCTCACCCGTGGCGATGCTTAAGTCTGTCTGAATCATGTTAGCACTTGCCGCATTTTATCATTATGAAATTTGGCAAATGGATGTCAAAACTGCCTTCCTTAATGGATTTCTTAAAGAAGAGTTGTATATGATGCAACCAGAAGTTTTTGTCGATCCTAAAGGTGCTAACAAAGTGTGAAAGCTCCAGCGGTCCATTTATGGACTGGTGCAAGCATCTCGGAGTTGGAATATACGCTTTGATAGTGTGATCAAAGCATATGGTTTTATATAGACTTTTGCAGAAGCCTGTATTTACAAGAAAGTGAGTGGGAGCTCTCTAGCATTTCTAATATTATATGTGGATGACATATTGTTGATTGGGAATAATATAGAATTTCTGGATAGCATAAAAGGATACTTGAATAAAAAATTCCAATGAAAGACCTCGGTGAAGCTGCTTATATATTGGGAATCAAGATCTATAGAGATAGATCAAGACACTTGATTGGACTTTCAAAAAGCACATACCTTGATAAAGTTTTGAAGAAGTTCAAAATGGAAAAGTCAAAAAAAGGGTTCTTGCCTGTGATACAAGATGTGAAGTTGAGTCAGACTCAATGCCCGACCACTGCAGAAGATAAAGAGAAAATGAAAGTCATTACATGCCTCAGCCATAGGTTCTATCATGTATGCAATGTTGTGCACCAGACCTGATGTGTGCCTTGCTAAAAGTTTAGCAGCGAGGTACCAAAGTAATCCAGGAGTGGATCACTAGACATCGGTCAAGAACATCCTGAAATACCTGAAAAGGACTAAGAATATGTTTCTTGTTTATGGAGGTGACAAAGAGCTTGTCGTAAATGGTTATGTCGATGCTAGCTTTGACACTAATCCGGATGACTCTAAGTCACAAACTGGATACGTATTTATATTGAATGGTGGAGCTGTCAGTTGGTGCAGTTCCAAGCAGAGCGTCGTGGCGGGATCTACATGTGAAGCGGAGTACATAGCTGCTTCAAAAGCAGCAAATGAAGGAGTCTGGATGAAGGAGTTCATATCCGATCTAGGTGTAATACCTAGTGCATCGGGTCCAATGAAAATCTTTTGTGACAATACTGGAGCTATTGCCTTAGCTAAGGAATCCAGATTTCACAAGAGAACCAAACACATCAAGAGGCGCATTAACTCCATCCGTGATCAAATCAAGGAGGGAGACATAGAGTTTGCAAAATGCATATGGATCTGAATGTTGCAGACCCATTGACTAAGCCTCTTCCACGAGCAAAACCTGATCAGCACCAAGACTCTACGGGTGTTAGAATCATTACAATGTAATCTAGATTATTGACTCTAGTGCAAGTGGGAGACTGAAGGAAATATGCCCTAGAGGCAATAATAAAGTTGTTATTTATATTTCCTTATATCATGATAAACTTTTATTATTCATGCTAGAATTGTATTAACCGGAAACTTGATACATGTGTGGATACATAGACAAAACACCATGTCCCTAGTAAGCCTCTACTAGACTAGCTCGTTAATCAAAGATGGTTAACTTTCCTAACCATAGACATGTGTTGTCATTTGATGAATGGGATCACATAATTAGGAGAATGATGTGATGGACAAGACCCATCCGTTAGCTTAGCAAAATGATCGTTAAGTTTTATTGCTATTGCTTTCTTCATGACTTATACATATTCCTCTGACTATGAGATTATGCAACTCCCGAATACCGGAGGAACACCTTGTGTGCTATCAAATGTCACAACGTAACTAGGTGATTATAAAGATGCTCTATAGGTGTATCCGAAGGTGTTTGTTGGGTTGGCATAGACCGAGATTAGGATTTGTCACTCTGAGTATTGGAGAGGTATCTCTGGGCCCTCTCGGTAATGCACATCACTATATGCCTTGCAAGCAATGTGACTAATGAGTTAGTTGCAAGATGATGCATTACGGAATGAGTAAAGAGACTTGTTGATAACAAGATTGAACTAGGTATGATAATACCGACGATCAAATCTTGGGCAAGTAACATACCGATGAAAAAGGGAATAACGTAAGTTGTCAATACGGTTTGACCGATAAAGATCTTTGTAGAATATGTAGGAACCAATATGAGCATCCAGGTTCCGCTATTGGTTATTGACCGGAGATGTGTCTCGGTCATGCCTACATAGTTCTCGAACCCATAGGGTCTGCACGCTTAACGTTCGATGACGATTTGTATTATGAGTTATGTGTTTTGGTGACCGAATATTGTTGGGAGTCCCGGATGAGATCATGGACATGACGAAGAGTCTTGAAATGGTCGATAGGTAAAGATTGATATATTGGACGATAGTATTTGGACACCGGAATGGTTAGGGGACGTTTCGGATATTTATCAGAGTACCGAGGGGTTACCGGAACCCCCCGGGGAAAGTAATGGGCCTACATGGGGCATAGGGGAGAGGGGAGGCAGCACACAAGGGGTGGTCGCGCCCCCTCCCATAGGGAGTCCAAATTGGACTAGGGTAGGGTGTGCGCCCCCTTTCCTTTTCCTCTTCCCTCTCCCTTCCCACTTTTCCCCTTCATGAGAAGGAATAAAAAAGGGGGCGAATCCTACTTGGACTGGAGTCCTAGTAGGACTCCCCTCTCCTTGGTGCGCCCCTGGTGGCTGGCCTCCTCCTCCCCTCCTTTATATATGGGGGCAGGGGGCATCCCAAAGCACAACCGTTATTCCCTTAGCCGTGTGTGGTACCCCCCCCCCCTCCACAGTTTACTCCTCCAGTCATAGCGTCGTAGTGCTTAGGCGAAGCCCTACGCGGATCACATCATCATCACCATCACCACGCCGTCATGCTGACGAAACTCTCCCTCGACCCTCTGCTCGATCAAGAGTTCGAGGGACGTCATGGAGCTGAACGTGTGCTGAACTTGGAGGTGCCGTATGTTCGGTACTAGATTGGTTGGATCGCTAAGACGTTTGACTACAGCAACCATGTTATACTAACGCTTCCGCTTTCGGTCTACGAGGGTACGTTGACACAGTCTCCCCCTCTCATTGCTATGCATCTCCTAGATAGATCTTGCGTGATCATAGGAAATTTTTGAAATTCCATGCTATGTTCTCCAACACATAATTCTTCTGTGCAGTAATGAGGATAATCCTCAGATCACGGACCCAGTTTGCATCATTGCTAATATCATCTATCAACTTATTTTTCTCTATGAACATATCAAAAAATATGAGCTATATCGCAAGCTATTGATCTACAACATAGATATGCAAAACTATCAAGACTAAGTTCATGATAAATTAAGTTCAATTAATTAAATTACTAAAGAACTCCCACTTAAATAGACATCCCTCAAGTCATCTAAGTGATACGTGATCCAAATCAACTAACCCATGTCCGATCATCACGTGAGATGGGCTAGTCATCAATGGTGAACATCTCTATGTTGATCATATCTACTATATGATTCACGTTCGACATTTTGGTCTCCAGTGTTCAGAGGCCATGTATGTACATGCTAGGCTCGTCAAGTTTAACCCAAGTATTTTGCATGTGTAAAACTGTCTTACACCCGTTGTATCTGAACGTAGAGTCTATCACACCCGATCATCATGTGGTGTCTCAAAACAATGAACTGTAGCAACGGTGCATACTCAGGGAGAACACTTTTACCTTCAAATTTAGTGAAGGGATCATCTTATAATGCTACTGTTGTTCTAAGCAAAATAATATGCATAAAAGATAAACATCACATGCAATCTAAATATGTGACATGATATGGCCATCATCATCTTGTGCTTTTGATCTCCATCTCCAAAGCAACATCATGATCTCCATCGCCACCAGCTTGACACCTTGATATCCATCATAACGTCATTGTGTCGAGGTCGTCACGCCAACTATTGCTTCTACAACTATTGCTAACGCATAGTGATAAAGTAAAGCAATTACATGGCGCTTGCACTTCATACAATAAAGAGACAACCTTAAGGCTCCTGCAAGTTGTCGATAACTTACAAAACATGATCATCTCATACAATAATGTTTATCACGTCATGTCTTTATCATATGACATCACAACAATCCCTGCAAAAACAAGTTAGACGTCCTCTACTTTGTTGTTGCAAGTTTTACGTGGCTACTATGGGCTTCTAGCAAGAACCATTCTTACCTACGCATAAAACCACAATGGTGTTTCATCAAGTTTGCTGTTTTAACCTTCTTCAAGGACCGACTGCAGTCAAATTCGATTCAACTAAGGTAGGAGAAACAGACACCCGCCAGCATATGCAAAACTAGTTGCATGTCAGTCGGTAGAACCGGACTCATGTGTGTGGACATGTAAGGTTGGTCCGGGACACATCATTCCACAATACCGCCGAATCAAAATATGACATTGGTGGTAAGCAGTATGACTATCACTGCCCACAACTCTTTGTGTTCTACTCGTGCATATAATCTACGCATAAGCCTGGCTCTGATACCACTATTGGGAAATGTAGCATGGAAAACAAAATAATTCTATGCACACGCAATGATCTATCCATGGAGATGCATAGCAACGAGGGGGAGAGTATGTCTACGTACCCTCATAGACCGTAAGCAGAAGCATTTCACAACGCGATTGATGTAGTCGAACTTTCGTCATGCTCTAACCGATCTAGTACCGAACGCACGGGACCTCCGCGTTCTGCACACGTTCAGCTCGGTGACGTCCTCTACCTTCTTGATCCAACAAGACGGCGAGGTAGTAGATGAGTTTTGTCAGCACGATGGCGTGGTGATGGTGATGGTGAAGTGATCTCCGCAGGGCTTCGCCTAAGCACTACGAAAATATGACCGGGGTTGTAAACGGTGGAGGGGGCCGCCGCACACGGCTAGGCAATTGTCTGTTGTGTGCTAGGCTACCCCTCCCACATATATATAGGTGGGAGGGAGGGGGAGCCCAAGTAGGAGGAATCCTACTTGGGGTCCCTGCGCCCCCCTTTCCTTATTTGGAGAGCGGGGAAAGGCAGGGGAGGGTGGCGCCCCCCCCCCCCCTCCTTTCTCCCATGAGAGGGAAAGGCAGGAGGGGCTAGCCCTCCCCCTTTTCCTTCCCTAGGGCTGTCCAAACAAGGGAGGGGCGCACCAGCCCCCTTGTGGGCTGGTATATCCCCTCCTTTGGCCCATAAGGCCCATATCTTGCCGGGGGGTGCCCGAAACTCTTTCCGGTGACCCGATTCCTACCCGGTACGTCCCAAAACATTTATGATGTCCAAATACCATCGTCCTATATATCAATATTTACCCCTCGACCATTTCGAGACTCCTCGTCATGTCTATGAACTCATCCAGGACTCCGAACAACATTCGTTCACCAAAACATATAACTCATATAACACTATATCGTCAACAAACGTTAAGCATGCGGACCCTACGGGTTCGAGAACTATGTAGACATGACCGAGACACCTCTCCCGTCAATAACCAATAGCGGAACCTAGATGCCCATTTTGGCTCCTACATATTCTACGAAGATATGACAACAAACATAATTCCCTTTGTCCATCGGTATGTTACTTGCCCGAGATTTGATCGTTAGTATGTTCATACCTAGTTCAATCTCGTTACCGGCAAGTCTATTAACTCGTTCCATAATACATCACCTTGTGACTAACTCCTTAGTAATTTTCTTGCAAGCTTATGATGTGTATTACCGAGAGGGCCCAGAGATACCTCTGCGATACTTGGAGTGACAAATCCTACTCCCCATCTATGCCAACTCAACAATCACCTTCGGAGATACCTGCAGAGCATCTTTATGATCACCTAGTTACGTTGTGACATTTGATAGCACACAAGGTATTCCTCCTGTATCCGGGAGTTGCATAATCTCATAGTCGAAGGAATAAGTATTTGACATGAAGAAAGCAATAGCAATAAACTGAACGATCAATATGAAAGCTAACAGATGGGTCTTATCCATCACATCATTCTCCTAATGATGTGATCCCATTATCAAATGAAAACACATGTCTATGGTTAGGAAACCTTAACCATCTTTGATCAATGAGCTAGCCTAATAGAGGCTTACTAGGGACACGGTATTTGTTTATGTATTCACACATGTATTTAAGTTTCCGATAAATACAATTCTAGCATGAATAATAAACCTTTATCACGAATAAGGAAATATAATATAAAATAACAACTTTATTATTGCCTCTAGGGCATATTTCCTTCACCAAGTAGGTATAACCTACCGGTTGCCTCTCGGAACCCCTTACAGCACTCCGATGGTAATCCGGTGCATTCAGAAACCTTTCTGAAACCCATTTACCTTTGTCCTATATATCAGTCTTTACCTCCGGACTATTCCAAAGCTCCTCGTCATGTCCGTGATCTTATCCGGGACTCTGAACAACATTTAGTCACCAACATACATAACTCATATAGTACTATATCATCAACGAACGTTAAGCATGCGGACCCTACGGGTTCGAGAATGATGTAGACATGACCGATACGCTTCTCCGGTCAATAACTAATAGCGGGACATGGATGCCCATATTGGTTCCTACAAGGTCTATGAAGATCTTTATCGGTCGAACGTTTATGACAACATAATAATTCTCTTTGTCTGTCGGTATGTTACTTGCCCGAGATTCAATCATCGGTGTCTCCCTACCTAGTTCAATCTCGTTACTAGCAAGTCTCTTTACTCATTCCGTAATGCATCATATTGTAACTAACTCCTTAGTCACTTTGCTTGCAAGCTTCTTGTGATGTTGTATTACCGAGAGGGCCCAGAGATACCTCTCTGTCATACGGAGTGACAAATCCCAATCTAGATCCATGTCAACTCAATAGACACCTTCAGAGATACCTATGGAGCACCTTTATGATCACCTAGTTACGAAGTGATGTTTGATACACACAAGGCATTCCTCCGGAGTCCGACAGTTGCATGATCTCATGGTCGAAGGAATATGTATTTGATATTAAGAAGGAAGTAGCAATAAACTGAACAATCATATGCTATGCTAACGGATGGGTCTTGTCCATCACATCATTCTCCTAATGATGTGATCCCGTTATCAAATGGAAACTCATGTATATGGTTGCTACCTCTTGAGCACTGCATTGGTTTTCCCTTGAAGAGGAAAGGGTGATGCAACAAAGTAGCGTAAGTATTTCCCTCAGTTTTTGAGAACCAAGGTATCAATCCAGTAGGAGGCTACGCGCCAGTCCCTCGCACCTACACAAAACAAATAAATCCTCGCAACCAATGCGATAAGGGGTTGTCAATCCCTACACGGTCACTTACGAGAGTGAGATCTGATAGATATGATAAGATAATATTTTTGGTATTTTTATGATAAAGATGCAAAGTAAAATAAAATGCAATGAAAATAACTAAGTGTTGGAAGATTAATATGATGGAAGATAGACCCGGGGGCCATAGGTTTCACTAGTCGCTTCTCTCAAGAGCATAACTATTTTACGGTGGGTGAAAAAATTACTATTGAGCAATTGACAGAATTGAGCATAGTTATGAGAATATCTAGGTATGATCATGTATATAGGCATCACGTCTGAGACAAGTAGACTGACTCCTGCCTGCATCTACTACTATTACTCCACACATCGACCGCTATCCAGCATGCATCTAGAGTATTAAGTTCATAAGAACAGAGTAACGCTTGAAGCAAGATGACATGATGTAGTGGGATAAACTGATGCAATATGATGAAAACCCATCTTGTTATTCTCGATGGCAACAATACAATACATGCCTTGCTGCCCCTACTGTCACTGGGAAAGGACACCGCAAGATTGAACCCAAAGCTAAGCACTTCTCCCATTGCAAGAAAGATCAATCTAGTAGGCCAAACCAAACTGATAATTCGAAGAGACTTGCAAAGATAACCAATCATACATAAAAAAATTCCAATAAGATTCAAATACTGTTCATAGATAAACTTGATCATAAACCCATAATTCATCGGTCTCAACAAACACACCGCAAAAGAAGATTACATCGAATAGATCTCCACAAGAGAGGGGGAGAACTTTGTATTGAGATCCAAAAAGAGAGAAGAAGCCATATAGCTAATAACTATGGACCCGAAGGTCTGAGGTAAACTACTCACACTTCATCAGAGAGGCTATGGTGTCGATGTAGAAGCCCTCCGTGATCGATGCCCCCTCTGGCGGAGCTCCGGAACAGGCCCCAAGATGGGATCTCGTGGATACAGAAAGTTACGGCGGTAGAATTAGGGTTTTGGCTCCGTATCTGATCGTTTGGGGGTGCGTATGTATATATAGGAGGAAGGAGTACATTGGTGGAGCAACAGGGGGGCCACGAGGGTGGAGGGCGTGCCTGGGGGGTAGGCGCACCACCCTACCTCGTGGCTTCCCTGTTGGTTGCTTAACGTAGGGTCCAAGTCTCCTGGATCTTGATCGTTCCAAAAATCACATTCCCGAAGGTTTCATTCCGTTTGGACTCCATTTGATATTCCTGTTCTTCAAAACCCTAAAATAGGCAAAAAAACAGCAATTCTGGGTTGGGCCTCCGGTTAATAGGTTAGTCCCAAAAATAATATAAAAGTGAATAATAAAGCCCAATAATGTCCAAAACAGAAGATAATATAGCATGGAGCAATCAATAATTATAGATACGTTGGAGACGAATCAAGCATCCCCAAGCTTAATTCCTGCTCGTCCTCGAGTAGGTAAATGATAAAAACAGAATTTTTGATGTGGAATGCTACTTGGTATATTTTCAGTGTAATTCTTCTTAATTGTGGTATGAATATTCAGATCCGAAAGATTCAAGACAAAAGTTTAATATTTACATAGAAATAATAATACTTCAAGCATACTAACTAAGCAATTATGTCTCTTCAAAATAACATGGCCAAAGAAAGTTATCCCTACAAAATCATATAGTCTGGCTATGCTCTATCTTCACCACACAAAGTATTTAAATCATGCACAACCCCGATGACAAGCCAAGCAATTGTTTAATACTTTTGGTGTTCTCAAACTTTTTCAATCTTCACGCAATACATGAGCGTGAGCCATGGACATGGCACTTTAGGTGGAATAGAATGGTGGTTGTGGAGGAGACGAAAGGGAGAAGATAGTCTCACATCAACTAGGCGTATCAATGGGCTATGGAGATGCCCATCAATAGATATCAATGTGAGTGAGTAGGGATTGCCATGCAACGGATCCACTAGAGCTATAAGTATATGGAAGCTCAACAAAAGAAACTAAGTGGGTGTGCATCCAACTCGCTTGCTCATGAAGACCTAGGGCATTTTGAGGAAGCCCGTCATTGGAATATGCAAGCCAAGTTCTATAATGAAAAATTCCCACTAGTATATGAAAGTGATAACAAAGGAGACTCTCTATCATGAAGATCATGGTGATACTTTGAAGCACAAGTGTGGTAAAAGGATAGTAGCATTGTCCCTTCTCTCTTTTTCTCTCTTTTTTTATTTGGGCTTCTTTGGCCTCTTTTTATTTTATTTTATTTTTCGTCCGGAGTCTCATCCCGACTTGTGGGGGAATCATAGTCTCCATCATCCTTTCCTCACTTGGGACAATGCTCTAAAAATGATGGTCATCACACTTTTATTTACTTACAACTCAACAATTACAACTCGATACTTAGAACAAAATATGACTCTATGTGAATGCCTCCGGTGGTGTACCGGGATATGCAATGAACCAAGAGTGACATGTATGAAAGAATTATGAATGGTGGCTTTGCCACAAATACGATGTCAACTACATGATCATGCAAAGCAATATGACAATGATGGAGCATGTCATAATAATCGGAATGGTGGTAAGTTGCATGGCAATATATCTCGGAATGGCTATGGAAATTCCATGATAGGTAGGTATGGTGGCTGTTTTGAGGAAGGTATATGGTGGGTGTATGATACCGGTGAAAGGTGCGCGGTATTAGAGAGGCTAGCAATGGTGGAAGGGTGAGAGTGTGTATGATCCATGGACTCAACATTAGTCATAAAGAACTCATATACTTATTGCAAAAATCTACAAGATATCAAAGCAAAGTATTACGCGCATGCTCCTAGGGGGATAGATTGGTAGGAAAAGACCATCGCTCGTCCCCAACCGCCACTCATAAGGAAGACATTCAATAAATAAATCATGCTCCGACTTCATCACATAACGGTTCACCATACGTGCATTCTACGGGAATCACAAACTTTAACACAAGTATTTATCATATTCACAACTACTCAACTAGCATGACTCTAATATCACCATCTCCATATATCAAAACAATTATCAAGTATCAAACTTCTCTTAGTATCCAACACACTCATAAGAAAGTTATTACTATCTTGTATACCTAGCATATTAGGATTATTTAAGCAAATTACTGAAGGAAATATGCCCTAGAGGCAATAATAAAGTTATTATTTATTTCCTTATTTCATGATAAATGTTTATTATTCATGCTAGAATTGTATTAACCGGAAACATAATGCATGTGTGAATACATAGACAAACAGAGTGTCACTAGTATGCCTCTACTTAACTAGCTCGTTAATCAATCATGGTTATGTTTCCTAACCATAGACAAAGAGTTGTTATTTGATTAACGGGATCACATCATTAGGAGAATGATGTGATTGACATGACCCATTCCATTAGCTTAGCACCCGATCGTTTAGTATGTTGCTATTGCTTTCTTCATGACTTATACATGTTCCTATGACTATGAGATTATGCAACTCCCGTTTGCCGGAGGAACACTTTGTGTGATACCAAACATCACAACGTAACTGGGTGATTATAAAGGAGCTCTACAGGTGTCTCCAAAGGTACATGTTGGGTTGGTGTATTTCGAGATTAGGATTTGTCACTCCGATTGTCGGAGAGGTATCTCTGGGCCCTCTCGGTAATGCACATCACATAAGCCTTGCAAGCATTGCAACTAATGAGTTAGTTGTGAGATGATGTATTACAGAATGAGTAAAGAGACTTGCCAGTAACGAGATTGAACTAGGTATTAAGATACCGACGATCGAATCTCGGGCAAGTAACATACCGATGACAAAGGGAACAACATATGTTGTTATGCGGCCTGACCGATAAAGATCTTCGTAGAATATGTAGGAGCCAATATGAGCATCCAGGTTCCACTATTGGTTAATGACCGGAGACGTGTCTCGGTCATGTCTACATTGTTCTCGAACCCGTAGGGTCCGCACGCTTAACGTTACGATGACAGTTTCATTATGAGTTTATATATTTTCATGTACCGAAGTTTGTTCGGAGTCCCGGATGTGATCACGAACATAACAAGGAGTCTCGAAATGGTCGAGATGTGACGATTGATATATTGGAAGCCTATGTTTGGACATCGGAAGTGTTCCGGGTGAAATCGGCATTTTACCGGAGTACCGGAAGGTTACCGGAACCCCCCGGTAAACTAATGGGCCTTAATGGGCCTAGTGGAGAAAGAGGAGAGGAGGCCTAGGGGCTGCCGCGTGCCCCTCCCCCCCCCCCCCCAAGTACGAAATGGACAAGGAAGGGGGGCGGCGCCCCCCTTGCTCCTTTATATACGGGGGCAGGGGGCACCTCTAGACACACAAGTTGATCTTCGTGATCGTTCTCTTAGCCGTGTGCGGTGCCCCCCTCCACCATAATCCTCGATAAATATTGTAGCGGTGCTTAGGCGAAGCCCTGCGATGGTCGAACATCAAGATCGTCACCACGCCGTCATGCTGACGGAACTCTTCCCCGACACTTTGCTGGATCAGAGTCCGGGGATCGTCATCGAGCTGAACGTGTGCTAGAACTCGGAGGTGTCATAGTTTCGGTGCTTGATCGATCAGGCCGTGAAGACGTACGACTACATCAACCGCGTTATGCTAACGCTTCCGCTTCCGGTCTACAAGGGTACGTATACAACACTCTCCCATCTCGTTGCTATGCATCACCATGATCTTGCGTGTGCGTAGGAATTTTTTTGAAATTACTACGTTCCCCAACAGTGGCATCCGAGCCTAGGTTTTATATGTTGATGTTGTGCACGAGTAGAACACAAGTGAGTTGTGGGCGATATAAGTCATACTGCTTACCAGCATGTCATACTTTGGTTCGGCGGTATTGTTGGATGAAGCGGCCCGGACCAACATTACCCGTACGCTTACGCGAGACTGGTTCTACCGACGTACTTTGCACACAGGTGGTTGGCGGGTGTCAGCTTCTCCAACTTTAGTTGAACCGAGTGTGGCTACGCCCGGTCCTTGCGAAGGTTAAAACATCACCAACTTTACAAACTATCATTGTGGTTTTGATGCGTAGGTAAGATTGGTTCTTGCTAAGCCCGTAGCAGTCACGTAAAACTTGCAACAACAAAGTAGAGGACGTCTAACTTGTTTTTGCAGGGCATGTTGTGATGTGATATGGTCAAGACGTGATGAGATATAAGTTGTTGAGATGATCAATTTTTGTTGAAGTTATCGGCAACTTGCAAAATCCTTATGGTTGTCTCTCTATTGCATAAGATGCAAGCGCTGAATAATTGCTTTACTTTATCGCTATGCGCTAGCAATAGTTGCAAGAGCAATTGTTGGCGAGACGACCACGTGACAACACATTGATATAGATCAAGATGATGGAGATCATGGTGTCATGCCAGCGATGATAGAGATCATGACAGTACTTTGGAGATGGAAATCAAAGGCGCAAGATGATGATGGCCATATCATATCACATATTTTGATTGCATATGATGTTTATCTTTTATACATCTTATTTTGCTTAGTTTGACGGTAGCATTTTAAGATGATCTCTCACTAATTATCAAGAAGTGTTCTCCCTGGGTATGCACCGTTGCGAAAGTTCTTCGTGCTGAGACACCACGTGATGATCGGGTGTGATAGGCTCTACGTTCAAATACAGCGGGTGCAAAACAGTTGCACACGCGGAATACTCAGGTTATACTTGACGAGCCAAGCATATACAGATATGGCCTCGGAACATGGAGACCGAAAGGTCGAGCGTGAATCATATAGTAGATATGATCAACATAGTGATGTTCACCTTTGAAACTACTCCATCTCACGTGATGATCGGACATGGTTTAGTTCATATGGATCACGTGATCACTTAGAAGATTAGAGGGATGTCTATCTAAGTGGGAGTTCTTAAGTAATATGATTAATTGAACTTTAATTTATCATGAACTTAGTCCTGGTAGTATTAGCATATCTATGTTGTAGATCAATAGCTCGCGTTGTTGCTTCCCTATATTTTATATATGTTCCTAGAGAAAACTAAGTTGAAAGATGTTAGTAGCAATGATGCGGATTGGATCCGTGATCTGAGGTTTATCCTCATTGCTGCACAGAAGAATTATGTCCTTGATGCACCGCTAGGTGACAGACCTATTGCAGGAGCAGATGCAGACGTTATGAACGTTTGGCTAGCTCAATATGATGACTACTTGATAGTTTAGTGCACCATGCTTAACGGCTTAGAATCGGGACTTCAAAGACGTTTTGAACGTCATGGACCATATGAGATGTTCCAGGAGTTGAAGTTAATATTTCAAGCAAATACCCGAGTTGAGAGATATGAAGTTTCCAACAAGTTCTATAGCTAAAAGATGGAGGAGAATCGCTCAACTAGTGAGCATGTGCTCAGATTGTCTGGGTACTACAATCGCTTGAATCAAGTGGGAGTTAATCTTCCCGATAAGATAGTGATTGACAGAATTCTCTAGTCACCATCACCAAGTTAGTAGAGCTTCGTGATGAACTATAGTATGCAAGGGATGACAAAAACGACTCCCGAGCTTTTCATGATAATGAAATCGATAAAGGTAGAAATCAAGAAAGAGCATCAAGTGTTGATGGTTGACAAGACCACTAGTTTCAAGAAAAGGGCAAAGGGAAGAAGGGGAACTTCAAGAAGAATGGCAAGAAAGTTGCTACTCAAGTGAAGAAGCCCAAGTTTGATCCTAAGCCCGAGACTAAGTGCTTCTACTGCAAAGGGACTGGTCACTGGAAGTGGAACTGCCCCAAGTATTTGGCAGATAAGAAGGATGGCAAAGTGAACATAAGTATATTTGATATACATGTTATTGATGTGTACTTTACTAGTGTTTATAGCAACCCCTCAGTATTTGATACTAGTTCAGTTACTATCATTAGTAACTTGAATCGGGAGTTGCAGAATGAACAAAGACTAGTTAAGGGTGAGGTGACGATGTGTGTTGGAAGTAGTTCCAAGATTGATATGATCATCATCGCACACTCCCTATACTTTCGGGATTAGTGTTGAACCTAAATAAGTGTTATTTGGTGTTTGCGTTAAGCATGAATATGATATGATCATGTTTATTGCAGTACGGTTATTCATTTAAGTTGGAGAACAATTGTTGTTCTGTTTACATGAATAAAACCTTATATGGTTACACACCCAGTGAAAATGGTTCGTTGGATCTCGATCGTAGTGATACACATATTCATAATATTGAAGCCAAAAGATGCAAAGTTAATAATGATAGTGCAACTTATTTGTGGCACTGCCGTTTATGTCATATTGGTGTAAAGCGCGTGAAGAAAATCCATGCTGATGGGTTTTTGGAATCAATTGATTATGAATCAGTTGATGCTTGCGAACCATGCCTCATGGGCAAGATGACTAAGACTCCGTTCTCCGGAACAATGGAGCGAGCAACTGACTTATTGGAAATAATACATACTGATGTATGCGATCCGATGAGTGTTGGAGCTCGCGGCGGGTATCGTTATTTTCTGACCTTCACAGATGATTTGAGCAGATATGGGTATATCTACTTGATTAAACACAAATCTGAAACATTTGAAAAGTTCAAAGAATTTCAGAGTGAAGTGGAAAATCATCGTAACAAGAAAATACAGTTTCTACGATCTGATCGTGGAGAAGAGTATTTGAGTTACGAGTTTGGTGTTCAGTTAAAACAATGTGAAATAGTTTCACTACTCACGCCACCTGGAACACCACAGCATAATGGTGTGTCCGTACGTCATAACCGTACTTTATTGGATATAGTGCCATCTATGATGTTTCTTACCGATTTACCACTATCGTTTTGGCGTTATGCATTAGAGACAGCTACATTCACGTTAAATAGGGCACCATCTAAATCCGTTGAGACGACACCGTATGAACTATGGTTTGGCAAGAAACCTAAGCTATCGTTTCTTAAAGTTTGAGGTTGCAATGCTTATGTGAAAAAGTTTCAACCTAATAAGCTCAAACCCAAATCGGAGAAGTGCGTCTTCATAGGATACCTAAAAGAAAATATTGGGTACACCTTCTATCACAGATCCGAAGGCAAGATATTCGTTGCTGAGAATGGATGCTTTCTAGAGAAGGAGTTTCTCTCGAAAGAAGTGAGTGGGAGGAAAGTAGAACTTGATGAGGTAACTATACATGCTCCCTTATTGGAAAGTAGTACATCACAGAAACCGGTTTCTGTGACACCTACACCAATTAGTGAGGAAGCTAATGATGATGATCATGAAACTTTAGAACAAGTTACTACTGAACCTCGTAGATCAACCAGAGTAAGATCCGCACCAGAGTGGTATGGTAATCCTGTTCTGGAAAGTCATGCTACTAGATCATGATGAACCTACGAACTATGAAGAAGCGATGGTGAGCCCAGATTCCGCAAAATGGCTTGAAGCCATGAAATCTGAGATGGGATCCATGTATGAGAACAAAGTGTGGACTTCGGTTGACCTGCCCAAAGATTGGCAAGCAATTGAGAATAAATGGATCTTCAAGAAGAAGAATGACGCTGACAGTAATGTTACTGTCTACAAAGCTCGACTTGTCGCAAAAGGTTTTCGACAAGTTCAAGGGATTGACTACGATGAGACCTTCTCACCCGTAGCGATGCTTAAGTCTGTCCGAATCATGTTAGCAATTGCCGCATTTTATGATTATGAAATTTGGCAGATGGATGTCAAAACTGCATTCCTGAATGGATTTCTGGAAGAAGAGTTGTATATGATGCAGCCGGAAGGTTTTGTCGATCCAAAAGGAGCTAACAAAGTGTGCAAGCTCCAGCGATCCATTTATGGACTGGTGCAAGCCTCTTAGAGTTGGAATAAACGCTTTGATAGTGTGATCAAAGCATTTGGGTTTGTACAGACTTTTGGAGAAGCCTGTATTTACAAGAAAGTGAATGGGAGCTCTGTAGCATTTCTGATATTATATGTGGATGACATATTGCTAATCGGAAATGATATAGAATTTCTGGATAGCATAAAAGGATACTTGAATAAGAGTTTTTCAATGAAAGACCTCGGTGAAGCTGCTTACATATTGGGCATTAAGATCTATAGAGATAGATCAAGACGCTTAATTGGACTTTAACAAAGCACATACCTTGACAAAGTTTTGAAGAAGTTCAAAATGGATCAAGCAAAGAAAGGATTCTTGCCTGTGTTACAAGGTGTGAAGTTGAGCAAGACTCAAAAACCCGACCATTGCAGAAGATAGAAAGAGAATGGAAGTCATTCCCTATGCCTCAGCCATATGTTCTATAAAGTATGCCATGCTGTGTACCAGATCTATTGTATACCTTACACTAATTTTGGCAAGGGAGTACAATAGTGATCTAGGAGTAGATCACTGGACAGCGGTCAAAATTATCCTTAGTGGAATAAGGATATGTTTCTCGATTACGGACATGACAAAAAGGTTCATCGTAAAGGGTTACGTCAATGCAAATTTTGACACTGATCTAGATGACTCTAAGTCTCAATCTGGATACATATTGAAAGTGGGAGAAATTAGCTATAGTAGCTCCATGCAGAGCATTGTTGACATAGAAATTTGCAAAATACATACGGATCTGAATATGGCAGACCCGTTGACTAAACTTCTCTCACAGGCAAAACATGCTCACACCTTAGTACTCTTTGGGTGTTAATCACATAGCGATGTGAACTAGATTATTGACTCTAGTAAACCCTTTGAGTGTTGGTCACATAACGATGTGAACTATGGGTGTTAATCACATGATGATGTGAACTATTGGTGTTAAATCACATGGCAATGTGAACTAGATTATTGACTCTAGTGCAAGTGGGAGACTGAAGGAAATATGCCCTAGAGGCAATAATAAAGTTACTATTTATTTCCTTATTTCATGATAAATGTTTATTATTCATGCTAGAATTGTATTAACCAGAAACATAATACATGTGTGAATACATAGACAAACAGAGTGTCACTAGTATGCCTCTACTTGACTAGCTCGTTAATCAAAGATGGTTATGTTTCCTAACCATAGACAAAGAGTTGTTATTTGATTAACGGGATCACATCATTAGGAGAATGATGTGATTGACATGACCCATTCCATTAGCTTAGCACCCGATCATTTAGTATGTTGCTATTGCTTTCTTCATGACTTATACATGTTCCTATGACTATGAGATTATGCAACTCCCGTTTGCCGGAGGAACACTTTGTGTGCTACCAAACGTCACAACGTAACTGGGTGATTATAAAGGAGCTCTACAGGTGTTTCCAAAGGTACATGTTGGGTTGGCGTATTTCGATATTAGGATTTGTCACTCCGATTGTCGGAGAGGTATCTCTAGGCCCTCTCGGTAATGCACATCACATAAGCCTTGCAAGCATTGCAACTAATGAGTTAGTTGTGAGATGATGTATTACAGAACGAGTAAAGAGACTTGCCGGTAACGAGATTGAACTAGGTATTAAGATACCGACGATCGAATCTCGGGCAAGTAACATACCGATGACAAAGGGAACAACATATGTTGTTATGCGGTCTGACCAATAAAGATCTTCATAGAATATGTAGGAACCAATATGAGCATGCAGGTTCCGCTATTGGTTATTGACCGGAGACGTGTCTCGGTCATGTCTACATTGTTCTCGAACCCGTAGGGTCCGCACGCTTAACGTTACGATGACAGTTTCATTATGAGTTTATATATTTTCATGTACCGAAGTTTGTTCGGAGTCCTGGATGTGATCACGGACATAACGAGGAGTCTCGAAATGGTCGAGACGTGAAGATTGATATATTGGAAGCCTATGTTTGGACATCGGAAGTGTTTCGGGTGAAATCGGCATTTTACCGGAGTACCGGAAGGTTACCGGAACCCCCTGGTAACCTAATGGGCCTTAATGGGCCTAGTGGAGAAAGAGGAGAGGAGGCCTAGGGGCTGCCGCGCCCCCCCCCCCCAAAGTCCGAATTGGACAAGGAAGGGGGGCGGCGCCCCCCCCCCTCCCCCTTTCCTTTCTTCCCTCTCCTCCTTCCCCCAAGTCCTAATCCAACTAGGGAAAGGGGGGAGTCCAACTCCCGGTAGGAGTAGGACTCCTCCTGCGCGCCTCCTCCTAGGGCCGGCCGCACCCCCCCCCCCTTGCTCCTTTATATACGGGGGCAGGGGGCACCTCTAGACACACAAGTTGATCTTCGTGATCATTCTCTTAGCCGTGTGCGGTGCCCCCCTCCACCATAATCCTCGATAAATATTGTAGCGGTGCTTAGGCGAAGCCCTGCGACGGTAGAACATCAAGATCGTCACCACGCCGTCGTGCTGACGGAACTCTTCCCGACACTTTGCTGGATCAGAGTCCGCGGATCGTCATCGAGCTGAATGTGTGCTAGAACTCGGAGGTGTCGTAGTTTCGGTGCTTGATCGGTCAGGCCGTGAAGACGTACGACTACATCAACCGCGTTGTGCTAACGCTTCCGCTTCCGGCCTACAAGGGTACGTAGACAACACTCTCCCATCTCGTTGCTATGCATCACCATGATCTTGCGTGTGCGTAGGAATTTTTTTGAAATTACTATGTTCCCCAACAGTGGCATCCGAGCCTAGGTTTTATATGTTGATGTTGTGCACGAGTAGAACACAAGTGAGTTGTGGGCGATATAAGTCATACTGCTTACCAGCATGTCATACTTTGGTTCGGCGGTATTGTTGGATGAAGCGGCCCAGACCGACATTACGCGTACGCTTACGCGAGACTGGTTCTACCGACATACTTTGCACACAGGTGGTTGGCGGGTGTCAGTTTCTCCAACTTTAGTTGAACCGAGTGTGGCTATGCCTGGTCCTTGTGAAGGTTAAAACATCACCAACTTGACAAACTATTGTTGTGGTTTTGATGCGTAGGTAAGATTGGTTCTTGCTAAGCCCGTAGCAGTCACGTAAAACTTGCAACAACAAAGTAGAGGACGTCTAACTTGTTTTTGCAGGGCATGTTGTGATGTGATATGGTCAAGACGTGATGAGATATAAGTTGTTGAGATGATCATTTTTTGTTGAAGTTATCGGCAACTGGCAAAATCCTTATGGTTGTCTCTCTATTGCATAAGATGCAAGCGCTGAATAATTGCTTTACTTTATCGCTATGCGATAGCAATAATTGCAAGAGCAATTGTTGGCGAGACGACCACTTGACAACACATTGATATAGATCAAGATGATGGAGATCATGGTGTCATGCCAGCGATGATAGAGATCATGACAGTACTTTGGAGATGGAAATCAAAGGCGCAAGATGATGATGGCCATATCATGTCACATATTTTGATTGCATATGATGTTTATCTTTTATACATCTTATTTTTCTTAGTTTGACGATAGCATTTTAAGATGATCTCTCACTAATTATCAAGAAGTGTTCTCCCTGGGTATGCACCGTTGCGAAAGTTCTTCGTGCTGAGACACCACGTGATGATCGGGTGTGATAGGCTCTACGTTCAAATACAATGGGTGCAAGACAGTTGCACACGCGGAATACTCAGGTTATACTTGACGAGCCAAGCATATACAGATATGGCCTCGGAACATGGAGACCGAAAGGTCGAGCGTGAATCATATAGTAGATATGATCAACATAGTGATGTTCACCTTTGAAACTACTCCATCTCACGTGATGATCGGACATGGTTTAGTTGATATGGATCACGTGATCACTTAGAAGATTAGAGGGATGTCTATCTAAGTGGGAGTACTTAAGTAATATGATTAATTGAACTTTAATTTATCATGAACTTAGTCCTGGTAGTATTAGCATGTCTATGTTGTAGATCAATAGCTCGCGTTGTTGCTTCCCTATATTTTATATATGTTCCTAGAGAAAACTAAGTTGAAAGATGTTAGTAGCAATGATGCGGATTGGATCCGTGATCTGAGGTTTATCCTCATTGCTGCACAGAAGAATTATGTCCTTGATGCACCGCTAGGTGACAGACCTATTGCAGGAGCAGATGCAGACATTATGAACGTTTGGCTAGCTCAATATGATGACTACTTGATAGTTTAGTGCACCATGCTTAATGGCTTAGAATCGGGACTTCAAAGACGTTTTGAACGTCATGGACCATATGAGATGTTCCAGGAGTTGAAGTTAATATTTCAAGCAAATACCCGAGTTGAGAGATATGAAGTTTCCAACAAGTTCTATAGCTAAAAGATGGAGGAGAATCGCTCAACTAGTGAGCATGTGCTCAGATTGTCTGGGTACTACAATCGCTTGAATCAAGTGGGAGTTAATCTTCCAGATAAGATAGTGATTGACAGAATTCTCTAGTCACCATCACCAAGTTAGTAGAACTTCGTGATGAACTATAGTATGCAAGGGATGACGAAAACGACTCCCGAGCTTTTCATGATAATGAAATCGATGAAGGTAGAAATCAAGAAAGAGCATCACGTGTTGATGGTTGACAAGACCACTAGTTTCAAGAAAAGGGCAAAGGGAAGAAGGGGAACTTCAAGAAGAATGGCAAGCAAGTTGCTACTCAAGTGAAGAAGCCCAAGTCTGATCCTAAGCCTGAGACTAAGTGCTTCTACTGCAAAGGGACTGGTCACTGGAAGTGGAACTGCCCCAAGTATTTGGCGGATAAGTAGGATGGCAAAGTGAACATAAGTATATTTGATATACATGTTATTGATGTGTACTTTACTAGTGTTTATAGCAACCCCTCAGTATTTGATACTAGTTCAGTTACTATGATTAGTAACTTGAATCAGGAGTTGCAGAATGAACAAAGACTAGTTAAGGGTGAGGTGACGATGTGTGTTGGAAGTAGTTCCAAGATTGATATGATCATCATCGCACACTCCCTATACTTTAGGGATTAGTGTTGAACCTAAATAAGTGTTATTTGGTGTTTGCGTTGAGCATGAATATGATATGATCATGTTTATTGCAGTACGGTTATTCATTTAAGTTGGAGAACAATTGTTGTTCTGTTTACATGAATAAAACCTTATATGGTTACACACCCAATGAAAATGGTTCATTGGATCTCGATCGTAGTGATACACATATTCATAATATTGAAGCCAAAAGATGCAAAGTTAATAATGATAGTGCAACTTATTTGTGGCACTGCCGTTTATGTCATATTGGTGTAAAGCGCGTGAAGAAAATCCATGCTGATGGGTTTTTGGAATCAATTGATTATGAATCAGTTGATGCTTGCGAACCATGCCTCGTGGGCAAGATGACTAAGACTCCGTTCTCCGGAACAATGGAGCGAGCAACTGACTTATTGGAAATAATACATACTGATGTATGCGATCCGATGAGTGTTGGAGCTCGCAGCGGGTATCTTTATTTTCTGACCTTCACAGATGATTTGAGCAGATATGGGTATATCTACTTGATGAAACACAAATCTGAAACATTTGAAAAGTTCAAAGAATTTCAGAGTGAAGTGGAAAATCATCGTAACAAGAAAATACAATTTCTACGATCTGATCATGGAGAAGAGTATTTGAGTTACGAGTTTGGTCTTCAGTTAAAACAATGTGAAATAGTTTCACTACTCACGCCACCTGGAACACCACAGCATAATGGTGTGTCCGAACGTCATAACCGTACTTTATTGGATATAGTGCAATCTATGATGTTTCTTATCAATTTACCACTATTGTTTTGGGGTTATGCATTAGAGACAGCTACATTCACGTTAAATAGGGCACCATCTAAATCCGTTGAGACGACACCGTATGAACTATGGTTTGGCAAGAAACCTAAGCTATCGTTTCTTAAAGTTTGAGGTTGCAATGCTTATGTGAAAAAGTTTCAACCTGATAAGCTCAAACCCAAATCGGAGAAGTGCGTCTTCATAGGATACCTAAAAGAAAATATTGGGTACACCTTCTATCACAGATCCGAAGGCAAGATATTCGTTGCTGAGAATGGATCCTTTCTAGAGAAGGAGTTTCTCTCAAAAGAAGTGAGTGGGAGGAAAGTAGAACTTGATGAGGTAACTGTACCTGCTCCCTTATTGGAAAGTAGTACATCACAGAAACCGCTTTCTGTGACACCTACACCAATTAGTGAGGAAGCTAATGATGATGATCATGAAACTTCAGAACAAGTTACTTCTGAACCTCGTAGATCAACCAGAGTAAGATCCGCACCAGAGTGGTACGGTAATCCTGTTCTGGAAAGTCATGCTACTAGATCATGATGAACCTACGAACTATGAAGAAGCGATGGTGAGCCCAGATTCCGCAAAATTGTTCTTGAACCTGTAGGGTCCGCACGCTTAACGTTACGATGACAGTTTCATTATGAGTTTATATATTTTCATGTACCGAAGTTTGTTCGGAGTCTTGGATGTGATCACGGACATAACGAGGAGTCTCGAAATGGTCGAGACGTGAAGATTGATATATTGGAAGCCTATGTTTGGACATCGGAAGTGTTCCGGGTGAAATCGGCATTTTACCGGAGTACCGGAAGGTTACCGGAACCCCCCGGTAACCTAATGGGCCTTAATGGGCCTAGTGGAGAAAGAGGAGAGGAGGCCTAGGGGCTGCCGCGCGCCCCTCCCCCCCCCCCCCCCCCCCCCAAGTCCGAATTGGACAAGGAAGGGGGGCGGCGCCCCCCCTTTCCTTTCTTCCCTATCCTCCTTCCCCCCCAAGTCCTAATCCAACTAGGGAAAGGGGGGAGTCCTACTCCCGGTAGGAGTAGGACTCCTCCTACGCACCTCCTCCTAGGGCCGACCGCACCCCCCCCCCCTTGCTCCTTTATATACGGGGGCAGGGGGCACCTCTAGACACACAAGTTGATCTTCGTGATCGTTCTCTTAGCCGTCTGCGGTGCCCCCCTCCACCATAATCCTCGATAATATTGTAACGGTGCTTAGGCAAAGCCCTGCGATGGTAGAACATCAAGATCGTCACCACGCCGTCGTGCTGACGAAACTCTTCCCCGACACTTTGCTGGATCGGAGTCCGGGGATCGTCATCGAGCTGAATGTGTGCTAGAACTCGGAGGTGCCGTAGTTTTGGTGCTTGACCGGTCAGGCCGTGAAGACGTACGACTACATCAATCGCGTTGTTCTAACTCTTCCGCTTCCGGTCTACAAGGGTACGCAGACAACACTCTCCCATCTCGTTGCTATGCATCACCATGATCTTGCGTGTGCGTAGGAAATTTTTTGAAATTACTACGTTCCCCAACAATTACCATGCTATTTAAGACTCTCAAAATAATCTAAGTGAAGAATGAGAGATCAATAGTTTCTATAAAACAAATCCACCGCCGTGCTCTAAAAGATATAAGTGAAGTACTAGAGCAAAACTATATAACTCAAAAGATATAAGTGAAGCACATACAGTATGCTAATAATTTCTGAATCATGTGTGTCTCTCTCAAAAGGTGTGTACAGCAAAGATGATTGTGGTAAACTAAAAAATAAAAGACTCAAATCATACAAGACGCTCCAAGCAAAACACATATTATGTGGTGAATAAAAATATAGCTCCAAGTAAAGTTACCGATAGAAGTAGACGAAAGAGGGGATGCCTTCCGGGGCATCCCCAAGCTTTGGCTTTTAGGTGTACTTATTATCTTGGGGGTGCCATGGGCATCTAAAAGCTTAGGCTCTTGCCAGTCCTTGTTCCATAATCCATCAAATCCTTACCCAAAACTTGAAAACTTCACAGCACAAACTTAAAGTAAAAAATCTCGTGAGCTCCGTTAGCGAAAGAAAACAAAAGACCACTTCAAGGTACTCTAATGAACTCATTATTTATTTATATTGGTGTTAAACCTACTGTATTCCAACTTCTCTATGGTTTATAAACTATTTTACTAGCCATAGATTCATCAAAATAAGCAAACAACACACGAAAAACAGAATCTGTCAAAAACAGAACAGTCTGTAGTAATCTGTAGCTAGCGCAAGATCTGGAATCCCAAAAATTCTAAAATAAATTTATGGACGTGAATAATTTATCTATTAATCATCTTCAAAAATAATTAACTAAATAGCACTTTCCAAATAAAAATGGCAACAGTTCTCGTGAGCGCTAAAGTTTCTGTTTTTTACAGCAAGATTAACAACACTTTTCCCAAGTCTTCCCAACGGTTCTACTTGACACAAACACTAATTAAACGCAAAAACACAACCTAAACAGAGGCTAGATAAATTATTTATTACTAAACAGGAGCAAAAAGCAAGGAATAAAAATAAAATTGGGTTGCCTCCCAATAAGCGCTATCGTTTAACGCCCCTAGCTAGGCATAAAAAACAAGGATAGATCTAGGTATTGCCATCTTTGGTAGGCAAGACATAAGTGGTCTCATAATAGATTCATAAGGTAATTTGATTTTCTTTCGAGGAAAGTGTTCCATGCCTTTCCTTAACGGAAATTGGAATCTAATATTTCCTTCCTTCATATCAATAATTGCACCAATCGTTCTAAGGAAAGGTCTACCAAGAATAACGGGACATGAAGGATTGCAATCTATGTCAAGAACAATAAAATCTATCGGCACATAGTTCCTATTTGCAACAATAAGAACATCATTAATTCTTCCCATAGGTTTCTTAATAGTGGAATCCGCAAGGTGCAAGTTTAGAGAGCAATCATCAAAATCACGGAAACCTAACAAATCACACAAAGTCTTTGGAATCGTAGAAACACTAGCACCCAAATCACACAAAGCATAGCATTCATGATCTTTAATTTTAATTTTAATAGTTGGTTCCCACTCATCATAAAGTTTTCTAGGGATAGAAACTTCCAACTCAAGTTTTTCTTCATAAGATTGCATCAAAGCATCAACGATATGTTTGGTAAAAGCTTTATTTTGACTATAAGCATGAGGAGAATTTAGCACGGATTGCAACAAGGAAATATAGTCTATCAAAGTGCAGCTAGAATAATTAAATTCCTTGAAATCCAAAATAGTGGGTTCATTACTATTTAAAGTTTTGATCTCTTCAATACCACTTTTATCAATTTTAGCATCAAGATCTAAAAACTCCGAGTTTTTGGAGCGCCTTCTAGGTAAAGGAGGATCATATTCAGTCCCATCATTATAAAGATTCATATTGCAAAACAAAGATTTAATAGGGGACACATCAATAACTTTTAGATCTTCATCTTTATTATCATGGAAACTAGAAGAACACGCTCTTATAAAGGAATCTTTCTTAGCACGCATCCTAGCGGTTCTTTCTTTGCACTCATCAATGGAAATTCTCATGGCTTTGAGAGACTCATTGATATCATGCTTAGGAGGAATAGATCCAAAGAATCAACATCAAGATAAATTCTATCAACGTTCCTAGCCAACTCATCAATCTTAAGCAATTTCTCTTCAATCAAAGCATTGAAGTTCTTTTGCGAAGTAATAAATTCTTTAATATTAGATTCAAAATCAGAGGGCATCTTATTAAAATCTCCATAAGAATTGTTGTAGGAATTACCATAATTATTAGAGGAATTACTAGGATAAGGCCTAGGATTAAAGTTTCCTCTATACGTGTTGTTACCAAAATTATTCCTACCAACAAAATTCACATCCATAGATTCATTATTATTCTCAATCAAAGTAGACAAAGGCATATCATTAGGATCAGAAGAAACAATCTTAGTAGCAAATAATTTCATAAGTTCATCCAACTTTCCACTCAAAACATTAATTTCTTCTATCGCATGCACTTTTTTATTAGTAGATCTTTCAGTGTGCCATTGATAATAATTAACCATAATATTATCTAGGATTTTAGTAGCTTATCCTAAAGTGATTTCCATAAAAGTGCCTCTTGCGGCCGAATCTAAAGGATTTCTAAAAGCAAAATTCAATCCGGCATAAAAATTTTGTATAATCATCCACAAATTCAAACCATGCGTAGGGCAATTACGTATCATTAATTTCATCCTCTCCCAAGCTTGTGCAACATGTTCATGATCAAGTTGCTTAGAGATAAAAGCATCTTTGCACTTATTCCAAGAATCAATACTATTTTTAGGCAAAGACGAAAACCAAGCCTTAACACGATCTCTACGCGAAAAAGGAAATAGCTTCAATTTAACAATATCACTATCCACATCTTTCTTCTTTTGCATATCACACAAATCAACGAAGCTATTTAGATGGGTAGCGGCATCTTCACTAGGAAGGCCGGAAAACGGATCTTTCATGACAAGATTCAGCAAGGCAGCATTAATTTCACAAGATTCAGCATCGGTAAGAGGAGCAATCGGAGTGCTAATAAAATCATTGTTGTTGGTATTGGTAAAGTCACACAATTTAGTGTTATCTTGAGCCATCATGACAACAAAGCAATCCAACACACAAGCAAACGAGGAACGGGCAAAAAAGAGGCAAATAGAGAAAGAGAGGGAGGATAGAGAGAGAGAGGGTGAATAAAACGACAAGGGTGGAGTGGGGGAGAGGAAAACGAGAGGCAAATTGCAAATAATATAATGCGGGAGATAAGGGTTTGTGATGGGTACTTGGTATGTTGACTCCCTGGCAACGGCGCCAGAAATCCTTCTTGCTACCTCTTGAGCACTGCGTTGGTTTTCCCTTGAAGAGGAAAGGGTGATGCAGCAAAGTAGCGTAAGTATTTCCCTCAGTTTTTGAGAACCAAGGTATCCGTCCAATAGGAGGCTATGCGCCAGTCCCTCGCACCTACACAAAACAAATAAATCCTCGCAACCAACGCGATAAGGGGTTGTCAATCCCTACACGGTCACTTACGAGAGTGAGATCTGATAGATATGATAAGATAATATTTTTGGTATTTTTATGATAAAGATGCAAAGTAAAATAAAAGGCAATGAAAATAACTAAGTGTTGGAAGATTAATACGATGGAAGATAGACCCGGGGGCCATAGGTTTCACTAGTGGCTTCTCTCAAGAGCATAAGTATTTTACGGTGGGTGAACAAATTACTGTTGAGCAATTGACAGAATTGAGCATAGTTATGAGAATATCTAGGTATGATCATGTATATAGGCATCACGTCTGAGACAAGTAGACCGACTCCTGCCTGCATCTACTACTATTACTCCACACATCGACCGCTATCCAGCATGCATCTAGAGTATTAAGTTCATAAGAACAGAGTAACGCTTTAAGCAAGATGACATGATGTATAGGGATAAAATCATGCAATATGATGAAAGCCCCATCTTGTTATCCTCGATGGCCACAATACAATACGTGCCTTGCTGCCCCTACTGTCACTGGGAAAGGACACCGCAAGATTGAACACAAAGCTAAGCACTTCTCCCATTGCAAGAAAGATCAATCTAGTAGGCCAAACCAAACTGATAATTCGAAGAGACTTGCAAAGATAACCAATCATACATAAAAGAATTCAGAGAAGATTCAAATATTGTTCATAGATAAACTTGATCATAAACCCACAATTCATTGGTCTCAACAAACACACCGCAAAAGAAGATTACATCGAATAGATCTCCATAAGAGAGGGGGAGAACTTTGTATTGAGGTCCAAAAAGAGAGAAGAAGCCATCTAGCTAATAATTGTGGACCCGAAGGTGTGAGGTAAACTACTCACACTTCATCGGAGAGGCTATTGTGTTGATGTAGAAGCCCTCCGTGATCGATGCCCCCTCCGGCGGAGCTCCGAAACAGGCCCCAAGACGGGATCTCGAGGATACAAAAAGTTACGTCGGTAGAATTAGGGTTTTGGCTCCGTATCTGGTCGTTTGGGGGTACGTAGGTATATATAGGAGGAAGGAGTACGTCGGTGGAGCAACAGGGGCCCCATGAGGGTGGAGGGCGCGCCTGGGGGATAGGCGCACCCCCTACCTCGTGGCTTCCCTGTTGGTTGCTTGACGTAGGGTCCAAGTCTCCTGGACCTTGTTCGTTCCAAAAATCATGTTCCCGAAGGTTTCATTCCGTTTGGACTCCGTTTGATGTTCCTTTTCTTCGAAACCCTAAAATAGGCAAAAAAAACAGCAGTTCTGGGCTGGGCCTCCGGTTAATAGGTTAGTCCCAAAAATAATATAAAAGTGAATAATAAAGCCCAATAATGTCCAAAATAGATGATAATATAGCATGGAGCAATCAAAAATTATAGATACGTTGGAGACGTATCAATGGTCAGGAAACCTTAACCATCTTTTGGTCAACGAGCTAGTCTAGTAGATGCTTACTAGGGACTTGGTATTTGTTTATGTATTCACACATGTATTTAAGTTTCCGATCAATACAATTATAGCATGAACAATAAAATTTTATCATGATTAAGGAAATATAATAATAACCACTTTATTATTGCCTCTACGGCATATTTCCAGCAGTTAGTTTCCTAAAAAAATATTGTTAGTTTCCTCATCTCTTCCGTTCACCCATCCACCTAAGTCTAGCTAATGATTTGCCTGAACTATAAGAAACCAATACATATCTAATTATGAAAAAAATGAAAGTAAACTAGTGCGCCAGCTTTGCCACACCTAACTGGTAACTCTATAATAAGATTTCCATGAATTTATTTTACTACCAATAAAGGATTGATAGTGAGTAAATATTAAGCCCTACCTTTTCAATAAATTATAAAAACATTAGCATGCTGCAAAATCAGAGACCCAAATCTTGGATGAATGTAATCAACAATATGTGACCTACGTGTCATAACTTTTGGAGGCGTCAACCCAAATATCTCTTGAAAAAATCAAACCTACTTCCTGTTAAAATTAGTAATAAGGTGATACTTTGAAGAAATTCTATTAGTATGTTTTAATGCATCTCTATTACAGTCGGTGGAGCAATAAAAGTCAGTGCTAAGTCCAAAATTTCTAGGCATTTGTTTCAGTAAATTTAGCAAGGAATGTAGTATCAAATTAATCCCCATATCTCCAATAGAATTATCTAATCAGCCATGGATACTTTGGAGCCACATGTGCCCCTTTTTTACTGGAATTTGTGTAGTACTCCAGCTTGCATTGGAGCTCTTGCATTCGGCCTCCTTGTGAGACAACTCCCGACGGAGCCGCTCCTGCTCCTCATTGGTCAGGTCATGCTCCCTCCTCGGTTTGCCTGGCAGCCAGTTCACTCCCGACAGCCTGGTCGTTGTGCCGTGGACAGAGAGTGAGGAATCCAGGAGGAAAGAACAGCCGTTGGCCCACAACCTCGGTCGCCACTTAGCCAGATGCGAGGTAGGAACGAGGTAATATATGGACACGGCATGGAGTACAGGAAGAAGAAGCGTCATGATAACTGACCTACAATTAACCTCCTACGGCCAGTGGTGCGCATCAATTGGTATTAAATCCGTATAGGAGTGAATCACTCCCTCAATCGCTAGTGAGTGGTGCAGAATCGACGGGTGACGATTGGCTACCCCCGACCCATCTCTGTCCGACATGAAGCGCAATTGGCATGCGTTGCCATCGGTCACGTCAGTCAGAACCCAAACACGGTTGCCATGGGAATCACTCCTGCCCAGCATTGGCCGTCACGCCCATGGCTGCGTCCGGGTGGACGGAAGGAGGGACGCGTATGGGCTTGTACTTTTTTCTGGCTGCATGGACTGAGAATGGTAGAAGCCCATTAGGCCCAATTTCTCATCAGACGCTCAAAAATGTTACCGGAGCAGCGGCCCAGCATACATACTGCTCAACTGTTACGAACAAAGGGAGCAGACGCTGGATTAGATTAGGAGAAATCGGACGGTCGAAACTGTCTAAAACTGAAGATCCAATGGTTGCGAATGCTAATGGCCTAAGATGGCTGGAAAAGTGCTTAGTTATATGTCTTTAAATAACAGTAGGAGAACATGATGCAAAATGGACGTATCAAGTCCCCCAAGCTTATACCTCTCTTGTCCTCGAGCGAGAGCCGATATCAAAAATCATGTCCACATGTTTTGAGAGAGAGGTGTCGATAAAAACAAAATACGAACATAGTAGCATCATGCTCATTATTATAATAGCAATAAAATCTATCATGAAACTTTATCATATAACTTCTTATGAACAAGTAACAATTCATCACAACATCGAAGTAAAAAGTAAAACTTTATTAAAAACCAATAAACTATGTTCTCAATCAATTTTGCAACTACAATTCATCATATTTTCAGGAAGGGTCTCGTATCGGAGCCTCTTGGCAAGTCCACATACTTAACCATCATTTAATCTTCTATTATTGCTAACACTCACAACATATATATGAACAAAAAGATTCAAACGGACACATAGAAAGATAGGGGCTTATAGTTTCGCCTCCCAACTTATTCACCTCAAGGGTGATGTCAAAAATAATAACTCATGCCTACTCATATCCAACTGGATATATGTGCGTAGATCTTTCCCTACCACATGGTGCTTGCCAAAGAGAAAAATGAAAGGAATGGAGAAGAATACATTGACTCTTGCGTAAAAAGTAAATACATAAAAGTAAAAGATAGGCCCTTCGCAAAGGGAAGCAGAGGTTGTCATGCGCTTTTTGGTTTGTATGCACAATCTCTTAATGCAAAAGAACCCCCTTTTGATAGAAACCTTTGTTATGCAGTCCGTCGCTTTTATTACTTTGTCATCACAAGTTCGTACAATGCTTAATTTCCCTTACACTAAAGGATCAAACTCATTTAGAAGCAATTTTTATTGCCTTTTTGCACCGACAACAACTTATTTGAAGGATCTTACTCAATCCATAGGTAGGTATGGTGGACTCTCAACAATTGAGTTTGGGTTTAAGGCTTTTGGATCTCTACTTAGTGCGGATTTTTGGCTAGAAAAGATATTGAGCAAGCACCACATGTTGAAGGATCTATGGCAATATAACTTCTATGTGGATATGAACAAACATAAATCATTACGTTGTCTTCCTTGTCCAACATCAAAAGTTTGGCATAAGATATTTAGTGAGGGCTCACAATCATAAAAGATGTCCAAGATAGTGTATTTGCATGTGAATCTTCTCTTCCCTTGTTAATTCTTTCATGAATTGCATTATTGACCAATGCTATGTTTGTAAACTTTCAACAACTTTTACCACTTATACCTTTCCTTATGTGATGTCATTACTTACCATAAGATTAGCATATGATATTCTCCATAATTTTATTTTATTTTGATTGAAACAGAAAAGTAAATAAGCAAAAACTCAAACTAAACTTTATTATATAACTCTCACTCGATTACATAGATAGATGGATCACGAAATTAGCACTGAAAATAGATCATACTAAACTTTTATTCAACTAATTCATGAAATAACTAAGGATTGAACTAAGATAGGTAAAGGCAATAAAAATGATGGTGATACTATACCAGGGCCTCTCCCCCAAGCTTGGCACAAACCAAGGGGAGTGCCCATACCTGTGTACTCAAGTCTCCTTTGGTGATGAAGAGGTAGGTCGTTTTGGCTTGTCCTCCAAAATATGCACGAGTGCTTCCCTCAAATTTTGGATCTCTCAGAGGGCTCGATGAAGCAACTTAGTGTTCCTATTCACTTAATCCATGATATGTTTATTCTCTGGTCCCCAAGTGTTTGTTCCTGCATCACTTTCTCTTGGATGGGATATGTCCCAATTGGACGGTATGTGCATACGAGGAGTATTCTCAAACCCATAATGGTGAATCAAATTGTGAAAATAGTTTCTATGTAACTTGTGTAGAGGCCTCCTTGGAGGGAGTCCTTCTTGAGCTCTAGAGATCTCTTGGTCATTTTCTGATCTCATGGCTTAATGGGGGTTTGGAAGAGTGGATATGCCAGCTAACGTGCCCCTCTCGGAGACTGGAGGGTGGACTCCAAGTGAGTTCCCTTCATCATCCTCCATGGCAACCTCCTCAATTCCCTCTCCCATTAGCTCATCTTGTAGCAACCAAGCATCATCTTCCATGTGGTTGGAGGAGGGACAACACGAAACAAGAACAGAAGATTTCTCTATGATGCGGTGGTCAAATCGTCCGGGTATATATAAAGATTTTTATCTTGGGAAACAAGCATATGGAAGGAAAACGGAGTCAGGAAGGTGCTCAAGGGGCCCACCACCCACCGGGGCGCGCCAGGTGGGGCAGGCGCGCCCTAGTGTCTTGTGGGCACCAGGGTTGCCTTCCTGGTTATTTTATTTTCCTATTTTTCTAATATTCCAAAACTGATAGAAAATATTTTTGCGGATTTTTCGGAGTTCATTTACTTACCGTATCACATACCTCCACTTTTTTCAGGGTTCTGGAGTGTTCTGGAAGGTTTTTTTATGTGTTCATTCGGTGTCATGGTTTGGATAATGTTAGTTTGAACATTAATAGGCGTACCTGAAATATAGTGCTTAATTCTTTGTCCATTAACCACCTTCGGGTTGGTACCTTCGGCATTATTGATCTTGATAGCTCCAGAGCGATAAACTTCTTCGATGATGTATGGTCCTTCCCATTTGGAAAGATGTTTTCTTCCAAAAATCTAAAATGTGAATTGTACAATAGAACATATTCACCAACTTTGAATTCCCACTTTTGGATTCTTTTGTCATGCCATCTTTTTACCTTTTCTTTAAATAGTTTGGCATTTTCATAAGCTTGGGTTCTCCATTCATCCAGTGAGCTAATACCAAATAACCTCTTTTCACCAGCAAGTTTGAAGCACTGTTCAAGATATCTTCCGATATTCCGATATATCGGCCGATTGATCGCTTACCCGTGTCTCACCGATAAGATAAATCGGCCGATATGCCGATAAACTGGCCGATTTACCCCTTATCATGGGTCGACCGATAAGTTCCCGATAAGCGATACTGCCAACATTGGTTTGAAGTCATAATTGAGTTCTTTAATTGCCCAATATGCTTTATGTTCTAACTCAAGAGGTAAATGACAAGCTTTTCCATAAATCATTTTATATGGAGACATGCCCATAAGATTTTTATACGCTGTTCTATAGGCCCACATTGACAGTTTTTTGTAATATCAATTTTATTTCTCTATTGCTAAGTACAACTTGACTACTAGATTGAGGATGATAGGGTGATGCAATTCTATGGTTAACATCATATTTAGCAAGCAACTTACGAAAAGCACCATGAATAAAGTGTGAACCACCATCGGTCATTAAATATCTAGGGTCTCTAAACCTTGGGAAAATGTAGCGACCATACCTCAAACAGTCTGATCTCTGTGCTCCAGTGTCATCCCTGGATCAATAATGCTGACACCACACAGTACTCGGAGGATTTATAGCAGAGTAGCAATCACACACTTATTACATCGGATGTCTCAAAAGAGAACTTATTACAATAAATATGGCTTAAGCCCATCTAATAACGATAACAGCGGAAGGCTTGAAAGATAAGTGAGTCCATCAACTCCAACGGCATCACTGAGTATAGAACCACGACCTAAACTCCTTAATCATCGTCTGAAAAGTCTGCAACATTAACGTTGCAGCCCGAAAACGGGTCAGCACATGGAATATGCTGGCAAGGTAACACATAGAGAGTAATGGAATGCAACAGCTATACTATATGCATATTTGGCTGGTGTAAAGCTCTATGGTTACAATTTTTGCGTAAAGCCAATTTTTCCCTACTTCAAAGGAATAAATTTATTTACTATTATGGTGGTTGTTAAACATTGAGAATGGTTGACAGCATCCTCAATCCCAATTATAAATCATCATTGAACAAACCCATCAAAATTAATTTTTAAAGTAACATGTTGAGATTCACATGATAATCCAAGTACCAGATGCTCAAGTTGTCCATAACCAGGGACACGGCTAATCATGATTAGTTTATTACACTCTGCAGAGGTTTGCGCACTTTTCCCCACAAGACTCGATCACCTCCGTTGGATTTCTCGCACTACATGGTGTTTGAGAAACGGATGACCGAGACATAGCCTTTCAGAAGCGCTAGCACCTTACGATCGGGTAGACCGTACCACCTACATCCCCTACATCTGCTAGTCTACCACTGTAAGAGTTCGCACAACTTAATCAACTATGCCAGAGCCCATAATGGCTTGTGGCTGTCACACGGAAGTTTCTAGTATGAATAATCTCATGATCCCTTTGAGCCTGGGTGGCGGTCCAAAAGAAAACAGGCAAGTCCTGATAGAAACCAGGTGCCTCAATCCACCCAGATGTGTATTTAAGTTGCCACCTTAAATAAACCAGTAAAAATTATCAAACTCACATCTGTCATGGATATCACTCACCCAATCCACGTCTACTAGCATAGCATGGCATAATAAGCAAACGTAGAAGTAACTACCAAAGGTTTCATAATAAACAGGTAATAGGTACTACCTCATCTACTTCCCATCCCACAATTTAATTAGATCCTAATCATGCAATGTGTGAAGATTGATCTAATGCAATAAAACTGGGTTGTAGAAAAGGTATGATCAAAGTGTTACTTGCCTTGCTGATGATCCGCGAAACCTAGAGATTCGAAGTAACAGGCGGCGCACTCTGAGTATTCTATCACAGACAAACAAACAAGCATACAATATGTACTCATCTAATGCACAGGTAAAACTCAAATAGAAGATCTAACCAGAAAGTTCAACTTAAGAACCCTGGTTTGCAAAAAGAATCAAATCGAACGAAGCAAAAGAAATCAAACGGCGAAAGAAAACAACTTCGTTCTAGTAATCTGGATCTAGGTCAAATTTTACTGTAGCAAAAACTTGTTCAAGTTGGTTATTCGGAAAGAGGGTTTCGAGACGAAACTCCAGGCGCTTGAATCGCCCGATTCCGATAAACGAGCGAAAAGTTATACTAAAACGAAAATCGGATCAGAAATCGCGATCAGAAAATAACCGTGGAAAATCCGACGAAAAAGACAAGCGACGAACAGAAAAGAAAAGAAAAAAATTCCTCTCTTTTTTTCGCACGGAAAACGAGGCGTGTCGGTGAACCTTGGAAGGCGTGCTCCGGCGACGGCGGCAGCGGCGGCGGCGGCGGGGCTGGGGCGGTTGTGGGCTTCTCTGGCCCGGGGGCGCCGGTATTTAAAGGCTGCCCCGCGCGGTGTCCCGCTCGGGTACGGCCCGGAGTCGGTTCCTGTTTTTTTCAATAATTCCGCTCGGAAGAAAAATAAAAATAAATACTAAACGGACTCCAAAAATCGCGAAATAAATTTTGCCGGGTTCCTAAAATCAAGCCCGATAAAGTGAACATTTATTTTGGCCCAAACTACAACTTTGAAAAACGCATATTTTTCCTAAATTCAAATAAAAATACCGAAAAACTCCGAAATAAATCTTATTTGATTTTTTTATTAAATCCTTAATATTTCTATATTTTGGGAAAGTCATTTCATTCCCTCTCTCATATTTTTGTAATAGAAATAATTGATGATAAAATAAATAAAATCAAATGATCCTGTTTACATAATTTGAGAAAACTCAAATACGTAAATAACGAAATCCCCAACTCTCTCCGTGGGTCCTTGAGTTGCTTAGGATTTTCTAGGATCAAAAGCAAAGGCAAATAAAATATAATATGCATGATGATCTAATGTATAACATTCCAAATTGAAAATTTGGGATGTTACAAACCTACCCCCTTAAGATGAATCTCGCCCTCGAGATGCGGGTTGGCTAGAAAATAGGTAAGGGTGGTCTTTGAGCAAATCTTCCTCTCGTTCCCAGGTGGCTTCATCCTCCGTGTGGTGGCTCCACTGAACTTTACAAAACTTGATAACCTTACTGCGAGTAACTCGGCTGGCAAACTCGAGAATCTTGACTGGTTTCTCCTCGTAGCTCAAATCGTTATCCAACTGAATTGCTTCCAATGGCACTGTATCTCTCAAAGGTATGTCAGCCATCTCCGCGTGACACTTCTTCAACTAAGAAACGTGGAACACATCATGAACTCCTGACAATCCTTCTGGCAATTCCAACTTATAGGCCACTTCTCCCATACGCTCCAAAACTCGATATGGCCCTACAAATCGTGGCGCTAACTTCCCTTTAACTCCAAAACGCTTAATCCCTTGAAGTGGGGATACTCGAAGATACGCTCTATCTCCGACTTCGTAAACTGTCTCCTTACGTTTAGAGTCTGCGTAGCTCTTCTGCCTGGACTGGGCTACCTTGAGCCTATCGCGAATCAACTTCACCTTCTGTTCAGACTCTTTAATCAGATCTGGTCCAAACAACTGGCGGTCTCCAACTTCGTCCCATGACAACGGTGTCCTGCACCTCCTTCCGTATAAAGCTTCGAAAGGGGCCATCTTCAAACTGGTCTGATAGCTATTATTGTAAGAGAACTCTGCATATGGCAAATTATCGTCCCAACTAGATCCATAATCAAGCGCACAAGCTCTCAGCATATCCTCCAAAATCTGATTGACTCTCTCGGTCTGTCCATCTGTCAGCGGATGAAAAGCTGTACTAAATTCTAGCCTAGTACCCAAAGTCTCATGCAACTGCTTCCAGAACTTTGAGGTAAACTGGGTTCCTCTATCTGATACGATACTCCTCGGAACTCCATGCAAACATACGATCCTGGTCATATATATATCTTTGCCAACTTAGCACTAGTGTAAGTGGTCTTTACTAGGATGAAATGAGCTACTTTCGTCAATCGATCGACTACAACCCAAATCAAGTCATAGCCTGAACGAGTCCTTGGTAATCCCGTGATAAAATCCATGCCTATCTTATCCCACTTCCATTCGGGTATCGGCAATGGTTGCAACAATCCTGCTGGCTTCTAATGCTCTCCCTTTACTCTCTGACATACGTCACAAACTGCTACATACTCCGCAATATCCTTCTTCATTCCTGTCCACCAGAAAATCTCCTTCAAATCCAAATACATCTTGGTATTCCCTGGGTGAATCGAATACGGTGAATCATGAGCCTCTCGCAAAATCAACTTTCTGATCTCTGGGTCATTAGGCACATAAACACGGTCTTCAAACCATAGGGTGTCGTGCTCATCCTCACGAAATCCTTTAGCTTTTCCTTTGCTCAGTTTCTCCTTTATAGAAGCAATCTCCTTGTCAGTTTTCTGAGCTTCTCTGATTTTATCCATCAATGTTGACTGAATCTCCAATGCTGCCACATAGCCTCTTGGAACTATCTCCAAACATAGCTCACGAAGGTTATCTGCTAACTGCTTGGGTATTCCTCCCGTCATTAATGTATTGACATGGCTCTTACGGCTTAATGCGTCAGCTACTACATTAGCTTTTCCGGGATGGTAATGCAATCTCATATCATAATCTTTGATGAGCTCCAACCATCTCCTTTGTCTGAGATTCAACTCCTTCTGCGTGAAAATGTACTTCAAACTCTTGTGATCCGTGTACACCTCACAATGATTTCCAATGAGAAAATGTCTCCATGTCTTCAATGCATGCACTACAGCTGCTAACTCCAAATCATGTGTGGCATAATTCAATTCGTGAGGCTTCAGTTGTCGTGAAGCATACGAAACAACTCTCCCTTCCTGCATAAGCACTCCTCCAAGTCCTCGACGTGAAGCGTCGCCATACACCTCATAATCCTTGGTCTGATCTGGCAAAATCAACACTGGTGAGGTAACCAAACGTTTCTTCAACTCCTGGAAACTAGCCTGACACTCCTCAGTCCATTTGAACTTAGTATCCTTCTTCAATAACTCCGTCATAGGCTTCGCAATCTTTGAAAAGTTCTCAATAAATCTTCGGTAGTATCCTGCGAGTCCAAGAAAACTCCGGATCTCGCCAACTGTTGTTGGTGCTTCCCACTTGGTCACGGTATCAACTTTAGTGGGATCTACTGCTATACCTTCTCCAGATATAACATGTCCGAGGAATCCTACTTCCTTCAACCAAAACTCACATTTTCTGAACTTGGCATATAATTAATGTTCTCTGAGCTTCCCAAGTACCAAACGCAAATGCTCCTTATGCTCCTCTTCATTCTTTGAATAAACCAGGATATCATCGATGAACACTACAACGAACTTATCCAAAAACTCCATAAACACTTTGTTCATCATGTTCATAAAATAGGCAGGCGCGTTAGTCAGTCCAAATGACATAACGGTATACTCATACAGCCCATACCTGGTGGTAAAAGCTGTCTTCGGAATATCCTGTTCTCGAATCTTCAACTGATGGTACCCCGATCGCAAATCGATCTTGGAAAACACTTTAGCTCCTTGCAATCGTTCAAATAGATCATTGATCATTGGTAGTGGGTACTTGTTTTTGATTGTTACTTCGTTCAATCCTCGATAGTCAACAACCATTGTTAACGATCCATCCTTCTTCTCCACTAGAAGTACTGGTGATCCCCAAGGCGAAGAACTTGGGCGAATATATCCCTTATCCAGTAACTCCTTAATCTGCTTCTTAATTTCCACCAAATCCTTTGCTGGCATCCTATATGGTCTCTTTGATATTGGCCTAGTGCCTGGCAATAGCTCAATCAAAAACTCAATATCTCTATCCGGTGGCATGCCTGGCAACTCTTCTGGAAATACATCAGGAAAATCCTTTACCACTGGTACTTCCTCCTGCACAACTCCTGTTAGGCAATTTACTTGTGTCCTTTTTGGCACATGCCGGGATACATACTTGATCCTTCTCCCTTCTAGTGTGGTAAGCAAAATTGACTTACTAGCACACTCAATATTCCCTTTATACTTTAATAACCAATCCATGCCTAATATCACATCCAATCCTTGAGATTCCAATACTATTAGGTCTGAGGGAAATACATAGTTACCAATCCTTAATGGTAACCGATCACACCATAGACTAGCCACATACTCTGCTCCTGGCGAGGTTACTAACATGGGTGACCTAAGGGCTTGGGTTGGTAGGTTATACTTATCCACAAATCCCCTTGAGATGTATGAATGCGATGCACCAGTATTAAAAAGAACGAGTGTAGTAAATGACTTAACCAAAAACTTACCTATTACTGCATCGGGCTGAGCTTCAACCTCCTCCACACTAACGTGGTTCACCTGTCCCCTGTTGAAAGGGTTCGGCTTCTTTCCAGAGCTTCCATTACCGTTTTGGCCTTCAGGACATTCATTTGCATAATGTCCGATCTTCTGACACTTAAAACAAGTGACTTGGGTCAGGTCCTTCTTGGCTGGGGTTGATGGGGTGTTGCGGTTCTGTCCATTTCTTCCTCCATTCCCATTACCATTCTTTTGTGCCATTGTGATTGTGCGAGCTACCTACTCCATGGGTATGCTGAAAATGTCCTCCCGGTCTAGGGGTAAAGCGAGGCTTCTACTGAGCTCCTGAATTATACTTTCCTTGTCCATACTTCCTCTTACGGTTCTCAATTTGCTGCTGCTTCCCTTCAATCATAAGAGCATGATCTACCAACTCCTAGTAGTTGTTGAAGGTGGCTACCATCAACTGCATACTCAATTCATCATTCAGTCCTTCCAGGAATTTCTCCTGCTTAGCTGCATCCGTAGCAACGTCATCTGGGGCATAACGTGCTAGCTTACTAAACTCCTCCACATACTGGCCAACTGTCCATCCTCCTTGGCGCAAGTTACGAAACTCATGCTTCTTCATGGCCATTTCTCCTGATGATACATGGGCAGTACGAAAAGCCTGCTGAAACTGGTCCCATGTGACAGTGTCAACTGGGAAGGTGGCTATGAAATTCTCCCACCATGATGCTGCGGGTCCTTCTAACTGATGTGTGGCAAACTTCACCTTCTCCGCATCTGTGCATCCTGCTGTGGTCAACTCCCTAGCTATCTTGCGGAGCCAATCATCTGCTACTATCGGCTCGGTGCTACTGGAAAACACCGGCGGATTCAGCCTAAGAAAACGGGCTAAGTGGTCAACAGGTGGTGGTGGTGGTGGGTTGTTGTTGTTCCCCTGGTTCTGATTCTGAACTAGCAACTGCATCAAGGTGTTCTGCTGCTGGATCAACTGGGTGAGCTCCGGCGGAAAGGCAAATCTGGGGTCACGTCTCGGAGGCATCTAAGGGTTTAGAAAAGATGAGATATAAGAATAGAGGGGGTCTAAAGAGAAAACACTACCCATATGCACATGAGGCAAAAGCACACAATTCACTTCAATCAATCAAACAAAGGCATACAATCGATCTAACTATCGTAAAAGTGATCGGACTACTATATTTACATGGTGGACTACTACTACTGGTGAGGTGGTCTACTAGAAATATTCTATGGTTGTAGACTCCATGATATCGGCTCCAGCTTCATCAACATAGGTGTCATCGCTACTATCTGCTTCTGAGTCGGTGCCGTCGATGATGATGTAGTCTTCCGGGCTAATCTCCTTGGGTTCTTCGTCTTCATATACTGGTGTCGGATCTCCCATAAATATTCCAATCTTCTTGATCAGGTCGTCATTCTTCTCCACCAATACTTCAATTTCTTCTTCATAATCTTCACGTGTAGCCTTGAGTTCTTCCTCCAGTTCCTTGATTCTAGTTTTAGCCTTCTTCAAATCTATCATGTCAGCGCACATCTGATTCTCCTGGCGTCGAATGTGCTGGTTCAACTCCTGTATAAAAGCTGCAATTGATCTATCTTTCCTGGTGCTGATCATCTCCCATTGTTCATCTCGGCGTCCGCAAATCTAGTAGATAGTATCCTTGAGATCCTTGCGGTAGACTTCTCCAATGCGTCCCATGGCGATGTGAGCTGCCATACTCTTTCCTAGACTCCAAGTTGGTGCATCAAAAGAAAACTCTATGGGCTCAATGACTAGCATGAACGTCCTTCCTGGAACTTGAACTTGAATCATCCAGCGCTCTTCTTCGGGTAAAGTGGCGTTGTAGGTTCCCGTGAAGCTTGGTACTCCTATGTTCAGGTATCTAGTGACTTCCTTCAAGTGGCGTCCAAAGGGTGTATCTTCATCTGGTTGTGTGAACTTGTTCCTTGCATCCGCCATCCTAAAGAGTAGAAAAGATGAGAAGTCAGAAGAGAAAGAGAGTGAATAGTGATCTAGGTCTTTAGCTTAGCTGCCGTGTCCTACAGTCAGCGTGTGCTCTGATACCATCTCTGTAGCGACCAGACCTCAAACAGTCTAATCTCTGTGCTCCGGTGTCATCCCTGGATCAGTAATGCTGACACCACACAGTACTCGGAGGATTTATAGGAGAGTAGCAATCACACACTTATTACATCGGATGTCTCAAAAGAGAACTTATTACAATAAATATGGCTTAAGGCCATCTAATAACGATAACAGCGGAAGGCTTGGAAGATAAGTGAGTCCATCAACTCCAACGGCATCACTGAGTATAGAACCATGACCTAAACTCCTTAATCTTCGTCTGAAAAGTCTGCAACATTAACGTTGCAGCCCGAAAACGGGTCAGCACATGGAATATGCTGGCAAGGTAACACATAGAGAGTAATGGAATGCAACAGCTATACTATATGCATATTTGGCTGGTGTAAAGCTCTATGGTTACAGTTTTTGCGTAAAGCCAATTTTTCCCTACTTCAAAGGAATAAATTTATTTACTATTATGGTGGTTGTTAAACATTGAGAATGGTTGACAGCATCCTCAATCCCAATTATAAATCATCATTGAACAAACCCATCAAAATTAATTTTTAAAGTAACATGTTGAGATTCACATGATAATCCAAGTACCAGATACTCAAGTTGTCTATAACCGGGGACACGGCTAATCATGATTAGTTTATTACACTCTGCATAGGTTTGCGCACTTTTCCCCACAAGACTCGATCGCCTCCGTTGGATTTCTCGCACTACATGGTGTTTGAGAAACGGATGACCGAGACATAGCCTTTCAGAAGCGGTAGCACCTTACGATCGGGTAGACCGTACCACCTACATCCCCTACATCTGCTAGTCTACCACTGTAAGAGTTCGCACAACTTAATCAACTATGTGAGAGCCCATAATGGCTTATGGCTGCACACGGAAGTTTCTAGTATGAATAATCTCATGATCCCTTTGAGCCTGGGTGGCGGTCCAAAAGAAAACAGCCAAGTCCTGATAAAAACCAGGTACCTCAATCCACCCAGATGTGTATTTAAGTTGCCACCTTAAATAAACCATTAAAAATTATCAAACTCACATCTGTCATGGATATCACTCACCCAATCCACGTCTACTAGCATAGCATGGCATAATAAGCAAACGTAGAAGTAACTCCCAAAGGTTTCATAATAAACAGGTAATAGGTACTACCTCATCTACTTACCATCCCACAATTTAATTAGATCCTAATCATGCAATGTGTGAAGATTGATCTAATGCAATAAAACTGGGTTGTAGAAAAGGTATGATCAAAGTGTTACTTGCCTTGGTGATGATCCGCGAAACCTAGAGATTCGAAGTAACAGGCGGCGCACTCCGGGTATTCTATCGCAGACAAACAAACAAGCATACAATAAGTACTCATCTAATGCATAGGTAAAACTCAAATAGAAGATCTAACCAGAAAGTTCAACATAAGAACCCTCGTTTGCAAAAAGAATCAAATCGAACGAAGCAAAAGAAATCAAACGGCGAAATAAAACAACTTCATTCTAGTAATCTGGATCTAGGTCAAATTTTACTGTAGCAAAAACTTGTTCAAGTTGGTTATTCGGAAAGAGGGTTTCGAGACGAAACTCCAGGCGCTTGAATCGCCTGATTCCGATAAACGAGCGAAAAGTTATACTAAAACGAAAATCAGATCAGAAATCTCGATCAGAAAATAACTGCGGAAAATCCGACGAAAAAGACAAGCGACGAACAGAAAAGAAAAGAAAAAAAAATTCCTCTCTTTTTTTCGCACGGAAAACGAGGCCTGTCGGCGAACCTTGGAAGGCGCGCTCCGGCGACGGCGGCGGCGGGGCTGGGGCGGTTGTGGGCTTCTCTGGCCCGGGGGCGCGGGTATTTAAAGGCTGCCCCGCGCGGTGTCCCGCTCGGGTATGGCCCGGAGTCGGTTCCTCTTTTTTTTAAATAATTCCGCTCGGAAGAAAAATAAAAAGAAATACTAAACGGACTCCAAAAATCGCGAATTAAATTTTGCCGGGTTCCTAAAATCAAGCCCGATAAAGTGAACATTTATTTGGGCCCAAACTACAACTTTGAAAAACGCGTATTTTTCCTAAATTCAAATAAAAATACCGAAAAACTCCGAAATAAATCTTATTTGATTTTTTATTAAATCCTTAATATTTCTATATTTTGGGAAAGTCATTTTATTCCCTCTCTCATATTTTTGTAATAGAAATAATTGATGATAAAATAAATAAAATCAAATGATCCTGTTTACATAATTTGAGAAAACTCAAATACGTAAATAACGAAATCCCCAACTCTCTCCGTGGGTCCTTGAGTTGCTTAGGATTTTCTAGGATCAAAATCAAAGGCAAATAAAATATGATATGCATGATGATCTAATGTATAACATTCCAAATTGAAAATTTGGGATGTTACAGAAAATAACTTATTTAAGCATTTTAATGGGGGTGTTACGATCAACACTAGTAGTTGGAATAGCTTCTACACACTTAGTGACATAATCAACAACAACCAAAATATGTGTATACCCATTAGAGGAAGGAAAATGTCCCATATAATCAAAGCCCCAAACATCAAATGGCTCAATAACTAGTGAATAATTCATAGGCATTTCCTGGTGCTTACCAATATTACCAATTCTTTGACACCCATCACAAGATAATACAAACTTATGTGCATCTTTCAAAAGAGTAGGCTAATAAAAGCCATATTGTAATACCTTGTGTGCAGTTCTATCTCCCGCATGATGTCCTCCGTAGGCTTCAGAGTGACATTCTGTAGGATTTTTTCCAGTTCATGCTCAGGTATACAATGTCTAATAATACCATCTACTCGTTTATAAAGATGTGGGTCACCCCAAAAGTAATGTCTTAAGTCATAGAAGAATTTTTCTTTTGTCGGTATGTGAAGCTAGGTGGTATAAATTTAGCAACGGTATAATTATCTTAATTAGTATACCAAGGAGTATTATGAGTAGCATTTATTATATCTAGTTGTTCATTAGGTAAGCTGTCATCAAATAGGTAGTTGGTCATCAAGAATATTTTCTAACCTAGAAAAGTTAACAGCTACGGGGTTCTCAGCTCCATTCCTATTAGTAATATGCAAATCAAATTCTTATAGCAAGAGAACCCACCTAATGAGTCTAGGTTTAGCATCTTTCTTTTCCATAAGATATTTTATAGCAGCATGATCGATGTGCACAATTACTTTGGAATCAACAATGTAGGATCTGAACTTGTCACGAACAAACACAACTGCTAAAAATTCTTTTTCAGTGGTAGCATAATTTCTTTGGGCACTGTTTAGAGTTTTGCTAGCATAATGGATAAGATTTAATTTCTTATCAACTCTTTGTCCTAGAACAGCACCTACAACATAATCACTAGCATCACATATAATTTCAAAAGTCAAATTCCAATCAGGTGGTTGAACAATAGGTGCGGAAGTTAGGATTTCTTAAGTGTTTCAAAGGCTTCTAAACGATCATCATAAAAAACAAATGGAACATCCTTTTGTAAAAGATTAGTGAGAAGCCTAGAAATTTTAGAAAAGTCTTTAAAAAACCTCCGATAGAAACCAGCATGACCGAGGAAACTACGAATACCTTTAATATCTTTAGGACATGTCATCTTCTCAATTGCATCAAATTTAGCTTTATCCACCTCAATACCCCATTTAGAAATTTTATGCCCCAAGACAATGCCTTCACTAACCATAAATTGGCACTTCTCCCAATTCAAGACAAGATTATTATGTTCACATCTCTGCAAAACTCGATCAAGGTTGCTTATGCAATCATCAAAAGAAGTTTTGTAAACGGAAAACTCATCCATGCCACAAAAATAAGAGAATATAGTAGTCATACATCTTTGAAAGGTAGCAAGTGCATTACATAAACCAAAAGGCATACATCTATAGGCATAAGTTCCAAAAGGGCAAGTAAAAGTGGTTTTCTCTTGATCAGGTTGTGATACGGGTATTTGAGAGAAACTAGAATATCCATCAAGAAAACAAAGTGTGTGTGCTTAGATAATCTTTCTAACATTTGATCAATGAAAGGCAGAGGGTAATGATCTTTTCTAGTGGCTTTATTTAATTTTCTAAAATCAATAACCATTCTATAACCAGCCACTATTCTTTGTGGAATAAGTTCATGTTTATCATTGGGAACAACAGTAATACCTCATTTCTTAGGGACACAATGAACAGGACTTACCGATCTACTATCAGCAATAGGATAGATTATACCAGCTTCCAGAAGCTTTAGTATTTTAGTTCTTAGGATTCAATCATCATTGGTGATCAATAACGGGTTTAGCATCAAGTTCCATATTAATCTTGTGCTGACGGAGAGTGGGACTAATGCCCTTAAGAACATCAAGAGTATATCCAATAGCAGCACGATGCTTCCTCAGAATTTTTAATAATCTTTCTTCTTCATGTTCTGAAAGGTTAGCACTGCTAATAATAGGATATCTCTTTTTCTCATCAAGATAAGCATACTTCCGAGTGTCATGAAATTGTTTTAATTCAAACACAGGATCACCTTTAGGTGGAGGAGGAGTGGAGGACCTCCTAGAGTTTCAATAGGTAAATTTTGTTTAAGGATAGGTTGTTGTTCAAGGAATATTTGATCTACACTACAAAAAAATACACTTCCGTGATGATACGTGTTTGTCATAGTAGGTCGCATTTTGTGTCATGCATGTACATCCATGACGATTTTATGATAGAATCAAGATAGTCATACATGTGCTATCGTAGAAGTGTTCCATGACATTACCATAATTATCATCACGGAAGTGTCCACTTCCATGACGATAAATCCCGCGTCACAGAAGGGCTTTCGTCAAGGGTGACCGACACGTGGCATCCATCGTAAAGGAACACCGTTAAGCTATCGGGTCAGGTTTTGGATCCGATAACCCGTTAACAGCCTCGACCAATGGGGATTTTCCACGTGTAAATTCATCATTGGCTGGAGGAAACACGTGTCGGCTCATCGTTGGGACAGATGTCATCCACTCATTGGACAGAAGGCGCCTATGATACGTCGACACATGGCACGGCCCAACAGAGGCCCATTCTTGTGAAAAGGCCGGCCTGTTTGACTTGGTCAAAAGGTGGCGGGTCGGCCCATGTAAAGCCTGTTAACAGCCTGTTCGCATATAGCCCATTTACAGCCCGCTAACCCAAGGCCCGTTACGCCCTATCCGAATTAGGCCCAGTAGCGTCATCTGGGCCACCCAATATGATTCCAGCCCATTTTCACTTCTGTCCCATGTATGGCCCATGACGTCTTTCGGCCCATATGAGGCCCTATGTAACTCTTGGCCTATTAACGGCCTGTGGTGAAACTGGCCCGTAATGAACAGTGTATCACTTTACACCCATTAATGGCCCGTGGTGAAACTGGCCCGTAATGAACAGTGTACCACTTTATACCCATTAACGGCACGTTATTCCGTTGGGCCATTTCCAGCCCATGTTATCTTTCGGCCTTCTCAGAGCCCATTTATTCTTGGGCTCATTTCCAGCATTCGTTTACTTACGGCCCGTTACTGTCATTTTATGCTTGTGGGCCAAATTCAGCCCGTGGTTACAGTCGGCCCATTTGTGGTCCGTTAATACTTTAGGCCATTTTCATAGCGTCATCAAATACGGCCTATTAAAGATGGCCTGTTATGGTCGGCCCATGAACAGATGATTCCAACTCTGGCCCATTTACGGCCATAATGTGGTCTGTTTGGCCCATGTTTGGCCAATCGATCATACGGCCCGTATAAGGCCCATTGATGATACGGCCCGCAGAAGGCCCATTGTTTCTATGGCCCGTAGAAGGCCCATTGTTTCTACGGCCCGTAGAAGGCCCATTGTTTCTACGGCCAATAGGAGGCCCAGTGTCACTACAGTAAATATTAGCCTATGGTTATTGTGGCCTAGTTTTAAAAATAGGTTATTGCAGCCACTAGCTAACCCCGGACAAAGAACTGCAATGACTACAAGCAAACAAATAAATAAGACAACAAGGAAGTAAATAAGCAAGCAACTAACGCTAGGCTATCACGGCTATTACACATATTACATCCACTGGGCATCAAAGTTCGCCACCAGTGCAAATATAGGGAACAAAGCAGCATATCATATACACTGGTTGTCAAAGTTGGCGACCAGCGTAAATAAACGCCGCAGCAAAACAAATCCAGAACTGAAACCACTTCAGAAGATCTCAAGAAACAGTATCCTGGGTACCCATAATGCTGGCAAGATGCTTAGCAAGCTTATTAACTTTCTCTTGTTTAGTGCTTAAATCCTCCAGCGCTTGTTGTTGCACCAGAAAAATATGCATCTGAATTCTGCAGGGACTTCCTCAGTCCTTCAGCTTCCTGTCGCAGCACATCTGATCGATGTCTTTCAACTTGAAGTTGAGACTCAAGAAGACGAACTGATTCAGGCAGCGAGTTTGAAGAGCTTGTGCCAGCAATAGTGGCCTGTAACTCGAACACTACATCAAGACAGGACTTTTGGGTTCCCTCACTGTCGTCAAGATAGTTTTTATCAGCTTTCTTGGAGACCAACAGGGATGTCTCACTATCTTGAACCTTATCTGCATTACTTCCTTTACCATTGGATAACGCGGTACTATTCTCCAATATTTTGTCTGCATTCTAAAAGAGAAACAAGCAGACACATCACATGTTTACCATGTTGTATATGAAACTCATTTTGGTAAATGAGTTTAGTAGTAAAGTGGATAGGATAACAGCATAAAACAAACATATATCTATGTACCATGGTCACTTTGTGGTCTATATCATTCTAGTTTTTGTTGCCAAATCAAGATAGAGACACAGTTCAAATAATATTTGTTCAAGACAAAGCAGAATAGACAGAATATAAGTGTGGGTAACTATAGAGCAATAACAACACTTGTAATGTGCATGACATGAGAACATAACTGTTTATTCAATTGAAACTGAAATCAACATAGAGCAGGTTACAACAGCAAACCAGTTAAAGAAACAGGTTTAAAACATACCTGTTACGCCATTGGAGTTTCAATTCCATCCTTCAAATTTGAAAATAGTTGGTATGAGTAAATACAGTAATGCAAGAGTAAAGGAGTATGAACCATAGCAACAGAACCTGGCCTGAGAACAAATCTTCTTCTCCTTTAAGCATTGAGTTGGGATTTGGAGTGGTGGTCCTCGTGCTTTGGGCACTGCAGTTCCCTTACTAACTGCTCATGTTTGGGTGCTATGTGGTGGAGACGGTGCTGTGTCAACTGGAACTGGGTTACTATCTGCCGGGGTTGGTGTTAGAAGGGGTGTAGCTGGTTCTCTGTCCAACTGGGTAGGGGTACAATCTGCGAGAGTCTGGGTTATGTGTGGTGGATCTGGTCCTTGGGCAAGTACAACCGTGGTTCTATCTGCATCAACTGGTAGCACTATCTTTTTTGAAGACCGTGTTGTTACTCCCTTAGATACTGCCATCACGCTCTCCCATTCAAATGGCTGATAAACAAGAAAAGTAATTGAAAGTATAGACATTGTATGATAGATAGGTGCAATGGATAGTGGGGAATAAAAGAGGGCATGAAATAATTCATATTTATGTTGTCTAACCAAACAGGATAGCATGACACAATTTCACATATATGATGGCTAACTAAACAGGATAGCATGACACAATTTCACATTATCATGGCTAACTAAAAAAGATGGAAAGACAGTTCAAAATATGAGACTATGTAAACAGGATGACATGGCATAACTATATAATGTGTTTATTAAATAGGTTGGCATGCCATAATTCACATACATTCACGGATAGAATGCCATAATTCAAAATATGATGATTGTAAACACTAAATAGGATGAGATGATATAACTATATGATGTCTTTATTAAATGGGTTCCCATGCCATAATTCAGATAGATGATGTGTATGTACTCTGTAAACATGATGGCATGATATAATTCAAATATATAATTTATATAGTAAGCAAGTAAGCAGATGGCAATCCATATATGATGTAAAAACTAAGCAATGCAAGACAACATGCATGACATGGGTAATATAACCCTGCCAAGTTTGAGCATAGACCTCAGGGGGGAAATAGGACTGGTCATCAGTCTCTGAATCCTCCTCTGAGGAGCTCTCTGTAACCAACAAGATGTCTCCTTCAGCAGGTAGCATTGTCTGCTCTGAATAGCCTGTTTTCACTCCAGATACTTCCATCACCGCTTCAAGTGGCTGATGCACAGGAAGAGTAGTTGAATATACAAACGTTGTCGACAAATGGAACACGTAATACAAAAAAAATGATAGCATGATATAATTCACATACATGATGATTGGCTAAACATCATGGCATTGCATAATTCACATATATAATGCCTTTGCAACAAGATAGCATTGTATAATTCACATATATAATGTCTTGCAACAAGATGGCAATGCATAATTCACATATATGGTAATTAGACACTAAGCAGGTGACATTCACACAAAGCATGTCTAAACTAATCAAATGACATAGCAATGCGAGACACCATACGCACGATATGAGCAACATAACCCTGCCAAGTTAGAGCATACACCTCGGGGGGGAATAGGACTGGTCATTTGTCTCTGAATCCTCCTCTGAGGAGCTATCCGTAACCAGCGAGATATGCGCTTCGTCGGATAGCATAGTCTGCTCTGAAGACCTTGTTTTCACTCCAGAATTTGCCATCACCGTGTCAAATGGCTGATGCACATGAAGAGCAGTTGAATGTACTAACATTGTTGACAAATGTAATATGTAACGAAAAAATAGGATGGCCTGACATAATTTACATATAAGATGACTGGCTAAGCAGGATGGCATTGCAAAATTCACATATATAATGCCTGGCTAAACAAGATGGCGTTGCATAATTCACATAAATGATGAATAAACTAAACAGATGGCATTCGCACAAAGGATGTCTAAACTAAGCAGATGACATATTTGATGTATAAAGTAAGCAATGCAAGACACCATATGCATGATATAACCAACATCAGCATGCCAAGTTAGAGCGAACACCTCAGGGGGTAAATAGGAGTTGTCTTCTCCTTCTGAATCCCCCTTAGAACAGATATCTTCCTCTCGATTACAATCCGAAATGCGTGGAGGGGGGCTGCCTTTGCGCCTACCATGGAGCGACGTCGGCATGAAATTTTATTGCCACGCAAGGCTCGTCTCTTTTTCTCTACATGTTCAGTTCCATTGTTTACAATAACTGTCATGCATAGGAATAAAACATAGTGAGATTATGTAAGGAGTGCATGTAGAAATCCAGAGTGATGGTAGCAACCTGTGGATAGACCCAAAACCAATAATAGCAGGCAGATAATGGCTTCAGTTAAAAAATACAGATAATGGCTTCTTTATTGTTTGTTTCCCACCCAACATGAAACTCATAGTAGACATCGGAGATTAACCAGATAGTAGATAGATACTATTGATAGCGGACCCGATATGTACCCCACAACCATTTAAAAACTGAAGTTTGACCATTAGTTTGGAGCTGACTCAGAGTCTAATCGGTGAACAAGACGATAAAGTAGCATGTAATATTAAGCGATGCATAATGTAAGCAGACACGAAAGAGTGTGACCTCTCTTGCAGACCCGTGTAGTCCTCGAGGTCATCTGCTCGGTTGATGATGGTAATGCAGTTTTCATGGCTACCAGCGGCGGGGAAGAAGATCTGAGGTGGCGAAAGACAGTCTGGACGCCAGATCCCTGCTGTGCTGGACCCTTCTGTCGTTGGAGCAGCTGAGCTGGGGTGGATGACGGCGCAGCAGGAGCGGCACAAACCACGCAAGGTTTTCTTTGACAACTATCTGTAAGAGAAGTAATTCTGTAAGGGCTCGTTTGAATTGGAGGATTACAACAATGCAGGGATAGGAAATAGACAGGAATAGGATAGGAATGCATGTGCAAAACAGAGAATTAAAAAACACAGGATTTCTGCCAATCTGGGTGTTTGATTCACAACAATTGGAAGATCACAGGATGCAAAGAAGCATGGTGAGATTAAGTCAAACCACAAGAAAATGTACGGTTATAATGCTATTATGCTACTATCTCTTAGTCTTGTGCTTCATGAATAGGAATTTGAAAAGGAGGACAAGTGAAAATTAAAATTCCTACATTTTTTATTTCAAGGAGACACTAAAGGAACAATTCCGTGTGCTCAGTGGACAATATATATAACATGTAGAGTAAAAAAGAGACGCAACAAGTGTACAACCTCTTTGGCGAAGCCATGTCGATCTCAGCATGATTGGGTTGGCCGGTGAGGATGCTCCGACTCACTTTGCTGTCGGAGGAGGGGAAGAAGATCTTAGGCGTCTGGAGATGGAGCCCGAGGTACTGCTCTACTGTGATGGAGGGTTTCGTCGTTGGAGCGGCTCTGGTGAGTTGTACGACGCCAAGGCTGAAGCAGCACAAGAGAGACAACGAACAACGTTAACCTGAGTGGAATTCTAATAGCATCTCCAATACATGACATAAAATACATAACCACAAAGTGCTAGATGTAAAATACATTAGCTGCTCATCTCTGAACTTAACTGTCAAAACTGAACTTAACTGTCGAAACTGAATTTTGCTGTCGAACTGAACTTAACTGTCGAAACTGAATTTTGCTGTAGAAACTGAATTTTGCTGTCGAAACTGAACGCACTAGCAAGGTGAGGCTACACGTCGGTCGACTGACTTTTTCATCTCTGGTCAGTCGATTTTGCAGCCGTTGGATACGAAATCAAGGGCCTGCGGTTCATCTTCAACCTCCATCCCCCTGAACCGCCAGCCACCACCGGCCAAACAGCAGCCCCATGCCGCCCGCGGCCGGTGGTACGCCCCCCCCCCCCCCGCCCGCCCCGAAAACACTCCCCACCACCGGTCCGTCGCCGCCCCGGCCATCCCTCTAGGCCCCCTGTGTCGAGCTTTTTCTCCGACGATCCCCACGCCACCGCGCCGCCACCACCGGCGACCACCGCCCCCATCCTGCACCCTAAGATAGATAGTGGGGTACCTCTCCAGCGAGCCCTCCTTCACCCCGGCGAGCCCCCACCCCCCCACCCCCTAAAAATTGACTGACCCAAAAGTCGATTCAGTCGACTGAAGTGTAGCTAAATCGGAGCAGCATCACAAGCAAGAGCGAGAGCAGCACCGCGAGCAAGAGAAATAGCAAGAGCAGACCAGGCAGGGGACCGAGAGCAAGAGAAGAGCACCAGCAGCTCCTACTGATGTGGACGTTGCCGCCGAGGGAGCGACGCCGTGGAGGAAGTGGCCGGCGATGCCGCTGTGGATGGAGCCGTGCCGTGTTGGCTCGAGACCGAGCGCCGGCAGCACCGTGAGATCGAATCAAGAAGAAAATGCGGCGATTAGTGTACAACCTCTTTGGTGGCGCCGATTGGGCCGCAGCTTCATCCGAGGAAACGGTGATGATGATGCTCTTCCGGTGGTGCAGGTGAAGACGGCGGTGTGGGAATGGAGGTGGCGCGGGAGACGAGGGGAACGTCGGGGCAGCTCCTTGGAGGTGGAGGACGAGGTGGCTGAACCGGCGGGACGATGATCGACGACAGATCCTCATCTGGTACGGTGGATGAGGGGCGTCGAGGTTTTGCTGTGGACGACATCGTCGGGGAAGAGGCTCCGGCTGGGTGGCGGACGGAGTAGGGTGTGGGGTTTTGTCGTGGGTTCTCGCAGCCTCGGTGTACGAATGGGTGGGCGGATGGGATGGCAGTGGGGAACCATGGCTTAGAGACGCGCTTGTCCGAAATGTGGGGTAAGTTACGAAAGTACCCTCACCGATTTGAGGCCGTTCTTTCGGTTCGGGGGTACCACGGGCATTTCGCATGTCGGGATTTCACAGGAGGTGGGAGTTTTCGTGCGCGTTGTAATTTCAGAATAGCAAGGCGCGGGTTGAGGTGGAGGGAGTTGTCGGAGCACAACAAGACAAAGATATATCTTAAATATTTTGGGCTAACAAGGCGTGGGATGAAATTTTTGGACAAGCCTAACGTGTACTGTACCAAATCAATGCGCACTACAAATGTCATTCAAAACTTTGGATTCATGTTATGTTCAATTAAAATATTTCGCTACATGTATAATGCATGCAACCTACTACTCAAATGAACGTTTTAGTGCATTCCAAATGTATATACTACCGCTTCAATATGAACAAAATTTGAATTCGTTTCTCTATTTGAATAAGATCTACAGTAATGATTGTTGTGAAGTCAAAGCATTTGAATTCGTTTCTCTGTTTTAATAAGATCTACAATCATCATTATTGTCAAGTTAAACCATCATTTGTGTATTATCTTCACAACACACCACGTGATTAGTCTCGAGTTACATATGAACTATGTGTACTATATGAACTCGAACTAGATTTTTTGAATCCACTTTATTTGGATTTCAAATCACATTACATTTCTAGCTCTAGCTAGATCTTCATAATCTAAACCATGTCTCATATGTATAATGTGTTTATCACATTATGTATGGTGCCCCGCCCCCTACACCTACAAGTATTTAGGTGTGAGTTGCAAACACCACACATTACCACAAATTCAAATAAAATGTGAGAATGTTCGATATATAGTATTGTTTAGATTGTTCGATATTTAGTTGTAAGCTGCAAACGCCACACATTATCACAAATTCAAATAAAATGTGAGATTGTTTGATGTATAGTATGGTTTAGATTGTTCGGCATTTAGCTGTGAGTTGCAAACGACATGCATTATCACATTATGGTATAACATGTGCATAGCACGTGTATCACCGCTATATTCATGCATGCAATGTTTAAAACACTATGATCTCCTATTCGAATATATGAATCCGCTTTCATATCAAATTATGATCTTTGTTAGTCTCTTACACCCACACAATCCTCTAACCTTTGTAGCTACCACTAACTTTCTCTCGTGCATGCGCACGCCCTCCTCGCCCTCCTCCTCCCTCGGCATTCTATCCACCGGGCACATTCATTTTTTTCTTCAGGTCATTCTCCCAGAGTCTCCACAACTCCTTTCCGACACACACCGATCGATAAACCTCTCCAGCGATGCCTGCCTACAACATACACACACACCTTCAATCTCCTCCTTTATGTGTCCTTGCCTCGTGTCTCTCATACGGTCAGACACACGTGTAAACTCTCGCCCCTCTTTTCATCGATCTCACAACCGCACACTCCTCCCCCTATCTAGCTAGTAGTTGGTCCTCTCACACCACCTCCTAGCTCCATTCTCTCTGTCTATCCGTCTCGCTGGGCCTTATTTGCCTCTAACAAATGGACGTGCGCCGACTGATCTCTCGCTATACATATAGCTAGCTCGGTCCTTATAACTTGTTTTTACCCACACGTTAATCGATCTACCTCATTAGTTGTTTCTCTCCCTTCCTCCGACAAACAACAATTGATCTACCGATCTAGTTAGGTTTGCTTACCAAACAAATGGTTCCCCTTCATCATCCATGGATGCGTCCCGACAGATCTATCACGCACAGGCACACACAGAAACACATCCCCACTCTTATTGATAACATTGCAGTTCCACCCTCAGTTTGTCTAGTAGGCCTCTCCCACCATCTTCGAGAAGCAACTCCATCACCCATCCAGCACTCTACCCCTCTCCCTCCCTCTCCCTCCCTCTCGCTCTCCTCTCTCTCTCTCTGTCCCATCATATTTCCCGTCCTTCAGTTATGTATGGATGTCGATCGATCTCCCTCAAGACATAGTTGGGTCTCTCCTTCTCAACACATATACGAGTCGTTCTACCTCTATAGTTAGACCTCTGCCTACCCCCCCCCCACCCCCTCCCCCCACACACACCAATACATCGAGCGCTCTAGTCATGTCTCCCTGCCACACACAAACTTGACATGTGCCCTCTAACGTTCCGGTAGGCCAGTCGCCCTATATCTTTGACTTGCACACACACAAAATTTCGATGGCTCTCTTCATCGATCTCGCACCCACCCACTTGATCCTTTCTTCGACTCTATCGATAGCTATGACCCCTCCCTCTCTTCTCGTGGATTGCCCGACCCTTTATGTATGATATGGATAGACCTCCATTTCACACACATTGCATGCAAAATTTTGTTTGAGATGTCATCGACACATATTCCCACAAATAATTCACGAAATCAACCCCCCACCCCACCCCCACCCCAAAACAAAAAACACTCACAAACGCGGTTTGTATCTCTCACACACACCCACGTAGGTGGGGGACGTGCACGAAGAGAAGAGGTGCATGCACGACGCACATACTCCCGTCTCTTTCCCAACCACACCCACGCGGGTACACGGTGGAGCTCATTTCTGTACGAAAAAGGCAGCCCACATGGTAATTTGGCACGTGTACTGGTTGTCCACTTGGTGGAGGGAGGATCGTCTACCACGGGTGAACAAACAAATTGCGACTTGACGTGTTATGTTAAAAAAAGAGGCAAACCATGTGGGGCCTACCTTAGAGGCAAGGCTCTATACACTAGAGTACTTTTGATGTGTCCCATCAACTTGCAGAACGAGGAGAAGCTTGCTTAGTACGCCGTCTCCCCCGTTCCTAAATATAAGTCTTTGTAGAGATTTCACCATGAACCACATGCGGATGTATATAGATGCATTTAAAGTGTAGATTCATTCATTTTGTTCCGTATGTAGTGGAATCTCTACAAACACTTATCTACTAGTAATAGCTAGCCCCCACTACTAGGAATTCTCTATCTCTCCTTGAGCCACATCATCAAAATTGATGTAGCCGTTAGATGAAGTAAATCAGTCCATAATAGCCATCTGATCTAGACGTTGAGAGGCTCCGCACTAAGCCACATGCAAGCATGTAGAAATATTGTGGCACATGCATGTGAGTGGGTTTTAAATCACATCAACATGTGTTCATGCAAGCATGCACCGGTAGCATGCATGTAAGTGAGCTTTTAAGTCCCATTAACATGTCAAAAAGAAAATATAATCCCATTATGCAGTAGGAGTTGGCTTATCTTTTTTCCTTACGTGGGATGATCTAAATGATGATGGGAGTTTATTTAGTTTGGCTACCACATTTGTCATGCGGTTATAGAGTTTTTTTTAGTTCTATGAAATCGATAATTTTGCGTAGAGAGATATACCGCTGTTCCGCGGCAATGCACGGGGACTCATCTAGTAATATTTAGGAACGGAGGGAGTACTATGTAAAGAGTTAGGTGTCGCACGGTGATAGTGTGAGGTGGGCCATGTAATCACTGAGCCTGCGTGTTTTCACTGCTCTTGCACGCCTCCGCTGTAATAATGGAGAAAATTGTAATCTAGTAGTAGTACCTCCTTTCGCCGAAAGCGTGGGACATCCAGCAGTCCTACCACCTCAGTAATAAAGACCAATGAGCCGTCAAATAGCATAGACCCAGTAGTAAGTTGGACGGACGAAGCAACCATCACTCTTGCGCCAGTGAGAGGTCGCGTCTGCTCTGCCCGGGCATGAATGCGGCACCGATTCTTTGGAGCGGCGCTGCCCGTTTTGGGCGGGAAGCGCGCGCGGGCGATGGAGGGGCTTTGGGTGGGCCAGGCTGGTCAGGAGCGGGCGTGGCAGCTGTCCGCATGTCCCTACCGGACACGCCCAAAAACGAGAGGATGCACTGACTCTCACGGCTAAAATTGTACACTACACAACATCTCTCTGTAGGAGTAGGTCGATCTGTCGCTTTCTCTAACACACACACATGCTGTTAAACACACACACACACACACACACGCGCACGCACGCACGCACGCATACACCTTGGTCCCGTTGCACCTTCTAACGTGACTTATACACCTAGACAGAGGGAGTAGTAAGTATACGAGATACGGTGGCACACTGACTTAAGTCGAATACAAGTGCCCAAAATTTGTGTGCATGTTATAATAAGGATTCACTTAAAATAGTACGTGAGCGAACAGAGGGATCAATTGGACAGTATTCCCGAGCAGTAGCGAGATGTGTGAGGTAAGAAACATTGCTGGCGCTTTTAATTTTTCTTATTAATTTGTTTGTTTCACCCTCTGACTGGTGGGACCCAACGTACTACGTGGAGAGAGGTAAGGTGACTAAGGCTGCATTATTTCTGCACCACTATGGATAGTCTTACCACCAAAGCCACATGACACGATTATGATTGAAATCCCAATGACTCCCACACACACAAAAAAACACGGCATGCTTGTCACATGAATGCAGGAATGTATAAAAGGTTATTTCCCTCTCGTTGAACATAACGGGAGGGTTGTGTAGCTGGTTAGCCTGTTCGCTCATCAAACTTGAGGTCTCGGGTTCGATAACTACACTTGAGCATAATTTGTGCCAGGAGGATTCTTTGACTGGTCAAAATGTTTTCTAGGGTTTGCACACTTCACACTCTCTCTCCAGTATATATATACACGCTGGAGCCTCAGCGCTTGTAGTTGCTCTCTTCACACTCTCTCGCCCTCTCCCGCTGGAGCCTCGGCGCTTGTAGTTGCTCTCTTCACACTCTCTCGCCCTCTCCAGATCTGAACAATACTTCGTTGGCCTCTCTCTCCCTCACTGCTGCTCAAAGAGCCGGCAGGATCCGTCCGCCGGGAAGGGAAGGAAGCTTAACGATGTCGCCGTCGGTGAGGGACTACCGGCGCAACTGTTCACTTTCCACCCAGCGGCAGCACGGGAGGGCCTCCGACCCCTTCTTCTTCGCCGCCGTCCCGTCACCCACCGAACCACGCCCCAAGAACCTTAAGGTATAATTTACTTACTCCACATGCATTGCTCTAGCTGCATGTATACCATGAATCTAGGACGTGGTTCAAAGAGGAAAGGAGTGGGGGAAAGTAGTGGGAAAAGTTGTATATAGCATGAATCTAGGACGTGGTTCAAAGAGGAAATGAAGGGGGAAAGTTGTATAGCATGAATCTAGGACGTGGTTCAAAGAGGAAAGGAATGGGGGAAAGTAGTGGGGAAAGTTGTATCGCATAAATCTAGGACGTGATTCAAAGAGGAAAGGAAGGGGCAAAAGTACTAGTTCAAAAAGAAAAGGAAGGAACAAGGCTGTAGAGTTTGAGCAGGACTAGATTTGCTGCACTCACATAGGGAAAGGTGTCTAAAGATAACAAAACTGGGACCAACACAAATATGCTCCTTGGTTGTTTGTTCTTTGTTGCAATAGACTGTGCACGACCACAGTACATCGGTAGATGCACATGGTGCTGGTGCGTCCACTATCCCGTGCAACTCATTAGCTGTTGTTAATCTAAGGCCATGTTTGGTTAAAAACTCCCTAGTCCCTACCTGCTTGATTCCAGGGACTAAACATGGACTAGAGGTTATTAAATGACATGCTAAAAGACCATGTTACCCCTAGTAATGAACTAATAGAGACAAGGTGCGATGCGTGGCAGGGGCAACTATTGGAAAAAGTCCCAAAAAGACTCCCTCGGGGTCTTCTTTCTTTAGTCCCAAATGCCCACTTTTAGTCCCTAAAAGTCCCTCCTGTTTGGTTTAGATGGGACTGACACAGAGTTTTTTTAGTCCCTACACCAAAATGTCCCTGTAAACAAACACCCTCTAATAATGTCGTTGGAAAATTGATGCAATGCCATAGTTAAAAGCAAATTACAAGTTTAACAAATTTTATTGTTAATATAATCTCTATGTTAATATTAATCAATGCCACCGTTTGAGAAATGCTACTGTCTTGCTTTCTTTCCCATTTAGATAAGGTAGATGCTTGATAACCCACAAGTATAGGGGTTCGCAACAGCTTTCGAGGGTAGAGTATTCAACCCAAATTTATTGATTCGACACAAGGGGAGCCAAAGAATATTCTCAAGTATTAGCAGCTGAGTTGTCAATTCAACCACACCTGGAAACTTAATATCTATAGCAAAGTGTTTAGTAGCAAAGTAATATGATAGTGATGGTAACGGTAAAAAAAGAGTAACGAAAGCAAAGTAATGTTTTTGGTATTTTGTAGTGATTGTAACAATAGCAACGGGAAAGTAAATAAGTGTAAACCAGTATATGGAAAGCTCGTAGGCATCGGATCAATGATGGATAATTATGCCGGATACGGTTCATCATGTAACAGTCATAACATAGGGTGACACGGAACTAGCTCCAATTCGTCAATGTAATGTAGGCATGTATTCCGAATATAGTCATACGTGCTTATGGAAAAGAACTTGCATGACATCTTTTGTCCTACCCTCCCGTGTCAGCGGGGTCCTAATGGAAACTAAGGGATATTAAGGCCTCCTTTTAATAGAGAACCGGAACAAAGAATTAGCACATAGTGAATACATGAACTCCTCAAACTACGGTCATCAGTGGTAAGTATCCCGATTATTGTCACTTCGGGGTTAACGGATCATAACACATAATAGGTGACTATAGACTTGCAAGATAGGATCTAGAACTCTCATATATTGATGAAAACACAATAGGTTCAGATCTGAAATCATGGCACTCAGGCCCTAGTGACAAGAATTAAGCATAGCAAAGTCATAGCAACATCAATCTCAGAACATAGTGGATACTAGGGATCAAACCCTAACAAAACTAACTCGATTACATGATAAATCTCATCCAACCCATCACCGTCCAGCAAGCCTACAATGGAATTACTCACGGACGGTGGTGAGCATCATGAAATTGGTGATGGAGGATGGTTGATGATGACGAGGGCGACGAATCTCCCTCTCTGGAGCGCCGAACGGACTCCAGATCAGCCCTCCCGAGAGGTTTTAGGGCTTGGCGGCGGCTCCGTATCGTAAAACATGATGAAATGTTCTCTCTCATTTTTTTCTCCCCAAAAGCAGTTATACAGAGTTGGAGTTGGAGTCGGGAGGTCTCCAGGGGGCCCACGAGTTAGGGGGGCACGCCCTAGGGGGGGCGCGCCCCCACCCTCGTGGCAAGGGTGTGGGCCCCCTGGTCTTCATCTTTGGCGAGGATTTTTTATTATTTATTGTAAGATATTCCGTGGAGTTTCAGGTCATTCCGAGAACTTTTGTTTTCTGCACATAAAACAACATCATAGCAATTCTGCTGAAAACAGCGTCAGTCCGGGTTAGTTCCATTGAAATCATACAATTTAGAGTCCAAAACAAGGGCAAAAGTGTTTGGAAAAGTAGATACGTTGGAGACGTATCAACTCCCCCAAGCTTAAACCCTTGCTTGTCCTCAAGCAATTGAGTTGACAAACTGAAAGAAATAAAGAAAAACTTTTACAAACTCTGTTTGCTCTTGTTGTTGTAAATATGTCAAGCCAGCATTCAAGTTTTCAGCAAAGATTATAACTAACCACATTTGCAATAATTCTCAGGTCTCATGATTACCCATATCAATAGCATAATCAACTCGCGAGCCATAATAATAAAACTCGGATGACAACACTTTCTCAAAACAATCATAATATGATATAACAAGATGGTATCTCGCTAGCCCTTTCTGAGACCGCAAAACATAAATGCAGAGCACCTTTAAATATCAAGGACTGACTAGACATTGTAATTCATACCAAAAGAGATCCAATCATAGTCACACCCAATATAAATTAACAGTAATGAATGCAAATGACAGCGGTGCTCTCCAGCTAGTGCTTTTAATAAGAGGGTGATGACTCAACATAAAAGTAAATAGATAGGCCCTTCGCAGAGGGAAGCAGGGATTTGTAGAGGTGCGAGAGCTCAGTTTTGAAATAGAGGTTAATAATATTTTGAGCGGTATACTTTCATTGTCAACATAACAACCAAGAGATGGCGATATCTTCCATGCTACACACATTATAGGCGGTTGCCAAACAGAATGGTAAAGTTTATACTCCCCCTCCACCAACAAACATCAATCCATGGCTTGCTCGAAACAACGAGTGCCTCCAACATACATCAGATCCCAGGGAAGTTTTTGTTTGCAATTATTTTTTATTTAGTTTACATAAAGCATGGGACTAGGCATCCTGGTGACCAGCCCTTTATCTTGTGAGTGAGGAGCGGAGTCCAGTCCTCTTGAGAATAACCCGCCTAACATGGAAGATATAGACAGCCCTAGTTGATACATGAGCTATTCGAGCATACAAACACAGGATGATTATTTGAAGGTTTAGAGTTTGGCACATACAAATTTACTTGGAACGGCAGGTAGATACCGCATATAGGAAGGTATAGTGGACTCATCTGGAATAACTTTGGGGTTTAAGGGATTGGATGCACAAGCAGTATTCCCGCTTAGTACAGGTGAAGGCTAGCAAAAAACTGGGAAGCGACCAACTAGAGAGCGACAACAGCCATGTACATGCATTAAAATTAATAAACATTGGATGCAAGCATGAGTAGGATATAATCCACCATGAACATAAATATCGTGAAGGCTATGTTGATTTGTTTCAACTACATGCGTGAACATGTGCCAAGTCAAGTCACTTAAATCATTCAGAGGAGGATACCACCCTATCATACCACATCATAACCATTTTAATAGCATGTTGTCACGCAAGGTAAACCATTATAACTCATAGCTAATCAAGCATGGCACAAGCAACTATGATCTCTAATTGTCATTGCAAACATGTTTATTCATAACAAGCTGAATCAAGAACGATGAACTCATCATATTTACAAAAACAAAAGAGGCTGAGTTCGTACCAGCTTTTCTCATCTCAGTCAGTCCATCATATATCATCATAATTGCTTTTCACTTGCACGACTGACCGATGTGAATAATAATAAGAGTGCACGTGCATTGGACTAAGCTGGAATCTGCGAGCATTCAATAAACAGGAGAAGACAAGGCAATATGGGCTCTTTTGTCAGATAAACAATAATGCATATAAGAGCCATTTCAACAATTTAATCATGGTCTTCTCCTACTGACCCCCAAAGAAAAGAAAAGAAATAAAACTATTTACACGGGAAAACTCCCAACAAGAAAAAGAAGAACAGGAAATATTTTTGGGTTTTCTTTTTGATTACTACTACAAGCATAGAAATTAAACTAATTAAAAGCTGCAACTAATTTTTTTTCTTAAGGTTTATAAAACACACAAGAAGAAAGCATAAAAGGAAATAAAATAGCATGGATGATACAATGAAAAAGTATGAGCACCGACATCTAGCAATGAGTGTGTGTGAACATAAATGTAATGTCGGTGAGAAATACGTACTCCCCCAAGCTTAGGCTTTTGGCCTAAGTTGGTCTATGGCCACTGCTGGCCTGGTGGATATCCATAATAATAGTTGTTGGGGTCGTACTGTGATGAGGAAAAAGAAGGCTCCGATTGCCACTGGCTGGCAATCATCTTCGGATCCCACTGGTAATTAGACTATCGTGAGGGATCAAATTGTGGTTCCGGATCCGGCTCCTCGGCTAGTGCAGGGTTCCAGTAGGCTTGAATAGCCTTCAACGGAACAAGATACGTGCCTACAGTTAAATCAAACAAAGAAGGAGCAGGCAAGGTAATAGTCTCAGGATGATGTTTATTAAAGAACAATTGATATTTAAGCTCGCCTGCCCTATTCTTAACAATAAAATCATGTGCCACCATACTTTTATAATCTAGGTAAACACAAGGCAGCACTTTTTCTTCCTTCTCAGCATGCCTAATAGGTATGTTAAAATGTGCAGCTAGGCGTGTAGCATAGATGCCTCCAAAGATGGGGACCTTTGTACGGTTCTGACTTAACCGTTTAGCAATAATACCGCCCATACTAAAAGTGTTATCACCGTATAAACCGTGGAGCAGAATAATTATATCAGGGATACTAAGGTTTCCATAGTTTCCGCGTCCAATTAAGCAACGGCTAGCAAATAATGCAAAGTAAAGTAAAATAGGAAAATGTATGCTAGTGATTCGTGCATTGGAAACCTTCCTAGTTTCTCCTATAGTGATTGTATCAATAAACCCCTCCACATCATCGTGATGTAGTTCTTCTCTCTTGCCCCCAAAAGGGACTAAAAAAATCCGACAGAAATCATAAAGTGACATCTCCTTATGCTCATCATATAAATGAAACTCCACCTTAGGTGGTGAGTTCCTAGAATGAAAATGAAAGTTTTGCACAAAGGTATTTGTGAGTAAGGGATACAGATTGCATTGGTCGTGGAGGAAAGCGGTGAGGCCTGCATTATGAGCCAATTCATGAAAATCTTCATAAATCCCGGCTACTCTCAAGAAATCCTCGGAAGGCCATTCACACGCCCGAACCTCCGTGGTGCGCAGCAAATTATACTTAGGCTTCGGTGCCTTTTCCTTCAAGCTTTGGCTCGATGAGCCCCTCAATAATCTCCTCATCATTTTCTGAAAAATTCTGAAATTTTTAGTAACTTCAAAATAAAAGTAAACCAAACTCAATAATATTGATAGCAACTACTCCTACAAGTGCCTAGGGCCTATATCATGCATCAAAACTACTTTTGACCATATAAATTTGACATGCAAGGTCAAGAACAGGGTCACCTAAGCAGCAAAAGTTTGCAATGAATAAAGCACTAGAACAGAAAAACTAATTGGACCAATGGAGGAGTCACATACCAAGGAACAATCTCCCCAAGCAGTTTTGTGAGAGGTGCTTTGAGCAAGGAGATCAAAAATGGCAGCAAAGAGGGATGGAACTCGTGCTTGAGTTGGTTTTTCGTGTTTGAGGGAGGAAGAAGAAGAGGATGGGTGCAGGAATAAGTGGAGGACAGCCATCGTGGGCCCACGAGGCAGGGGGCACGCCCTAGGGGGTGGGCGCGCCCTCCACCCTCGTGGCAAGGTGGTTGGCCCCCCTGGTGTGATCTTTGTTCCATAAATCCTCAAATATTCTAGAAAAATCACATTTAATTTTCAGGGCATTTGGAGAACTTTTATTTTCGAGGTATTTTTATATTGCACGAATAATCCGATAACAGACAGAAAAATATTTATTTTTATTTTATTTAATATAAATAATAGATAGTAAAAGTGGGGTACAAAAGGTTGTGCTTCTAGTTTCATCCATCTCATGATCATCAAAAGTAATCCACTAACAAGGTTGATCAAGTCTTGTTAACGAACTCATTCCGAATAACATGGAACCGGAGAAATTTCGAATAACACGATGTTACCTCAACGGGGATATGCACATCCCCAATAATAAGTATATCATGTTTCTTCTTGACGGTAGGAAGGGGAAATTCAAAACCTCCAAATATAATCGATGAAATTTTTCCGATAGAATTGATACTATGAACTTGAGGTTGTTTCCTTGGAAAATGTACCGTATGCTCATTACCATTAACATGAAAAGTGACATTGCCTTTAGTGCAATCAATAACATCCCCTGCAGTATTAAGAAAAGGTCTTCCAAGAATAATAGACATACTATCGTCCTCAGGAATATCAAGGAAAACAAAGTCAGTTAAAATAGTAACATTTGCAACTACAACAGGCACATCCTCACAAATACCGACAGGTATAGCAGTTGATTTATCAGTCATTTGCAAAGATATTTCCGTGGGTGTCAACTTATTCAAGTCAAGTCTACGATATAAAGAGAGAGGCATAACACTAACACCGGCTCCAAGATCACATAAAGCAGTTTTAACATAGTTTCTTTTAATGGAGCATGGTATAGTAGGTACTCCTGGATCTCCAAGTTTCTTTGGTATTCCACCCTTAAAAGTATAATTAGCAAGCATGGTGGAAATTTCAGCTTCTGGTATCTTTCTTTTATTTGTAATAATATCTTTCATGTACTTAGCATAAGGATTGGTTTTGAGCATATCGGTAAATCGCATACCCAAAAAGATAGGTCTAATCATTTCAGCAAAGCGCTCAAAATCCTCATCATCCTTTTTCTTGGATGGTTTGGGAGGAAAAGGCATGGGTTTATGAACCCAAGGCTCTCTTTCTTTACCATGTTTCCTAGCAACAAAGTCTTTCTTATCATAATGTTGATTCTTTGATTGTGGGTTATCAAGATCAACAGTAGGTTCAATTTCTACATCACTATCATTACTAGGTTGAGCATCATTATGAACATCATCATTAACATTTTTATTACGTCCATGTTCATTGCCAGATTGTGTTTCAGCATCAGACATAGATATATCATTTGGATTATCAGGTGGTTCAGCAATAGGTTCACTAGAAGTTTGCACAGTTCTATCATTATTCTTTTTCTTCTTTTTAGAAGAACTAGGTGCATCAATATTATTTCTCTGAGAATCTTGCTCAATTCTCTTAGGGTGGCCTTCAGGATACAAAGGTTCCTGAGTCATTCTACCAGTTCTAGTAGCCACTTTAACAGCATAATCATTTTTCTTACTATTCATCTCATTGAGCAATTCCTTTTGAGCTGTAAGTACTTGTTCTACTTGAGTGGTAACCATGGAAGCATGTTTACTAATAAGTTTAAGTTCACCTTTGACATTAGCCATATAATCACCCAAGTGTCCAGGCATATTTGAATTGTATTTTAATTGTCTACAAAAATAAGCATTAAAGTCTTCTTGCTTAGCCATAAATTTATCAAACTCATCTAAGCATGGGCTAGCAAATTTAGTAAATGGGATTTCAGCTTTATCATATCTATAGAGAGAATTTACCATTACTACCTGTGTCGGGTTATCGAGGTCTGGAGGTTTTTCAATAAGTAAAGGATCAAGATCGTATGTTTCTTCAATAGGCGGTAAATTAAGACCATGTATTTCTTCAATAGGAGGTAAATTCTTAACATCTTCAGCTTTAATACCCTTTTCTTTCATAGATTTCTTTGCCTCTTGCATATCTTCGGGACTGAGAAATAGAATACCTCTCTTCTTCGGAGTTGGTTTAGTAATAGGATCATTAATTGGAGCAGGAGCTGGCTCAGGAGGTGCCTAATTATTTTCATTTGTCAACATATTATTCAATAAGATTTCAGCTTCATCCGGTGTTCTTTCCCTAAAAAGAGAACCAGCACAACTATCCAGGTAATCTCTGGAAGTATTGGTTAGTCCATTATAAAAGATATCAAGTATTTCATTTTTCTTAAGAGGATGATCAGGCAAAGCATTAAGTAACTTGAGAAGCCTCCCCCAAGCTTGTGGGAGACTCTCTTCTTTAATTTGCACAAAGTTGTATATTTCCTTTAAAGCAGCTTGTTTCTTATGAGCAGGAAAATATTTAGCAGAGAAGTAGTAAATCATATCCTGGGGACTACGCACACAACCAGGATCAAGAGAATTAAACCATATCTTAGCATCACCCTTTAATGAGAACGGAAATATTTTAAGGATATAAAAGTAGCGAGATCTCTCATCATTAGTGAACAGGGTAGCTATATCATTTAATTTAGTAAGATGTGCCACAACAGTTTCAGATTCATAGCCATGAAAAGTATCATATTCAACTAAAGTAATTATATCAGGATCAATAGAGAATTCATAATCCTTATCAGCAACACAGATAGGTGAAGTAGCAAAAGCAGGGTCAGGTCTCATCCTAGCATTTAGAGATTGCTTATTCCATTTAGCTAATAACCTTTTGAGTTCATATCTATCTTTGCAAGCTAAAATAGCTAAAGAAGCTTCTTGATCAAATAAATAACCCTCAAGAATAACAAGTGATTCTTCATCATCACTTTCATCTTCATAATCAGATTCAATATTTTCAATCTCTCTAGCCCTAGCAAGTCGTTCCTCGAGAAAATCACTAAGTGGCACAGTAGTATCAAGCATAGAAGTAGTTTCTTCATAAGTGTCATGCATAGCAGAAGTGGCATCATCAAGAACATGCAACATATCAGAACGAATAGTAGAAGCAGGTGTAGGTGTCGCAAGCTTACTCAAAACAGAAGGTGAATCAAGTGCAAAGCTAGATGGCAGTTCCTTACCTCCCCTCGTAGTTGAGGGATAAATTTTTGCCTTAGCGTCTTTCAAGTTCTTCATAGTGTCCAGCAGATATAAATCCCAAGTGACTCAAAGAATAGAGCTATGCTCCCCGGCAACAGCGCCAGAAATTAGTCTTGATAACCCACAAGTATGGGGGATCGCAACAGTTTTCGAGGGTAGAGTATTCAACCCAAATTTATTGATTCGACACAAGGGGAGCCAAAGAATATTCTCAAGTATTAGCAGCTGAGTTGTCAATTCAACCACACCAGGAAACTTAATATCTGCAGCAAAGTGTTTAGTAGCAAAGTAATATGATAGTGATGGTAACGGTAACAAAAGAGTAACGAAAGCAAAGTAATGTTTTTGGTATTTTGTAGTGATTGTAACAATAGCAACGGGAAAGTAAATAAGCGTAAACCAGTATATGGAAAGCTCGTAGGCATCGGATCAATGATGGATAATTATGCCGGATGCGGCTCATCACGTAACAGTCATAACATAGGGTGACACAAAACTAACTCCAATTCGTCAATGTAATGTAGGCATGTATTCCGAATATAGTCATACGTGCTTATGGAAAAGAACTTGCATGACATCTTTTCTCCTACCTTCCCATGGCAGCGGGGTCCTAGTGGAAACTAAGGGATATTAAGGCCTCCTTTTAATAGAGGACCGGAAGAATGCATTAGCACATAGTGAATACATGAACTCCTCAAACTACGGTCATCACCGATAAGTATCCCGATTATTGTCACTTCGGGGTTAACGGATCATAACACATAATAGGTGACTATAGACTTGCAAGATAGGATCTAGAACTCTCATATATTGATGAAAACATAATAGGTTCAGATCTCAAATCATGGCACTCGGGCCCTAGTGACAAGCATTAAGCATAGCAAAGTCATAGCAACATCAATCTCAGAACATAGTGGATACTAGGGATCAAACCCTAACAAAACTAACTCGATTACATGATAAATCTCATCCAACCCATCACCGTCCAGCAAGCCTACAATGGAATTACTCACGCACGGTGGTGAGCATCATGAAATTGGTGATGGAGGATGGTTGATGATGATGACGGCGACGAATCCCCCTCTCCGGAGCCCTGAACTGACTCCAGATCAGCCCTCCCGAGAGGTTTTAGGGCTTGGCGCGGCTCCGTATCGTAAAACGCAATGAAATCTTCTCTCTTATTTTTTTCTCCCCGAAAGCAGTTATATACAGTTGGAGTTGGAGTCGGGAGGTCTCCAGGGGCCCATGAGGTAGGGGGCGCGCCCTAGGGGGGCGCCCCCCACCCTCGTGGCAAGGGTGTGGGCCCCCTGGTCTTCATCTTTGGCGAGGATTTTTTATTATTTATTGTAAGATATTCCGTGGAGTTTCAGGTCATTCCGAGAACTTTTGTTTTCTGCACATAAAACAACATCATAGCAATTCTGCTGAAAACAGCGTCAGTCCGGGTTAGTTCCGTTCAAATCATACAAGTTAGAGTCCAAAACAAGGGCAAAAGTGTTTGGAAAAGTAGATACGTTGGAGAAGTATCAATGCTTCTTTTTGTTGGCTTCTATGTCATCCACCGTTATTGACCACTAATTGTTTCCTTTGCACCTCTGTGTAAACAGGGTTATCTACTTCACCTCGTTGCCATTGTGACCTTTTGTTGCATTGCACAAAACACTTTTGTTTAAGAGTGTTTTGTGTAGTTCAACCAAAATGTCACACTGACAACGTTGCTTGATTGCTTGATCTTAGTGGAACTGCACAAGAGGAGATCTTACTTCCTATCCATTAAGGCGAATTTGGTTCATATCTTGTTCTTGTGAGTTGTTTGAATTCCGCATCATGAGAGGTTAGTACTAGCCTTCTTTCACATGATTCTGCAGTGTGCTTTCATATGTTGTGCTACTTGTACGATAATGTTGCGTGATTTTAGTGAACTGCACAAATGGAGACAAGACTTCCAATCTGTATGTGCACCGTAATATCCCATTGCGGTAAGATAAGGATATTTCACAACTGTTGGCCTGTATTTTGCCACTTTCATCAGAAAATTAAGTTTAGTATTATACTTGTGCTCCCTAATTGACATGCCAAATCTTACATTGAAGCCGAAGCTTGTCTATTATTGAACCAAGTGATGAAGGGGAAGAACAAGCGGAAGAAAAACAAAAATCAACTCCCGGTGCTGTAATGAAGCACTGGAACTGTGATAACACAAGTAATGATATAGTTTTGCATCTTAATTTATTGCTATGGCTGGAACGAGCAATTGTTTTGCCACTGATTTGATGCCACTCTTAATGTAATATGGAATTATCTCTACTTGTGCAAACAGGGATCTTCTTTGAAGATACCATATATTTTAGTGGAACTGCACAAGAAAATGTTGGAAACATTAAACTAATCGAGGAGTATATAGTAAGCATGGCCACCACCGTAGATAGCAACAGATGGTTCCGAAGAAGTGCTTCATCTGTATGCTCTACACAATAAGCCTCCTAACAAAGGTTGGTACTCGCCCACTGATTTCATCCATATGATTGAGCTTTGTCATCTCTATTGGTGTTGTGCTACTGTTCAGATACTGTCATGAAAAAGTGGTATTGTCCTTGATAAGTGCTTCATATGTGCTGTTTTAAATATTTCCTTTCCTTTTTTTTGAGCAAACAGGGATGCTAGCATTTAGTTATCCTCTTGTCTTTGCACAACAGGATCATCTTCCTCTGAAGAAGAATATGGAGTACGTGAAGTGACTAGTTCCGATTATGCCAGGATGAAGAAGCCATGTCTATCTTCTCATCAGAAGGAGAAGTTGAAGGATGCTTACATGACCCCCCACAAGACCAAACTAACTTTAGCTCAGAAGGACTGACAAATCTCCATTTCTTGATGTGATGCGCGAGTACAATGTTGTTCTAGGATTCCTTCCGGTGAGTTCCATTTTTCTAAAAGTGTGCTCTACATGGACCATGTATGTGCCTGTTGAAACTGTCAATTCATAGTACAGTTTGCTTTATACTAATCACTTTTTTTATTTGTGCAAACAGGGGTGCTCAGCTTGATTTCAATGGGAACTGCACAAAATGTTCATGAATACATCGAATCATTCATTTCCACCACAAGAAAGGAGGTGCCGATAAGTTCAAGGTGTTGCAACATATAAGGGCGAAATCATACAAGCTACGCGCGAATTTGGTTGATTTTGGTGGAACTGCACAAAAAGAACAGCTGGTTTATTTAGCACGACGTGCCATGTCAATGTCTGAACTGATGGCAAACCCTGCCCATTCCACAATCGTAGGCATTTGATATTTTGGAATGGGACAACCTTGTCAAATTTTGCTCATTAATTTTAGCAAGACATGCGTTTGATATTTTCGAATGGGACGCCCTTTGCTGTCAGCGGTGTCGATCAATTTTTTCTTTATTCTTTAGTTGTGAAGTAAATATTGCCTCTGACATGTGAGTCACTGAGATGCATAATCATCGATTGTTTTGAATGTTCTCCATGAATTGCCAGGCCTATGTGTTTGATTGCAATGTACAGAAATGCAAAAAAGCTGCTCAAACTCTTTGTACTCCTTCTGTTCCTTTTTACTTCGCACATTGTGAAAGTGCATACTTTTTTGTATAAGATTGGTCAAAGTAAAGATACTTCAGAGCGCGGCGTCAATCTCGCCAGTGCCCGCATTGGCATCTTGCTCACTGCCTCTCCTCCTTATCTAGAGCGTTGCGGGATCGTTTGGACGGGCGCAAGCGTCGGTGGCGACGTGTCCCGCCAACGCCGGCGTCTTCCGTGGTGGCAGAGCCACCCGTGGCGGCCAACAGGGGCCAGCCCTGCAGAACGGCGCCGTCCGGCACCTCCCACACCACCAGAGGCCTCCGCGTGGCCGTCCCCTTCCCTGTGCGTTCTGCAGAGCCGTCATCGTGGTCTGGAAAGCACAGGGCGCGCTCCCTGCCGCCGACGTGCCCGCGGGGCCGTTCCATCGAGGGCATGGAGTATCACCCAAGCCAGGCCAAGTTTAGCCCCTGAACGGAACCAGTAGACCAACACGATGATGACCAATCGCCTAAAACCCCCGTTCGACCACTGCCTCGCCGTAATCATCGCCGGAGTTATCCCGTTCTCGGCAACCGCCTCGGGCCAGCTATAAATAGCGACCCCGAGCTCGCCTTTGACTCAACACCACCCCTCCACCTCGCCAGTACAACGCCCAGCCACTAGGAGGACCTCGAGGAGGCCTTCTTCCCCGATTGCGGCCGCCCCAATCCGCTTTGGGCTCCGACACGATTCCCTCTGGTGAGACCACCCACGCCTCCCAAACCTTGCCAGAATCCCCCTAGTGCACCCACTCATCTAACCCTAGGCTCGATTTGACATCTGTAGCCCTCCCTGGCGAGATCCACCACCGCCCGAACCACCGTCCGCCGGAGTGGAGGCCGCCGTCGACGTGGTGCTTGCCGACGACCAACTCCACCACCCACGGGTGTGGAAGAGCCCCGTGAACTCGTAGGTACACTCCTTTCCCCCTACCTTGTCATGGATCGACGCTGGCGACCACCGCGGCCTTCGGGCGCCGGTGTGCTCCGTTTCAAAATTCAAACCTGACGAGTGGGACCCCCTCGTCAGCCTCTCTTATTCTAATTGAAACGTTTTCTGAAAACGCCTTAGGACAAAGTACACTTTCCCTGTTGGGTGGCGTATTTCTTAGTGAAACGTTTTCTGTTTTTATAAACTAAACCCTGGTAACTTTCTGTTTCATTATAGATGAGTCCCTAGACCAAAACCCTTATAACTTTTTAACAAAAGATGATTTTGAATTGATTCTTTTTCTGCCATCTTTATTTTTCTGTCTAGTTTTTTATCATATTTATTTGAAAAATATTTGGAACAATTTTTATACACACTCGGTATTTACGTTAGTATGCGATTTCTTTATACCGTAGATACCGGAGGAGATGACGGAACCGCGAACTTCGCTGAGCTAGACTCCGACTACTCCGAACCAGGCAAGCATGTTTGAACCTTTGATATGATAAGTGATTTTCATGTTTGCTTGAGTGGTTTCGCATGGCATGTTTATATGAACATCGGTGAAGGTTATATTTCATGCAAAGAAAGCTGCGGGTGAACCTCGATATTGATGTGTTCTTATGATGATGACGTAACCTGGTCATGTGGTGACATGATAGGTTGCAAGATGGTATTGTTGAAGCATTCCAGTTCTATGTCAACCGTTAACTCCAGTTTTAACGTGGATCAAGTCTCGATCCCATTCGTTCCCCCTTCGTGCTGCCACATGTTTTCTGCAAAGAGTGTGGTTTAGGAAGTTGCAAACCTCTTTCCTTGTACACACCAAACAGAGGGACTGCGATGAGGGTTCCATGGCCCTGGGTTAAAGCCCGTCATTCGGTCAGGGGGCATGGGTGTTTCCGGTTGGGACCGAGAGGGGGCACCCCTTAGAGCGCGCGATATAAATTTGATCCCATGCTATTCGAGGTTGTGGTCTCCCCGTCTTAAAGTTTTTCTTGAACGTTGCCCAGGGTGATTCCTGGCAACGGAATGTGGAATGGGTCTTTACTGGTTAGATGTGTTTCTTCTAAAATACCGTAAATGGAACTAGTCCTTTGTGACTACTGAAATCCATTGGTTGTGGTTAAAGAGTACAAACTCTGCAGAGTCAAAACCATTTGAGTATCCATGTCCACGATCAAGGACTTGGACATCATCTCAGTGTCAGTGTCAGTCTCAGTGTCGACCTTAGTGTCAACCCCAGTGACACTCTCCGGAGAATAAGCATGAAACTGAGAGAGTGGTAAACCCGGCTGAATGTTATTCTTGTGAATAGACTAACCAGTTTATTATTATGTGTTGAGTATTTCCTTGGGATGATTTTAAATTCATGAACTATTTGAATACGAATGATGAAATATAAGCCCTTTATGTGATGTTGCTCAGACGTCCGACCGTGGCACTCTTGTCATTTACTTTCGATATAAGCCCTTTATGTGATGTCGCTCAGATGTCCGACTGTGGCACTCTTGTCATTTACCTTCGATATAAGCCCTTTATGTGATGTCGCTCAGACGTCCGACTATGGCATCCTTGTTATTTACTTTCATTGTAAACCCTTTTCGAGATGTCGCTTAGACGTCCGACTGTGGCATGTTCTGTCATTTAATTTTCAATATAAGCCCTTTATGTGGTGTCGCCCTGATGCCCGACTGCGGCACATTAATTCAATTTTACCTTTCGAGGCGTCGCTTTAGACACCCGATCGGTCTACATTTATTTTATTGGGATTTCGGGAGGACTACCGCCTAACTTCCTTTTTATTTTGCATGCAGTGCAATTATCTATCAGAGTGCGCATTTCTAATCTGCTCATGTGCATCATGTTTACATTTGTTATATCTTATGTCCAAACTGTCTTGCGAGTACATTCAAAGTACTCACCTGGCTTGTTGATTTGGCCAGATGTTGACGAAGGCGATCTTATGGATGAAGAGTTCGATAGCGAGTTGGATGCCTAGAGGAGTCCCAGTCAGTCCCGTGCGATCCTGGAGTTGATCACTTGTATTATATACGCTTCCGCTACCCAAATAAAATCATCGAGCCCCACTCTGACGCTTGATGAGCTGTCATGTCACCCACTTCACTATGACATATCCACCACCACTTTTATTACGAGTCAGTAGTTATGCCACCATACCCTTGTGACATATCTGCCTTTATGTATAATATCGGCGTGCTTGTAATAAATTGTTGAGCAGCCTCACCTCAACCCTGTATAATATTTAGTACTGCTGGATTTCTGTATCAAGGATTTGTTTGCCAGTAAGAAGGATTCTTCTATGCTGGTCAATAAAAGGGCCGGCTTTTTAATAAATGTTTTATTGGAAAAACCTGTCTTGAGAACCTTGGCATCAGAGCCAGGCTGATTGTAGGAAGCCACTAGGTGCGATCGCTAATCGGCTATTAGCGTAGTAAGTGCTATTTTTAGCGTTTTGCAAATGTAGCAATTTTCTGTTAGTCATCATAAATTTATGACTTGACTATTCGGAATTTTTGTCTACTTTTGTAGATGGCAGGCAGCGACTGTGAGTCTCAGGTGTTCACCAATGTACCTGAGGGGTTCATCAGGCTCCTCGTCGCCATCACCAAGGTCGCGATCGGGCCATCGGCTCGTCCGGAGTTCACACTCTACCAGCACAAGCTCAGCGAGAGTGTATCTATGCACCAGGCCTCGGTGCAATTCAAGGGAGGACGTTCTGAGTCACGCCGCTTCCGATTTGTAGGAAGGGCCATGCCTACAGAGAGGCATGCCATGCAGATGGCTGCCCGTGAGGCGATAGCTCGTCTCCGGGATGCGCTCCCTTCGATGAAGACTCGTCGCTACCGCTACCTCCCATGCCACATGCCATACACTTGTCACTATGCATTCACTTGCCCTAGAGGAGAGAGAGATGAGGCTATTGAGCTATTGGTTGAGTATCTCAAAGCTCTTGAGGCAGCTTTTGATAACCCGTGGACGACTTTGTGGCGGCTCGTATGGACTTTGTTCAGGGCTGTTCCGCCAACAGGAGGGAGCTCCTCCGTACAGCACCGCCACTGTCATACATATCATCCTCAACATCCTATGCACCTGCCACCTTGGCCACCGCTCGCCGCCTACCTACCACTAAGGAGTTTGACCAAGTCATTGCTCCTACTCCAGTCAGAGTTGCACCACCTACCGCGCCCGCACCAGCTCCTCAGCTCAGTCCTTCGTGTCTGGAGCCTATTAGTGAGGAGGAGGTTGAGTCTCCAGCATCACTTGGTCTTACCCTCGGCAGGCCAAAGGAAGTTCTCACCATCTCCGACTGAGTGCGCCTAGCAGCCGTGCGATGTACCAGCTTGTATGATATGTTTTTATGTACATAGGTTTGGTGAGAAGTAGTTTGTGTGCGCATCATGTAGGAACTCGGAGAAGTGCACTAGCCTAAATAACATGTCACGAATGTGTACTCACATCCTGAGTGATGTATTGTATAATTATGGCTTGCGTGTAAGATATGTACTGAGCGGTCCTTCTCCATGCGCAATCGAGTATTTTCTTGAAAAATCTTGGAGTTTCTTTTAAATTCCGCTCTTGCAAAATTATTTATTTTTGCCACTTAATTTTTCTCATAAGTTCTGCAAAATACCCCAGAGTGGAAAATGCCTCGTCCCTGGACTCGTTCCATGCCAAGTCCGCCGGAAGAAAATTATGGTACCCAGACAAGTAACAATTTCACACAGGGGCAGTCAAGTCAGCAAGGCAGTCAAGCAGCATTTTCTCAACTATGCCGCCTTTATGAGCAAAGCCAGCAGCAGCATCAAGAAATGATGAACCATGTTATCAATATGGGCAATCATCATGAACCATATCAACAGCACTCCAAATTGTCTGAACTACAGAAGACACGTCCCCCAACGTTCTCTCACATGGATAGACCTCTTGAAGCTGATGATTGGCTTTGAGACATTGAAAGGAAGTTAATTATTGCACAATGCTCGGACCGTGAGAAGGTACTTTATGCACCTCACTACCTCACAGGAACAACTGCATCATGGTGGGAAATTTCCTACACATGCATCCCAATGAGAATAACATCACCTGGGAAGAATTTAAAGAAGGTTTTCGTGGGGCGCACATTCCAAGAAACATTATGAAGATCAAGAAAAGGGAGTTTGATGACCTCAAGCAGAGGAGCATGACAGTAACTAAGTACAATAGTCAGTTTACTCAATTATCTCGCTATGCCAACGAAGAGCATATGACTGAAAATAAAAAGATGGAAAAATTTCTGGACGGTCTGGCACCAGCACTGAAATGCCAACTGGTTGTACACACCTTTCTGGATTTCAAGACACTTGTGGACAAAGCTATTACATTGGAAAATGAGCACCGCAGCTTGGAGGATTTTTGCAAGCGCAAAATGGACAAGACTACTCACGCTCGCAGCAACCGGAACAAGACTGATTTTTAGAAGATTGGAGCGAACAAACCCACAACTAATGTTCCACGCCCTAACAAAAAATTTCATGCAAGGGACAAGGATTTTACGTATCGCCCAGGTGTTACTTGCTACGCTTGTGGAGAGGAAGGACACTATGCCAAACAGTGCCCAAAACCAAGAAACTCAGCCCCCAAGCCAAATAACAATGGAAACAATTCAGCACCCAAGCGTAACAACTTCAACCCCAATAACAATCACAAGAAGGGTCACTTGAACCATGTGACCAAGGAGGAAGCACAGAATGCCTCGGATATCGTACTCGGTACGTTCCCGGTCAACACAATACCTGTCACGGTTTTGTTTGATTCTGGAGCTTCTCACTCGTTCATTTCAAAGAAATTTGCTTTGCAACATGATTTTTCAATATTTCCCTTGGAAAAATCCATGATCATCAAGTCCCCCGGGATTAAGCAAATCACTCAGAGTTACTGCCAAGGTGTGGTTATTGAGATTGACGGACTAAAGTTTCAGGCAAACCTCATTGTATTGGAAAATAAGGGACTGGATGTTATACTAGGAATGGACTGGTTAACCAACAACAAGGGATTTATCGACTGTTTCAATCGGACTGTAATTCTTACTCATCATCACGGAAGAACGATAAAGGTTTCAGCTCAAGAAAGACCAATGTCACGACAACCAAAGTTGAACAAGGTGGACATTTCAGAGTTAAGAAAAGTTCCAGTGGTGTGTGAGTTCCCTGACGTATTTCCCGAAGAACTACCGGGCATGCCATCAGACCGTGAAATAGAGTTCATCATTGAACTAGCACCTGGAACCACCCCCATTTACAAGAAACCCTATAGAATGGCACCCTCCGAGTTGGTGGAATTAAAGAAGCAAATAAAGGAATTACTGGACAAAGGATTTATACGAGCCAGCTCCTCACCTTGGGGATCACCAGTATTATTTGCCAAGAAAAAGGATGGGACACTAAGATTATGTATAGACTATCGAGCACTCAACATGGTCACCATCAAAAACAAATATCCAATGCCACGGATAAATGATTTATTTGACCAGCTCGCTCAAGCCAAGGTTTTCTCAAAAATTGACTTAAGGTCGGGGTATCATCAATTAAAAGTACGGACAGAAGATATCCCTAAGACAGCATTTACCTCCAGATACGGACTATATGAATTCACAGTAATGCCGTTTGGACTGACAAACGCCCCCGCATATTTTGTCACTCATGAACAAAGTGTTTATGAAATTTATGGACAAATTTGTTGTGGTATTCATTGATAATATTCTGGTATACTCTAAGATACCAGAAGAACATGCAGAACATCTCAGAATTGTACTGGGAGAATTGAGGAAACATCATTTATACGCCAAATTCAGCAAATGTGAATTTTGGTTAAGACAGCTTGGTTTTCTAGGCCTTGTATTAACCCAAGAAGGTGTTGCCATGGACCCAGAAAAAGTCAAGGCCGTACTTGGCTGGAAACCACCAGCCAACGTAACAGATGTACGAAGTTTTCTGGGAATGGCTGGATATTACAGAAGGTTTATCGAGGGGTTCTCCACCATAGCAAAACCAATGACACAATTACTCAAGAAGGATAAGAAATTTGTATGGACTGAAGCTTGCGAGAGAAGTTTCCAAGAACTCAAAATTAAATTAACAACAACACCGGTATTGGTTGTACCACACATACACAAAAGTTTTGAAGTATATTGTGACGCATCCCGGAAAGGCCTCGGATGCGTGCTAATGCAAGAAGACAAGGTAGTCGCATACGCTTCCAGGCAACTACGAAAGCATGAAGAAAGTTATCCTACTCATGATTTGGAATTGGCAGCAGTCATTCATGCACTCAAAGAGTGGAGGCACTTTTTGCTTGGAAATTGTTGTGAAATATATACGGACCATAAAAGCCTCAAGTATATTTTCACACAACCCGAACTCAACTTACGGCAACGACGCTGGTTGGAATTAGTGAAAGATTATGATGTTGTCATTCACTACCACCCAGGAAAGGCGAATGTAGTGGCAGATGCTCTTAGTCGGAACCCCAGCTCGGGCAACGACAGTCTACAGAAGTTGAGACCTAAATTTCAGCAGGAGTTCACCAAACTCAATTTGGTGATGGTCACTGAAGGCAATGTGTCAAACTTGGAAATACAACCCACCCTTGTGGAACAGATTAAGAAGGCTCAGCATGGACATCCCAGCATCGAAGGCATAAAAATAAAAGTGAGTATGGGCAAAGCCTCGGAATTCGTCGTAGACGATGAGGGAATATTATGGTACGGAGACAGACTTTGCGTGCCAAATATAGAGGACCTCAAACAGCAAATTCTAGCTGAAGGCCACACCGCTCCATATTCAATCCACCCTGGAGGAACCAAAATGTATAAGGACATTCAGGAAAAGTTTTGGTGGCATGGTATGAAGAGGGATATAGCCACCTTCATTGCATGTTGTGATTCTTGCCAGCGCATTAAAGCCGAACACCAAAAACCAGTTGGACTATTACAGCCAAACAGGATACCTGAGTGGAAATGGGACGAAATTGGAATGGATTTCATTGTCGGACTACCTCGATCACAACACAGAAATGATGCCATATGGGTCATCACAGATAGATTAACCAAGGTGGCACATTTCATTCCCGTAAAGACAACCTACACCACTCAGAAGCTTGCCAAACTTTATCTCTCCCGTATAGTTTGTCTGCATGGAATCCCAAAGACTATAATATCCGATAGGGGCACTCAATTCGTCTCTAAATTTTGGGATCATTTACAACAGGCTCTGGGAACTCAGCTAGCATTCAGTACAGCATACCACCCCCAGACTAATGGACAAACAGAACGCGTGAACCAAATTTTAGAGGAAATGCTAAGAGAAAGTGTTCTCACCTATGGAACCAGTTGGGAAGAAAGCTTGCCATATGCCGAGTTTGCATACAACAACAGTTACAAACCAGTCTACAAATGGCACCTTTTGAAGCCTTGTATGGGCCGAGATGTCGTACTCCATTAAATTCGTCAGAAACAGGAGACAGTCGTATCTTCGGCCCAGACATGCTCAAGGAAGCTGAGGAGAAAGTTAGACTAATTAGGGACCGACTCAAGACAGCTCAGAGCCGACAAAAGAGTTATTACGATCGAAAACATCGTGAAGTCAGCTTTGAACCCGGTGAATATGTGTATCTACGAGTATCTCCTATGAGGGGCCTGCAGCGGTTCAAAGTTAAAGGAAAGCAAGCACCAAGATTTATTGGGCCCTTCTGTGTGGTTGCACGAAGAGGCACAGTAGCCTACCAGCTAGACCTCCCCAAAGAGCTGTCAGACGTCCACGACGTGTTCCACGTCTCACAATTGAGGAAACGCGTAAGCAACCCCGAGAAGCATGTATCACATGAGAGCATTGACGTGCAACCAGACCTCACCTACAGGGAACGTCCAATAAGAATATTAGAGGAGTCTGAAAGGAGGACACGTCAGAAGACAATTAAGTTTTTCAAGGTTCAGTGGAGCAATCACACCGAGGATGAAGCAACATGGGAAAGAGAGGACTTTCTTTAGGCAGAGTACCCACACCTATTTGAGGACCAGCTGAAATCTTGGGGACGAGATTTTTCCTAAGGGGGTAGGTGTTGTAACACACCCAAAAAATTTTGATTTGGTTTTATCAAATATTTTGTTCTCTAAATTGGGAGGAGGTTATTTAAATTTTTCTTAAAAACTCTCCTTCTCAAAAAATTTATGACAAATATTTTATGTGTGCTTATCAACCTTGATTTTTTGTCTTGAGGGCTTTTCATTTGGTGTTGACTCAACACAAATAACTTTGGAAAGTTTTTCAATGTCTTTTTATTAAAAAGAAACCCTATGAATTATGGATTTATTCTTTTCCCATTCAAAAGTTTCTCTTTTGCCATGACTCATGTTGAGATTTTTCTTCCAAATCCACCTCCCCACTTTGGGACAAGCCAAGCATCCAAATCCAGCAAGTTCCAACTTCATCTAAATTTATTTCTAATTATTTTACCCTCAAAATCATTTTCTGTCATTTATTTGGGCTATGGTGGTTTACAAAGGAACTACCAATTTTCCCTTGAATCTTGATCCCAAATAAACTTCTCTGACTAGTCCTTAGTACCCTCAACCAAGATCCATCAAGATCCACTGGTCCATAGTTCAAATTTTTCAAAATTTGCTTACTACAAGTTTGGACCAGATTTGCCATTTTCGGTGAAAGTCATTCTTTTTCTTCTCCTAAAAATCTGAGATAAATCAGGCAGCCCCTAGATGCATCAAGAGGCCACCTCACCAAAGATTAACTCCAGAAAAATTTTCCACATGCCAAAATCATTTCGCCGAACAGGTGGCCGGCACTTTTTCTGTCAAGTTTCAGAGTTTCAGTGTTGGGTTTCAGTCGACAGCGTCATTTTCTTCAGAGCGCGGCGTCAATCTCGCCAGTGCCCGCGTTGGCATCTTGCTCACTGCCTCTCCTCCTTATCTAGAGCGCCGCACAGCCGTTTGGACGGGCGCAAGCGTTGGTGGCGACGTGTCCCGCCAACGCCGGCGTCTTCCGCGGTGGCAGAGCCACCTGTGGCGGCCAACAGGGGCCAGCCCTGCAGAACGGCGCCGTCCGGCACCGCCCACACCACCAGAGGCCTCCCCGTGGCTGTCCCCTTCCATGTGCGTTCTGTAGAGCCGTCGTCATGGTATGGAAAGCACAGGGCACGCTCCCTGCCGCCGACGTGCCCGCGGGGCCGTTCCGTTGAGGGCTTGGAGTATCACCCAAGCCAGGCCAAGTTTAGCCCCTGAACGGAACCAGTAGACCAACACAATGATGACCAATAGCCTAAAACCCCCGTTCGACCACTGCCTTGCCGTAATCATCGCCGGAGTTATCCCGTTCTCGGCAACCGCCTCGGGCCGGCTATAAATAGCGACCCCGAGCTCGCCTTCGACTCAGCACCACCCCTCCACCTCGCCAGTACAACGCCCAGCCACTAGGAGGACCTTGAGGAGGCCTTCTTCCCCGACTCCGGCCGCCCCGATCCGCTTTGGGCTCTGGCACGATTCCCACTGGTGAGACCACCCCCGCCTCCCAAACCTTGCCAGAATCCCCCTAGTGCACCCACTCATCTGACCCTAGGCTCAATTTGACATCTGCAGCCCTCCCCGGCGAGATCCACCACTGCCCGAACCACCGTCCGCCGGAGTGGAGGCCGTCGTCGACGTGGTGCTCGCCGACGACCAACTCCAGCACCCACAGGTGCGGAAGAGCCCCGTGAACTCGTAGGTACCCTCCTTTCCCCCTACCTCGCCGTGGATCAACGCCGGCGACCACCGCGGCCTTCGGGCGCCGGTGTGCTCTATTTCAAAATTCAAACCTGACGAGTGAGACCCCCTCGTCAGCCTCTCTTATTCTAATTGAAATGTTTTCTGAAAACGCCTTCGGGCAAAGTACGCTTTCCCTGTTGGGTGGCGTATTTCTTAGCGAAACGTTTTTTGTTTTTATAAACTAAACCCTGGTAACTTTCTGTTTCATTACAGATGAGTCCCTAGACCAAAACCCTTATAACTTTTTAACAAAAGATGATTTTGAATTGATTCTTTTTCTATCATATTTATTTTTCTGTCTAATTTTTTATCATATTTATTTGAAAAATATTTGGAACAATTTTTATACACACTCGGTATTTACATTACTATGCGATTTCTGTATACCGTAGATACCGGAGGAGGTGACGGAACCGCGAACTTCGCCGAGCTAGACTCTGACTACTCCCAACCAGGCAAGCATGTTTGAACCTTTGATATGATAAGTGCTTTTCATGTTTGCTTGAGTGGTTTCGCATGGCATGTTTATATGAACATCGGTGAAGGTTATATTTCATGCAAAGAAAGCTGCGGGTGAACCTCGATATTGATGTGTTCTTATGATGATGACGTAACCTGATCATGTGGTGACATGATAGGTTGCAAGCTGGTATTGTTGAACCATGCCAGTTCTATGTCAACCGTTAACTCCAGTTTTAACGTGGATCAAGTCTCAACCCCATTCGTTCCCCCTTCGTGCTGCCACATGTTTTCTGCAAAAAGTGCAGTTTAGTAAGTTGCAAACCTCTTTCCTTGTACACACCAAACAGAGGGACCACGATGAGGGATCCATGGCCTTGGATTAAAGCCCATCATCCGGTCAAGGGGCATGGGTGTTTCCGGTTGGGACCGAGAGGGGGGCACCCCTTAGAGCGCGCAATATAAATTTGATCCCATGCTATTCGAGGTTATGGCCTCCCTGTCTTAAAGTTTTTCTTGAACGTTGCACAGGGTGATTCCTAGCAACGGGATGTGGAATGGGTGTGTACTGTTTAGATGTGTTTCTTCTAAAATACCGTAAACGGAACTAGTCCTTTGTGACTACTGAAATCCGTTGGCTGTGGTTAAAGAGTACAAACTCTGCAGAGCCAAAACCATTTTAGTATCCATGTCCACGATCAAGGACTTGGACATCATCTCAGTGTCAGTGTCAGTCTCAGTGTCGACCTCAGTGTCAACCCCAGTGACAGTCTCCGGAGAATAAGCATGAAACTGAGAGAGTGGTAAACCCGGCTGAATGTTATTCCTGTGAATGGACTAACCAGTTTATTATGATGTGCTGAGTATTTCCTTGGGATGATTTTAAATTCATGAACTATTTGAATACGAATGATGAAATATAAGCCCTTTATGTGATGTCGCTCAGACGTCCGACTGTGGCACTCTTGTCATTTACTTTCGATATAAGCCCTTTATGTGATGTCGCTCAGACGTCCGACTGTGGCACTCTTGTCATTTACCTTCGATATAAGCCCTTTATGTGATGTCGCTCAGATGTCCGACTGTGGCATCCTTGTTATTTACTTTCATTATAAACCCTTTTTGAGATGTCGCTTAGACGTCCGACTGTGGCACGTTCTGTCATTTACTTTTCAATATAAGCCCTTTATGTGGTGTCGCCCTGACGCCCGACTGCGGCACATTAATTCAATTTTACCTTTCGAGGCGTCGCTTTGGACACCCGATCGTTCTACAGTTATTTTATTGGGATTTCGGGAGGACTACCGCCTGACTTCCTTTTTATTTTACATGAGTGCAATTATCTATCAAAGTGCGCATTTCTAATCTGCTCATGTGCATCATGTTTACATTTGTTATATCTTATGTCCAAACTGTCTTGCGAGTACATTCAAAGTACTCACCTGGCTTGTTGATTTGGCCAGATGTTGACGAAGGCGATCTTATGGATGAAGAGTTCGATAGCGAGTCAGACGCCTAGAGGAGTCCCAGTCAGTCCCGTGCGATCCTGGAGTTGATCACTTGTATTATATACGCTTCCGCTACCCAAATAAAATCATCGAGCCCCACTCCGACGCTTGATGAGCTATCATGTCACCCACTTCACTATGACATATCCACCACCACTTTTATTAAGAGTCAGTAGTTATGCCACCATACCCTTGTGACATATCCGCCTTTATGTATAATATCGGCGTGCTTGTAATAAATTGTTGAGCAGCCTCAGCTCAACCTTGTATAATATTTAGTACTGCTGGATTTCTGTATCAAGGATTTGTCTGCCAGTAAGAAGGATTCTTCTATGCTGGTCAATAAAAGGGTCGGCTTTTCAATAAATGTTTTACTGGAAAACCGGTCCTGACACTTTGACTGCAGACAAAACTTGTATGTAGACTAGAAAGGACCGGGGGGAGTACATGTGAAACTGTTGCAAACAAGGTGATCACCGTGGGAATAATGCCAGTACGTATTATTTTGCATGTTCATCCAATGCCAGTGATAAAGGAATTCGAACTAATCGAAATAAATTCATTCATACACGGTCGGATTTCATATAAACATGCCAGATTTCATTACATTTCATACATTCTTCAACTAAAAAGGGGTGCGCTGGAGGTATAATTAATTAACCGAAGCTACCCACCTGTGTCCCGCTGAGCCGAACAGAAGCTTCAGTGACTTAACTGCAGGTGCAGTTGCGTAACTGACATGTGGCCTATTGGGCCCACGTGTCAGTCAGCCAACTGCACCAGCAGTTAAGTAGAAGCATCGTTCTTCTCCAGCGCAGCTCTCTGACTCCACGTCGCCGCCAAGAAGCTAACCGACCGTCAATGTTCAACCCGCCTAGCTTGGCTTCAACCGGAGGGTAGCAGCGGTGGCCTTACTTGGACCCGAGCGGCGGCGACCTACCATGTTCTACTCTTCCTCGTTTTCTGTGTGGCGCGGCCTCGTTGGCAGCGGGGCGGGGCCTCGGCGGAGCCGGCGATGTCCTCCGTCTCGTTGCCGGCGGGCGGCGCCTTAGTGGAGCAGTGGAAATCCTCCCCCACGTTGCCGGTAGGGTGGGGCCTCGGCTGAGCCGGTGATGTCCTCTGCCTCATTGTTGGCGGGGTGGGGCCTCGGCGGAGTCGGCGGTGTCCTCTGCCTCGTTGTTGGTGCCGCGGGGCCTCAGTGGAGCAGGGCCTCATCGACGCCAGCAGAGCGGGGACTCATCGGAGCCGGCGGTGTCCTCTGCCTTGTTGTTGTAGCCGCGGGGCCTCGGCGGAGCAGGGCCTCGTCGACGCCAGCGGAGCGGGGACTCGTCGGAGCCGACGGTGTCCTCTGCCTCGTTGTTGGCGCCGCGGGGCCTCGGCGGAGCAGGGCCTCATTGACGCCAGCGGAGCGGGGACTCGTCGGAGCCGGCATTGTCCTCTGCCTCGTCCTCGGTGTCGCCAAACAACGCCTCGCCCGCTTCATCACCCTCTTTGCTAGCCTCTTTGTAGGCGGCCGCAGCCTCCGCCATCTGCATGCGGTACCGCCAGCGCTCGAGGCGGCCCTTGTGGGCGGAGCGGTACGAGTCGAGCAGCGCCTCCTGCTCTGCCCGCTCCGCGGCGATCTGCTCCTCCGCCTGCAGGTGCTCCTGGAGGAGATAGTGGTTGTAGGCGGCGTCGGCCTGCGCCTCCCGGAACTGCTCCTCACACATCTCCCTCACCCTGTCCATATATTGGGCACGGGCCTCGCCAATGGTCATGGTGGAATGCACCGGCGAGGATGGCACGAAGGAGGGTGTTGGTGCCGGATCGTCGACTACCATGTTCTCCATTGGGACGTCGCCGTCCTCCGGCTGCCTGCCGGCCAGCCGGTCGGCAGCAATGGCTGCCATCTCCTTATGGTCCATCGTCCGCCCGTCTCGAAGAGCGCTGGAGTGCGAGGAAGCCATGGTGGGCAGTGGTGGTGTGGACAGGAAAAAGGGAACGGATGCGGATGACTGCGGCTATGGCCGGCGCAGCAGTTTATATAGCAATGGTGGGCGGGCGGAGGGACGGACGTGTGGCACCGGAGTAGCTGCCTCGGCAACCGCGTATCATTAATGTGGGCGGCAAATGGATGGATGGACAGCACTTGTGTTGTTTGAAGGCGGAGCAATCGCCTGCACCGGGAACCGAGGCGGGCGGCGCTGACTGTTTCGGGCGGAAAGCGCGCGCGGGCGAGGAGATGACTTTACTTGGAGAGGATGACAATGGGGACCCACCAGGTCCATAGCCTCACGTACGCAAGTGCCTCCTTATTATATATATATATATTATTTTGCTTCCTCCTGGTTTCCTAACATCACGCATCACGGTCCCACACCATTGTCAACCTATGTAGTCAATAAACGAGAGAATTGCACAAGAAGCGGCCGACAGCTGGGACCAAGCAGCTCGAGCAGTATTTGTGTTTTTGAGGTGTGAGCACTACAGAGTTTTTCGATGTTTAGCCCAGATATTAATTTTTCTCATTTGAACAACAACGAAAACATCGCTGCAGGTATTAACTGGGCGGCTGTGGCCCGTCTAGACCAGGCCAGATATCCAGCCCAGATATTAATTTTTTTCAAGTTGAAAATGGCTAGCCTAGTTATACTTTTTTTAGGAATACACAGGCAAGGTCAAGTTGTTATTCTCCGCCCCGCTAGGCTGCAAATCTTTCCTAGGAGGGATGCATTAGGTTTAACAAGAAAATGGGCTTTAAGAAATAATAAGTGGGATGTAATTATAAAAACTAGGCGGTAACTATAAAAAATGCACCAAACACGTGATTACTTTATAAAATATTATTTTTGGATATTGAAAATTTTAATTTCATTAATTGTTGCGAGCGCAATGTTTTGTTGGATTTTTACGTAATATAAATCTATATTGAAATTGTATTTAATCTGACTAGAAATTTTGGGATAAAAATATTTCGGATCCCATCAAAATGTGGGAAATTTTATTGAATTCTGTTTTGAATGGTTGGTTGAAATGGACTGTACTTTTAACAAACTGTAAATGGGCTGTAGTAAATTCCACTAGAATTCAAAAATGGGTTACACATTCTTACAAATCTCAAATGGGCTATAAGTTCTCTGCCACACACTTCTGGCCTTACTAAGTTGACGCGTCCCCTAAAAAAATAGAGTTGACGCGTATGCAAGGCTTTGTCAACTTATAGTCAACACACGGTTCTAGTAGCAGTGGCCGTTGGATGTCCATCCAACGCATGCCGTGCTTCTTCTTCAATCTCGGATATTCTAGCTTCACCCGCCCAAAAAATGATTCCTCCCCCTGACATCTGGGGCGCACTGTTTCGAAAGCTGACCTGTGGGCCTACTAAGTTGACGTACCAAGGGCTTTGTCAACTTAGTCAATATAAACGATTCTAGCTGCAGTGACCGTACGATTTCCATCCAACGACCGTCGTGCTTCTTCAACCTCTGGTCTTCTTGCTCCAGCCATGCAAAGCAGCGCCGGTCGTGCCGCCTGCTCCTGCCTCCTGTGGCCGGTTGTGCTGCCGCGGAGGCCTCACCGCCCCCTACTACTCCCGCCGCTGGCCAGGCCATCCCTCCACTCACCCACACCCCCTGTTATTCTGCGGCGACGGCAGCGCAGCCGAACCAGTGAATCCTCGTACTCCTCTCCGCATGTGCATCCACTGTCGCGTCTTCCCCGGCTCCGCGTCGTCCCCTTCCTAGGCCTCGTCGTCGTCCACTGCCCTGGTGCTCTCGGCGCGGCGTGGTCAACGTGGTCAAGGAAGTCTTCCATCGGACCTGGACTGTACATGGAGAGGCTGACAGCTGGGTCCATGGCAGCCGCAAGGAAGTGCATCATTATTACGTGCAAAATAATTATTCCTCCACCTGACAGCAGGGACCCACCGGACGGGCCACCATATTTCACAAAAAAAATGATTCGCCCCCTAACTGCTGGGACCCACGAGCTACATCTTCGCACGCAAGGAAGTGTGTCCGGGAAAAAACGATTCGCCCCCCTGACAGCTGGGACCCACCAGTTACATCTTTGCACGCAAGGAAGTGCGTCCGGGAAAAAATGATTCGCCCCTCGACTGCTGGGACCCACCAGCTACACCTTCGCACGCAAGGAAGTGCGTCCGGGCAAAAAAAATGATTCGCCCCCCTGACTGCTGGGACCCAGCAGCTACACCTTCGCATGCAAGGAAGTGCGTCCGAGTAAAAAAACAAAACGGTTCGCCCCCCTGACTGCTGGGACCCACCAGCTACATCTTCACAGGCAAGGAAGTGCCTGACAGTAAGGACCCACCTGGTCGAAGCGTACGTAGCGTTGTCATTCTGGTCACGAATGTGTACATATATACTGGTCGATGTAGAGGTGCGTACGTGTCGTAGTAGAGGTGTGCACGTGTCGTAGTAGAGGCGCGCACGTAGCATGTACACGTGCGTACAGCGGCCAGGGTGCAAGAAAGAAAATACGGCCATGTATGTGTATATACGGGCAGGGTCTCGAATGCCTACTCGCGCATACGTACGGCCAGGGCACGTGTACATGGCTGGGTCGGAACGGAGAAACAGCATCGTCGTCGTGTTCATGGGGAGGCAACGGAATGCGTCGTGTTCATGGGGAGGTAACGGAATGCGTCGTGTTCATTGGGAGGCAACGAAATGCGTCATGTTCATCGGGAGGCAATGGAATGCGTGGGAGCCAACCGGCTCGGTCGTAATGGAATGCGTGGTCGTGTCCATCGGGAGGGTTTGGACGGAACAGGCGATGGAAACGAGGCCTGGCGTACCGCAGAACGGAGGAAACGGACCTCGTACGGTCGAAACGGGGGTCCTGTTGATTGGGAGGGGTGTGGCGTACCGCAAAACGGAGGAAACGGACCTCCTACGGTCAAAACAGGGGTCCTGTTGATCGGGAGGGGTGTGGCGTACCGCAAAACGGACCTCCTACGGTCGAAACGGGGGTCTGGTTCATCGGGAGGGGTGTGGTGTACCGCAAAATGGGACTCCACGGGATACTGTTCATCTCCACCATCGACCTCCTCCAGCCTCCACGGGCTACCGTCGACCTCCTCCAGCCTCAATGGGCTCCTGTTCATCCAGCCTCCACCGCGCGCTACTCCACCGGCTACTGTTCAACCACCCCTCCACCGTCTACTGTTCATCCAGCCCTCCAAACCATGGTGTCCTGTTCAACCACCCCTCCACGGGCACCCCTCCATCGTCTACTGTTCATCCAGCCCTCCACACCACGGGGTCCTGTTCATTCAGAGGCAACGCCACCGCTCACTGTTCATCCACCCCCCCCCCCCACCCCCCCCCCCCCCCCCCGCAACGCTCACTGTTCATCCAATCGACCGGCTTCAGTTAGCAGCAGTAGCGAAGGAATCGCTCGATCGGGTTCAGTTAACAGCCATTGATCGATCGCTCGGGTTCAGTAATGCGTAGCCTGCAGTGCAATCGCTCGGGTTCAGTTAGAGCCCAACGCCTCGCACACACGCGCGTATGTGTATGAGAGAAACGCGCATCGCTCGGCCCCCGACCTCCCACCGTAACCGGGAACTCCCCGAAATTTTCCTCGCCCTCACTTCTACCACGGTTTTTTCCGTCATGGACGGCCCAAAGAATGTCATGCAGCTACGTCTCCGGCCTGCCCAGGACGAAAAGCCTATTTCTGTCATTATTTTTTGTCATAGAAGTAGGAGCCCACCACATCTATGATGATACTGGGTTTTGTCACAATTATCGTCATAGAAGTGTCATATGTATGATAGAAAAAAATTCGTTCGGCCCAAAATGTCACAGATGTGTCTTTTTTTGTAGTGCTATTTCATTTCTTTCATGTAAGTGCATATCATTTTCATGGTCTAGCAAATATTGTTCTAGTGGATTAGTGGGAGGTACGACAATAGAGGCAAGACTAATTATTTCATCGTTAGTAAGTGGCTCTTTATCATGAGGTTGTCTACGAAACTTAGAGAAATTAAACTCATGAGACACATCACCAAATTAACTTGACACTGACTGTTTCTTTAAGCAATCTATCTTAGCATTGACAGTGTTCAAGAAAGGTCTACCAAAAATTATGGGACAAAAGTCATCTTGTGGGGAACCAAGGACTCAAAAATTAGTAGGGTATTTTATTTTCCTACACAAGACTTCAAGATCCCTAACAATCCCAAGTGATGTGATGGTATCTCTATTAGCAAGTTTAATAGTGACATCAATGTATCCTATTTCAGCGGGTGCTATATCATTCACAATTTATTGGTATAAAGTAAAAGGGATAACACTCACACTAGCACCTAAATCACATAAGCCATGATAGCAACGATCTCCTATTTTAACTGAGACAACATGCATGCCAACAATGGGTCTATGTTTACCTTTTCATCGGGTTTGGAAATTCTAGCACCTTCATCAGAGAACTAAATAACATGCCCATCAATATTATCGACCAAGAGATCTTTAACCATAGAAACACTAGGTTCTACTTTAATTTGTTCAAAGGGTTTAGGTGCTTTAATATTGCTTTTGCGAACTACTATTGATACCTTAGCACGTTCCTTTACCCTAATAGGGAAAGGTGGTTTTTCAATATGAACAGTAGGCACAACTGGATCAACATTGTAAACGATAGTTTCATCTTTAGTTATAACCGGTTCTTTAATTTCTTCTTTAATAGGGGGTGATATTTAAACCAGTTCTCCTTAGGGAGATCAACATGAGTAGCAAATAATTCACAGAAAGAGGCTACTAGCTATCTCAGAGTCAAGTCCACATTTAGCGCTAAACTTGTGAAAAGTATCGGTATTCATAAAATATTTAACACAATCATACTCAAGCGTAATACCTGACTCTTTACCTTCTCGAGTTCCCAATCTTCAAAGTTGTGTTTAATTCTTTCTAAAAGATCCCACCTGAATTCAATAGTCTTCTTCATAAAAGAACCAACACAAGAAGTATCGAGCATGGATTGATCATTACGAGAAAGCCGAGCATACAAATTCTGAATGACAATTTCTCTTGAGAGCTCATGATTGGGGCATGAATATAACATTGACTTAAGACTCCCCCAAACTAGAGCGATACTTTCTCCTTCATGAGGCCGAAAATTATATATATAATTCCGATCACGATGAACTAGATCCATAGGATAAAACTTTTGGTGAAATTCCAATTTCAATCGATTCCGGTTCCAAGATCCAATATCATCGCATAGCCTATACCATGTCAATGCTTTCCCCCCAAAGATAAAGGGAAAACCTTCTTCTTGACTTCATCTCCAGGCAAACCTGCAAGCTTAACAGTCCACAAATTTCATACACATGTATCAAATGCATATCGGGATGCGTTGTTCCGTATCCTGCATAAGGATTAGCTAGAGTTCTCTATCATACCCAAAGGAATTTCATAACTAATATTTTCAATAGGTGTAGTAGGTTGAGGGGAAACTCTTTGTGCTTTCGGTCGAGGTGAAGATACCCCGAACAAACCCCTCAAAGGTTTTTCTTTCATAGTAACAAGTGACAATAAATTTCAGCACGTAATATAAATTTTTCCTTACCGGTTTCCACTTAACAAGAGCGCTTCACTCCCAGGCAATGGCGCCAGAAAAGATTCTTGATGACACACAAGTATAGGGGATCAATCATAGTCCTTTCGGTAAGTAAGAGTGTCAAACCCAACGAGGAGCAGAAGGAAATGACAAGCGGTTTTTAGCAAGGTAATTTCTGCAAGCACTAAAATTGTCGGTAATGAGTAGTTTGATAGCAAGATAATTTATAATGAGCAAGTAACAGTAATGGTAAAAAAAGTGCAGAAAAGTAGCCCAATATTTTTGTAGAAAAGGGCAGGCCAAAACAATATCGCAAAGCGTTCTTGAGGGCACACGGGAATTTCATCTAGTCACTTTCATCATGTTGGTTTGATTTGCGTTCGCTACTTTCATAATTTGATATGTGGGTGGACTGTTGCTTGGGTGATGTTCTTACTTGAACAAGCCTCCCACTTATGATTAACCCCCTCGCAAGCATCCGCAACTACTAGAAAAGTATTAAGATAAAATATAACCATAACATTAAACATATGGATCCAAATCAGTCCCTTACGGAATAACGCATAAACTAGGGTTTAAGCTTCTGTCACTCTAGCAACCCATCATCTAATAACTACTCCACAATGAATTCCCTTAGGCCCAAAGATGGTGAAGTGTCATGTAGTCGATGTTCACATAACACCACTAAGGGAATCACAACATACATATCATCAAAATATCGAACGAATATTAAATTCACATGATTACTTGCAACATGACTTCTCCCATGGCCTCAAGAACAAAGACAACTACTCACAAATAATATTCATGCTCAAGATCAGAGGCATATTAAATAGCATAATGGATCTGAACATATGATATTCCACCAAATAAACCATATATCATCAACTACAAGATGTAATCAACACTACTAGTCACCCACAGGTGCCAATCTAAGGTTCTGATACAAAGATTGAACACACGAGATGAACTAGGGTTTGAGATGAGATGGTGCTGGTGCAGATGTTGATGAAGATTGGGCTCCCAAAGATGATAGGGTTGTTGTTGATGACGATGGCTTCGATTTCCCCCTCCAATAGGGAAGTTCCCTCAGCGGAATCACTCCGCTGGAGGGCAAAAGTGCTCCTGCCCAAGTTCCGCCTCAAGACGGCAGTGCTCCATCCCGAAAGTGCTCTCTTTATTTATTTTTCTAGGTCAAAAGACCTTATATACTAGAAGATGGGCACCGGATGTGGGTTGGGCTGCCCACCACCCACCAGGGCGCGCCGTGGTGTCTTGTGGGCACTAGGGAGCCCCCCTCTGGTAGCTCTTTCCTCCAGTATTTTTTATTTATTCCAAAATAATTCTCCGTAATTTTATCTCATTTGGAGATGTGCAGAATAGGTATCTCTGACATAGCTTTTTCAGGTCCAGAATTCTAGCTGCCGATATTCTCCCTCTTTGTGTAAACCTTGCATATCATGAGAGAAAAGGCATTAGAATCACCCCATAAATTATTATAAAGCATAAAAACATTATAAATATCAATAGGAAAACAGATGCAAAGTGGGCGTATCCATCATCCATAGAAATTTTAACATTATCAAGTTGTCCCTCTGCATATCCCCTTTGATTACCGGCTACAATCCAAGAATATTGTTGATTAACATCATTGAAAATTGTTGGATTATATCCAAATCGGGAAATTCCTTTTTTTAAGGTTCTCATCAAAGATGTGATCATTGCCAAGCAAATGTCTTAATAAATAATCATTATTGTAAAGGATTTCATCTATTACCGGTTTCTCACGGTTCATACCATAAAAATCAAAGATCTCCCTAGCTTCCCGAACTATGTAGTCAAACTCATTCATAAGGACAAGGGTGGCTATCTTCTTAGCTCTAAGATCTTCTATAACAGGCAACTCATAAAACAATCTTTGCAAAGTAGGATGAGTATGAATAATTTTTCTCTCAAGTTTAAGAACAAGTTTTGAAAATAGCTTCCACATAAGTTTTAGTTCTTTTAAGTATTGGAGCATCATCGCAAGCCAAGGTTTCAACACAATTAAAGAATTCTTGGATGGCACTCTTTCCTATAACATTCCCTTGTCCCAAAACGAAAGTTTTAGCAGAACGTCCAATTTTAGGAGTTCTACCATCATTTGTTTCTGCCATACCAAAATCACTCATGATGATAAAGCAAGCAATCTAGCACACAAGCAAACAAAAGGCAAACAAAAAAGTGAACGAAAATAAGGCCGATAAAAAGACAATTTTTGTGTTTTTTCTGAAAACATTTTAGAAGTGGGGGAGGAAAATGAGAGGCAAATGGCGAATAATTTAAATGCAAGAGATGAGAGTTTATGATGGGTACTTGGTAGGCTTGATGTAGATCCTCCCTGGCAACGGCGCCAGAAATTCTTCCTGTTACTTCTTGACCTTGCGTTGGTTTTTCCCATGAAGAGAAAAGGGTGATGCAGCAAAGTAGAGATTAGTATTTCCCTTAGTTAAGAACCAAGGTATCAATCTAGTAGGTGGAACACACAAGTCACCAATGGTTGCACCTACACAAACAAACAAATACTTGCACCCAATGCGATAAAGGGGTTGTTAATCCCTTCACAGTTACTTGCAGGGATGGGATCTGATATAGATAGGTATAAAAGATAAATAAAAGTGAAAAATAAAGTAAAGGTAAATAAATTACAGCAAGGTATTTTTGTGTTTTTGGTTTTATAGATCTAAGAATATAATGATAAAAATAGACCCGGGGGCATAGTTTTCACTAGAGGCTTCTCTCTTGAAAGAACGCATGTGGTGGGTAAACAAATTACTATTGAGCAATTGATAGAATATAGGCATCATGTCCATGACAAGTTGACCAACTCTTGTCTACATCTACTACTATTACTCCACACATCGACTGCTATCCGACATGCATCTAGTGTATTAAGTAACAAGAACGGAGTAACGCCTTAAGCAAGATGACATGATATAGAGGGATAGATCCAATCAATATGAACAAACCCCATCTTTTTATCCTTAATGGCAACAATACAAATATGTGTCATGTCCCCTTCTATCACTAGGAATAAGCACCGCAAGATTGAACCCATTACAAAGCACCTCTCCCATGGCAAGAAAAATCAATCTAGTTGGCCAAGCCAAATCAATAGACCAGAGAGAAATACAAAGCTATTATAATCATGCATAAAAGAGTTCAGAGAAGACTCGAATAATATTCATAGATAATCTGATCATAAATCCACATCTCATCGGATCTCAACAAACGCACCGCAAAAGAAGATTACATCGAATGGATCTCCAAGAACATCGAGGAGAACATTGTATTGAAGAACAAAGAGAGAGAAGAAGCCACCTAGCTATGTACTGATGCGGCTTGAACTACGTCGGTATTTCCCCAAATAGGAAGGGATGATGCAGCACAGCTACAGTAGGTATTTCCCTCGGTAATGAGACCAAGGTCATCGAACCAGTAGGAGAACCACGTAAACAGCTCCTGCACACAAAGAACAAATACTTGCAACCCGACGTAAGAGAGGGGTTGTCAATCCCTCACGAGTAAAAAGATAGGTAAAATTGTAGTAGATTGGATAAATAGATCTCACGGGAATTCGAGATAAAATAAATAAAAAATACAGTAAGGTATTTTTGTATTTTTGGATTAATAGATCTGAAAATAAAAGCAAATAAAAATAGATCGCAAAGGAAAATATAATAAAGAAGAGACACGGGGGCCGTAGATTTCAGTAGTGGCTTCTCTCGAGAAAAATAGCATACGATGGGTAAACAAATTACTGTTGGGCAATTGATAGAACTTGAAATAATCATGACGATATCCAGGCAATGATCATTATATAGGCATCACGTCCAAGATTAGTAGACCGACTCCTGCCTGCATCTACTACTATTACTCCACACATCGACCGCTATCCAACATGCATCTAGTGTATTAAGTTCATGGAGAAACGGAGTAATGCAATAAGAACGATGACATGATGTAGACAAGATCTATTTATGTAGAAATAGACCCCATCTTGTTATCCTTAATAGCAACGATACATACGTGTTGATTTCCCTTCTGTCACTGGGATCAACCACCGTAAGATCGAACCCATCACAAAGCACCTCTTCCCATGGCAAGAAAAATCAATCTAGTTGGCCTAACTAAACCAAAGATTCGAAGAGAAATACGAGGCTATAAGTAATCATGCATATAAGAGATCAAAAGACTCAAATAGCTTTCATGGATAAAAACATAGATCTGATCATAAACTCAAAGTTCATCGGATCCCAACAAGCACACCGCAAAAAGAGTGACATCAAATAGATCTCCAAGAGACCATTGTATTGAGAATCAAGAGAGAGAGAGAGAGAGAGAGGAAGACATCTAGCTACTAACTACGGACCCGTAGGTCTACAATGAACTACTCACGCATCATCGGAGAGGCACCAATGAGGATGATGAACCCCTCCGTGATGGTGTCTAGATTGGATCTGGTGGTTCTGGAACTTGCAGCGACTGGAATTGATTTTCATCAACTCCCCTAGGGTTTATGGAATATTGGGATATTTATATAGCAAAGAGGTGGTGCGGGAGGCCACCGAGGTGGGCACAACCCACCTGGGCGTGCCTGGGGGCCCAGGCGCGCCCTAGTGGGTTGTGCCCCCCTCGTGGCATCCCCGGGGTGATTCTCTGGCCCATATGGTGTCTTCTGGTCCAAAAAAATCCACAAAAAGTTTCACTGCGTTTGGACTCCGTTTGGTATTGATTTCCTGCGAAGTAAAAAACAAGCAAAAAATAGCAACTGGCACTGGGCACTATGTCAATAGGTTAGTCCCAAAAATGATATAAAGTTGCTATGAAATGATTGTAAAACATCCAAGAATGATAATATAATAGCATGGAACAATAAAAAATTATATATACATTGGAGACGCATCATGGACCCGTAGGTCTGTGGTAAACTACTCACACATCATCAGAAGGGCGGGAAGGTTGATGTAGAAACCCTCCATGATCGAATCCCCCTCCGGCGGAGTACCGGAAAAGGCCCCAAGATGGGATCTCACGAGGATAGAAGCTTGCGGTGGCGGAAAAGTATTTTCAGTGTGCCCTCTGGTCTACGAGGAATATTTGGGTATTTATAGAAGAAGAATTAGGGTTAGAGGAGCCACGAGGGACCCACAAGCTTGCAGCTCCCCCCCCCCCCCCCACTAGGGTGCCCCCTGTGAGCTTGTGGCTCATCCTTGGCCCTTCTAGCCTCCTCCCAAAGATTCCTAGGTGTCTTGTGTTCCAACAAAAATCGTCAAAAAGTTTCGTTCCGTTTGGTATTGATTTTTTGTAAAAGACAAAAAACAAGAAAAAAAACAGCAACTGATACTTGGCACTAGATTAATAGGTTAGTCCCAAAACATGATATAAAATAGCATAATAATGCATACAAAACATCCAAGATGGATAGTATAATAGCATGGAACAATAAAAAATTATAGATACGTTGGAGATGTATCACTCCTCGACGAGCGAAGTGTGCGCAACGCGGGCCCGAGGGCTACTATTGGCCCAGTGGGAACCAGGGTACCACGGGCCACCTGCCTATGGCCTAGGGATGCCCCCTTGGCCCAACTCATGAGGCAGCCCACCAGCGGACGCCGCGAAGCCAGCAACCTCGCAAGGGCCTTGCCCCGTGAGGGGTTTTCTCCTACAAAGGACTTCATCAAGACTACCATCACAGCAAGCGGTCTCGCGAGGCGCCCTCCTGCAAGGCCTCCCGAGGAGCCATGCGGCGTAGGTGCTTCCATCACATGGGTGATGTCGTCAAGGCAAGCGCCATCCTGCGCGGCCAGAGAAAGTTTCCCCTTTGGTGCTAAGGGAGCATCAATGCCTACCTACCCTAAAGCAAGTCCCAAAGGTTCCCCCTTTTCTGAAAGAAGACCAAGACGGTGGCGCAGCACGACGGAGGTCATCGTGGAGCCCCTGGCACGTCATGGATAGGTACCTTCGGCAGACGAAAACCGCCTTTTGTTAGGAGAATCGCCATCGCATGTCCCCTTTCAAATTGTCGCCCTGTCGTAGCCCTTTCCCGTTCATATTCTCGGGGAAGAGGCCCAAGGCATCTATATAAGGGAGAGAGCGGCCACCGTAGCAAAGGGTCGACTCCTGCCCAAACCCTAGTGCTATTGCTAACCCCAAAGAGCTCTAGATCATCTTGTAGCTCCAAGAGCATTGTCCATGCGCAATACAACCAACCAGGAGTAGGGTTTTACACCGCACGGTGGCCTGAACCTGGGTAGTTCGATGTGTCCTCGCCGCGCCTAGCTCGTAGCCTCATAGATGCAAAGCCAGGCCCCTAGAGCTCGAACCAGGGTTTTGGAGGATTTCCCGTGGCTCAGAATCAATACCTCGACAGAGGCACCCCGGTCGTAGCGCCGCCGTACTGGTAAATGAGCAATGAGGCATCAAATCACAAAGCCCCGCCTTTCCCATAGTAAGATGGACAGATGAAGCAACCATCATTTCACTCTAGGGCACAAGAGAACAAACAAAAAGGAAAATCGATGATGCATGTGGCGGCTACCCTAGGGTGCCCTAGGGTAGGAGCCTCCACTACAAATCCGCTTCTCCCTCGTCTTCTTCAAGAAAACCAATGATGCATGCGACAGCTAGGGTTTCTAGTAAACGGGAGAGGGATTGGGTTCAAGTTGACGCCTTTATACGGCGTGGGCCGCTCAGTTTTACGGGAACGAGGTGAAATTTTGGGTCCGGGGAGCACTGGAGATATACGTACAAAAAATTGTGGACGTAGGTTCGTCCCAAAGGCAATGACGCATGGGCCCTGCATTTTGATATACCCGCGACCTCCTTTGGTTAATATGGTAGGAATATTATAGGAACTAGATGATGCCCCAGTGCGATGCTGCGGGACCGTCGGCCCATATAGCCATGTACGCTCCAGATGGGCCCACCCATTTAGCAGGCCCGCATAGGGACCATATTTAGCGGTTGGTATGTTGTGTGCATGAGAGCAACTACTTGGCAAGCACTCCTTCGAGAGCCTCTCAACGATCACTTAGGGGTGGGCCGAGAGCGCGCCACTCAGCTCCCGTCACATATCACGCTCTGGGCACTCCCTCCAGATTTTATGAAAAAAAATCTGCACGCATTTTCGGCTTTTAAAATGAGTTTCCCCAGATTTTTTGACTTTTTGGTTTCCACCGGTCTTCCTTAGCTTTTGGACAAAAAATTCGGCAAAATATATTTTTTGCGGGAATAAACACGTTTTTATTTGCTTCCACGAGAGGCACGGTTTTGCTTCTGCGAGAGGCACGGCTTTGATTTCGCGAGAGGCACGACCATGCCTCTCGGAAAAAAAACGTGTTATATATTTTTTTTTCCTTCTGCGAGAGGCACGGTTTTGCTTCCGCAAGAGAGACGGTTGTGCTTTCGTGAGAGGCACGACTGTGCCTCTCGGAAACGGAAAAAATGTGTTTTCTATTTTTTTTTCCTTCCGCGAGAGACACGGTTGTGCTTTCGCGAGAGGCATGGTCGTGCCTCTCGGAAACAAAAAAACATGCACGGTTTTCCTTCCACGAGAGGCACAGTTGTGCTTTCGCTAGAGGCACGACCTTGCTCGGAAATGGAAAAAAATATGTTTTCTATTTTTTCTTCTACGAGAGGCACGGTTGTATTTTCACGAGAGGCACGGCCCATCTTTCGAAAAGGACGTGCCTCTTTCGAAAAGGAAAAATCATGCTCTCGGTTTGATTTTTTCGTCCGTTTTCTTTCGTAAAAAAAGTTCATCAAAACCTATCAACATGGTATGTAGTTTTGAAGATCTCGACGCAAGGAATCTATTGGTGAAAACGGTTCGAGATTTGGACGCATGATTTAAAAGATAAAACCGTTTTGAATAAATCGATGTACGAAAAAAAGAAAAACTCTCATGTTGCGACAAGTGGCGAGCATGCAGAGTGCCAGTTGTCACATCCTGAGATGGTGAGAGTGATCTTTGAAAGGAGCACTCTTGAATTAGTGATTTCGTGTATCCATTAAGTACCATATTTAGCGGTTTCGCCTATGTCTCGCTTGACGCGAAGGCCACCCCAGCGCACAATAAAGGCCTTCTTTACATATTTTTTTTTCTTCCATTTTTCCTTATGTTTTTTGCTTTATGGTTTATGTTTTGTTGTATTTGTAAATGTTCTGAATATATCTACTATTAATAACATTTTATATACAAAAAAGTTGGAAAATGTTAATCATGCATTTGAAAAATGTTAAAAGTGTATAGAAAAATGTTTCTGCTGTATGCTTCTGTTGTCAACATTCTAAATTTTAAGTGGTGTCTTTGGAAAGCGAGGAATGATTATCTTTTTGATAGAAAGAAAGCTACCCCTCACAAATTTAATATTGTTGCTACTTCTCTATCTGTTGATTTCTGTGATCTGCTTAATAGTTCTTCACACCATCAGCCTCAAAACTCCACTTGTATCTTAACCCATACTAATCAACTTCCCTTGCAGGTACGAACACTTAAATCTGATCTTCTTATCACAGGACCGAAAGTATATACTGATGCATCTTTTAAGTGCAAAAAAAATCCAGGTTTATTGCAGGGAACAGCAGCCACTCGAGTTAGTATCTACATTTCTTTGCCGCACGATCAGAAGGAAGTCAGCGTGCAGATTCAAGCTTCCACCTCTATTACAAGTACTCCTCTGCAGGCTGAAGCGGTTGCACTTCTCTTGGCTGCACAAGTAGCCAAATGTCTCAGCATCAGCCAGCCGACCTTCCTCACAGACTGTAACACCCCGGATATGATTTACCCAATATGTAATCCAACTCTTGCTGTTTCCGGCGTTAAGTTATTTTATTTTCTCGGGTTCGGGTTTTTGTCTCCGTATGTTGTTATCGTTTTCATGCATCTCATATCATGTCATCATGTGCATTGCATTTGCATACGTGTTCATCTCATGCATCCGAGCATTTTCCCTGTTGTCCGTTTTGCATTCCGGCGCTTCATTCTCCTCCGGTGGTCATTTCTACCTTTCTTTTGTGTGTGGGGATTAAACATTTCCGGATTGGACCGAGACTTGCCAAGCGGCCTTGGTTTACTACCGGTAGACCGCCCGTCAAGTTTCGTACCATTTGGACTTCGTTTGATACTCCAACGGTTAACCGAGGGACCGAAAAGGCCTCGTGTATGTTGCAGCCCAACACCCCTCCAAGTTGGCCCAAAACCCACCAAAACACTCTCCATCGTCTAGAGCGTTCGATCACGATCGCGTGGCCGAAAACCGCACCTCATTTGGACACTCCTAGCTCCCTCTACCTCAATATATAGACCCCCTCCTCGAAATTCCCGGATCCCCTCTCCCAAACCCTAAAAATCGGATCTCCGCCGCCGCCGGACACGTCCGGACGGAGCCGAACGTTGTCCGCCACCGCCACCGCCCAACCATGCGCCGCCAAGTGTCACCGCCGCCTCCTCCCACCGCCGGCCCGGAGGAGCCCGATTCGGGCCCTCCCGAGCCCATCGCGCCGCCCGTGCCCGTCTTCCTCCGCGCCCGCCGCCCTCTGCCCGACGCCGCAGGCCACCGCGCCGGCCGCCGCGTCCCTCGTCGGCGTCGACGACAGCCACCGCCGCCCGCTCCGGCCGGCCTCATCTCCAGTGTCGCCCCACGCGCCCTTGCCGCCGGCGACCGCGCCCGGCGCCGCCGCCCTCCTCTCCGGCGCCGCTTCTCCCCACCGGATCCGGCGAACCCTCCAAGTTCCAGCGACCTCGACGTCTCCGGCGAGAGCTCCGACGAGCTCAGATCTGGCCTCGGTTCACGCGCCGCGAGGAACCTTAGATCTAGCGGTTGACTTTCCCCCTCTCCAGTATTTTTTTTGTAAACTTCATCATGTCGTAACTCCGCATCCGTAGCTCCGTTTTGGGCATATAGCATATCAAAATGTTCGTCGCAGAGAGTACATCATTTCATCTCATTGCATCATTTTCATTTGAGTTCATCTTGATGCCCGAAATGCTGTTAGAAGAGTGCTATTTGAGATAATTGTCAGATCTGCTGCTCCAATTAGATATTTGTCATTTTTGCCATGATTAATGTGTGCATGATATGCCCATGAGCTCTACATGAGTTTTGTTATATGTTTTGCCATCTATCCAGAGGTGCAACCCATGTATTTTTGTGATGTGTGTGGTGACTAGCACAAGCTTGCAAAGTCAGGCATTCGTTAATGCTAATTTCAGGGACTTAGCATTTCCACTAAGTCTTTGACCTGTTTATCTCATATGGCCATATGTTCATGTTGTTTCCTAGTGATTCGTGCCTCTTTTAAGGATGATCAGTAAGGATGTTTTGTTAACCTTGTAGTGCTCTATCCATCCATTTCTTTTTTGCAATTATGGAGCACCCTAGCTTGAGTCAATCGAGCTCTACTTTTGCTATTTCGTGAATCTGGGCAGATTGTCTACTTGTTAGCGATTTTGCCGAGGATGTTGTAGTTGATCCGTGCATGCTATGTTATTGTTCTTGCCATGTCTAGCTTGCATTTTGTGTATTCTTGATGGATGTATGCTTAGATTATCATGACTTGCTCCGTAGTGAGTGCATCGAGCTCGTAAACATGCATACTTGATATCTGTTTTCAGCCTGTTCCAGTTTTCACTAAGTCTGAGAACTGATTATGTTTTTGCCATGTTCACATGCTTGCAAATGTATTTTCTGATCCCTTTTGGCTCAAGGTCACTAAGGGACTTTTGTTAATATCTTTGAGTAGCTCCATGCCATGCTTTACTTTGCCATGTTTAGGTCCTGTAGCATATTGTTTTCTTGCTCCAAAGAGTGCTATCTGATCTGAAATTCCAGACAAGTGTTAATTTCACTAAGTCTGAGATCTGTTTGCCAAATGCATTTTTGCCATGCTTGTTTGAACCTGTTAATGGATGATTTGGCCGTAGCTCAGTGTTCATATTTTGTTAAGCATCCTGAATGGATCCCTACCATGTATTTTGTTGCCATGTTTGGGTGCTGTAGCATGTTCATCTTGTTGCATTTAGATGGCTACTTGCTGTAAATCGCAGAACGTGGTCATATTTGAATCGCTTGCCATTTCCAAACCGTAACTCCGATTCCGGTGATCTTTATATCTTTTCAAGCGATTTCATCTCATCTTTCCAGTGGCACACTTGGTTTTCCTTCATGCATTCCTTGTCAAATCTTGCGTATGCATCACATATTGCATCCCGCATAGCATACCATGTTTGCATCATCTTGTTTGATCCTTGCACGTGGTTGATTGTGTCCTTGTTTTACTTGTTTGTCTTGTTTGGGTAGAGCCGGGAGACGAGTTCGCTAACGAGGATCCCGTTGAGTTTGCTTTCAAGGATCCAGTCAACTCTGACAACTTTGCAGGCAAGATGATCATACCCTCGAAATCACTACTATCTTTGCTTTGCTAGATGCTTGCTCTTTTGCTATGCCATGCTAAGATGCCTACCACTTACTTTCAAGCCTCCCATATTGCCATGTCAAACCTCTAACCCACCATGTCCTAGCAAACCGTTGATTGGCTATGTTACCGCTTTGCTCAGCCCCTCTTATAGCGTTGCTAGTTGCAGGTGAAGATTGGAGACCGTTCCTTGTTGGAACATTATTTACTTGTTGGGATATCATTATATTGCCATGTTATCTTAATGCATCTATATACTTGGTAAAGGGTGGAAGGCTCGGCCTCTCGCCTAGTGTTTTGTTCCACTCTTACTGCCCTAGTTTCCGTCATATCGGTGTTATGTTCCCGGATTTTTCGTTCCTTACGCGGTTGGGTTATAATGGGAACCCCTTGATAGTTCGCCTTGATTAAAGCTTTTCCAGCAATGCCCAACCTTGGTTTTACCATTTGCCACCTAGCCTCTTTTTCCCTTGGGTTTCCGGAGCCCGAGGGTCATCTTATTTAAACCCCCCCGGGCCAGTGCTCCTCTGAGTGTTGGTCCAAACTAGAGTCATGTGCAGCGCCCCCTCGGGGAAACTCGAGGTTTGGTTTTAGTTGTATGGAGAGCTCATCTGAGTGTGCCCTGAGAACGAGATATGTGCATCTCCTATCGGGATTTGTTGGCACATTCGGGCGGTGTTGCTGGATTTGTTTTAACCTGTCGATGTGTCTTGAAGAACCGAGGTACCGAGTCTGATCGGAATGTCTCGGGAGGAGGTTTATTCCTTCGTTGACCGTGAGAGCTTGCCATGGGCTAAGTTGGGACTCCCCTGCAGGGATTTGAACTTTCGAAAGTCATGCCCATGGTTATGGGAAGATGGGAATTTGTTAATGTCCGGCTGTAGATAACTTGAACCTTAACTTAATTAAAATGAATCAACTATGTGAGTTACCGTGATGGCCTCTTCTCGGTGGAGTCCGGGAAGTGGACACGGTGTTGGAGTAATGCTTGCCGCAGGACTGCCCTCTAGTTACTCGTTCGCGCTTTGCCTCCTCTTCTCGCTCTCTTTTGCGAACAGGATAGCCACCATATATGCTAGTCGCTTGCTGCAGCTCCACATATATTTACCTTGCCTTACCTATTAAGCTTAAATAGTCTTGATCACGAGGGTGCGAGATTGCTGAGTCCCTGTGGCTCACAGATTACTATTAAACCAGATGCAGGGCCTGATGATTCCGCTCCAGGTGACGCGCTTGAGCTCAAGTGGGAGTTCGATGAGGACTCTCAACGATACTATGTTTCTTTTCCTGATGATCAGTAGTGGTGCCCAGTTGGGGCGATCGGGACTGTGTCGCATGTTGGGTTATCTTTTATTTTGGCGCCGTAGTTGGGCCATGAGTGTTTGAATGTTGTAATGCTATTTATGTACTTGATTGACGTGGCGAGTGTAAGCCAACTATGTTATCTCCCCTTTTATTATCTATATTACATGGGATGTTGTGAAGATTGCCTAACTTGCAACATTGCTTTCAATGCGGTTATGCCTCTAAGTCGTGCCTCGACACATGGGAGATATAGCCGCATCGAGGATGTTACACAGACTGTCTCTCTTTGGCTTCATTTGCGGCTAGTAGGAAGATTACTGAAACTGCTACCCCTTGGACTATCAGGAAAGTTTTAGCTGATTTCTTCTACTACTCTTCAGACCTTCAACCTAGAGTGTTCCATATTTCCAGAGAAATTAATGGAATTGCTCATAATGTCACTCATCAGGTTCTTACATCAAATGTAGAAGCTGACATATGTTGTTTTGCTTCAGCTCATAGGAACATTACTTGCCCTGTAGTTTCTCTCCTCTCTAATTTCCAGTTTGAGGGCTTTGTAATCCATGTTGTACGTTACTATTGAACTGAGCTGAATGGAAAGTTTGGCGCTTCGTGCGCCTTTTCTTGTTCAAAAAAAACTTTTATATTTTTTTCTGATTATACAAAAAAGTATAATTTTTATCTGAAAAGTAGACATAAAAAATATATGTTTTCAAAAATATTACTCATGTATTTGGAAGATGTTAAAAATGTTTACAGAAAATGTTCTTGATATATACAAATAATGTACAATGTGTATGAAAAAATTTGACATCAAAAAATATATATTCTAAAAAATGTTAATCATGTATTTCGGAAAGGTTAAAAATATAAATATAAAATGTTCCTAATGTATACAACAAATGTACAATGTATATTGAAAAAGTCAACATAAAAACATAAGTTTTAGAAAATATTGATCAGGTATTTTAATAATGTTAGATGATTAGAAAAATGTTCTTGATGTATACAAAAAATATACCGCGTGTATGCAAAACAGTAGACATCAAAATTACAATTTTTCAAATAATGTTAATTATGTATTTATAAAATCTTAAACATGTATATAATATCTTTTATGATATATATAATTTTTTTAATGTGTATGTAAAGAAGTTTGACATCACAAGAAAGAAACAAAAATAGGGAAAAGAAAATAAATAAATAAATAAATAAATAAATAAAGGCAGTAAGAACCTAGAAAGAAATGATGCAAACCATGAGAACAATGGAGAAAAATAGAAATCGATCATGAAATAAAAGTAAACCAAAAGAAAAAATGAAAGAAAACAACGAAAACAACCAAAGTAGGATGTCATCTGAGCGAGCGATCTGAGCTGGCAAACGAGCGACCCAAGCTAATAGGCCTTCCCTATATGCGTGCGTCTTCAGGCGAGATCGATCCTATACTCGCCATAAGCGATGGGGCTTTTTATTTGGCGACCTGCGCGCCGGAATCTATACTTCTATATTACTATTAAACAAGAAAACATTTTCTTTCCTATAACCACCCCGATTTAGTGTACACAGATTAATTATGATCGTCTGATTATCTAAATTAATAAAATCTAACAGACCAGATTAATCTAATGACATCCATAGGTGCACTTAGCGATTATAATAGGCGGACGAAAACTCTATGGGATTCAAGCGCCCCATGTAACTGACCCGCACATCCCATCCCCGCAATCGCCGCCGCCCGCACTGCCGCCGTCCCCGGTGCTTGCAATGCCGACCCTCGCCAGCCGGCGACCGCAACAGCTTCCTGCCCTGTTCTTCCCCAGGCGACAACCCACCGATGCCTCTCACCCCCGCACATGCCAGCAACGCCCGCCCCATAAGGTCCTCGGCGACCCACATCCACCTTCCTCGCACCTCCCTACCCCTATCTCCGGCCCCGCCGCTCCTCCTCTGCTGTCCCACATAGGCCGCCGCCCCCACCTATCCTCTTCTGATGGACACGAGAGCAGGCCGCATACCCCGCCGCTCCTCTACTTCCATGAATCCATGAATCCTCCTCACCTGTCGCAAGCCATGAATCCTCCTCCGATTGCCATGGCGGCGGGGGTGGAGTGGTGTGTGTGATAGCGGGAGTTGAGGGAGGAGGAGGTAGATGTGGTGCGGTGGAGGGAGACCTCCGGCAGAAGTTTGGGAGGAGGCAGCCGTCCGGTGTGGGGTACCACAATGTTCATTGTTGAGTACGAACACAGCTTGTTCAGGTATGCCCGTGTGACTTTGATGGGGCAGTAGTAAATGATTGTAGGTTGTATGAATTTACTAATTCAAGCGATTTAGTGGTGCTGGTTGTTTTCTAGCTGAAGGAACAAGTAGCTACGGGCTCACTTATATGTTCTCTTACTGTTCCACTTGCAGATTAGCAAGATAGACTCTAGGATTATGTGAAGTGTAGCTATGATGCAGAAATTGAATCTCAAGCTTAACCTATTGCTTTTGTTGACAATCGATCAATTCTTCTCCCCCTCCTGAAATCCTTCTTGCGAGTCTGTATGATGACTTTGTGGTCTTGTTTATTAATTAACTACAGTTTGTGGCGTGGCGATCTAGAGCTATTGTGACGCCCCTGATTCAATCGTACACTAATCATACACGCAAACGTGTATGATCAAGATCAGGGACTCACGGGAAGATATCACAATACAACTCTATAAATAAAATGAGTCATACAAGCATCATATTACAAGCCAGGAGCCTCGAAGGCTCGAATACAAGAGCTCGATCATAGACGAGTCAGCGGAAGCAACATTATCTGAGTACAGACATAAGTTAAACAAGTTTGCCTTAAGAAGGCTAGCACAAACTGGGATACAGATCCAAAGAGGTGCAGGCCTCCTGCCTGGGATCCTCCTAAACTACTCCTGGTCGCCGTCAGCGGGCTGCACATAGTAGTAGGCACCTCCCGAGTAGTAGTAGTAGTAGTAGTAGTAGTCGTCGTCGGTGGCGTCGGGCTCCTAGACTCCAACGTCTGGTTGCAGCAATCGGATATAGGAAAGGGGAAAAGGGGGAGAAAAGCAACCGTGAGTACTCATCCAAAGTATTCGCAAGCAAGGAGCTACACTACATATGTATGCAGTGGTATCAACTGGAATAAGGCTATCATATGTGGACTGAACTCCAGAATGCCGGAATAAGAGGGGGGTAGCTAGTCCTTTCGAAGACTGCGCTTCTGGTAACCTCCATCTTGCAGCAGAAGAAGAGAATAGATGGTAAGTTCACCAAGTAACATCGCATAGCATAATCCTAACCGATGATCCTCCCCTCGTCGCCCTGTGAGAGAGCGATCACCAGTTGTATCTGGCACTTGGAAGGGTGTGTTTTATTAAGTATCCGGTTCTAGTTGTCATAAGGTCAAGGTACAACTCTAAGTCGTCCTGTTACCGAAGATCACCGCTATTCAAATAGTTTAACTTCCCTGCAGGGGTGCACCACATAACCCAACACGCTCGATCCCATTTGGCCGGACACACTTTCCTGGGTCATGCCCGGCCTCGGAAGATCAACACGTCGTAGCCCCACCTAGACCAACAGAGAGGTCAGCACGCCGGTCTAAACCTAAGCTCCTAGGGGTCTGGGCCCATCGCCCCTAGCACACCTACACGTTGCGTGGGCGGCCGGAAGCAGACCTAGCCTAGCAGACGTTCCAGTCCAATCCGGCGCGCGTCGCTCAGTTGCTGACGTCACGAAGGCTTCGGCTGATACCACGACGTCGAGTGCCCATAACTATCCCCGCGTAGATGGTTAGTGCGTATAGGCCAGTAGCCAGACTCAGATCAAATACCAAGATCTCGTTAAACGTGTTATTTTGAAATAACCGCGAACACCGACCAGGGCCAGGCCCACCTCTCTCCTAGGTGGCCTCAACCTGCCCTGTCGCTTCGTCACAAAGATCCACTCAAAGGGCCGTCGGGACAAACGTCCTTTCGGACTCAATCCGTGGGTCACTCGTGGGTACTCCTACGAGCCGACCCGTCTTTAGTCACCTCAAGTATCATATATAAAGTATATAGTATATACCCGTATCACCTCCTGAGTGATCACGGCCCGATAGTATAGCATGGCAGACGGACAAGAATGAAGGGCCACTGATGATAAACTAGCATCTTATACTAAGCCTTAGGATTGCAGGTAAAGGTAACAACAGTTGTAGCGACAATGACAGGCTATGCATCAGAATAGGATTAACGGAAAGCAGAAACATGATACACTACTCTAATGCAAGCAGTATAGAGGAGAGTGGGCGATATCTAGTGATCAAGGGGGGGGGGCTTGCCTGGTTGCTCTGGCAAGAGAGAGAGAGGGGTCGTGAACGCCGTAGTCGTACTGGGTAGCAGCGGCATCGGTCTCGGTGTCTAGCAAGAGAAGAGGGGGAAGAAACAATAAATATATTGCAAACAAATGCATGACGATGCATGACATGACAAAGCGTGATGCTAGGTGTGCCCTAACATGGTACGAGGTGGTACCGGTGAAGGGGGGAATATCCAGCAAAAGTATTCCCGGTGTTTCGCGTTTTCGGACAAAGGAGCCGGAGGGGGAAAGTTGCGTGTTCGCTATGCTAGGGTTGCGTGGCGGACGAACAGGATGCATATCCGGATTCATCTCGTCGTTCTGAGCAACTTTCATGTTGAAAATAATTTAATCCGAGTTACGGATTAAAAGATATGATTTTCTAAAGATTTTATTAATTTTTGGAATTTAATTAATTATTTAAATTAATTCAAAATGGATTTATGACATCAGCATGATGTCATGCCGACGTCAGCAGTCAAAAGGGGTTGACTGGTCAACTGACCAGTGGGTCCCACTGGTCAGTGACACATTTTAATTAAACAGTTTAGTTAAACTAATCAAAATTAATTAGGGGGTGGGCCCCACTGTCATACTAATTAATTAGCTAATTAACAGTAGTTAATTAGGTTAATTAATCATTAGGTTAATTAATCTTAATTGGTTAATTTAATCAGAATTAATTAAGTTAATTAATTAGTTAATTAATTAATTAATTAATTGTATTATTTATTTATTTTTATTTTTATTTTTATTATTTTTTATACATTCTGGGGGTGGACCCCGTTGTCCAGTGGCCCAGGCCTTAACGGGCACAGGGGGTTCGAGCGCACGGGCACAGCCACGAGGGCGCACCCGGCTGGGCGCGCGGTCGCCGATGGGGTCGGGGAGAGGGGCGGCCAGTGCCGGCGAGCGGCGGGGCTGGCAGGAACGGCTGCAGGCCGCGGGGCGCGCGCGGCCAACGGCCAGCGGCGACGCCAGGAGAGGGGCGAGGCCATGGCCGAGGTGGCCGGAGCAGGGGAGGTGGTGTCGCAAGGCGGGGCCGTAGGCCATGGTGCCGGCCAGGCGGTCAGAGCGGCGACCGTTGCGGCGGGAGGCGACACGGGGACGTGGGGACAGGGGACGAAGGAGCGGGCGTCTTCGGGCGAGGCGTAGCGGCAGCAGCGGGCGGTATGGGGTGTGCGTGATGCAGTGAGGAGCGGCGGGACTGCGGTTGTGGCCGCGCGGGCGCCGGCGAGGCGCGGGCGTGCCGGAGCGTGGACGGCGCGGTGAGCGAGCGAGGGGGAGAGAGAGGAGGGGCGCGGAGGCCGTGGCCTCATCGGAGACGTAGGGTCTAGGGCAGCAGGTGTCGGGGGGAGGACGGAGACGACCTGCGACGAGGAAGCAGACCAGTGGGGGAGCTCCTGGCGCCGGCGCGGTCCAGGCGGCGACGGGCGCGCAGGGGGAGAGGGGCGAGGGGAAGACGAGGATGAAGCGGTCTGGCGGGGGGGGCGGTCGAGGAGGAGGGCGACGGTGGCAGCTCCGGCGTAGTGGCCGCGGGGATCGGTGGCAGCATCAACGGGATCCCGGTCCAAATCGGGAGGGAGGGAGTGGACAGAGTGGGGGGGAGTGGACCGAGCGTGGGGGGAGTGGGGAATATGGGCTAAGGTTCGGTGGGAGTGGGGGTTAAGCAGGGGTAGGGTGGGCCGGTCGGGTAGCCTGGTTTCCTAGTTGGGCCGAACAGCCCGGGTGGTTTCCTTTCCTAATTTTGCTTTTTTTGTTTTGCCTTTTTCCTTTTATTTATTTTTCCTTTTCTGTTTTAATCCATTTTAAAATTCTTAGGCACTTTAAAAAAATGTGGTTATTACACCATAATTAAATATGCAATTTATGGCACTACCCGAACATTTTTGATTTAACTTTTGAAAACCTTTGTTGTTTGCCATTTTCTGAATTGATTTTTGAATCGGTTTGAACTAATGAAAGTTTAGCAACAGTAATCACCGATGACATGGCATCATTAGGAGAGTTTTACTGTAGCCTAAATATCCGGGCGTCACAATTCTCCTCCACTACAAGAAATCTCGTCCCGAGATTTAGGAGGTAGAAGGAAACAGTGCGGGGTATTCATCACGCAGGCGGTCCTCGCGTTCCCAAGTGGCTTTGTCTTCAGAGTGATTCGACCACTGGACTTTGAGGAACTTGATCGCCTTCTGACGTGTGCGGCGTTCAGCTTGGTCAAGAATGTGGACCGGATGCTCTTTATAGGAGAGGTCCTGTTGCAATTCGAGCACTTCATGATCCACTGCTCGGATTGGATCCTTGAAGCAACGGCGGAGTTGTGACACACAGAACACATCGTGAACCTGAGAAAGGTTCGGCAGAAGCTCTAGTTGATATGCCACTTTTCCACGCCTTTCGAGAATAGTGAATGGACCGATATAGCGAGGACCTAGCTTGCCCTTGATCCCGAAGTGGTGAGCACCCTTCATTGGTGTAACTCGAAGATAGGCCTTTTCGCCAGGTTGATAGACCATGTCTTGGTGATGAAGGTCATACTGACTTTTCTGACGTGACTGAGCAGTCTTGAGATTCTCACGAATAATGCGAACTTGTTCTTCGGCCTGTTGGATAATATCCGGACCGAAGAGTGGACGTTCCCCAGTTTCTGACCAGTTCGGAGGGGTTCGACACTTTCGTCCATATAGCACTTCGAAGGGGGACATCTTCAGACTAGCTTGATAGCTATTATTATAAGAGAACTCGGCATATGGAAGAGATTCCTCCCATTTCTTGCCGAAGGAAATTACACAAGCTCGAAGCATGTCTTCGAGAACTTGGTTGACACATTCAACATGTCCTTGCGACTGAGGATGAAACGCAGTACTGAACGACAGATGAGTCCCCATAGCTTCTTGGAAACTTGCCCAGAACCTTGAAGTGAATAAGCTGCCACGGTCTGAACTGATAACCAGTGGAATACCATGAAGTGAAACAATTCTGGCCATGTAGAGAGTAGCAAGCTGACTAGCAATGATTGTCACTTTGACCGCCAGAAAATGTGCAACTTTAGAAAGCCGGTCAATGACGACAAGAATAGCATCATTACCTTTCTGCGATTTGGGAAATCCAGTGACGAAGTCCATTTCAACATGGTCCCATTTCTATTCAGGAATGGAGATAGGTTGCAGAGTTCCAGCAGGCCTTTGATGCTCTGCTTTGATACGGCGGCAAACGTCACACTCAGCAACATAACGAGCAATGTCCTGCTTCATATTAGACCACCAGAATCTTTGACGAATATCCTGGTACATCTTTGTACTACCAGGATGGATGGACAGAGGCGTATCATGAGCTTCTTGCATAACCCTTTTAGTCTTATCCAGGTTTTTCCTTCGAACATGGTACCACTAGGAGGCCTTTGAAGTACAAGGCGCCATCGTTGGCGATAGTGAAGAATGAGGGCTTTCCTTTTGCTAGATGGCGTTTAATCTTATGGACTTCAGAGTCATAACCTTGAATAGTCTTTGTACCAGCTACGAGATCTGGTACGACAGCTAGGGTATTTAGAGAACCCTTAGTAACAACAAGAAGATTCATCTTGCGGAACTCCGGGGGAGGGGGAGCGAGTGCTCCAGGAGGAACAATATGAAGGTTCGGCTTTCTAAATTCTTCAACAAGCGAGGGCTGGACTTTGTGAACCTGGAGGTGATTGCAGTAAGACTTGCGGCTCAAGGCATTAGCCATTACATTAGCCTTGTCGGGGGTATAGGATATACCCACATCAAAGTCTGCAACAGTCTCCATCCATCTCTGCTGACGGAGGTTCAGATCTGGCTGAGTAAACAGATACTTCAGACTTTGGTGGTCGGTGAAGATCTCACAACGATTACCGAGAAGGTAATGTCGCCACTGCTTCAGTGCATGAATGACAGCAGCAAGCTCAAGGTCGTGAACTGGGTAGTTTTCTTCGTGAGGGCGCAGTTGACGAGAGGCATAAGCAATCACTCTGCGCTCTTGCATTAGGACACAGCCTAATCCTTGACGAGAAGCGTCGCAGTAAATGATGAAGTCCTTAGTATCAGGTGGAGCAAGCACTGGGGCAGAAGTCAACTTGTCTTTGAGTGCCTGGAAACTTTCCTGACACTGGTCTGTCCAGTCGAACTTGACACCCTTATGCAACAGATTAGTCAGAGGCCTGGCAATCTTGGAGAAGTTCTCGACGAATCGACGGCAATAGCTGGCGAGACCGAGAAAACTTCGGACTTGCTTGACATTCTTCGGAGGAGTCCAATCGAGAATAGCCTGAACTCGTTCAGGGTTGACGGCAATACCATCCTTGGAGATGACATGCCCAAGATAGGTTACTTCGGGGAGCCAGAATTCACACTTGGAATACTTAGCATACAGCTGATGCTCTCGAAGCTTTTCCAGCACAAGACGAAGATGTTCAGCATGTTCTTCCTTGTTCTTGGAAAATACAAGGATATCGTCCAAATATACCACGACGAACTTGTCGAGGTAATCCATGAATATATAGTTCATCAGACGGGAGAAGGTGGCGGGAGCATTCGTTAAGCCGAATGACATGACGGTGTACTCGTATGATCCATAACGAGTCACGAAGGCGGTTTTTGGGATGTCCTCTTCACGAACACGGATCTGGTGGTAACCCAACCTCAAGTAGAGTTTGGAGAACACTGATGAACCAGCCAGTTGATCATAAAGATCATTGATCCGAGGAAGAGGATATTTATTTTGAATGGTAGCTTGGTTTATAGGACGGTAGTCTTGGACTAATCGGTTTGTCCCATCCTTCTTCTTAACAAAGAGAGAAGGTGCTCCCCAAGGAGAGCAACTTGGATGAATGCAACCTTTGACAAGAGATTTGTCGATTTCCTCCTTAAGCTCAATGAGTTCATGCGGCGGCATCTTGTAGGGTCGTTTAGCTATAGGGGTGGTGCTGGGTTTCAAGTCGATGATGAATTCGACAGCTCTAGCAGGGGGAATCCCTGGAAGTTCTTCTGGGAAGACGTCTTGGAATTCACGAACAACGGGAATGTTTTCAATGCCCTCGAGTGGTGCAGCGTTCAACGCATTCAAGGCATAAAGCCGTGCCTCGGCGTTTTGCACCAGATGAGCTTGGTAAGTAATTATTTCGTCTGAAGGGTGTAGCAGATGGACGGTCTTAGTGGCGCAAACTATAGAAGCAGTATGCGCTTTTAACCAATTCATTCCCAGAATGAGATCAATGCTATAGGACTTCAGTACGATGGGAGAGACAAGGAATTCCAGTCCTTCGATTTCTACAGGGACGTCGTTGCAAATCATGGAGGTTCGACATTGGCCCGCAGGGGTGTGTACTAATAGTGAAGCATTCATGTCCTCACATTTAATGTCGTGCAAGCATGCAAAATCTTCTGACATAAATGAATGTGATGCACCTGTATCAAATAAAACGGATGCTGGTACTGAATTTATGAGGAGTGTACCCATCACAGTAGCAGGCTGGTCTTGAGCTTCATTCAGATCAACGTGGTTGGCATGAACACGACCATAAGACTTGGCATTATTGCTGCAGGGCTGGTTGCTTCCACGACCAGTTGCTGGAAGGGCCAGTTGATTCTGGTTCTGGTTGCATTCCCTAGCACGATGCCCTGGTTGTCCACACCTGAAGCACAACCCATTATTGGGAGTGGGAACAGGACCTTGTGGTGGTGGAGCTGGAAGTCTTGGCTGCCTAGTTGGTGGAGCAGGCAGACGAGGTGCAGCATATGGCTGCCTTGGAGCAGGTGCATTCGGCTGGTACATGCTGTTGGGAATCCATATCGTGCGCTTCTGCGAGGACGGGTCCGAAGATGAGCCCGTGTCACGGTTGCACCTGTGAGAGCTCTGGTATTCCTGCAGACCAGTTTCGACATTGATGGCCTTGTTCACCAAGGTGGGAAAATCAGTAAAGTCGTGCACTAGAAGTGCGAGCTTGATGTCAGCTTGAAGGCCATCACGGAACTTCTCCTGTTTGCGTGCATCAGTTGCAATGTTTTCTTCAGCATAGTGGGACAAGTCAAGAAACTCCCGCTGATAAGCTTCAACAGTCTTGTTGCCTTGGGTGAGGTTGCGAAACTCGCGCTTCTTACGGTCCATGACTCCCTGAGGAATGAAGCAAGCACGAAAGGCAGCTTGGAAGTCTGGCCAGGTGATGATTGTTCCAACTGGCAGAGTACGCCTGTGGTTGTCCCACCATTGAGCTGCGGGTCCCTTCAGGAAGAAGGAAGCAAAGGTGACATAGCTGGCAGGGGCTACATCAGTAGACTCCATCTCATAGGTGATGTCATGAGCCAGTCATCAGCATCCAGAGGCTGAGTTGAGCTGCGGTACACAGTTGGGTTCAGGCGCATGAAATCCTGCAGAGTTACTAGGGTTGGCTGCCGGTTCATATTGGGGCGAGGAAACTGAGCCATCATATTCTCCATGAACTGGCGATTCATCTCAAGCTGTTGGATCATACCAGCCATGTACTCAGGCGGTGGTGGGAGGTTGCCACCACGTCCACGACCACCTGGTCTAACCATCCTGCTAATATATAACAGGGGTAGTTCAGCATTGAGAAATTTGCAAAGACAAGAATCATTCATGATGAAACATGCACAATGAAAGCAGCACGATAGATACTACATAGTAGTCGGCATATCTTACAAAAGAGATCATGCATAGAGTTCGGTGCACAGAGATCAGCACATAGACTAATACATCATAGGCGGCACGCAGGCTCGCGGCGAATGCATCTAACACTAACAAGCAAGCCTACATCAGTCCCAAGAGGAACTGTGGAGGTAGGTGTAGCCCGTCAGCTGGTAGTGACGTGAAGGGAAGACCTCCACGCGAGTAGCCTGGGGTCCGCGGATACTCTGGTGCGGAACTCGATGCGCAGGTGGCAGGAGAGGACCAAGTGCAGGAGAGTAGCCTCCTGCATCTGGCCAGTCGACGCCCTGGGGCATCACGGTCCTGGCAGGGTAGATCGCAGAACGCGACAGATCACCAGAGCGGACAGAGGGGTGCAACAGCGTCAGAGCACGATACAGGTGCTGACGGGTGGTGTACAGCTCGTGGCGAAGAGCTCGGTTAGCTCTATCCAGCCCATCAGCATGCAGAACCAGGTTCTGATGGTAGAAGGGCTCTCGGGTGACAGTGGAGTAGGCCGCAGTGTAGTAACCCTCCGCACCAACATCGGATGCGATAGCAATGTGCCTGAAGGGGGAGGTGTCCAACTCCTGATACTCTCCACGAAGACGTGTCAGAGCAACATAAGCAGCATTGTGGACCGCCATATCGATAGTCACTCCAACACCATGAGCAGTGTGCAGCACGGTAGTGGAGTCATACTCCCAAGAGTAGAGGTGGACGATGGCACGGTACTGCTCCTGGTTAAAGTCCTGGTACTCCTCGAAGACGGTGTACTCAGGGTGCCAGCGATAACCCAGATAGGTCATCATCTCAACCAACACAGCAGGTGATCCTGAGGCACCAATGGCCGTCGTGTGGCGCACGACCTGTCTCATGGGTTCCATCTGAAAACAAAGATGTTTCAAAGGAGTCAACTGACAGTGTGGATAATTCAATATACTACTCTAATGAATAGCTAGGGCTTATCCAACTTTGGGGTGAACGTGGTCACGGGATCCTAGTGTTAGAGTCAGTAAAATCGTTTAACCCGAGTAGGAGAGATTCAGAGTCCCGGAGTAAGGATCGAGGAGTAAAAGATCCTAATACCACCCAGATGGTGACGCGGGCCCGTAAGGCACACAGCCATGTTAGTAAAAGTTTTTGTAATGTCTAGACTCGACTTCGGCCAAGGAGTGTGGAAGGGGGATTCCTACAGGCAGTCGGCTCTGATACCAACTTGTGACGCCCCCGATTCAATCGTACACTAATCATACACGCAAACGTGTATGTTCAAGAGCAGGGACTCACAGGAAGATATCACAACACAACTCTACAAATAAAATAAGTCATACAAGCATCATATTACAAGCCAGGGGCCTCGAAGGCTCGAATACAAGAGCTCGATCATAGACGAGTCAGCGGAAGCAACATTATCTGAGTACAGACATAAGTTAAACAAGTTTTCCTGAAGAAGGCTAGCACAAACTGGGATACAGATCGAAAGAGAAGCAGGCCTCCTGCCTGGGATCCTCCTAAACTACTCCTGGTCGCCGTCAGCGGGCTGCACGTAGTAGTAGGCACCTCCCGAGTAGTAGTAGTCGTCGTCGGTGGCGTCGGGCTCCTGGACTCCAACGTCTGGTTGCAGCAATCGGATATAGGAAAGGGGAAAAGGGGGAGAAAAGCAACCATGAGTACTCATCCAAAGTACTCGCAAGCAAGGAGCTACACTACATATGTATGCATTGGTATCAACTGGAATAAGGCTATCATATGTGGACTGAACTGCAGAATGCCGGAATAAGAGGGGGATAGCTAGTCCTTTCGAAGACTACGCTTTTGGTAACCTCCATCTTGCAGCAGGAGAAGAGAATAAATGGTAAGTTCACCAAGTAACATCGCATAGCATAATCCTAACTGATGATCCTCCCCTTGTCGCCCTGTGAGAGAGCGATCACCGGTTGTATCTGGCACTTGGAAGGGTGTGTTTTATTAAGTATCCGGTTCTAGTTGTCATAAGGTCAAGGTACAACTCCAAGTCGTCCAGTTACCGAAGATCACGGCTATTCGAATAGTTTAACTTCCCTGCAGGGGTGCACCACATAACCCAACACGCTCGATCCCATTTGGCCGGACACACTTTCCTAGGTCATGCCTGGCCTCGAAAGATCAACACGTCGCAGCCCTACCTAGACCAACAGAGAGGTCAGCACGTCGGTCTAAACCTAAGCGCCCAGGGGTCTGGGCCCATCGACCTTAGCACACCTGCACGTTGCGTGGGCGGCCGGAAGCAGACCTAGCCTAGCAGGCGTTCCAATCCAATCCGGCGCGCGCCGCTCAGTTGCTGACGTCACGAAGGCTTCGGCTGATACCACGATGTCGAGTGCCCATAACTGTCCCCGCATAGATGGTTAGTGCGTATAGGCCAGTAGCTAGACTCAGATCAAATACCAAGATCTTGTTAAACGTGTTATTTTGAAATAACCGCGAACACCGACCAGGGCCAGGCCCACCTCTCTCCTAGGTGGCCTCAACCTGCCCTGTCGCTTCGCCACAAAGATCCACTCAGAGGGCCGTCGGGACAAACGTCCTTTCGGACCCAATCCGTGGATCACTCGCGGGTACTCCTACGAGCCGACCCGTCTTTAGTCACCTCACGTATCATATATAAAGTATGTAGTATATACCCGTGATCACCTCCTAAGTGATCACGGCCCGATAGTATAGCATGGCAGATGGACAAGAATGAAGGGCCACTGATGATAAACTAGCATCCTATACTAAGCCTTAGGATTGCAGGTAAAGGTAACAACAGTTGTAGCAACAATGACACGCTATGCATCAGGATAGGATTAATGGAAAGCAGTAACATGCTACACTACTCTAATGCATGCAGTATAGAGGAGAGTAGGCGATATCTGGTGATCAAGGGGGGGGGGGGGCTTGCCTGGTAGCTCTGGCAAGAGAGAGGGGTCGTCAACACCGTAGTCGTACTGGGTAGCAACGGCGTCGGTCTCGGTGTCTAGCGAGAGAAGAGGGGGAAGAAACAATAAATATATTTCAAACAAATGCATGACGATGCATGACATGACAAAGCGTGATGCTAGGTGTGCCCTAACGTGGTACGAGGTGGTACCGGTGAAGGGGGAAATATCCGGGAAAGTATTCCCGGTGTTTCGCGTTTTCGAACAGAGGAGCCGGAGGGGGAAAGTTGCGTGTTTGCTATGCTAGGGATGTGTGGCGGACGAACGGGTTGCGCATCCGGATTCGTCTCATCGTTCTGAGCAACTTTCATGTTGAAAATAATTTAATCCGAGTTACGGATTAAAAGATATGATTTTCTACAGATTTTATTAATTTCTTGAATTTAATTAATTATTTAAATTAATTCGAAATGGATTTATGACATCAGCATGATGTCATGCCGATGTCAGCAGTCAACGGGGGTTGACTGGTCAACCTGACCAGTGGGTCTCACTGGTCAGTGACACATTTTTATTAAACAGTTTAATTAAACTAATCAAAATTAATTAGGGGGTGGGCCCCATTGTCATACTAATTAATTAGCTATTTAACAGTAGTTAATTAGGTTAATTAATCATTAGGTTAATTAATCTTAATTGGTTAATTTAATCAGAATTAATTAAGTTAATTAATTAATTGTATTTTATTTATTTATTTTTAATTTTTTTAATACGTTCTGGGGGTGGACCCCGTTGTCCAGTGGCCGAGGCCTTAACGGGCAAAGGGGGTTCGGGCGCACGGGCGCAGCCACGAGGGCGCACCCGGCTGGGCGCGCGGGCGCCGATGGGGTCGTGGAGAGGGGCGGCCAGTGCCGGCGAGCGGCGGGGCCGGCAGGAACGGCTGCAGGCCGCGGGGAGCGCGCGGCCAACAGCCAGCAGCGACGCTAGGAGAGGGGCGAGGCCATGGCCGAGGTGGCCGGAGCAGGGGAGGTGGTGTCGCAAGGCGGGGCCGTAGGCCAGGGTGCCGGCTAGGCGGTCGGAGCGGCGACCGCCACGGCAGGAGGCGGCACGGGGACGTGGGGACAGGGGACGAAGGAGCGGGCGTCTTCGGGCGAGGCGCAGCGGCAGCAGCGGGCGGTGTGGCGTGTCCGCGATGCGGTGAGGAGCGGCGGGACTACAGCTTTGGCCGCGCGGGCGCGCGCGGGCGCCGGCGAGGCGCGGACGGCGCGGTGAGCGAGCGAGGGGGGAGAGAGGAGGGGCGCGGAGGCCATGGCCTCACCGGAGATGTAGGGTCTAGGGCAGCGGGTGTCGGGGGGAGGACAGAGACGACTTGCGACGGGGAAGCAGACCGGTGGGGGAGCTCCTAGCGCCGGCGCGGTCCAGGCGACGACGAGCGCGCAGGGGGAGAGGGGCGAGGGGAAGACGAGGATGAAGCGGTCCGACGGGGGGGGGGGGGGGCGGTCGAGGCGGAGGGCGACGGTGGCAGCTCCGGCGTAGTGGCCGCGGGGATCGGCGGTGGCGTCAACGGGATCCCGATCCAGATCGGATCGGGAGGGAGTGGACCGAGCGGGGGGGAGTGGACCGAGCGTGGGGGGAGTGGGGAATATGGGCTAGGGTTCGGTGGGAGTGGGGGTTAAGTAGGGGTAGGGTGGGCCGGTCGGGTAGCCTGGTTGCCTAGTTGGGCCGAACGGCCCGGGTGGTTTGCTTTCCTAATTTTGCTTTTTTTGTTTTGCCTTTTTCCTTTTATTTATTTTTCCTTTTATGTTTTAATCCATTTTAAAATTCTTAGGCACTTTAAAAAAATGTGGTTATTACACCATAATTAAATATGCAATTTATGGCACTACCCGAACATTTTTGATTTAACTTTTGAAAACCTTTCTTGTTTGCCATTTTTTGAATTGATTTTTGAATCGATTTGAACTAACGAAAGTTTAGCAACAGTAATCACCGATGACATGGCATCATTAGGAGAGTTTTACTGTAGCCTAAATATCCGGGTGTCACAGCTATTTGGAAGTGCTAATGGACAAGGGTGCTAGAGATAGACTTGGTGCAGCAAGAGACTTCTTTGTGGTTGAACTTGCTTTAGATGCTGAGAAGAATTCAAACGAAAGGGGTGACAGAAAACCATCCCATGAGAAAACAAAGGATGGCAAGAGAATGTAGGATTCTCAGAGATCTAAGGACAACAAGGATGTTCATATTCTATGGACGACAATTGAATTTAGTTTCTCTCTTTATAATTTTCTAGGATTTTAGCTGGAGTGATCAATACATTGTTTGCTAGGACAGTACAAACGAGGAAACATTAGAGCAAGTAAGTAATGCTTGTTCCCTCAATGTTCTGATATGTCTAAGATTCTTCACTGACAAAGGACTCATTCCAAGGGATACTGTCGGTGTCAAAACCGGCGGATCTCGGGTAGGGGGTCCCGAACTGTGCGTCTAAGGCGGATGGTAACAGGAGGCAGGGACACGATGTTTACCCAGGTTCAAGCCCTCTTCATGGAGGTAAAACCCTACGTCCTGCTTGATTGTTCTTGATGATATGAGTATTACAAGAGTTGATCTACCACGAGATCAGAGAGGCTAAACCCTAGAAGCTAGCCTATGGTATGATTGTATGTTGTCCTACGGACTAAAACCCTCCGGTTTATATAGACACCGGAGGGGGCTAGGGTTACACAAGGTCGGTTACAAAGGAGGAGATATACATATCCATATTGCCTAGCTTGCCTTCCACGCCAAGTAGAGTCCCGTCCGGACACGGGACGAAGTCTTCAATCTTGTATCTTCATAGTCCAACAGTCCAGCCAAAGGATATAGTTCGGCTGTCCGGAGACCCCCTAATCCAGGACTCCCTCAGTAGCACCTGAAACAGGCTTCACTGACGATGAGTCCGGCGCGCAGTATTTTCTTCGGCATTGCAAGGCGGGTTCCTCCTCCGAATACACCATGGAAGAGTTTGAATATGAGGATAGTGTCCGACCCTGCAAAATAAGTTCCACATACCACCATAGAGAGAATAATATTTCCACAAATCTAATCTGCTGACACGTTTTGATAGCATGACATCACGCCATGGCCCGGTCATTATTTGAACCGTTTTTCTTTAACCAGCCCGCACATAACGCGAGGCGGTTTTCTTGACATGTCTTGTCAAGGCAGAGATCGTGTTCCCCTTATCACGGGATTCTCATCATACAAACGTGGGTAACCCAACCGTGCCTGTTGGTATGACTCCTAGATCTTAGGTAAGTCTCAAACGGCCACGAGGAGGACGCATGATATTCACCCTCTTTATAAAGGGGACAAGGCATTTTTTTCTTTTTTCCCTCCCGCGCTCAATCGAATCCTTCCCCCGCCTCTAGTTCTAACACCCAAAGCTCAGGTCAGGCACTTCGGACCTTCAACTATGTCCGGATCCAACCTTCAAGGCCGGTGGATGCCTTCCTCCGTCACAGAGGAGGACATCAAGAAATTGAGGGAGGCCAGATATCTGACCACAGAAATTTCGCATAGGCTGCCTGCCCGAGGGTAGGTCGTCCCTACTCCCGAACCCAACGAGAGCGTTGTGTTCATCTCCCACTTCCTCCGAGGACTAGGCCTCGCTCTGGATCCCTTTGTTAGGGGTCTTATGTTCTATTACGAGCTGGATTTTCACGATCTGGCCCCTGATTCCCTTCTTCACATCTCGTCATTTATTGTCGTACGTGAGGCCTTCCTCCACATTAGCCCTCACTTCGGCATGTGTCTCAAGACCTTTGATGTGAAGCCGAAGATGATCGAGGGGCAGCACGCAGCGTGCGGAGGTGCTTTAATAAGCAAAATTGCTGACGCTCCATGGCCAGAGGGTTCCTTTCCAGAGGTGTCCAGATTGTGGCAGCGGGAGTGGTTTTACATCACAGCTCCCCGAAGTGCCAAGTGGGTAGCTGCCCCTACCTTTCGCTCGGGCCCCCACCACAACTGATGTTGTGGATCGGCAGAGGCTAAGCTGGGGTCCAGCCAAGGACGTGCCAACACTATAGATCCGTATCCGAGATCTCCTCGAGGGATATTTCAGTCTGGTTATGGTAATGCAAGTTATGCTGATTCGTCGAGTCCAGCCTTGTAAACGTCGACCCCTCCGCATGTGGGAATTCAACCCGGAAGGACTGCGTACTATTCAGCATTTCCTCGGCATGACGCATGAGGAGATGTACAAATCGTTCTTCGGACCCCAAATAGAGTGTCCGGACACCACCGAGGACGTACGCCTGAGCTGCAACCGCCCCGCTACCCAAGTAAGTAATCCCATGGCCGAACACACTGTCCTTTTATTTATCATGACATCATTCTGAAGAATCGCTCTTTGACCAGGACTGGATAACAAAGGCGAAGATGACCCGGTGTTCGGCCCCCCTTCCTGAGGGCTTGGACAATCCGGTGCTGGAAAAGATACTCGAGCCAGCACCTTATTTAGTGCCCTCAAAGGAAGATGAAGGCGGGAATAAAGAGGGCGAAATTGGGCCTCCTTCGCTACTTATTCCAACCGAGGGAATGAGCGCCTCCGCGAGGGAGGATAACCAAGGGGAAGAATCTGACATTCTCTCTCCCCGGGGAAGGAAGAGGACTACCTCTGAAGATCCGAAAACTAAGGTCTCCAAACGGGAGAAGAAATCTCCGCCAGAGGGTCCTGCCTCGAAGGGTATTCTTGCCGCACAATGTCTGCGCGGGGATCAGCCCTCTAACGAGCTGTAAGTAATCAAAAGGTACTTAATAGTGAAGATATCCTACCTTACTTCCGAAGACAATAAACGATGCTTATAAATTGTAGTCCGGATCGTAGCCCTTCTCGATAGAGTTCATCTTCGGGGGATCTTCTTCCGAAGATGATGGCGAGTGAAACGCCTCCCTCGGACTCCCCAGCTCAAGAAGCGGGCGACCTTGAAGTGTCGTCGCAAAGGGTATCTCCGGATCCACTAGGTCCAGAGGATAACCCTTTGGTTGCCCGGAACCCCCAGTATCCGGCTCCTAAGGAGAGCTACAGCAAGGGTCCGTACAATTTGCGGTCGGACGTGCTAAAGGATCTTCTGGGGCAAGCTGCCGTCTCGGAAGCGCATCGTACGCTGATGGGTACGGTAATGGAAAGGATTTCATCCGCTGAAAGCGGTTTGCATGAAGCTTTTATGAGTCTGCTGAAAGGCTTCGAGGTACGTGAAATAATGTATGTTTTTAATAGTACCGCATACGTTAGGTATGCCCTATGCAGATCGTAGCCCCTGAGACTCTGGTTGTCATCGAAAACGGCGGCAAACAGAGGATCATAGTCCCAGGTAATAACCAGACAGCCTTTATGCGCAGGTGGTTGAAGCTCCGGTGGCTAGCCGGACTGATGGGTTTGCCGAGCTAAAGCAGCAACTGGATGCGGCAGATGCCGACATCGTGCTTGTTAACAAGCGGCTTGACAAGGCATAGGGTGAGTGATTTTTCTGGTGATCGTCACATAATAAGAGCAGCATGATGCCAGTATCTTTAATATGTTGTGACTGCAGATGGAGCTGCCACCGTGGAGACCCTTCGGGCGGAGCTTACCCGAGCCAAGGAGCAAGCAAGGAGTAGCAATGCGGCCACTTTAAAGGCGGCCGAAGAGTTAAGGGCCGAACAGGCTGTGCATTGCGAGAGCAAGGAAAAATAGCCAAGATGGCTATAGAGTTAAAAGATGCCGCTGACCGTTACCAGCTTTTTGAAGAAGAAAACCGGGCGAAGGCGACGGACCCGGAGAAGGCCTGGGTGGCTGCCAAGGAAGCCCGCTCCAAAATTAGAGCGACGAAGGAGGAGCTGAATCAAGCTGCAGATATCGTGTATGGGAAGCTCTTCTTGTTGCGGACTAAGTTCGGAGATCCGAAGTATGCTCCTCTGGACCGGCTATGGAGTTCTGCGGACACGTACATGGATTTGGCTGCAAGTGCTGCTGATGCAGCCGAGTACTTCAAAGATCAGAAAGGTCCCGAAGTGGAGAAGTTGTTTTGGTCACAGTTTCATGCTCCAGTCCGTCCGCTGCTGCTGAATGAGCGATTGGCCGAGTGGGTCGAGCTCCATAGGTTGTCCGGACTTGCCATGAGGTCCGTTGTGGATCACCTGTGGCCGGGAGGGCCAGGGCCGAATAGCTACTTTAGCTTAGTGCAACAATTCTTTGGTGCTGTGCCACGCATCGATGCTGTAAAGAGATCGGCGTGCATAGAGGGTGCGCGGATGGCCTTTGCCGTGTCAAGACATACTGGGCGGAGATGGAGGCCACCACTATTGCGACACAGGGTTCGGCCGTAGGCCGAGTGGCTGCCGAGCACTACTTTGAAGAAGTTCTTGAAGGCGCTCGTTCGATAGAGGCTCAATGCTCGAAGAATGTTATGATCAAGTGACATGTATTCCCATTGTAAAACAATGTTTTTATTGAATTACCAAGGTTGTATTTATACTTTTGCCCGAAAGTGCTATGATGCCTCCTGTGCGGCCGCTTATGTATATACGTATATAACCTGAAAGTTTGCAGTCGTCGGCTTCCGCCCCCACGCATATAATGCGGGGATGTTCGCAAAAGATGCATATCCACACTTGATCCAACGTCTTGGTCCGTTAAGGAGGTGATAGCGCAACGAACAAGGCAATCGGACTATATTGCTTTAACACTTTCACTTAGCCATAGGAGTTTGACAGTGGGGCTACTATATAGCCTCGGGTACTTCTGCGCTCGTCCGAATACAGGGCGCGTACGTACATGACCGGGAAACGGCCCTTCGTTAATGCGGAGGAATCCTGAAGATTCCGATCAGTCATTGAGTGGTTGACTAGTCTCTCGCTATATCATGACAGTCAGTTTTCGGCTTTCTCTACTGAGGTGCTCATCCGGATGAATCATGGCACAATCGCAGTAGTTCTCCCAGTGCTACCTTAGCCGATATAACAGAACGTAAGGTACCAAAACGTGGGAGCCGGGCAAACCCAACATTTGACCAAAGACATGATTCGGAGCTGATGCATATAGGGCCAAACTCGCGACGCCGAACACTCCCTAAGGTGTTCGGTCTTTATAACATATACCGGGCTAAACAATGCCCTTTATAAGAAACTCCATGTGTCCAGGTACGTGCAAAATCCTGGCATGGCCACATGCCAATAACGCCGGCATCCTTCTCGGTTGTGTGGAGTATCCGGAGGATGTGAGCAACAAGAGACAGTAAAAAAGGTTTACGCAGGGTCTTAATCTAAAAAGAAACCTTTGGGCGGGTCCCTGCTGCACGTCTGCGCTTGTGTCTCCGTTGTGCCGTATCCTGGACGGGTGTAGCACGATTGTCATCTGCAAAAAGAAAAAATTTAGGTGAAAGTTGCCGTGCCAAAAAGAAGAATGAAAACTATCAAAATTCAAGAGAAGCCTAGTTGAGCCGGGCTGGCCCTGATTACACACGGGAAGCCCTTGGTATCATTTTATGAGGGTTCGAAAACCAATCTCATGCATATATGATGGAACGTCGGACTCGTCTAACCGTGTCCGTGGTCTTGACGGCCTGCCCTTTTTTCTGGTTGGTCCTTGAAGTGTACATGCTCCTTTACACAATTATTTATTTTCTTAATCAAGTACAATGTACATGCTCCTTTGTCCGGTGAAATGCTAGGTGATGTGTCTTTTGGTCAATATTTGTAGTCACTCTCGCCGACGTCACGAGACCTTCCACAAGCTGTTGTTCGGACCTCTGCCTACCACAACGCTCGTAGATACCTTTATGATCGATACTCCGTGTAACTTTTGAATGAGATTCCATCGATGGAAAAAGTAATAAATGGAATGATTTGCTGACCATGTCCATTTTGATAATTTTGTTTGATCCTGTTTGTTGTTGATGTACATGTACATACAAAATAACAAAGGTAGAGAGGATATCTTTCTCAAAATAATAATAATCTTGGTAATGAAATGGGGATACCTTCTATGATTATAGTTGAGAAATGCTGAGATAGTTAGTCCGTGTCTTTAAATGTACGCTGCTAAATTATATCATTTCTTGAAATTCATTTAAATTATAGCTGTTTTGTAATATATTATTTTAGTGCTATTAGAATAACTTTTTTAAGTATGTGAATTCTCGCATCTGGTGGTAATATTAGACGTGCATTGCACGTGTACATTTACTAGTTTGGGAAACATGCATACCTCGGGCAGCGCTATGTGCCAGCCGCTTCGATTTCCATCGCAGGGTTGCCTGTAGGGAGCCACTGCTGGGCCATCATAGTGAACGTGCATGTTGCGTCATTTTTCGTTTATCCATCATATTATTGTTTTAGTTTCTTGCTCTATTTTTTCTATTGATCATAGTTTTCAAATATTCTGAATATAAATGTTTCATGTGTGCATTAGAAAAGTACATTTGTATACTGAGAAAAAGTAGACATGTGTGGACCTGAAGAAAACCAAAAAGGGAACAAAGAAAACGAAAGTATAGCGAAGAAAAGAAAGAAAAGACAAAAACCAATGAGAAAACAAAGAAAACCAAAGTAAAATGAAGAAAAAAAACGCTGAAGAAAAATACTGAATAAACAAAAAAAATGTTTGCTGATTCAAATTATTTATCACTTCATAGAAAAATGGTCATAGTTTTGAAAAAATCATATGTTGTAAGAATTGTTCGTGAAAATTTGGTGTTTTTTGTCAATTTGAAAAAATGTTCACGAATTCAAATATGTTTCTAATTTATAAAATGTTGACGAGTTTCCAAAAAAAGTTCACAGTTCTGAAAAAATTACACGCATTTGACCAATGTTCATGGTTAAAAAAAAGTTCACGAATTTGTATAAGATTTTTGTTTTGAGGGGCAACCTATTTGTAGAAGATGCTCATGACTTCAAAAAAGGTTCATCATTTCAACAAAAAATTTGGTGAATTTGAGTAATCTTTATGATTTCCTAAAATATTCTCTATTAAAAAAGGTTCACAAATTTGAAAGCATCCGCAAAATGAAAAAAGAAATGGAAAAAGGAAAGAAAAGGAAAAAATATACGAAAAGAAAAACGAAGATAAGAAAAGAAAACACAAACCGTAAAGGAAAGAACAAACATGAAATAATAAAAGGGAAGAACGAACATGAAGAAAAAAGAGAACAACCCAAAGAAAAACAACAGCACATCAAAAAATCTTAACAAAAACGGAAAAGGAGCTAGTTTGGCTGGCCCAAGTGTACGTCGCGGGGAGCGGGGGCGTTTAGTCGGTATCTGCCCATCACGGGACCTCCTATTGGACGCTCTCTGCGTCAAGTTGTTGCGGTTTCGCACAGGAGCTACCCCGACTGGGCCGGCCCATGAAGATGGCGATCGACACGAATGAGCATTGCTCAAAAAATATTTCAATGGCGGGGATTTGAACACACGATGGAGTGATCTAGACGATGTGTTCCTACCAGTTGACCTGGTACTCGAATGTGCTCATAACTTAGCATCAGACATAAAGAACCAGACACGCTTTGCAGATCCGAATTACTTTAGGAATTCCGAAAGTAATTTCTCTTTTCAAAAAATGGAATGTTCTGTGAAACACAATCACTTTCCAAAATTTGTGAACAATTTTCGAAAAAACTATAACATTTTCTAAAAAGCAGGGACTTTTTTGAAATCATGAACAATTTTTTCTAAACACTAAAATTTTCTGAAATTACGAAACATTTGTTCACAACGCAATTTTTACAAAAATTCAGAAAAGATGAACATTTTTTTAGTATGTGAACAAAATTGAAAAGGCTGGAACATTTTTTGAAATTACAGAACATTTTCAAATTTATGAAAACAAAATTTAGAAATGAGAACATTTTTTCAAATTCCTCGAACATATTTTGAGTTTGCGAACAAATTTTCAAAAACATAATTTGTTTTCAAAATAGTGAACACATTTTGAAAATCAGAACATTTTTTGAAAATTACGAAGTAAAAAAGAAAACCAAAAAAGGGAAAATACGAACATTTTTTAAAAAGGGAAATTTTTTTAAATCTCAGAACATTTTGTTTAAAATGCAAATATTTTTTGAATTTATGAACAATTTTGGAAAACACGAACATTTTTGAAAAAATGAACGTTTTTAAAAGTGGGAACAATTTTTTTAAGTTTACGAACAATTTTTGAAACATAAAATTTTTTCAAAAAAAATGAAAAATAAAAAAGAAACGAAAAAATGAAACAGAAAAGGAAAAGAAAAATAGAAAATAAAGTAGAATAATAAACAGAAAAACGTAAAAAAGAAAGCTAAAAACCAAAAAAAGGAAAAAACCGGTTCAGGGAACCTTCTAGAAGCTTCCCAAAACCATAAAAAATCGGCTGGGAAACTCTAGAAGATTCCCAAAACCGGAAACGCGAACACTGTAAATGGGCCGGCCCAGTTCACGGTTTCGATCGCCAGCTCTTATGCGAAGCCTCGACAGCTTGACGCAGAGAGCGTCAAATAGGATATTCTGCCCATCGCATAGGTGGATCCTATTTGTGGCAGTTCCTATTTCACTGGTAGCAACGTACCGCGTAGTCCTCTTGCGCACCCGTCCACTGTATTGGCCGGTATATTAAGGTTTTTTCCAAGCAGTTTTGGTAAGGTTCTTTCCTGAACAATTTTGTTTTTCAAATTTTCTTGTTTTTCGTGTTCTTTTCTTACCCTTTTTTCCTTGGTTAATTTCGTGAACATTTTTAATACTTGTAAGAAGTTTTTAAATTTTATGATTTTTTCGTATATACAAATATTTTTAAAATTACCAAATTTTCAATTCACGAATATTTATTCAATTCATGAGCTTTGTTAAACTCATGACTTTTTTGTATTGATGTACCTTTTTTGAATTTTTGAGCATATATATATATATATATATATATATATATATGAATTTTTAATGTTTTTAAAATTGATGATTTTTGTATTTGCAAGCCATTTTTTAAAATCATGAAAACTTTTTGACTTCGTGCAATTTTCTAAAATTATGAACATTTTCTGAACCTCGGAATGTTTTCCAAATTCAATAACATTTTTCATTTTCCGAAAGTTTTTCAAATTCGTATTTTTTTAAAATTTAGAACATTCTTGAAACCCCGAACATTTATAAAAATAAAAATTAAATAAAAGGCAAAATAAAAATCATGGAGTCCCGCCCGGGTCAGGGAATTGGAGGTCCCATATTTGTCGGGATCCTATACCCTACCATGCGCGCTGGGTGTGTATGGGCCGGCCCAATTTGGTTTTTTATCTTTTGTTTTTTCCTTCTTTTTCCTCTTTCGTTTTTTATTTTCTATTTTATTTTTTCTTCGATAAATTTTCCACTTTTCTAGTTTTTTTGTTTGAAATTTGCGAACATTTGTTTCTTCATTGAATTCAAAATATGTTCATTAATGTAAAAAAATGTTCATTAATTCAAAAAATGCTACACTCCTAATCCGTGCGTTCGGCGTTGCAAAAGTCAACGGGCGCCTACAGCAAAGGCAAGTCGGCCGGCCCACGAATGCAGCAGCGCAGGATCTGTTCTGCGAAAAAATTAAATAAAAGGCAAAATAAAAATCATGGAGTCCCGCCCGGGTCAGGGAATTGGAGGTCCCATATTTGGCGGGATCCTATACCCCACCATGCGCCCTGGGTGTGTATGGGCTGGCCCATTTTGGTTTTTTATCTTTCGTTTTTTCCTTCTTTTTCCTCTTTCGTTTTTTATTTTCTCTTTTTATTTTTCTACTATAAATTTTGCACTTTTCTAGTGTTTTTTGTTTGAAATTTACGAACATTTGTTTCTTCATTGAATTCAAAATATACTCATTAATGTAAAAAATGTTCATTAATTCAAAAAATGCTCCACTCCTAATCCGTGCATTCGGCGTTGCAAAAGTCAACGGGCGCCTACAGCAAAGGCAAGTCGGCCGGCCCACGAATGCAGCAGCGCAGGAGCTGTTCTGCGAAAAAATTAATATAAAAGGCAAAATAAAAATCATGGAGTCCCGCCCGGGTCAGGGAATTGGGGGTCCCATATTTGGCGGGATCCTATACCCCACCATGCGCCCTGGGTGTGTATGGGCTGGCCCATTTTGGTTTTTTATCTTTCGTTTTTTCCTTCTTTTTCCTCTTTCGTTTTTTATTTTCTATTTTTATTTTTTCTTCTATAAATTTTCCACTTTTCTAGTGTTTTTTGTTTGAAATTTGCGAACATTTGTTTCTTCATTGAATTCAAAATATATTCATTAATGTAAAAAATGTTCAATAATTCAAAAAATGCTCCACTACTAATCCGTGCATTCGGCGTTGCGAAAGTCAACGGGCGCCTACAGCAAGGGCAAGTCGGCCGGCCCACGAATGCAGCAGCGCAGGAGCTGTTCTGCGAAAAGAGTTTCGCAAAAACATGCCGAGTATGAGGACTCGAACTCACGTCTTTGCTTTTATTATCTGTAGTTCAGCTAACCAGTACACCAACTACACGACTGTGGCTAAGGGCAACGCGGACTCTTTAAGAACTATGGCAGCCATGTTATTTATTGCGTAGTACAACTTATATTTGTATATTTCTATTGAAAAAAAGTTCAACAAATCCTGAAAAAAGTTCATGAATTGGAAAGTTCATCAAGAAAAGTTCACCTATTTGAAAATTTTCTCCGATTTTGAAAAAAGTTGAGAAAATGTGTAAGAAGTTCATCGATCTTGGAAAAAAAAATCATGAATTGCGAAAAAGTTCATCGAATTGGAGAAAAAGTTCATCAAATTTGGGAAAAAGGTTCATCGATGTAAAAAAAAGTTCACCAAAATTATAAATAAGTTCCAATTTTCAAAAAAGGTCACCGAATTTGGAAAAAAAGTTCATCAATTTGGAAAAGAGTTCACAAATTTGAAATAAGTTCATCGATTTCAAAAACAGTTCATCGAATTTCAAGAAAAGTCTATCAAATTTTAAAAAATCATCAGTTTAAAAGAAAATTTCACATATTTGTAAACTATCCAACGAACCAGGATGAAAAAAAGGAAAAAACAGAAAAAAAAAGAATCTATACCTACTAATAAAAGAAATGGGTATTCTTAGTCCGTCATGTTATTTATAGAAAAACCCCTGATTTTTCTAACATTAAATCCGCAATAGATATCAAATGTTTTTAAAAATACTCATATCTTCTAAATCGTAACTCCAAATTTAACATGTTATATATGTATTTTGATTAGAAAAATATGTAGAATCCAAATATGATGTTATTTACCTGTTAATAATTTTTTTAAATACTATCTAGGGACCAATACCTATGACATGTATGACAGGAAATAGTGATGAAATATTGACGCGAGTACCCGCGTCCACAGAAGACCATACAAAAATGTTATTTTCCAGAAAAAAAAACTATGTATGCTTAAAAAATCCTGTATCTTTTTAACAACTCTTCATGTATTTAAAAAAATTGCATATGAAAAATGCCAGAGTTACCATACTAAGTTAGGGGGAGCTCCTAACCGGCGCCTTAAGCGCCGGTTCAGGAAGCTGGCGCTCGCACGCCGCACCTCATGGGCCGGCCCACCACACGCTGTAGAAGGAAAAATGTCTCGTGAATAAAACACGCAAAAAACTGCCGGTACCGTCACTCGAACTCACGCCTTGAAACTACAAGGGAGGAAACATTCCGATAACCACTACAACAAGGAACCACTAGTTAGTACAAAATGAACGTGAAGTGTATAAGAACCAATAAATTAGCGCTATTTATTAGATTTCCTAATTATTTTAAAAACACTTATTGAACTTGAAAAAAAGTTCATCAAATTTGAAAAAGTTCATCATTTTACTTAAAGTTCATAAAATTTGTAGAAATGTTCGTCCATTTTTTAAAAAGTGTTCATCAATTTCGGAAAAAGTTCAACAAAATTTGAAAATAGTTCATCAATTTTGAAAAAAAATTCATCGAATTTGCAGAAAAGTTCATCGATTTTGAAAAAAGTTCACGAATTCAAAAAAGGTTCACAAAAAAAGTTCATCGGATTTGCAAGAAGTTTATGGATTTTGAAAAAAAGTTCACGAATTCAAAAAAGGTTCACAAAAAAAGTTCATCAAATTTGAGAAACATTCATCGGATTTGCAAAAAGTTTATGGATTTTGAAAAATTTTCATCGATTTTAATAAAAGTTCATTGAATTTGAAAAAAGTTCATAGATTTTGAAATAAGTTCATCGATTTTAAAAAAAGTTCATAGATTTTGAAATATGTTCATCAATTTTAATAAAAGTTCATTGAATTTGAAAAAAGTTCATCCTATTTGAAAAAAAGTTCACGAATCTGATATAAAGTTCGCGCATTTAAGGAAAAAACGGAAATCAGAAAAAAAATGGAAAAGGAACAAGATAAAAAAGTCCAGAAACTGACCAGCAAAGGACCTAGATAAGGATTAAAAGAAGAGAAAAAAGGTTATGGACACAACCGCGTGGTCAACCTGATGGTGAGTGCGCTGCACTTCAATCAAGCGATCTAGGGTTCGATCCCTCGTTGCGCATGATAATTTTTGCTTCCTTTTCAACGGGAAAAAAAAGTGAAACGGGCCGGCCCAGGGTGGCGCGGCCGTGCGGCGGGGGTGTGCGCCCGTTTGCGCCGATGCGTGTAACCGGCGCAACGGGCGCCGTTTAGGAAATGCCATCCTTTTGACGGCAATTCCTATTTGACGCGCGCGGGCGGCAAGCTGTCGAGGAAACGCTCGCAGCTGTTTCGTTCGCGTGCATATTGGGCCGGCCCACTACGGGGTTCGCGTGCTTCTTTTTCGTTCGCTGATGTTTCTTTCGTTACTTTTTTTTTCTTCCACGTTTGGTTTTTTCTCTTGTTTTTTTCTTCTGGTTTTGTTCCGGTTTTCTTCTTCTAGTTTTGTTTACCTTTCTTCTGGTTTGATTTTCTCCTGTTTCTCTCCTGCTTTTTGATTTTTGTCCTGTTTTCCTCTTTTGGTTTTGGTTTTTCTCTTTTAGTTCTGTTTTTTCAACGAATATACAAATGTTCACTATGTTTCTTAATTTTGTTCACTGTATATTACACAAATGTTCAGTGTGTATCCGAAAATTGTCCAGTGCATATATTCATTTTCTCAAAAATGTTCATCGTATGGGATTGCCCTCCGAAGATAAATGTTCAATGTGTATTTTTAAATTGTTCAGGTTATATCACAAAAAATGTTAAATATGTATTTTTCAAATTGTTCAGCATATATGACAAAAAAGGTTCAATGGGTATTTGAGAAATGTTCATCGTATATTATGAAAATGTTCAACATATATCAAAAAATGTTCGATGGTCAATTTTTTTATTTTTGGATCAGTCAGTACATATAGCTCTTAAGTGGTCACGCAGCGTTTTGATTGCAACTATGCAACAGCTTCAGTGGTAAGGAGCGCTAACTCTCTATCGTTGGGTTGGGAGTTTGATTCCTACGTACAGCATTCTTTTTTGGGATTTTTGGCACTGCCTCGCGGTAACGCCAAGAAACGGGCCGGCCCATCCAACCGCGCCCTGCGCGAATGCTCGTCTTCTTGACACACGCGAGCGTCAGCTAGGGGCTCCCCCTTTTGACGCCTGCGGGCGTCAAATAGGATATGCCCGTCAGATAGGTTCCACCTGCAGCGCCGAATAGGATTTGCCGAATAGGAGCTACCCTTAGTCCAACTCACGAAATAGCTACCGAGTTGGTCCGGCCCAGTTCAGATAAGCGTGTGGTAGTTCGTTCATTGTGCAGTATTTTCTTTTGCTTTGTTTTCTATATGTTTTTTTATACTTCTTTTTCTTAGAGAAAAAGGGCCGCAGCCCTGGCTCCATTGCATTACCAATGAAACCCAACAGTATTCAGGAAGTGTATCTCTCGAGCATTACAAAGCTTAAGAGCTTTCTTTTTTAAGAAGAAAGCTCTTAAGCTTTGTATTTTCTTTTTCTTTTTTATACTTCTTCCGTCCCAAATTACTTTTTTTAGTTTTTTCTAAAGACAGATATATTTAGACATGTCTTAGTGTTACATACGTTTGTATTTAGATAAATTTAAGACAAGTAATTTGGGACAAAGATAATATTAAGAAGATTTGTAGATTGCCTATCATGCTTGTCGCGTGATTGTTTTTTGTTTTTGTTTTTGTGTTCTACTTTTTTATTTCCATTATTTTTCTTTTGTGTTGGTTTGTCTTCTGTTTTTCTATCTATTTTGAAACATACTTACAATTTTCTTTAATATACCATGAACTTTTTCAAATACTTACAATTTTTTAATGTAAGTTGAACAATTTTTAATACACAATGGAAGTTTTAATGTATAGTGAACTATTTTCTAGCACATGTATATCTTTTAATACAAGCTGAATTAATGTATGATTAACTATTTTGTTAATATAGACTAATTATTTTTAATAGACATATAACCTAAAAACATTGAATTTTTTATTGAGAAAACTTTCGATCTATTCGTCTTCAATCATGGCAGTATAACGAACACCTGAAATAATAATAAAAAATACATCTACCATTCCTAGACCACCTAGCGACGACTAGATGCACTGAAGCGAGCCGACGACGCGCCACCATCATCACCCCTACCTTGCCGGAGTGGCAAAATTTGTTATAGTAGACAGTCGGGAAGTCGTCGTACTAAGTCCCCATAAGACTAGCGCACCAGAACGACAACCACCGTCGTTGAAGAGTAGTGATCCAACTTGAAGACACACAAACGTAGATGAACTACAACCAGATCCTCGCAAATCCATCAACGGAAGATTCACCAGAGACACACCTCCACCCTCCCCCCCACACCCCGACTATGGTAGACGCACCACCGGGACGAGCGCTAGGCAGGGAGAACCTTATTCCGTCTTCAGGGAGTCGTCACCATCTCATCTCCCCGAACAGAACACAAATCCTATCCACCACGCTGTCATAGCCTAAGGCGACCAGAGACGAAGCGGACCGGCAGCAGTACTGACGGGAGGCAGAGAAACCCTAGTCTTTTTTTTACAGGAGGATGCGGCTGTCGTAGGTATAAAGAAAACAATGAAATTTTTAAAGAATGGAAGATAAAAAGCCGAATGGAAAAACATCCAACATCCATTTTATCAAATAAGCCGAATGAAAAAACATCCAACATTCATTTTATCAAATAACCTAAAATTGTGCTCAAGTGAGCTTGCCAGATTGGGCTGGCCCATTTACACTTTCTTTGGGGCGTCACCTCCACGTTTTGACGCATGTGGCCGTCGTGTAGAAGGAGAAGTCAACATTTTTTATACAAACTGAAAAAATGTGGCATACGTGTGGATGGAGCATGAGTATATCCCTCAAAAGTGGGGCACTGCTATGTATTGCTTGCTGAGCAATATGGCTCGCGTCGCCTACGGAGTACGGACTCGGCTCGATGGCTAGCTTCTATGGTCGCTTTGTCTCAAAAAAAAAAAAGCTTCAATGGTCGCTCACCTCCTCATTTGCGTTTGTTTATTTCCCTTTTTTAGGGGAAGATAAACTAACTAAATGTGACGTCTTGGACCAAGAGAACGAGAGTACTTAGAGTATCTTCAGCCGTTCGCCCCCCCCCCCCCCCCCCAAGGCGTCGAAAAAGAGCCGCCTGGGGGTGAACCGGCGCTAGATTGGTCCCTGGGGCGATCTACCTCCCAGCCACGCCCCCAGACGCCGCCCCCAAGTCACGGCAAATTCAAACTTCGCTGCTCCCGCTCACAAAAAAAGCCTAGTCCGGCGATCAACGACCAAGTTCGGCGATCAGATGAAGAGTTCGGCGTACAAAAGAATGAAAGGACGCGTGGGCAACGCATCAAACGGCGGGGTCGGCCTCCGGCGTCGGCGTAGTCAGTGTGCGCGGGCTTGACGATGTAAGAGCTGCTTCTGTGCTGGGCGGCGTCGGCGCGGCCTCTGTGCTGCTGGGCGTCGTGGAGGCATCCTCGCTTGGGCTTGGCGGTGTCGTTGGCGTGGGCGTGGGAGTTGGTGGCGCCGTCGACGGCAGCTGGTTCAGGATGAGGCTGCGCTCCGCTAGGTACCAAGCCTTGAGCTGCTCGTCATTGCTCTGGAGCATGTCCGCCCCGCCCATCAGAAAAGCCAGGTCGGTGTTCCTCTTCTTCGCGGCGACGTTGGTCCGGAGTAGGTCGAGCTTGACGGCGCTGTTCGTCATCAACGCCGACCAGCACTCCTCGGTCTTCTCTTCACGCAGGGCGGCCCGGGCCTGTGCGTCGGCGAGGCAATGCTCGATGGACACTTGCACTCGCGTAGTGGCCGAGTCGGCGTGCTTCCCCTTCTTGGCCCATTTGTTGCCTTCGGGGCACCCGTCGCCCGCGCCCAGCGTCGGCGCATCCGGCTTGTAGGTCTCCTTGGCCTTGGCGAGGGTGCGTCGGACATCCGCCCACTTCTCGCACTTCTCGATCCGCTTGAAGACGTGGAGGTACTTGAAGTCTTGGTCGCTGTTGTCCTGGCGATACATGGCGAACATCCGCAGCAGTTGCGCCGAGGAACAAACAGTTGGCCGGCGCGCACGGCGAAAAGAAGCGGGAAACCGGCGTGCCATACCTGATCCTCAATGCTGGCGCCACTCTCCAGGCGAGCCGCGATCTCCTCGATGATCCCATGCCATTTGTTGCACGCCGCTTGGATGAGCCCTCAATGGTTCGCCATTGCCTTCGACCCGCGCTGCATGTAGACGCCTTTGAAGTAGGGGTCGACGAGCTTGCGCTCATTTAACTCGGCCTTGATGCGCTCCCAATACGTCTCGATGCTCTGGTTCGTGCCAGTGATCGGGTCGAGGCAGGCGACTTTCCATGCTTCGGCGAGACACTCCTGCTCCTTGGACGCCCACTTGATGCGCGACTCGCCAGCCCTGGCCACCCCCTTTCCGTTTCCTCACCGGCGCCGGCTCCTCCCCCTCCTCCTCATCCGGCTCCTCCTCGCTGTAGTCGATCTCGCCGTCCATGCCGCCGTTGAGGTCTACTGTGTCGTCCTGTGCAGTGCACCCGGGGGACGCGGTGGCAGCGGCCGAGCCTGCCGTGATGATGTTGTCCATGTCGGCTTCGGCCGCGTCGGTGTCGCCGAGGTGCGACGTGGAGGCTTGGGAGAAGGGCAGCGCGCCACAGCGGAGAGGGGGTGTCGGGGAGGATGCGTAGGCCGACAACGAGTAGTTGTAAGGAGGGTACTGCACGCCGGCAAAGGCGGGCGAGGGCGTCCGCTGGGCCGGGTGACCATGGGGGAAGGTGATGTTGGGGTTGAACCCACCGTTGCGCGTCTCCATCGACGTAGCCCGGCGACGACGTGTAGCCCAAGGGTTCGGCAATTACGAGAAGCCGGCCGGAGAGCCGACACTTTGCTGGCTCCAGGGCGCGTACTGGATGTGGACGCCGGGTTGATTCATCATCCTCACGCGAGCCGCCTCGGCTTGTTCGGCCGAGCGCTCCACCTGACCCACCGCCGCCGCAGCCGCGAGCGCCGCACTGTCCCTGGCCTTCTTGGCATTGGCCCTGTTACGCCGGTCGGTGGTGACAGCCTCCCAGCGCTGAACTTCAGCCCTCCAGTCGGCGTTGGACATGCCCGGGGGCTTGGACGGCGGCACCCTCGGCTTCCTATGCTTCGGCTGGGCGACGGCTGCGGTCGCACCCGTCGCGGCGCGGGGTACCATGTACTTCTTTGGAGACATGGCGGCCGGCGGGGAGGGGAGCAGGAGGAGATTGGCGGGAGGAATGGAGAGAATGAGAGGGAAGCCGGGGGGAAAGCGGGAAGAAATGGCGGGAAAAGGCCCTCCTCTCACCGATGGAGCGGCCCCACGCCCCTTTTCGCTTGTGTCGGTGCCCCCCAGCGCGCCGGGTTCGGCTCGTGTGCACCGGCTGTTATTTCGGCCCAACCGGTGAAAACGGACTCCCGGGGGCGCGACTGGGACGATTTTCACCCGCCGGCGCTAAAAAAATCGCCGAGGGGTGGGGGCTGTTGGGGGCGCGGCTGGAGATGCTCTTAGGTAAGTCATGTGCTTTGCCGTTACAAGTATGACCTTCAAAAATAAAATTACAATTGAAAATTGATGCTTGAAGTTTGATCTCAATGATAATGGACCTGTAATTTTCCTTGACCATGTCGCCCACCACCTGCTTTGAGTCTGACGAGATGATAAAATTCTTAAGTAAGAGATCCTCCGCCAAGGCCAATGCTTCTCTGCATGCTAGCGCCTCCAGGGTAGCAGGGTCAAGGATGCCCCCGATGACTAGGGATGAGCTCCCCAGATAGTTCCCTGACTCGTTGCGGCACACCGCAACCACTGAGCCACCACGTGTGCGCATAACACCACCATCCACATGGATCTTTGCGTGCCCAAGGGATGGAGCCGAGCGCCTTGCTTGGTTCTCTATAGTTGCACCAGTCGGCTGTGCAGGTTGTGTGGTCGACTGTGCCTTTTGGTTTAGTAATTCAAGCTCTAAAATGAATCTAACAATGAAAGTGTTAGTTGCCTGAGGGCTTTGAAAAATTCCTTTGTGAATTGCCTTCCTTCGCGTTGACCATATAGCCCACATCGTTACTGCCACCCAGACAAAATCATCATGTGATAATGTGTCCAACAATGTAAAAATCCATTGTTTTGAGTTGGGATTTGTGGCGGAGATAATATGATCAACCAAGTCACCTTTGTCTAGTGGCCAGACACACCTAGACCCCGAGCACTTGATCAAAGAGCGCCTCCATGAATCCTGTGAGCCATAAAGTCTTCACGAGCTTGTAGTTGCCATGTTGCGCTAAGCTCTGCCATCTTTCGTGGGTAGTAAATGTTTCGACATGCGCCACAGAAACATACGGATCTTAGTTGGTACCTGAGTGTTCCAAAGGAGACTTCCACGAATTTGCATCAATACTTGAGCTGGACGGCCCTTTTGTACCCTCTAACCACGCCTCTCTCCGTTGGTGACTAACTACGAGCATTTTGTACACGGACCAGACACTGAAGCTGCCATTTCTTTCAAAACTCCACGCCCAGAAGTCGCCAATGTTTCCGGTGCACAGCGGGATGGCTAGAATCGATGGGATGTTGATAGGTAAAAAGATCTCCTCTATTTTATGTCTATCTCATGTAGCTGAAATTGAATCAATGAAATCATTGGCCATAACCAGTGGATTCAATACCTTGCTCCCATAGGGGCGCATCATCTCGTCCCTAGGAATCTAGTTCTCAGTCCACACATTTGTCGAGGTGCCATTACCAATACGTTTAATGAGCCCTTACTTGAGCACGTCCATGCCCTCGATGATTTCCCTCCAGAATTTGTTTGGATGACTCCCAAGGTTTGCCTGCAATATGGATGCCTGCAATATGGTCGCCGAATACCTTGCTTGTTGCAATATTCGCCATCCCTGTTTGCTAGCATGGCCAAATTGAATAGCTCAAAGTCCTTGAAACCCAACCCACCCATTGCTTTTGGTTGTGTCATGTCCTTCCATGAAACCCAACTAGGTTTTCGGCGACCCTTTTTGCTGCCCGCCAAAACTTCCTAATCAACATGTTGAAATGCTCACATAGGCCCCTCTAAAGCTTGAAACATGACATGAAGAAGACATGAAGTGCTTGTGCCACAACTTTTACAAGAACTTCTTTCCTTGCAATGGAAAGTGGTTTTTTTCAATCCACCCTTGACTTTTACTCCAAAGTCGTTCCTTTAAAAATTTGAAGGCTCCATTTTTTGAAGACCTCACATAGGGCATGCCCAGGTACTTCTCATTCAAGGTTTCATTGGTTACTTGGAGCAAACCTTTTATTTCAGCTCTCACATTCTCAGGAACCCCCTTACTGAAGAAGATAGAAGATTTACCATAGTTAATACACTGCCCGGTTGCCTGACAATATATATCCAACACCTGGCTCACCTCATTTGCTCCCATAAAGTTGGCCATGAAAAACAACAGGCTGTCGTTTGTAAATAATAAGTGGTTCACTGGTGGCACCGAAGCAGCTACTAGTAGACCACATAGGTTTGATGACTCATCTTGTGATATTAGGAGGCACGAGAGGCCCTCTGCTGCTAACAAGAACAAGTATGGGGAAATTGGGCCCCCTTGTTGGGAAACATAGTAATTTCAACAGATTTTCCTACGCACACGCCAGATCCATCTAGGTGATGCATAGCAACGAGCAGGGAGAGTGTGTCCACGTACCCTCATATACCGAAAGCGGAAGCATTTAGTAACGCGGTTGATGTAGTCGAACGTCTTCGCGATCCAACCGATCCATGTACCGGACACATGGCACCTCCGCGATCTGCACACGTTCAGCTCGGTGATGTCCCTCGTACTCTTGAGCCAGCTGAGGTCGAGGGAGAGTTTCGTCAGCACGACGACGTGATGACGTTGATGATGAAGTTACCGACGCAGGGCTTCGCCTAAGCACTACAACAATATGACCGAGGTGGAAATCTGTGGAAGGGGGCACCGCACATGGCTAAGACAACTGTGAACTTGTGTGTCCATGGGGTGCCCCCCTCCACCGTATATAAAGGAGTGGAGGAGGGTAGGCCGGCCCTCTCTATGGCGCGCCCCAAGGGGGATTCCTACTCCTAGTTGGAGTAGGTTTCCCCCTTTCCCTAGTTGGAGTAGGAGAAGTAGGAAGAGGGAGAAGGAGAGAAGGAAAGGGGGGCCGCCCCCCTCCCAATTCGAATTGGGCTTGGGGGGGGGTACCTTGGACGCCTCCTCCTTTGTCCCACTATGGCCCATTAAGGCCCATCGACTCCACGGGGGTTCCGGTAACCCCCCGGTACTCATATTGGTTCCTACATATTCTATGAAGATCTTTATCAGTCAAACCGCATAACAACGTACGTTGTTCCCTTTGTCATAGGTATGTTACTTGCCCGAGATTCGATCGTTAGTATCATCATACCTAGTTCAATCTCGTTACCGGCAAGTCTCTTTACTTGTTCCTTAATGCATCATCCCGCAACTAACTCATTAGTCACTTTGCTTGCAAGGCTTATAGTGATGAGCATTACCCAGAGGGCCCAGAGATACCTCTCTGATACTCGGAGTAACAAATCCTAATCTTGATCTATGAAAACTCAACAAACACCATCGGAGACACCTGTAGAGCATCTTTATAATCACCCAGTTACGTTGTGATGTTTGATAGCACACTAAGTGTTCCTCCGGTATTCGGGAGTTGCATAATCTCATAGTCATAGGAACATGTATAAGTCATGGAGAAAGCAATAGCAATAAACTAAACGATCATAGTGCTAAGCTAACGGATGGGTCAAGTCAATCACATCATTATCTAATGATGTGATCCCCTTCGTCAAATGAAAACTCTTGTCCATGCCTAGGAAACTTAACCATCTTTGATTAATGAGCTAGTCAAGTAGAGGAATACTAGTGACACTCTGTTTGTCTATGTATTCACACATGCACTTAGTTTCCGGTTAATACAATTCTAGCATGAATAATAAACATTTATCATGATATAAGGAAATATAAATAATAACTTTATTGTTGCCTCTAGGGAATATTTCCTTCAGTCCCCCACTTGCACTAGAGTCAATAATCTAGATTACATTGTAATTATTCTAACACCCATGGAGTCTTGGTGTTGATCATGTTTTGTTCGTGAGAGAGGCTTAGTCAACGGGTCTGCAACATTCAGATCCGTATGTACCTTGTAAATCTCTATGTCTCCCTCCTTGACTTGGTCGCGGATGGAATTGAAGCGTCTCTTGATGTGCTTGGTTCTCTTGTGAAATCTGGATTCCTTTGCCAAGGCAATTGCACCAGTATTGTCATAAAAGATTTTCATTGGACCCGATGCACTAGGTATGACACCTAGATTGGATATGAACTCATTCATCCAGACTCCTTCATTTGCTGCTTCCGAAATAACTATGTACTCCGCTTCACATGTAGATCCCACCACGACGCTCTGCTTGGAGCTGCACCAACCGACAGCTCCACCATTCAATAAAAATATGTATCCGGTTTGTGACTTAGAGTCATACGGATCAGTGTCAAAGCTTGCATCGACGTAACCGTTTACGATGAGCTCTTTGTCACCTCCATAAACGAGAAACATATCCTTAGTCCTTTTCAGGATGTTCTTGACCGCTGTCCAGTGATCCACTCCTGGATTACTTTGGTACCTCCCTGCTAAACTAATAGCAAGGCACACATCAGGTCTGGTACACAGCATTGCATACATGATAGAACCTATGGCTGAAGCATAGGGAATGACTTTCATTTTCTCTCTATCTTCTGCAGTGGTCGGACACGACATTGAGTCTGACTCAACTTCACACCTTGTAACACATGCAAGAACCCTTTCTTTGCTTGATCCATTCTGAACTTCTTCAAAACTTCATCAAGGTATGTGCTTTGTGAAAGTACAATTAAGCATCTTGATCTATCTCTATAGATCTTGATGCCCAATATATAAGCAGCTTCACCGAGGTCTTTCATTGAAAAATTCTTATTCAAATATCCTTTTATGCTATTCAGAAATTCAGTATCATTTTTGATCAACAATATGTCATCCACATATAATATCAGAAATGCTACAGCGCTCCCACTCACTTTCTTGTAAATACGCGCTTCTCCAAAAGTCTGTATAAAACCATATGCTTTGATCACACTATCAAAGCGTATATTCCAACTCCGAGATGCTTGCACCCGTCCATAAATGGATCGCTGAAGCTTACACACTTTGTTAGCACCTTTTGGATCGACAAAACCTTCTGGTTGCATCATATACAACTCTTCTTTAAGATATCCATTAAGCAATGCAGTTTTGACATCCATTTGCCAAATTTCATAATCATAAAATGCGGCAATTGCTAACATGATTCGGATGGACTTATGCATCGCTACAGGTGAGAAGGTCTCATCGTAGTCAACTCCTTGAACTTGTCGAAAACCTTTTGCAACAAGTCGAGCTTTGTAGACAGTAATATTACCGTCAACGTCAGTCTTCTTGTTGAAGATCCATTTATTCTCTATGGCTTGCCGATCATTGGGCAAGTCAACCAAAGTCCACACTTTGTTCTCATACATGGATCCCATCTCAGATTTCATGGCCTCAAACCATTTCACGGAATCTGGGCTCATCATTGCTTCCTCATAGTTCGTACGTTTGCCATGGTCAAGTAACATGACCTCCAGAACAGGATTATCGTACCACTCTGGTGCGGATCATACTCTGGTTGAGCTATGAGGTACGGTAGTAACTTTATCAGAAGTTTCATGATCATCATCATTAGCTTCCTCACTTACTGGTGTAGGAATCACTGGAACTGATTTCTGTGATAAACTACTTTCCAATAAGGGAGCAAGTACAATTACCTCATCAAGTTCTACTTTCCTCCCACTCACTTCTTTTGAGAGAAACTCCTTCTCTAGAAAGGATCCATTCTTAGAAACAAATATCTTGCCTTCGGATCTGTGATAGAAGGTGTACCCAACAGTCTCCTTTGGGTATCCTATGAAGACACATTTCTCCGATTTGGGTTCGAGCTTATCAGGTTGAAGCTTTTTCACATAAGCATCACAGCCCCAAACTTTAAGAAACGACAACTTGGATTTCTTGCCAAACCATAGTTCATAAGGTGTCATCTCAATGGATTTTGATGGTGCCCTATTTAACGTGAATGCAGCCGTCTCTAAAGCATAACCCCAAAACGACAGCGGTAAATCAGTAAGAGGCATCATAGATCGCACCATATATAATAAAGTACGGTTACAACGTTCGGACACACCATTACGCTGTGGTGTTCCAAGTGGCGTGAGTTGCGAAACTATTCCACATTGTTTCAAATGAAGACCAAACTCGTAACTCAAATATTCTCCTCCACGATCATATTGTATAAACTTTATTTTCTTGTTACGATGATTTTCCACTTCACTCTGAAATTCTTTGAACTTTTCAAATGTTTCAGACTTTTCAAATGTTTTCACTTCACTCTAAAATTCTGCTCAAATCATCTGTGAAGGTCAGAAAATAACGATACCCACCACGAGCATCAACACTCATTGGACCGCATACATCAGTATGTATTATTTCCAATAAGTCTGTTGCTCGTTCCATTGTTCCGGAGAACAGAGTCTTAGTCATCTTGCCCATGAGGCATGGTTCACAAGCATCAAGTGATTCCAAAAGTCCATCATCATGGAGTTTCTTCATGCGCTTTACACCAATATGACCTAAACGGTAGTGCCACAAATAAGTTGCACTATCATTATTAAACTTATATCCTTTGGCTTCAACGCTATGAATATGTCACTACTGCAGGATGCTGCTAACGCGACACTACGATCAGAGACCCTTCAAGAAACTGTGTGCGATGCAATAATCGCAAACGGTGCTGTATGAAAACCATCAGAAATGATGCAAAACGTTTGCGATGAATGATACATCAAACACGGTTCAGATTATAGTTGTGTGTGCGATGAGGGGCATACGGTTGATCTGTACGAACTGTTTGTGATGAGACAGAACAACAAAAATGGGCAGCCAGATCAGGGTGTGTGCGATATACGACATACAGTTCACTCTGATGAACCGTTTGCGATGAGTGAGGTGAACACAAACGATTTGGCATAACAAGATGTGTGTGATACCCGGCAAATAGGTCGTTAATCAGAATTGTGTGTGCTCATTATAGACAACCCATACAGTCTTTTTTTGTGAATTGGGTGCTCGTCACTTCACACAGTTCAACAAAGCAACCCGTTGGCGATAATGTAGAAGATCTCTGTCGAATAAATATTACTAACCGTCTGCGATGAGATTGATAGGATAAACAAAGATATATACAATCTGCTTAATTTAGTCCTTCTTCTTCTTGTTGTTCTTGTTGGATGGCCCAGCGACATCGTCTTGGCGAGGATGATTCTTGCTGCTGACCGTTGGCTTTTCATCGCCGCCGCCGTCGTAATCGTCGTTGCTGTCATCCTCCTCCTCCTCGTTCGACCATTCCTCCTCCTCATCATCGTCGTCCTCTTCTTCGTCCTTCGACGGCTCCTCGTTCACCTGGTTGTCGTCTGACGACTCCGGAGGCGGCGTCCCTTCCATGAACCGGATATAATCGAGGTCTGGGCTCGACGCCGGACTCATGGAAGACGAGCGGGATGATTCCGATGTTGACCTATCATCAGGCGCCAGACTACTGGCCGAACTGTCGTCCTCGCTATCGCTCGACATGGCTGCAGAGTGTGTGCCAGTGTGTAGCGCGGCCTGCCGGGGATGATGAAGATGGTGGACACTTAAGTGGGGTATGCAGAGAAGAGGAACTGCCAATTGAAGCGGGGGTTAACGTATTATCTAACCGCTGATATAATCAACCGCAATTATTTGTACCCAGTCGCTCCAAATTTCCGGGGTTGCACATGACTCCTATTGGCTATTTGGCTGGTTTCCTTTTTCATGACAAAAACAAGGAACGAGTTTTGGGATTATGCACCGGTACCGGTACGAACAGAGTAGGACAGTTGTCAAGCAATACACTAAGCTCTTCTTATTGATAAAGCCAGTAATAATCAAACTAAAAAGGAAAAGAAAAAAGACAAAGAAAAATATCTGCACGAATCTTCGTGTAATATCAATGCCATAGGACCTAGATGTGCATTACTTAGAGCACATCTAGATCTGCTTTAGCAATACTTTCAAACAAAACCCCTAATCATCATTGCAAACAACGCATAGAACATGGCTAATGTGACAACCGCAACTACACATGCTAGTTCCTTCTTGTCTCTTGCTTTCATCTGTTGCCTGTGATTGATTCTTTCTTGCTTCATCGTACTGATTGTACATTCCAGATCAACCAGTTTCTTCTTCAGCTTTACGTTATCTTCTGCGAGCTTGGTGATAACACTCCGAGCCCTGCCATGCCATTCTTCATCCAGCCAGTTAACAAAGGCACAAGCCTCATATCCCTGCCAATGTTAAATAGTATTCTGGATGAGCGGTGGCATTAACTGAAGTAAAATGATGGACTTAATTAGCACTAACCTCTAAGGGGAAACTGAGAAACCGCCTGCCAATGTCGAATCCCTTCATGCATACACGTCGAGCGGGAGTGTGCACAACTCAGCTTTTGGTACTTCTCGGTGGCGCAAAACTCGGAGTCGAACTCGTGTTGCGGGAGTCTGGAGTCAAGCTCCGGACCCATTGGCAGATCGCTTTCCTGGGGGGGGGGGGTCATTCAGGACGGATTCAACAAGGATCTATACTTTGGACATGCTAAAAAAGATCGGGATAGATTGGAACCTGACAGGACGATCCGGATCCATAGTACACCTGCCTTCTGATGACCTTAGGCAAGTGCTCGACGGCGACTGCCGTCGTGGCGGTGATATGAGCAGGAGCAGCCGCACCGAAACCATCAGCACCACTCATCCGCATTCCCCCAATGCCAGCGCCACGCGAGGGAATTTGGAGGCTATTAGGGATTTGGGGGAAATGGGGAAACTCTGGAGATAAGCTAACGGTCGGGAACTACTAATGGCACTATATATATGTTGTATACGACACACTATTTGTACATGTCGTTTGTGTTAGGTATTACAATGTCACACACGATTTCCGCACCAAACCGTGTGAGAAGACAACGTAGGTTAGACACGGTTGCCGTTACATAACCGTATGTGATGTACTACCCTATCCATATAATTGAGTTACAGTGTGATACCATGTAAACAGCCGCTCTGCGGATATCCGTAGAAAAAAAAACAGCCGCTCTGCATATAGAGATGGCGGCGACGGCCTAGCCAGCGGCTACCGAAGAAGAGGTCAATCCTCGGTCGGTGGGCGGTGGCGGCGTCATAGGAGGTCAATCCTCGGTCTGCGGCGGGAGATAGGAGGAGCTCAACCATCGAGGTCGGCAGCGGCGTGATTCGAGGACATCCATCGCGGTCGATGGCGGGATAGTGGAGGTCGAACTTTAGGCGGTAGCCACACTAATCTTTGCTCCTCGACCTTGCTATCTCGGCGTGCTGCCGCATCGCGCTTGTCTGTCTGCTGGGTGGAGGTCGCCGCGCGGCTAATTAATTAAGGCATTCTTTTTGTGAGTGGCTTAATTAAGGTATTCAATTCGTAAGTGTAGTGTTGTACTAGTACTCTGCGTGTAAATTGACTGGCCATTAATTTTTGTCATTGCATGTCTGGATAACAACATGGAGCGCCCTCAGTAATTATTAGAACAAAACCTTGTGATTTATGCACGCATCTTTGGGCAGCAGTTAATCCGTGTATTAATGTTGTTGTTTTGTTTTTAATTACCATTCGTCTGCTGCAGATGGAACAATCTCGATGGATGAAGAGTCAGAAAACCGTAGATTTTATCAGTGGCGTTACAGAGTTCATGAATTTGGCTAAAAGTATAAAGAGGAGAATTGGTGATGCGGATTACATCCTGTGTCCATGTACTGATTGTGCCAATACAGAGTCACATGAAGTTGCAGATGTCCAGATGCACTTAGTCTCTAGGGGATTCATGGATGGATATACACGTTGGACCAGACACGGTGAAGAGGAGGTCATGGATGAAGATACCCAGGGCAGCGAGATGCCAAACCCCGATCAGTGTCACATGGATGTTGAATCTAACATCAGGGCAGAGGCGTCAAGCTACCAATGTAACACTGGAAAGCTGAAATGCCCACTGGAAAACCAAGACATCCACGCAGATGACGACGATCTTCATATGCCAGATTTTGCTGTTATGATTGCAGATTTCGAGGGCCCAGAAAAGGATATGATTGGGTACAAGGATCTGCCAACCATTGATGTGGACTCCAAGAAAGAATTGTATCCAGGTTGCAAAAAGAAATATTCTAGGCTGAGTGCCACCCTGGCGCTTCTCAGATTTAAAGTAGCAAACGGTCTATCAAATAAGGGCTTCACAGAGATGTTAGGTCTTTTGAAAGAAATTCTTACGGAAGATAATGTGCTCCCCAGAAGCACGAATGAAGTGAAGAAAATTGTTTGCCCATTGGAACTTGAAGTACAGAAGATACACGCTTGTGTGAATGATTGTATATTGTACTGTGGTGAGTACAAAGATTTTCGTGCATGTCCCACATGCAAGCATGCATGATACAAGCGTAGGAGAGCAAAGGACAAGTACAAATTGGATGACGAGATCAAGACAGGAATCCTGTTCAAGGTTGTTTGGTACTTGCCTTTAATTCCAAGGTTGAGACGTTTGTTTGCAAACCCTAGAGAGGCAAAGAGGTTGCGGTGGCATCATGATGAGCAAATTGCGGATAGGTTTATGAGGCACCCGAAAGATGGGGCTCAGTGGGAATTAATCGACAACAAGTTTGAAAAAATTGCCAAGGATCCTAGAAGTATAAGGCTTGAGGAGTGTACTGACGGGATGAATCCTTTTGGCGATATGAGCACCAATCACAACACATGGCTGGTGCTTCTGTGCATATATAACCTAGCTCCTTGGTTGTGTATGAAGAAAAAACACATTATGATGTCAATGATTATCCAAGGCCCGAAGCAACCTGGAAATGACATCGACATTTACTTTCAACTACTGGTAGAAGAACTGCTGACAGTGTGGATAGATGCGCCTGCTGTAAAATGTTATGATGCTTACAGAAAGGAGATTTTCGATCTACATGTGATGCTGGTGCACACCATTCAAGATATGACGGCATTAGGCAACACATCGAGGCAGAAAAGAAGGGGAGATGTAGGGTGTGTCACATGCATGGATAGGACAACTAGCAGAAGACTTCCCAACTCGTGCAAAATAGTGTATTTGCGTCATCGTAGGTTCTTAAGGAAAAATCACCCATACCGAAAGATGAAAGCTGAATTTGATGGTACGGCAGAGGCAGCTGAGGGCCCAAGACCCTATGAAGGGGAGGTGGTCCACAACATGGCTAAAAAATTAATGTTGTGCTTGGCAAGAACCACCCTTTGACGGTGAAACTAATACCCAAGGATCAAGTGTTTAAGAAGAAATCAGTGTTCTAAAAATTACCTTACTGGGAGATTCTACGTGTACGTCACTGCATCGATGTCATGCATGTAGAGAAGAACGTATGTGAAAGCATCCTCGGCACTCTGCTCAAGATTAAAGGTAAAAGAAAGGATGGTGATGGTTCATGGCTCAATATGCTTGCTGATCAATCACAACGCAAGAGTGAAGCACAAGATGATGACAAATTCATCAAAGCTTGCCAGTGTTACAATTTCGGTACAAAAGAAGCAACACAGTTCTTCACCTATTTGTTGTCAGTTAAGACACCCTCTTTCTACTCCGCAAACATCAGAAGTCTCGTGGATGTGAGCTTAGGTAAAATGAAGTTGGGACACATGAAGCCACATGATTGCCACGTAATGTTGACACAAATCCTCCTGGTGGCCATCAGGAATCTGATGGACAAAGATATAAGAAACACACTCATTGACCTATGTGATTTCTTCAACCAACTATGGCAGAAAGTTGTAAATCTTGAAGAGTTGGATCATATGCAAGATGATATTGCAAGAATATTGTCCAACCTAGAGATGTTTTTCCCACCATCATTCTTTGATGTCATGGTCCATCTCACTGTGCACCTTGTCGACGAGATAAAGTATTGTGGTCCTGTGTTTCTTCGCAACATGTATCCCTTCGAGTGGTTCATGGAATACCGAAGCGCTTTTGTCGGAACCGAAACCATCGAGAGGCAAGCATCCTACAAGGTCATACCGCGGAGCAGGTGGTTGAGTTTTGCACCGAATACATGAAACAAAGACCTGTAGGTTTGCCCCTCTCTCGCCACGAGGGAAGGCTAAAAGGTAAGCCGGTCCTTGCTGGCACGCAAATGGCTGCACTCGGAGAATTGGCAGAGAAAGCCCATTTGACGGTACTGCTTAACAGTCCAGTTTTCATCGCTTATGCCGAAGAACACTTGGTGGAGGTATGCCAAAGCTTATTACCAATGGTGCCTTCATCAGAAGTGGAGATGAAGGAGCACACTAAGAAGTACGCCAAATGGCTGAAGAATCATTTGGCACAAGGATCCATCGATGACATTGCTACGTGGTTGGCACAAAAGCCATCACCTACGGTGTTGACGTACCAAGTATATGACATAAATGGATGTTGGGGAACGCAGTAATTTCAAAAAATTTCCTACGCACACGCAAGATCATGGTGATGCACAGCAACGAGAGGGGAGAGTGTTGTCTACGTACCAACGCAGACCGACTGCGGAAGCGATCACACAACGTAGAGGAAGTAGTTGTACGTCTTCTTTCCGATCCGACCGATCCAAGCACCGTTACTCCGGCACCTCCGAGTTCTTAGCACACGTTCAGCTCGATGACGATCCCCGGGCTCCGATCCAGCAAAGCTTCGGGGAGGAGTTCCGTCAGCACGACGGCGTGGTGACGATCTTGATGTACTACCAACGCAGGGCTTCGCCTAAGCACTACAATGGTATGATCGAGGTGGAATTTGGTGGCAGGGGCACCGCACACGGCTAAGGAACGATCTCAAGGATCAACTTGTGTGTCTTGGGGTGTCCCCTGCCCCCGTATATAAAGGTTGGAGGAGGGGGGCTGGCCGGCCAAGTTGAGGGAGGCGCAGGAGGAGTCCTACTCCTACCGGGAGTAGGACTCCCCCCTCCAATCCTAGTCCAACTAGGAATCCTTCAAAGGGGAGAGAGAGAGAGAGGTGGCCGGCCCCTCTCCTAGTCCTAATAGGACTAGGGAGAGGGGGGGAGGCGCAGCCCTATGTGGGCTGCCCTCTCACCTTTCCACTAAGGCCCATGTTGGCCCATTTGGCTCCCGGGGGGTTCCGGTAACCCTCCCGGTAATCCGGTAAAATCCCGATTTCACCCGGAACACTTCCGATGTCCAAACATAGGCTTCCAATATATCAATCTTTACGTCTCGACCATTTCGAGACTCCTCGTCATGTCCGTGATCTCATCCGGGACTCCGAACAACCTTCGGTACATCAAAATGCATAAACTCATAATAACTATCATCGTAACGTTAAGCGTGCGGACCCTACGGTTCGAGAACAATGTAGACATGACCGAGACACGTCTCCGGTCAATAACCAATAGCGGGACCTGGATGCCCATATTGGCTCCTACATATTCTACGAAGATCTTTATCGGTCAGACCGCATAACAACATACGTTGTTCCCTTTGTCATCGGTATGTTACTTGCCCGAGATTCGATCGTCGGTATCCAATACCTAGTTCAATCTCGTTACCGGCAAGTCTCTTTACTCGTTCCGTAATACATCATCTCACAACTAACATATTAGTTGTAGTGCTTGCAAGGCTTATGTGATGTGCATTACCGAGAGGGCCCAGAGATACCTCTCCGACAATCGGAGTGACAAACCCTAACCTCGAAATACGCCAACCCAACATCTACCATTGGAGACACCTGTAGTACTCCTTTATAATCACCCAGTTATGTTGTGACGTTTGGTAGTACCCAAAGTGTTCCTCCGGTAAACGGGAGTTGCATAATCTCATAGTTATAGGAACATGTATAAGTCATGAAGAAAGCAATAGCAACATACTAAACGATCGGGTGCTAAGCTAATGGAATGGGTCATGTCAATCAGATCATTCAACTAATGATGTGACCTCGTTAATCAAATAACAACTCTTTGTTCATGGTTAGGAAACATAACCATCTTTGATTAACGAGCTAGTCAAGTAGAGGCATACTAGTGACACTCTGTTGGTCTATGTATTCACACATGTATTATGTTTCCGGTTAATACAATTCTAGCATGAATAATAAACATTTATCATGATATAAGGAAATAAATAATAACTTTATTATTGCCTCTAGGGCATATTTCCTTCAGTCTCCCACTTGCACTAGAGTCAATAATCTAGTTCACATCGCCATGTGATTTAGCAGCAATAGTTCATATCACCATGTGATTAACACCCATAGTTCACATCGTCATGTGACCAACACTCAAAGGGTTTACTAGAGTCAGTAATCTAGTTCACATATCTATGTGATTAACACCCAAAGAGTACTAAGGTGAGATCATGTTTTGCTTGTGAGATAATTTTAGTCAACGGGTCTGTCACATTCAGATCTGCAAGTATTTTGCAAAATTCTTTGTCTATAATGCTCTGCAAGGAGCTACTCTAGCTAATTGCTCCCACTTTCAATATGTATCCAGATTGAGACTTTAGATTCATCTGGATCAGTGTCAAAAACTTGCATCGACGTAACCCTTTACGACGAACCTTTTTGTCACGTCCATAATCGAGAAACATATCCTTATTTCACTAAGGATAATTCTGACCGCTGTCCAGTGATCTACTCCTAGATCACTATTGTACTCCCTTGCTAAATCAGTGCAGGGTATACAATAGATCTGGTATACAGCATGACATACTTTATAGAACCTATGGCCAAGGCATAGGGAATGACTTTCATTCTCTTTCTATCTTCTGCCGTGGTCGGGCTTTGAGTCTTACTCAACTTCACACCTTATAATACAGGCAAGAAACTTTTTCTTTGACTGTTCCGTTTTGAACTACTTCAAAAATCTTGTCAAGGTATGTACTTATTGAAAAACCTTATCAAGCATCTTGATCTATCTCTATAGATCTTGATGCTCAATATGTAAGCAGATTCATTGAAGTCTTTCTTTGAAAAACTCCTTTCAAACACCCCTTTATGCTTTACAGAATAATTCTACATTATTTCCGATCAACAATATGTCATTCACATATACTTATCAGAAATGTTGTAGTGCTCCCACTCACTTTCTTGTAAATACAGGCTTCACCGCAAGTCTGTATAAAACTATATGCTTTGATCAACTTATCGAAGCATGTATTCCAACTCTGAGATGCTTGTACCAGTCCATAGATGAATCGCTGGAGCTTGCAAATTTTGTTAGCACCTTTAGGATTGACAAAACCTACTGGTTGCATCATATACAACTCTTCTTTAAGAAATCCATTAAGGAATATAGTTCTGTTTATCCATTTGCCAGATTTCATAAAATGCGGCAATTGCTAACATGATTCGGACAGACTTAAGCATAGATACGAGTGAGAGAATCTCATCGTAGTCAACACCTTGAACTTGTCGAAAACCTTTTGCGACAATTCTGGCTTTGTAGATAGTAACACTACTATCAACGTCCGTCTTCCTCTTGAAGATCCATTTATTTTTATGGCTTGCCGATCATCGGGCAAGTCAACCAAAGTCCATACTTTGTTCTCATACATGGATCATATCTCAGATTTCATGGCTTCAAGCCACTTTGCGGAATCTGGGCTCACCATCGCTTCTTCATAGTTCGTAGGATCATCATGATCTAGCAGCATGACTTCCAGAACTGGATTACCGTACCACTCTGGTGCGGATCTCACTCTGGTTGATCTACGTGGTTCAGTAGTATCTTGTCCTGAAGCTTCATGATCATCATCATTAGCTTCCTCACTGATTGGTATAGGTGTCGCAGAAACAGTTTTCTGTGATGTACTATTTTCCAATAAGGGAGCAGGTACAGTTACCTCGTCAAGTTCTACTTTCCTCCCACTCACTTCTTTCGAGAGAAACTCCTTCTCCAGAAAGTTTCCGAATTTAGCAGCAAAAGTCTTGCCTTCGGATCTGTGATAGAAGGTGTATCCAATAGTTTCCTTTGGATATCCTATGGAGATGCACTTCTCCGATTTGAGTTTTGAGCTTATCAGGATGAAACTTTTTCATATAAGCATCGCAACTCCAAACTTTAAGAAACGACAACTTTGGTTTCTTGCCAAACCATAGTTCATAAGGTGTTGTCTCGACGGATATAGGTGGTGCCCCTTTTTAACGTGAATGCAGCTGTCTCTAATGCATGACCCCAAAAACAATAGTGGTAAATCGGTAAGAGACATCATAGATTGCACTATATCCAATAAAGTACGGTTATGACGTTCGGACACACCATTATGATGTGGTGTTCCAGGTGGCGTGAGTAGTGAAACTATTTCACATTGTTTTAACTGAAGACCAAACTCGTAACTCAAATATTTGTCTCCGTGATCAGATCGTAGAAACTTTATTTTCTTGTCACGATGTTTTTCACTTCACTCTGAAATTCTTTGAACTTTTCAAATGTTTCAGACTTATGTTTCATCAAGTAGATATACTCATATCTGCTCAAATTATTTGTGAAGATCAGAAAATAATGATACATGTCGCGAGCCTCAATATTCATCGGATCACATACATCAGTATGTATGATTTCCAACAAATCTTTTCTCGCTCCATTGTTCCGGAGAACGGCGTTTTAGTCATCTTGCCCAAAAGGCATGGTTCGCAAGCATCAAGTGATTCATAATCAAGTGATTCTGAAAGCCCATCAGCATGGAGTTTCTTCATGCGCTTTACACCAATATGACCTAAATGGCAGTGCTACAAATAAGTTGCACTATCATTATTAACTTTGCATCTTTTGGTTTCAATATTATGAATATGTGTATTATTAAGATCGAGATCCAATGAACTATTTTCATTGGGTGTGTAACCATATAAGGTTTTATTCATGTAAACAGAACAACAATTTATTCTTTTACTTAAATGAATAACCGTATTACAATAAACATGATCAAATCATATTCATGCTCAACGCAAACACCAAATAACACTTATTTAGGTTCAACACTAATCCCGAAAGTATAGGGAGTGTGCGATGATGATCATATCAATCTTGGAACCACTTCCAACACACATCGTCACTTCACCCTTAACTAGTCTCTGTTTATTCGGCAACTCCCGTTTCGAGTTACTAAACTTAGCAACTGAACTAGTATCAAATACTAAGGGTTTGCTATAAACACTAGTAAAGTACACATCAATAACATGTATATCAAATATACTTATGTTCACTTTGCCATCCTTCTTATCCGCCAATCACTTGGGGTAGTTCCGCTTCCAGTGACCAGTCCCTTTGCATTAGAAGCACTTAGTCTCAGGCTTAGGATCAGACTTGGGCTTCTTCACTTGAGCAGCAACTTGCTTGCCGTTCTTTTGAAGTTCCCCTTCTTCCCTTTGCCCTTTTTCTTGAAACCAGTGATCTTGTCAACCATCAACACTTGATGTTTTTCTTGATTTCTACCTTCGTTGATTTCAGCATCACGAAGAGCTTGGGAGTTGTTTCCGTTATCCCTTGCATATTATAGTTCATCACGAAGTTCTACTAACTTGGTGATGGTGACTAGAGAATTCTGTCAATCACTATCTTATCTGGAAGATTAACTCCCACTTGATTCAAGCGATTGTAGTACCCAGACAATCTGAGCACATGCTCACTAGTTGAGCGATTCTCCTCCATCTTTTAGCTATAGAACTTGTTGGAGACTTCATATCTCTCAACTCGGGTATTTTCTTGAAATATTAACTTCAACTCCTGGAACATCTCATATGGTCCATGACGTTCAAAACGTCTTTGAAGTCCTGATTCTAAGCCATTAAGCATGGTGCACTAAACTATCAAGTAGTCATCATATTGAGCTAGCCAAATGTTCATAACGTTTGCATCTGCTCCTGCAATAGGTCTGTCACCTAGCGGTGCATCAAGGACATAATTCTTCTGTGCAGCAATGAGGATAAACCTCAGATCACGGATCCAATCCGCATCATTGCTACTAACATCTTTCAATACAATTTTCTCTAGGAACATATCAAAAATAAACACAGGGAAGCAACAACGCGAGCTATTGATCTACAACATAATTTGCAAAATACTACCAGGACTAAGTTCATGATAAATTTAAGTTCAATTTAATCATATTACTTAAGAACTCCCACTTAGATAGACATCCCTCTAATCCTCTAAGTGATCACGTGATCCAAATCAACTAAACCATAACCGATCATCACGTGAGATGGAGTAGTTTTCAATGGTGAACATCAATATGTTGATCATATCTACTATATGATTCACGCTCGACCTTTCGGTCTCTGTGTTCCGAGGCCATATCTGTATATGCTTTGCTCGTCAAGTATAACCTGAGTATTCCGCGTGTGCAACTGTTTTGCACCCGTTGTATTTGAACGTAGAGCCTATCACACCCGATCATCACGTGGTGTCTCAGCACGAAGAACTTTTGCAACGGTGCATACTCAGGGAGAACACTTCTTGATAATTTAGTGAGAGATCATCTTATAATGCTACCGTCAATCAAAGCAAGATAAGATGCATAAAAGGATAAACATCACATGCAATCAATATAAGTGATATGATATGGCCATCATCATCTTGTGCTTTGTGATCTCCATCTCCGAAGCACCGTCATGATCACCATCGTCACCGGCGCGACACCTTGATCTCCATCGTAGCGTCGTTGTCGTCTCGCCAATCTTATGCTTCCACGACTATCACTACCGTTTAGTAATAAAGTAAAGCATTACATCGCGATTGCATTGCATACAATAAAGCGACAACCATATGGCTCCTGCCAGTTGCCGATAACTCGGTTACAAAACATGATCATCTCATACAATAAAATCAGCATCATGCCTTGACCATATCACATCACAACATACCCTGCAAAAACAAGTTAGACGTTCTCTACTTTGTTGTTGCAAGTTTTACGTGGCTGCTACGGGCTTAAGAAAGAACTCATCTCACCTACGCATCAAAACCACAACGATAGTTCGTCAAATAGACTCCGTTTTAACCTTCTCAAGGACCGGGCGTAGTCACACTTGGTTCAACTAAAGTTGGAGAGACAGTCTTCCGCAAGCCATCTATGTGCAAAGCACGTCGAGGGAACCGGTCTCGCGTAAGAGTACGCGTAAGGTTGGTCCGGATTGTCTCAACCAACAATACCGCCGAACCAAAGTATGACATGCTGGTAGGCAGTATGACTTGTATCGCCCACAACTCACTTGTGTTCTACTCGTGCATATAACATCAAACCATAAAACCAGGCTCTGATACCACTGTTGGGGAACGCAGTAATTTCAAAAATTTTCCTACGCACACGCAAGATCATGGTGATGCACAGCAACGAGAGGGGAGAGTGTTGTCTACGTACCAACGTAGACCGACTGCGGAAGCGATCACACAATGTAGAGGAAGTAGTCATACGTCTTCTTTCCGATCCGACCGATCCAAGCACCGTTACTCCGGCACCTCCGAGTTCTTAGCACACGTTCAGCTCGATGACGATCCCCGGGCTCCGATCCAGCAAAGCTTCGGGGAGTTCCGTCAGCACGACGGCGTGGTGACGATCTTGATGTACTACCGACGCAGGGCTTCGCCTAAGCACTACAACGGTATGATCGAGGTGGAATTTGGTGGCAGGGGGCACCGCACACGGCTAAGGAACGATCTCAAGGATCAACTTGTGTGTCTTGGGGTGTCCCCTGCCCCCGTATATAAAGGTTGGAGGAGGGGGGCTGGCCGGCCAAGTTGAGGGAGGCGCAGGAGGAGTCCTACTCCTACCGGGAGTAGGACTCCCCCCTCCAATCCTAGTCCAACTAGGAATCCTTCAAAGGGGAGAGAGAGAGAGAGGTGGCCGGCCCCTCTCCTAGTCCTAATAGGACTAGGGAGAGGGGGGGAGGCGCAGCCCTATGTGGGCTGCCCTCTCACCTTTCCACTAAGGCCCATGTTGGCCCATTTGGCTCCCGGGGGGTTCCGGTAACCCTCCCGGTAATCCGGTAAAATCCCGATTTAACCCGGAACACTTCCGATGTCCAAACATAGGCTTCCAATATATCAATCTTTACGTCTTGACCATTTCGAGACTCCTCGTCATGCCCGTGATCTCATCCGGGACTCCGAACAACCTTCGGTACATCAAAATGCATAAACTCATAATAACTGTCATCGTAACGTTAAGCGTGCGGACCCTATGGTTCGAGAACAATGTAGACATGACCGAGACACGTCTCCGGTCAATAACCAATAGCGGGACCTGGATGCCCATATTGGCTCCTACATATTCTACGAAGATCTTTATCGGTCAGACCGCATAACAACATACGTTGTTCCCTTTGTCATCGGTATGTTACTTGCCCGAGATTCGATCGTCGGTATCCAATACCTAGTTCAATCTCGTTACCGGCAAGTCTCTTTACTCGTTCCGTAATACATCATCTCACAACTAACATATTAGTTGTAGTGCTTGCAAGGCTTATGTGATGTGCATTACCGAGAGGGCCCAGAGATACCTCTCCGACAATCGGAGTGACAAACCCTAACCTCGAAATACGCCAACCCAACATCTACCATTGGAGACACCTGTAGTACTCCTTTATAATCACCCAGTTACGTTGTGACGTTTGGTAGTACCCAAAGTGTTCCTCCGATAAACGGGAGTTGCATAATCTCATAGTTATAGGAACATGTATAAGTCATGAAGAAAGCAATAGCAACATACTAAACGATCGGGTGCTAAGCTAATGGAGTGGGTCATGTCAATCAGATCATTCAACTAATGATGTGACCTCGTTAATCAAATAACAACTCTTTGTTCATGGTTAGGAAACATAACCATCTTTGATTAACGAGCTAGTCAAGTAGAGGCATACTAGTGACACTCTGTTGGTCTATGTATTCACACATGTATTATGTTTCCGGTTAATACAATTCTAGCATGAATAATAAACATTTATCATGATATAAGGAAATAAATAATAACTTTATTATTGCCTCTAGGGCATATTTCCTTCAATGGATACACATTCTACACTAAGGAACGTGATAAGAAGACCTCGTATCAGAACAGCTCTGTTCGAATAGAATGCATGACTGTAAATGAAGCTGATAAAAGGGTATACTATGGACCAATAAAGAGATTTGGGAGCTTCACTATGTGAAAGTTAAGGTGGGTTTATTCAGGTGCGCATGGATCCCTCTTGGTCAGGTAAGGATTGATGACTACAGGAAGACCTGTGTTAACAAGACAACAATGACATATCACACAGACCCATTCATTCTTGCAAGTGATGCTACCCGGATTTTCTTTGTGGAAGACCCCTTGCATAAGAACGGCCATTTAGCGATGCATGGGAAGAGAAGGGTACTAGGTGTCAACGATCTTGCCGATGAGGACGAGTACGATGAATTTGATGAGTTGCCTACCAGGGAATCACGCACCCGTGCAACAGAGCAGCGTAAAATCATCAAAAACTCCAAGTTCATTCGGGGTCAACTTAATGATCCCAGTTCCCCCATGTACATGGGAATTAAGACATGAGACTAGTATTTATGCCTACCCCGCAACTTAATTCGTTCAATTTAGAACTATCGTGTGTATTGAATTTGTGAGTTATGCCCGGTTTTCTGTTGATGTAAGAACCGTTAATATGTTGACCTTGATATGCTGTCAGCTCAGGCAATGAATATGAACTGTTTTTTGTTGTTGTTGTTGTTGTTATTATTATTATTATTATTATTATTATTATTATTATTATTATTATTATTATTATTATTATTATTATTATTATTATTATTATTATATCACAGAGGTAGCACACTCAATTGATCTCACTACAGTATGTGTGAACAAATATATGTAATCTGGTTTGCGAATAGCACACGGTTCATTGATGAAAGCCGTGTGCCGACCAAACCCCGCCACCCTGCCCACGATCTGAGTTGTGCTTTCTGATTGGCCAGAACCCAAACCCCATGGATCGTATGTCTGCACCGTTGGATGCTCGCAGATTGAATGTCGATCCTCATCCCTTTCGACAACACATGCAATTCCAGTTGTAATTTTATTTTTATGCACAAAATGCACGTTAATCTCAAAAATGTCTTAAATATAGCTAACGATACCTCAAATGCGCCAAAAAAAAATCAAACACATGGTACATTGGTGATTGCGTACCATGAGGAAATTTTTATGAGGCCAAACAATGAAGTCACCGGCCACAGGAGTTTGAATTGACACGTCTCCTTTTGGAAAACCATGATCCTTCATGTGAGATGCTTCGGTTTGGAAGGAGTGGTCATCAAAACTTGTGCCAAACTTTACCAATTTTTTTCCACGGGGTCGTGAGAGCACACCATAGGCACACATCGATTTTGATGATGTCCGAACTCCATCTGAATTTCCTGTAATTAAAATACCAACTAGTCCTACGCCAGTGGCCACACCTTGTGGCCGAAATGTTTGAAACTAACAAGCTGTATGTAGTTTGCCCAGTAGGATGTGAGACTAGTTGGTATTTTAATTAGTGAGGTAGTGGCCGCACCTTTCCAGTAGGATGTGAGACTAGTTTGCCCAGTAGGATGTGAGACTAGTTAGTAGAGCCATCTACAACACGAGACCCAAGACACTTTGTGAGGATGTAAGGTGGGCCAACTATTGATAAACTAGTATGTATGTAAAACTTATTATTGTACATGCCCGCTAAGAGGTTGGCTGTATATGACATGGCAACTTATTATAGCCGACCCTTGGCTGTATTATTAACCATGCTCTTAGTGAGGTAGCTAGTATATCATAGACGACTAGCTAGCTAGTATCAGATCACTAGCCACAGTGGGAGTAACTTCAGCAGTAACATCGACTCCAACTTAGCAAACTTGCTTATGTGGCAATAAATTAATGAGGAGAGAGATAATTTTAATAACTTAGCTAGTTACTATAACATCACATGTCCCAATGCAATATGAGTCTATAACCTAATAAATGAAGCTTTGCATTAAACTACACCTATATTACTACCCACTATGAAGGTAGTAACATATATAGTCTAGGGATATGTGTATTTTACTAATGTACTCTCCATTGTGGCTATTCTCATACTACCTCCTTTCCGGTTTAACTGTGTGCCACATCATCCAAAAAGTCTAGTTGGCATGCATCGTACCGCTTGATACTCCCATATTATGACCAACCTTATTAGGGTGGCCATAGTGGGGGCATCATAGCCGGTATATCATGCACTCAGGAATATAAAATATGATGATGTGGCAAAGAAGCAGTAACATATGTAGATACCGTAGCATATATATATAAACAATAAATGCTATACTACTTTGTGTCATGCATGGCCATAAATACGGTCATCTATGATATACCCCCTCTGTAAACTAATATAAGAGCGTTTAGGTCACTATTTTAGTAATCTAAATGCTCTTATATATATTAGTTACAGAGGGAGCTAGTACTACTCTATGATACTATATATGCACTATGAAGGTACGTCCATACTCTATGATACTATATACTGTTAGTTTACAGAGGGAGCTAGTATATGACACTCTCCATCATACTCTTGATTTCTTACCATGGAAAAACATTAGAGGCGAAACGATGAACTCATGTTTTCAGTCGAACAAAAATATGATGTTAGGTAATGTAAATGTTTTCAAAGAGCACACGGTTCACTCACGAAAGCCGTGTGTCCACTAAACCATGGCCGATGAACCCCCACCCCTCCGCCACGCGCGCGATCTAAGTCGTGCTTTCTGATTGGCCAGAACCCAAACCCCACAAATCATATGTCTGCACCTTTGGATTCTCCTTGATCGAACGGCCATCCTCATCCCTTTCGACAACACATGTACATGTTTTCAAATAGCCCCTCCCCAAAAAATGTTTTCAAATAGCACACGGTTCATACACGAAAGCCGTGTGCCTACCAAACCTAGGCTGATGCCCCCCCTCGCTGCGCACGCAATCTGAGTCGTGCGTTCTGATTGGCTAGAACCCAAACCCCACGGATCATACATCTGCACTACTGGATGCTCCCAGATCAAACGACAATCCTCATCCCTTTCGATAGGAAATGCAATCCGGCTAGGAATTTATTTATATGCCAACATGGATGGTAAATGCCAAAAAATGTCTGACATATAGCACACGAGACCTGAAATGCACCAGCAAATCAAACCCGTGGTAAAATTGTGATTGGTTTACGTGGGAAAAATTTAGAGGCAAAACGATGAACTCACATCTTCATTTCAAACAAAATTATTCTGTTTGTGCACACGAGCGCTTAGAGGCAACCGTTTGCATAGGCCTTTCCGCGCGCGCGGCGACCGGGGATATTTTTCACCCTTTTCATCTAGGCCGCCAACACCCGGAGTCCCCAACACCCCCATCGTCCGCCTGCGTCTCACTCAACTAGTCCACCCAATCTCCTTCGCTAGCTCCCCTCCCACCAGATCCACAATGGAACCCTCTCCGGCGCCGCCGTGCTCACCCCGGCCGTGTGCCCGCTCTTCGGCGTCAAGCCTACCTCCACTGCCGTTCCCAACACGTGGCAGCCCGCACCTCGCCGTCTTTGTTTGCTCGCCAGCCACCCTCAAGCATATCGATGCAGTAACCCTCGCCTCTCCTATGGTCCGGCCGGGTTTGCATTAAGAATCCTGTTAGTTACTGCTCTCCATCGCGGTGAGGCATATTTCCTCGCAATCCTTCTTCCAATTTCGTTCTGTATGTACCCAAATTGGCTATAAAATAACGGAGAGCGTATATATGTTCATTATCTACCTTCCTTACTACATATAAGATGTACTTGTTCCAATAAGTTATTACCTATTTACAGATCGCGGGTGCCCGAGTCACACAAACTTAACAAATTAGTCGTACATTTTCTAAATTATTGCATGGCATGTTTAGAAAGCTTGATACCAAGTTGTTAGTTTTATGCTTATCCTCCTTTCCTGAGTTTCGCATGTGTTCTCTATAGATGCCGAGTAGCAGCGAAAACACTCATTCAGGCCATGTATCTTCATCTGTTTCAGACAACCCCATGTCTTCAGCAGATTGTGAGGGATCAAGTAGTCTTGAACGGGATAGAGCTGCAAAAATTACCCTTCCGGTCAGTACACAGAGGAATGCTCCAAGGAATCCCACACACCAGCCTAAAGGTGTATATGAAGTTACCGAGATTGACTTAAAGTCCTGGGCTCCAACTAAACCAGATAAAGCACGCATGAGGTTCAGGAGTGTGTGTGTGGATTTGTTGGCAGGGCAAGGGTCAACATTAATCTGCCAGGGTTTCGGAAGGCTGACACAAAAACACAGTGAAGGATAGTCTGGGAGATCATGGATCACTTCAACATTCCAGAGCAGTGGAGAATGCAGGTGGAACACGCTGCACTGAAGAAGGCTAGGGATGCTTGGAGAAATTGAAAGCACATGCTTTACAAGAAGTACTTGAGTGAAGTAAAGGACCCAATCCCCGCATAACCCCAAATTACAAAGGCATATTGGGAAGAATTCAAAAGGGTCAGGTGTAACGCCCCGGACACACCCGCCGGTGGTCGTTACTCCAGCAGGATCTAGACTGGCCCCACAGATCAATACTAGTCTTTTCTGCGCACTTTGTCCTCACTCGTGCGCACCCGGGAGCAACTTCTCGGTCGGTCACCCATCCTAACACTACTCCAAGCTGAGCACGCTTAACTTTTGAGTTCTATCCGAATGGGATCGCGAAAATGAAGGAATTCCTTATTGATATGAGTAGTCTATCATCCCTAATAAGCTAGGCTATCACATACACCCCCACTCAGAGGAACCGACGTCCTCGTCGGGCCACAGGAACGTTCCCTCTTGGCACAACCGTCTGTGCATCTAGTCCGGTACATGTACCATGCCGTGTGCCACGACGGGTCACAAACGTCATGAACAACATGAGCGTGCACCTGTCCGCAAACATTCGTGTAACCGCGAGGGTCGGCTCTGATACCAACTTGTAACGCCCCAGACACACCCGCTGGTGGTCGTTACTCCTAGCAGGATCTAGACTGGCCCCACAGATCAATACTAGTCTTTTCTGTGCACTTTGTCCTCACTCGTGCGCACCCGGGAGCAACTTCCCGGTCGGTCACCCATCCTAACACTACTCCAAGCTGAGCACGCTTAACTTTGGAGTTCCGTCCGAATGGGATCGCGGAAAAGAAGGAATTCCTTATTGATATGAGTAGTCTATCATCCCTAATAAGCTAGGCTATCACAAGGGCAACTCCAGAGTTTGCTGAGAAGAGTTTCAAGCAATCAGAACTTCAGAAGAAGAACATACACCCCCATCGTATGGGTGTGGCAGGATACTATGTCATGAAACTGATATGGGAACAGGAGGACAAAGAAGCAGTAGCGGCGGGTGGGAATCCAGCCTTTAGTGAAATCAGGGGTGAACACAAAGAGGCGTGATGACAGAACTTATTACTTTGAAAACGCACTTGACGCCGAACTGTATGAAGTGATGGTAGAGGCTTTGATCCCTGGAAGATTCTACAGGAACTCAGGGCCATGTGACATTCTGTCCATTGCTCTGGAGACAAAAGAGCCCCCTGGCCGTGCAAGGGGTATAGGTGTTAATGTCCCGCACAAGAGGACTTTCACACTCAGCAAAGAAGAGAGGCTCGGCATGAAAAAAGCGATGAGTGAAATGAAGCAGAATGCATTGTTTGAAAAGTTGAAGAAGGAGATTTATCCGGCTGTTCGAAAGGATGTTGAGGAGTCAATGATGATGCAGAAGACTCTAACACTGACAGATAGCCAGCAGATGTGAGGGGAGGCGGGCATGGATGATGCTGCTTATTGTGCGACAACACTACACAAGAGTACCTGTGCATCAGCTGACCCCAACGACACTGAGACTACAGTTGCTCGTGATGATGCTATATCTGATCTATCTGGAATGAAAGACAGACTGAAGGGCGTGCTTACACATTATGAAGGTACATTAAAATGTGCAACAACCTGGGTTTGCCCACCCTTCTTGGAAGATGGCCTCTTCTTGGACAATGTGCCATTGAAGCCGAGCTGTGTGAAGTGCTACGTGACTGAAGTAAAGCCTGGATTCAATGAATTTGTCCCGAAGAATGTCCTAGGAGACTTCAATGAGCAAAGGGCCTTGGGAGAAACACTATTACATCACATAAAGTGGCCATGAAAGGAAATAGAGTTCATCGATGAGATTCCTGAAGCCCCGCCAAGAGCAACCACTGTCGCCCCTCAACCGATGATGCTCTCCTTGCCACAGCAGCTCTCGCGGGTTGATGCATCAACCTGTGATCACCCGACCCGACTTTGTGGCATACATGCCATGTCGTCCTCTTCCCCAAAGCAGTTAGTGGAAAGGCCTACAACTGCTGATGACGCACCACCGTTTCAGATGTCGGACGCTGAAGCAGCGGGGGGAGACCGAGCTGCAGCACATGCTCAGCAGACCAACCTGGTGGAATAGACTACTAAGCAGTCTGATGCTTCAAAACCATCTGCTAAGCAGTCTGTAGGTCCAGAACCGACTGCCCATCAGTCTGTCGGTCCGTAGGCGCATGATCAGCATACCAATGCGTCAGCACTTCCTGCTCAGCAAACCAACACGTTGTCACGACCTCCTCAGCACACCGACAAGTTGGCACCACCTACGCAGAAACCCGTCATAGCTTCAACGCATGGTCAGTAGTCCGATGCCTCTGCTCCTACAACCCACCAGTCCGTCACAGTAGCACCGCCAGCTCAGCGGTCTGAAATAGATAAACCGTCTGCTAAGAAGTCCGTCCAAGCTTCACTGTCTGCTTGGCAGTCTACCTTGCAGGCAACCAGACGTTCTTCCAGAAATGCTTCAAGTACCAAGAAGGAAGTGGCCAAAAAGGCTACAACCATGACCACGAGGAAGGGCAGTGGGAGAGTGAAGAGGAAACATAACGACTACCTCTTACTTAAAGCACTCATCGCCCAGAACCAAATTAACAGTAGCTTGTTCGAATCGGGGAGTAATATTATTTCTGATGCCATGGATGATGAAGAAGTAGAATTGTTGCTTGCTAAAAGTAAATCAGACATACTTGAAGCACAAAATTACGTCCATGGCCAGCCATTTCTTGTTGGCGAATATTTTGATGAGTGCAGCCCCAGTTGTTGCGAGTTACATGAATATTGCATGGATCAAATGTCAGCAGGTTATCATGCTTTGCTAGTCCACTACAATAGACATCATTTCCGACACGATGCTGGTTCCATCAATGTGAGTTTCAAGGACTTACATCTCTTCTTCAACTTCAACGTGCTCGATGCCACTCTTGTTAGATGCCTGATTTTGTAAGTACTTAAAAAACTCTGATCAACTTCTCCATACAAAGCTGTAAATGATAAACAAGTAACTGCATTTTATTCCTCTCAGGGGATTAAACGCGTGGAGAAGAATAAGGGAGAGTGTGTATTTCATAGATCCCGCATTAGCAAATGGCACAACACTAGATGGTAAGGACCGACGGGACTGGGCCGTTAGCACGGTCCTTCTTATCTTCGAAAATGCGTCCCATGCAGAATCATTTCTCTGGCCATATCATGAACGGTAAGTCAAGTAAACAACCATGCATACACTGACTGTCTTTCAGATTTCGACATCATTCGTAAGTTCATGGCTTTCTTAATATGTAGCAATCACTGGATATTGGTAATCATTGTTCCAAACAAGAACATAGTTTACTACATCGATTCTCTCAGAGAGTGTAACGCCCTCGATGCAGCTATATCTCCCACGTGTCGAGGCACGACTTAGAGGCATAACCGCATTGAAAGCAATGTCGCAAGTCGGGAAATCATCACACATCCCATGTACATAAATAATATAAAGGGGAATAACATAGTTGGCTTACACTCGCCACGTCACATCAAAGTACATAAATAACATCCATCATAATATTCACTCATGGCCCGACTACGGCGCCAAAATAGAAAAGACCCCCAACATGCGACAAGGCCCTGAATCTAACCCCGAATAGGCACCCCTACTGATCATCAGGAAAAGACACATAGTAACACTGAGAGTCCTCATTGTACTCCCACTTGAGCTCGAGCGCGCCATATGGAGCTGTATTATCTGTCCCTGCATCTGGTGTAATAGTAATCTGTGAGCCACAGGGACTCAGCAATCTCGCACCCTCGCGATCAAGACTATATAAGCTTAATAGGTAGGAAAGGGGTAAAGTATAAGTGGAGCTGCAGCAAGCGACTAGCATATATGGTGGCTAACTTATTCACAAAAGAGAGCAAGAAGAGGAGGCAAAGCACGAGCGAGAAATTAGAGAGAGCAACCTGCGCAAACATAACTCCAACGCCATGTCCACTTCCCGGACTCCGCCGAGAAGAGGCCATCACGGCAACACACTCAGTTGATTCATTTTAATTATTTAAGGTTCCAGTTGTCTACAACCGGACATTAACAAATTCCCATCTGCCCATAACCGCAGGCACGGTTTTCGAAAGATCAATCCCTGCAGGGGGGTCCCAACTTAGCCCATAACAAGCTCTCATGGTCAATGAAGGAATAGACCTCCACCCAAGACACACCGATCAGACTCGGTATCTCGGTACAACAAGATGATTCGACAGGTTAAAACAAGTCCAGCAACACCGCCCGAATGTGCCGACAAATCCCGATAGGAGCTGCACATATCTCTTTCTCAGGGCACACTCAGATTGTCTTAGGTACGGGTAGGCCAGCCCAGAGTTGCCCCTGGTGGCCACCGGCAGCTGACAGTTGGACCAACACTCAGAGGAGCACTGGCCCGGGGGGGTTAAAATAAGATGACCCTCGGGCTCCGGAAACCCAAGGGAAAAAGAAGTTAGGTGGCAAATGGTAAAACCAATGTTGGGCATTGCTGGAAAAGCTTTAATCAAGGCGAACTATCAAGGGGTTCCCATTATAGCCCAACCGCGTAAGGGACGCAACAATCCGGGAACATAATACCGATATGACGGAAACTAGGGCGGCAAGAGTGGAACAAAACACTAGGCGAGAGGCCGAGCCTTCCACACTTTACCAAGTATATAGGGGCATTAAGATAACATAGCAATATAATGATATCCCAACAAGTAAATAAATGTTCCAACAAGGAACGGCTCCAATCCTCACCTGCAACTAGCAACGCTATAAGAAGGGGCTGAGCAAAGCGGTAACATAGCCAATCAACGGTTTGCTAGGATAAAGGTGGGTTAGAGGCTCAATCATGGCAATTGGGAGGCTGACAAGCAAGTGGTAGGCATCGTAGCATTGTCAAAGCAAAAGAGCGAGCAAACTAGCATAGCAAAGATAGTAGTGATTTCGAGGGTATGATCATCTTGCCTGCACAGTTGTCAGAGTTGACTGGATCCTCAAAAGCAAACTCAACGGGCTCCTCGTTAGCGAACTCGTCTCCCAGCTCTACCCAACAACACAAACAAGCAACAAGGATACAATCAACCATGTGCAAGGGTAACCAATAATATGCAAAGATGGTATGCTATGCGGGATGCGATGCGGGATGCAAAATACAAGACGTGACAGGAAATGCATGAACCTGGACCCAACTTGTAAAACCAAGTGTGCCACTGGATAGAGGGGAAGAAATCCCCTGAAAACGATATAAAGATCAAAGGAATCGGAGCTACGGTTTGGAAATGGCAAGCGTTTTACGAAACGAACCGATCTGCGATTACAGCAAGTAGGCTCCTAAATGCAACGAAATGAACATGCTACAGCCACCAAACATGAAAACAAAATACATGGCAGGGATGTACACAAGATGCTTAACAAATCACTAGGACTGAGTCATAGGCTAATTCATCCATTAAGGGGTTCAAACAAGCATGGCAAAACTGAATAGGCAAAACAGATTTCAGACTTAGCGAAATTAACGCTAGTCTGAAATTTCAGACCACGATGCTCTCTTCGGAGCAGCAAAACAATATGAAACATAACCTGAAAATGGAAAGTAAGAGCATGGCATGGAGCTACTCAACAAGCTTAACAAAACACCCAAAATGACCTGGGGCCAAAAGGGTTGACAAAATACTCTAACAAGCACACGAACATAGATGAAACACAATCAGTTTTCAGACTTAGTGAAAACTGAGACATGCTGAAATTATAACTCACGGAGGCATGTAAACGAGCTCGATGCACTCACTACGGTGCAAGTCATGGCAAGGAAAGCATATATCCATAAAGAAGGCACAAAATGCTAGCTAGACCTGGCAAGAACAATGGCATAGCATGCATGGATCACTAGCAATAGCACCGGCAAAATCGCAAAAGAGTTCACGATCTGCCCAAATACACAACTATGCAAAAGTTGCGCTCGATTGACTCAACCTAGGGTGCTCCAACATAACAAGTAAAGACATGGATGGATAAAGCACAACAAGCATAACAAATCACTCTTACTGATCATCCTCAAAAGAGGCACGGATCACTAGGAAACAAGCTGGACATATAGCATCATGAACTAAAACATCCCAGACTTAGTGATTTTCACTGTCCCTGAAATCAGCAATCTCAGGTACCCCTCTTTGCAAGCTTGCACAAGACAACACACACATCCTAAAAATTCATGGGTGGCACCTCTGGAAAGAAGAAAAAATGCTTAACAATTCATCCCAAAGGGGCATAGGCATATCATGCACACAATAATCATGGCAAAAATGACAAAAGTCAATGTTGAGCTAACGGATCTGCAATTTAACTCACGATGCCTCCTTCTAACAGCATTTTGGGCACCAAGATGACCTCAAATGCAAATGATGCAATGGAATGAAATGATGTACTCGTCGAGACGAAGATTTTGATATATCATATGTCCAAAATGGAGCTACGGATGCGAAGATATGAGCAGTCAAAGTAGGCATGAAAAGCTAGGGTTTCGGGGATAAAAGTCAACCTAGATCCGGATCTCAGATCGGAGGAGGTACTGTAGCAGCGCGAAGCCCGAGGTTCACCGGCCGGAACTTGATGGGGAAAACGACGGCGAACCGGAGGAGGACGGCGGGGAGGTTCGCCGGAGAGGCCCGGGCGTGGGGCGGCGGTGGCCGGGCGGCGAGCGCCGGCGTCGAGGAGGCGGCGGCCTCGGATGGCGGAACGGCGCGGCGGGGCGTTGCCGGACCGGGGAGGCGGCGCCGGACGGCGATGTCGGCCGCGATGGCGCAGTGTACCGGCGACGAGGAAGGAGGCGGGGCTGATGCGAGGCGGCGGTGGGCGGCGATGCGGGCCGCGGGGGCCGGCGCTGGGCCTGCGGGCCCGCGTCGGTGGCGGCGGCGATCTGGTCCCGCGGGGACACGTGGCGGCGGCAGGTTGGATGGCGGCGGTGGGCGGACGCGTCCGGCGGAGCGGACTTTGTCCGGTGCGCCGTGGGTGGAGGTGGATCTGAGGTTAGGGACGGAGGGGATCCGGGATATTTCGAGGGGGGCCTTTAAATAGGCATAGGAGGAGCTAGGAGAGTCCAAATGAGGTGCGGTTTTCGCCCACGTGATCATGATCGAACGAACGAGATGATGGAGCAGAGTTTGGTGGGTTTTAGGCCAAATTGGAGGGGTGTTGGGCTGCAACACACACGAGGCCTTTTCGGTCCCTCGGTTAACCGTTGGAGTATCAAACAAAGTCCAAATGACCCGAAACTTGACAGGCGGTCTACCGGTAGTAAACCAAGGCCACATGGCAACTCTCGGTCCAATCCGGAAATGTTTAATCCCCACACACGAAAGAAAGCTAGAAATGGCCACCGGAGAAGAACGAAGCGCCGGAATGCAAAACGGACAACGGGGAAAATGCTCGAATGCAAGAGATGAACATGTATGCAAATGCAATGCACGTGATGACATGATATGAGATGCATGAAAAACGAAAACAACACACGGAGACAAAGACCCGAACCCGAGGAATAAATATAACTTAATGCCGGAAACGGCAAGAGTTGGAGTACAAATTGGGAAAGTCATATCGGGGGCATTACAGAGAGTCAACAAACACTCATGATCTGACACATGTTTAGCAATTCTTGGATAGGTATTGAATTCTATGATGCTGAAATTAATTTGCATTCATATCTGGTTCAATAATTGACGTTGTCAAAATTCATCATCATTTGTAGTGTGCTCGCATTGTGGAAAACTAAACCAGGGAACCTGTTCAAGACGGAACAACCTGTGCAGCATGAGATCGTTTCGCCGGTAACACACCGAAATTCGTTATTTTAGGAAAATTTATCCAACAGTCTGCAAATACCTTTCCTTACGCTAGTAAAATGTTGAAGCTTCTAAATAAACCTCTTTCTATTTTGTCCAAAGAAAATATAATACATCTAACATGGGTTACATTGTTCCTAACAGGACAAATACATGACTAATTTTGTACAAAAAATTTTAGTGTCCTCAGCAAGAAGCAGGGACCAACCTTTGTGGATACTATGTTTGCAGACACATGATCTCCATCTGCAAATCTGTTGATAGTTGTGATGATCCTCGCAAATTAGTACCAGTAAGTCTATCTTAATTAATATCTTCTACTCCACTCATATGGCACATTCTGATTTTAAAAATATTGTAGCTCATCTTAAAACCGAGGACCCCTGAACTGCTCCCGGCTGATGAATTACTGATGGTTCGGAGATTTATCAGTGACTTCTTCCTGGATCACTACATCAAACCCACTGGTGATAATGAAGATTTCAGCATATGTTCAATTGCAATTGTTGCGAAATCTGATGAGTGTTCTTCCTGTGGACACTATTTGCTCAATTGAATATTGTGGCGAATTTGCTTTTTGCGTGTCGATTCAAAATGGGATATTTTTGTTTATTTGTTCAATTGAATATTGTGGCAAATTTTCTTTTTGCGTGCCGATTCAAAATGGGATATTTTTGTTTTAACCTGGCAATTGCTTCGCACACGGTTCAACCAACTGAGTGTGTGCAATCCACATAGGAAAGCATATGTCAATCGTAGCAGAACCGTTGGTGATACATAGCAGATCGAAAATGATTTTTAGCGCTACTACGTGTGCGTAGGTTCTCTGGAACCGTTTGTGATATCTCGTTATCGCACACGAGAACTAGGAGTAAACCGTGCCCAATGCAAAATACAATCCCAGTCAGAATTTTTCAGGAAACGTGTGGGATCCCAAACGAAAAGCACACGTCACTCTTGCGGCAACCGTCGGTGATACCTAACAAATCACAAACTGTCTGCAGCACTTGAATGTGTGTGAAGGGGCTCCTGAACCATTTGTGATAGAACATTATCGCAGACGGTAATTATTGGAAAACGTGTGCGATGGAGTCTAGCATGGCAGACGGGTTACGCAGAAAACTCGTGTGCGATGGGGCACAAATCGCACACAGTTCATATGTTGGCCCGTGTGCCTTACATACTGTTTCCCTAACGGTTCGTTACGATAGACTGTATGGTTTCACTGCGTCATTAGAAACTCTTAATCGCCGATACCACACATGCGAAAGAATTTAGTGTGTGCTGCATCGCACACGATTACATTTTGGAAGGTCTCTGGATCACTGCTCCATATCCCCGACGATTTCTAGGTTGTGTGGGAAGGACCCCCTATCCCCCACACTCACTTGGCAATGGTTCCAAATGCCGTCGTGGAAAGGGGTTAAAAACCGTTTGTTTAGGACCGACATGCACCAGTGTGTGTATCACTACTATCAAGATTTAGTAAAAATAGACCACTCATCAAGGGTGCATGACCATAAACGATATTACTCATATAAATAGAACAACCATTATTATCTGATTTAAATGAATAACTGTCCCGCATCAAACAAGATCCAGATATAATGTTCATGCTTAACACTGGCACCAAATAACAATTATTTAGGTCTAAAACTAATCCCGAAGGTAGATGTAGAGGTAGCATGCCGATGGCGATCACATCGACTTTGGAACCATTTCCCACGCGCATCGTCACCTTGTCCTTACCCAATCTCCGCTTAATCCGTAGCCCCTATTTCGAGTTGCAAATATTAGCAACAGAACCAGTATCAAATACCCAGGCGCTACTACGAGCATTAGTAAGGTACACATCAATAACATGTATATCAAATATACCTTTCACTTTGCCATCCTTCTTATCCCCCAAATACTTGGTGCAGTTCCACTTCCAGTGACTAGTCCCTTTGTAGTAGAATCACTCAGTCTCAGGCTTAGGTCCAGACTTGGGCTTCTTCACTTGACGCAATTAGCTTCTTGTTCTTCTTGAAGTGCCCCTTCTTTCCTTTGCCATTCTTCTTGAAATTGGTGGTCTTGTTGACCATCAACACTTGATGCTCCTTCTTGATTTCTACCTCCGCAGCCTTTAGCATTGCGAAGAGCTCGGGAATTGTCTTATCCACCCCTTGCATATTATAGTTCATCATGAAGCTCTTGTAGCTTGGTGGCAGTGATTGAAGAACTCTGTCAATGACACCAACATTAGGAAGATTAACTCCCACCTGAGTCAAGTGGTTGTGGTACCCAGACATTCTGAGTATATGTTCACTGACAAAACTATTCTCCTCCATTTTGCAGCTGTAGAACTTATTGGAGACTTCATATCTCTCAATCCGGGCATTTGCTTGAAATATTAACTTCAAATCCTGGAACATCTCATATGCTCCATGATGTTCAAAACGTTGTTGAAGTCCCGGTTCTAAGCCATAAAGCATGGCACACTGAACTATCGAGTAGTCATCAACTTTGCTTTACCATACATTCTTAACGTTGTTAGTAGCATCTACAGCAGGCTTGTCACCCAATGGTGCTTCCAGGACGTAATTCTTCTATGCAGCAATGAGGATAATCCTCAAGTTACGGACCCAATTCGTGTAATAGCTACCATCATCTTTCAACTTAACTTTCTCTAGGAACACATTAAAATTCAACGGAACAACAACACATGCCATTTATCTACAACAACATAGACATGCAAAATACTATCAGGTACTAAGTTCATGATAAATTAAAGTTCAATTAATCATATTACTTAAGAACTCCCACTTAGATAGACGTCCCTCTAATCATCTAAGTGATCACGTAATCCATATCAACTAAACCATGTCCGATCATCATGTGAGATGGAGCAGTTTTCAATGGTGAACATCACTATGTTCATCATATCTACTATATGATTAACGCTCGAGCTTTCGGTCTCAGTGTTCCGAGGCCATATCTGCATATGCTAGGCTTGTCAAGTTTAACCCGAGTATTCTGCGTGTGCAAACTGGCTTGCACCCGTTGTATGTGAACATAGAGCTTATCACACCCGATCATCACGTGGTGTCTCGGCACGATGGACTGTAGCAACGGTGCATACTCAGGGAGAACACTTGTACCTTGAAATTTAGTGAGAGATCATCTTATAATGCTACCGCCGTACTAAGCAAAATAAGATGCATAAAGGATAAACATCACATGCAATCAATATAAGTGATATGATATGGCCATCATCATCTTGTGCCTTTGATCTCCATCTCCAAAGCAACATCATGATCACCATCATCACCGGCTTGACACTTTGATCTCCATTGTAACATTGTTGTCGTCTCGCCAACTATTGCTTCTATGACTATTGCTAACGCTTAGTGATAAAGTAAAGCAATTACATGGCGACTGCATTTCATACAATAAAGCGACAACCATATGGCTCCTGCCAGTTGCCGATAACTATGTTAAAAAACATGATCATCTCATACAAAAATTTATATAATCACGTCTTGACCATATCACATCACAACATGCCCTGCAAAAAAAGTTAGACGCCCTCTACTTTCTTGTTGCAAGTTTTACGTTGCTGCTATGGGCTTAGCAAGAACCGTTCTTACCTATGCATCAAAAACCACAACGCGGTATAGTGATTGCTTTTTGATCTATAGAAAGAACCCTGTTCATTGAATCTGATTCAACTAAAGTTGGAGAAACTGACACCCACTAGCCACCTATGTGCGAAGCACGTCGGTAGAACCAGCCTCATGTAGGCGTACGCGTAATGTCGGTCTGAGCCGCTTCATCCAACAATATCGCTGAATCAAGTATGAACTAATGACGGCAAGCAATATGCATATATACCCACGCCCACAACTCCTTTGTGTTCTACTCGTGCATATAACATCTACGCATAGACCTGACTCGGATGCCACTGTCGGGAAGCGCAGTAATTTCAACAGATTTTCCTACGCACACGCAAGATCCATCTAGGTGATGCATAGCAACAACAGGGGAGAGTGTGTCCACGTACGCTCGTATACCGAAAGCAGAAGCGTTTAGTAACGCGGTTGATGTAGTCGAACGTCTTCGCGATCCAACCGATCCAAGTACCGAACGCACGACACCTCCACAATCTGCACATGTTCAGCTCGGTGACGTTCCTTGTACTCTTGATCCAGCTGAGGTCTAGGGATAGTTTCGTCAGCACGGCGGCGTGATAACGGTGATGATGAAGTTACCGACGCAGGGCTTCGCCTAAGCACTACAACGATATGACCGAGGTGGAAATCTGTGGAGGGGGGCACCGCACATGGCTAAGACAACCGTCAACTTGTGTGTCCATGGGGTGCCCCTCCCTCGTATATAAAGGAGTGGAGGAGGGGAGGGCCGGCCCTCTCTATGGCGCGCCCCAAGGGGGATTCCTACTCCTAGTTCGAGTAGGTTTCCCCCCTTTCCCTAGTTGGAGTAGGAGAAGAAGGAAGAGGGAGAAGGAGAGAAGGAAAGGGGGGCCGGCCCCCTCCCAATTTGGATTGGGCTTGGGGGGGGGGAGCCCCCACCTTGGCCGCCTCCTCCTCTCTCTCCCACTATGGCCCATTAAGGCCCATTGACTCCCCGGGGGGTTCCGGTAACGCCCCGGTACTCCGGTAATTGCCCGAGCTTATCCGAAACCATTTTGGTGTCCAAACATAGCTTTCCAATATATCAATCTTTATGTCTCGACCATTTTGAGACTCCTCGTCATGTCCTTGATCACAACCGGGACTCCGAACTACCTTTGGTACATCAAAACACATAAACTCATAATACCAATCGTCATCGAACGTTAAGCATGCAGACTCTATGGGTTCAAGAACTATGTTGACATGACGGAGACTCACTTCTGGTCAATAACCAAGAGTGGAACCTGGATGCTCATATTGGTTCCTACATATTCTATGAAGATCTTTATCGGTCAAACCGCATAACAACATACATTGTTCCCTTTGTCATCGGTATGTTACTTGCCCGAGATTCGATCATCGATATCATCATACCTAGTTCAATCTCGTTAACGGCAAGTCTCTTTACTCGTTTCGTAACGCATCACCCCACAACTAACTCATTAGTCACTTTGCTTACAAGTCTTATAGTGATGAGCATTACCGAGAGGGCCCAGAGATACCTCTCTGATACTCGGAGTAACAAATTCTAATCTTGATCTATGCAAACTCAACAAACACCATCGGAGACACCTATAGAGCATCTTTATGATCACCCAGTTATGTTGTGACGTTTGATAGCACACTAAGTGTTCCTCCGGTATTCGGGAGTTGCATAATCTCATAGTCATAGGAACATGTATAAGTCATGGAGAAAGCAATAGCAATAAACTAAACGATCATAGTGCTAAGCTAACAGATGGGTCAAGTCAATCACATCATTCTCTCATGATGTGATCCCGTTCATCAAATGACAACTCTTGTCCATGGCTAGGAAACTTAACCATCTTTGATTAATGAGCTAGTCAAGTAGAGGAATACTAGTGACACTCTGTTTGTCTATGTATTCACACATGCACTAAGTTTCCAGTTAATACAATTCTAGCATGAATAATAAACATTTATCATGATATAAGGAAATATAAATAACAAATTTATTGTCGCCTCTAGGGCGTATTTCCTTCACCCCTTGCCAGATTCCACCTGACGGTGTGGATTGCTGAAGTTTCTTGCCATTGAACATAACTGAAAATTTAACTGAGGTCACCATGCTCATGACAATATTCACCCACTGCTGGGTGAAACCTAGTTTAGCATGATGGCTTGCAAATAGGCCCATTACACAGTATCTGCCTTCATCATGTATAATTTCAAAGCACAAATGCTGGTTCTTCTTTGCCTTGTTTCTCTTCATAAAGTGGAGATATTCATAATCCATAATAATATTATCAGTGATCAGCCAGATTGGAACAAAAGTTAACTGTTCCGGAGATATAATATCAGGCAACACCAGTTTCAGTCGGTTTGAGATCACTTTTGAAGCAATTTTATAAAGGATGTTGTGAAGGAAATATGCCCTAGAGGCAATAATAAAGTTGTTATTTTATATTTCCTTATATCATGATAAATGTTTATTATTCATGCTAGAATTGTATTAACCGGAAACTTGATACATGCGTGGATACATAGACAAAACACCGTGTCCCTAGTGAGCCTCTACAAGACTAGCTCGTTAATCAAAGATGGTTAAGTTTCCTAACCATACACATGTGTTGTCATTTGATGAACGGGATCCCATCATTAGGAGAATGATGTGATGGACAAGACCCATCCGTTAGCTTAGCATATTGATCGTTCAGTTTTATTGCTATTGCTTTCTTCATGTCATATACATATTCCTTTGACTATGAGATTATGCAACTCTCGGATACCAGAGGAATACCTTGTGTGTTATAAAGCATCACAACATAACTGGGTGATTATAAAGATGCTCTACAGGTATCTCCGAAGGTGTTTGTTGGGTTGGCATATATCGAGATTAGTATTTGCCACTCCGAGTATCGGAGAGGTATCTCTGGGCCCTCTCGGTATTACACATCATGATAAGACTTGCAAGCAATGTGACTAATGAGTTAGTTACGGGATGATGTATTACGGAACGAGTAAAGATACTTGCCGGTAACGGGATTGAACTAGGTATGAAGATACCGACGATCGAATCTCGGGCAAGTAACATACCGGTGACAAAGGGAATAATGTATGTTGTCATTACGGTGCGACCGATAAAGATCTTCATAGAATATGTTGGAACCAATACGAGCATCCAGGTTCCGCTGTTGGTTATTGACCGGAGAGGTGTCTCGGTCATGTCTACATAGTTCTCGAACCCGTAGGGTCCGCACGCTTAAAGTTCGATGCCGATTTTGTATTATATGAGTTATGTGATTTGGTGACCGAATATTGTTTGGAGTCCCGGATGAGGTCACGGACATGACGAGGAGTCTCAAAATGGTTGAGAGGTAAAGATTGATATATAGGACGATGGTATTCGGACACCGGAAGTGTTCTAGGGGTACCGGGTGCATATCGGGTCACCGGAAGGGGTTCCAGGCATCCCCCTGGCAACTACATGGGCCTTAATGGGCCAAGAGGGGGACATACCAGCCCCTAAGGGGTTGGTGCACCCCATGTAGGCCGAAATAAGGGGGAGGAAAGAGGAGAAGAGAGAAAGGAAGGGGAGGGATTCGGCCTCCCCCTTCCTTCCTTCCTTCCCCCATTCGGATGGATATGGAAGGGGGGATGTCGGTGTCAAAACCGGCAGATGTCAGGTAGGGGGTCCCGGACTATGCGTCTGAGGATCGATGGTAATAAGGGACAAGAGGGACACAATGTTTACCTAGATTCGGGCTTTCTTAATGGAGGTAAAACCATACGTCCTGCTTGATTATATTCGATGAGTATAGGGGTTACAAGAGTTGATCTACCTCGAGATCATAATGGCTAAACCCTAGCTGTCTAGCCTATGAGAATTCTGATGGCCTCTACGGGCTAAACCCTCCGGTTTATATACACACTGGAGGAGCCTAGGGTCATACAAAGTCGGTTTGCAGAGGAAAGGAATAATACATCCAGACACCAAAACTTGCCGTTCACGCATACAGGAGTCCTACCCGGACACGGGGGATAATCTTCGGCTCTATCTTCATGGCCCATTAGCCTGGCCTATATTGAGTAGGCCGGACGCCCAAGTACCCCCTTATCCAGGACTCCCTTAGTAGCCCCCGAACTTGCCTTCAATGACGATTTAGTATCCGGCTTAGGTCTTCGGTTTTGCAAGGTAGGTTCTTCATTATACTTCAGACGGAAGACACTCCAGCCATGATCTTCACGCTCTGTCTTTATGATTCCTCCCGGTCATCGCCTCGATTTCCGCACTCCGAGCGAATGCGAACGGTCCATAATAATAATTTTTTTACAAACAAGCCCCTGACCCTACATGGGTGGTATCTATATAAAGAGGTCAGATCCCCAAATGCCATCCACATCGCGTAGAGATCATCAGAACTAGCCACGATAAACTTCAAACATGGCCAGCACCCCTAGCTCTTCTTCTCGCCCTCATGGCCCTCAAGAGGGTGATTGGCGAAGCTGCTTCGTGTCTCACCTTCAGTTGAGCCGTCTTTAGACGCAGGGATATCCCCCTCTCACAGATCTAGTCTCTGTGCGAGCGGGATTGGGTTCGATTGGCAATGATGTGTTAGCAGAGAATTTCCCCAACCCCAATAAGGAGGAGAGGGTGTGCTTAATTTTTGTTTCTTTTGCGGGGGTTAGGATTCCTGATCCACCCCTTTCTTAGGGGTCTGTTGGAGTTCTACGGGATCCAGCTGCACAACGTCACCCCAGGTTCTATTCTGCACATCTCAGGTTTCGTCGCTCTCTGTGAACTGTTTTTGGGCTGCGAGGCACATTTTGAACTACGGAGAAAGTTATTTTGCCTCATCCCTCGTCATCGAGGAGGTTCCATATTTGAAGTGAGCGGCACCTAAGTATGGCGCATAGCCGGATTAGGTTACCCTATCAGAACCCCCAAGGAGGTATCCCAAGAATGGTTCCCCTCCCGGACCCAGTTCGGTGCGGACTCCCCAAATTTTCCAGCGCTCCCTTGAAGAAATGCCTTAATTGGTGCCCCGGAGTCCCAAAGAAGAAGACAGTGCAGAAGTAATGAGGCTGGTCAGCAAGGTCAGATTACTTGCTCATTCCAGTCTCTCGATTATCGAAGTCATGGCTGAGGGAGTCCTGGATTAGGGGGTGTTCGGGTAGCCGGACTATACCTTTAGCCGGACTCCCAGACTATGAAGATACAAGATTGAAGACTTCGTCCCATGTCCGGATGGGACTTTCCTTGGCGTGGAAGGTAAGCTTGGCGATGCGGATATTCAAGATCACCTACCATTGTAACCGACTCTATGTAACCCTAACCCTATCCGGTGTCTATATAAACCGGAGGGTTTTAGTCTGTAGGACAACTTCATCAACTCCATAGACAACAATCATACCATAGGCTAGCTTCTAGGGTTTAGCCTCCTCGATCTCGTGGTAGATCCACTCTTGTACTACCCATATCATCAATATTAATCAAGAAGGACGTAGGGTTTTACCTCCATCAAGAGGGCCCGAACCTGGGTAAAACATCGTGTTCCCTGCCTCCTGTTACCATCGGCCTAGACGCACAGTTCGGGACCCCCTACCCGAGATCCGCCGGTTTTGACACCGACATTGGTGCTTTCATTGAGAGTTCCTCTGTGTCGTCGCCGTTAGGTCCGATGGCTCCTTTGATCATCAACAACGATGCGGTCCAGGGTGAGACTTTTCTCCCCGGATAGATCTTCGTCTTCGGCGGCTTCGCTCTGTGGGCCAATTCTCTTGGCCACTTGGAGCAGATCGAAAGCTACGCCCCTGGCCATCAAGTCAGGTTTGGAAGCTTAAACTACACAACTGACATCCGCGGAGACTTGATCTTCGACGGGTTCGAGCCACGGCCAAGCGCGCCGCACTATCTCAAGGGGCATGATCTAGCTCTGCCTTCGGGTAGTGTCCTGGAGGCCGCACACGCATCGGTTCCGACCTCTAACTCGGAACCTATTGCGCCAATTGAGGATGAGCGGTTGGAAACCACCTCGGGGGCTGCGATCTTAAAGGCGATCGAGGCGAACGCTAGCCCCGCACTCTGCATGATCCGTGACTCTGAGGATCCGGACTCCTCCCCGGACTCCGAACCACCCCGCGCCCCGGCCAATCGAATCCGATTGGGCGCCGATAATGGAGTTCACCGCCGCAGACATCTTTCAGCACTCGCCTTTTGGCGTCATCCTGAGTTCTCTTAAGTCTCTCTCTTTATCAGGAGAGCCCTGGCCGGATTACGGTCAGCAAGGATGGGATGCGGACGATGAAGAAATTCAAAACCCACCCACCACCCACTTTGTAGCCACTTTCGACGATTTAACTGGCATGGTTGACTTCGGCTCCGAAGACATCGACGGTATGGACGACGATGTAGGAGACGAACAAGAACCAGCACCTGTAGGGCGCTGGAAGGCCACCTCGTCATATGACATATATATGGTGGATACTCCAAAAGATGGAGATGGCGATGGAACAGTGGGGGGGGGGGGGGGGGACACCCCCAAGAAACAGCCAAAGCGCCGGCGTCAGCGGCGCCGCTCTAAATCCCGCCAAAGCAAAAACAGTGATTCCGGCACGGGAGATAATACTACCCCGGATAGCACCGAAGAACACCCACCTCAGCAAGATTCGGCACAGGAAGATGGAGAAGCCAGCCCTCATGATAGAGCGGCAGACCAAGAGGTTGAGGATGATAACTATATGCCTCCCTCCGAAGACGAGGCAAGCCTCGATGACGACGAATTCGTCATACCATCAGACCCCGCCGAACAAGAGCATTTTAGACGCAGGCTTTTAGCCACGGCAAGCAGCCTCAAGAAAAAGCAGCAGCAGCTTAGAGCTGCCCAAGATTTGCTAGCTGACAGATGGACTGAAGTCCTTGCGGCCGAAGAGTATGAACTCAAACGCCCCTCCAAGAGTTACCCAAAGCACAGGCCGCTACCCCGATCAGAGGAGGAAGCACCTACATCACCAGCGCATGACATGGCAGACCGGCCGCCTCGCGGCCGCGACAGAGAGGTCTCTCGACCCTCCACCCAAGCCATGCCCCGACGCCACTCAACTAAGGCACGAGAAAATGCGCCAGACCTGCAAGACGTACTGGAGGACAAGGCAAGACAAACAAGATCGATCTACGGATCGCGCAGGCGTCCTACGGCACGTGACGATGATCTTCACTCCAGACACAACAAATCTGCCTGGGCCGAACACAACAGACATAGCTCTTCCGAGCTACGTCGTGATATAGCCCAGTACAGAGGCGCCGCACACCCGTTATGCTTCACGAATGAAGTAATGGAGCATAAAATCCCAGAGGGTTTCAAACCCGTAAACAACGAATCATACGATGGTACCACAGACCTGGTAGTATGGATTGAGGATTATCTCCTTCACATCCACATGGCGCGCGGCGATGATCTACACGCCATCAAGTACCTCCCGCTCAAACTTAAAGGACCGGCCCGGCATTGGCCTAACAGCTTGCTAGTAGACTCAATCAGTTCTTGGGAGGACCTGGAAGCCGCATTCCTCGACAACTTCCAGGGCACTTATGTGCGACCGCCGGATGCCGACGACTTAAGCCACATAATTCAGCAGCCAGAAGAATCAGCCAGACAATTCTAGACACGGTTCCTAACAAAGAAAAACCAGATAGTCGACTATCCGGATGCAGAGGCCCTAGCAGCCTTGAAGCATAACATCCACGACGAGTGGCTTGCCCGGCACCTGGGACAGGAAAAGCCGAAATCCATGGCAGCCCTCACGACACTCATGACCCGCTTTTGCGCGGGTGAAGATAGCTGGCTAGCTCGCAGTAACAACTTATCAAAGAACCCTGGTAATTTGGATACCAAGGACAATAGTGGCAGGACACGTCAGAACAAACAAAAATGCCGCGTTAACAGTGACAACAATGAAGACACGGTAGTCAATGCCGGATTCAGAGGCTATAAATCCGGTCAGCGAAAAAAGCCATTTAAAAAGAATACTCAGGGCCCGTCCAGTTTGGACTGAATACTTGATCGCTTGTGCCAGATACATGGCACCCCCGAAAAGCCAGCCAATCACACTAACATGGATTGTTGGGTGTTCAAGCAGGAAGGCAAGTTAAGAGCCGAAAACAAAGACAAGGGGCTGCACAGCGACGACGAGGAGCCCAAGCCGCCGAACAACAATGGACAGAATGGCTTTCCCCCACAAGTGCGGACGGTGAACATGATATACGCAACCCACATTCCCAAGCGGGAGTGGAAGCGTGCGCTATGGGACGTATACGCGATGGATCCAGTCGCCCCAAAGTTCAACCCATGGTCCTCCTGCCCGATCACTTTTGATCGGAGGGACCATCCCACTAGCATCCGTCATGGCGGCTTCGCCGCATTGGTTCTTGACCCAATCATCGACGGATTTCACCTCACAAGAGTCCTCATGGACGACGGCAGTAGCCTGAACCTGCTTTATCAGGACATAGTGCGGAAAATGGGAATAGACCCCTCAAGGATCAAACCCACAAGAACGACCTTTAAAGGCGTCATACCAGGTGTAGAAGCCAACTGTACAGGCTCAGTAACACTTGACGTGGTCTTCGGATCCCCGGATAATTTCCGAAGCGAAGAGTTAATCTTCGATATAGTCCCGTTTCGCAGTGGCTATCACGCCCTGCTCGGACAAACCGCATTCGCAAAATTCAATGCGGTGCCGCACTACGCATATCTCAAACTCAAGATGCCAGGCCCTCGAGGAGTAATCACGGTCAACGGAAACACCGAACGCTCCTTCCGTATGGAGGAGCATACGGCGGCTCTCGCAGCGGAGGTACAAAGCAGCCTTCTTCGGCAATTCTCCAGTCCGGTCATTAAAAATGCAGACACTGCCAAGCGCGCCCGGAGTAACCTATAGCAGGACCGCCTGGCACACTCCAAGCAAGCGTAGCAATGCGGCCCCAACCCCAGCTTTCGCGACCTAGCGAAACTAGTACCTCGCGTACATAACTACGCCCTTGAAATACCATGGGCACAGGGGAAGGGGCAAAATAACGGCACGCCCAAAATACGGCTTAAAACGTACCAAGGGCTGCCGGATTCTTTTTTTTTAATTTTTTCTTACTTTCAGGACTCCATACTTCGGACGACCTGTTCGGCAATTAGATTGCCGCACAAACGATGCAAGATCCAGGAAGGCAGACAAGCCATGCCGCATTATGGAACTCCCAGGTGGTCTCTGTTACGAGCGATATACCTACTTTATATATAATTCCGCGGCCCGCCCCTGGTCAGGACATACTGAATAGTCCAATATCTTTTGCTTACCGCACCATCTGTATCGTTCGGCTTTGATAAATAGCCTGTCCATAAACAATGCCTAGCTTTTTCTATATTTTTTGCATTACTCTTTTCATATATATGTTCATTAATGACATGTTGCACCCGTACATTGTGGTACGGCAAGTACGCCAGGGGCTTCAGTACCCTTTAATATGGTGTGAGAAGTCCGTACACTTTCACAAGTGCGGCACCCCGAACTTATAGCACTATATGCATCGGCTCCGAATCATGATTGTTGGGGAACGTAGTAATTTCGAAAATTTTCCTACGCACACGCAAGATCATGGTGATGCATAGCAACGAGGGGGAGAGTGTTGTCTACGTACCAACGCAGACCGACTGCGGAAGCGATCACACAACATAGAGGAAGTAGTCGTATGGCTTCTTCCCGATCCGACCGATCCAAGCACCGTTACTCCGGCACCTCCGAGTTCTTAGCACACGTTCAGCTCGATGACGATCCTCGGGCTCCGATCCAGCAAAGCGTCGAGGAAGAGTTCCGTCAGCACGACGGCGTGGTGACGATCTTGATGTACTACCGACGCAGGGCTTCGCCTAAGCACTGTAACGGTATGATCGAGGTGGAATTTGGTGGCAGGGGGCACCGCACACGGCTAAGGAACGATCTCAAGGATCAACTTGTGTGTCTCTGGGGTGCCCCCTGCCCCTGTATATAAAGGATGGAGGAGGAGGAGGCCGGCCAAGGCAAAGGTGCGGCCAGGATAGGGAGTCCTACTAGGACTCCAAGTCCTAGTAGGAGTCCACCAAAAGGGGAGGAAGGGAGAAGGAATAGGAGGAGAAGGAGAGGTGGCCGGCCCCCTTTTCCCTAGTCCAATTCGGACCAAAGGGGAGGGGGGGCGCAGCAGCCTTTTCCTCTTCCCACTAAAGCCCATCAAGGCCCATTACTTCTCCCGTAATTACCCGGTACTCCGAAAAATACCCGAATCACTCGGAACCTTTCCGATGTCCGAATATAGTCGTCCAATATATCGATCTTTACGTCTCGACCATTTCGAGACTCCTCGTCATGTCCCCGATCTCATCCGGGACTCCGAACTCCTTCGGTACATCAATACTCATAAACTCATAATATAACTGTCATCGAAACCTTAAGCGTGCGGACCCTACGGTTCGAGAACAATGTAGACATGACCGAGACACGTCTCCGGTCAATAACCAATAGCGGGACCTGGATGCCCATATTGGCTCCTACATATTCTACAAAGATCTTTATCGGTCAGACCGCATAACAACATACGTTGTTCCCTTTGTCATCGGTATGTTACTTGCCCGAGATTCGATCGTCGGTATCCAACACCTAGTTCAATCTCGTTACCGGCAAGTCTCTTTACTCATTCTGTAATACATCATCCCACAACTAACTCATTAGTTGTAATGCTTGCAAGGCTTAAGTGATGTGCATTACCGAGAGGGCCCAGAGATACCTCTCCGACAATCGGAGTGACAAATCCTAATCTCAAAATACGCCAACCCAACATCTACCTTTGGAGACACCTGTAGTACTCCTTTATAATCACCCAGTTACGTTGTGACGTTTGGTAGCACCCAAAGTGTTCCTCCGGTAAACGAGAGTTGCATAATCTCATAGTCATAGGAACATGTATAAGTCATGAAGAATAGCAACAACAACATACTAAACGATCGGGTGCTAAGCTAATGGAATGGGTCATGTCAATCAGATCATTCAACTAATGATGTGACCTCGTTAATCAAATAACAACTCTTTTGTCCATGGTTAGGAAACATAACCATCTTTGATTAACGAGCTAGTCAAGTAGAGGCATACTAGTGACACTCTGTTTGTCTATGTATTCACACATGTATTATGTTTCCGGTTAATACAATTCTAGCATGAATAATAAACATTTATCATGGTATAAGGAAATAAATAATAACTTTATTATTGCCTCTAGGGCATATTTCCTTCAGTCTCCCACTTGCACTAGAGTCAATAATCTAGTTCACATCGCCATGTGATTAACAGCAATAGTTCACATCACCATGTGATTAACACCCATAGTTCACATCGTCATGTGACCAACACTCAAAGGGTTTACTAGAGTCAGTAATCTAGTTCACATATCTATGTGATTAACACCCAAAGAGTACTAAGGTGTGATCATGTTTTGCTTGTGAGATAATTTTAGTCAACGGGTCTGTCACATTCAGATCCGTAAGTATTTTGCAAGTTCTATGTCTACAATGCTCTACACGGAGCTACTCTAGCTAATTGCTCCCACTTTCAATATGTATCCAGATTGAGACTTTAGATTCATCTGGATCAGTGTTAAAAACTTGCATCGACGTAACCCTTTACGACGAACCTTTTTGTCACGTCCATAATCGAGAAACATATCCTTATTTCACTAGGGATAATTCTGACCGCTGTCCAGTGATCTACTCCTAGATCACTATTGTACTCCCTTGCCAAATCAGTGCAGGGTATATAATAGATCTGGTACACAGCATGGCATACTTTATAGAACCTATGAATGAGGCATAGGGAATGACTTTCATTCTCTTTCTATCTTCTGCCGTGGTCGGGCTTTGAGTCTTTACTCAACTTCACACCTTGTAACACAGGCAAGAAACTTTTTCTTTGACTGTTCCATTTTGAACTACTTCAAAATCTTGTCAAGGTATGTACTTATTGAAAAACTTATCAAGCGTCTTGATCTATCTCTATAGATCTTGAAGCTCAATATGTAAGCAGCTTTACCGAAGTCTTTCTTTGAAAAACTCCTTTCAAACACTCCTTTTATGCTTTACAGAATAATTCTACATTATTTCCGATCAACAATATGTCATTCACATATACTTATCAGAAATGCTGTAGTGCTCCCACTCACTTTCTCGTAAATACAGGCTTCACCGCAAGTCTGTATAAAACTATATGCTTTGATCAACTCATCAAAGCGTATATTCCAACTCCGAGATGTTTGCACCAGTCCACAGATAGATCGCTGGAGCTTGCATATTTAGTTAACACCTTTATGATCGACAAAACCTTCTAGTTGCATCGTATACAACTTTTCTTTAGCAAATCCATTAAGGAATGCAGTTTTGTTTATCCATTTGCCAGATTTCATAAAATGCGGCAATTGCTAACATGATTCGGACAGACTTAAGCATAAATACGAGTGAGAAAATCTCATCGTACTCAACACCTTGAACTTGTCGAAAACCTTTTGCGACAATTCTAGCTTTGTAGATAGTAACACTACTATCAGCGTCCGTCTTCCTCTTGAAGATCCATTTATTTTCTATGGCTTGCCGATCATCGGGCAAGTCAACCAAAGTCCATACTTTGTTCTCATACATGGATCGTATCTCAGATTTCATGGCTTCAAGCCACTTTGCGGAATCTGGGCTCACCATCGCTTCTTCATAGTTCGTAGGATCATCATGATCTAGTAGCATGACTTCCAGAACAGGATTACCGTACCACTCTGGCGCGGATCTTACTCTGGTTGGTCTACGAGGTTCAGTAGTGTCTTGTTTTGAAGTTTCATGATCATCATCATTAGCTTCCTCACTAACTGGTGTAGGTGTCACAGAAACATTTTTCTGTGATGTACTACTTTCCAATAAGGGAGCAGGTATAGTTACCTCGTCAAGTTCTACTTTCCTCCCACTCACTTCTTTCGAGAGAAACTCCTTCTCCAGAAAGTTTCCGAATTTAGCAACAAAAAGTCTTGCCTTCGGATCTGTGATAGAAGGTGTATCCAATAGTTTCCTTTGGATATCCTATGAAGATGCACTTCTCCGATTTGAGTTTTGAGCTTATCAGGATGAAACTTTTTCATATAAGCATCATAACCCCAAACTTTAAGAAACGACAACTTTGGTTTCTTGCCAAACCATAGTTCATAAGGCGTCGTTTCGACGGATATAGATGGTGCCCCTTTTTTTTAACGTGAATGCAGCTGTCTCTAATGCATAACCCCAAAACGATAGTGGTAGATCGGTAAGAGACATCATAGATCGCACTATATCTAATAAAGTACGGTTATGACGTTCGGACACACCATTACACTATGGTGTTCCTTGTGGCGTGAGTAGTGAAACTATTTCACATTGTTTTTAACTGAAGGCCAAACTCGTAACTCAAATACTCTTCTCTACGATCAGATCATAGAAACTTTATTTTCTTGTTACGATGATTTTTCACTTCACCCTGAAATTCTTTGAACTTTTCAAATGTTTCAGACTTATGTTTCATCAAGTAGATATACTCATATCTGCTCAAATCATCTGTGAAGATCAGAAAATAATGATACCTGTCGCGAGCCTCAATATTCATCGGACCACATACATCAGTATGTATGATTTTCAACAAATCTTTTCTCGCTCCATTGTTCCGGAGAACGGCGTTTTAGTCATCTTGCCCAAAAGGCATGGTTCGCAAGCATCAAGTGATTTATAATCAAGTGATTCCGAAAGCCCATCAGCATGGAGTTTCTTCATGCGCTTTATACCAATATGACCTAAACAGCAGTGCCACAAATAAGTTGCACTATCATTATTAACTTTGCATCTTTTGGTTTCAATATTATGAATATGTGTATTATTAAGATCGAGATCCAATGAACTATTTTCATTGGGTGTGTAACCATATAAGGTTTTATTCATGTAAACAGAACAACAATTTATTCTTTTACTTAAATGAATAACCATATTACAATAAACATGATCAAATCATATTCATGCTCAACACAAACACCAAATAACACTTATTTAGTTTCAACACTAATCCCAAAAGTATAGGGGAGTGTGCGATGATGATCATATCAATCTTGGAACTACTTCCAACACATATCGTCACTTCACCCTTAACTAGTCTCTGTTTATTCTGCAACTCCCGTTTTGAGTTAGCAACTGAACTAGTATCAAATACTGAGGGTTTTCTATAAACACTAGTAAAGTACACATCAATAACATGTATATCAAATATACTTATGTTCACTTTGCCATCCTTCTTATCTGCCAATCACTTGGGGTAGTTCCGCTTCCAGTGACCAGTCCCTTTGCAGTAGAAGCACTTAGTCCCAGGCTTAGGATCAGACTTGGGCTTCTTCACTTGAGCAGCAACTTGCTTGCCGTTCTTCTTGAAGTTCCCCTTCTTTCCTTTGCCCTTTTTCTTGAAACTAGTGGTCTTGTCAACCATCAACACTTGATGTTTTTCTTCGATTTCTACCTTCGTTGATTTCAGCATCACGAAGAGCTTGGGAGTTGTCTCCGTTATCCCTTGCATATTATAGTTCATCACGAAGTTCTACTAACTTAGTGATGGTGACTAGAGAATTCTGTCAATCACTATCTTATCTGGAAGATTAACTCCCACTTGATTCAAGCGATTGTAGTACCCAGACAATCTGAGCACATGCTCACTAGTTGAGCGATTCTCCTCCATCTTTTAGCAATAGAACTTGTTGGAGACTTCATATCTCTCAACTCGGGTATTTGCTTGAAATATTAACTTCAACTCCTGGAACATCTCATATGGTCCATGATGTTCAAAACATCTTTGAAGTCCCGATTCTAAGCCATTAAGCATGGTGCACTTAAACTATCAAGTAGTCATCATATTGAGCTAGGCAAACGTTCATAACGTCTACATCTGCTCCTGCAATAGGTCTGTCACCTAGCGGTGCATCAAGGACATAATTCTTCTATGCAGCAATGAGGATAAACCTCAGATCACGGATCCAATCCGCATCATTGCTACTAACATCTTTCAACACAATTTTCTCTAGGAACATATCAAAAATAAACACAGGGAAGCAACAACTCGAGCTATTGATCTACAACATAATTTGCAAAATACTACCAGGACTAAGTTCATGATAAATTTAAGTTCAATTAATCATATTACTTAAGAACTCCCACTTAGATAGATATCCCTCTAATCCTCTAAGTGATCACGTGATCCAAATCAACTAAACCATAACCGATCATCACGTGAGATGGAGTAGTTTTCAATGGTGAACATCATTATGTTGATCATATCTACTATATGATTCACGCTCGACCTTTCGGTCTCCGTGTTCTGAGGCCATATCTGTATATGCTTGGCTCGTCAAGTATAACCTGAGTATTCAGCGTGTGCAACTGTTTTGCACCCGTTGTATTTGAACGTAGAGCCTATCACACCCGATCATCACGTGGTGTCTCAGCACGAAGAACTTTTGCAACGGTGCATAGTCAGGGAGAACACTTCTTGATAATTTAGTGAGAGATCATCTTATAATGCTACCGTCAATCAAAGCAAGATAAGATGCATAAAAGGATAAACATCACATGCAATCAATATAAGTGATATGATATGGCCATCATCATCTTCTGCTTTGTGATCTCCATCTCCGAAGCACCGTCATGATCACCATCGTCACCGGCGCGACACCTTGATCTCCATCGTAGCATCATTGCCGTCTCGCCAATCTTATGCTTCCACGACTATCACTACCGCTTAGTAATAAAGTAAAGCATTACATCGCGATTGCATTGCATACAATAAAGCGACAACCATATGGCTCCTGCCAGTTGCCGATAACTCGGTTACAAAACATGATCATCTCATACAATAAAATCAGCATCATGCCTTGACCATATCACATCACAACATGCCCTGCAAAAACAAGTTAGACGTCCTCTACTTTGTTGTTGCAAGTTTTACGTGGCTGCTACGGGCTTAAGTAAGAACTCATCTCACCTACGCATCAAAACCACAACGATAGTTCGTCAAATAGACTCCGTTTTAACCTTCTCAAGGACCGGGCGTAGCCACACTTGGTTCAACTAAAGTTGGAGAGACTGTCTTCCGCAAGCCATCTATGTGCAAAGCACGTCGAGGGAACCGGTCTCGCGTAAGATCTTTATCGGTCAGACCGCATAACAACATACGTTGTTCCCTTTGTCATCGATATGTTACTTGCCCGAGATTCGATCGTCGGTATCCAACACCTAGTTCAATCTCGTTACCGGCAAGTCTCTTTACTCGTTCTGTAATACATCATCCCACAACTAACTCATTAGTTGTAATGCTTGCAAGGCTTAAGTGATGTGCATTACCGAGAGGGCCCAGAGATACCTCTCCGACAATCGGAGTGACAAATCCTAATCTCGAAATACGCCAACCCAACATCTACCTTTGGAGACACCCGTAGTACTCCTTTATAATCACCCAGTTACGTTGTGACGTTTGGTAGCACCCAAAGTGTTCCTCCAGTAAACGGGAGTTGCATAATCTAATAGTCATAGGAACATGTATAAGTCATGAAGAATAGCAACAGCAACATACTAAGCGATCGGGTGCTAAGCTAATGGAATGGGTCATGTCAATCAGATCATTCAACTAATGATGTGACCTCGTTAATCAAATAACAACTCTTTTGTCCATGGTTAGGAAACATAACCATCTTTGATTAACGAGCTAGTTAAGTAGAGGCATACTAGTGACACTCTGTTTGCCTATGTATTCACACATGTATTATGTTTCCGGTTAATACAATTCTAGCATGAATAATAAACATTTATCATGATATAAGGAAATAAATAATAACTTTATTATTGCCTCTAGGGCATATTTCCTTCAATGATTTGGGTCAATAGTTGGGTTTGCCCGGCTCCTATGTTTTGGTGCCTTATGTTCCGCTATATCGGCTAAGGTAGCACTAGGAGAACCACTGCGATTGTGCCCTAGTTGAGCTGGGTTAAGCACCTCAGTGGAGAAAGCTAAAATTGACTGTCATGATGAGGCGAGAGACCGGTCGCTGTTCAAGAGGTTTTTCGAGTCCCTAAAGGCTTATGCCGCTTCGAGCGAGGAGCTGGATAACCCCAGCCAAGGCGTGGATAGCGCCTCGAACTCGGTCTTCCGAACTAGGGGCTTCGCCGAAATTTAAAATTATAAAGTTCTATGGCTAAGTGAGAGTGTTCAAGCATTATAGTCCGATTGCCTAGTTCGTCATGCTGAGCGCCTCCCTCGAAGGACCCAACCATGGGAAAAAGAGCGCCCAGGTTTATCACCGAACACCCCAGCACTAGTGGCATGGGGGCAGAAGCCGACAACTGGCCATCTCTCAATTTTTGATAAACGGCCGCATAGAAAATAATATTTTAAATTCAATAAGCATTGCTTAGCGCATATGAACAAGTTTTCAGCGCACAGGATAAACATGAGCGAATTCATTCAAAAATTACATCCTTGGTGCACTCATCTGCCACAAGGCGGGCACCTGCAAGAACATCCTTACAGTAGTTCTCCGGCTTGCGATGCTCCTTCCCCGGCGGCGGCCCGTCCGTCACAAGCTTCTCACCGTCCAGCTTACCCCAGTGCACCTTTACACGGGCAAGGGCCCTACGGGCACCTTCGATGCAGGCAGAGCGCTTGATGACCTTGAGCTTTGGACAGGCCTCCACCAGCCGCCACACTAGCCCGAAGTAGCTCCCAGGCAAGGCCTCTCCGGGCCACAACCGAACTATGAAGCCCTTCATGGCCTGTTCGGCCGCCTTGTGGAGTTTGACCAGCTGTTTCAGCTGGTCGCTCAAGGGCACAGGGTGTCCGGCCTCAGCATACTGAGACCAGAATACCTTCTCCGTCGAGCTGCCCTCTTTAGCTCGGTAGAATGCGGCGGCATCGGACACGCTGCGGGGAAGATCTGCGAAGGCCCGTGGAGAACTCCGGATTTGGGTAAGTAACAAGTAGTTTACTTTTATGTTTCTGCTTTGCATGAAGAATGCCTTACCCGCTGCTATCTTCTTCATATCCTCCAACTCTCGGAGAGCCTTTTGGGCTTCGGCCTTGGCAGACTTGGCAGTCTCAAGGGCCGTTGCGAGCTCGGACGCTTGGGGTCTTTGACTCAAGCTCCAAACTCTCATGTTTCTTCATGAGAGCCTGAAGCTCTTGCTGCACCTCGCCGACCTGAGACCCAAGTTTCTCTCGCTCGGTGCGCTCCGCGACCGTTTTCTTTTCGGCCTCGGACAACGCCTGCTTGAGGGTCGCCACCTCAGTTGTGGCCCCTACAATAAGCAGTACAATCCTGTTATTTTTTGCAATCACGCCTCTCTATAGGCACCTTTTTATAAGGTATTTCTTACCTTCTTTCTCCTCGAGCTGCTGCTTGGCACGACCGAGCTCTTGCTCGGACCGCTCGAGTCCCTGTTTTAGGGTATCCACCTCCGCAGTCAGTGCGGCGGTGGCTAGCAGCGAAGCCTGCATACGCATATTGACTTCTTTATTATTAGACTCCTGCGAAATTTCATAGATCCTCTATTCGGCTTTTCTTTCCGAACGCCAAACAGAGCATCAGGGGCTACTGTCTATGCGGTAATATTTTTACATATTTTTACTTACCTGGAAGCCTGTTAGGAGGCCAGCGCAAGCTTCATTCAGCCCGCTCTTGGCGGACTGAACCTTCCGGATCACCGTACTCATAATAGTACGGTGCTCCTCGTCGATGGAGGCACCTTCAAGCACCTCCAGCAGATTGTCCAGCGCCTCCGGTTGGACGGAGGCTTCCGGCTCAGAAGGCTTGCTCCTCTTTGGAAGGAGTTCGCCTGCCGCGGTCCGGAATTGTTGAAGATTCCGGCACGGTGTCCAGCTTAAGGCCGGACTTGGAGCCCTGGGGGGTCTTGTCCCCTTCACTCCTGGGGTCTGGGAGGTCGCCTTGCGGCTCCTCCAGGACCACCTCCTCCTACCCCGGAGCTCGTTGCGACGCCACTTCGGCGTCATCCGCAGTGCGGGGGGAGACAGCGGGCGGAACAGAGTTCACGTCCGATGAACCCAGGGAGCCGCTCGACGACTCGTTGAGTGCGGCCCGGGGCGGGCTGCATGATTATATTCGACATTAGGGGAAGCTGTGCAACAAAAGGAATATCATGAGTTACTCTGGTATCTGAACACTTACGATTTTGCTGGACGCTTGGCCCTGTCCGGCCACTCCTCTTCGCCCTCTTCGGCATCAGGGGCGTAGTCCGGCGGAGGGGTCTTCCTTTTCCTAGACCCCTCGGCCTCCCTCGTTGGGGCGGCCTTCCTCTTCTCTCCTCCCTCCACTGGAGAGGGAGAGTCTTCTTCTTCCTCCTCCTCGTTCTCGCGGGAGGAGGGCGCCTCGGACTCGTCAGATGACGAGTCCGACACCACCACGTTGCGGGCACTCTTTCAAGTCCTCGTGGTCTTCTTCTTCTTCTTGACCTTCTTCTCCGGCACCACATAAGGCACCGGGGCCAGCAGCTTCACCAGTAAAGCTGGGGCTGGATCTTCGGGCAGCGGAGCCGGACGGTTAATCGGCTTGGCTATCACCCGCCAAGCCTGTCAGAGGAAAGGGAGTTCAGATCCCGCATAGTGTCAAACTATGAAAAAAGGCTTAACATCCTGTGAAGGGTGTAGATGGCATACCTTGCTAGCGTGACGCTGCGAGCTGTATCCGCGGTCCTCAGAAGCGGATGCGGGAGCCTCGGCGCCCTCGAATAGCACCTTCCAGGCGTCTTCATACGTCGTGTCGAAGAGCCTGCTGAGGGTTTGGTGCTGCGCCGGGTCGAACTTCCACAGATTAAAATCCCGTTGTTGGAACGGGAGGATCCGGCGGACGAGCATAACCTGGATTATATTAACAAGCCGGACTGGCTTGTTCACTAGGGACTGGATGCATGTTTGCAATCCGGTCACCTCTTTTTCGTCACCCCACGACAGGCCCGTCTCTTTCCAGGACATAAGCCGCGTGGGGGGTCTGGATCGAAACTCAGGGGTTGTGGTCCATTCCGGATCGCGTGGCTCGGTGATATAAAACCACCCGGCTTGCCATCCCTTTAGGGTCTCCATGAAAGAGCCCTCGAACCATAGGACGTTGGCCATCTTGCCCGCCATAGCGCCTCCGCACTCCGCCTGGCTGCCACGCACCACCTTGGGCTTGACGTTGAAGGTCTTGAGCCAAAGGCCGAAATGGGAGCGGACGTGGAGAAAGGCCTCGCACACGACGATAAATGCCGAGATGTTGAGGATGAAGTTTGGAGCCAGATCGTGGAAGTCCAGGCCGTAGTAGAACATGAGCCCCCGGACAAATGGGTGGAGTGGAAAACCTAGTCCGCAGAGGAAGTGGGGGAGAAACACGACCCTCTCATGGGGCCTTGGGGTGGGGATAAGCTGCCCCTCTTCGGGAAGCCGGTGCGCGATGTCCTTGGACAGGTATCCGGCCTTCCTTAGCTTTTTTACATTACCCTCCGTAACGGAGGAGACCATCCATTTGCCTCCCGCTCTGGACATTGCTGGAGAAGGTTGAGGTGGGATGTGCGGGCTTGGGCGCTGGAGCTCGGGTGCGCGAGAGATGGATAGGCGAGGAAGGAAGAAGGCGTAGGTAAAAAGGGTGGATCCTTATCCCCTTATATAGGCGGATGCGGTTATGCGTCCCCACCTACCTAATAAAACTCGCTTGCCTCCCGAGCACCGTGATAAATGGTGCGGTTGGGTTACCCACGTCCGTATTGATGAGAATCCCGTAAAAAGGGTACACGATCTCTGCTTTGACAAGACGTGCCAAGGAAACCGCCTCGCAAAGCATGCTGGGGAGGAAAAGTAAAAATGATTCGAGTAAAGGGCTTGGTTGTGGTGTGATGGCGTACTGCAGAATACGTCAGCAGATTTGATTTGTGTTAATATTATTCTCTCTATGGCAATATGTGGAAGCTTATTTTACAGAGCCGGACAGTACTCTTGGTGTTTACAATCTTCTATGAAGGACTTGGAGGAGGAACCCGCCTTGCAATGCCGAAGACAATTTGTGCGCCAGACTCGTCATCATTGAAGCCTGGTTCAGGGGCTACTGAGGGAGTCCTGGATTAGGGGGTGTTCGGGTAGCCGGACTATACCTTCAGCCGGACTCCTGGACTATGAAGATACAAGATTGAAGACTTCGTCCCGTGTCCGTATGGGACTTTCCTTGGCGTGGAAGGCAAGCTTGGCGATGCGGATATTCAAGATCTCCTACCATTGTAACCGACTCTATGTAACCCTAACCCTATCCGGTGTCTATATAAACCAGAGGGTTTTAGTCCGTAGGACAACTTCATCAACTCCATAGACAACAATCATACCATAGGCTAGCTTCTAGGGTTTAGCCTCCTCGATCTCGTGGTAGATCCACTCTTGTACTACCCATATCATCAATATTAATCAAGCAGGATGTAGGGTTTTACCTCCATCAAGAGGGCCCGAACCTGGGTAAAACATCGTGTTCCCTGCCTCCTGTTACCATCCGGCCTAGACGCACAGTTCGGGAACTCCTACCCGAGATCCGCCGGTTTTGACACCGATAATGGCCATTGCGATAAAGCGATGTATCCAGCCCCTCCAGTCCAGGGTGACCCCTTTATGGTGTTACAACGGGGAGGACGACACATCTCGTTATAGGCGTAAGGGCCCGGATACCCCAACAGAACTAGCTACAATCCTGGCCGATATTTACAAGGGGGAGAAAGAAGACTTCCTCCGTTTAAATTCCCAGGAAGGTTTTTCCATGTACAACCCCATTGAATGGTTATTTTTTTTTATTATCAGCACTGTTTTACCTCATTATCGAGGCATGCTAATCAAAGTGTTCTTGTTGTCTTAAAATAGTCATGGAGGAAGGAGGTCGAGAACATTCATTGTCCCTCCCCACAACCAGAGGATCACGCTCACAATGAAGACCCTGGCTTCTGCGAGGATCCAGATATATACATAGAGTTTGATGATGGGGTATTTTGTCAGGCGAGCCTTGACGGCTCGGAAGTGGCCATTACGACCGACTACACCCGCCTTTACCCTTTCTCTATTGTAAGTACTCAAAAAGCTTCCTAAAAAAAGAAGCCCCTACTTGCACCTTATCCATTACACTAAACTATACTTCATAGGATCGGCGCTCGGCAAGCCGCACTCCATCAAGAGCGGCCTCTATGCAGGGCGATCATTCCAAATGAAAGGAAACCGGGAGCGCTATGGAGCCCCTTCCCTCTTCAAAGAGGTATGTCCTTTGATACATGCCTAAGCATGAGATCAGATTGTTAAATTTCTCTTCTACCTTTATTTCAGGAGGAGCATGCGGCAAACCATGGGAAAATGCCCTGCTAGCCGAATATCAGCTAATCCGGCACCGAACTTGTGAACCAGGACAAGAGCCGATACAGTGCCGGATCCGCCCCCTCACGAGGATTCAGATGATGTATCCGTCACGAATTCCGAGATGGAGAGTGTGATGAATCATCATCGACTGAAAGAGGCCATGCGCGCTCCAGTTTTCACTGAATAGGAATTTACTGCACTCAGCTCTGTGGATGCATATATCCGAGCCACCCGGGATGGACTTGCTGGAGTTACTCAACTATTTTCAAAGGATATGCAGGTAATAGTTTGTGCAAATTTAATAGATATATGCCAGTATCCCCCTAGACTTGAAGCGGTTAGGCCAACCAATTTAATGATCGTTATGACCTGCAGGTTCTTAGGGAGAAGAACAATGCGCTATCCCAGGAGCTGAAAACAAACCAGACGAAGCTGAATGCCACCACCATGGAGCTGGCGGAGATGAAGAAAGCCACAATGACCACTGATCAAAAGAACAAGCTTGAGGAGGAAAAAGATAACCAAGCCGAGCTTAAAGGCTCAGTTATTGGCCGTGCAGAAAGAAAATAAGAAGTTGAAAGGCGGCATATTTAGTATGACGTTTTGAACCATCCAAAGGACTTATAGTATCCCATAGTTCGGATTTGTCACAACTTTGTTGTTGCTGGTGTGTTAACCGGTCGGCCTGAAGAGGAAGTATCCGGATTTCGAGGTGGCGTGCTTAGGGAGCTATCTGTAGTGCATGAGCGGGCCCGGAAAGCCATGAGGAGTATGGCTAAGGCCCTATGGCCATCCGATGCTCCTCCAGAAAGTATGGAGGGGTTGGCGAACCGGTTCAAAGGTGCCCGGCGCCGTTTCGAGCTATGGAAGGTGTCCGCATGCCGGGAAGGTGCACGAGAGGCGTGGGCAATGGTGAAAACGTGCTACATCGGACTCGATCCGAATCATATGGCCCGAGTTGGACCTCAGGGATCTAACGGAAAAGAGATTCCCGTGAACTTGGTATATGACCAAGTGATGATAGCTGCGAAGTACTCGCAAGAAGACTATAGTTTAGACAGTCTTATAGATGTCATAGATAAAGAGTAGGTGTTCGTTTCGATGTATCAACGTACTTTTATTCTCGAACTTTATCTCCAACCGAACATGTGAAAATTTTCCATCGCAGACTTTAGGCTTCGGCCTCCTAACCAAGAAGGTGGAGTGTTTCCGGATACCATTTTGGAATCTAAGAAACATTCATTATGTCCGGAAACCAGGCAATCCAGTCATATTGCTCGAACAGACAAAATTTGTTCAAGGAGTTATGTTATATTACTTTTTGAATGTAAGAAACACCTTCCAAGGAAAATAATTCCGTTAGGGGTTCCTTTCCCTGGGTTGGCATGCTTAATTATGCATGCTTAGGCTTTGATCCGAATTACGGGGAGACTATCCCATATAAATTTTGAAGGGTTATGAAAACGTAAATGATCTGTCGCTGCTTTGCCAACCAAGTATTCTCTTAAGAATGCTAGATTTCGGCTTCACCCGTCTAGGGTACAGGTCCGGATTACCCGGTTGTAGCAATCGCAGAGGTGCTCCCTTTACACCCTAGCCGAACAATCGGGAACATAGGGTATAAACACATGAGCGAGGCAACCCAGCTTGGCAAAAACTTAAGTCATAGAGGTGCATATAATGGCAACAAGTGTATATAACGAACGACATAGATAATGTAAGCCATAAGCTTTTAGTAATAAGCTTCGTCGAAGAAGCCCCCGGTCATAGTGGGGTGCATACATTTAAAGATGTGTACCCCTAATAGTTCAGCACATCCAAACTTACCCTGGTATGTATAAAAAAGGGAAAAACAAAAAAGAAGAGGAGAAGAAAAGGAAACTAGAAAAAATAAAAAAGATGCGGTCGAACTATCCGTAGAATCGTTGGAGCTGAGCAGCGTTCCATGGATTCGGCTCAAGGCGATTATCCGATGCATTACGAAGGCGGTAAGCTCCTCCTGTGAGAACTTCATCTATGATGAAGGGGCCTCCCATCATGGTTTGAGCTTATCGTTCTTCTTCTCTGGGAGGCGCAGAACGAGTTCGCCGACGTTATAAGTCTTGGCCCGCACTTTTGTGCTTTGGTATCGCCTGGCCTGTTGTTGATAGAATGTGGAACGGGCTCGTGCAATGTCACGCTCCTCTTCAAAGCCGTCTAGGTCATCTTGCCGATCAAGCTCGGCTTCTCTCTCTTAGTACATGCGCACTCGAGGCGAGTCATGAATAATGTCGCAGGGCAAGATAACTTCTGCACCGTACACCATGAAAAAAGGTGTGTATCCAGTTGTTCAATTAGGCGTAGTCCGCAGCCCCCTGAGCACTGAATCGAGTTCCTCAACCCAGTGCTTATCTGATGACCCACAAGTATAGGGGATCTATCGTAGTCCTTTCGATAAGTAAGAGTGTCGAACCCAACGAGGAGCATAAGGAAATGACAAGTGGCTTTCAGCAAGGTATTCTCTGCAAGCACTGAAATTATCGGCAATAGATAGTTTTGTGATAAGATAAATCGTAACGGGTAACAAGTAATAAAAGTAAACAAGGTGCAGCAAGGTGGCCCAATCCCTTTTGTAGCAAACGACAAGCCTGGACAGACTCTTATATAAAGCAAAGCGCTCCCGAGGACACATGGGAATTGTTGCCAAGCTAGTTCTCATCATGCTCATATGATTCACGTTTGTTACTTTGATAATTTGATATGTGGGTGGACTAGTGCTTGGCTGTTGCCCTTCCTTGGACAAGACTCCCACTTATGATTAACCCCTCTCACAAGCATCCACAACTACGAAAGAAGTATTAAGGTAAACCTAACTATAGCATGAAACATATGGATCCAAATCAGCCCCTTACGAAGCCATACGTAAACTATGGTTTAAGCTTCTGTCACTCTAGCAACCCATCATCTACTTATTACTTCTCAATGCCTTCCCCTAGGCCCAAACAATGGTGAAGTGTCATGTAGTCGACGTTCACATAACACCACTAGAGGAGAGATAACATACATCTCATCAAAATATCGAACGAATACCAAATTCACATGATTACTTATAACAAGACTTCTCCCATGTCCTCAGTAACAAACGTAACTACTCACAAAGCATACTCATAATCATAACCAGAGGAGTATTAATTATCATTAAGAATCTGAAAATATAATCTTCCACCGGATAAACCAACTAGCATCAACTATAAGGAGTAATCAACACTACTAGCAACCCACAGGTACCAATCTAAGGTTTTGGGACCAAGATTGAATACAAGAGATGAACTAGGGTTTGAGAGGAGATGGTGCTGGTGAAGATGTTGATGGAGATTGACCCCCTCTCGATGAAAGGATCGATGGTGATGACGATGGTGATGATTTCCCCCTCCCGGAGGGATGTTTCCCCGACAGAACAGCTTCGTCGGAGCCCTAGATTGGTTCTGCCCAGGTTCCGCCTCGAGATGGCGGTGCTTCGTCTTGAAAGCTTCTCCTTGATTTTTTTTCCAGGGTAAAAGACACCATATAGCCAAAGATGGGCACCGGAGGCCTCCAGGGGGCCCACAAGGTCGGGGGGCGCGCCCAGGGGGTAGGGTGAGCCCTCCACCCTTGTGGCTGGCAGGTGGCCCCCCTCTGGTTCTTTCTTCACCCAATATTTTTTTATATTCCAAAAAGAAGCTCCATGAAGTTTCAGGACTTTTGGAGTTGTGCAAAGTAGGTTTCTAATATTTTCTCCTTTTCCAGTCCAGAATTCCAGCTACTGACATTCTCCCTCTTCATGTAAACCTTGTAAAATAAGAAAGAATAGGCATAAGTATTGTGATATAATGTGTAATAACAGGCCATAATGCAATAAATATCAATATAAAAGCATGATGCAAAATGGACATATCAACTCCCCCAAGCTTAGCCCTCGCTTGTCCTCAAGCGAAAGACGATATCGATAAATATGTCCACATGTTTAGAGATAGAGGTGTTAATAAAATAAAATACGGACATGAGGGCATCATGATCATCTTGAGAACAACAACATATATTGTCATATAATTTCTTATACTAAAGTAACAATTCATTCACAAGATAGAGTATGAATCAGAAACTTCATTGAAAACTAACAAACTATGATCTCAGTCATTGAAGCAATTGCAATTTATCATTACATCGGAAAGAGTCAATTAAAGAGATTTTCAGCAAGTCCACATACTCAACTATCATATAATCTTTCACAATTGCTAACACTCACGCGATACTTATGGATTCAAAGTTTCCATTAGATACAGAGAAAGATAGGGGCTTATAGTTTCGCCTCCCAACCGAGTGGATATATATATATCCTTATTTGTCAAACACACAGAGCTTGCCAAAGGAAAAGGTATAAAATGGAAAGGTGATGATCACCATGACTCTTGCATAACGGTAGAAGATAAAAGTAAAAGATAGGCCCTTCACATAGGGAAGCAGAGGTTGTCATGCACTTTTACGGTTGGATGCACAAAATCTTAGTGCTAAAGAATGTCACTTTATATTGCCACTTGTGATAAGGACCTTTATTATGCAGCCCGTCGCTTTTACTTCTTCCATGTCACAAGTTCGTATAAATCTTATTTTCTTCACACTAATAGATCATACATATTTAGAGAGAGCAATTTTTATTGCTTGCACCGATGAAAACTTACTTGAAGGATCTTACTCAATCCATAGGTTGGTATGGTGGACTCTCATGGCAAAACTGGGTGTAGGGATATTCAGAAGCACAAGTAGTATCTCTACTTGGTGCAAAGAATTTGGCTAGCATGAGGGGGAAAGGCAAGCTCAACATATTGGATGATTCAAAACAATATGACTTCTATTCGGATGTAAGAAAACATAACTCATTATGTTGTCTTCCTTGTCCAACATCAACTTTTTAGCATGTCATATTTTAATGAGTGCTCACAATTACAAAAGATGTCCAAGATAGTATATTTATATGTAAAGCCTCTCTTTATTTATTACTTCCTACTAATTGCAACAATGACCAAAACTATGTTTGTCAACTCTCAATAACTTTTATTCATCATACTCTTTATATGTGAAGTCCTTACTCTCCATAAGATCTATCTACGATCTTTTTATTTCTTTCTTTTTATTCTTTTTATTTAATTCCCTCAAGATCATAGCAAGAAGGCAAAGCCCTTCAATCATAACTACTCTTTATTATATATCTCACGGACTCGATTATATAGAGGGAACATAAAGCAAAACTCAAAGCTAGATCATACTAATTTTTTTATTCTACTAGATCAAGACATAACCAAAAGGATTGAACTAAGAAAAGCGATAAAGATAAAGATGTGATGGTGATATGATACCGGGGCACTCCCCCAAGCCTGGCAGTTGCCAAGGGGAGTTCCCATACCCATGTATTTATGTCCCTTTCTTCGGGGGTGGTGATGAAGGAGTTGTTGATAAAGTAGGCTTGTAATCCATCTTCCAAGGCATAGATTGACCATCATAGAAAGATGACTGAGTCCCCGAGATCCTCAAATCGGCAGCCGAATGGAGTCAGGAGAGCACACGAGGTGGCCGCAAGGTCGGGGGCGTGCCCAAGGGGTAGGGCGCGCCCTCCACCCTTGTGGTGGCCTCGTGTCTCTTTCGGACTACTTTTAATTTTTCTAATTTTTTAAATATTCCAAAACGGAGAAATTTATCATTGGAAACATTTTGGAGTCGGTTTACTTACCGTACCTCATACCTATTCCTTTTAAGAGTTTGAAACGTTCTGGAAAGTGTCCCTTATGTACTCCTCCGGGGTTATGGTATCAATTATATTGGTCTCCGGGGTTAATAACATTTAATTTCTTATCAACTCTTTGTCCTAGAACAGCACCAACAACATAATAGCATCACACATAGTTTCAAAGGGTAAATTCCAATTAGGTGGCTGAACAATAGGAGCAGAAATCAACGCTTTCTTAAGTATTTCAAATGCTTCTATACAATCATCATCAAAAACAAAAGGAACATCTTTTTGTAAGAGATTGGTGAGAGGCCTAGAAATCTTAGATAATTCTTTAGTAAACCTCCTAGAGAAACCAGCATGACTAAGGAAACTTCTTATACCTTTGATATCTTTAGGGCATGACATCTTTTCAATAGCATCTACTTTAGCTTTATCAACTTCAATGCCTCTTTTAGAAACTTTATGCCCCAAGACAATACCTTCATTAACCATAAAGTGGCACTTCTCCCAATTCAAGACAAGATTAGTTTCTTCACATCTCTGCAAAACTCGGTCAAGGTTGCTTAAGGATTCATCAAATAAGTTCCGTAAATGGAGAAATCATCCATGAAAATCTCAGCAATTGCAACATCCCAAATTTTCAATTCGGAATGTTATGCATTAGATCATCATTGCATATCATATTTTATTGCATTTTGGTTGATCCTAGAAATTCTAAGCAACTCAAGGACCCACGGAGAGAGTTGGGGATTTCGTTATTTTTCATATTTGAGCTTTTCTCGAATTATGAAAAGAGGATCGCTTGATTTTAATTTTATTTCTCTGAAATATTTCTTTTATAAAAAAATAAAAGAGAGAGGATAAATTGCCTTCCTCAAAATAAAGAAATGCCAGAAATTTAACATTAAAATCAAATAAGTTCTTTATTCGGAGTTTCATTGCTATTTTATTTGAATTAGGAAAAATATGCGTTTTCCAAAATTGCAGTTTAGGCCTAAATAATTGTTCACCTTGTATGGCTTATTTTTAGAGGATGGGGAAAATTTATTTCGGGATTTTTGGAGTCCGTTTAGTATTTCTTTTTTTGTCTGCACGTCCGAATTGTTAAAAAAAACGCGAACTGACCTAACTGGGCTATGTCCGTCTAGGACTCTCAGCCCGTCCGGCCTTATAAGCCGGGGGAGCCGCCCCTCAGCCCACCCCGTACCCCCGCCCGAACCCTAGCCGTCCGAGCCGCCACCACCGCACGCGCCGCCGCCGCCCCGCCCGCCGCCCTCCGGAGCCGCACGTCGCCTCGCCGCCGGAGCCGCACGCCGCCACCGCCGTTCCGCCGCTGCCGGTAACCGCCGCCGTCGGTTTTCTATGGAAAAACCGATCGGTTTTTTTAGGACCCGCGGTTTTACTTTTTAGTAGATTGGTTTATTTTTTTCAGGTTTAGTTATTTAGCGGTCGTTTGTCCGTACGTTTGTTTTTACGAACGGTTTTCACCGTTTAGCCGCAAACAATGAATGCTCATCCGTTAGCCTGTTCGTCAGCTTTCTTTAATCGGATTTTATTCGCGATTATTTGTGATCACAATTTCTGATCTGATTTTCGTTCTAGATTATCTTTTCGCTCGTTTGTCGGAATCAGGCGATTCAAACGCCTAGAGCTTCATCTCGAGACCCCCTTTTCGTTTAACCAACTCGAACAAGATTTTGCTACTGTAAAATTTGATCTAGGTCCATATTAGTAAACGGATCTTGTTTCTTTCGCCGTTTGAGTTTCTTTGCTCCGTTCAATTTGATTCTTTTTGCAAACCGGAGTTCTTAAGTTGAACTTTCTGGTTAGATCTTCTTATTTGAGTTTTACCCGTGTTTATTTGTAACATCCCAAAATTCTAAATTTTGGAATGTTATAATAAATAGATAGATTTGATTGATTGTTTGATTGTTGTGTGATTGATTGAGTGAAATTCGAAACTTTTTGAAAGTAAATGAGAGGGAATAAAAGGACTTTCCCAAACTTTCATTTTTCATTTATGATCTTCATGAATTCAAATTCTTTTCAAATACAAAACCCTAGACAGAAGATGACATGACTTCTTCCATTTAAATTAAATGAAAGGGGTATTTGAAAATATTTGAATTTCATTTGGAAGTATTTCAATTCATAAACTTCAGGCAACTCAATGATTTTCATGAGAGAAGATAAAATGACTTCTTCAAACTATATGAAATATGAGTTGGGAGTTTCAAAGAATTAAATTCAAAGTTCTTTTGAATTTATTTTCAACTTGGAGTTATTTGAGTTTTATTCAAATTATTTTTCTCCAAAAATTAAAATATGTGGAAATTAGGGTAACATGATTCCCTACAATAGAAAATTGGAGAAAAATTAATTTGAAATCATTTTGGTATTTTAAAATGATTTTTATTGGATTTTGCTAGAGCAGGGGCACTGTTTGACTTATTAGAATTTATGTTTACTTTATTAAATACAAGAAAAATGTTCACCGTGTAGAAAATCTTTTTCTGAAATTTTTGATATATTATATGCCTATATAATATTTTTTTGGTTTTGTTATTTTCGTTGTCTGGAAAATTATGTTAAACAAAATCTTTCTCCTCCGCCGCCGAACTGGGCCGACCCAACAGGCCACGGCCCAGCCCAGCCAGCGCGCCGCCGCCTTCCTCCTCGTCCCCGACCGAGACTCTCCCCGGAGTCCGGCGCCGCCCTGCCTCCATTGCCCCTCGCCCAAGCCGCCCTCGCCTCCCCCCTACAAAGCCGCCGCCCGGGACCCCCCCTCTCCTTTTTGCATCGCCGCCGCGCCGCCCTTGGCCGCACCTCGCACCGCCGCCGCACCTGCTGCCGCCGCTGCCGCCCGAAGCGCGCCGTCGCCGCTGGCGCTCGCCGCCGCTGCTCCGTGCCGCCCGCGCCGCTGCAGTCCATCGCCCTGCGCCGCCGCTTGCTCCCCTGCGACGCTGCCGCCGCCGCGCCGGAGCATGCTGCTCTCGCCGGAGTAACCGCCGTCGTCGTCGAAAACCATTGCCGAACCGCTAATAAAACCGATCCGGTTTTCTTCGGCTTTCTTTCGGTTTAGTCCGGTTTTCTGAAAAAAAACCTAGATTTGTTTTTTTTGGGTTTATTATTTAGAGAACGTTAGCTGGTTAGGTATAGAAAACGAACGTTCACCCTTTAGTTTTTTTCTTTTTCTGTTATTTTCGGCCAGGGACCTATTTGTGATAGTTTTTCTTACAGATTAGTCCCTCGGTTTCAACGACTGTAACTTTTTACTCGTTAGTCCAAATTCAACGAAACCAACGCCCACATCTTCGTTATAATCCCCTCTATCCGGATAAACAACTTAAACATGTTTTTGAAAAGTTTAAAATTTGAATTAGATCATAACTTGAGTTTCGTAGCTCCGTTTGAGTTGATTCTTTTTGCATATCGAAGCTCTTGACCCAAACATTCTAATAAGGCCAAATTCACATAATTTTTGTATTGTTAGAAATTGTTTTATGTTGCAAGAGTTATTTGCTTGGTTTTGATGTTTTCGTATCGTCTTCTTCGTTCTTTCTGATCTTTTGAGTGATTGCTTATGTGTGGTTACTATTGTTTGCTTACGATAGATTGACCGGAGTGTGACGAGTAGAGCTATCAAGATTTTTGAGTGTGAATCATCTTCATTAACATTGCAGGCAAGTTCACACTTTGATCATACCTCTTACTACCCAGTTTTATTTGCATTAGATCAAACCTCCAACATTGCATGACTAGGATCTAATTAAATTGTGGGATGGGAAGTAGTTGAGGTAGTACCTATTACCTGTTTATTATCAAACCCTTGGGAGTTACTATTACGTTATGCTTACATTGCCATGCTATGCTCGTAGACGTGGATTGGGTTTTGAGAGTATTCATGACAGATGTGAGATTATTAATTAATGGTTTACTTAAGGTGGCAACTTAAACACACATCTGGGTGGATTGAGGTACCTGGTTATTCCCGGATTGCCTTTCTAGGCACCGGGGTAGACCAAGATTGCCTGTTTTTTTACGGACCGCCACCCAGGCCCAAAGGGATCATGAGATTATTCATACTAGAAACTTCCGTGTGCAGCCACAAGCTATTATGGGCTCTAGCATAGTTGATTAAGTCGTGTGAACTCTTACAGTGGTAGACTAGCAGATGTAGGGGTTGTAGGTGGTACGGTATACCCATCGTAAGGTGCAAATGCTTCTGAAAGACTATGTCTCGGTCATCCGTTTCTCAAACACCATGTAGTGCGAGAAATCCAACGGAGGCGATCGAGTCTTGTGGGGAAAAGTGCGCAAACCTCTGCAGAGTGTATAAACTAATCATGATTAGCCGTGTCCCCGGTTATGGACGTTTTGAGTATCTAGTACCTGGATTATCATGTGAATCTCATCATGTTACTTTAAATTAAGTTTGTTGGGTTTAATGATGTTACTTAATTGGGATTGAGAATGCTGTAAACCATTCTCAATGTTCAACAACCACCATGATAGTTAAATAAAATTTATTCCTTTGTAGTAGGGAAAATTGGCTTTTCGCAAAAACCTTATAACCATAGAGCTTTCCACCAGCCAAATATGCATGTAGTGATAGTCTTTATTCATCATTCTTTATGGTGTGAATTTGCCAGTACATTCAATGTACTGACCCTCTGTGGATGCAACGTCTCATGTTGCAGGATTTCTTACGACGAGTAAGCGATACGTTAGGGTTACGATTTCTACACTCAACTTTGCCGTTGGTGTTGATGGGAATCCACAACCTTGTTGCTTCCGCTATATGGATTGAGGTAAATCCTTCGAGTACTGTGTGTGTCAGCATACCGATCCAGGGATGACACTTAAGCACAGAGATTTGATCCATTCAGGTCGGGTCACTACAAGATGGTATCAGAGCACATGTTGACTGTAGGACGTGACCCTAGAAACTGGCAAGCCCATAGCAAAGATTTTTCTCTACAAGTTTCCCTTTCAAAAAGATCTTTTACATCTCTTCTCTTCTGAGCTTATTCAAAAATTCCCTTTAGTGAGACCATACCCCTTTCCCCTTTTGACCACACGAAGAATTCGACTGATGAGACCACTCCAAGAAGTACCAGATATTGGAAAACTAAGACCACTTTGGAATGAAGAGTAATTTCCGTGCATCTGAATAATGGAAACTACAACGGTTGAAGACCGAAGACTAGGAGATTTTGAAGGCTCTGAAGAATTTCCCAGATTTTATGACCTAGAAAGGCTACCCTTATGGAACTTGGCAGACCATGGAAATTGTCAATACCCGAGATCAAGGTGTATCGGAGAAAGACCGGAACATGGAGAGTTAAAAACTCAAAGTTCTGTCAAGGAACACCCTAAGGTAGGAGATATCAACTATGGAGAGATAGCTCATGGAAATGACAAGAGCAGAAACACGGCTATCCATGAGGTTATCGCCCACTTATGCTATTGTCGTCGTGCTAAGTTAAAGCATGCATATGCATGGAAGGATTGGATGGTACAAGGCTGATAGAACACCTATTAGTAAGATGAAGTTTTAACCTTAGCCGGTGTATCACCAGGATCTGGAGTAGTACATCAAGAAGTTTAAGGTGGAGCTCCATGAAGCTGTATTAGACAAGGAAGCATTTCGTGAAGAACTCAGGAACCAAAAGCTGAAAGTAGCCAAGTTGGAGGAGCTACAACCTCGAGATACCAGAGATTTGTCAGGAAATGAAGGACATTATGACCATGGTTCATGTGAAGGATGTTGAAACTAGAAGTTTGGAACGCAACTCCAGAATATTAAAGGACGTCATGAGAGATTTCGCGTCAACAGAGTTGATCTGGCAAAAGAACTTGAGAAAGACAAGCATGATCGGAAGAAGCCATTGGAGGCATGAACAAGGCTTGAAGAGTTTGGAGACTTGAAGATTTATTGACCTTTAGAAGACCAAACCCCTGTTATATACCTATGTTAGATGCGATGTTTGTGAGCTGCCATTTGTTTGATGTTTTCCCGACGGCCACAAATAAAATCTGTCTTTTCAAAACTTTTGTTTGTATTGTGTGTATCCCTCTCCCTCTCTCTTATCTTACCCCAAACCCATATGGACCCAATAGAGGATGAATGAAGATGAGCTTATATTTTCTGGACCGATGAGTCTATTGGAGACAGACCGATGGATTCAGAACATGGAGGATCACATGAAGAATAACCCTATAGCTGGAAATGATATGACCCAGCATGCTCTTCAGTGCTTTGAAAGAGGTGCTGCTACTTGGTGGAGGATGTACCAAACCATCAATGGATGGCAAGGAATAATCACTTGGAAAGAATTTAAGTTGACTTTGCGAAAGTCTCGGTTTGTGTCCCAGAAGTTGAAGCCTTATGGAAAGGATATGAAGAAACCTTGTGCATGCAAGATTTGTGGAGAAATCAGACACACCCATAAAGAACACAAGGATGAATGCCCTAATTGTGAAGGAAGTAACCCAGTTGAAGAATGCCCAACTAGGCAGATTACTTGTTTCTTGTGTGAAGGGACTACCCACTATCCCGCTCAGTGTCACATTTACCCCATGGTACAACGAACCGTACAGCTGAAGAAAGAAGTAAAGAAAGGAGCCCTTATGGAAATTTTAGAAGAAACCATGATGAAGGAAGAGATGGAGGACACACCTAAAGAAGACCCGAGTAAACCCTGCACTAAGTCTTGCTATTCATGTGGAGAAGAAGGACACATCTCCCAAAATTGTTTGAATGGGGATCTAGTAGAATTCCCGACAGAGGACGTAGAATATGACCCACAAGAAATAGAATCCATGATTGGAATGGAAAAGTCCAGGAAGAGAAGCAGATTTGATTCCAGGAAGGACTTGAGTCATATCACCTGTTACAGGTGCAAAGAGTCAGGGCACTACCTCAACAGTTGCCCAAAAAAAGAAACCTCGAGACTTGGCAAAAGTAATATGTTTTTGTTGTAATAGAGCAGGGCACTTTGCCAGAGAATGCCCCAAGGAGAAGGAAACTTGTGCTAGATAGTTGAGTTTGCAACAAAAGAAACGGAGTAGTAGAAGTGAGAACATTTTCTTTTATATATTGAGGTGTTGAGTTGAGTCATGTAAGGGAAAAGCGAGAGATTGTAATCACTTGAGAATGAATAAAAGTTAGCATTGTTGGTACTGATATGGATTTTATGAGTTGTTACTCCATGAAGAAGAATTTTGGCCATTCTAAGGATATGAGAAACATGGTCTATGGAAGATTTGTGCATTTTAAGGGTGGTAGTACCATGTAAGAACCCTTGATCCCTGGAAAATATAAGGATACTCCACTGAGTGGATTTCGGACAAAATGAATACGAGTTTTGTCTCGATATGTGTGATACCCCAAGAGTATGTAGGATAAAGTTGGAGACCGTCAGTTGTTTGGACCAAATGTGATCAAGGAGTCAGAAGAGAATGTTAAGTTGATTCGAGATAGACTGAAGGTAACTCAGTCCAGGAAGAAGAGTTATGTAGACTCAAAAACTCAAGGAGGTAGTCTATTAAATTGGAGACAGAGCATGTCTTCGTGTAACCCCTCTGCGAGGAGTTAAACGATTTGGAGTTAAGGGACAGTTAGCCCCGAGATTTGTAGGACCATACCGAGTTTTGGAGCGTATGGGAGAAGTGGCCAACAAGTTGGAGTCATCCAAAGGACTGTCAGGAGTTCAAGATGTGTTTCACATTTCCCAGTTGAAGAAGTGCCATGCAGAGATGGCCAATATTTCCCTGTAAGGACGCTTGACCCTGGAAAGGATAATGATGTTCCACGAAGTGGAATATGGACTTCATAAGTATAAGAATTATCTCGGTATGTGGGATATCCCACGAGGATGAAGAGATGAATTACTATTGGATATAAAGAAGGTATGATGTTGGAAATATGGATCAATGAAAAATTCCATGATGAGTCTGAGTAATCATGTCCTAGTTTGGTGCCAATAGAAGGAAGGAAGACGATACAATTGGATGGATTTAAGAATACTAGGAAGTTGGAAGTTGGAACAATGATCAGTTGCCTGATGATAAGTTCAAGGACTACAAGTGATGAGATGGGCCATAACCCACAGGCCCCAGGACCTGCCAAGAAGCAAGCACATTCTTGCTGAAGGAAAAACCCTGGAGAAAGAGTTACGACTTTATCAACCGACGATTTTATAGGAGTAACGCAAAACCTGAGGGTTGTGAAGGAACGATAGATGTTTGGCTTGCAGAATTAATGGATTTAACCGAACTTGGTTCGTCGACAAGAGAAATTCTGCAATGCTTGTGAGGATGACCGAGTGTTAGAATGCGAGATTCGCTAAACCATATACATGGTAATGATCTGTGTGCGGGATGGATTGATCACCATACCGACTTACTCTTATTATTCGTATTGCTATATGGGATGGTAAATCTGAGTGACTTACCTATAGCAGAGAGACGACGGTATTAAGCCTTGTTTGAACCTTAGAATGGTATAGCAATTTTCCCCTTGTACAAGGCACCTGTTGCCAACCGTAGGTTATACGGTGAGGTTCAACCCAGACCCATTTCCTGCAGGAGAAACCATAAATTGTTGACCACCATGAGATATCGATTAGTTGTCTAGTAATGGCGCCAGACCCGTCAGCTAAGAATACCCTATCTCGGAATAACCTTACCAGGATGAAAGTACAGAAGAATTGTGGTAAAGGTTATGCCACTACCGAAAGAGCCTAGATAAGGAATTATCCTGAAGATCTGACAAGACCGACACTGTTAACAATATGGATGAAGTATATGAGTTTTAATGGAACCGTAACGATGTTTCTAAGGGTGGTAGCACCCGAGACCCCGGTGATGATTGATGGATTTTGAAGAGACCTCAAACCCTAACCTTTTTCTTGCTAGCCTCTCCGAATCTCGAGGACGAGATTCATTTTAAGGGTGGTAGGTTTGTAACATCCCAAAATTCTAAATTTTGGAATGTTATAATAAATAGATAGATTTGATTGATTGTTTGATTGTTGTGTGATTGATTGAGTGAAACTCGAAACTTTTTGAAAGTTAAATGAGAGGGAATAAAATGACTTTCCCAAACTTTCATTTTTCATTTATGATCTTCATGAATTCAAATTCTTTTCAAATACAAAACCCTAGAGAGAAGATGACATGACTTCTTTCATTTAAATTAAATGAAAGGGGTATTTGAAAATATTTGAATTTCATTTGGAAGTATTTCAATTCATAAACTTCAGGCAACTCAATGATTTTCATGAGAGAAGATAAAATGACTTCTTCAAACTATATGAAATATGAGTTGGGAGTTTCAAAGAATTAAATTCAAAGTTCTTTTGAATTTATTTTCAACTTGGAGTTATTTGAGTTTTATTCAAATTATATTTCTCCAAAAATAAAATATATGGAAATTAGGGTAACATGATTCCGTACAATAGAAAATTGGAGAAAAATTAATTTGAAATCATTTTGGTATTTTTAAAATGATTTTTATTGGATTTTGTTAGAGCAGGAGCACTGTTTGAAATATTAGAATTTATGTGTATTTTATTAAATACAAGAAAAATGTTCACCATGTAGAAAATCTTTTTCTGAAAATTTTGATATATTATATGCCTACATAATATTTTTTTATTTATTTTGGTTTTGTTATTTTCGTTGTCTGGAAAATTATGTTTAAAAAAAAATCTTTCTCCTCCGCCGCCGAACTGGGCCGGCCCAACAGGCCACGGCCCAGCCCAGCCAGCGTGCTGCCGCCTTCCTCCTCGTCCCTGACCGGGACTCTCCCCGGAGTCCGGCGCCGCCCCGCCTCCATTGCCCCTCGCCCAAGCCGCCGTCGCCTCCCCCCCCTACAAAGCCGCCGCCCGAGACCCCCCTCTCCTTTTCGCATCGCCGCCGCGCCGCCCTTGGCCGCACCTCGCGCCGCTGCCGCACCTGCTGCCGCCGCTGCCGCCCAAAGCGCGCCGTCACCGCTGGCACTCGCCGCCGCTGCTCCGTGCCGCCCGCGCCGCTGCAGTCCATCGCCCTGCGCCGCCACTTGCTCCCCTGCGACGCTGCAGCCGCCACACCGAAGCGCGCTGCTCTCGCCGGAGTAACCGCCGTTGTCGTCGAGAACCGTTGCCGAACCGGTAATAAAACCAATCCGGTTTTCTTCGGCTTCCTTTCGGTTTAGTCCGGTTTCTGAAAAAAACCTAGATTTGTTTTTTTGGGTTTATTATTTAGAGAACGTTAGCTGGTTAGGTATAGAAAACGAACGTTCTCCCTTTAGTTTTTTTCTTCTCCTGTTATTTTTGGCCAGGGACCTATTTGTGATAGTTTTTCTAACAGATTAGGCCCTCAGTTTCAAACGACTATAACTTTTTACTCGTTAGTCCAAATTCAACGAAACCAACGCCCACATCTTCGTTATAATCCCCTCTATCCGGATAAACAACTTAAACATGTTTTTGAAAAGTTTAAAATTTGAACTAGATCAGATTTTAATTCAAACTTCGTTTGATCATAACTTGAGTTTCGTAGCTCCGTTTGAGTTGATTCTTGTTGCATATCGAAGCTCTTGACCTAAACATTCTAATAAGGCCAAATTCACATAATTTTGGTACTGTTAGAAATTGTTTTATGTTGCAAGAGTTATTTGCTTGGTTTTGATGTTTCCGAATCGTCTTCTTCGTTCTTTTTGATCTTTTGAGTGATTGCTTATGTGTGGTTACTATTGTTTGCTTAGAATCGTCTTCATCAACATTGCAGGCAAGTTCACACTTTGATCATACCTCTTACTACCCAGTTTTATTTGCATTAGATCAAACCTCCAACATTGCATGACTAGGATCTAATTAAATTGTGGGATGGGAAGTAGTTGAGGTAGTACCTATTACCTGTTTATTATCAAACCCTTGGGAGTTACTATTACGTTATGCTTACATTGCCGTGCTATGCTCGTAGACGTGGATTGGGTTTTGAGAGTATTCATGACAGATGTGAGATTATTAATTAATGGTTTACTTAAGGTGGCAACTTAAACACACATATGGGTGGATTGAGGCACCTGGTTATTCCCGAATTGCCTGTCTAGGCACCGGGGTAGACCAGGATTGCCTGTTTTTTTATGGACCGCCACCCAGGCCAAAGGGATCATGAGATTATTCATACTGGAAACTTCCGTGTGCAGCCACAAGCTATTATGGGATCTAGCATAGTTGATTAAGTCGTGTGAACTCTTACAGTGGTAGACTAGCAGATGTAGGGGTTGTAGGTGGTACGGTCTACCCATCGTAAGGTGCAAACGCTTCTGAAAGACTATGTCTCGGTCATCCATTTCTCAAACACCATGTAGTGCGAGAAATCCAACGGAGGCGATCGAGTCTTGTGGGGAAAAGTGCGCAAACCTCTGTAGAGTGTATAAACTAATCATGATTAGCCGTGTCCCCAGTTATGGACGTTTTGAGTATCTAGTACCTGGATTATCATGTGAATCTCATCATGTTACTTTAAATTAAGTTTGTTGGGTTTAATGATGTTACTTAATTGGGATTGAGAATGCTGTCAACCATTCTCAATGTTCAACAACCACCATGATAGTTAAATAAAATTTATTCCTTTGTAGTAGGGAAAAATTGGCTTTTCGCAAAAACCTTATAACCATAGAGCTTTCCACCAGCCAAATATGCATGTAGTGATAGCATTTATTCATCATTCTCTATGGTGTGAATTTGCTAGTACATTCAATGTACTGACCCTCTGTGGCTGCAACGTCTCATGTTGCAGGATTTCTTACGATGAGTAAGTGATACGTTAGGGTTACGATTTCTACACTCAACTTTGCCATTAGTGTTGATCGGAATCCACAACCTTGTTGCTTCTGCTATATGGATTGAGGTAATAGTATTTACGTTACTTTATACATGTGATTTACCTCTATTATAAATCCTTCGAGTACTGTGTGTGTCAGCATACCGATCCAGGGATGACACTTAAGCACAAAGACTTGATCCATTCGGGTCGGGTCGCTACATTATTTGTTTGATTGCTTATGTATGATATTGTTTTTTGCCGATAGAATTCCCAGAGTGCGAAGTGTGTTATTTGGAGTCTCTAGGTTACGCGGATCGTCAGCAAGGCAAGTAACACTTTGATCATACTCTTCATCACACAGTTTTTATGCATTAGTTCCAATCCTCAAACATTGCATGGTTAGGATGGCATTAACATGTGGGTTGGGAAGTAGTTGATGAGGTAGAACCTATTGCCCTGTTACATTCAAACCCTTGGGAGTTACTTCTACGTGTTGCTTATATTGCTATGCTATGCTCGTAGATGTGGTTTGGGTGAGTGAAATCCATGACAGATGTGAGATTGTTAATTAATGGTTCAACTTAAGGTGGCAACTTAAATACACATCTAGGTGGATTGAGGCACCTGGAGTACCCAGTGTTGCCTGTATTTTTGGAAATCCCGGAGTACCCGTGTGATCTTCCTATGGACCGCCACCCAGGCTCAAAGGGAACTGGGATGATTCATGCTAGGAACTTCCGTGTGCAGCCACAAGCTATTATGGGCTCTAGCATAGTTAAGTAAGTTACGTGAAGCTCTTGAAGAGGTGGATCAACAGGTAGTGGGTTGTAGGTTTGGTATGGTCTGCCCGGAGTAGAGAGTTAATGTTTCTGAAAGACTATGTCTCGGTCATCCGTTTCTCAAACACCATGTAGTGCGAGAAATTCAACGGAGGTGATCGAGTCTTGTGGGGAAAAGTGCGCAAACCTCTGCAGGGTGTACAAACTAATCATTGTTAGCCGTGTCCCCGGTTATGGACATCTTGAGTATCTAGTACTTGGACTATCTTGAGTATCTCATCACTCTTAAATTAAAATTGTTGGGTTGATAATTACCTTAATTGGGATTGAGTTGGAGGAACCTTCTCAATGATGTTTCAACTAACATGATAGTTAAATTGAAAACCTATTCCTTTGATGTAGGAAAAAATGGCTTTTCGCAAAACTGTAACCATAGAGCTTTCCACCAGCCAAATATGCATGTAGTGATAGCATTATTCTGCTCTTGCTCTACTGTGTTACTTTGCCAGCATATTCCATGTGCTGACCCGTTTTCAGGCTGCAACATATTATGTTGCAGACTTTTCAGACGAGGAGTAAGGTTCGTTAGGTAGTTGCCGTGCAACTCAGCTATGCCGTTGGAGTTGATGGACTCACTTTATCTTCCAAGCCTTCTGCTGTTATCATATTAGATGGCGTTAAGCCATATTTATTGTAATAAGTTCTCTCTGCAGACATTCGATGTAATAAGTGTGTGATTGCTACTCTGCTATAAATCCTCGAGTACTGTGTGTCAGCATTACCGATCCAGGGATGACACTGAAGCACAGAGACTTGACCGTTTGAGGTCGGGTCGCTACAAGATGGTATCAGAGCACACGCTGAGTGTAGGACACGACCACAAAGCTAAAATCCATAGATCACTATTCTCTTCTCATTTCTGACTCCTCTCCATTTTCTACTCTTTAGGATGGCGGATGCAAGAAACAAGTTTGCACAACCGGATGAAGAAGCACCTTTTGGACGACACCTGAAGGAAGTCACTAGGTACCTGAACATAGGAATACCAAGCTTCACCGGGACTTACAACGCCACTTTACCAGAAGAGGAGAGATGGATGATTCAAGTTCAAGTTCCAGGAAGAACCTTCACGCCAGTCACTAAACCCATAGAGTTTTCCTTTGATGCACCAACCTGGAGTCTAGGAAAGAGTATGGCAGCTCACATCACCATGGGACGCATTGGAGAAGTTTACCACAAGGAGCTTAAGGATACTATCTATTAGATTTGTGGGCGCCGAGACGAGCAATGGGAGATGATCAACACCAGGAAGGATAGATCAATTGCAGCTTTCATCCAGGAACTAAACCAGCACATTCGACGCCAGGAGAATCAGATGTGCGTAGGCATGATAGATCTGAAGAACGCAATGACTAGGATCACGGAACTGGAGGAGGAACTCAAGGCTACACGTGAAGATTATGAGGAGGAAATCGTCATACTAGTGGAGAAGAATGACGATGTGGAAAGGAAGCTAGGAGTATTCCTGGTAGACCCCGCACCAGGAGGAGAAGACGAAGAACCCAAGGAGATTCGCCCGGAGGACTACATCATCATCGACGACACCGACTCTGACCTTAGCAATGATGACTTTGAAGACGAAGCTAGAGCAGATATCATGGAGTCTTCAACTGAGGAATATTTTTAGTAGACCACCGCATCAGTAGTAGTACTCCACCATGTAAATAGAGTAGTCCGAGAACTTTTACGATAGTTCTAGACCGATTGTATGCCTTGGTTGATTGATTGAGTGAAATGACTGTGTTTGTCTCATGTGCATATGGGTACTGCTTTCTCATTAGACTTCATTCTATTCAAATCTCTCCCCTCTAAACCCATCAGATGCCTCCGAGACGTGACCCCGTATTTGCTTTCCCACCGGAGCTCACTCAGTTGATCCAGCAACAGAATACCCTGATGCAGTTGTTAGTTCAGAACCAAGGCAACAACAACAACAACAATCCACCGCCACCACCACCAGTTGACAACTTAGCCCGTTTTCTGAGGTTGCAGCCACCGGTGTTTTCTAGTAGCACCGAGCCTATAATAGCAGATGATTGGCTCCGCATGATTGGAAGGGAGTTAACCAATACAGGATGTACCGATGTTGAGAAGGTGCGTTTTGCCGCACATCAGTTGGATGGACCAGCAGCCCCATGGTGGGAGAATTACACTGTCACCTACCCTATAGCCACGGCGACATGGGACCAATTTCAGCAAGCCTTCCGTACAGCCCATGTCTCAACTAGAGCCATGAATTTGAAGAAGCGTGAGTTTCGCAACTTACGCCAGGGGAACCGTACTGTGGCTCAGTACGCGGATGAGTTTAGCAAGTTATCTCGCTATGCCCCTGATGATGTGGCCACAGATGCCCCAAAGCAGGAGAAGTTTATGGAAGGGCTGAATGATGAGATGCGCATGCAGTTGATGGTGGCAACATTCACCAACTACCAGGAGTTGGTAGATAAGGCTCTTATGATTGAAGGGAAGCAGCAGCAGATTGAGAGCCGTAAGAGGAAGTATGGACAAGGGAGGTATAACTCAGGAGCTCAGCATAAGCCTCGCCTAACCCCAAACTATGGAGGACTTGTTCATAACCATGGAGGCCACACCCATAATGGAGGAAGTAACCATAATCATACTGGCCCAAGGAATGGGAATGGGAATGGGAACGGAAGAAGCAACAATCAGAACCGCCCCAATCCAGCCACACCCACCAAGAGAGACCTAAGCCACGTTACTTGTTTCAAGTGCGGGAAGACTGGACACTATGCCACGGAGTGCCCTGAAGGGAAGAATGGAAACGGAAATGGGAGCGCTGGGAAGAAGCCCAATCCATTCAACAAAGGACAAGTGAACCACATTAACGTGGAGGAGGTTGAAGAGCAGCCAGACGCGGTTATAGGTAAGTTTTTGGTTAAGTCATTTACCGTTCTTGTTCTTTTTTATACTGGTGCATCGCATTCATACATATCAAGGGAATTCGTGGGTAAGTTTAAACTACCGACCCAAACCCTTAGGACCCCTTTGTTAGTAAGCTCACCTGGAGCAGAGTATATGGCTAGTCGATGGTGCGACCAGATACCCTTAACCATTGGTAGCCATGTTTTTCCGTCTGACCTAATTATCTTGGAGTCACAAGGATTGGATGTGATATTAGGAATGGACTAGATGTCAAAGTATGGAGGAAGCATTGACTGTGTTAGTAAGTCAATTTGTCTCATCACCCCGGAGGGAAAAAGGATCAAGTATATATCTAGGCATGCGCCAAGAAGTAGCCAAGTAAATACCCTCACGGGAGTTGTTCAGGAGGAAGTGCCTGTAGTAAAGGATTACCCGGATATTTTCCCAGAGGAGTTACCAGGCATGCCACCGGATCGAGATATCGAGTTTTTGATTGAGCTATTGCCAGTCACAGGACCAATATCCAAGAGACCCTATTGGATGCATGTGAATGATCTAGAGGAGATTAAGAAGTAGATCAAGGAGTTATTGGAGAAAGGTTACATCCGACGGAGTTCATCACCATGGGGAGCCCCAGTGCTTTGGTTGAGAAGAAGGATAAATCCCTAAGGATGGTTGTTGATTATCAGGCATTGAATGAAGTGACGATTAAGAACAAGTACCCATTGCTGATGATCAACGATCTGTTTGACCAGCTGCAAGGAGCTAAGGTGTTCTCGAAGATCGATCTGCGATCAGGATATCATCAGTTGAAGATACGAGATAAAGATATACCAAAGACAACATTCACCACACGGTACGGGTTATACGAATATACGGTCATGTCGTTTGGACTGACTAACGCTCCTGCCTATTTCATGAGCATGATGAACAAGGTGTTCATGGAATATTTGGATAAGTTTGTTGTGGTGTTCATTGATGATATAATGGTATATTCGAAGAATGAAGAGGAGCACAAGGAGCATTTGCGTTTAGTTCTTGAGAAACTCACGGAACATCAGTTGTATGCCAAGTTCAGCAAATGCAAGTTTTGGTTGAAGGAAGTCGGATTCCTTGGACATGTTATATCAGGAGAAGGTATAGCAGTAGACCCCACCAAGGTTCGGTTAGTCACTGAATGGTTGGCACCCACTTCAGTTAGCAAGATCCGTAGTTTTCTTGGACTCTCAGGATACTACTGGAGATTCATTGAGAATTTTTCCAAGATCGTGAAGCCAATGACAGAATTGTTGAAGAAGGATACCAAGTTTAAATGGATGGAAGATTGCGAGGAAAGTTTCCAAGAGCTAAAGAAACGTTTGACTACAGCCCCAGTGCTGACACTACCAGATATACATAAGGATTTCCAAGTGTATTGCGACGCCTCTCGCTTAGGATTTGGAAGTGTGCTTATGCAGGATGGAAGAGTTGTTTCGTATGCCTCACGACAACTGAAACCACACGTTCAATTATGCCACACATGATTTGGAGTTAGCAGCCGTAGTGCATGCATTGAAGACTTGGAGGCATTACCTTATTGAAAACCATTGTGATGTGTACACGGATCATAAGAGTTTGAAGTACATCTTCACCCAGAAGGAACTGAACCTTAGGCAGAGAAGATGATTGGAGCTTATAAAGGATTATGACATGAAGCTGCACTATCATCCCGGAAAGGCCAATGTTGTAGTAGACGCTTTAAGCCGGAAGAGTTATGCTAATACCCTAGAAAGCACGGGATTACCGAAGGAGTTAGCAGAGGATCTCCGGGAACTTCGTTTGGAGATTGTTCCTAGAGGTTTTGTTGCAACAATGGAGGTTCACTCTACATTGTTAGGAAAGATTCGAGAAGCTCAGAAGGATGACAAAGAGATTGTTGAGATAAAAGAGAAAATGAGCGAAGGAAAGGCCAAAGGTTTTTGTGAGGATGAGGACGACACCTTATGGTTTGAGGACCGTGTTTATGTGCCCAATAACACAAAGATCAGGAAGTTAATACTTCAAGAGGCTCATGACTCACCATACTCGATACACCCCGGAAACACCAAGATGTATTTGGATTTGAAGGAACGTTTCTGGTGGACAGGGATGAAGAAGGATATCGCCGAGTATGTAGCCGTATGTGATGTGTGTCAGAGAGTGAAGGCAGAGCATCAAAAGCCAGCAGGATTGCTACAGCCTATGTCGATACCCGAATGGAAGTGGGATAAACTTGGCATGGATTTTATCACCGGATTGCCCAGGACCAAATCAGGTTATGATTCTATATGGGTAGTAGTTGACCGCTTGACCAAAGTGGCACACTTTATCCCAGTGAAAACAACTTATACTAGTGCAAAGTTGGCCAAGATATATATGACCAGGATCGCATGTCTGCATGGAGTTCCAAGGACCATCGTATCTGATAGAGGGACACAGTTTACCTCAAAGTTTTGGCATCAGTTACACCAGACCTTGGGAACGAGATTGGAGTTTAGTACAGCATTTCACCCACAGACGGATGGACAGACCAAGAGAGTCAACCAGATTCTGGAGGACATGTTGAGAGCCCGTGTGTTAGATTATGGATCTAGTTGGGATGACAATTTGCCTTATGCAAAGTTCTCATACAACAATAGTTACCAAGCCAGTTTGAAGATGGCACCGTTTGAAGCCCTGTATGGACGAAGGTGCAGAACACCGTTAATGTGGGATGAAGTTGGAGACCGACAGTTGTTTGGACCAGACTTGATCAAAGAGTCTGAGGAGAAAGTCAAACTAATTCGAGATAGACTAAAGATAGCTCAGTCCAGACAGAAGACTTATGCAGATTCGAAACGCAAGGAGGTAACCTATGAAATTGGAGATAGAGCATATCTGCGAGTATCACCTTTGCGAGGAGTGAAATGTTTTGGAGTTAAGGGAAAGTTAGCCTCGAGATTTGTAGGACCGTATTGTGTTTTGGAACGGATGGGAGAAGTTGCCTATAAGTTGGAGTTACCTAAAGGACTGTCAGGAGTTCACAATGTGTTCCACGTTTCCCAGTTGAAGAAGTGCCATGCTGAGATGGCCGATATACCGCTAAGAGACACCGTACCCTTGGAGGTGATTCAGTTGGACAATGACTTGACATATAAGGAGAAGCCAGTCAAGATTTTGGAGTTTGCCAGTCGAGTCACCCGCAGCAAGGTTATTAAGTTTTGCAAGGTTCAATGGAGCCACCATACCGAGGATGAAGCCACATGGGGACGAGAGGATGACCTTCGCAAAAACCACCCACACCTATTTTCTAGCCAACCCGATTCTCGAGGGCGAGATTCATCTTAAGGGGGGTAGGTTTGTAACATCCCAAATTTTCAATTTGGAATGTTATGCATTAGATCATCACTGCATATCATATTTTATTGCATTTTGATTGATCCTAGAAATTCTAAGCAACTCAAGGACCCATGGAGAGAGTTGGGGATTTCATTATTTTCATATTTGAGCTTTTCTCGAATTATGAAAAGAGGATCGCTTGATTTTAATTTTATTTCTCTAAAATATTTCTTTTATAAAAAAAGAGAGAGGATAAAATGACTTCCTCAAAATAAAGAAATACCAGAGATTTAATATTAAAATCAAATAAGTTCTTTATTCGGAGTTTCATTGCTATTTTATTTGAATTAGGAAAAATATGCGGTTTTCAAAATTGCATTTTAGGCCCACATAAATGTTCACCTTGTCCAGCTTATTTTTATAGGACGGGAAAATTTATTTCGGGATTTTTGGAGTCCGTTTAGTATTTCTTTTCTTTCTTTTTCTGCACGTCCGAATTGTTTAAAAAAACGCGAGCCGACCTAACCGGGCCGTGTCCGTCTAGGACTCTCGGCCCAGCCGGCCTAATAAGCCGGGGGAGCCGCCCCTCATCCCACCCCGCACCCCCGCCCGAACCTTAGCCGCCCGAGCCGCCGCCACCGCACACGCCACCGCCCCGCCCGCCGGAGCCGCCGCCGCCGCCTCGCCGCCCGCCGGAGCCGCACGCCGCCTCGCCGCCCTGCCGCCGGAGCCGCATGCCACTGCCGCCGTTCTGCCGCTGCAGGTAACCGCCGCCGCCGCCGTCGGTTTTCTACAGAAAAACCAATCGGTTTTTTAGGACCCGCGGTTTTATTTTTTTAGTAGATTGGTTTATTTTTTTTGGGTTTAGTTATTTAGCGGACGTTCGTCCATACGTTCGTTTTTACGAACGGTTTTCACCATTTAGCCCCAGACAACAAACGCTCGTTCGTTAGCATGTTCGTCAGCTTTCTTTAATCAGATTTTATTCGCGATTATTTCTGATCGTGATTTCTGATCCGATTTTCGTTCTAGTTTATCTTTTCGCTCGTTTGTCGGAATCAGGCGATTCAAGCGCTTAGATCTTCATCTCGAGACCCTCTTTTCGTTTAACCAACTCGAACAAGCTTTTGCTACTGTAAAATTTGACCTAGGTCCAGATTAGTAAACAGATCTTGTTACTTTTGCCATTTGACTTTCGTTGCTCCGTTCGATTTGATTCTTTTTGCAAACCGGAGTTCTTAAGTTGAACTTTCTAGTTAGATATTCTTATTTGAGTTTTACCTGTGTTTCTTTGTTTGATTGCTTATGTATGCTATTGTTGGTTTGCGATAGAATTCCCAGAGTGCGGAGCATGTTATTTGGAGTCTCTAGGTTACGCGGATCGTCAGCAAGGCAAGTAACACTTTGATCATACTCTTTATCACCCTATTTTTATGCATTAGTTCCAATCCTCAAACATTGCATGGTTAGGATGGCATTAACATGTGGGTTGGGAAGTAGTTGATGAGGTAGAACCTATTGCCATGTTACATTCAAACCCTTGGGCGTTACTTCTACACGTTGCTTATATTGATATGCTATGCTCGTAGATGTGGTTTGGGTGAGTGAAAACCATGACACATGTGAGATTGTTAATTAATGGTTCAACTTAAGGTGGAAACTTAAATACACATCTAGGTGGATTGAGGCACCTGGAGTACCAGTGTTGCCTGTATTTTTGGAAATCCCGGAGTACCCGTGTGATCTTCCTATGGACCGCCACCCAGGCTCAAAGGGAACTGAGACGATTCATGCTAGAAACTTCCGTGTGTAGACACAAGCTATTATGGGCTCTAGCATAGTTAAGTAAGTTACGTGAAGCTGTTGAAGAGGTGGATCAATAGGTAGTGGGTTGTAGGTTTGGTATGGTCTGCCCGGAGTAGAGAGTTAATGTTTTTGAAAGACTGTGTCTCGGTCATCCATTTCTCAAACACCATGTAGTGCGAGAAATTCAACGGAGGCGATCGAGTCTTGTGGGGAAAAGTGCGCATACCTCTGCAGAGTGTACAAACTAATCATGGTTGGCCGTGTCCCCGGTTATGGACATCTTGAGTATCTAGTACTTGGAGTATCTTGAGAATCTCATCACTCTTAAATTAAAATTGTTGGGTTGATAATTACCTTAATTGGGATTGAGTTGGAGGAACCTTCTCAATGATGTTTCAACTACCATGATAGTTAAATTAAAATCTATTCCTTTGATGTAGGAAAAAATTGGCTTTTCACAAAACTGTAACCATAGAGCTTTCCACCAGCCAAATATGCATGTAGTGATAGCATTATTCTGTTCTTGCTCTATCGTGTTACTTTGCCAGCATATTCCATGTGCTGACCTGTTTTCGGGCTGCAACGTATTATGTTACAGACTTTTCAGACGAGGAGTAAGGTTCGTTAGGTCGTTGCCGTGGAACTCAGCTATGCCATTGGAGTTGATGGACTCACTTTATCTTCCAAGCCTTCCGCTGTTATCGTATTAGATGGCCTTAAGCCATATTTATTGTAATAAGTTCTCTCTGGAGACATTCGATGTAATAAGTGTGTGATTGCTACTCTGCTATAAATCCTCGAGTATTGTGTGTGTCAGCATTACCGATCCAGGGATGACACTGAAGCACAGAGACTTGACCGTTTGAGGTCGGGTCGCAACAATAATCTTTTCATAGAAGTCAGAGAATATATCATTCATACATCTTTGAAAGGTAGCAGCTGCATTGCATAAACCAAAAGGCATACGTCTATAAGCAAAGGTACCAAAAGGGCAAGTAAAAGTGGTTTTCTGTTGATCATATTTTGACACAGGTATTTGAGAGAAACTAGAATAACCATCTAGAAAGCAAAAATGCGTATGTTTGGATAATCTTTCTAGCATTTGATCAATAAAAGGTAGAGGGTAATGATCTTTTCTAGTAGCTTTATTTAATTTGCAAAAATCAATTACCATTCTATAACATGTAACAATTCTTTGACGAATCAATTCATTATTATCATTAGGAACAATAATAATACCTCCCTTCCTAGAGACACAATGAACAAGACTTACCCATTGACTATCAGCAATAGGATAAATTATACCTGCCTCCAGAAGCTTTAGTATTTCATTTCTTACCACTTCTTTCATCTTAGGATTTAACCGTCGTTGATGATCAACAACCGGTTTAGCATCTTTCTCCAATTTAATTTTGTGCTGACATAGAGTGGGACTAATGCCCTTAAGATCATCAAGAGTCTATCAAATAGCAGCACAATGCTTCTTCAGAGTTTTCAATAATTTCTTTTCTTCGTGCTCTGAAAGGTTAGCACTAATAATAACATGGTATATCTTCTTTTCATCAAGATAAGCATATTTCAGAGTATCAGGTAATGGTTTAAGCTCAAACACGGGATCACCCTTGGGTGGAGGAGGGTCCCCAAGGATTTCAACAGGCAAATTGTGTTTCAAAATAGGTACCTGATTAAAGAATACTTAATCTATTTCCCTTCTTTCATTCATAAACATATTATTGTCATGGTCTAGCAAATATTGTTCTAGAGGATCAGCAGGAGGCACGACAATAGAAGCAAGACCAATAATTTCATCCTTACTAGGCAATTCCTTATCATGGGGTTGTCTACGAAATTTAGAGAAATTAAAATCATGAGACATATCCCCTACACCAATAGTAACAATATCTTTCTCGCAGTCTATCTTAGCATTAACAGTATTCAAGAAGGGTCTACCAAATATAATGGGACAAAAATTATCTTGTGGGGAACCAAGAACAAGAAAATCAGTAGGATATTTAATTTTCCCACACAAGACTTCAACATCTCTAACAATCCCAATTGGTGATATAGTATCTCTACTAGCAAGCTTAATAGTAACATCAATATCTTCTATCTCAGCAGGTTCAATATCATTCATAATTTCTTTATATAAGGTATAAGGAATTGCACTCACACTAGAACCCACATCACATAAGCCATGATAATAATGATCTCCTATTTTAACAGAAACAACAGGCATGCCAACAACAGGTCTATGTTTACCTTTCATATCGGGTTTAGCAATTCTAGCAGCTTCATCATAGAAATAAATAACATGCACATCAATATTATCAACCAAGAGATCTTTAACCATCACAATACTAGGTTCAACTTTAATTTGTTCAGAGGGTGTATGTATTTTAGTATTACTTTTACAAACCACAGTTGAAGCTTTAGCATGATCCTTTATTCTAACAGGGAAAGGTGGTTTCTCAATATAAGTAGTACGAACAATATGATCAATATTATAAGTAATAGTTTCTTCTTCAACTTTAATAGGTTCTACTACTTTAACTTCAATGGGAGGATGATATTTAAACCACTTATCCTTAGGGAGATCAACATGTGTAGCAAAAGATTCACAAAAGGAAGCTACTATCTCAGAGTCAAGTCCATACTTAGTGCTAAATTCACGAAAAGCATCGGTATCCATAAAAGATTTAACACAAACAAACTTAAGGTTTATACCTGACTCCTTACCTTCGTCGAGATCCCAATCTTCAGAGTTGCGTTTAATTCTTTCCAATAAATCCCATTTGAATTCAATATCCATCTTCATATAGGAACCAGTACAAGAAGTATCGAGCATGGATCGATCATTATGAGAAAGCTGGGCATAAATTTTTGAATAATAATTTCTCTTGAGAGCTCATGATTGGGGCATGAATATACCATTTACTTTAGCCTCCCCCAAGCTCGAGAGATACTTTCTCCTTCACGAGGCCAAAAATTATATATATAATTCCAATCACGATGAACCAGATGCATAGGATAAAACTTCTGATGAAATTCCAATTTCAATCAGTTGTAGTTCCATGATCCAATATCATCCAATAGCCTATACCATGTCAATGCCTTTACCTTCAAAGATAAAGGGAAGACCTTCTTCTTGACAACATCCTCGGGCATACCAGCAAGCTTAAATAATCCACAAACTTCATCCACATAGATTAGATGCATATCAGCATGTAATGTTCCATATCCTGCATAAGGATTAGCTAGCAGTTTCTCTATCATACCTGAAGGGATTTCATCATAAGTATTTGCAGTAGGTGTAGTAGGTTGAGGAGCAACTAATTGTGGTTCCGGTGGAGGAGACAAGTGACAGTAAATTTCACCACACTATATAAATGTTTCCTTACCAAATTCCACTTACCAAAGGCGCTTCACTCCCCGGCAACGGTGCCAGAAAATAGTCTTGATGACCCCAAAGTATAGGGGATCTATCGTAGTCCTTTCGATAAGTAAGAGTGTCGAACCCAATGAGGAGCATAAGGAAATGACAAGTGGTTTTCAGCAAGGTATTCTCTGATAGCACTGAAATTATCGGTAACAAATAGTTTTGTGATAAGATAAATCATAACGGGTAAAGAGTAATAAAAGTAAACAAGGTGCAGCAACGTGACCCAATCCTTTTTGTAGCAAAGGACAAGCCTAGACAAACTCTTATATAAAGCAAAGTGCTCCTGAGGACACATGTGAATTGTTGTCAAGCTAGTTTTCATCATGCTCACATGATTCACGTTCGTTACTTTGATAATTTGATATGTGGGTGGACCGGTGCTTGGCTGCTGCCCTTCCTTGGACAAGCCTCCCACTTATGATTAACCCCTCTCGCAAGCATCCGCAACTACGAAAGAAGTATTAAGGTAAACCTAACCATAGCATGAAACTTATGGATCCAAATCAGCCCCTTACGAAGCAACACATAAACTAGGGTTTAAGCTTTTGTCACTCTAGCAACCCATAATCTACTTATTACATCCCAATGCCTTCCCCTAGGCCCAAATAATGGTGAAGTGTCATGTAGTCGACGTTCACATAACACCACTAGAGGAGAGACAACATACATCTCATCAAAATATCGAAAGAATACCAAATTCATATGATTACTTATGACAAGACTTCTCCCATGTCCTCAGGAACAAACGTAACTACTCACAAAGCATACTCATAATCATAATCAGAGGAGTACTAATTATCATTAAGAATAAGAAAATATAATCTTCCACCGGATAAACCAACTAGCATCAACTACAAGGAGTAATCAACACTACTAGCAACCCACAAGTACCAATCTGAGGTTTTGGGACCAAGATTGAATACAAGAGATGAACTAGGCTTTGAGAGGAGATGGTGTTGGTGAAGATGTTGATGGAGATTGACCCCCTCTCGATGAGAGGATCGATGGTGATGACGATGGCGACAATTTCCCCCTCCCAAAGGGATGTTTCCCCGGCAGAACAGCTCCGCCGGAGCCCTAGATTGGTTCTGCCCAGGTTCTGCCTTGAGATGGCGGCGCTTCGTCCCGAAAGCTTCTCCCTTATTTTTTCCAGGGTAAAAGACACAATATACCCAAAGATGGGCACCGGAGCCCTGCCAGGGGGCCCACAAGGTCGGGGGCGCGCCCATGGGGTAGGGCATGCCCTCCACCCTTGTGGCTGGCAGGTGGCCCCCTCTAGTTCTTTCTTTGCCCAATATTTTTTATATATTCCAAAAATAAGCTCCATGAAGTTTCAGGACTTTTGGAGTTGTGCAAAATATGTCTCTAATATTTGCTCCTTTCCAGTCCAGAATTCCAGCTGTCGGCATTCTCCCTCTTCGTGTAAACCTTGTAAAATAAGAAAGAATAGGCATAAGTATTGTGATATAATATGTAATAACAACCCATAATGCAATAAATATAAATATAAAAGCATGATGCAAAATGGAAGTATCACTATCTGACTCCCGTAGGGAGCGCACTAGTTCGGATTTAATGCCGCTCATTATCAAGCCATTGGCCCGTTCAACCTGACCGTTTGTTTGAGGGTGGTAGACGGATGCATAGTCGAGTTTAATGCCCAAGTTAGCACACCTGTTTTTCACTGCATCAGCTGTGAAATTAGAGCCATTATCAGTGACGATGCTATGTGGGACACCATAACGGTGTACAACACCGGATATAAAATCGACCACTGGCCCTGCTTCAGCCGTTTTTACTGTTTTGGCCTCTATCCATTTAGTGAATATATCCATGACCAGTAGGTATTTCTTTTTGTGGCTTCCCCCTTTAAGGGGTCCGACCATGTATAGCCCCCAGACGGCGAAAGGCCAAGTAATGTGGATTGTTCTTAAGGCAGTGGGAGGCATATGACTTTGATTGGCGAAAAGCTGACATCCTACACAACATTGCACAAGGGCTTGTGCATCTGCTTGGGTCATTGGCCATAAGAAATCTGTTCAGAAGGCCTTGCTTACGAGGGCCCGAGCTGTGGCATGATGGCCGCCTAGACCATCATGTATTCCAGCCAATAGTTGTCGTCCCTCCTCTTCAGAGATGCACCTTTGGAGGAATCCAGTAGTGCTTTTCTTATATAGTTCACCTTCGTGAACTTTATAGGCTTTAGAATGTCGAACTATGCAACGGGCCTCATTTTGATCATCAGGAAGCTCCTACCTATTAAGGTAGGCCAGGAAGGGCTCGGTCCATGGAGCAATAACAACCATGATTTCATGGGCAGAGGGTATTATTTCGGTACCCGAACCCCCGATGATATTCGGGTTGTGTTCGGCTGATGGGGGCATGATCAGGTCTACACTGGTGTTTCCTCTCTTGTCCTGCCACACCACGTATGGCTTGAAAAGCCTTTCCACAAAGGTATTGGGTGAGACGGGGCCGCGCTTGGCGCCCATTCGAGCAAGGATGTCCGCTGTCTAGTTACTGTCTCGAGCAACGCGATGAAACTCAAGCCCCTCGGACTGAGCCGATATTTTCAATATGGCATTTCGGTACACCGCCATTTTTGGATCATTTGCATTGAACTCTCCATTTATTTGGGATATTGCGAGGTTTGACTCACCGCACACCTCTAGGCGTTGTATGCCCATGGAGACAACCATTCGGGGACCATGTAGAAGTGCCTCGTATTCGGCTGCTTTATTGGAGTCCGTATACATGATTTGCAGCACGTAGCCGACTGTATCCCCCGTAGGGGATGTCAAGATGGCACCAGCCCCCAGTCCGGCTAGCATTTTAGAGCTGTCGAAGTACATGATCCAGTTGGAGTATGAACTATACTCTTTAGGGAGCTCGGCTTCCGTCCACTCGGCGACGAAGTCGGCCATCACCCGAGATTTAATAGCTCAGCACGGCTTGTATGTTATGTCAAATGGTAAGAGCTCAATGACCCATTTTGCTATGCGGCCGGTGGCATCCCTGTTATTTATAATGTCACTGAGTGGTACTTCGGATGCCACCGTGATTGAATACTCTTGAAAGTAGTGCCAAAGTTTTTGGGATGCCATAAAGACCACGCAATCTATTTTTGGTAGTGAGGGTATCAAGATTTTCATGGTGTAAGGACCTCCGATACATAATACACTGGTTTTTGTATGAGGAATTTATGCCCCTCTTCAACTCACTCGACGACGAGTACATCGCTCATTACCTGGTGAGTTGCGGATATATAAAGCAACATAGGCTTGCCAACACTTGGGCGGCTAGGATCGGGTTGCCTGCTAGTAAAGTTTTTATTTCTTCCAATCCGGCTGTAGCCGCATCCGTCCACTCAAAGTTGTCGGTGCGTCTAAGCAGTCTATACAGTGGTAATTCCTTTTCTCCCAATCTGGAGATGAAGCGGCTCAATGCTGCCATGCACCCTGCTAGTTTTTGGACCTGCTTTAAGTCTGTTGGTATGGCCAGTTGTGACAAGGCTCAGATTTTGGCTGGGTTTGCTTCAATTCCCCTATTGGTGATGATGAACCCTAGTAGCTTTCCGGTTGGAACACCGAAAAAGCATTTTTTCCGGATTGAGCCATATGTCATATGTTCGGAGGTTGTCAAATGTGAGGCGGAGATCGTCCACCCCTGATTCAACATGTTTAGTCTTGATGACCACCTCATCCATGTATGCTTCCGCTGTCTTGCCGGTTTGGTTTCCAAACATGTTTGAATCATGCATTGGTAGGTGGCACCAGAGTTTTTAAGCCCAAAAGGCATAGTGTTGAAATAGAAAGGCCCGTACAGGATAATGAACGCCGTTGCGGCCTGGTCGGACTCCTTCACCTTAATTTGATGGTATCCGGAGTAAGCGTCAAGGAAACACAATGAGTTGTGTCTCGCGGTTGCGTCAATAATCTGGTCAATGCTGGGCAATGGGAAAGGGACTTTGGGGCATGCCTTATTGAGGTCTTTGAAATCGACATAGAGGCGCCAAGATTTATCCTTTTTCGGCACCATGACCAAGTTGGCTAGCCAATCCGGGTGCTTGATTTTTCTAATGAACCCGGCCTCGAGTAGTTTGGCTAGATCCCCCCCATAGCTTGTCTTTTGGGTTTGAAAAATCACCGCAGTGTTTGTTTGACTAGTTTGAACCCCTCGATTATGTTGAGGCTCTGTTCGGCCAGTCTGCGTGGGATCCCGGGCATGCCTGAAGGGTGCCAGGCAAAGATGTCCCAATTTTCACGTAGGAATGCTCGTAGGGCGGCATCTACCATCAGATCCAGTTGTGCTCCAATGGAAACTGTTTTGTTAGGATCCGTCGGGTGCACTTGAAATTTAACTATTTCATCTGCTGGTTTAAAAGAGGTGGATTTGGGTCTCTTATCGAGAATCACATCATCCTTGTCCACCGTGGATCACAGGGTGGTTAGTTCTTCAGCTGCAAGGGTTTTGGATAATGCCTCAAGGGCCAAAGATGTGGTTTTGTTTTCGACGCGGAGTGCTATATCCGGATCACTTATAATTATGATTATTCCATTGGGCACCGGCATCTTAAGCTTCATGTACCCGTAATGGGGTATGGCTTGAAAGCGTGAGAAGGTGTCCCACCCCAAAAGGGCGTGATATCCGCTATTGAAGGGGGCCATGTGGAAGAGCAACTCTTTGGACCTGTAATTCTCAGGCATGCCGAATACTACATCAAGTTTGCTTTTCCCCGAACATGGTGCTTCTCGATTGGGGATGATGCCTCGAAAGGTGGTGCTGCTTTGCTCGATGCGTGCTCTATCAATATGCATTTTGTCGAGCGTGTCCTCATAGATGAGATTAAGTCCACTACCACCATCCGCGAGCACTTTGGTAAGTCGGAAGCCATCCAAAGTTGGGTTTAAGACAAAGGCGGCGGGTGCTCGAACTGATCGGGCCCTTGGTTTGTCGTTAGCAGTGAAAGTTATTGCCGCGTTGTTCCATCGGCTCATTGCGGTTACTTGATTAATTTCGGCGAGGTCGCGGTGTGCCCTTTTGCGTCGATTATTTGAAGAGCAGGTCTCAAAGACTGTAAAGACGTTAAGATCATCATCTTTCGGAGAATGTTTCTCTGGAGTAGCGATGGTGAGGATAGCCTCCCCTCTTTTAGCCACTTTTCGGACTACCCAACATGACTGAAGGTTATGAGTTGGTTTGGTGCTTGACGTTGCATGTACTGGACATGGCTTGTCGAGGAATTCATCGAGAACGGACCTGTATCCCATGAAGGGTTTGTTTTTCTTGCCGAAGGGCGTGTGATCGGAGGCCTCGTAAGGGTGTATCCATTTTTCCCAGGCAGTGGATGATATGTCTCCAACGTATCTATAATTTTTTATTGTTCCAAGCTGTTATATTATCAATCTTGGATGTTTTATAATCATTTTATAGTCATTTAATATCATTTTTGGTACTAACCTATTGACATAGTGCCAAGTGTCATTTGCTGTTTTTTGCATATTTTTTACCTCGCAGGAAATCAATACCAAAGAGAGTCCAAATGCAATGAAACTTCACGGAGATTTTTTAAGGACCAAAAGACACCCAATGGGCCAAGGCAGCGCATGGGGGTGCTCCGAGGGGAGCGCAACCCACCAGGGCGCTAGGAGGCCCATGCGCGCTCTAGTGGGTTGTGCCCACCTCGGGTGCCCCCTAAACCGCCTCTTTGCTCTATAAATACCCCAATATTCCAGAAACCATGGGGGAGTTGACGAAAATCAATTCCAGGTGCCGCAGAGTCCAGAACCACCAGATCGAATCTAGACACCATCATAGAGGGGTTCACCACTTCCATTGGTGCCTCTCCGATGATGCGTGAGTAGTTCTTTGTAGACCTTTGGGGCCGTAGTTAGTAGCTAGATGGCTTCCTCTCTTTCTTTTGATTCTCAATACAATGGTCTCTTGGAGATCCATATGATGTAACTCTTTTTGCGGTGTGTTTGTTGGGATCAGATGAGCTTTGAGTTTATGATCAGATCTATCTTTTTATCCATGAAAGTTATTTGAATCTTCTTTGATCTCTTATATGCATGATTGCTTATAGCCTTATATTTCTTCTCAGATATTTGGGTTTTGTTTGGCCAACTTGATCTATTTATCTTGCAATGGGAAGAGGTGCTCTGTAGTGGGTTTGATCTTACGGTGCTTGATCCCAGTGACAGAACGGGAACCGACACGTATGTATTGTTGCTACTAAGGATAAACGACGGGGTCTATCTCTACATAGATAGTTCTGGTCTACATCATGTCATCGTTCTTATTGCATTACTCTGTTTCCCCGTGAACTTAATACACTAGATGCATGCTAGATAGCGGTCAATGTGTGGAGTAATAGTAGTAGATCCAGGCATGAGTCGGTCTACTAATCTTGGATGTGATGCCTATATAATGATCATTTCCTGGATATCATCATGATTATTTGAAGTTCTATCAATTGCCCAACAGTAATTTGTTACCCACCGTTTGCTATTTTTCTTGAGAGAAGCCACTAGTGAAACCTACGTCCACCGGGTCTCTTCTTTAGTATATTTGCCTTTGCGATCTATTTTCCTTTGCATTTATTGTTAGATATATTAAACCAAAAATACAAAAATACCTTGCTGCAATTTATTCTTATTTATTTTATTTGGCATTCAATCTATCAATCTACTACAATTTATTCAGGTCCATTTTGCCAATTTCTGGCATCGTTACCCGAAAGGGATTGACAACCCCTTCAATACATTGGGTTGCGAGTAGTTGTTATTTGTGTGCAGGCGCCGCTTATGTGTTGTTGGTTGGTTCTCCTACTTGTTCAATAAACTTGGTCTCATCACTGAGGGATATACCTATCGTCACTGTGCTGCATCATCCCTTCCTCTTTGGGGAAATGCCAACGTAGCTTCAAGCCGCATCAAAAGGATTTTTTGGCGCTGTTGCCGGGGAGGATCTTCAACATATAACAGGTTCCTAATCACAAATCTCATCTCCTTGCCATTTACATTATTTTTCATTTGCCTCTCATTTTCCTCTCCCCCGCTTCACAAGAATTTGCAGTTTTATTTGCCCTCTTCTTCGTTCGCTGTTTTCTTGCCGGATCTATTTTTGAGTGCAATCTTGTTGCGTAGTCTTCATGACACAAGAGAACACCAAGTTATGTGATTTCTCAAATACCAACAAAAATGATTTTATTGGCACTCCGATTGCTCCTCCCGCCACTAGTGCAGAGTCTTGTGATATTAATATTGCTTTGCTGAATCTTGTTATGAAGGATCAATTTTCCGGTACTCCTAATGAGGACACCACATCCCATCTTAATGCCTTCATGGAATTATGCGATATGCAAAAGAAAAAAGATGTGGACAATGATGTTGTGAAGATGAAATTATTTCCACTTTATTTGATTGTTTCTGCAAAAAATTGGTTGTCTTCTTTGCCTCGCAATAGTATCGATTCTTAGAATAAGTGCAAAGATGATTTTATCACTAAGTATTTTCTGCCCGCAAAAATTATTTCCCTTAGAACCCAGATCATGAATTTCAATCAACTTGAACATGAGCATGTTGCACAATCTTGGGAAAGGATGAAAATGATGCTAAGGAATTGCCCAACTCATGGGTTAAATCTTTGGATGATCATACAAATTTTTTATGCGGGATTGAATTTTGCTTCCCGTAATACTTTTATGGAAATTACTTTGGGTTAATCTACCAAATTGATTGATAATATCATGGACAATTATTCGCAATGGCATACCGAAAGAGACCCTACTAGTAAAAAAGTTAATTTAGTTAAAAGAAATTTCTTCTTTGAGTGAAAAAGTTGATGCTCTTATGAAATTGGTTGCTAGTAAAAGTGCTCCTATTGATTTCAATGATATGCCTTTGTCTACTTTGATTGAGTAAACTAGTGATGCCGTAGATGTGAATTTTATCTCTCGAAATAATTTCAACAACAATGCTTATAGAGGTAATTTTAATCCTAGGCCTTTTCCTAGTAATTACTCTAATAATTATGGTAATTCCTATGGAAATCCTTCTTATAATAATAATAGGAACACCTCTGATCTTGATAATAATATTAAAGAATTTATCAACACACAAAAGGTTTTCAACACTACCATAGAAGAAAAGTTGAATAAGATTGAAGATTTTTTTAGAAGCGTTGATAGAATTGCTCATGATGTAGAAAATCTCAAGATGAAAATTTTTGTGCCTAAAGTTGAGGAATCAATTAAATCTCTTTATGTTTCCATGGATGAAAGTAAGAAAAGAACCGCTATGCTTAGAGATAAAAGAGAATTTTTAGAAAAAGCATTTTTAGTGATTGCTTTCATAAAAGTGATGAAGATCTTAAAATGATTGGTGTTTCTTCTATTGATTCATTGTTTAGTAAAATTAAGATTGATGAAAAAGGGACTGGAGAAGAGTCAACTTTAGTTAGAAGGCCTCCCGTTAATTCGGAGGGTGAAAATCTTGTTGAGAAAATTGATAAAAGTGGGTTTGAAGAGGTCAAAACTTTAACCAGTGATGTGCCCACTCTTTTGGATTACAAAGACTTTAATTATGATAGTTTCTCTTTGATTGATTGTATTTCTTTGTTGCAACCCATGATAAATTCACCCCATGCTTATGAACAAAATAAAGCTTTTACGAAACATGTTGTGGATGCTATGATGAAAGCTTTAGAAGAAAAGTTGGAATTAGAAGTTTCAATTCCTAGAAAATTGCATGATGAATGGGAACCTACTATCAAAGTCAAGATTAAAAATTATGAGTGCTTTGCTTTGTGTGACTTGGGTGCTAGTGTTTCTACAATTTCGAAATCTTTATGTGATGTGCTTGGTCTTACCGATATTGAATCATGTTCTTTGAATTTGCACTTGGCGGATTCTACTATAAAAAACCCATGGGAAGAATTAATGATTTACTTATTCTTGCAAATAGGAATTATATGACCATAGATTTTATTGTTCTTTATATTGATTGCAATCCGTCTTGTCCAATTATTCTTGGTAGACCGTTTTTACGCACCATCGGTGCCGCGATTGATATGAAAGAAGGCAATATTAAGTTCCAATTTCCTTTGAGGAACGGTATGGAACACTTCCCTAGAACAAGAATTAGGCCACCATATGAATCAATCATGAGGGCATCTTATGGATCTCGAAACAAAAATGACAAAACTTAGATCCTTACTTTATGCCTAGCTAAGGGCGTAAAACTATGGCGCTTGTTGGGAGGCAACCCAATGAAAAAAAAGTTATTTCGCTTTTTGCTTTCTGTTCTTGAGTGTTAGAACAATTATGCTACTATTATGATTATGTTTTTTGTGTTTTAATTTGTGTCTGTGCCAAGTAAAGCCTTTATGATCTTCTTGGGTGATAGTTGTTTGATCTTGCTGAAAAAACAGAAACCTTTGGGCTCACGAAAATAATTTTCATTTTAACCAGAGAACGATAAAATACCAGTCCCATTTTGTCGGGGGTTGGTGATCCCTCGCACACCTATGGGGATCGGCGGACCGAGCCCCTTTCGGTTCGGCAGGGGGCGGTGGATGCACAAAGAGCAGATCGAGGCGAACACACGAGCGAGATGATCGGTTTACCCAGGTTCGGGCCGCACGGATGCGTAAAACCCTACTCCTGCTTTGGTGGTTGTATTGAGTTCTTGCTCGGGTGCGACGAGTGCTACAGTACACTCAAGCAGCTGGCGAGACCGAGCGTGAGAATGGCTGTCCTCCCCCCACTTTTGCGCATGGGCCTCCTTTTATATGTCTAAGGGGTCACCGACACGTGGCAACAGAGGTGAGGGTAAAAATGTAAAAGGGGTGGTAGTTGGCGCCACCGCCTGCTACAGTCGTATCCTACCTAACCCTGACGGCAGGGGACAAAGATATTAAATGCCTGTCTGTGTCGCTTGGACGGGGCAGAAATGGACCGTCAGGGGCGCCACCGTTTGCCACGATGGCTCCTTGTCAGCGCCTGCTTGCCACCGCATGCACCCGGCTGCACAGCCTCCCGCCACGTACGCCAGGAATGGTCCCAGGGCGACACGTTGGTGGGCGAGCTGGAGCGCGGGCTGCGGGGTAGTAGCTTGCCGCGGCAAGCGTCTTGCCGCGGATGTTGCCTTGTCGCGTCCGGGAGCTTGTCGCTCACCGGGTCTTGTCGGGGCGCGTGGCGCGCCGCAGCGAGCTTCTTGAGATGCTCTGGTTGTCTTCCCGGCAAGCTCCTCTCGCCGGGGCCTCGTCTCCTTCCCGGCAAGCACCTCTTGCCGGGGCCTTGTCTCCTTCCCGGCAAGCTCCTCTTGCCGGGGTCTTGTCTCCTTCCCGGCAAGCTCCTCTTGCCGAGGCCTTGTTTTGCTCTTGAATACTTTGTTCTTGAATGGCCCCAAAGGAGCCACGGAGGGTCTTGGTAGTCGCCCGGCAAGCCTTGCCGCGGGTCGCTGTGACTGCCCGTGCACAAGTTCGGGGTACTAAGGTACCCCTATTTTAGTACACCGACAGGAGCCCCCGGGCCTGGGCCATACATGGTGCCGAGCACTGTTGGGCCAGGCCCAAAACAGTGCACGGGCACGCGCGGCCTAGGTCACGCCATATCCGACTCCGCATCCACCGCGCCCTCCCCAAACGGCACGCGTCGAACGCGGTGCCATGCGTGACGTGGGTGGCGTGCGCGGGGCTGCGCCCCGCGCGCATGCGTCACATCGCGGTAAAAGGGGACGGTTGGCGCGCCTCCAAGCCTTCCTTGGGTTTACTTTGGAGGAAGCGGCGGCAGGAGAGGCAAAAACTCGTGCCGAGCGAGAGGAGTTCCTCGGCAAGAAAGAGCTCGCCCGACAAGAGGAACTTGCCGGCAAGGAAGATCTTGTCGGGGGCAGTGCCGAGCCGAGCGAGCCTGCCGGGGATGCGAGAGACTCGCTGGAGATCGACTCTTCCTCCACTTCGTCTTCCGACAGCCCGCCGCCGGCTGCACCTCCGTCTCCACCAAGAAGACGTCTCCGCAAGGCCGGGGATGTAGCAAGGCGGCAGGCGGATCACCAGTCGCCGCGTCGCACGACGCGCTCCGCCGCGGGAGCGCCCCATGCTGCCGCTGCAACCGGAGCGGGATCTTCCCGGGCTGCCGCTTCTGCTCCCGCCAAGCGACCAAGGGAGCCTACCCCTCCTCCTTCCCGCGCCAGACGCGGGCCGGATTTTGACTTCTCCGCGTTCAGCTCCGACGAGGAAGAGGAAGAGGAGTAAGTTCTTCTTATTGTACTTGCAATTCTTTGTTCTCCGCTATTTTTGTCTTGCCTTGTTTCTCACTTGCCTTCCTCTGCATCTCTTCCTTTTCAGGACTCTGGCGCAGAGAGCGGCAAAGAGGGCCAGGGTGCCAGTGATCGTCATCGAGGACGAACCCACTGCATCAACAGGGGACGTGCCCGAGACAAACTTATCAGACCTGGCGGCTGATCTTCATAGCAGCCCCCAGCGTAAGTGTTTTGTTTACTTCCCGCTGTTGGGCGCGCACAAAGATCCTTGCTATGCTGATACTTGTTCGTTGACTTGCGCAGGAGCAGAGCAGCCTCACCAGGAGAGCCTGGAGACCGCTCCCGAAGCGCCAAGGGAGAGTCCTCCGGCGAGGGAGAGGTCCCCGGCAAGGGAGGCGACTCCGGCAAGGGAGGAGCCCCCGGCAAGAGAGGAGACTCTGGCAGGGGAGGAGCCCCCGGTGAGGGAGGAGACTCCGACAAGGGAGGAGCCCCCGGCACGGCAAGGATCTCCGACAAGGGATCGCGCCAGCGATCCCCCGGCGACGGAGACCACAGCGGCAGGCCCTGGCACAGGTAACTTTCTCTCTTCCAAACTCCCCTTGCTTCTTCGGCTTCTTGATCTTCCTCTTGGATTTTGCTCGAATTTTGCTTGAATCTTCTCCCCTCTTCCGGCCATCAGATCCATCTGCTGCAGAGCCGATGGAGACGGAGGTCGTCGCCGAGGAAGCAGCCGGCGCCGGCGAGGAGGCTACCAGGGCTGCCTCCGCGGAGGCGGGCGGGGAGTCTGGCGGTTGTACTGACGACCCGGAGGCCACAGGAGCGCTAGGCGCTGCTCCGACCACCGACTCCTCCGCCGCTGCCGCTGCGGCGGGCTCCGAAGAGCCCCAGCCTGGCGTCTACCTGAAGGCCGGCGAAAACATCTTCATCAGCCTCCCCTGGGCGTCAAGCTCCAGGGCACCGATCTAGGGGGAGATGCTGGACGGAGAGGTGCTTGCCTCTGCCGGGCTGAAGCTGGTTGACGCGCCAAGCAGCAGCAGCGGCGATCCTAAAGAGGAGCGCCTGCTGCAGAAACTCGTGGCGCTCTACCGCACCCGGCAGGCCAAGCTGGAGTCCCGCGAAGCACTCGTGGCGAAGGCCGACGCTGATATCGAGAAGCGCGCGGAGGAGCTCCGGGGCGTCAACCAAGAAGCTCTCCGCTCCCTGGCAAGGGAGCGGGAGGAACTTGCCGAGGCGTGACAAGCCTTCCTTCTCGAGAAGGCGGACGTCGACGAGCGCCAACGCCTTGCCGCGGAGAAGTTGTCTTCGCAGGAGGGTGACTTGGCGCAGCGGAAGGTCAACCTCGACAGCCACGAGGAGGAACTTGCCGCGCGCGAGCGGGCAGTTGGCGGAGCCGTCAAGCAGGCCGAAGATGCCGCCGCAGCTGCCGAGGCCGCCAAGGCTGAGCTGGAGCTGAAGGTGACGCAGCTGGAGGAGGACCTCAAGGCGAGCGGCGACGAACTTGCCGCGCTCAAGCTTGAGCGTGAGAGGGACGCCAACAGCTATTCGGAGTTGCAGGCCCTTTTCGCCGAGAAGGGCAAGGAACTGGACGCCGCCAAGAACTCCAACGCCGATCTTGAAGCGAAGCTGGTGGCCCTGACCAGATCTCTGGACGGCGCCAAGGAGCAGGAGACGGCCCTGAAGGAGGAGGTCAAGGCCGGCAAGGTGCTGTTGGCGAAGGCCGCCGCCGCCCGGAAGACTTTGTCGGAGGATATGGAGCACTGGATGGAGGGCCTGGTGGACGTCGCCGCGGATGTCGACAAGGAGCTGGCGCAGTTGGGGATGATGGATCTCGGGTACTCCTCTGATGAGAACCTCCAACCCAGCGCCAAGCTCACTCTGTTCTTCAAGGGCGTGGCGACGGCGCTCCAGCGACTCCGGGAGCAGTTCCCAAAGCAGCTTGCCGACGAGTCGCGCAAGATCTGCGCGGGAGCTCTCCAGAAGGTGCTGATGAAGGTGGCCTTCCGCAACCCAGGCCTCCGCCTCAACAACGTCCTCCGAAGCCTGCCGCCAGATGCTGATCTGGAGGAGCTCAAGGCCCTTGTCGCACCTATCATGGACAAGGTGAGCGGGATCAAGAGGGTCGAAGGCGACCGTGTAGACTAGGCCATTTATCTTCTTCTTTCCTTGCCGCTGTCAATCATGTTATGAAAAACAGTCTGTTAGAGCTGCGACAAGTTATTCTGTAATATACTTATATCTTGGGTAGTAATTGCTATGTTATTTCCTCTACTTGCTTCCTCCCCTTGTATGTTTTTACCCTACGCTTTTAGGGAACTTGCCGGTGCGGGCACCTTTGCCGCGAGCGCTGAGTGCGGAACATCAGCAGCGGAACTTCAGCAGCCTGCCAGCGGTGCTGCAACCGACAGGAAACCTCATCGCGGAGCTAGTCGCAGCTTACTTAAGTCGTTGAGCGGACTCGAAACGACAGTAAGGCAACTAGCTACGAGTTGGTCCCCTGCCGGCGGTGCCGCAGCCGACAAGAAACCTTGTCGCAGAACTAGTCGCAGCTCACTTAAGTTGTTGAGCGGACTCGAAACAACAGTAAGGGCGCGACTAGGTACGAGTTGGTTCCTCCGCGCACAGGTTTTCCATACAAGGGACGATCGCAAGAGGGAAGATAACTCTATAAATTTAATTCCTATGTTATTTCCTTTACTTGACTCCTTCCTTTGTATGTTTTTACCCTGCGCATATAGGGAACTTGCCGGCGCGGGCACGCTTGCCGTGAGTGCTGAGTGCGGAACACCAGCGATCTGTGGGCGGTGCTGCGGCCGACAAGAAACCTTGTCGCGGAGCTAGCTGCAGCTCACTTAAGTTGTTGAGCGGACTCGAAACAACAGTAAGGGAGCAACTAGCTACGAGGCGGCTCCTCCGCGCCCAGGTTTCCCATACAAAGCACGGGCGTTCAAGGAAAATAACTTAAAAATCTAAAGGAAATTTGATTGCTCAAACTTTGGCACTTATCTTTTTCTGTTGTTTGCTTTCCCGGGGTATGTGCTGTGCACATAACCTTTATGCATGGGGTCTGCGCCCGGCTTTGTACAAAGGATTACATGCAACATCGGCAAGACTTGTACAAATGGGTGGTTGCCGGACAGGGTCCGACAACCGCGCCTCACGGGCAAAGCTTGCGAAGATGCGCAATATTCTAGGAGTTGCTCACTAGTACGCCATCTTCAGTCCCAAGGCGGACAGCGCCAAGCCTAGCGACTCGCTTCACCCGGTAAGGGCCTTCCCACTTCGGCATCAACTTGTCGGAAATCTTGGCGGATGGATCACGCCAAAGAAAGAAGGTCGCCTTCCTCGAAACTTCGGGCGTTAGCTTTGCGGCTATGGTAGCGGCGCAAGGCTTGCCGGTAGCGAGCAGCTCGTACAGCAGCCCGAAGACGATCTTCCTCATGGAGCAGCACGCCATCTTGCCGCAGCCGCTCTTGCTCAAGCTCATCATAAGCGAGCACTCGAGGTGACCCGTATACGAGTTCCGTGGGGATAACTGCCTCCGCTCCATAGACTAGAGCGAAGGGTGTCTGGCCGGTGGCTCGATTTGGCGTCATTCTGATCGACCAAAGAACCACCGGCAGCTCCGCGCCAAAGCTTCTGCCGGAGAGGCAGGCGGCGGCAGCGGATGGTGCGAGGAGCGAGATATGCTTGGACTTCTAACTGCGTTAGAAGGAGCAACATCTCGTCCAAGCGACCGTGCCACGCTCGCGCCAGCATGCCGGCGTGCATGCTGGTCCTGAGCTCTCCGGGATTCGCCAGCTTGATCTTGTCCCAACAGACGTATGGTACCGTGGGTACCATGACGCTGCTGGTCCCGCGCCTCCTGGGACGGGCGCGGTGCGTGTACGGACGCCGAGGTCTTGGAGTGCGCGCGGTCGTTGTGGGAGGCGACCGTGCCGCCGACATGCGGCGCAACCTGGTCCTTGGACCTGGCAGCGCCATGGGTCTCCCCGTCGGCGCCCGCTCTTCCACCGGCGCCTACTCCACCAGCCGTGCGCTCCGGTGATGGTGGGTTCGGCGCAGACAGAGCCGCTGCCTCCGAAATCTTCTTCTTCGGCGGCATGCTGATGAAGACGATGAAGATTCGGCTCGTGCGAACGCCGGATCAGGTTCGCACAACCTCGACGCACCCCCTACCTGGCGCGCCAAAGATGTCGGGGGTTGCTGATCCCTCGCACACCTATGGGGATCGGCGGACCGAGCCCCTTTCGGTTCGGTAGGGGGCGGTGGATGCACAAAGAGCAGATCGAGGCGAACACACGAGCGAGACGATCGGTTTACCCAGGTTCGGGCCGCACAGATGCGTAAAACCCCACTCCTGCTTTGGTGGTTGTATTGAGTTCTTGCTCGGGAGCGGCGAGTGCTACAGTACACTCAAGCAGCTGGCGAGACCAAGCGTGAGAATGGCTGTCCTCCCCCCCCACTGTTGCGCATGGGCCTCCTTTTATATGTCTAAGGGGTCACCGACACGTGGCAACAGAGGTGAGGGTAAAAATGTAAAAGGGGTGGTAGTTGGCGCCACCGCCTGCTACAGTCGTATCCTACCTAACCCTGACGGCAGGGGACAAAGGCATTAAATGCCTGTCTGTGTCGCTTGGACGGGGCAGAAAGGGACCATCAGGGGCGCCACCGTTTGCCACGATGGCTCCTTGTCAGCGCCTGCTTGCCACTGCATGCCCCGGCTACACAGCCTCCCGCCACTTACGCCAGGAATGGTCCCAGGGCGACACGTTGGTGGGTGAGCTGGAGCGCGGGCTGCGGGGTAGTAGCTTGCCGCGGCAAGCGTCTTGCTGCGGATGTTGCCTTATCGCATCCGGGAGCTTGTCGCTCACCGGGTCTTGTCGGGGCGCGTGGCGCGCCGCAGCGAGCTTCTTGAGATGCTCTGGTTGTCTTCCCGGCAAGCTCCTCTCGCCGGGGCCTCGTCTCCTTCCCGGCAAGCTCCTCTTGCCGGGGCCTTGTCTCCTTCCCGGCAAGCTCCTCTTGCCGGGGTCTTGTCTCCTGCTCGGCAAGCTCCTCTTGCCGAGGCCTTGTTTTGCTCTTGAATACTTTGTTCTTGAATGGCCCCAAAGGAGCCACGGAGGGTCTTGGTGGTCGCCCGGCAAGCCTTGCCGCGGGTCGCTGCGACTGCCCGTGCACAAGTTTGGGGTACTAAGGTACCCCTATTTTAGTACACCGACACATTTGAAGTAGATTAATATACAAATTTCCCAGGACATCCTAATGTTTTATAGTTTTTGGAGTTACAGAAGTATTCAAAATATCCAGTTTGCTACACACTGTTCTGTTTTTGACAGATTATGTGTTCTTTGCGTTGTGTGCTTGTTTTGATGGCTCTATGGTTTTCTTTGATGAGTTTTTGCAATAGAAAAGTTGGAATACAGTATATATAATGTAAGAACAAAATAGGAATTGGTTTGATACAATACTTATAGTGTGATTTGTTTTCTTATAACGGATCTCATGAAGGCTTTTGTTGAGTTTTGTGTGATTGAAGTTTTCAAGTTTTGGGTTATCTTATGATGGATGAAGGAATAAGGAGGAAGAAGAGCCTAAGCTTGGGGATGCCCCGGCATCCCAAGCTATTATCCAAAAGAGAGCAAGCAACTAAGCTTGGGGATGCCCCGAGTGGCATCCCCTCTTTCTTCTAACGACCATCGGTATTTTACTCGAAGCAATATTTTTATTCGTCACATACTATGTGTTTTGCTTGGAGTATCTTGTATGATATGAGTCTTTGCTTGTTTTATTTTGTGTTTCAAGTCTTGATCCCTTGCTAGACACACCTATTTGATAGAGCCAAAATTATGCCATGACTTGTTAGAATTGCTCTCTATGCTTCACTTAAATTTATATGAGCCATCGATTTGCTCTAGTGCTTCACTTATATCATTTTGAACATGATGTGCTTTAGTATTTTTGAAGAAATGCTCTCTTGCTTCACTTAGATTTATTTGAGAGCTAGTAAAAATTTCAAGAAATTCTCTCTTGCTTCACTTAAATTAATTTGAGAGAAAGAAATTTTATGCTCATGATCTTCACTTATATTTGTTTGAGCTTATCAAAAGCAACATATGAAAATTAGTTCCAAAGTGATAGATATCCAAGAAGGATATAATAAAAACTTTCATGAAGATCATTGGACAAAATAAACTTGATTCTTAGTAATAGTTTTGGGATATGATGATGTGATATGTAAGTCATGTTGATGAGTAGTTATGCTTTAGTTAGAATATTGGTGTTAAGGTTTGTGATTCCCTATGCAAGCATGAAGTCAATAATTATGCAATGAAATTATATCCTACGTGTGGTGCATTATTCGGTGTTAATTATGCTTAATGCTCGCTTATGAGATTATTCATTTCTTGGTTGGTCGCTTCTCAATCTTTTGTTAGCCTTTGTTTTTCACTAAGTATGATCACTACTTGTGCATCCAAAAACCTTTAAACCAGTTTTTCCATATGAGTCCACTATACCTACCTATATGTGGTATTATTTTGCCGTTCTAAGCAATTTGTATGTGCCATCTCTAATATTCAAAATAAATTTCTCTTTTGTGTGCTCATACCGCTAACAAGGCGGTGAGGGGTGGCTAATATTTTCCATGCTAGATGTGTTATTCTCACAATGAGTGTTTATTCACTTGTCATTGCACGAGAGTAAGGCAAATGTATTAGGGATACCAAGTCACGAAATGAAAAATGAATTTACTTTATGTTGTCAAGTAATAAATTCCTTTGGAAGTGTTGGTATGTAAGGCACCCGTGGACACGGTTAGCCATGGAAAGTGAAAGTATGGTGGAAAAATGAATAAACTTTAATTTCTGTTTGGGAACCGCCTATGATATATCTAGCATGGAAAGTGTTGGGAACTCTAAGTCATTTTCGTCGGTGGGAAAAGTATGCATCTCAAAATGTTTTTATCTCTCAATTTTCACTTTCAGCTGTGGAACCTCTACAAATCCGTACTTCCCTCTGTGAAGGGCCTTTCTTTTTTTACTTTATGCAATTTTTATTTTGAATTTGAGTCTCCATCTTCTCTTATAAGCACCAACTAGGAGGCATTATGATCGTACTTGAGCATTGGGTGTAGTTAATATGCGAGTGTGTTTCATGAATGGATCAATGATTGAGGATAATGGGCTAGGGATAACTTATTTTAGCGTTGATATTTTGAAAGACATGGCTGCTTGTTGATATGCTTGAGTATTAAAATTATCATGTCAAAACTAGGCTATTGATATGAACAATATAAAAGTCCAAATGTCCATGCTATAAAGAAAAGAATGTGATATGACATGTTAGGCATCATTCCACATCAAAAATTCAGTTTTTATCATTTACCTACTCAAGGACGAGTAGGAATTAAGCTTGGGGATGCCGATACGTCTTCAACGTATCTATAATTTTTGATTGTTCCATGTTGTTATATTATCAATCTTGGATGTTTTATAATCATTTTATAGTCATTTTATATCATTTTTTGGTACTAACATATTAACATAGTGCCAAGTGCTAGTTGCTATTTTTTGCATGTTTTTTACATCGCAGGAAATTAATACCGAAATGAGTCCAAATGCAAGGAAACTTCACAGAGATTTTTTATGGACCAGAAGACACCCAATGGGCCAAGGCAACGCCTGGGGGGTGCTCCGAGGGGAGCACAACCCACCAGGGTGCGCCAGGAGGCCCAGGCGCGCCCTAGTGGGTTGTGCCCACCTCGGGTGCCCCCTAAACCAGCTCTTTGCTCTATAAATACCCTAATATTCTAGAAACCCTGGGGGAGTCGACGAAAGTCAGTTCCAGGCGCCGCAGAGTCCAGAACCACCAGATCCAATCTAGACACCATCACGGAGGGGTATACCACTTCCATTGGTGCCTCTCCGATGATGCATGAGTAGTTCTTTGTAGACCTTCAGGTCCGTAGTTAGTATCTAGATGGCTGCCTCTCTTTTGTTTGATTCTCAATTCAATGGTCTCTTGGAGATCCATATGATGTAACTCTTTTTGCGGTGTGTTTGTTGGGATCAGATGAACTTTGCGTTTATGATCAGATCTATCTTTTCATTCATGAAAGTTATTTGAATCTTCTTTGATATCTTATATGCATGATTGCTTATAGCCTCGTATTTGTTCTCCGATATTTGGGTTTTCTTTGGCCAACTTGATATATTTATCTTGTAATGGGAAGAGGTGCTTTGTAGTGGGTTCGATCTTACGGTGCTTGATCCCCATGACAGAACGGGAACCAACACGTATGTATCATTGCTACTAAGGTTAAAACAATGGGGTCTCTCTCTACATTGATAGATCTTGTCTACATCATGTCATCATTCTTATTGCATTACCCCATTTCCCCATGAATTTAATACACTAGATGCATGCTGGATAGCAGTCGATGTGTGGAGTAATAGTAGTAGATGCAGGCAGGAGTCAGTCTACTAATGTTGGACGTGATGCCTATATAATGATCATTGCCTGGATGTCGTCATGATTATTTGAAGTTCTATCAATTTCCTAACAGTAATTTGTTACCCACCTTTTGCTATTTTTCTCGAGAGAAGCCACTAGTGAAACCTACGGCCCTCGGGTCTCTTCTTTAATATATTTGCCTTTGCGATCGATTTTCCTTTGCCTTTTATTTTCAGATCTATTAAACCAAAAATACAAAAATACCTTGCTGCAATTTATTCTTATTTATTTTATTTGGTGTTCGATCTATCAATCTACTACAATTTATTCACGTCCGTTTTGCCAATTTCTGGCATCGTTACCCGAAAGGGATTGACAACCCCTTTCACACGGCGGGTTGCGAGTAGTTGCTATTTGGGTGTAGGCACCGCTTACGTGTTGTTGCTTGGTTCTCCTACTAGTTCGATAACCTTGGTCTCATCACTAGGGGAAATACCTACCGTCGATGTGCTGCATCATCCCTTCCTCTCTAGGGAAATACTGACATAGCTTCAAGCCGCATTAGTGGACCGCTTAAAGGCAACGGGTTCCAACCGAGCTTTCTAGGCCTTCCATGTGCTTTCCATCATGCAGTACTTCCGTACTAAGTGTGCTAATTCCGTAAAATTCTGTATGCGACGGTGGTTGAGGGCGTTCAGAATTCCCTCAACCGTACAACTACGATGAAAAACCAAAACTGCATCGTCATCGCAACAATCTTTAATCTTGTTTTTAACAAGGAGGAATCTGGCTCAGAATTGATGGACCGTTTCCTGGGGTTGCTGCCGGACACACATTAGGTCACATATGTCTGGAGGGCCTGAATTATATGGAGAGTATTGATTGTGGTGGGTGGGTGGGCTAAAACCCGAATCCCGACCAATGATTGAATCTGGAGCTTGAAAAATCTCCGAGGTCACCAGTTCGGGTCCAAGAAGATCCAAGTGCTTTCCGGGCCCTATGTTTGACCCTGAGTTCGGAGGACGTTAAATCTCATCCCGAGGGAGGGTGTCCGGCTCGAGGGGCCCGGAGATCCGAACATAGCTGGTCTTTAACTTAGGGGAAGAAGTGTTTTCGGCTCGTTCCTCGACGACCGCTACCAGATGGGTGATCGGCGGGGAATTGATTTCCCTCTGATCGGGTTTGAGCCCGATCCGATCATAATCCATTGCAAGCCCATGGCGGAGATGCGATCTAGCAGCTCGTTTAAGGACGAGACGTCCACCGGATCCATCTTATCAGAGTGTTCGAGACCAATGCGGAGGTGATGTTTGGCGATCGCAGGGGGTGCCGTCAGCTTGACGGTCGTGCGGTGCCCACAATGAAACCACTAGGCTAGAGGACCTATCCCGAAGTTAGGCTCCTTCCAGAAGTGATATCGTTGTTGATGACAAGGCGAGCCATCGATCCTTCTATTGACAACACAACGGAACTCCCAAGCAAAGAACCAATGTCGGTGTCAAAACCGGCAGATCTCGGGTAGGGGGTCCTGGATTGTGCGTCTGAGGATCGATGGTAACAAGGCACAATAGGGAAACAATGTTTACCCAGGTTCGGGCCCTCTTAATGGAGGTAAAACCCTACATCCTGCTTGATTATATTCGATGAGTATAGGGGTTACAAGAGTTGATCTACCTCGAGATCGTAATGGCTAAACCCTAGCTGTCTAGCCTATGAGAATTTTGATGGCCTCTACGGACTAAACTCTCCGGTTTATATACACACCGGAGGAGACCAGGGTCGTACAAAGTCGGTTTGTAGAGGAAAGGAATCATACACTCGGACACCAAAACTTGTCGTTCATGCATACAGGAGTCCTACCCAAACACAGGGGATAATCTTCGGCTCTATCTTCACGGCCCATCAACCTGACCTATATCGAGTAGGTCGGACGCCCAAGGACCCCCTTATCTAGGACTCCCTCAGGGGAGGCTGAATTGGGAGGCGCCCAACTAGGATTCCTCCTACTTGGGGCACCCCCTTGGCTGCCTCCCCTCCCCTCCAACCTATATATATGAGGGGGGGCACTGCTAGAACACAGATCAACAGTTGTTAGCCATGTGCGGCGCCCCCTCCACAGTTTACACCTTCGGTCATATTCACGTTGTCTTAGGCGAAGCCCTGTGTGGATTACTTCACCATCACCATCACCACGCCCTCGTGCTGACGGAACTCTCCCTCGACACTTCACTGGATCAAGAGTTCAAGGGACGTCATCAAGCTGAACGTGTGCAAAACTAGGAGGTGCCGTACATTCGGTGCTTGATCGGTCAGAACAAGAAGAAGTTCGACTACATCAACCGCGTTCTCAAACGCTTTCGCTTTCGGTCTATGAGGGTACGTGGACACACTCTCCCCCTCTCGTTGCTATGCATCTCCTAGATAGATCTTGCGTGAGCATAAGAAATTATTGAAATTGTATGCTACGTTCCCCAACAGTGGCATCCGAGCAAGGTCTATGCGTAGATCATATGCACGAGTAGAACACAAAGAGTTGTGGGCGGTGATCGTACTGCTTACCACCAATGTCTTATTTTGAGTCGGCAATATTGTTGGATGAAGCGCCCAGACCAACCTTACATGACCACATTCATGAGACCGGTTCCACCGACAGACATGCAACTAGTTTTGCATAAAGGTCGCTGGCGGCTGCCTGTTTCTCCAACTTTAGTTGAATCAAATTTGACTGCGGACGGTCCTTGTTGAAGGTTAAAACAACAAACTTGATAAATCACTGATACGTCTCCAACATATATATATAATTTTTGTTTGTTCCATGCTATTATATTATCTGTTTTGGATGTTTAATGGACTTTATTATACCTTTTTATATTATTTTTGGGACTAACCTATTAACCGAAAGCCGAGTGCAAATTGCTATTTTTTTGCCTATTTTAGTGCACAAGCAACCATGTCTGGATCCGGAGGTCAGGGCAAGTGGATGGTTTCCTTCGTCAAGGAGGAGAACATTGTAGAGCTTTGGGCGGCCGGATACTTGGCGACGGAGATCGCTCACCGCCTGCCGGCCAAGGGACAAGTCGTCCCCACACCGGAGCCCACCGAGAGGGTGGTGTTCCTCCCCCATTTCTTCCACGGGCTAGGGTTTCCACTCCACCCTTTTGTCCGCGGGCTGATGTATTATTACGGGATAGATTTCCATTATCTGTCCCTGAATTCCTTTCTCAACATCTCGGCGTTCATCGTCGTGTGTGAGGCTTTCCTCCGCATCCATCCCCACTTCGGGCTGTAGCTCAAGTCTTCAACGTGAAGCCGAAGGTGGTGGACGACCAGCACGCGGAGTGCGGAGGAGCCATGGTGAGCAAGCTTTCCAACGTATCCTAGCCCAAAGGCACTTTTGTGGACACAGTAAAGGAGTGGCAGAAGCAGTGGTTCTACATCACAGAGCCTCGCGGCACCACCTGGGTCGCATCTGCCAAATTCCACTCTGGGGCCCCCATGCGACTCACCTCCTGGGTCGAGAAGAGTCCAGACTGGGGTTCCCCTGACGAGGTGATAGCGCTGCAGACGCGCGTCCAGAGCATGTCCACCAAGAAAGTCAAGCTCGTTGATGTGATCCAGGTGATGCTGATTCGCCAGATCCTTCCGTGCCAGCGCCGAAGCCATCCTCTATGGGAGTTCAACCCGAAGAAGGATCAGACTCTGGTGAGGCTCTTCGAGACTACTCACGAAGGCGCATGGAAGTTGCTCTTTAAGGGCAACGAGAAGCCACCGGCCACGGATTCAGACCGTGGTCACGATTGTAGACACCTCGCTAGTGAGGTATGCAATTTTTTGATGCATCCCCAATTTAATCATTTCAACGATGATGTTTGAGTTTATTGTGACATTTCCAGGACTGGATGGAGAGGGCGAAGCAGATCCAGTGTCCGGCTCCGCTACCTGAAGAACCAGTCATCCCGCGTCTAGCGAAGATGCTGGTGCCGGCGCCTAATAAGGCGCCGGAGAAGAAGCCCAAGGGGGCCAAGGGTGACCCATGTCGTAAGGGCACTTCGGACATGACGTCCGAAGACGACGAAGCCCATTCCTCTGTCCCTGAGGACAACAGCGAGGAAGAGGGGGAGGAGGAGGAAAACAACGCCCCCTGAGGAGAGGAATAAGAAGAGGGCGGCTTCGGCGCATCCGGAGGCGGACATGCCCAAGAAGGGGAAAAGCATACCAATGGTCAACACCACATGGGACGTTGACAGCAGTCCGGAGAGACGCCCTCGCGCTAAGCCCCTGGCCGCATCATAAGTGACACGGCTCTCTCACTGTCGGACACATGGGGGAACCGATCCGCATGGAGATTGGCATAGAGGAACGTATCCAGTTCGGCCCTCAGCCGAATACGATTCTGGAGGCCCATATGGCTCCGGTGTCGGGCGAGCGGCCCCCTTTAAAGGAGGGGGATGCGCCGCTCCCACCGGTGGCCCTTGTCCATCCAGGGGCGCCGGATAACCTGATGGAGGCGCTTCGAAGCGCCTCTGTCGTGGACGAGCATCGTGTCCTTGTGGGTGCGGTGATCGAGAAGATTCAGTCCCCCAAGGGTGGACTGATCGAAGCCTGTTGACTGGTTTCGAGGTAAGAAAGAGAAAAACCCCGTTTAGCCAGTAGCCCCTGAGACACTGTCTGGTGTTCAGCAGAAATAACCGGACAGAGGATCAATTCCTCTCTTGTAGGAGACTAACGTAGTATGTATGAAATGAGCAGGCGTCGCTGTTGGCCACGACCTCATGCTGCCGATGTCTCTGAGCTGAGGCAGAGGCTGGAGCGGACCGAGAACGAGCTCGGCGAGGTCAAGGTTCGGCTCCAGGAGAAGCAAGGTGAGGACTACTTGCTGTTTGTTTAGAAAGGACATGCGCTGTATATTGACCGTTGTGTTGTAATATGTGTAGGAGCCGCGACCGAGGTCAAGGCCCTGAAGAAGGCCCTGGGCGAGGCCAAGGAGAAGGCTGTCCAACAGCAGGCTGCTCGTAAGAAGTCCAAGGCTCGGGTCAAAGAAATCCAGCAGGAGCTCCAGGATGCGGTCAAGAAATGCGAAGCCTTGGAGCATGATGCATCGGTTCAAGGGACCAAACTCGCCAAGGCTTGTCAGAGCGCGGAAACCGCACGAAATGAGGCCCAGGCTGCCCTCCAGGAGACCCAGGAGGCCAGGAAGATCATAACGGGTAAGGCATTTAAGATGCAAAGCAAGTATGCGGAGAAGCATTTCCTTTTACTAACCCGGGTTCGGAGTTCCCCAGGAGCATTTGCGGATTCGCCACGCAGTGTATCAGACGCCGCGGGGTTCTACCGAGCTGAAGGAGGGGGTTCTATGGAGAAGCTATTCTAGTCGCAGTATGCGGCACTAGAGCATCCCGTGTCCTTCACTGATCAGCTGAAATAGCTGGTGGAGCTGCATAGGGTGGCCGAACTAGCCATGAAGGATTTCATAATCTGGCTATGGCCAACCGAAGCGATGCCAAGCAGCTACTTCGGACTCGTGAGGCGAATGGTGAAAGCATGTCCTCGGCTGGACGTCGCCAACCGCTCAGCCTGCATTGAAGGTGCGTGCATGGCCTTCTCCCGTTGCAAGATGTGGTGGGCGAAGATGGACGCTGTCGAGGTGACCAGAGGGCCACCGGAGGGCAAGGAACACCACACACCCGGACGGTATTTTACGGATGTCTTGGAGGGTTCTTGTCTTGCGGCATCACAATGTTCATAGGATATTGTATTTTAGTAAATGTATGTCTGTTACCTTTGCCTTGTATTACTGGAACAAAGCCTGTTTTGTAATGTAATATTGTTATCCTTTGAATTTTTTCCAAATGTGTAGCCGTTTTGTATGTAATCTGAGGGTTGGCCAGTCGTCGGCTTCTGCCCTCATGTAAGTAGTACGGAGGTGTTCGGGATGGAATCTAAACAATCTTGATCCAATTGTATGGTCCTTGAAGGAGTTGTTTAGTGCAACGAACAAGGCAATCAGACTTTATGGCTTAAACGCCCTCACTTAGCCATAGGAGTTTTATAATAAATCATAGGTGCAGCCCCTAGTTCGAACCAGGGGGCTGTCAGCATCTGATCGGGAAGTGCCGATCTTTCGCATAATGTGGAAAAAATCTCCAACGATTTGTGACCCTCGAACAGCTGACCGGCTCTCGCCGTATCATGACAGTCAGTTTTCGGCTTTGTCTACTGAGGTCCTCATCTGGTCAAGGCCAGGGCACAATCGCAATAGTTCTCCCTTTACTACCCTAGCCGATTTAGAGGAACGTAGGGTAGCAAGCACAGGAGCCGGGCAACCCAACTATTGACCAAAGACATGATTCGGAGCCAATGCATATAATGCTAAATTCGGGGTGCCGAACTTATCTTTAGGGATTGTTCGGGCTTTGTTGCCGTATCATGGGGCGATGGGGAGCCCCTGGCAAATATGACATGTACCAGAGTGTATGACTGCTAGTAAATAAGAAAAATAAAGGAAAACAGAGGGAAAAGAGAGATAGGGTCCGGAGCCCTTGAACTTGGCTCATGAACCATTTCCATTATAGTTGGGTTTATCCGTCCAAGCACATTGGTACAAGATAATGCAAAAAGCAACCGGTTATTTGACATGCCATACTCGAAGGCGGATTGCGTATGGGTCCTGAAAACAGTTAGCCTCTAGGGCTTCCCATGCACGCCTATGCTCCGTGTCAGTCCGGTGTGTTTATCCTTTGACGGGGTCGTTAATCAGGCCGTCGAAGGAGGCCCCCATAGGAGAAACCTGAAACAAGGAAAAAGAGATAGTAAAGTTATACGTGTGTCCGGGATCGGTCTGGCCGAACCGTGGATCCGGGATAGCTTGTGCCTCCGTCGATGCCCATGGAATTTTGAGTGCGTAGTTATGGACGCGTGGTATGAATGCCACCACCTCATCGGGATTGGGACGGAGGCCGAATTGCTAATCGAGCTCTTGACGCACCGCACTGTCCTATTGCAGTGTGGTCCGGACCCTCTTAATGATGTCCAGGGGCTCAGCAGCCAGATTATGCTGCTGCTTGAGAAGGCCACTTTGTACCTCTGCTGCTAGGGCGGTGGTGTGTTCCTCTATCCGGAGGGAGGGTTTTTTGTTTCCGTTGACTGTTATGACGCCGCGCGGACCAGGCATCTTCAGCTTGAGATAAGCATAGTGTGGTACCGCGTTGAATCTAGCAAACGCGGTTCATCCGAGGAATGCGTGGTAGCCACTACGGAAGGGGCGATATCGAAGATTAACTCCTCGCTTCGGAAGTTGTCTGGGGAACCGAAACCTCCAGCGTGATTGAGCCCGTGTAGTGGGCCTGAATGCCTGGTATGACTCCTTTAAAGGTAGTCTTTGTGGGTTTGATTCGTGAGGGATTAATACCCATCTTCCGCATTGTATCCTGATAGAGCAGGTTGAGGCTGCTACCGCCATCCATTAGGACTCGTGTTAGGTGAATTCCGTCGATGATTGGGTTGAGGACCAGAGCGGCTGAGCCACCATGCCGGATACTAGTTGGATGATCTCGACGATCGAAGGTGATCAGGAATGACGACCACCGATTGAATTTTGGGGCGACTGGCTCTACCACGTAGACGTCTCTAAGTGCTCGCTTGCGCTCCCTTTTGGGGATGTGTGTAGCGTATACCATGTTCACCGTTTTGACTTGAGGGGGGAATTTCTTCTGCCCTCCGGTGTTCGGCTGCCGGGGCTCTTCGTCCTCGCCCTCACTTTGTGATCCCTTTTCTTTGTTTTCGGCATTTAACTTGCCAGCATGTTTGAAAACCCAACAGTCTCTGATGGTGTGATTGGCTTGTTTGTCTGGGGTACCATGTATTTGGCACGGACGATCGAGTATGCGATCCGCGTTGGATGGACCCTCGCTGTTCCTTTTGTAGGGCTTCTTTCGCTGTCCGGACTTGGAGCCGCTGAATCCGACATTAACTGTGGTGTCATCGGTGTTGTCGCCATTGCTTCGGCGTTTGTGTCTATTGCGCCGGATCTTTTCGGAGTTGTTCTTGGCCTCGGAGGGGCATGTCTCGCTGGCTGTGTTTTCGCTACGAGCTAGCCAGCTGTCCTCTCCCGCGCAAAAGCGGGTCATGAGTGCCATAAGGGATGCCATGGACTTCGGTTTCTCTTGGCCGAGGTGGCATGCTAACAATTCGTCACGGATGCTGTGTTTGAAGGCCGCTAGGGCTTCGGCATCCGGATAGTCAATGATCTGGTTCTTTTTGGTTAGGAACCTAGTCCAGAATTTTCTGGCTGATTCTCCAGGTAGTTGAACTATGTGGCTTAAATCATCGGCATCGGGTGGCCGGACATATGTACTTTGGAAGTTGTCAAGAAAGGCCTCTTCTAGATCCTCCCAGTTGCCGATGGAATTCTCGGGCAGGCTATTCAGCCAGTGTCTAGCTGGCCCTTTGAGTTCAGTGGGAGGTATTTGATGGCGTGGAGGTCGTCTCCCCGGGCCATGTGGATGTGAAGAATAAAGTCCTCAATCCATATTGCGGGGTCGGTTGTTTCGTCATATGATTCAATATTGACGGGCTTGAATCCCTCGGGGAATTCATGATCCAGCACCTCATCTGTGAAGCAGAGAGGGTGTGCGGTGCGTCTATACCAGGCCGCATAACGGCGCACCTCTGATGGAGTGCGTCTGCGGTTATCGGCCCGGGTGTGACTAGGTTTGTCATGCCCGAATAGGTAGCCGTCATCCCGAGTTGGGAAGCGTCCTCGCAATTCGTAGATTAATCTGGTGTGTTCTGCTCTGCTGTCCAGCTCTTGCCGAAGGTCATATGTAAGGTCTCGAGCTGTTCTGTCCCTGTTTTTGCGAGGTAGTGGGGCGGGCTGTTGTTCGGCCTGAGTTACCGCTTTATCCCGACCGCGGGGTGGCCGGTCCACATTGCGTGAGGAAGGTATGGGATTTAGTGCCTCCTCATCGAACTGAGGTAGCAGTCTACGCTTTGGGTAACTCTTGGCTGGGTGCTTGAGGCCGTATTCTTCGGCTACCAGGACATCAGTCCACCTATCAATGAGCAGGTCTTGATCGGCCTGAAGCTGCCGCTTCTTCTTCTTCAGGCTTCTCGTGGTGGCTATTAGCTGATGCTTGAAGCGCTCCTGCTCGAGGGGTGCGTCAGGTACAATGAAGTCCTCATTGCCGAGGCTCTCATCATCCTCGGAGACTGGATGATAACTGTCATCATCTGGGTCATTGGGCATGGTCTAATTATCAGGGTTATCTTGCCCGTTGTCTTATTCCTCCTGTTTGGATGCAGCCCCGACAGGGTCTTCATTATTTTTGGCATCGCCCAGAGTGCTATTCTCTCCGGTGCCAGTATTCCCATCGTTTGAGCGACGAGGTTTAGAGCGGCATTTAGGGCGCCAGCGCTTGGACTGTGTCTCAGGAGGTTTATTCGCAACTGGATCTCCTTTGTCATCGTCGCTAGCTTTTTTAGGTGTGTCGACCATGTACACGTCGTATGAAGAGGTGGCCGTCCAATATCCAGTAAATGGCGTGTTTTGGCCTTGCTCCTGGTCGGCATCGTCGTACATACCGTCGATGTCTTCAGAGCCGTAATCGAGCATGTCGGTTAAATCATCGACAGTGGCTATGAAGTGGGTGGTGGGTGGGAAACAAAATTTCCCATCATCAGCCTCTGGTTGGAACCGAACATAGTTCGGCTGTGAGTCCTTCTCCAAGGACAAATTCTTTAAAGAGTTTATCACATCATCGAAGGGCGAGTGCTAGAAGATGTCTGCGGCGCTAAATTCGAAAATCAATATTCGATCATGCTCGGTGTCCGCAGGCTTGCCTTATTTGGAACTCATAGCCGGAGACGAGTTCGGAGTTCCATTGACGCAGATATCGCGGGGTGCCGAGTCTGTGTGCGGCTCCAACACCGGGGACTCTGTGGCTTCAGATGGCACGATTTGCTCCGGTTCTAAGACCGGTGCAGCAGCAGGGACCATCAGCTGGATGTGATCCGGTGACATATTTAGGTCATGTTCATCGGAGCGAGGGGGAGCGATCGTTGCGGTCTCAAATCCATTGAAGATCAAGTCTCCACGGATATCCGCGATGTAGTTCAAGCTTCCAAACCTGACCCGGTGGCCAGGGGCGTAGCTATCGATCTGCTCCAGATGGCCAAGCGAGTTGGCCCGCAGTACGAAGCCACCGAACACGAAAATCTGTCTGGGGAGGAAGGTTTCTCCTTGGGCAGCATCACTGTAGACGATTGAAGGAGCCATCGAACCTTTCGTGGACGGCACAGTGGAACTCTCAATGAAAGCACCAATGTCAGTGTCAGAACCGGCGGATCTCGGGTAGGGGGTCCCGAACTGTGCGTCTAGGATCGATGGTAACAGGAGACATGGGACACAATGTTTACCCAGGTTCGGGTCCTCTCTATGGAGGTAATACCCTACGTCCTGCTTGATTGATATTGATGAATATGGGTGTTACAAGAGTTGATCTACCACGAGATCATGATGGCTAAACCGTAGAAGCCTAGCCTGTATGACTATGGTAATGAATGTGTCCTTTCCGGACTATCCCCTCCGGTTTATATAGACACCGAGGGGATCTAGGGTTTACATAGAGTCGGTTACATAAGAAGGAATCTTCATAGTCGGTCGCCAAGCTTGCCTTCCACGCCAAGGAGAGTCCAATCCGAACTCAGGTATAGTCTTCGGCCTTCATGTCTTCATAGCCCATCAGTCTGGCCCATGGATAACAGTCCGGACGCCCGAGGACCCCTTAGTCCAGGACTCCCTCAGACGCCCCCGAGCTGGGCAGAGGTGGCATCGGTGGTTGCAGCGTCGGCTGTGGAGGGTGGGTGGGTGTGTCGGTTGCCGCGGGGGAAGGCGGCGGTAGATGCCACAGAGGAGCCGCGATCGGAGTGGTCTCGCCGGGGTGCCCCGCCTGGAACGGCAACAGTGGCAGCCCGGTGCAGCCGGCGCGCCCGGGGCCGGCCACGGCAGCGCAGGGGGCCCGCCTGGAACGGCAGCAGCGGCTGCCCGCTGTAGGCAAGCGCACCCTGGGACGGCCATGTCAGCGCGGGGGAGCCCACCTGGAACGTCAGCAACGGCTGCCCGCTATAGGCAGGCGCGCCCTGGGATGACCATGACAGCGTGGGGTGGCCGCAGGCGGCGATCGGCGCAGCCGGTGGAGGTGCGTTCGGCCCGGCCAGGTACGGTTGGTACTAGTTCAGAAGGATTCCCTGGACGGCCGTCACGAGATCCCTCAAGGTATTGCTGACCTGTTCTGGCGTGAATACGATGGTCGTTGGCGGTGCGGAAGTGATGGGGGCCGGGGGCGGTGAAGAGCCCGCGGTGGTGACCAGGCTTGACAGCATGGAGGCCCCGGCGGTGGTCATTGGGGAGGACGTCATCAGTCCGGTGGTCATCAGCATGGAGGTGGAGATGGGCAGCAACGGCGATGGTGTTGACAAAGACATGATCGGACCCAAGTCTCTGGATACCAAATTGGTAGAAACTAGGGTTCTACCTGATCTAGGGCGTAGCCTGTAAGGGAAGGAGGGAGGAGGTAGGAGGAGATTGCGCCGCGGCCGGCGGCTGGGTGCCGTCCTTGCGGCTGGTGCGACGGCGGCGGACGCAAGAGTCGGCTAGGCTTTAGGTCTCCCGGCTCCCTAAGGGAAGCCGAGCAAATATTGATTGCTTCTTGCTTGATTAGATTGATACATTCCCTCTCCTTATATAGAGAGGTTTACTTGACTCCTAAGCAAACAATCCTAATACGATAAGATAATTGGGCTATGTCCCTAATTAAGATACTTGGGCCATAACCCACTGGGCTAAGCCCCTATGCCAGTCATAACACCAATATAAATAAAGAATGAGTTCATTACAGTACCTTAAGGTGGTGATTTGTTTTTTATACTAATGGACCTCATAAGATTCTCTGTTGAGTTTTGTGTTGTGAAGTTTTCAAATTTTTGGGTAAAGATTTGATGGATTTTGGAACAAGGAGTGGCAAGAGCCTAAGCTTGGGGATGCTGTCACATCCCTAGTTCTATTAATGCCTAGTGCTAGCATCTGGTGTTGCATCATGTCTAAATTTCTGAAACTTGAATTGAGGAAAATTGAAAGCCTCAAAATTTTATTTAAAAGAAGGGCAAATAACCCTGGAAATGCATCCAATGTTTCCAAAATGCTCCCCAATGATATTTAATATTTATGGCAAGGGTTTTGGTCCAAACCAAAAATATGGAACATTTTTGAGGAATTATTTTGGCCATTTGGATTTAAATCAATAAATATTTGAGTTTGATTTAATTCTTATATAAAAGAATTGCAGGTCCAAAAATCCTGAAAACCTGTGAGTGGCTTTGAATATATTGCATCAAGCCACATAAATATTTTCAGGAGCTACTAAATGATTTGGTCTGTGAATCAAATCAAAACAGAATTGAAATATTAGAAAACAGAAATTAAATAGGTTGAACCAAAATATTTTCAATGACCTCAAATATCCTTTTAAAATGTTCATGATATATGGAAAAGGTTGAAAGCCTCTACCAGAGATGATGCATATTTTTTTAGGACATTTTGGTCATTGAATTAAATCATTATGGTTTTTGAGTTGGAGTTTAAAAGTTACCATTAAATATTGGTTGCTCCAAATATTCTGAAATTTATTGTGTGGTTTGGAAATAATTCAAATATCCCTCGCAAAAATTTACAGAAATAACCAAAGTGTTTTGGTTGGTATTTTATTTGCAAACATAAAGCAGAATATAGAAAACAAAATAAATTAGAAAATAATAGAGAGAGAGGAAACCCACCTGGCCTCACCTGAGCAGCCCACCTACCTGGCTAGGCCCAGCACGGCCCGGCCCATCTGGCCGCGCCAGTCATCACCTACCTCTGCCAGTAGGCAGAGGAGGGAGACAGCGCACGCGCGCCCGCGGCGCCATGCACCTCCCTGCTCGCCTGCGTCATCGAGGCCACCGCGACGCCTCCGGCCTTCTCTTCGGCGCCGCCCTGAAGCCCTAGACGTCTCACTCTCCCCCTCTGCCCTCTCTCCCTCTCCTTTCATCGCCATGGCCGACGCTGCCCAGCGCTCGCCACCGTGAAGCTCGTAGCCACCATGCTCCCCTCGCCTCCCCGACGCGCCAAGGAGCTCCTCCGTCGACCTCTACATCGTCTCCGTCAAGCCGCGCGAGTGGACGTGCCTCGCCTCACCGTCCCCGACCCCTTCTTCCTCCTCGGTCACCGGAGATCCATCTCGCCGCCCCGACCGCTCCTGGCCTCCTCCGAGCTTGCTGTCCACGCCGCTGCAACCGCCGTAAGCCTCTCCCTCGAACCCCCTCTCCGTTGTCCCATTTTCACGCCGTAGCGCCGTTCCCCACGAGCACCGGAGCCGCCGTCCGCCATTGCTGCTGCACGCGTAGCCTCCGTGCTCCCCTGGCCTCACCGTGCTGCTATTAGTGCTCCCCATGTCTAGCCGGTGCTGCCCAGCCTCCCCATTTGCTCCCTGATGCACCGTAGCGACGAATCCGTCGAGCCTGTGCTCCGGCCGCCGCCGTTTTGGTCGCCGTCGTCGACTCCGTGCATCCCCGTTCGAACCACGACCACCCACGGTTGCGCCTCTCTCCCCTCTTTCAAACGCACCCTTCCGCGCGCCGAACGGTGGCCCGTAGAGCAATTCCGAAGCGGGCACCGCCGCGGCCTGTCGTCGCCGGCAGTTAAACGCCGGTGGCCGACGTGGCGCCGTCATTAGGGGCTAATCACGCCCTAGTTGACCCCCTGGGTCACTGACGCGTGGGCCCCAGGCCACTAATGAACCAGGATTAGGATTAACTTAAATTAGTTAAACTAATGACCCTAACACGCGGGACCCACATGTTAGAGTTGACCTGGACCGTGCCTTTGACCTGCTGACGTCACCCCGACGTTAGGCTGGCGCAGTTAATAATTTCTGGATTTAAAATTATTCAGGAAATTCCAGAAAATTGCCTAAACTTCTAAAAATCATAGAAATTCAACCGTAGCTCCAAATGAAATAATTTATATATGAAAAATTATCAGAAAAATTCAAGGAATCCATCTGTACCATTTTCATGCATGTTTGAACAATGTTTGTCCTCTGTTTTGGACAAAACAAATAAAGGGCATTTAAATAATCATATATGGGGTTGGAATTTGAATCTTGTACTCAAACCAACTTCATTTAAATCATACCTAGTTGCATTAGCTCAAACCACAGCATATTGACATGTCATGATCATGCATCATACTGTGCATTGCATTGATTGTATTTCTTTCTCTGTTGCCGGTTTTTGTCCCCTCTCGATAGACGTGGTACCGACGCTGTGATCGTTGACACTGATGAAGACCCAATGTTATCTTTAGAAGTGCCAGGCAAGCACAACCCCCTTGTTCATTCCGATACAAGCCCACTCTCTCGCTCCTGCTCTCTTTTACTGCATTAAGACAACAACGATTCATCTGTTACATGTTGCGGTAGTTGAACCCCTTATCCTCTACATGACCTGTCATTGCCACAGTAATTAGATGAAACCCACTAGCATGAGTAGGAGTTGTTTGAGCCCTGATGTGCCTACTCATTCATGCTTGTTTGTCATGCCTGCTACTGCTTAGAGTTGAGTCAGGTCTGATTCATCGGGGATGGATCAGAGGTGTGTAAACATGTCCTATTGTGTGTGAGCTAAGTGTGTGAACACGTTTTGGTAAAGGTAGCGGTGAGGGGCCATGTAGGAGTACATGGTGGGTTGTCTCATTGAAACCGTCCTCAGGAACTGAGTTCTATGTTTGTGATCCATGAAACAGCTACTACCACACGTTGGGCCCTGAAATATGACCCCGCTCGACTTACTGACCCCTCTCGTCCTCTGTCCAGGAGTTGCAATTAGTTTCTGGTGTTTATAGGATATGTGTTGGCGGCCGTGCGTAGCGCTGACCCTAGGGGTGGGCTATGATGCGGTAGATACACTGTGGCACGGTGTACCGGGCGCCCATTTGGTGTCTCGGGAACCCTGCACACATCGTTTGGGGCTGTGAGCGAAACTTCGGCCGGATCTCCTCGCGGATGGAACCCGAATAGGCGATAAACCTGGACTAGAGACTTGTGTGGTTAGTCAGGTCGTGGTCTACACCCACGTCGGCTTTCGCTTGAAGTCTGCCGAGCACATGTCGTGTGCAGACGCTAAGTGGTGGAAACATGTGTGACGAAGTACACCCCTGCAGGGTTATATATTGATCTATTCGAATAGCCGTGTCCGCGGTAAAGGACTTCTGGGTTGCCTATAACAGTTCATAGACAAGTGAAAGTGGATACTCTAAAACTCGCAACATAAGTGTGAGTGCTATGGATGGCCTTCTCGTAGGGAGACGAGAGCGGATCCATAGTGGTGTATTGATTGGTGAATATGTGGACTCGTGTGCGCCACCTCAAAAGAGTTGCTTGCAGTCGTAGTTCAGAATAGCCACCGAGTCAGAGCTGGCTTGCTGCAGTTAAACTCCACCACCCCTTTGTTGATACCGATGCATATGTAGCTAGTTCTGATGTAAGTCTTGTTGAGTACCTTTGTACTCACGTTTGCTTAATTTATGTTTTGCAGAGAGACTTCAGTCTCGCTAGTAGTTCCGCGTGGACTTCGACGTTTAGCTTGATACCTCAGCTACGATCTTGTGCCCTCGGCAGGATCTGGTAGATAGTCAGGCTTCTCAGCCTTTTTCATTTGTAGTTGTCTGTACTCAGACATGTTAAGCTTCCGCATGTGCTTTGACTTGTATGCTATGATTGTTGGGTCATGAGACCCATGTTTGTAATATCTCGCTCTTCGGAGCCTAATGAATAAATACTTGAGTTGTAGAGTTATGTTGTGATGCCATGTTGTATTCACACATATCGAGCATATTGTGTGTATGATTGAAATGCTTGGTATGTGTAGCATCCGACAACCTAGTTGTTTATCCTTCGCAGCCTTTCTTATGGGGAAATGTAGTCTAGTGTTCCTCGAGCCATAGTAGTCCGCTACAGCCCGGTTCACCGGAGTCCTGCTAGCCCAGCACTACTGTTCAGGACACTTGACTGGCCGGCATGTGTTTCAGTTCGTCCCTATGTCTGTCCCTTCGGGGAAATGTCACGCGGTGATTTCCGGAGTCCTGCCTAGCCTGCTACAGCCCGGGATCCCCGGAGTCCTGTTAGCCCAGTGCTACAGCCCGGAATCACTCGTTGATGACCGACATGTTCGATGTGATTCACGTATGCCTGTCTCCATGGGTCTGTGCCGCTTTGGGTTCACGACTAGCCATGTCGGCCCGGGTTCTCGGTCATATGGATGCTAGCGACACTATCATATACGTGAGCCAAAAGGCGCAAACGGTCCCGGGCCAGGTAAGGTGGCACCCGTGGGAATACCGTGCGTGAGGCCACAAAGTGATATGATGTGTTACATGCTAGATCGGTGTGAACTAGGATCGGGGTCCTGATAGCGTTGGTATCAGAGCCTAGCTGCCTGTAGGATTACCAAGCCAAACTGGTTGAAGTTGAGTCTAGAAATGCTTTAGTTATGTAAGGGAATTGATTGTGGAAGGGAATGTAAGGCTCTTTTTACTCCTTATACCTCATGCCCTTCTGATCTGAGTCATCCTCTTCCTTTCTACGGGGATTAAGAACTAGGCCTTCTTATCTATCTATCAGGATGACGTGTTACTAAACCGTTGACTTATAGGATTGATGGATTCATGCTGCAGTTCAGTTCCTACTACTTCCATATATTCATAACTGGCCTCAGAACCTTGATATTATGATTCTGAGTGGTTATGCCACCATTTTTGCAGGATGTCTCAAATCTTTTCAAGCATTTACAACCGTTATGCTGATGCATTTGCAAACCTTTTCCCCTGTTCTTGATGTCCATTTAGGCCAGGTTAATCACACTAATTGTGACTTGGGGGTATTCTTTTGCCTCAACATATATTTTGGAATTATTACTATGACCCTAGGTGTTTTAGGGAGTCACCTAGTAACCTAACCATGTTTTGTGTTTCCAGTGTGATGATTCTGGCCGTTATTCTTGAAAGCATCCCGTGATGCCATTTAGTTAGTAGGCATTCTATTCATGGGTTCTTGAACCCGAGACTCACCCTACCTACCTCATGTTGATAGTGTTGCTAGTTCCTTTAGGATATTAGTAACCTTTGCGATAGTCCTCGAGGTCTGTGGTATTTCCTTCTTCCAAATGCTATGAACCACCTATGGCAGGAGTTCTTTTGAACCAAAAGGTCACGACAGAGTGCTCCTGATGAGTTCTCCATGCTATGTTGTGACTCTGCCAACCCTACCTTCCTGCATGGGTTATCCGGAAGAAATATGTTGAACTCATTCGGCATACTAATCCATGCATCCACAACTCAGAAAGTATATGTTCCTTTGAGTTGTCCCCCTTCCGTTATATTCTGACCCTCATCTATCAATTGATAGACAAGAGTATGTGAGCATTCGTTCATCGGTGCCTATTATTCTTGTGGTCCATCGAGCCATTCTATTTTAGAATGACTAGGAGAAACAAACTCCAGTACCTCGTCCATATCTAGGGTTGGGTCAAAATAGTTGTATTCCGCAGATCAAAATGCAACCCAGCTTTTGGTTCTGTTCTACCCTGAAGTATTACCCACCTTATGTCAAGAGCGTCGTGAGAATTACACCTTCTCCTATGAATTCTTGATGCAGTGATACTTCTTGCCATCATTGTTCATTCCTCGGTTCCCGTGTTATTGTAACCGGAATGCCGGCACGTGAGTCATGATGTGTGAAATCAATACTCCTAGCAACTGTGTTGCTTGCTAGTTAATGGACACTATTCTCATTCTTAGCGTGTTGGTTACCAAATCATCATTCTAAGATTGATCATGCTACCTATTCCTTATTTCCGGTGCACTCTTCGATCAACGAGTTAGGATTGTGTCAATCCCTCACTCCTTGATCATATCGTCTTGCCCTGAAAAGCAAGATTGTTCTCGAGCTTAGCAACATATCGGTGGTTCGTGATGTTTCGATTATCTTCTCGGAAGTATTACCTGGTTGTCACCTGACCGCTATGTTGAGTTCGTGATCATGTTGGTTTTCCTCCAACCACCCATTCTCCAAGAATCTGTGTTGGATACCTCTGAGCTAGTTGGTTAAGCTTAACAACAACTTGGAGAGTTGGAAGATAAAAGCTTGTCTGACTTAGTTCATCTTAAGGGATATCTTTGTGTTTGTGTGTGTGTTGAAGAAAGATGATATCTTCATCGATTGATCGCCGTGACCAATTGGTGGAGCTATTGTTTTGTCCAAACCTTAATTTGAGTGTGGGCTATCGTCAAATCAAATCAGACCCAATGATGTTCGTAATGTTGTCTTACTTGCGATTGTCCCTGGAGCTTACACCATTATATCTTTGGTCTGACCAATACTATCACATTGTTCACATAGTGGTGGAAGTCCAGTGATATGGAAATTCCGATGAGTTGCTGTTGAGCCCATCAGCAGCATTTTGTCTCCCCCATGATTCATGTTGAATGTTACACTAGTATTGGAAACTTTATAAGCATTATCTTCGTGTTTCGTTCATGAAGCATATGTTTGGATGAAAGAAGTGACTTCCTCTAATTCATGTGCACTCGATGTAAGTTGCCGCCATGAATTTGAGAAAGGTTTGTTTTGTTTCCCTTGGAATCATCCCAAATCAGTCATGCATATGTGCGAAGTATTCTATGGTTTGGTAGATTAATTACCTCCACTCCATATGTGTTCCTAGCACACCAAGCCACTGATTGGTTTGTTCAAGGAGAAGAAGTTTCTTCTTAGGAGCTAGACTTACGCAAGGACTTCGATATCCTCGTTGATGGTTCCCTCCTGAACTCGGTAGTGTTTCGTTGTAGGACTACCAGGTGGCCATGCTTGTCTAGGACAACGTGTTCATGCTTGTAGCAGAACCGGCTCATGTTTTGGGGCTTGCTATCGTAGTTCATTCCTCGAGAATCTTGCAACGTTGTCTCATCGATTTGTGTTGCAAACCTTCCTTTTCCTTTCTAGACTCGATGAGTCTGGAATATCCTGACACCAACCAGATCTGAATCTCAGACAGATATGATGGTTGGAGCATTTTCCAAGAACTATAATATTGGTCTCTCGATAACCAATAAAGTGGATGTTGTGGCCAACACATCCAGCTGGAAGACCTATTATTGTAGTATCTTGATTGAAGAAAGATGCCCACCTTCCCATGAGGATTTCGTAGGATTTACCTCCGTAGTTAATCCTTACGGATTCTTGAGCTTCCAAAGTCCGACCTTTTACTTGATGTTCTAGATATCAAACCATATCTATGAATGGATTATGCTAGCACATCAAGGAGAACATTAGAAGCGGAGTGCTAAATGTCTCTCGGTCAATTATCCAGATTTTGTTTCCTTGGCCTCGCTAAGGTGAAATCTGAGAAAGTGTTACCTTTCTTTGCATCTGCATCTTCCACCGTTATTCATCATGGTAGCATGTTGTGTTGCCACGATCCTTGACACGGATATTGGTAAAACCTTGATGAATATGGAGATGCTCAAGTTCTTGAGAGCACGCTCAGGCACTAGGTTTTGATGTTGTCGCTAACTGGAATGTGCCTCCGTTCTCTCAGTTGTTCGATAGCCATCCAATTGGTGGAATGACCTTTGCCGGTGAACCTTCTCCCCAGTTACCAAATCATTCCCAACATTTGCATTTTGTTCCCAGCTTACACCTCAGTAGCTGTTGCTCATGATCATCTTCAAAAGTGGACTTACCATGGGTCTCATCCATTTCCGATGATAAGCAAAAAAACCATCCATTGCGTTGTCTTCAACAAGGTAGTCCACATCATCGATCCTAGTCCAAGTATGCCATCTCTTCAAGCTATCTCAAACGATCAATTGTAAATTGCTTTAAGCTGGTATGAAGAGTTTCAGTGATCTCTAAATCAAAAGTAATTCTTTTTGCCACTTAAGGGAATATTTCTGCGAGTCACTTTCCTTAAGATGTCTCGTTATGGTATTATGGGGAACATAACTTCTCGCTACTTTGAAACCCCCTCACCATCTATTTAGGCGTGGAATTGTTGTCCACCAAATCAAACCCCGTCGTTGTTCTTCCATCCCTCTCGATGTGTCTTGTGTCTCAACTTGAGATGTTTCAACATCTCATTCCACGAGTTGATATTGTTTAGTTCGATCTTCGAGAAGATCAATCCTAGTTGAGTTTCTTTCCGTCGTCATCGCGTGGATGAAGATCTCAAAAGCAAGGATGCCAAGATTGACATGATGCAATGAATCAACATCTTTGAGAAGGGCAATCGGATCGTGAAGATTCTTTATTGGCATTCCCTCTGTCTTCTTACCTCACGTCTTGAATCTCGGGACGAGATTCTTGTTTAGTGGGGGCGAGTTGTCACATCCCTAGTTCTATTAATGCCTAGTGCTAGCATCTGGTGTTGCATCATGTCTAAATTTCTGAAACTTGAATTGAGGAAAATTGAAAGCCTCAAAATTTTATTTAAAAGAAGGGCAAATAACCCTGGAAATGCATCCAATGTTTCCAAAATGCTCCCCAATGATGTTTAATATTTATGGCAAGGGTTTTGGTCTAAACAAAAAATATGGAACATTTTTGAGGAATTATTTTGGCCATTTGGATTTAAATCAATAAATATTTGAGTTGGATTTAATTCTTATATAAAAGAATTGCAGGTCCAAAAATCCTGAGAACCTGTGAGTGGCTTTGAATATATTGCATCAAGCCACATAAATATTTTTAGGAGCTACTAAATGATTTGGTCTGTGAATCAAATCAAAACAGAATTGAAATATTAGAAAACAGAAATTAAATAGGTTCAACCAAAATATTTTCAATGACCTCAAATATCCTTTTAAAATGTTCATGATATATGGAAAAGGGTGAAAGCCTCTACCAAAGATGATGCATATTTTTTCAGGACATTTTGGTCATTGAATTAAATCATTATGGTTTTTGAGTTGGAGTTTAAAAGTTACCATTAAATATTGGTTGCTCCAAATATTCTGAAATTTATTGTGTGGTTTGGAAATAATTCAAATATCCCTCGCAAAAATTTACAGAAATAACCAAAGTGTTTTGGTTGGTATTTTATTTGCAAACATAAAGCAGAATACAGAAAACAGAATAAATTAGAAAATAATAGAGAGAGAGGAAACCCACCTGGCCTCACCTGAGCAGCCCACCTACCTGGCTAGGCCCAGCACGGCCCGGCCCATCTGGCCGCGCCAGTCATCACCTACCTCTGCCAGTAGGCAGAGGAGGGAGACAGCGCACGCGCGCCCGCGGCGCCACGCACCTCCCTGCTCGCCTGCGTCATCGAGGCCACCACGATGCCTCGGGCCTTCTCTTCGGCGCCGCCCTGAACCCGTGGATGTCTCACTCTCCCCCTCTGCCCTCTCTCCCTCTCCTCTGATCGCCTTGGCCGACGCTGCCGAGCGCTCGCCACCGTGAAGCTCGTAGCCACCATGCTCCCCTCGCCTCCCCGACGCGCCAAGGAGCTCCTCCGTCGACCTCTACATCGTCTCCGTCAAGCCGCGTGAGTGGAAGTGCCTCGCCTCACCGTCCCCGACCCCTTCTTCCTCGGTCACCAGAGATCCATCTCGCCACCCCGACCGCTCCTGGCCTCCTCCGAGCTTGCTGTCCGCGCCGCTGCAACCGCCGTAAGCCTCTCCCTCGAACCCCCCTCTCCGTTGTCCCATTTTCACGCCGTAGCGCCGTTCCCCACGAGCACCGGAGCCGCCGTCCACCATTGCTGCTGCACGCGTAGCCTCCGTGCTCCCTTGGCCTCACCGTGCTGCTCTTAGTGCTCCCCATGTCTAGCCGGTGCTGCCCAGCCTCCCCATTTGCTCCCTGATGCACCGTAGCGACGAATCCATCGAGCCTGTGCTCCGGCCGCCGCCGTTTTGGTCGCCGTCGTCGACTCCGTGCATCCCCGCTCGAACCACGACCACCCACGGTTGCGCCTCTCTCCCCTCTTTCAAACGCACCCTTCCGCGCACCGAATGGTGGCCCGTAGAGCAATTCCGAAGCGGGCACTGCCGCGGCCTGTCGTCGCCGGCGGTTAAACGCCGGTGGCCGACGTGGCGCCGTCATTAGGGGCTAATCATGCCCTAGTTGACCCCCTGGGTCACTGACGCGTGGGCCCCAGGCCACTAATGAACCAGGATTAGGATTAACTTAAATTAGTTAAACTAATGACCCTGACACGCGGGACCCACATGTTAGAGTTGACTTGGACCGTGCCTTTGACCTGCTGACGTCACCCCGACGTCAGGCTGGCGCAGTTAATAATTTCTGGATTTAAAATTATTCAGGAAAATTCAGAAAATTGCCTAAACTTCTAAAAATCATAGAAATTCAACCGTAGCTCTAAATGAAATAATTTATATATGAAAAATTATCAGAAAAATTCAAGGAATCCATCTGTACCATTTTCGTGCATGTTTGAACAATGTTTATCCTCTGTTTTGGAAAAAACAAATAAAGGGCATTTAAATAATCATATATGGGGTTGGAATTTGAATCTTGTACTCAAACCAACTTCATTTAAATCATACCTAGTTGCATTAGCTCAAACCACAGCATATTGACATGTCATGATCATGCATCATACTGTGCATTGCATTGATTGTATTTCTTTCTCTGTTGCCGGTTTTTGTCCCCTCTCGATAGACGTGGTACCGACGCTGTGATCGTTGACACTGATGAAGACCCAATGTTATCTTTAGAAGTGCCAGGCAAGCACAACCCCCTTGTTCATTCCGATACAAGCCCACTCTCTCGCTCCTGCTCTCTTTTACTGCATTAAGACAACAACGATTCATCTGTTACATGTTGCGGTAGTTGAACCCCTTATCCTCTACATGACCTGTCATTGCCACAGTAATTAGATGAAACCCACTAGCATGAGTAGGAGTTGTTTGAGCCCTGATGTGCCTACTCATTCATGCTTGTTTGTCATGCCTGCTACTTCTTAGAGTTGAGTCAGGTCTGATTCATCGGGGATGGATCAGAGGTGTGTAAACATGTCCTATTGTGTGTGAGCTAAGTGTGTGAACACGTTTTGGTAAAGGTAGCGGTGAGGGGCCATGTAGGAGTACATGGTGGGTTGTCTCATTGAAACCGTCCTCAGGAACTGAGTTCTGTGTTTGTGATCCATGAAACAGCTACTACCACACGTTGGGCCCTGAAATATGACCCCGCTCGACTTACTGACCCCTCTCGTCCTTTGTCCAAGAGTTGCAATTAGTTTCTGGTGTTTGTAGGATATGTGTTGGCGGCCGTGCGTAGCGCTGACCCTAGGGGTGGGCTATGATGTGGTAGATACACTGTGGCACGGTGTACCGGGCGCCCGTTTGGTGTCTCGGGAACCCTGCACACATCGTTTGGGGCTGTGAGCGAAACTCCGGCCGGATCTCCTCGCGGATGGAACCCGAATAGGCGATAAACCTGGACTAGAGACTTGTGTGGTTAGTCAGGTCGTGGTCTACACCCACGTCGGCTTTCGCTTGAAGTCTGCCGAGCACATGTCGTGTGCAGACGCTAAGTGGTGGAAACATGTGTGACGAAGTACACCCCTGTAGGGTTATATATTGATCTATTCGAATAGCCGTGTCCGCGGTAAAGGACTTCTGGGTTGCCTATAACAGTTCATAGACAAGTGAAAGTGGATACTCTAAAACTCGCAAGATAAGTGTGAGTGCTATGGGTGGCCTTCTCGTAGGGAGACGAGAGCGGATCCATAGTGGTGTATTGATTGGTGAATATGTGGACTCGTGTGCGCCACCTCAAAAGAGTTGCTTGCAGTCGTAGTTCAGAATAGTCACCGAGTCAAAGCTGGCTTGCTGTAGTTAAACTCCACCACCCCTTTGTTGATATCGATGCATATGTAGCTAGTTCTGATGTAAGTCTTGCTGAGTACCTTTGTACTCACGTTTGCTTAATTTATGTTTTGCAGAGAGACTTCAGTCTCGCTAGTAGTTCCGCGTGGACTTCGACGTTTAGCTTGATACCTCAGCTACGATCTTGTGCCCTCGGCAGGATCTGGTAGATAGTCAGGCTTCTCAGCCTTTTTCATTTGTAGTTGTCTGTACTCAGACATGTTAAGCTTCCGCATGTGCTCTAACTTGTATGCTATGATTGTTGGGTCATGAGACCCATGTTTGTAATATCTCGCTCTTCGGAGCCTAATGAATAAATACTTGAGTTGTAGAGTTATGTTGTGATGCCATGTTGTATTCACACATATCGAGCATATTGTGTGTATGATTGAAATGCTTGGTATGTGTAGGATCCGACAACCTAGTTGTTTATCCTTCGCAGCCTTTCTTATGGGGAAATGTAGTCTAGTGTTCCTCGAGCCATAGTAGTCCGCTACAGCCCGGTTCACCGGAGTCCTGCTAGCCCAGCACTACTGTTCAGGACACTTGACTGGCCGGCATGTGTTTCACTTCGTCCCTATGTCTGTCCCTTCAGGGAAATGTCACGCGGTGATTTCCGGAGTCCTGCCTAGCCTGCTACAGCCCGGGATCCCCGAAGTCCTGTTAGCCCAGTGCTACAGCCCGGAATCACTCGTTGATGACCGAAATGTTCGATGTGATTCACGTATGCCTGTCTCCATGGATCTGTGCCGCTTTCGGTTCACGACTAGCCATGTCGGCCCGGGTTCTCGGTCATATCGATGCTAGCGACACTATCATATACGTGAGCCAAAAGGCGCAAACGGTCCCGGGCCAGGTAAGGTGGCACCCGTGGGAATACCGTGCGTGAGGCCACAAAGTGATACGATGTGTTACATGCTAGATCGGTGTGACCTAGGATCAGGGTCCTGACAGATGTCCAAGGCACCCCGAGGTAAAATTCAAGGACAACCAAAAGCCTAAGCTTGGGGATGCCCCAGAAGGCATCCCCTCTTTCGTCTTAGTCTATCGGTAACTTTACTTGAGGCTATATTTTTATTCACCACATGATATGTGTTTTGCTTGGAGAGTTTTGTATGATTTGAGTCTTTGCTTTTTAGTTTACCACAATCATCCTTGCTGTACACACCTTTTGGGAGAGACACACATGAATCGGAATTTATTAGAATACTCTATGTGCTTCACTTATATCTTTTGAGCTAGATAATTTTGCTCTAGTGCATCACTTATATTTTTTAGAGCATGGTGGTGGTTTTATTTTGTAGAAATTATTGATCTCTCATGCTTCACTTATATTATTTTGAGAGTCTTTTAGAACAACATGGTAATTTGATTTTGCTATAAAACTAGTTCTAATATGATAGGCGTTCGAGATGGGTATGATAAAAACTTTCATATAGAGTGCATTGAATACTATGAGTCTTGATAGATGTTTCGAGATATAAAGGTGGTAATGTTATAATCATGCTAGTTGGGCAATTGTGAAATTGAGAAATACTTATGGTAAACGTTGTGTGACAAATTTGAAGCATGGGGTGTTCTTTGAGTGCTTTCCTTATGAGTGGCGGTCGGGGACGAGCGATGGTCTTTTCCTACCAATCTATCCCTCTAGGGGCATGCGTAGTAGTACTTTTCTTCGAGGGCTAATAAACTTTTGCAATAAGTATATGAGTTCTTTACGACTAATGTGAGTCCATGGATCATACGCACTCTTACTTTTCCGCAATTTGCTGGCCTCTACGGTACCGTGCACTGCCCTTTCTCACCTTGAGAGTTGGTACAAACTTCGACGGTGCATCCAAACCCCGTGTTACGATACGCTCTATCACACATAAGCCTCCTGATATTTTCCTCAAAACAACCACCATACCTACCTATTATGGAATTTCCATAGCCATTCCGAGATATATTGCCATGCAACTTTCCACCATTCTGTTTATTATGACATGCTCCATCATTGTCATATTGCTTTGCATGATCATGTAGTTGACATCGTATTTGTGGCAAAGCCGCTTTCATAATTCTTTCATACATGTCACTCTTGATTCATCGCATATACCAGTACACCGCCGGAGGCATTCACATAGAGTCATATTTTTGTACTAGTATCGCGAGTTGTAACATTGAGTTATGAGTAAATAAAAGTGTGATGATCATCATTACTAGAGTATTGTCCCATGTGAGAAAAGTGAAAGAAGAGAGGCCAAAGAAGCCCAAACAAAAAATGAGAGAAAAAGAGAGAAGGGACAATGTTACTATCCTTTTTCCACACTTGTGCTTCAAAATAGCACCATGGTCTCCATGATAGAGAGTTTCTTATTTTGTCACTTGCATATACTAGTGGGGATTTTTCATTATAGAACTTGGCTTGTATATTCTAATAATGGGATTCCTCAAAATGCCCTAACTCTAGTGCATCCATTGCATGGCAATCCCTACTCCTCACATTGACATCAATTGATGGGCATCTCCATAGCCCGTTAATTAGCCGCATCAATGTCAGACTTTCTCCTTTTTTGTCTTCTCACATAACCCCCATCATCATATGCTATTCCACCTATAGTGCTATATCCATGGCTTGCTCTCATGTATTGCGTAAGGGTTGAAAAGGCTGAAGCGCGTTAAAAAGTATGAACCAATTGCTCGACTTGTCATCGGGGTTATGCATGATGGGAGCATTTTGTGTGACGAAAATGAAGCATGACCAAACTATATGATTTTGTAGGGATAAGCTTTATTTGGCTATGTTATTTTGATAAGACATAATTGCTTGGTTAGCATGCTTGAAGTATTACTATTTTTATGTCAATATTAAACTTTTATCTTGAATATTTTGGATCTTAACATTCATGCCGCAATAAAGAGAATTACATTGAAAATTATGTTAGGGAGCATTCCACATGAAAAATTCTATTTTTATCATTTACCTACTCGAGGACGAGCAGGAATTAAGCTTAGGGATGCTTGATACGTCTCCAACGTATCTATAATTTTTGATTGTTCCATGCTATTATATTATCTGTTTTGGATGTTTATTATACCTTTTAATATTATTTTTGGGACTAACCTATTAACCTAAAGCCTAGTGCAGATTGCTGTTTTTTTGCCTATTTCAGTGTTTCGCAGAAAAGGAATATCAAACGGAATCCAAGCGGAATGAAACCTTCGTGAGGATCGTTTTTGGAACAAACACAATCCAGGAGACTTGGAGTAGACGTCAAGAAAGCAGCGAGGAAGCCACAAGGTAGGAGGGCACGCTCCCCACCCTCGTGGGCCCCTCACAGCTCCACCGACCTACTTCTTTCGCCTATATATATACTCTTATACCCTGAAACCTCCGGGGAGAGCCACGAAACACCTTTTCCATCGCTGCAACCTTTTGTACCCGTGAGATCCCATCTTGGGGCCTTTTCCGGCGATCTGCCAGAGGGGGATTTGATCACAAAGGGCTTCTACATCAACACCATAGCCTCTCCGATGATGTGTGAGTAGTTCACCATAGACCTTCGGGTCCATAGTTATTAGCTAGATGGCTTCTTCTCTCTGTTTGGATCTCAATAAAAAGTTCTTCTCGATCTTCTTGGAGACCTATTCGATGTAACACTTTTTTCGGTGTGTTTGCCGAGATTCGATGAATTGTGGGTTTATGAACTTGATTATCTATGAATATTATTTGATTATTCTCTGAATTCTTATATGCATGATTTGATATCTTTGCAAGTCTCTTCGAATTATCGGTTTAGTTGGGCCTACTAGATTGATCTTTCTTGCAATGGGAGAAGTGCTTAGCTTTGGGTTCAATCTTACATTGCTCGATCCCAGTGATAGAAAGGGAAATGACACATATTGTATTGTTAACATCGAGGATAAAAAGATGGGGTTTATATCATATTGCTTGAGTTTATCCCTATACATCATGTCATCTTGCCTAATGCGTTACTTCGTTCTTATGAACTTAATGCTCTAGATGCATGCTGGATAGCGGTCGATGTGTGGAGTAATAGTGGTAGATGCAGAATATTTTTGGTCTACTTGAAACCACTACAAAAAAAAGACACATCCGTAACATTTTGGGCTGAACAATTTTTTTTCTGTCATACATATGACACTTCTATGATGATGATTGTGACAAACCTGGTATCATCATAGATGTGGTGGGCTCCTACTTCTATGACAAAAAATCATGACAGAAAATGGGCTTTTCATCCTAGGCGGGCCGGAGACGCAGCTGCATGACATTCTTTGGGCCGTCCATGACGGAAAAAACCGTGGTAGAAGCAAGGGCGAGGAAAAATTCGGGGAGTTCCCGGTTACGGTGGGAGGTCGGGGGCCGAGCGATGTGCATTTCTCTCGTACACGTACGCGCATGTGTGCGAGGCGTTGGCTCTAACTGAACCCGAGTGAGGCGTCGGGCTATAACTGAACCCGAGCGATTGCACTGCAGGCTACGTGTTACTGAACCCGAGTGAATCAATCGATGGCTGTTAACTGAGCCCGATCGAGCGATTCCTTCGCTACTGCTACTAACTGAAGCCGATCGATGCTGCCTCTGGATGAACAGTGAGCGTTGCGGGAGGGGGGGGGGGGGTTGGATGAACAGTTCCCGATGGGGGTGGATGAACAGGACCCCGTGGTGTTGCCTCTGGATGAACAAGACCCTGATCGATCGAGCCGGTTGGGGCTGGATGAACAGGACCCCGTGGAGGGCTGGATGAACAGGACCACCCCGTGGAGGGCAGGATGAACATTAGACGGTGGAGGGCAGGACGAACAGTAGCCCGTGGAGGGGTTGTTGAATAGGAGCCCGTGGAGAGGGCTGGTTGAATAGTAGCCGGTGGACTAGCGCACGGTGGAGGCTGGATGAACAGGAGCTCGTGGATGAACAGTCACAGTTGGAGGCTGGAGGAGGTCGACGGTGGATGAACAATAGCTCATGGAGGCTAGAGGGGGTCGACGGTGGAGATGAACAATATCCCGTGGAGTCCCGTTTTGCGGTATGCCACACCCCTCCCGATGAACAGGACCCCCGTTTCGACCGTAGCGCTCCAACACAAGTCCGTTCCGTTCATTTTGCGGTACACCACACCCCTCCCGATCAACAGGACCCCCGTATTGACCGTAGGAGGTCCGTTTCCTCCGTTTTGCGGTACGCCAGACCCCTCCCGATGAATAGGATCCCATTTCGAACGTGGCCGGTCGAACATAAGGCCGTTTCCTCCGTTGTGCGGTACGCCAGGCCTCGTTTCCATCGCCTGTTCCGTCCAAGCCCTCTCGATGAACACGACGCATTCCGTTGCCTCCCCATGAACACGACGCATTCCGTTGCCTCCCCATGAACACGACGCATTCCATTGCCTCCCCATGAACACGACGACGACGTTGTTTCTCTGTTCTGACCCAGCCATGTACCCGAGCCCTGGCCGTATGTATGTGCGAGTAGGCATTCGAGACCCCGCCCGTATGTACACATATGTGGCCGTATTTTATTTCTTGCACCCTGGCCGCTCTACGTACATGTACATGCTATGTGCGCGCCTCTACTACGACACGTGTGCGCCTCTACATCGACCACTATATATATGTACGTACACGTTCACGACCAGAATGACAATGCTACGTACGCTTCGACCAGGTGGGTCCTGACTGTCAGGCACTTCCTTGTGTGCGAAGATGTAGCTCGTGGGTCCCAGCAGTCAGGGGGGCGAAATACGGTGGCCCATCCGGTGGGTCCGCGCTGTCAGGTGAAGGAATAATTATTTTGCACGTAATAAGGAGGCACTTCCTTGCTGCGGCCGTGGACCCAGCTGTCAGCGTCTCCACGTACAGTCCATGTCTGATGGAAGCCGTTCCTTGACCATGTTGACCACGCCGCGCCGAGAGCACCAGGGCGGTGGACGACGGCGAGGCCTAGGAAGGGGATGACGCGGAGCCGGGAAAGATGCGGCAGTGGATGCCCACACGTAGAGGAGTACGAGGGCACTGGTTCACTGCGGTGTGAGGCTGCCATCGCCGCAGAGTAATAGGGGGTGTGGGTGAGTAGAGGGATGGCCTGGCCAGCGGTGGGAGTAGTAGGGGGTGGTGAGGCCTCCGCCGCATCGCAGCCGGCCATGAGAGGCAGGAGCACGAGGCACGACCGGCGCTGGTTTGGGCGGCTGGAGCAAGAAGACCAGAGGTTGAAGAAGCACTACGGCCGTTGGATGGACATCGTACGGTCACTGGAGCTAGAATCTTGCATATTGACTAAGTTGACAAATCCCTCCATCCCCGTCAACTTAGTAGGCCCGCAAGTCAGCCTGCCACGATACTGGTCCCAGCTAACAGGAGGAGTATTCATTTTTTTGTACATAATAAGGAGGCACTTCCTTGCATGCGAAGATATAGCTGGTGGGTCCGAGCTGTCAGCGGCGGTAACGTTTTTTTCACGAAATATAGAGGCCCTTTCGGTGGGTCCCTGATGTCAGGTGGAGGAATCATTATTTTGCGTGTAATAAGGAGGCATTTCCTTGCGTGCGGCCGTGGACCCAGCTGTCGGCCTCTCCATGTACAGTCCACTTCAGATGCATGTCGGTTGTTGACCACGTTGACCAGGCCATGCCAAGAGCAGCAGGGCGGTGGACGACGGCGAGGCCTAGGAAGGGAATGACACGGAGGCAGGGAAGACTCGGGAGTTGTTTCCCACGTGGAGGGGAGTAAGACTGTATGAGGGTTTACTGGTTCGTCTGCCGTCGCCGGAGAATAAAAACACGTGTGGGTGAGTAGAGGGATTGCTAGGCCAGTGATGGGAGTACGATGGGGCGATGAGGCCTGCGCAGCAGCACAGCCGACCGCGGGGAGGAGGGAGCAGGCAGTCCCGCCGGCGCTTGTTTGAACGGCTGGAGCAGGAAGAGCAGAGATTGAAGAAGCACGACGGCCGTTGGATGGACATCCAATAGTCACTGCTTGTGTGTCAACCTTTTTTTAGTAAAGCCTCAAATCTGTGGAAAATAGCATACAACCCATCTGCCATTATTTCTAATAATTTTCAGCCCATTTGCTAATTCTTAAGGTTTTTTTGGAGCCCATATTCTTTTTGTTAGCATTTCAGCCCAAATTGTGGCCACGGTTAAAAAATTATACGGAATTTTGCATATTTCGGTGCGGTCCAAACTGTTTTTAATCCCGAATTTTCGACTCACATTCAAACTGATTTTGAAAATAAATGTATATCAATATAAAATCCAACAAATTCTCCATGCATAAAAATTAATGTAATTTAAAATCTTGAAATGAAAAAAAGATATTTGAAACTAATTGCCGGTTTGATGTGTTTTAAAAATGTACAGCCCATTTCTCATTACTGATGGGCCATTTTCTCGGCCAGCCGAATGAAAGCTCTCCTCGTCTTGAAAGATTTGCAGCCCAACAGGCCTGACAAAGCGACTTACTTGGCAAATCACAAAAAAAACTGAGCTGTGGCCGTGGACCCAGCTGTCAGCCTCTCCACGTACAGTACTCTTCCAATGGAAGTCGTTCCTTGACCACGTTGACCATGCCGCGCGGAGAGCACCACAACGGTGGACGACGGCGAGGCCTAGGAAGGGGACGACACGGAGCCGGGGAAGACACGGCAGTGGAAGCCCGCGCAGAGAGGAGTACGAGGGTTCACTGGTTCGGCTGCGGTGTGAGGCTGCCGTCACCGCAGGGCCTGGCCAGCGGTGGGAATAGTAGGGGGCAGTGAGGCCTCCGCGGCAGCACAGCCGGCCACGGGAGGCAGGAGCATGCGGCATGACCAGCGCTGCTTTGGGCGGATGGAGCAAGAAGACCAGAGGTTGAAGAAGCACTACGGCCGTTGGATGGACATCGTACAGTCACTGGAGCTAGAATCGTTCATATTTACTAAGTTGACAAAGCCCTCCATCCCCGTCAACTTTGTTGGCCCACAAGTCATCCTCCCACTATTGTGGGTCCCAGCTAGCAGGGGGGTATTCATTTTTTTGTGCGTAATAAGGAGGCACTTCCTTGCGTGCGAAGATATAGCTGGTGGGTCCGACATGTCAGCGGGGGGAACGTTTTTTTCGTGAAATACAGAGGCCCTTCAGGTGGGTCCCAGCTGTCAGGTGGAGGAATCATTATTTTGCGCGTACAGTCCACAACCGATGGATGTCGTTCGTTGACCAAGTTGACCAGGCCGCGCCGAGAGCACCATGGCGGTGGACGACGGCGAGGCCTAGGAAGGGAACGGCATGGAGCCAGGGAAGACTCGGCAATGGTTGCCCACGCAGTGGGGAGTACGAGGGTTTACTGGTCCGGCTGCCGTCACCGGAAAATAACAGGAGGTGTGGGTGAGTAGAGGAATGGCCTGGCCAGCAATGAAGTAGGGTGGGGCGGTGCGGCCTGTGCGGCAGCACAGCCGGCCACGGGAGGCGGGAGCAGGCAGTCCCACCGGAGCTGGTTTGGGCGGGTGGAGCAAGAAGATCAGATATGGAAGAAGCAGCACGGCCATTGGATTAACATCCAACGGTCTTGCTGCTAGAATCGTTTGTGGACTAAGTTGACAAAGCCAAAGTACACGTCAACCTAGTAGACCCACAAGTCAGCCTCCAATTCTGTCCCAAACAACATACAGCCCGAAATTTCTAGCCAGATTCAAATTAATTTTAAATCTAATTATACCTTAATTTAAATTCAATGAAATTTTACCCGCACAAAAACAATGAAATTTAAAATATCAAAATCCGAAAGAAAACAGTATTTTGGAACCAATTGTCTGCTTGCTGTATGTTTTCATTTTACAGTCCATTTATTATTACTTATAGCCCATTTCTTATTACTTATAGCTCATTTTCTAGGAAAAATGCATTCCTCCTTGTCTTGAAAGATTTCCGGCCCTGCAGGGCGTAGAAAATCAAGTAGGCCTATGTTGGTTATTCTACAAAAAAACAAAATAGCTGGCTAGCCATTTTCAAAAGGAAAAAAACAAACGGGGCTGGTCATGTGCTAAACATTTGAAATAAAAGCCTGGGCTAGACGGGCCACGGGTCCCGCACAACCCAGTTGATACCCTTCTCCGTCTCGAAAAAACAAAATTACTGCGCGCGCTGCTGGGTCCTTACTGTCATCCTCACCATGCACAATCCTCTCCTTATTCCTCTTGGTTGTTGACCATGTTGACAACACCAGAGGGCGGCGCCGCGTCGAGTGAACCAAGGCGGAGGACGATGGTGAGGCCTCGGTCGGGAACGAACAGGAGCCGTGGGAGGCGGGAGCAGGCGGTCCCGCCGACGCTGGTTTGGCTTTGGCGGCTTGAGGTAGCAGAGACTGAAGAAATGCGACAGACGTTGAATGTCAATCCAACGGTCAAGGTTGGCACAATCGTTTGTTGACTAAGCGGACATCAAGTAGCATACTTTTTTATATATAGGAAGAAAACTGCGAGGAAAATGCGTTCGTCTGCCGTCCTCCTCACAGGGAACATTCGCCACATAAGTGACTAGCACCCTTGGTTTTCAACCGAGAGGTCTTGGGTTCGAGTCCCAGGAACTCCCAATTTTGTCCTCCTTCCTTCCTCGCAAAAGGGAAAGAAAATCAAAGACTTGGGAAGGCGTATAGAACAAGCTAGTGTACCAGTAATGAGACGTTGCCGAGTTTTAGAAAAAAGAAAGACGTGCTCCTGTAGCTGGTTCGAATCCAAACCTAGACTATGACTATATATGGTGCTATGCTACTCTGCAAGTAATGAAACTGACATATCCAACGTTCGCTTCTCCTCTTCTCTACTTACTCTGCCTAGCGTCAGAAGCTCTGGCCGCAGCAACCATGTCCGCTGGCTGCTCGTCCACCTGCTCTTCAGCAGGCAACAACCAGATATGCACCAAGTCGCAACCCATACCATCGCATGTGGGTCTCATCACACCCTCGCCGGCACGCGCACCGCAGCCGATTGCTCATCGCAACCCGCTGCCGTTGGTGTGCTGCCACTGCTGCAATTCACGCAGAGTCATCCGTCGCGTCTCAACCACAATCCGCAACCCTGCCCGAGTCTTCTACAAATGCCCGAATCATGGGGTAATAATATGTTTAAGTGTTGTTCTGCTGCTTTCAGTTGCTGATTTTTTAATAGTTTGGTTGATGATCTACCAATTTGATTCGTGCAGAAAAGAGAAGATTCGTGTGATTTGTATTTTTGGGAAGTTGCTGATGTGGGGGAATGCAACTACGCTGATTATTTGGTTTGCTGAGGAATCCCAATACCAGCAGGTTGGGGTGTTGGACAAGTAACTGAAGGAACGACAGAAGAGCAAGATGCAGAGCAGAAGTATAAAGATGCAGTTCCTTTGATCATGGCCAAGCAATAGCTGCTGAATGGCCTTGACAGCAATGAGGAGATGAAAGAGCTTGTGAAGATAATGGGAAAAATCGGTGTGCTCTGTAGGATGATTGTCTCTTTATTTTCAGTGTATGTAGCACTCGTGATGTATTCAGTGGCTACGACATGAGCACTTTGCTGAAACTAGTAATGAATGAAACCTGTGTAGCAGGCTGGGCGTAGTGTTTTGAACATCTAATGATTTCTATTAACGGAAATCAGGGGGTATCCCCTTTTGCTCATATAAATAAATAAATAGCAGAGGCCCTGTCGGGTCAGCTTTGTTCTCATTCGAAGACGTCGAGCAAATTGCAGTCCAACAGCAAACTATGTCATCAAATTCAAGTTTCACAGCCAAATATGAGTACAACTAAACAACAATATCATCATGTTTTAGTTGTCATACAATCACCAAACACAAATCAGCACATAACAAGTGATGTTCTCACAGCAAAATACTAAACAACATGTTCATCATGTTTCAGTTGTCATAGCAAACACAATTTCACATAGTAGATAAAAAAACGTCTTCTGACAGGCAAATATGACAAAAGCAATTAATCATCATCCGCAGCAGCAGCGTCAACATCTTCGCCATGTGTATCAGTCTGAGTCGTAATTCCCCATGGTGTCATCTTCTTCTTCGTCCTCAACGTCCATGAACGTTGGCTTCTTCTTGATCAACTCTTGTATGTCCACAGCATGACATGCAATCTTTTCGCCGGCGTCATTGATGTGATGGTTCTCAAAGATATTAGGAACATCTGTGTTATCTTGTACATCAGGAGCAGTGTAAGCATCATCTTGTTGTGCAACTTCATTAAACGAATTCCTCTGCTCAAACCTTTGCAATACTCTCTAGTCATCACTACGTGCAAATGTGTCTTCCAAGAAAAATATCTGTGTTGCTTGATTTTCCAAAATAAAAGGCTCATTGGTCTGGTACGCCGCCTTGACATTGATGGATTTGAAATAATCATCAGCTCTGGGTTTTGCGATCCTGGAAAACAGGTTATACCAACGACAGCACAACAGAACCACACATCGATGATCCTTGAAACTGGAGATATACTGCAACTGAATAATGTGTGTTATGTTAGCATACATTTCAGTTGTCCCTTTGTCATACGTATCCGTGCTCATGATGGCACTGTTTTGTGTCTTCCTGCCTTCGTCTCGTGCAAGAGTGTTGTAGCGCACATATCCAACAACGCAAGATTCATAATGTCTTACCCGAGTATCAGGACCCATTGCTAGTGAGTAAAGGGCATCATCAATTGCATGCCCATCCTGCCGCATCTTCTTAACCTATGGTTATAAAATAAAAAAGCTAATCATCTTATGTACTCAATATATTAAAAAACTGACAGTGCACTTCAAAAGTTTACATGGTTCTTGAACCATTTCGCAAATCCTGCCATAACTAGTTTGTCAATGTTTCTTGGATTTTGCGGCAGTAACTCCTCTTTGTAGATGCTGCACAACATAGTGATCGCGTCAAACATCTAAATATATAAGAATGTGCTGCAAGTTTAGTAGATTCCGATGTATAAGCTGCAGTACTGCACTTACTTGATATAAGGTAGTATCTCAGGACAGTTATTCAACACATACCAAACCATTTTGTCCAAATCTTTAGGTTTGTCCCCTTGTCGACTCTTCCCTGTAACTCGAACAGAATAATCGAAAACATTGAGCCCGGGATTGTCTTCACCCACCTCTTCGCTAAGCTGATCAGCTATTTCAATGTATTTTGAGCAGAATGTCAACGCTTCTGTAGCAATGTAGGCCTCTGCAATGGAACCCTCGTGTCTAGCTCTGTTCCTAACATAGCCCTTGAAAGTGCCTAGCCGCCTTTCAATAGGGTACATCCAGCCATACTGTACTGGACCTCTAAGTAGTGCCTCATCACGTAGATGAACAGCCAAATGCACCATCACATCAAAGAAGGCTGGAGGATATGTGACACCCCAAAATTTTGACCTTGTTTTAATGAATTAAAATTTTGCCAGGAATTAAAACTTTGAATTTCTGAGCTCCATTTTGATTTTTTTAAATCATTTTCTTCCCTGTTGTGATGAGTTTTTCCCAAAGAGAAAACTTTTCAAATATGTTATTGGACTTGTTTAACCTCTCAAGAAAAACTTTTCAATAAAGTTGAACTACAACCATTTGATAAATTCACTTAAAATTCCCGCAAAAATTTGGAGATGTCATGTGATGTTATTAAATAACTTTTGTGCAAAAAACATCTTATTTTCCTGAAATATTTTGAGCTCTACACCCTCTCTTCTTCTCTGGTCCAGTTGGCAATTTTGCACTACAACTCATTTAAATAATCCTTTCTAGCCTCCACCAAAATTATGGGATGTTAGTAATATCATATGATTCAACTTTATGCTAGAACCCAGTGATGTTATTTGAAAATTTTGAGTGAATCAACCTCTTTTTCACTCTGGACCGACTTGATGGTTTGTACAGCAACCATAATTTTGCTTGCTCTTTGGCTCTTGATTCCTTTTCCTACTATAGCCCACCTTACCAAACCCCTATGTCCAGGAGCATGCACCCTTTGGATCATTTTTGGTTCATGAAATGATGCCATTTATTTCCTGTCCAGAATTGAAGTTTTGTAAAACTTGCACTAACAAGTTTCTCCTTTTGCCAAACTAACCTTACCACTCTCTCTTGCATCTAAGGAGACACTGATCTGGAGAATTTGACCACTCCAAGAAATGCCTAAGTGCCCTTGGCATTTGGTCATACACCTTATGGGCATGATCTGTTTTGACATGAGTTTTTGTTTGCACTGTGAACCTAATCCCCTGACCAAACCAGCTTGTCCACTGACCTCCTTGTAAGCCCAAACCTAGACCTGCTAACCCCAGATCCAAATGAGCCACCTAGCATGCCATGGCATTCCGTCGAGCACCTTCCGTGCGTGCACTGGACGCGCCCAGAGCGCGCGTATTGCATGAACCACGCCCGAGCCGACATGCTGGCCCCCTGGTTTTGGCCCGCTCTGCAGCGCCATGCCTCGCGCTACCCTCCTCGCAGCAACGCGCCAAGCCGCCCTGGCAGCCAACAGCGCCGCCGTCAGAGCTTTTGGCGGCACGCCGGCGTCAGCAGTGCGCCTCTGCCACGGGCAGCGCCGCCCAAGCCTCTCCCGCTCGCCACCTGGCCCCTGGAACAGCGCGAGCTCATCCACAAGGGTGTCGCCTAGCTCTCGTCGCCGCCACGTTCCCCTGCATCTATAGAACGTCGGTTCACCGACGATCTTATCCCCACCGCCGTGGAACCGACCTCGTCGCGCTATAAGAGGACGCCCCGAGACCATTCAAGCACGCAGGCGACCTCAGGCTACCCCCATGGCACCCCCACAACCCGCAATTGTCGGGGAAATGCCGTCTTCCCCACCTCCGGCAACAACAGCCGCCGCCATGGCCCCAGCTCTTCCAGCACCACCAGGGCCTCTCCCTCTCCGTTCTCTCCACCAGTAACCTTCTCATCCTCCCGTGAACACGTTCCCCTACTCGATTTTGATCGGGAACCACCGAAGCCCCAAACTCACTTCACTCCCGAAGCTTCCTCCGCCGCGAAGCTCACCGCCGATGACTCCTTCCACCCCCGTCGACCCAACGACCACCGGGAGGACCGCCTTGGTCTCGCGGATCCATCCAGACCCTGTGGAACCCGCGGGGGACCGCCATTCACCGGCGATGACCGCCGTTGCCCCGCCTCCGTTCGGGGAAGGGAAGAGGAGGGAGAAGACTAGGCAAACCTGACTAGTGGGCCCCTTGGACCCACTGCCAGTGACCCTGCGCCTATCCACGTGGGTTAAGTGAAGGCGTAATCCGCCCAGTACGTTTCCCCCGCTCCGAAAGCGTATTCCTCTCTGAAACATTTTTCTTTTTCTGTCTTATTTAAATCAGTTTTTGACCACAACTTTGACTGGCTATATCTTTTTAAATAAAACTCCAAATGAGTTGGTTCTATTTCCTACCTTCCTCAAATTTTGTCTACTTTATTTTAAGATTTATTTGAAAATTTTCCAAACAACTTTTTTGTACTGTTTTTGAAATGTGTGTTAATTCAATTATATTTTTAAAATAGGATTTTGGAGAGAGAGAAGAAACTTTCAAAAGTTTTGGAGAGCACCTCACCCCTCCACAACTTAAAGGCAAGCATCTTGAACCCTGGCATAATATTTTTGATGTGTTGGTTGACACGTTTAAAACACCACCTTATTTCGGAGGACTTGTTATATCAGGTGACATGATCATTTGCATATCATCCTCATGTGCCTTGCATGCATGCCGGAAAGGAATCCGGGAAAGCCTCGGCCTTGGGTAGGCGTGAGCTTGTCGCCGGTCCCCGTCGGGACGGTTATGTCCGGTATGGCATGGTAAGGTACATTGAGTGGTGATTGCATCGGTTGAAATATATTGGGTATACATGTCATGCAGGGAACTTATAAACCTCCTGAGTCGACCGCAGATCGAGTCTTGTCCCAGTAACCCCCATACTTGCCTCGTACTACCACTCGTCCCTGCCGCAGGTAGGGTACGGTTCTGTAAGTCGTCAACCCCTTTCCAGCACACACCGTACAGAGAGGCCATGGTGGAAGATATCGGTTGTAACCGGTAGGCATGCCAACTAGTCAGGGGGCATGGGTGTTTCCGGTTGGGACCGAGAGGGGAGGCCACCCCTTAGAGCGCGCGATATAAATTTGATCCCATGCTACGCGAGGTTGTAGCCTCCCCACTTAAAGTTTTGCTTAACAAGTGTCGTGGGTGATTCCAGACACCGACGAGTTAAGCTGGTGTGTGCAAGTTAGGCGTGTTTTCAACTAAAAGGCCGTAGACGGAATTAGTCCCGATGGGCTAAAGAAATCCGTTACTCGTGGGTAAAGAGTACACCCTCTGCAGAGATTAAACCTATTCGAATAGCCGTGTCCATGGTTAAGGATTACAGTTTGGGATGGGTCAAGTGTTGGTCCTAGTGTCGGTCTTCGGAGGTGAATTTGTTAAACCAAACTTGGATACCGACTGGTGACATGTGAGGACCATGATTATTATTTTGTGATGGACTAACCCGTTGCATTATTCGTATTATCGAGTATCCCTGGGATGGTCCTACCTCCTGGATATTCAATGTGATCATTTCTTTTTTTAAGCCCTTTATGTGGTGTCGCTCAGACGCCCGACTGTGGCATTTCTTTTAAGCCCTTTATGTGGTGTCGCTTAGATGCCCGACTGTGGCATTTTCTTTTAAGCCCTTTATGTGGTGTCGCTTAGACGCCCGACTATGGCATTTCTTTTAAGCCCTTTATGTGGTGTCACTTAGACGCCCGACTGTGGCATTTCTTTTAAGCCCTTTATGTGGTGTCGCTTAGACGCCCGACTGTGGCATTTCTTTTAAGCCCTTTATGTGGTGTCTCTCAGACGCCCGACTGTGGCATTTCCTTTAAGCCCTTTAAGTGGTGTCGCTCAGACGCCCGACTGTGGCATTGCTTGTTATTTATTTACTTTGTAAGCCCTTTATGTGGTGTCGCACAGACGTCTGACTACGGCATTTTATTCCCACTCCATTATTGCTTATTCCTGTTGCATATAACTAACCTGCTTACCTACATAAAAGATATTTTATTTGTGACTTACGATGTGATCATAGAATATTTCAGTGCATAATTATCAATTATATTATTCCAATGTCCATAATGTTTGCGAGTACATTCAAAGTACTCACTGGCTTGTCCCTGGCTATTGTCTTGGCCAGATTTCTGCATGGAGAGGAGCGTTGCGGTGACAGCCCCGGAAACTAAGCAATGGTGATAGCAGCCTCGCGAAGATAGGAGTTGACCTGGTCAGCTGTTCCTGTGGGAAATGGAGTCCCATAGACACTGATGACTCACAAACCGCTTCCGCCATCGACCACTAGAAACCAATTGTTGTACTCACAGGCCAGAATGGTCTTGTACTACATATTTTGTATTTTTGCTTGGAATTTCTGTATCAAGTTGGTGCCTCATCAGCTAACAGTAATCCTGGGGCTGGTGAGTACGACGGCCATTTTCTGGAAATCAATGTCTGGAAAATCCGGTCGCGACAGACTTGGTATCAGAGCCAGGCTGACCATTGGCTAACCCTATCTTAGCCAGGTCGAAAAATCTTAGGTAAACCAACCCACCAGACCTCAGCCAAACCCCAGTCAAGCTTCCCTTGCAAGATAGCCACACCATGACCCGACACCTTTTTGGTAGTCGGTGCCCAACCTATCAACCCAACCTGTCACTCATGCACCAGTGACCGAATCCTGAATAGTCTTTCTCACAAGCGTGCGAAGGAAGACTCCGTTCCTTTTTTTCCTATAAAAAGGGCACGCTAGCCCCAACCCAGCACAGCACAGCTGCTACCCCAAACCGCGCCACAATGCCTGGCCCCGTCGTGCACAATGAGACCATAGCAACCAACCTTGGAGGCTTTGTGACCATACTCGCAAACCTCACCCGTCGTGCCTACGCGTTAGAGGAGCCCTCAGAATATGTTGTGTACCAAGGACCCATGAGCGGTGAGAGCCATCAATTCTAGGCCACTGTGCACATCTATGGTAGGGTTCTAGAGCCCGAACGCCCCTACAGGTTCACCGGAAGAACGACTTCCTTTGAGCCACAAGCCATCCAACTAGCTGCTCGAGAAGCTATAGTTCATCTCCGGCACTTGTCGCCCAGAGTTAACTGTCGCTCGTTCCACTACTATCCCAGACGTGAAGGGTATGGTAGACCACCCCAAGTTGCCAACAGAGATCACGAGACAGATCCTGCATTGTTGCACCTAGTGCGCTATGTAAGTGCACTAGAGGAACTATGCGATCAAATCACTATCGATCTAATCACAGCTCGTGGAGAGCTGGTTCGTCGAGCCCCGGTGAGGGAAGAGAATGAGCCCAACGCCGACAACCCAGTCGTGCTGTTTGGACACCCGATCGAGTCCCTGAGGTCTGCCCCAGCCATCAGCCAAGGAGCTGCGATAACCCCACAAGTGCTTCGTCGCATGTTGGGAGCACACTCCAACGGGGTTGTGGCCAACAATCCCCGGGATGGTCATCATCGCTACCCCGAGCCTGCAGCCCCTCAGCCCACTCCAGCTAATTCAGACGACGAGACCCAAAGAGAAGCCTTGACATCCACAAGGCACGCCCGCTTGGATATAAACAAGGTAGACTAAGTCACTCGAGTAGTGTCGAGTCCCAGTGTACCCTCACTTTGTTATCGTGTGACCTTGTAAATAAACGCCGCCTGTTGTCGTGCCTCTGTTTTAAATAGTAACCTTGCATGGGTATGACAGCACACAGTTGCATATTTTCCGGACACAACTACCCAAAAACCTTCCCCGACAACCCCCACAGTAACACATCACTATAGTGAAATGTGTGAATCTGTGGCTTGACCCCGAACCTTAGAACAGAGCTGAAAATTTTCCTTACCATTCACCACGGTAAAAATGACCCAGCTCCGGTGCTATAAAAAGGCCACCGCGTAACCTTGCCAAGCACCTCTCACCTTGTGCACCACCCTCACAACCATTTCTTGCCATGCCGACCCCCAACATTTACCTGAGAACCCCAGATGCAACCCCGGGTAGTTTTGTCAAGTTATTGTGGGATTTTACCTGCAGTACCATGGGCGCTACCCAGCCACCCCAGTACGAGCTGTTCAAATCAAGGATCACCTCTTCCACCTCGAGATATTGGGCAGCAGTGCACATCCCTCCCGTAAACTCAAACCAAGACCCAACAGAGGTCTCCTTCGTGGGGAAATCTATGCCAACCCCACATATGGCCATAGAAGTTGTTGCATACGAAGCGCTTGCTCGCCTTCGATTCGCGGTACCCTATGCCAGCGAACGAGGGTATTATTACTTCCCGAGCCGTGCAGCGCCCGGAGGAGTAACATCTTTTCCCGGTGGACGAATTGAGAGAGACCCAGTCCTGGCCAACCTTGTCCAGTACATCATCACTCAAGAGCGTTTAACCCAACGTGTGATGGGTTATCTCTAGAGCCTCGTAGATTTAAATCCTCAGATTGCCATCGGCAGAGCACTAAGGCCCGACCGGGAGAGACACGTGCATCGACTGGTCAATCCACTTCCCCCGATAGAAGAGGAGTGTATCCCAGTACCAGAGACGTTTACTAGGGACCCTGTCCAGTTACCGTTTCCATTTTAGACGTCGCTGCGGTATTCATTATTGCAGCATTTATTTATGTGTGTGACTTATGCGTGATACCCGGAGTTTGTATGACGAGTCAATTATTTGGCTTCTACTAATGTGTGTAGTTTTTGTTGTGGTTTATGCTCCTTTAAATTAACTGTTTTTCCCTCGCAAAATCCTGGAGTGAGATTTCTTTTCCCTGAATTGCTACATCTGCACCTTCTCACGACGTGGATTAATTAATTTCACACAGCACCACGACAGCAGACTCACAACCATAATCATTCGAACACATACACTGTTTGCAAAACTTTGCAACGGTGTTACATCCAGCTAATCACCCCTAACAACAGTTAGCACCCGGCACACCCCATCTACTCCTCGTGATCACCACCACCGCGGAGAGCCAACACCCGAGTAGCAGCGTCGCGACGATCGTCGAGGATCATCGTGCACAGGAGCACGGAGAGCCCCAGCAGTGTCGCCAGCCCTCCGTATATCAGGATCGCAAACCAGTCCGGCATCGCCTCCGCCATTAGAGCCCCACCCGAGCTTCTGTAAGCAGTAATGGAGGAAGAAGGAGGAGGAGAAGCGAGGCCAAGTGTAAGGAAGAAGAGAGGGACACCTCAGCCGTTTTATAGCTCGAGCTCGGTGTACGGTGGGCGAAGTCCACCAACGCCGCTCGTCGCCCGATTGCCGGTGTTCGGAGTCGAATCCGCGAGCAGTGCCGACAGCATGCTGGCCCGCGAGGTGAGTGCACGCTGCACCGGCAGCTAGCACGTCGCGCACTACTGCGGTACGGCCTAGATGCCCTACGTGCTAGACGTCACCGGTGGAGAAAGCATGGGAAAGCACGCGGGAGAGAGGAAGAAGAGAGAGCCAGAGGAAGAAGAAGAGGCTGACTGTGGGCCCCGGGTCCACCTGTCGGCCAGACTGAGCACTGTGCTCTCGGGTACGACCAGTGTATATTTAAATTTAGAAATTATTCTAAATTTATATCTAGCATAGAATCCCACGTTTTTGTCCCGAACCATAGATTTTTCCACGCAGCGCCAGTATTCACACTGTGGTTTTACACCACTTAATGCCCTCTCACTCTAGCCACATTTTTATTGCCTATAATTTTCTTGAAACTTCTTTTACAATTCTCGAGGGCGAGATTTTTCTTAAGGGGGGTAGTGTTGTGACACCCCAAAATTTTGACCTTGTTTTAATGAATTAAAATTTTGCCAGGAATTAAAACTTTGAATTTCTGAGCTCCATTTTGATTTTTTTAAATCATTTTCTTCCTTGTTGTGATGAGTTTTTCCCAAAGAGAAAACTTTTCAAATATGTTATTGGACTTGTTTATCCTCTCAAGAAAAACTTTTCTTTTATCAGTATAACTAATTAAATAATTAAGTTGCTTGATCTTTACTTTCTTGAAAATGGTTTTTCAAGGTTAAATGGCCATATTTGAACTACAACCATTTGATAAATTCACTTAAAATTCCCACAAAAATTTGGAGATGTCATGTGATGTTATTAAATAACTTTTGTGCAAAAAACATCTTATTTTCCTGAAATATTTTGAGCTCTACACCCTTTCTTCTTCTCTGGTCCAGTGGGCAATTTTGCACTACAACTCATTTAACTAATCCTTTCTAGCCTCCACCAAAATTATGGGATGTTAGTAGTATCATATGATTCAACTTTATGCAAGAACCCAGTGATGTTATTTGAAAATTTTGAGTGAATCAACGTCTTTTTCACTCTGGACCAACTTGATGGTTTGTACAACAACCATAGTTTTGCTTGCTCTTTGGCTCTTGATTCCTTTTCCTACTGTAGCCCACCTTACCAAACCCCTTTGTCCAGGAGCATGCACCCTTTGGATCATTTTTGGTTCATGAAATGATGCCATTTATTTCCTGTCCAGAATTAAAGTTTTGTAAAACTTGCACTAGCAAGTTTCTCCTTTTGCCAAACTAACCTTACCACTCTCTCTTGCATCTAAGGAGACACTGATCTGGAGAATTTGACCACTCCAAGAAATGCCTAAGTGCCCTTGGCATTTGGTCATACACCTTATGGGCATGATCTGTTTTGACATGAGTTTTTGTTTGCACTGTGAACCTAATCCCCTGACCAAACCAGCTTGTCCACTGACCTCCTTGTAAGCCCAAACCTAGACCTGCTAACCCCAGCTCCAAACGAGCCACCTAGCATGCCATGGCATTCCGCCGAGCACCTTCCGTGCGTGCACTGGACGCGCCCAGAGCGCGCGTATTGCACGAACCACGCCCGAGCCGACACGTTGGCCCCCTGGTTTTGGCCCGCTCTGCAGCGCCATGCCTCGCGCTACCCTCCTCGCAGCAACGCGCCAAGCCGCCCTGGCAGCCAACAGCGCCGCTGTCAGAGCTTTTGGCGGCACGCCGGCGTCAGCAGTGCGCCTCTGCCACGGGCAGCCCCGCCCAAGCCTCTCCCGCTCGCCACCTGGCCCCTGGAACAGCACAAGCTCATCCACAAGGGTGTCGCCTAGCTCTCGTCGCCGCCATGTTCCCCTGCAGCTATAGAACATCGGTTCTCCGGCGATCTTATCCCCACCGCCGCGGAACTGACCTCGTCGCGCTATAAGAGGACGCCCTGAGACCATTCAAGCACGCAGGCGACCTCAGGCTACCCCCATGGCACCCCCACAGCCCGCAATCGTCGGGGAAACGCCGTCTTCCCCACCTCCGGCAACAACAGCCGCCGCCATGGCCCAAGCTCTTCCAGCACCACCAGGGCCTCTCCCTCTCCGTTCTCTCCACCAGTAACTTTCTCATCCTCCCGTGAACACGTTCCCCTACTCGATTTTTATCGGGAACCACCGAAGCCCCAAACTCACTTTGCTCCCGAAGCTTCCTCCGCCGCGAAGCTCACCGTCGACGACTCCTTCCACCCCCGTCGACCCAACGACCACTGGGAGGACCGCCTTGGTCTCGCGGATCCATCCAGACCCTCTGGAACCCGCGGGGAACCGCCGTTCGCCGGTGATGACTGCCGTTGCCCCGCCTCCGTTCGGGCAAGGGAAGAGGAGGGAGAAGACTAGTAAAACCTGACTAGTGGGCCCCTTGGACCCACTGTCAGTGACCCTCCGCCTATCCACGTGGGTTAAGTGAAGGCGTAATCCGCCCAGTACGTTTCCAAGCTCCGAAAGCGTATTCCTCTCTGAAACGTTTTTCTTTTTCTGTCTTATTTAAATCAGTTTTTGACCACAACTTTGACTGGCTATATCTTTTTAAATAAAACTCAAAATGAGTTGATTCTTTTTCCTACCTTCCTCAAATTTTGTCTAGTTTATTTTAAGATTTATTTGAAAATTTTCCGAACAACTTTTTTGTACTGTTTTTGAAATGTGTGTTAATTCAAATATATTTTTAAAATAGGATTTTGGAGAGAGAGAAGAAACTTTCAAAAGTTTTGGAGAGCACCTCACCCCTCCACAACTTAAAGGCAAGCATCTTGAACCCTGGCATAATATTTTTGATGTGTTGGTTGACACGTTTATAACACCACCTTATTTCGGAGGACTTGTTATTTCATGTGACATGATCATTTGCATGAAAGCATATTAGTGATTTCCTTGCTGCTGGAAATGAATATAATTGTGATGGTAATCATCCTCATGTGCCTTGCATGCATGCCGAAAAGGAATCCGGGAAAGCCTCGGCCTTGGGTAGGCGTGAGCTTGTCGCCGGTCCCCGTCGGGACGGTTATGTCCGGTATGGCATGGTAAGGTACATTGAGTGGTGATTGCGTTGGTTGAAATATATTTGGTATACATGTCATGCAGGGAACTTATAAACCTCCCGAGTCGACCGCAGATTGAGTCTTGTCCCAGTAACCCCCATACTTGCCTCGTACTACCACTCGTCCATGCCGCAGGTAGGGTACGGTTCAGTAAGTCGTCAACCCCTTTCCAGCACACACCGTACAGAGAGGCCATGGTGGAAGATATCAGTTGTAACCGGTAGGCATGCCACCTGGTCAGGGGGCATGGGTGTTTCCGGTTGGGACCGAGAGGGGAGGCCACCCCTTAGAGCGCGCGATATAAATTTGATCCCATGCTACGCGAGGTTGTAGCCTCCCCACTTAAAGTTTTGCTTAACAAGTGTCATGGGTAATTCCAGACACCGACGAGTTAAGCTGGTGTGTGCAAGTTAGGCGTGTTTTCAACTAAAAGGCCGTAGACGGAATTAGTCCCGATGGGCTAAAGAAATCCGTTACTCGTGGGTAAAGAGTACACCCTCTGCAGAGATTAAACCTATTCGAATAGCCGTGTCCATGGTTAAGGATTACAGTCTGGGATGGGTCAAGTGTTGGTCCTAGTGTCGGTCTTCGGAGGTGAATTTGTTAAACCAAAATTGGATACCGACTGGTGACTTGTGAGGACCATGATTATTATTTTGTGATGGACTAACCCGTTGCATTATTCGTATTATCGAGTATCCCTGGGATGGTCTTACCTCCTGGATATTCAATGTGATCATTTATTTTTTTAAGCCCTTTATGTGGTGTCGCTCAGACGATCGACTGTGGCATTTCTTTTAAGCCCTTTATGTGGTGTCGCTTAGATGCCCGACTGTGGCATTTTCTTTTAAGCCCTTTATGTGGTGTCGCTTAGACGCCCGACTGTGGCATTTCTTTTAAGCCCTTTATGTGGTGTCGCTTAGACGCCCGACTGTGGCATTTCTTTTAAGCCCTTTATGTGGTGTCGCTTAGACGCCCGACTGTGGCATTTCTTTTAAGCCCTTTATGTGGTGTCGCTCAGACGCCCGACTGTGGCATTTCCTTTAAGCCCTTTAAGTGGTGTCGCTCAGACGCCCGACTGTGGCATTGCTTGTTATTTATTTACTTTGTAAGACCTTTATGTGGTGTCGCACAGACGCCCGACTGCGGCATTTTATTCCCACTCCATTATTGCTTATTCATGTTGCATATAACTAACCTGCTTACCTGCATAAAAGATATTTTATTTGTGACTGACGATGTGATCATAGAATATTTGAGTGCATAATTATCAATTATATTATTCCAATGTTCATAATGTTTGCGAGTACATTCAAAGTACTCACTGGCTTGTCCCTGGCTATTGTCTTGGCCAGATTTCTGCATGGAGAGGAGCGTTGCGGTGACAGCCCCGGAAACTAAGCAATGGTGATAGCAGTCTCGCGAAGATAGGAGTTGACCTGGTCAGCTGTTCCTGTGGGAAATGGAGTCCCATAGACAGTGATGACTCACAAACCGCTTCCGCCATCGACCACTAGAAACCAATTGTTGTACTCACAGGCCAGAATGGTCTTGTACTACATATTTTGTATTTTTGCTTGGAATTTCTGTATCAAGTTGGTGCCTCATCAGCTAACAGTAATCCCGGGGCTGGTGAGCACGACGGCCATTTTCTGGAAATCAATGTCCGGAAAATCCGGTCGTGATAGGATATATCTTCTCAAGGTCACATAGGATAGTTGGTATCTTGTCTCTAAGACGCTCCAAAGCATCTATCCTGATATTCCTACTGCAGAGTTCCCTGAAGAATTGTCCAAACTCTGCAACTACTCTGTACAAGTCAGGGCGGCCCAATCCTCTAAGGATAACAGGTAAAACCCTTTGAAGTAGGACGTGGCAGTCATGAGTTTTCAACCCTTGTACCTTGTTTCCATCTGCACCGACTCTCCTTTCAGGGTTGGAAGCAAATCCATGTGGGAATCTCACACGTGACAGGACCTCGTAGAATTCTTTTTCTTTTTACCTAGTCCAAGACGTACACAGCTGGTGCCATATCCCGTGGTTTACCTTCATCTTGCACCTGCAAATCCTTTCTGATACCCAGGTGTGTCAAATCAATCCTAGATTTTAAGGTATCTTTCGTCTTGCCTTCAATATTAAGAAGTGTGCCGATAATGCTGTCACATATATTTTTCTCGGTGTGCATCACATCAAGATTATGCTGCAGATCGAAATCTTTCCAATACTCCAAGTCCCACAAAGTGGACCTGTGGGTAAACAATAATCTATCTTCTACCCTGCCACGCTTCCTTTTCCCGCTACCATTACCAGGATGGTTTCCTGGTGTAATATGCCTGACCTTCTCTAATTCCACTTGCAACTCATTGGTGGTGAGCCTCTTTGGCGCATCACGGTTTTCATGCTTTGCATTGAACACATGTCTTCGGTTTTTTCTAGGATGCGGCTTGTCCTTGGCAAGGAAACGGCGGTGTCCAATGTAACAGATGTTGCTAAGTATTACGTATGACAGCGGATTCCTGTCACAGCGAACACATGCATTGTAACCATGTGTCATTCGCCCTGACATAGTGCCCAAAGCCGGATAATCATGGATGCACCAAATTATAATAGCACGCAGAAAGAAATCAGCTGGTGGGCTGCTATATAGGTCTCGAGTGAGAACACCCTTCCATAGCTGTTGAAGTTCCTCCACAAGAGGCTCCATGAACAAATCAAAATCCTTTCCAGGACTTTTTGGACCTGGGATGAACAAGGCCATCATGTAGTTTGATTCTTTGGTGCAGACATTTGGAGGCATGTTGTAAGGGATAACAAGCAGTGGCCACATGCTATATGTGGCGGTCTGGTGGCCAAATGGGTTAAATCCATCTGAAGCTAAGCCAAGTCTAATGTTTCTCGGGTCAGTAGAAAACTCTTTGTGTTTATCATTGAAGCTTTTCCACTCACGACCATGAGATGGATGGCTCATCACATTCTGATCTCTGTACTCCTGGTTCCTAGAATGCCACAGTACATCCTCTCTTGTTTCAGCATCATGAAACAACCTCTACAATCTCGGTGTAATTGGAAAATGTCTCAGAACATTATGAGGAATCCTCTTCACAGCATCGCCATCTTTCCATCTTGATGATTTGCATTTCGGCATTCACTTAAGTTGGCATAATCCTTCCGGAACAGAACACAATTATTCTTACAAACATGGATCATATCATATCCAATTCCAACTTCACGAAGGAAATTCTTCATTTTACTGTAGGTGTGTGGCAGCTCAGACGCATCTGGGAAAGATTCGCGGAAAGCAGCCAACATCACATCGAATGATTTTTTGGTCATCCGCTCATATGTCTTCACCTGAAGAAAGGTGACCATAGCTGAGAATACTGACAGCTTATTTCCTGGGGTGACAGCAACGTTGCATTGTTCCAACATGCGGGCCCACCGCTTTTCTTCTGCAGGTGAAAGTTCACGGAATGCACGAGCATTTTGTAGCATTGTTTCAATGTTGGTCAAACTCACTGGCTCCGCCACCACCACCTCCTCCTCCTCTTCCACCTGAGCATCAGGCAGATCAAGATGGTGATCTACTGCTTCCACGTAGTCAATAACATTGACGTTCACAGCTTCACCATGATGAACCCACCTAGTATATGTGACCAAGATCCCATACAAGTGTAGATGATTTTGCCCAGTTGACTGGGGTCTTGTAACTGAATTCATACAACTGCTACACGGGCAGAGCACATCTGATTTTGGACCACCGTACTCAGCTCTGATAAAGTTCATGAAGTTTTCAACCCCCTCGACATATGCAGCAGAGAATCTTCGAGCAGAAGTTATCCAAGTCATGTCCATCTGTTAGACATACAAATTAGTTCTTCTACTAGATATTACAGGAAAAACATATATGCTTTTTTATGAAGTCCAGAAAAAAAAATACCTAGGTCGATGTCTAAAGCTATGGCAAGATATTTGGACGAGCAGATCTAAGTAATGAAATATATGTAAAGCTAATTCAGCAAACAGATTTGAGTGCCAAATTATGGCAGGCTGTTTCAGCAGTCAATGAGGCCGGGCACACAGCCATCGAACTATCGAAGGCCATCACAGCAACAAAGATTGAGTATAAAACGACGTAGAGCTATTTCAGCTAACAGATTGGCTACTAGACCATGGCAATCTACGTCACAATAAATATATGGCAAGATATTTTAGCAACTAATCAGCCTTGGCATGCCATCTCATCTAAGTAGATTGAGTGCAGAATAGGGCAAGGAAGGTTCTTAAGCAGAACATATTGACAGTAAACTACTTCGGCAAACAGTGAGATTAACAACGTCTATCAGCTAAAATTCAGCGCTACACCGACATGAACGGGGCCTCGGTCTAGAATGCGCGTACCGTGGGAGAAGCTGAACGCCGTGCGTCTCCACATGAACATCCCCAGCGATGGCGACGCTGACCGCCGTGCACCTCCACAAGAACGTAGCCAGAGGTGGCGGCACGGCTAGAGGACGGCAGTCTATGAGAGCGTACTATGGGAGCGAGAGGATCGCCGAATCACGGCGCCGATGTATCGGCACGGCGGGGAGGGCGGCTTTGGCAGAGCGAATGGAGTGGAGGGGTACAGGGGGGAGGGGGAGGGGGGTTTGGGGAATGTTATTGGCTAGTTGGCTGAAGGGCGGTTGAATCGGATTTGAGGGGAATTTTTGGGTGTGGGGGGGGGGGGGAAGGATTTTTGCGCGGTGGGCGGGGGGAGTTTGGCGCATGGTCGGTTTCTCCAAGTGCAGTCCCACGTGTCAGTGAAGAGGCAAGTCGAAGCGCGTTCCGTTTGCGTGAGCCATGTGCATGACCGAACATGTGTGGGGTGCAATGCGACTGCGACAGGAGTGCTGTGAGTGTACCACATTTTTTCCTTTTAAACTAGGTGCTTCGCCCCCTCAAAAAAAATCTGTTGCTTCGCGCGATCCATCGATACTACTACTAGTAATCCGGTAATCTCGACTAAAATGATGCGGCCGGGTCTTTTCCCGCGTGATATGCTAGGTGGTTGGCTTAGTTGGGTTTTTTAGGACGAGTAATGCTACACCTACGTAATCCCAGTTACGTAATTAACGTAATGTGAAACGTGTGAGATATTGATTGTAGATTGGGGGGAGGGAGGGGCCCACCACCATGAAAATCAGGGGAGGAGAGAGAGAGGCAATTTACGTTAACCCTTTCGTAGGTTCCCGTAGATGTAGAAAGATGTGTTCGATCCTGCAATATAGTCCGTCCGATCTATATCTAACGGATAGGAAGGAAACTATGCAAATTTACCCGCACTCCTCTCCACATTTGCAGATAAGGCTTTCCCTCGTTCATCCTTTTCTCCCACAAGATTTTGATCTTCCATGCAACGCACGGGCATCTTTCTAGTACTCCTACATATGTATATTATTGTGAAAGTTCATATAAACCGGCCAAGATTAATGCAAACACAACAGATTTTCATTACATTTCGAACTTTTATAGGACAAAAAAATAAAAGAAACCCGACCCTAAACCTATTCTACGGCGGCAACCGACGTCCTCCATCTGTGATCTCCATGTATGGGGGGGGGGGTTCAAGTCCCGTGAAGTGAAGGTGCGGTCTCCGGCGAGGAAAAGTAGAACACGAGAGACGGACCGGCCAGTTGGAACACCATGCCCTGCCGCCTCCCATGCCCTACTCATCCTCGGAGGAGTCCCGGACCTCGGCGGTGCCGGACATTGGACGAAGGCAAGTAGGACGCTTGGCTGACGGTGCTCCCATCGTCGGCCGCCAGCGTGGCTGTGCGGCGACTTGAGCGAGGGCAGCGACCTCGAGCTCCATCGCCGAAGACAAGCTCTCCCGTAGAGCGTTTGCGCTTGCGGTCATGGCGGATGTGGTTCCAGGTAGGAGGACGATGCGCTATGGTGTGGAGTTTAGCTGGGCGTTGCCGCTTTAAGTAGCGCATTCCGGTGAGGCCAAGTGTCCGGATGCGCCATTAAGTCGCCGGAGTTGGTTCCGCGGGCACCGAGCCTCTTAATGACGACATACGAACGGACGACATGAATGCGGGCAGGTGGCGCCGGCTGGGAACGCACCACGCGACGACGCGAGGGACGAGGGTTTTGGTGTGCCAGGGTAGTCAGCTGCAGTCGTGGCAACATTGGAGATGCCCTTTGCTCACATGCGATCCCCGCATGTCATTGAAAAAGCAAGATGACCCGGCATGGTCTCAGGTCCAGAGGATGCAGTTGGCCGCGCTACACCACTCCGCGGACGCTTCGCGGCGCCCCGTGCATCCTCGACGAGCCGGGTGTTGGGGTGTGTTTGGATTGTGGCCAAAGTGCACATTGTCAAAAATTTTGTCATGACCAAAAGATTGGTCTTTGTTTGGATGGTTGCCATTTTTTTGGCATGCCAATGAACTCTAGCCAACTCTAGTTCATTTTTCTTGCCAATGTCGGCCAAATCATGGGCAACCAATACCTCAACCAAAATTTTGGTCATGACCCAAAGATTGGTCTTTGTTTGGATGGTTGCCATTTCTTTGGCATGCCAATGAACTCTAGCCAACTCAAGTTCATTTTTCTTGCCAATGTTGTCCAAATCATGGGCAACCAATACCTCAACCAAAATTTTGGCTACCCAATGCTTTGATGGGGAAACCTTGGGCACAAACCGAACATACCGTTGGTCATGCCACAACACTAACGCCACCCTCGGCAAACTGAAACCGACCGTGTCTAGCGACGATATGAGCGTGTCGCTCACCGTGGTCGCCGTGTCCAGAGGCGGTTCTGGAGCTGCGCCCCATTGTTGGCCCCAACGACCCACATGAACGGTTGTCGGTGGCAAGGAGGTCGTGGGCCAGCTCCTCCATTGGACTAGTCTACGCTACGTCGTCCCGACGGGTGTGCCCCAAATGTCTGTTTCCCTGTTTTCTCGGCCATCTTCGAGCGTCGGTGCTCCGCGTTGCGCATTAGGCCTTTCACTATGTAGGCCAAGCGAGACAACTTATTTTTTATTTGAGCCGTTCAAGTATAATCATGTGGCGTTTGCTTATTTCTCATTCCTCTCCAACCCTCTTCTCCATCGATCATGTCGTCCTCCAGTCGAGTCCATCCTCCCGCATGACTCATTTGAACATTCCGCCGAGTATCATTCGCATGTACCCACCCTAGTCCTCTTTCAATAGATCTTCGGACCCCGAGATGAAATCGAGAGGGAATGAGTGGGAGCACGTGATACCTAAGGCGGATTCAAAATTTTGAACCGGTGATCATAGCATCCGCAAATCATATATAAAGGGTATTCAATGTTCGTTTCGTTTTTGAACGTACAATATACTCCCTCCTGTCCTTTCTAGTTTACATATAAGTTTTATGTGTAGTCAAAGTATATCTACTTTGATAAAAAAGGTATCAATATTCAACAACGCCCAATCAATATTGTTAGATTCGTACGTACTCCTAGATTTGTACTCGAGATGGTTTCCAATTTGACTATTGACAAGATTAATAGTACATGAGATGTATAATGTGAAAATTATATCATTGGAAACTCCTTTCACATACGAATTTGACCGTATGCTTTGTGTAAGTTGCATGTCATATATTATTACTCTAACATTTGGTCAAAGTTAGCCTCGAAAAACGCATTAGACCATGTATGCTTTGTGTAAGTTGCATGTCTTATATTATTACTCTAACATTTGTGTAAGTTGCATGTCATATATTATTACTCTAACATTTGGTCAAAGTAGTATAGTGGAAGTGGATCCTCTGACGTAGGTATCCCTGCCTTACCCTCCCTTTCGGTCACTTACTGGCGGACCCGATGCTTGCTAGGCCCCGCATGTCAGTTACTCAATGGGTTCGGCCATGTCAGGGGATCCTCATCCGTAGTATACTCCCTCTGTTTTTATTTACTCCACATAAAACGGAGGGAGTGGTGGTATAATAAATGACGCGGGCGGGGGAGGGGGAGGTACGTCGGTTTGCTCTCAACTGTGGTCCCACAAGCGAGCGAAAACGCAAGACGAAGCGTGTTCCATTCGGTGAGCGACATGGAGGGTCCAGCGTGCCGGACTGCAACGCGAACGCGACAAGAGCGATGTACAGTCAAAACCGATTGACCGGTCGTCATCGGAACCACTATTCACACCAGAACCTTCACTGCTCGGCCTATGCCAGCCACTGCCCTAAAACCACACCAAATCTCCAGCCCATTCCCCCACCTTTCGATCCCCTAGCCCGCATCAAGCGTCCCCTAGTTCGCCGGAAAGCCATGGTGCGCCACAAGATCACTTACTACAAGATGCTGACGCCGGAGCACCGTGCAGAAATCACGGCGGCGGTCGGCGCCACAGACCTCCGTTTCCAAGCTCGCTTTGCGGCGGGCCAATCCCTGAGTTCTCTGGAGCCAAGCTACGAGGAGAAGGAAGCCGATCCAATGTTCATAGCGGAGGTCGCGGCGCAGAAGGCCCCCGATGGGTATGAGACGATGGACGTCAACTTCATGCCGGCGTCCGAGTCCCCCATGGTGCAGGCGGACCAGCGGTTCAACATGGCAATACTAAAGGAGGACCGGGAGGCAGAGGCTCAACTCGACGTAGAGCGCGCGCATGCTGCTGCCATCGAGGCTCTCCTGCAGGCGGAACCGGATGTCGTGGATGTGAACCGGGTGGCGGAGGCTCAACTTGAGGCGGAGCGCGCGGATGCCGCTGCCATCGAGGCCCTCCTGCAGGCGGAACCGGACGTCCTGGACTTGAACCGGGCGGCAGAGGCTTGACTCGACACAGAGCATGCGGATGACGCTCTCATCGACGCCCTCCTGCAGGCGGAACTGGACGTCCTAGACTTGAACCGGGTGGCGGAGGCTCGACTCAACGCGGAGCGCGCAGATGTCGCTGCCATCGAGGCCCTCCTGCAGGCAGAACCGGACGTCCCTGACTTGAACCGGGTTGTGCTCTCGTCCATGCAGAGTGCCCGCATGCTCCGCTTGAACGTGTAGCTGGAGGCCGAGGACAACCATGGTGCGGAGACACACGTCGGCAGCGACGGCTAGTTCGCACTAGCAGCCAAAGACGACGAGGTCGTCTCTTTTCGCGAGCAGTGATAGTTTTTCTTTATGTTGTTGTTTTATGGATCTTTTGCTATGTAAAAACATATATTTGTTATCCAAGTGGCCTGACTTGGGTCAGTCTACCATTTCAGGCGGTTGGATGAATATCCTACATCTCCTAACCCTTCTTTCCTTCTTCCTCACCTCTTCTTCTTCCCCAACAGACCACCGCACGGGCCGTACGGATACTCCCCAACATGCGGTTGGATAAACATACTCTATGAACGAAAATTATGTGTCAGTGATAGGATGGATTAGTTTGGTGTGTTCACATGCGACAACACGTGTCAGTGAGGGTGCGTTCCCTTGGTTGGGTTTGCGGCGTGCAGGAGCGACTGTGTGAGGGTGCGGTGCGACCGCGGCGTGGAGGGGCGACCGTGTGATGGTGTGGTGTGACCGCGATAGCCGTGCGCAAGTGTACCTCCTTCTCATTTTGAAAACTTTAGGCAAGCTTGGCAAAAATGTGTGGTGAAGTTTGGCAATGCAAGGCCTAGACCCAAATAGGATAAGTACATACATACTAGGAGTACTAGTGTTAAAAAAGAAAGGCTGGGTTTTCCTTTGCGGGATTTAATCGATACAAATCCTCGTTTCACGTGTCAATTAATGCGTATTTTTTTCTCCAAAGACCAAAGAGCTAACCATATCACTCCTCATCGCTTGATTAATGCAGCGCCATGCAAACCAACCTTCTCACTTCCGCATGCATGCATGGGATATTAATGTCCTTGGTTGCTAACCCCATCAATTTTTCCTCGATTATTGTTAGTGGCCCTTCGCAAATTGTAATTTTGATATACTGGCCTTGTGTACAAAAAAATGGAGGTGGTAACTATATTTGACTTCCTTCCCCATTGCGGTGACGTCGACGATATTTTTTTGGGTGGTTTGGTGAAGTGCGTTCGACGGAGAACACCATTGAGGGAGACCACGGTAAGTCGTTCGCAAGTGCCGCCTGCAAACCGAGACAACCGCCTTATTTGCATCCAGGAAGTCCTTTACTAGTACTACTAGGAGTAACTAATGTGGTGAGATGGCTTCTCGAAGAAGACGATGGAGAAGCGGAGTCAGCGAAGAGTGAAATGATGGTTGCTTCGTCCGTGCTTTTGTGATTTGACGCCTCACTGCTTTGTCATTTGTGATTGAAGGGACAGGGGAGTAGAATCTATGCTCTATACTGTACTACATGCGTCCAAGCATGGGAGAAAGAGGAGAGACGTTGCATTTTTCTATTCCTTCAATCAATTAATGAGGGAGCTTCGGTTCCATCTTTTTGGCTTTGGCAACACCGTCCACAATGGTTCCCACGATGCCAAAAGCTATTTTCACATTTGGCTACACATTGTGGATGCCCTTAACCGTACCACTTGGTTTTGCTCCTGTGTGCTCTCTATACAAATCTCAATTATATTGATCTAAAAAATTATAGATTTGAGATTAGTAAAAAGGAGGTGATTTTGCCGCGTGGATGGCGGGGAAGGTTTCTTATTTGAGAAATGCTACATCCACGTAATGGTTTACGTAAAGTTACGAACTGATGTGATGTGGGACTATTTGATTGGATTAAAGGAGAGGATTAGGCCCACCCCACCTGAAAATCAGGGGGGCATATATAGATTAGATGGAAAGTATACGTAGCAGCTACGTAGCCCTTTGTAAGTCTAGGATTAGGCTTCTTACTTTCGAAGGACGTTGTCCTGGCGGTTTGCTAACATGCGGTCCCACATGTCAGTGCTTTACCAAGCTGACCCGCGTCCCACATGAGGCAGAACAACGGCAGAAGCAACATGTGCTTAAGTTGAAGAAGATGAGGGAGAAGTGGATTCAACAACGAGTGAAATGATGGTTGCTTCATCCCTCCAACTTAACTGCGGGAAAGGTGCAGCTTTGTGATTTGACGCCTCATTGCTCATTACTACGCCGGTGCTATGACTGGGGTGCTTCACCCCGGCTGCTCTGCACTGTATTCCGGTATGGCACGTGGACCTGGTAGCTTGATGTCCCACATGTCGGCGAAAGGGAGTAGAAGATTTATGAAAGCGAGTGCTCCACTCTTACGACGGAGGAGTAGACGACACGACGACCCAGTGAACTATCACTTGTACTGTATAGTACTATAGTTTTGCTGTTTGGCACGATCCATCGATACAAACCCAATTAAACAGGAAAGGGCGGGATTTTTCCCGCGCGTTAGATGATAGTGGCCATACATTTCAAAGGCAATTTTAATGTATGCAAACTGAATAATTATAAGTAACAATATGATATCTAGTAAAACTTAAAACACATATGATTTATTGTGTTAGAGTGTAGTAGTAGTGCTGTATTGCATAGTTGTTAGATGTAACATGCGAGAACGTGTAGAGATGTACTTTTGGAGGGCCTACTGGGAGAAAAGCGTAATATGGTCACCGAACTTCAGAATAAGCTAATTATGATCACTATATACGTTTTGCGGTGATTATACAGTCACTTGCTCACAGCTCAGCATCGGATTTCACTCCGTTAACCGGCCAAATAGTCTGCGTGGCGCCATGTTGACTAGTTAAATTGACCACGTTCATTGTGGGTCCCACCTGTCAGTTCGCATAGGCAAAAGGTCAGATAAACAAAAATTTACGTAGGCGCGACAAGGCTCCAACCCGTGCGCGGGAATCACCTGGCTGTGTATGTGTCTGTCAGGGCCTGATGTGTGCGCATGCACGTGTAGGTTGAGCACTTGAGCGTGAGAGTGTGTGTTGGTCGTGTGGTGTACTGGTGTGTGCATGCATGCGTGCATGTGTGCGTGTGAGTGTTGCGTGCGTGCGTGGCTGCGTGTGTACGTGCTAGTGTTGCGTGTGTGCGTGGGTGCATGTGTTTGTGTGAGTGTTGCGTGCATGCAGTTTGTGTGCATACGTGAAAGGGGCGTACAGGGGGGTATGCGATGGAGAGAGAGATGCTCTTCGTTTCTCTTTATTATGACTAACTTTGTATATAGTATAAAAATATACAAATTCACAGTGCGGAATAAATATCATTGTGGGCACCATGCAATGCAAATTAGCGTTCGTACTCCTCCATATAACTTTGTAATGTTGTATATATGTAGAAACTCCAAAATATTTTTTTGGCCACACTTTATTCAAAAGGAATGTTGTATGCGAAATAAACGTGAAGAGAGGGCTTTTTAGATCAATGGGGTACGTGATGTAACATGTGTGAATGTGTAGTTGATGCATTTGGCGGGGCCTAGAGAGGTATGTGTGCGTATTACGTATTCGAGAGAGGCATGGATAGAGGGGCCGACAGGGGGGGCGTGGGAGAGATAGCACGAGAAATGAGAGTGGTCTAGAGAGAGAGACGAATATGACGTCACAACTAGAGATTCCATTCCCTTGAGTGTGTATATGCATGGGGGATGGGAATAGAGGCACCAGGAGAAATTTTCTGTGTGTGTGCATGGTGTTTGTGTTGGTATGTGTGGGTGTGAGAAGATAATGAGACGTAGGGGCAAAGGGTGTGTCACCGCGTGAGGTCCGGTGGGTCGAGGTGAGGCCCTACGTTCTGTTCCGTCCTGCGCCACATTGGTCGGCCCGTGACGCATTTAGGAAGACCCATGGATGACTAGTCATACAATACAAAGATAGCAGAATTGTGAAGGACTCTGTGTCCATTGACAAAGCCGGCTAGGATTTGTAACCCTAGGTTCTCGGACTAAGGTAACCCCTTTATCTCTGATATTACTATTCATCCAATCTAACTTTAAGGGGCATCCTGCAGAATGCTCTGCTAGAATCATACTCATCGATTAGGAAGAGAGGTGTGAGACAATGCGTGAGAGACAGGCGTAAAGATAATGTGCGTACATGAGACACGTAGGCATGTCCATGTATATAGAAAGGGTCGATGAGGATTGTGCGTGTGTATGTTTGCGAGAGGAAGAGTGCTCCACTCTTACGACGGAGGAGTAGACGACACGACGACCCAGTGAACTATCACTTGTACTGTATAGTACTATAGTTTTGCTGTTTGGCACGATCCATCGATACAAACCCAATTAAACAGGAAAGGGCGGGATTTTTCCCGCGCGTTAGATGATAGTGGCCATACATTTCAAAGGCAATTTTAATGTATGCAAACTGAATAATTATAAGTAACAATATGATATCTAGTAAAACTTAAAACACATATGATTTATTGTGTTAGAGTGTAGTAGTAGTGCTGTATTGCATAGTTGTTAGATGTAACATGCGAGAACGTGTAGAGATGTACTTTTGGAGGGCCTACTGGGAGAAAAGCGTAATATGGTCACCGAACTTCAGAATAAGCTAATTATGATCACTATATACGTTTTGCGGTGATTATACAGTCACTTGCTCACAGCTCAGCATCGGATTTCACTCCGTTAACCGGCCAAATAGTCTGCGTGGCGCCATGTTGACTAGTTAAATTGACCACGTTCATTGTGGGTCCCACCTGTCAGTTCGCATAGGCAAAAGGTCAGATAAACAAAAATTTACGTAGGCGCGACAAGGCTCCAACCCGTGCGCGGGAATCACCTGGCTGTGTATGTGTCTGTCAGGGCCTGATGTGTGCGCATGCACGTGTAGGTTGAGCACTTGAGCGTGAGAGTGTGTGTTGGTCGTGTGGTGTACTGGTGTGTGCATGCATGCGTGCATGTGTGCGTGTGAGTGTTGCGTGCGTGCGTGGCTGCGTGTGTACGTGCTAGTGTTGCGTGTGTGCGTGGGTGCATGTGTTTGTGTGAGTGTTGCGTGCATGCAGTTTGTGTGCATACGTGAAAGGGGCGTACAGGGGGGTATGCGATGGAGAGAGAGATGCTCTTCGTTTCTCTTTATTATGACTAACTTTGTATATAGTATAAAAATATACAAATTCACAGTGCGGAATAAATATCATTGTGGGCACCATGCAATGCAAATTAGCGTTCGTACTCCTCCATATAACTTTGTAATGTTGTATATATGTAGAAACTCCAAAATATTTTTTTGGCCACACTTTATTCAAAAGGAATGTTGTATGCGAAATAAACGTGAAGAGAGGGCTTTTTAGATCAATGGGGTACGTGATGTAACATGTGTGAATGTGTAGTTGATGCATTTGGCGGGGCCTAGAGAGGTATGTGTGCGTATTACGTATTCGAGAGAGGCATGGATAGAGGGGCCGACAGGGGGGGCGTGGGAGAGATAGCACGAGAAATGAGAGTGGTCTAGAGAGAGAGACGAATATGACGTCACAACTAGAGATTCCATTCCCTTGAGTGTGTATATGCATGGGGGATGGGAATAGAGGCACCAGGAGAAATTTTCTGTGTGTGTGCATGGTGTTTGTGTTGGTATGTGTGGGTGTGAGAAGATAATGAGACGTAGGGGCAAAGGGTGTGTCACCGCGTGAGGTCCGGTGGGTCGAGGTGAGGCCCTACGTTCTGTTCCGTCCTGCGCCACATTGGTCGGCCCGTGACGCATTTAGGAAGACCCATGGATGACTAGTCATACAATACAAAGATAGCAGAATTGTGAAGGACTCTGTGTCCATTGACAAAGCCGGCTAGGATTTGTAACCCTAGGTTCTCGGACTAAGGTAACCCCTTTATCTCTGATATTACTATTCATCCAATCTAACTTTAAGGGGCATCCTGCAGAATGCTCTGCTAGAATCATACTCATCGATTAGGAAGAGAGGTGTGAGACAATGCGTGAGAGACAGGCGTAAAGATAATGTGCGTACATGAGACACGTAGGCATGTCCATGTATATAGAAAGGGTCGATGAGGATTGTGCGTGTGTATGTTTGCGAGAGGAAGAGTGCTCCACTCTTACGACGGAGGAGTAGACGACACGACGACCCAGTGAACTATCACTTGTACTGTATAGTACTATAGTTTTGCTGTTTGGCACGATCCATCGATACAAACCCAATTAAACAGGAAAGGGCGGGATTTTTCCCGCGCGTTAGATGATAGTGGCCATACATTTCAAAGGCAATTTTAATGTATGCAAACTGAATAATTATAAGTAACAATATGATATCTAGTAAAACTTAAAACACATATGATTTATTGTGTTAGAGTGTAGTAGTAGTGCTGTATTGCATAGTTGTTAGATGTAACATGCGAGAACGTGTAGAGATGTACTTTTGGAGGGCCTACTGGGAGAAAAGCGTAATATGGTCACCGAACTTCAGAATAAGCTAATTATGATCACTATATACGTTTTGCGGTGATTATACAGTCACTTGCTCACAACTCAGCATCGGATTTCACTCCGTTAACCGGCCAAATAGTCTGCGTGGCGCCATGTTGACTAGTTAAATTGACCACGTTCATTGTGGGTCCCACCTGTCAGTTCGCATAGGCAAAAGGTCAGATAAACAAAAATTTACGTAGGCGCGACAAGGCTCCAACCCGTGCGCGGGAATCACCTGGCTGTGTATGTGTCTGTCAGGGCCTGATGTGTGCGCATGCACGTGTAGGTTGAGCACTTGAGCGTGAGAGTGTGTGTTGGTCGTGTGGTGTACTGGTGTGTGCATGCATGCGTGCATGTGTGCGTGTGAGTGTTGCGTGCGTGCGTGGCTGCGTGTGTACGTGCTAGTGTTGCGTGTGTGCGTGGGTGCATGTGTTTGTGTGAGTGTTGCGTGCATGCAGTTTGTGTGCATACGTGAAAGGGGCGTACAGGGGGGTATGCGATGGAGAGAGAGATGCTCTTCGTTTCTCTTTATTATGACTAACTTTGTATATAGTATAAAAATATACAAATTCACAGTGCGGAATAAATATCATTGTGGGCACCATGCAATGCAAATTAGCGTTCGTACTCCTCCATATAACTTTGTAATGTTGTATATATGTAGAAACTCCAAAATATTTTTTTGGCCACACTTTATTCAAAAGGAATGTTGTATGCGAAATAAACGTGAAGAGAGGGCTTTTTAGATCAATGGGGTACGTGATGTAACATGTGTGAATGTGTAGTTGATGCATTTGGCGGGGCCTAGAGAGGTATGTGTGCGTATTACGTATTCGAGAGAGGCATGGATAGAGGGGCCGACAGGGGGGGCGTGGGAGAGATAGCACGAGAAATGAGAGTGGTCTAGAGAGAGAGACGAATATGACGTCACAACTAGAGATTCCATTCCCTTGAGTGTGTATATGCATGGGGGATGGGAATAGAGGCACCAGGAGAAATTTTCTGTGTGTGTGCATGGTGTTTGTGTTGGTATGTGTGGGTGTGAGAAGATAATGAGACGTAGGGGCAAAGGGTGTGTCACCGCGTGAGGTCCGGTGGGTCGAGGTGAGGCCCTACGTTCTGTTCCGTCCTGCGCCACATTGGTCGGCCCGTGACGCATTTAGGAAGACCCATGGATGACTAGTCATACAATACAAAGATAGCAGAATTGTGAAGGACTCTGTGTCCATTGACAAAGCCGGCTAGGATTTGTAACCCTAGGTTCTCGGACTAAGGTAACCCCTTTATCTCTGATATTACTATTCATCCAATCTAACTTTAAGGGGCATCCTGCAGAATGCTCTGCTAGAATCATACTCATCGATTAGGAAGAGAGGTGTGAGACAATGCGTGAGAGACAAGCGTAAAGATAATGTGCGTACATGAGACACGTAGGCATGTCCATGTATATAGAAAGGGTCGATGAGGATTGTGCGTGTGTATGTTTGCGAGAGGAAGAGTGCTTGTGATAAAGGTTAGTGAAAATAGTTGTAAATGGTTACGAGAGGGAGGGAGGGTGGGTTATATCTAGAGCATGTGTGCGAGAAAGACACTTCGGGAGAGAGTGTGTGAGCATGTGTGAGAGACCACCGATGGAGAGTAAAACTACACGTAAAAGACTGCTCTACACATTGATTAAAGATATAGATTGTATCCAAATATTAGGATGGGATCATGATATTTGCAATTCGCATAAGGAGCGGTCATTGATCCATCAGATATCTAGATTCTATCGAATTTGAGCATGTCTATGTTATTATTCGACACAATTGATCCACATAGTTAGTATTTTGAACTCCAGACAATGCATCGCTTTAGCAATCGAATATAAACGTGAGTATAGTTCATGTTGTGTGTGTAAAGCACATTATACATACGAAAGTTACACAATGGACATTATAAATAGCTACTACCTATGAACTAGCATACATTTGAATTCAACTTAAGGTGGTTTATAAAAAATCGAATTCAACATGAAGTCCATTCAATTATTTGAATTTGATATCATGGCATTTGTAAACCATACCTAAATTATGGGGGCACCAATCTTTGCTCTGGTTTTGTACGTAATAGCATATGTAGTCGTGTACAAAATAGATTCAAATTTAGCTCCTCCATTCCAAAATAATCATAGTTATAGGATTTTCAAGTGTCAAAATTTCAAAAATAAGCGGATAATTTAATGAGGTTTTCAAACATACAAGGTCAAATATAACGTTGTATATTTAGGTCAATCCTCATAGTTCAAGAGTACTCTAAACGTGAATGCTTGTGTTTCAAAATTTCGAACGAAGCGCCAAAAGAGCCTCTACTCGCCCGAAACCGCGTGAGACCAATGTTTGGTAGTACAAGGAAATTACTTTTCTAATAACTCTGACCCGTGAAACCTACCGGCCTGAGGTCCAAAGGTCTAAACCGGGGTAGGTTTGTAGCTTCATCTAGACGCCACGCAACCGCATCCGAAAAACATTCATACACAATGGCCGCCTAAGCACACATGCGCGCGGCCGAAAACGCTCCCGCCCACTATTTGGGACACCTGGGATTACCATCCTACCCCCGACCCACAGTAGGTCTGAAATTTAAGAGGGGGGCAAAGTTTGTACTTTCCCCAAATTTCAAACATGTGCGTCCCATCTTCTGTTCAAAAAAGCCAAAAACAAGCGTGTCCCAGACCGAAACATGGTTCCCCCCACCCGTCCGATTCCCCATTCGTACTCCGTGGGCGCCAAAACTACCTCTCCACTAGCCGCGAAACCCCGGCGTCCTCCGTCCGCCACCCCATCCCACCCATCAACCGCCGCCCTCCTCCATCACGCCGGAGCCAATACCCCGACGTCGTCGTCCACCGCAACCTCAACCGCAACACCCTCCACGGCTAGTAGTTGAAGCTGAGGCCGAGCCGTCCGTACCCAAGCCAGTTCAACCATGTCGTCCTGCGCCTCACCGCTGCCGCTCCAACTTCGCCACCCTCCACCGCACCGGAGCTGTTCCTGCTACGCCGTCCTTCGCCGCCTCGGATCTGCTTCCCCTCTGCCAACATACGGCCACAGCAACACAGTCAACAATTTGGCCATGGGTTCATCCAAGCCTGCACCCTCCAGAACATCGGTTTCCCCGGTAAAAAGAAGAAAATTGGGGCGACTTGTGGAGGTGACCACATCGGCAACCGAAAAAGGTACTCCTCTTCCCTTATTCATGCAAATCTTACGTCTCTGCTTGCACGGTATTCATCCCACAGAAGACACTAGTTGACCGCTTCTTCTTGATACTAGATGTTCCTAGTAACTCGCGATGCACAAGATTTCTCCTCATATACTATTTCACCTTAGCTACAGGTCCGTCGCCCCCCTGAATTTCAATTTCTGGCCACTTGATTCCCAATTAACGGAAGCATTCCCCAGCATAACAGGCGCTAGTACGCCTATTACGCCGGGGAAGCAGCGCCTTGGTGTTTATCTTAGGGGCGTGTGCGGCCTAGAGCTAATGGCGCCCGATCTGGAGGTTGGCCGGGATTAAAGGGATGGCCTGGGGGAGCTGCCAAGCACGGCGGTGGTGTGAGGTCGATGGGAGGGCGGGGCGACAAAGGCAGGGGTCTGGGATGGTGGCCGCTGGCGGTTCGAGAAAGATCGTCAACAGTGACTGGCGGGAGGTAGACGAAGGCCATCTGCCCATTCCTTATAGATCGGATGGTTCATTAAAAATATTGACTGACCTATTTATTTTCAGTCGACTGTTATCTTAGATATGACCACATGTGGTGGTGTGCTGGAGGTGTACCTGCATTTCCCGTGCTCATATATTACAAAATCATACAGAGTAGAATCTTATTTTGTTTGCCATGCAATGTTGTAGAGCTATCATATGTGTGCTGTCATTTATTTTTCAGCCACCTGCTATGTGCTACTTTTACAGTGCACTAGTTCTGCACACACTTCACCCTTACTCTCACTATTGTGTTTTTATGCAAGGGTATTTCAGACTCTGCTGCCATGAGAGAAGCCAAAAAGAAAAGAGAGAAGTCGCTCCAGTTTGGTGTCCGGCTAGGCAAGACAGGTTTCAACGCTTTAAAGGGTGTAGTGTCAGCAGATGGAGACGGGGAATGTAGCTCTGGAGTTGATGACCTCGCTCGCAATGAAGCACCATCCCAGGTGCTTGCTTTAACTTCGCGGTGTCATATGTGGTTGCATGTTCCATATGGTGTCTAGCTTGTATTCAAAAGGCCGAAGTCGGTAAGATAAGGAAAGATAATTTTTTACATGAACCACCATCCCGTGAGCACCAGAAGACAAATAGCTAGTCAGGGCACTGGCTGAGCCAGTGACAAGCCCAACAAAGATAGGCATCACCTAGAAGCCAACTAAAAAGCTTCGATGGGGCGAAGCAGCCCGCCTCCCACCAGGCTCTCAGGTCCTAGATGATCATGCTCACCACTCCAGTCGGATGTCTAGCTTGTATTGCTTCCAATTTGGTTCAATTGCATCTGCTTAGCTTACACATAATACCTTTGAATCTGACATGCCTTTCTGTTTTTGGTACATACTAGTACATCTGTGTATTAACCATGTTCTTACATCTAACTAATGTTCTTGTGTATCCCTCATCAATCACTTATGACGATGCAGGCAGGCAAGGGGACTACTCCTCATTTAAAGAATGCAACGTCAGCCTCCCGACATGATTCTCAAGAAACAGAAATGCTAGACGAAGATAGTGAACGTAGCTCTGTAGTTGATTACAACATTTCCCCTACACTAGCATCACAGGTGCTTTCTCTAACTTGGCAGCGTGATATGTGGTTGGATGTTGCATATGGTGTATAGATTGTAATTCTTCCAATCTGGTTAAACTGCATATGCTAGTCTGCTTAGCTTATACATTGTACCTGTTAATGTGACATGCCTTCCTGTATTTAGTACATAGTACATCTGTCTATTAAGCATGTCCTTACATAAAACTATTGTTTTTTGTATCCCGCATCAATCAACATGACGAGACACCTTTAGTATATGCAGTGCGATATTAGTTGCATCTTTCATATGATTTATAGCATGCGCTGCTTCTAATTTGTTGAAATTCCATTTATGATGGGACGCTTTTAACTTGGCAGAGTGATATTGGTTGCATCTTTCATGTGGTGTCTAGCTTGCATTGCTTCTTATTTGCTGGAATGGTTTCTGCTTAGTTTACACAAACAGTTGTGAACATGCCATGCCGTCCTGTTTTTCGTACATATTCCATCCTGGTATCATGTGTTTGCCTTACATCAAAGTAGTGATTGTCAGTATCATGCATGAATGAATTCTGAAGAGAGAATTTTATTGCTTTTTCTTGTCGGTTTTACTTGACAATTCAAAATCAATAAAGCGGAAGGAAGTTAGCAAGGCAGCGGATAAAGGTGCTCCTTCTGAATGGAGGGCATCTACAGTTTCTACTCCTCCACACCCCCAAGATGATTTCCAAGACAACACATGCATAGACACTCAACAAAGTTGTGTTTATGATGAGCATGTCTCCCCTAGTGCAGCATCACCGGTGCTCCCTCTAACTTGGCACTGTTATATGTCGTTGCATGTTATGTGTGATGTCTAGCTTGTATTGCTTCTAATTTTGTTGAATTCCATCTGCTTACTTTACACATTGTACTTGAATAAGACACGTGTTCCTGTATCTAGAACATACAATATCTGTCTATCACACCATGTTCTTACATCAAATTACTACTGTTGTGTAACCTGCAACAATCACTTATCATAAGACACGTTTGACTTCGGAGTGTGATATAGGTTACATCTCACATTATTTTCTAGCTTGTATTACTAATTTGTTGAAATGGCACTTATGACGAGACAGTTTTAACTTGGTAGAGTGATATTCATTGCATCTTTCATATGGTGTCTAGCTTTCATTGTTTCTAATTTGTTGAAATGCCTTCTCCTTAGTTTACACATCATAAGCTATGAATATGCAATGCTGTGAATATGCAATGGCACTAATGTCGAGAGACCTCTAACATGGTAGTGTGATGTTGTTTGCATCTTGCATATGATTTATTTCTTGTACTACTTCACATTTGTTTAAACGCCATTTATGATGAGACACTGTTAACTTGCCAGAGCGATATTTGTAGCATCTTTCATATGGTGTCTACCTTCCATTGCATTGCTTCTAATTTGGTGAAATGTCTTCTTCTTAGTTTACACATCATAGTTCTGGTTATCTCTTCCGTCCCGTTTTTCATAAATATTACATCCTCCTATCATGTGGTTGTCTAACACCAAAGTTCAGTTCATCTGCATCACGCATCAATTTGTTCTGAAGAACTAAATTGTTATTCGTTTTTCTTGTCAGCTTGACTTAACATGGCATAGAGAAAGAGGAAGAAACACAGAATGGCAGGGAATGAGAAGCGGATGAATCCTGTAGATTCTGCTGGTACTGATGGTGCAATAGAGGGTCAAAGTCCAGCAGAAAATTCTACAAACACGGCATCCCATGCTACACAAGTTGGAAAAAAGACAAACCGAAACAAATAGCTGCCACCAAACAAGCAGAGACAACCCTAGTTCTTGCAACACCCACCATAGTACTACCAGCTGAACGACGTACTCGTGCGTCAACTGAGCTAGCAGCACGTTCCCAAGCTCCCTTGCCACCTGACACTACTTCCCAAGCACTCTTGACACAAGAAGAGTTGGCAATATCAGATGAACCTTGTGAGCTTCAACAGCAAGAAGGTAGTTGCTGGAGTCAAGTTACAGCTGCATGCTTCTTTATATGTAGTCTCATAGTTTGATGTACACTAACACTTACTATGTTTGTTGTTGGACTAGCACCTAGGCGCAAGAGGAAACAAACATCAAGGATAATGCTCGATAGGTTAACTAAATCTAGAGGAGGAAGAATAGAGATCCGTTTTGAGGCAGGTTTAAAAAGGCCACGTGATGCTACCGAGTCAGCCAAGTTAGTATGAGAGGCAGCGGTTGCTGTTAGGTGTCATGTACGTATCCTCCCAACATGGATTTAGTACAGGAATGAAAAAGACGAAACCCAGTTCAACATCTTCCTCGACCATTTATCTGTAAGTATGGTTATGTATGGAAACTAGTAATATCGGCTTGCTCTGTAGAATACTTTCTAGGTTGCTCATAATGAGACTCCCATAATTTTCAACAGATGAGGTTCAAGTTGGATAGCCAAGATGATGCAACCAGACAAGCTTGCACCCATGTTTTCAAGTCTACTCTATGACAGTATCGGTATAACTTGAGGAAAACTCACTTTGAAGGCAAGGCTAACAGTGAACTTGCCCAAACATCTCTAGTGGAAAATATATCCGATGAAGACTAGAGAGGCCTCGTTAAACACTGGTCCGATCCGAATTATCAGGTACATTATATATATGTCATCAGATCACATGTTGAAGTCCTATTTACGCATGTGCCACACAAATCTATCTTCTTGTAGGTGAACTGTTCAAAGAACAAGGCCAACCGTACGAAAGTGAAATTCCAAGAGACGACAGGATCTCGTAGCTATATTGCACACTGCGAGGCTCTTGTAATTAGCTGCTGTTTCACTCTTTTCACTGTACCATATTATCAGATCTATATTGACTTGTTCCAAATGCACAGGAAAGCCCGCAAGGACCAAAAAGTACCTAAACCAAATGCTGTGGAAATCTTCAAGGACTGTCACACCAAGAAGAAGAAGGGCATGACTACACCAGTCAAAGCCGCTGCTGTAAGTCCTTAATCCTCATGCCTTTTAACTACTACTTACTCCGACTTGTGCCTTGAACTGCATGGTTTGTAGCCAATGTCTATTACTCTTTTCAATTTTATACACAATTGTCTTAGCGTATCATTGCACCCTACAAGGTTTAAAAGAGAGGAGTGATGTTCCTTTGATCTTGACCCGTAATCTAGTTCCGTGCTGGACTTTCCCACACAACGTTACAATTGCCTGTTTGTCTGTTCTTAGTTGTTTTGTGATATGAATGACGTCATACTATGCTTACTGTATTATGAACTTCGTCTCTTTATCCTTAACCCTCAATACAATGTGAAGAAATAGACAATACATTAGTGATGGTACATGGTCATATGTTTGGAACCTGGTTTTATTATGTACTTTGCAATAAAATACAACTAGTATTTTACATGGGTTCACCAGAATAAGTTCTGTATATAGACCAAAGCTATTTTGTTTGGTTTTGCTGCCTCCTTAATATCTTCTGTTCTAGTACTACTAATGTAAAACCTCAACTTTTCAGTGAGCTATGGAAAAAATGGTGGAACCGCCACCTTCTGAAGGTGGCAAGGCAACTATAACCGCAATGTCAGCTCTTGCTGCAGTGGGTCAGTACCTGTCCACTAACAGTGCCAAAAGCATGTTCCTGCATAATACATGGTTGGTGGTTAAGGCAATATCGTCCGAACTGCCTCATGATCAAGATATGCAAGCTCAAAGCAATGTTGTATCTGCGCTCCAGACACAAGTCCATTCCCTAACATATACCCTTTGTGAAACAAGGAGAAACATTGCTCAATGTCGTCAAGATATGCATGGTTTTGAAACCAGACTATCAGACATTTGCTATGTTGTTTAGGATCCTAGGGGAAATGAAGGCGAGGGTTATGGTGCTCCAACAGACAATACAACATGAAAATGTAACAGTCAGGTCAAATGAACTGAGCTTCTGAACTTCTGGTGGTGCATTTATCTGCTAAATTGTTAAGTTTTATGCCAACCTTCCTTTTGTTATATAGTTGTAATTTGTTTTGGTGCGATACAAAATTTATTCTTAATGTGCAGCCACTGCCTGAAGAAAACAACAAGCCATTTTTGTATAGTGTAGGGTGTTCCGTATATTTGCACTGGTGGCAATCTTTGATGCCGAGTGGATGTAATCTGTGCAATCGCCTTAATAGCCTAGCGTTAGTTTCGGCCTTATTTATTTCCTAGTCTTATTTTCCCCTGGTTTGCTAGTGGCCGCAACTACCATGGGCCATATACGGGCCGTAGGATTCATGGGTCTCCTACGGGCCGTCGATAAATGGGCATGTAATTGGTGGGCCTCGGGCTATCGGATAAATGGGTCTACATGGGCCATAATCAGGCGTAATTGGTATCGGCCCAGCACGGTAACAGGTCGTTAACAAGCCGTAGGAAAGTAAAGGCTTAATTCTGTCACAGGCATAATGGGTCGTTAATGGGCCAGAATATAGGACGTGCCGGAAACGGCGCAACGGGTTAATAGGCCAGAAACGGGCCGACTCTTGCCATGGGCCGAATTTGGCCCATTAGGGTAACATGCCAGTAACGGGCCGACTCTTGCCATGGGCCGAATTTGGCCCATTAGTGGAACAGGCCAGTAACGGGCCGAATCTTGCCATGGGCCAAATTTGGCACATTAGGGGAACAGACCAGTAACGGGCCGAAAGTAATCGAGGGCCGAAAAGGAGCCCAAGAATGTATGGGCCGTCAATAGGCCGAAAGCTAACACTGGCTGGAAACGGCCCATGTAAATCACGGGCCGTTAACGGGTATAAAGAAAATTACTGTTCATTATGGGCTAGAGTCACTGTGGGCCTGTAATGGGCCGAAAGATATGAAGGCCTCATATGGGCCGAAAGATGTCGTGGGCCATACATGGGCCGAAAGTGAAATGGGCTGGTATTATATTCGACGGCCCACATGACGTTGTTGGGCCAATTTCCTTTAGGGCCTAACGGGCCATGAATTAATGGGCCGTAAAATGGGCTATTTGTGAAGAGACTGTTAACAGGCTTTTCATGGGCAAGCCCGTTAACTTTTGACCAAGTCAAATGGGCCGGCTTTGTAAGCTAAATGGGCCGCTGTTGGGCCATGCCACGTGTTGACATATCATAGGCGCCTATCTGACCCACTGACAAGCTGACATGTGTTTTGTCCGGCCAATAAGAATTTTACACGTGCAAATTTCCCATTGGTCGGGGCTGTTAACGGGTTATCGGATCCAAAACCCGACCCGATAGCTTAACGGCGTTCCGTTACTGTGGATGCCACTTGTCGGTCACCCTTGACGAAAGCACTTCTGTGACGCGCGATTTATCGTCATGGAAGTGGACACTTCCGTGATGATAATTTTGGTAATGTCATGGAACACTTCTACGACAGCACAGGTATGACTATCTTGATTCTGTCATAAATTTGTCATGGATGTACATGCATGACAAAAAAATCAACCTACTTTGACAAACATGTATCATCGCGGAAGTGTATTTTTTTTGTAGTGCACGAACGTGATGCCTACATTCATGATCATTGACTTAGATATCATCATAACTATGCGCTTTTCTATCAATTGTTCGGCAGTAATTTGTTCACCCACCGTAATACATGCTATCATGAGAGAAGCCACTAGTGAAACCTATGGCCCCCGGGTCTACTTTACATCATATAAGTTTCCAATCTACAATTCTAGTTTACTATCTATTTTGCAATCTTTATTTTCCAATCTATACCACAAAAATACCAAAAATATTTTTCTTATCATCTCTATCAAATCTCACTTTCGTAAGTGACTGTGAAGGGATTGACAACCCCTTTATCGCGTTGGTTGCGAGGTTCTTGTTTGTTTGTGCAGGTACTAGGTGACTTACGTATAGTCTCCTACTGGATTGATACCTTGGTTCTCAAAAACTGAGGGAAATACTTACGCTACTTTGCTGCATCACCCTTTCCTCTTCAAGGGAAAACCAACACATGCTCAAGAGGTAGCAATCACCATTCTGGTTTTGATGCGTAGGTAAGAACGGTTCTTGCTAGAAAGCCGTAGCAGCCACGTAAAACTTGCAACAACAAAGTAGATGACGTTTAACTTGTTTTTGCAGGGCATGTTGTTATGTGATATGGTCAAGACATGATGGATATACGTTGTTGTATGAGATGATCATGTTTTGTAAAAGTTGTCGGCAATTGGCAGGAGCCTTATGGTTGTCGCTTTATTGTATGAAATGCAAATGCCATGTAATTGCTTTACTTTATCACTATGTGTTAGCGATAGTTGCAGAAGCAATAGTTGGTGAGACGACCATGACACTACGATGGAGATCAAGGTGTCAAGATGGTGATGATGGAGATCATGACGGTGCTTTGGAGATGGAGATCAAAGGCACAAGATGATGATGGCCATATCATGTCACATATTTTGATTGCATGTGATGTTTATCTTTTATGCATCTTATTTTGCTTAGTACGGCGGTAGCATTATAAGATGATGCCTTACTAAAATTTCAAGGTATAAGTGTTCTCCATGAGTATGCACCGCTGCGACAGTTCGTCATGCTGAGACCATGTGATGACCGGGTGTGATAAGTACTACGTTCACATACAACGGGTGCAAGACAATTTTGCACATGCAGAACACTCGGGTTAAACTTGACGAGCTTAGCATGTACATACATGTCATCGGAACACTTGAAACCTAAAGGTCGAACGTGAATCATATAGTAGATATGATCAACATAAGGATGTTCACCATTGAAAACTACTCCATCTCATGTGATGACCGGACATGGTTTAGTTGATTTGGATCACGTAATCATTTAGATGACTCGAGGGATGTCTATCTAAGTGGGAGTTCTTAAGTAATTTCATTAATTGAACTTAATTTATCATGAGCATAGTCACGATAGTATTTGCATATCTATGTTGTGGATCAATAGCTCGCATTGTAGCTTGTGATAGCTTGGCTTATTAGGGATGATAGACTACTCATATCAATAAGGAATTCCTTCTTTTCCGGGAGTCCATTCGGAAAGAACTCCAAAGTTAAGCATGCTCATCTTGGAGTAGTTTCAGGATGGGTGACCGACCGGTAAGTTGCTCCCGGGTGCGCACGAGTGAGGACAAAGTGCGCAAAAAAGACTAGTATTGATCTGGGGGGCCAGTCTAGATCCCGCCAGGAGTAACGACCACCGGCGGGTGTGTCCGGGGCGTTACAAGTTGGTATTGGAGCCGACCCTCACGGTTACATGGATGTTTGCTGACAGGTGCGCGGTCATGTTGTTCATGACGTTTGTGACCCATCGTGGCACACGACATGGTACATGTACCGGACTGGATGCACAGACGTATGTGCCAAGAGGGAACGTTCCTGTGGCCCGACGAGGACGTCGATTCCTCTGAGTGGGGGTGTATGTGATAGCCTGGCTTATTAGGGATGATAGACTACTCATATCAATAAGGAATTCCTTCTTTTCCGGGAGCCCATTCGGAAAGAACTCCAAACTTAAGCGTGCTCAGCTTGGAGTAGTTTTAGGATGGGTGACCGACCGGGAAGTTGCTCTCGGGTGCGCACGAGTGAGGACAAAGTGTGCAGAAAAGACTAGTATTGATCTGGGGGCATTCTAGATCCCGCCAGGAGTAACGACCACTGGCGGGTGTGTCCGGGGCGTTACATAGCTCCCCTATGTTTTTGATATGTTCCTAGAGAAAACTAAGTTGAAAGATGATAGTAGCAATGATGCGGACTTGGTCCGATATCTGAGGATTGTCCCCGTTGCTGCACAGAAGAATTATGTCCTTGTTGCACCACTAGGTGACAGACCTATTGTAGGAGCAGATGTAGACGTTATGAACATTTGACAAGCTCGGCATGATGACTACTTGATAGTTTAGTGCACCATGCTTTACGGCTTAGAACCGGGACTTCAAAAATGTTTTGAATGCCACGGAGCATATAAGATGTTCCAAGAGTTGAAAGTGGTATTTCAGACTCATGCCCATGTCGAGAGGTATGAGACCTCTTACATGTACTTTTCCTACAAGATGGAGGAGAATGGCTCAGCCAATGAGCATGTACTCAGAATTTCTGGGTAGTACAATCGCTTGAATCAATTAGGAGTTAATCTTCCAGATAAGATAGTGAATGACAGAGTTCTCTAGTCACTATCACAAGCTTCTAGAACTTAGTGATAAACTATAATATGCAAGGGATGACGGAAACGATTCCTGAGGTCTTCAGGACGCTGAAATCGGCGAAGGTAGAAATCAAGAAAAAGCATCAAGTGTTGATGGTTGACAAGACCACTAGTTTCAAGAAAAAGTGCAAAGGAAAAGAATTGGAACTTCAGGAAGAATGAAAAGCAAGTTGCCACTCCCGTGAAGAAGCCCAAAGCTAGACCTAAGCCTGAAACTGAGTGCTTCTACTGCAAAGGGAATGGTCACTAGAAGCAGAACTACCCCAAATACTTGGCGGATAAGAAGGATGGCAAAGTGAACAATGGTATATTTGATATACATGTTATTGATGTGTATTTTACTAGTGTTCATAGTAAATCCAGGGTATTTGATAACGGTTCAGTTGCTAAGATTAGTAACTCAAAACAGGAGTTATAGAATGAACATAGACTAGTTAAGGGCGAGGTGACGATGTGTGTTGGAAGTGATTCCAAGGTTGATAAGATCACCATCGCACACTCCCTCTACCTCCGGGATTAGTGTTGGACCTAAATAAATGTTATTTGGTATTTGCGTTGAGCATGAATATGATTGGATCATGTTTATTGCAATACGGTTATTCATTTAAGACAAAGAATAATTGTTGTTATGTTTACATGAATAAAACCTTCTATGGTCATACACACAATGTAAATGGTTTATTGATGCCAAAAGATGCAAAGTTTATAATGATAGTGCAAACATATTTGTGGCACTCCTGCTTAGGTCATATTGGTGTAAAGCGCATGAAGAAACTCCATGCAGATGGGCTTTTGGAATCACTTGATTATGAATCATTTGATACTTGCGAACCATGCCTCATGGGCAAGATGACTAAAACTTCGTTCCTCGGAACAATGGAGCGACCCAATGACTTATTGGAAATAATACATACCGATGTATGTGGTCCAATGAGTGTTGAGGCACGCGGCGTGTATCATTATTTTCCGACCTTCACAGATGATTTGAGCAGATATGGGTATATCTACTCGATGAAAGACAAGTCTTAAACATTTGAAAAAGTTCAAAGAATTTCAGAGTGAAGTGGAGAATCATCGTAACAAGGAAATAAAGTTTCTACAATCTGATCGCGGGGGAAAATATTTGAGTTACGAGTTTGGCCTTCATTTAAAACAATGTGTAATAGTTTCACAACTCACGCCACCTAGAACACCATAGCATAATGGTCTGTCCAAACGTCGTAACCATACTTTATTAGATATGGTGCGATCTATGATGTCTCTTACCGATTTACCACTATCATTTTGGGGTAATGCATTAGAGACATCTGCATTCACGTTAAATAGGGCACTGCCTAAATCCGTCGAGAAGACACCATATGGACTATGGTTTGGTAAGAAACCAAAGTTGTCGTTTCTCAAAGTTTGGGGTTGCGATGCTTATGTGAAAAAGTTTTAAACTGATAAGCTCAAACCCAAATCGGAGAAGTACTTCTTCATAAGATACCCAAAAGAAACTATTGGGTACACCTTCTATCACAGATCCGAAGGCAAGATTTTTGTTGCTAAGAATGGATCTTTCTAGAGAAGGAGTTTCTCTTGAAAGAAGCGAGTGGGAGGAAAGTAGAAATTGATGAGGTAATTGTACCTTCTCTCGAATTGGAAAGTAGCCCATCATAGAAATCAGTTCCAGTGATGCCTACACCAACTAGAGAGGAAGCTAATCACAATGATCATGAAACTTCAGATCAAGTTACTACCGAACCTCGTAGGTCAACCAGAGCATGTTCCGCACCAAAGTGGTACAATAATCCTGTTCTGGAAGTCATGTTACTAGACCATGACGAACATACAAACTATGAGGAAGCGATGATGAGCCCAGATTTCGATAAATGGCTTGAGGCCGTGAAATCCGAGATAGGATCCATGTATGAGAACAAAGTTGGACTTTGGTTGACTTGCCCAATGATCGGTGAGCCATAGATAATAAATGGATCTTCAAGAAGAATACTGACGCTAATGTTAATGTTACTGTCTACAAAGCTCGACTTGTTGCGAAATGTTTTCAACAAGTTCAAGGAGTTGACTATAATTAGAGCTTCTCACCCGTAGCGATGCTTAAGTCTGTCTGAATCATGTTAGCGATTCTCGCATTATATAATTATGAAATCTGGCAAATGGACGTCAAAACTGCATTCCTTAATGGATTTCTCAAAGAAGAGTTGTATATGATGCAACCAGAAGGTTTTGTCGATCCTAAAGGTGCTAAAAAAGTGTGCAAGCTCTAGCGATCCATTTATGGACTGGTGCAATCATCTCGGAGTTGGAATATACAATTTGATAATGTGATCAAAGCATATGGTTTTATACAGACTTTCGAAGAAGCCTGTATTTACAGGAAAGTGCATGGGAGCTCTGTAGCATTTCTAATATTATATGTGGATGACATATTGTTGATTGGAAATGATGTAGAATTTCTGGAAAGCATAAAAGGATACTTGAACAAAAGTTTTTCAATGAAAGACCTCGGTGAAACTACTTGTATACTAGGGATCAAGATCTATAGAGATAGATCAAGACGCTTAATTAGAATTTCACAAAGCACATACCTTGATAAAGTTTTGAAGAAGTTCAAAATGGATCGGTTAAAGAAAGGGTCGTTGCATGTATTACATGGTTTGAAGTTGAGTAAGACACAAAGCCCGACCACGGCCGAAGATAGAGAGAGAATGAAAGTCATTCCTGAAGGAAATATGCCCTAGAGGCAATACTAAAGTTGTTATTCATATTTCCTTATATCATGATAAATGTTTATTATTCATGCTAGAATTGTATTAACCAGAAACTTAGTACATGTGTGAATACATAGACGAATAGAGTGTCCCTAGTATGCCTCTACTTGACTAGCTCGTGAATCAAAGATGGTTAAGTTTCCTGACCATAGACATGTGTTGTCATTTGATGAACGGGATCACATCATTAGAGAATGATGTGATGGACAAGACCCATCCGTTAGCTTAGCATAATGATCATTTAGTTTTATTGCTATTGCTTTCATCATGACTTATACATGTTCCTCTAACTATAAGATTATGCAACTCCCGAATACCGGAGGAACACCTTGTGTGCTATCAAACATCACAACGTAACTGGGTGATTATAAAGATGCTATAAAGGTGTCTCCGATGATGTTTGTTGAGTTGGCATAGATCAAGATTAGGATTTGTCACTCTATGTATCAGAAAGGTATATCTGGGCCCTCTCGGTTGTGCACATCACTATAAGCCTTGCAAGCAATGTGACTAATGAGTTAGTTACTAGATGATGCATTACGGAACGAGTAAATAGACTTCCCAGTAACAAGATTGAACTAGGTATGAGGATACCGACGGTCGAATCTCGGGCAAGTAACATACATGTGACAAAGGGAATAATGTATGTTGTTATGCGGTTCGACCGATAACGATCTTCATAGAATATGTAGGATCCAATATAAGCATCCAGGTTCCGCTATTGGTTATTGACCGGAGATGTGTCTTGGTCATGTCTACATAGTTCTCGAACCAGTAGGGTCCGCACGCTTAACATTCGATGACGATTTGTATTATGAGTTATGTGATTTGATGACCGAAGTTTGTTCGGAGTACCGTATGATATCACGGACATGACGAGGAGTCTCAAAGTGGTCGAGAGGTAAAGATTCATATATTGGGAGGTTGCATTTGGACATCTGAATGCTTCCGAGTAGTCCGGGCATTTTTCCGGAGTACCGGGAGGTTATCGGACCCCCCCCCCCCTGGGAAGTTAATGGGCCTTAGTGGGCTTTATTGGAGAGAGGGAAGAAGGGCCATGAGGTGGCGCACGCCTCCCCCCTGCACAAACCGAATTGGACAAGGGGTGGGGGCGCAACCCCCTCCTTCCTTCTCCTTCTCCCCTCCTTCCTTTCCCTCTGGTGGAAGAAAGGAAAGGGGGGGGGCGAATCCTACTTGGACTAGGAGTCCAAGTAGGACTCCCCCCTAGCGCGCCCCTCCTGGCCGTTCTCCTCTCTCCCTCCCTCCTTTATATACATGGCCTGGGGGCACCCCAATAACACAACAGACAATCTCTTAGCCGTGTGCGGTGCCCTCCTCCACAGTTCAACACCTCGGTCATATCGTTGAAGTGCTTAGGTGAAGCCCTGCGCTGGTACCTTCATCATCACCATGTTGTCGTGATGACGGAACTCTCCCTCGTCCTCAACTGGATCAAGAGCTCGAGGGATGTCATCGTGCTGAATGTGTGCTGAAGACGGAGGTGTCGTACATTCGGTGCTTGGATCGGTTGGATCGTGAAGACGTTCGACTACATCAACCTCGTTACTAAGTGCTTCCGCTTTCGGTCTACAAGGGTACATAGACACACTCTCCCCTCTCGTTGCTATGCATCTCCTAGATAGATCTTGTGTGATCGTAGGAATTTTTTTGAAATACTGCATTCCCCAACAGTGGCATCCGAGCCAGGTCTATGCGTAGATGTTATATGCACGAGTAGAACACAAAGAGTTGTGGGAGATAATAGTCATACTGCTTACCACCAATGTTTTACTTTGATTCAGCGGTAATTTTGGATGAAGCGGCCCGAACCGACATTACACGACTGCATTCATGAGACTGGTTCTACCGACGTGCTTCACACACAGGTGGCTGGCGGGTGTCTGTTTCTCCAACTTTAGTTGAATCCAGTTTGACTACGGGCGGTCCTTGTTGAAGGTTAAGACAACACACTTGACGAAAAATCATTGTGGTTTTGATGCGTAGGTAAGAATGGTTCTTGCTAGAAGCCCGTAGCAGCCACGTAAAACTTGCAACAACAAAGTAGAGGACGTCTAACTTGTTTTTGCAGGGCATGTTGTGATGTGATATGGTCAAGACGTGATGAGATATAAATTGTTGTATGAGATATTCATGTTTTGTAAAAAAGTTATCGGCAACTGGCAAAAGCCCTATGGTTGTCGCTTTATTGTATGAAATGCAATCACCATGTAATTGCTTTACTTTATCACTAAGCGCTAGCGATAATCGTAGAAGCAATAGTTGGCAAGACGACAACGATACTAAGATGGAGATCAAGGTGTCAAGCCGATGAGGATGGAGATCATGATGGTGCTTTGGAGATGGAGACCAAAGGCACAAGATAATGATGGCCATATCATGTCACATATTTTGATTGCATGTGATGTTTATCCTTTATGCATCTTATTTTGCTTAGTATGGCGGTAGAATTATAAGATGATCCCTCACTAAATTTCAAGGTACAAGTGTTTTCCCTGAGTATGCACCGTTGCTACAGTTCGTCATGCCGAGACACCACGTGATGATCGGGTGTGATAAGCTCTACGTTCACATACAACGGGTGCAAGCCAGTTTTGGACATCCAGAATACTCAGCTTGAACGTGACGAGCCTAGCATATGCAGATATGGCCTTGAAACACTGAGACCGAAAGGTCGAACGTGAATCGTATAGTAGATATGATCAACATAGTGAGGTTCACCATTGAAAACTACTCCATCTCACGTGATGTCGGACATGGTTTAGTTGATATGGATCACGTGATCATTTAGATGACTAGAGGGATGTCTATCTAAGTGGGAGTTCTTAAGTAATATGATTAATTGAACTTTAATTTATCATGAACTTAGTACATGATAGTATTTGCATGTCTATGTTGTTGTAGATCAATGGCCCGTGCTACCGTTCCCTTGAATTTTAATGCGTTCCTAGAGAAAGCTAAATTGAAAGATGATGGTAGCAACTACATGGACTGGGTCCATAACTTGAGGGTTATCCTCATTGTTGCATAGAAGAATTACGTCCTAGAAGCACCGCTAGGTGCAAGACCCGCTGCAGGAGCAACTCCGGACGTTATGAATGTCTGGCAGAGCAAAGCTGATGACTACTCGATAGTTCAGTGTGCCATGCTTTACGACTTAGAATCGGGACTTCAAAGATGTTTTGAACATCATGGAGCATATGAGCTGTTCCAGGAGTTGAAGTTAATATTTCAAGGAAATGCCCGAGTTGAGAGATATGAAGGCTCCAACAAGTTCTATAGCTGCAAAATGGATGAGAATAGTTTTATCAGTGAAGACATACTAAGAATGTTTGGGTACCACAACCACTTGACTCAGCTGGGAGTTAATCTTCCTGATGATAGTGTCACTGACAGAGTTCTTCAATCACTGCCACCAAGCTATAAAGGCTTCATGATGAAATATAATATGCAAGTGATGGAAATACTATTCCCGAGTTCTTCACGATGCTAAAGGCTGCGGTGGTAGAAATCAAGAAGGAGCATCAAGTGTTGATCGTTAACAATACCAAGTTTCAATAAAAAGGGCAAAGAGAAGAAGGGGAACTTCAAGAAGAACAGCAAGCCAGTTGCTTCTCAAGGGAAGAAGCCCATGTCTAGACCTAAGCCTGAGACTGAGTGCTTCTACTGCAACGAGCTGGTCACTAGAAGCGGAATTGCCCCAAGTATTTGGCGGATAAGAAGGATGGCAAAGTGAAAGGTATATTTGATATACATGTTATTGATGTGTACCTTACTAATGCTCGTAGTAGTGCCTTGGTATTTGATACTGGTTCTGTTGCTCATATTTGCAACTCGAAATAGGGGCTACGGATTAAACGAAGATTGGCTAAGGACGAGGTGATGATGCGCATGGGGAATTGTTCTAAAGTCGATGTGATCGCCGTCGGCATGCTACCTCTACGTCTACCGTCGGGATTAGTTTTAGACCTAAATAATTGTTATTTGGTGCCAGCGTTGAGCATGAACATTATATCTGGATCTTGTTTGATGCGAGATGTTTATTCATTTAAATCAGAGAATAATGGTTGTTCTATTTATATGAGTAATATCTTTTATGGTCATGCACCCTTGATGAGTGGTCTATTTTTGTTGAATCTCTATTGTAGTGATACACATATTCATAATATTGAAGCCAAAAGATGCAAGGTTAATAATGATAGTGCAACTTCTTTATGGCACTGGCGTCTAGGTCATATTGGTGTAAAGCGCATGAAGAAACTCCATGCTGATGGGCTTTTGGAATCACTTGATACTTGCGAACTATGCCTCATGGGCAAGATGACTAAGACTCCGTTCTCCAAAACAATGGAGCGAGCAACTGACTTATTGGAAATAATACATACTGATGTGTGCGGTCCAATGAGTATTGAGGCTCACGGTGGGTATCGTTATTTTCTGACCTTCACAGATGATTTGAGCAGATATGGGTATATCCACTTAATGAAACATAAGTCTGAAACATTTGAAAAGTTCAAAGAATTTTAGAGTGAAGTAAAAAATCATCGTAACAAGAAAATAAAGTTTCTATGATCTGATCATGGAGGTGAATATTTGAATTATGAGTTTGGTCTTCATTTGAAACAATGTGGAATAGTTTCAAAACTCGCACCACCTGGAACACCACAGCGTAATGGTGTGTCCGAATGTCGTAACCATACTTTATTAGATATGGTGCGATCTATGATGTCTCTTACAGATTTACCGCTATCGTTTTGGGGTTATGCTTTAGAGACAGCTGCATTCACGTTAAATTGGGCACCATCTAAATCCGTTGAGACAACACCATATGAACTGTGGTTTGGGAAGAAACCTAAGCTGTCGTTTCTTAAAGTTTGGGGCTGCGATGCTTATGTGAAAAAGCTTCATCCTGATAGGCTCAAACCCAAATCGGAGAAATGTGTCTTCATAGGACACCGAAAAGAGACTGTTGGGTACACCTTTCTATCACAGATCCGAAGGCAAAATATTCGATGCTAAGAATGGATCCTTTATAGAGAAGGAGTTTCTCTCAAAAGAAGTGAGTGGGAGGAAAGTAGAACTTGATGAGGTAATTGTACCTTCTCCGAATTGGAAAGTAGTTCATCAGAGAAATCAGTTCCAATGATTCCTACACCAATCAGTGAGGAAGCTAATGATGATAATCATGAAACTTCAGATCAAGTTACTACCGAACCTCGTAGGTCAACCAGAGTACGATCCGCACCAGAGTGGTATGGTAATCCTCTTCTGGAGGTCATGTTACATGACCATGATGAACCTACCAACTATGAGGAAGTCATGATGAGCCCAGATTCCGCGAAATGGCTTGAGGCCATGAAATCTGAGATGGGCTCCATGTATGAGAACAAAGTGTGGACTTTGGTTGAGTTGCCCGACGATCGGCAAGAAATAGAGAATAAATGGATCTTCAAGAAGAACACTGACGCTGACGGTAATGTTATTGTCTACAAAGCTTGACTTGTTGCAAAAGGTTTTCGACAAGTTCAAGGAGTTGACTACGATGAGACGTTCTCACCCGTAGCGATGCTTAAGTCTGTCTAAAACATGTTAGCAATTGCCGCATTTTATGATTTTGAAATTTGGCAAATGGATGTAAAAACTGCATTCCTTAATGGATATCTTAAAGAAGAGTTGTATATGATGCAACCAGAAGGTTTTGTCGATCCAAAAGGTGCTAACAAAGTGTGCAAGCTCCAGCGATCCATTTATGGACTGGTGCAAGCCTCTCAGAGTTGGAATATACTTTTTGATAGTGTGATCAAAGCATATATTTTATACAGATTTTTGGAGAAGCCTGTTGTCGGTGTCAAAACCGGCGGATCTCGGGTAGGGGGTCCCAAACTGTGTGTCTAGGATCGATGGTAACAGGAGGCAGGAGACACGATGTTCCCCAGGTTCGGGCCCTCTTGCTGGAGGTAATACCCTACGTCCTGCTTGATTGATATTGATGATATGAGTATTACAAGAGTTGATCTACCACGAGATCGTAGAGGCTAAACCCTAGAAGCTTGCCTATGGTATGGTTGTTGTATATGATCTATTGACTAGCCTGGCCTCGGTTTATATAATGCACTAGAGGCCTAGGATAACAAGAGTCCTAGCCGAATATGCCGGTGGGGAGAAGTCCTTGTCGTGATCACCAAGTCTTGTGGAATCTTCCATGTATGCGGCAGCTGTCCGAACTGGCCCATGAGTATATGACCATGGGGGTCCTCGGCCCAATCTAACAGATCGGGAGACGACGTGGTGAGTACCCCCTAGTCCAGGACACCGTCAGTAGCCCCCTGAACCGGTCTTCAAGTTAGGGACGCTCCTGGATTCTTCCGAACTGTTCTTCATCTTCGGTTGTCGGTCTTGAAAACTGGTTCAGCAAATCTTCTCATCTTCGATCTTGAGGATCGCCGAAATGCATTCGACGAGTTTACACATCGGGTATCCGAGGATCCCCTTTAAGTTTCCGGCCTTTATCAATGCCTTGTTATTTTTATGCCACACCTCGGGTTTGAAGTTGTTCTTGGGAGGCAGTGTCCTCTTGCGTCTGAGCTCTAATGCCAGACTGCATTCAAGGTATCTTTTGCAGCCGAGCACTAATGCTGGACTGCTTCCGAGCTCCAACGCCGAAATGTATCCGAGCTCCAACGCTGGACTATGTCCAAGCTCCAACGCCGGACTATATCCAAGATGTCATAGATCATCTTGGTCCAAAAAGGTTGAAGGAGTTTAGCCGAGCTTAATGCTGGAAATGCCCTCTATGGAGCCAGCCACTAGCGCCCGAGCTTTTTGCCGGACTGCTTCCGAGGTGGTGCACCACCCCGACCATGGGCCAATTTTTTGTCAATATTTTTGATTGGTGCAATTTATTCTCTGCCGAGATATATAGCCAGTAACCCTCAACGTGTGTATCGGTTTAAAACCCGAGATGCACTTGAAGGATGATGTAAGACCATTGATCCCAGTAGCCACTGAGACTCAGGTTCATTTGCAAAATCAGCCTAAGGATCAAGTCCTAGCTCGGCAGAATACTCTGGGATACAAAAAGCGGCGTGCTCAGTGCTCGAGACTCAGGTTGGGTGCGGCCGACCAACCTGAGGATCAAAATCTCCTCGGAAACTGTATTGCACTTAAAATTTTATGCATTGGACAGGCAATGCAGTAGCCCCCGAGACACTGGTCGGGTGGCAACACCAGATCAGGGGATCGATCTGCCCCTTTAATATTTGTAAATAATAAGCTCGAAGCCCAGTAGCCCCGAGCCTTAATGCGGGCACGGGTGGCCGAATTAAGGATCGATATCCATAGTAAAATCACAAATTATGTGTAATGACTCTATGTATCCAAGTACTTTACATCATTAATGCTCGGATCTGCATTATACAAAACTTTGTTGACCGACCATCAGCTTCCACCTCCTCGGCCAGTAGCTGAGGAGTGTTTGTCCTACTTTATAAAGCCTTTATAAGGGCAAAGATTTACGACAAACAAGGCAATCTAGCCATATGGTTTTATAAACAAAGGTACGCAGAGAGATATGTTATATGACTTTTTAACATAAGAAATGTCTTCCAAAGAAAATAGTCCCACTATCGGTTCATTTCTTTGGGTTGTCATGCTAAGCATGATCATGAAACCTCAGCTCTAATGTAAGAGCAAAATATTGAGGATTTAGTTTGGGAGGCCAGTTAGTAGCCCCCGGTAGTGTTCGGCGACAGTCGAGGTCAAGCCATAAACACTTCGGCCAATGTTATGAACGGCCCATCATTTAACACACTCATCGGATCGCTGACCAATTTACGCTTATTTGTGACAGTCAGTTTTTGGCTTTCTCCACTGAGGTGCTTAACCATGTGAGTTGGAAGCACAATCGCAGTGGTTCTCCCTTTGCACACCTAGCCGAACAAAGCGGAACGTAGGAGGCAAGCGCAGGAGCCGGGCAACCCAACTATGGAACAAAGACACAATTCGAAACTGATGCATATATAGCAATATCCGAGAATGTTTTTGCCGAATCTCCAAAGGTGTCCGGCGCTGCACTGCGAGACTTGTACTGAAAACACACAAATAGTTTAAAAGTGCCAAAAGCATGGAAAACCAAAAACGCCAGTAAAAACATGACGTCAGAACAAGATCAAGTGTTCGGTGCCAATCCAAAAATCGGAAGAAAAAAATTGTGCTTCTGTCGTGTTTTGATAACGATCAAGAAGAAAACACATTTACAGCTCATATATAAATTTTAAGAGCCCACAAGTGACTTGGGTAAAAGAATTTTATGTATAATAATTGTATGTACCGAAGTACTTATATCGTATATGTGTTCACTCGAACTTTAAACGCGTCTTAACCAACTGTCGGCTTCTCCCTCTTCGGCCAAGGGCCGAAAAGTGTCCTGTACTCCGCCTGTCAAGAGTATCGACGGTGTTTCCGATGACCAGGCAATCAGGCCATAAGGCTGTAACAGACAAAGCGCGCTCAGGGAACTTATGCTATATTACTAACGAAGTGTAAGAAGCATCTTCAAAGAAAATAGTACCCCCACCGATACCTTTCTTCGGTGCTCATTATTACTATGAGACTTGTGCAATAGATTTTTTGTACTCATGAGTTCCGTTGTGTGCCGACCATGATTGAAAAAAATAAGAGCGCTAGCTTTCGGCTTCACCCAGTCTGAGGTAAGAGCTCGGATGACCCGGTCGTGACAATCGCAGAGGTGCTCCCTTTACTCCCTAGCTGAATAGTCGGGAATGTAGGGGTAAGCACAGGAGCCAGGCAACCCAGCTTGCAAATCGCTTAAGTCAATATGGTGCATATTGTGGCGTAATACATGAACAAGGAACGAAGCCGTACAAGTATAATCATTTGCAAGAGGAAAACCTTCATAAAGGAAGCTCCCAAGTAAACGGGGTATTCGAATTTGTGTGTCGCAAACAAAGTTTTGACAAGGAGATTCTCTACAAGTAACTTTCTTTTTCAAAAAGGTATAATGCTTGGACAAACCGAACACAAGTTAAAAATTTAAAACTTTGAGCATGAAGGCAACTTAGCTGGTTAATGTGTTCGGTATTGATGACGCGGCCTGAGCTTGATGCGGGACAAGGTTCCATCCCCCAAGACGGTCCCAAGGTGGCATAGCAAAGAGCTCGGCACTCCGAAGTGGTGACCTAGCATGGTCAATGCAGGCCGGCAGAGTGATGCCCAAGTCCCCGGCATGGGGTAATGAAGTGTTGACGAAACCCCCCATCCAGCCAAGGTGACGCCAAAGGATATAGTCCGGCTGGATCATTTTCCTGTGCACAAAAAATAGTGCAAACCAGAGATAATAGTAATAATAATAATAATAAATAGTTGCATAATAAATAATTTATGCAAAGTGAGTAATAAAACAAATATGGCCTGGCGCCGAAGTCAATGTCGATGTTGGGCGTCGGCGTGATGCGGTAAAGGCGTGGCAAAGCCTGAATTCACACGTTGGTCCGAGTTCCGGATGCGGCGTTTGCCGGACTATGTACGGAAACTGACCGAACCACCATGCGATCTCGTTAATGCGGTCACCATTTGATAGACCTGCGTACATATGATGGACAAACTAGAGTAATAATTCCTTGGGAAAAATGAACCTAAACAAGCAAAAAATACTAGGATTAATAGCACCTGGTTTATTTGTTGTAGCAATCCAAAGAAAGGTGATTCCCAAAATTGGGACTCGATCCGCACACCCATTGCCTGATGGGCGATAAAGCGATGGCACGGCGATGCTGGCAAAGGTTGGCTCGCCGAGGCAAAGTCCTCGGTGCAGCTAACGTGACGGAGCTGGTCGGCTAGTGACGCCGAAGTCTCCAAAGTATAGGTTGATGAAGAGATGGCGAAGCCCCCGGTCCATCTGAGATGTTGAAGCCTCGATGTCAGCCGATGAGTCGAAGTAGGTCGGCGTGATGGACACCAGCTTGAAGAAGCAATAGTGCGGCCCTGCCGATGCAGGTCGTGACGTGGTCGATGCCGGCTTGATGAAGTGACCGTGTGGCGATGCCGGTATGCCCGCTCTGTGTAATCCGTGGTGCGGCGATGTTGGTGATGATTTATCCTTCGCGATGCTGGACTCTTGCTCGGCTTGCCGAGATGATGATCCGAAGAAGTTGAGCTCAGCTCAACAAAGTGACGATGTGTCTAGCGCAGGTCGGCAGCCTTGGAGCAATATTGCCGGACTGGTTTGACACCAGCATGATGATGAAGATGACCTCAGGGAAGGCTTAAAAATTTACGGGCCCGTGTTTAAAAACAACGCACAATACCCTAGAAGAGAATTCCTATAAAAAGGTTGTCCAATATCACGTTCATAAAGAAACATGAATTCGGGTCGGATCCGTATTCGCGCAGAAAATAGATCCACTCATCGGAAGGTTCCCGGCGTTTTGCCCGTCGGATCGAGCTGAAATTTGGAGGGGTGGTAGATATGGGAGTTATGCAGGAGATGAACGGTTGGATCTTCCAAAGGAAGTCCGAGCTGGGCTCTGGAGACCACGCCCTAAACTCGTCCAGATTCCCGTCCAGATTTGATAGGGCTCTGATATATCGTACATTGTCGGAGATTCCTCCATCGGAACTCGACAAAATTTTGCATGGCTGTTGTAGACGTAATTCCGCACTATTCCACCAAAGCATTCGTCAAATCGACGCTCGAGGAGGTGGTGACGGCGAATACAAGTTCGTTGTCCATAAAAACAGCATGGCCGCACGAGGGCAATGTTGACGTTGAGCCCTCGAGCTCCATGGATGACTCCTCTATGATCATGATAGAGATCGGAGTTGATGTTGAAGAAGGCCCCCGTCCGAACATGACGATCGGAGATGGAGCACGGTCCTTGGTCGAGCCAAGGTGACCAGTCGAGCCAGCGACGAAGATGCCGGCGTCGCAGTTGACCTGCTGGCGAGCCATTGATCCTTTTGCCGATCACATAGCGGAACTCCCAATGAAAGCACAAATGTCGGTGTCAAAACCGGTGGATCTCGGGTAGGGGTCCCAAACTGTGCGTCTAGGATCGATGGTAACAGGAGGTAGGAGACACAATGTTACCTAGGTTCAGGCCCTCTTGATGGAGGTAATACCCTACGTCCTGCTTGATTGATATTGATGATATGAGTATTACAATAGTTGATCTACCACGAGATCGTAGAGGCTAAACCCTAGAAGCTAACCTATGGTATGGTTGTAGTATATGATCTATCGACTAGCCTAGCCTCGGTTTATATAATACACCAGAGGCCTAGGATAACAAGAGTCCTAGCCGAATATGCCTGTGGGGAGGAGTCCTTGTCTTGATCACCAAATCTTGTTGAATCTACCATGTATGAGGCAGCTGTCCGAACTGGCCCATGAGTATACGGCCATGGGGGTCCTCGGCCCAATCTAACAGATCGGGAGACGACGTGGTGAGTACCCCGTAGTCCAGGACACCATCACCTGTATTTACAAGAAAGTGAGTGGGAGCTTTGTAGCATTTCTAATATTATGTGTGGATAGCATATTGTTGATTGGAAATACTACATAATTTTTGGATAGCATAAAATGATACTTGAATAAGAATTTTTCAATGAAAGACCTCGGTGAAGCTGCATATATATATATTGGGCATCAAGATCAATAGAGATAGATCAAGACGCTTAATTGGACTTTCACAAAGCACATACCTTGATAAAGTTTTGAAGAAGTTCAAAATGGATCAGTCAAAGAAAGGGTTCTTGCCTGTGTTACAAGGTGTGATGTTGAGTCAGACTCAATGCCCGACCACTTCAGAAGATAGAGAGAAAATGGAAGTCATTCCCTATGCCTTAGTCATAGGTTCTATGATGTATGCAATGTTGTGTACCAAACCTGACATGTGCCTTGCTATAACTTCAGCAGGGAGGTACCAAAGTAATCCAGGAGTGGATCACTGGATGGCGGCCAAGAACATCCTGAAATACCTGAAAAGGACTAAGGATATGTTTCTCATTTATGGAAGTGACAAAGAGCTCGTCGTAAATGGTTACATCGATGCAAGCTTTGACACTGATCCGGATGAGTCTAAGTCACAAACCGAATACGTATTTATATTTAATGGTGGAGCTATCAGTTGGTGCAGTTCCAAGCAGAGTGTCGTGGCGGGATCTACTTGTGAAGCGGAGTACATAGCTGCTTCGGAAGCAGCAAATGAAGGAGTCTGGATGAAGGAGTTCATATCTGTCGGATTTCGGGTTCCGGTAGACCCTTGAGGTTCGAACACTGGGGTGCGCGTGGAGATTTCACCTCCTACTTACCTGCTCCCCCCCCGCCATGCTAGGATCTGACCTACGAAAAGAACAACACAAGGGACACAGGGTTTATACTGGTTCGGGCCACCGTTGTGGTGTAATACCCTACTCTAGTGTGTGGTGTGGTGGATTGCCTCTTGGGCTGATGATGACGAACAATACAAGGGAGAACAGCCTCGCGAGGGTCTGTTCTAGGCTGGGGCAATGAACTGCCGGGAGGAGTTCAGCTACCTTTCTATCTCTCTCTCTGCTTCCAACCCACCGACTTATCGAGAGCCCCTGCTATGTGGGTGGCTGGTCCTATTTATAGAGGCCCTGGTCCTCTTCCCAAATATCGAGCGGGAAGGGAGCCAACAATGGAGGGCTAATTTGAAGGGGGACAGCAAGCATCAGCTATCCTGACAAAAGTAGTCTTCGCCTGCATAAAGCTCTAGTGATGACGCCGTCTTGGGCTCCACGGTGACCTCCGTCTCGTAATCCTCCTGGTCTTGGTCTCGTTGCACCGAAATGGCAACCTTTGCCTGATGCCTCAGTACCCCGCGGCTGCGCTTGCCCCCTTTGCACCAAAGAGGAAAGGAGGACGCTGCGCGGGCTGGCACTCGCCTGGCGCCCCGAGTCGTCGTGGCTTGCGTCACGGACACCTCGTGAGGTACCCCGCCTTGATCCCTTCGCCTCCTCGTGAGCCAGCCTGACGAGGCCGTGCCTGAGGAAGCTCCGCGTAGTCCGCCCCGCGAGGCTTGGCCCCTCGCGAGGGTCTTGGGTTTGTGTTGATGAAGATGGGCCGTGCTGGGCCCGCCTTTGAGCCACGCCGCAGGCCGCAGGTAGGCATGTCTGGGGACCCCCGTTCCTAGAACGCCGACAGTAGCCCCCGGGACCAAGGCGCGCCCGGGCTTGGCCGTGCAGGGAGGCGGAAGGGCAAGAGCGAAGCGCTGGGGCCCTAACAGCCTGCGGCCTTAGGCGCCGCGCAGCGGTTGATTGGTCGTGGGCGGCACTATTCCCCCACGCCCTCCTTATTTTGCGCCACGCTAGGCGGACCCGTAGTCGTACACACCCGTTCCCTTTTCTGTTGCTCGAGTGTCCTCTGTCCTTCCTCCGCTCGAACTCCGGCTTCTGTTTTCAACCTGATCTCAAACCTTCCCCTCCCCCCCCGCTTCCCATCGCCATGGCTCCGACAAAGAAGGGGAGAGGGAAGAAACCCGTGTCTCCGCCTTGCCCGGCGCCGTTGGCGGCCCCTGTCGAGGGCTTGGGCAAGGTCAGCTTGGCTCTGTCCACCATCTTCAATGAATGCGCGAGGACGACGGCCTGGCCCGCGTCCCACTTCTCCATCGACAGGACAGCCACCGAAGTCCCATATCTTGCTGACACCCTGTGTGCAGGTCTGGTTCCTCCCTTTTCTGATTTCTTCAATGCCGTGCTTTCCCACTATCAGATCCACATGATGCATCTGAATCCTGAATCCATCACCCTCCTTTCGGTCTTCGCCTTTGTTTGCGAAGCTATGGTGGGCATCCCTCCCTCGGTTGCCTTGCCGCGCCACTTCTTCTTGTTGCATCTTGTCGACCCTACCCAATGCTGGGCGTGCGTGAGCTTCGTTGCCGCGTCTGAGACTGCGGCCTCTGGGATTGACTTCAAGCTCCCCCTGCCCGCGGTTGGGTTCCGGGAGCGGTGGCTGTATGTGGACGCAGGGGTGCCCAGCCCCCTGCTATCGGAGCCGACCTCACCTGCTGCCCCCAATTTGGTTGGGGCCAGGAGACGCTTGAGAGCCCCCGGCTCGTCTTCGTCTGGCGCCGCTTCACGCTCTTGAGGTCTCTTGGCGTGACAGCGCCCAAGGTGGTGAAGGAGTTCATGCTATGCCGCGTTGCTCCTCTTCAACGCCACTCTCGCCGGATGTGGGCCTTCCGCTGGCGCGAGGATCGTATGAGGCTCCAGGAAGAGGACCTGGCTCCTGAGGTGCTGAGGACGGCACTCTTGACCCTGGCTGGGGACCCCAACCCCGGCAGCGTCCGGCAGGGAGGGGCCTTGATGTACCTCTGCTATAGCAGGGGTGACTTTGTGAAGCAGATGCATGCATTTGATAAGTGGGGGCCGCGCCCCGCCGGCCTTCAGGGGCCTCGCAAGAACCCAGTGGTGGTGACTGCCCTTCCAGTCGGCCAAGGCGACTCATCCTCGAGTGGCGGAGCAGGGAGGCACGAGGTGCCAGAGGCCGAGGGGGCTCCCGGCACGGTGACAGCGCCGGGTGAGGCTCATGAGGAAGCAGCTCTTGGGGCCTGTGCCGCTGAGGCTGAGGGTGACAAGCAGCTGCCCTCGGTGCCTGCGACTGGGGCCCCTGAGGCTCCGGCTGCTTTTCTTGGGGGGCGATTGGCAGCGCACATCAGGCAGGCGCCCCTGCCGCAGATCGCCTTGATGCTCCATCTTCGTCGAAGGTTGATCCATGCGCTCAACTCTTGGGCCGGTTCCGCGTGGACTTCGGGGCTCTCCGGAAGAAAAGGGAGGCCCTGGGCGACGATTACCCTTGTCGCCTGTTGAAGCATAGGAAGTACTTCGCCACTGATGAGTAAGCCTTCTCCTTTCCCAGCTCCCGATCCTTCTGTTACTTGTACTGACCCTTGCTCCGCAGGCCCCTTCCAGCCGAGCTTGCGGAGACGGCTGAGGAGCCGTCCCTGTCGGATCTCGGGTTCCGGTAGACCCTTAAGGTCCGAACACTGGGGTGCGCGCGGGGATCACGTCCTCAACCTCCCCGGCTCACAAAGATCTAAACTACAAAAAGGATCACAGAAGAGACACAAGATTTATACTGGTTCGGGCCACCATTGTGGTGTAATACCCTACTCCAGTGTGTGTGGATGGATTGCCTCTTGGGGCTGGTGATGATGAACAATACAGGGAAGAACAGCCTCGCAAGGGTCTGTTCTTGGCTGGGGCGATGAACTGCTAGGAGGAGTTCAGTCGCCCTTCTCTCTCTCTCTCTTTCTCTCTGATTTCCGATCTTCGATCCGCTAACTGCCCGAACCGAACCCCTTGCTATGTGGGCGGCTGGTCCCGATTTATAGGGGCCCTGGTCCTCTTCCCAAATATCGAGCGGGAAGGGAGCCAACAATGGCGGGCTAATTTGAAGGGGGACAGCAAGTACATCTATCCTGACAAAAGGTGGTCTTCGCCTGCGAAAGGCTTAGCGGTGACGCCGCGCTGGGCTCCATGGTGACCTCCGTCTCGTAGTCCGCTTGGTCCTGGCCTTGTTGCACCGAAACGGCAACCTTTGCCTGATGCCTTCGTACTACGCGGCTGCGCTTGCCCCCTTTGCACCAAAGAGGAAAGAAGGACGCCGCGCGCGCTGGCACCCGCTGTCGGATTTCGGGTTCCGGCAGACCCTTGAGGTTCGAACATTGGGGTGCGCGCGGAAATCTCACCTTCAACCTCTCTGTCTCGATGGGATCTAAAGTACCAAAACAACTGCACGAAAGACACAAGATTTATACTGGTTCGGGCCACCGATGTGGTGTAATACCCTACTCGAGTGTGTGGTGGGTGGATTGCCCCCTGGGGCTAGTGAGGATGAACAATACAAGGAAGAACAGCCTCGCGAGGGTCTGCTCTTGGCTGTGGTGATGAACTGCTATGAAGAGTTCAGTCACCCCCCCTCTCTCTCTCTCTCTCAGATCCCGGACCGAACGACCAGGAACCGAACAACCCAACGAACCAAAAATCGAACCCCCTGCTATGTGGGTGGCTAGCACTATTTATAGAGGCCCTGGTCCTCTCCCCAAATATTGAGCGGGAAGGGATCCAACAATGGTGGGCTAATTTGAAGGGGGACAACAAGTACATCTATCCTGACAAAAGCAGTCTTCGCCTGCCAAAGGCTCTGGTGATGACGCCGCGCTGGGCTCCATGGTGACCTCCGTCTCGTAGTCCTCCTGGCCTTGGTCTCATTGCACCGAAGTGGCAACCTTTGCCTGATGCCTCGGTACTCCGCTGATACGCTTGCTCCCTTTGCACCAAAGAGGAAAGAGGGACGCTGCGTGCGCTGGCACCCGCCTGGTGCCCCGTGTCGTCATGGCTTGCGTCATAGGTACCTCGCGAGGTACCCCGCCTTGAACTCTCCGCCTCCTCGCGAGCCAGCCTGATGAGGCTGTGCCTGAGGATGCGCCGTGTCGTCCGGCTCGCGAGGCTTGGCCCCTCGCGAGGGTCTTGATCCTCATGTTGATGAAGATGGGCCGCGCTGGGCCCCCACTTGAGCCATGCCGTAGGCCCCAGGCAGGCAAGTCTGGGGACCCCCGTTCCCGGAACACCGACAGTAGCCCCCGGGCCCTAGGCGCGCATGGACTTGGCCGTGCCAAGAGGCGAAAGGGCAAGGGCGAAGCGCCGCGGGCCCTAACAGCCTGCGGCCTTGGACGCCACGTGGCGGTTGATTGGACGTGGCGCCTCCGCTTCCCCATGATGCCTTGGTGATCGTGCGAGTTGGACAAGTCCCTGCAAGTAGAACGTGTTATGATTACCTGTGATCATGGAGACCGCCGGTTGGCCTTCGCCGGCTATAAGTACGGCACCGCTCGTGCCCGTCAAGTCCATCTCCTCTTGCTCTCTCCTTCGCCTCGGTTCTTGCTCCGTCTTGGTGTGATGGCTCCAATTCGCCGATTCTCTGTAGCGGAGAAGGGAAAGGCTCCTCGAGAAGGGCTAGACCCTCTCTCGCCGAAGAAGTGACTCGCCCATTGCAGCCGGGACGATGAGGACGACCCAGTGGTGGCGAGGCCCCGGGGCGAGCGGGCTCCGCCGGGGTTCCTGCTGCCCTTGTACGCCCACGTCGAGGGCCCCGGAGGTGCCAATGCTGATCCCCGCGGTCAGCGCCGTCGTCGGCGCCGTCGGGTTGTGAAGGCGTGGGTGGTTCCTCCTGGAGTCCATGCCGAGGGCTCCTCCCACGAGTTTGTGCTCCACGTCGTCACTCCTCTTCAGTCCTGGATCCGCCTTCCTCCCTTCTTCGCCTCCGTGGTTCTTCCAGGGGGGGCCTATGGATTTCCAGCTGCAGCACGCCGACTGCGGCGCCCCCGCGATCGAGGCCGAGGTCGTCGTCGCTGCCCCGCGGTCTACATGTCCCGCGGCTGGAGGGAGATTGCCCGGATCTGCAGGGAAAGAGGCGCCTTCACGGTCCACCTGGAGTATGACGGCGCGGCGGTGGTGTTCCTCAAGGTCTTCGACGCGATCGGGCCCCGGCTGGAGTGCTGTCGCGGGAGAGGCGACCAGGACCTCGCCCTGGTGAGGGCTAGGCCCATCGACCGCCCCCTTGGCAGTGGCGCCCAAGGGTCCAGCGGCTCCAGCGGAGGCTACATGACTCCGGAGACGAGCGACGATAGCTACGAGCCCCCGAGCCACCGTCGCTCCTGGAGCAGGGCGGACGCGTCAGGCCGTTGCCAACCCTGATCTGGATGGAGTTGGCGCCGGTGCCTGACGGCCCACTGTTGATGATGGCATCTTCTGTAGGAGCCCGTGTAGTTAGCACTCCTTAGGATCCGTTCCCTGCGAGGAATCAAAATGTGCCCCATGGGGGCTTGTAAGGTGTCTGTAATCCTGTTTGTTAATATGTATGACCTTTTGCCATGGATTCGTGTGAGTTGCTGATTCTTGAAGATGCTTTACGAGAGCGGCTTGGACAGCCCGCTTGTTGGTGACGAGGATGGCCCCGCCAAGCTGCTTCCCTTCCTGGTCAAGGCTCTTGAGGACATCGTCCTCGGCATCAGCCCCGCGGCCGAGGCCGAGGCGCACATCCTGTCTTCTGCCGCGCTGACACGGGTCTTCGCCCACGTCTACCTCCGCGATCCCAGCACCAACCTCGACGCCCTGCTGGAACCGGTGAGCGGTGAGGGTGCTGCTGCCGCTGTCGAAGCCGTGAAGGGGCGCGCGGAGGCGCTACCGGAGAAGTTCCGGGCCTTCAGCACCAGGCCGAAGCAAGGCGCTGCCGACCCCGCTGTTCCACAAGGCGGAACCAGCGCCGATGAGTGACTCCGTCCCATCCCTGCTCTTCTTTAGGTTCCTGCACATGCATCATGCCTCGGGGAGGCATTTAAACTTGCGTTTGGTATTGAGATTGACAGTATGGACTGTAATATTTGCTTTTAAGTTCCTTGGATTTTATGCTTTTCTTCCCTACTTGCTTGTGTTCTACGCCGGCAGGGCCCGGCCCCGCGCATGCCTCACCCAGCATCAGCCCCGACCGGAAACTAGGACGGGACCAAAGGAGTGAGGGGCCACGTGACAAGTTAGGCTCCTGAGTCGCGATGCTCAGGAGTCCCCTTTGGCGCTCGAACAACAAGTAGGGAAGCGTGATGTAGGCGTGTTTTCCGTTCTACGTCTGCAGAGCCCAACCCCGCGCGTACCTCACCCAGCATAGCCTTTCAGAACTAAGGAGTGAGGGGCTACAAAGCCAGTTAGGCTCCTGAGTCGCGATGCTCAGGAGTCCCCCTTGACGCGCGAACAGCGGGTGATGAGGCGAGATGTAAGCGTGGTTGCCGTTCTACGTCTGCAGAGCCCGGCCCCGCGCGTACCTCACCCAGCATAGCCTTTCGGAACTATGGAGTGAGGGGCTATGGGACCAGTTAGGCCCCAGGGTCGCGATGCCCGGGGGTCCCCCTTGACGCGCAAATGGCCTTCGTACCTTGGCTCCGCTCAGGGAGAGACGCGCGGCGAACCAGGCCTGAGGGGCCTAGCTGGGCGGCGTACGTCTGGGCGTGACCCAGCCGTAGCCCCCGTGCCCAGCCCCCTCGCGCGGCGCTCCCGAGGGGAGGCGTTGCGATGAGGCCAGCCACTGAGCTCTGGGCTCCCTGAGGTTACCGCGGCCTGGAGGCCACCCTTAGTTGTTTATCACCAGCGCGGAGCATAGCGCTTCCGTATGTGTACGGGCATAGCCGCTCCTCCGCAGTGTCATCAGCCAGCGCGGAGCATGGTGCTTCCACTGGTACGTGGGAGGGGGCATCCCCTCCGGGAGGAACCCCCGGGGCGTATACAGCCCCGCCCTGACACATGACCGGCACGGTAGAGCTAGGTGAGGTGTATCTGGGCACCCGTGAGCCAGCGCGGGACTCACGAGGCCCTACCTCTAGGCGGGTTGCGCCCGGCACTCGGCCATATCTTGAGATGTGTCCCTGCAAAATTTGGTTAGGTGCCGGTACTCTACATCCTCGGGTCCCGGCCCTCGAGCTTGTCTCAGCCGTCGCTGGTATGCCAGGTCGCGATGCCATGGACAAGGCTAGAGGGTGAGGGCTGGAGAGCTAGTAAGAGCCCTGAGTCGCGATGCTCAGGCACCCCCCCTTTAACATGCAAGTGGCCGACATGGGAAGAGAAGATGCTGCGGACAGGCTCCATGCAGCTAAGCGTGATAGGCAATGCATAGTTGGAAATAAACACTAGGGCGATACACGCCGCTGGGTCTGGCCCGAACGGCTTGGGGGTGATGCAGCCCGAGGGGCGCCCCCAACAAGGCAAACTAACGACGGAAAGATAAATGCAGATACATGCCGCGGGGACGGACCCACGCGGCCTGGGAGTGATGCAACCCTGGGAGGGTGCTCCCAGCTGAGAACAGAACTTGAAAGATGTCACCTGAGGATGTCGTCAGCGTAGTGGCGTTGGTGTAGCAGACTTGACGGGCTGCAGAAGCAGATCCTCACGAGCCCCCAGGCCCTGGGGCCTCGGGAGGCTCCGGAGGCACTGGTGGCTCCTTGCGAGCTGTCTCCACTTCCGCCAGAGCCGCGGAACGCCTGTCTTCCTGAGCCTCCGCGATGCCCCTCATGAGGCGCTGGTACGCCACAGCCATCCTCGGCAGGCCATAAGGCATGCGAACATAGCTATGGGGTGGACCTCCGCAATGCCCCACTTGCGAGGGCCAGAGGCGCTCCGTTGTGGCGATTTGATTGAGCCCTGGTACGTCGACGCAGACGCGCAGCCCACCATCCTTGCCTGGATGTGGGGCCACGGCTGGCAAGCGGCGGCAACCTCTCATGATCCTTGTCTCCTGCAGCTCTTGAATGGCCTCGTCAATGAACTCTTGCTGGTCTGATCTTCCTCGCCTGGCACCCTCTCAAGGGAAACGTGCTGCGAAGCACGCCTCCACATGGTGCCCAAGCGCCTCCCTCGTGACCCTGGCTAGGTCGGTGGCCCTCCAGGTGAGAGCCCCCGAGCCCTGCCTGAGGAGGGCGCCAGGCGCGCTTTCCTATGCGATGGATGGAGGGCCCTCCTGAGGAGGCACGGGCCCTGAGGGGCCTGCCTCCTGAGGGGCTGAGCCTAACGACGTCTTCTTCTTCTTGGGGGTGGTCTCAGGAAGCCTCCTGCTTCTGTCATCTGGGTCTTCTAGTGATACAGCCCGAAAGGCTCGCTCCAGGGAACACACTGCATCTCTCTCTTCACAGGGCACAGTGATGACACCGCCACTTCATGGCATCTTGAGAATGTTGTAGCCGTGGTGGGTCACGGCCATGAACTTGGCCAGCGCTGGGTACCCGAGGATGGCGTTGTACGGCAGGCGGATGTGGGCGACGTCGAAGTCGATGAGCTCGGTGCGGTAGTTGCTGCGGGCCCCGAAGGTGACAGGGAGGCGGACCTTCCCGATCGGGACTGTGGAACCGTCGGTGATCCCGAAGAAAGGACTGGTTGGCTGAAGCTGGTCATAGGGCACTTGGAGGTTGTTGACTGTTTCCACGGACAGGACGCTGAGCCCTGCCCCACCATCGATGAGGGTCTTGGTGACCTGCACGTTGCTGATGACCGGGGAGCAAAGCATCGGGAGGACTCCCGCAGTGGCTGCGCACTTGAGCTGGTCTGCCAAGCTGAATGTGATGGGGCACGCCGACCACCTGAGGGGGCGCGTTGCTTAGAGCTTGGGGAGAACTGCATTCACTTCGCGGGTAAACTGCTTGAAGATACGTTGGGAGGCTGGGGCTTGAGCTCCGCCCAGGATGCAGGCGATCGCGCGTTGCTCCTGGAAGCCCCCAGCCCCCTCGTCTTGATGGCGGTCTTCATTCCTTCTTGGTGGAGGCGGCAGCGGGGGTAGGCCAGCATTGCCATGAGGGCGATCCTCATGAGGCTAGTCGCGCCACCCCTGGCGCGGGCCGCGGTCTTCCCAGTGCCCTGGGTTTCTTCCTCCTCCTCGGCCATAGCCCCGGTCAGCATGGTCAGGGCGACGGCCGATCCTTCCTTCTCGCACGGCGCGGAGCTCTTGACATTCATTGGTGTTGTGGGTGTGGAGGTCATGGTACACACAGTACTGGCTGCCTCTGGAGGGTTCGGGCAGATCTTTGCCCCGCTTGGTGTCTGGTTCGGCTGCGAGCACGGCAGCCCCCTTGCGCTTCACGTCCTTGGCCTTGGGCTTCTTCTCTTCTAGGTCCGCGGCAGGCAGCTCGAGGAGGGAGAGACGTCCCTCCTCAGCCCTGGCGCACTTGTTCGCCAAGTTGAACAGCTCCAGGGAGGTGCAGAGGTCTTCGTGCATCGCCAGCCCCTCCTTCATCTTGACGTCACGCACGCCGTCAGAGAAGGCGTAGATAATGGCCTCCTCTGACACCCTGGGGATCTTGAGGCGCGCACTGTTGAAGCGTTGGATGTACTTCTGCGGGGTCTCTTCGGGTTGTTGCTTGATGTGGCACATGTCGCTCACGGCAGGCGGCCGGTTGCGAGTACCTTGGAAGTTGGCGATGAAGCAGGCGCGCATCTGGTCCCAGGAGGAGATCGTGCCTGGAGCCAGATTCAGGAGCCAGGTTCGAGCTCCTTCCTTGAGCGCCATGGGGAACCAGTTCACCATGACCTTTTCATCCCCGTCGGCAGCCTCGATACCCAGCTCATAGAGCTGGAGGTGTTCCGCGGGCTCAGTTGTGCCGTCGTAGCGAGGAGGCAGGTCGGGCTTGAACTTGCCAGGCCACGCGACGCTGCGCAGGTCAGTGGTGTAGGCGTGGCAGCCCACGGTGGCCACGAAAGGCCTCGGTTGGTGGAGAGCTTGGTCTTGAGGGTCCCCACGTGCTGTAGCTAGGAGCAGGGCGGGGTCTTGACGTGCCGGAGCTAGAGCAGGGTCGCGGCGTGCCGGAGCAGGGAGCGCCCTGGCAGCCCCCTGCGGGCAAGGGATTTCTTGGCAGCTTCACTCTTGCTGCGCTGGCGCCTGACGGAGCGGGTTCCGCCCAGGGACCAAGCGCCTTGGAGCCACGGCATCTTCTTGGAGAGGAGGAGCCTGGTGCGCCTCCGGAGCTTCGTTGCCCGCGCGGGGCGGAGTGCGGCGCAGAGGGACCGACGGTGTGGAAGAGCCCCCTGCGGCGCGGACCAGCTCGGCGACGCGGTCGAGCCATTCTTCATAGACGTCATCGACGGGACGGTAGCGCAGGAGCTCGTTTGCCGCGAGGAGCGCAGCTCGAGCTTCCAAGGGTGCGCGGAGCGCGCGGGACGAAGAGCCAGCTGGTGCGAGTGACGGAGTGGTGGTGCGGCCGTCTTGCCGCATGGACGGGTGCGGAGACGATGCCTGCTGCTCGCCCCCCGCCGGGCCGGTGGCGGCGTTGACGGCGGGCGACGGGGAACGACGAGGACGCCCACCGACGGGGGCCGTCTGGGCGACGCGAGAAGCGATAGCGGCCCGGCGCTCGGCGCGGGCTCGACGAGCGTCAGACATGGACGCGACGGTCGGAGGAGAGCGGAGCGGTGGAAGACGAATTCCGGCGCACCCCCTACCTGGCGCGCCAAATGTCGGATTTCGGGTTCCGGCAGACCCTTGAGGTTCGAACACTGGGGTGCGCGCGGAAATCTCACCTTCAACCTCTCCGTCTCGATGGGATCTAAACTACCAAAAGAACTGCACGAAAGACACAAGATTTATACTGGTTCGGGCCACCGATGTGGTGTAATACCCTACTCCAGTGTGTGGTGGATGGATTGCCTCCTTGGGCTGGTGAGGATGAACAATACAAGGAAGAACAGCCTCGCGAGGGTCTGCTCTTGGCTGTGGTGATGAACTGCTATGAAGAGTTCAGTCACCCTCTCTCTCTCTCTCTCAGATCCCAGACCGAACGACCAGGAACCGAACAACCCAACGAACCAAAAACCGAACCCCCTGCTATGTGGGTGGCTAGCCCTATTTCTAGAGGCCCTGGTCCTCTCCCCAAATATTGAGCGGGAAGGGATCCAACAATGGCGGGCTACTTTGAAGGGGGACAGCGAGTACATCTATCCTGACAAAAGCAGTCTTCGCCGGCCAAAGGCTCTGGTGATGACGCCGCGCTGGGCTCCATGGTGACCTCCGTCTCGTAGTCCTCCTGGCCTTGGTCTCGTTGCACCGAAGTGGCAACCTTTGCCTGATGCCTCGGTACTTCGCTGATACGCTTGCTCCCTTTGCACCAAAGAGAAAAGAGGGACGCTGCGCGCACTGGCACCCGCCGGGTGCCCCGTGTCGTCATGGCTTGCGTCATAGGTACCTCGCGAGGTACCCCGCCTTGAACTCTCCGCCTCCTCACGAGCCAGCCTGACGAGGCTGTGCCTGAGGATGCGCCGTGTCGTCCGCCTCACGAGGCTTGGCCCCTCACGAGGGTCTTGAGCCTCGTGTTGATGAAGATGGGCCGCGCTGGGCCCCCACTTGAGCCACGCCGCAGGCCGCAGGCAGGCAAGTCTGGGGACCCCCGTTCCCAGAACGCCGACACCCGCCTGGTGCCCTCGATCATCATGGCTTGCATCACGGGCACCTCGCGAGGCACCCCGCCTTGATATCTCTGTCTCCTCGTGAGCCAGCCTGAGGAGGCTGCGCCCGAGGATGCGCCGTGTCGTCCGCCTCGCGAGGTTTGGCCCCTCGTGATGGTCTTGAGTCTTGAGCTTGATGAAGATGGGCCGTGTTGGGCCCCTATGCGAGCGCAGGCCGCAGGCCGCAAGCAGGCAAGTCTGGGGACCCCCGTTCCTAGAACACCGACAGTAGCCCCCGGGCCCGTGGAGCGCATGGGCTTGGCCGTGCCGAGAGGCGAAAGGGCAAGGGCGAAGCACCGCGGGCCCTAATAGCCTGCGGCCTTGGACGCTGCGTGCCGGTTGACAGGACGTGGGCGGCACTGTTCCCCCCACGCGCCCTTATTCTGCGCCTTGTCAGGCGGACTTGTGGTTGCACACAACCGCTCCCCTTCTTGTTGCTCGGGCGTCTCCTGCTCTTCCTTCCTTCGCACGACGGATCCCGCCTCCAATCCAATCTCAATTCTTCCCCCTCCTTCCCATCGCCATGACTCCGACGAGGAAGGAGAGACGGGAGAAATCCATGCCTTCGTCTTGTGTGCCGCCATCGGTGGCCCCCGCCGTCGGCCAGCCGACCATACTCAACCAAGAGTGCCTGGGTAGGGACAGCTTGGCCCTGGCCTCTGTCTTCAAGGAGTGCGGGAAGACGACGGCTTGGCCCGCGTCCCACTTCTCCATCAGTAGGATAGCAACCGAGGTTCCATGTTTCACCGACGCCTTGTGGGCGGGTCTGGTTCCCCCCTTCTCCGATTTCTTCAATGCCATGCTCTCCCATTATCAGATCCACTTGATGCATCTAAGTCCTGAGTCCATCACCCTTCTTTCGATCTTCGCCTTCGTTTGCGAAGCCATGGTGGGCATCCCTCCTTCGGTGGCCTTGCTGCGCCACTTCTTCTCACCGCGTCTTGTCGACCCCTCCCATCGCTGGGCATGCGTGAGCTTTGCTGCCGAGCCTGCGACCGAGGCCTCTGGGATTGACTTCAAACTCCCCTAGCCCGCGGTTGGGTTCCGCGAGCGGTGGTTGTACGTGGACGCGGGGGTGCCCAGCCCCCTGCTATCGGAGCCAACCTCGCCTGCTGTCCCCAATTCGGGTTGGGGCCAGGAGACGCTCAAGAGCCCCTGGCTCGTCTTCGTCTAGAGCCGCTTCACGTTCCCGAGGAAGCTTGGCGTGACAGCGCCCAAAGTGGTGAAGGAGTTTTTGTTGTGTCGCGTCACTCCCCTACAATGCCACTTTCACCGGATGTGGGCCTTCCGTGGAAGCGAGGATAACATGAGGCTCCAAGAGGAGGACCTGGCTCCGACGGTGTTGAAGTCGACGCTCTTGACCTTAGCCGGTGATCTCAACCCCGGCAACATCCGGCAAGGAGGGGCCCTGCTGTACCTCTGCTAGAGCAGGGCCGACTTCGTGAAGCAGCTGCCTGTCTTCGATGAATGGGGGCTGCGCCCGGCCGGCCTCCAGGGACCTCACGAGAACCCGGTGGTGGTGACTGCCCTGCCAACCGGCCATGGCGGCTCCTCCTCAAGTGGTGGAGCAGGCAGGCAGGAGGTGCCTGAGGCCGAGGGTGCCCCTGAAGAGGTGGCAGCGCCGGGTGGCGCTCACGAGGGGACAGCTCCTGAGGCCCGCGCCGCTGCGGTTGAAGGTGTCAAGCGGCCGCTCCCGGCACCTAGGGCTGAGGCCTCGGACGCCCCGGCCCCGTCTTCTGGAGAGGCAATGGAAGGCAGGCGCCAGGCAGACGCCCCTGACGCGGACCGCCCTGACGCTCCATCCTCGCGGCAGGATGATCCTTGTGCTCTTCGCTTGGGCCGCTTTCACGTGGACTTCGAGGCCCTTCGGAGGAAGAGGGAGGCCCTTGGTGACGACTTCCCTTGTCGTGCGCTGAAGTGCAGGAAGTACTTCGCCACTGACGAGTAAGTCTTCTTCCTCTCAGGCTCCTGATCCCCTCGCTGCTTCCACTGATCCTTGCTCTGCAGGCCCCTCCCGACCGACCTCGCGGAAATCGCCGAGGCGCCGTCTCCCTTAGCTTCGTCCCCTCTACTGTCTTCAAGTGCTCCGAGCAGCTCTGCCCTGGTGGTGAGGGCGTCTAAAGGAGTGGACCATCCTGAAGTGCATCATGGCCCTTCATTCCCCGCGCTTCTCCTTCGCGGGCCTTCTCAGGGGATAGCCAGTCTGTCGGGTGCCTCCCGTCTGATCTTGGACTGCGACTGGTTGAAGCGCCTCCTACGCTCTTCATCTGGAGGCGGGCTGGCCCTTGGTCGGGCTTCTGGTGTGACGCGCCTGGCCATCGCGAGGGCGCCAGCCCCCAGTCCCCTGCCCGGAGGGGGAACAATGATTCATGGCCCCCGGCGCTTGCTTGGTGCGGATGACGGTGTGGAAGATGTGCTTGAGCGCGCCCGGGAGCGCCGCGCCCACCGCCAAGGGTTCCTTCGAAGAGCGGCCGACGTGGTGAACTTGCTTGGGGAGGAGCTCGCTGATGAAGACACGAGCCTGGAGGCCGAGGGCCTGCGCCTAGCTATGGGGAGGCGCGATCTGGAGGCCGCCGTCACCCTCGTGCGCCGCCAACGCGCCCTCGATGATGAAGAGGCGAAGGCGGCGCTAGAGGCCTCTCGAGTGGCCCACTTCCAGGCCATCGAGGAGGCCCGGAGAGCTGACGGGTGGCGAGAGGCAGCAGAGGAGCGGGCTCACGAGCTCCTGGCCCGATGCCACTCGCTGGAGGAGCAAGCGGAGCTGCGCGAGGCAGCCCTTGCGTCGATGGAGGTGGCTTCCGGTGACCCAGCCGAGCTCCAGAGGCGCGAAGAAGCATTGACGCTGGAAGCCGACGAACGCACTCGCGAGTACGAGCGGCTGGAGACGAGGGAGCGCCTATTGACGCAGGCAGAATATGATGTCGCTGCGCCGGAAGCGCGTGTCCTGGAGGAGGTTTGCCGTCGGGTGCCGGCGGCGCGCCAAGGCCTCGAACGAGAGTTCGAGGGGAAGCTGGGGATGATCCGGGTCGAAGCCGAGGGCAGAACCACAGCCCCTGAGGGTCCAACGCAATGAGGCGATGCGGCAGGCCGACGCCTCCTGAGCCGCCCTTGAGGCAGCGCAAAAGGAGTTGGCTGCCTCCCAGGCCGAGGTGCTCCGTCTTCGCCGGCAGAAGGAAGAGGCCGAGGCCGTTGAGCGCCAGAACGCTGATGAAATACGCAAGCGGCGACTCCTGGAGCATGCGCATGGACCCATGCTCACCATGCTCAGGGAGAGGGCTAATGTGGCCTTAGGCAACATCTATGAGGCGTCCGTCGGCGAACCGCACACAATCAATTATGCCGGTAACTTGCAGTTCTTCACCGCCGTGGTGACGCGGCTGGAGGCACGGTCGGTCAGGGCCGACAGGTTGGTGGAGGAGAGGAGCCGCGCCCTGCTCAAGCACGCCTTTTCCCGTGTCTTCAGCCATCTCCAGAACATGAATCCCCGCTTCGATTTGGACGCCGTCCTCGCCCCAGTCTCCCAGGCCGTCCGAGATGACTTAGCGCGCTGGGTGGAGGATAACGTGGACGCCCTTATCAGGGCCTTCGCTTCGGACGACGGCGATGTGGTCGTGGGTGCTGACGAGGACGGCGCGGCGAGCGGCCCTGACGCTGCTGGCAGTGACGCAGGCGGCGATGGCGAGCTCGGCGACTCTGACGAAGGCTCAGGAGGTGCCTCCGGGGACGCATTGGGGGATTGGTCTGACTGAGTGCGTATCACTCCTGTCTTTTTCGCCCTGCATGAATAGAACCCAGGCTTTTGACCTGGCGGCTTGTCAGAGCATTTTGGGAGGGGAAGCCCCTCATGTAAAAACCTGTGTCCATCATATCAGTTGTAATCAAATTGCGCTCGTGCCTGACAGTGGGCTGGTTTACCTTTGCCTCATGCTGGTTCAGAGGCGGCCTGCAGGAGGGCGCAACGCCTTGGGCGCTTTCTAGTTGGGTCCTCAGGATGTGAGATCATCGCTGATGAGAAGCTTCTCATGCATTGGCCTTCTCCCGAGCGCAATGACTTCACATGCACTCGCCCTGCTTCACAGGCTCTGGGCCTTCTCCTCGAGCGCGAGAGCTTCATAGGCGCTCGCCTTGCTTCACAGGCTCTGGGCCTTTTCCTCGAGCGCGAGAGCTTCATAGGCACTCGCCTTTTTTCACAGGCTCTGGGCCTTTTCCTTAGCGCGAGAGCTTCACAGGCGCTCGCCTTGCTTCACAGGCTCTGGGCCTTTTCCTCGAGCGCGAGAGCTTCACAGACACTCGCCTTGCTTCACAGGCTCTGGGCCTTTTCCTCGAGCGCAAGAGGTTCACAGGCACTCGCCTTGCTTCACAGGCTCTGGGCCTTTTCCTTAGCGCGAGAGCTTCACAGGCGCTTGCCTTGGTTCACAGGCTCTGGGCCTTTTCCTTAGCGCGAGAGCTTCACATGCACTCGCCTTGCTTCACAGGCTCTGGGCCTTTTCCTCGAGCGCGAGAGCTTCATAGGCACTCGCCTTGCTTCACAGGCTCTGGGCCTTTTCCTTAGCGCGAGAGCTTCACGGGCGCTCGCCTTGCTTCACAGGCTCTGGGCCTTTTCCTCGAGCGCGAGAGCTTCACAGGCGCTCGCCTTGCTTCACAGGCTCTGGGCCTTTTCCTCGAGCGCGACAGCTTCACAGGCCCTCGCCTTGCTTCACAGGCTCTGGGCCTTTTCCTTAGCGCGAGAGCTTCACAGGCACTCGCCTTGCTTCACAGGCTCTGGGCCTTTTCCTTGAGCGCGAGAGCTTCACACGCACTCGCCTTGCTTCACAGGCTCTGGGCCTTTTCCTCGAGCGCGAGAGCTTCACAGGCACTCGCCTTGCTTCACAGGCTCTGGGCCTTTTCCTTAGCGCGAGAGCTTCACAGGCACGCGAATATCCTCCCGAGGGGAAGTAACAGCGGCAGTCTGGGTTGCGCACGAGCCAGGCCTGTCCCGACTCGCGAGGGCTCGTGAGGGGAGGCAGCTGTGACGGAGCGGTGACCAGAACGCGAGAAACGGCTCGAGCGAGAATAAGCACCCCTTCCCCAAACACACGCAAATCTCAAATTCGAATCCAACGTAAATCCAGTGGGGGAAAGCAATAGCCAAAGGGAAAGGCAACAAAAAGCAGACAAAAAGCCGTGTCCGGCACCTAATCTAGTCTTCGACGTCTTCTCACCATCACGGAGCTAAGTGCTGTCCACTGGGCGTGGGAGGGACCCCAGGGCCTGAGGCTGGCACCCCTGAGACTCCGGGGCGTGTACAGCCCAACTCATTATTATGTGAGAGTGTCACGGGGCAGCGAGCTTCACAGGCACTGGGCCTTCTTCACAGGTACTGGCCTTGCTTCATACGCCAGACAAGGGCCCCGCCTTGCGCCACACTCTAGTGCCATCAGCAATGACCGGAACCCAGGACGCCGCCCGATGGGGTAGAGCGGTCGCCAGCGGTTCCCCCGACGACCACGGGTCCTCTGCCAGGGGCAGGCCCTGAGGCACCTCCCCAGCAGAGGGCCTACCTCCTGAGAACGCCTTGCTCCAAACGCCGCGGTGGTGATGTCAGATCCCGGCCCCTCCCTTGCAGCCCCCTGCACCCTCCTCCCGAGGGGTGGGAGACTGTAGGAGTGGGGCAGCCACTCGCCGCGGCGACCTGCACCTCCTGCGATCCATGGTTAGCGCATACCTGCCCCTGAAGAGTTAGCGGCGCCCGGTGATCGCTGCCTCCAGCGTGGCCAGCGGGCCCATCCCGGAGCTCCTGGAAGGGCTCGGCTTCCATTACCTTGTCGCCCCAGCCCGGGCCGAGGAGCGAGCCTTGTCCGTCCTCGTGAGGGTGTCCTTGGTCCATCATGAGGGGCACGTACTCTCCTGTCGCCGCCATCCCGTATGCCATGCCGTGACGCCCCGCATGCCATGCGGCCCCACCTGTCATGCCTGCTATGGGGTGGCAACGCGGCCGCCCTCTGGGGCCGCGGGTCGCGTCGAGTCCCTCTCCATCGCGGGCCGGGGGCGGGGGCAGCGCCGCCACCGGTCCGGTGCTGACAGCTTCACTGGTGTCGGAGTAGCCTTGGAGCCCGCGGGCGCGCACGGAGCCCCGTGCTGGTCGCTCTGAGCTTGAGATGGGATCTGGGTGGAGAAGGGGTGAGCCCCCGAGGCGGCGAAGCCCAGGAGCTCCGCCACTCGCTCCAGCAGTACGTCGCGGCCGCCCTCCAGCAGCCTGCACCGCAGCAGCTCCCGGGCCACCGTGAGCGCCGCCCTCGAGTTCGCCTGCTCCCGGCGGGTGTATGGTGTCGTTGTCGCAGCGTGATTCGAGGCCCTTGCTGCCGACCGAGCCTGCCATGGCGTAAGAGTTGCCGAAGTCTGTCCGCATCGCCCGCGGCCCGCAGCGCCCTGCAGACAGCGAGCTGCCTGGGGCGCGGGGTCGCCCGAGGCGGGCGGTTCTGCGCGTTTCGGCCACACAGCCCACGGGTCGGGGTTGCCCTCCTGGTCGCCGGGCATGGTGATGAAGACGCGACGGGGCACGGAGTGGTGGAAGACGAACTCCGGCGCACCTCTACCTGGCGCGCCAAATGTTGGATCTCGGGTTCCGGCAGACACTTAAGGTTCTAACACTGGGGTGCGCGCAAAGATCACGTACTCAACCTCCCCGGCTCACAAAGATCTAAACTACTAAAAGGATCACACAAGAGACACAAGATTTATACTGGTTCGGTCCACCATTGTGGTGTAATACCCTACTCCAGTGTGTGGTGGATGGATTGCCTCTTGGGGCTGGTGATGATGAACAATACAGGGAAGAACAGCCTCGCGATGGTCTGTTCTTGGCTGGGGCGATGAACTGCTAGGAGGAGTTCAGTCGCCCTTCTCTCTCTCTCTTTCTCTCTGATTTCCGATCTTCGATCCGCTAACTGCCCGAACCGAACCCCTTGCTATGTGGGCGGCTGGTCCCTATTTATAGGGGCCCTGGTCCTCTTCCCAAATATCGAGCGGGAAGGGAGCCAACAATGGCGGGGTAATTTGAAGGGGGACAGCAAGTACATCTATCCTGACAAAAGGTTGTCTTCGCCTGCGAAAGGCTCAGCGGTGACGCCGCGCTGGGCTCCATGGTGACCTCCGTCTCGTAGTCCGCTTGGTCCTGGTCTTGTTGCACCGAAACGACAACCTTTGCCTGATGCCTCGGTACTACGCGGCTGCGCTTTCTCCCTTTGCACCAAAGAGGAAAGACGGACGCCGAGCGCGCTGGCACCCGCCTGGTGCCCTCGATCGTCATGGCTTGCATCACGGGCACTTCGCGAGGCACCCCGCCTTGATATCTCCGTCTCCTCGCGAGCCAGCCTGAGGAGGCTGCGCCCGAGGATGCGCCATGTCGTCCGCCTCATGAGGCTTGGCCCCTCGCGAGGGTCTTGAGTCTTGAGCTTGATGAAGATGGGCCGTGTTATGCCCCCATGCAAGCCACGCCGCAGGCCGCAGGCAGGCAAGTCTGGGGACCCCCGTTCCCAGAACGCCGACAGTCCCCTTTGGCTTCGCCCCCTCCAGCGTCCTTGAGCGCTCCGAGCAGCGGAGCCCTTGTGGCGAGGGCTATCGAAGAGGCGAACCATCCCGAGGCGCATCGTGGCCCCGCGCACTTCGCGATCCTCCTTCGCGGTCCTTCTCGTGGCATAGCCAGCCTGCCATGGGCTTCTCGCCTGGTCGTGGACTGCGATTGGCTGAGGCGCTTCCTGCGCTCTTCTCCTGAGGACGGGCTGGCCCCAGGCCGGGCTTCCGACGCGGCATGCCCGGCCGTTGCGAGGGTGCTAGCCCCCAGCCTGGAGGGGGAGTGCTGACTCGCGGCCCCCGGTGTTTGCTTGGGGCAGATGTTGGTGTGGAAGACGTGCTCGAGCGTGCGCGGGAGCGTCGCGCTCTCCGCCAAGGATTCCTTCGAAGGGTGACTGACGCCGTGAGCCTGCTTGGTGAGGAGCTTGCTGATGAAGACGCGCGCCTTGAGGCCAAGGGCCTGCGCCTGGTTGCAGAGAGGCACGAGCTGGAGGGCTCCGTCGCCATTGCGCGCCGTCAGCGTGATCTTGATGAAGCAGAGGCCAAGGCATCGTTGGTGGCCTCTCGGGAGGTCCGGCCTCGGGCCGCTGAGGAGGCTCGGGAAGCTGACCGGCGGCGAACGGCTGCGGAGGAGCGGGCTCGGGAGCTCCTGGCCTGGTGCCACTCGCTGGAGGAGCAGGTGGAGCTGTGTGAGGCAGCCCTCGCGTCGATGAAGGTGGCCTCTGGCGACTCAGCCGAGCTCCAGAAGCGTGAGGAGGCACTGACGCTGGAAGCTGCCAAACGTGCCCGCGAGTACGAGCGTCTGGAGACGAGGGAGCGCTTGGTGACGCAGGCGGAGGACGATGTCACTGCACAGGAAGCCCGTGTCCTGGAGGAGGTCGGACGTCGGGTGGCGATGGCACATTTGAACCTCGAGCACGAGTCCGAGGAGAAGCTGGGGTTGATCCGGGCCGAAGCCGAAGGCAGGGCTGCCACCCTGAGGGCCAAGCTGGAGGAGGTGACGCGGCAGGCCGATGCTTCCCGGGTCGCCCTTGAGGTGGCGCAAGGTGAGCTAACCACCTCCCAGGCCGAGGTGCTCCTTCTTCGCCAGCGGGTGGAGGAGGCTGAGGCCGTCGCGCACCAGAACACGGACGAGATATGGCAGCGGCGGATCCTGGAGCATGGGCACGGCCCCATGCTCACCACGCTCTGGGAGAGGGCCAACGCGGCCTTGGGCAACATCTGCGAGGAGACCGTCGGCGAGCCGCACGCGGTCAACTACGCAGGCAATCTTCAGTTCTTCACTGATGTGGTGACGCAGCTGGAGGCGCGGTCGATCAGGGCTGACAGGTTGGTGGAGGAGAGGAGCCGCGCCCTGCTCAGGCGCGCCTTTTCTTGCGTCTTCAGCCATCTCCGGAGCATGGATCCCCACTTCGATTTCGACGCCGTCATCGCCCCAGTCCCCCAGGCCGTCCGAGGCGAGCTGGTGCGCTGGGTGGAAGACAATGTGGATGCTCTTATCAGGGCCTTCGCTTCAGACAATGACGATGCGATCATGGCGGCCGATGAGGGTGGCGTGATGGACGGTCCTGACACCGCTGGCGGTGGTGCGGACAGCGGTGGCGAGTTCAGCGACGCCAGCAACGGCTCGGGTGGTGCTCCTGAGGACGCATTGGGGGATTCGTCCGACTGATTGTGCATCGTTCCTGCTTCCTTACCCTGCATGAATAGAACTCAGGTTTTTGCCTGATGACTGTGAGAGCATTTTGGAGGGGGAGCCCCTCATGTAAAACTTGTGTTCATTGTATCAGTAGATGCTACTTTTCCCATGCGCCCGCGCCGAGTGGCTGGCTTAAGCGACGCGTTGGTCGGCTAGTTTACCTTTGTTCCGTGCTGGCCCTGAGGCAGCCCGCGGGGGGTTGTGGTGTCTCGAGTATTCCCTGATTAGGTTCGTAGGATCTGTAGTAAAACACCCTCCTGAGAGGACGCGGCAGCGGCAGTCTGGGCTGCGCTCAAGCTAGGTCTGACCCGGCTCGCGACGGGCTCATGAGGGGAGGCAGCTTAGGCGAAGTGGTACAAAACGTGAGAAATTGCTCGAACGAGACTAAGCACCCCTTCCCCGAACACACGCAAATCTCAAATTCAAATCCAACTTGAATCCAGCAGGGGAAAGCGACAACCAAAGGGAAGAGCAACGAAAGCAAACGAAAGGCCGTGTCCGGCACCTAGTCTAGTCTTGGACGTGGAGCTAAGTGCTGCCACTGGGCGTGGGAGGGAGCCCCAGGGCCTGAGGCCGGCACCCCTGAGACTCCGGGGCGTGTACAGCCCCACTCATTATTACGTGAGAGTCTCACGGGGCGGCGAGCTTCACAGGAACTGGGCCTTCTTCACAGGTACCGGCCTTGCTTCATATCGCCAGATGAGGGCCCCGCCTTACGCTACACTCTAGTGCCATCAACGACGACCGGAAACCAGGACGCCGCCGATGGGGTAGAGCGGTCGCCAACGGTTCCCCCGACGACCACGGGTCCTCCGCCGGGGGCAGGCCCTGAGGCACCTCCCCAGCGGAGGGCCTACCTCCTGAGGACGCCTTGCTCCGAACGCCGTGGTGGTGATGTCGAATCCCTGCCCCTCTCCTGAAACCCCCTGCGCCCTCCTCCTGAGGGGTAGGAGACTGTGGGAGCGGTGCAGCTGCCCGCTATGGCAACCTGCACCTCTTGCGATCCATGGTTAGCATATGCCTGCTGAAGAATTAGCAATACCCGATAATCGTTGCCTCCAGCGTGCCTAGTGGGACCGTCCGAGGCTCCTGGAAGGGCTTAGCTTCTGGCGCCTCGTCCTCCCAACTTGGGCTGAGGAGCGAGCCTTGTTCGCCCTCGTGTGGGTATCCTTGGTTCATCATGAGGGGCACGTATTTCTCTGGCGCCGTCATCCCAAAGGCCACGCTGTAGTGCTCTACGTGCCACGCGGTCCTGCCTGACGCGCCTACCGTGGGGTGGCAGCGCGGCTGTCCACCAGGGCCGCGGGTCGCGTCGAGTTCTTCTTCTTCGCGGACCGGGAGCGGGGGCAGCGCCGCCGCCGGTCCGGTGCTGACAGCCTCGCTGATGTTGGAGTAGCCTTGGAGCCCGCGGGCGCGTGCGGAGCCCCCGCGCGGGCCGCCTTGGGCTTGAGATGGGAGCTGGGTGCAGAAGGGGTGAGCCCCTGAGGCGGCGAAGCCCAGGAGCTCTGCCACCCGCTCCAGCAGCACGTCGCGGCCGCCCACCAGCAGTCTGCACCGCAGCAGCTCTCGGGCCATCATGAGCGCGGCCCTCGAGTTCGCCTGCTCCCGGCAGGTGTACGGTGTTGTGGTCGCGGCGTGATTGGAGGCCCTTGCTGCCGACCGCGCCTGCCGCGGTGTGAGAGCTGTTGAAGCCTGTCCGCGTCGCCCACGGCCCGCAGCGCCTTGCAGACCGCGAGCTGCCTGGGGCATGAGGTCACCCGAGGCGAGCGGCTCTACGCGGGCGGGCCACGCCGCCCATGGGTCTGGGTTGCCCTCCTGGTCGCCGGGCATGGTGATGACGACGCGACGGGGCACGGAGTGGTGGAAGACGAATTCCGGCGCACCCCTACCTGGCGCGCGAAATCTTGGATTTCGGGTTCCGGCAGACCCTTGAGGTTCGAACACTGCGGTGCGCGCGGAGATTTCACCTCCTACTTACCTGCTCCCCCCGCCATGCTAGGATCTGAACTACGAAAAGAACAACACAAGGGACACAGGGTTTATACTTTGTTCGGGCCACCGTTGTGGTGTAATACCCTACTCCAGTGTGTGGTATGGTGGATTGCCTCTTGGGCTGATGATGATGAACAATACAAGGGAGAACAGCCTCGCGAGGGTCTGTTTCTTGGCTGGGGCAATGAACTGCTGGGAGGAGTTCAGCTACCTTTCTATCTCTCTCTCTGCTTCCAACCCACCTACTTGTCGAGAGCCCCTGCTATGTGGGTGGCTGGTCCTATTTATAGAGGGCCTGGTCCTCTTCCCAAATATCGAGCGGGAAGGGAGCCAACAATGGCGGGCTAATTTGAAGGGGGATAGCAAGCATCAGCTATCTTGACAAAAGTAGTCTTCGCCTGCACAAAGCTCTGGTGATGACGCTGTCTTGGGCTCCACGGTGACCTCCGTCTCGTAGTCCTCCTGGTCTTGGTCTCGTTGCACCGAAATGGCAACCTTTGCCTGATGCCTCGGTACCGCGCGGCTGCGCTTGCCCCCTTTGCACCAAAGAGGATAGGAGGACGCTGCACGGGCTGGCACCCGCCTGGCGCCCTGAGTCGTCATGGCTTGCGTCACGGACACCTAATGAGGTACCCCGCCTTGATCCCTCCACCTCCTCGTGAGCCAGCCTGACGAGGCCGTGCCTGAGGAAGCTCCCCGTCGTCCGCCCCGCGAGGCTTGGCCCCTCGCGAGGGTCTTGGGTTTGTGTTGATGAAGATGGGCCGTGCTGGGCCCCCCTTTGAGCCACGCCATAGGCCGCAGGCAGGCAAGTCTGGGGACCCCCGTTCCCAGAACACCGACAATATCCGATCTAGGTGTAATACCTGGTGCATTGGGTCCAATGAAAATCTTTTGTGACAACACTGGGGCAATTGGCTTTGCGAAGGAATCCAAATTTCATAAGAGATGCTTCAATTCCATCTGCGACCAAGTCAAGGAGGAAGACATAGAGATTTGCAAGATACATATGGATCTAAATGTTGCAGACCCGTTGACTAAGCATCTCTCCCGAGAAAAACATGATCAACACCAAGACTCCATGTGTGTTAGAATCATTACCATGTAATCTAGATTATTGACTCCAGTGCAAGTGGGAGACTGAAGGAAATATGCCCTAGAGGCAATAATAAAGTTGTTATTTATATTTCCTTATATCATGATAAATGTTTATTATTCATGCTAGAATTGTATTAACCGGAAACTTAGTACATGTGTGAATACATAGACAAACAGAGTGTCCCTAGTATGACTCTACTTGATTAGCTTGTTAATCAAATATGGTTAAGTTTCCTGACCATAGACATGTGTTGTCATTTGATGAACCGGATCACATCATTAGAGAATGATGTGATGGACAAGACCCATCCGTTAGCTTAGCATAATGATCGTTTAGTTTTATTGCCATTGCTTTCTTCATGACTTATACATGTTCCTCTCACTGTGAGATTATGCAACTCCCGAATACCGGAGGAACACCTTGTGTGCTATCAAACGTCACAACGTAACTGGGTGATTATAAAGATGCTCTACAGGTGTCTCCGATGGTCTTTGTTGAGTTGGCATAGATCAAGATTAGGATTTGTCACTCCGTGTATCGGAGAGGTATGTCTGGGCCCTCTTGGTAATGCACATCACTATAAGCCTTGCAAGCAATGTGACTAATGAGTTACTTGTGGGATGATGCATTACAGAACGAGTAAAGAGACTTGCCGGTAACGAGATTAATTAGGTATGAGGATACCAACGATCGAATCTCAGGCAAGTAACAGACCGATGACAAAGGAACTAACGTATGTTGTTATGCGGTTTGACCGATAAAGATCTTCATAGAATATTTAGGAGCCAATATGAGCATCCAGGTTCCGCTATTGGTTATTGACCGGAGATGTGTCTCGGTCATGTCTACATAGTTCTCGAACCCGTAGGGTCCGCATGCTTAACGTTCGATGATGATTTGTATTATGAGTTATGTGATTTGATGACCAAAGTTTGTTTGGAGTCCCGGATGAGATCACGGCCATGATGAGGAGTCTTGAAATGGTTGAGAGGTAAAGATTCATATATTGGAAGGTTGCATTTGGACATCTGAATGGTTCCGAATAGTCCTGGCATTTTTTCGGAGTACCGGGAGGTTACCGGAACCCCCGGGGAAGTAAATGGGCCTTAGTGGGCTTTAGTGAAGAGAGGGAAGAAGGGCCACGAGGTGGTGCGCGCCTCCCCCTGCCCAAACGAATTGGACAAGGGGTTGGGGCGTGCCCCCCTCCTTCCTTCTCCTTCTCCCCTCCTTCCTTTGCCTCCGGTGGAAGAAAGGAAAAGGGGGAGATCCTACTTGGACTAGGAGTCCAAGTAGGACTCCCCCCTGGCGCGCCCCTCCTGGCCGGCCTCCTCTCTCCCTCCCTCCTTTATATACATGGCTAGAGGCACCTGTTGGATTGTGGGTTCTGGCAAACCCTTGAGGTTCGAACACTAGGGTGCGCATGATGATCTCCCTCTCTCCCGCTCACTCTCGCAATGATCTCTAGGCCTATCTCGCCAAACCCAAGGAACAAGTGACACGAGAGTTTATACTGGTTCGGGCCACCATTGTGGTGTAATACCCAACTCCAGTGTGGTGTGCTTGATTTCCTCGTGGGCTGAGGATGAACTAGTACAGTGGACGAACAGCCTCCTGAGGAGAGGTGTTCTTGAGCTCGATGAGCTGGTGAGATGGCCTTGGTGGAGTGGATCCGATCCAAGATGAGCTGATCCTTGACTACGGTGGTGGCTAGCCCTATTTATAGAGGCCCTTGTCCTCTTCCCAAATGTTTAGGCGGGAAGGGATCCCACAATGACCAATTATGAAGGGAGACAACTAGTACAAGTTATCCTTACAAAAGGTGGTCTTCGCCTGCCAAAGGCTTTGGTGGTGACGCCGTCGTGGGCTCTGCGGTGACCTCCATCCTGCCATCCTGCTGGTCTTGGTCTTGTTGCACCGATATGGAAACCTTTGCCTGATGCCTCGGGGCTCCTCGCCTGCGCCTATTTCCTTAGCACCAAAGAGGAAACTGGCACCCTGTGCCCGCTGGCACCCGTCTGGCCTTGGTCGCCATGGTTCACGTCACGCAGACCTCGCGAGGTGCCCCTTGCATAGATATCTCCGCTCCTCAGGAGCCAACCTAGCGAGGCCACCCCGGAGGAGGTTGTCGGATTTCGGGTTCCGGCAGACCCTTAAGGTTCGAACACTGGGGTGCACGCGGAAATCTCACCTTCAACCTCTCCGTCTCAATGGGATCTAAACTACTAAAAGAGCAGCACGAAAGACACAAGATTTATACTGGTTCGGGCCACCGATGTGGTGTAATACCCTACTCCAGTGTGTGGTGGATGGATTGCCTCCTGGGCTGGTGAGGATGAACAATACAACGAAGAACAGCCTTGCGAGGGTCTGTTCTTGGCTGAGGTGATGAACTGTTGTGAAGAGTTCAGTCACCCTCTTTCTCTCTCTCTCTCTACTTGTGAACCAAACGAACCAACCGACCTCTTGCTATGTGGCTGGCTAGTCCTATTTATAGAGGCCCTGGTCCTCTTCCCAAATATTGAGCGGGAAGGGATCCAACAATGGCAGGCTAATTTAAAGGGGGACCGCGAGTACATCTATCCTGACAAAAGCAGTCCTCGCCTGCCAAAGGCTCTGGTGATGACGCTGCGCTGGGCTCCATGGTGACCTCCGTCTCGTAGTCCTCCTGGCCTTGGTCTCGTTGCACCGAAGTGGCAACCTTTGCCTAATGCCTCGGTACTCCGCTGATACGCTTGCTCCCTTTGCACCAAAGAGGAAAGAGGGACGCTGCGCGCGCTGGCACCCGCCTACTGCCCCGTGTCGTCATGGCTTGCGTCATAGGTACCTCGCGAGGTACCCCGCCTTCAATTCTCTGCCTCCTCGCGAGCCAGCCTAACGAGGCTGTGCCTGAGGATGCGCCGTGTCGTCCGCCTCGCGAGGCTTGGCCCCTCGCGAGGGTCTTGAGCCTCGTGTTGATGAAGATGGGCCGCGCTGGGCCCCCACTCGAGCCACGCCGCAGGCCGCAGGCAGGCAAGTCTGGGGACCCCCGTTCCCAGAACGCCGACAGTACCCCCCGGGCCCAAGGCGCGCATGGACTTGGCCATGCCGAGAGGCGAAAGGGCAAGGGCGAAGCACCGCGGGCCCTAACAGCCTGCGGCCTTGGGCGCCGCGTGGCAGTTGATTGGACGTGGGCGGCACCGTTCTCCCACGCTTCCTTATTGTCCGCCCTGCTAGGCGGCCTGGTAGTTGTACACAGCCGTCCCCTTTCCTGTTGCTCGGGTGTCCTCTGTTCTCCCTTCTTTCGAGCGCCTCCCCCTGCCTTCAATCCAATCTCGAATCCCCCCCTCCTTCCCATCGCCATGGCTCCGACGGGGAAGGAGAGAGCAGAGAAATCCATGCCTTCGTCTTGTGCGCCGCCAACGGTGGCCCCTCTCTTCGGCTGATCGACTGTGCTCAACCAAGAGTGCCTGGGTAGGGACAGCTTGGCCCTGGCCAGCGTCTTCAACGTGTGCGGAAGGACGACCGCCTGGCCCACGTCCCACTTCTCCATTGACAGGACAGCCACTGAGGTCCCATGTTTTACCGATGCCTTGTGGGCGGGTTTGGTTCCCCCTTTCTCCGATTTCTTCAATGCCATGCTTTCGCATTATCAGATCCACTTAATGCATCTCAGTCCTGAGTCCATCACCCTCCTTTCGGTCTTCGCCTTTGTTTGCGAAGCCATGGTGGGCATCCCTCCTTCGGTCGCCCTGCTGCGCCACTTCTTCTCGCTGCGTCTTGTCGATCCTTCCCAGCGCTGGGCATGCGCGAGCTTTGCTGCCGAGCCTGTGTCCGAGGCGTCAGGAATTGACTTTCGACTCCCCCAGCCCACGGCCGGGTTCTGCGAGCGATGGTTGTATGTGGATGCGGGGGTTCCCAGCCCCCTGCTATCGGAGCCGACCTCGCCTGCCGTCCCTAATTTGGGTTGGGGCCAGGAGACGCTGAAGAGCCCTCGGCTTGTCTTCGTCTGGCCCCGCTTCGCACTCCTGAGGAAACTCGGCATGACAGCGCCCAAGGTGGTGAAGGAGTTTCTATTGTGCTGTGTCGCTCCCCTGCAGCAGCACTCTCGCTGAATGTGGGCCTTCCGGGGGCGCGAGGACGACATGAGGCTCCAGGAAGAAGACCTGGCCCCCGCGGCGCTGAAGTCGACGCTCCTGACTTTGGCCGGGAACCCCAATCCTGGCAACATCCGGCAAGGCGGCGCCTTGCTATATCTCTGTCATAGCAAGGCTGACTTTGTGAAGCAGATGCCTGACTTCGACGAGTGGGGGCTGCGCCCCGCCGGTCTCCAAGGGCCTCACGAGAACCCTGTAGTGGTGACTCCCCTCCCAATCGGCCAAGGCGACTCCTCCTCAAGCGGCGGAGAAGGGAGGAAGGAGGCGCCTAAGGCCATGGAGGCTCCGGAGGAGGGGGCAGCGTTGTGCGCCACTCGTGAGGGGACGGCTCCGGAGGAGGGTGCGGCGCCTAAGGCCGCTCGTGAGGAGACAACTCCGGAGGAGGGTAAAGCGCCTGAGGCCGCTCGTGAGGAGACAGCCCCTGAGGCCCGTACTGCTGCAGCCGAAGGTGGTAGGCAGCCGCTCCCAGCGCCCGGGGCCGGGGCCTTGGAGGCCCTGGTCCCGGCTTCCGACGAGGTGATTGGTGGCACGCGCCAGGCGGGCGCTCCCGACGCGGGCCGTCCTGGTGCCTCGTCCTCGCGGCAGGTTGATCCTTGTGCTCTTCTCCTGGGCCGCTTCCGCGTGGACTTCGAGGCCCTCCGGAGGAAGAGGGAGGCTCTAGGTGTTGACTCCCCTTGTCGCGTGCTAAAGCGCAGGAAGTACTTCACCACTGACGAGTAAGTCGTTTTCCTGTCTGACTCCCGATCCTCTTGTTGCTTTCGCTAATTCTTGCTTCGCAGGCCCCTTCCAACTGAGATCGCGGGAGTCGCCGAGGCACCGCCTTCCTCGGCTTCGCCTCCTCTGCCATCCTCAAGTGCTCCGAGCAGCTCTGCCCTCGTGGTGAGGGCGTCTGATGGGGCGGATCGTCCCAAGGTGCGTCGCGGCCCTTCATTCCCCACGCTTTTCCTTCGCGGGCCTTCTCAGGGGATAGCCAGCCTGTCGGGTACCTCCCGTCTGGTCTTGGGCTGCGACTGGTTGAGGCGCCACCTATGCCCCTCATCTGGAGGCGGGCTGGCCCTTGGTCGGGCTTCTGATATGGCGCGTCCGGCCGTTGGGAGGTCGCCAGCCCCCAGCCCCCTGCCCGGAGGGGGAACGATGACCCGCAGCCCCTGGCGCCTGCTTGGGGTGGATGATGACGTGGAAGAAGTGCTCGAGCGCGCTCGGGAGCGCCGCTCGCACCGCCAAGGGTTCCTTTGACGAGCGGCCGACGCGGTGGACCTGCTTGGGGAAGAGCTTGCCGCTGAAGATGCTCGCCTGGAGGCCGAGGGCCTACACCTAGCTGCAGGGAGGCGCGAGCTGGAAGCCGCCATCGCCCATGCGCGCCGCCAGCGCGACCTTGATGATGAAGAAGCGAAGGCGTCGCTGGAGGCCTCCCGAGTGGCCCGCTCCCAGGCCATCGAGGAGGCCCGGAGGGCTGACGGGTGGCGAGAGGTGGCGGAGGAACAAGCTCGCAAGCTCCTGGCCCGGTGCCACTCGTTGGAGGAGCAAGCGGAGCTGCGCGAGGCAGCCCTCGCGTCGATGGTGGTGGCCTCCGATGACCCAGTTGAGCATTCAGAAGCGCGAGGAAGCGTTGGCGCTGGAGGCTGCCGAACGCTCCCGTGAGTACGGGAGGCTGGAGACAAGGGAGTGCCTAGTGACGCAGGCGGAGGACGACGTCGCTGCGCGGGAAGCGCGTGTCCTGGAGGAGGTTTGTCGTCGGGTGGCGATGGCGCGCCAAGGCCTCGATCGTGAGTTCGAGGGGAAGCTGAGGATGATCCGGGTCGAGGCTGAAGGCAGAACCGCGGCCCTGATGACCCAACGGGATGAGGCGATGCGGCTGGCCGACGTCTCCCGGGCCGCCGTTGAGGCAGCGCAGAAAGAGCTGGCCGCCTCTCAAGCCGAGGTGCTCCGCCTTCGCCAACGGGTGGAAGAGGCCGAGGCCGTCGAGCGCCAGAACACCGACGAAATACGCCAGCGGCGGCTCCTAGAGCACGCGCATGGACCAATGTTCACCATGCTCAGGGAGAGGGCCAACTCGGCCTTGGGCAACATCTGCGAGGCGTCCGTCGGTGAGCCACACACGATCAACTACGCCGGTAACCTGCAGTTTTTCACCGCCGTGGTGGCGGAGCTGGAGGCGCGGTTGGTTAGGGCCGACAGGTTGGTGGAGGAGAGGAGCCGTGCCTTTCTCAAGCGCGCCTTCTCCCGCGTCTTCAGCCATCTTCAGAACATGAATCCCCGCTTCGACTTCGACACCGTCATCGCCCCAGTCCCCCAGGCCGTCCGGGACGACCTGTCGGGCTGGGTAGAGGATAACGTGGACGCCCTCGTTAGGGCCCTTGCTTCGGTCGACAGCGACGTGGTTATGGGTGCTGACGAGGACGGCGCGACGAGCGGCCCTGACGCCGCCGGCAGCGACGCGGGCATCGATGGCGAGCCCGGCGACTCCGGCGAGGGCTCAGGAGGTGCTTCCGGGGACGCATTGGGGGATTGGTCCGACTGAGAGCGTATCGCTCCTGTCTTTTTCACTCTGCATGAATAGAACTCAGGCTTTCGACCTGGTGGTGTGTGAGAGCATTTTGGGAGGGGAAGCCCCTCATGTAAAAACCTATGTCTATCATATCAGTAGTTACCAAATTGCGCTTGCGCCCGATGGTGGGCTGGTTTACCTTTGTCCGACGCTGGTTCAGTGGCGGCCTACAGGAGGGCGCGACGCCTTGGGCGCTTTCTAGCTGGGTCCTCAGGATGTGAGGTTGTCGCTGATGAGAAACTCCTCATGCGTTGGCCTTCTCCACGGGCCCTGCGCCTTCTTCCGGACGCGATGACTCCACAAGCGCTCGCCTCGCTTCGCAGGCTCCGGGCCTTTCCCTTGAGCGCGAGAGCTTCACAGGCACTCGCCTTGCTCCACAGGCTCTGGGCCTTTTCCTCGAGCACGAGAGCTTCACAGGCTCGGGGCCTTTTCCTCGAGCGCGAGAGCTTCACAGGCACTCGCCTTGCTTCACAGGCTCCGGGCCTTTTCCTCGAGCGCAAGAGCTTCACAGGCATTCGCCTTGCTTCATAGGCTTTGGGCCTTTTCCTCGAGCGCGAGAGCTTCACAGGCACTCGCCTTGCTTCACAGGCTCCGGGCCTTTTCCTCGAGCGCGAGAGCTTCACAGGCACTCGCCTTGCTTCACAGGCTTTGGGCCTTTTCCTCGAGAGCGAGAGCTTCACAGGCACTCGCCTTGCTTCACAGGCTCTGGGCCTTTTTAAATAGGACAACCTCCGCAGGCCCCCGAAAAGCCTCCCGAGGGGGAGTAACAGTGGCAGTCTGGGTTGCGCACGAGCCAGGCCTGACCCGACTCGCAAGGGGCTCGCGAGGGGAGGCAGCTGTGACGAAGCGGTAATCAGAACGCGAGAAACGGCTCGAGCGAGAATAAGCACCCCTTCCCCGAACACACGCAAATCTCAAATTCAAATCCAACTTAAATCCAGCGGGGGAAAGCAACAGCCAAAGGGCAAGGCAACAAAAGGCAGACAAAAAGCCGCGTCCGGCACCTAATCTAGTCTTCGACGTCTTCTCACCAGCGCGGAGCTAAGTGCTGTCTACTCGGCGTGGGAGGGAGCCCCAGGGCCTGAGGCCGACACCCCTGAGACTCCGAGGCGTGTACAGCCCCAGTCATTATTACGTGAGACTGTCACAGGGCGGCGAGCTTCACAGGCACTGGGCCTTCTTCACAGGTACTGGCCTTGCTTCATATCGCCAGCAAGGGCCTCGCCTTGCGCCACACTCTAGTGCCATCAGCAATGACCGGAACCCAGGACCCCGCCCGATGGGGTAGAGCGGTCGCCAGCAGTTCCCCCGACGACCACGGGTCCTCTGCCAGGGGCAGGCCCTGAGGCACCTCCCCAGCAGAGGGCCTACTTCCTGAGAACGCCTTGCTCCGAACGCCGCGGTGGTGATGTCGGATCCCGGCCCCTCCCCTGCAGCCCCCTGCACCCTCCTCCTGAGGGGTGAGGGGCTCTGGAGCGGGGCGGCCGCTCGCTGCGGCGACCTGCACCTCCTGCGATCCATGGTTAGCATATACCTGCCCTTGAAGAGTTAGCGGCGCCCTGTGATCGTTGCCTCCTGCGTGGCCAGCGGGCTCGTCCTAGGGCGCCGGGAAGGGCTCAGCCTCCATCACCTCGTCCCCCCAGCTGGGGCCGAGGAGTGAGCCCTGCCCGTCCTCGTGAGGGTTTCCTTGGTCCATCATGCAGGGCACGTACTCTTCCGTCGCCGTCATCCCGTACGCCATGCCGTGGCGCCCCGCATGCCATGCGGCCCCACCTGTCATGCCTGCCACTGGGTGGCAATGCAGCTGCCCTCCGGGGCCGCGTATCGCGTTGAGTCCTTCTCCTTCGCGGGCCGGGGGCGGGGGCAGCGCCGCCACCGGTCCGGTGCTGACAGCTTCGCTGGCGTCGGAGTAGCCTTGAAGCCCGCGGGCGCGCGCGGAGCCCCCGTGCGGGTCGCTCTGGGCTTGAGATGGGAGCTGGGTGGAGAAGGGGTGAGCCCCCGAGGCGGCGAAGCCCAGGAGCTCCGCCACTCGCTCTAGCAGCACGTCGTGGCGGCCCTCCGGCAGCCTGCATCGCAGCAGCTCTCGGGCCACCGTGAGCGCGGCCCTCGAATTTGCCTGCTCCCGGCGGGTGTATGGTGTCGTTGTCGCAGCGTGATTGGAGGCCCTTGCCGCCGACCGAGCCTGCCGCAGCGTAAGAGTTGCCGAAGTCTGTCCGCATCGCCCGCAGCCCACAGCGCCCTGCGGACCGCGAGCTGCCTGGGGCGCGGGGTCGCCCGAGGTGAGCGGTTCCATGTGTTTGGGCCATGCAGCCCATGGGTCGGGGTTGACCTCCTGGTTGCCTGGCATGGCGAAGAAGACGCGATGGGGCACGAAGCGGTGGGAGACGAATTCTGGCGCACCCCTACATGGCGCGCCAAATGTCAGATTTCGGGTTCCGGCAGACCCTTAAGGTTCGAACATTGGGGAGCGCGTGGAAATCTCACCTTCAACCTCTCCATCTCAATGGGATCTAAACTACTAAAAGAGCAGCACGAAAGACACAAGATTTATACTAGTTCGGGCCACCGATGTGGTGTAATACCCTACTCCAGTGTGTGGTGGATGGATTCCCTCCTGGGGCTGGTGAGGATGAACAATACAAGGAAGAACAGCCTCGCGAGGGTCTGTTCTTGGCTGAGGTGATGAACTATTGTGAAGAGTTCAGTCACCCTCTTTCTCTCTCTCTACTTGTGAACCAAATGAACCAACCGACCTCTTGCTATGTGGGTGGCTAGTCCTATTTATAGAGGCCCTGGTCCTCTCCCCAAATATTGAGCAGGAAGGGATCCAACAATGGCGGGCTAATTTAAAGGGGGACAGCAAGTACATCTATCCTGACAAAAGCAGTCCTCGCCTGCCAAATGCTCTGGTGATGACGCCACGCTGGGCTCCATGGTGACCTCCGTCTCGTAGTCCTCCTGGCCTTGGTCTCGTTGCACCGAAGTGGCAACCTTTGCCTGATGCCTCGGTACTGTGCTGATAAGCTTGCTTCCTTTGCACCAAAGTTGAAAGAGGGACGTTGCGCGCGCTAGCACCCGCCTGGTGCCCCGTGTCGTCATGGCTTGCGTCATAGGTACCTCGCGAGGTACCCCGCCTTGAACTCTCCGCCTCCTCGCGAGCCAGCCTAACGAGGCTGTGCCTGAGGATGCGCCGTGTCTTCCGCCTCGCGAGGCTTGGCCCCTCACGAGGGTCTTGAGCCTCGTGTTGATGAAGATGGGCCGCGTTGGGCCCCCACTCGAGCCATGCCGCAGGCCGCAGGCAGGCAAGTCTGGGGACCCCCGTTCCCAGAACGCTGACAGAGGTCTTGGTGTCATCCGCCTCGCGAGGGTCTTGAGTGGTTGCTGGTGAAGTTGGGCCATACCAGGTCGTTGGTGGCGCCACACCCTGGTCCGCAGGCAGGCAAGCTAGGTACCCCCATTCCCAAGACACCGACAGTAGCCCCGGGGCCCAAGGTCTGCTTGGACTTGGCTTCGGGGCAAAGCCAAAGTGCAAGTGCGGAGCGCCGCGGGCCCCAACCGCCTGCGGCCTCGATTGATGCGTGGCGATTGATAGGTCGTGGGCGTCTCCGCTTCCCCATGCTGCCTCGGCAACTTCCCGACTTGATGGGACCTTGCTGCATGCAGAAGAAAATCATCATTACCTCAGATCATGGAGGCCGGCGGTTGGCCTCCCTCTGGCTATAAATGAGGTAGGGGCGAAGCCCCCGTTGCTCATTTCTTCCTCTGTTCTGCTTGCTTCTTCTTCATCCTCCTTGCTGTGACACCCATGGCGCCGATACAGAGGTTCTCTGCTGCTGAGAAGGGGAAAGCCCCTGCGAAGAGCTTGGGACACTCCCACCGAAGAAGAGGTCGGTCCACTCCCGCGACATCATCGTGATGCCGGAGGTGACGAGGCCTTGGTACGAGCGGCCTCCCCCTGGGTACTCGCTGCCCTTGTATGCTCAGGCAGAAGGTTCCAGAGGATGGGGCAGCGATCGACACCTCTCGTGCCATGGCCGCGATGGTCGTGCAGTGGTGGCGCGCGCCGCCGCCCCACGAACCCACGCCGAGGGCTCCTCATGAGAACTCGTGGTGTGGGTGGCGATGCCACGGTGCACGTGGATCTGATTCCCGCCGTTGTTTGCCGGAGTGATGCCTCCAAGGGGACCGCTCGAGTTGTGGCTGCAGCACGCCGAGTGCGGTACCCCGGCGACGGGAGCAGAGGTTGAGGCCATCTCCCAGGGAAAGATCTTCATGACCCGCGGATGGGGTGAGGTCGCCCACATCTGGCGCGCGCGGGGGGGGGGGGGGGCTCGCCATCCATTTTGAGTACGACGGCGCCTCCACGATGTTCTTCAAAGTCTTCGATGAGGAAGGCCGCCGCCCGGAGTGCTATCCTGAAGGGGATCGCCAGGACAGCGCAGGGGCAGGTGTTGGGCCCACCCATGGTCCCGCCGATGATTCCTCCAGCAGCAACGATGGTGCATGGGAGTCCAGCGACTCTCTCGAGCCTAACGAGACTCCGGAGACGAGCGACGACAGCAACGTGCCCCCGAGCTCACCCGCGCCCGGAGCGTAGCGGCGGCATCCGCCCGTCGCTGCCGCTGATCTGGATGGGGTTGGCGCCGGCACCTCATGGCCCACTGTTGATGATGGCGCTGGCGGCGATACTTGTAGATAGGGCTCCTAGAAACTTCCTTCTTTTGTTCCGTGCAAAGAATCAAGACGAACCCCATGGGGGTGTGTAAAGAATCTATAATTCCTTGCATCAATATTATCTTCATTGTGAAACCCGTGATTGCACGTCTTGCTCTGGCGCTGTCCCCCTTTTCGTCCTCGCGGTAGCTTAGTGCTCTACACCGATAGGTCAAAGTCCCCAGGCAGGCTTCAGCCGTCGTTGGTATGCCAGGTCGCGATGCCGTGGTCAAGGCCAGGAGGTGAGCGGCCCGAGGTCCGGTAAGAGCTCTTGAGGCACAATGCTCAAGAGGCCCCCCTTAGCGTGCAAGCAGCTCCAAAAGGTAGAAAACACAGGCGGCATTGCCAGAGCGAGGCTGCAGGAGCCGAAAATCCTAAGTTGTGAGCCGGGCTGCCTTGGGTACATGACTTATCTTAGTGATCACGGATCGGTTCCTCGCGTGGCGCCCGGTTCGCGGCCGCTGATGGCGATGCTGCCAGGTTGTGTTCGTGCCAGCTCACACCCTTCATACTTCCCTGAGTATTCTGCGTCCTCAGGTCCAGGCCCTCGAGCGAGCTCGGCCGCCACTGGTATGCCAGGTCGTGATGCCGTGGTCAAGGCCAGGTGGTGAGGGCTGGAGAGCCAGTAAGAGCTCCTGAGGCGCGATGCTTAGGATCCCTCCCTTTAACGCCCAAGCAAAAAAGCATGACAGGGAGCAGCTGGTGGGACCTCCTGTAGCTAGGCTCCAGAGGTTCCTATGGGTTAGTGTGAGAGAGAGTGGCCCATAGCTGCGCTTGCTGGCCTGCCATTGCTAATCCCACGAGAAGATGAAGGCACTGAGGATCTGGTGAGGTGGCGTACACAGAGCGGGCCGCGAGCTAGAGCTTGATCGCACAGGTTTATCAGTGTTGCAGGGACGGACCCGGGCACAAGCACCGTGCCAACATGCGAGTCTCCTGTTGTGGGATAAGCAAGTGACCGATCGATAGCGCAGGTGGCCGTGATGAGCATGCACCAGGTGAGTAGCAATTATAGAGCAATTCATGCGAGGGGGCAAACTAGTTTAGATAGAGGCAGGAACGATACATGCCACTGGGATGGACCCGAGCGGCTTGGGGATGATGCGGCTCATGAGGCACTCCCAATAGAGTAAGCTAAAGATGCAAAAGGATACACGCCGCAGGGTCAAGCCCATGTGACTTGGAGATAATGCTGCCCGAAGGGCGCCCCTTACTGAATGAACTAGAAAGAGTCACCTGATACCATGCTGGAGTGGTGTCGGGGCAACTGAAGACGCACGTTGGAGAGGTTGCCCTTCACGAGCCACTAGGGTCCTGAACCTTAAGTGGCTCCACAGGCCCAGGTGTCTCCTGAGGAACTATCATGACCTCCGCCAGGACAGCATGATGCCTGGCCTCCTAAGCCGCCAGGATGCTCCACAGGTGGCGCTAGAAGGTGACAGCCGCGTTTGGCAGGCCGAGAGGCATGCAAACATAACTGTGAGGGGGACCCTCACACCGCCCAATGCGTGAAGGCCAAAATCATCTGTGGGATGCGGCCCTATTGAGCCCTAGAATGTCGATGCAGACATGCAGCCCACCGCCCTCGCTAGGGTGGAGAGCTAAGTTGGATGGTGGGTGAGGGAGTCCTGGATTAGGGGGTATCCGGGCAGCCGGATTATGCCCTTTGGCCGGACTGTTGGACTATGAAGATACAATATTGAAGACTTCGTCCCATGTCCGGATGGGACTCTCCTTGGCGTGGAAGGCAATCTTGGCAATACGGATATGTAGATCTCCTTCCTTGTAACCGACTCTGTGTAACCCTAGCCCCCTCCGGTGTCTATATAAACTGGAGGGTTTTAGTCTGTAGGACAACATACAATCATACCATAGGCTAGCTTCTAGGGTTTAGCCTCTATGATCTCGTGGTAGATCAACTCTTGTACTACTCATATTATCAAGAACAATCAAGCAGGATGTAGGGTTTTACCGCCATCAAGAGGGCCCGAACCTGGGTAAACATCGTGTCCCCTGCATCCTGTTACCATCCACCTAGACGCACAGTTCGGGACCCCCTACCCGAGATCTGCCGGTTTTGACACCGACATTGGTGCTTTGATTGAGAGTTCCTCTGTGTCATCATCAGTAGGCTTGATGGATCCTTCGATCATCGATAGCGATGCAGTCCAGTGTGAGACTTTTCTCCTTGGACAGATCTTTGTATTCGGCGGCTCCGCACTACGGGCCAACTCGCTTGGCCATCTGGAGCAAATCGAGAGCTACGCCCCTGGCTATCAGGTCAGATTTGGAAACTTGAACTACACAGCCGACATCCGCGGAGATTTGATCTTTGACGGATTCGAGCCCTTGCCGAGTACGCCGCACGGTCACGATGAGCATGACTTAGCTCTACCATCGGACAGTGTTCGGGAGATCGCACCGGCGACCGCTCCGACCCTCAAATCGGAGCCAATTGCGCCATCCAGTGACGGGTGGATAGACCCCGCTGCGGAGGCCGCACTCTCATCGGTGATCAAGCCGAGTATCGACCTTACCCTTCACAAGAGCCATGCCGCCAAACTGCCGAATTCTTCCCCGGCCACGGACTATGAACCGCCTACGCCCGTGCCTATAGAGCCCGGCTGGGCACCGATCATGGAGTTCACCTCCGCGGATATCTTTCAGCACTCGCCCGTCGGTGCCATACTGAACTCATTAAGGTCTCTCTCCCTGTCAGGAGAGCCATGTCTGAACTATGTCCGGCAGAATTGGGATGCGGATGACGAAGAAATTCGCTGCCCACCTACCACCCACTTAGTAGCCACTGTCAACGATTTGACCGACATGCTCGACTTCGACTCCGAAGACATCGACGGTATGGACGACGATGCAGGAGACGAACAGGAACCACTGCCACAGGGCACTGGACGCCCACTTCATCATCTGATGTATACATGGTGGACACACCCAAAGAAAACAACGACAAAGAACGGAAGGAAACAGCAAAGGTTTGTTCCCTCGAGAAGCAGTCAAAGCGGTGGCGTAAGCACCGCTCCAGATCCCGCCTCGATAGAAACAACGATCATATAGACCCAGCAATAGAGCAAGGTGAGCCAGCGGTCGACAAACACGACATTGAACCCTCGTCCGACCACGTCAACACGGAGAATCAAACCGAACAACCCAACTCCATCGAAGATAACAGTCCGGATGACATCACACCGGACAGGCACCCAGAGCCACAGAATACCCATCAAAGGCTTGTTGCCACTGCGAGGAGTCTGAAAAAGCAGAAGCAAAGGCCGAGGGCTGCACAAGACACACTCAGAATCAGATGGAGTGAAGTACTCAACACTGTAGCAAAGTACGGCGGTAATCGCCAAACCAAGAGCTACCCGAAGCGAAAGCTGCTACCTGAATTCGATGAGGAGGCCTTATATCCCCCGCAATCAAAAACCAAAACAGCCATCCGGTCGGATAGACGACCTCGTGGCCAGCATAGAGCGGCAAACGATGCCACACACAAGCCAGTACACGATCCACGTGGGGGCTCGCATCAAAAGGACGACGCAACCAGATCCATCTACGGGCCACGCAAGCACGCTACCGCACGCAATGCAACACAACAAACATCCGAACACCACGGTACACCCAAATACAGGGGTGTCACATCCCTAGTTTGGTATGGTCCTTGGCTTGCTTTGTGCATCATGTTTAAATTTCAAATGAAATTGAAATGGGGAAGTTGCAGACCCTAGCACCAAAGCAATTCAAATAGGTTCAAATTTAAAATGGATTTCCAATGAACTCAAAATGCTACTAAAAAATGTTCATGCTCTTTGGATAATGTTGGGAACAACAACCAGAGGTGATGCACATTTTTGCCACTCATTTTGGATTTTTGAATCAATGCGTAGATATTTGGTTTGGAGCTGTTTAAATTATATAAATATTTCTAATGGCTCCAAAAATGTTGGGAATTGGTGAGGGCCTCTAGAATATTATATCTAGATGCCACAATTATTTTCAGCATTTATGGAAATGTTTTAGCATTTCTTTTTAATACAAAACAAATGTCAGAAAATAGAAAAGAAAAACAAAACAGGAGAAAACTTACCTGAATTACCTGGCGCCCCACCACGGCCCAGCAGTGGCCCAGCCCACCAGGGGCAAGGTTGTCTTCAACCTTATGCCCACTGGCAGCCAGCGCACGTAGCCGACCGCGCCACCTCCTGCTTCGCCGTGTCGAGCTCCCCGTTGACCCAATCCCGCGCCTGGAGACGCCTCGAAGCCCCTCTCTCCTCTCTCTCTCGCAGCTCACTCTCCCTTCCCCTGCTCTCTCTCTATAGCACGCCCGAACGGGTCCGTCGCCGCCGTTCGCTGCCACCGTGAGCACCGTGGTCTTCTCGCCCCTTCCCCATGTCCAAAAGCTCCGTGACGACGCACAGCTCCTCCACGCGGAAGATCCCGAACCCAGGAGCACCGTGGTGACGCCTTCGAGCTCGTCTTCCACCTCGGGTGCCGCCGATCACCGCCGGCGATTCGCCGCCGTCCGTGCTTCCCCGAGCTCGCTGACCCTCCCTGCGTGATCCCAGTGAGCCCCTCCGTCGTTTCCCTCTACTCCCAGTGTCGATTTCTCCCTCTAGCTAGCTTCGCCGTCACGGCCGAGAGCGTTGCTCCGCCGGCCACGTAGCCGCCGCGGCCACAGTTGCTGCCGCCCGTGTTTGAGCGTGTGTCTGTGCTCAGCGTGGTCCCAGGAGCCCAAAACAAGCATCCGTTCGTCCTCCCGTCCACCGTAGCTTCGTTCCGTGGATGGCTGAACCACGGCCGCCGCAAACCTCGTTGCCGGCGTCGATTCCGGTGACCATTTGGTCCAGCTCCACCACCCACACACGCGGCTCAGCCCCAGATCCCCATAGGACCCACCCACGCTCCAAACCGTGGCCTATAGCGCGATCCCGACGCGCTCCGCCGCGTTCGGCCTCGCCGGCGGCTAAACGCCGGTGGGGTTGACCGGTCTGACCCCACTGCCCCGTTGACCTCTCCCCTCTCTCTCAGTGACATGTGAGGCCGGCCCTGTTAAGTTTTTAGTTAGGATTAGTTAGCAACTAATTAAACCCTGTTTAGCTAATTGGGTCACTGACGCGTGGGCCCAACCCCATTAACTAAACCAGATTAGGTTTATTTTTAGATTAGGATTAACCACAGACACTGACGTGTGGGCCCCACACATCAGGTTTGACCTGGTCAGCCGCCTTTGACCTGCTGACATAAGCATGACGTAGAGCTGACGCAATAATTGATTTCTGGAATTAATTTAAATTAGGAAATTCCAGAAAATAGTTAAAACTTCTAAAAATCATAGAAATTCAACCGTAACTCCAAATCAAATAAATTATATACGAAAATTTATCAGAAAAATGCAAGGAATCCAATTATGCTAGTTTCATGCATGAAAAACCAACTTATACTTGCTGTATAAGTGAAAACATAATAATGGCATGTTATATACTTAATTGGGGTTTGCATATGAATCCTTGGTTCATATGGACTTCAACCAAATTGATGCTACATGCATTAGGGCAAATCATAGCATCTTTGAAATGTCATCTTCATGCATCATACTGTTGCATATGGTTGTTATTGATTGCCAACACCGTTCCCTCTCGATAGGTTCTACTCCGGAAGGTGTCCCGAGTACCTGTCTGAGGAGCAGTGCTTCTTCGTGGATCTATCAAGCAAGCAAACCCCCTTGAGCATCTCGATAAATCCCACTCTCTCGCTCCTGCTTCTTTTACTGCATTAGGACAACAACGATTCAAACTGCTACTTTCTGCCGCGGTAGCTGAACCCATTCCTCTGCATGACCTGTCATTGCCACAGTAAATAGTTGAAACCCACTAGCACGGGTAGGAGTTGCTTGAGCCTTGACGTGCCTGCTCATCCATGCTTGTTTTCTTTATGCCAGCTATGCTTAGAGTTGTGTCAGGTCTGATTCATCGGAATGAATCAGAGTGGTGAACATGTCCTACCGGTAAAGGCTAAGTGTGTGAACACGTTTTGGTAAAGGTAGCGATGAGAGGCCATGTAGGAGTACATGGTGGGTTGTCTCATTGGAACCGTCCTTAAGCATTGAGTTCTGTGTATGTTGTCCAAGTCCATTTACTACCACACATTGGGTTCCGGTTATCCGGCACCTCTCAGCTTATTAATCCACTTGATCTTTGTCCAGGAGTTGCAACTAGTTTCTGGCGTTTGTAGGTAGTGCTACTTGTCTACCAGGTGGTGTCCGACGGGACAGGCTTGGGACAGACTAGGCACTATGGCACGGTGTACCAAGTGGCACCCGGATGGTAGGCTTGGGAACCCTGCACACATCGTTTGGGGCCGTGAGCGACACCCCGGCCGGATCTCCTTGCGGATGGAACCCGAATAGGCGATCAACCTGGACGAGAGACTTGTGTGGTTAGTCAGGTCGTGGCCGACACCCTCGCCCGGCTTCCACTTGAAGGTTGCAGAGGTACAAGACGTGTACAGGGCTATAAGTGGCGAGAGCGTGTGTGAAGAAGTACACCCCTGCAGGGTCAATATTATCTATTCGAATAGTCGTTTTCGTCGGATATGGAAACTTGGAGGACTTATGTAGTACATAGACAACTTGAAGTGGATACTCTAAAATACGCAAGGTAAGCATGAGTGCTATGGATGGCCTTCTCGTAGGGAGACGGGAACGGATCCATAGTGGAGTATTGATATGGTGAATTTGTGGACTCGTGTGCGTCTTCTCACCTAAAGAAGTTTCTGATACTCGTAGTATAGATTAGCCATTGAGTCAAAGCTGGCTTGCTGCTGTTAAACTCCACCACCCCCTTTGTTGATAATGATGCATATGTAGATAGTTCTGAAGTAAGACTTGCTGAGTACCTTTGTACTCACGTTTGCTTATTTATGTTTTGCAGTTGGTTACACTAGTGGCTTCGACGAGTAGCTTGTATCCCAGCTACGATCTTGTACCCTTGGGAGGGTCGTGTTTAGTCAGGCTTCTTAGTCTTTTCTTTTGTAGTTGTCTGTACTCAGACATGTAATGCTTCCTCTTGTTGCTTGTATGCTCTGAATGATGGGTCATGTGACCCCTGTTTGTATTTATGCTATGTGGCTCTTCTGGGCCTTTATCTATATGAGTTTGAGTTATGTTGTGATGCCATAATGTACAACACATACTTGCATGTTATGCGTACGTGTAACGTGTATTGCTATGTGTGGGATCCGACAACCTAGTTGTTTACCTCTGATAGCCTCTCTTATGGGGAAATGTAGTCTTGTGTTTCCATGTGCCATAGTAGTCCGCTATAGCCCGGCTCACGGGAGTCCTGTTAGCCCAGCACTACTGCTCAGGACACTTGACTGGCCGGCATGTGTTTCACTTTGTTCCTGTGTCTGTCCCTTCGGGGAAATGTCACGCGGTGACATCCGGAGTCCTGCTTAGCCTGCTACAGCCCGGGTTCCCGGAGTCCTGTTAGCCCAGTGCTACAGCCCGGATTGACACGCTGCTGACCGACACGCTCGATGTGAATCATGTATGCCTGTTCCCATAGGTTAGTGCCACTTTGGGTTCACGACTAGTCATGTCGGCCCGGGTTCTCTGTCATATGGATGCTAGCGACACTATCATATACGTGAGCCAAAATGCGCAAACGGTCCCGGGCCAGGTAAGGTGGCACCCATGGGAATACCATGCGTGAGGCCGCAAAGTGATATGAAGTGTTACATGCTAGATCGGTGTGACTTGGGATCGTGGTCCCGACAGCGTTGGTATCAGAGCCTGACTGACTGTAGGATTACCAAGCCAAACTTGTCGAAGTTGAGTCTAGAAATGCTTTAGTTACATAAGGGAATTGATTGTGGAAGGGAACGTCAGGCTCTTTTTACTCCTTTACCTCATGTCATTCTTTCTAAGTCAGCCTCTTCTTTTCTACGAGGGTTAAGGCCTAGGCTTCTCCTCTATCTCTCAGGATGACGTGTTACTAAACCGTAAAGTCTTAGGATTGTTGGGTTGTGTTTCAATACAGTTCTACTACTTGTATGTGTCCTCAGTTTGACCCAGAACCTTGATATTATGATGCTGATTGATTATGCTATTCCTTTGATGAACGTCTCAAAAATCCTTTTGAGCATTTACAGCCGTTATGCTGCCAAAATTGTCCCAGGATTTCAAGACTTTCCAATGCTTTGCATTACATTCCACATCCCTATGTCGATGCTAATTCCATCCTTGTTTCCTTGGTTTCTGTGTCAGGATGTCGTCTGCTAACCGAGCTTCAGTTGCTCATAGCAAGAACCATGGAGATGGTAGGGACGAGGATCCTCCTGACCAGCCTTTGATGGCAGAGTTCTTGTTAGCATCCGAGAGGAACAAGCGTGAGACTAACCGCTTGCTGGCACAGATTGAGCAGAACACCGCACATCAGCGTAAGAAGTTGGTTTCCATCACCGACTTCATTGGTCTGAAACCACCCACCTTCCATCATTCCATTGAGCCACTCGATGCGGATGACTGGCTCCGAAGCATCACTCACAAGTTGCATTCTGCGAACGTCGCTGAAAGTGACAAGGTCACCTATGCTACATATCACCTGGAAGGTCCTCCTAGTATTTGGTGGCAGAGCTGTGAGGCTATGCTTTCAGCTGGTCAGATTCCTACCTGGAGGGATTTCACCGAGGCTTTTCGTGAGCACCACATTCCTCAGGCTCTATTTGACCGCAAGAGGGAAGAGTTCTGTAGTTTTACCCAGGGTAAGCTGCCTGTTGATGCTTACAGTAGGGAGTTTGGAAACCTCGCCCGCTATGCTACAGAAGAAGTGTCCACGGACGCTAAGAAGCAGGCTAGGTTCCGGAAGGGTCTCCACCCTAAGTTGCGCCGTGATCTCCACCTGCATCATTGTGATACTTTCCAGGCTCTTGTGAACAAGGCCATTAATGTAGAGACAGCTCAACTCACTTACGAGGAGCCTCGTAAGCACAACCGTGATCTGGGTTCTTCCTCCCGCTCTGGCTCTCAAAAGCGGCGTATTTGGATTCCAAACTCGGCTCTTCCACCTCGATATGCACCGAGGCCATCCTATGTGGCGCCTCACCCAACTCAGCAACATGCTCCACCCAGGCCTATTAGTGGACCACTTGCCAATGTAGGTCCACGTCCTACCCCAGGAACTTGCTTTACCTGCGGAGAACGAGGACACTACGCACGTGACTGCCCTCAGTCCATTTATGCTCCACCCCAGTCTGAGAGGTCTGTTGGCCGTGAAAAGCCATCAGTCAAGATGATCAGTACCAAGCCAACCTCCATTGAACGAGAACGTGTGCACCATGTCTCAGCTTCAGAAGTTCAAGATGATCCCGATGTCGTACTGGGTACACTTCTTGTAAATTGTCACCCAGCTTCAGTTCTGTTTGATACTGGAGCATCCCACTCCTTCATATCCGAAGGTTACGCTTGGTTGCACGACATGTCATTTTGTGATATGCCAACTCCACTAATAATCCAGACTCCTGGTTCCAAATGGAAAACCTCCAAGGTAAGCCATGGTAATGAAATCCTTGTTGATAGACTGGTTTTCCTTGCTTCTTTGATATCTCTCAAGTCCTCAGATATTAACATCATCTTGGGATGGACTGGATGACAGCTCATCATGCCAAGATCAATTGTTACACCAGATCTGTTCAACTTACACATCCATCGGGCAAAATAGTCACTGTCTCCACTAGAGTTGCAAGGCGTCAACTCTATTCTCTTAATGCCAGCCCTCTTCCAGACCTTGAAGATATTCCGGTAGTCCGTGACTTCCCAGATGTTTTTCCCGAAGAACTGCCAGGTGTCCCACCTGACAGAGATGTAGAGTTTGTCATAGAACTTATCCCAGGAACTGTTCCAATCTCTAGAAGACCATATAAGATGGCACCTTTGGAGTTAGCCGAGCTTAAGAAACAACTTGATGAGTCCTTGCAAAAGGGTTTCATCCGTCCCAGTTCTTCTCCTTGGGCTTGTCCTGTCCTCTTCGTTAAGAAGAAGGATGGTTCGGATCGAATGGTTGTAGATTATCGTCCCGTTAATTTGGTCACGATAAAGAACAAGTATCCGCTCCCTAGGATCAACGACCTGTATGATCAGCTCGCTGGATCCTCAGTCTTTTCCAAGATGGATTTGAGGTTAGGCTACCACCAAATCAAGATCAGAAACGGGGACATCCCCAAAACGGCCTTTGTCACTCGTTATGGTCAATACGAGTACACCGTGATGTCTTTCGGCCTAACCAATGCTCCAGCTACTTTCTCCCGCTTGATGAACTCGATCTTTACGGATTACTTAGATAAGTTCGTCGTGGTTTATCTCGATGATATTCTTATTTATTCGAAGAACGAGGAAGAGCATGCCGAACATCTTAGGCTTGTGTTAGAAAAACTCAGAGAGCATCACCTTTATGCCAAGTTCTCCAAGTGTGAATTTTGGTTGCCAGAAGTGACCTATCTAGGCCACGTGATCTCCGGTAAGGGCATTGCTCTAAATCCTGAGAGAGTCAAAGCCGTTCTCGATTGGACTCCACCTGAAACGGTCAAACAAGTTAGGAGTTTCCCTGGTCTAGCCAGTTATTGTTGCCGCTTCGTTGAAAACTTCTCCAAAGTGGCCAAACCCCTCATGGAGCTTCTCAAGAAAGATAAAAGGTTTGAGTGGACCCCACAATGTGAGCACAATTTTCAGGAACTAAAAAGACGCCTGACTTCTGCGCCCATACTCGTGCCACCGGATTTCACTAAAGACTTTGTTATCTATTGCGATGCTTCACGTCAAGGACTAGGTTGCATTCTTATGCAGGATCGTCATGTGATTGCCTATGCATCTCGACAGTTGCATCCACATGAGGAAAATTATCCTACACATGATCTGGAGCTTGCAGCCGTAGTCTATGCACTTAAGACTTGGCGACATTACCTTCTTGGTAACCATTGCGAAATCTACACTGACCATCAGAGTCTCAAGTATATCTTCACCCAACCGGATCTGAATCTCAGACAGAGACGTTGGTTGGAGTTGATCTCGGATTACGACTTAGGAATCACCTACACCCCAGGCAAAGCCAATGTCATGGCTGATGCTTTAAGTCGTAAATCCTATTGCAACAACCTCATGTTGCAACATTGTCAACCACCCCTCCATGAGGAATTCTGTAAGCTTAACCTTCACATAGCTCCTCATGGTTTCCTTTCTACCTTGGTGGCGAAACCTACCCTTACGGATCAGATCATAGAGGCTCAGAAGCATGATACGGGAATCTCCCGAATCAAGAAGAATATTTCCAAGGGAGTTGCTGGTTGTTTCTCTATGGATGAACGAGGTGTTGTTTACTTCGGTAACCGTCTGGTGGTTCCCAAATGTCAAGAGATGCAGCAACTAATCCTTAAGGAGGCCCATGAATCCCCTCTCACGATTCATCCCGGTAGTACAAAGATGTATCAGGACCTACGCCAGAGGTTCTGGTGGACTAGGATGATGAGAGAAATCGCTCAGTATATTGCCAACTGTGACATTTGTCGTCGCGTTAAGGCAGAGCATCAAAGACCTGCTGGCACCCTTCAACCCTTAGCTATTCCCGAGTGGAAATGGGACAAAGTTGGTATGGACTTCATCACCGGCTTTCCCAGGACCAAGAAAGGAAATAATGCTATCTTCGTAGTGATTGACCGTCTTTCCAAAGTGGCTCACTTCCTACCTGTTCGAGAGAGTATCACTCCTAGTCAGCTCTCTGACTTATATATCTCCCGAATAGTGTCACTCCATGGTGTTCCACTAGAGATCAATTCAGACCGTGGCAGTCTTTTCACCTCTCATTTCTGGGAAAGTTTCCAAACTGCCATGGGCACCCATCTTTCTTTCAGTACCGCTTTCCACCCTCAATCAAGTGGTCAGGTGGAAAGGGTCAACCAAATTCTCGAAGACATGCTTAGAGCTTTCGTTATCTCATTCGGTATGGATTGGGAGAAATGTCTTCCCTTTGTCGAGTTTGGTTATAACAATAGCTACCAATCCAGTCTTAAGAAAGCACCCTTCGAGATCCTGTATGGACGAAGATGTCGAACACCTTTGAACTGGTCAGAAACCGGCGAAAGACAATTCTTTGGACCGGATATGATCCAGGAGGAAGAAGAGCAAGTTCGCATCATTCGTGAGAATTTGAAAACAACCCAATCTCGTCAAAAGAGCCAGTATGACCGTCGTCATAAGGAAGTGGCTTACGAAGTTGACGACAAGGCTTACCTTCGGGTTACTCCTTTGAAGGGTATCCATCGTTTCGGTATCAAGGGCAAGTTGGCTCCTCGTTACATCGGTCCTTTTCGCATTCTCGCTAAACGAGGATAGGTTGCCTACCAGTTGGAACTACCCCCACATCTTTCTCGAGTTCATGATGTCTTCCACGTCTCTCAACTCAGGCGTTGCTTCTCGGATCCCATCCGTGGAGTGGACCACGAAACGCTTGATCTCCAAGATAACCTTACTTATCGAGAGTACCCCGTTCGTATTCTGGATCAAGCAGAGCGTGTCACTCGACGTCATAACATCAAGTTTCTCAAGGTTCAATGGTCCCATAATTCCAAGAGAGAATCTACTTGGGAGCGAGAAGGTCGTCTTCGACTTGAGTACCCCGCTTTCTTTCCGCCAACTCCTGAATCTCGGGACGAGATTTTTTCAAGTGGGGGCGATTTGTCACATCCCTAGTTTGGTATGGTCCTTGGCTTGCTTTGTGCATCATGTTTAAATTTCAAATGAAATTGAAATGGGGAAGTTGCAAACCCTAGCACCAAAGCAATTCAAATAGGTTCAAATTTAAAATGGATTTCCAATGAACCCAAAATGCTACTCAAAAATGTTCATGCTCTTTGGATAATGTTGGGAACAACAACCAGAGGTGATGCACATTTTTGCTACTCATTTTGGATTTTTGAATCAATGCATAGATATTTGGTTTGGAGCTGTTTAAATTATATAAATATTTCTAATAGCTCCAAAAATGTTGGGAATTGGTGAGGGCCTCTAGAATATTATATCTAGATGCCACAATTATTTTCAGTATTTATGGAAATGTTTTAGCATTTCTTTTTAATACAAAACAAATGTCAGAAAATAGAAAAGAAAAACAAAACAGGAGAAAACTTACCTGACTTACCTGGCGCCCCACCATGGCCCAGCAGTGGCCTAGCCCACCAGGGGCAAGGTTGTCTTCAACCTTATGCCCACTGGCAGCCAGCGCACGCAGCCGACCGCGCCACCTCCTACTTTGCCGTGTCGAGCTCCCGGTTGACCCAATCCCGCGCCTAGAGACGCCTCGAAGCCCCTGCTCACTCTCCCTTCCCCTGCTCTCTCTCTGTAGCATGCCCGAACGGGTCCGTCGCCGCCGTTCGCTGCCACTGTGAGCACCGTGGTCTACTCGCCCCTTCCCTGTGTCCAAAAGCTCCGTGACGACGCACAGCTCCTCCACGCGGAAGATCCCGAACCCAGGAGCACCGTGGTGACGCCTTCGAGCTCGTCTTCCACCTCGGGTGCCGCCGATCACCACCGGCGATTCGCCGCCGTCCGTGCTTCCCCGAGCTCGCTGACCCTCCCTGCGTGATCCCAGTGAGCCCCTCCATCATTTCCCTCTACTCCTAGTGTCGATTTCTCCCTCTAGCTAGCTTCGCCGTCGCGGCCGAGAGCTTTGCTCCGCCGGCCACGTAGCCGCCGCGGCCACAGTTGCTGCCGCCCGCGTTTGAGCGTGTGTCTGTTTAGCTAATTGGGTCACTGACGCGTGGGCCCAACCCCATTAACTAAACCAGATTAGGTTTATTTTTAGATTAGGATTAACCACAAACACTAACGTGTGGGCCCCACATGTCAGGTTTGACCTGGTCAGCCGCCTTTGACCTGCTGACATAAGCATGATGTAGAGCTGACGCAATAATTGATTTCTGGAATTAATTTAAATCAGGAAATTCTAGAAAATAGTTAAAACTTCTAAAAATCATAGAAATTCAACCGTAACTCCAAATCAAATAAATTATATATGAAAAATTATCAGAAAAATGCAAGGAATCCAATTATGCCAGTTTCATGCATGAAAAACCAACTTATACTTGCTCTATAAGTGAAAACATAATAATGGCATGTTATATACTTAAATTGGGGTTTGCATATGAATCCTTGGTTCATATGGACTTCAACCAAATTGATGCTACATGCATTAGGGCAAATCATAGCATCTTTGAAATGTCATCTTCATGCATCATACTGTTGCATATGGTTGTTATTGATTGCCAGCACCGTTCCCTCTTGATAGGTTCTACTCCGGAAGGTGTCCCGAGTACCTGTCTGAGGAGCAGTGCTTCTTCGTGGATCTATCAGGCAAGCAAACCCCCTTGAGAATCTCGATAAATCCCACTCTCTCGCTCCTGCTTCTTTTACCGCATTAGGACAACAACGATTCAAACTGCTACTTTCTGCTGCGGTAGCTGAACCCATTCCTCTGCATGACCTGTCATTGCCACAGTAAATAGTTGAAACCCACTAGCATGAGTAGGAGTTGCTTGAGCCTTGATGTGCCTGCTCATCCATGCTTGTTTTCTTGATGCCAGCTATGCTTAGAGTTGTGTCAGGTCTGATTCATCGGAATGAATCGGAGTGGTGAACATGTCCTACCGGTAAAGGCTAAGTGTGTGAACACGTTTTGGTAAAGGTAGCGATGAGAGGCCATGTAGGAGTACATGGTGGGTTGTCTCATTGGAACCGTCCTTAAGCACTGAGTTCTGTGTATGTTGTCCAAGTCCAGTTACTACCACACATTGGGTTCCGGTTATCCGGCCCCTCTCAGCTTATTAATCCACTTGATCTCTGTCCAGGAGTTGCAACCAATTTCTGGCGTTTGTAGGTAGTGCCACTTGTCTACCAGGTGGTGTCCGACGGGACAGGCTTGGGACAGACTAGGCACTGTGGCACGGTGTACCAAGTGGCACCCGGATGGTGGGCTTGGGAACCCTGCACACATCGTTTGGGGCCGTGAGCGACACCCTGGCCGGATCTCCTTGCGGATGGAACCCGAATAGGTGATCAACCTGGACGAGAGACTTGTGTGGTTAGTCAGGTCGTGGCCGACACCCTCGCCCGGCTTCCGCTTGAAGGTTGCCGAGGCACATGACGTGTACAGGGCTATAAGTGGCGAGAGCGTGTGTGAAGAAGTACACCCCTGCAGGGTCAATATTATCTATTCGAATAGCCGTTTTCCTCGGATATGGAAACTTGGAGGACTTATGTAGTACATAGACAACTTGAAGTGGATACTCTAAAATACGCAAGATAAGCGTGAGTGCTATGGATGGCCTTCTCGTAGGGAGACGGGAACGGATCCATAGTGGAGTATTGATATGGTGAATTTGTGGACTCGTGTGCGTCTTCTCACCTAAAGAAGTTTCTGATACTCGTAGTATAGATTAGCCATTGAGTCAAAGCTAGCTTGCTGCTGTTAAACTCCACCACCCCTTTGTTGATAATGATGCATATGTAGATAGTTCTGAAGTAAGACTTGCTGAGTACCTTTGTACTCACGTTTGCTTATTTATGTTTTGCAGTTGGTTACACTAGTGGCTTCGACGAGTAGCTTGTATCCCAGCTACAATCGTGTACCCTTGGGAGGGTCGTGCTTAGTCAGGCTTCTTAGTCTTTTCTTTTGTAGTTGTCTGTACTCAGACATGTAATGCTTCCGCTTGTTGCTTGTATGCTCTGAATGATGGGTCATGTGACCCCTGTTTGTATTTATGCTATGTGGCTCTTCTGGGCCTTTATCTATATGAGTTTGAGTTATGTTGTGATGCCATGATGTACAACACATACTTGCATGTTATGCGTACGTGTAACGTGTATTGCTATGTGTGGGATCCGACAACCTAGTTGTTTACCTCTGATAGCCTCTCTTATGGGGAAATGTAGTCTTGTGTTTCCATGTGCCATAGTAGTCCGCTACAGCCCGGCTCACCGGAGTCCTGTTAGCCCAGCACTACTGCTCAGGACACTTGATTGGCCGGCATGTGTTTCACTTTGTTCCTGTGTCTGTCCCTTCGGGGAAATGTCACACGGTGACATCCGGAGTCCTGCTTAGCCTCCTACAGCCCGAGTTCCCGGAGTCCTGTTAGCCCAGTGCTACAGCCCGGATTCACACGCTGCTGACCGACACGCTCGATGTGAATCATGTATGCCTGTTCCCATAGGTTAGTGCCACTTTGGGTTCACGACTAGTCATGTCGGCCCGGGTTCTCTGTCATATGGATGCTAGTGACACTATCATATACGTGAGCCAAAATGCGCAAACGGTCCCGGGCTAGGTAAGGTGGCACCCGTGGGAATACCGTGCGTGAGGCCGCAAAGTGATATGAAGTGTTACATGCTAGATCGGTGTGACTTGGGATCGGGGTCCCGACAAGGGGTGCCGCACACCCCCTATGTTTCACCGATGAGGTGCTGGACCATGAATTTCCAGAGAGATTCAAACCCGTAAACATAGAGGCGTATGACGGAACGACAGACCCTGTGGTCTGGATTGAGGACTACATCCTCCATATCCATATGGCTCGAGGAGACGATCTCCACGCCATCAAGTACTTACCCCTCAAGCTCAAAGGGCCAGCTCGGCACTGGCTTAAAAGCCTCCCCGAAAACTCCATTGGAAGGTGGGAAGAGCTCGAAGACGCTTTTCGAGCAAATTTTCAAGGGACCTATGTCCGACCACCGGATGCAGAAGATTTAAGTCATATAACTCAACAGCCCGAAGAGTCAGCCCGAAAACTTTGGAACAGGTTTAGCAGCTTTAGCCTTAGCAGCTTTCAAGCACAACGTTCGAGACGAATGGCTTGCCACACACCTCGGCCAAGAAAAGCCGAGAACAATGGCAACATTAATAAGCCTCATGACCCGCTTTTGCGCGGGCTAGGATAGCTGGTTAGCCCGATGCAGCACCAGCGACCCAAGTACATCCGAAGGCAGGGACGGAAACGGGAAACCATGATGCAGCAAAAACAAGCGCCGGAATAAAGAAGACAACCCGAAGAGCATGGCGGTAAACGCCGGATTCAGAAGCTCTCGGCCAGGTCAGCAAAAGCTTCCCTCCAAAGGCAATAGAGATGAACTGTCCAGCCTAAACAAGATTCTGGATAAAATATGTCAAATCCACAGCACCCCCGATAAACCTGCAAATCATACCCATAGAGAATGTTGGGTCTTCAAGTAGTCCGGCAAGCTCAATGCCGAACATAAGCGGCAGGACACACCAAGCGAAGATGAGGACAAGCCTCGCAAGCAAAGCACTGGGGAACAGAAGAAATTCCCACCAGAAGTCCAAACAGTAAACGTGTTACACGTGACAAAGGGGAGAAACAAAGCGGCACTGAAAGTGCAACTATCCCTAGGTGGTTTTGGTAATTCATAACAACATATAGCTCATTGAGCTAATGCTATTCCAAGATGATCATTTCAGGAAAGCTCAATGATTGGCATGGCATAGATGGTGAAAGTGGAAACCTCAAAATGCTAAGGACAAAGGATTGGCTCTAGCTCATATGCTCAAGACTCTTCATTTTACATTTTAGTGGTCCAAGATCACATTGACTCCATAGGAAAAGCCAATACTATCAAGGAGGGATGATGTGTTGCTTAATGAGCCTCTTGCTTCATGTGCTTAATGATATGCTCCAAAATCCTCAGCTACTTTCCCATATCCACATTTGACCTAAACCCAAAGCCAACCTCGGCCCTACCGATTCTTTCAACCCGGCGCCACCGAGTTTCACTTGTCATAAGCCACTGCCAAACCCTAGCAAATCGGTTCTACCGATAGGGATCTCGGTCTCACCGAGATGGGATTGCAATTTCTCTGTTTCCTTTTCGTAACTTTTTGGTCTCACCGAAAGAGCGGATCGGTCCCACCGAGATTGCAATGCAAACTCTCTGTTTCCTTTTTGTAACTTTTCGGTCTCACCAAAAGAGCAAATCGGTCCCACCGAGTTTGCCTGACCAACTCTCTGGTTAGCTTATTACCAAATCGGTCTCACCGAGTTTGTGTAATCGGTCTCACCGAGATTACGTTATGCCCTAACCCTAACCATATCGGTCCTACCGAGTTGCATGTCAGTCCCATTGAAAATCTCTAATGGTCACTAGGTTTACTATTCCGGTCCGACCGAGTTGTTGATTCGGTCCCACTGAGATTGGTAAATTGTGTGTAACGGTTGGATTTTGTGTGGAGGCTATATATACCCCTCCACCTCCTCTTCACTCGTGGGGAGAGCCATCAGAACACATCTACACTTCCAACTCATATGTTTTGAGAGAGAACCACCTACTCATGTGTTGAGGCCAAGATATTCCATTCCTACCACATGAATCTTGATCTCTAGCCTTCCCCAAGTTTCTTTCCACTCAAATCTTCTTTCCACCAAATCCAAATCCTGTGAGAGAGAGTTGAGTGTTGGGGAGACTATCATTTGAAGCACAAGAGCAAGGAGTTCATCATCAACACACCATTTGTTACTTCTTGGAGAGTGGTGTCTCCTAGATTGGCTAGGTGTCACTTGGGAGCCTCCGACAAGATTGTGGTGTTGAACCAAGGAGTTTGTAAGGGCAAGGAGATTGCCTACTTCGTGAAGATCTACTGCTAGTGACGCAAGTCCTTCGTGGGCGATGGCCATGGTGGGATAGACAAGGTTGCTTCTTCATGGACCCTTCGTGGGTGGAGCCCTCCATGGACTCGCGCAACCGTTACCCTTCGTGGGTTGAAGTCTCCCTCAACGTGGATGTAGGATAGCACCACCTATCCGAACCACGGGAAAAACATTCGTGTCTCCAATTGCGTTTGAATTCTCCAAACCCTTCCCTTTACATTCTTGCAAGTTGCATGCTTTACTTTCCGCTGCCAATATACTCTTTGCATGCTTGCTTGAATTGTGTGATGATTGTTTGACTAGTCCTAAAATAGCTAAAATCTGCCAAGAACTAAAATTGGGAAAAGGTTAAGTTTTTATTTGGTCAAGTAGTCTAATCACCCCCCCCCCTCTAGACATACTTTCGATCCTACAAGTGGTATCAGAGCCTTGGTCTCCATTTGCTTTGATTTCCATAGCTTTTGGTGGTCATAGCCTTGGTTTCACAACCTAGGAGAGTATGGCGTCTAGCGAGGGAAATTATCACCGTAGAGGTCCTTACTTTGATGGTACTAATTTTGCTAGTTGGAAGCATAAAATGAAAATGCATATTCTTGGACATAACCCCGCCGTTTGGGCTATTGTGTGTGTTGGTTTGCAAGGTGACTTCTTTGATGGGAGAGAACCAAACCGTGAAGCTAAAGCGGATGAGTTGAAGATGTTGCAATACAATGCTCAAGCTTGTGATATTCTCTTCAACGGATTGTGCCCCGAAGAATTCAACAAAATCAGCCGTCTTGAGAATGCAAAGGAAATTTGGGACACTTTGATTGATATGCACGAAGGTACCGACTCCGTCAAGGAATCCAAATTGGATGTGCTTCAAAGTCAACTTGACAAGTTCAATATGAAGGATGGTGAAGGTGTCACTGAAATGTACTCTAGGTTTGCTCTCATCACAAATGAGATTGCCGGCTTAGGGAGTGAAGAGATGACCGATAGATTCATAATCAAGGAGATTCTAAGAGCCTTGGATGGAAAATATGATACCGTGTGCACATTGATCCAAATGATGCCCAATTACAAAGATCTCAAGCCAACAGAGGTAATTGGAAGAATTGTTGCTCATGAGATGTCACTTAAGGATAAAGAGGAACTTCACAACAAATCAAGTGGTGCCTACAAAGCCTCATGTGAAGCCCCTACATCATCAAGTGAGAAACAAAACTTCAATGAAGAATTGAGCTTAATGGTGAAAAACTTCAACAAGTTCTACAAGAGTAGAAGCAAAAATAGAAGCTCCAAGTCAAGGTCCTACAATGACAAAAGATCTTCTAGTCGAGAGCGAAACTGCTACAATTGTGGAAGACCCGGACACTATTCCAATGAGTGTACGGCTCCCTACAAGAGAAGAGAAGACTCTCCAAAAAGAAGAAGCAAAAGAGAAGAATCACCACCAAGAGAGAGAAGGAGTAGAGATGATCGTTATGAACGAAGACACTCACGGAGAAGCAAGGATTCAGAACGGAAGGAAAAATCATCAAGGAGCTACACAAAACGAAGACATCAGGCTCATGTTGGTGAATGGGTATCCGGCTCCGACTCCAACAACCACTCCGAGAGAAGTTATCACTCCGATTCCGAATATACTCAAGATGAAGGTGTTGCTGGTCTAGCACTTGTGTCAACCAACTCCTATGATATATTTGACTCACCAAATGAAGGAATTGGAAGATGCTTCATGGCCAAAGGTCCTAAGGTAACACACCTCGAGTATGTTGATTTTAATAGTGATGAAGATGACTTGTTAGCTGATGATGATTTACTTGTTGACAACTCTAGTGATGAATACTATGATGACACGTCAATTAATCATGCTAATCAAGATAAAATGAATGACAATGATAAGGAGAAGATTGAGGCTCTAACTAAAGAACTATACACTCTTAAGTTAGCTCATGAAACTATCTTCGAAGATCATCGAGAACTTTTAAGAGCTCATGAGAAGTTACGCTTTGAAAAGCTCAATCTTGAGCAAGAGCATGAGTTTTTAAAGGCAATCAATGATGATCTCTGCAAGAAAAGTTCTTCTTACATTGCCAAGCGTTTACTCTTATCCACTTACATGCCTCAAGTCAAGTCTAGTAACAAGTACAAGAAAGATTCTTCCTCTAGTAGTAACAATGATCATGCTAAATCCAATATTGTTGCTTCTAGTAGTTCTCTTGATTCCACTAATGATTCTCTTAGCCAAGTTACACTTGAGCAAGAAAATAGATTATTGAAGGGAATTATAGAGAAAGGAGTGTAACAAAGCCTTGCCGGGAGTAAGCAATTCGAGGAAATTGTGCGCAAGCAAGGAAGGCACCGGAAGAATCAAGGTGTTGGTTTTGAATGAAAGTTCAATGCCAATGGAGTTGAGTGGGAAGAAGATCAATACCCCAAGACAAAGTTTGTTCCTCAACAAGAGAAGTATGATCCTACTTCCTTCAAGGGGACACAAGCTCAAGATGATCTTCCACCACAAGACTACAAGCAAAAAGGCTAGGACAAGCTTCAAGAGGAAATTGATACATTTGAAGAAGCTCCTAAGACCTTAGTTAAGTGGATTCCCAAGACCACTTCAAGTTCCACTTCATCAAGTACGACTACAACTCCAAGGATTCCCATCAAGATGGTGTGGATCCAAAAGAACAAGAACTAGAGAGTTCTTGAGGGTGACTCCGCCAACATACTTCACTCTTATCATTTTGGCAAGAACAAGTGCAATCAACTTCCACATCTTGCACTAGTTCAAGGAGTCACAAACCCTCTTGTTGGTAAGACAAGGGACAAGGTAACCTAAAAGTTTTCATGGACATCATCTTGTGTGTGCATCACTCTATGTCTATGGATATCATTGTTTGTTCCTTGTGGGACTAACCCATGTAGGTATTGAAAGTGCAATTCACTCAAATGGATAGCTCCAAGTGATCTACATCAACATTGAGCATCCACATCTTCAACATCTACATGAAGTTATCATCGATAAAACCCAAGGTTAGTTCATCCCTCTTAGGGGGGATATCACATCTAGGGGGAGCTTTACTCTAAGACTTGAGCTAAAGCAACTCTAAAGATGTGAACACAACAATGCTTTATGTAAAAGTGGTAACCCCACTTGAGCTTAAACGATGAGTATGACCTATGATCAAGTGTTCTCACTTGACTCCTAAGTTAATATACTCATATATAGATGACCTAGTCATCGCCAATTGCTTGATAGATGCTAGAATTGGTTGTGCATGCTTTGTCACATATTTCAATTGCCATTTTATTGTGTGAGCATGTTGGTTGCATATTTTGCTCATTCGAGGACATCCACTTGTTGTTTTGATTGTTTGTTTTTATTTCCTTTTGCCAAGTGGATGGACAAGAATGCCTAAGAACCTCCTCTAGCTATCTATGCTTTTCTCTTCTCAAACTCTATTCATGCTACATCACAAAATTTGATCAAGTCAGATTCGAACCACTCTGTGTGAGGAGCACTCGGAGTCCCCGATTCATCATAGACTTAAACTTCCAAAACCTCTTTGTGATTCTCGGTCTGACCGATATCCTTTCGGTCCTACCGAGATCATTGAGTTGATCTAAATTTTCGATCTCGGTGCAACCGATTTGAACCATTCGGTCACACCGAGTTGCAATAACTGTATACAGTTTTGCATCTCGGTGCCACCGAGTTGTTCCACTTGGTCACACCGACAGGGTCGGGCTATATATAGTCACGGGCAAAAATTTGGAAATTTCTCCGAACCCCTTCGCCCGTGCGGTAGCTCGCTCTGCCAACGTGGTCTCCGGATCGTCTCCTCGCCGCCAGCCACCTCCAGTCACTGGTCTCCATCACCCTCAACGGAATTCAACCCCACCATTGCCGCCGTAGCGAGTCTCCGCCGAACTAGGGTATGGACTCGATCTTTGTGCTATCCCCAATCTGATTCCTAGCACATTGTGATCTTATTGTTTCTAGCCACGATTGAAAGGCTCCTATCCAGTCAATGCGTTCGTAGAATAGGATTGATTCGAAAACTTTAGTGTTAGGTTTCCACCGAAACCATCTGGGACCCACCGAGTTGAAAAAATCGGTCCCACCGATTTGGCTCATGCCATTGCACAAGTGAGACTCGGTCTGACCGAGAATTACTAATCAGTGTGACTGATTTTGGAACTTTGTGAAACCCTAGCAGTCTCGGTGCCACCGAACTGTGACTCGGTCTGACCGAGTTCACTAGTTTAGGTTCCAAAACTGCTTTGGTATCACCGAGTTTAAAAATCGGTAGATCCGAAATGATTTCTGTGGGAAACTAAAACTAAGATTTTGAATCATTCTTTTGCAAAAATCTCTGCATTTTGTGATGCTCATCTATTCTACCTCATCTATAAACTCTTCACAGGGTCAGCAGTCAGCTTTTACATCATGTCTGATCAGAGTGACAGCCAGAACATGTCAGAAGAGCAAGTGCACATGAGTGAGGGCACTAGTCCCTCCAGTTCTTCAGATGAAGGCAGCGGGAGCACCCCTAGCAATTTGCCAAAGCTGCCACCAGACAAAGGAAGAAAAGAACCTCAGAATCAGAGGATGAGGATTACGTGGCAGAGGAAGAGGAAGCTACTTCTAAGAAAGTAGTGCTCAAGAAGGAGTATGGCTCAGCACAGAGCACAAAGCCAGGCTTGAAAGTCAAAAGGCCAGCAGGTAGGCAGCCTATGCCAAAGGCCAGAGCCTCAACTCAGATTCCTGAAAAGTCTGAACCCAAAGTGGCTGCTGCAGAAGGGAAGAAGAGGAAGGAGAGGCTCAAAAAGACCAATGCTAGAGTGCTTGGGAGATCCTCAATCATGAGAGATTCTGAAGAGGAAGAGGAAGAAGAGGTTGCTGCACCAGCACCTAAGGCACAAAAGCTTATGGGTGATGCTATAAGATCATGGGCTACTGCATCCAAGCCCAAGGAAGCACCCAAGGCTGCATCAAAGGCCAAGACAGCTCCAAAGAGGAATACAAGGAGCATACCAGCTGCTGAAAAGAACAAGGCCCCAGTGTCTGACACTGCAGAAGAAGAGGAAGGCCAAGTTCTCAGGAAGCTCAAACCCAAGAAGAGGAAGGCCAAGTTCTCATGGCTGAGGACATGAAAATCAGAAGAGATTCAGGGCTGAGGAAGTGGAGAGAAGCAGATCCATATGCTGCAAGGAGAAGAACTCCTGTTGATTACAGGTTCCACACAAAGGAACAGCAGGACTTCTATGAGACAGTTTTGTTGGACATGAAGCCCATAGTTTGTGACATGAGATGGGTCGACTGGGAGTACATCAAGGACAATGAAGAGCACTATCCTGGAGTGCAAGACAGCGTCAAGGCTTGTGGAGTAGCTAACTTTGTTGGGCAGAAGCTCACAAAGTGGAATGAAGAGCTGATCATGCAGTTCTACTCCACAGCACACTTCTACCCAGATGGAAGGATTACATGGATGTCTGAAGGTACAAGGTATCAGTCAACAGTTGCTGAGTGGGCACAGCTCATCAATGCCCCAGAAGAGCATGAGGATGACTTAGACATATATGCCAAGAAGAAGATGGACCACAACTCTATGTCCAACATGTACAGGGAGATTCCAAACAAGGCACTTGATACTTTCAAGTTTGGGTCTGTACATTATCTTCTTTCAGGGTTGCCAACTATCAATTGGATTTTGAGGCACACTCTGTTGCCCAAGTCAGGTGATCACAAGATGATCAGAGGCCATGCAATCAACTTGCTTCATATCTTTGATGTGCCACAGAAATTCAAAGTCATGAGCCTCATGGTAGAGACCATCAAGAGAACTGCAGCAGATCAGAAGAGGAGCCATGGTTATGCCCCTCAGATCCAGGAGCTAATTAACTCCAAGATGGGCACAGGCATATACCTATTGGACAAGGAACATTTGCCTATTCATCTAGATTTTGAAGATAATGAAGTTGTGATGAACAAGGATGATCCATCATCAGTTCATGCTCAAGCACAGAAGGAGAAGGCAAGGAAGGAGAAAGCTGCCAAGATGCCAACTCAAGAGGAGGCATCTGAGTATTTCCTGAAAACCAAGCAAGAGTAGCTTAGTTACTTGATTGCATCTACCCTGAGGATTGAGAAAGGACTGGCCACCCTCACTCAGAATCAGAAGAGCTTAGAGAGAATCGTAGAACAAAAGTTCTATGACTTGGATGTCAAAGTAACAGAGATTCAGTCTACAGTGGAGCAACTTCAAGATTACATGCAGGAGAGGAGAGGTACAACTGATGCATTTGCCAGAGTGCCACAAGCTCAGAGGTCGACTGCAGTGCCAGTTCCTGACACCAGAGCCACCACCTCAGCTCCAGCCACAGCACCAGCCCAACTAGCTCCAGCATCTACTTCAGCTCCAACTCCAACCACGTCTACAGAAGCCTTCGTCCTTGGAGTGATCCAGACTCCACCACCACCAGAAGATCAAGCCTGAGAGTCGATCTAGCACTATGCATTTTCTAGGAACTTTTTGGTAACTTGTTGCCAAAGGGGGAGAAAAATGTGTATAGATCATAGGCTTCGAGAGACAGAGTGTTGCTTTTATTCTCTCTTGCTTTATTTGGTGGTTTTTCAAACTTTGTTTGCTTTTGGTTGAGATACTTTGATATGCTTGTGAGACATTGATGATCATGTGTTTGATCATAAGCTACACTTATGCATGCTTGATATTATCTTATCTATCTTATGTGATCATTCACTTTCTTTGGTGATGAGTGCATGTATTTCATTCTTATCATTTTGAGCGCTCCACCAAGATGTATGTGACATGGAAGAGTAACCCATGACTCTAACTCTTTGTGCATTTGCAGTCCAAAGCAAATTTTAAATATGCACAAATTTAGGGGGAGCTCTTACTTATCACATACTTCTCAAAGCAACGATATATTTCATTCTTATTATTATTTGTCGAAGCTTTGATCTATATGTTGTCATCAATTACCAAAAAGGGGGAGATTGAAAGTGCAACTATCCCTAGGTGCTTTTGGTAATTCATAACAACATATAGCTCGTTGAGCTAATGCTATTCCAAGATGATCATTTCAGGAAAGCTCAATGATTGGCATGGCATGGATGGTGAAAGTGGAACCCTCAAAATGCTAAGGACAAAGGATTGGCTCTAGCTCATATGCTCAAGACTCTTCATTTTACATTTTAGTGGTCCAAGATCACATTGAGTCCATAGGAAAAGCCAATACTATCAAGGAGGGGTGAGGTGTTGCTTAATGAGCCTCTTGCTTCATGTGCTTAATGATATGCTCCAAAATCCTCAACTACTTTCCCATATCCACATTTGACCTAAACCCAAAGCCAAACTCGGCCCTACCGATTCTTTCAACCCGGTGCCACCGAGTTTCACTTGTCATATGCCACTGCCAAACCCTAGCAAATCGGTTCTACCGATAGGGATCTCGATCTCACGGAGATGGGATTGCAATTTCTCTGTTTCCTTTTCGTAACTTTTCGGTCTCACCGAAAGAGCGGATCGGTCCCACCGAGATTGCAATGCAAACTCTCTGTTTCCTTTTTGTAACTTTTTGGTCTCACCGAAAGAGCAAATCGGTCCCACTGAGTTTGCCTGACCAACTCTCTGGTTACCTTATTACCAAATCGGTCTCACTGAGTTTGTGTAATCGGTCTCACTGAGATTACGTTATGCCCTAACCCTAACCATATCGGTCCTACCGAGTTGTACGTCAGTCCCACCGAAAATCTCTAACGGTCACTAGGTTTACTATTTCGGTCCGACCGAGTTTGTTGATTCGGTCCCACCGAGATTGGTAAATTGTGTGTAACGGTTGGATTTTGTGTGGAGGCTATATATACCCCTCCACCTCCTCTTCACTCATGGCGAGAGCCATCAGAACAAATCTACACTTGCAACTCATATGTTCTGAGAGAGAACCACCTACTCATGTGTTGAGGCCAAGATATTCCATTCCTACCACATGAATCTTGATCTCTAGCCTTCCCCAAGTTGCTTTCCACTCAAATCTTCTTTCCACCAAATCCAAATCCCGTGAGAGAGAGAGAGTTGAGTGTTGGGGAGACTATCATTTGAAGCACAAGAGCAAGGAGTTCATCATCAACACACCATTTGGTAGTTCTTGGAGAGTGGTGTCTCCTAGATTGGCTAGGTGTCACTTGGGAGCCTCCGACAAGATTGTGGAGTTGAACCAAGGAGTTTGTAAGGGCAAGGAGATCGCCTACTTCATGAAGATCTACCGCTAGTGAGGCAAGTCCTTCGTGGGTGATGGCCATGGTGGGATAGACAAGGTTGCTTCTTCGTGGACCCTTCGTCGGTGGAGCCCTCCGTGGACTCGCGCAACCGTTACCCTTCGTGGGTTGAAGTCTCCATCAACGTGGATGTAGGATAGCACCACCTATCGGAACCACGGGAAAAACATCCGTGTCTCCAATTGCGTTTGAATTCTCCAAACCCTTCCCTTTACATTCTTGCAAGTTGCATGCTTTACTTTCCGCTGCCAATATACTCTTTGCATGCTTGCTTGAATTGTGTGATGATTGCTTGACTTGTCCTAAGATAGCTAAAATCTGCCAAGAACTAAAATTGGGAAAATGTTAATTTTTTATTTGGTCAAGTAGTCTAATCACCCCCCCCCCTCTAGACATACCTTCGATCCTACAGGCACTCCTAGAGACACATGCCCCAGGGCCTATTACCGCGGAGTTCTACCACTGGTCGTCCCAACCGATCACCTTTGACCATCGGGATTACTCGGCAAGTATCCGACGTGCAGGATGGGCTGCCTTGGTGTTAGACCCGATAATTGACGGATACCACTTCACACGAGTCCTGATGGACGGCGGCAGTAGTTTAAACCTGATATACCAGGACACAGTCCGCAAAATGGGGATAGACCCAACAAAAATTAGCCATAGCAATACTACCTTTAAAGAAGTAACGCCAGGCCCAGAAGCCCATTGCACGGGCTCCATGCTACTAGATGTTATATTCGGCTTTCCTGATAACTTCCGTGGCGAAAATCTAACCTTCCACATCGCTCCGTTCCAAAGTGGCTATCAAGCACTACTCGGACGCGAAGCTTTCGCTCGCTTTAACGCGATACCGCATTGCGCTTCTCTCATGCTTAAGATGCCCGGTCCACATGGCATCATTACAGTAAATGGAAATATTGAGCGCTCCTTGCACGCGGAAGACCGTGCGGCCGCCTTCGCAACCGCACACTAAACGGCCTCACCAACTAAAGCATCTGACAGGTCATTAAGACCACGGACGCGGTTGGACGAGTTCGGTGCAGCTATATGTAATTGATACAGGTTTGATGGCTATACCCCTATTACAATACAAGGGGCTCAACGCGTGCAAACAAGTGGTAATTAGGCTCAACCTTACTCATTTTGAAATGTACATGGTTTATTTAGTATAACCTACCTTTTGCACGACAACTTTTCAACTAAGTTCCTCTCTTTTTCAGATGACCATCGTGCTACACCCGTCCAGAATACGGCACAAAGGAGACACATGTGCAGACGTGCAGCAGGGACCCGTTCCAAGGATTCTTTATAGATTAAGACCCTGCGTAAACCTTTTTTACTGTCTCTTGTTGATACACATCCCTCGAACTCTCAGTACAATTGAGAAGGATGCTGACGTATTGGCATGTGGCCACGTCAGAATATTGCACGTACCTAGACACCAGGGGCTTATTACAAAGGGCACTGTTTAGACCCGATTTACATCATAAAGACCGAATACCCTAGGGAGTGTTCGGCGTCGCGAGTTTGGCCTTATATGCATCAGCTCCGAATCATGTCTTTGGTCAAATGTTGGGTTTGCCCGGCTCCTGTGTTTTGCTGCCTTACGTTCCGCTCTATCGGCTAAGGCGACACCAGGAGAACTACTACGATTGTGCCCTGGTTCATCCGGACGAGCACCTCAGTAGAGAAAGCCGAAAAATGTCTGTCATGATATAGCGTGAGACTGGTCAACCACTCGATGACCTAGCAGAATCTTCGGGATTCCTCCGCCTTAACGAAGGGCCGTTTCCCAGCCAAGCATGTACGCGCCCCGAATCCGGATGAGCACGGAGCCACCAGGGGCTATATAGTAGCCCCACTATCAAACTCCTCTGGCTAAGTGAAAGTGTTAAAGCATTATAGTCCGATTGCTTAGTTCGCTGCGCTATCACCTCCTTAATGGACCAAGATGTTGGATCAAGTGTGAACATGCGTCTTCTACGAACACCCCCGCATTATATGCGTGGGGGCTGAAGCCGACGACTGCCATCTTTCAGGTTATATACATATATACATAAACAGCCGCACATGAGGCATCATAGTACTTTCGGGCAAAAGTATAAATACAACCTTGATAAACTAAATAAAACATTGTTCTTACAATGGGAATACATGTCACTTAAACATAATATTCTTCGAGCACTGAGCCTCTATCAAACGAGCGCCTTCAAGAACTTCTTCAAAGTAATGCTCGGCAGCCACTCGGCCTATGGCCGAACCCTGTGCCGCAACAGTGGTGGCATCCATCTCCGCCCAGTATGTTCTGACACGTGCAAGGGCCATCCGCAAGCCCTCTATGCAGGCCGACCTCTTTACAGCATCAATGCGTGGCACATCACCAAGGAATTGTTGCACTAAGCTAAAGTAACTTTTCGGCCTTGGCCTCCTGGCCACAGATGATCCACAACGGACCTCATGGCAAGTCCGGATAATCTATGGAGCTCGGCCCAACCAGTCAATCGCTCATTATGCAACAACGGACGGACTGGAGCGTGAAACTGTGACCAGAACAGCTTCTCCACTTCACGACCTTTCTGATCCTTGAAGTACTCGGCCGCATCAGCAGCACTTGCAGCCAAATCCATGTACTCATCCGCAGAACTCCATAGCCGGTCTAGAGAAGCATATTTTGGATCTCCGAACTTAGTCCGCAACAAGAAGGGCTTCCCAGAAACGATATCCGCAGCTTGATTCAGCTCCTCCTTCGTCGCTCTAATTTTGGAGCGGGCTTCCTTGGTAGCCACCCGGGCCTTCTCCAGGTCCGTCGCCTTCGCCCGGTTTTCTTCTTCAAGAAGCCGGTAACGGTCAGCAGCATCTTTTAACTCCACGGCCATCTTGGCAATTTTTTCTTTGCTATCGCAATGTGCGGCCTGTTCGGCCCTTAAACCCTCGACCGCCTTTAAAGCGGCCGCATTGCTGCTCCTTGCATGCTCCTTGGCTCGGGCAAGCTCCGCCCGAAGGGTCTCCATGGTGGCAGCTCCATTTGCAGTCACAACATATTAAAGATACTGGCATCATGCTGCTCTTACTATGTGACGATCACAAGAAAAATCACTGCCCCTGTGCCCCGTCAAGCCGCTTGTTGACAAGCACGATGTCGGCATCTTCCGCATCCAGTTGCCGCTTTAGTTCGGCAAACCCATCAGTCCGGTTAGCTATCGGAGCTTCCACCACCTGCACATAAAGGCAGTCTGGTTATTGCCTGGGACTATGATCCTCTGTTTGTCGCCATTTTCGAGGACAACCAGAGTCTAAGGGGCTACTTGAAGGAAATATGCCCTAGAGGCAATAATAAAGTTATTATTTATTTCCTTATATCATGATAAATGTTTATTATTCATGCTAGAATTGTATTAACCGGAAACATAATACATGTGTGAATACATAGACAAACAGTATGTCACTAGTATGCCTCTACTTGACTAGCTCGTTGAATCAAAGATGGTTAAGTTTCCTAGCCATAGACATGAGTTGTCATTTGATTAACGGGATCACATCATTAGAGAATGATCTAATTGACTTGACCCATTCCGTTAGCATAGCACTTGATCGTTTAGTTTGTTGCTATTGCTTTCATCATGACTTATACATGTTCCTATGACTATGAGATTATGCAACTCCTGTTTACCGGAGGAACACTTTGTGTGCTACCAAACGTCACAACGTAACTAGGTGATTATAAAGGTGCTCTACAGGTGTCTCCGAAGGTACTTGTTGGGTTGGCGTATTTCGAGATTAGGATTTGTCACTCCGATTGTCGGAGAGGTATCTCTGGGCCCACTCTGTAATGCACATCACTATAAGCCTTGCAAGCATTCCAACTAATGAGTTAGTTGCGGGATGATGTGTTACGGAACGAGTAAAGAGACTTGTCGGTAATGAGATTGAACTAGGTATTGAGATACCGATGATCGAATCTCGGGCGAGTAACATACCGATGACAAAGGGAACAACGTATGTTGTTATGCGGTTTGACCGATAAAGATCTTCGTAGAATATGTAGGAGCCAATATGAGCATCCAGGTTCCTCTATTGGTTATTGACCAGAGACATGTCTCGGTCATGTCTACATAGTTCTCGAACCCGTAGGGTCCGCACACTTAAAGTTCGATGATGGTTATATTATGAGTTTATGTGTTTTGATGTACCGAAGGAGTTCGGAGTCCCGGACGAGATCAGGGACATGACGTGGAGTCTCGAAATGGTCGAGATGTAAAGATTGATATATTGTACGACTATATTCGGACATCGGAAAGGTTCCGAGTGATTTGGGTATTTTTGAGAGTACCGGAGAGTTACGGGAATTCGTATTGGGCCTTAATGGGCCATACGGGAAAGGAGAGAAAGGCCTCAAAGGGTGGCCGCACCCCTCCCCATGGGGTGGTCCGAATTGGACTAGGGAGGGGGCGCCCCCTTCCTTCCTTCTCCTTTTCCCTTCCCTTTCCTTTCCTCCTACTCCTACTACTTGGAAGGCCTCCTAGTTCTACTAGGAAAGGGGGAATCCTACTCCCGGTGGGAGTAGGACTCCCCTAGGGCGCGCCATAGAGAGGGCCGGCCCTCCCCCTCCTCCACTCCTTTATATACGGGGGCAGGGGCACCCCCAAGACACAACAATTGATCTCTTGATCTCTTAGCCTTGTGCGGTGCCCCCCTCCACCATAATCCACCTTGGTCATATCGTAGCGTTGCTTAGGTGAAGCCCTGCGTCGGTAGAACATCATCATCATCACCATGCCGTCGTGCTGAAGAAAATCTCCCTCAACACTCGGCTAGATCGGAGTTCAAGGAACATCATCGAGTTGAACATGTGCAGAACTCGGAGGTGCCATGCGTTCGGTACTTGATCGGTCGGATCGTGAAGACGTACGACTACATCAACCACGTTCTGCTAACGCTTCCGCTTTCGATCTACGAGGGAACGTGGACAACGCTCTCCCCTCTCGTTGCTATGCATCACCATGATCTTGCATGTGCGTAGGAATTTTTTTTGAAATTACTACGTTCCCCAACAGTGGTATTAGAGCCAGGTTTTATGCGTTGATGTAATATGCACGAGTAGAACACAAGTGAGTTGTGGGCGATATAAGTCATACTGCTTACCAGCATGTCACACTTTGGTTCGGCGGTATTGTTGGATGAAGCGGCCCGTACCGACATTACGCGTACGCTTACGCGAGACTGGTTCTACCGACGTGCTTTGCACACATGTGGATGGCAGGTGTCAATTTCTCCAACTTTAGTTGAACCGAGTGTGGCTACGCCCGGTCCTTGCGAAGGTTAAAACAGCACTAGCTTGACAAACTACCGTTGTGGTTTTGATGCGTAGGTAAGAACGGTTCTTGCTCAGCCCGTAGCAGCCACGTAAAACTTGCAACAACAAAGTAGAGGACGTCTAACTTGGTTTTACAGGGCATGTTGTGATGTGATCTGGTCAAGACGTGATGAGATATAAGTTGTTGTATGTGAAGATCATGTTTTGTTGAAGTTATCGGCAACTGGCAAAAGCCTTATGGTTATCTCTCTATTGCATAAGATGCAAGTGCCAAATAATTGATTTACTTTATTGCTATGCGATAGCAATAGTTGCAAGAGCAATTGTTGGCGAGACAACCATGTGACGACACATTGATATAGATCAAGATGATGGAGATCATGGTGTCATGCCGGTGACGATGGAGATCATGACGATGCTTTGGAGATGGAGATCAAAGGCACAAGATGATGATGGCCATATTATGTCACATATTATGATTGCATGTGATGTTTATCTTTTATACATCTTATTTTGCTTAGTTCGGCAGTAGCTTTATAAGATAATCTCTCACTAAATTATCAAGGTATAAGTGTTCTCCCTGAGTATGCACCGTTGCGAAAGTTCTTTGTGCTGAGACACCACGTGATGATCGGGTGTGATAGGCTCTACGTTCAAATACAACGGGTGTAAAACAGTTGCACACGCGGAATACTCAGGTTAAACTTGACGATCCTAGCATATAACAGATATGGCCTCGTGAAAGAGCAATCATGCCCTTAAATTATGTTTTGATGTTGATGACAATGTACATGTTAGGGGCCTAACAATGTTTGTCAAGTAAATCTCAGGTGTTAGCCCCCGGGTCATCGAAGTGTGTGGATCAAGAGCATACAGAGTGATTCTACTCAAGGATGAAGCATAAAAGTTGATTACATGTTTTGTTTTCTTGAGTATAGGATCCCGCACTATTAAGAGGGGATCGATTGGGATAGTTAAAAGCTTGCTCTTGCCACCAAAAACCCATGCCACATTTACTCATGACAAAATCTTCATGGCTCTGTTTCTGGGCTGCCGGATGTCCGGGCTTAAGGCCGGATGTCCGGACATCACGCCGGATGTCCGGGCCTCCCGCGGATATCTGGGCCAGCCATTCCAGAATGCATTTTTGTGCTGCGCCGCGGCCGAATGTCCGGCCCTCTACGCCGGATGTCCGGGCTCTCCGTACTCCCCGGATGTCTGGGCCTCTCGTCCGGATATCCGGGCTGTGCCATCCAGGAGCTGCTGTGTTTCGATAAAACATGCCGGATGTCCGGGCACCTGCCGGATGTCCGGGCCTTCCTGTTATGCCGGATGTCCGGGCTTGTGCCCCGGATGTCCGGCCCCTCTGTTCTCGCAGCGTATCATGCCGGATGTCCGGCTCCTTAGCCCGGATGTCCGGCCTGCTCACTCAGTTACACTGCAACGGCCATATTCAAGCTCACACTATATATAGCCCCTCTTCTCCATAGGAGAGGGTTTACCATTCACTCTTGAACAAACCCTAGAACACATCTCACTCTCTCTCATATACCTCCACACAAGGTTGTCAGAATCGTGATTCTGAATCGAATCGGAGCTCCGATGGTAGGATCGCAAATCGTAGAATCTTCACTATCAGGATCGTAGAAACGTAGATTCCAGAGACTAAAGTCGTAGAATCGGAGGGGTTAGTTTGGATCGTAAAGTCGTAGAATCATACAATAGAATCGCGATTCTGACAACCTTGCCTCCACACCAAATCTTAGATCCCCAAGGGATTTGAGAGCAATTGAGAGAAGTAGTCCACTCAAGTGATAGATCCACTCCTTCTCCATCTTTGCACCAAAGGAATTTGTGATTTGAGCAAGTCTTGAGCTTTTCCCCGTCGATCTTGTTACTCTTGGAGGTTGGAGACTCCTAGGCGGTAGGAGTCTTTCGGAGAGGAATCGGTCTTTGTGATTACCCCCGGATAAGTTTGTGAGGGTTTGGAGACCACCCCAAGGTCTACCACTAGTGGTTGAGAAACGCCTTCGTGGTGTTGTCTCAAAGGGAGAATAGGGTGAGCCTTCGTGGCGTTGGTGTGCCTTCGTGGCAACATCCACCTCTCTAACGGTGACGTAGCTTCCCTCCAAGGAAGTGAACATCGGCATACATCCTCGTCTCCCGGAGTTGCGGTTATCCCTAACCCTAACTCTCTACTTGTGGTTACTTGTCTATTAAGCACTTACTTTATCACTTTGTATTTGCCTAGTTCCTACTCGTGTTACCTGCTTAGTACTTAGTACTTCACTTGCAATTGTTAGGCTCACTTTCACATTCCGCATTATTGCCTAAAATTGCTAAGTAACAATTAAAATTTGTAGTTGTACCTATTCACCCCCCCTCTAGGTCCATCTCGATCCTTTCAATTGGTATCAGAGCCTCATGCTCTATTCTTGTGGCTTAACCGCCCTAGAGCGAGATGAACCCCGATGGGACTCCCCTTGTTGTAGATCTGAAGGATAAAGGCGAGGCTTCTTCTGAAGTCAAGACCTTTACTTCTGAGGATCTAGAACGGGCCCTTGCTAAGCAAAAGGAGGAGCATGAAGCTTCTGTCAAGGCCTTGGTCCAAATGAGGATAGCCACATTGTCCTCGGTGCTTGCACCACTTTCGGGTGGTGCGGCCTCGAGGCCAACTGTGCCTACTCCGTCACTTGGTCAACAACCTCCTAGCAATGAACACTCCAGTGTTCCTTGGCTTTATGCAAGACCCCAAGTTGAGAAACCAAAATATAACCCTCAAGGCAAACCTCCTTTACTTGATGCCACTTCCGATTTTTCTTTGTGGAGAGTTGCTATGCAGGATCATCTTCGATATGGAAACGATGAGATGCTAGAGATCTTGGAGTATGGTTACCATGTGGTTGATCCAAAGAATCCTACACCAAGAGAAATTTACGACAAGAATCTCAATGACACTGCAATCATGTGTATAAGGAGAGGTATGGTTGAAAAGCAAAGGAGACCCTTCATACACATCACAAGTGCCAAGGAATTATGGGAAAGTATTATAAGATCCAAGACCGGTACCTCCACCCTCCGGAGTGCTCAATATGAAATTGCCAAGGGATAATTGCAAAACTTTTGTATGGAGAAAGGTGAAACTCCAAATCAACTCCTTGAGCGTCTCATGACTCTCACTGCTGATATTGAGTCGTGTGAGTGTGACAAGACACAAGATGGATTTAACATGACTAAGCGATTCCTTGTGGACAAGTTGCTCCATGCTCTTGCTCCATATCACCATCAGATGGTATGGGACATAAGACAACACCATGCCTTCATGGAAATGACTACAGATGACATCATATCCACTTTCCAACTATTTGAAGAGTCAAAGGCAAATGCTACAAAACATCTTGCCATGCATGGTACTCCATCACCAAAGATCAATCTTGCATTGAAGGCCAAGCATGTATGTGAAGATGAGCAAAGTGAAGAAGAAGATGATGATGATGAAGAAGATGGTGATGAGGTTGAATCCGATGAGGGCCCTTCATGTGAAGACATGGCTCTCTTTGTCAAGAAGTTTAGCGTGGGAAAATTCAAAGGTAGGTTTCAAAAGAAGAAAGTAAGAAAATGCTACAACTGTGAAGAAACCAACCACTTCTCCAATGAGTGCCCTTATGAGAAGAGAGAAGATAAACCAAGGTTTCCCAAGACCTTTCCCAAGAAGAAGCTACCAAATCCTTTGAACTCCAAGCTCAAGAAGAGAGATGGGAAAGCAATGGTTGCTCAAGAAGAATCCGATCCAGATGATGTTAGTGGTGTTGCCGGAGTTGCTCAAGATTCTCAAAACACATTGAGGCTAGTCAACAAGAGTGGTGAAGTTGTCACCTACAACAACATGAAAGATTACAAGGGCAACACTCACAAGTGCCTCATGGCGAAGGCCGTGGTAAAAGATGGAGAGGACCAACACTCTCCTGACAAGGTCAAGGTAACCCCACGATCAAACCCTACTCTTTTCTCTCCTACTTCTAGTGATGAGTATCTTGATGCGGAGGATAGTTATGAGGATGATGATATAGAAGATCCTATGCTTGCTAAATTAAATAAGAAAACTGATTAGGGCCACTGTCGGTGTCAAAACCGGCGGATCTCGGGTAGGGGGTCCCGAACTGTGCGTCTAGGCCGGATGGTAACAGGCGGCAAGGGACACGAAGTTTTACCCAGGTTCGGGCGCTCTTGATGGAGGTAAAACCCTACATCCTGCTTGATTAATATTGATGATATGGGTAGTACAAGAGTAGATCTACCATGAGATCGGAGAGGCTAAACCCTAGAAGCCAGCCTATGGTATGAATGTTGTTTTGTATGTTGTCCTACGGACTAAAACCCTCCAGTTTATATAGGCACTGGATAGGGTTAGGGTTACACAAAGTCATTTACAATGGTAGGATATCCGCATATCCGTATCGCCAAGCTTGCCTTCCACGCCAAGGAAAGTCCCTCCCGGACACGGGACGAAGTCTTCAATCTTGTATCTTCATAGTCCAGGAGTCTGGCTGAAGGTATAGTCCGGCCATCCGAACACCCCCTAATCTAGGACTCCCTCAGTAGCCCCTGAACCAGGCTTCAATGACGACGAGTCTGGCGCACAGATTGTCTTCGGCATTGCAAGGCGGGTTCCTCCTCCAAGTACTTCATAGAAGATTTTGAACACAATGATAGTGTTCGGCTCTGCAAAATAAGTTTCCACATATTGCCATAGAGAGAATAATATTTACACAAATCTAATCTGCTGACGTATTCCATAGTGTGACATTGCACCATGGCCAAGCCTTTATTCGAATCGTTTTATTATCCCACCTCAGCGTGTTATGCGAGGTGGTTTCCTTGGCACGTCTTGTTAAAGCAGAGATCGTGTCCCCTTATTTTGGATTCTCATTAATACGGGCGTGGGTAACCCAACTGCGCCATTGATTACGGCGCTTGGAGATAAGCGAGTTTTACCAGGCTTGTGGGGACACGTAGTTGCGTCCACCCATATAAGGGGATAAGGATCCACCTTTTCACCTACGCCTTCTTCCTCCTTTGCCTATCCATTTTCGCGCACTCGAGCTCCAACACCCAAGTCGGTACTCCCCACCTCAACCTTCTCCGGCCATGTCCGGAGCGGGAGGCAAGTGGATGGTCTCCTCCGTCACGGAGGGACACATCAAAAAACTGAGGAAGGCCGGATACTTGTCTAACGACATCGCGTACCAGCTTCCTGAAGAGGGGTAGCTCCTCCCCACCCCAAGGCCCCATGAGAGGGTAGTGTTCCTTCCCCAATTCCTCTGCGGACTGGGCTTTCCTATCCACCCATTTGTCCGGGGACTCATGTTCTACTACGGCCTGGATTTCCATGATCTGGCCCCGAACATCATCCTCAACATCACGGCGTTTATCGTCGTGTGCGAGGCTTTCCTCCGCATCCGCCTCCATTTTGGCCTATGGCTCAAGACTTTCAATGTCAAGTCGAAGGTGGTGCGTGGCAACCAGGCGGAGTGCAGAGGCGCCATGGTGGGCAAGATGCCCAACGTCTTATGGCTTGAGGGCTCCTTTGTGGAGACTCTGAAGGGGTGGCAATCGGGGTGGTTTTACATCACCGAGCCACGCGACCCTGAGTGGGTCGCAGCCCCCGAGTTCCGGTCCGGACCCCCAACGCGGCTCACATCCTGGAAAGAGACGGGCCTGTCGTGGGGCAGCAAAGGAGAGGTGACTGGACTGCAAACATGCATCCAAACCCTGGTGGACAAGCAGCTCAAGCTTGTCAACGTAGTCTAGGTTATGCTCATCTGTTGGATTCTCCCGTGTCAACCTGGCGCAGCACCGAACTCTGAGCAGGCTCTTCGACAAGACGTATGAAGATGCCTGGAAGGTGCTTTTCAAGGGCGCCGAGGCTCCTGCATCCGCTACTGAGGATCGCGGATTCAGCGCGCAGCGTCACGCTAGCGCGGTAAGCTATTTGTACCTTTTACAGGGTATTAGTTTTTCATAGTTTAACTCTATGCGGGATCTAAGCTCCCTTACCTTTGACAGGATTGGCAGGCGAAGTCCGGACAGATCGACTGTCCGGCTCCTTTGCCCGAAGACCCAGCCCATGCCTGCTTGGCGAAGCTGCTGGTTCCGGCACCCTATGCGGTGCCGGACAAGAAGGCCACGAAGAAGGCCATGGGGACTCAAAAAAGTGCCCAGCGCCAGGAGGTGTTGGGTTCATCATCCGACGGCTCCAAGGCGCATTCCTCCCATGAAGACGAGGAGGAGGAAGAAGAGACCTCTCCCCCTCCAGCGGGGGGAGAGAAGAAAAGGAAGGCCGCCATCACCGGGGAGCCGAAGGGTCCAAGAAGGGGAAAACCCTTCCTCCGGACTGCTCCACCAACGCCGACGACGACAGAGAGGAGTGGCCGCTCAGGGCCAAGCCCCTGGCGAAATCGTAAGTATCCGGATACCAGAGTAATTCGTAGTATTCCTTTATGGCATAGCTTTCCCTTATGTCGAATATGATTATGCAGCCGACCCAAAGACCGGCTCGACGCGTTGTCGAGCGGTTCACTGGACTCGTCGGATGTGAATTCGCTTTCGACGGCTTCCTCCCTTCGCCCTACGGACGACGCCGAAGTGTTGTCCCAATAGGTTCCAAGCCAGGAGGAGGTGGTCCTGGAGGCGCCGCAAGGCGACCTCCCGGACTCCAGGAGTAAAGGGGATAAAACCCCCCAGGGCTCCAAGTCCGGCTCTAGGCCGGACACCGCTCCAGAACATTCAAAGGTTCCAGAGTCCGGCGGGCGACCTCCTTCCAAGAGGAGCAAGCCCTCCGTGCTGGTGACCCCCGTCCAACCGGAGGCACCAGACAATCTGTTGGAGGCGCTCAAAGGCGCCTCCATCGACGAGGAGCACCGCACCATTATGAGTGCGGTGGTCCTGAAGGTTCAGTCCGCCAAGAACGGACTGACTGAAGCTTGTGCTAGCCTTTTAACAGGCTTTGAGGTAAGTAAAGAATGTGTAAATAATACTACCGCATAGACAGTAGCCCCTGATGCTCTGTTTGGCGTTCGGGAAGAAAAGCCGAATAGAGGATCAAATAAAATTCGCAGGAGTCTAACAAAAAGGAGTCAATATGCATATGCAGGCTTCTCTGCTGGCGTTCGCCGCACTGACTATGGAAGTGGACACGCTAAAGCAGAAGCTCGAGCAGTCCGAGCAAGAGCTCGGGCGTGCCAAGAAGCAGATCGAGGACAAGGAAGGTAAGAAATACCTTATTTAAATATATATATAAAAAGGTGCAATTGCAAAAAATGACAGGATTATCATGGCTATTGTAGGGGCCACGTCTGAGGTGGCGACCCTTAAGCAAGCGCTGTTTGAGGCCGAGAAGAGGGCGATCATGGAGCGCACCGAGCGGGAGAAATATGAGGCCTAGGTTGGCAAGGTGCGGCAAGAGCTCTAGGCTCTCATGAAAAAACATGAGAGTTTGGAGCTTGACTCAAAGACGCGAGCGTCCGAGCTCGCGGCGGCTATTGAAAATGCCAAGTCTGCCAAGGCCGAATCCCAGAAGACCCTCCAGGAGCTGGATGCGGTGAAAAAGATAGCGGCGGGTAAGGCATTCTTTATGCAAAGCAAACACATAAATGTGAGTTACTTGTTACTTACCCAAATTCGGAGCTCTCCAGGAGCATTCGCAGATATTCCCCGTAGCGTGTCCGATGCTGCCGCATTCTATCGAGCCGAGGAGGGCAGCTCGACAGAGAAGGTGTTCTGGTCTCAGTATGCTGAGGCCGGACATCTCGTGCCCCTGAACGACCAGCTGAAGCAACTGGTCGAGCTCCACAAGGCCGAACAGGCCATGAAGGGCCTCATAGTTCGGCTGTGGCTTGGAGATGCTCTGCCTGGGAGCTATTTCGGGCTGGTGCGGCTGCTAGTGGGGGCCTGTCCAAGGCTCGAAGTCATCAAGCGCTCCATCTGTATTGAAGGTGCCCGTAGGGCCCTTGCCCGTGCTATGGTGCACTGGGGCAAGCTAGATGCTGAGAAGCTTGTGAAGGACGGGCCACCACCGAGGAAAGAGCATCGCGAGCCCGAGAATTATTATAAGGATGTTCTAAAGGGTGCCCGCCTTATGGCGGATGAATGTTCCATGGATGTAATTTTTGAGTAAAACTAGCTCGTTTTGTCCTGTGCGCTGAAAACTTGTTCATATGCGCTAAGCAATGCTGTTGGAATTTAAAATATTACCTTCTGTGCGGTTGTTTATGAATTCTGAGAGATGGCGAGTTGTCGGCTTCTGCCCCTGTGCCGCTAGTGCTGGGGTGTTCAGGGATAAACCGGACTATAATGCATGAACACTCTCACTTAGCCATAGAATTCTATAATTTTAAATTTCGGCGAAGCCCCTGGTATTCGGAAGACCGAGTTCGGGGCGCTATCCACGCCTTGGCCGGACAGAGCCGACTCCTTGCTCTAAGCGGCATAAGTCTTTAGGGACTCAAAAAACCTCTCGAATAACGACCAGCTCTCGCTTCATCATGACAGTCAGTTTTAGCTTTCTCTACTGAGGTGCTCAACCCAGCTCAACTGGGGCACAATCCCAGTAGTTCTCCTAGTGCTACCTTAGTCGACATAGTGGAACATAAGGCACCAAAACATAGGAGCCGGGAAAACCCAACTATTGACCCAAGACATGATTCGGAGCCGATGCATATAATGCTATAAGTTCGGGGTGCCGCACTTGTTAAAGTGTTCAGACTTCTCACACCATATTGAGGGGTACTAAAGCCCCTGGCGTATTTTGGCCGTACCAAAGTGTACGGGTGCAACATGTCGTTAAGGAACATATGTTTGTAAAAAAAGAGTAATGCAAAAATAGACAAAATCTATGCATTGTTTATTAAAAAGGGGTGCGATCAAAGCAGAACAATACAAATAATGCGATAAGAAAAAGTTTGGACTATTTAACATGTCCTTTCCAGGGGCAGTCTGCGGAATGGTATGCGAAACAGGTATACTGCTTGTGATAGAGACCACCTGGGAGTTCCATAATGCGGCATGGCTTGTCTGCTCCCCTGGTTCTTGCATCGTTTGTGCGGCAATTGAACTGCCGAACAGGCCTTCCGAAGAATGGAGTCCTGAAAGTAAGAGAAAATTAAAAAATCGGCAGCCCCTGGTGCGGTTTAAGCCGTGTTTCGGGCGTGCCGTGATGGTGCCCCTCCCCCTGTACCCATGGTATTTCTAGAGCATAGTTATGTACGCGAAGCACTGGTGTCGCATTTTTGCGAGGGCTGGGGTTGGGGCCGCATTGCTACGCCTGCTCGGAACGTGTCAGGAGGTCTTGTTGTAGGTTACTCTGGGCACGCTTGACGGTGTCCGGACGTTTAATGGTCGGACTGGAGAACTGCCTGGAGAGGCTGCTTTGTACTTCTGCTGCAAGGGCCGCTGTGTGCTCCTCCGTTCGGAGGGAGCGTTCGGTGTTTCCATTGACCGTAATTACTCCTCGAGGGCCTGGCATCTTGAGCTTAAGGTATGCGTAGTGCGGTACCACATTGAACTTGGCAAATGCGGTTCGCCCGAGCAGTGTGTTATAGCCACTGTGGAATGGGACTATGTCGAAGATTAACTCCTCGGTTCGGAAATTATTCGGAGATCCGAAGACCACTTCAAGTGTGACTGAGCTTGTACAGTTGGCCTCTACACCTGGTATTACGCCTTTAAAGGTCGTTTTGGTGGGCTTAATCCTCGAGGGATCTATGCCCATTTTCCGCACAGTATCCTCGTAAAGCAGGTTCAGGCTGCTACCGCCGTCCATAAGGACTCTAGTGAGATGAAATCCGTCAATAATTGGGTCTAGAACCAATGCGGTGAATCCGCCATGACGGGTGCTAGTGGGCTGGTCCCTTCGATCAAAGGTGATCGGGCAGGAGGACCATGGGTTGAACTTTGGGGCGACTGCCTCTACCGCGTATACGTCCCTTAACGCGCGCTTCTGCTCCCTCTTGGGGATGTGGGTCTCGTATATCATGTTCAGTGTCTGCACTTGTGGGGGAAAACCCTTCTGTCCACTGTTGTTCGACGGCCGGGGCTCCTCGTCGTCATCGCTATGCAGCCCCTTGTCTTTATTTTCGGCATTTAACTTGCCTGCCTGCTTGAACACCCAACAATCCCTGTTGGTGTGATTGGCCGGCTTTTCGGGGGTGCCATGTATCTGGCATGAGCGGTCGAGTATTTGGTCCAAACTGGACGGGCCCCAAGGATTTCTTTTGAATGGCATTTTCCGCTGACCGGATTGATAGCCTCTAAATCCGGCATTAACTGCCGTATCCTCAGCATTGTCGCCGTTAATGCGGCGCTTCTGCTTGTTGCGACGCGGCCTGCCACTACTGTCCCTGGTATCCGAATTACCAGGGTTCTTGGTCATATTGTTGCTACGAGAAAGCCAGCTGTCTTCTCCCGTGCAAAAGCGGGTCATGAGTGTCGTGAGTGCTGCCATAGATTTTGGCTTTTCCTGTACAAGGTGCCGGGCAAGCCACTCATCACGAATATTGTGCTTGAAGGCTTCTAGGGCCTCTGCGTCCGGACAGTCCACTATTTGATTTTTCTTTGTTAGGAACCGTGTCCAGAATTGCCTGGCCCATTCCTCTGGCTGCTGAATTACGTGGCTTAGGTCATCGGCGTCTGGTGGTCGCACATCAGTGCCCTGGAAATTTTCGAGGAATGCGGCATCCAGGTCCTCCCAACAACTGATTGATCCTGCTGGCAAGCTGTTAAGCCAATGCCAAGCTGGTCCTTTAAGCTTGAGTGGGAGGTATTTGATGGCGTGGAGATCATCGCTACGGGCCATGTGGATATGAAGGAGATAATCCTCGATCCATACCGTAGGATCTGTTGTGCCATCGTATGATTCGATGTTTACGGGTTTGAAACCCTCGGGGATTTGATGATCCATTACTTCGTCTGTGAAGCATAGTGGGTGTGCAGCGCCTCTGTACTGGGCTATATCACGACGTAGCTCCAATGAGCTTTGTCTACTGTGTTCGGCCCTACCGGATTTGTGTCCGGCGTGACGGTTATTGTCTCGAGTCGTGGGGCACCCACGCGATCTGTAGATCGATCTTGTTTGCCTTGCCTTGTCCTCCAACATATCTCGCAGGTTTGGCGCATTTTCCCGTGCCTTGGTACGGGGTGCGGCTTGAGTGGAGGGCCGAGAGGCCTCTCTGTCGCGGCCACGAGGTGGCCGGTCGGCCATATTAAGTGTTGGTGATGTAGGTTTGAGTGCTTCCTCCTCTGATCGGGGTAGCAACTTGCGCTTTGGGTAGCTCTTGGAGGGGCGTTCGAGTTTATGCTCTTCGGCCGCAAGGACTTCAGTCCATCTGTCGACTAGCAAATCTTGATCAGCTCTAAGCTATTGCTATTTTTTCTTGAGGCTTCTTGCCGTGGCCATAAGCTTGTGTTGAAAACGCTCTTGCTCGATGGGATCCTCTGGCACGACGAATTTTTCGTCGTCGAGGCTTGCCTTGTCTTTGGAGGGAGGCATATAATTATCGTCCTCGACCTCTCTGTTTGCCACTCTCTCATGAGGGCTGGCTTCTCCATCCTCCTGTGCTGAATCTTGCTGGAGGGGGTTTTCTTCGGCACTCTCCGGAGTATTATTATCTCCCGTGCTGGAATCACCGTATTTGCTTTGGCGGGATTTTGAGCCTGTAGGCTGACGCCGGCGCTTAGGATGTTTCTTGGAGGGGTCATCCTCCGCTGTTCCATCACCATCTCCTTATTTTGGGGTGTCCACCATGTATATGTCATATGACGAGGTGGCTTTCTAGGGCCCAATAGGCGCTGGTTCTTCATCGTCTCCTGCATCGGCGTCCATACCGTTGATATCTTCGGAGTCGAAGTCGAGCATGTCGGTTAAATCATCGACAGTGGCTACAAAGTGGGTGGTGGGTGGGCTTTGAATTTCTTCATTGTCCGTATCCCAACCTTGCTGACCGTAGTCCGGCCAGGGCTCTCCTGATAAAGAGAGAGACTTTAGTGTCTTCAGAATATCGCTGAAAGATGTCCGCGGCAGTAAACTCCATGATCGGTGCCCAATCGGATTCGATCAGCAGGGGCGTGGAGGGTTCGGAGTCCGGAGAGGAGTCCGGCTCCTTGGAGTCACGAGTCTCGCGGAGTGCGGGGCTGGTGTTCGGCTCGATCACCATTGGGATCGCAGCCCCCGAGGCGGCGTCCAACCACCCATCCTCGATCGGTGCAGTTGGCTCCGAATTATGGGTCGAAGCCGATGTGGGTGCGGCCTCTAGGGCACTGTTCAGCGGCAGAGCTAGATCATGCTCGTTGTGACAGTGCGGCGCGCTCGGCAGTGGCTCGAATCCGTCGAAGATCAAATCCCCGCAGATGTCAGCCGTGTAGTTTAAACTTCCAAATCTGACCTGACGGCCAGGGGCATAGCTTTCGATCTGCTCCAGATGGCCAAGTGAATTGGCCCGCAGTGTGAAGCCGCCGAAGACAAAGATCTGTCCGGGGAGGAAGGTCTCACCCTGGACTGCATCGCTATTGATGATCGTAGGAGCCATCAAGCCTAACGGCGACGACATAGAAGAACTCTCAATGAAAGCACCAATGTCGGTGTCAAAACCGGCGGATCTCGGGTAGGGGGTCCCGAACTGTGCGTCTAGGCCGTATGGTAACAGGAGGCAAGGGACGCGAAGTTTTACCCAGGTTCGGGCCCTCTTGATGGAGGTAAAACCCTACGTCCTGCTTGGTTAATATTGATGATATGGGTAGTACAAGAGTAGATCTACCACGAGATCAGAGAGGCTAAACCCTAGAAGCTAGCCTATGGTATGAATGTTGTTTTGTATGTTGTCCTACAGACTAAAAGCCTCCGGTTTATATAGGCACCGGATACGGTTAGGGTTACACAAAGTCGTTTACAATGGTAGGAGATCCGCATATCCGTATCGCCAAGCTTGCCTTCCACGCCAAGGAAAGTCCCTCCCGGACACGGGACACAGTCTTCAATCTTGTATCTTCATAGTCCAGGAGTCCGGCTGAAGGTATAGTCCGGCCATCCGGACACCCCCTAATCCAGGACTCCCGCAGCCACGTTGCCTTATGTTTCATATATGAATCTATCCGGAGCTTTGTTAACCCAGCATGGCTTTGGACTTTAAGTCGCCATATGATAATTATGTGCTTCGAGTACTGGCTCTAAGCTCTGGGATGTTACCCCTTGCTACATATGGCGTTGTAAGCCGGCGGTATGAATAGTATGAACATGGCGTTGTGCTCTCAGTCTTTGGGCTGTGACCCTTACTGCACAATGTGTGATAAGCCGGCAGTATGAATAAATATTACAGGTATGATATTTATTTTGTTGTGATTATATGAGGTTTTGATAAACCATCCCTGGTTATGGACTATTTAGTCATATGTGGTTTTTATATGAGGTATTGTGACCCGCCCTGGGGTAAACCGCCAGGGCACCTGCTATCTGCTTATGTGCAAGAAAACATGCTAAGTATGGTCTGCATAATTGATGGTATTATGAGCATAAGTGGCAGATCTTCAAATAATGGATTGGCAGTGTTATGCAAATAAAACGTGCACGATGGCACGACATATCATTGTTTTAACTAGCCTATTGCAAGGCACCTGATGGCCCAAAAGGATAAGTGTTTTTGAGACATAGCATCCAAATGCTATGGCTGGTAAACCAGATCATGAATTCAGACTTCTAGTCTGAACGGGTTGAAGCCTCCAGGTCATCTTGCGCTTCTTCTTCTTCATCTCCTTGATTATCCATTGGCTGGAAGTCAGGCGTAGCCTAGTCGCTACCGGTCAAAGCTCTAAACACAGCCTCATCATCGATAAGATTTGATGGATCAATGTCAGGAGTGAAGGTGTGCTTAGGAGTCGGTGGGATGAGATCCACCTCTTGATGAACCAGCGCCTTCACCTTCTTGTTATCAGCATCATAAGCCGCCTGGTATTGGGCGAGATTTGTTTCATCGGCCAGCTTGCTTGCTAACGGACGCATTTCCATTGCTATTTGTGCAAAATCATCAATGCTGAAGGGAGACCCGTCTTCTTTCACACTGGGGCAACCGTTGGCTAAATCTTCTAGATCAAGATCTGCTTGCCATGCCTTTGCCCGTCTTAAGGCAGTCATGGCACCAGCTCTGGCGGCTGCTCGCTTTAAATCTTCAATCCTTTGGGGGAGCACAGATAGCCTCTCTGGTGTTTCCTTGATGAGGGTGGGTGGAGGCTTCTTATGAATAGCAGTAGAGATTGTCCGTTGAGCGCCAGTGTATAGATGTTCTACCAAAGTATAGGCAACCTTTAGCTTGATGCGCATGTATGAACCCAGCTTGGCGCTTCGGGAGCCTACATCAGTAAAGTTATTGGTATACCGGCAGATGATTATGATATACTGTTGGTGCAAAGGAAGGTACTTACCGAAGATGGCCGATGTCATGCTGTTAATTTGATGCTTTAAACCAGACAACTCGTCAGTTACCGGTTTAAGGGTTGCTTCGGCATCCTCCGCTCTTTTTAGTAAAGATGCCTTCTCAGTCTCCCAACCGGTTCTATCAGTGTCGAAGCTCTGTTTCAACTGCTCAATGTTCTCCAATGCAGTCCGCAGCTCTGATTTGGCTTTTGAGGTCTTAGATTGTTGAGTTTGAATATTGGCCCTCAGGTCATTGACTTGGTTCTCCTTTTCATTTAGTTCAGCCTGCGACATGAACAACATGGAAGGTATTATGATCATTTCTGAAAGTCCCAAGCATAATACAAGTATTTTCTTTGGCACTTGGGGGATAATTCCTATTGCTCTTTTAAAGACAAGTTTATATCATGACCGGGGCAAAATGATGTGATCCAGTTGATAAAGCCTACATACTTGGATTTTATTTTTCAGCCATGGTGATAAGTCCCGGCTTAACTTGATAGTTTAAGCCGGCCCTTGGGGGCTACCAGTGCAAATTCGATCACAGTTAATTTGAAATCCCGGCTTAACTTGATAGTTTAAGTCGGCCCGTGGGGGCTACTAGTTTTGATTATCATGTATTTATGACTATCTAAAAGTCTACAATATATTCACTGCTATCATATCTAATAGACTTGGCGGCTGATAGATATATATATGGTGAAGATGATAATGTTTACCTCAAAACGCTCCTTCATCAAGTTGATTAGGCTGGCTTCAAAATCACGGCTGGTATAAAGGTGGTTTAAGTAACCGGAGTGAATCTCTTGGGTGCTGAACTGGGCATAGTTTTCCAAGTCTACCTTCCACTTGCCTTTATCAGCAGCAGTAAATTCTTCCTTGGCGATGTGCTTGGATAAGGCAGTAGGGTTACCCGGTGCTGTATAACTAAGCCCGGTAATGATGACATTATCAGCTTTTTCTTCAGCGGGCTTGATGGGACTGGGCGGCTTAGTGATGACCGGCTCAACGTCTACATGATCTATGGTGATGTCGTGCTCTTCTGGCGGCGGGTCATCAATGGTAGCTTCAGCAGTTTGACGAGTGGCCTCTGGCAATTGTTTTTCCGCCTCAGAAGGGTTGGAGTCTTCAGCCGGCTTGTTCAGTTTCACCTTCTTGCTAGTCTTGGCCACACCACTAAAAATAAGAAATACAAAGATGTCACCATATCAATCAGGCATGAAGTTTCAAATGATTAAATATTTCTTACCCAGGAGCAACTTTGAAGGCTGGAATATGAGTTCCAGTTGACTCACCAGATGAGGAGTGAGATGTTCCCTGATAGTTTGAATCAGATGGGTTAAGAGGTTGTCAAAAAAGACCCGCCTTGGGATATGCTAAGTCGGGAATGTTTGAAACCTCTGGTCGACGTTTGCGAGGCGCTGGTGTGTTGGCTAAGCCGGAGGAAAGAATTCCACCGCCGCTGTTCCGGGTTGTGCGGCGAGCTTCATGTTGTTGCTACTTCAAAATAAAGTTGGGATCCATCTTCCTTGTCAAGTTTTCTGTGTTGGTAGAGGTTCTGAGCTGGAGGAAAGAGTAATTACCTCTTCGTCATCAGCATGGCTGGCCTCCGCATCATCCTAATAATGGTCATTGTCAATAAGATGTACAAAGAATGAGCCAAGGGAGTCAAGTTCTACCTCCGACTCGTCATCATCATCATCATTATTATCTATGTTGAATAACTCGACGGTATTGGTATTTTTCTTAGCAAGCTCCTTGATAGCTTTGCTGTTCGCCCGAGTTTTCCTGGCCGGCTTATCCTATAGCTTCTTAGTCCAAAAAGGTGAATCGGCCTGCAAAATGTTAAATGGGTATGAAAAAACAACTGGAGTGAAGGTATAATTAAATGGTGAAGTTGGGGAATAACTTACAGCTGGCGGTTTGTTAAGGACGCAGAAAGGATTCAATCCCACTTTACTGCAGTCTTCCAAGCTCTCATTTAACAGTGATTTGGTCATATTATTGATGTCTTCATCAGTCAATTCAATCTGACAGTGGCGTTGAGGATCTGATAACTCGCCAGTGTATTCATGTATTAAGCCGGGACGACGGCTTAGAGGCAAGACTCTCCAGGCGACCCAACATCGAACCAGATCAATTCTAGACAAGCCGTTAGCCATCAAGGCCCGGATCTTTGAAAAAACTTGCATATACTTCTTTCGCTCTGCTGTACTGATGCGATCTAGAAGAGGATGTCTGTTGCTAAGTCGGCTGGCGCGATAACCCGGCAGAGGATCTTCCCCTTCTGGAGAAGTATCTTTGCAATAAAACCAGGTTTGGTTCCAGTCTTTGGGATGACTGGGCAAGGTGCTTGCTGGGAAAGTGGCTTATTTCCGTCGCTGTATGGAAATGCCACCTAGCTCTAGGCTGGGCCCATCTGTGAATTCGTTTTGCCGGTTTAAATAATAAAAGTCCCTGAATAGTTCTACGGTGGGGTCCTGTTGAAGGTACACCTCGCACAATACTTGGAAGTTGCACGTGTTTGAAATGGACTTTGGGACGATATCTTGTAGATGGAACTTGAAGAAATGCAACACATCGCGAAAGAATTTTGAGCCTGGAGGGCTGAAGCCCCGAACCATATGATCAATGAAGACAACTACTTCACTATCCTTGGGCTCAGGAGGAGTTTCAGTGCCTGGCACCCTCCAATGGATGACATCCTTTTTGGCCAGGACGCCTATCTGAACATATCCGTTTAAGTCTTCCTCGATGACCCGGGAAACGAACCAGTTGCAGGCAGTGACTGTTTTTCCCATTTGGAGAATGAAAGCCTAAAAGAAAGAAACATTACCGATTTAAGACTACACTGTTAGACCGGACCATGGATTCAAAGGTAAGGTGCTATAAACGGTTGACAGGTTAAGCTGGAAAATGAACATTGAAGTACATGGATATTCATATTGGCGGCTTAAAAGGGGACTAATGGTACCTACCGGATTAAGGTTTCTGCTGTTAAGCCGAATAGAGTTTAAAAGTGAAGTGTATTGTGCAGAACCAAATTATGAGGATGAATAAGCAAGCATGGTTAAACCGGAGAGTATTGCCGGGTTGTGCAGGTTATGAAGCATATGATGGCGGTTTAAACATGGCCTAATGCTATATGGTGGTTCATGGTTTACGGTATAAGCCGCCATGGCGATTATGGTACTTCAAATCTATCAGTAAATTTTTTGCTAAGTGATGGACAAACAGATTTCACAGACTGGAGCTATGATTTTGGATCTACAACAGTTCAGAAAAGACAGTAAATTCTAAACCTAAGGTGGTGGCAGCAGGAAAGTTTGTGTGCTCCAATGTGATTTTCTATGGAGAGGAAGTATTCTGATGTTAAAAATGAATGCTAAACTGCTACCGCATAAGTTTCATATCATGTTCAGATCAAAGGCTACTCGAACTAAAGGAGAAGACGCAGAACAGTGAAGAACACTGATGAACAAGGCTAAACCTAATGCAGATATGAGGTTTAAGGAGATGAACACTTACGATTGCACATGGATTGCGGTGGAGCGCTGGCGTTCTCTGGACCCCTCAGGTTGATGCAGTGGCCTGAGTTGGTGCAGCGGACGGAGGACCGCGACAGCAGAGCTCGAGACTGTAGAGGAGTCGTTAGAGGAATATGAAGACGATGAGGCAAGGGGGAAATGAAAAGGACCCCCGTCCCTATTTATAAGGGGATGGATACAGGACATGTGCGGGAATCGAGGAGGCCGAAATCATCATGTGGCTATATGGACGCCTTGATTTTTGGCTGATGATTAAGATAAGTATCAGTTAAAGATGTCCTAGGCCTCGTGGGCCGTTAATGTGAAATGACGTCATGGCGGGTTAAGGAAATTCTATGAGCTGACGTCACGGCGGGTTACCGTAAATTTGTGAAAAGGACGATGCAAGATTTGAGAAGTTAGGTATTGAAGATTGATGTGAACAAGTTCAGATCAACCTGGGGCCTAATGTTGAGGATATAACTACTGGGTATGAACCGCCCAGGAGGGGCCTGGTCATACCACTGGCGACTTATCAATGAAGATGGCGGGTCATAGCAAGCCCATTGACGACCCAAGACCCAGAGGCGACTTGTGGCCCAAGTGGATGAACCGCCACATATATGACTTGTATTGTAAGGCAAGCTTAGTTAGTCACCGAGCCGGACACGTTGTGTATGAGCCGGTCGGATTCTGTAAGCCGCCGGGCATCAACCTGTGTATATAAAGGGGTGACCCAGCGGTGGGTTGATTCAAGGAACAAACAATCGAGAACTAGGTCAAGCGTATTCGCTCCCTGGTAATCGAAACCCTAGCAATACAACACAAAGCAGGAGTAGGCTTTTACCTCGTGGAGAGGGGCCGAACCTGGGTAAACTGTCTATGACCTTTGTCCCGTTTAACCCCTTCAAGCTAACCTAGTTGCGATGGCTCCATGAATAAGTCCTTGCGCTAGGACATCTACCGTGTCAAGTCCACGACAGGCAGGGTCCCGGCCCCCAAGCCATTCCCGATGTGATGGAGCGAGGAGCTCGGCTCGATGTAGTGACGATATGCCATGGTCGTCATGGCGAGGCGAAGCCCATGGCCCCTGGTGAGAAAAAATAGGTCGGCGTGGTGATGCTAAAGCCCTGAGAGCAGGTTGATGAAGTGACGGCGAAGCCACCAGGTGAACTGACGTGCCAGAGTAGCACTACAAAAAAAGACACATCCATGACATTTTGGGTCGAACGAATTTTTTTATGTCATACTTATGACACTTCTATGACGATAATTGTGACAAAACCCGGTATCATCATAGATGTGGTGGGATCCTACTTCTATGACAAAAAATCATGACAAAAAATGGGCTTTTCGTCCGGGGCGGGCCGGAGACGCAGCTGCATGACATTCTTTGGGCCGTCCATGACGGAAAACACCGTGGTAGAAGCGAGGGCGAGGAAAATATCGGGGTGTTCCCGGTTATGCGGGGGGGGGGGGGGTCGGGGCCGAGCGATGCGCGTTTCTCCCGTACACGCACGCGTGTGGGTGCGAGGCGTTGGGCTCTAACTAAACCCAAGCGAGGCGATGGGCTCTAACTAAACCCAAGTGATTGCACTGCAGGCTACGCGTTACTGAACCCGCGCAATCGATCGATGGCTGTTAAGTGAACCCGATCGAGTGATTCCTTCGCTTTGGATGAACAGTTCCTGATGGGGGTGGATGAACAGGACCCCGATCGATCGAGACGGTTGGGCTGGATGAACAAGACCCCGTGGATGGCAGGATGAACAGGACCACCCCATAGAGGGCAGGATGAATAGTAGACGGTGGAGGGCTGGATGAACAGTAGCCCGTGGAGGGGTGGTTAAATAGGAGCCCGTGGAGAGGGCTGGTTGAACAGTAGCCGGTGGAGTAGTGCGCGGTGGAGGCTGGATGAACAGGAGCCCATGGATGAACAGTCGCAGGTGGTGGCTGGAGGAGGTCGACGGTGGATGAACAGTAGCCCATGGAGGCTAGAGGGGGTCGACGGTGGAGATGAACAGTATCCCGTGGAGTCCCATTTTGTGGTACACCACACCCCTCCCGATGAATAGGACCCCCGTTTCGACCGTAGCGCTCCAACACAAGTCTGTTTCCCCCGTTTTGCGGTATGCCACACCCCTCCTGATCAATAGGACCCCCATTTCGACCGTAGGACGTTCGTTTCCTCTGTTTTTCAGTACGCCAGACCCCTCCCGATGAACAGGATCCCGTTTCGAACGTGGCCGGTCGAACACAAGGCCGTTTCCTCAATTTTGCGGTACGTCAGGCCTCGTTTCCATCGGCTATTCCGTCCAAGCCCTCCCGATGAACATGATGACGCATTCCGTTCCGACCCAGCCGGTTGGCTCCTGATGAACATAGCGACGACGCAGTTTCTCCATTCCGACCCAGCCATGTACACGAGCCATGGCCGTACGTATGCGCGGGTAGCCGTTCGAGGCCCTGCCCGTATTTATGTATGTGGCCGTATTTTCTTTCTTGCACACTAGCCGTTGTACGTACGTGTACATGCTACGTGTGCGCCTCTACTACGACACGTGCGCGCCTCTACATCGACCAGTATGTACGTACATGTTCGCTACCAGAATGACAATGCTACGCAGGCACCTCCTTGCGTGCGAAGATGTAGCTGGTGGGTCCTAGCAGTCAGGGTGGCGAATCGTTTTTTTTTTGCCTGGACGCACTTCCTTGCATGCGTAGATGTAGGTGGTAGGTCCCAACAGTCAGGGGGAAATGTTTTTTTCGCGAAATACGGTGGCCCGTCCGGTGGGTCCCCGCTGTTAGGTGGAGGAATAATTATTTTGCGCGTAATAAGGAGGCACTTCCTTGCTGCGGCCGTGGACCCAGCTATCAACCTCTCCACGTACAGTCCATGTCCGATGGAAGCTGTTCCTTTACCACATTGACCACGCCATGCCGAGAGCACCAGGGCGGTGGACGACGACGAGGCATAGGAAGGGGACGATGCAGAGCCGGGGAAGACGCGGTAGTGGAAGCCCGCGCGGAGAGGAGTATGAGGGTTCACTAGTTCGGCTGCGGTGTGAGACTGCCGTCGTCGTAGGGCCTGGCCAGCGGTGGGAATAGTAGGGGGCGGTGAGGCCTCCGCAGCAGCATAGTCGGCCACGGGAGGCAGGAGCATGTGGCACGACCGGCGTTGCTTTGGGCGGCTGGAGCAACAAGACCAGAGGTTGAAGAAGCACTACGGCCGTTGGATGGAGATCGTACGGTCACTGGAGCTAGAATCATTCATATTGACTAAGTTGACAAAGCACTCCGTCCCCGTCAACTTAGCAGGCCCACAAGTCAGCCTCCCACCAAGGTGGGTCCCAACCAGCAGGGGGAGTATTCATTTTTTTGTGCGTAATAAGGAGGCACTTCCGGTGGGTCCGAGTTTACAGTGGGGGGAACGTTTTTGTCGCTCAATACGGTGGCCCGTCCGGTGGGTCCCAGCTGTCAGGGGGCAAACATTTTTTTCATGAAATACGGTGGCCCGTCCGGTGGGTCCCTGCTGTCAGGTGGAGGAATCATTATTTTCCGTGTAATAAGGAGGCACTTCCTTGCTGCCGTCGTGGACCCAGTGATATGTCTCCGTCGTATCTATAATTTTTGATTGTTCCATGCCAATATTCTACAACTTTCATATACTTTTGACAACTTTTTATATTATTTTTGGGACTAACATATTGATCCAGTGCCCAGTGCCAGTTCTTGTTTGTTGCATGCTTTATGTTTCACAGAATATCCATGTCAAACAGAGTCCAAACAGGATAAAAACGGATGGAGCTTATTTTTGGAATATTTGGAAAATCTGGGAGAAAGAACAACGCGAAACAGTGTTCGAGGTGGGCACGAGGTAGGGGGGGCGCGCCCCACCCCCCTGGGCGCGCCCCTGACCCTTGTGGTCCACCCGAAAGGCGGTTGATGCCCTTCTTCGGCCGCAAGAAAGCTATTTTTTGGTAAAAAAAAAATCACGGCGAAGGTTTCGCTCCAATCGGAGTTACGGATCTCCATATATATACGATACAGTGAAAGGGCAGCAGGAGAGAACGCACATATAGAGGGAGACAGAGAGACAGATCCAATCTCAGAGGGGCTCTCGCCCCTCCCACGCCATGGAGTCCAAGGACCAGAGGGGAAACCCTTCTCCCATCTAGGGAGGAGGTCAAGGAAGAAGAAGACGAAGGGCCCCCCTCTCCCCTTCTCTTCCGGTGGTGCCGGAACGCTGCCGTGGCCATCATCATCATCACCGCGATCTACTCCAACACCTCTGCCATCTTCACCAACATCTCTATCACCTTACCCCCTCTATCTATAGTGGTCCACTCTCCCGCAACCTGTTGTACCCTCTACTTGAACATGGTGCTTTATGCTTCATATTATTATCCAATGATGTGTTGCCATCCTATGATGTCTGAGTAGATTTTCGTTGTCCTATCGGTGGTTGATGAATTGCTATGATTGATTTAATTTGCTTGTGGTTATGTTGTTGTCCTTTGTTGCCCATCGTATGAGAGCGAGCGTGGATCACACCATAGGGTTAGTTGTATGTTGATAAGACTATGTATTGGAGGGCAAGAGTGACAGAAGCTTCAACCTAACATAGAAATTGATGCATACAGGATTGAAGGGGGACCAATTTATCTTAATGCTATGGTTGGGTTTTACCTTAATGAATGTTAGTAGTTGCGGATGCTTGCTAATAGTTCCAATCATAAGTGCATACAATTTCAAGTCAGGGATAACATGCTAGTAGTGGCCTCTCCCACATAATACTTGCTATCGGTCTAGTAAAAGAAGTCAATTGCTTAGGGGCAATTTCCCAACTCCTACCACCACTTTTCCACACTTGCTATATTTACTTTATTGTGTCTTTACTTATACAACCCCTACTTTTTATTTACGTAATCTTTATTATCTTGCAAACCTATCCAACAACACCTACAAAGTACTTCTAGTTTCATACTTGTTCTAGGTAAAGTGAACATCAATCATGCGTCGAGTTGTATCGGTGGTCGATAGAAGTTGAGGGAATATTTGTTCTGCCTTTAGCTCCTCGTTGGGTTCGACACTCTTACTTATCGAAAACTGTTGCGATCCCCTATACTTGTGGGTTATCATGCCCTTTTTTTTGGCGCTGTTGCTAGGGAGTAATAGCGTGGGGGTGAATATTCTCGTGTGTGCTTGTTTTCTTTATCACTAAGTAATTCTTATTTGATTTTCTTAGTTGTTCTTTATCTTTAGTTATGGATATGGAACACGAAATACCAAAAAAATTAGGTGTACTTGCTGCTCATGGGTTTGAGGAACCTCCTAAAACCCTCGACACTCGTTATGTGACAAAAATTATGTACTAGTTTGATAATCCTGAGAAAACCCCATTCAATTTGGTAATGGGAGTAATGTTGGATCAACGTTAATACTTTAGGGATTATCGCTTGATACAAAAAGGGAAACTATTATGGGTTCAAATTTATATATTGAAGTGGTATGCTCGGCAAGTATGCTTGAGTTATGATTATACTTGTTGCTCTAGGATGAAGGCTCCACACCATCCCTTTTCATGCAAATTTAATGATAATGAAACCTTAGTGTCTTATGCGAATGGTATATATGATTACTATGATGTGGAACAAATAGAAGAATTTGTTGCTTTTAAGGGTGCTTATGAAATTGAATCTTTGTTTGAAAAGTATGAAGCTTTTGATGATGATGTTTATAGGCCTGAAAATTTGGCTACATTGAAATATTGCTATGATAATTATGAATATAATTCCTATATTAATGCGCTTATTGAGAAAGTCTCCGCTATCCAAGAAGAGACTAATATTTTGCAGGAGTCTATGGAAAAAGAAATTGATGAAACTATGAGCTCATTGGATGAAAAAGATGAGGAGGAGAGCAAAGAACAAAAGGAGGAAGAGCGGATTGATCACCCGTGCCCACCTTATAATGAGAGTAACTCTTCAACTCATACATTGTTTAATTTCCCTCCATGCTTACCGAGGGATGATTGCTATGATGATTGTTATGATCCCGTTGATTCTCTTGAAATATCCCTTTTTGATGATGCTTGCTATGCTTGTGTCCAAGATGCCAATATGAATTATGCTTATGGAGATGAACTTGCTATAGTTCCTTATGTTAAACATGAAATTGTTTCTATTGCACCCAACCATGATAGTCCTATTATCTTTTTGAATTCTCCCGACTACACTATATTGGAGAAGTTTACCCTTATTAAGGATTATATTGATGGGTTGCATTTTACTATTACACATGATGATTTTGATGAATATAATATGCATGTGCTTGCTGCTCCTACTTGCAATTATTATGAGAGAGGAACTATATCTCCACCTCTCTATGTTTCCAATACAATAAAATTGCAAGAAACTGTTTATACTATGCATTGGCCTTTACTATGTGTGCATGAATCGTTCTTTTATGACATGCCGATGCATAGGAACAGAGTTAGACTTCGTTGTTGCGTGATATATGTTACTTTGTGCTCACTACTAAATTACAAATCATTGTTAATTAAAATTGGCTTTGATATACCTTGGGATCCGGGTGGATCCATTACTTGAGCACTATATGCCTAGCTTAATGGCTTTAAAGAAAGCGCTGCCAGGGAGACAACCCGGAAGTTTTACAGAGTCATTTATTTCTGTTGCGTTCTTTTATAAAGTTTTAAAAAATAAAAATAATGTGCCAAGGTTTGCCTTTAGGATGTTTACTAAGCTTGTTGGTTTGTGCGGTGCAGGACAGAAACTTTGGCTGTAGTGCATGATTTTACATTTTTCACTAGAACATCAAATGGTTCTGATTCTTTTTGCACTGTCTTTCTATACAAATTTTTTATTTGTCCTAATTTTGGCAGAATTTTTAAAGTATCAGAAGTATGGTGAATGTTCAGATTATTACAGACTGTTCTGTTTTAGACAGATTCTGTTTTTGATGCATAGTTTGCTTGTTTTGATGAAACTATCGAATTATATCAGTGGATTAAGACATGAAAAATTTATATTACAGTAAACACAATGCAAAAGAAATATGAATTGGTTTGCAACAGTACTTAGAGTAGTGATTTTCTTTATTATACTAACGGATCTTACCGAGTTTTCTGTTGAAGTTTTGAGTGGATGAAGTGTTCGATAATCGAGAAGGTCTCGATGTGAGAAGAAGGAAGAGAGGCAAGAGCTCAAGCTTGGGAATGCCCGAGGCACCCCAAGTAAATATTCAAGGAGACTCAAGCATCTAAGCTTGGGGATTCCCCGGAAGGCATCCCCTCTTTCTTCAACAAGTATCGGTATGTTTTCGGATTCGTTTCGTTCATGTGATATGTGCAATCTTGGAGCATCTTTTGCATTTAGTTTTAATTTTTCTTTTACGCACCATGCTGGTATGAGATAATCCTTGGTTGATTTATAGAATGCTTATTGCACTTCACTTATATATTTTGATTATGGCTTTATAAAATCCTTCATGTGCTTCACTTATATCATTTCAAGTTTGGATTGCCTGTTTCTCTTTACATAGAAATCCTCCATTTGTAGAATGCTATTTTGCTTCACTTATATTTGTTAGAGCACGTGCATATCTTTTGTCGAAAGAATTAAACTCTCTTGCTTCACTTATATCTATTTAGAGAGATGACAGGAATTGGTCATTCACATGGTTAGTCATAAAATGCTACATAAAACTTGTAGTCACTGAATATGATATGTTTGATTCCTTGCAATAGTTTTGCGATATAAAGATGGTGATATTAGAGTCATGCTAGTGGGTAGTTGTGGATTGTAGAAATACTTGTGTTGATGTTTGTTATTCCCGTAGCATGCACGTATGGTGAACCGTTATGTAACGAAGTCGGAGCATGAGGTATTTATTGATTGTCTTCCTTATGCGTGGCGATCAGGGATGAGCGATGGTCTTTTCTTACCAATCTATCCCCCTAGGGGCATGCGTAGTAGTACTTTGCTTCAAGGGCTAATAAACTTTTGCAATAAGTATGTGAGTTCCTTATGACTAATGTTGAGTCCATGGATTATACGCACTCTCACCCTTCCATCATTGCTAGCCTCTTCGGTACCGTGCATTGCCCTTTCTCACCTCAAGAGTTGGTGCAAACTTCGCCGGTGCATCCAAACCCCGTGATACGATACGCTCTATCACACATAAGCCTCATTATATCTTTCTCAAAACAGCCACATACCTACCTATCATGGCATTTCCATAGCCATTCCGAGATATATTGCCATGCAACTTCCATCATCATCATATACATGACTTGAGCATTCATTGTCATATTGCTTTGCATGATCGTAAGATAGCTAGCATGATGTTTTCATGGCTTGTTTGTTTTTTGATGTCATTGCTACACTAGATCATTGCACATCCTGGTACACCACCGGAGGCATTCATATAGAGTCATATCTTTGTTCTAGTATCGAGTTGTAAGTAAATAAAAGTGTGATGATCATCATTATTAGAGCATTGACCGCAAAAAAAGAGAGGCCAAAGAAGCCTAAATAAAAAAGGGGGCCAAAGAAGCCCGCAAAAAAAAGAAATAAAGAAAGAAAAAAGGGGGCAATGTTACTATCCTTTTACCACATTGGTGCTTCAAAGTAGCACCATGTTCTTCATATAGAGAGTCTCTTGAGTTATCACTTTCATATACTAGTGGGAATTTTTCATTATAGAACTTGGCTTGTATATTCCAATGATGGGCTTCCTCAAATGCCCTAGGTCTTCATGAGCAAGCAAGTTGGATGCACACCCACTTAGTTTCAGTTTGAGCTTTCATATACTTATAGCTCTAGTGCATTCGTTGCATGGCAATCCCTACTCCTCACATTAAAATCAATTGATGGGCATCCCCATAGCCCGTTGATTAGCCGCGTCGATGTGAGACTTTCTCCCTTTTTGTCTTCTCCACACAGCCTCCACCATCATATTCTATTCCACCTATAGTGCTATGTCCATGGCTCACACTCATGTATTGCGTGAGGGTTGAAAAAGCTGAAGCATTTTAAAAAGTATGAACCAATTGCTCGGCTTTGTCATCGGGGTTGTGCATGATTTGAATATTTTGTGTGGTGAAGATGGAGCATAGCCAGACTATATGATTTTGTAGGGATAACTTTCTTTGGCCATGTTATTTTGAAAAGACATGATTGCTTTATTAGTAGGCTTGAAGTATTATTATTTTATGTCAAATGATAGACTATTGCTTTGAATCACTCGTATCTTAATATTCATGCCATGATTAGATATGTGATCAAGATTATCCTAGGTAGCATTCCACATCAGAAATTATCTTTTTTATCATTTACCTACTTGAGGACGAGCAGGAATTAAGCTTGGGCATGCTGATACATCTCCGTCGTATCTATAATTTTTGATTGTTCCATGCCAATATTCTACAACTTTCATATACTTATGGCAACTTTTATATTATTTTTGCGACTAACATATTGATCTAGTGCCCAGTGCCAGTTCCTGTTTGTTGCATGTTTTATGTTTCACGGAATATCCATATCAAAGGAGTCCAAACGGGATAAAAACGAACGAAGCTTATTTTTGGAATATTTGGAAAATCTGGGAGAAAGATTAACACGAAACGGTGTCCGAGGTGGGCACGAGGTAGGGGGGCGCGCCCCACCCCCTGGGCGCGCCACTAACCCTCGTGGTCCACCCGAAAGGCGGTTGATTCCCTTCTTCGGCCGCAAGAAAGCTATTTTTTGGTAAAAAAATCACGGCGAAGGTTTCGGTCCAATCGAAGTTACGGATCTCCATATATATACTAAACGGTGAAAGGGCAATAGGAGAGAACGCAGAAACAAAGAGAGACAAAGAGATAGATCCAATCTCAGAGGGGCTCTCGCCCCTCCCACGCCATGGAGGCCAAGGACCAGAGGGGAAACCCTTCTCCCATCTAGGGAGGAGGTCAAGGAAGAAGAAGACGAAGGGGCCCCCTCTCCCCTTCTCTTCCGGTGGCGCCAGAACACTGCTGTGGCCATCATCATCATCACCGCGATCTACTCCAACACCTCTGCCATCTTCACCAACATCTCCATCACCTTCCCCCCTCTATCTACAGCGGTCCACTCTCCCGCAACCCGCTGTACCCTCTACTTGAACATGGTGCTTTGTGCTTCATATTATTATCCAATGATGTGTTGCCATCCTATGATGTCTGAGTAGATTTTCGTTGTCCTATCGGTGGTTGATGAATTGCTATGATTGATTTAATTTTCTTGTGGTTCTGTTGCTGTCCTTTGGTGCCCATCATATGAGAGCATGCATGGATCAGACCATAGGGTTAGTTGTATGTTGATAAGACTATGTATTGGAGGGCAAGAGTGACAGAAGCTTCAACCTAGCATAGAAATTGATGCATACGGGATTGAAGGGGGACCAATTTATCTTAATGCTATGGTTGCGTTTTACCTTAATGAACGTTAGTAGTTGCGGATGCTTGCTAATAGTTCCAATCATAAGTGCATAGAATTCCAAGTCAGGGATAACATGCTAGCAGTGGCCTCTCCCACATAATACTTGCTATCGGTCTAGTAAAGTAGTCAATAGCTTAGGGGCAATTTCCCAACTCCTACCACCACTTTTCCACACTCGCTATATTTACTTTATTGTGTCTTTACTTAGGCAGCCCCTACTTTTTATTTACGTAATCTTTATTATCTTGCAAACCTATCAAACAACACCTATAAAGTACTTCTAGTTTCATACTTGTTCTAGGTAAAGCGAACATCAAGCATGCGTAGAGTTGTATCGGTGGTCGATAGAACTTGAGGGAATATTTGTTCTGCCTTTAGCTCCTCGTTGGGTTCGACACTCTTACTTATCGAAAACTGTTGCGATCCCCTATACTTGTGGGTTATCACCCAGCTGTCAGCCTCTCCATGTACAGTTCACGTCTGATGGAAGCCGTTAATTGACCATGTTGACCACGCTACGCCGAGAGCACCAGGGTGGTGGACGACGACGAGGCCTAGGAAGGGGACGATGCGAAGCTGGGGAAGACACGACAGTGGAATCCCACGCGGAGAGGAGTATGAGGGTTCACTGGTTCGGCTGCGGTGTGAGGCTGCCGTCGCCACGAAATAACAGGGGGTGTGGGTGAGTAGAGGCATGGCCTGGCCAGCGGTGGGAGTAGTAGGGGGCAGTGAGGCCTCCGCGGCATCACAGCCGGCCATGGGAGGTAGGAGCATGCGACACAACCAAAGATAAACCAATCATACATAAAAGAATTCAGAGGAGAATCAAATATTTTTCATAGATAATCTGGATCATAAACCCACAATTCATCGGATCTCGACAAACACACCTCAAAAGAAGATTACATCGAATAGATCTCCAAGAAGATCGAGGAGATCTTTGTATTGAGATCCAAAGAGAGAGAAGAAGCCATCTAGCTAATAACTATGGACTCGTAGGTCTGAAGTAAACTACTCACACATCACCGGAGAGGCCATGGAGTTGATGTAGAGGCCCTCCGTGATCGATGCCCCCTTCGGCGGAGCTCCGGAAAAGGCCCCAAGATGGGATCTCTCGGGTATAGAAGGTTGCGGCGGTGGAATTAGGTTTTCGTGTTGCTCCTAGATGTTTGGGGGGTACGTGGATATATATAGGAGGAAGAAGTACGTCGATGGAGCAATGAGGGGCCCACGAGGGTGGAGGGTGCGTCCAGGGGGGTAGGCGCACCCCCTGCCTCGTGCCCTCCTTGATCGTTTCTTGACACACACTCCAAGTCTCCTGGATCACGTCTGTTGAGAAAATCACGTTCCCGAAGGTTTCATTCCGTTTGGACTCCGTTTTATATTCCTTTTCTTCGAAACCCTAAAATAGGCAAAAAAAACAACAATTTGGGTTGGGCCTCCGATTAGTAGGTTAGTCCAAAAAATGATATAAAAGTATAAAATAAAGCCCATTAATATCCAAAATAGATAATATAATAGCATGGAGAAATCAAAAATTATAGATACGTTGGAGACATATCAAGTACTCCTTTAGTGGCCCCTACACATACTCCCCCTACGTGTATGCAACAGTCACACGTACACATAGATGTAAAAACGCGCGCGACACCCTAATGCATGCATGTCCGAGCAAACGACGGAATACACACGGTCACGCTCAAGTGCTCAACCTACACACACACATACTAAGCCAGGGTGAGCTAGTGACCATATAAACACCGGAAAATGTATATATATTGAGTGCAATGAGCGTATTATGAAGTCCACTGACCGTATTTTTACAAATATACAATGACAGACAGTGTATTTATCTTGGTTGAAATTATGCCATATTAACCGGAGAGGAGGCAGTATGGACTAGCATTACTTTGATGTGTCCCGTCAACTTGTCGAACAAGGAGAAGCTTGCAGGACGGGAGAAGCTTGCGCGCGGTGGCTCGCGGGACAAGGAGAAACTTTTGACTAATGCAAGCTGTCCTTCGCTCAGGCGGTGGACGTGCAACAGTTAATTCGGTGTCAGGTTGCCAGAAGCATACACAATACTAGTATTGTTATTGTTGCACTTCCCGAAGAGGCGAACAGCCAAGCGCAAAGTTTACTAGTACTACTACTATAGTCCATAGAGGTACTATACTAGTACTAGGAACCGGATGGAGGAGCGTCTGCACTCTTATTATATTTTTAAAATGTGATAAAGCAATCTTCAACACATTTGGTTCTCTTCGAGGGTTCTCGCATGCGACAATGGAAGTTGATTGCATGGAACACTCACCACAATTCTCGCTTAATTCTGGCTCATATCCTATTACAAATAGGAGCGCTCGGTAATATTTCCTCTTTTTTTTGTTATTCAGCATGTAAACAGGTCAGCAAACCTTGCGGCGCATCTTTGTGCGAACCGTGCTTGCTACACTTTGAATGTGGCTGAGAGTTGGCTTGATGAAACACCTCGCTTCCTACTTTTTTTTGCGGGGTACCTCACTTCCTAGTGACTAGTGTCTTGGCTGATCGTCCTAAGAATGCTTATATATGAATAAAGCTCTCTCATTTACCCACAAAAAAGATTAGGCCATATTAACCGGAAAGGAGGGAGTATGGACTAGCACTACTTGTTGGTGTGTCCCGTCAACTCGCAAAACAAGGAGAAGCTTGCAGGACAAGGTGAAGCTTGCTTATGCCTTTTGACTAATGCAACGTACCCTCGCCCAGGCGGTGGACATGCATCAGTTCATTCGGTGTTAGATTGCCAGAGGCATACGCTATAGTACCGAACATGCGGAGTACCATCATTGTTCGACTTCACGAAGAGGCGAAGAGCCAAGCGCAAGGTTTAGTAGTACGAGTAGTACTACTACTAGAACCGCATGGTGGAGCCTTTATACTCTTATTTTTCTTAATCTTTGATAAAGTACACATTTATTCCGGAGAAGGGTGGAAAACGGCAGCCCAACATGTAATGATGATATCGATCAACCATGCTCGAATATATCTTGGCCTCCTTGCGAGCCCGTCTGTGTGTTCTCGCTCCTCGTCTCTCTCACGGAACGGCGGGTTGGCCATTTTGCCATCAATTAAGATCGGTTTGCTCACACTCCGGTCCCACATGTCAGTGATATGCCAAGAGGAGGTGCGTTGACCGACTGGCCATACACGTACTTGGGTTTGCACCTTCATACTACTCCTCCCTCCATCACAGTTTACAGGGCGCGCTTCATTATGATGCATTTCTCTCAATGCATTTCCACCACCAGAGAGACTTTAGACGCGTTTGGTTTAATGCTCAATTAATTAGGGCGTGGTAACTGCAATTTTCTCTCGATGTAGTACTACGGAGTGGAGTAAGTGCATGCATGTGTCTACCCGGGGTGGAAGCACTGCATGCATGTTTGTACGCATTATTTCCTACAGTAATAGACACCGTGCTATAACTACCAATGCTATTTTTCAGGTCGATCGCTAGTCGCCTTGCTCCCAGAGATTTTCTCTTTTTCTGAAGCGCGCTCTATAAACAGTGATGAATGGAGTAGTATGAGGGGATTCAAAGAAGAGCGTATTGATGGTTGCTTCTTCCGAGCAACTTACAGTGGGAAAGGTGGGGCTTATGATTTGACTACTCATTACTCACTATTAATGCGGCACAACGACCGGTCTGAGTCTCCCATGCGGCTGTGCACTACCCCCTCGGTTCTTAAATATACTCCGGAGTATTTGTCTTTCTAGAGATTTCAACGAGTGACTACTCAAATATTTGTCTTTTTAGAGATTCAAATGGACTACGACATACAGATGTATATAGACATATTTTAGAGTGTAGATTCACTCATTTTGCTCCGTATGTAGTCACTTGTTGAAATCTCTAGAAAGACAAATATTTAGGAACGGAGGGAGTACACATACGAAGCAAAATGAGTGAATCTACACTCTAAAATATGCCCATTTGAGATTTGTAAAAATACAAATATTTAGGAACGAAGGAGTATAATTTTGTGCATGGCACAAGGACCCAGATGCCGAAGAGGCTTCTGGCAATGCTATCGAGCTTCCAGCATTTGTTTACATAATTGACGTACTATACAAATAATTTCCCAGCGGCATGAAATTGTACAATGGTGTGAGCTTTCAGCTTTTGTTTCGTGTGTCTTGTCATCGATGCTCTTTCGAAAACAATAAAAAACTAACTTCCTTGCTAATCAGAGCTAATATTTACATCGCAACTAAAGACAAAGTTGTGAGAAGGTGTTAAATTAAAATTGATCCATGCTTTCATTGGCAGGAACGTCCCCCCAACTCTGTCTAAATCAACAAGGCATGTTGGGAAAAAAGTAGTTGTCTGGAGCATGCAACATTCCGATCATTTTGTGCAGTTCCACTATAATAGAGCTTAGCGTCCCTATTCCAAAGATATTAAGTGTGATTATGATAATAGAGGACTGCTGATGAAACAATAAACACACAAATAGAAGCCGGTCACCTTTGCAGTCTCTCTTAAGACTAACTAGTTGGAGAACATTAGGCTCGGAGTTGGATGAGGAGGATAGAGAAAAACCAATCTCCCTTTGTGCAGTCGCAATGAAATGTAGAAACGTTGCCCGTGTGACATTTTGGCAGAACTGCACAAAACACTCCTAAGAAAAAAAGTGATTTGTGCAGTTCAACAAAAGGTCGCAATAGCAATGAGGTGAAATGGATAGCCCTGTTTGCAAAAAATAGGTAGAAAGGAAACAATTACTGGCCAATAACAGTTGATGACACATGCGACGACAAAAAGAAGCATATTCCTTGTCCTAAGGGAAGACAACAACACGGTTGTGTTTGTCTAAAATGGTGTGAGGACGAGATTGCAATATGGAAATTACGCCGGACGAGCTACGCTTTGGGCAAAGAACTATGGAAGATCCACATGCAGCGACGTGGGTAGACGGGCAGTGGAGCAAGGCCGGAGGGGATACCTGGAGGTCGTCGGGATGCAACTAGGTGAGCGGCGGCGGGCGGAATCTGCCCATACTGTGGCAGCGAGCAGGTGGCGTAGGCCCTACCACGTTGGAGCTTGGTTAGAGAGAACAGTGTGTACTGCAGATCGGGACATGCTGCCTCGGCGCCGTCGAACGGAGAAATGATGCACATCCTCCCTTTCCGCCGGCGGACGGGATGCGACCGGATCAGTGACCAACGGTGAGAGAGAGAGAGGCCACCACATCCTTGTGTGAGATACTCTGAAGAGAGACAACCAGGCAGGCAGGCTCCATTGTATATACTGGAGCGGACTACCTTTTTCTCCATAAAAATCGTTTTATATTCTGTGTACATGCCATTGAGCGTTATACTTTATTTAAAAATAACGTGCCAACGCATCAAGTCGAACTTTGTTTCGTGCACGCGTGGTACACGACCTCCGTAGGTAAACAACCGTAACACGCGTTCAAATTAGCACGTGGGCTGCCATTTCGTATAGAAATGAGCTCCACCGTGTACCCGCGCGGGTGCGGCTGGGCACGAAGCGTGAGTATGTGCACGGTGCACCTATTCTCTTCTTGTATGCGTACACCACCTATGTGGGGTTGTGTGAGAGAGATACAAACGTAGAGAGATATAGTGTGTGGGTTCATGAGTGTTTTTTGGGGGGTGGTGGTGTCAGGACCCCGATTCCAAGTCACATCGATCTAGCCGGTAACACCTCATATCACTTTGCGGCCTCACGCACGGTATTCCCACGGGTGTCGCCTTACCATGGCCCGGGACCGTTTGCGCCTTTTGTCTCACGTATATGATAGTGTCGCTAGCATCGATATGACAGAGAACCTGGGCCGACATGACTAGTCGTGAACCCAAAGTGGCACCAACTTATGGGGACATGCATACAAGAATCAACATCGAGCATGTCGGTCAGCAGCGTGCGAATCCGGGCTGTAGCACTGGTCTAATAGGACTCTGATGAACTGGGCTGTAGTAGGCTAGACACGACTCCGGATGTCACCGCGTGACATTTCCCCGAAGGGACAGACACAGGAACGAAGTGAATCACATGCCGGCCAGTCTAAGTGTTCCGGAGCAGTAGTGCCGGGCTAGCAGGACTCCGGTGAACTGGGCTGTAGCGGACTACTATGGCTCAGGGAAGCACAAGACTACATTTCCCCATAAGAGAGGCTACCAAGGATGAACAACTAGGTTGTCGGATCCGACACATACCAAGCATTTCAATCATACACACAATATGCCCGATATGTGTGAATACAACATGGCATCACAACATAACTCTACGACTCAAGTATTTATTCATTAGGCTCCGAAGAGCCAGATATTACAAACATGGGTCTCATGACCCAACATACAGAGCATACAAGCAACAAGCACAAGCGAAAGCTTAACATGTCTGAGTACAGACTTCTACAAATGAAAAAAGCTGAGAAGCCTGACTATCTACCAGATCCTGCCGTGGGCACAAGATCGTAGCTGAGGTATCAAGCTAAACGTCGAAGTCCACGTGGAACTACTAGCGAGACTGAAGTCCCTCTGCAAAACATAAATTAAGCAAATGTGAGTACAAATTTACCCAGCAAGACTTACAGCAGAACTAACTACATATGCATCGGTATCATCAAAGGGGTGGTGGAGTTTAACTGCAGCAAGCCAGCTTTGACTCAGTGGCTAACCTGAACTACTACTGCAAATAATTCTTTGAGATGGCGCACACGAGTCCAGATATTCACCATATCAATACACCACTATGGATCCGCTCCCATCTCCCTACGAGAACGCCATCCATAGCACTCACGCTTATCTTGCGCATTTTAGAGTATCCACTTTAACTTGTCTATGAACTATGCAGGGGGTCCAAGTTTCCATATCCGAGGAATCCGGCTATTCGAATAGATAATGATAACCCTGCAGGGGTGTACTTATTCACACACGCTCTCACCACTTAGCACCATGCACACGTCGTGTATCTCGGCAACCTTCAAGCGGAAGCCTGGTGAGGGAGTCGGGCACGACCTGACTAACCACACAAGTTTCTCGTCCAGGTTTATCGCCTATTCGAGTTCCATCCGCAAGGAGATCCAGCCGGGGTGTCGCTCACGGCCCCAAACGATGTGTACAGGGTTCCCAAGCCCACCATCCGGGTGCCACTTGGTACCCCGGGCCACTGTGCCTAGTCTGTCCCAAGCCCACCTGTACCGGGTGCCACTTGGTAGACTACTAACACTACCTACAAACACCAGAAACTAGTTGCATCTCCTGGACAGAGATCAGGTTGATTAATAAGTTGAGAGAGCTTGGAGCGCCCGGAGCCCAATGTGTGGTAGTAACTGTTCATGTAGAACAAACACAGAACTCGGTTCCTGAGGACGGCTGCAATGAGACAACCCACCATGTACTCCTACATGGCCTCTCACCACTACCTTTACCAAATCGTGTTCACACACTTAGCTCTCAACAGTAGGACATGTTCACCACATTCCAATTCATCCCTGATGAATCGGACCTGACTCAACTCTAAGCAGTAGCAGGCATGACAAACAAGCATGAATGAGTAGGCACATCAGGGCTCAAACAACTCCTACTCATGCTAGTGGGTTTCATCTATTTACTGTGGCAATGGCAGGTCATGCAGAGGAAAGGGGTTCAACTACCGCAACATGTAACAGTTGAATCGGTATTGTCCTAATGCAGTAAAAGAGAGCGGGAGCGAGAGAGTGGGATTGTATCGGAATGAACAAGGGGGTTTTGCTTGCCTAGCACTTCTGAAGATATTATAGCTCTTCATCGGTGTCATCGAACTCATCGTCGGAAGCACATCTATCGAGAGGGGACAAATACCAGCAATAGTGAAGGAGAGCACAATCAATGCAATGCACAATATGATGCATGATCATGACATGTCAATATGCTGTGTTTTGAGCTAATGCAACTAGCAACACAATTAAGTGTAGTTGGTTTGAACCCAAGGTTCAAATTCAAACTCCACATATGGTTATTTAAATGCCATTCATTTCATTTGTCCTAAATAGTAGCTATAACTTGTTCTAACATGCATGAAAAATGGTACAAATGTACAGATTGGATTTTTCTGATCATTTTTCACATATAATTTATCTTATTTGGAGTTACGGTTGAATTTCTATGATTTTTCAAAGTTTTGGATATTTTCTGAAATAAATAAGATTTATTTAAATCCCGGAAAGGAATTATTGTGTTAGCATGAGCCCACAGTGATGTCAGCAGGTCAACGGCTCGGTCCAGGTCAAACCTGACGTGTGGGGTCCACACGTCACTGACACGGTTAACTAACAGAGTTAATTAAAAGTAAACTAACCCTAATGTCAGGACCCCAATCCTAAGTCACACCGATCTAGCATGTAACACATCATATCACTTTGCGGCCTCATGCACGGTATTCCCACGGGTGCCACCTCACCTAGCCCGGGACCGTTTGCGCCTTTTGGCTCACGTATATGATAGTGTCGCTAGCATCCATATGACAAAGAACCCGGGCCGACATGGCTAGTCGTGAACCCAAAGCGGCACTAACCCATGGGGACAGGCATACATGAATCAACCTCGAGCAGGTCGGTCAACAGTGTGTGAATCCGGGCTGTAGCATTGGGCTAACCGGACTCCGGTAACCCGGGCTGTAGCAGGCTAGGAAGGACTCCGGATGTCACCGCGTGACATTTCCCCGAAGGGGCCGACACAGGAACGAAGTGAAACACATGCCGGCCAGTCAAGTGTCCTGAGCAGTAGTGCTGGGCTAGCAGGACTCCGGTGAACCAGGCTATAGCGGACTACTATTGCTTAGAAAGCACTAGACTACATTTCCCCATATGATAGGCTGCCAAGGATAAACAACTAGATTGTCGGATCCCACTCATACCAAGCATTTCAATCATACACACAATATGCCCGATATGAGTACATACAACATGGCATCACAACAAGACTCTACGAATCAAGTATTTATTCATTAGGCTCCGAAGAGCGAGATATTACAAACATGGGTCTCAAGACCCAACATACAGAGCATACAAGCAACAAGCACATGCGGAAGCTAAACTTGTTTGAGTACAGACAACTACAAATGAAGAAGGCTGAGAAGCCTGACTATCTATCAGATCCTGCCGAGGGCACAAGATCGTAGCTGAGGTAACAAGCTAAACGTCGAAGTCCACGCGGAACTACTAGCGAGACTGACGTCTCTCTGCAAAACATAAAATAGGCAAACGTGAGTACAAATGTACCCAGCAAGACATACATCAGAACTAACTACATATGCATCGCTATGAATAAAGGGGGTGGTGGATTTTGACTACAGCAAGCCATCTTTGACTCGGTGGCTATCCTGAACTACGACTGCAAGTAACTCTTTGAGGTGGCGCACACGAGTCCACAAATTCACCATACCAATACACCACTATGGATCCGCTCCCGCCTCCCTGCGAGAACGCCATCCATAGCACTCACACTTATCTTGCGAGTTTTAGAGTATCCACTTTCACTTGTCTATGAACTATGCAAGGGGTCCAAGTTTCCATATCCGAGGAATCTGGATATTCGTATAGATAATGATAATCCTGCAGGGGTGTACTTCTTCACACACGATCTCGTCACTTATCGCCATGTACACGTCATGTACCTCGGCAACCTTCAAGCGGAAACCGGGCGAGGGAGTCGGCCACGACCTGACTAACCACACAGGTCTCTAGTCCAGGTTTATCGCCTATTCGGGTTCCATCCGCAAGGAGATCCGGCTGGGGTGTCGCTCACGGCCCCAAATGATGTGTGCAGGGTTCGCAAGCCCACCTCGATGGGTGGATCTGCGCTTGGTACACCGTGCCATGGTGCCCAGTCTATCCCAAGCCCACCTGTACCGGGTACCACTTGGTAGACTACTAACACTACCTACAAACACCAGAAACTAGTTGCAACTCCTGGACACAGATCAAGTTGATTAATAAGTCGAGAGGGGCACTTAAGCATTCCAATGTGTGGTAGTAACTGTTCATGGATCACAAACACAGAACTCAGTTCCTGAGAACGGCTGCAATGAGACAACCCACCATGTACTCCTACATGGCCTCTCACCGCTACCTTTACCAAATCGTGTTCACACACTTAGCTCTCAACAGTAGGACATGTTCACCACATTCCAATTCATCCCCGATGAATCAGACCTAACTCAACTCTAAGCAGTAGCAGGCATGACAAACAAACATGACTGAGTAGGCACATCAGGGCTCAAACAACTCCTACTCATGCTAGTGGGTTTCATCTATTTACTGTGGCAATGACAGGTCATGCAGAGGAAAGGGGTTCAGCTACCGCAACATGTAACAGTTGAAATGTTGTTGTCCTAATGCAGTAAAAGAGAGCAGGAGCGAGAGAGTGGGATTGTATCAGAATGAACAAGGGGGTTTTGCTTGCCTGGCACTTCTGAAGATATCATTGGGTCTTCATCAGTGTCAATGATCACAACGTTGGTGCAACGTCTATCGAGAGGGGACAGTTACCGGCAAACAGAGAAGTACACAATCAATGTAATGTACAATATGATGCATGATCATGGCATGACAATATGTTGTGATTTGAGCTAATGCAACTAGTAACAGAAAGGTTTTGGGTTGATTTGAACTCAAGGTTCAAATTCAAATTCAAACTTTGAATTCAAATAGTGTAGTATCATGTTTTGGACTAAACAGTGAGGTTAAGTTGTTCAAACATGCATGAAAATGCCATATTCAGATTCCTTGAATTTTTTTGATAATTTTTCATATATAAATCTTTGCATTTGGAGCTACGGTTGATTTTTTATGATTTTTAGAAGTTTGCATTATTTTCTGGAATTTCCTGAATAAGTTTAAATCGAGAAAATGATTAATAACATCAGCATTGTGTCACTACTACGTCAGCAGGTCAGCCGAGTTGACCTGGGTCAACTCTAACTAGTGGGACCCGCGTGTCATTGACCCAGGGACTAACCCATGGTCAAATCTGGCGCTGACTGGGTTTTGACCCTGTGGTGGGGCCCGCTGTCAGTGGCAGTGAGGTGGCGGATTATGGAGGGATTAGGGCTAAGGACGGCCATGTCGGAGGCGCCGGCCGTTAGACGACGGCGACGATCCAGAGCAGCGGTGGCTCGCCGGAGTGGCGCTAGTGGAAGGGGATGGCTGCGCTTAGGACACCAAGAGGGAGCCCTCGCTCGCCCGCATCCAGGGATGCACGCAGCTGGGCGAAGGGAGGCCGGGGTCGACGGCGGTGACCACTTGGGCGGCGGCCGGAGTTCGGGAGCAGTCGGGTTCGGCGCCAGAGAGCATGGGAGGGGGAGCTGCTGGAGGCTACGGGTTCGTGGAGACGTGCTGAGGACACTGGTGTTCTCGGGCACGGGTTGCGGTGACGATGTACGCGTCTGCGTCATCGCCGGCGGCGAGGAGCTCACGGCTTCGGTGGAACTACGGCCTAGGCGAGGCAACGAGTGCATAAGTAAGGTGGGGACGGCGTAGGAGCTCACAACGCGTCGGATGATCAACTCAGCCGGCTCGGGGGAGGCTTGGGGACGACAGGTCGACGATGGCGATCTTGGCATCCCGAGGTTGAAGACGACGCGATGACGATGAAGCAGGGCTTCCGACGTCGTATAGCTTGATGGAGAGGACGAGAGGAATGCGGCGGTTCTTCTGGAACCATCGACGGGGCGAGGGAGGGCCGGTGGCCGTGGTGGTGCTCGTCGGCGCTCTCGGTGCTCATGGTCCATCGCGCGAGAGAGAGAGAGCAGAGGAGGGGGAAGGGTCCAGAGAGAGAGAGGAGAGGGGTGCAGGGGGTCCCGAGCGGCGCCGAGGAGGGGCTTCGAGGCGCCCGGTGAGGCAGGCGAGAAGGAAGGAGGCGTGTCGCCACGGCGCGCGCGTGCGCTGTCTCCCTCCTCTGCCTACTGGCATAGGTAGGTGATGACTGGCACGGCCAGATGGGCCGGGCCGTGCTGGGCCTAGCCAGGTAAGCAGCAGGTAAAACCCTCTCTCTCTCTCTTTCTGTTTTTATCTCATTCTGTTCTGTTTTCTATTTTGCAGGTTTGTTTTGAATTTGGTTTTGAAACCAATTCAATTTTGTTGCTTCTAGAAATATTTTTAGAAGCTAAAATAATTAAACCAAAGCTCCATAAAATATTTCAGAATTATTGGACCTATATTTATTTAATAGTAGATATAAATGCAATTCAAATAATTATTTATTTAATTCAAATGCCCAAAATAAATGTTTCTGAGACACCAAAATATTGGTTTGGATTTTTCCTCTTGCCAATATTTCCACAGGATAACAAGAACATTTTCTTGGACTCATTTGATGAGATTTGAATGTTGGTTATTTTTAGAGGTTTTCTGAGGCTTTGAAAATTCCTCAATTCAAATTTCAATGGAATTTAAACATGATGCAGCAACCAAGCTAGTCCAAGACCAGGGTAAAGCTAGGGATGTGACAACTCACCCCTACTAGACAAGAATCTCGTCCCGAGATTCAAGTCGTGAGGTAAGAAGACAAAGGGACACAAGCTAATACAATCTTCATGATCCAACTGCCCTTCTCGAAGAAGTAGCTTCATTGCATCATATTGATCTCTACATCTTTGCTTTCGAGATCTTCATCCACGCGATGACGATGGAAAGAAACTCTACTAGGATTGATCTTCTCGAAGATCGAGCAATTGATGAACAACTCACGGAATGAGACATGGGCCACCTCTTGGAGTGAGACGCAAAACACAAATCAGGGTGATGGTAAGAGATAGATGTCAAGGGTTCAATTTGGTAGGAAATAATTCCACGCGGTAGTAAGATATTGCAAGGTTTCAAAGTAACAAGGAGATAATTGTCATGTGATCCCATAATAGGGCACCATCGAGGAGGTGACTCGTAAAATTATTCCCTTAAGTGGCCAAAGAATTACTTTTGATCCATAGATCATTTAAACTCTCTATACCAGGCTAAGGAAAATCACAGACGACCGTTTGAAGGAGTTCGGAAGAACGACACACTCGGGCTAGAATGGATGATGTGGACTACCTTGTTGAAGACAACGAAATGTATGATTTCTGCTTATCACCGGAAATGGAAGGGACCCATGGTAAGTCCACTTTTGAAGATGATCCTGAATACCAATTACTAAGAAGGCAGACCATAGTAGGATGGCATAAAGGTGGGTGCAAGCTGGGAACAAAATGCAAATGCTGGGAATGTTCGAACCATCATATCTTCCTGAGATTCAGATCTGGTTGGTAACAGAATATTTCAGACAGCATACCCTGAAAAGAAAGTTTTGCAACACAAACCAACGAGATGTCATTGCGAGATTTTCAGGAAATGAACTACGGCAGTAAACTATAAAACATGAGCTGGTTCTGCTACACACATGTGAACACGCTATCCAAGACAAGCATGACCACGTAGAAGTCTTACGATAAAACACTATCGAGTTCCAATTGGGAACCATCAACGAGGATATTGAAGTCCTTGCATAAGGCATGCTCTTAAGAAAGAACTTCTTCTCCTTGAACAAATCAATCAGTGGCTTGGTTTACTAGGAGATACATATGGAATGGAGGTAGCGAGCCTTTCAAACCATAGCATACTTCGCACATGCATGACTGACTTGGGATGGTAACAGAGGAAACAAAAACAATCTTTCTCAAACTCACGGCGGCAACTTGCACCAAATGCACGTGAATCAGAGAAAGTCACTTCTTTCATCCAACATATGCTTCATGAATGGGACATGAAGATAATGCTTATAAAAGTTTCCAACACTAGGTTGATGTTCAACATGAGTCATGGGGGAGACAAAATGCTGCTGATGGGCTCAACAACAACTCATCGGAATTTCCATATCACTGGACTTCCACCATCATGTGAACACGGTGATAGCATTGGTCAGACCAGAAGATGTAATGGTGTATGCTCGAGGGATCAACCACGAGTAAGACAACATTACGAACATCGTTGGTTCTGATTTGGCTTGATAATAACCCATACTCAAGTCAAAGTTTTGACAGGGCAATAGATCCAACAACTGATCACGAGGACCAATCGATGAAGATATCATCTTTCTTCAACACACACACACACAAGGATAACCCTTAGTGATGAACTAAGTCGGACAAGCTTTTATCTTCCAACTCTCCAAGTTGTTGTTTAGCTTAACCAACTAGCTCAAGGGTATCCAACACAGATTCTTGGAGAATGGGTGGTTTGGAGGAAAACCAACATGATCACGAACTCAACATAGCGGTCAAGTGACAACCTGGTAATACTTCCGAGAAGATATTCCGAACATCACGAACCACCGATATGTAACTAAGCTCAAGAACGATCTTGCTTTTCAGGGCAAGATGATATGATCAAATAAGCGAGGGAATGGCACGATCTTAACTCATTGATCGAAGTGTGCACCAGAAATATGGACTATGTAGCACGATCAATCTTAGGATGATGATTCAATAACCATCACGCTAAGAATGAGAGTATTGTCCATTAACTACCAAGCAACGGAGTTGCTAGGACTATTGATTTCACACATCACGACTCACTTGTCGGCACTCCGGTTACAATAACACGGGAACCGATGAATGAACAATGATGGCAAGAAGTATTACTGCATCAGGAATTCATAAGAGGTGGTGCAATTCTCATGACACTCCTAACATAAAGATGGTAACACTCCAAGGTAGAGCAAAGTAAAAGCTGGATTGGCATTTTGATCTGCGGAATCTAATTGTTTTGACCCAATGCTAGATATGGATGAGGTTCTGAAGTTTGTTTCTCCTAGTCATTTTCGAATAGGATGGATTGACGGACCACAAGAATAATAAACATAGATAACACGGATGCACAATTATTCTTGATCAACAATTGACAAACGAAGGTCAGATAACAGCTAAAGAGGGACAACTCAAAGTAACATATATCTTTCTGAGTTATAGTTGCATAGATTAGCATGTCGAACGAGTTCAACATAATTCTTCCGGATAACCCATACAGAAAGGTAGAACTGGCAGAGTCACCACATAGAATCGAGAACTCATCAGGAGCACTCTGGTTGTGATCTTTCAGTTCAACGAGGAACTTCTGCCATGAATGGTTCATGGTATTTGGAAGAATGATATACCATGGACCTCGAGGACTATCACAAAGGTTACTAGTATCTTAAGGGAACTAGCAAATACTAACAACATGAGGTAGGGTGAATCTCGGGTTCAAAAACCCATGTCGGATTTCGGGTTCCGGCAGACCCTTAAGGTTCGAACACTGGGGTGCACGCGGAAATCTCGCCTTCAACCTCTCCGTCTTGATGGGATCTAAACTACTAAAAGAGCTGCACGAAAGACACAAGATTTATACTGGTTCGGGCCACCGATGTGGTGTAATACCCTACTCCAGTGTGTGGTGGATGGATTGCCTCCTGGGGCTGGTGTGGATGAACAATACAAGGAAGAACAGCCTCGCGAGGGTCTGTTCTTTGCTGTGGTGATGAACTGCTATGAAGAGTTCAGTCACCTTTCTCTCTCATTCTCTCTCAGATCCCGGACCGAACAACCAGGAATCGAACCCCTTGCTATGTGGGTGGCTAGTCCTATTTATAGAGGCCCTGGTCCTCTCCCCGAAGATTGAGCGCGAAGGGATCCAACAATGGCAGCCTAATTTGAAGGGGGACAGCGAGTACACCTATCCTGACAAAAGCAGTCTTTGCCTGCCAAAGGCTCTGGTGATGACGCCGCGCTGGGCTCCATGGTGACCTCCGTCTCGTAGTCCTCCTGGTCTTGGTCTCGTTGCACCGAAGTGGCAACCTTTGCCTGATGCCTCGGTACTCCGCGGATACGCTTGCCCCCTTTGCACCAGAGAGGAAAGAGGGACGCTGCGCGCACTGGCACCCGCCTGGTGCCCCGTGTCGTCATGGCTTGCGTCATGGGCACCTCGCGAGGTACCCCGCCTTGAACTCTCCGCCTCCTCGCGAGCCAGCCTGACGAGGTTGTGCCTGAGGATGCGCCGCGTCGTCCGCCTCGCGAGGCTTGGCCCCTCGCGAGGGTCTTGAGCCTCGTGTTGATGAAGATGGGCCGCGCTGGGCCCCCACTTGAGCCACGCCGCAGGCCGCAGGCAGGCAAGTCTGGGGACCCCCGTTCCCAGAACGCCGACAGTAGCCTCCGGGCCCAAGGCGCGCATGGACTTGGCCGTGCTAAGAGGCGAAAGGGCAAGGGCGACGCGCCGCGGGCCCCAACAGCTTGCGGCCTTGGATGCCGCGTGGTGGTTGATTGGACGTGGCGCCTCCGCTTCCCCACGACGCCTTGGTGATCGTGCGAGTTGGACAAGTCCCTGCATGCAGAACGTGTTATGATTACCTATGATCATGGAGACCGGCGGTTGGCCTTCGCCGGCTATAAGTATGGCACTGCTCGTGCCCGTCGAGTCCATCTCCTCTTGCTCTGTCCTTCGCCTCAGTTCTTGCTCCGTCTTGGTGTGATGGCTCCGATTCGCCGATTCTCTGCAGCGGAGAAGGGAAAGGCTCCTCGAGAAGGGCCAGACCCTCTCCCGCCGAAGAAGCGACTCGCCCATTGCAACCGGGACGATGAGGACCATCCGATGGTGGCGAGGCCCTGGGGCGAGCGGGCTCCACCGGGGTTCCCGCTGCCCTTGTACGCCCACGTCGAGGGCCCCGGAGGTGTTGATGCTGATCCCCGCGGTCAGCGCCGTCGTCGGCGCCGTCGGGTTATGAAGGCGTGGGTGGTTCCTCCTGGAGTCCATGCCGAGGGCTCCTCCCATGAGTTCGTGCTCCACGTCGTCACTCCTCTTCAGTCCTGGATTCGCCTTCCTCCCTTCTTTGCCTCCATGGTTCTTCCAGGGGGGCCTCTGGAGCTCTAGCTGCAGCACGCCGACTGCGGCGCCCCCGCGACCAAGGCCGAGGTCGTTGTCGCTGCCCCGGGCGCGGTCTACATGTCCCGCGGCTGGAGGGAGATCGCTCGGGTCTGCAGGGAAAGAGGCGTCTTCACGGTCCACCTGGAGTATGACGGCGCGGCGGTGATGTTCTTCAAGGTCTTCGACGCGATCGGGCGCCGGCTGGAGTGCTGCCGCAGGAGAGGCGGCCAGGACCTCGCCCTGGTGAGGGCTAGGCCCGTCGACCGCCCCCTTGGCAGTGGCGCCCGAGGGTCCAGCGGCTCCAGCGAAGGCTTCGCGACTCCGGAGACGAGCGACGACAGCTACGAGCCCCCGAGTCATCGCCGCTCCAGGAGCAGGGCGGACGCGTCAGGCCGTTGCCAACCCTGATCTGGATGGGGTTGGCGCCGGTGCCTGACGGCCCACTGTTGATGATGGCGTCTCCCGTAGTAGCTCATGTAGTTAGCGTCCCTTAGGATCCGCTCCCCGCGAGGAATCAGAATGCGCCCCGTGGGGGCTTGTAAGGTGTCTGTAGTCCTGTTTGTTAATATGTATGACCTTTTGACGTGGATCCGAGCGAGCTGCTAACTCCGTTATAGTTCAGCCTTCCCTTTCGCACCTCACGAGGGCTTGGTGCTCTACGCCGACAGGTCCCAGTCCCAAGGCGGCGTCAGCCGTCGCTGGTTTGCCAGGTCGCGATGCCATGGTCAAGGCTAGGAGGTGAGCGACCCGAGGTCCGGTAAGAGCCCCTGGGTCGTGATGCTCAGGAGGTCCCCTTTGGCGCCCAAGCAGCCATAACTTAGTGAGAAAGGGAAGCAACATCGCTAGTACGGAGTTGCTTTAGGTGCGGGGTTAGTGCTGCAGCAGCCAGTGCCGTGGGTGGTAACTTATCTTGACGATCAGGGGCCGTTCGAGGTGTGCCATTGGGTCCGTGTGTGGATAGGAGCGGAAACACTCGGCATGGTCCTCGCGAGGCCCCTTCTTCCCCGCCTCTGCTCCCCTTTCTGCTCTACGTCCTCGGGTCCCGGCCCTCGAGCTTGTCTCAGCCGTCGCTGGTATGCCAGGTAGCGATGCCGTGGACAAGGCCAGAGGGTGAGGGCTGGAGAGCCAGTAAGAGCCCTGAGTCGCGATGCTCAGGCACCCCCCCCTTTAACGTGCAAGCGGTTCGCGCGGGCGAGGGCCAAGGAAACCTCGTGAGGGCCTCGGCTTGCGCGGTTCCCTCCAGGGATCCTGCAGGGTCATCACAGAAAGAAGATGGTGTTGCCACGGCGGCCATTAGTCGATCGTTAGTCACTCAAGAGCTTGCTGGTTGAGGTAGGCGAGGCGTATCTGGGCACCCGTGAGCCAGCGCGGGACTCCCGAGGCCCTACCTCTAGGCGGGTTGCGCCCGGCACTGGGCCGTATCTTGAGATGTGTCCCTGCAAAATTTGGTTAGATGCCGGTACTCTACGTCCTCGGGTCCCGGCCCTCGAGCTTGTCTCAGCCGTCGCTGGTATGCCAGGTCGCGATGCCGTGGACAAGGCCAGAGGGTGAGGGCTGGAGAACCAGTAAGAGCCTTGAGTCTCGATGCTCAGGCACCCCCCCCTTTAACGTGCAAGCGGTTCGTGCGGGCGAGGGCGAAGGAAAGCTCGTGAGGGCCTCGGCTTGCGCGGTTCCCTCCAGGGATCCTGCAGGGTCATCACAAAAAGAAGATGGTGTTGCCACGGCGGCCATTAGTCGATCGTTAGTCACTCAAGAGCTTGCTGGTTGAGGTAGGCGAGGCGTATCTGGGCACCCGTGAGCCAGCGCGGGACTCCCGAGGCCCTACCTCTAGGCAGGTTGCGCCCGACACTGGGCCGTATCTTGAGATGTGTCCCTGCAAAATTTGGTTAGATGCCAGTACTCTACGTCCTCGGGTCCCGGCCCTTGAGCTTGTCTCAGCCGTCGCTGGTATGCCAGGTCGCGATGCTGTGGACAAGGCCAGAGGGTGAGGGCTGGAGAGCCAGTAAGAGCCCTGAGTCACGATGCTCAGGCACCCCCCCTTTAACGTGCAAGTAGTCGACATGGAGAAAAAGGGATGCCGCGGACGGGCAACAAGCAATCAAGCGTGACAAGCAAATGCCTAGTTGGAAATAAATGCGACGGAGATACACGCCGTTGGGCCTGGCCCCAGCGGCTTGGGGATGATGCAGCCCGAGGGGCGCCCGCAATCAAGGCAAGCTTACTACCGAAAAGTAAATGCAGGTACATGCCGCAGGGACGGACCCACGCGGCCTGGGAGTGACGCACCCTGGGGGGCGCTCCCAGCTGGGAGTAAGGCTTGGAAGATGTCCCCTGAGGATGTCGTTGGCGAGGTGGTGTTGGTGCAGCAGGCTTGGCGAGCTGCGGAAGCCGATCCTCACGAGCCCCCAGGCCCCGGGGCCTTGGGAGGCTCCAGAGGCACTAGTGACTCCTCGCGAGCTGTCTCCACCTCCGCCAGAGCCGCGGACCGCCTATCTTCCTGGGCCTCCATAATGCCCCTCATGAGGCGCTGGCACGCCGCAGCCGCGCTCAGCAGGCCATAAGGCATGCGAATACGGCTGTGGGGTGGACCTCCGCAGCGCCCCACTCGCGAGGGCCAGAGGCGCTCCATTGTGGCGATCTGATTGAGCCCTGGTACATCGACGCAGACGCGCAGCCCACCATCCTCGCCTGGATGTGGGGCCGCAGCTGGTGAGCGACGGCAACCTCCCATGATCCTTGCCTCCTGCAGTTCTTGAATCGCTTTGCTGATGAACTCGTGCTGGTCAGACCTTCCTTGCTTGGCCCTTCCTCGAGGGAAACGTGCCTCGAAGCACGCCACCACGTGGTGCCCAAGCGCCTCCCTCGTGACTCCGGCTAGGTCGGTGGCCCTCCAGGTGAGAGCCCCCGAGCCCTGCCCGAGGAGGGCGCCAGGCGTGCTTTCCTATGAGATGGATGGAGGGCCCTCCTGAGGAGGCACAGGCCCTGAGGGGCCTGCCTCTTGAGGGGCTGAGGCTGACGACGTCTTCTTCTTCTTGGGGATGGTCTCAGGAAGCCTCCTGCTTCCGCGATCTGGGTCTTCAAGCGACGCGGCCTGAAAGGCTCGCTCCAGGGAACACACTGCATCTCTCTCTTCACAGGGCACCGTGATGACGCCGCCACTTCCTGGCATCTTGAGGACGTTATAGCCGTGGTGGGTCACGGCCATGAACTTGGCCAGCACTGGGTACCCGAGGATGGCATTGTACGACAGGCGGATGTGGGCGACGTCGAAGTCGATGAGCTCGGTGCGGTAGTTTCTGCGGGCTCCGAAGGTGACAGGGAGGCAGACCTGCCCGATCGGGACTGTGGAACCGTCGGTAACTCCAGAGAAAGGCTTGGTCGGCTGGAGCTGATCATAGGGCACTTGGAGGTTGTTGAAGGTTTCCACGGACAGGACGTTGAGCCCTGCCCCTCCGTCGATGAGGGTCTTGGTGACCAGCACATTGCTGATGACTGGGGAGCAAAGCATCGGGAGGACTCCGGCGGTGGCTGAGCACTTGAGCTGATCTGCTGAGCTGAACGTGATGGCGCACGACAACCACCTGAGGGGGTGCGTTGCTTCGAGCTTGGGGAGGGCTGCATTCACCTCACGGGCGAACTGCTTGAAGATGCGTTGGGAGGCCGGGGCTTGAGCTCCGCCCAAGATGCAGGCGATTGCGCGCGGCTCCTGGAAGCCCCCAGCCCCCTCGTCTTGATGGCGGTCGTCGTTCCTTCTTGGTGGAGGCGGTAGAGGAGGCAGGCCTGCGTTGCCGTGAGGGCGGTCCTCACGAGGCTGGTCTCTCCAGTCCCCCTCACAAGGCATGTCCCGCCAGCGGTCCTCGCGAGGCTGGTCGCGCCACCCCTGGCGCAGGCTGCGGTCTTCCCAGCGCCCTGGGTTTCTTCCTCCTCCTCGGCCATAGCCCCGGTCCGCACGGTCAGGGCGACGGCCGATCCTTCCTTCTCGTACGGCGCAGAGCTCTTGACATTCGTTGGTGTTGTGGGTGTGGACACTAGTAGAAAAAGGGTCAAACGTGAAGCACATTAGTGCCGGCTTTTATTTGAGCCGGCACTAATGTATACATTAGTGCCGGTTCGAATGGCTAGCCGGGCCGCTTTCATTAGTACCGGTTCGTGGCGAACCTTTAGCACCGGTTCGTGCCACGAACCGGTACTAATGAGAGTGGTGGCAGGATGTTGTCAGAATGGGGCCCCTCCAGCCCCTTTAGTACTGGTTCTTGGCACGAACCGGTAGTAAAGGTCGTCCTACATAAACCCTTCTTCCACCAGCACTCTGTTCTTCCCCCTTTCCCCTCTCCCTCTCCTCTGTTCTTCCCTTCTTCCTCTCGAGTTCATCACAAAATTTGCCCAAAATTTGTCAAGATTTGAAGGCCCTCATCCATTCAAATGATCACAAAGGTTAGCAACTTTGTCCTTTCATCTCTCATTGCTAGATTAGCTCTTGCATTGGTTTATATAGTGATTAATTTGTGAGTTTAGTAATTTGGGAGGATATATATATGTGCTAGTATTTGATTTATATGCAATTAGAGGTCAAAAATAACACTTAGTTTGCATATGTAGGTGTGGTTTACTTAGTGCCTTCTAAATCTCCATCGTAGCCACCGTCGATCGCCCGCACCGTCCCGTTGCCGGCACCACCTTGTGGTGAGCCCTCTTGTTCATGAAATTTTATATAAAAATTGATGTTTGTGTGATTTGGATATATAGTTACTCGTATAATTATCTTACCCGTACGTTGTTCATTATACATATAGTGCCATGGTTTTGATATCCGTCCCCGTCGGCCCTAGTCCTTGTTATGATTCGGATGTGGTATGTATATTCTCTTTTAAAACTAGTTGCATTTCGTGTTTATGACAAATTATGCCCATCAAGTTGACATAGAAATTTTTTCTAGGAGGTATGAGAACCGGAAATTCCAACCGACTCTATTGCCGAGAGGTTAAATTTAGTTGAAAGAGAAAACGAGTACTTGAAAGAAAAATTGAAAAGAATTGAGGGGGAGAAGATGGAATTGGAGTTGCATGTTGCCGATGTCATCGATGATCACAAGATCAAGATGGAGAAAATGCGCTTGAAGATTAGAAAGATTAGAAAATATGACATCGATAGTGAGGCTTGGTATCATTATGCTGTTGGATCCATTGTTACCTTAGTTGCGATCTTGATCATATTTGTTGTTGCATTTAAATGCTTTAGCTAGAGAGTTATTTGTTTGTTGGATTTAAGTGTTGTTTGAGCTTTATGTATGAACTTGTATTAATTGTATGAACTTGTATTAATTTGGTCTATTCAGTGTTGTGTAATGAAGATGAGCCGGCAATGGATGTACGATGACCGATGCTCTCCCCAGTTCGTTGAGGGCGTGCATACTTTTCTGCTTGCGGCTGAGGCAAACAAGCGGGCGGATGGTTTTATGCCTTGTCCATGTGCTCGCTGTAAGAATGGTCACAATTACTCTACGTCAAGAACCATTCACGTCCACCTGTTTAAGTCCGGTTTCATGCCCCATTATAATGTTTGGACCAGTCACGGAGAAAGAGGGGTTATGATGGAAGACAATGAAGAAGAAGAGGACGATGACAGCTATCCTGGCCATGGGTTCCCTGAATACGATGATACAACAATGGGGGAAGAAGCTGGGCCGGTAATGCGGGAAGAAGCTGAGCCGACAATGCGGGAAGAAGCTGAAGAAGAGGCATCAGATGAGCCCATTGATGATCTAGGTCGGGCCATTGCCGATGCAAAGAGAAACTGCGCAAGTGATTTGGAGAAGAAGAAGTTGCAGCGCATGTTAGAGGATCACAAAAAATTGTTGTACCCGAATTGCGTAGGTGACAAGAAAAAGCTGGGCACCACACTGGAATTGCTGCAATGGAAGGCAGAGAATGGTGTATATGACAAGGGATTTGGAAAGTTGCTGGTAATGATAAAGGATATGCTTCCAAAGGACAACGAATTGCCCAAGAGTACATACGAAGCAAAGAAGGCTGTCTGCCCTCTAGGGTTAGAGGTGCAGAAGATACATGCATGCCATAATGATTGCATCCTCTACCGCGGTGAGTACTAGGATTTGAACGCTTGCCCAGTATGTGGTGCATTGCGCTATAAGATCTGCCGCGATGACCCTGGTGATGTCGAGGGCCGGCGCCCCAGGAAGAAGATTCCTGACAAGGTGATGTGGTATGCTCCTATAATACCACGGTTTAAACGTTTGTTCCAAAACAAAGAGCATGCCAAGGCGATGCGATGGCACAGAGAAGACCGTAAGAAAGACGGAAAGTTGAGAGTACCCGCTGACGGGTCGCAGTGGAGAAAAATCGAAAGAAAGTACGGGAAGGAGTTTGCAGATGATGCAAGGAGCGTATGGTTTGGTCTAAGCGCAGATGGCATTAATCCTTTTGGGGAGCAAAGCAGCAACCATAGCACCTGGCCTGTGACTCTATGTTTGTATAACCTTCCTCCTTGGTTGTGCATCAAGCGGAAGTTCATTATGATGCCAGTGCTCATCCAAGGCCCTAAGCAACCCGGCAACGACATTGATGTGTACCTAAGGCCATTAGTTGAAGAACTCTTACAACTGTGGAATGGAACAGGTATACGTGCATGGGATGAGCACATGGGGGAAGAATTTGACCTAAAGGCATTGCTGTTCGTGACCATCAATGATTGGCCTGCTCTCAGTAACCTTTCAGGACAGACAAACAAGGGATACCGCGCATGCACGCACTGTTTGGACGATACCGACAGTATATATTTGGCTAATAAGAATGTGTACCTGGGACATCATCGATTTCTTCCGAGCTGGCATCCCGTAAGAAAGAAAGGCAAGAATTTCAAAGGTGAGGTGGATCACTGGACGAAGCCTCGCCACCGTACTGGTGCTGATGTACATGATATGGTCAAGGATTTGAAGGTGGTCTTTGGAAAGGGTCCTGGTGGACAACCTCTTCCAAATGACGCTGACGGACGCTCACCCATGTGGAAGAAGAAATCTATATTTTGGGACCTGCCCTATTGGAAAGACCTTAAGGTCCGCTCCGCAATCGATGTGATGCATGTGACGAAGAATCTTTGTGTGACCCTTCTTGGCTTCTTGGGCGTGTATGGGAAGACAAAAGATACACCTGAGGCACGGGAGGACCAGCAACGTATGCAAGGAAAAGACGGCATACATCAGGGTCATGCAAGCTACGCTCTTACCAAAGAAGAGAAGGAAATCTTCTTTGAATTCCTGCTCAGTATTAAGGCCCCGTCTGGCTTCTCGTCGAATATAAAGGGAATAATAAACATGGCAGAGAAAATTTTCTGGAACCTAAAGTCTCATGACTGCCACGTGATTATGACGCAACTGCTTCCGGTTGCATTGAGGGGGCTTCTACCGGAAAACGTTCGATTAGCCATTGTGAAGCTATGTGCATTTCTCAATGCAATCTCTCAGAAGGTAATCGATCCAGAAATCATACCAAGGTTACAGAATGATTTGGTGCAATGTCTTGTCAGTTTTGAGTTGGTGTTCCCACCATCCTTCTTCAACATCATGACGCACGTCCTAGTTCACCTATGCAAAGAGATTAATGTTTTGGGTCCTGTATTTCTACACAATATGTTCCCTTTTGAGAGGTTCATGGGAGTCTTAAAAAATATGTTCATAACCGTGCTAGGCCAGAAGGAAGCATCTCCAAGGGCCGTCAAAATGAGCAGATCATTGAGTTTTGTATTGACTTTATTCCTGACCTTAAGCCGATTGGTGTTCCTGAATCGCAGCATAAGGGCAGACTGGATGGAAAAGGCACGCTACGAGGGGAACAAATAATATGTATGGACGGACATTCTCTCACTGAAGCACACTACACAGTTCTACAGAATTCCGCCTTGGTGGCTCCGTATATGGATGAACACAAGAATTTTCTATGCTCCAAACACCCGGAGCGGTCTGATGACTAGATTACACATGAACAAACTAGGAGTTTTGCCAGCTGGTTGCAAGCACGTACCATGCATGACACCTCTATTGAAGATGACCTGTACTTGCTGTCCCAGTTACCATCTTCAAATATAATGACTTTCAAAGGGTACGAGATAAATGGTAATACATTTTACACGATCTCCCAAGATAAGAAGAGCACCAACCAAAACAGTGGTATCCGCTTTGATGCAGAAACCAAGACGGGAAAGGAAACATATTATGGTTATATACAGGACATATGGGAACTTGACTATCGACGTGGTTTGAAGGTCCCTTTGTTTCGGTGCAAATGGGTCAATATGACACGAGGCGGGGTAACAGAAGACCCGCAGTACGGAATGACAACAGTGGATCTCAACAATCTTGCGTATGCAGACGAACCATTCATCCTAGCCAATGATGTGGCACAGGTTTTCTATGTGAAGGACATGTCTACCAAGCCAAGAAAAAGAAAAGATAAGGAAGCGAATGCATCGTACGATGAGCCAAAGCGGCACATAGTTCTTTTTGGGAAGAGAAACATCGTGGGAGTGGATGACAAGACAGACAAGTCAGAAGATTATGAAAAGTTTGATGAAATTGCTCCATTCACAGTGAATATTGACCCGAGCATCCCGTTAAATGATGAAGATTTTCCATGGCTACGACGCAAAGGGACACACGCGAAGAAAAAGTTTCACACCCAAAGATCTAGGATGTGATCGGCTTAACTATCATCACTTTCTTCTGTGTTTCACACCCAGGAGGGAATCTCTGTAATAGTTAGGGTAGCTAGTTATGTGTTTTGGCATTTGAAACGCGAAGAAATTTTATGTGCAAGCAAATTCTTTCATGCATTTACTGATTTTTTCAGCTAAATGACCCTGAAGTTGAAAAGCATTTCAAATGAACTCAGAAAAGGATGAAAGTTGGCATGGCATCATAATTTCACCCACATAGCATGTGCAAAAAAGTAGAGAGGGTTACCGCAAAAACTAAATGCACTTCGTGTACAAAATGGACAATCTGTTTTGAAGTATCAGGGTTTCGGACGAAAACTCATCTGTTACAAAGTCATTTCATTTTTTAAATAACTTAAGCATTACCAAATTGAATATAATGATAAAACACACTAATATTAAACATAAGAAAAAAGAATCACTATAAAATGTATTTTTAAAGTTAAGTTATTCACAAACTAGTGATTCACACAAATTTCGAATAATTCAAAATTTAAACTATTCAAATTTAAAAACTACCGGCACTAACTGAAAGTTTCTTAAAACTAAAAAAAAAATTCACAAACAAACTCTAAATACAGCAAAAAAACAACTAAAAATAAATAAAACAAAATAAATAAAGCAGAAAAGAAAAAACTAAATGAAAAAAGCCCACCTACCGGGCCACAGCGGCCTGCATACGACTAGAAACCCAACCTGTTATTGGGCCAGGATGCAGGCTCGCAAGCCCAATAGGCCCCACAGGGCAGAGTAGCAGAGGTAGACCCAGAAGGCCTGCTTTAGAGAGGAGCTCGAGACGGCAGCGGCGGCGGGGCTTATAAGCAGGTGCGAGCGCCCTTCGGCTAGCGAGGTGGGACTAAACTTCTGCGCCTCTCGCCTGGCAGCGCAACCCCTTTAGTACCGGGTCGTGGCACCAACCGGTGCTAAAGGGGGGTCCTTTAGTACCGGTTGGAGCCACCACCCGGTACTAAAGAGGGGTGCTTCCCGCCGCTTGGCCTAGCCAAAACAGGCCTTTAGTACCGGTTGGTGGCTCCAACCGGTACTAAAGGTTGGTTCTATATATACAACACTTCGAAAAATTTCATTCTCCCCCTCTGTTTCTTCCCGATGGATCGACGCTGCCCCCGTCCTATGCCGCCCCCGTCGCGCGCCGTTGCCGTTGCCGCCCTCATCCCCGCCGCCGCCCCTGTCCCCGTCACCGCCCCCGTCGCCGTTGCCACCCTCATCGGCATCGCCGCCCTCGTCTCCATCGCGGCCCCGGGCCCGTCCCTGTCCCCATCGCGCCGTCGCCGCCCCGTCATGCCCCGGGCCGTCGCCTCGACCTTGCCCGCGCGCGCTGTGAGCCCCTCCCCCGGCCCCTCTCCTCCCTCATCGATCGTAGCGCACACCGGCGCCGGCGCCGGCGCCGACCGTAGCGCTAACACACACTACATGCACACACACACACACACACACACACACACACACACACACACACACTACATGCACACACACACACACACACACACACACACTACACACACATGTACACTAGACGCGCACACACACACAATTTTTCTGTTTTTAGCTTTTAGTTTTTTCTGTTTTTCTGTTTTTCATACAAAGTTTTAGATGAATTAATTAATTAGATTAGATTAATGTCAAATAGTATGTAGAAATGTTAGTTATAATATATATAATGTCAAATGTTATAGAAATGTTAGAAATTTTGAAAATGTTAGTTTTAGCTAGCTAGATGAATTAGATTAATTTCAAATTGTTAGACGATGATCGATGTTTTTTTAGTTTCTTATATTTTTAGTTATAAAATTTAGAATTTGCATCTATGAAATCATCACAATCCATCATTTAAAAAATGTTACTTTACTTTTGCGGCATATAGTATTTTGTTGTCGACGATGCGCGGCCCGAATCCTCGCCGTCGACACGTCCGCAACGACGTCCTGCTTCAGAGGACCCATGTCCGGGACTGGGCTCCGCCGGGCTGGCACTGGGAGGTGCTACCTTCAGGGGCGCGACGCTTGGGGAGGAACCCGGCCCCGGGTTCCGTCGTCGACCCTCATCTCCTTTGGTGGCATTCGCGTGGGCCACTTTCGGTGCGGAGGGAGCCGGCCCCGCCGGAGGTGGTACGTCGCCGTGTCAAGGAGGAGGACGAGAACGTCCATCGCTACATGGCTGCTATGGACGTCAGGTTCTCCAATACCTGACAGGTTCTTTGGGGAGATCACCCGAGCTATGATCCAGTGATGGTTCCTTCTCTTTGGGTGTCCACCGCCCGCACCTCAGGAACCGCGAGTGGCCTAGATTACTCTGTAGTATTCGATCTTTATTAGCTTGCTAGCTAGATAGCTAGTGATGTATTCAATATTATATCTATATTATTCGAGATGATGTATTCGAGACTATATATATCTATTATTCTAGACGATGTATTGAGATTATATCTTTTATTCGAGACGACGTATTCGAGATTAAATCTATTATTTGAGACGATGTATTCGAGATTATATCTATTATTCGAGACGATGTATTCGAGATTATATCTATTAATCGAGATTATACTAAATTGTTTTATATTTCTTTTGGCATAGTTAAATAAAAGCTATGGCGGACAATACCGACAGAGAGAGAGAACAGACCATGTTCGATATCATACGCGGGCCAGATGATGATCAGAATGAAGAAGATTTTGACGGCTCCGAATTTCTAAATAACACCGGAGAGGGTGATATGATATTCGATCACGACGACCGAGAAGATGAAGTCATGAACTGCGACGAAGAACATGTTGATCCTGAAACAACAAACACCGGCGAGGTATATATATTTATATAAGCAGGAATCTAGTGATCATCGCATGTTTTAAATGAGTTGAAGATATATTAACGAATCGATCTTTCTACTTTCAGCCATCCGGATCGAGCAAATCTTCAGGCAAAAGGACGAAACGAGGCCCGAACAAAAAGTTGAAGGAGGGCGTAAAGTACAATATCGAGGCATTCAAACCTAAGGGCGAACCATTAGCGCCTAAGAAGATTGCGGACAAGTTCGTTCGTCAGTGCGGAGTTCTTGTGAAGGACCAACTCCCGATCTCCCTTCAAGAATGGAGAAAGCCAGCAAAGCCATGTCCAAATGTTACTTTTGTCGATGAGAATAAAAAAAACTGCTTTGGGATACTCTCATGGAACATTTCACCCTGCCAGATAATATGACAGAAGCAGATGTGCGGAAAGTCAAGGACGCTGCTTTTAGGAAGATGGCGGTTGCATTCAAGAACCACAAGAGAATGACGTGGGAGAAGTACATCAAGGGAGGAAGGAAGACTCCAGTATTCGAGGGGATACTAGAGAATCAAAGTGCTCATTGGGACGATTTCGTGAAATTCAAGGATTCAGAATTAGCTAAGGAACGATCGAGAATAAACAAGGAAAATGCCGAAAAAAAGGATAAGTTCCATAAGCTGGGGCCAGGTGGCTACGCGGTGGCAATGCCTAAGTGGGATAAGTCTGAGAAAGAGATGGAGGATGCAAGTGTCACTCCGGTTACTAAGAGCTGGGCCCCCAGGTGCAGGACTTGGTTCTATGCGCATGGGGGGGAGTTGGACCCGAAGACAGGCAATGTTTCGACGAAGGCATGTCTGAACGGAGCCGACAATGCGCTACTTGTTGCCATAGAAGAGGCTCGATCGGGGGTGTTCCATCCCAACAAAGAGAACGACGAGCTTACGCGTGCCCTGGGAAATCCTGAACACCCGGGAAGAACACGAGGCAAGGGCGCTCTTCCGTGGTATGAGGGGTTTAAGGACTGGAACACCGACTACAGAACCCGTGCGAGAAAGAAGATTGCGGAGGACAAGAAGAGGAAGATGGAGGAGGAGCAGAGGAAGCGGGACTATGTACGCCTTCAAGGCCTAGAAGCAAGTCAAGCGGAATTGGCAGCTAAATTCTAGGGGCAGCAGCAGCAGATCGACTCACTTAGCCAGCAAAGGGGGTCTCAGCAGCTGCAGCAGCTAGCGGATGATCCAGCATTGTATACCACCGCCCCATCCATGCCGAGAAGCAGCAAGGGTTCCGCCCCGGGCGAAGCAGTAGTGCTGGAAAGATACCCTGTGGATGACATCACGGAGAACACTAACTGCGAGCTACACTTCAAAATGAAGAACATATCCATGAAGGTGGCGGACGCCGTTGCTTTTTCAAATTCCCCCGAGGCAACCTTCCATTGCAACCCGATTCCAGCGGGCTATGCTCGTGTTTTGGTTGATGAGGTGGAGGACCAATATTCGGGGCTAGAGCTTGACATTCCTGGAGGTGACGAGGAGCACACACTCGGAGATGCCAAACATCGTATCATCCTATGGAGAAAGGATTGCATCATTTTTCGAAGGCCACCGACACCGCGTCACCCGACTCCTCGTCGAAGTCCGCCACCGAGTCAGCAGACTCCCGCTCCTCCAAGTCCACCAACGCGTGAGGCCACTCCTCCTCCTCCAAGTCCGGCAAAGTGTCAGGCCACTCCTCCTCCAAGTCCGACACAGCGTCAGACGTCCACTCCTCCTCCAAGTCCGGCACAACCTCAGGCCACTCCTCCTCCAAGTCCGGCACAGCTTCAGGCCACTCCTCCTCATCCAACTCAGCCCCTCAGCTGTCTCTGCCGCCTCAGCAATCGCAGAACAGACACCCCGCAGCTATGGTGCGTAGCGGTACGAGTCGGGGTCATAGTACAAGAAGTACAGGCAGAGGCAAGCGATATAAATATGGTCCAAACCTCAGTACTCCTCTTCCTATGAGGGCTTACGACAGGACCGAGGAGCAAACCAATGCCATAGTGCGGGCAGAAGTCGACGCCCATTTTGGACCGGAACCGCCAACGCCGCCAAGGGAGAAAGTGCCCGTGGAAGTAGTTGACCACTTCATTCATATGGCTCAACCAGCAGCTCCTAAGCCTGTTGACTCAGACTATGAGCGCCACATCAGGAAGTTACATCGACAACGTCTACAGAAGGAGGCAAGCTCGAGCTCGAGCAAACAACAAGTAGCTATCAAAAATGCGGGAAAACTGTTGCCCAGCTGGGAAAACAGGCGGCGCAATCGATCCCCCCGATTGTTGTGCCGCCAACAACAAGTGATAGTACGCGCGCCCAATATTATTGTGGCCAAAGAGTTTACGTTCCCGGGGTGGGCGATGTGGTAATAACCCAGGAGCATATAATGCAGGCTGAAGAACTCAAGATCACTGTTGGACAACTCCTCGAGATCGAGGACATGCCTATGATTAGAGAGGAGGAAATAAAACGGAAATTTGTCCGGGGCCAACCTTTGGTCGAGTCAGATGTCAAGAAGCTCCCAATGAGAATGTATGAATTGCATCAATGGTACATGGACATTAGCAAGAGATCCGATCGAGAGTCCCTCATGGTGTATGTCAAAAAGGATGATTACTACCATGAGAAAGCTGTGGCCGTTGAGTATTCTGAACTGTTTCAGTTATACAATCAAGACGCACTCGACAAATCTATCGTCGGTTGCTATTGTCTGTAAGTGATTTCTTTATGTAATTTAAGTCTCAAGCTAGCTATAGTGATCCTTTTGATCAATCATTACGTGTAATTATCCTCACTATATTCTTTTCTGTGGTATTATGCAGGATGAAGATGTATGAAATGAGAAAAGGTGGACGCTATGGCATTGGGTTCATTGACCCAAACACCGTTAATGAATACACATGGAAATTAGATGCATATTATGAAAAAGAGGTAGAGGACAGCATGCTAGAGTTCTTGAAGCGCCTCAAATACAATGAAGATATACTACTTCCTTACAACTTCGAGTGAGTCACACTTTCTTGTACTACAAATTCTCTGTTTTTGCCTACTAGCTAGCTACATGTTTTTGCTTACATATGCCCGCTTAATTAAGACATGCAAACGTGTGTGCATGCAGATTTCACTGGATCTTGTGTATCATTAAAGTTGACGCCGGAACAGTTGAAATACTGGACTCGCTACTCACAGCAAAACGTGACTACAACATCTTGTATGGGATAGTCAACAGGTAATTTCAATCATTATTTATAACTATATATCTCGGCCTATTTAGTTCGTCATTTCATGATATGAACTATTTAATAACCCCTTTATTCATTTTCTTTGTCGGCGGGCAGGGCTTGGGCAAGGTTCATCAGCGTCACGGAAGGCGAATGGAAACCACAGCCGAAATGGTTTCGATCCAAGGTAAGTAATTAAGTAGTACTAGCTAGCTAGCTAGCTGCCATCTCTTTAATTATCATGCTTGATTAATTATTATCTGATCAAATTAAATTCCATTCTCGTAATAAAGGCCCTAAAGCAGGCGCAGGGGACTGATATGTGTGCATACTGCGTTTGCGAGAACATTCGCATGATGGCGTCCGAAAGGAGCAGATCTCAAAGACAGGAATGGGTACGCTTGTCAGAACACTATTCACAATTTTTACACCATTATCGATATCTAGTCACACAACTAATACACATGCATATTGATCTCCTTCTTAACAGTTCAAAGAGGTGCGGGACAAGCTCCTACCAACGGAGCGCGTACAAGCACTTCAAGAGGAAATAGCGGGATTTTTGCTTGACTAGGTCATAAATCCGAAGGGAGAATACTATTACCCGCTACCGCCCCCATCGACCAAGTCATGAACCACTTCCAATTGTCATCGTGCTCCGAAGGCACCAATCAGGCTAATGCCACTGGCTCCGAAGGCAACATGCATATGTAGGAGAAATTGTATATAGCTATACATGTGTGTATGTGTGAATTAATATGGTGGTTTGTGAGACATGATTGATGATATATATATGATTGGTTCTACTAGAAATTCTATATATATATATATATATATATATATGCATAACATGTACAATGTGTAGTACCGCAAAAGACCAGCAAACGAAAAAGAATTAAAATGGAAAACACAAAATTAAATGAAAAAAAATCATAAAACCAAAAACCCCCCAAACATTTTAGTACCGGTTGGTGTTACCAACCGGTACTAAAGGGCTCCCGGCCCCCGGAGCTGGCTCGTGCCACGTGGTTTCCCTTTAGCACCGGTTCGTGCTGAACCGGTACTAAGGGGGGGGGGCTTTAGTGCCGAAACGTTAGTGCCGGTTCCTAAACCGGCACTAAAGGGCCTTACGAACCTGTGCTATTGCCCGGTTCTACACTAGTGGGAGGTCGTGGTACACACAGTACCGGCTGCCTCTAGAGGGTTCGGGCAGATCCTTGCCCCGCTTGGTGTCTGGTTTGGCTGCGAGCACGGCAGCCCCCTTGCGCTTCATGTCCTTGGCCTTGGGCTTCTTCTCTTCTGGGTCCGCTGCAGGCAGCTCGAGGAGGGAGAGGCGTCCCTCCTCATCCCTGGCACACCTGTTCGCTAAGTTGAACAGCTCCAAGGAGGTGCAGAGGTCCTCATGCATCGCCAGCTCCTCCTTCATCTTGACGTCGCGCACGCCATCGTTGAAGGCCGAGATAATGGCCTCCTCGGACACCTTGGGGATCTTGAGGCGCGCGCTGTTGAAGCGCTGTATGTACTTTTGCAGGGTCTCTCCGGGTTGTTGCTTGATGCGGCGCATGTCACTCACTGCGGGCGGCCGGTCGCGAGTACCTTGGAAGTTGGCGATGAACCGGGTGCGCATCTGGTCCCAGGAAGAGATCGTTCCTGGAGCTAGATTCAGGAGCCAGGTGTGCGCTCCTTCCTTCAGCGCCATGGGGAACGAGTTAGCCATGACCTTCTCGTCCCTGTTGGCAGCCTCAATGCCCAGCTCATAGAGCTGGAGGAATTCCGCGGGATCAGTGGTGCCGTCGTAGCGAGGAGGCAGGTCCGTCTTGAACTTGCCGGGCCACGCGACGCTGCGCAGCTCGGGGGTGTAGGCGCGGCAGCCCGCGGTGGCCACGAAAGGCCTCGGTTGGTGGAGAGCTCGGTCTTGAGGGTCCCCACGCGCTGCAGCTAGGAGCAAGGCGGGGTCTTGACGTGCCGGAACTGGAGCAGGGAGTGCCCGGGCAGCCCCCTACGGGCAAGGGATTTCTTGGCAGCTTCGCTCTTGTTGCGATGGCGCCTGGCGAAGCGGGTTCCGCCCAGGGGCCAGTCGCCTTGGAGCCACGGCACCTTCTTGGAGAGGAGGCGGCTGGTTCGCCGTCGGAGCTTCGTTGCCCACGCGGGGTAGAGTGCGGCGCAACGGGGTAGACGGCGCCGGAGAGCCCCCTGCGGCACGGACGAGCTCGGCGACGTGGTCGAGCCACTCCTCGTAGACGTCGTCGACGGGGCGGTAGCGCAGGAGCTCGTTTGCTGCGATGAGCGCAGCTCGAGCCTCCAAGGGTGCGCGGAGTGCACGGGACGAAGAGCCAGCTGGTGCGAGTGACAGGGTGGCGGTACGGCCGTCTTACCGCACGGATGGGTGCTGAGACGATGCCTGCTGCTCGCCCCCCGCCGGGCCGGTGGCGGCGTTGATGGCAGTCTACGGGGAATGACGAGGACGCCCACCGACGGGGGCCGTCTGGGCGATGCGAGAAGCGATGGCGGCCCGGCGCTCGGCGCGGGCCCGATGAGCGTGTGACATGGATGCGACGGTCGGAGGAGAGCGCAGCGGTGGGAGACGAATTCCGGCGCACCCCTACCTGGAGCGCCAAATGTCGGATTTCGGGTTCTGGCAGACCCTTAAGGTTCGAACACTGGGGTGCGCGCGGAAATCTCCCCTTCAACCTCTCCATCTCGATGGGATCTAAACTACTAAAAGAGCTGCACGAAAGACACAAGATTTATACTGGTTCGGGCCACCGATGTGGTGTAATACCCTACTCAAGTGTGTCGTGGATGGATTGCCTCCTGTGGCTGGTGTGGATGAACAATACAAGGAAGAACAGCCTCGCGAGGGTCTGTTCTTGGCTGTGGTGATGAACTGCTATGAAGAGTTCAGTCACCTTTCTCTCTCATTCTCTCTCAGATCCCGGACCGAACAACCAGGAATCGAACCCCTTGCTATGTGGGTGGCTAGTCCTATTTATAGAGGCCCTGGTCCTCTCCCCAAATATTGAGCGGGAAGGGATCCAACAATGGCGGGCTAATTTGAAGGTGGACAGCGAGTACATCTATCCTGACAAAAGGAGTCTTCGCCTGCCAAAGGCTCTGGTGATGACGCCGCGCTAGGCTCCATGGTGACCTCCATCTCGTAGTCCTCCTGGTCTTGGTCTCGTTGCACCGAAGTGGCAACCTTTGCCTGATGCCTCGGTACTCCGCGGATACGCTTGCCCCCTTTGCACCAAAGAGGAAAGAGGGACGCTGCGCGCGCTGGCACCCGCCTGGTGCCCCGTGTCGTCATGGCTTGCGTCATGGGCACCTTGCGACGTACCCCGCCTTGAACTCTCCACCTCCTCGCGAGCCAGCCTGACGAGGCTGTGCCTGAGGATGCGCCGCGTCATCCGCCTCGCGAGGCTTGGCCCCTCGCGAGGGTCTTGAGCCTCATGTTGATGAAGATGGGCCGCGCTGGGCCCCCACTTGAGCCACGCCGCAGGCCGCAGGCAGGCAAGTCTGGGGACCCCCGTTCCCAGAACGCCGACAACCCAGGAGTAGAATACCTACTACTAATTGGCATCACGGAATGCTTTCGAGAATGGTGGCCAGAATCATCACACGAGGAACACAAAGCATTGCTAGATTAGTAGGTGACTCCCTAAAACACCTAGGTCATAATAATAGCTCCAACATATATGTAGAGGCAACAGAGTACCTCAACTCACCGACTAGTGTGGTTGAACTGGCCCAAAGGGACATCGAGAACGGGAAGAAGGGATTTGCAAATCCATCAGACTATTTAGAAACGTCGGATGACTCGGACAGCATAATGGCTGTAAATGCTCCAAAAGTTTTGAGACATCCTGCAAATTGGTGGCATAACCACTCAGAAGCACAATATCAAGGTTCCGAGGCCAGCTATGAACATATGGAAGTAGTAGGAACTGAACTAAGGCTTGAACTCAACAATCCTAGGCAACTACGGTTTAGTAACACGTTATCCTGATTGATAGAAGAGAAGCCTAGTTCTTAACCCCGTAGAAAAGATAAGATGACTCAGATCAGAAGGTCATGAGGATAAGGAGTAAAAAGAGCCTTACGTTCCCATCCACAATCAATTCCCTTATATAACTAAAACATTTCTAGACACGACTTCGACCAGTATGGCTTGGTAATCCTACAGGCAGTCAGGCTCTGATACCAAAGCTGTCAGGACCCCAATCCTAAGTCACACCGATCTAGCATGTAACACATCATATCACTTTGCGGCCTCATGCACGGTATTCCCACGGGTGCCACCTCACCTGGCCCGGGACCGTTTACGCCTTTTGGCTCACGTATATGGTAGTGTCGCTAGCATCCATATGACAACGAACCCGGGCCAACACGGCTAGTCGTGAACCCAAATCGGCACTAACCCATGGGGACAGGCATACATGAATCAACCTCGAGCATGTCGGTCAACAGCGTGTGAATCCAGGCTGTAGCACTGGGCTAACAGGACTCCGGTAACCCGGGCTGTAGCAGGCTAGGAAGCACTCCGGATGTCACCGCGTGACATTTCCCCGAAGGGAAAAACACAGGAACGAAGTGAAACACATGCCGGCCAGTCAAGTGTCCTGAGTAGTAGTGCTGGGCTAGCAGGACTCCGGTGAACCGGGCTGTAGCGAACTACTATCGCTTAGAAAGCACTAGACTACATTTCCCCATATGATAGGCTGCCAAGGATAAACAACTAGATTGTCGGATCCCACTCATACCAAGCATTTCAATCATACACACAATATGCCCGATATGAGTACATACAACATGGCATCACAACAAGACTCTATGACTCAAGTATTTATTCATTAGGCTCCGAAGAGCGAGATATTACAAACATGGGTCTCAAGACCCAACATACAGAGCATACAAGCAACAAGCACATGCGGAAGCTAAACTTGTCTGAGTACAGACAACTACAAATGAAGAAGGCTGAGAAGCCTGACTAACTACCAGATCCTGCCGAGGGCACAAGATCGTAGCTGAGGTAACAAGCTAAACGTCGAAGTCCACGCGGAACTACTAGCGAGACTGACGTCTCTCGGCAAAACATAAAATAGGCAAACGTGAGTACAAATGTACCCAGCAAAACTTACATCAGAACTAACTACATATGCATCGGTATCAATAAAGGGGGTGGTGGAGTTTGACTGCAGCAAGCCAGCTTTGACTCGGTGGCTATCCTGAACTACGACTGCAAGTAACTCTTTGAGGTGGCGTACACGAGTCCACAAATTCACCATACCAATACACCACTATGGATCCGCTCCCGCCTCCCTGCGAGAACACCATCCATAGCACACACACTTATCTTGCAAGTTTTAGAGTATCCTCTTTCACTTGTCTATGAACTATGCAAGGGGTCCAAGTTTCCATATCCGAGGAATCCGGCTATTCGAATAGATAATGATAACCCTGCAGGGGTGTACTTCTTCACACAAGCTCTCGCCACTTATCACCATGTACACGTCATGTACCTCGGCAACCTTCAAGTGGAAACCGAGCGAGGGAGTCGGCCACGACCTGACTAACCACACAAGTCTCTAGTCCAGGTTTATCGCCTATTCGGGTTCCATCCGCAAGGAGATCCGGCCGGGGTGTCGCTCACGGCCCCAAATGATGTGGGCAGGGTTCCCAAGCCCACCTCGACGGGTGGATCTACGCTTGGTACACCGTGCCACGGTGCCTAGTCTGTCCCAAGCCCACATGTACCGGGTACCACTTGGTAAACTACTAACACTACCTACAAACACCAGAAACTAGTTGCAACTCCTGGACAGAGATCAAGTTGATTAATAAAGTCGAGAGGCGCACTTAAGCATTCCAATGCGTGGTAGTAACTGTTCATGGATCACAAACACAGAACTCGGTTCCTGAGAACGGCTGCAATGAGACAACCCACCATGTACTCCTACATGGCCTCTCACCACTACCTTTACCAAATCGTGTTCACACACTTAGCTCTCAATAGTAGGACATGTTCACCACATTCCAATTCATCCCCGATGAATCAGACCTGACTCAACTCTAAGCAGTAGCAGGCATGACAAACAAACATGAATGAGTAGGCACATCAGGGCTCAAACACTCCTACTCATGCTAGTGGGTTTCATCTATTTACTATGGCAATGACAGGTCATGCAGAGGAAAGGGGTTCAGCTACCGCAACATGTAACAGTTGAAACGTTGTTGTCCTAATGCAGTAAAAGAGAGCAGGAGCGAGAGAGTGGGATTGTATCAGAATGAACAAGGGGGTTTTGCTTGCCTGGCACTTCTGAAGATATCATTGGGTCTTCATCAGTGTCAACGATCACAGCGTCGGTACAACGTCTATTGAGATGGGACAGTTACCGGCAAACAGAGAAGGACACAATCAATGTAATGCACAATATGATGCATGATCATGGCATGACAATATATTGTGATTTGAGCTAATGCAACTAGTAACAGAAAGGTTTTGGGTTGATTTGAACTCAAGGTTCAAATTCAAATTCAAACTATGAATTCAAATAGTGCATTATCATGTTTTGGACTAAATAGTGAGGTTAAGTTGTTCAAACATGCATGAAAATGCCATATTCAGATTCCTTGGATTTTTCTGATAATTTTTCATATATAAATCTTTGCATTTGGAGCTACGGTTGATTTTCTATGATTTTTAGAAGTTTGCTTTATTTTCTGGAATTTCCTGAATAAGTTTAAATCGAGAAAATGATTAATGACATCAGCATTGTGTCACTACTGCGTCAGCAGGTCAGCCGAGTTTACCCGGGTCAACTCTGACTAGTGGGACCCGCGTGTCATTGACCCAGGGACTAACCCACGGTCAAATCTGGCGCTGACTGGGTTTTGACCCTGTGGTGGGGCCCGCTGTCAGTGGCAGTGAGGTGGCGGATTATGGAGGGATTAGGGCTAAGGACGGCCATGTCGGAGGCGCCGGCGGTTAGACGACGGCGATGATCCAGAGCGGCGGTGGCTCGCCGGAGTGGCGCTAGGGGCAGGGGATGGCTGCGCTGAGGACGCCAGGAGGGAGCCCTCGCTCGCCCGCATCCAGGGATGCACGCAGCTGGGCGCAGGGAGGCCGGGGTCGACAGCGGCGACCACTTGGGTGGCGGCCGGAGTTCGGGAGCAGTCGGGTTCGGCACCAGAGAGCATGGGAGGGGGAGCTGCTGGTGGCTACGGGTTCGTGGAGACGTGCTGAGGACACTGGTGTTCTTGGGCACGGGTTGCGGTGACCATGTACGCGTCTGCGTCATCGCCGGCGGCGAGGAGCTCACGGCTTCGGTGGAACTACGACCTAGGCGAGGCAACGAGTGCATAAGTAAGGTGGGGACGGCGTAGGAGCTCACAGCGCGTCGGATGATCAACTCAGTCGGCTCGGGGGAGGCTTGGGGACGACGGGGCGATGATGGCGATCTCGGCATCCCGAGGTTGAAGACGACGCGTTGATGACGAAGCAGGGCTTCCGACGTCGTATAGCTTGGTGGAGAGGACGAGAGGAATGCGGCGGTTCTTCTGGAAGCATCGACGGGGCGAGGGAGGGCCGGTGGCCGTAGTGGTGCTCGTCGGCGCTCTCGGTGCTCATGGTCGATCGCACGAGAGAGAGAGAGGGCAGAGGAGAGGCAAAGGGTCCAGAGAGAGAGAGGAGAGGGGTGCAGGGGGTCCCGAGCGGCGCCGAGGAGGGGCTTCGAGGCACCCGGTGAGGCAGGCGAGCAGGAAGGAGGCGTGTCGCCACGGCGCGCGCGTGCGCTGTCTCCCTCCTCTGCCTACTGGCAGAGGTAGGTGATGACTGGCATGGCCAGATGGGTCGGGCCATGCTGGGCCTAGCCAGGTAAGCAGCAGGTAAAACCCTCTCTCTCTCTTTCTGTTTTTATCTAATTCTGTTCTGTTTTCTATTTTGCAGGTTTGTTTTGAATTTGGTTTTGAAACCAATTCAATTTTGTTGCTTCTGGAAATATTTTTAGAAGCTAAAAGAATTAAACCAAAGCTCCATAAAATATTTCAGAATAATTGGAACTATATTTATTTAATAGTAGATATAAATCCAATTCAAATAATTATTGATTTAATTCAAATGCCCAAAATAAATGTTTCTGAGACACCAAAATATTGGTTTGGATTTTTTCTCTTGCCAATATTTCCAGAGGATAACAAGAACATTTTCTTGGACTCATTTGATGAGATTTAAATGTTGGTTATTTTTAGAGGTTTTCTGAGGCTTTGAAAATTCCTCAATTCAAATTTCAATGGAATCTAAACATGATGCAGCAACCAAGCTAGTCCAAGGCCAGGGTAAAGCTAGGGATGTGACACCTAATCTAGATTAGTTAAGGCCTGGGCCCACATGTTAGTGACACTTGCTCTAATTAGTGATTAAGTTAAAACTATTAGGGCACTGGGCCCACTAGTCAGTGACGAAAGGTTGGTTAGCTGGTAGCGATTAGCACTAATCACGCGGCCACGTCAGCACGCCGGAGTTGAACGCCGGCGAGCACACAAACGGGGCGGCGACGCTCGAGAACGCGCTACAGGCGGCAACTGGATGCGTGAAGGCCACCAGAAGATAGCTCGCGCTCGACCGCATCCAGAAGAGTGATCGGGAGGCCTCGGGGTCGTCAGAAATGACGACGGCGAGCATAGAGGTGGCGGCCGGAGTTCGGCGTCAGCGGGTCAGGCGCTACGGCGCACGGGAGGAGGATCTGGTGGCTGTTCTCGGCTCCTGGGAGTGTGCTGAGGACGATAGCGTCCTCGGATGCGACGTGTGTGGGCTCTCGCCATGGCAGCGACATGGATGGCGGCGAGCAAGCTTTCGGTCATGGCGGGGCTACGGCCTAGAGGGCGAGCGCGACTAGGGGAGAAGGGGGAGACGACGCGGGTGCTCACAACGAGTCCGACGGCGTTGTCGGCGAGGTCGGGCGCGGTCGGGTTGCTGCGAATCGACGACGACGACTGTTGATGCAGAGGACAAAGACAACGGTGATGGTGGTGCTGCGGGGCACTCCGGCGTCGTTTGGCTCGTCAGAGACGAAGAAGAGGTCGGGGCGGAGCTCTTGGGGACGGCAGAGGGGCAAGGGGGTGGCTGTGGCCGCGTGGCAGCGAACGGCGGCGACGAGCGCGTCGGCCATGGCGTGAAGAGAGCAAGGGGCAAGGGGGAAAGTGAGAGAGGGGTCGGTGGGTTCCAGAAGCCACGGGGTGACGATCCCAGCGTCACGCTGGCTAGGGAGGGGCCAGCCAGGCAGCTGCGTGCCCGCGCGCGCGAGCGCCGTGCACTGCTTCCCCTCTGCCTTTTGGCGAGAGGAGGAAGATAACTGGCAGTGGAGGTGGCTGGGCTGGGCCAGCTTCAATAGCAGGCCGCATAGGTAGGCGGCCCAGGTACTAACTCTCTCTCTCTTTGTGTTATTTAATTTGTTCTCTTTTTCTATTTTTGCTACTATGTTTTGGTTTAGTTCATAGACCAAACCATTTTCAAAATTCATGAAAATAATTGTGTGAACTAAATGGACTTATCCAAAGCTACACAACAATTTCTAGAATTATTGAACATATATTTGTTATATAACAAATATAGATCCAATTCAAATATTTATTGGATTAATTCAAAGGCCCAAAATAGTTGTTTCTGACATTCTAGAAATATTGGTTTGAATTTTATCCCTTGCCAATATTTCCAGAGATTAATAGGAACATTTTCTTGGACTCATTTGATGAGATTTAAATGTTGGTTATTTTTAGAGGTCTTTTGAGGCTTTTGAAAATTCCTCAATTCAAATGAAATTTGAATTTAAACATGATGCTCACATGAAGGGCTAGCCTAGTGCATACCAGAACTACGAATGTGACAGCTCACCCCTACTAAACAAGAATCTCGTCCCGAGATTCAAGTCGTGAGGTAAGAAGAAAGGAGGTCACAGACTATCACAAACTTCTCGATCCAACTTGCACTAATTTTAGAGCATTGATTCGATCACCATCATTGTCTCAATGTCTTGCTCTGAGAACTCCAACCAACATGGCAACGAGAGGAAAGGGGAAACTCTAGAGGGATCGATCTTCTCGAAGATCGGGTAACTCAGGATCAACTCACGGAGTGAGACATAGCAACATCTCTTGAGCTGAGACGCGAAGTACACATCCAAAGAGATGGAGTGGAACATATGATGAAGGTTCACTAGGTAGGCAACAATTTCACGCTTAAGAAGGTGCTGAACGGTTGTCAACATAGCGAGGAGTTGAGTTGCCATGATACCATAACGAGACATCTTAAGGAAGGTGACTCGCAGAAATATTCCTTAAGTGGCAAAAAGAATTACTTTTGATTCATAGATCATTGAGACTCTTTATACCAACCTAAGGCAATCACAACCGTTCATTCGAAGGAGTTCAAAAGAATGACATACTCGGACTAGAATGGATGATGTGGACTACCTTGTTGAAGACAACACAATGGATGATTTTGCTTATCATCGAAAATGGATGGGACCCATGGTAAGTCCACTTTGGAAGATGATCCTAGACATCAATTACTGAGAGGGGCAGCCCATGGGAAAATTGGCACAATGGCGGTGCAAGCTGGGAACAAAATGCAAATGTTGGGGATTTTCCAACCATCATATCTGCCTGAGATTTAGATCTGGTTGGTAACATGATACTTCAGACTCGGCATGTCTGAAAAGGAAGTTTGCAACACAAACCAACGAGATGCATTGCGAGATTCTCGGGAAATGAACTACGATAGCAAGCTCCAAAACATGAGCTGGTTCTGCTACAAACCTATGAACACATTGTCCCAGACAAGCATGATCACATGGTAGTCTTACAACAAAATACTACCGAGTTCTGGTAGGGAACCATCATTAATGATATTGAAGTCTCCGCGCGGAAGTCTAAAGTAATGACCTTAGAACAGACTCCTTTATCTTGAACAAATCAATCAGTGGCTTGGTGTGCTAGGAATTACGTATGGAATGGAGGTAATTAATCTACCAAACCATAGAATACTTCGCACGTATGCATGACTGATTTGGGATGATTCCAGAGGAAACGAAACAAACCTTTCTCAAATCCATGGTGGCAACTTACACCTAATTCACGTGAACTTGGAGAAAGTCACTTCTTTCACCAAAACATATACCTCATGAGCAGAAGACGAAGGCAATGCTTACAAAGTTTCCAACACTAGCTCAATGTTCAACATGAATCATGGAGGAGACAAGATGCTGCTGATGGGCTAAACAGCAACTCATCGTAATTTCCATATCACTGGAATTCCACCATTATGTGAACAATGTGATAGTATTGGTCAGACCAAAAGATGTAATGGTGTATGCTTGGGAAATCAACCACGAGTAAGACAACATTACGAGTATCGTTGGTTCTGATTTGATTTGAAGATAGCCCATACTCAAATCAAAGTTTGATAAGTCAATAGGTCCAACAACTCATCAGAGGGACCAACCAATGAAGATATCATCTTTCTTCAACAAACACACAACACACAAGGATATGCCTTTGGAGATGAACTAAGCGGGACAAGCTTTAATCTTCCAAATCTCCAAGTTGTTCTCTAGCTCAACCAACTAGCTCAGGGATATCCAACACAGGTTCTTGGAGAAGGGGTGGTTTATAGGGAAATCATCTGAACACGAACTCAACATAATAGTCAGGGGACAGCCTGGTGATACTTCTGAGAAGATATTCAGAAAATCACGAACCACCGATATGTTATTAAGCTCGAGAACAATCTTGCTTTTCGGGGCAAGATGATATGATCGAAAGAGTGAGGGATTGACACAATCCCAACTCATGGATCAAAGAGTGCACTAGAAATAAGGACTAGGTAGCACGATCAATCTTAGGATGATGATTTAATAATCAACACTCTAAGAATGAGAATATTGTCCATTTACTACAAAGCAACGAGTTGCTCGGAGTATTGATTTCACACATCACAATTCACTTGTCGGCATTTCGGTTACAACAACACGGGACCGAGGAATGAATAATAATGGCGAGAAGTATCACTGCGTCAAGAATTCATAAGAGGTGGTGCAATTCGCATGACATTCTTGACATAAAGATGGTTACACTCCAAGGTAGAATAGAGCAAAAGCTGGATTGTCATTTTGATTTATGAAATACAACTACTTTGACTAGTCCAAGAAATGGATGAGGTGCTGGAGTTTGTTTTCTCCTAGTCATTCCGGAATAGAATGGCTTGTCGGACCACAAGAATAATAGACATCGATAACACGAAAGCACGACTACTCCTGACTACAAATTGATAGTCAGAGGTCAGAAAACAACTAATGAGGGACAACTCAAGGAACATATGATTTTCTGAGTTATGGATGCATAGATTAGTATGTCGAACAAGTTCAACATATTTCTTACGGATAACCCATGTAGAAGAAAAGGGACTGGCAGATTCACAATATGAATGGAGTACTCCTCAAGAGCACCCTGGTTGTGATCTTTGGTTCAAGAGAACTTCTGCCATGATGGTTCATGGTATTTGGACGAATGATATACCACGGACCTCGAAGACTATCACAAAGATTACTAATATCCTAAAGGTACGAGCAATACTATCAACACGAGGTAAGTAGAGTGGATCTTGGGTCAAGAACCCAGGAATAGAATACCTACTACTAAATGGCATCACGGGATGCTTTCGAGAATGGTGGCCAGAATCATCACACCGGGAACACAAAACATGGCTTGATTACTAGGTGACTCCCTAAAACACCTAGGGTCATAATAATAGCTCCAACATATATGCCGAGGCAATAGAGTACCTCAACTCACCGATTAGTGTGGTTAAACTGGCCCAAAGAAACATCGGGAATGGAAGGAAGGGATTTGCAGATGTATCGGACTGTTTAGAAACCTGGGATGACTCGGACAACATAACGGCTGTAAACGCTCAAAAAGATTTGAGACATCCTGCAAAATGGTGGCATAACCACTCAACATCACAATATCAAGGTTTTGAGGCCAGCTATGAACATATGGAAGTAGTAGGAACTGAACTGAGGCTTGAACTCAACAATCCTAGGCAACTACGGTTTAGTAACATGTCATCCTGATAGATAGATGAGAAGTCCTAGTTCTTAATCCCCGTAGAAAAGAAGAGGTTAACTCAGATCAAAAGGTCATAAGGTAAAGGAGTAAAAAGAGCCTTACGTTCCCTTCCACAATCAATTCCCTTACATAACTAAAGCATTTCTAGACACAACTTCGACCGGTTTGGCTTGGTAATCCTACAGGCACTCAGGCAATGATACCAAAGCTATCAGGACCCCGATTCCAAGTCACATTGATCTAGCCGGTAACACCTCATATCACTTTGTGGCCTCACGCACGGTATTCCCACGGGTGTCGCCTTACCATGGCCCGGGACCGTTTGCGCCTTTTGGCTCACGTATATGATAGTGTCGCTAGCATCCATATGATAGAGAACCCGGGCCGACATGACTAGTCGTGAACCAAAGTGGCACTAACTTACGGGGACAGTTATACATGAATCAACATCGAGCATGTCGGTCAGCAGCACGCGAATCCGGGCTGTAGCACTGGGCTAACAGGACTCCGGTGAACCGGGCTGTAGCAGGCTAGACAGGACTCTGGATGTCACCGCGTGACATTTCCCCGAAGGGACAGACACAGGAACGAAGTGAATCAGATGCCAGCCAGTCTAAGTGTTCCGGAGCAGTAGTGCTGGGCTAGCAGGACTCCGGTGAACCAGGCTGTAGCGGACTACTATGGCTCAGGGAAGCACAAGACTACATTTCCCCATAAGAGAGGCTACCAAGGATGAACAACTAGGTTGTCGGATCCCACACATACCAAGCATTTCAATCATACACACAATATGCCCGATATGTGTGAATACAACATGGCATCACAACATAACTCTACGACTCAAGTATTTATTCATTAGGCTCCGAAGAGCCAGATATTACAAACATGGGTCTCATGACCCAACATACAGAGCATACAAGCAACAAGCACAAGCGAAAGCTTAACATGTCTGAGTGCAGACTTCTACAAATGAAAAATACTGAGAAGCCTGACTATCTACCAGATCCTGCCGAGCGCACAAGATCGTAGCTGAGGTATCAAGCTAAACGTCGAAGTCTACGTGGAACTACTAGCGAGACCGAAGTCTCTCTGCAAAACGTAAATTAAGCAAACGTGAGTACAAATGTACCCAACAAGACTTACATCAGAACTAACTGCATCTGCATTGGTATCATCAAAGGGGTGGTGGAGTTTAACTGCAGCAAGCCAGCTTTGACTCGGTGGCTAACCTGAACTACTACTGCAAATAACTCTTTGAGGTGGCGCACACGAGTCCACATATTCACCATATCAATACACCACTATGGATCCGCTCCCGTCTCCCTACGAGAATGCCATCCATAGCATTCACGCTTATCTTGCGCATTTTAGAGTATCCACTTTCACTTGTCTATGAACTATGCAAGGGGTCCAAGTTTCCATATCCGAGGAATCCGGCAATTCGAATAGATAATGATAACCCTGCAGGGGTGTACTTCTTCACACACGCTCTCGCCACTTACCACCATGTACATGTCGTGTATCTCGGCAACCTTCAAGCGGAAGCCTGGTGAGGGAGTCGGCCACGACCTAACTAACCACACAAGTCTCTCGTCCAGGTTTATCGCCTATTCGGGTTCCATCCGCAAGGAGATCCGGCCGGGGTGTCGCTCACGGCCCCAAACGATGTGTACAGGGTTCCCAAGCCCACCATCCGGGTGCCAGTTGGTACACTAGGCCACTGTGCCTAGTTGGTCACAAGCCCACCTTTACCGAGTGCCACTTGGTAGACTACTAACACTACCTACAAACACCAGAAACTAGTTGCAACTCCTGGACAGAGATCGAGTTGATTAATAAGTCGAGAGAGCTTGGAGCGCCCGGAGCCCAATGTGTGGTAGTAACTGTTCATGGATCACAAACACAGAACTCAGTTCCTGAGGACGACTGCAATGAGACAACCCACCATGTACTCCTACATGGTCTCTCACCACTACCTTTACCAAATCGTGTTCACCACTTAACTCTCAACAGTAGGACATGTTCACCACATTCCAATCCATCCCCGATGAATCGGACCTAAATCAACTCTAAGCAGTAGCAGGCATGACAAACAGGCATGAATGAGTAGGCACATCAGGGCTCAAACAACTCCGACGCATGCTAGTGGGTTTCATCTATTTACTGTGGCAATGACAGGTCATGCAGAGGAAATGGGTTCAACTACCGCAGCATGTAACAGTTGAATCGGTGTTGTCCTAATGCAGTAAAAGAGAGAAGGAGCGAGAGAGTGGGATTGTATCAGAATGAACAAGGGGGTTTTGCTTGCCTGTTACTTCTGAAGATATTATAGCTCTTCATCGGTGTCATCGAACTCATCGTCGAAAGCACATCTATCGAGAGGGGACAAATACCGGCAACAGTGAAGGAGAGCACAATCAATGCAATGCACAATATGATGCATGATCATGACATGTCAATATGCTGTGTTTTGAGCTAATGCAACTAGCAACACAATTAAGTGTAGTTGGTTTGAACCCAAGGTTCAAATTCAAACTCCACCTATGGTTATTTAAATGCCATTCATTTGATTTGTCCTAAACAGTAGCTATAACTTGTTCTAACATGCATGAAAATGGTACAAATGGATAGATTGGATTTTTCTGATCATTTTTCACATATAATTTCCCTTATTTGGAGTTACGGTTGAATTTCTATGATTTTTCAAAGTTTTGGATATTTTCTGAAATAAATAAGATTTATTTAAATTCTAGAAAGGAATTACTGTGTCAGCATGACCTCACAGTGACATCAGCAGGTCAACGGCTCGGTCCAGGTCAAACCTGACGTGTGGGGTCCACACGTCAGTGACACAGTTAACTAACAGAGTTAATTAAAATTAAAATAAACCTAATCTAGATTAGTTAAGGCCTGGGCCCACATGTCAGTGGCACTTGCCCTAATTAGTGTTTAAGTTAAAACTATTAGGGCACTGGGCCCACTAGTCAGTGACGAAAGGTTGGTTAGCTTGCAGCGATTAGCACTAATCACGCGGCCACGTCAGCACGCCGGAGTTGAACGCCGGTGAGCACACAAACGCGGCGACGCTCGAGAACGTGCTACGGGCGGCGGCTGGACACGCCAAGGCCACCAGAAGATAGCCCGCGCTCGACCGCATCTAGAAGAGTGATCGGGAGGCCTCGGGTTCACCGGAAATGATGACGGCGAGCACAGAGGCGGCGGCCGGAGTTCGGCGTCAGCGGGTCAGGCGCTACGGCGCACGGGAGGAGGATCTGGTGGGTGTTCTCGGCTCCTGGGAGTGTGCTGAGGATGATAGCGTCCTCGGATGCAACGTGTGTGGTCTCTCGCCACGACAGCGACATGGATGGCGGCGAGCAAGCTTTCGGTCATGGCGGTGCTACGGCCTAGAGGGCGAGCACGACTAGGGGAGAAGTGGGAGACGACGCAGGTGCTCACAGTGCGTTCGACGGCGTCGTCGGCGAGGTCGGGTTGCTGCGAATCAACGACGACGACTGTCGATGCAGAGGACGAAGACAACGGCGATGGCGGCGCTGCGGGGCGCTCCGGCGTCGTTTGGCCCGGCGGAGACGAAGAAGAGGTCGGGGCGGAGCTCTTGGGGACGGCAGAGGGGCAAGGGGGTGGCTGTGGCCGCATGGCAGCGAACGGCGGCGACGAGCGCGTCGGCCATGGCGTGAAGAGAGCGAGGGGCGAGGGGGAAAAGTGAGAGAGGGGTCGGTGGGTTCCAGAGGCCACGGGGTGACGATCCCAGAGTCGCGCTGGCCAGGGAGGGGCCAGGCAGGCAGCTGCGTGCCCGCTCGCGCGAGCGCTGTGCACTGCTTCCCCTCTGCCTTCTGGCGAGAGGAGGAAGACAACTGGCAGGGGAGGTGGCTGGGCTGGGCCACCTTCAGCAGCAGTCCGCACGGGTAGGCTGCCCATGTACTAACTCTCTCTCTCTCTGTGTTATTTAATTTGCTCTCTTTTTCTATTTTTGCTACTATGTTTTGGTTTAGTTCAAAGACCAAACCATTTTCAAAATTCGTGAAAATAATTGTGTGAACTAAATGGACTTATCCAAAGCTACACAACAATTTCCAGAATTATTGAACATATATTTGTTATATAACAAATATAGATCCAATTCAAATATTTATTGGATTAATTCAAAGGCCCAAAATAATTGTTTCTGAGATTCTAGAAATATTGGTTTGAATTTTATCCCTTGCCAATATTTCCAGAGATTAACAGGAACATTTTCTTGGACACATTTGATGAGATTTAAATGTTGTTTATTTTTAGAGGTCTTCTGAGGCTTTTGAAAATTCCTCAATTCAAATTTCATTTGAATTTAAACATGATGCTCACATGAAGGGCTAGCCTAGTGCATACGAGAACTAGGGATGTGACAGGTGGGGTCAATCAAAAATGTAACATATGCAATGTGTGTGAAATAGAGTCCTGGATATATCATATATATATAGAGGGGCGATCCACGAGAAGAGAGTGGAGGTATCATCGGCTTGAGGTGTCCATAGAATCAAAGAGAGGGATGATGTGTGTGTGTGCGCGCGCGTGATCGATAAAGAGTGCCATTGAATTTGTGTGTGCCCACATCAAAGATATAGAGTGGCTGGCCTACTGGAACGTGAGTGTGGACAGGTGCAATTTGTCTCTGTGGCATGGGTACCCACCTACAATGCTCGGCTATCGGTGTATGGTGGGGGGAGGGAGGCCTAATTAACTATAGAGGTACAATGGCTGGTATATGTGTGGAGGAGGAGAGAGGCCTACCTCATGTATTAAGGGAGATCGATCTACCTCATGTATTAAGGGAGATCGATCGGCATCCATGCACATGTGTAGGAGAGGAATAAGGTTGGGAGAGAAACAAAGCTAGAGTGTTGGAGGGGGTGGTAGTGGAGTTGCTTCTAAGAGATGGTGGGATAGGCTTGATAGACAACCGGAGGGCACGCCTGCAATATCAATAAGAGAGGGGATGGCTGCCTGTCTGTGCACGTGTGTGTGAGAGACGGGTCAGGAGGCATGCACGAATGATGAGGGGGGTCGATATGGATGTGGTAAGAAGACATAACTACATAGGAAGATCAATCATCCTTTGTCAGAGAAAGGAGAAACATAACTTGTGAGGTACGTCGATCGATGGTGGGGAATAGTTAAAGTCGACCTAGGTATATGTTGGGAGATCGATCGGTATACCTGCATGTGTGTGTTAGAAGAAAATGAGGCACGAGGAGAAGGATAGAGAGAGAGGGATGCATCAAGGAGGTGGTACGAGAGTCATACTATATCGAGGGGGGAGAAGTGTGCGAGTACGAGATCGATGAAAAGAGTGGTGGGAGTGAGGCATGGATGGTGATAAGAGAAGAGGGGAAGCTTGTGTTTTGTACTAGGCACACCTGGCTAGAGAGGCATATCGATCGATGTGTGCCGTAAAGAAGGAGCTGGGGGGCCTACACACACCGTGGGTGAATGACCTAAAGTGAAAAGACGAATTTGTGTGATGGAGCTAGAGAATGCTGAGGGAGGGTTAGAGGGATGCAGGCGTCTGCATGCACGAGAGAAAGTTAGCGCTAGCTAGCTACAAAGATAAGAGGATTGTGTGGGTGTAAAAGACGAATAGAGGATCATACTTCATTATAAAAAGCGAATTCAGATATTTGAAGAATTTAACATAGTGTTTTAAACCGACGCATGTGTGAATATATATAACAGTGATACACATGGTGTGGTTATGAACATGTTATACTAAATATAATATATTTTATCTCTACTCTTATAAAAATGGAGTTGTTGATGATGGTGCCATCCTGCAGTATAGGCCGTTTGATTTATATCTGACGGATAGGAAGGAAACTATGGCAATTTTGAAAAAAGATACCCACACCCCTCTCCATATTTGCAAATTAGGCCTCCCCTTGATCATGTTGATGTTCTGTGGAACGCATTGGCATCTTGCTAGTACTATGTATAACATATAGAACATTGTTCATAATTTGGGCTAATGTGTGGCTTGTGTAGCTCAAGTCTAAATACTTGTCATAATGTAGGGGGCTGGGCACTATACTATGTGTGATAAACACGGTGTACACGTATGGAACATGGTTTAGATTATGAATATATAGTTAGTACATCAAATGTACTATTATTTGGAATCTACATCAAGTGTATTCAAAAAATAGAATTTGAGTTCATGTAGTACACATAGTTCATATCTATCTCTATAGTAATCATGTGGTGTGTTATTAAGGTAATACAAGAATGATGGTTGAAGTTGGCAACAATCATGATTGTAGATTGTTATTGAAATAGAGAAACGAATTCAAATTCAGTTCGAATTGCAGCGGTAGTTTAGACATTTGGAATGCACTAAAATGTTGGTATGAGTAGGTTACATGCATTATACAGCAAGCGAAAAAATTTAATTGGACATAACATGGATTCATACTACCGAATAACATTAAATTGCACTAAATTATTGGTATGAGTAGCTTTAAATAGAATTTTTATAGTAAAACGGGGCAAGACTCTCTCTTTGTGTGGTGTGAATAGTTTTATTTTTCATTTTCTTTTTGGTTGAGGGAAGTGCGAATTGATTTGGTACGTACAAGTACAATATTACACGTTAGGCTTGTCCCTAAAATTCAACCCGCGCCTTGTTATATCCCGAAAATTCACATATCATGCTCCCAAAACTGGCGCCTTCACAACCCATGCCTTGCTATCCCGAAATTACAACGCGCGCGAAAACTCCCTCCAGCTGCCAAATCCCGACACGTGAAATCCCCCTTCTAACCCTGAGCCGAAAGTGTCGCTAGTTCAAATCGGTGTGGGGTAGTTTTGTAACACACCCTACATTTTCGACAAGCGCGTCCCTAAGTCATGGTTCACCCCCTCCCATCGCCTCCTTTCTGCCATTCAAAATCCTAGACCGCCATAACCTCTCCGCTCCAGCCGTGAAACCCCACCCTCCTCCGTCCGCCACCTCACCGCTGCCCAGCCGGAGCCTCTTCCCCGACGACATCGTCCACCGCAACAGCTCGACATCCCTCGTCCAACTCCCCGGATGAGGATCCGTCGTCCATCTCATCATCTCGTCGGTTTAGCTGCCGCATCCTCCACCTCCAAGGAGCTGCTCCGACGATCACCTCGTTTATCGTGGCTGCTCCATCCCATCAGCGTCGCCTTAACCTGCTCCACCGGAATCGCAACATCCTCACCGACTCCTCGGATGAAGCCGAGGCCTAATCGGCGCCACCAAAGAGGTTGTACACTCATCGCATCGCACCTTCTCCTTAGCTCGACCTCCCGGCGCCGACGGTGCTCCATGCCGCACCCCCATGGAGCGGCTACCTTGAAACCGGCATCGCGGGCGACATCTCCATGGCGGATCTCCCCCAGTGCGAGGCCCCTTCGGCGGCGGCGTCCATACCACCCGGATCTGCTGCTGGTGCTCCGGCTCTCGCTTGCTCGCTCGCGCTGCTGCTGCTGCTGCTCTCCCCTTGCTCGTGCTGCTACTCTGCTCCGATTTAGCTACACTTCAGTCAACTGAATTGACTTTTTGGGTTAGTCGATTTTAAGGGGGTGGGGGGGCTAGCCGGAGTTAAGGAAGAACCACCCGCAGCGGGGACGGGGGCTCGTCGGAGAGGTACCCCACTATCTATCTTAGGGTTTAGGGTGGCGGCGGGGGGGCTATAGGGCTGGCTGGGGCGGCCGAGGACCGGCGGTGGGGAGTTGTTTCAGGGCGGCGAGGCGGCGCTGGGGCCGGCGGTTCGGCCAGTGGTGGCTGGCGGCTCAGGGAGGTGCAGGCTGAAGATGAACTACAGGCCCTCCCTAAACTACATGTCAAGTGCCTCTCTGCTACCATTGTGTTTAGTTTCAACGGTAACATTCAGATTCCACAGTAAATTTCAGTTTCGACAGTTAAGTTCAGAGTCAACAGTTTTTACCTCATCTGTTGTAGTCAGGTGGTTTTTGGTGATGTAAATTTTACATCATCTATTGGAGATGCTATTAGAATACCACTTGAGATTGACGATGTCTGTCTTGTGCTGCTTCAACCATGACATCTTACGCCTCACCGGGGCTACTCCAACGACAGAATGATCCATCAGAACAGAGCAGTGCCCTGGATGCCGTCTACGGATTCCTCAGATCTTCCTCCACACCTCCGACAGCCACCTCTGCCTCAACTGCTTCAGCGACCAAACCAATGATGCAGAGGTCGACATGGTTATGGTAAAGAGGTTGTACACTTGTTGCATCACTTATTACTATACATTCATGTTGATCCATTAGTGTTATTTTGGTTCAACGGAAAAACATAGCAATAGGGAATTTTCCAATGGCACTCTACTATTCAATTATTCATGCATTTTGTTGAAAGGAATGAAGCAAAACATCCACCTGGACCTAATTTTCAAAATCCTATGCATGAAAACAAGACCAAGTGCATTAGTGGCAGAATAACATTCTAACTGTACATGCTTTCATATGGTTTCACTTTATTTTGGCCATGTTTCTTTGCATTCCTATGCTCTTCCAATTCCTGTAAACCAAACACTCAAGTTAACAAAAATCCTGTGTTTACGAATGCTCTATTTGCCATGTGCATTCCTATCCTATTCCGGTGTTTTTCCTATCCCTACGTTATTAGAATCATGCAAGCCAAATGAGCCCTTACAGAATTACTTCAGTTATAGGTAGGTGTCGAAGGGAACTTTGTGTGGTTTGTCCTGCTCCTGCCGCGACGTCGTCCACTTCAACTGAGCTGCTCCATCGACAGAAACATCCACCAAACCAGACATCATGACTCCTGACCATCTTTCGCTGCCTCAGATCTCCTTCCCTGCCGCTGGCACCCACCGCAACGGCATCACCATCATCGACTCAACAAATGAACCTGAGGAGTACACAGGTCCAGAAGAGAGGTCACACTCTTTTGTTTCTGCTTATGTTATGCATTGCTTAAAATTACCTACTACTTTATCGTCCTGTTCACCTCTTGGACTCCAAGTTAGGTCCAAATTAATGTTCAAACTTGAGTTCTAAATTAGTTGTGGGGCACATATCAAGCAATCAATGAATAGTATCTTTGTCTAATATCTGGTTCACCTAGGGTATGCCTATGTTGTTTATCTTGGGTGGGAAACAAATAGTAAAGCAATCATCATCTGTCTTTTTATTAAATTAAAGCAATCATCAGCCTGCTATCATTATTTTTGGATCCATCCACTGGTTGTTACCATCACTCTAAATTTCTACATGCTCTCCTTACATAATCTCACCATAATTTTTTCATATGCATGTCAGATATTGTACACACTCATGCTCAACATGTAGAGAAAAGGAGAAGAGTTTTGTGTGGCAATACAATGTCATGCAGACATCGCTCCATGGTGGGTTCAATGGCAAACCCTCCCCAGCCCTCTCCAGATTGTAATCCAGAGGAAGATATCTGTTTTGAGGCGGATTTAGACGCCACTGACCACTCCTATTTACCCCCCAAGGTGTTTGCTCTACCTTGGCATGATGGTGTTAGTCATATCATGCATACGTTGCCTTGCAGTGCCTACTTTTGACATCATATATGTCATCTGCTTAGTTTAAACATGTTCTGTAATGCCACCTGTTTAGTTTCTATATCATATATGGGAATTGTGCAGTCTCATGTCTTCTAGAGAGCCATAATATACATGAAATGTGCAATGCCATCCTGTTTAACCAGGCATCATATATTTGAATGATATCTTGCCCATCCTTTTCTTCATTACATTTCCATGTCGACAATGTTTGTACATTAAACTACTCTTCCTGTGAATCAGCCATTTGGGTGGGAGATTGAAAAATCTAGAGTGAAAACAAGGCCTTCCATCAGCCCGCCCCAACCTCACACCTCGTCGCAATGGTTTGCAGGAACTGCTTCATCAACCATTCACCGGAGGACTACATTGTAACACTCGGATAATCATGCTACAGTAATCCCACGTTAACGGTGCCTCGTCACCCCGGTTACTGTTGCTAATCTCGTGTTGGATCAAAACTATATAAATTCAAAATTGGGTTTTTAACAAACATCGAAGGTTTTCAAATAACAAAACTAAAATGTTCGGAATGCTGCATTATCATATATACTAAACTAGTTACAACTTTTATACTCTACTAAAACTAAATAAAATGTAACTAAAAGAAAACAGAAAAGAAAAATAAATAAAAAGTAAAAGAAACCGAAAAGAGAAAAGGGCCCACTAGTCGCACCCATATCCCCCACTACCTCAAAACCCTAACCCCCCCCCCCCCTCCCCGACCGCACACTCCCCCCCCCCCACTCCCCACGTCTCTCCTCTCCCCTCCCAATCTGATCTGGATCGGGGACGAAACCGCTCCCCCCTCTCACTCGTGATGCCTCGCCCACAACCCGTCGCCGGACACCCCCATCATCGCATGCCCGTGCCATCCCGCACCCGACGCACCCACGATCGCACCTCAGCGCTTGACGCCGCCGCCGCTCGGATCGCCACCTCCTTCCGTGTGTCGGACCGTCCCCGTCGTCCTCCCGACGCCCCGCTACCCAGTCCCCTACACTGCCGGTGAGGCCACGGCCTCTTCTCCTCTTCTCCTCCCTCCCTGTTGCACGCCGCCGACCCGCGTCCGAGCTCCGTGTTGTCGTCGCCCGCGTTGCCGCAGCACGCACCGCGCTCCAATGCCCCTGCCTCCGCCCTCTCGTTCTCGCTCACGCCCGCGGACCCCTCCCCCTTTGCTCACTGCTGCCCATCGCCTCGAAGCACTGGGCCGCGCCCGCGCGCGCACACTGCAACCGCCGCCCTTGCTCCCTGTGTGGAAACCGCCGCTGCTGGCCACCGCGGATCCCGCCCGCCTCCGCTCACCCCGTGTGCGCCCACTCGCGCCAGCGCGAGCCCCGCCGCCCCGCCACGGCCGTCCGCGGCCACCTCCAACCGCGTCCGGCCTCGGCAATCGCCCCGCCAGCCTTGCTGCGCCTCGCCCCTGTCGCTGCCAAGCGAGGCCGCCGTCGCCTCGGGCCCCCGCTCGCCATGCCCGACCTCCCTCCTTGGCGTCCAACGCACCGCTCTGGCTTCCCCGCGCGGCTGCCCTCTGCTTCGGCGCCGTCCTCGCCCGGCCACGCCACCGCTCGCTACTCGCGGCCCCCCGCCTGACTCTCCGCTATTCGTGCCACCGCCTATTGTGCACCACGGTCGGCACCCTCCCTCGTCTGCTCGCCGTGGCTGCGCTCTAGTGAACCACCCGCGGCACCCCGGCTGGCTCCGCTCAGGACTCGCCTTTCGGGTGCCCACGCCCGGTGCCTGTAAACCCCACATCCGCTAAGGCCCCTGGCCGTATGACACATGGGGCCCAGCCCCCTGAACGTTTTGAAAAAAGAATTAAAAACAATAAATAAATAAATATTAATTAATTAAAGAATTAATTCAGTTATTTAATCATAATTAGATTAGTCTAATCACTAATTAACATAATTAATTGCTAGTTAATTAATCAGTCAATGATAGGCGGGACCCTCATGTGAGTTTGACCAGTCAACACCCTTGTTGACTGCTGGCGTCATGCTGACGTCAGCAAGCTCTATTCTGGATAATGTTGAATTATAATAATTAATTAAATCCTAAAATGATTTAAATCTTTTAAAATTAATATAAAATAAAATGTAGCTCGGATGGAAAAACTTTGTACATGAAAGTTGCTCAGAACGACGAGACGAATCCGGATACGCAACCCGTTAGTCCGCCATGCATCCGTAGCATAGGGAACACACAAATTTCCCCCTCCAGTTCGTTTGTCCGAAAATGCTAAGCATCGGGATACTTTCCTGGTTGTTTCCCCCCTTCGCCGGTATCACCTCCTTCTGCGTTAGGGCACACCTGGCACCGTTACTTGTCATGTCATGCATCGACATGCATCTGTTTGCATTGTATTCATTGTTTCTTCCACCTCTTCTCTCCGGTAGACTACAAGACTGACGCTGCTGTTGGTGCCCTGATCGACTACGTTCCTGACAACCCCTACTTGCCAGAGCAACCAGGCAAGCCCCCCCTTCATCACAAGATATTGCCTATTCTTCTCTCTACTGCTTGCATTAGAGTAGAGTAGCATGTTGCTATTTTCCGTTAATCCCATTCTGTTGCATAGCCTGTCCTTGCTACTACTGTGGTTACCTTTACCTGCAATCCTAAATGCTTAGTATAGGATGCTAGTTTATCATCAGTGGCCCTACATTCTTGTCAGTCTTCCATGTTATACTATCGGGCCGTGATGACGTCGGGTGTTGATCACGGGTCTATACTATACATATTACACATGATACATGTTGTGACTAAAGTCGAGTCGGCTCATTGAGTACCCACGGTTGATTCACGAATTGGTGGCTAAAAGGACATACTTTCCCGACGACCCTCTGTATGGATCTTTATGGCGGAGCGATAGGGCAGGTTGAGACCACCTAGGAGAGAGGTGGGCCTGGCCCTGGTTGGTGTACGCGGTTACTTCGAAATAACACGCTTAACGAGATCTTGGTATTTGATCTGAGTCTGGCCACTGGCCTATACGCACTAACCAACTATGTGGGAACAGTTATGGGCACTCGACGTTGTGATATCAGCCGAAGCCTTCGTGACGTAAGTGACTGAGCGGCGCGCGTCGGGTTGGACCACGTAACGCAACTTCCTTTGTAATGTAGGTTGCTAGGTCTGCTCACTGGTCGCGTACGCAACGGGCAGGTGTGCAATGGGCGATGGGCCCAGACCCCTGCGTGCATAGGATTTAGACCGGCGTGCTGAACTCTCTGTTGTGCCTAGGTAGGGCTGCGGCGTGTTGATCTTCCGAGGCCGAGCAAGGCCTAGGAAAGTTTGTCCGGCCAAAAGGGATCGAGCGTGTTGGGAAATGTGGTGCACCCCTGCATGGAAGTTTATCTTTTCGAATAGTCATGTCCCTCAGTAAAAGGACGACCCGGAGTTGTACCTTGACCTTATGACAACTAGAACCAGATACTTAATAAAACACACCCTTCCAAGTGCCAGATACAACCGTTGATCGCTCTCTCACAGGGCGACGAGGGGAGGATCACCGGGTAGGTTTATGCTATGCGATGTTACTTAGTGAACTTACTATCTACTCTCTTCTACATGCTGCAAGATGGAGGCGGCCAGAAGCGTAGTCTTTGATATGACTAGCTATCCCCCTGTTTTTCCGGCATTCTGTAGTTCAGTCCACATACACTACCCCTTTTCATTGATACCAATGCATATGTAGTGTAGCTCCTTGCTTGCGAGTATTTTGGATGAGTACTCGCGGTTGCTTTGCTCCCCCTTTCCCCCCTTTATATATCCGATTGTTGCGACCGGACATTGGAGTCCAGGAGCCAGACACCACCGTCGATGACGACTCCTACTACTCTGGAGGTGCCTACAACTACGTGTAGGCCACTGACGATGACCAGGAGTAGTTTAGGAGGATCCCAGGCAGGAGGCCTGCACCTCTTTCGATATGTATCCCAGTTTGTGCTAGGCATCTTATGGCAACTTGTTTAACTTATGTCTGTACTCAGATATTGTTGCTTTCGCTGACTCGTCTATGATCGAGCTCTTGTATTCGAGCCCTCGAGGACCCTGGCTTGTAGTATGATGCTTGTATGACTTATTTTATTTGTAGAGTTGTGTTGTGATATCTTCCCGTGAGTCCCTGATCTTGATCATACACGTTTGCGTGTATGATTAGTGTACGATTGAGTCAGGGGCGTCACAAGTTGGTATCAGAGCCGATTGCCTGTAGGAATCCCCCTTCCACACTCCTTGGCCGAAGTCGGGTATAGACATTGCAAAACTTTTGCTAACATGGTTGTGTGTCTTACAAGCCCTTGTCGCCATTTGGGTGGTATTAGGATCTTTTACTCCTTGATCTTTACTCTGGGACTCTGAACTCTCTTCTACTCGGGTTAAACGAATTTACTAACTTTAACATTAGGATCCCGTTACCATGTTCACCCAAAGTTGGATAAGCCCTAGTGTTCCTTAGAGTAGTATATTGAACAATATCCACACTGTCATTTGACTCCTTTGAAACATCTTTGTTTTCAGATGGAACCCATGAGGCAGGTCGTGCACCACATGACGGACATTGGTGTCTCAGGATCACCTGCTGTGTTAGCTGAGATGATGATCTATATGCGTTATCGCTGGCACCCTGAGTACACCGTGTACGAGCAGTACCAGGACTTTAACCAGGAGCAGTATCGTGCTATCATCCACCTCTACTCTCGGGAGTATGACTCCTCTACCGTGCTGCACACTGCTCATGGTGTTGGAGTGATTATCGACATGGTAGTCCACGATGCTGCTTATGCTGCTCTGACACGTCTTCGTGGGGTGTATCGGGAGTTGGACACCTCCCCTTTCCGGGACATTGCTGTCGCATCCGACGTTAGTGCGGAGGGATACTACACTGCTGCCTACTCCACCATCACCCGAGAACCCTTCTACCATCAGAACCTGGTACAACATGCTGATGTGCTGGTGATATGTCTCCAACGTATCTATAATTTTTGATTTCTCCATGCTATATTATCTATTGTTTTGGACATTATTGGGATTTATTATCCACTTTTATATTATTTTCGGGACTAACCTATTAACCGGAGGCCCAGCCCAGAATTGCTGTTTTTTTTGCCTATTTTAGGGTTTTGAAGAAAATGAATATCAAATGGAGTCCAAACGGAATGAAACTTTCAGCAACATGATTTTCTCACCGAACATGATCCAGGAGACTTGGACCCTACGTCAAGACACAAAGGAGGAGGCCACGAGGTAGGGGGTGCGCCTACCCCCCCCCCCAGGCACGCCCTCCACCATCGTGGGGCCCTTGTTGCTCCGCCGAAGTACTCCTTACACCTATATATACCTATGTACCCCCAAACGATTAGAGACGGAGCCAAAACCCTAATTCCACTGCCGCAACTTTCTGTATCCACGAGATCCCATCTTGGGGCCTGTTCTGGAGCTCCGCCGGAGGGGATATCCATCACGGAGGGCTTCTACATCATCACCATAGCCCCTTTGATGAAGTGTGAGTAGTTCACCTCAGACCTACGGGTCCATAGTTATTAGCTAGATTTCTTCTTCTCTCTTTTTGGATCTCAATACAATGTTCTCCCCCTCTCTTATGGAGAACTATTCGATGTAATCTTCTTTTTGCGGTGTGTTTGTTGAGATCGATGAATTGTAGATTTATGACCAAGTCTATCTATGAACAATATTTGAATCTTCTCTGAATTCTTTTATGTATGATTGGTTATCTTTGAGAGTCTCTTTGAATTATCAGTTTGGTTTGGCCTACTAGATTGATCTTTCTTTCAATGGGAGAAGTGCTTAGCTTTGGGTTTAATCTTGTGGTGGCCTTTCCCGGTGACAGTAGGGGTAGCAAGGCATGTATTGTATTGTTGCCATCAAGGATAACAAGATGGGGTTTTCATCATATTTCATGAGTTTAACCCTCTACATCATGTCATCTTGCTTAAGGTGTTACTCTATTTTCATTAACTTAAAACTCTAAATGCATGGTAGATAGCGGTCGATGAGTGGAGTAATAGTAGTAGATGCATGCAGGAGTCGGTCTACTTGTCTCGGACGTGATATTCTCATAACTATGCTCAATTCTGTCAATTGCTCAATAGCAATTTTTTACCCACCATAAAATACTCATGCTCTTGAGAGAAGCCACTAGTGAAACCTATGGCCCCCAGGTGTATCTTCATCATATTAATCTACCAATATTTAGTTATTTCCTTTGCTTTTATTTTACTTTGCATCTTTATCATAGAAATACCAAAAATATTATCTTATCATATCTATCAGAACTCACTCTCATAAGTGGCCATGTAGGGATTGACAACCCCTTATTGCGTTGGTTGCAAGGATTTATTTGTTTTATGCAGGTACAAGGGACTTGCACGTAGCCTCCTACTGAATTGATACCTTGGTTCTCAAAAACTGAGGGAAATACTTACGCTACTTTACTGCATCATCCCTTCCTCTTTGGGGAAACCAACGCAGTGCTCAAGAGGTAGCAAGAAGGATTTCTGGCGCCGTTGCCAGGGAGTCTACACAAAAGTCAATATACCAAGTACCCATCACAATCCTTATCTCCCGCATTACATTATTTGCCATTTGCCTCTCGTTTTCCTCTCCCCCCACTTCACCCTTGCCGTTTTATTCGCCCTCTCTCTCTCTATCCTCCCTCTCTTTCCTGTTTGCCTCTTTTGCCCACTTGCTTTTTGTATGCTTGTGTGTTGCATTGCTTGCTTGTCGCGATGGCTCAAGATAACACTAAATTGTGCGACTTTACCAATACCAACAACAATGATTTTATTAGCACTTTGATTGCTCCTCTTACCGATGCTGAATCTTGTGAAATTAGTGATGCCTTGCTGAATCTTGTCATGAAAGATCCGTTTTCCGGCCTTCCTAGTGAAGATGCCGCTACCCATCTAAATAGCTTCGTTGATTTGTGTGATATGCAAAAGAAGAAAGATGTGGATAATAGTATTGTTAAATTGAAGCTATTTCCTTTTTCGCTTAGAGATCGTGCTAAAGCTTGGTTTTCGTCTTTGCCTAAAAATAGTATTGATTCATGGAATAAGTGCAAAGATGCTTTTATCTCTAACTATTTTCCTCCCGCTAAGATCATCTCCCTTAGAAACGATATTATGAATTTTAAGCAACTTGATCATGAACATGTTGCACAAGCTTGGGAGAGGATGAAATTAATGATACGTAATTGCCCTACTCATGGTTTGAATTTGTGGATGATTATACAAAAAATTTATGCCAGATTGAATTTTGCTTCTAGAAATCTTTTAGATTCAGCCGCGGGAGGCACTTTTATGAAAATCACTTTAGGAGAAGCTACTAAAATCCTAGATAATATTATGGTTAATTATTCTCAATGGCATACTGAAAGATCTACTAATAAAAAGGTGCATGCGATAGAAGAAATTAATGTTTTGAGTGGAAAGATGGATGAACTTATGAAATTATTTGCTAGTAAAATTGTTTCTTCTGATCCTAATGATATCCCTTGTCTACTTTGATTGAGAATAATAATGAATCTATGGATGTGAATTTTGTTGGTAGGAACAATTTTGGTAACAACGCGTATAGAGGAAATTTCAATCCTAGGCCTTATCCTAGTAATCCCTCTAATAATTATGGTAATTACTACAACAATTCTTATGGAAATTATAATAAGATTCCCTCTGATTTTGAATCTAATATTAAAGAATTTAATACTTTGCAAAATAATTTTAATGCTTTGGTTGAAGAAAAATTGCTTAAGATTGATGAGTTGGCTAGGAACGTTGATAGAATTTCTCTTGATAGTGATTCTTTGAAACTTAGATCTATTCCACCTAAGCATGATATCAATGAGTCTCTCAAAGCCATGAGAATTTCCATTGATGAGTGCAAAGAATGAACCGCTAGGATGCGTGCTAAGAAAGATGCCTTTATAAGAGCGTGTTCTTCTAGTTCCTATGAAAATAAAGATGAAGATCTAAAAGTTATTGATGTGTCCCCTATTAAATCTTTTTTTCAATATGAATCTTAATAATGATGGGACTGAATATGATCCACCTTTACCTAGAAGGCGTTCCAAGAATTTGGAGTTTTTAGATCTTGATGCTAAAATTGATGAAAGTGGGATCGAAGAAATTAAAACCCTAGATGTTGCTAAACCCACTCTTCTGGATTTCAAGGAGTTTAATTATAAAAATTGCTCTTTGATTGATTGTATTTCCTTGTTGCAATCCGTGCTAAATTCTCCTCACGCTTATAGTCAAAACAAAGCGTTCACTAAACATATCGTTGATGCCTTGATGCAATCTTATGAAGAAAAACTTGAATTGGAAGTTTATATCCCTAGAAAACTTTATGATGAGTGGGAACCAACTATTAAAATTAAGATTAAATATCATGAGTTCTATGCTTTATGTGATTTGGGTGTTAGTGTTTCCATGATTCCAAAGACTTTGTGCGATTTGTTAGGTTTCCGTGATTTTGATGATTGCTCTCTAAACTTGCATCTTGCGGATTCCACTATTAAGAAACCTATGGGAAGAATTAATGATGTTCTTATTGTTGCTAATAGGAATTATGTACCCGTAGATTTTATTGTTCTTAACATAGATTGCAACCCTTCATGTCCTATTATTCTTGGTAGACCTTTCCTTAGAATGATTGGTGCAATTATTGATATGAAGGAAGGAAATATTAGATTCCAATTTCCGTTAAGGAAAGGCACGGAACACTTTCCTAGAAAGAAAATTAAATTACCTTATGAATCTATTATGACAGCCACTTATGTATTTCCAACCAAAGATGGCAATACATAGATCTATCCTTGCTTTTTATGCCTAGCTAGGGGCGTTAAACGATAGCGCTTGTTGGGAGGCAACCCAATTTTATTTTTATTCCTTGCTTTTTGCTCCTGTTTAGTAATAAATAATTTATCTAGCCTCTATTTAGGTTGTGTTTTTTATGTTTAATTAGTGTTTGTGCCAAGTAGAACCGTTGGGAAGACTTGGGGAAAGTCTTGATATCTTGCTGTAAAAAGCAGAAACTTTAGCGCTCACGAGAACTGCTGCATTTTTATTTGGAAGGTGCTATTTAGTTAATTAATTTTTCAGATGATTAATAGATAAATTCCTCACGTCCAGAAATTTATTTTAAAATTTTTGGGGTTCTAGATCTTGTGCTAGCTACAGATTACTACAGACTGTTCTATTTTTGACAGATTCTGTTTTTCGTATGTTGTTTGCTTATTTTGATGAATCTATGGCTAGTAAAATAGTTTATAAACCATAGAGAAGTTGGAATACAGTAGGTATAACACCAATATAAATAAAGAATGAGTTCATTATAGTACCTTGAAGTGGTATTTTGTTTTCTTTTGCTAACGGAGCTCACGAGATTTTCTACTTTAAGTTTTGTGTTGTGAAGTTTTCAAGTTTTGGGTAAAGATTTGATGGATTATGGAACAAGGAGTGGAAAGAGACTAAGCTTGGGGATGCCCATGGCACCCCAAAGATAATCTAAGGACACCTAAAAGCCAAAGCTTTGGGATACGCCGGAAGGCATCCCCTCTTTTCATCTACTTCTATCGATAACTTTACTTCGTGCTATATTTTTATTCACCACATGATATGTGTTTTGCTTGGAGCGTCTTATATGATTTGAGTCTTTGCTTTTTGGTTTACCACACTCATCCTTGTTTTACACACCTTTTGAGAGAGCCATACATGATTTGGAATTTGTTAGAATACTCGATGTGCTTCACTTATATCATTTTAGTTATGTAGTTTTGCTCTAGTACTTCACTTATATGTTTTAGAGCACGGTGGTGGATTTGTTTTATAGAAACTATTGATCTCTCATGCTTCACTTAGATTATTTTGAGAGTCCTAAATAGCATGGTAATTTGCTTAAATAATCCTAATATGCTAGGTGTTCAAGATTAATAATTTTTTTCTTATGAGTGTTTTGAATACTAAGAGAAGTTTGATGCTTGATGATTGTTTTGAGATATGGAGGTAATAATATATCAAAGTCGTGCTAGTTGAGTAGTTGTGAATTTGAGAAATGCTTGTGTTGAAGTTTGCAACTCCCGCAGCATGCACGTTGATACGTCTCCAACGTATCTATAATTTTTGATTGCTCCATGCTATATTTTCTACTGTTTTGGACATTATTGCTCTTTATTATCCACTTTTATATTATTTTTTGGACTAACCTATTAACCAGAGGCCCAGCCCAGAATTGATGTCTTTGCCTGTTTTAGGGCTTGGAAAAAAAGGAATATCAAACGGAGTCCAAACGGAATGAAACCTTCGGGAATGTGATTTTCTCAACGAACAAGACCCACGAGACTGGGACCCTACGTCAAGACACAAAAGAGGAGGCCACAAGGTAGGGGGCACGCCTACCCCCCCCCCCCAGGTGCGCCCTCCACCCTCGTGAGCCCCCTGTTGCTCCATCAACGTACTCCTTCCACCTATATATACCTACGTACCCCCAAACGATCAGATACGGAGCCAAAAACCTAATTCCACTGCCGCAACTTTCTGTATCCACGAGATCCCATCTTGGGGCCTGTTTCGGAGCTCCGCCGGAGGGGGCATCGATCACGGAGGGCTTCTACATCAACACCATAACCCCTCCGATGAAGTGTGAGTAGTTCACCTCAAACCTACGGGTCCATAGTTATTAGCTAGATGGCTTCTTCTCTCTTTTCGGATCTCAATACAATGTTCTCCCCCTCTCTTATGGAGAACTATTCGATGCAATCTTCTTTTTGTGGTGTGTTTGTTGAGACCGATGAATTGTGGGTTTAGGATCAAGTCTATCTATGAACAATATTTGAATCTTCTCTGAATGCTTTTATGTATGATTGGTTATCTTTGCAAGTCTCTTTCAATTATCAGTTTGGTTTGACCTACTAGATTGATCTTTCTTGCAATGGGAGAAGTGCTTAGCTTTGGGTTAAATCTTGCGGTGTCCTTTCCCAGTGACAGTAGGGGCAGCAACGCACGTATTGTATTGTTGCCATCGAGGATATAAAGATGGGGTTTTCATCATATTGCATGAGTTTATCCCTCTACATCATGTCATCTTGCTTAAGGCGTTACTCTGTTTTTAACTTAATACTCTACATGCATGCTGGATAGCGGCCGGTGAGTGGATTAATAGTAGTAGATGCAGACAGGAGTCGGTCTACTTGTCTCGGACGTGATGCCTATATACATGATCATACGTAGATATTCTCATAACTATGCTCAATTATGTCAATTGCTCAACAGTAATTTGTTCACCCACCGTAGAATACTTATGCCCTCGAGAGAAGCCACTAGTGAAACCTATGGCCCCGGGGTCTATTTTTATCATATCAATCTCCTACTACTTAGTTATTTCCTTTGCTTTTTACTTTCCCTTTATTTTACTTTGCATCTTTATCACAAAAATACCAAAAATATTATCTTATCATATCTATCAGATCTCACTATCGTAAGTGGCCGTGTAGGGATTTACAACCCCTATTCGTGTTGGTTGTGAGGATTTATTTGTTTTGTGCAGGTACGAGGGCCTGGTGCGTAGCCTCCTACTGGATTTATACCTTGGTTCTCAAAAACTGAGGGAAATACTTACGCTACTTTGCTGCATCATCCCTTCCTCTTCGGGGAAAACCAACGCAGTGCTCAAGATGTAGCACACGTATGGTAAACGTTATGTAACAAATTTGAAACATGAGGTGTTATTTGATTGTCTTCCTTATGAGTGGCGGTCGGGGACGAGCGATGGTCTTTTCCTACCAATCTATCCCCCTAGGAGCATGCGCGTAGTGTTTTGGTTTTTGATTACTTGTAGATTTTTGCAATAAGTATGTGAGTTCTTTATGACTAATGTTGAGTCCATGGATTATACGCACTCTCACCCTTCCATCATTGCTAGCCTCTTCGGTACCATGCATTCCCCTTTATCACATCGAGAGTTGGTGCAAACCTCGCCGGTGCATCCAACCCCGTGATATGGTACGCTCTTTCACACATAAACCTCCTTATATCTTCCTCAAAACAGCCACCATACCTACCTATTATGGCATTTCCATAGCCATTCCGAGATATATTGCCATGCAACTTTCCACCATTCCGTTTATCATGACACATTCATCATTGTCATATTGCTTAGCATGATCATGTAGTTGGCATAGTATTTGTGGCAAAGCCACCATTCATAATTTTCATACATGTCACTCTTGGTTCATTGCATAACCCGATACACCGCCGGAGGCATTCATATAGAGTCATCTCTTGTTCTAAGTATCGAGTTGTAATTCTTGAGTTGTGAATAAATAGAAGTGTGATGATCATCATTAATAGAGCATTGTCCCAAATAAAAAAGAAGAGAAAGGCCAAAAAAACAAAGGCCAAATAAAAAAAAGGGACAATGCTACTATCCTTTTTCTACACTTGTGCTTCAAAGTAGCACCATAATCTTCATGATAGAGAGTCTTTTGTTTTGTCACTTTCATATACTAGTGGGAATTTTTCATTATAGAACTTGGCTTGTATATTCCTACAATGGGCCTCCTCAAGTGCCCTAGGTCTTCGTGAGCAAGCAAGTTGGATGCACACCCACTTAGTTTCTTTTGTTGAGCTTTCATACATTTATAGCTCTAGTGCATCCGTTGCATGGAAATCCGTACTCCTTGCATTAACATCAATCGATGGGAATCTCCATAGCCCATTGATTAGCCTCGCTGATGTGAGACTTTCTCTCTTTTTGTTTTCTCAACATAACCCCCATCATCATATTCTATTCCACCCATAGTGCTATATCCATGGCTCGCGCTCATGTATTGCGTGAAAGTTTATAGGTTTGAGATTACTGAAGTATGAAACAATTGCTTGGCTTGTCATCGGGGTTGTGCATGATGAGAGCATTCTTGTGTGACGAAAATGGAGCATGACTAAACTATATGATTTTGTAGGGATGAACTTTCTTTGGCCATGTTATTTTGAGAGGACACAATTGCTTAGTTAGTATGCTTGAAGTATTATTGTTTTTATGTCAATATGAACTTTTATCTTGAACCTTTCGGATGTGAATATTCATACCACAATTAAGAAGAATTACATTGAAATTATGCCAAGTAGCACTCCGCATCAAAAATTATGTTTTTATCATTTACCTACTCAAGGACGAGCAAGAATTAAGCTTGGGGATGCTTGATACGTCTTCAACGTATCTATAATTTTTGATTGCGCCATGCTATATTATCTACTGTTTTGGACATTATTGGGCTTTATTATCCACTTGTATATTATTTTTGGGACTAACCTATTAACCGGAGGCCCAGCCCAGAATTGATGTTTTTTTTGCCTATTTTAGGGTTTCAAAAAAAAGGAATATCAAACGGAGTCCAAACCAAATGAAACCTTCGGGAACGTGATTTTCTCACCGAACATGATCCAAGAGACTTGGACCCTATGTCAAGACACAAATGAGGAGGCCACGAGGTAGGGGGCGCACCTCCCCCCTAGGCGCGCCCTCCACCCTCGTGGGCCCCCTGTTGCTCCACCGACGTACTCCTTCCTCCTATATATATATCTACATACCCCTAAACGATCAAAGACGGAGCCAAAACCCTAATTCCACCGCCGCAACTTTCTGTATCCACGAGATCCCATCTTGGGGCCTGTTCTGGAGCTCCGCCGGAGGGGGCATCGATCACGGAGGGCTTCTACATCAACACCATAGCCCCTCCGATGAAGTGTGAGTAGTTTACCTTAGACCTACAGGTCCATAGTTATTAGCTAGATGGCTTCTTCTCTCTTTTTGGATCTCAATACAATGTTTCCCCCCTCTCTTGTGGAGAACTATTTGATGTAATCTTCTTTTTGGGTGTGTTTGTTGAGACCGATGAATTGTGGGTTTATGATCAAGTCTATCTATGAACAATATTTGAATCTTCTCTGAATTCTTTTATGTATGATTGGTTATCTTTGCAAGTTTCTTCGAATTATCAGTTTGGTTTGGCCTACTAGATTGATCTTTCTTGCAATGGGAGAAGTGCTTAGCTTTGGGTTCAATCTTGCGGTGTCCTTTCCCAGTGACAGTAGGGGCAGCAAGGCACGTATTGTATTGTTGCCATCGAGGATAACAAGATGGGGTTTTCATCATATTGCATGAGTTTATCCCTCTACATCATGTCATCTTGCTTAAGGCGTTACTCTGTTTTTAACTTAATACTCTAGATGCATGCTGGATAGCGGTCAATGAGTGGAGTAATAGTAGTAGATGCAGGCAGGAGTCGGTCTACTTGTCTCGGACGTGATGCCTATATACATGATCATACCTAGATATTCTCATAACTATGCTCAATTCTGTCAATTGCTCAATAGTAATTCGTTCACCCACCGTAAAATACTTATGCTCTTGAGAGAAGCCACTAGTGAAACCTATGGCCCCAGGTCTATCTTCATCATATTAACCTACCAATACTTAGTTATTTCCTTTGCTTTTTTACTTTGCCTTTATCTCACTCTCGTAAGTGGCCGTGTAGGGATTGACAACCCCTTATCGTGTTGGTTGCAAGGATTTATTTGTTTTGTGCAGGTACGAGGGACTCACGCGTAGCCTCCTACTGGATTGATACCTTGGTTCTCAAAAACGGAGGGAAATACTTACGCTACTTTGCTGCACCATCCCTTCCTCTTCGGGGAAAACCAACGCAGTGCTCAAGAGGTGGCAGATGGATAGAGCTAACCGAGCTCTTCGCCATGAGTTGTATACCACCCGTCAGCACCTTTACCGTGCTCTGACGTTGTTGCACCCCCTTGTCCGATCTGGTGATCTATCGCGTTCTGTGATCTACCTTGCTAGGACCGTGATGCCCCAGGGTGTCGGCTGGCCAGATGTGGGAGTCTATCGGATTTTGGGTTCCGGCAGACCCTTGAGGTTCGAACACTGGGGTGCACGCGGAGATTTTGCCTCCTACCTACCTGCACCCCTCCGCCTTGCTAACATCTAAGCTACGGAAAGAACAACACAAGAGACACAGGGTTTATACTGGTTCGGGCCACCGTTGTGGTGTAATACCCTACTCCAGTGTGTGGTGTGGTGGATTGCCTCTTGGGCTGATGATGATGAACAATACAAGGAAGAACATCCTTGCGAGGGTCTATTCTTGGCTGGGGCGTTGAATTGCTGGGAGGAGTTCAGTCACCCTTCTCTCTCTCTCTCTCTCTCTCTCTCTCTCTCTTCCCGGTTGTTGATCTCGATCTCCCTAAAACCTCTCTCCATCCAACCCTGTGGGTGGCTGGTCCTATTTATAGAGGCCCTAGTCCTCTTCCCAAATATCGAGCGGGAAGGGAGCCAACAATGGCAGGCTAATTTGAAAGGGGACAGCTAGTACCAGTTATCCTGACAAAAGTAATCTTCGCCTGCACAAAGCTCTGGTGGTGACGCCGTCTTGGGCTCCACGATGACCTCTGTCTTGCAGTCCTCCTAGTCTTGGTCTTGTTGGACGGAAATGGCAACCTTTGCCTGATGCCTTGGTACTCCGCGGCTGCGCTTGCCCCCTTTGCACCAAAGGGGGAAGGAGGACACTGCGCAGGCTGGCACCCGCCTGGCGCCCTTGGTCGTCATGGCTTGCGTCACGGGCACCTCGTGAGGTACCCCGCCTTGATCTCTCCGCCTCCTCGCGAGCCACCCGGATGAGGCCATGCCTGAGGAAGCTCCGCGTCGTCCGCCCCGCGAGGCTTGGCCCCTCGCGAGGGTCTTGGGTTTGTGTTGGTGAAGATGGGCTGCGCTGGGGCCCACCTTTGAGCCATGCCGCAGGCCGCAGGCAGGCAAGTCTGGGGACCCCCGTTCCCAGAACGCCGACAGTAGCCCACGGGCCCAAGGTGCGCCCGGGCTTGTCTATGCAAGGAGGCGGAAGGGCAAGGGAGAAGCGCCGCGGGCCCTAACAGCCTGCGGCCTTGGGCGCCGCATGGCGGTTGATTGGATGTGGGCGACACTGTTCCCCCACGCCCCCCTCATTTTGCGCCATGCTGGCGGACTCGTAGTTATACACAGCCGCTCCTCTTTCTGTCGCTCGAGCGCCCTCTGTCCTTCCTCCGCTCGAACTCCAGCTTCCGTTTTCAACCCAATCTCGAACCTTCCCCCCCCCCCTTCCTATCACCATGGCTCCGATGAAGAAGGGAAGAGGGAAGAAACCCGTGCCTCCGCCTTGCCTGCCGCCGCTGGCGGCCCCCGCCGAGGGCTTGGGCAAGGTCAGCTCGACTCTGGCCACTATCTTCAACGAATGCGGGAGGACGACGGCCTGGCCCGCGTCCCACTTCTCCATCGACAGGATAGTCACCGAGGTCCCGTGTTTCACCGACGCCCTGTGGGCGGGTCTGGTTCCTCCCTTTTCTGATTTGTTCAATGCCGTGCTTTCTCACTATCAGATCCACATGATGCATCTGGGTCCTGAATCCATCACCCTCCTTTCGGTCTTCGCCTTTGTTTGCGAGGCTATGATGGGCATCCTTCCTTCGGTTGCCTTGTTGCGCCACTTCTTCTCGCTGCGCCTTGTTGACCCTACCCAATGCTGGGTGTGCGTGAGCTTCGTTGCCGCGTCTGAGACAGCGGCCTCTGGGATTGACTTCAAGCTCCCTCTGCCCGCGGCTGGGTTCCTCGAGCGGTGGCTGTATGTGGATGCAGGGGTGCCCAGCCCCCTGCTGTCGGAGCCAACTTCGCCTGTTGTCCCTAATTCGGGCTGGGGCCAGGAGACGCTTGAGAGCCCCCGGCTCGTCTTCGTCTGGCACCGCTTCACGTTCTTGAGGTCGCTTGGCATGACAGCACCCAAGGTGGTGAAGGAGTTCCTGCTATGCCGCGTTGCTCCTCTCCAACGCCACTCCCGCCAGATGTGGGCCTTCAGCGGGTGCGATGATCGTATGAGGCTCCAGGAAGAGGACCTAACGCCTGAAGTGCTGAGGACAGCGCTCTTGACCCTGACGGGGGACCCCAACCCTGGCAGCATCTAGCAGGGAGGGGCCTTGCTATATCTCTGCCAGAGCAGGGGCGATTTTGTGAAGCAGATGCCTATCTTTGATGAGTGGGGGCCGTACCCCGCCAGCCTCCAGGGACCTAGCGAGAACCCAGTGATGGTGAGTGCCCCTCTGGTCGTCCACGGCGACTCTTCCTCAAGCGGCGGAGCAAGGAGGCATGAGGCGCCCGAGGCCGAGGGGGCTCCCGGCGGGGTGACAGCGCCGGGCGATGCTCATGAGGGAGCAACTCTTGGGGCCCGTGCCGCTGAGGCTGAGGGTGACGAGCAGCTGCCCTCAGTGCCTGCGACTGGGGCCCCTGAGGTTCCAGCTGCTTCTCTTGGCGAGGCGATTGGCAGCACGCATCAGGCAGGCGCCCCTGACGCAGATCGCCTTGACGCTCCGTCTTCGTCGCAGGTTGACCCCTGCACCCAACTCTTGGGCCGCTTCCGCGTGGACTTTGAGGCCCTCCGGAAGAGAAGGGAGGCCCTGGGCGACAATTACCCTTGTTGCCTGCTAAAGCGTAGGAAGTACTTCACCATTAATGAGTAAGCCTTCTCCTTTCCCAGCTCCTGATCCTTCTGTTGCTTTTACTGACCCTTGCTTCGCAGGCCCCTGCAGCCGAGGTTGCGGAGACGGCTGAGGTGCCGTCCCCCTTGGCTTCGCCCCCTCCATCGTCCTCAAGCGCCCCGAGAAGCATGGCCCTTGTGGTGAGGGCGATCAAAGAGGCGGACCGTCCCGAGGCGCATCGTGGCCCTGCGCACCTCGCAATCCTCTTCCGCAGGCCTCCTCGTGGCATAGCCAGCCTATCGTGGGCTTCTCGCCTGGTCGTGGACTGCGATTGGCTGAGGTGCTTCCTGCGCTCTTCACCTGGGGACAGGCTGGCTCCTGGCCGGGCTTCTGGCGCGGCGTGCCCGGCCGTCGCGAGGGTGCCAGCCGCCAGCCCGGAGGGGGAGTGCTGATTCGTGGCCCCCGACACTTGCTTGGGGCAGGTGATGGTGTAGAAGACGTGCTCGAGCGCGCTCGGGAGCGTCGCGCTCTCCGCCAAGGATTCCTTCAAAGGGCGGCTGACGCGGTAAGCTTGCTTGGTGAGGACCTTGCTGATGAACACGCACGCCTTGAGGCCGAGGGCCTGCGCGTGGCCGCAGAGAGGCGCGAGCTGGAGGGCGCCATCGCCCTTGCGCGCCGTCAGCACAATCTTGACGACGCAGAGGCCAAGGCATCGCTAATGGCCTCTCGGGAGGCCCGATCTTGGGCCGCTGAGGAGGCCCAGTGTGACACTCCAAAAATTTTTGATTTGATTTTCATCAAAAACTTTATTGGATTCTAAAGGAGGGCCTTTAAAAATTTCTCTTTCAGAAAATCCTTCCGCTTAAAAAACTTCCTTTCACCTTTGGCAAGGATTTCCTTTCCTTTTTAATTTTGGTGTTAAAATTTTGGAAGCTTTTCTTCTGGTTATTTCCCTCTCAAACTTATTTATTTTCAAAAAAAAAGAGAAACCCTAGGAGTTTTGGGACTTCTTTCTTTTTGAAAAACACCCATGGTTTTACCATGTCTCCTATAGTAAATCTTCTCAAAATCTATCCCTCCATCTTTGAACAATCTAAATCCCCTGTCTCAACAAGTCCAAACAAGTTTTGGATTTTATTTCAATTATTTTATTCCCCAAAACAATTCTGCCATTTATTTTGAGCTTAAGTGATTTTCAAAGCAAGTGTCTCTTTGCCTTTGAGTTTTTATCCCAAACCAACTTCCCTGGATTGTCTTTAGTACCCACAACCTAGAACCATCTTGATCCACTCTTCTTCTTTTCAAATATTTCAAATTTCACTCACTGCAAGTTTGGACCAGATTTGCCAAATTTGGTGAAATTCATATCTACACTTCTCCAAAAATTCCACCAAAATTCAGGCAGCCTACTGGAGCAATGAGAGGCCACTCCACCAAGTTTCAGCTCAAGGAAAAATCCCTAGATGCCAAAAACATTCTGTCGAACACCTGAGCTGCACTGTTCTTCGCAAAGTTCAGTAAAATTCAGTTTTTACAGTGTCGTTTTCTTTAGAGTTGCAGGCACATGCTCACAGTGCCTTTGGCTCGATGCGCGCAGCCCCTCCCTCTTGTCCGGAGCTTCACACGCGTGCTTGGAGCTTTCCTGGCGTCGGTAGCGCGCTGGCCCGCCCTCGCCGGCGTCTTCTGCGGCGTCGGGACCTCCCGTGGCGGCCGACAGAAGGCACACCACGGCAGAACGCCGTTTCGGCGCCGCTCAAAGCTTCCTGGCCCTCCGGGTGGCCTCATGCATGCCAGCGCACGCCCGTGGCACCCTCACCGCGGCCCGGCAAGCACGGAACGTGCTCCCTGCCGCCGACGGGCCCGCGCTGCCCCGTTCCGTCGAGCTCGCCCTTAGCACCTCAATCCAAGCTCGCTTAGCACCTAAATGGAACCAGTGGAACTCCGTGATGACGCCCAACTCACTAAACCTTCCCGACCAAGCTCTGCGCCGCCGTAACCTTCACCGGAGATCCCCGTTCATGGCCACCGCCTCAGATCGCCTATAAAAAGGACCCCGAGCTCGCTCACGAGACCCACACCTTCACTACACCTCTCCAGGACCCTGCCAAGCCACCAGGAGGACCTCGAGGAGGTCTCCTCCCCCAACTCCGGCCGCCTCGCTCCGCCTCGGCCTCCACCTCGATTCACTCCGGTGAGGCCATCCCCGACGCCCAAACCTCGTCCGTAGCCTTCTCTTACACCTAGTGCTCTAACCCCCACCTCAATTTGATCCTTGCAGCCCTCCTCGGCGAGATCCATCAACGCCCGAACCACCGTCCGCCGGAGTCAAGACCGCCGTCGACGTGGTGCTCACCGGCGACCAACACCACCACCCACCATTGCAGAAGGACACGGTGAGCACGTTGGTAATCTCCGATCACCCTGCCTCGCCGTGGATCGCCGCCGGCGACCACCGCGGCTCTCGGGCACCGGCGATATCTGCCGCCCCGTTTGAAAGTTTAAACCTGACGGGCGGGACCCGCTGTCAGCCTCTCTATCCTGTCTAAGCGAAGCGTTTTCTGAAAACGCCATCTGCCAAATGCGCCTTCCCTCTGGGCTGGCGTAGTTTCTGCCAAAGCGCTTTCTATTTTTATAAACTAGCCCCTGGAAACTTTCTGTTTCATTACAGATAAGTCCTTGGATTAAAACCCTTATAACTTTTTAACAGAAAGGAATTTTTGAGTGATTCTTTTTCTGTCCTCTTCAGATTTTTGTCTAGTTTTTTATCATATTTATTTGAAAAATATTTGGAATACTTTCTGTGCACCTCTTGGTATTTACGATAGCGCATATATTTTCTTTATACCGTAGATACCGAAGGAGGTGACGGAGCCGCGAACTTCACCGAGCTAGGCTCCGACTACTCTGAACCAGGCAAGCATGTTTGAACTTTTGATATGATGAATGTCTTGGCATGTTTTGCATTTAGTTAGTTTCATGGCATGTTGATGAGCATACCGATGAACGTTATTTTTATGAAATGTTGAGGTAAGTGAGTTCGATGATCCATAAGTGGATGGATGTGAGTATGAAAGGCCATGTGTTGGCATGAGGATGGGTAAGATGGCAGTGTTGTAACATGCCAGTCTTATGCCAGACTATATGACTTCAGGGACGAACCGTACCGGTCCAGTTCCTCCCATTTCCTTCCCTGTACTACCACATGTTTTCCGCAAGGAATATGGCTTAGTAAGTTGCAAACCGCTTTCCTGGTACACACCAAAAAGGAGAGGCCGGGATGATGGTTCCATGGCCCTGGATTAAAGCCAGTCATCCGGTCAGGGGGCATGGGTGTTTCCGGTTGGGACCGAGAGGGGGGCACCCCTTAGAGCACGCGTATATAAATTTGATCCCATGCTATTCGAGATTGTGATCTCCCCGTCTCAAAAGTTTTTCTTGGACGATGTCTAGGGTGAGTCCTAGCATCGAGAGGTAGGATGGGTGTGTACTGGTTAGCTGTGTTTTCTTCCGAAAAACCGTAAACGGAACTAGTCCCTCGTGACTACAGAAATCCGTTGGCTGTGGGAAATTTTTTGTACAAACTCTGCAGAGTCATACATTCCTTGAATCATCTATTCCATGTCCAAATTCGTATCATCTTGGCCTAACAGTATCAGTTTGATGACAGAGACTCCGGTGAATCCCGTGAGTGCTAAGCCCGGCTAAATGTTATTCCTGTGGATGGACTAACCTGTTTATTATCATGAATTGAATATTTATTATGAGTATTATTTACTTGTGAATAAAGCCCTTTCTGTGATGTCGCTTAAACGTCCGACTGTGGCATTTCTTTTAAAGCCCTTTCTGTGATGTTGCTCAGACGTCCGACTGTGGCATTTCTTTTAAAGCCCTTTCTGTGATATCGCTCAGACGTCCGACTGTGGCATTTCTTTTAAAGCCCTTTCTGTGATGTCGCTCAGACGTCCGACTGTGGCATTTCTTTTAAAGCCCTTTCTGTGATGTCGCTCAGACATCCGACTGTGGCATTTCTTTTAAAGCCCTTTCTGTGATGTCGCTCAGACGTCCGACTGTGGCATTTCTTTTAAAGCCCTTTCTGTGATGTCGCTCAGACGTCCGACTGTGGCATTTCTTTTAAAGCCCTTTCTGTGATGTCGCTCAGACGTCCGACTGTGGCATTTCTTTTAAAGCCCTTTCTGTGATGTCGCTTAGACGTCCGACTGTGGCATTTCTTTTAAAGCCCTTTCTGTGATGTCGCTTAGACGTCCGACTGTGGCATTTCTTTTAAAGCCCTTTCTGTGATGTCGCTCAGACGTCCGACTGTGGCATTACTTTTAAAGCCCTTTCTGTGATGTCGCTCAGACGTCCGACTGTGGCATTTCTTTTAAAGCCCTTTCTGTGATGTCGCTCAGACGTCGGACTGTGGTATGATTTTCTTTTATTATTTGTTCACCCTTCGAGGCGTCGCTTCAGACACCCGATCGGTTCTCATTTATATTCTGTTGGGATTTCAGGCGGACTACCGCCGTTCCCTCGTACTTACTTCGTTGTGCAAATATTATCAGTGTGCATTGGCAAGATTATTCATGACGCATCCATGCATGCATTTGTTATATCTTACGTCCGAACTGTCTTGCGAGTACTTTCAAAGTACTCACTTGCTTGTTGATTTGGCCAGATGCTGACGAAGGCGATCTCATGGATGAAGAGTTCGATAGCGAGTCCGACGCCTAGAGGAATCCCAGTCAGTCTCGTGCGACCCTGGTCTTGGTCACAGTTTTATACCCGCTTCCGCAACCCGAATAAATTTATCGAGCCTCACCTCGACGCTCGATGAGATGCCAGTTTGAGAGTCGTGTTACCACACTCCCCATTGTGTTATTCCACCACCACTATATCCTCGAGTCAGTAGTATGCCACCACTCCATTGTGTTATATCCGCCATTATGTATAATTATTGGCGTGCTTGTAATAATTCGTTGAGCAGCCCTAGCTCAACTATGTAATATATTCTATGCTACTGGTTTATTGTATCAAGTATTTGTCTACCAGTGAGGAGGATTTTCTCTCATACTAGACTCAAAGATTGGTTTCTCAATAAATATTTTTATTGGAAAACCGGTCGTGACACCCAGGAAGCCGACCGGCGGTGAAAGGCGGCGGAGGAGCAGGCTTGGGAGCTCCTGGCCTGGTGCCACTCACTAGAGGAGCAGTTGGAGCTGCGTGAGGCAGCCCTCGCGTTGATGAAGGTGGCCTCTGGTGACTCAGCTGAGCTCCAGAAGCATGAGGAGGCACTGACGCTGGAAGGCGCCGAACGTACCCGCGAGTACGAGCGTCTGGAGACGAGGGAGCGCTTGGTGACGTAGGCGGAGGATGATGTCGCTGCACAGGAAGCCCGTGTCCTGGAGGAGGTCGGACATCGGGTGGCGATGGCGCATTTGAACCTCGAGCACGAATTCGAAGAGAAGCTGGGGTTGATCCGGGCCGAGGCTGAAGGCAGGACTACTGCCTTGAGGGCCAAGCTGGAGGAGGCGACGCGGCGGGCCGATGCTTTCCGGGCCGCCCTTGAGGTGGCGCAAGGTGAGTTAACCACCTCCTAGGCCGAGGTGCTCCTTCTCCGCCAGCGGGTGGAGGAGGCTGAGGTCGTCGCGCACCAGAATGCGACCGTGATACGTCAGCGGCGGATCCTGGAGCACGAGCACGGCCCCATGCTCACCACGCTCCAGGAGAGAGCCAACGCAGCCTTGGGCAACATCTGCGAGGCGGCCGTTGGCGAGCCGCATGCAGTCAACTATGCAGGCAATCTTCAGTTCTTCACTGACGTGGTGACGCAGCTGGAGGCGCGGTCGATCAGGGCTGACAGGTTGGTGGAGGAGAGGAGCTGCGCCCTGCTCGGGCGCGCCTTTTCTCGCGTCTTCAGCCATCTCCGAAACATGGATCCCCACTTCGATTTCGATGCCGCCATCGCCCCAGTCCCCTAGGCCATGCGAGGCGATCTGGTGCACTGGGTGGAAGACAATGTGGATGCTCTTATCAGGGACTTCGCTTCAGACGACGACGGCGTGATCGTGGCTGCCGACGAGGGCAGCGCGGTGAACGGCCCTGACGCCGCTGGCGACGACGCAGACAGTGATGGCGAGTTCAGCGACGCCAGCAATGACTCGGGTGGTGCTCCTGAGGACGCATTGGGGGATTTATCTGACTGATTGTGCATCGTTCCTACTTCCTTACCTTGCATGAATAGAACTCAGGTTTTGGCCTGATGGCGGTGAGAGCATTTTGGAGGGGGGGCCCCTCATGTAAAACTTGTGTTCATCGTATCAGTAGACGCTATATTGCCCATGCGCCCGCGCCAAGTGGTTGGCTTAAGCGACGCGCTGGTCGGCTAGTTTAGCTTGGTCCCGTGCTGGCCCCGAGGTAGCCCGTGGGAGGCCGTGGTGTCCAGAGTGTCCCCTGATTGAATCCGTAGGATCTGCAGTAAAACACCCTCCTGAGAGGACGCGGCGGCGGCAGTCTGGGCTGCGCGCAAGCTAGGCCTGACTCGGCTCGTGAGGGGCTCACGAGGGGAGGCAGCTGAGGCGAAGTGGTAACCAAAACGCGAGAAATTGCTCGAACGAGACTAAGCACCCCTTCCCCGAACAAACGCAAATCTCAAATTCAAATCCAACTTGAATCTAGCGGAGGAAAGCGAAAATCAAAGGGAAAAGCAATGAAAGCAGACAAAAGGCCGCGTCCGGTACCTAATCTAGTCTTGGACGTCTTCTCACCAGCGCAGAGCTAAGTGCTGCCACTGGGCGTGGGAGGGAGGCCCAGGGCCTGAGGCCGGCACCCCTGAGACTCCGAGGCGTGTACAGCCCCAATCATTATTACGTGAGAGTGTCACGGGGCGGCGAGCTTCACAGGCACTGGGCCTTCTTCACAGGTACCGGACTTGCTTCATATCGCCAGACGAGGGCCCCGCCTTGCGCCACACTCTAGTGCCATCGACGACGACCGGAAACCAGGACACCGCTGATGGGGTAGAGCGGTCGCCAGCGGTTCCCCCGACGACCACGGGTCCTCCACCGAGGGCAGGCCCTGAGGCACCTCCCCAGCGGAGGGCCTACCTCCTGAGAACACCTTGCTCCGAATGCCGCGGTGGTGATGTCGTATCCCGGCCCCTCTCCTGCAGCCCCCTGCGCCCTCCTCCCGAGGGGTAGGAGACTGTGGGAGCGGGGCAGCTGCCCGCTGTGGCGACCTGCACCTCCTGCGATCCATGGTTAGCGTATGCCTGGTCCTGAAGAATTAGTAGTACCCGATAATCATCGCCTCCAGCGTGGCCAGTGGGACCGTGCTGGGGCTCCTGGAAAGGCTCAGCTTCTGGCGCCTCGTCCCCCCAGCTTGGGCTGAGGAGCGAGCCTTGTTCGCTCTCGTGAGGGTGTCCTTGGTCCATCATGAGGGGCACGTATTCCTCTGGCGCCGTCATCCCGAAGGCCACGCCGTAGTGCTCCACGTGCCACGCGGTCCTGCTCGACGCGCCCACCGTGGGGTGGCAGCGCGGCTGTCCACTGGGGCCGCGGGTCGCGTCGAGTCCTTCTTCTCCGCGGACCGGGAGCGGGGGCAGCGCCGCCGCCGGTCCGGTGCTGACAGCTTCGCTGGCGTTGGAGTAGCCTTGGAACCCCCGGCGCGCGCGGAGCCCCCGCGCGGGCCGCCCTGGGCTTGAGATGGGAGCTGGGTGCAGAAGGGGTGAGCCCCCGAGGCGGCGAAGCCCAGGAGCTCTGCCACCCGCTCCAGCAGCACGTCGCGGCTGCCCTCCAGCAGCCTGCACTGCAGTAGCTCTCGGGCCACCGTGAGGGCGGCCCTCGAGTTCGCCTACTCCCGGGGGGTGTACGATGTCGTGGTCGCGGCGTGATTGGAGGCCCTTGCTGCCGACCGCGCCTGCCGTGGTGTGAGAGCTATCGAAGCCTGTCCGCGTCGCCCGTGGCCTGCAGCGCCCTGCGGACCGTGAGCTACCTGGGGCATGGGGTCGCTCGAGGCGAGCGGCTCTGCGCGGGCGGGCCACGCCTCCCATGGATCTGGGTTGCCCGCCTGGTCGCCGGACATGGTGATGACGACGCGACGGGGCACGAAGCGGTAGAAGGTGGATTCCGGTGCACTCCTACCTGGCGCGCCAAATGTCGGATTTCGGGTTCCAGCAGACCCTTGAGGTTCGAACACTGGGGTGCGCGCGGAGATTTCGCCTCCTACCTACCTACACCCCTCCGCCTTGCTAAGATCTAAGCTACGGAAAGAACAACACAAGAGACACAGGGTTTATACTGGTTCGGGCCACCGTTGTGGTGTAATACCCTACTCCAGTGTGTGGTGTGGTGGATTACCTCTTGGGCTGATGATGATGAACAATACAAGGAAGAACAGCCTCGCGAGGGTCTGTTCTTGGCTGGCGCGATGAACTGCTGGGAGGAGTTCAGTCACCCTTCTCTCTCTCTCTCTCTCTCTTCCCGGTTGTTAATCTCGATCTCCCTAAAACCTCTCTCCCTCCAACCCTGTGGGTGGCTGGTCCTATTTATAGAGGCCCTGGTCCTCTTCCCAAATATCGAGCGGGAAGGGAGCCAACAATGGCGGGCTAATTTCAAAGGGGACAGCTAGTACCAGTTATCCTGACAAAAGTAGTCTTCGCCTGCACAAAGCTCTGGTGGTGACGCCGTCTTGGGCTCCATGATGACCTCCGTCTTGCAGTCCTCCTGGTCTTGGTCTTGTTGCACCGAAATGGCAACCTTTGTCTGATGCCTCAGTACTCCGCGGTTGCACTTGCCCCCTTTGCACCAAAGGGGAAAGGAGGACACTGCGCGGGCTGGCACCCGCCTGGCGCCCTTGGTCGTCATGGCTTGCGTCACGGGCACCTCGTGAGGTACCCCGCCTTGATCTCTCCGCCTCCTCGCGAGCAGCCGGATGAGGCCGTGCCTGAGGAAGCTCCGCGCCATCCGCCCCGCGAGGCTTGGCCCCTCGCGAGGGTCTTGGGTATGTGTTGGTGAAGATGGGCCGCGCTGGGCCCCCCCTTTGAGCCACGCCGCAGGCCGCAGGCAGGCAAGTCTGGGACCCCCGTTCCCAGAACGCCGATAGAGTCTACACCCCCGCACTTGGACCTCTTCTGCCACCTGAGCGTCGGGTTCTGCACCAGAGTATCCGCGGACCCCAGGCTACTGACGTGGAGTGCTTCCCGTCGCGTCACTACCAGCTGTCAGGCTACACCTACCTCCACACTTCCTCCTGGGACTGATGTAGTCTTGCTTATTAGTATTAGGTGCCTTCGTCGCGATCCTGCGTGTCGCCTATGATGTCTTTAGGCTATGTACCGAACTTTGTGTACCGAACTCTATGCATGATCCCTTTTGTAGGATATGCCGACTGCTATGTAGTATCTATCGTGCTCCTTGTCATTATGCATGTTTCATCATGAATGATTCTGTCTTTGCAAATTTCCCAATGCTGAACTACCCCTGTTATATATTAGTAGGATGGTTAAACGAGGTGGTCGTGGTCGTGGTGGCCATCCCCCACCACCGCCTTAGTACATGGCTGGTATGATGCAATAGTTCGAGCTGAATCGCCAGTTCATGGAGAATATTATGGCTCAGTTTCCTCACCCCAATATGAACCAGCAGCCAGCCCAGGTGAATCTGCAGGATTTCATGCGCCTCAACCCAACTGTGTACCGCAGCTCAACTCAGCCTCTGGATGCCGATGACTGGCTTCGTGACATCACCTATGAGATGGAGTCTGCTGATGTAGCCCCTGCCAGCTATGTCACATTTGCTTCCTTCTTCCTGAAAGGACCCGCTGCTCAATGGTGGGACAGCCACAGGCGTACTCTGCCAGCTGGAACAATCATCACCTGACCAGATTTCCAAGCCGCTTTTCATGCCCGCTTTATTCCTCAGGGAGTCATGGACCGGAAGAAGCGTGATTTCCGTAGCCTCACCGAGGGCAACAAAACTGTCAAAGCTCATCAGCAGGAGATTCTGGATTTATCCCGCTATGCTGAAGAAGACATTGCAACTGATGCACGTAGACAGGAGAAGTTCCGTGATGGCCTTCAAGCTGACACCAAGCTCGCACTTCTAGTGCATGCTTTGCTGATTTCGCCACCTTGGTGAACAAGGCCATCAATGTCAAAACTGGTCTGCAGGAACACCAAAGCTCTCACAGGCGCTACCGTGACACGGGCTCATCTTCGGGCCCGTCCTCATAGAAGCGTAGGATATGGATTTCCAACAGCATGTACCAGCCAACTGCACCTGCTCCAAGACAGTCCTATGCTGCACCGCATCTGCCTCCACCACCAACTAGGTACCCAAGACTTCCAGCTCCACCACCCCGAACTCCTGTTCCCACTCCCAATAATGGTCTGTGCTACAAGTGTGGTCAACCAGGTCACCTCGCCAGGAACTGCTTTCAGAACCCGAATCAACTGGCCCTTCCCGCAGCTGGTCATGGAAGCAACCATCCCCGCAACACCAATGCCAAGTCTTATGGTCGTGTTCATGCCAACCATGTTGATCTCAATGAAGCTGAAGACCAGCCTGCTACTGTGATGGGTACACTCCTCGTAAATTCAGTACCTGCATCTGTTTTATTCGATTCAGGAGCATCGCATTCATTCATGTCAGAAGATTTTGCATACAAGCACGACGTTAGATGTGAGGAGATGAACACTTTGGTAGTGGTAAAAAACCCTGTGGGACAATGTCAAACCTCCATGGTTGGCATCGACGTCCCCGTGGAAATCGAAGGGCTGGAATTCTATGCCTCTCCCATTATCCTGAAGTCGTCTAACATCGACCTCATTCTGGGAATGGACTGGTTGAAAGCGCATACTGCTTCTATAATTTGCGCCACTAAGACCGTCCATGTGCTACACCCTTTTGATGAAATAGTTACTTACCAGGCTCATCTGGTTTAGAATGCCGAGGCACGGCTTGATGCCTTGAATGCATTGAACGCTGCAACACTCGAGGGCATTGAAAACATCCCCGTCATTTGCGAATTCCAAGACGTCTTTCTGGAAGACTTTCAGGGATTTCCCCTACTAGAGCTGTCAAATTCATCATCGACTTGAAACCAGGCACCACCCCTATAGCTAAACGACCCTACAAGATGCCGCCGCATGAACTCATTAAGCTTAAGGAGGAAATCGACAAATCTCTTCGCAAGGGTTTCACTCTCCCTAGTTTCTCTCCTTGGGGAGCACCTTCTCTCTTTGTTAAGAAGAAGGATGGGACAAACCGATTAGTCCAAGATTATTGCCCTATTAACCAAGCCACCATCCATAACAAATAGCCCCTCCCTCGGATCAATGATCTTTATGATCAACTGGCTGGTTCATCAGTGTTCGCCAAACTCGACTTGAGGTTGGGTTAGCACCAGATCCGTGTTCGTGAAGAGGATATCCCAAGGACCGCCTTCATGACTCGGTATGGATCATTCGAGTACACCATCATGTCTTTCGGCTTAACGAATGCTCCAGCCACCTTCTCTCGTCTGATGAACTATATATTCATGGATTACCTCGACAAGTTCATCGTGGTTTATCTAGATGACATCCTTGTATTTTCCAAGAACAAAGAAGAACATGGTGAGCATCTTCATCTTGTGCTGGAAAAGCTTCGAGAGCATCAACTCTTCGCTAAGTATTCCAAGTGTGAATTCTGGCTTCCCGAAGTAACCTATCTCAGGCATGTCATCTCCAAGGATGGTATTGCCGTCAACCCTGAATGAGTCCAGGAAATTATCGATTGGGCTCCTCCGAAGAATGTCAAGCAAGTCAGAAGTTTTTCGGACTCGCCAGCTATTGTCGTTGATTTGTCGAGAACCTCTCCAAAATTGCCAGGCCTCTGACTAACCTGTTGCATAAGGGCGTCAAGTTCCAATGGACAGACAAGTGTCAGGAAAGTTTCCAGGCACTCAAAGACAAGTTGACTTCTGCCCCAGTGCTCGCTCCACCTGATACTAAGAAGGATTTCGTCATTTACTGCGACGCTTCCCGTCAAGGATTAGGTTGTGTCCTAATGCAAGAGCGCAGAGTGATTTCTTATGCCTCTTGTCAACTGCGCCGTCATGAAGAAAACTACCCAGTTCATGACCTCGATCTTGCTGCTGTCATTCATGCTCTGAAGAAGTGGCGACATTACCTTCCCGGTAATTGTTGCGAGATCTTCACCGACCACCAAAGTCTAAAGTATCTGTTTACTCAGCCAGACCTGAACCTCTGTCAGCAGAGATGGATGGAGACTGTTGTAGACTTTGACATGGGAATATCCTATACCCCAGGCAAGGCTAATGTAATGGCTGATGCCTTGAGCCGCAAGTCTTACTGCAACCACCTCCAGGTCCACAAAGTTCAGCCCTCGCTTTGTTGAAGAATTCAGAAAGTTGAACCTCCATATAGTTCCTCCGGGTGCACTCGCTCCTCCTCCCCCCGAGTGTCGCAAGGTGAACCTCCACGTTGTTTCCCAGGGTTCTCTCAATACCCTGGTTGCTAAACCAGATCTCGTGAACAGCATCAAAACGATACAGAAGTATGACTTTCAAGCTCACAAGATTAAGCGCTACCTCGCCGAAGGCAAGCCCTCATTCTTCACTATTGCTGATGATGGCACCTTGTACTTCAAGGGCCGCCTAGTGGTTCCATGTTCAGAGGAAAGTTAGGATATGACACATGAGGTTATGAAAGAAGCTCATGATACACCTTTGTCTATTCATCCCGGTAGTACAAAGATGTACCAGGACATTCGTCAGAGATTTTGATGCTCTAATATGAAGCAAGACATTGCTCGTTATGTTGTTGAGTGTGACGTTTGTCGCCGTATCAAAGCAGAGCATCAAAGGCCTGTCGGAACTCTGCAACCTATCACTATTCCTGAATGGAAATGTGACCATGTTGAAATGGACTTCGTCACTGGGTTTCCCAAATCGCAGAAAGGTAATGATGCTATTCTTGTCGTCATTGACCGGCTTTCTAAAGTTGCACATTTTCTGGCGATCAAAGAAAAAATCGCTGCTAGTCAGCTTGCAACTCTCTACGTGTTCAGAATTGTTTCACTTCACGATATTCCACTGGTTATCAGTTCAGACCGTGGCAGCTTGTTCACTTCAAGATTCTGGACAAGTTTCCAAGAAGCTATGGAAACTCATCTGTCGTTCAGTACTGCGTTTCATCCTTAGTCGCAAGGACAAGTTGATCGTGCCAACCAAATTCTCGAAGATATGCTTCGAGCTTGTGTAATTTCCTTTGGCAAGAAATGGGAGGAATCTCTTCCGTATGCCGAGTTCTCTTATAATAATAGCTATCATAGCTAGTCTGAAGATGGCCCCCTTCGAAGTGTTATATGGACGAAAGTGTCGAACCCCTCTAAACTGGTCAGAAACTGGGGAACGTCCACTCTTCAGTCGGGATATTATCCAACAGGCCGAAGAACATGTCCGCATTATTCGCGAGAATCTCAAGACTGCTCAGTCACGTCAGAAAAGTCAGTATGACCGTCATCACAAAGACATGGTCTATCAACCTAGCAAAAAGGCTTATCTTCGAGTCACACCAATGAAGGGTGCTCACCGCTTCGGGATCCAGGGCAAGCTAGCTCCTTGCTATATCGATCCCTTCACTATTCTGGAAAGGCGTGGAAAAGTGGCATATCAATTGGAGCTTCCGCCGAACCTTTCTCAGGTTCACGATGAGTTCCACATGTCACAGCTCCGCTGTTGCTTCAAGGACCCAATCCGAGTAGTGGATCATGAAGTGCTCGAATTGCAACAGGACCTCTCCTATAAAGAGCATCCGGTCCGCGTTCTTGACCAAGCTGAACGTCACACACGTCAGAAGGTGATCAAATTCTTCAAGGTCTAGTGGTCGCATCACTCAGAAGAAGAAGCCACTTGGGAACGCGAGGATCGCCTGCGTGATGAATACCCCACATTGGTTCCTTCTACCTCCTAAATCTGGGGACGAGATTTCTTGTAGTGGAGGAGTTATGTAACGCCCAGATAATGATGCGACAGTAATCCCACGTTAACGGTGCCACGTCACCCCGGTTACTGTTGCTAATCTCGCGTTGGATCAAAACTATTCAAATTCAAAATCGGGTTTTTAACAAACATCGAAGGTTTTCAAACAACAAAACTAAAATGTTCGAAATGTGGCATTATTATATATACTAAACTAGTTACAACTTTTATACTCCACTAAAACTAAATAAAATGTAACTAAAAGAAAACAAAAAACAAAAATAAATAAATAGTAAAAGAAACCAAAAAGAGAAAAGGCCTTCCCCCATTGGGCCACGGCCCAGCAGGCCACCAGGTCAGCCCACCAGCTGCGCCCATATCCCCCACTACCCCGAAACCCTAACCCCCCCCCCTCCCATGACCGCACACCCCCACTCCCCACTCCCCACGTCTCTCCTCTCCCCCTCCCGATCCGATCTGGATCGGGGACAAAACCACTCCCCCCTCTCTCTCGCAACGCCTCGCCCACACCCCTTCGCTGGACTCCCCCGTCATGCGCGCCCGCGCCATCCCGCACCCAACGCGCCCACGATCGCGCCCCGGCGCTTGACGCCGCTGCCGCTCGGATCGCCACCTCACTGGACGTCATAGCCGCCTCCTCCCCTGCGTCGAACCTTCCCTTCGTCCTCCCCACGCCCCGCTGCCCAGTCCCCTACACCGCCGATGAGGCCACAGCCTCCTTCTCCTCTTCTCCTCCCTCCCTGTGGCATGCCGCCGACCCGCGTCCGAGCTCCGCGTTGCCGTCGCCCGCCTTGCCGCAGCACGCACCGCGCTCCAACGCCCCTGCCTCCGCCCTCCCGTTCCCGCTCGCGCCCGCGGACCCCTCCCCCTTTGCTCGCTGCTGCCCCTCGCCTCGAAGCACCGGGCCGCGCTCACCGCAACCGCCGCCCTTGCTCCCCGCGATGAAACCGTCACTGCTGGCCGCCGCGGATCCTGCTCGCCCCCGCTCACCCCGCGTGCGCCCACCTATGCCTGCGCGAGCCCCGCCGCCCCGCCAGGGCCGTCCACGGCCACCTCCAACCGCGTCCGGCCTCGGCAACCACCGCGCCACGCCTCGCTGCGCCTCGCCCCTGTCGCTGCCAAGCGAGGCCGCCGTCGCCTCGGGCCCCTGCTCACCATGCCCGACCTCCCTCCTCGGCGTCCATCGCACCGCCCCGGCCTCCCCACGCGGCTGCCCCCTGCTTCGGCGCCGTCCTCGCCAGCCGCGCCACCGCTCGCTGCTTGCGGCCCCCCTGACTCTCCGCTGCCCATGCCACCACCTGCTCCACACTGCGGTCGCCGCCCTCCCTCGTCTGCTCGCTGTGCCCACACCCGGCGCCCGTAAACCCCACACCCGCTAAGGCCCGTGGCCCTATGACACATGGGGCCTAGCCCCCTGAGCGTTTTAAAAAAGGAATTAAAAAACAATAATTAAATTAATTAATTAATTAAAGAATTAATTAAGTTATTTAATAATAATTAGATTAGTCTAATCACTAATTAACCTAATTAATTGTTAGTTAATTAATCAGTCAATGACAGGTGAGGCCCTCACGTCAGTTTGACCAGTCAACACCCCTGTTGACTGCTGATGTCATGATGACGTCAGCAAGCACTATTCTAGATAATGTTGAATTAAAATAATCAAATAAATCCTAAAAATGATTTAAATCTTTTAAAATTAATATAAAATAAACTGTAGCTCGGATGGAAAAACTTTGTACATGAAAGGTGCTCAGAACAACGGGAGGAATCCGGATACGCAACCCGTTCGTCCGACACACATCCCTAGCATAGCGAACACGCAACTTTCCCCCTCCGGTTCGTTTGTCCGAAAACGCGAAACACCGGGGATACTTTCCCGGTTGTTTTCCCCCTTCACCGGTATCACCTCCTACTGCGTTAGGGCACACCTAGCACCGTTACTTGTCATGTCATGCATCGATATGCATCTGTTTGCATTGTATTCATTGTTTCTTCCCCCTCTTCTCTCCGGTAGACTACGAGACTGACGCTGTTGCTGGTGCCCCGATCGACTACGTTGTTGACGACCCCTACTTGCTAGAGCAACCAGGCAAGCCTCCCCCCTTGATCATCAGATATCGCCTATTCTTCTCTCTACTGCTTGCATTAGAGTAGTGTAGCATGTTGCTGCTTTCCCTTAATCCTATTCTATTGCATAACTGTCCTTGCTACTACTATTTTTACCTTTACCTGCAATCCTAAATGCTTAGTATAGGATGCTAGTTGACCATCAGTGGCCATACATTCTTGTCAGTATGCCATGCTATATTATCGGGTCGTGATCACGTCGGGTGTTGATCACGGGTCTATACTACACATATTACACATGATACATGTTGTGACTAAAGTCGGGTCGGCTCGTTGAGTACCCACGGTTGATTCACGAATTGGGGGGCTGAAAGGACATACTTTACCGACGGCCCTCTGTGTGGATCTTTTTGGCGGAGCTACAGGGCAGATTGAGACCACCTAGGAGAGAGATGGGCCTGGCCCTGGTCGGCATTCGCGGTTCCTTCGAAATAACACGCTTAACGAGATCTTGGTATTTGATTTGAGTATGGCCACTGGCGTATACACACTAACCAACTACGCGGGAACAGTTATGGGCACTCGACGTCATGGTATCAGCTGAAGCCTTCGTGACGTCAGCGACTGAGCAACACGCGCCAGGTTGGACCGCTTAACACAACTTCCTTTGTAATGGAGGTTGCTAGGTCTGCTCACCGGCCGCGTACGCAATGCGCAGGTGTGCAATGGGCGATGGGCCCATACCCCTGCGCGCATAGGATTTAGACCGGCGTGCTGACCTCTCTGTTGTGCCTTGGTAGGGCTACGACGTGTTGATCTTCCGAGGCCGGGCATGACCCAGGAAAGTGTGTCCGGCCAAAAGGGATCGAGCGTGTTGGGAAATATGGTGCACCCCTATAGGGAAGTTTATCTATTCGAATAGCCGTGTCCCTTGGTAAAAGGATGATCCGGAGTTGTACCTTGACCTTATGACAACTAGAACCAGATACTTAATACAGCACACCCTTCCAAGTGCCAGATACAACCGGTGATCGCTCTCTCACAGGGCGACGAGGGGAGGATCACCGGGTAGGGTTATGCTATGCGATGTTACTTGGTGAACTTACCACATACTCTCTTCTACATGCTGCAAGATGGAGGCGGCCAGAAGCGTAGTCTTCGACAGGACTAGCTATCCCCCTCTTCCGGCATTCTGCAGTTCAGTCCACATATACTACCCCCTTTCATTGATACCAATGCATATGTAGTGTAGCTCCTTACTTGCGAGTACTTTGGATGAGTACTCACGGTTGATTTGCTCCCCCTTTTTCCCCCTCTCTATATCTGATTGTTGCGACTAGACGTTGATGTCCAGGAGCCAGACGCCACCGTCGATGATGACTCCTACTACTCTGGAGGTGCCTTTTACTATGTGCAGGGCGCTGACGACGATCAGGAGTAGTTTAGGAGGGTCCCAGGCAGGAGGCCTGCGCCTCTTTTGATATGTATTCTAGTTTGTGCTAGCCATCTTATGGCAACTTGTTTAACTTATGTTTGTACTCAGATATTGTTACTTCCGTTGACTCATCTATGATCGAGCTCTTGTATTCGAGCCCTCGAGGCCCCTGGCTTGTAATATGATGCTTGTATGACTTATTTTATTTGTAGAGTTGTGTTGTGATATCTTCCCGTGAGTCCCCGATCTTGATCGTACATGTTTGCGTGTATGATTAGTGTACGATTGAATCGGGGGTGTCACATACATCATCGACGGCTTCGTCTCCGACTGCAGCACCAGCACAACCGATCTCATCTCGCTCTCTGACAACGAGACTGGTGAAGATGAGGTGATCTCCATTCCCAACGACAACGACGTGGGGCTCCCAACAACCCCAGACATAGAGGTCAGAGACGCAAAGGTCAATTCGAATAAGATCCATTTGAAGAGACCGGAGATAGTTGACCAACCTTCGAGGAGGCCTCACACGATGAGATGCAACAAGCAATATATCTCTAGCAAGTCATGATGGCAGCACCGGTGGGCACATTCTTAGGCCTAAGAGCAACTTCAACAGGGTGACCCAAACAAACGACGCTTTTTTCGCTTTTTATCCGTTTGGGTCGGCCGCCCGCCCGGCGTCCACCCTCTTTTAGATTTGGATCGGCAGTGCGCCCAATGTGTTGACCCATTTCATGTCCGCACGCAATTTTAAAAAAAAGCCCACGGCCATAGATCATGCCAGCAGCCATGTCATCGCCCTGGTTTTGGCGCTCTAGAGCGCGGGAAAGGATCACACGTGCGGAAAAAAATCGTCCTAGCGCGTGCTGGTATTGGCGCGCCGCGTCAGGCGCGCGTTATTAAGAAGGCGCTCCCTTCACACTCAGTCTGCCGCCCACTCGCCTCGCCCCCTCTCACTAGCCTCGCCGCCTCTGAGCCACCATGTCAATGAGCCACCTGGGCGCTTCGGATTTTTGCGGAGTCCGCGAGCACCGCTCCGGTGGCTTCTCCTTCAAGATCTGGTTTGGCGAGAAATGCCTCGGTCTCGGCACCTTCGACACCGCAGAGGAGGCGGCCCGCACGTACGACGCATCGGCGTGGCGCCTCCGGCGGCGTCATCGGGAGATGAATTTTCCCGACGTGTCGACGAGCCAGCGGGCGCAGGATCTCGCGCCTCTCCCACGGCTTTTCACCGACGAGGATCGTCGTGACAACCGGAGGCGGCAGCGTCACCTCGCCATGGCCGAGATGGACGAGGAAGCCATGACGGTGTGGCGCGAACGCTTCCCATAGGACATCGTCAACGAGCGTCAGTTCTACAAGCAAAGGAGGACGAAGAGGGAGGCGAGGAGGACGGAGCGAGCCGCCTATCGGGAGGACAAGCGTGCGCGGAAGCAGGCCGCTCAATTGAACATGAAGCTAGGTGAAGCGTCGTCCTAGGACTCCGAGGACGAATGGTATGTTGATGCCTACATTCAGACGTCGGAGGAGGACATTACTGAGTCAGAGTCAAAAAGCGATGAGTAGTTGATCTTTTTTTTTATCTGTCTATGCTAGAACTATATATGTATCCTTTTTTTATCGAAAAAAATGACCGGTGGCGTCGGTGATGAAGGAGGCGGGCGAGGGTGTGTTGTTGGATGGGGAGAGGTCAATATGCCACCGACCAGCAGGCCCGGGGAGGGGAGAGGGCGAGCGCGCGCGCGTCCGTCTTGTGTCCGCGCCGACGCAAATCCGACTCAAAAATGAATCGGGAATAGGTCAGCAGGCGAACAAAAAGCGGACACGCATCGATTTGGATCGGCGCGTTGGGCCGACTTTTCTATCTGTACCGACTCAAACGGACAACGACAGACGAAATGAGTCGCCCATGGAAGTTGCTCTAACAACCCGATTGTACCCACCGCGAACGCAACAACAACAACAACCGCGGGGCTCACAACCCCGCATCTTACGGCCCCGCAGGTCGCCGTGACTTCAGCACCAACGACGCCTCTCATCACCCTGTAGTAGCACAACGGCATGGGCACCCTGGGATCTGCATCGTCAGGTTTCTTCACCCCTAGGCCGGCACCTCAAGCCTTGTGGACGTTGCGATAATGCAACCAGTCATCTCCGCGGACACCATAAACCTCCTCACCACACCAATACCCGACAACGATTTGGCGGCTCGGGCAATGGAGGCCCTCCGTGTGGCTACATTAAGGCCCCGTTCGGCTTCACTCCGCTCCACGTCTCCGCTCTGGACGGAGCTGTAGTGCAACCGCTCCACGTCTTCGCTCTGGGAGCGGACGGAGCTGTAGTGCAAAATCTAGGAGCCAGCAAACAGCCGCTATGCAGATCCTAGAAACGGTAGATTCCCGAACGGGGCCTAAATACACATCTGCAGCTTCAACAGCGCACCCGGAAGGCCGCCGAGCGAGAAGCGCGATGACAGGAAACAATAGACTACGAACGGTTGCGCCGATCACGTCGCCGCCCATGAGCTACCTTCCAAGACCTTGCAGCCTGCGGACGGGATCAGCATAGGCTTCACTGAACCCAGAGAGGTCGCACCTCCACCAACACGAGCCCGCGACCTCCAGGCCGCCACAGCTCTCATCCACAAACTACAGGTCACGCGAGGAGTTCCTAATCTAGAGGAAAAGTTTACCAAGCTCATCCACAGAATGATGGAGCTCCAAGACAACGTCTCTAGATCAAGAGACATGCTGGCCGACATGGATAGTGTCCTATCGGCAGCAAATCAGCTAGCCCAAGAACAACGACACGACATGCAGCATATCAAACGGTGGAGCAATGCTACTGCAGTCGGATGGTGTGATCTTGAGCGTCATACAGAAATCGTGTGTAGTGCCGTGTGTATAGTAAGGTTCTAAGAAAAACTATATCCCAATCTCCCACACATAGGCAGCGGTCTTTTTCAAGGTAATTTAGAACACGCTTTAAAAGGTAATTTAGAACATTCCCTAAAAAAGGTAACTTAGAACACGCTAGGAAGATAATCTACCACTAACTAATACATCAAATAAGTTTAATCATATGTCTTAGCTAAACCCTGCCCGTTTAACATACCATCAAGTCTTGAAACTTTGTGTCGGTTAATAAGAAAATTTAAATCATGCACACAAACATTTGTTTTCTAATGAGAAGACCTGCAACTACTTTTTATAAATAGTAGTGTCACGTTCAATTCTTATTAATTGCTTTCCCTGTTATATCCAACAAATTCTTGTTTGATGTTAACTAATCTCATTTTGAAATTATATAAATAAACTAATCTTATTTTGAAATTTACAAGAAGGCTTCTAGTCCTCTCTTGGCCATGGCAATATACCCTTTCTTGTGCAGTAGTTGTTCCATTATTCGTTTATAAACTTGAGCCAATAATTTGAACATAAAGATCGACAATGAAAAAAAAAGAACAATTTACCCCATTTCTATACCAACATGAAAAGCTCGACCTTCCATAATAATACTATGAAAAGCACTAGTTCCATCAGCCGTCCGATATGTTTAATCAAACTCATAATCTCATTATAGTGGGTGTGTATAAGTATTACTCTCCATATTCGTCTGTACAATTCATCAATCCTTACTGTTGAAGTCCAAAATTCAAGTCTCTTGGCTCTTTTTGCACTTTCTCACAAACGGATTAGAAAAATAGATTATTATTTTTGAAGTTTGGATAAACCACTGCTCTGTCTGGTGTCTACAACACATATGACTCATATAGTACTAATTTCATTTTTACCAGATCAAAAAATTATGTTGAAAAGAAAAAATTATAGATCCAATGTCACATTCATAACAAAACTTACCTCCTGTAAGTAATTCATCACCTCATAAGTATCCCCCTATTCCAGATTGTATACATGAAAACTCTTGTATCTCATGCTTTACAAAACTGATGATGTCCCCGTGGTATATACAACCTCCGTCCAGGACTAATTGTTGCTGAAATGAGTGTATCTAGACGCGTTTTTAGTGTGTAGATTCACTCATTTCAGCGACAGTTAATTCTAGACGGAGAAATAGTTCTTTATTCAGAAAGGTATACATGTGTTCTTTCCCAAATATGTGTGTAAATATGAAGAGGACTAGTTTTCATGTACGATTTGTGTCAGTCTGGCGTGCATTGTCACTACTCGCTAGTAAAAAGAAGAACGGGTTCCCAAAATTCATCATGAGTGGATAAATTAGTAAGACACAAATAGTTTTAATAGGGAAAGCGCATATTTTCTTCAATAAGTATTACATGCAGCATTTCAGCGTGCATCAATCTTATTGCTTAGGTTTAATAATCTAATCGAAATAATGGTTGATAATGAAGTAATCAAAAGATTTTTTTAAAATTCTGCCAATTGTCAGGAAGACAATACTATCTCTTCATGACGAAAGGTTTATTTCTGATCACACGACTGAGCATGGACAATACATGCAACCATTTCATTCAAACAAAAGTAGATTCCAAAATCCCCTACTTGGCTAGAACATGTCACTGTGTCCACATAGAGCTGATTAAGGCTATGCACATATGTATCAAGAACGCAAAAAAAGTGTAAAGCAAAAAAAACCATGCACTACTTGAATTTTCGTTTTCCATTTTTACAACCTATATGTATATACATACATTCATGTTGATTAAATTATAGAGTTTGATAACTAGACATATGAATTATATGTGTCTAACTTGATGTGCAGCTAGCCTTTATTGTACTTGAATACTTCAATTTTATCAACATGCGTAGGAGTTTATTGTCTCCTACAGATTTACTTCAAATTGTAGAATGCTAACAAGACGATGCCCTTGATTCCTTTCTGTGATCACATGTATGGGTGTATCCAACACTTAGCTTATTCCCGCATGCACCTAGCGTACAATATACATCATGTGCCACTACGGAGAAAATGTATAAAAGTTTGCAGTATTAATTCTTTTATGTAAAAGTCATTTTATCTAACAAATCCTCAAGCAATATGTTAAATCCCACAGGTCAACACAATGCGATAATAAGAGGCTCTAAAGATGAACATAGCTGTTATATGTATAGCTTAGCACAGTAATTTCTTAGAAACGCACCCGCAAAAAAAATGTTAAAATTAAAGAGTGGTGGCTTTTCAAATGCTCTTATCTATATCAACTTTGGAATGTTGGTACACATAGTAGTTAAGTGGAAGCATATTTATTGAAGCCATACTGCAAAACTGCATTTAGGATAAATAGACTCCATACATGGGTACAACGACTGCAGACTAGCAGTAAGTATTAACCATGCAGAGACACCCATACAACATGGTGGTGATGCACGAGGATGCAGTGTTGTCAAAGGTTTGATCTTCCAGTCACCTTTTAAGTCAAATATATGTAATTCCCCTAGTTTTCTTATTTAATATGTAACCCTCAATTGCCCCAGCTAAGCTCATGCATTTCATCAAACTAGAGTTTATAACACACTTTGGGGTAAAAGATATTTCCGCGCATTATCATATACTAATTGATTGTGAACAATATGGTGGGGGATCAAAATCACTGTGGAAGTTTATCTTATGACCCTACTGTACATTCCAAGGCTGAATTTTATAATTAAAATAGGGCACTATAACTTATTACAATACAGTTGACAGTGGTGGATTACCTCACTAGAGATGCAGCAAAGTGCTCGTATTGAGATGCTTCTAAACAAAACATGAAGTAACAAATAATCAGGGTCAGAGACGAATGCCATGAACAAAGTTATATATAGACCAGTACCCCTCCCATGCATGCATGCAAGACTCATGGGCCAACGATAATTTGATGATAACAAAAGACTAATGGAGGACACCAACCTGCAGAGGATCTCAGATTTTGCATATGTATGGTGTGATCTAGCTACTTAGAAAATTTTCCAGGGGCAGATGGATATACTAAGCGCAGTTACATATTTACAGCAAAATGATAACTATAATACTGGCGCAGAGCATGTTTTTAGAAAACTTTCATCATATAGTAATTAGGTATGCATGTAGGGCAGCAGTTTAAAGACCCACACTTTCTAGCCACACAAACATAAAGCATGAAATATTGCAACTTAGTTAGATCAAACTTAGATACTCATCATACTAAATCTGGCTCTTCTTTTCGAAAGGAAACAATGAACAGTTGTGCTGATTACAATCTCCATTTCAAAATATAAATCATATTGTTGTTTCGTTATGAGGAGGCTTTGACACAGACACACACACACACACACACACACACACACACACACACACACACAAACTGCTTTGTTAATGTATACTTGGTTTATTTGACATTAATCTAATGTCACTAGATCCGTTTTCAAAATTAGTAGACTCCCTCTGTAAAGAAATATAAGAGGGAGTATTTACTTATGGACATAATTTTCAAAATTGAGTATCACACCAATAATTGCATATTATTGAAATAATTATTGGTCAAAACCTTGTCTAATGAGTCTTATATTTTGAAATGGGGACTTCGGCATTTCAACCTAGAAATGAGCTATCGGAGTATGAAAAACCAGCTGGTACCTGGTGAGTTTGTGTGTGCTATCCATGGATTTGCACAGGAAACTTCTCCACACCTATAATTAACGTCTACCAACAGATGAAACAATAACATAATAACTTAATTTGCAAGCAGATCAATTGCTAGAAGCAGCCAACTCGCCTAGCTATTTAATCTTATTAAATCTTTAGACCCAAAACTTCAGTCTCTCTCAAAAAAAGCATTATTTTGCAGGGGCAACTCTCTCTCGCTCTGCGAGATTATATGATCCACTGGGAACAGTCTCTGTTGAAATTTCTTCCACTGCACGGAAACCATCCCGGCCCAAGCTCGGGTCAAACATGCAAGGTGGGGCGAGGATTGTGACGATAGCGTGTATGTACGAGAGCCATCAATGGAACAGTAGCCCAACAGTGTATCCTACATTTGTGGAGCCACAGCTAGGGGACAACGTATCGTTGCACCATTACTCATACTTTGAATACCACCCAGCTAGCGATGTGCAGTAGTAATTCTGAATAACAGAAAGGACAGGAGACAGCACAAGATAAGTACTGACCTGATGGTAGTGGAAAATGGCAGGAGCAGCAGATCTGTGTGGCCGTGGTGTGCTATCCATCCACCGTCAGATCAAATTAAACCCATGCTAGAGCTCCTGTCTGACGGAGCCAGTTTGCATGTGAACTCTGGGCTGGTGCTTCGTTGAACTGTTTGTTAACTGTTCCTGTCCTGGAAGAGAAAGAGGAAGATGGATGTAAGAGGAGGAGGTGCGAGCAGTGAACAGATCTGGTTAAAATTTACTGTACTGCTACCTTGGAGGAGGAGTAGATTCCTGCGTCGTGATCGATGCTCGTGCTCCGAGATCCATCAATGGCACAATGAATATGCATCTCCTTCCCAAGAAAGGGAGCAGAAAAGGTGGAATAGGGCAGGCTCCTCGGGAAAGATGAACGAACGGCGTCGTACAAGCATGGGAGGGAAAACCATCAGCTAGTACAGCCGCTACCTACCTACTCGAATCAAACAGTTCATGAAAAAATGACCCAAAAATCACACGCATATGGATTATAATTTCAAGATATCATGCTAGACGGATCGATAATGGGGATGAAAGTGAAACTAAACAATATCGCTAATTCATTCGCCTGCGAGATGTGAAAGAAAATGGTACTGGAACCGTGTGTCTGTCCGCGCGCTGGGCATGCAGTGAGAGCGAGGGGGCTGGGCACGAACGGCGGAGGAGGGCCGGCCGGGGGTCGACGGAAACCCGAAGAAGCAGCTGGTGACAGATAGAGCAGTGAGCACGCGGCCGCGACGGCACCATCCGGCGGGTGCCGTCCCGCCCGGCCGTGTGCTCACTCTCTTCTGTCACCGCGCGCGCGCCCGGCCGGCCGGCACCATCCCGCTCGCCGCGCTTCACCCCCATCGCCCCCACCGCATACCATCACCCGTCCGGCACCGCGCAACCACTACTGCCGAGACTACGAGCCCATGCGAAAGAAACGGGCGTTAGTTTTGGTTTGGAAAGACCGAAAGATCGATCGAGGAGGAGAGGAGTCCAGTGCTGTGTACCGGCCGTGCAGATTTATAGGCCAAGGGGGGGCGATCGAGGTCGAGGTGGGCCAGAGCTCCAGCAGGGCACTCTAGGGTTCCTCGCGCCGGCCTCGGCCTCGTGCTCGCTCTGGCTGCAGCGAGGCCGGCATCGCTGGCCGCGGCGCCCCACTCCCACTCCCACTCCCACTAACTACAGCTAGGCTGGCTGGCTGGCTGGCTGGCGCGACCGGCTCAGCGCAGCGCCGGTCTTGGTCCCGAAATTGGGGGATCGGGAGCGTGGGTGTGGCCGGCCGGGCTGTTGCAAGAGATAAGGGTACTACTATTAAAACGCCGAAAGCCAGTAGGGGCTTGACACGGAGCACATGCCCGTACCAGTATGCTTTCCTGGAGGGCTGTAACTTGAGAGAGATGGTACTCCAGAGAGCAGGAGGTTTTAAGGTTGCAGCGATCGACCCATGTACGTGGCCGCATGGTGGCCGGGGAAAGTTCATGTGACTGCCTCTGGTATTTGATGCGGACTCTGATGGGTGGAGCGTGGACGCGACCTTAGCTGAGCTAGCGTCGCCGTCTACTGCTAGCTATAGGAGTAGTAAGTGCTCAAGCTTTTGGGGAAGCCGGGCCTAATATATTACAAGGATGCAATGTGTTTTCTTTTTACACAAATGAATTTAAAGGCATCTCCATGCGCAGTGAGTGAATCTCCCGGACGTGTCCACAAACATCCCCCAATTGTCCGGTGTGTGTGGCTTCAGTGGGGATGGACAAAGAGGGAAGAGGGATGGGTTGGTTACGGGGTAGCACGGACATGGCGTGGACCACAGACATGTTCGGAGGGGCTCATTTTCCTCCAAATTGGATGTGTAAATAGAAAAAACTGGACAGTCCAGACACATACGGGAGTTTCCTAGACCCTGCTGCGTGTCATTTTTCTGTTTTGACAGTGTCTGGACGAACAAATGGGGAAAGAGTTGAGAAATGCGTTACCCGCAAAAAAAAAGAGTTGAGGAATGCGTTAGAAGATTTCAGCCATAAATAATCTTAGTCTAGAGTTCTAATTGAAATAATGGTTTTTCATGCCAGCCATTTCGGCAATTAACTTGGCAATATCAGTCCCATGCATCTTTCCTTAGAGAAAAAACATATTTTCCTGTTCATGCTGGAATCCAACCCAGGTCAAATTCGGGATATAATGGCTCACTTCAAGAGGTTGATGAGTGTGTCATTTATTCCTGGAGCTCTTCATCTTGATCTCTTGGACTATTTAGATTACCGGGAATGATTCAGATTAATCCAACTAAGTTTGTACAATTGCAAGAGGAAGCTTAAGGAAGAGCTACATCTTCTTATCCATAGAGCCAGGCTAAACTATATTATTTCTTGTCTAGGTCCCAACATTCCATTAGCTCGTTGGATAGCTAGTCCCTTTATTTTATTGAGTTATTCTTGTTCGAAAATCAGGTAAGTTCATGATTAATTTCAGTAAATATTTCATGACCAGAAAAGAAAATAGTATGCAACAAATCTAGCATACTATATGAACAGTAAAACATGCACATCAGCATCGCACAAGTAACAACAACTACAAATAGAGCCATGAACAAATCACGATTGATGTACTGTTCGTTAGCTGCTGCAGGAGCGACGTTGTTGATGATGATGTTGGCGACAATCTATTAATGGTGTTGAAGACGACGATGAATAGCGCCGCCAACTTGGACCGAAGATATCCTGTGATAACGAACTTGAGCAGTCGCGTTTCGGAGACCTGCTCTCTCGCACGCCGATGCATGACAGCGTTTGAAATGGAGTAAACTACGGTGGCGGCGCGAGTTACGATATGAGGCAAAACCCTACGTGTTTTGATGTGTCTTTGGACGCGCCCAGTGGCAGTATATATAATAGGACCAGAGTTGGTATCATGTCTCGGTCAAGATCTCAAACCAACTTGGCTTCTAAGTCGTATACTTGTCGAACAAGAAATAAGTAACTTATGTGCCAAGATATCAAAAAATAAACGACAAAAAGGAAGATGCGCCCCTACAAGACGACAGGCCATATTTTGGCAGACCATTCACCCGCATGTTGCACGCACGCACGCGTCGCCCCGGCCCGAGCCTGGCAAGGCCAGGAAAGCAGCAAGCATGCGCGTGTTGTCTTCTATTTCTCTCCTTCATATGTCACTAAGTGTGGTGTAGAGAACCCACTATATAAAGAGGCCTTATACCTGTTCAACTTTCAGGGTGGTACTAAACTTTAGAACCACCACTTGCCATTTATTCGCGGGCCTAGTTTGAGATTTTAGAAATTCTACATGGGCTAGACCCGTTATTTCTAACAATCCCCCACGAGATCTCAAATACCCATTTAGAGAATTGTCTTTTCTTGCTAGTTGTTTACTTTACTAGTGTTTCAACAGAGACTGTTAACTTGGACTTTTGGCTAGAGCTTCAAGTTACATCCATCCACAACTTGACAATGGACTATGCCTTGAATTGCTATTTTGTGTGAACGGGTTTCATTCAAAGTCTTGACTAGTACCTAACTGTCAGTAGGCTACCCCGTGGTTTGGAGCATACATGTCATGCTCCCTGGTCTCTTCGTGACCTTATTAGAGATCACCCAAGTCTCATAGACCGCAACATTCACAAACGAAGCATATATAGGTGTGTTCTTTCAAGACTACTCTATAGGACAGCATCTTTGCTAATCATAGCCAATACAACTATATTAAGGTATGTTGCCAACCTGCCTTAAAGCTCTGAGAGTTTTGCATCTTCACCTGGAGACGGTCATATATTACTCTCCTCAGTTAACCAATAGCTTGTTCTTTCTAGGTCCTAATTTACGGGATCTCTGGTCACAAAATTTGGGTTACTACTATCACTACAAAATCAGCTCTATTTTGCGACGTTTCGCTTGTGTCACATAAAACCATGTTTTTTCACCAAAAAAGGCGTGGTGACATTTGATGACCCACAAGTATAGGGGATCAATTGTAGTCCTTTTGATAAGTAAGAGTGTCAAACCCAACGAGGAGTAGAAGGAATTGCTAAGCGGATTCAGCAAGGTAATCTCTGCAAGTGTTGTAAAGTAGTAGTAACAGATAGCTTGATAGCGATATAATTCATAACAAGTAACCAAAGTAACAAAGTGCAGCAAGGTGGCCCAATCTTTTTATTTCAATGGGCAAGCCGGAAGTACTTCTTATATTAAGCAAAGCGTTCTCGAGGACACATGGGAATTCTCGTCTAGTCACGTTCATCATGTTCAGTTGATTCGCGTTCACTACTTTGGGTGGACCGGTGTTAGGGTGTTGTTCTTACTTGAACAAACAACCCACTTTGATTACCCCCTCTCAAAAGCATCCGCAACTATGAAAAAAGAATTAAGATAAATTAACCATAGCCTAAAACATATGGATCCAAATCAGCCCCTTACGAAATAGCACATAAACTAGGGTTTAAGCTAGCGCCAGAGATGAGTCCTCCCACGATGAGAGGAACGTTGATGATAACAAAGGCTTCGAATTCCCCCTCCCGAAAGGAAGTATCCTCGGTGGAATCGTTCCGCCAGAGAGGAAAAGTGCTCGCCTAAGTTCCATCCCAAGATGGCGGCGCTTCGTCCCGAAAGCCTTCTCTTTTTTTCTTAGCAAATGGCCTCATATAGTAGAAGGAGGGCAGCGAAGGGCATCTATGGGCCCCACAAGGGAGCAGGGCACGCCCAGGGGAGTTAGGGGGAGCCCTAGTGCGTTGTGGGTGAGTCATCTCTGGTGCTTTTTCCTTCCATTATCTTTTATATATTTTAGAATAATTCTCCATGAAATTTCAGGTCATTTGGAGCTCCAGAGAATAGCTATCTCTGTGTAGCTATTTTAGGTCCAGAATCTAGCTGTTGGCAATTTCCCTCTTCATGTAAATCTTGCATATTAAGGGAGAACAGACATTAGAATTGCATAATAAAGTGAAATATTGAGCAACAACACTATAAATAACAGTAGGGAAAATATGATGCAAAATGAACGTATCAACTCCCACAAGCTTAGACCTCGCTTGTCCTCAAGCGAATGCTGAACTCAATAATCATGTCCACATGTTTAGAGAGAGAGAGAGAGAGAAAGGTGTCGATAAAACAAAATACGGACATGATAACATCATGATCATTACTATAACATCAATTATTCATCATAAAATTTCTCATGACCAAGTAACAATTCATCCACAAGCTAGAGTATAAACCATGAACTTTCTTGAAAACTAACAAACTATGTTCACAGTCATTGAAACAATTACAATTCATCATATTTTCAGGAAGAGTCTATGTAAGAGCTTTTGGTTTAGCAAGTTCCACATATTCAATTATCATATAGTCTTTCATGATTACTAACATTCAAAGCATATCTTTGGAACAAATGTTTCAGTCATACACATAGGAAGATGGGGGTTTATTATTTCACCTCCCAACTTATTTACCTCGGGGATAATGTCAACAACAATAACACATGATTACCCACATCAACTGGATATATGTGCCTGAATCTTTCCCTACCACATGATGCTTCCAAGGGGAGAATAATTAAGGGTTGAATAAGGACGAATATTATTGACTCTTGCATAGTAATAGTAAAAGCTAAAAAGTAAAAGATGGGCCCTTCGCATAAGGAATCAGAGGTTGTCACGTGTTTTTTAATTTGGATGTGCAAGCTCTTAATGTAAAGGAACGTCACTTTCTATTGCCTCTTGTCATAGCAACCTTTATTATGCAGTTCGTCGATTTTATTTCTTTACCGCAACAAGTTTCTACAAAGCTTATTTTACCATACAATAAAAGATCATACATATTTAGGAGCAATTTTTATTGCTTTGTGATACGTCTCCAACATATCTATAATTTTTTATTCTTCCATGTTGTTATATTATCATTCTTGGATGTTTTGCAATCATTTTATAGCAACTTTATATAATTTTTTGGGACTAACCTATTGACATAGTGCCCAGTGCCAGTTGCTGTTTTTTGCTTGTTTTTTACATCGCAGAAAATCAATACTTCACAATGTGTGATGGTAAGTAAAGGGAGGTGAAGATGAAACCAGTGACACGCTGAAGACAATGATTTGTTGGACCAGTTCCAGTTGCTGTGACAACTGTACGTCTGGTTGGAGCGGCTAGGTATTTAAACCAAAGGACACACAGTCCCGGACACCCAGTCCTGAACACGCAGCTCAGGACACCCAGTCCTCACCATTTTCTCCTTGAGCTAAGGTCACACAGACCTCGCCCAATCACTCTGGTAAGTCTTCAAGGTAGACTCCCAAACCTTCACAGACTTCGTTCACCGGCAATCCACAATTTCTTTTGGATGCTCAGAACGCGACGCCTAACTGGCTGGAGGATGCACAGTCCTCAAGTGTAATAAGTCTTCAGATCACTCAGACAAGAAGACTTAAGTGATGCCCAATTACTCTGGCTCTGGGTGGTTAGGGCTTTTCTCCTCGCTAGGGATTTTCTCTCAAAGGCTTCGAGGTGGGTTGCTCTCAAACGACAAAAGCCGTGCACTAAAATCTGAGCAGCCAACCGTTTATGGTTGTAGGGGTGGACTATTTATAGCCACTTGGCAACCCGACCTGATTTGTCCGAAATGACCCTGGGTCACTAAGGAACTGACACGTGTATCAACGGTCGAATTTCGAACTCACACGGCAACTTTACTTGGGTTATAAGTAAAGCTGACTTGTCTGACTCTGGACAAGATTTTCTCTCATTGTCTTCACTCGAAGACATAGGATTTGAATTAGGCATCACTTCAGTCGTCCTGACTGGTTCTCTTGGACCCCACTTAACAGTACGGTGGTTCCTATGACACAACATGAATGTAGTAAAACTACGAAGGATCTAAGTCTTCGAGTTCCATAAGCTTCATGGGGAGTCTTCACATGTCATTGTATTCAACATGAATTTCTTCATAAACCACCATTGTCTTCAATGTCTTCATACATTTTTAGGGGTCATCTCTGGTAGGTAAACCGAATCAATGAGGGACTTCTACCTGTGTTATCCTGCAATTCTCACAAACACATTAGTCCCTCAACTAGGTTTGTCGTCAATACTCCAAAACCAACTAGGGGTGGCACTAGATGCACCTACAATCTCCCCCTTTTTGGTGATTGATGACAAACTAGTTGAAGTTTTCAACGGGGAATATAATTTGTGAAATTGTAAAGGAATTGTCTTCATAAGCTGCAAGGGCTCCCCCTGAAGATGTGCATATAAGTAATTTGCTTCTGGAACGCAAATGCACATGGCAGGTTGTACTTGTGGGAATCCACTTCAACTTATGATGACAATCCACCATGCATGTAAAGGTATATGAAGAGAATGACATGCATAATGAAAAATGGACGTCTGCGAAATGATATAAGTGCGGAAATTATCGTCGTACATGTGGAATTTATCTTCGCAAAAACATAGTGGCAAACAAGTAGCAGACGACCATCAAGTTTAAGTGTTACAACTCAAAGAACCAAATGTAGCAAAACGAGAGTTGTAAGAACGAAGCAAAATGCAAAATATAAAGCACCCGCCCATATTATTGACCCGCTTGAAGACTATAAACATCATATGCTTCTCCCCCTTTTGTAGGTGATGACCAAAAAGGTTTGAAGACATAGAGTTTTCTACGCGTTCCCAGGCGCAGCAGGGTCGGTGGAGGCGTTTGGTGGTGCTGAAGAGCTTGGTGCAGGGTCGACGCGCGCTGAAGAAGGTGGTGGTGATGTAGCGTCGTCGTCTTCCTCAATGATTCTTCCAGTCACGGTGGCAGCAGAGGAAGAGAACTCTGAATCTTCAAGAGACGGAGTTCCGCGCAGCACAGCTCTGCTGGGGGGTGTGGAGTCAAACTTGAATCTCTCGCTGAAGCCATCCGCTTGAAGTTCAGCTTTAGTACACATCATGGTGAGGCCTTTCCAAGTGCGGCGACAGGTTTCATGAGCGATGAATGCATTCTTGGTGGCCAGATTTCTGATGCGATTGATGTCTTGCGTGATACTTCTCATCTGCCTTTTGAGCCAGTCGTGATGCCTATCTTGCTTTTGGTGAAGAGCCACAAGAAGTTCTCGGTCATTGAGTGTACGAGCGCGTTTCTTGGGTCTCTGTGCAGCTGTGCTGTCAGTGGCTTCAGTTGATGCAGGGGCACGTGTGGTGCCAGCCATTGGATACACTCTTGAGATGGCTTCAACACCTTCATCATTTTGAGTGAAGCTCTGGTGTTCTGCATTCTGAAGACTTAATGGTGCTTGGCAGGCTCAGGATATATTGCTTCAGCAGAGGTGTCCACATCGGGTAAGAAGATCCTATGGTTGGGGGCTGAGGGCTGATAGGAGATAGTAGAGTAAAGCTTGATCAGCCTCATAACCCAAGGAGCATAAATCTTCAAACCAAAGAGATCTGAGCCAGACGCTGCAAGTTGGCGTATAAAGAGATCCTGCGCGTTGAAGCATTTGCCATGCAGGATACAGAAGATGAGAGTCTTCATGGCACCTTCAACCTTGGCATATGGAGAGTGCCCCTTAATGGGCCAGAGAGTCCGCCTGACGATGTGATATATAGTTCTGGGCAGGTACTCTAAGCCTTCAACGAAGAACTCAGTTGGATAAGGTGCATCAAGAGGAAATGGCTTCATCATTGAGAGCATCTGACTCATATTTGGCTCAGGTCGCTGGAATATGCTCTCAATAGCTTCAGCATGGAGTTGGCAGCCTTCTTCGAAGAGTTCGCCAGGAGTGGGTAGGCCGGTAAGCTCAATGATATCGAATGCATTGGCTTCATGATGGACATTGCCGGTCATCCACTCCAGGACCCAAGTCTTCGGATCTCTGTTGTAGCCTTTGATATGCAGTGTGGCATAGAATTGGAGCAGAAGCTCTTCATTCCAGTGCTCTTCATCGGTGATAAACGGCAGCAGACCCACTTGCTTGAAGCAATCCAGTGCTTCTTCCAGACCAGGCAGACCAGCAACAGCTTCAACCTCAAGGCGCTGGTGAGGAAAGATACGGCCTTGGTTGTATAGGATGCATGAATAGTAGCTGCGCTGTGGGTAGCTCCAGAACCTATCTGATACAATCCGTTCCCTTGAATAAGGGTTCTTGGAGCTGTTGAAGAACGTGTTATCTGCCCTGAAGCTATTGACATTAAAGGAGCCGGGAGCTGATGCAGGACCTGTGAACCTTGGCAGTCGTGGGATTGGCTTCTAGACCTGGGGCCTGTGCGCAACATGATAGTTGAACTGTGGACCGGCAGCAGACTCAGGCACAGAAGGTTCAGATGCAGTAGCTTCAGTGTCTCTTGAAGCTGTTGGTTGGTCGGGCTCCACAATCGCTTCAGTGTTGGTTGTGGCAGTAGCAATGTTTTCAGCCTCAACACGTGTAGTGAGAGGGACGGATTCAGGTATGTTCTCCTTGAGAACTTCTTCTTGTTGGTTCGGGGGAGACGGAGCTTGAGGTTCTTCTTCATGCTCTTCGGCTGATGCAGCCGGAATGTCGTCAGCAGCCTGAGCCCTTGGCCCTTTGCGAAGCCTACGGAATGTAGGCGACACCGGTGGAGTTGCAGTGGGCTGGGGCTCATTATCTTCCTCTTGTGGGCGATCTGCCCACGATGCATCTTGTGTGATTGGTGTCAGTGGACGACCAATGCTGATCAGTTCGCTTGTTTCAAGCTGAGGAAGGGCTACATCATCTTGCGCATTGTCTTGGAGACCAATGTCTTCAGCAGCGTTGGGGTCGGCTGCTGGAATGTCTTTAGCGTGAGGAGCCTCTGTGAAAGCAGGCTCATGCACAGTCAACTGACGATCTTCGTCAGGATAGCGGACGAAGAGGGGTTCGACTATCAGGGGCTCTGTGGGAGCAGCCCGAGATTTCTTGGTCTTGCGCTTCTTGATGGTGGGGTCAGAAGGAGAGGCTTCAGGGTGTTTCCTCTTCATTGCTTCAGCTTCGGCTGTCCGTGTCTTCTTGAGCTCAGAAGCGGTTGACCGGTGCTTTGGCTTCGAGCTTTTCGTTGCGGTGGGGAAGACAATCGGAACAGCTTCTTCCCTTGGTGCCTCTTGTTCAGCCACAGCGGGCTTCTTCTTTTTCTTCGCGGCCATCCTGGGGTCGATGCCGGGACGCCCAAGTGCCTTGCGCTTCTCGGCCTCATTGTAGGCCTGCACACAGCGATCAGCCAAAGTCTTCATTCGCTCCCGCGAACCCTGAGCTTCTGCACGTTTCTTCAGAAAGTTTTCCTTCAACTCGTGTAGCATGATCTTGAAGTCCTTGACTTCTTGGACGCTGAGCTTGGCCATATTCTGCTTGAACTGAGCCTTTTCAAAATCAATCTTCTGCTTCAGTTCAACAATGCGCTGGGCAATGGCAAGTTCTGAAGCAATAGCGCCTTGGAAGGCGACACTGAGGCCAATGGGCAGCTGCAGATCATCGAAGATGATATTGGGTGTATCAAACCACTCATCAATGAAGTTGTGTATGATTGCTGCATCAAACAGAGGTAGATTGTTGAAGATTTCAGCCTCCTCCTTGCTCTTGATGAGCTGCTCAAGAGCGTCATCGCCAAGATCTTCGTCACTGGACAGATCAATGGTCTCGCTGCGCAGAATGGCAGCAGCTGTGAGCTCTTTGCCTGTGTGTGGCTGAGGCTTCTTGGCTTCTTGGGGCTTGGAGACTCGTGATAAGTCTTCAGACTGCACACTTGCTTCAGGAGGTGCATTTGCCAATGGCTTCGCTCTGGAGATTTTGGGAGAAGCGGCTGGCTTTGAAGCTTTTGGCTTCTTCGTCTGCTCCGGCTTCGGTGCAGCAGGAGCGTCATCAGATTCAGTGTCGGTTGGAGGGTCATTCACGGAAGTCCCTTGGACTAGAATGCGAGTGATGAGGCCTTCGAGATTGGCATACGGCCCGATGATATTGGGATTTGCGTCGCGTGTGCCATCCGCCCTTGGTTTAGAGGGACCAGGGTTGAAGTCCAACCCCAACTCCTTCTTGTTTTGCTTCGCAGAGTTCTGAGCAAATTGGAAGTTTCGCTTGAACAGAGTGTCATCGCGACACTAGAGAAGTGATGACGGATGTGCTTCAGCTGGCTGTGGTCCTCTGACCATGCATGGAAAGAAGCCTTGAGCAATGGCTTCGTTTCTGGACCGTGGTATGAGATTTTTGTACAATACGTCTCCCCATGGTCTCTTGATGGCGCACTTTTCTGCATATTCCTTAGTGACGAAGCGGTATTGGAACCACTGCTCTGCCCAATATCTTCGAATCCATTGGATTCGTGTCTTGCGCTGACCATAGCTCTCTTCAGGATCAGTTTTGTACATTTCTGCCAAGTCATCAGGCAGATCTCTTGATGTTTCCCCTCGACGCTTTCTGCCACCCTTCCTTGCTGTTTTTTCTGCTGCCATGAAGCTTAACTTGGAAGGCTTCAAAGCGTTCAAAGGCTTCAAAGGTTTTCTTTTGCTGGACCAACAGGAACTGGCTTCAGGAGAATTGATGTGACGCTGTAAGAACTCTGCAAATGAATGCAGACTATGAGAACCAAAAGATTCTCCCACGGACATGTACCTGTGACAGCATTAAGGTGCGAGGGAAGGGGAAGAGGTCATATGCATTCTCAGAAGATTTTGAAGATAAATCAGTTTAGAAGATATTGACCTCATCATGCGAAGACATTCACTTATAGAAAGGAAGTTGGTTCCAGATTTGTACGAACCCATAGATCAGTACAAGTGAGGAATCTAACTACTTCATGAAGCACAAGTGAATATACTAGGCAAGTTATGAGATGCAGATTGAGAGAGATGTAACTTGTGTGAATAGAAACTTCTTACGGCAGAAAGTGACCGAACTATAGGATCAAAAGAGGCTGTAAAAAGAGGTTTTATTTACCACACTTGGAACTGCTAGACGAAGTGGGAGTTGAGGCCGAGCAGTTCGATCCTCCATGCCCTAACTTGGCGACGGAAGACACCTACGGCGACAGCGGAGAGACGATGTCCGCAGTCGGCGTGAAAACAGCGTCGGAGAGGTTGCGGCAGTGAAGCACTTCGTCGCCGGCGTCACGGAGAGCTAGCGGTGGTGCTAGGGTTCGTGCGAGGGTGGAAGAAGAGATAATGACCGCGGTGAATCGTGTATTTATAGGGATAGGGGCGGCACTGCGCTATTACTCAGGTGCCCCTGGCGATTCGCATCTGATCAGCATGTGGCCATCATGCGGTATTGTGGGGGGCAGTTCCACATCCCACGCACGCCTTGTTTGTCGGGTGTCGTTCCTACTTCTCCGGATTTCTTTTTGATGGAAAAGTATTGAAAACGGTTTCAAAGTTTGTCTCTGTGTCTTCATCTGACAAGGATGCAGTGAATACATTCGACAGTTTCAATAGAATGCATATGACTTGGAGAGATAGAGTTTGAGGTAGGAAGCATGGAGAGGTTAGGGTCCGATCACATTCACTTAGTTCAAAAGATTCAAACAGGAAGACATAGCTATAAGTGAATGCTGTAGAGGACAGAACACCAGTACATATATATAATCAACATAGTGAAGATAATCATGAAGACATGTTGAGATTGAAGCCAAACCAAATGTGAAGACATAGCAAATGTAACGCCATGAGTGAAACACTTCAAGCAGAAAATTTGGTGGTGGCGTTACCCACCGTATAGGAAGTATTAGACCCAGACACGGTGCACAATTATCGTGGCGCTCCGAAGTCAAATTCCATGTTAATGTATTCACACTTAGAATGTATGTCTTCATTGATTGAAGATATACGTTACTTCGTGTGTTGCACATCTAAGTCATCAACATGCATAAGTGTTAGGATGTGTGCCTGATCACAGGACATTTGAGGATTCCAAGATATTTAGCTCACACCGTAACTTGCAAAATCTCTTCTCATCCAAGGTCTTGGTGAAGATATCTGCCAATTGCTCTTCAGTGTTGACGTGTATGATATCAATATCTTCCTTTGCAACATGATCTCTGAGAAAATGATGATGAATTTCAATGTGCTTTGTCTTCGAGTGCTGAACTGGGTTGTTGGCGATCTTGATGGCGCTTTCGTTGTCGCAGTAAAGTGGCACTTGCTTCAGATGAATGCCATAATCCTTGAGGGTTTGCTTCATCCATAGAAGCTGAGCGCAGCAGGATCCAGCAGCAATGTATTCAGATTCAGCAGTGGAGAAAGATACAGAGTTCTGCTTCTTTGAAGACCAACATACAAGTGATCGGCCCAGAAAGTGACATGTGCCTGATGTGGACTTCCGATCAACCTTGTCACCAGCGTAATCAGCATCCGAAAATCCAACCAGATCAAACTCTGAGCCCTTTGGATACCATAACCCTAGAGTTGGGGTGTGAGCCAAATATCGAAGAATTCACTTCACAGCTAAGTGATGCGACTCCTTTGGTGCCGCTTGGAATCGAGCACACATGCAAACACTAAGCATAATATCTGGCCTAGATGCACATAAATAAAGCAAAGAACCAATCATGGAGCGGTATACCTTTTGATCGAACTCTTTACCATTGTCGTCAGGACCCAGATGATGTTTGGCTGGCATTGGTGTTGTGAAACCTTTGCAGTCTTGCATACCGAACATCTTCAGGCAATCTTTGAGATACTTCTCTTGAGATATGAAGATGCCATTGCGTTGTTGCCGTATCTGAAGACCGAGGAAGAATTTCAGCTCCCCCATCATAGACATCTGATATTGCTCTTGCATCATATATCCGAACTCCTCACTGTACTTCTGATTGGTGCAGCCGAAGATAATGTCATCCACATATATTTGGCACACAAACAGTTCACCATCATATGTCTTCGTGAAGAGAGTGGGATCTAGGGAACCAGGTATGAAGCCTTTGCTCTTCAGGAAGTATTTGAGTGTATCATACCAGGCCCGAGGGGCTTGTTTGAGGCCATATAGTGCCTTATTGAGCTTGTAAACCATGTCAGGATGTTTTGGATCTTCAAACCCAGGTGGTTGTGCAACATACACTTCTTCTTCAATTTTGCCATTGAGAAAGGCACTCTTCACATCCATTTGATACAGAATTATGTTGTGATGATTTGCATAGGCCAGCAGTATACGGATGGCTTCAAGTCTGGCCATAGGAGCAAATGTTTCATCGAAGTCAATGCGTTCCACTTGAGTATATCCATGAACAACGAGACGAGCCTTGTTTTTGACGACTTGACCATGCTCATCTTGCTTGTTGCGGTATATCCATTTGGTGCCTATTATGTTATGCTTCTGTGGATCAGGACGCTTAACCAACTCCCATACATTGTTCAGCTCAAACTGTTGAAGCTCTTCTTGCATAGCTTGAATCCACTCAGGTTCCATAAAAGCTTCTTCAACTTTCTTGGGTTCTGTGATTGAAACGAATGCGAAGTGTCCGCAGAAATTTGCCAGTTGAGTTGCCCTTGAACGAGTCAGTGGACCAGGTGCATTGATGCTATCAATTATTCTGTCAATCTACACTTCATTGGCAACACGAGGATGTATGGGTCGAAGACTTTGCTCTTGCTGATCTATGTTGTCATGGGGAGGAATGTCTTCAGGCTGAGCATTGTCTTTGTGTGGATCAGGTGCTGAGATGATAAGTTCTTCTTCAGGATGAGCTTCAGAAGGTATAATTTCTCCAGTTCCCATTAGCTTGATTGATTCACTGGCTGGAACTTCATCTAGCACATCTGGAAGTTGCTCTCTTTGTGACCCATTGGTCTCATCGAACTGCACATCCACTATTTCAACCACTTTGTAGTGAAAGAGATTGAAGACTCTGTAGGAGTGCGAACCCTTTCCATATCCAAGAATAAAGCCCTCATGTGCTTTTGGAGCAAATTTTGAGGTGTGGTGAGGGTCCTTGATCCAGCATCTTGAGCCAAATACTCTGAAGTAACTGACATTTGGCTTCTTGCCAATTAGAAGTTCATAAGATGTCTTGTTCAGAAGCTTGTGAAGATAGACACGGTTGATTGTATGGCATGCAGTGTCAATGGCTTCAGTCTAGAATTTTCTTGGAGTCTTGTACTCATCTAACATTGTTCTGGCCATCTCAATGAGTGTTCTGTTCTTGCGTTTGACGATGCCATTCTGCTGTGGCGTGTACGGAGCTGAGAATTCATGAGTGATGCCCAATGTATCAAGATATGTGTCAAGGCCAGTGTTCTTGAATTCAGTGCCATTGTCACTTCTGATGTGCTTTATCTTGGCGCCATAATTGTTCATAGCCTGATTTGCGAAGCGTCTGAAGACATCCTGCACTTCAGTCTTGTAAAGGATTATGTGCACCCAAGTATATCTAGAGTAATCATCAACAATGACAAAGCTGTGGAGGCAAGCAGTAGTGGAAAAAGTTGAGTAGTGAGTGGGACCAAAGAGATCCATGTGAAGCAGTTCGAAGGGTTGAGTAGTGGTCATGATTGTCTTCGAAGGATGTTTTGCCCTTGTCATCTTCCCTGCTTCACAGGCACCGCATAAGTGATCTTTCTTGAACTTGACGCCCTCGATGCCTATGACATGCTTCTTCTTCGCAAGGGTGTGGAGGTTCCTCATGCCAGCATGCCCAAGCCTCCGATGCCATAGCCAACATTCTGAAGCCTTTGCAAGAAGACATACTGCAAGCTGTGGCCCTGCTGAGAAATCTACCACGTACAAATCATCTTTCCGATACCCTTCAAACACTAGAGACTTGTCAGATTCCATTAGTACCAGGCAACGATATTTTCCAAAGATTACAATCATGTTCAAATCGCAAAGCATTGAGACAGACATTAAGTTGAAGCCAAGGGATTCAACAAACATGACTTTATCCATGTGTTGATCCTTTGAGATTGCAACTCTACCTAGACCCAATACCTTACTTTTACCAGTGTCAGCAAATGTGATGTGGCTCTTGTCAGATGGACGTAAGGTTGAGTCCATAAAGAGACTTCTTTTGCTAGTCATGTGATTTGTACACCCACTGTCAATAATCCATTCTGATGACTCTGAAGTTGCTGGTGTCGTACCCTAGAGTGCAGTTAGGGGGATAGGCTTCACGAAGAGTATTGTGAAGCAAAAACATTTGACGAACCAGTGGGTTATGAAAACTTAGATCCAAGTTAGGACAAGTAGGGAGAGTAGCATGCGATTCAGGTACGAAATACATAGTGATGCCATTCGGGCATTTGATCTTGCGCCCCACAAGATTTTTAAGGTCCCCAGCAATAGCGTCAGAAGATTTTGGTTTTTTGCTGGAGACCTTTCCCTGCAAAAGAGAGTTAAGCTTTCTTAACCACCCACATCTTCAAGGTGGCTTAGAAGCAATAAGTCTAAGTGCAGCATCTGGGAATTTTGGCTTAGGAGCCCTGACAAACAGTCTAGCAGGTGGGCAATAGTACTCATAAGAATAGGCAGAATAGTTCTTGGTCATATGAGCATGACGGTTTGAAGAACCGCTCTCATATGCCTGAGCATGGTTTCCCTGCAAAACATTTGCATTAGTGCGACTCAGGTGAGTCCTCTGCCTGTATGAAGCCTTTGGACCATATGAAGCCTTTGGTCTGAGGTTTGTCTTCTTCATGTGAGGTGTCATGAGGACATTCACAGGAAGATTCTCCAGACACGTTTTTGGAACCCAGATCTTCTTCATAGGCGGTCCATTCCTGCAGTTAGTACCAATGTACCTGGCAAATACTTCACCATTCTGATTTTTAAATAGTTTATAGTTTGCATCAAAGGATTCATCAATGATAATCGGATCAGCACAAGTGAATCTAGATAGATTGGATGGATCTGCTGAGGATTCCTTTGCAGCAACCCATGTGGTTTTGGGGTACTGCTCAGGTTTCCAGTAAGATCCATCTACATTAATTTTCCTCACGAACCCAACACCCTCTTTCCTAGGGTTTCGGTTCAGAATCTGCTTCTTGAGGACATCACATAATGTCTGATGTCCTTTGAGACTTTTGTACATCCCTGTTTCAAGCAATGTCTTCAACCTAGCATTCTCATCAGCAATAGCAGTGGTACCCTCAGCAAAGGGGTTAGTTACTACTTCAACAGTTGAAGATATTGCAACAGCAGTAGCAGTGGAACATTCAGCAACAGAAGTAGCATTATCACGCTCAATGCATTTAAGGCATGGTGGTTCAAATCCTTCCTGAGCGGAACTGATCTGTTCGGCTCGAAGTGACTCGTTTTGCTTTTGAAGATCTTCATGATCCGCTCTCAACTTCTCAAGATCTTGCTTCTTTTGAAGATAATCATAGGAAAGCTTTTCATGAGTAGTTGAGAGAGTCTCAAGACGATCTTCGAGTTCCTGATACTTAACATGAAGATTTTTTATGTCTTCAATTAAGGATTCAGAACGAGTCATTTCAGCACCCAACAGATCATCGCTTCTGTCTAACAGTTTTTGAATATGTTCCATGGCCTTTTGTTGTTCAGTTGCGATTTTAGCAAGTGTTTTGTAGCTAGGTTTTGAATCACAATCAGAGTCATCGTCACTGGATGTTTGATAGTGAGTAGTGCGTGTGTTTACCTTGGCACCGCGTGCCATGAAGCAGTAGGTAGGAGTAGAGTCGTCCTTGTCATTGGCATCGGTGTTGGTGATGAAGTCATTGTCTTCAGTGTTGAAGATGGACTTGGCGACGTAGGCTGTAGCCAGACTCGCAATGCCAGAATCAGACTCCTCCTCAGACTCCACCTCTGCCTCCTCAGAAGCGGACTCCTCCTCTGAATCCATTTCCTTGCCAACAAACGCACGAGCCTTGCCAGTTGAGCTCTTCTTGTGTGATGAAGACTTTGAGGAAGACTTGGAAGAAGACTTTGAGTATTTCTTCTTCTTGTCGTCGGAGCCATATTCCTTGCTCTTCTTCTTCTTTCGGCTCTCATTGTCCCACTGTGGACACTCAGAGATGAAGTGTCCAGTTTTCTTGCACTTGTGACATGTTTTCTTCTTGTAGTCATGAGCAGATGCTTCATCATTCCTTGAGCTTGATCGTGAAGACTTTCTGAAGCCTTTCTTCTTGGTGAATTTCTGGAACTTCTTCACTAGCATTGCAAGTTCCCGTCCAATGTCTTCAGGATCATCAGAACAGCTGTCAGATTCATCTTCAGATGAGGACACCGCTTTTGACTTCAAGGCACGAGTTCGCCCATAGTTTGGACCGTAGATATCTCTTTTCTCAGAAAGCTGAAACTCATGTGTGTTGAGCCTCTCAAGTATGTCAGACGGATCGAGTGTCTTGAAATCTGGACGTTCTTGAATCATCAGGGCTAGGATGTCAAACGAACTGTCAAGTGATCTCAGCAGCGTCTTGACGATTTTCATGTTTGGTGATCTCAGTGGCGCCGAGGGCTTGAAGCTCATTTGTGATGTCAGTGAGCCGGTCAAATGTGTGTTGGACATTCTCATTGTCATTTCGCTTGAAGCGGTTGAGGAGATTGCGAAGAACACTGATTCTCTGATCTCTCTGGGTTGAGATGCCTTCATTGACTTTCGAGAGCCAGTCCCAGACCAGCTTGGATGTCTTCAAGGCACTCACACGGCCGTACTGTCCCTTGGTCAGATGACCACAGATGATATTCTTGGCAGTAGAGTCCAGTTGAGTGAACTTCTTGACATCAGCAGCAGTGACAACTTCTCCAGCCTTGGGTACGCCGTTTTCGACGACATACCATAGGTCGACGTCAATGGCTTCAAGATGCATGCGCGTCCTATTCTTCCAGTAGGGATATTCAGTTCCATCGAAGACGGGGCACGCAACGGAGACTTTAATTATCCCTGTAGTCGACATAGCTAAAACTCCAGGTGGTTAAACCGAATCACACAAAACAAGGGAGCACCTTGCTCTGATACCAATTGAAAGTGCGTTATATCGACTAGAGGGGGGGGGGGTGAATAGGCGATTTTTATGAAAGTCTTCAAAACGTGGAAGTTATGAAGACAAACAGAATGGACAAGCCTATCACTATGCAGCGGAAGTTAGATTACACAAGGCAAGCCATGGTCAAGTATACAATATAGTGAAAGCACAGTGACAAACAGCTTCAGTGTAATGAGGATCAGATAGGAAGAAGTTATGAAGCCAAACAAATCATACAGTTAAGTTGTGAAGACAGAAGATAAAGCAAGCATGCAATGGCTTCACAATGTGTGATGGTAAGTAAAGGGAGGTGAAGATGAAACCAGTGACACGCTGAAGACAATGATTTGTTGGACCAGTTCCTGTTGCTGTGACAACTGTACGTCTGGTTGGAGTGGCTAGGTATTTAAACCAAAGGACACACAGTCCCGGACACCCAGTCCTGAACACGCAGCTCAGGACACCCAGTCCTCACCGTTTTCTCCTTGAGCTAAGGTCACACAGACCTCGCCCAATCACTCTGGTAAGTCTTCAAGGTAGACTCCCAAACCTTCACAGACTTCGTTCACCGGCAATCCACAATTTCTCTTGGATGCTCAGAACGCGACGCCTAACCGGCTGGAGGATGCACACTCCTCAAGTGTAATAAGTCTTCAGATCACTTAGACAAGAAGACTTAAGTGATGCCCAATTACTCTGGCTCTGGGTGGTTAGGGCTTTTCTCCTCGCTAGGGATTTTCTCTCAAAGGCTTCGAGGTGGGTTGCTCTCAAACGACAAAAGCCGTGCACTGAAATCTGAGCAGCCAACCGTTTATGGTTGTAGGGGTGGACTATTTATAGCCACTTGGCAACCCGACCTGATTTGTCCGAAATGACCCTGGGTCACTATGGAACTGACACGTGTATCAATGGTCTAATTTCGAACTCACACGGCAACTTTACTTGGGCTACAAGTAAAGCTGACTTGTCTGACTCTGGACAAGATTTTCTCTCATTGTCTTCACTCGAAGACATAGGATTTGAATTAGGCATCAGTTCAGTCATCCTGACTGGTTCTCTTGGACCCCACTTAACAGTACGGTGGTTCCTATGACACAACATGAATGTAGTAAAACTACGAAGGATCTAAGTCTTCGAGTTCCATAACCTTCATGGGGAGTCTTCACATGTCATTGTCTTCAACATGAATGTCTTCATAAACCACCATTGTCTTCAATGTCTTCGTACATTTTTAGGGGTCATCTCTGGTAGCTAAACCGAATCAATGAGGGACTTCTACCTGTGTTATCCTGCAATTCTCACAAACACATTAGTCCCTCAACTAGGTTTGTCATCAATACTCCAAACCCAACTAGGGGTGGCACTAGATGCACTTACAAAGACACGTATTGATCATTGCTATTAATGATAACAAGATGGCGTCTATTCCAAAATGAATAGATCTTGTCTACATCATGTCATTGTTCTTATTGCATTACTCCGTTTCTCCATGAACTTTATACACTAGATGCATGCTGATAGCGGTCGATGTGTGGAGTAATAGTAGTAGATGCAGGCACGAGTCGGTCTACTAATCTTGGACGTGATGCCTATATATTGATCATTGCCTGGATATCGTCATAATTATTTTAGGTTCTATCAATTTCCCAATAGTAATGTGTTTACCCACCGTCTGCTATTTCTTGAGAGAAGCCACTAGCGAAATCTACGACCCCCAGGTCTATTCTTTTTTATATTTGATTTACGATCTATTATTTGCCTTTTACATCTATTTTTATGTGCTTTTATTTTTAGATCTATTATTACAAAAACCCAAAAATACCTTGTTGCATATTTTATTTGCATCTTTTATTCCACTTTTATTCGAGATCTATTTATCCAATCTATCACTATTTCCTACGCCATTAACCGTAAGAGGGATATACAACCCCTCATAAGCGTCGGGTTGCAAGTATTTGTTCTTTGTGTGAAGGTACCATTTACATAATGTTGCTTCGTTCTCCTACTGGATTGATACATTGGTTTTATAACTGAGTGAAATACCTACTGTAGCTGTGCTGCAGCATCCCTCCCTGTTTGGGGAAATACCGACGTAGTTCAAGCGACATCACTTTGCACCGATGACAACTTACTCAAAAGATCTTATTCAATCCATGGGTAGATATGGTGGACTCTTATGACAAAATCTGGGTTTAAGGGTTTTTGGATATACAAGTAGTATATCTACTTAGTATAAAATTCTGGCTAGCAAAAGATTATAATCAAACACCACATGTTAGAGGATCCATGACAATATAACTTCTATGTGAATATAAGCAAGCATAACCCATTACATTGTCTTCCTTGTTCAACATCAACCATGTGATCAAACTGAAAATAATTAATGGGGGCTCACAATCATAAAAGATTTCCAAGATAGTGTATTTATATGTGAAATCTCTCTTCCTTTACTATTCTTTCATGAATTGCATCACCGACCAATGCTATGTTTGTTAACTTACAATAAATTTTATCAATATACTTCTTATATGTGAAGTCATTACTCCCCATGGGATTAACATATGAACTTTTATTATTGCACGACTGAAACAAGAAAGTAAGGCAACAAAACTCAAACTAGTCTTTATTATATAACTCTCACACTCGATTACATAGATAGAATGACCATGAAACAAGCACTCGAAAACTACTTCATACTAAAAAAATTATTCTTCTAGATCATGAAATAATTAAGGATCGAACTAAGATAGATAATGAAGATAAAAGTGATGGTGATACAATACTGGGGCACCTCCCTCAAGCTTGGAACAAGCTAAGGGTGGTGCCCATACCCGTGTACTCAACTCTCCTTCTTCGGTGATGGTGGTGATGAAGTGGTAGGCTTGTCCTTTATGATGTTTATACCAAGATCTCCTTCAAGCTTTGGATTTCACGAAGCACATGATGAATCATGGCAGCATTCTTTTGAACTTCAGCCATGATGTGCTTATTCTTAGAGCCCCAAGGGTTTATTCATGCATCACTTTCATTTGGATGAGAGATGTCCTGGTTTTAAGGTATATGCATACAAGAAGTGCTTGAAGGAAATATGCCCTAGAGGCAATAATAAAGTGGTTATTTTATATTTCCTTATATCATGATAAATGTTTATTATTCATGCTAGAATTGTATTAACCAAAAACTTGATACATGTGTGGATACATAGACAAAACACAGTGTCCCTAGTAAGCCTCTACTAGACTAGCTCGTTAATCAAAGATGGTTAAATTTCCTAGTCATAGACATGTGTTGTCATTTGATGAGCATGATCACATCATTAGTAGAATGATGTGGTGGACAAGACCCATCTGTTAGCTTGGCATAATGATCGTTAAGTTTTATTGCTATTGCTTTCTTCATGACTTATACATATTCCTTTGACTATGAGATTATGCAACTCTCAGATACCAGAGGAATACCTTGTGTGCTATCAAACGTCACAATGTAACTGGGTGATTATAAAGATGCTCTACAGGTATCTCCGAAGGTGTTTGTTGGTTTGGCATAGACCGAGATTAGGATTTGTCACTCCGAGTATCGGAGGGGTATCTCTGGGCCCTCTCGGTAATGCACATCATAACAAGCATTGCAAGCAATGTGACTAATGAGTTAGTTGCGGGATGATGTATTACAGAATGAGTAAAGAGACTTGCCGGTAACAATATTGAACTAGGTATGAAGATACCGATGATCGAATCTCGGGCAAGTAACATACCAATGACAAAGGGAATAACATATGTTGTCATAACGGTTTGACCGATAAAGATCTTAGTAGAATATGTGGGAGCCAATGTGAGCATCCAGGTTCCCCTATTGGTTATTGAGCAGAGAGGTGTCTCGGTCATGTCTACATAGTTATCGAACCCTTAGGGTCCGCACGCTTAACATTCAATGACGATTTATATTATATGAGTTATGTGATTTGGTGACTGAATGTTGTTCGGAGTCCCGGATGAGATCACAGACATGACGAGGAGTCTGAAGTGGTCGATAGGTAAACATTCATATATAGGACGATAGTATTTGGACATTGGAAGTGTTCCAGGGGTACCGGGTACGTATTGGGTCACCGAAAGGGGTTCCGGGCAACCATCGACAAACTATATGGGCCTAATGGGCCAAGACAGGGACAGACCAGCCCCTAAGGGGCTGGTGCGCCCCCCATATGGGTTGGCCAAATTGGAGTAGAAAAGGGGAAGGAGGAAAGGAAAAACAAAATAGGATTCCCCCTTCCCCCTCTTGCCTTCCTACTCCGAATAGGAATAGGAAAGGGGGAGGCCGAATTGGTAGGACCCCAGATAGGATTCCTCCTACTTGGGGCGCCCCCTTGGCTGCCTCTCCTCCCCTCCAACCTATATATATTGTTAGCCGTGTGCGCTGCCCCCCTCCACAGTTTACGCCTCCGGTCATATTCACGCAGTGCTTAGGCGAAGCCCTGCGTGGATCACGGATAACCCACAAGTATAGGGGATCTATCATAGTCCTTTCGATAAGTAAGAGTGTCGAAGTGGGTGTGCAGAAGTGGCATGGGAGTGCGTGGGTGAGCGACTGCTGCTTGCGTGGGGCGTGCGCGTGCTCGAGTACGAGCTCATGCTCACCTCAAACATGTCGGTGACGAGGCCCCAACGCGTGTTGTCAAGCACGGCGAGGCACTAGTGAGTGTGTGTGCTCGCAAGAGTGGAAGATATAACATAAGGGCACAATATCTCAATAGCACCCTTGTCTAAAGCTTTGAATGAGACTGAATATCCAAAACCAATAACAATCCGAGTAGAAAGTCTTTCAAAACTTGATAGAAGAACCAGAGTTCATTGAAGAAGATATAAAGTCGATTACAAAGTACAAGTTTGAAATGTTGATTGAAATTGATCCTTACACTACAAAAAGACACTTCAGTGATGTTACGTGTTTGTCACAGTAGTTCACGTTTTCTGTCATGCATGTACATCCATGACAATTTTATGACAGAATCAAGATAGTCGTCCCCGTGCTGTCGTAGAAGTGTTCCATGACATTACCAATGCCCCCGGGTCTCTTCTTCATATTATTTGCCTTTGTGATCTATTTTCCTTTGCCTTTATTTTCAGATCTACTAAACCCGAAAATACAAAAATACCTTGCTTCAATTTATTCTTATTTATTTTATTTGGCGTTCGATCTATCAATATACTACAATTTATTCACGCCCGTTTTGCTTATCTTGGGCGTCGTACCCAAAAGGGATTAACAACCCCTTTTACACGTCGGGTTGCGAGTATTTGTTATTTGTGTGCAGGTGCTGTTTACGTTGTGTTGCTTAGTTCTCCTACTAGTTCGATAACCTTGGTTTCATCACTGAGGGAAATACCTACCGCCGATGTGCTGCATCATCCCTTCCTATTTGGGGAAATACCGACGTAGCTTCAAGCCGCTATCAAAAGGAATTTCTGGTGCCGTTGCCGGAAAGGATCTTCAACATCTACCGGGTTCCTAACCACAAATCTCATCTCCTCTTAATTTATATTATTTTCCATTTGCCTCTCATTTTCCTCTCCCCCACTTCACAAATATTTTCCGTTTTATTCGCCCTTTTTTCTCGTTCGCCTTTTTCTTGCCGGATATGTTTTTGTGTGCAATCTTGTTTGCCATTATTATCGTCATGGATAGTTCTTCCTCTATTGCATACACTCCCGAGAATGAGGTTCTCAACTTTAAACAAAGGGGAGGAGAAAATTTAAAAGATGCTTGGTATATAATTTGCAATGCTCATAATAGATCTATCCGTAAACAATCTACCGTTGTTCTTCTTCGTTGTTTTTATGTGGGCATCACCACTTGGTATAGATTCGTCCTTGATATGATTACCGGTGGAAATTTCTTGATGTGTCCCTCTCTTGATGCTTTTAATGCTATGGGAAATTTAGTAGGCTCACCACCTCTTATGATTAATGAAATAACTTTGACTCTGAGCATGTCATGGAAAGATTAGATGCTATTGAAAAGAAAATGCTTACGAAAGAGCATATTGAAAATTTTGATAAAAAGATGCATAATTTTGCCGCTAAGATTGGGTCAAAAGCGGGAGAAGTTATTAAGTTGTTAAAAGAAAAGGGAATCGTAATTCATGAAAGAATTGAAGAAAGCCCGTCTCGGATTGATAAACTGGAAGAAATCTTTAGTAATTTAAGCACGGCTTTTGCTTCCGCTAAAACTATTGAAAAAACTCCCGTAATTATTGGTAAGGCTACTCAAGTTACTAAGAGCAAGGGTGCAACTTCTAGTAATAGTAAAGAGGATCTTAAGATGATTAGCATTCACCCGGATTTTGTTGAAGTTATAAGAGATCCCTTTGGCAAAAATGAGTTCTTTGAAATTGTTCCTAGGAGTATTGTCATTGAAAATCTCTATTCTAAATCTTTGAAGAATTCTAAGTGTTTGATTGAAGAGTTCAACAAGGATGACAAAACTTAGATCCTTGATTTATGCCTAGCTAAGGGCGTAAAACTATAGTGCTCGTTGGGAGGCAACCCAATGAATGAAATTTATTTTTGCTTTTTGCTTTTTGTTCTTGAGTGTTTGCACAATTATGCTACTGTTATGATTGTGTTTTTTGTGTTTTAATTAGTGATTGTGCCAAGTAAAGCCTTTAGGATCTTCTTAGGTGATAGATGTTTGATCTTGCTGAAAAATCATAAAATTTTGCGCTCGCAAAAATAATTTTCATTTTTAACTGGAGAGCGATAAAATATCTATGACTTTTGTAGTAGATTAATATACAAATTTCCCAGGCCGTCCTAAGTTTTTTTTAGAGTTTTTGGAGTTACAGAAATATTCGAAATATCCAGATTGCTACAGACTGTTCTGTTTTTGACATATTCTGTTTTCTTTGCATTGTGTGCTTGTTTTGATGATTCTATGGTTTTCTTTCATGAGTTTTTGACATAGAAAAGTTGGAATACAGTATATATAATTTAAGAACAAAATATGAATTGGTTTGCTACATCACTTATAGTAGTGATTTGTTTTCTTATACTAACGGATCTCACGAAGGCTTTTGTTGAGTTTTGTGTGATTGAAGTTTTCAAGTTTTGGGTTATCTTACGATGATGAAGGAGTAAGGAGTAAGAAGAGCCTAATCTTGGGGATGCCCCGGCATCCCAAGCTATTATCCAAAAGAGAGCAAGAAACTAAGCTTGGGGATGCCCCCGAGTGGCATCCCCTCTTTCTTCTAACGACCATCGGTATTTTACTCTAAGCTATATTTTTATTCGTCACGTACTATGTGTTTTGCATGGAGCGTCTTGTATGTTTTTACTTTGTGTTTTTAGTCTTGATCCCTTGCTAGACACACCTATTAGAGAGAGCCAAAATTATGCCATGACTTGTTAGAATTGCTCTCTATGTTTCACTTAAATTTTTATGAGCTATGGATTTGCTCTAGTGCTTCACTTATATCTTTTTGAGCACGATGTGCTTTAGTATTTTTTTGAAGAAATACTCTCTTGCTTCACTTAGATTTATTTGAGAGTTAGTAAAATTTTCAAGAATTTCTCTCTTGCTTCACTTAAATTAATTTGAGAGAAATAAATATTATGTTCATGATCTTCACTTATATTTTTTTGAGCTTATAAAAAGCAACACATGAAAATTAGTTCCAAAGTGATAGATATCCAAGAAGGATATAATAAAAACTTTCATGAAGATCATTGGACAAAATAAACTTGATTCTTAGTAATAGTTTTGAGATATGATCTTGTGATATTTGAGTCATCTTGATGAGTAATTATGCTTTAGTAAGAATATTGGTGTTAAGGTTTGTGATTCCCTATGCAAGCACAAAAGTCAATAGTCATGAAATAAAATTATATCCTACTTGTGGTGCATTATTCGCTGCTAATTATGGTTAATGCTCTCTTATGATATTATTCGTTTCTTGGTTTGGTTGCTTCTCAATCTTTTGCTAGCCTTCATTTTGCACTAAGTATGATCACTACTTGTGCATCCAAAATCCTTTAAACCAGTTTCGCCACATGAGTGCACTATATGTACCTATATGCGGTATTCTTTTGCCGTTCTAAGAAAATTTGTATGTGCCATCTCTATTATTCAAAATAAATTTCTCTTTTGTGTGCTTGTACCGGGTGGCTAATATTTTCCATGCTAGATGTGTTATTCTCATGATGAGTGTTTATTCACTTGTCATTGCACGAGAGTAAGGAAAAGGTATTAGGGATGCCCAATCCCGAAATGAAAAATGAATTTAATTTATGTTTTCAAATAATAAATTCCTTGGCAAGTGTTGGTATGGAAGGCACCCGTGGATACGGTTAGCCATGGAAAGTGAAAGTATGGTGGAAAAAGGAATAAACTTTAATTTCTGTTTGGGAACCGCCTATGATATATCTAGCATGGAAAGTGTTAGGAACTCTAAGTCATTTTAGTTGGTGGGAAAGGCACATCTCTTAAAATGTTTTTATCTCTCAATTTTCGCTTTGAGCTCTGGCACCTCTACAAATCGCTTCTTCCCTCTGTGAAGGGCCTTTCGTTAACTTTATGCAATTTTTATTTTTGAATTAGAGTCTGCATCTTCTCTTATAAAGCACCAACTAGGGGGGACTATGATCGTACTTGAGCATTGGGTGCAGTTAATATGCGAGTGTGTTTCATGAAAGGATCAATGATTGAGCATGATGGGCTAGGGATAGCTTATTTTGGCGGTGATATTTTGAAAGACATGGTTGGTTGTTGATATGCTTGAGTATTTAAGTTATCATGTCAAAAGTAGACTATTGCTTTGAACGATATAAAAGTCCAAATGTCCATGCTATAAAGAAAAGAATATGAGATGACATGTTAGGCAGCATTCCACATCAAAAATCCTGTTTTTATCATTTACCTACTCGAGGACGAGCAGGAATTAAGCTTGGGGAGCTGATAAGTCTCCAATGTATCTATAATTTTTGATTGTTCCATGCTGTTATATTATTAATCTTGGATGTTTTATAATCATTTTATAGTCATTTTATATAATTTTTGGTACTAACCTATTGACATAGTGCCAAGTGCCAGTTGTTGTTTTTTTGCATGTTTTTTACATCGCAGATAATCAATACCAAATGGAGTCCAAATGCAGTGAAACGTTTTGTGGATTTTTTTGGACTAGAAGAGAACCAATGGGTCGAAGAAGCACCTGGGGGCTGCTCCAAGGGGAGCACAACCCACCAGGGCGCGCCTGGGGGCCCAGACGTGTCCTGGTGGGTTGTGCCCACATCGGGTGCCCCCCGTACCGCCTCTTTACTCTATAAATACCCAAATATTCCAGAAACCCTAGGGAGTCGACAAAAATCAATTCCGGCCGCCGTAGAGTCCAGAACCACCAGATCCAATCTAGACACTGTCACAGAGGGGTTCACCACTTCCATTGGTGCCTCTTCGATGATGCGTGAGTAGTTCTTTGTAGACCCTTGGGGTCCGTAGTTAGTAGCTAGATGGTTTCCTCTCTCTCTCTCGTTTGATTCTCAATATGATGGTATCTTGGAGATCCATATGATGTAACTCTTTTGCGGTGTATTTGTTGGGATCCGATGAACTTTGAGTTTATGATCAGATCTATCTCTTTTTATCCATGAAAGTTATTTGAGTTTCTTTGATCTCTTATATGCATGATTGCTTATAGCCTCATATTTCTTCTCTGATATTTGGGTTTTGTTGGGCCAACTTGATCCATTTATCTTGCAATGGGAAGAGGTGCTTTGTAGTGGGTTCGATCTTACGGTGCTTGATCCCAGTGACAAAAGGGGAACCGACACGTATGTATCATTGCTACTGAGGATAAAACGATGGGGTCTATTTGTACATAAATATATCTTGTCTACATCATGTCATCGTTCTTATTGCATTACACCGTTTCTCCATGAACAAAATACACTAGATGCATGCTCGATAGCGGTCGATGTGTGGAGTAATAGTAGTATATGCAGGCAAGAGTCGGTCTACTAATCTCGGACGTGATGCCTATGTAATGATCATTGCCTGGATATCCTCATGAGTATTTGAAGTTCTATCACTTTCCCAATAGTAATTTTTTCACCCACCGTTTGCTATTTTTCTCAAGAGAAGCCACTAGTGAAACTACGACCCCGGGTCTCTTCTTCATATTATTTGCCTTTGCGATCTATTTTCCTTTGCCTTTATCTTCAGATCTACTAAACCCAAAAATACAAAAATACCTTGCTGCAATTTATTCTTATTTATTTTGTTTGGCGTTCGATCTATCAATCTACTACAATTTATTGACGTCCATTTTGCCTATCTTGGGCGCCGTACCCGAAAGGGATTGACAACCCCTTTTACACGTGGGTTGCGAGTATTTGTTATTTGTGTGCAGGTGTTGTTTATGTTGTGTTGCTTGGTTCTCTTACTATTTTGATAACCTTGGTTTCATCGCTGAGGGAAATACCTACTATCGTTGTGTTGCATCATCCCTTCCTCTTCGGGGAAATACCGACATAGCTTCAAGCCGCTATCAAGATCTGATAGAGATGGATAAATGGTAAAGTGATATTTTTGGTTTATGGAATGGAAATTAAAAGATTCCAAAAGAAAGTAAATAGGAAACTAGAATTGTAGATCAGAAAATTATATGATGGAAAAATAGACCCGAGGGCCATAGGTTTCACTGGAGGCTTCTCTCAAGATAGAAGATATTACGGTGGGTGAACAAATTACTGCCGAGCAATTGATAGAAAATCCCAAAGTATGAATATATCTAAGGTAATGATCATGAATATAGGCATCACATCTATGTCAAGTAGACCAAAATGATTCTGCATCTACTACTATTACTCCACACATCTACCGCTATCCAGCATGCATCTAGAGTATTAAGTTGGTAAAGAATGGAGTAACGCCTTAAGAAAGATGACATGATGTAGAGGAATTAACTCAAAAAATATGATGAAAACCCCATCTTTTTATCCTCGATGACAACAATACAATACGTGTCGGTTCCCCTTCTGTCACTAGGATCTAGCATCACAAGATTGAACCCAAAGCTAAGAACTTCTCCCATTGCAAGGAAAACCAATCTAGTTGGCCAAACCAAATCGATAGTTCGAAGATACTTGCAAGGATATCAAATCATGCATAAAAGAATTCAGTGGAGATTCAAATAATATTCATAGATAAGCTGATCAATCCACAATTCATCGGATCTCGGCAAAACCACCACAAAAGAGTATTACATCGAATAGATCTCCAAGAACATCGAGGAGAACTTTGTATTGAGAATCGAAGAGAGAGAAGAGCCATCTAGTTACTAGCTATGGACCCGTAGGTCTGAGGTAAACTACTCACGCTTCCTCGGAGAGGCAATGGTGTTGATGTAGAAGCCCTCCATGATCGAATCCCCCTCCGGCAGGACGCTGGAAAAGGCCCCAAGATGGGATCTCATGGGTATATAAGGCCATGGCGGTGGAAAAGTGGTTTCGTGGCTCCCCTGGAAGTTTTTCGGGTATATGTGTATATATAGGAGGAAGATCTAGGTCAGGGGGTCACCGAGGGCCCCAGAAGGTTGGGGGCGCCGTACCCCCTGGGCGCGCCCTCCACCCTTGTGTCCGCCTCGTGGCTATTCTGACTTGCACTCCAAGTCTCTCGGGTGTCTTCTGGTCCAAGACAAATCACTGCAAAAGTTTTATTCCGTTTGGACTCCGTTTGGTATTCCTTTTCTGCGCTCTAAAACAAGGAAAAACAGAAACTGGCACTGGGCTCTAGGTTAATAGGTTAGTCCTAAAAATAATATAAAATAGCATATTAATTCATATAAAACATCCAAAACAGATAACATAATAGCATGGAATAATCAAAAATTATAGATACGTTGGAGACATATCAAGCATCCCCAAGCTTAATTCCTGCTCGTCCTCGAGTAGGTAAGTTTTGATGTGGAATGCTACCTAACATATTTATCCATGTAATTCTCTTTATAGTGGCATGAATGTTCAGATCTGTAAGATTCGAAACAAAATTTTATTATTGACATAAAAACAATAATACTTCAAGCATACTAACAAAATAATTATGTCTTCTCAAAATAACATGGCCAAAGAAAGCTTATCCCTATAAAATCATATAGTCTGGCTATGCTCCATCTTCATCACACAAAATATTCAAATCATGCACAACCCCGATGACAAGCCAAGCAATTGTTTAATACTTTTGATGTTCTCAAACCTTTTCAACTTTCACGCAATACATGAGCGTGAGCCATGGACATAGCACTATAGGTGGAATAGACGGTGGTTGTGGAGAAGACAAAAAGAAGCAGATAGTCTCACATCAACTAGGCGTATCATCAGGCTATGTAGATGCCCATTAATACATATCAATGTGAGTGAGTAGGGATTGTTATGCAACGGATGCACTAGAGCTATACGTTTATGAAATATCAAAACGAAAACTAAGTGGGTGTGCATCCGACTTTCTTGCTCATGAAGACCTAGGGCGTTTGAGGAAGCCCATTGTTGGAATATATAAGCCAAGTTCTATAATAAAAAATCCCACTAGTATATGAAAGTGATAACATAAGAGACTCGCTATAATGAAGATCATGGTGCTACTTTGAAGCACAAGTGTGGCAAAAAGGATAGTAACATTGTCCCTTCTCTCTTCTTCTCTCATTTTTTGGGCCTTCTCTTTTTTATTTGACCTTTCTCTTTTTTTACTCACATGGGAAAATGCTCTAATAATGAAAATCTTCACACTTCTATTTACTTACAAGTCAAGAATTACAACTCGATACTAGAACATAAATATGACTCTATGTGAATGCCTCCAGCCGTGTACCGGGATGTGCAATGAATCAAGAGCGACATGTATAAAAATGATGAATGGTGGATTTGCCACAAATATGATGTCAACTACATGATCATGCAAAGCAATATGACAATGATAATGTGTGTCATAATAAACAGAATGGTGGAAAGTTGCATGGCAATATATCTCGGAATGGCTATGGAAATGCCATAATAGGTAGGTATGGTGGCTGTTTTGAGGAAGGATACGTGGTGGGTTTATGGTACCGGCGAAAGTTGCGCGGTACTAGAGAGGCTAGCAATGGCGGAAAGGTGAGAGTGCGTATCATCCATGGACTCAATATTAGTCATAAAGAACTCACATACTTATTACAAAAATCTATTAGTCATCGAAACAAAGTACTATGCGCATGCTCCTGGGGGGATAGATTGGTAGGAAAATACCATTGCTTGTCCCTGACCGCCACTCATAAGGAAGACAATCAAAAAACATCTCATGCTCCAACTTCGTTACATAACGGTTCACCATACGTGCATGCTACAAGACTCACAAACCTCAACACAAGTAATTTTCAAATTCACAACTACTTGCTAGCATGACTCTAATATCACCATCTTCATATCTCAAAACAATCATAAGGAATCAAGCTTCTCATAGTATTCAATGCACTTTATATGAAAGTTTTTATTATATCCCTCTTGGATGCCTATCATATTAGGACTAATTTTATAACCAAAGCAAATTACCATGCCGTTCTAAAGACTCTCAAAATAATATAAGTGAAGCACAAGATTTCATCAATTTCTACAAAATAAAACCACCGCCGTGCTCTAAAAAGATATAAGTGAAGCACTAGAGCAAAATTGGCTAGCTCAAAAGATATAAGTGAAGCACATAGAGAATTCTAATAAATCACGATTCATGCGTGTCTCTCCCAAAAGATGTGTACAACAAGTATGATTGTTAATAACTAAAAATCAAAGACTCGAACCATACAACACTCTCCAAGCAAAACACATATCATGTGGTGAATAAAAATATAACCTGAAGTAAGCTTACCAATAAACGAAGACGAAAGAGGGGATGCCTTCCCGGGGCATCCCCAAGCTTAGGTTCTTTGGCCTCCCTGAATATTACCTTGGGGTGCCTTGTGCATCCCCAAGCTTAGGTTCTTGCCACTCCTTATTCCATAGTTCATCAAATCCTTATCCAAAACTGAAAACTTCAGAACACAAAACTTCAACAGAAAATCTCGTAAGCTCCGTTAGTATAAGAAAATAAATCACCACTTTTGGTGAACTCATTATTTATTTATATTGGTGTAATATCTACTATATTCCAACCTTTCCATGGTTCATACCCCCCCGATACTAGCCATAGATGCATCAAAATAAGCAAACAACACGCGAAAAACAGAATCTGTCAAAAACAGAATAGTCTGGAGCAATCTGGATATTTCTAATACTTCTATAACTGAAAAAATCCCGATAAATTAGGAAGTCCTAGATTTTTTTATTAATACTCTACAAAAATAATCAGTATTTTATCACGCTTTTGTTAAAAATGAAAACTAATCTCCTGGGCGCAAAAGTTTCTGTTTTTCAGCAGAATCAAATCAACTATCACCGTAGGCTATCCCAAAGGTCTTACTTGGCACAAACACTACTTAAAACAAAAAACCACATCTAACCAGAGGCTAGATGAAATATTTATTGCAAAACAGCAAGGAAAAATGTTGGGTTGTCTCCCAACAAGCGCTTTTCTTCAAAGCCTTTTAGCTAGGCATTGATAATTTTGATGATGCTCACATGAAAGACAAGAATTGAAGCACAAAGAGAGCATCATATAGCATGTGAAAAACACATCTAAGTCTAACATACTTACTACGCATAGGCATCTTATAGTCAAACAAATTATCAAGAAAATCAAAAACTAGCATATGCAAGGAAGAAGAAAGAGACGATAGCATTCTCAACCTAACGAGAGGTAATTTTGTAACATGGAGATTTCTACAACCATATTTTCCTCTCTCATAATAATTACAGGTGTGATCGCATTCAAACTCAACAATATAACTATCACATAAAATATTCTCTTTACGAACCACATGCATGCAAAGTTGACACTCTTCCAAAATAGTGGGATTATCATAAAATAAAGTCATGACCTCTCCGAACCCACTTTATCAAAAACTTCATAAGATTTAACATTATCCAAATATGTGGTATCTAAAGTTGACACTCTTCCAAACCCACTTTCAATATTATTGCAAACATTATTATCAATCTCATATTCATCATGGGGCTTAAATAAATTTTCAAGATCATAAGAAGAATCACCCCAATTGTGATCATTGCAACAAGTAGTGGACATAGCAAAACTAGCATCCCCAAGCTTAGGGTATTGCATATTATTAGCACAATTGACATTAATATAATTTATAATAACATGATTCAATCATGCTTTTTATTCAAAGATCTATCATGAATCACTTCATCACAATTTCCAGATTCACGAATTTCAAGCAAAACTTCATAAAGATAATCTAGTGCACAAAACTCACTAGCAATTGGTTCATCATAATTGGATCTCTTGAAAAGATTGGCAAGCGGATGAGGATCCATAAATATTAGGTTATTTGATTTTCAATAAATACACAATTATTCCAACCAAATGAGCAAACGAGCTAAAAAATACATCAAGGCAAACAAAAAGACGAACGGAAGAAGGGCGAAGAAAAGGCAAATCTTTTCGAAAATCGTTCTAGAAGTGGGGAGAGGAATACGAGAGGCGAATGGCAAATAATGTAATGCGAGGGATGAGAGTTTATGATGGGTACTTGGTATGTCTCGGCTTGGCGTAGATCTCCCCAGCAACGTCGCCATAAATTGGCAAGTTGACAGGAGATCAAATCTTGACTTGACTTGGCGTAAATTTCCCCGGCAACGGCGCCAGAAATCCTTCTTGCTACCTCTTGAGCTTGCGTTGGTTTTTCCCTTGAAGATGAAAGGGTGATGCAGCAAAGTAGCGTAAGTATTTCCCTCAGTTTTGAGGTATCAATCCAGTAGGAGACAACGCTCAAGCCACTAAATACATGCACAAACAAACACCTACCTTGCACCCAACGCGATAAAGGGGTTGTCAATCCCTTCATGGTTATTTGCAACGTGAGATCTGATAGAGATGGATAAACGGTAAAGTAATATTTTTTGGTATTTTTGGTTTATGGAACAGAAAGTAAAAGATTGCAAAATAAAGTAAATAGGAAACTAGAATTGTAGATCGGGAACTTATATGATGGAAAAATAGACCCATGGGCCATAGGTTTCACTAGAGGCTTCTCTCAAGATAGAAGATATTACATTGGGTGAACAAATTGCTGCCGAGCAATTGATAGAAAAGCACAAAGTTATGACGATATCTAAGGCAGTGATCATGAATATAGGCATCACGTCCGTGTCAAGTAGACCGAAACGATGCTGCATCTACTACTATTACTCCACATATCGACCGCTATCCAGCATGCATCTAGAGTATTGACTTCATAAAGAACGGAGTAACGCCTTAAGCAAGATGACATGATGTAGAGGAATTAACTCAAACAATATGATGAAAAACCCATCTTTTTATCCTCGATGGCAACAATACAATACATGTCGGTTCCCCTTCTGTTACTAGGATCGAGCACCGCAAGATTGAACCAGAGCTAATCACTTCTCCCATTGCAAGAAAAACCAATCTAGTGGGCCAAACCAAATCGATAGTTCGAAGAGACTTGCAAAGATAGCAAATGATGCAGAAAAGAATTTAGAGGAGATTCAAATAATATCCATAGATAAGCTGATCATAAACCCACAATTCATCAGATCTCGGCAGACACACCGCAAAAGAGTATTACATCGAATAGATCTCCAAGAACATTGAGGAGAACTTTGTATTGAGAATCAAAGAGAGAGAAGAAGCCATCTAGATACTAGCTATGGACCCGTAGGTCTGAGGTAAACTACTCACGCTTCATCGGAGAGGCAATGGGGTTGATGTACAAGCCCTCCGTGATCGAATCCCCCTTTGGCACGGTGCCGGAAAAGGCCCCAAGATGGGATCTCATGGGTACAGAAGGTTGCGGCGGTGGAAAAGTGGTTTCGTGGCTCCCTTGGAAGTTTTTGGGGTATATGTGTATATATAGAAGGAAGGTCTAGGTCAAGGGCTCACCGAGGGGCCCACAAGGTTGGGGGTGCGACCTCCAGCGTTATGGCCGCCTCGTGGCTCTTATGACTTGCACTCCAAGTCTCTCGGGTGTTTTCTGGTCCAAGAAAAATCATCGCGAAAGTTTTATTCCGTTTGGACTCCGTTTGGTATTCCTTTTATACGAAACTCTAAAACAAGGAAAAAAACAGAATCTGGCACTGGGCTCTAGGTTAATAGGTTAGTCCCAAAAATCATATAAAATAGCATATTAATGCATATAAAAAAACCAAAACAGATAATATAATAGCATGGAACAATAAAAAATTATAGATATGTTGGAGACGTATCACTTCTACATCAACCTTGCTAGCCTTCCGATGATGTGTGAGTAGTTTTCCATAAACCTACGGGTCCAAAGCTAGTAGCGAGATAGCTTCTTCTCTCTCTTTGATCTTCAATACAATGTTCTCCTCGATGTTTTGGAGATCTATTCGATGTAATCTTCTTTTGCGGTGTGTTTGATGAGATCCGATGAAATGTGGGTTTATGATCAGATTATGTATGAATATTATTTGAGTCTTCTCTCAACTCTTTTATGCATGATTAAGATAGCTTTGTATTTCTCTATGGTCTATTGATTTTGTTTGGCCAACTAGATAGATTTTTCTTTCAATGGGAGAGGTGTTTTGTAATGGGTTCAATCTTGCGGTGCTTATTCCCAGTGACAAAAGGGGATATGACACATATTTTTATTGCTGCCATTAAGGATAAAAATATGGGGTTTGTTCTTATTGATTGGATCTATCCCTCTACATAATGTCATCTTGCTTAAGCCGTTACTCCGTTCTTGTTAACTTAATACACTAGATGCATGCTGGATAGTGGTCGATGTGTGGAGTAACAGTAGTAGATGCATGCAGGATTAAGTTTACTTGTCGCGGACATGATGCCTATATTCATGATCATTGCCTTAAATATCATCATAACTATGTTCTTTTCTATCAAATGCTCAACAGTAAATTGTTTACCCATCGTATGCTTTCTTTCAAGAGAGAAGCCTCTAGTGAAAACTATGGCCCCTGGGTCTATTTCTATCATATTATTTTCAGATCTGCAAAATAAAAAACCCAAAAATACCTAGATGCGACTCATTTACCTTTATCTTATTTTGCACTTCTATTTATCTTTGATATCTATCTCTATCAGATCTCACCCTTGCAAGTAACCGTGAAGGGATTGAAAACCCCTTTATCGCATTGGGTACAAGTATTTGTTTGTTTGTGCAGGTGCTATCATTGGAGACTTGTGTTTTCCTCCTACTGGATTGATACCATGGTTCTTAATTGAGGGAAATATTTATATCTACTTTGCTGCATCACCCTTTCCTCTTTAAGGGAAAAATCAATGCAAGCTTAAGAAGTAGCAGGAAGAATTTCTGCCGCCGTTGTCGGGGAGGTTCTTCATCAAGCCTACCAAGTACCAATCATAAACTCTCATCTCTTGCATTTATATTATTACCCATTTGCCTCTCATTTTCATCTCCCCCACTTCTAAAACGTTTTCGGAAAAACATAAAAATATTTGCCTTCTTCTTGTTTGCCTTTATGTCTTACTTGGTTTGTTTTCTTGGTATAATTGCATGTTTATTGTAAATCAAAAAGCAAAAGATTTATGGATCCTCATCCACTTGATAATCTTTTTAAAAGATCCAATTGTGATGAACCAATTGCTAGTGAGTTATGTGCACTGGATTATCTTTATGAAGATTTGCTTGAAATTCGTGAATTTGAAAATTGTGATTAAGTGCTAAAAGAAGAAATTTATGAAGTGATTCACCATAGATCTTTTAATGAAAAGCATGATTGCAATGATGTTATTATAAATTCTATTAATGTTAGTTGTGCTAATAATATGCATAACCCTTGGCTAGGGGATGCTAATTTGTTATGTTCACTACCTATTGCAATGATCATGATTGGGGTGATTCATCTTATGATCTTGAAAATTTATTTAAGCCTCATGATGTATATGTTTGCAATAATATTGAAAGTGGGTTTGGAAGAGTGTCAACTTTAGATAAAAGTAATCCCACATATTTGGAGAGTGTTAAATCTCATGAAATCTTTGATAAAAGTGGTTTTGGAGAGGTCATGACTTTCGTTGATGCTAATCCCACTACCTTGGAAGATTATAAGACTTTTGTGCATGTGGATTATGTAGATAAAAATATATATGATAGCTATAATTTTGAATTTTAATATGATCCCACATGTAAATATTATGAGAGAGGAATATATGGTTGTCGGAATCTTGATGTGATGAAATCACCTCTCCTTGCATTGAAATTATTAATGCTTCCTTCCTCCTATTTGCATATGCTAGAAATTGCTTGTCTTAATTAAAAAAATTCCCTATAAAATTCCCATGCATACGAAGTATGTTAGACTTAAACTTGTTTTTCACATGCTATATGATGCCCTCTTTGTGCTTCAATTCTTGTCTTTCATGCAGGCATCATTAAATTATCAATGCCTAGCTAATAGTCTTTCAAGAAAGGCGCTTGTTGGGAGACAACCCAATATTTTTATTTTCTGTTTTTATGAGTTTATGCAATTATACTTTGGTTATGATTGTGTTTTAGTATTTTAATTAGTTTTTGTGCCAAGTAAGGCCTTTGGGATGACTTGGAATATTGTTGATTTGATTTTGTGCGAAAACAGAAACTTTTGTGCCCAGAAACAGAATTTATCTGGTCTGCTGGAACGCGATAAATTCTTGAATTTTCTAAAGTTTATTTATGTACAAATTCCCCACATTGTGCTAATGTTTCAGAATTGTTGGAGTTGCAGAAGTCTGGGTAAAGTCCAGATAACTACAGACTGTTCTGTTTTTGACAGATTCTGTTTTCATTGTGTTGTTTGCTTATTTTGATGAATGTATGGGCTGTACTGGGGGGTATGAACCATGGTGAAATTTGAATAAAGTATATATAATGCAAATATAAATTTGATTGAGTTCACAATAGTACCTAAAGGTGGTGATTTGCTTTATTATACTGACAGATCTCACGAGTTTTCTGTTGAGTTTTGTGTTGTGAAGTTTTCAAGTTTGGGTGAAGTTTTGATGGACCACCGAGTAAGGAGTGGCAAGAGCCTAATTTTGGGGATTCCCAAGGCACCCCACGGTAATATTCAAGGACAACCACTGGTGCGTGTCGGTCCTAAACAAACGATTTTTCTACTCCTTTCCGTGACGGCATTTGGAACCGTCGCCAAGTGAGTGAGTGTGATAGGGTGTCCTTCCCACACGACCCAGAAATCGTTGGGGATAGGACCTCCTAGGACCCAGGCTGGGGCCTTGTGCGATCGGGCGAGGCATCGAAACCCAATCATTTCCGTAGGTATGTACATCCCACATGGCGAACCCCAGAAATCATATCCGTAGGTATGTACATCCCACACGGCGAGTCCCAGAAATCATTTCCGTAGTTATGTACATCCCACATGGTGAATCCCAGAAAAACATTTCCGTTCGTATGTATATCACACACAGTCAATCCAAGGAATACATTTCCGTTCTTATGTACATCCCACACAGTCAATCCAGGGAAATCGTTTCCGTTCGGATGTACATCCCAGAGGGTTTTATGTATACATTCGTGTGTGAAAGGTGTAACTATCACACACACTCTACCTTGATTAACTGTTTGCTTTCATTAACTACATCACACACGATTTGATGTAGAAAACTGTGTGGCATCGGGCTATCCATCGCAAGTGCTTTTGACTGCTAGAACCGTTTGCAAAGGTCCATGACCGTATGTTCTATTTTTATTTTGCCTGTAATTTATTATTCTAATTGGAAATTTTGAAATACGAAACATGCAATTCAAATTCTCAGCATAATGGTTCAACAACGAATCCATAAATAAAATTTCTAGTACAATATGTTTAGTAATTATAGGATTAGGCAGCAATTAACTATGATGAACCACAATATTTAAAGGCAGTAAAGGTGAAGAGACAAGTGTAAATCATTTTGACCACCGACGGTGTAGAAGAAGCGGAATGCCCATAATGTGCCTTCCTGCATGCCATAGGCACGAACCACTTTTGTCCAACCCCTTGTGACGATCGCTCGCCCATCCTTCACCGCCTTCAGGAAGACTTCTAGAGCATTATCATGGTAGCATCAATTATATACTTTAACCTTAGTTGCCTCCACTCCGGTCATGTAGTTTGCAAGGTAATCATTAGTAAATAGCTTCGGAAACCACTGAAAAGAGAAAATATCAGATACTGAGGTCTAATAGAGTAACTTGTTGTGGGCAGGGGGAAAAGGCAACACATTACTTACCTTCCTAAAGTTCACTGTTGTCTTCGACAAAGTGTAAATAAAGAGCTTAATTCCAATCACCCGTTTCTTTCGCCTAACAATCTTTCTTAGTTTCCTCACTTGACGCTTGTTCATGAATATCTCATTGCCCCATACGCAAAAGGGATCAAAAAATGGATCAGTACCCCTCATATATGTACCTACAAGCAACCAGTAAATGTTAGAAGCTAAACTGAGATTGCACAAATGATGTAAAATACAACTACCTATGTTCCTAAGTACAAGTATTTTTTTTGAGATTTCAATATGAACTACATATGGATGTATATAGAATCATAGATATAGTTTAGATTAGAATCTAGATTCACTCATTTTGCTCCTTATGTAGTCTATATTGGAATCTCTAAAAATAGTTATATTTTGGAATAGATGGTGTATAAGACATGGGATGCAGCTAACCTCGAAGGCAAACAACAACATCGCCCATTGTAGCCATGTGTAAGTACATGGAAAGCCAATGTTAACTACAACAGGGTTAACATCCACCAAAAGTAGCAAATGGTAATAAAACGGCATCAGTTGTAGTGATATCTTCATTTCAAAAGAGTAGCACAGTAGCAAAGGGACGAATTAAAAAATGGATACAACTGTTAATTGCAATAGGCTTAACAACATCCTAGTTCATGTTTTGTAAGTTTCTAATACAACTCTTTAAAAATGGATACAACTGTTAATTGCAACAGGCTTAATGGCCATTGAAATTGGTACTAATAAAAATGTAATTGGCAAAGTTAAACATCACATGGCTGGTACTGCCAGAGCAGATAATGGCCTAGTTGTCTATAAAAAGGTAGGGGAAATAGGTCAAACGTGTTTGTCATGTTTACTACAACATGCTTAATACATCGACAGTACAAAACATAGCCATTAAATGCAACTGGTATTGGTAAGATTGAACTGGTGGGTACATACTTGGTAAGTCCCGAGAGGTAGTTGCTGGGGCACTTCATCTTGGCCAGAGCCTGCCTAAAGTCAGCGGCAGCGGAGGCGAGCTGTTCCTCCGGGTCGAAGCATGGATCAGTGACACTAACATGTGTACCTACAGGCAACCAGTAAATGGTAGAAGTCAAACTGCAATTGCACAAATGATGTGAAATACTGTAAGACATGGGATGCAGCTAACCTTGATGGCAAACAACAGCATTGGTCGTTATGACCCTGCATAAGTACATGGACAAGCATGTTAAGTACAACAGGGTTAGCATCCACCAAAAAAGCAAATGGGGCAGCATCTCTAGTATATCTTCATTGCAGAGAGTAGCATGGTAGCAAATGGACAGATTAAAAAATGGATACAACTGTTAATTGCAACAGGCATAACAACATCCTAAGTCATGTTTTGTAAGTTTATAGCCATTGAAATGCAACTGTTTTAAAATGGATTCAACTGTTAATTGCAGCAAGCTTAATAGACATTGAAACCAGTACTGATAAAAATGCAATTGGTATAGTTAAACATCACAAGGCAGGTGCTGCCATAGCAGAGAATGGCCCAGATGTCTATAAAAAGGTAGGGGGAGTAGCAAAAACATGTTAGGCATGTTTACTAGAACATGCTTAATACATCAACCGTACAGAACATAGCCATTAATTGCAACTGGTATTGGTAAGATTGAACTGGTGAGTACATACTTGGTAAGTCCTAAGAGGTTGTTGCTGGGGCACTTCATCTTGGCCAGAGCTCGCCCAAAGTTAGCGACGGCGGAGGCGAGCTGTTCCTCCGGGTTGAAGCCACTAGTAGAAAAAGGGTCAAACGTGAAGCACATTAGTGCCGGTTTGTATTTGAGCCGGCACTGATGTATACATTAGTGCCGGTTCCAATGGCTAGCCGGGCCGCTTTCATTAGTACCGGTTCATGGCGAACCTTTAGCACCGGTTCGTGCCACGAACCGGTACTAATGAGAGTGGTGGCAGGATGTTGTCAGAATGGGGCCCCTCCAGCCCCTTTAGTACCGGTTCTTGGCACGAACCGGTACTAAAGGTCGTCCTACATAGACCCTTCGTCCACCCGAGCTCGCTCTGTTCTTCCCCTTTCCCCTCTCCTCTCAGTTCTTCCCCTCTTCCTCTCGAGCTCATCACACATTTTGCCCAAAAATTGTCAAGATTTGAATGCCCCCATCCATTCAAATGATCACAAAGGTTAGCAACTTTGTCCTTTCATCTCTTATTGCTAGATTAGCTCCTGCAATGCTTTATATAGTGATTAATTTGCGAGTTTAATAATTTGGGAGGATATATATATATATATGTCCTAGTATTTTATTTATATGCAATTTGAAGTCAAAAATAACACTTAGTTTGCATATGAAGGTGTGGTTTACTTAGTGCCTTCTAAATCTCCATCGTAGCCACCATCGATCGCCCGCACCGTCCCATCGCCGGCACCACCTTGTGGTGAGCCTCTTGTTCATGAAATTTTATATAAAAATTGATGTTTGTGTGATTTGGATATATAGTTACTCGTATAATTATCTTACCCGTATGTTGTTTGTTATACATATAGTGCCATGGTTTTGATATCCGTCCCCGTCGGCCCTAGTCCTTGTTATGATTCGGATGTGGTATGTATATTCTCTTTTAAAACTAGTTGCATTTTGTGTTTATGACAAATTATGCCCATCAAGTTGACATAGAATTTTTTTCTAGGAGGTATGTGAACCGGAAATTTCAACCGACCCTATTGCTGAGAGGTTAAATTTAGTTGAAAGAGAAAATGAGTACTTGAAAGAAAAGTTGAAAAGAATTGAGGGGGAGAAGATGGAATTGGAGTTGCATGTTGCCGATGTCATCGATGATCACAAGATCAAGATGGAGATAATGCGCTTGAAGATTAGAAAGATTAGAAAATATGCCATCGATAGTGAGGCTTGGTATCATTATGCTGTTGGATCCATTGTTACCTTAGTTGCGATCTTGATCGTATTTGTTGTTGCATTTAAATGCTTTAGCTAGAGAGTTATTTGTTTGTTGCATTTAAGTGTTGTATGAACTTTATGTATGAACTTGTATTAATTTGGTCTATTCGGTGTTGTGTAATGAAGATGAGCCGGCAATGGATGTACGATGACCGATGCTCTCCCCAGTTCGTTGAGGGCGTGCATACTTTTCTGCTTGCGGCTGAGGAAAACAAGCGGGCGGATGGTTTTATGCCTTGTCCATGTGCTCGCTGTAACAATGGTAACAATTACTCTACGTCAAGAACCATTCACATCCACCTGTTTAAGTCCGGTTTCATGCCCCATTATAATGTTTGGACCAAGCACGAAGAAAGAGGGGTTATGATGGAAGACAATGAAGAAGAAGAGGATGACGACAGCTATCCTAGCCATGGGTTCCCTGAATACGATGATACAACAATGGGGGAAGAAGCTAAGCCGGTAATGCGGGAAGAAGCTGAAGAAGAGGCATCAGATGAGCCCGTTGATGATCTAGGTCGGGCCATTGCCGATGCAAAGAGAAACTGCGCAAGTGATTTGGAGAAGAAGAAGTTGCAGCGCATGTTAGAGGATCAAAAAAAATTGTTGTACCCGAATTGCGTAGGTGACAAGAAAAAGCTGGGCACCACACTGGAATTGCTGCAATGGAAGGCAGAGAATGGTGTATCTGACAAGGGATTTGGAAAGTTGCTTGTAATGATAAAGGATATGCTTCCAAAGGACAACGAATTGCCCGAGAGTACGTACGAAGCAAAGAAGGCTGTCTGCCCTCTAGGGTTAGAGGTGCAGAAGATACATGCATGCCCTAATGATTGCATCCTCTACCGCGGTGAGTACGAGGATTTGAACGCTTGCCCGATATGTGGTGCATTGCGCTATTAGATCAGGCGCCCCAGGAAGAAGATTCCTGCCAAGGTGATGTGGTATGCTCCTATAATACCACGGTTGAAACATTTGTTCCAAAACAAAGAGCATGCCAAGGCGATGCGATGGCACAGAGAAGACCGTAAGAAAGACGGAAAGTTGAGAGTACCCACTGACGGGTCGCAGTGGAGAAAAATCAAAAGAAAGTATGGGAAGGAGTTTGCAGATGACGCAAGGAGCATATGGTTTGGTCTAAGCGCAGATGGCATTAATCCTTTTGGGGAGCAGAGCAGCAACCATAGCACCTGGCCTGTGACTCTATGTTTGTATAACCTTCCTCCTTGGTTGTGCATGAAGCGGAAGTTCATTATGATGCCAGTGCTCATCCAAGGCCCTAAGCAACCCGACAACGACATTGATGTGTACCTAAGGCCATTAGTTGAAGAACTCTTACAACTGTGGAATGGAACAGGTGTACGTGCGTGGGATGAGCACATGGGGGAAGAATTTGACCTAAAGGCATTGCTGTTCGTGACCATCAATGATTGGCCTGCTCTCAGTAACCTTTCAGGACAGACAAACAAGGGATACCGTGCATGCACGCACTATTTGGACGATACCGAGAGTATATATTTGGCTAATAAGAATGTGTACCTGGGACATCGTCGATTTCTTCCGAGCAGGAATCCCATAAGAAAGAAAGGCAAGCATTTTAAAGGTGAGGCGGATCACCGGATGAAGCCTCGCCACCGTACTGGTGCTGATGTACATGATATGGTCAAGGATTTGAAGGTGGTCTTTGGAAAGGGTCCTGGTGGACAACCTGTTCCGAATGACGCTGACGGACACGCACCCATGTGGAAGAAGAAATCTATATTTTGGGACCTGCCCTATTGGAAAGACCTCGAGGTCCGCTCCGCAATCGACGTGATGCACGTGACGAAGAATCTTTGTGTGACCCTGCTTGGCTTCTTGGGCATGTATGGGAAGACAAAAGATACACCTGAGGCACGGGAGGACCAGCAACGTATGCATAGAAAAGACGACATACATCAGGGTCATGCAAGCTACGCTCTTACCAAAGAAGAGAAGGAAATCTTCTTTGAATGCCTGCTCAGTATTAAGGTACCGTCTGGCTTCTCGTCGAATATAAAGGGAATAATAAACATGGCAGAGAAAAAGTTCCAGAACCTAAAGTCTCATGACTGCCACGTGATTATCACGCAACTGCTTCTGGTTGCATTGAGGGGGTTTCTATCGGAAAACGTTCAATTAGCCATTGTGAAGCTATGTGCATTTCTCAATGCAATCTCTCAGAAGGTAATCGATCCAAAAATCATACCAAGGTTACAGAATGATTTGGTGCAATGTCTTGTCAGTTTTGAGTTGGTGTTCCCACCATCCTTCTTCAACATCATGAAACACGTCCTAGTTCACCTATGCGAAGAGATTAACGTTTTGGGTCCTGTATTTCTACACAATATGTTCCCCTTTGAGAGGTTAATGGGAGTCTTAAAGAAATATGTTCATAACCGTGCTAGGCCAGAAGGAAGCATCTCCAAGGGCCGTCAAAATGAGGAGGTCATTGAGTTTTGTATTGACTTTATTCCTGACCTTAAGCCGATTGGTGTTCCTAAATCGCGGCATAAGGGCAGACTGGATGGAAAAGGCACGCTAGGAGGGGAACAAATAATATGTATGGACGGACATTCTCTCACTGAAGCACACTACACAGTTCTACAGAATTCCTCCTTGGTGGCTCCATATATGGATGAACACAAGAATTTGCTACGCTCCAAACACCCGAAGCGGTCTGATGACTGGATTACACGTGAACAAACCAGGAGTTTCGCCAGCTGGTTGCAAGCACGTACCATGCATGACACCTCTATTGAAGATGACCTGTACTTGCTGTCCCAGTTACCATCTTCGAATATAATGACTTTCAAAGGGTACGAGATAAATGGTAATACATTTTACACGATCGCCCAAGATAAGAAGAGCACCAACCAAAACAGTGGTGTCCGCTTTGATGCAGAAACCAAGACGGGAAAGGAAACATATTATGGTTATATACAGGACATATGGGAACTTGACTATCGACGTGGTTTGAAGGTCCCTTTGTTTTGGTGCAAATGGGTCAATATGACACGAGGCGGGGTAACGGAAGACCCGTAGTACGGAATGACAATAGTGGATCTCAACAATCTTGCGTATGCAGACGAACCATTCGTCCTAGCCAATGATGTGGAACAGGTTTTCTATGTGAAGGACATGTCTACCAAGCCAAGAAAAAGAAAAGATAAGGAAGCGAATGCATCGTACGATGAGCCAAAGCGGCACATAGTTCTTTCTGGGAAGAGAAATATCGTGGGAGTGGATGACAAGACAGACAAGTCAGAAGATTATGAAAAGTTTGATGAAATTGCTCCATTCACAGTGAATATTAACCCGAGCATCCCGTTAAATGATGAAGATTTTCCATGGCTACGACGCAAAGGGACACACGTGAAGAAAAAGTTTCACACCCAAAGATCTGGGATGTGATCGGCTTAACTATCATCACTTTCTTCTGTGTTTCACACCCAGGAGGGAATCTCTGTAATAGTTAGGGTAGCTAGTTATGTGTTTTGGCATTTGAAACGCGAAGAAATTTTATGTGCAAGCAAATTCTTTCATGCATTTACTGATTTTTTCAGCTAAATGACCCTGAAATTGAAAAGCATTTCAAATGAACTCAGAAAAGGATGAAAGTTGGCATGGTATCATAATTTCACCCACATAACATGTGCAAAAAAGTAGAGAGGGTTACCGCAAAAACTGGATGCACTTCGTGTACAAAATGGACAATCTGTTTCGAAGTATCAGGGTTTTAGACGAAAACTCATCCGTTACAAAGGCATTTCATTTTTTAAATAACCTAAGCATTACCAAATTGAATATAATGATAAAACACACTAATATTAAACATAAGAAAAAAGAATCACTGGAAAATGTATTTTTAAAGTTAAGTTATTCACAAACTAGTGATTCACACAAATTTCAAATAATTCAAAATTTAAACTATTCAAATTTAAAAACTACCGGCACTAACTGAAAGTTTCTAAAAACTATCAAAAATATTCACAAAGAAACTCTAAATACAACAAAAACAACTAAAAATAAATAAAACAAAATAAATAAAGCAGAAAAGAAAAAACTAAATGAAAAAAGCCCACCTACCGGGCCACAGCGGCCTGCATACGACTAGAAACCCAACCTGTTGTTGGGCCAGGATGCAGGCCCGCAAGCCCAATAGGCCCCACAGGGCAGAGTAGCAGAGATAAGCCCGGAAGGCCTGCATTTCAGAGGAGCTCGAAGGAGCAGCCGCGACTGGGTTTATAAACCAGTGCAGCTGCCCTTCGCTAGGCGAGGTGGGACTAAACTTTGCGCCCCTCGCCTGGCAGCGCACCCCCCTTTAGTACCGGTTCGTGGCACCAACCGGTACTAAAGGGGGGCCTTTAGTACTGGTTGGAGCCACCACCCGGTACTAAAGGGGGTCGCTTCCCGCCGCTTGGGCTAGCCAAAACAGACCTTTAGTACCGGTTGGTGGCTCCAACCGGTACTAAAGGTGCCTTCTATATATACAACACTTCGAAAAATTTCATTCTCCCCCTCTGTTTCTTCCCGATCGATCGACGCCGCCCCCGTCCTACGCCGCCCCCGCCGCGCGCCGTTGCCGTCGCCGCCCCCATCCTCGTCGCCGCCCTCGTCCCCGTCGCCGCCCCCTCGCCGTCGCCGCCCTCGTCTCCGTCGCCGCCCCGGACCCGTCCCCGTCCCCGTCGCGCCGTCCCCGCGTCGCCGCCCCGTCACGCCCCGGGCCGTCGCCTCGCCGTTGCCGTCGCCCCGTGTGAGCTCTCCCCCCTCTAACCCCTCTCCGATCCCTCACCCCCGGTGGCCGCCGCCCCTCCTCGAGCCCATACACACACACAAGCATGAACACACACACATGCACATTTTTCTGTTTTTAGTTATAGAAATAGTTATAAAATAGTTAGAATTGATAGAAATTTTTCTATTTTTTTGTTATAGAAATAGTTATAAAATAGTTAGAATTGTTCGAAATTTTTTCTGTTTTTTAGTTATAGAAATAGTTGTAAAAAAGTTAGAAATTTTCTGTTTTTTAGTTATAGAAATATTAGAAATGTTATACAAATTTTAATTATATATATAGAAATGTTATAATTTTTTTCTATTTTTTAGTTATAGAAATATTAGAAATGTTATAGAAATGTTAGTTATATAGCATTGTTAGAAATGTTATAGGAATGTTAGTTATATAGAAATGTTAGAAATTTTAGTTATCAAAATCCAATCATTAAAAGAATGTTACTTTTTGCATGCATATAGCTAGTATTTGTTCTCGACGATGCCCGGCCCGCATCCTCGCTGGTGACCCGTCTGCGACGACGTTCGGCTGACCCATGTCCGGGACTGGGCTCCGCCGGGCTGGCACTGGGAGGTGCTGCCTGGAGGGGCACGCCGCTTGATGAGGAACCCGGCCCCGGGTCCCGTCGTCGACCCTGATCTCGTTTGGTGGCGTTCGCGTGGGCCAGTTTCGGTGCGGAGGGAGCCAGCCCCGCCGGAGGAGGTACGTCGCCGTGTCAGGGAGGAGGACGAGCACGTCCATCGCTACATGGTTGCGTTAGAGGGCGACAGGTTCTCCAATACCTGGCAGTTTCTTCAGGGATCTCACTTCAGCTATGATCCTGTGAGGGTTCCTTCTCTTTGGGTGTCCACTGCCCGCGCCGAAGGAACCGCGAGTGTCCTAGATTCTTCTATAGTATTCGATCTTTATTAGCTACCTAGCCAATGATCTACTCGATATATAATATTCGAGACGATGTATTTGAGATTATATATTATTCGAGACGATGTATTCGAGATTATATCTATTATTCGAGACGATGTATTCGAGATTATATCTATTATTCGAGACGATGTATTCGAGATTATACTAAATTGTTTTATATTTCTTTTGGCATAGTTAAATAAAAGCTATGGCGGACAATACCGACAGAGAGAGAGAGAGATAACAGACCATGTTCGATATCATACGCGGGCCAGATGATGATCAGAATCAAGAAGATTTTGAAGGCTCCGAATTTCTAAACAACACCGGAGAGGGTGATATGATATTCGATCGCGACGACCGAGAAGATGAAGTCATGAACTACGACGAAGAACATGTTGATCCTGAAACAACAAACACCGGCGAGGTATATATATTTATATAAGCAAGAATCTGGTGATCATCGCATGTTTTAAATGAGTTGAAGATATATTAACGAATCGATCTTTCTTCTTTCAGCCATCCGGATCGAGCAAATCTCCAGGCAAAAGGACGAAACGAGGCCCGAACAAAAAGTTGAAGGAGGGCGTAAAGTACAATATCGAGGCATTCAAACCTAATGGCGAACCATTAGCACCTAAGAAGATTGCGGACAAGTTCGTTCGTCAGTGCGGAGTTCTTGTGAAGGACCAACTCCCGATCTCCCTTCAAGAATGGAGAAAGTCAGCAAATCCACGTCCAGATGTTACTTTTGTCGACGAGAATCAAAAAAATCTGCTTTGGGATACTCTCATGGAACATTTCACCCTACCAGATCATTTCACAGAAGCAGATGTGCGGAAAGTCAAGAACGCTGCTTTTAGGAAGATGGCAGTTGCATTCAAGAACCACAAGAGAATGACGTGGGAGAAGTACGTCAAGGGAGGAAGGAAGACTCCAGTATTCGAGGGGATACTAGAGAATCAAAGTGCTCATTGGGACGATTTCATGAAATTCAAGGATTCAAAATTAGCTAAGGAACGGTCGAGAATAAACAAGAAGAATGCCGAAAAAAGGATAAGTTCCATAAGCTGGGACCAGGTGGCTACGCGGTGGCAATGCCTAAGTGGGATAAGTCTGAGAAAGAGATGGAGGATGCAAGTGTCACTCCGGTTACTAAGAGATGGCCCCCCAGGTGCAGGACTTGGTTCTATGCGCATGGGGGGGAGTTGGACCCGAAGACAGGCAATGTTTCGACGAAGGCATGTCTGAACGGAGCCGACGATGCGCTACTTGTTGCAATAGAAGAGGCTCGATCGGGGGTGTTCCATCCCAACAGAGAGAACGACGAGCTTACGCGTGCCCTGGGAAATCCTGAACACCCGGGAAGAACACGAGGCAAGGGCGCTATTCCGTGGTATGAGGGGTTTTTGGACTGGAACACCGACTACAGAACCCTTGCGAGAAAGAAGATTGCGGAGGAGAAGAAGAGGAAGATGGAGGAGGAGCAGAGGAAGCGGGACTATGAACACCTTCAAGGCCTAGAAGCAAGTCAAGCGGAATTGGCAGCTAAATTCCAGCGGCAGCAGGAGCAGATCGACTCACTTAGCCAGCAAAGGGGGTCTCAGCAGCTGCAGCAGCTAGCGGATGATCCAGCATTGGATACCACCGCCCCATCCATGCCGAGAAGCAGCATGGGTTCCGCCCCGGGCGACGCAGTAGTGCTGGATAGATACCCCGTGGATGACATCACGGAGAACACTAACTGTGAGCTACACTTCAAAATGAAGAACATATCCATGAAGGTGGCGGACGCTATTGCTTTTTCAAATTCCCCCGAGGCAACCTTCCATTGCAACCCGATTCCAACGGGCTATGCTCATGTCTTGGTTGATGAGGTGGTGGACCCATATTCGGAGCTACAGCTTGACATTCCTGGAGGTGACGACGAGCACACATTGGGAGAGGCCATACATCGTGTCATCCTATGGAGAAAGGATTGCATCATCTTTCGAAGGCCACCGACACCGCGTCACTCGACTCCTCGTCGAAGTCCGTCACCGAGTCAGTAGACTACCGCTCCTCCAAGTCCACCAACGCGTGAGGCCACTCCTCCTCCTCCAAGTCCGGCAAAGTGTCAGGCCACTCCTCCTCCAAGTCTGACACAGCGTCAGACGTCCACTCCTCCTCCAAGTCCGGCACAACCTCAGGCCACTCCTCCTCCAAGTCCGGCACAGCTTCAGGCCACTCCTCCTCATCCAACTCAGCCCCGTCAGCCGTCTCCACCGCCTCAGCAATCGCAGAAGAGACACCCCGCAGCTATGGTGCGTAGCGGTACGAGTCGAGGTGATAGTACAGGAAGTACAGGCGGAGGCAAGCGATATAAATATGGTCCAAACCTCAGTACTCCTCTTCCTATGAGGGCTTACGACAGGACCGAGGAGCAAACCAATGCCATAGTGCGGGCAGAAGTCGACGCCCATTTTGGACTGAAACCGCCACCGCCGCCAAGGAAGAAAGTGCCTGTGGAAGTAGTTGACCACTTCATTCGTATGGCTCAACCATCAGCTCCTAAGCCTATTGACTCAGACTATGAGTGCCACAGCAGGAAGTTACATCGACAACGTCTATAGAAGGAGGCGAGCTCGAGCTCGAGCAAACAACAAGCAGCTGTCAAAAAATGTGGGAAAACCGTTGCCCAGCTGGGAAAACAGGCGGCGCAATCGATCCCCCCGCTTGTTGTGCCGCGAACAACACGTGACAGTACGCGCGCCCAATATTATTGTGGCCAAACGGTTTACGTTCCCGAGGTGGGCGATGTGGTAATAACCTAGGAGCATATAATGCAGGCCGAAGAACTCAAGATCACTGTTGGACAACTCCTCGAGATCGAGGACATGCCTCTGATTAGAGAGGAGGAAATAAAACGGAAATTTGTCCGGGGCCAACCTTTGGTCGAGCCAGAAGATGTCAAGAAGCTCCCAACGAGAATGTATGAATTGCATCAATGGTACATGGACATTAGCAAGAGATCCGATCGAGAGTCCCTCATGGTGTATGTCAAGAAGGATGATTACTACCATGAGAAAGTTGTGGCCGTTGAGTATTCTGAACTGTTTCAGTTATACAATCAAGACGCACTCGACAAATCTATCGTCAGTTGCTATTGTTTGTAAGTGATTTCTTTCTGTAATTTAAGTCTCAAGCTAGCGGTAGTGATCCTTTTGATCAATCATTACGTGTAATTATCCTCACTATATTCTTTTCTGTGGTATTATGCAGGATGAAGATGTATGAAATGAGATAAGGTGGACGCTATGGCATTGGGTTCATTGACCCAAACACCGTTAATGAATACACATGGAAATTAGATGCATATTATGAAAAAGAGGTAGAGGACAGCATGCTAGAGTTCTTGAAGTGCCTCAAATACAATGAAGATATACTACTTCCTTACAACTTCGAGTGAGTCACAGTTTCTTGTACTACAAATTCCCTGTTTTTTCCTACTAGCTAGCTACATGTTTTTGCTTACATATGCCCGCTTAATTAAGACATGCAAACGTGTGTGCATGCAGATTTCACTGGATCTTGTGTATCATTAAAGTTGACGCCGGAATAGTTGAAATACTGGACTCGCTACTCAAAGCAAATAGTGACTATAACATCTTGTTTGGGATAGTCAACAGGTAATTTCAATCATTATTAACTATATATCTCGGCCTATTTAGTTCGTCATTTCATGATATGAACTATTTAATAACCCCTTTATTCATTTTCTTCGTCGGCGGGCAGGGCTTGGGCAAGGTTCATCAGCGTCACGGAAGGCGAATGGAAACCAAAGCTGAAATGGTTTCGAGCGAAGGTAAGTAATTAAGTAGTACTAGCTAGCTAGCTATCTGCCATCTCTTTAATTATCATGCTTGATTAATTATTATCTGATCAAATTAAATTCCATTCTCATAATAAAGGCCCTGAAGCAGGCGCCGGGGACTGATCTGTGTGCATACTGCGTTTGCGAGAACATTCGCATGATGGCGTCCGAAAGGAGCAGATCTCAAAGACAGGAATGGGTATGTTTGTCAAAACAATATTCACAATTTTTACACCATTATCGATATCTAGTCACACAACTAATACACATGCATATTGATCTCCTTCTTAACAGTTCAAAGAGGTGCAGGACAAGCTCCTACCAACGGAGCGCGTAGAAGCACTTGAAGAGGAAATAGCGGGATTTTTGCTCGACCAGGTCATAAATCCGAAGGGAGAATACTATTACCCGCTACCGCCCCCATCGAAAAAGACATGAACCACTTCCAATTTTCATCGTGCTCCAAAGGCACCAATCAGGCTAATGCCACTGGCTCCGAAGGCAACATGCATATGTATGAGAAATTGTATATAGCTATACATGTGTGTATGTGTGAATTAATATGGTGGTTTGTGAGACATGATTGATGATATATATATGATTGGTTCTACTACAAATTCTATATTTATATATATATGATTGGTTCTACTACAAATTCTATATATATGATTGGTTCTACTACAAATTATATATATATATATATATATATATATATATATGCATGACATGTACAATGTGTAGTACCATAAAATACCCGCAAACGAAAAAGAATTAAAATGGAAAACACAAAATTAAATGAAAAAGAAATCATAAAACCAAAAACCCCCCAACATTTTAGTACCGGTTGGTGCTACCAACCGGTACTAAAGGGCTCTCGGCCCCCGGAGCTGGCTCGTGCCACGTGGTTGCCCTTTAGCACCGGTTCATGCTGAACCGGTACTAAAGGGGGGGGGGGCTTTAGTGCCGAAATTTTAGTGCCGGTTACCTAACCGGCACTAAAGGGCCTTACGAACCGGTGCTATTGCCTGGTTCTGCACTAGTGAGCGTGGATCAATGCCACTGACATGTGTACCTACAGGAAACCAGTAAATGGGTAGAAGTTAAACTGCAATTGCACAAATTATGTGAAATACTCTAAGACATGGGATGCAGCTCACCTCGACGGCAAACAAAAGCATCGGCCGTTATGACCCTGCGTAAGTACATGGACATGCATGTTAAGTCCAACAGGGTTTGCATCCACTAAAAATAGAAATGGGCAACATCTCTAGTTATATCCTGAGTCATGTATTGTATGTTTGTTGGTGGTATTGGTGAAATTGAGCTGGACATGGTAATATTTGAACATCACACAGTGTGTAGTACTGAAATAAACAAGGCACGAACATGCTTAATACATCAACCGTAAAAATCATAGCCATTGCAAGTGGTATTGGTAAGATCTAGCTGGTCAGATCTTACCTGTTAAGTCCTGGGGGGTAGTCGCCGGGGGACTTCATCTAGGCCAGAGTCTGCACCATGTCGGTGGCGGCGGCGGAGGCGAGGTGTTCCTCCGGGTCAACACACATAGCGGCCATCGCGCCATGGACCGCCATCATCTCCCGGCGGAGGGATTTGGAGGCATGAGGATGTTTCACAGGCGCCATTTAAGCAATCAGGTCGGGGACATGATAGAGATCGGTGGGTTACCTGACTGGATCCGAGCAGAACGTAGATGTGGTTGAAGCTGTGGTTGCGGCGGCAGCGGTTTGAGATGCCGGTAGGGGGAGGCGCGAGGGAGGGGATACTGAGGGGAAGGGGATGTGGTTGGAGGAATAAATTTAGAAATCGCACGGCTAATGAAAATTTTGGTGCGAAATTTGAAACTTGGGCCAGGGAAACACACAACGCAGACGAAGCTCATAAAATACTCGTGTGCGAGAAAAAAGAAAGTTGGCAGATCCCGTATCCAAAAAATGTACATGTGTACTTGATTTTTTTGGGTCAATGGTACACCTGGTTTATTAGGAAATATCGCGCAGGTAACTGGCTTATGGGTCATTAACGCAAAAAACGCAGATGGGTACAACATCGAAACCGTGTGTTTTTTGATGTTCTAATGATTAACGCAAAAAACGCACACGGGCACACATGCTAATCAACGCTCAAAGCCCTCAAAGGATGCTCTTACCGACATTGTACATTAATACTACAAACTTAAAGTACTAATAGTAATTTGCTCTAATACTACAAACTTAAACTACTTCTCACATGCTGCCATCAGGGCATGCTGGCCATACGCCGGCGTTCTCCTTCTTGGCCTTGTAGGCGGCAGCCCACCATGCTTTGATCTCTGCCAAGCTCTCCTCACCATGGCGTGCGGCCTCTTTTTTCTTGCGGCGGTGGGACTCTCTTTTCCTGAATGCTTTCTGCCTTTTCCGCTCCTTCTGTGTGGCTTTGGCCGCCTCTAGATCCACCACCCATTCGGCCATGGCAGCCTCAAAGTACACCCATGTAACTGTCTGGCCATCGGCGGCGATGAACTCGGCGCGACGAGATGCCATCACTTCCTTACCATGTGTGCGGTCGCGGGCGGTGAGGAACGCGGCGCGGCGGGATGCCATCGCTTCCTTACTAGTTACTGTGCGCTGCGGTGCCATGGACGACGCTTGAAGAGAGCTCTGGGACGGAGGGGCCGGGTGGCCATTCAGTTCGGTGGTATTCAAGAGCTCAACCACAAACGACAACGGAAATTTGGCTTCCCTTACAATTTTGCTCGTTCATTGTCGCACACGGTTCATCTCCGTCGCTTCCGGAAACAGTGTGCGCTGAGCCTATTGTGTGTTGCGATATGATTGGTCAGAACCCTAGCCACGCGGATCGCGCGTGTGCACCGTTGGATGCCCCGTGATCGAACGACAATCCACGTCCCTCACATCGCACCCGTGCACCTGTAGCTCGATTGGATTTATTTGTGCTAAATGCCTAGAAAATGCACATAATCCCCTAAATATGGTAAATGAGCTCGAAAAAAATGCCAAATTTGAACATGGTGATTTGCAGGGTGTATGTTCGTCATAGAAAAAAACTCCAGGGCAAAGAACGAAGAAAATTTGGATTCCCCTTCAATCTTGAGGATTTCCCTTTCGAAAGCATGGAACTTCCTCGCTAATGGTTCGATTTATGAAGGGCGTGCATGACAACATAAGCCAAACCTTCTCAAATTTTTACCAAGGCATGGTGAGGACATACCATGGCACCCTGCCAGGCATCATGTTTTTAAGCATTTATTTCATTTTTTCTATAGTTGAAAACCCAACAAACAGACATTTGTGGTTGACTATTGCCACACATTTCATTGAAATATCTGTCCATTCCTTGTAAAAGGCATGAGAATTTACTAAATGGCACGAGCATGGTTTTCTAGGCCGTTCTTGTGGACCCTTTCATGCATCGATTGTTTGAACTTGAATTATGTGCATTAATGCCTAGGAAATGCACATAATCCCCTAAATATGGCAAATGAACCTGGAAAAGTGCCAAATTTGAACACGGTGATTTGTAGGTTGTATGCTCATCATAGAAAAAACTCGTGGACAAAGGACAAAGGAAATTTGGACCCCCTTCAATCTTGGTGATTTCCCCCTCGAAACCATGAAACTTCCTCGGTGATGGTTCGATTTATGAAAGGTGCGCATCACGACATAAGGAAAACAATCTCCAATTTTTAGTAGGGCATGGTGAGGCCATACCATGGCACCACGCTAGGCATCTTGTTTTCTAACCATGTGTTTAATTTTATGTATAGTTGTTAACCAAGTAAACGACGCGTTTATGGTTGACTATTGCCACACATTTCCTTGAAATATCTGCCAATTCCTTGTAAAAGGCATGAGAATGTGCTAAATAACACGAGCATGGTTTTCCAGACCATTCTTGTGCATCTTTCATGCACCGATTGTTTGAATTTGAATTATGTCCACTAATGCCTAGAAAATGCACATAATCCCCCTAAATATGGTAAATGAGTCTGAGAAAATGTCAAATTTTAACACGTTGCATTTGTGGAGGTATGTTCATCATTGGAAAAAAACTAAATGACAAACTAGGATGGAAATTAGGATTCCCCTTCAATCTTGGGGATTTTCCCTCTCGAAAGCATGGAACTTCCTCCGTGATGGTTCAATTTATGAATTGCGTGCATGACGGCATAGGCCAAACGTGCTCAAATTTTTACTAGGGCATGGCGAGGTCATACCATGGCAGGTCATACCATGGCACCATGCCAGGCGTCATGTTTTTTAAGCATTTATTTCATTTTTTCTATAGTTGAAAACCCAATAAATGGACATTTGTGGTTGACTATTGCCACACATTTCATCGAAATATCTGTCCATTCCTTGTAGAAGGCATGCGAATATACTAAATGGCACGAGCATCGTTTTCTAGGCCGTTCTTGTGGAACCTTTCATGCATCGATTGTCTGAACTTGAATTATGCGCATTAATGCCTAGGAAATGCACATAATCCCCTAAATATGGCAAATGAACCTGGAAAACTGCCAAATTTGAACATGGTGATTTGCAGGTTGTATGCTCATCATAGAAAAAAAACTCGTGGACAAAGGACAAAGGAAATTTGGACCCCCTTCAATCTTGGTGATTTCCCCCTGGAAAACATGAAACTTCCTCGGATGATGGTTTGTTTTATGAAAGGCACACATCATGACATAAGGAAAACATTCTCCAATTTTTACCAGGGCATGGTGAGGCCATACCATGGCACCACACCAGGCATCATGTTTTCCAACCATGTGTTTCATTTTTTTATATAGCACGAGCATGGTTTTCCAGACCGTTCTTATGCACCTTTTTATGCACCGATTGTTCGAATTTGAATTATGTGCATAATTAATGCCTAGAAAATGCACACAATCCCCTAAATATGGTAAAAGAGTTCGGAAAAATGTCAAATTTGAACACGTTTCATTTGAGGCGGTATGTTGATCGTTGGAAAAAAACTGAATGACAAACTAGGACGGAAATTTGGATTCCCCTTCAATCTTGGCGATTTCCCTCTCGAAAGCATTGAACTTCCTTAGTGTTGGTTCGATTTATGAACGGCGTGCATGACAACATAAATCAAACCTTCTCAGCTTTTAACCAGGGCATAGTAAGGTCATACCATGGCACCATGCTAGCCATCATGTTTTTCAAGCACATATTTCATTGTTCTATTGTTGATAACCCAGTAAATGACGCGTTTGTGGTTGACTATTGCCACGCATTCCATTGAAATCTCTGCCCATTCTTTGTAAAAGGCTTGAGATATTACTAAATAACACGAGTATAGTTTTTCCAGACTGTTCTTGTGCAGCCTTTCATGCACCAATTGTTTGAATTTGAATTACGTGCATTAATGCCTACAAAATGCACATAATCCCCTAAATATTGTAAATGAACCCGGAAAAGTGTCAAATTTGAACACGGTGATTAGTAGGGTTTATGTTCATCATAGAAAAAAACTCATGGATGAAGGACAAAGGAAATTTGGATTCCCATTCAATCTCGGTGATTTACTATCGCACAAGATTCATCTATGTCGCCTCTGCGAACCGTGTGTGTTCACTCACACATGCAAAAGGAAAAGAAAACCCTCGCCCACTTCGTCCCCACTCACTCTCCGCGGACTCCTCCGCAACTCTGCACCCTAAGCTCGACGGCTCTTGGCGGCGGGTGTAGGTCGCGTTCCAAACGGCATCGGATTTCGCCTCCACCGCTTTCCGCCGCCTATCTGCACCGACATTCTAGACTCTGGTTGACTGGGGTTTTCTGTGGGATTGGGCCACGGTTTTTTCTCATGGAGAAGGTAATCAACTTAATTAGCGAAATATTCACTCATTTCTTATCGTAGTCCGTCCGTCGCTGTTAATAAACCGGCGGAAATCGTCGTGGAATCATTTTTGTTCTAGCTGATTCGTGGGTGTTCATTCATGTGTGCACAGTGCGAGCACAAATCGGTCAACTGTGGTCGTGGCCAGTTGGAAGCAAAGTTCAATCTCACCATTCTGGATGACTTCAGGGAGCGCTCGGTATGTTCAATCTCAACCTACCATGGTCGACATGGCATCAATTTGTGAACATATACCGTCTGTTGCTACATTATCTATATATTTGCATCAAATCTTTGTTACATTATCTATTTTTAATTCTATATTTTTGTACTTTGCTTGCATCTATATATGGATATGTTCTATCAATTACTCCCATATATGCATCTTGCTTGGTTATTTCAATATATCTAATTTACTACCTTAATTTTCATTTCACTACAGGAAACAGCTAATTTGCCATCAGGCTTCTACAGATGGCAAAGGCAGTATTACAGACGGCAAAGATTTTGCCGTCAGCAGGCTGATGGCAAAGTGAGTCTGCAAAGTCGAAATCGGCAAAGAATTCTTTGCCATCAGCTTTTCTTCGGGCAGACGGCAAAGATTTTGCCGTCAGCCAACTATAGATTTGCCGTCTCCATTAATATTACAGCCAACAAAGAAAGATGTCTTTTCCATCAGCAAGAATCTATCTTTGCCGTTGAGGGAGTCCTGGATTAGGGGGTCTCCAGACAGCCGGATTATATCCTTTGGCCGGACTGTTGGACTATGAAGATACAAGATTGAAGACTTCGTCTCGTGTCCGGATGGAACTCTACTTGGCGTGGAAGGCAAGCTAGGCAATACGGATATGGATATCTCCTCCTTTGTAACCGACCTTGTGTAACCCTAACCCTCTCCGGTGTCTATATAAACCGGAGGGTTTTAGTCCGTAGGACACAACAACAACAACTATGACATACAATCATACCATAGGCTAGCTTCTAGGGTTTAGCCTCTTTGATCTCGTGTTAGATCTACTCTTGTACTACCCATATCATCAATATTAATCAAGCAGGACGTAGGGTTTTACCTCCATCAAGAGGGCCCGAACCTGGGTAAAACATTGTGTCCCCTGCCTCCTGTTACCATCCGCCTTAGACGCACAGTTCGGGACTCCCTACCCGAGATCCGCCGGTTTTGACACCGACATTGGTGCTTTCATTGAGAGTTCCTCCGTGTCGTCGCCGTTAGGCTTGATGGCTCCTACTATCATCGATAGCGATGCAGTCCAGGGTGAGACTTTTCTCCCCGGATAGATCTTCGTGTTCGGCGGCTTTGCACTACGGGCCAATTCGCTTGGCCATCTGGAGCAGATTGAAAGTTACGCCCCTGGCCACCAGGTCAGGTTTGGAAGCTTAAACTACACGGCCGATATCCGTGGAGACTTGATCTTCGACGGATTCGAGCCTCTGCCTTGTGCGTCACGCGGTCACGATGAGTACGATTTAGCTCTACCATTGGACAATGTTCAGGAGATCACACAGGCAGCCGCTCTGACCCTCAATTCGGAGCCAGTTGCGCCGTCCATGGACGGGTGGATAGACCCCGCCACGGAGGCCTTACCCTCAGCAGCGATCAAGCCAAACATCGACCTTACCTTGCACGAGAGCCATGTTGTTAAAGTGCCGGATCCTTCTCCAGCCACGGACTCCGAACCGCCTGCGCCCGTTCCTATCGAATCCGATTGGGCGCCGATCATGGATTTTACCTCCGCAGATGTTTTTCAGCACTTGCCCTTTGGCGACATACTGAACTCGTTAAGGTCTCTTTCCTTGTCAGGAGGTGTTGGAAATATGCCCTAGAGGCAATAATAAAAGCATTATTATTATATTTCCTTGTTCATGATAATTGTCTTTATTCATGCTATAATTGTGTTATCTGGAAATCGTAATACATGTGTGAATAATAGACACCAACATGTCCCTAGTAAGCCTCTGGTTGACTAGCTCGTTGATCAACACATGGTCATGGTTTCCTGACTATGGACATTGGATGTCATTGATAATGAGATCACATCATTAGGAGAATGATGTGATGGACAAGACCCAATCCTAAACATAGCACAAGGTCGTATAGTTCGTTTGCTAGAGTTTTCTAATGTCAAGTATCCTTTCCTTAGACCATGAGATCGTGCAACTCCCGGATACCGTAGGAGTGCTTTGGGTGTACCAAACTTCACAACGTAACTGGGTGAATATAAAGGTAGACTACGGGTATCTCCAAAAGTGTCTGTTAGGTTGACACGGATCAAGACTGGGATTTGTCACTCCGTATGACGGAGAGGTATCACTGGGCCCACTCGGTAATGCATGATCATTATGAGCTCAAAGTGACCAAGTGTCCGGTCACGGGATCATGCATTACGGTACGAGTAAAGTGACTTGCCGGTAACAAGATTGAACAAGATATTGGGATACCGACGATCGAATCTCGGGCGAGTAACATACCGACTGGCAAAGGGAATTGTATACAGGGTTGCTTGAATCCTCGACATCATGGTTCATCCGATGAGATCATCGAGGAGCGTGTGGGAGCCAACATGGGTATCCAGATCCCGCTGTTGGTTATTGACCGGAGAGTCGTCTCGGTCATGTCTACATGTCTCCCGAACCCGTAGGGTCTACACACTTAAGGTTCGGTGACGCTAGGGTTGTAGGGATATGTATATGCAGTAACCCGAATGTTGTTCGGAGTCCCATATGAGATCCCGGACGTCATGAGGAGTTCCGGAATGGTCCGGAGGTAAAGAATTATATATAGGAAGTGCTATTTCGGCCATCGGGACAAGTTTCGGGGTCACCGGTCTTGTACCGGGACCACCGGAAGGGTCCCGGGGGTCCACCGGGTGGGGCCACCTACCCCGAGGGGCCACATGGGCTGTAGGGGGTGCGCCTTGGCCTACATGGGCCAAGGGCACCAGCCCCAAGAGGCCCATGCGCCTAGGGTTGAAGATGGGAAGAGTCCCAAAGGGGGAAGGCACCCCCTATGTGCCTTGGGGGGGGGGGGGGAGGGACTCCTCCCTTGGCCGCCGCCCCCCTAGGAGATTGGATCTCCTAGGGCCGGAGCCCCCCCTTAGGCCCCCCTATATATAGTGCGGGAAGGAGGGCCTCTCATACCACGCCTTTGGTGCGTCCCTCTCCCTCTCCAACACCTCCTCCTCCTCCATAGAGCTTGGCGAAGCCCTGCCGGAGTACTGCAAGCTCCATCACCACCACGCCGTCGTGCTGCTGCTGGAGCCATCTTCCTCAACCTCTCCTCTCACCTTGCTTGATCAAGAAGGAGGAGACGTCATCCGCTCCGTACGTGTGTTGAACGCGGAGGTGCCGTCCGTTCGGCGCTTGGTCATCGGTGATTTGGATCACGTCGTGTACGACTACCTCATCCCCGTTCTTTGAACGCTTCCGCTCGTGATCTACAAAGGTATGTAGATGCATCCGATCACTCGTTGCTAGATGAACTCATAGATGGATCTTGGTGAAACCGTAGGAAATTTTTTGTTTTTTGCAACGTTCGCCAATAGGAGGATCCTGGCCGAACTATGTTCGGCAGGACTGGGATGCGGACGACGAAGAAATTCGCGGCCCACCCACCACCCACTTAGTGGCCACTGTCGATGACTTAACCAACATGCTCGATTTTGATTCCGAAGACATCAACGGTATGGACGACGATGCCGGAGACGAAGAGGAACCACTGCCCACAGGGCACTAGACAACGACCTCATCATACGATATATACATGGTGGATACACCCAAAGAAGGCAATGGCGACGAGATAGCGAAGGATGACCCCTCCAAGAAGCAACCCAAGCGCCGACGTTAGCGGCGCCGCTCTAAGTCCCGCCAAAGCAAAAGTGGTGATACCGGCACAGGAGATAATAACACTCCAGACAGTGCCGAAGACAACAACAATCCCCTCCAGCAAGATTTAGAGCAGAAGGATGGAGGAGTCAGCCCTCCTGAGAGAGCGGCAGATGGAGAGGAGGAGGATGATAATTACATGCACCCCTTCAAAGACGAGGCAAGCCTCGGCGACGACGACGAATTCGCTGTGCCAGAGGATCCTGTCGAACAAGAGCGCTTCAAACACCGGCTTATAGGCACGGCAAATAGCCTTAAGAAAAAGCAGCAGCAGCTTCAAGCTGATTAGGTACTGCTAGCTCACAGATGGACTGAAGTCCTCGCGGCCGAGGAATATAAACTCGAGCGCCCCTCCAAGAGTTACCCAAAGTGTAGGTTGCTACCCCGACTAGAGGAAGAAGCATATGATGCGGCCGATCGGCCACCTCGTGGCGGCGATAGAGAGGCATTCCAGCCAAAAACTCAGCCTGCACCCCGACGCCATTCAAATAAAAAGGCATGGGGAGATACGCCAGACCTGAGAGACATATTGGAGGACAAAGCAAAGCATGCAAGATCGATCTACGGATCACGAGGGCACGCCACTCTGCGAGACGATAAACGTCACGCCGGATACAGTAAAAGCAAATCCGTCCGGGCCGAACACAGCGGGCAAGACCCATTCGAGCTGCGTCGCGATATAGCCCAATACAAAGGTGCCGCACACCCCTTATGCTTCACAGACGAAGTAATGGATCATCAAATCCCAGAAGGTTTCAAACCTATAAATATTGAATCATACGACGGCACAACACATCCCGCGGTATGGATCGAGGATTTCCTCCTCCACATCCACATGGCCCGCGGTGATGACTTACACGCCATCAAATACCTCCCACTAAAGCTCAAGGGACCAGCGCGACATTGACATAACAGCTTGCCAGCAGAGTCCATTAGCTGTTGGGAAGATCTGGAAGCCACATTCCTCGACAACTTTCAGGGCACTTATGTGCGGCCACCAGATGCCAATGACTTGAGCCACATAATTCAGTAGCCAGAAGAATCGGCTAGGCAATTCTGGACTCGGTTCCTAACAAAGAAAAATCAAATCATCGACTGTCCGGATGCAGAGGCCCTAGCGGATTTCAAACACAACATCCGCGACGAATGGCTAGCCCGGCACCTTGGTCAGAAAAAGCCGAAATCTATGGCAGCCCTCACGACACTCATGACCCGCTTTTGTGCGGGAGAAGACAGCTGGCTGGCTCGCAGTAATAACATGTCAAAGAATCATGGTACCTCGGATACCAAGGACGGCAATAGCAGGTCACGTCGCAACAAACATAAGCGCCACATTAACAACGATAATACCGAGGATACGACAGTCAATGCCGGATTCAAAGGCTCTAAACTCGGTCAGCGGAAAAAGCCATTCAAACAAAGTAAGTCGGGTCCATCCAGCTTGGACCGTATACTCGATCGCTCATGTCAAATACACGGCACCCCAGACAAGCCAGCCAATCACACCAACTGGGATTGTTGGGTGTTCAAGCAGGCCGTCAAGTTAATTGCCGAAAACAAGGACAAGGGGCTACATAGAGACAATGAGGAGGAACCCTGGAAGCCGCACACCGGAGGACAGAAGAGGTTTCCTCCACAAGTGCGGACGGTGAACATGATATACGCAACCCACATCCCCAAGAGGGAGCGAAAGCGTGCGCTCAGGGACGTATATGCGTTGGAGCCAGTCGCCCCAAAGTTCAACCCATGGTCCTCCTATCCGATCACTTTCGATCGCAGGGACCATCCCACTAGTATCCCTCACGGCGGATTCGCCGCACTGGTTTTGGACCCAATCATCGACGGATTTCACCTCACTCGAGTCCTTATGGATGGCGGCAATAGCCTGAACCTGCTTTATCAAGACACAGTGCACAAAATGGGTATAGACCCCTCAAGGATCAAACCCACAAAAATGACCTTTAAAGGTGTCATTCCAGGCGTAGAGGCCCATTGCACAGGCTCAATTACACTGGAAGTGGTCTTCGGATCCCCAGATAACTTCTAAAGCGAAGAGCTAATCTTCGATATAGTCCCGTTCCGCAGTGGTTATCATGCACTCCTCGGGCAAACCGCATTTGCGAGATTCAATGCGGTACCGCATTATGCATACCTCAAGCTCAAGATGCCAGGACCTCGCGGGGTTATTACAGTCAATGGAAACACAAAGTGCTCTCTCCGAATAGAGGAGCACACTGTGGCCCTCGCAGCAGAAGCGCAAAGCAGCCTCTCAAGGCAATCAACCAGTTCGGCATTTGAAGACCCGGACACCTTCAAGCGCGCTCGGAGCAATCGGCAAACAGAGCGCCTGGCGCGATCTGAGCTCACGTAGCAAGGCGGCCCCCACCCCAGTCCCAGCCAAACGGCGAAACTCGTGCCATGTGTACATAATTATGCATTAAAAATACCATGGGCACAGGTGGGGAGGGGGGCACAACTGCGGCATGCCTCAAGACGCGGCTTAAACCGCACTAGGGGCTTCCCGTTTGGTTATTTTTCTCTTTTTCAGGACCTTAATCTCTGGAAACCCTGTCTGGCAGCACTATTGCCGAACACATGATGCAACAACCCAGGAGGCAGAAAGCTACGTCACACCACGGCATTCCTAGGTGGATTACAATAACGAGCGAAATATTTGATTTCATACTATTCCTCAGCTTGCCCTTGGAAGGGAAATAGCCCTACTCTTTGCTTATCACACCATCTGTATCATTCTGCTTTAACGCACCTTTTTGCATAAACAATGCATAACATTATGACTATTATTGCATTCTTGTTATGTATGTGTGTTCAGTAATGACGCCTTGCAACCGTACACTTTGGTACGGCCAATACACCAGGGGCTTACGTACCCCACAATATGGTGTGAAAAGTCTGAACACTTTCACAAGTGCGGCACCCCGAACTCATAGCATTATATGCATCAGCTCTGAATCATGTCTTTGGTCAAATGTTGGGTTTGTCCTGCTCCTATGTTTTGGTACCTTACGTTCCACTATCGGCTAAGGTAGCGCTAGGAGAGCTACTGCGATTGTGCCCCAGTTCTGCCGGGCTTAACACCTCAGTAAGGAAAGCTAAAACTGACTGTCATGATAAGGCGAGAGACTGGTCGCTATTTGCCGAGGTTTTCGAGTCCCTAAAGACTTATGCCACTTAGAGCGAGGGGCCGGCCCTGTCCGGCTTAAAGGCGTGTATCGCGCCCCGGATCCGGCCTTCCGAATACCAGGGGCTTCGCCGAAATTTAAAATTATAGACTTCTATGGCTAAGTGAGAGTGATAAAGCATTATTAGTCCGGTTTCCTTGTTTGTTGTGCTGAGCATCTCCCTCGAAGGACCCAAACATGGGAACAAGAGTGCTCAGGTTTATCCCGAACACCCCAGCACTCGTGGCATGGGGGCAGAAGCCAAGGACTAGCCATCTCTCAGATTGGATAAACGGCCAAACAGAAGGTAATATTTTAAATTCACACAAGTGTTGCATAGCGCATATGAAACAAGTTTTCATCATACAGGATCACACGAGCAAGTTTACTCAAATATTACATCCTTTGAACATTCGTCCACCACAAGACGGACACCCTTCAGGACATCCTCATAATAAATTTCAGGGGTGCGATGCTCCTTGCCTTGCGACGGCCCTTCCTTGATCAGCTTCACAGCGTCTAGCTTGGCCCACTGCACCTTCACACGGGCGAAAGCCCGGCGTGCACCTTCGATGCAGACGGACCGCTTGACGACCTCCAGCAGTGGGCAGGCATCCACAAGCCGCCTCACCAGGCCGAAGTAGCTGTTCGGAAGGGCGTCGCCAGGCCACAGCTGGACTATAAGGCCCTTCATGGCCTGTTCGGCCGCCTTGTGTAGCTCGACTAGCTGCTTTAGATGGTCGCTCAGAGGCATCGGGTGTTCGGTCTCTGTATATTGAGACCAAAACAGCTTCTCCGTTGAGCTTCCCTCCTCGGCCTGGTAAAACTGTGCGGCATCCGACACGCTGCAGGGAAAATCTGTGAATGCTCCAGGAGAGCTCCGAATCCGGGTAAGTAATCGGTAATTTACTTTTACATGCTTGCTTTGCATATAGAATGCCTTACCCGCCGCTATTTTCTTCATCGCATCGATCTCCTTGAGGACCTTTTGGGCTTCGGCCTTGGCACTTTTTGCGCTCTCGAGGGCTGCGGCAAGCTTAGACTCTCGTGTCTTCGAGTCAAGCTCCAACGCCTCGTGCTTCGTCACGAGAGCCTGGAGCTCTTGCTGCACCTCGCCCACATGAGCCTCTTCTTTTTCCCGCTCGGTGCGCTCCTTGGCTGCTTTATCTTCGACCTTGGTTAGCGCTTGCTTCAGGGTTGCCACCTCGGTCGTGGCCCCTAGAAAAATATAAGATGATCCTGTCATTTTGCAATCGCGTCTTCTTATATATGTATACATACATATCTATAGACAGGGTATTACATACCCTTGTTCTCCTCGAGCTGCCTCTTGGCAAGGCCGAGCTCTTTCTTGGACCCCTCGAGGTCCTGTTTCAGTACGACGACCTCCGCGGTCAGTGCGGCGGATGCCAGCAGCGAGGCCTGCATACGCATATTGACATACTTATATTAGACTCCTGCGATATTATTTGATCCTCTGTTCGGCTTTTCTTTGTGAACACCGAACAAAGCATCAGGGGCTACTGTCTATGCGGTAATATTTTTCCTATATTTTAAAACACTTACTTCAAAGCCTGTTAGAAGGCTGGCATAGGCTTCAGTCAATCCGCTCTTGACGAACTGAACCTTCTGGACCACCACACTCATAATAGTACGGTGCTCCTCGTCGATGGAAGCACTGCAAAGCGCTTCCAGCAGATTGTCCGGCACCTCTGGATGGATAGAGGTCACCGGAACAGGCGTCTTTCCCCTCTTAGAAGGAGGCCGCCTGCCCGAGCCCGGAACCACTGGAGGTTCCAGCGTGGTGTTCGGCTGAGGGCCGAACTCGGAGCTCTCAGGGGCCTTGTCCCCTCGGCTCCCGAAGTCCGGGAGGCCGCCTTGAGGCGCCTCCGGGACTGTCTCCCCTCGACCCGGTGCCTCGTGAGACAGCACCTCGGCGTCGTTCGCAGGATAGGGGGAGGTGGCGGTCGGGACTGGATCGCTATCCATGTCCGACGAGCCCAGGGAGCCATCCGATGATACGTCGATTCGGGCTCGGGGCGGCCTGCATAATCATATTTCGGCATTAGGTGAAGTAGTGCGGTAAAGGAATACTACGACTTACTCTGGTATCCGAATACTTACGACTTCCCCAGGGGCTTGGCCCTAGGCAGCCACTCGTCTTCGCCGTCGGCGGCGGTGGTAGAGTAGTCTGGAAGGAGAGTTCTCCCCTTCTTGGACCCTTCGGCCTCCCCAGTTGGGGCGGCCTTCCTTTTCTTCTCTCCCCCTTCTGGAGGGGGAGCATCTTCTTCTGCCGCCTCGTCTTGGGGGGAGGATTGCACCGTAGAGTCCTCGGACGGTGAGTCCGACGACGCCTGGCATCGGGAACTCTTTCTGGTTCCCTTGGCCTTCTTGGTCTTCTCCGGCACCGTATAAGGAGCTGGAGTCAGCATCTTCACCAGAAGAGTGTCTGCTGGGCCTTCAGGCAAAGGAGCCGGACAGTCGATCTGTCCGGCTGTCTCCTGCCAGTCCTGTCAAAGGTACGAGAGTTTAGATCCCGCATGGAGTCAATCTATAAAAAATAAGTATCATGTGAAAGGTAAAGCAGCTTAACGCACTGGCTTGGCGCTTCGCGCTGAATCCGCGATCCTCAGTAATGGGAGGGGGGACCTCGGCGCTTTTGAATAGCACCCTCTAGGCATCTTCATGGGTTGTGTCGAAGAGCCTGTTCAGAGTTCGGTGCTGTGCCGGGTCGAACTCCCACAAGTAGAAGTCCCGTTGTTGGCACAGGAGGATCCGGCGGTGGAGCATGACCTGGACTATGTTGACGAGTTTGAGCTTCTTGTTCACCATGTTCTGAATACATGTTTGGAGTCCGGTCAGCTCTCCCGAACTACCCCAGGACAGGCCCTTCTCTTTCCAGGAGGTGAGCCGCGTGGGGATGCCAGATCGGAACTCGGGGGTCGCTGCCCATGCAGGGTCACGCGGCTCGGTGATGTAGAACCACCCCGATTGCCACCCCTTTATGGTTTCCACAAAGGAGCCCTCGAGCCATGTAACGTTGGGCATCTTTCCCACCATGGCGCCTCCGCACTCCGCCTGGCGGCCGCCCACAACCTTCGGCTTGACATTAAAGGTCTGCAGCCATAAGCCGAAGTGGGGCTTGATGCGGAGGAAGGCCTCACACACGACGATAAACGCCGAGATGTTGAGGATGAAGTTCGGGGCCAGATTGTGGAAATCTAGGACGTAGTAGAACATGAGCCCCCGGACGAATGGGTGGAGAGGGAATCCCAGTCCGCGGAGGAAATGGGTAAGGAACACTACCCTCTCAATGGGCCCGGGGGTGGGGACGAGATGCCCCTCATCTGGGAGCCGGTGTGCAATGTTGTCGGGCAGGTATCCGGCTCTCCTCAGCTTCTTGATGTCTCGCTCCGTGACGGAGGAGACCATCCACCTGTCTCCCGCTTTGGACATGGTTGGAGAAGGTTGAGGTGGGAAGTGCGGACTTGGGCGCTAGAGCTCGAGTGTGCGAAAACGGATGTGCAAAGGAGGAAGAAGGCGTGGATGAAAAGGTGAATCCTTATCCCTTTATATGGGCGGACGAAACTATGCGTCCCCACTAGCCTGGTAAAACTCGCTTATCCCCCAAGCAACGTAATTGATGGCGCGGTTGGGTTACCCATGCCCGTATTGATGAGAATCCCGTGATAAGGGGACACGATCTCTGCTTTGACAAGACATGTCAAAAAACTGCCTCGCGTTATGTACGGGGCTAGTTGAAGGAAACAGTTCGAATAATCACCGAGCCATGGCATAATGTCGTGTTGCCAAAACAAGTCAGCAAATTAGATTTGCCGAAATATTATTCTCTCTACAGTGGTATGTGGAACTTATTTTGCAGGGTCGGACACTATCCTTGTATTCAAGTTCTTCTGTGATGTATTCGTAGGAGGAACCCACCTTGCAATGCCGAAGACAATAGTGCGTGCCAGACTCATCGTCATTGAAAGCCTGGTTCAGGGGCTACTGAGGGAGTCCTGGATTAGGGGGTCTCTGGACAGCCGGATTATATCGTTTGGCCGGAATGTTGGACTATGAAGATATAAGATTGAAGACTTCGTCTCGTGTCCGGATGGAACTCTACTTGGCGTGGAAGGCAAGCTAGGCAATACGGATATGGATATCTCCTCCTTTGTAACCGACCTTGTGTAACCCTAACCCTCTCTGGTGTCTATATAAACCGGAGGGTTTTAGTCCGTAGGACACAACAACAACAACAACTACGACATACAATCATACCATAGGCTATCTTCTAGGGTTTAGCCTCTTTGATCTCGTGGTAGATCTACTCTTGTACTACCCATATCATCAATATTAATCAAGCAGGACGTAGGGTTTTACCTCCATCAAGAGGGCCCGAACCTGGGTAAAACATTGTGTCCCCTGCCTCCTGTTACCATCCGCCTTAGATGCACAGTTCTGGACCCCCTACCCGAGATCCGCCGGTTTTGACACCGACAGCCGTCATCCTCAAAAATTGCAGACGGCAAAGAATATTTTATATTAAAATAACCCGAACCATAGTCCAAGTGCAGAGGACAACAATTAACACCACACCACAGTATACATTAGCACTTTGTTCCAAGAATCTACGAGGAACAAGAAATTTCACAATACAAGACTACACAGAATATATATATCACTTAATGATCCAAGGAAAAAACTGCTCTATTTCATTAGATTACAAAAGAGCAATAGCTAATGTAGTAGCCCGAGATCTAGCGCGCGCAACCATCTTGAGTTTCATCTGCACGCCCGCGCCAACATGCAATCATCCATCTTGAGTTTGATCTGCACGCCCGCGCCAACCTGCAACCATCCCATGTGCCCTTGCTCGCCGGAGCAACAGCAACCAGCAGCCGCACCCCTCTCCCTTCCCCTTCCATTCTCAAAGGACAGAGCGCAATAATGGTTGCGGAGCTGTCACCGCTCCTCGAGGTGGGAGGTGGTGCAGCATCGAGGGATGGGGTCGGGGCCGACGGAGGCACGCGGGGCGGACGAGGCAGAGGCCGGCGGGGGCGACGGGGCCGGCGGCGCACAGGGCGAAGCAGAGGCCCGTGGGGCGATGGGATCGGCGGTGCCCAGGGCGAAGAAGAGGCCGGTGGGGGCGAGCCCACGAGGCCGGGGCCGGCAGACGGGGTGGTGGCGAGCGCCGGCGGGCTTGGGGGGGGGGCGATAGTGTCGGGGCCGGTAGCGCCGGGGCCGAAGGGGGAAGTGGGTGCGACTGGCGGCGAGGTGGTGGCTAGTGAGGCCGAGCGAGGTGGTGGCGGGCGCCGGCCTGCTTGATTTGGATCAAGACCAGAGAGAGAAACGAGACGGAGAGAGAGAGATCGTGGTGGGGATGTGGTACCGGTCAAGTGGATAAGAGCATCTCCAGCCGCGCCCCCAACAGACCCTCCCCAGGCGATTTTGCTGCGCTGGCGTCCAAAAAACGGCCCAGTCACGCCCCCAGAATCCAGTTTTTCGCCGGCTCAGGGCGAAACTGGTGCCGGCGAACCCAGGCCAAACCCGGCTTCTTGGGGGGCACCTGCGGCGCCGGCACAAGCAAAAAGGGCACGTGGGTCCGCCATGTCGGCGAGGCGAGCGCCTCTTCCCGCCGTTTCTTCCCGCGTTTTCCCCACTTCCCTCCCGTACTCTTCCTTCCTCCCGCAATCTCCCTCCCGCTCGCCTCCCTCTCAGCCGGCCACCATGCCACCGAAGAAGTAAGTCACCCCCCGCGCGGCGGCAACCGCGACCGCCCCCGTGGCCCAGCCGAAGGAGAGGAAGCCGAGGGCGCCGCCGACCAAGCCACCGGGCATGTCAAACACCAAGTGGAGGGCGGAAGTTCAGTGGCGGGAGGCTGTCGCCGCTGACCGGCGGAACAGGGCCATCGCCAAGAAGGCCCATGACAATGTGGCGCGCGCGGCTGCGGCTGCCTCGGCGGACCAAATCAAGGCCGAGGCGGCTCGCGCGGGGATGATGAATCCACCCGGAAGCCACGCCCAGTACGCGCCCTGGAGTCAGCAAGGCGTCGGCTCTCCGCAACCATGGGGATCGCCCTCGCCGGGCTATGCCGACGGTGACGCGCACGGTGGGTTCAATCCAAACGTCACCTTCCCCCATGGATACCCGGTCCAGCGCACGCCCTCACCCGCCTTTGCCGGCGTGCAGTACCCTCCATACAACTACTCGCCGCCCGCCTACGCTTCCTCCCCGACGCCCCCGCTACGCCGTGGCCCACTGCCCTTATCGCACCTCGACGACACCGATGAGACCGAGGCCGACATGGACGACATCATCGCGACAGGTTTGGCCGCAGCCGCCGCATCTCCTAGGTTCGTCACCCAGGACGAGCTGGTGGATCTCAGCGGTGGCATGGACGGCGAGCTTGGCTATGTACGTCTACGGCGAGGACGAGCAGGAGGAGCAGGACGAGGAGGAGGAGGAGGAGCCGACGCATGCAACAGCGAAGGCGTCTACATGCAGCCCGGCTCCAAGGCAATGGCGAACCATTGGGGGCGTATCCAGGGGGCGTGCAACAAATGGCATGGGGTCGTCGAGGAGGTCGCGGCTCTCCTGGAGAGCGGCGCCAGCGTCGAGGATCAGGTATGCCACGCCGGCCTCCCGCCTCTCTTCGCCGTGTACGCGCGCCAACTGTTTGTCCCTCCGCGCAGTTGCTGCGCATGTTCACCCTGTACCGACAGAGCAACAACGATGCCAAATTCAAGTACCTCCACGTCTACAAGCGCATTGACAAGTGCGAGAAGTGGGCGGAAGTCCGGCGCACCCTCGACAAGGCCAAGGACACCTACAAGCCGGACGCGCCGACTCCTGGCGCATCGGAAGGGCGGCCGAATGGCAACAATGTTGCCAAGAAGGGGAGATATGTCAACACGACCACCGCTCGAGTGCAGGAGTCCATCGAGCACTGCCTCGCCGACGCGTAGGCCCGGGCCGTCCTTCGTGAAGAGAAGACTAAGGCGCGGTGGTCGGCGTTGATGTCGAGCAGCGCCGTCAAGCTCAACCTGCTCCGGACGAACGTCGCCGCGAAGAAGAGAAACACCGACCTGGCTTTCCTGCTGGGCAGGGTGGACATGCTCCAGAGCACCGACGAGGCATCAAGCCGTGGTACTTGGTGGAGCACGGCCTCATCCTGAACCAGCTTCCCTCGACAAGGCCGTTGACGCCGACACCGACGCACACGCCGACACCGCCGCAAAGCCCGCGTGACGACACCCAGCACCATCGAAGCCGCACCGACGCCACCCAGTGCAGAGGCTGCTCCGTCACCACCTAGCCCGCGCATGCCAACTCCGCCGATGCCTGGGGCAGAGCCCGCCGAGTGATGCGCACGCGAACTTCTGCCGCTCCATTTTTTGTATGCCGAACTGTGGCTTGCGACCGACCGACTTGTGGCGTCTTTTGTGAGCGGGAACGACCAAGTTCAAATTTTTCGCGTCCTGGGGGCGGCGCCTGGGGGCGTGACTGGGAGCTAGGTCGCCCCTAGGGGCCGAACTAGCGCCGGTTCGCCCCCAGACTGCCCTTTTTTAACGCCCTGGGGGCCGAACGGCTGGAGATGCTCTAAGGAGAGAGCAGTGGGGGCGTGGGGCGCGTGGGTGCGTGGGGCTGGGGGTCATGTGGGGATGTGTGGCACAGATCCTGCCATGTCATCGATCCATGTGATCGATCCGTATGCTGTGTTTCTTTCTTTGCCGTCTGCATTTTTTGTTATAGACGGCAAAGTATGCTCTTTGTCGTCTGCAAAACAAGCACAGACGGCAAAGAGCTCACTTTGCCGTCTGCCAGAAAAACCACAGATGGCAAAGTATCTTTGCCGTCTGCCAAAACAAATATAGACGGCAAAGAATCTTTGCCGTCTATGTATTTTTTGCCAGACGGCAAAATGAGCTCTTTGTTGTCTGTGTTTTTTCTGTAGACGACAAAGTTTATTTTTCCATTAATTTTTCTTAGCTGTCTTGTGATGACGGCAGACCCTTTCTTTGCCGTCTTGCCCGACAAAAACTTGACGGCAAAGACGTGCTAGACGGCAAATTAGCTGTTTCCTGTAGTGTTTCAAGCAGTACATCCCTTGCTTTGCAAGAACAGGAGTAGAAGTAAATCTTGGGATTTACTTTGCTGATGACTCCCAGGATGTCATATTGACAGCGCAACATGGATTTACAATGACGGTTAGCGTAAAACTTGATAAAGATGGTCACTCCTATTTTAATGCGGACCTTTGGAGAAAAATGTCTAAGTGTTATGAACTGAAAGCTGGCATTAAAATTCTAGTGCTTGCACCACAGCCTAGTCTAATTAACATGGATGTTTACTTCCCCAACATCATCAGCCGATCAAAGTTTGATCGATGTTAGTGTCCTTTCAACTTTCTCCATGCTTTCATATTACTATTTAAGCAACCAATTGATCACTATTTAAGCAACCAATTGTGATATCATATTCTGACTCCGTTCCTAGACAGTAGAAAATTCTGTTTACCAATTTATGCGCACTATATATTCTTCTGCCATGTTCTGAATTAATAATACCTTTGAATGTTTTAAGCAGGATATGTTGGACGCATAGTGAACGATCTGTATGTTACTAAGCGTACCAAATTTCACTGGAAGGACTTGAATCATGTCATAAACTTTGTTGATAATCTGACATAGATAGCACAATGTATGAACGCTGGATTTTGGATGGGATTAATTAGACCTATGGTGCACAAAGCGTTGGTAAAAGTCGTATTTTAATGTTGATGCTCATAAACTATATATATCTTCAACGATATGTTACAATTGTTTTTTATTCTACATGTCAACAGAAATTGCCCCTGTAGCCATTCATGGATCGATTTCCCGACGTGGTCGAATTACACTTGTGCCTGCTAATAACGCCAAAGTGATTGCAAGGTACTGCATTTCCCACAAAAATGGAACCATTCAAATTAACAAGTTCTCTGTTCTCATGGCAATGCATCCATATTGGAAAATTGGAGACACTGTTCTACTCCTACTCTAACAAGGCACAAGAGGGCTCTTCCTTTTCATTGACGAGATGCCGAGTCACCGTGATCAAGCTGCTTCCACTGGATAGTTATGGTTGTTGGCCCTCAACCTCTTAAAATGTGCTAGCTGTTACTATATATGTTAAGTATGTAGATATGGAACATATGGTTGTTGGCCCTTAGCCTCTTAAAATGTGAGTTGTTACTATGTTAAGTGTGTAGATATGGACCATATGGTTGTCAAAACCGTGTTATGAAGATCCTCCTTTTGTTGAATAGTGTAACCACTATATATATGTTACTCAAATGTTGTTACCCAAGTTCATAAAATTTCATGGAAAGTATTAGTATCGTACACAGTTCATTGAGTTTAAGTGTGTGGCCGATGTCCAGAAGGCATTTGCATATTAACTGTCCATATTGCAAATTCACACACATGTTCACATAAGGAAACGTATGTGTAACATGCTAGTCATCGCACACGAGTACACGCAGACGAATCGTGTGCGATACTCCTAGACACCGCAAGCAACTAGTTTGCATTTTTCATAATTTTTTGTACACACAGAATCACACACGAAGTAACTGTATTGACTGTGTGTGTTGTAATTTCTTATCGCAAACAGTTCATCCGAGTCGGCTATTTGCCAGGTATCACACACATCTCGTTTGTGTTCTTTTGGCTCATCGCAAACAGTTCATCCATGTGAACTGTATGCTGCATATCACACACATCTTGTTAAGTTGAACAGTTTCTGTTGTGTTCCCTAATCGAAAATAGTTCGTCCGAGTTAACCGTATGCCGTATATCGCACACACATTGATATGGCTGCGCGTTTCGGTTATTCTACCTCATCGCAAATAGTTCGAATGAATTAACCGTTTGTCCTGCATCGCACACACATTGTTATGGCTGCCTGTTTCTGTTGTTTTGCCTCATCGCAGACAGTTTGAATGGATTAACTATATGCCCTGCATCGCACACGCAACTAAAATCTTAACCATTGTTTGATGCAGCAATCATCACAAACATTTTGCACATTTTGACAGGTTTTTTACACCACCGTTTGCGATTATTGCATCGCACACAGTTTTGGCAAAGGGTCTCTGATCGTAGTGTCGTGTTAGCAGTCTCCTGCAATAGTTAACCAAGCATCTAAGCTTGGGGATTCCCGGATGGCTCCCCTCTTCTGTATACAATCTATCGGTAAATCACTTGAGGCTATATTTTTATTCATCACATGATATGTGTTTTGCTTGGAGTGTCTTGTATTCTACGAGTCTTTGCTTTATTCGCTTATTAGTTTACCAAAATTATCATTGATGTACACACCTTTTGAGAGGGTGTAACATCCCAATTTTCAATTTGGATGTTATACATAGGTCATCATATGCATATCATATTTAATTTGCATTTTGGTTGTGATCCTAAAAATCTTAAGCAACTCAAGGACCTAAGGAGAGAGTTGGAGATTTCACAAATTTTCATATTTGAAATCTTTTTCAAATTTGAAAAAGAGGATCAATTTGGTTTTAATATTTTTCTCTCCAATTATTTTCAATAACAAAAATAAATGAGAGAAGATAATATGACTTCTTCAAACAAAGAGAAATATTGGAGGAGAAATTTTAAAATCAAATTTTTTGTTTATTTGTATTTTGTTTGCTATTTTATTTAAACTAGGAAAAAAATATGCATTTTTGAAAATTGCATTTTAGGCCAGAAAAAATGTTCATCTTGTCTAAATATTAGGTTTGATGGTGAAAATTGTTTCTGGTATTTTCAGATTTTATTATATTTTAATATGATTTTTCTTTCGGCCGGAATTTTATTTTAAAAAAAAATTCTTTGCCCGACCGGGCCGAAGGCCTAGCCGAGCCAGGCAGAGCCCAGGCGCCCACCGCCTCGCCCCGACCGACTCCGGGCGGAGTCCCGGTAGGACTCCTCCTCCCGGCGACCCCTCCCCAAGCCGAGTCGCTCCCCTCTTTATATAGCCACCCTCCGCCGCCCCTCCTCCTCATCGCCACTGCCGCAGCCCCTCCCCAAGCCGAGCCGCGCCGCCGCCCCGCGCCGCGCCGCCTCCCTGGATCGCCGCCGCCGGATCACGCCATTGACCCCGCCATCGTGTTGACCCGTATGAACCGAACTGCCTCCGGGTTTTTTGGTTTATTAGGTTAGGTCGTTTATTTATTTATTAGGCTAATTAGTGAACGTTCATCGCTTAGTTTCTGTTATCGAACGAATTCATTCGTTTAGTTCTGTTAGCGGACGTTCGTCCGATAGATTTTTCCTTTTAATTTGATTTTCGGCCAGGGACCTATCCGCGAATACTTTTATCACAGATTAGTCCCTGAACTTCAAACCCTCACTACTTTTTACTCGTTTGTCCAAATCCATTGAAACCAATGCCTAAATCTTTGTCTTGTTCCCCTCTTTCAAGATAATCAACTTGAATATGTTTTGCCAATTTAAAATTTGGTTTCAAGAAGATTTGAATTCGAACTTCTTTTGATTGTAGTTTGAGTTTCATAACTCCGATTCGATTGATTCTTTTTGTAAATCAAAGATCTTCAGTTGAACTTTCAGTTTGGACCTTTTCTTTTGAGTTTTAGCTTTGCATCTTATGCTTGAGTTCTTATGTATGCTATTGTTTGTTCACGGTAGAGTTTCCAGAGTGCGAGGTTTGCTACTACGAATCTCTTGGGTTTTCAGATCGTTAGCAAGGCAAGTAACACTTCAATCATATTCCTTTATTACCCAATTTTTATGGATTAGTTTCACCCTCAAACATCTCATGAGTAGGATTGTTAACATGTGGGTATTTGGGAAGTAGTTGATGAGGTAGGAACCAATTGACCTTTTATTTCAAAGCCGGGGTGTTACTACATTATGCTTATACTGCTAGGCTATGCTCATAGACGTGGTTTGGTTTTGAGAGAATTCATGAAAGATGTGAGAGTTATTATTAACTAAGGTTAACTTAAGGTGGCTATTTTAATACACATCTGGGTGGATTGGTTTGTGGGCACCTGGGGAATCCATTGTTGTCCAAGGAGATCCCGGGGAATCCGTGTGATCATCCTATGGTTCGCCACCTAGGCTCAAAGGGATCATTATGTTATTCGTGCTGGAAACTTCCATGTGCAGCCACAAGCCATTATGGGCTCTGGCATAGTTGAGTATGTTGTGTGATCTCTTTCAGTGGTAGACTAGCAGATGTAGGGGATGTAGGTGGTACGGTCTACCCGTCCTAAAGAGTTAATGCTTCTGAAAGACTGTGTCTCGGTCATCCGTTTCTCAAACATCATGTAGTGCGAGAAATTCAACGGAGGAGATCGAGTCTTGTGGGGAAAAGTGTGCAAACCTCTGTAGAGTGTACAAACTAATCTTGATTAGCCGTGTCCCCGGTTATGGACATCTCGAGTATCTGGTGCTTGAATTATTATGTTGATCTCAACACTCTACTTAATTAATTTGTTGCGTTGTTAACATTTAATTGGGATTGAGATGGGGTTACCATGCTCAATGTTATCAACAAACTTGTAGTTAAATACAATATATTCCTTTGTTGTAGGGAAAAACTAGCTTTCTGCAAATGATAACCATAGAGCCTCCACCAGCCATATATGCATGTAGTTATAGCTGTTATTTGCTCTATAGTGTTATCTTGCCAGCATATTTCATGTGCTGACCTACACAGGATGCAATGTATTATGTTGTAGAATTTTTAGACGAAGAGTAAGGTGCACTAGGTCATTGTCATGCACTCAGTTTTGCCGTGGAGTTGGATGGACTCTACTACCTTCGAAGCTTCCGCTGTTATCATATTTAGATGGCCTTAAGCCATATTATTGTAATAAGATCTCTTTTGAGACATTCGATGTAATAAGTGTGTGATTGAACTCTATTATAAATCCTCGAGTACTATGTGTTTCAGCAATACCGATCCAGGGATGACACTTGAACACAAAGACTTGACCGGTTGAGGTTGGGTCTCTATAGAGGGACACACATTAATCGTGAATTTGTTAGAATACTCTATGTGATTCACTTATATCTTTTGAGCTAGGTAGCTGCTCTAGCGCTTCACTAATATATTTTTAGAGCACAGAGGTGGTTATATTTCAAATAAAATGACGAACTCTCATGCTTCACTTATATTATGTTAAGTCTTATTAATAGTATGGCAATTTTCTTGGGTTATGAATTTAGTCCTAATATGATGGGTATTCAAGAGGGATATAATAAAAACTTTCATGAAGATCATTGAATATATGAGGAGTTTGATTCCTTGCATTTGTTTCGAGATATATAGATGGTGATATTAGAGTCATGCTAGTGAGTAGTTGTGGTTCAGTAAGAATATTTGTGTTAAAGTTTGTGATTCCCAAGGCATGCATGTATGGTCTATCGTCATGCGATGATATTGGAGCATGATATGAGAAGTTTGATTCCTTGCATTTGTTTTGAGATATAAAGATGGTGATATTAGAGTCATGCTAGTGAGTATTTTTGGTTCCGTTATGATATGAGAAGTTTGATTCCTTGCATTTGTTTTGACATATAAAGATGGTGATATTAGAGTCATGCTATTGAGTAGTTGTGGTTCAGTAAGAATATTTGTGCCAAGGTTTGTGATTCTCGAAGCATGAACGTATGGTCTATCAGCATGTGATGATATTGGAGCATGATTTATTATTGATTGTCTTTCTAATTATGAGTGACGGTCGGGGATGAGCGATGGTCTCTTCCTACCAATCTATCCCCCTAGGAGCATGCGTATTAGTACTTTGCTTCGAGGGCTAATAAACTTTTGCAATAAGTATGTGAGCTCTTTATGAGTAATGTTGAATCCATGGATTATACGCACTCTCACCCTTCTGCATTTGGCTATCCTCTTCGGTACCGTGCATTGCCCCTTCTCACCTTGAGTTGTGGTGCAGACTTCACTAGTGCATTCAAACCATGTGATATGATACACTCTTTCACACATAAGCCACCTTATATCTTCCTCAAAACATCCACCATACCTACCTATTATGGCATTTCCATAACCATTCCGAGATATATTGTCATGCAACTTCCACCGTTCCATTTTATCATGACACATACCATCATTGTCATATTGCTTTGCATGATCATATAGTTGGCATAGTATTTGTGGCTTGGCCACCATTCATATTTTTTATACATGTCATGCTAGACCATTGCACATATGGTACACCACCAGAGGCATTCATATAGTCATATTTTTGTTCTAGTATTGAGTTGTAAGTAAATAAAAGTGTGATGATCATCATTATTAGAGCATTGTCCCATGTGAGGAAATGATGATGGAGACTATGATTCCCCCACAAGTTGATATGTGACTCTGGCCGAGAAAAAAGAGAGGCCAAAGATTCCAAAAATAAAAAAATAAAAAAGAGAAAATAATAAGAGAAAAAGAGAGAAGGGACAATGTTACTATCCTTTTCCACACTCATGCTTCAAACTAGCACCATGTTCTTCATAATAGAGAATCTCCTATTTTGTCACTTTCATATATTACTAGTGGGAATTTTCCACTATAGGACTTGGCTTGTATATTCCAATGATGGGCTTCCTCGAATGCCCTAGGTCTTCATGAGCAAGAAAGTTGGATGCACACCCACTTAGTTTTCTTTTGAGCTTTCATACACTTATAGCTCTAGTGCATATATTGCATGGCAATCCCTACTCCTTGAATTGACATCAATTGATGGGCATCTCCATAGCCCGTTGATTATCCTCGTGAATGTGAGACTTTTTCCTTTTTTGTATTCTCCACACAACCTCCAACATCATATTCTATTCCACCCATAGTGCTATATCCATGGCTCACACTCATGTATTGCGTGAGAGTTGAAAGAGGTGAAGCGCGTTCAAAGTATGAACCAATTGCTTGGCTTGTCATCGGGGTTTTGCATAATGAGTACTTTGTGTTAAGAAGATGGAGCATGCCAAGACAATATGATTTTGTAGGGATAACTTTATTTAGCCATGATATTAAAAAAATGATTGCTTTTTAGTATGCTTGAAGTATTATTATTTTTATGTCAATATTCAAATTTTGTTTTGAATCTTATGAATCTGAATATTCATACCACATAAAGAAAAGATTGCATGATAAACATGTTAGGTAGCATTCCATAGCAAAAAAATTGTTTTAATCAGTTAGCTACTCGAGGACGAGCAGGAATTAAGCTTGGGATGCTTGATACGTCTCCAACGTATCTATAATTTTTGATTGTTCCATGCTATTATATTATCAATCATGGATGTTTTATATGCATTATTACACTATTTTATATCATTTTTTGGGACTAACCTATTAACCTAGTGCCAAGTGATGGTTGCTATTTTCTGCCTATTTTTTCCTTTTAAGAAAATCAATACCATATGGAGACCAAACGGAACGAAACATTTTTCGGATTTTTCTTGGACCAGAAGACACCTAAAACCTTCAGTGTGGGGTCAAACGAGCCACCAGTTGGCGAGAAGCTCAGAGGGCACGGCCTAGGGGGGCATCCCCAGGCTTGTGGCCCCCCTGATGCTCCTCCAACCCTTTGCTCTATAAATGCCAAAATACTTTTCCACCGCCGCAAATTTCTGTTCTCGTGAGATCCCATCTAGATGCCTTTTCTGGTACCCAAACAAACATGATGGAAGTGACTAGATATAATTCCCATGTGTCCTCGAGAACATTTTACTTATTATAAGAGATTGTTCCGGCCTGTCCTTTCCAACAAGAAGGATTGGGCTACCTTGCTGCACCTTAGTTACTTGCTACCTATCACTTGTTACAAATTATCTTACTATCAAACTACCTGTTACCGACAATTTCAGTGCTAGCAGAAAATACCTTACTGAAAACCGCTTGTCATTTTCCTCTGCTCCTCATTTGGTTCTACACTCTTCTCAAAAGGATTAATTTTCCGTCGCCGCAAGTTTCTGTTCCTGCGAGATCCCATCTGGAGGCCTTTTGCGGTACTCCAACGGAGGAGGATTCGACCACGGAGAGCTTCTACATCAACCTTGCTGCCCTTTAGATGATGTGTGAGTAGTTTACCACAGACCTATGGGTCCATAGCTAGATAGCTTCTTCTCTCTCTTTGATTTTTAATACAATGTTCTCCTCAATGTTCTTGGAGATCTATTCGTTGTAATCTTCTTGTGCGGCGCATTTGTTGAGATCCCATGAATTGTGGGTTTATGATCAGATTATCTATGAATATTATTTGTGTATTTTTTAAATCTTTTATGCATGACTAAGATAGATTTGTATTTCTCTCTGATCTACTGATTTGGTTTGGCCAACTAGATTGATTTTTCTTGCAATGGGAGAGGTGCTTTGTAATGGGTTCAATCTTGCGGTGGTTATTCCCAGTGACAGAAGGGGACATGACATGTATTTGTATTGTTGCCATTAATGATCAAAAGATGGGGTTTGTTCATATTGATTGGATCTATCCCTCTAAATCATGTCATCTTGCTTAAGGCGTTACTCTATTCTTGTTAACTTAATACACTAGATGCATGCTGGATATTGGTCGATGTGTGGAGTAATAGTAGTAGATGCAGGAGTCGGTCTACTTGTCACGGACCTGATGCCTATATTCTTGATCATTTCCTTAGGTATAGTCATAACTATGTGCTTTTCTATCAATTTCTCAACAGTAATTTGTTCACCCACCGTATGCTTTCTTTCAAGAGAGAAGCCTCTAGTAAAAACTATGGCCCTGGGTCTATTTCTATCATATAATTTTCAGATCTATAAACCCAAAAACCAAAAAAAATACCTTGTTGCAATTTATTTAACTTTATCTTAGTTTGCACTTTTATTTATCTTTTATATCTATCTCTATCAGTTCTCATCCTTGCAAGTAATCATGAAGGGATTGACAACCCCTTTATCGCCTTGGGTGCAAGTATTTGTTTTTTTGTGCAGGTGCTATCACCGGAGACTTGTGTGTTCCTCCTACTGGATTGATAGCTTGGTTCTTAAATGTGGGAAAGATTTATCTCTTCTTGGCCGCCTCACCCTTTCCTCTTCAAGGGAAAAACCAATGCAAGCTCAAGAAGTAGCAATTATTTAAGCTTGCAGGTTTACACGGAGATGAAGTTAAGAAGAAGTTCTTCCCTTTATCTTTAAAGGGAAAGGCATTGAAATTGTATAGGCTATGTGATGATAGTGGAATGTGGGATTGGAATCGGTTGAAATTGGAATTTCATCAAAAGTTTTATCCTATATATGCATCTAGTTCATCGTGATTGGAATTATATATATAATTTTTGGCCTCGTGAAGGAAAAAATATCGCTCAAGCTTTGGGGAGGCTTAAGTACATGCTGTATACATGCCCCAATCATGGGCTCTCAAAAGAAATTATCCTAATGATTTTTTATGCTCGGCTTTCTCATGATGATAAAACCATGCTCAATTCTTGTTTGACTGGCTCTTTTGTGAAGAAAACTATTGAATTCAGATGGTATGTTCTGGAAAGAATTAAACGCAACTCTGAAGATTGGGAAATCGACAAAGGTAGTGATTCATGTATAATACTTGAGTTTGATTGTGTTAAATCTTTCATGGATACCAAAGCTTTTCATAAGTTTAGCACTAAATATGGACTTTATTCTAAGATAGTAGCCTCTTTTGTGAATCATTTGCTACTCATCTTGATATCCCTAAGGAGAAGTGGTTTAAATATCATCCCCCTATTAAATAAAAGATTGAGGTACATGTTATAGTTAAACCATCATCATAACATTGATCTAGTTGTTCCCAATGCTTATATTGAAAAACCACCTTTCCCTGCTAGGATAAAGGAACATGCTAAGGTTTCAACCATGGTTAACAAAAGTAATATTGGAGCACCTAGATCCTCTAAACAAATTAAAGTTGAACCTAATGTTGCTATGGTTAAAGATCTCTTGGTAGATAATATAGAGGGGCATGTTATTTACTTTTATGGCCAAGTTGCTAGAATTGCTAAGCCCGATGATAAAGATAAGAATAAGCCAGTTGTTGGCATGCCTGTTGTCTTAGTTAATATAGGAGATCATTGTTATCATGGTTTATGTGATTTGGGTGCTAGTGTGTGCTATTCCGTTTACCATATATGAAGAAATAATGAATGATATTGCACCTGGTGAGATAGAAGATATCGATGTTACTATTAAGCTTGCGAATAGAGATACTATTACACCACTTGGGATTGTTAGAGATGTTGAAGTCTTGTGTGGAAAAATAAAATACCCTATTGATTTTCTAGTTCTTGGTTCTCCACAAGATGATTTCTGTCCCATAGTATTTGATAGACATTTCATTAACACTGTCAATGCTGAGATTGATTTCGCTAAAGAAACTGTTAGTGTTAATTTTGGTGATATATCTCATGAGTTTAATTTCTCTATATTTCTTAGAAAACCTCGTGATAAAAAATTTCCTAGTAAATATGAAATTATTGGTTTTCCTTCTATTCTCGTAACCCCTACTGATCCATTAGAACAATGTTTGCTAGACCATGAAAATGTTATGCATTTGAATGAAAGAAATAACTTAGATAAGATGTTATTTGATCAACCACCTATCCTTAAACATAATTTTTCCTGTTGAAATTCTTTGAGGTCCTCCTCACCTAAGGGTGATCCCATGTTTGAATTGAAACAATTGCCTGATACACTAAAATATGCTTATCTCGATGAAAAGAAGATATATCCTGTTATTATTAGTGCTAAAGTTTTGAGAGCATGAAGGAGAAAGATTATTAAAAACTCTGAGGAAGCATCATGCTACTATTGGATATACTCTTGATGATCTTAAGAGCATTAGTCCCACTCCATGGCAGCAAAAGATTAATATGGAGCCCGATGCTAAACCAGTTCCCGATCATCAATGACGATTGAATCCGAAGATGAAGGAAGTGTGAAGAACTGAAATATTAATGCTTCTAGAAGTAGGTATAATTTATCCCATAGCTGATAGTAGATGGTTAAGCCCTGTTCATTGTGTCCCTAAGAAAGGAGGCATTACCGTTGTTCCTAATGGTAAAAATGAACTAAATCCACAAAGAATTGTAATTGGTTATAGGATGGTAATTAATTTTAGAAAATTAAACAAAACTACTAGAAAAGATCATTACCCCTTACCTTTTATTGATGAAATGTTAGAAAGATTGTCAAATATCTGTATCACAATCCGACCAAGAGAAAACCACCTTTACTTGTCCTTTTGGAATTTATGCTTATAGATGTATGCCTATTGGTTTATGCAATGCACCCGCTACCTTTCAAAGATGTATGACTGCTATATTCTCGAACTTTTGTGAAAAGATTGTTGAGATTTTCATGGATGATTTTTTCTTTTACGGAACTTCTTCTGATGATTGCTTAAGAAACCCTGATCGAGTTTTGCAGAGATGTGAACAAACTGATCTTGTGTTGAATTGGGAGAAGTGCCACTTTATGGTGAATGAAGGTATTGTCTTGGGGCATAAAATTTCTGAACGAGGTATTGAGGTAGATAAATCTAGTGTTGATGCAATTGAGAAAATGCAGTGTCCTAAAGATATTAAAGGTATATGAAGTTTCCTTGGTCATGCTGGTTTTTATCAGAGGTTCATTAAAGACTACTCTAAAATTTCTAGGCCTCTTACTAATCTCTCGCAAAAAGATGTTCCATTTGTTTTTGATGATGATGTTAGGGAACGTTGCATGGGAAACAAAAAAAAATTCCTACGCTCACCAAGATCAATCTAGGAGATGACCATCTACAAGAGGAGGGATGGATCTACATACCCTTGTAAATAGATAAGCGGAAACGTTAAGAAATGTGGTTTATGTAGTCGAACGTCTTCACGATCCAATCATGATCCATCCCATGAACTCCCGATCCAAGTGCCAAAAGGGCGACACCTCAGTGTTCACCACACGTACAGCTTGATGTCGCCTTCACCTCCTCGATCCAGTGAGTGATGGTGAAGTAGTAGCTCGAGTCCTCCGGCAGCACGACAACATGATGGAAGTGGTGGTGGAGAAATCCCAGCAGAGCTTTGCTACGCACTACGGCGAGGAAGAGGGCTACGAGGGAGTGCAAGGGCAGCGCCGTGGCGTGGAGATGTGCTCATGCTTGTGGCTACCCTCTCTCTACCTCTCTATATATAGAGGGAAGGGGGAGAGGGGGCCCCCAGTGGATCCCATCTAGTGCCGACGGCCACAAGAGGGAAACCCTAGATGGGTTCTCCCCCCTAGGAGACTTGGCCCCCAAGCCAGGTGGAGGCAAACCCTAGGGAGGCGCCCCCACCTCTTCTAGCAATGTGGCTAAGGGTGTGGGGGGCGCACAACCCCTTAGTGGGCTGGTTTCCCCCTCCCCTTGGCCCATGAGGCCCTCAATACTTGTCGGGGCCCCTCGGAACCCCTTTCGGTCATGGTGGTCATCACCCGGTACCCTAGAACAATTCCGGACTCCAATACCCTTTGTCCAATATATCAATCTTCACCTCCGGACCATTCCGGAGTTCTTCGTCACATCCAGGATCTCATCCGGGACTCCGAACAACCTTCGGTAACCACCATAATGACTCAACTATACTCATATCAACACCAAACGTTAAGTGTGCAGACCCTGTGGGTTCGAGAACTATGCAGACATGACGACCATACATCTACGGTCAGTAACCAATAGCAGTACTTGGATGCCCATATTCGCTCCTACATATTCTATGAAGATCTTTATCGGTCGAACCTCGATGTCAAGGATTCACCTAATCCCGTATGTTACTTGCCCGAGATTCGATCTTTATCGGTCGAACCTCGATGCCCATTGTCTATTGGTATGTTATTTGCCCGAGATTCGATCGTCGGTGTCTCCATACCTAGTTCAATCTCGTTAATGGCAAGTCTCTTTACTCGTTCTGTAATACAAGATCCCGTGACTAACTTCTTAGTCACATTGCTTGCAAGGTTCTTGTGCTGTTGTATTATCGAGAGGGCCCAAAGACACCTCTCCATCATACGGAGTGACAAATCCCAGTCTTGATCCATGCCAACTCAATAGACACCCTCGAAGATACCTGTAGAGCACCTTTATAGTCACCCAGTTACGTTACGATGTTTGGTACACACAAGGTACTCCTCCGGTGTCAGTGAGTTGCATGATCTCATGGTCATAGGAACATATACTTGACATGCAGAAAACGGTAGCAATAAACTCGACACGATCATATGCTATGTTTATAGTTTGGGTCTTGTCCATCGCATCATTCCCCTAATGATGTGACCTCGTTATCAAATGACAACTCATGTCCATGGCTAGGAAACCATAGCCATCTTTCATCAATGAGCTAGTCTGGTAGAGGCTGACTAGGGACATCTTATTGTCTATGTATCCACACATTTATTTGAGTTTCTAATCAATACAATTTTAGCATGGATAATAAACAATTATCATGAACAAGGAAATATGATAATAACCAATTTATTATTGCCTCTAGGGCATATTTCCAATAGTCTCCCTGTAGGTGTCAAAACCGGCGGATCTTGGGTAGGGGTCTCGAACTATGCGTCTAGGATCGATGGCAACAGGAGACGGGGGACACGATGTTTACCTAGGTTCGGGCCCTCTCTATGGAGGTAATACCCTACTTCCTGCTTGATTGATCTTGATGAATATGAGTATTACAAGAATTGATCTACCACGAGATCATAATGGCTAAACCCTAAAAGTCTAGTCTGGCTATGATTGTGAAGAGCTATCTACGGACCTAGCCCTCTGGTTTATATAGACACAGGAGGGATCTAGGGTTTACACAAGGTCGGTTACAGAGAAAGGACTCATGTTTGGTCGCCAAGCTTGCCTTCCACGCCAAGGAGAGTCCCATCTGGACACGGATAGAGTCTTCGGTCTTTGTATCCTTACAGCCCATCAATCCGGCCCATATCCAATAGATCGGACACCCGAGGACCCCTTAGTCCAGGACTCCCTCAGTAGCCCCTGAACCAGGCTTCAATGATGATGTGTCCGGCGCGTAGATTGTCTTCGGCATTGCAAGGAGGGTTCCATTTCCCGAATACTCCAAAATAGTCTTCAGATAAAATGAAGGTGTCCGGATTTGCAACACAAGTACCACACATGACTATAAGGAATATAATATTTCACGAGTCCCTTTTGCCGACAACTTTTTGCAAGATGACATCATGTCTGTCCGGTCACTATATCGAACCATTTTTGCCCGCCGTTCCACGTTTTGAGATGCGGTTCTCATTGACACGTCTTGTCAAAGCAGAGATTGTGTCCCCTTATTGCGGGATTCTCATCAATACAGGTATGGGTAACCCAACCATGCCGTTTACACAACCCTTGGGAATAGGCGAGTTTTAGGGCGAGTGGGGAGGCGTTCGATATTCACTGCCTTTACAAGGGGATAAGAATTCCCCCTTCTTCTCCCACGCCTTCTCTCTTCCTCTTCCCTTCCACTCTTGAGCTCTAGCGCCCAAGTTCTCATCTTTTCCCCACTCGAGAAAGCACTCAACCATGTCCGGATCCGGAGGTCAAGGCAAGTGGATGGCCTCCTCCGTCAAGGAGAAGGACATTACTGAGCTTCGGGCGGCTGGGTATCTGGCGAAGGAAATCGCCCACCATCTTCCAGCCCAGGGGCAAGTCGTCCCAATGCCGAAACTCAACAAGAGGGTGGTATTCATCCCTAATTTCCTCCGCGGGCTAGGGTTTCCACTCCACCCTTTCGTCCGCGGGCTGATGTTCTATTACGGGCTATGCTTCCATGATCTATCCCCGAACCCTTTCCTCAATATCTCGGCATTCATCTTCATGTGTGAGTCCTTCCTCCGCATCCAACCCCACTTCGGGCTAAGGCTCAAGGTTTTCAACGTGAAGCCGAAGGTGGTGGATGGCCAGCACGCGGAGTGCGGAGGCGCCATGGTGAGCAAGCTGAACAATCTCTCCTGGCCAAAAGGCACTTTCGTGGAGACTGCCAAGGAATGGCAGAAAATGTGGTTCTACATCATAGAACCCCGCGGCACCGACTGGGCCACAGCTGCGGAATTCAACTCCGATGCTCCAATGCGACTCACCTACTGGGTTGAGAAGAGCCCGAATTGGTCTTCGTCAGGCGAGCTGATAGCGCTGCAGACGCGTGTTCAAAGCATGGTGGATAAAGATATCATGCTCGTCGATGTAATCCAGGTGATGCTAGTTCGTCGGATTCTGCCATGCCAAAGCCGAAGTCGCCGTTTATGTGAGTTCAATCCAAAGAAGCACCATACCCTGAAGAGGCTCTTCGAAACCACTAACGAAGATGCCTATAGAAGTTGCTCTTCAAGGGAAACGAGACACCGCCAGCTACAGACTCGAACCACGGGCACGATATTAACCACCTCGCGAGAGGTCTGTTTTTTAACGCATCCCCTACTTGCTTGTTTCAAGGATGATATCCGAGCTTTTATAATCATTGCTTCTTTAGGAATGGATGGAGAGGGCGAAGCGGATTTGGTGTCCGGCTCTGCTTCCTGAGGAACCAGTCATCCCGCGTCTAGCGAATATGCTGGTGCCGGCGCCCTATAAGGCGCCGGAGAACAAGGCCAAGGGGAAGGCCAAGGGGTCCAGAGTGGGCCCCGCCGCAAGGGCGCTTGGGACGTGATGTCCGAAGACAAGACCCGCTCCTCTACCGCCGAAGATGACGACGATGAGGAGGAGGAGAGCGACTCTCCCCCTGATAGGGGGGGGGGAGAAGAGGGCGGCCTCCACAAATCTGGAGGCGGAGGCGCCCAAGAAGGGGAAAGGCCCTCTTGCGGACAGCTCCGCGTGGGACGTCGACGACAGTCTAGAGCGACGCCCCGGAACAAGCCCCTGGCCGCATCGTGAGTACAAAGAACACGCACACGTCCATTTATCCGGCCTCTCCACCTTATGGTATTTTATATGGTTTAACAATGTCATTGCAGTCTGGCCCATGACAACTCCCAGCGATCCTCATCAAGAGGCTCGTTGGACTCAAAGGAAATGGCCAACGAGACACCGCCGTCCGCTTACTCTCCCACGGCCACGGGAGACAATGAGATGCTGTCCCAAAGGACCTTCCCAAGCCAGGGAGAGGTTCAGGAGGCCGTCATGGCGGCGCCGATGGGCAACACCTCGGCCGCCGGACACATGGGGGAACAGACCCCCATGTAGACTGACGATGGGGGCCGTGCTCAATTCGGCCCCCATCCGAGCATGGATCCGAAGACCCATATGGACCCGGAGTCCGACAAGCAGCCTCCTTCAAGAGAAGGAGGCGTGCCCGTCCCACCGGCGACCTCTGTCCAACCAGAGGCGCCGGATAATCTATTGGAAGCACTACGGGGCGCTTCCATTGTGGAAGAACACCGTATCATTATGGGTATGGTGATTGAGAAGGTTCAGTCTGTTCAGAGCGGACTGACCGAAGCCTGCAGCGGCTTGCTGACAGGGTTTGAGGTAAGCGGTGTTGACCCAAAAATCCCAATATAGAGAGTAGCCCTTGAGACACTGTCCGGTGTTCGGAAAGAAAAGCCGGACAGAGGATCAATTAAATCTCATAGCAAGCTAACCAGACTGTGTCTGATTTGAATAAGCAAGCGTCGCTGTTGGCCGTGACCTCTCACACTGCCGAAGTCTCCAGACTAAAGCAGAAACTGGAGCGGGCCGAAGAGGAGCTCGACCAGGCAAGGAAGCAGCTGGAGGACCAGCAAGGTATGTAGTGACTCGCTATGTATTCTGAAAGAATAAATGATGTATACTGACCGTAGTGTCATGATATGTGTAGGGGCGACGACCGAGGTCGAGGCCCTAAAAAAGGCCCTGGCCGAAGCCGAGGGGAAAGCTGTCAAGGAGCAGGCCGCTCGTAAGAAGCTTAAGGCCAGGCTGAACGAGGTCCAGCAAGAGCTCCAAGATGTTGTGAAGACGTATGAGGCATTGGAGGGAGATGTTTTGGTTCGAGAGGCCGAACTCTCAAAGGCTCGCCAAAGCACGGAAGCGGCCCAGGTTGAAGCCCAGGGTGCCCTCCAGGAGATCCAGGAGGCCAAGAAGATCGCAGCGGGTAAGGCATTTAGTATGCAAAGCAAGTATGTGAAGAAGAAATATTTCCTACTAACCCGGATTCGGAGTTCTCCAGGGGCATTTGCAGATCAGCCGCGTAGTGTGTGCGATGCCACGGAGTACTTCCGGGACGAAGAAGGGAGCTCAACGGAGAGACTGTTCTGGTCGCAATACCTTGCGCCCGAGCATCCCGTGCCCTTCATCGACCAGCTAAAACAGCCGGTTGAGCTGGATAGGGTGGCCGAACTGGCCATGAAGGATATGATAAACCGGCTGTTGCCTGCCGAAGTTATGCCCGACAGGTACTTCGGGTTTGTGAAGAGGCTGGTGAACACCTGTCGTCGGCTGGACGTCGTCAAGCGATCGGCCTGCATTGAAGGTGCGCGCATGGCCTTCGCCCGCGTCAAGGTGTGGTGGGCGAAGATGGACGCCGTCAAGCTGACAACCGAAGGGCCGCCAGAGGGCAAGGAGCACCGCACGCCTGAGCGGTATTTTGTGGATGTTCTGGAGGGGTCTCACATTGCAGCAATGCAATGTGCGCAAGACATTATTTTTGAATGAATACATTCATGTTCTGTTTGCCTTGTATGATGAAACAAAATCGCTATGTAATATAATGTTTTGTTAAGAAATTTCTCCTCCTGTGCGGCCGTGTTATGTGAAATCTGAGGGTTGGCCAGTCTTTGGCTTCTACCCCACGTAGGAAATATGGGGGTGTTCGGGATGTACTCTAAACACTCTTGATCCAATTGTTTGGTCCTTGAAGGAGGTGTTTAGCGCAACGAACCAGGCAATCAGACTATGCGGCTTTAGCACCCTCACTTAGCCATAGGAGTTTGACAATAGAAATATAGGTGCAGCCCCTAGTATCCGGACTAGGATGCTATATGCACTTGATCGGGTAAGTACTGATCCCTCGCGAAATGCAGAAAAAATCTCTAAGTATTTGAGACCTCCGAAGAGCTGACCGGCTCTCGCCGCATCATGACAATCAGTTTTCGGCTTTCTCTACTAAGGTGCTCACTTGGGTAAACCAGGGCACAATCACAGTAGTTCTCCCTTTACTACCCTAGCCGATACGGCGGAACGCAATGTAGTAAGCACAGGAGCCGGGCAACCCAACTATTGACCAAAGACATGATTCGGAGGCAATGCCTATAGTGCTAATTTCGGGGTGTCGAACTATACTGTAAAAGTGTTCGTACTTTTGTTGCCATGTTGCGGGGCGCTATGAAGCCCCTGGCAAATTGATACGGACCAGAGTGTACGGGTGTTATCTGATGGAGTTACCAGAAAAGAAAAGACAAAAAGGAAGAAAAAGAAGAACAAGTGGTAGGCTAGAACCGTAAACTTTGGGCCACAAACTGTTTCTATTATAATTTCCTAGGTGCGTCAAAGTGCATTTATACAAGTAGTGCGATAAGAAGAAGGCTATTTAATATGCCTTAACCAAGGGAGAGCTGCGTGTGGGTCCTGAAAACAGGTAAAGGGATCATAAAAGAAACCACCTAAAGATTCCCCAGTACCTGCATGCTTCTTGTCGCCTTGGTGTTTTTATCCTTCGAAAAGATACAATGGTCAAGCCGTCAGGAAAGGCCTGTGAAAAACAGAAAAATAAAAAAGGGAATATTGAAATTATGTGTGTCCGGGGCGGTCGAGCCGTATTGCGGATCATAAGCTGATTATGCCTCCATTTGTGTCCATGGTACTTTTAGTGCGTAATTATGTATGCGCGGTACGATTGCCGCCACTTGGTCAGGACTGGGACGGAGGCCAAATTGCTAGTCGAGCTCTTGACGAGCCAAGCTATCCTTCAGCAGGATGGTTCAGACTCTCTTAACAATGTCCGGGGGATCGGCCGCTAAATTGAGATTCTGCTTGAAAAGGCCGCCCTATACCTCTGCCGCTAAGGCGGCGGTGTGCTCCTCGGTGCGGAGGGAGTGTTCCGTGTTTCCATTGACTGTTATGACACCGCGTGGTCCAGGCATCTTGAGCTTGAGATAAGCATAGTGTGGCACCGTGTTGAATCGAGCAAATGCGGTTCATCCGACCAGTGCGTGGTAGCTGTTGCGAAAGGGGACGATATTGAAGATTAACTCCTCGCTTCGGAAGTTGTCCGGAGATCCTAAGACAACCTCTAGTGTGATTGAGCCCGTACAATGGGCCTCTACGCCGGGTATGACTCCCTTAAAGGTAGTCTTGGTGGGCTTGATCCACGATGGGTTAATGCCCATTTTGTGCATTGTATCGTGATGGAGCAAGTTGAGGCTGCTGCCACCGTCTATCAGGACTCGCGTCAGGTGGAACCCATCAATTATTGGATCCAGGACCAGTGCGGCTGAACTTCCGTGACGGATAGTGGTCGGATGATCCCGGTGATCATACTTGATCGGGCATGACGACCATGGAGTAAATTTTGGGGCGACTGGCTCTATCGCGTAGATGTCCCTGAGCGCGTGCTTGCGCTCCCTCTTGGGGATGTGGGTAGCGTATATCATGTTCACCATTTTGACCTAAGGGGGGAACTTCTTCTGTCCCCCTGTGTTCGGCGACCGGGGCTCTTCGTCATCGTCTTCGCTTTGCGATCCCTTATCCTTGTTTTCGGCATTTAACTTGCCGGCCTATTTAAAAACCCAACAATCTCTATTGGTATGATTGGGTGGTTTGTCTGGGGTGCTGTGAATCTGGCACGCACGATCTGGTATGCGGTCCAAGCTAGATGATCCTGAATTGTTCTTTTTGAACGGCTTCTTCCACTGACCGGACTTAGAGCCACTGAATCCGGCATTGACCGCAGTATCCTCGGTATTTTCATTGTTATTTTGATTCTTGTATCTGTTGCGTCGAGACTTGTCATTTCTATTTTTAGCTTCATGGGTGCCGGCGTCGCTTGCATTGTTTTTGCTATGGGCCAGCTAGAAATCCTCGCCCGCACAAAAGCGGGTCATGAGTGCCGTGAGGGACACCATGTACGTTGGCTTCTCTTGGACAAGGTTGCGGGCGAGCCATTCGTCGCGAATGCTGTGTTTAAAGGCCGCTAGTGCTTCGGCATCCGGGCAGTCGACGATCTGGTTCTTTTTAGTTAAGAATCTATTCCAGAATTTCCTGGAGGACTCTCCGAGCTGTTGGACTATATGGCTTAAGTCATCAGTGTCCGGAGGTAGAACATATGTACCTTGGAAGTTATCAAGGAAGGCTTCTTCCAATTCCTCCCAGCTGCCGATGGAATTTTCGGGCAGGCTGTTCAACCAGTGCTGGGCTGGTCCTTTGAGTTTTAGGGGGAGGTATTTAATGGCATGTAGGTCACCGCCGCGGGCCATATGAATGTGGAGAATGAAGTCTTCGATCCATACCGCGGGATCTGTGGTTCCATCGTATGATTCTATATTCATGGGTTTGAACCCTTCTGGGAATTCATGTTCCATGACTTCGTCGGTGAAGCAATGAGGGTGTGCGGCGCCTCTATATCGGGCCGTATCGCGACATAGCTCTGATGGAGTCGTTCTGCGGCTTTCGGCCCGCGCATGACTAGGTTTGTCACGTCCGAATAGATGGCCGTCGTCGCGTGTCGGGGCATGTCCTCGCGATCCATAGATCGATCTGGTATATCCTACCTTATTGTTCAAGTCCTGCCGAAGGTCATATGTATGACCGTGAGCTGATTTACCTCTGCCTTTGCTAGTAGGTGGGGCGGGCTAGTGTTCGGCTTGATTTGTCGTTTTATCCCGACCACGTGGTGGTCGGCTAGCCGCATTGTGCGATGGTGGTATGTGTTCCGGCGCCTCGTCGTCGAACTGAGGTAGCAATTTGCGCTTCGGGTAGATTTTGGCTGGGCGCTTGAGGCCGTATTCTTTGGCTGCTAGGACATCGGTCCATTTATCGTTGAGTAGATCTTGGTCAGCTTGAAGCTGCTGCTGCTTCTTTTCAGGCTCCTTGCATTGGCTATTAGCTGGCGCTTGAAGCGCTCCTACTCCAGAGGTTCCTCAGGCATGATGAAATCCTTGGTGCCGAGGCAAGCCTCATCCTTGGAGAGCGGAAGATAGTTACCGTCCTTTGAGTCTTCGTGCATGGCCTGTTTACCAGGGCTAACCTGCCCATCTTCCCGTTCATCCTGTTCAGTAGGTGCGTCAACGGGGTCTTCGTTGTCTTCGGCACCCTCTGGAGTGTTATCTTCTCTTGTGCCGGTGTTGCTCTCTTTACTACAGCGTGACTTAGAGAAGCTCCGCTGACGGTGGCGCTTTGATTGTATCTCTGAGGGTTTATCCTCAACTTGATCTTCCTTGTCGTTGCCGCTATTCTCCTTTGGTGCATCCACCATGTATAGATCATACGAGGAAGTGGCCGTCCAGCGTCTGGTGAACGGTGGGTTCTGGGCCTCTTCTTTTCCGGCATCGTCGTCCATACCGTCGATGTCATTGGAGTCGTAATCGAGCATGTCAGTTAAGTCTTCGAAAGTGGCTATGAAGTGGGCGGTGGGTGGGAAGCAAAATTCTCCATCACCAGCCTTCGGTTTGAACCGGACACAATTCAGCTGTGAGCCTCCCACTAAAGATAGTGCTCTTAACGAGTTTAGCACGTCACCCAAGGGCGAGTGCCGGAAGATGTCTGTGGCGCTGAATTCAACAATCGATGACCGATCATGCTCGACATGCGCGAACGCACGTAGTTCGGAACTTATAGACGGAAACGAGTCCGTAGCTCCGGTGGCACAGATGTTACTTGAAGTTAAGTATGTGTGCGGCTCCAACGCCGTGGAGTCTGTGACTTCCGTGGCGGGGTTGAGCTTCCTATCCTCGGATGGCGCAACCTACTCCGGATCTAAGGCTAGAGCGGTTTCAGATGCAATTTCTAGGTATGGCCCGGTGACAGATCTAAGTCATGTTCATCATGGTGGCTCGGAGCGGCTGCCGTGGTCTCGAATCCATCTAAGATCAAGTCTCCACGAATATCTGTGATGTAGTTCAAGCTTCCAAATCTGACCTGGTGGCCAGAGGCGTAGCTTTCGATCTGTTCTAGACGACCAAGCGAGTTGGCCCGCAGTGCGAAGCCGCCGAATACGAAGATTTGTCCGGGGAGGAGGACTTCCCCTTGGACAGCCTCGTTGTAAGTGATTGAAGGGGCCATCAAACCTCTTGACGATGGCACAGTGGAACTCTCAATGAAAGCACCAATGTAGGTGTCAAAACTGGCGGATCTTGGGTAGGGGGTCCCTAACTATGCGTGTAGGGTTGATGATAACAGGAGACTGGGGACACGATGTTTACCCAGGTTTGGGCCCTCTCTATGGAGGTAATACCCTACTTCCTGCTTGATTGATCTTGATGAATATGAGTATTACAAGAGTAGATCTACGACGAGATCGTAATGGCTAAACCCTAAAAGTCTAGTATGGCTATGATTATGAGGAGCTATCTACAGACCTAGGCCTCCAGTTTATATAGACACGGGAGGGATCTAGGGTTTACAAAAGGTCGGTTACAGAGAAAGGAATATTCATGCTTGGTCGCCAAACTTGCCTTCCACGCCAAGGAGAGTCCCATCCCGACACGGGTAGAGTCTTCGGTCTTTGTATCCTTACGTCCCATTAGTCCGGCCCATATCCAATAGATCGGACACCTGAGGACCCCTTAGTCCAGGTCTCCCTCACTCCCACTTGCACTGGAGTCAATAATCTAGTTCACATCACCATGTGACTAACACCCAAAGAGTTTACTAGAGTCAACAATCTAGTTCACATTGCCATGTGATTAATACTCGTAGTTCACATCACCATGTGACTAACACCCAAAGATTTTACTAGGGTCAATAATCTAGTTCACATCACCATGTGATTAACACTCAATGAGTTCTAGGGTTTGATCATGTTATGTTTGTGAGAGAGGTTTTAGTCAACGGGTCTGCAACATTCAGATCCGCATGTACTTCGCAAATCTCTATATGATATTGTAGATGCTGCTACCGTGCTCCACTTGGACCTATTCCAAATGGTTGCTCCACTATATGTATCCGGTTTGCTACTTAGTGTCATCCCAATAGGTGTTAAAGCTTGCATCGACATAACCCTTTATGCCAAACTCTTTATCAGCTCCATAAAATGAGAAACATTTCCTTATTCACAAAGGAAAATTTTGAACGATATCCAGTGATCCACTCCTGGATCACTTTTGTACCCCCTTGCCACACACGTGGCAACACTACAAAAAAAGACACATCCGTGACATTTTGGGATGAACGATTTTTTTCTATCATACTTATGACACTTCTATGATGATAATTGTGACAAAACCCAGTATCATCATAGATGTGGTGGGCTCCTACTTCTATGACAAAAAATCATGACAGAAAATGGGCTTTTCGTCCTGGGCGGGATGGAGAGACGGCTGCATGACATTCTTTGGGCTGTCTGTCGGCGTTCTGGGAACGGGGGTCCCCAGACTTGCCTGCCTGCGGCCTACGGCGTGGCTCAAAAGGGGGCCCAGCGCGGCCCATCTTCACCAACACAAACCCAAGACCCTCACGAGGGGCCAAGCCTCGTGGGGCGGATAACGCGGAGCTTCCTCAGGCACGGCCTCGTCAGGCTAGCTCACGAGGTGCCCGTGCCGCAAGCCATGACGACCAAGGGCGCCAGGCGGGTGCCAGCCCGCGCAGTGTCCTCCTTTCCTCTTTGGTGCAAAGGGGATAAGCGTCGCCACGGAGTAACCGAGGCATCAGGCAAAGGTTGCCATTTCGGTGCAACGAGACCAAGACGAGGAGGACTACGAGACGGAGGTCATCGTGGAGCCCGAGATGGCGTCATCACTGGAGCTTTGCACAGATGAAGACTACTTTTGTCAGGATAACTAATACTAGCTGTCCTCCTTCAAATTAGCCTGCCATTGTTGGCTCCCTTCCCGCTTGATATTTGGGAAGAGGACCAGGGCCTCTATAAATAGGACCAGCCACCCACACAGCAAAGGGGGTTCGAAGGAAGAGGCTCTTTAGAGAGGGTTTCGATCAGAGAGAGAGAGAGAGAGAGAGAGAGAGAGAGAGAGAGAGAGAGAGAAAGGTGACTGAACTCCTCCCAGTAGTTCATCGCCCCAGCCAAGAACAGACCCTCGCGAGGCTGTTCTTCCTTGTATTGTTCATCATCATCAGCCCAAGAGGCAATCCACCACACCACACACTGGAGTAGGGTATTACACCACAACGGTGGCCCGAACCAGTATAAACCCTGTGTCTCTTGTGTTGTTCTTTCCATAGTTTAGATCCTAGCAAGGCGGAGGGGCGCAGGTAGGTAGGAGGCGAAATTTCCGCGCGCACCCCAGTGTTCGAATCTCAAGGGTCTGCCGGAACCCGAAATCAGACATTTGGCGTGCCAGGTAGGGGGTGCACCGGAGTTTTCTCTTCCGCCACCGCCACGGCCTGCCTCGCAATGAGCAGCGCGTAGCCCGCTCCGGCCGCCGGCGCCAGCACGGGGGCCAGGGGGCTCCGAGCCCGGGCCCTGGCCTTGCAACGGGTACGCTGGCCGGACAAGCTCAAGCCAATGACGCCGCCGCGCTGCGGCAGCGAGACAGATCTGCTGGCCTTCTTGCTGGCGAGCGAGGAGGCCCTCCTCAAAGCAGGAGGTAACGACAGGGCTGCGGCCAACTCGCCCCCCATGGCCCTCACCGACGCCCCGCGCACATGGCTTCTCCACTCGCCGGCAGCCTCCATGGCCTCTCGGGAAGATCCCCGCAACCTCTTCCCCGCCCATCGCGCTACACCAACACCCCCAGTCGTTGCGGCCCTCCTAGGCGGCTCGCAGGCGCCGCCCACAAGTCACCACGTCAAGCCATTCATCCGCCGGGTCAGCGCCGCTTCCACGCGGCAGGGGGCTCCCATGGATCGGGCGGTGCTCGAGACTGGCCTAACCTTCAGCTCGGAGGACCACCCCTCCAACTCGGCTTGCTCGGGTGCGCTCCCCATGCTGTGCACCCCCACCATCTGCCAGGTGGCCATCACCAGAACCCTCATTGATGGCGGCGCGGGCCTCAGCATGCTCTCAGTCGAGGCCTTCAATCTCCTCTACATACCCCAGGAACGGCTGCGACCCAGCTGACCCTTCTCAGGCGTTGGGGGCGGATCGTCCAGCTCCTTGGGACAGATCTGGCTCCCAGTAACCTTCGGCACCTACGACAACTTCCGCACGGAGCTGGTCGACTTCGACATCGCCCCCATCGGCCTCCCCTACAACGCCATCCTCGGCTACCCAGCGCTGGCCCAGTTCATGGCCGCGATGCACCCGGCGTACAACCTCATGAAGATGCCCGGGAGCAGCGGTGTCCTCACCGTGCACGAGGGCACCGGGGACGCTCTGCGGGTGCTCAATCTCGTCTTCAAGACAGCGGCGTCGGCACAGCCCGCCGACTTGGAGGCCCCCGAGCCCAAGGGAGCTACGCCTGCCAAGAAGAAACAGTTGTTCACCCAAGACAAGGCAGAAACCAAGCAGATACCCGTCGATGAGGACGGGTCCACCAACGCCACTTTCACCATAGGCGCCCACCTCAAACGCCAGCAGGAGGAGGCCCTGGTCGGGTTCCTGCGCGCAAACAAGAAGGTATTCGCTTGGGAGCCAGACCAGTTGGCAGGGATCCCCAGGAGTGTAATCGAGCATCACCTCAACGTGTGCCCCAACGTGCGCCCTGTGAAGCAGAACGCCAGGCGGCAGTCCACAAAAAAGCAGGCCTTCATCGTCCAAGAGACCCGCAAATTAGAGGCCGCTGGGGTCATTCACGAGGTCCGATACCCAGATTGGTTGGCCAACCCTGTCGTTGTGCCAAAGAAGGGAGGGAAGGAACGCATCTGTGTCGACTTCACCAACCTCAACAAAGCGTGCCCGCAAGATCCGTTCCCGCTCCCCCGCATTGACCAGATCGTCGATTCCACTGCGGAATGCGACCTGTTATGCTTCCTGGATGCCTTCTCTTGGTATCACCAGATAAAGATGGTGGTAGAAGACATCGAGAAGACAGCCTTCCTAACCCCGTGTGGGGTGTACTGCTACACATGCATGCCATTCGGGCTGTGTAACGCAGGGGCGACCTTTCAGCGCCTAATGCACATCACCTTGGGCCCGCAGCTCGGGAAGAATGTTGAAGCTTACATCGATGACATTCTGGTAAAGTCTTGGGAGGCCCGGACCTTGATACAAGACCTGGAGGAAACCTTCGCGAGCCTCAACACAGTGAACCTGCGGCTCAACCCAGAGACGTGTGTGTTCGGAGTCCCCTCGGGCAAGCTCTTGGGTTTCCTCGTGTCCCACCGAGGCATCGAGGCTAACCAGGAGACAGTCAAGGCGGTGGAAGACATGAGCCCGCCAAAGACCATCAGAAAAATGCAGAAGCTCACGGGGCATGTGATCGCGCTAGGGCGCTTCATCTCCTAGTTGGGGGAGCGAGCGCTGCCCTTCTTCCAGCTAATGAAGAAAAAGGGGCCCTTCGAGTGGACTGAAGAGGCCGACAAGGTGTTCCAGGATCTCAAGAGGTACCTGACCAGTCCACCGGTCATGGTGGCTCCACGCCCTCAAGAGCCCCTGTTGCTTTACCTCGCCGCCACTCCCTACTCCGCCAGCGCAGCCTTGGTGGCGGTCAGAGAGGAGCGTCGAATCAAAACTGCGACAGCGGCCCGGGACAAGGCAGAACAGGAACGAGGAAGGCCCACAGAAACCGCCACAGCGGCTGAGGAGGATCAGCCGCCGCAGAGGGGCACACCGGAGGCGGAAGAGGCCCCTCTCCCAGATGGCCAGTCTCAGGAGGCCTCATTGCCTCAAGAGGCGCCATGGTCTCCGAAGCGAGCCACCAGCACTGACGCACTCCACCTCGTTGAGCACCCAGTGTACTTCGTCAGCACGGTGTTGCGGGATGCAAGGGCACGGTACCCCATGCCTCAGAAACTCCTCCTCGCACTACTGGTGGCCTCGCGCAAGCTGTGGCACTATTTTCAGGGTCACCCCATCAAGGTCGTCTCGTCATACCCCCTGGAGAGAGTGCTCAGGAGCCCCAATTCAGCTGGAAGGGTCGCTGAGTGGAACATAGAACTGGAAGCGTTTCAGCTTGAATTCAGCATGACCAGAGTCATCAAGGGAGCAGCGTTGGCGGATTTTGTGGCAGAATGGACGGAGGCGCCAGGCCACAAGGCCGACGAGGATCGGTCCCTATCCCCGGGAAGCGAGGCGCCAGAAGGCTGGGTCATGCACTTCGATGGGGCGTTCTCCAGGCATGGCGCTGGAGCTGGGGCGGTGCTTATATCGCCTGCTCAGGACAAGCTCTATTATGCTGTGCAGCTCTGTTTCCAGCAAGGTGAAAGGTCTCCAACAACATAGCGGAGTATGAAGGTTTAATAGAGGGCTTGAAGGCCGCAGCTACCCTGGGGGTGAAACGCCTCACCATCAAGGGTGATTCGCAGCTCCTTGTCAATTTCTCCAACATGGTGTACAAGCCGAAGGATGAGCACATGGAAGCCTACCTTGCGGAGGTCCGCAGGATGGAGAAGCAGTTCTGGGGGTTGGAGTTGCAGCATGTGCCCCGTGGCACCAATCAGGAGGCCGACGACATCGCCAAACGTGCATCTAGGCGGTTACCTGAGGAGCCTGGCGTTTTCGAGGAGCGGCTCTTCAAGCCCTCAGCCCTGCCGTCATTATCAAACACGGCTCAGCCCCGGGAGGAGCTCCCCCAGCCACCTGTCTCAGGAGCTCCGGCCTATGGCCCGGCCTCAGGAGCGCGCCTACTCCTGATGATGGAACCTCAGGAGGGATGTTGGATCGCGGAGCTCCGGAGCTACTTAACGCAAGGGACCCTGCCGGAGAAGGAGGACGAAGCAGAGCGAGTGGCACGGCAGGCCACGGCATATTGCATCAAAGATGGAGAGCTCTACCGGAAGCGACCAAACGATGTATCCCTGCGCTGCATCTCCAGGGAGCAAGGGAAGGAACTACTGGAAGATATACACGGCGGCGACTACGGACATCATTCATCATCACGGACCCTCGTCGGCAAGGCGTTCCGCAGTGGGTTTTACTGGCCCACCGCGCTCAATGACGCCGTCGAACTAGTGAAAGCTTGTGAGGCCTGCCAGTTCCACGCCAAGCAGATCCATCAGCCTGCAGGAGGCTTGCAGACTATCCCCCTTTCGTGGCCATTCGCAGTCTGGGGGCTGGACATTTTGGGCCCGTTTCCTCGGGCGCCAGGGGGCTACCGCTACCTTTACGTTGTCGTGGACAAGTTCACCAAGTGGCCTGAAGTAGAGGCTGTCCGCACCATTCCCATGGGTTCCGCGGTCAAGTTCATCAAGGGCATTGTGAGCCGGTTCGGGGTGCCGAATCGCATCATCATGGACAACGGTTCGCAGTTCACCAGTAACCTCTTCAAAACATACTGTGCTAACCTTGGAATGTAGATATGCTACGCTTCAGTGGCGCACCCCCGAAGCAACGGCCAGGCCGAGTGAGCCAACGCGGAGGTCCTAAGGGGCCTCAAGACTAGGATGTTCAAGAAGAAGCTGGAGGCCTGCGGCAGAGGTTGGTACGACGAACTTCAGTCCGTGTTGTGGTCCATCTGCACAACCGTGACCAAGCCGACTAGGGAGACCCCGTTCTTCCTGGTCTACGGAGCTGAAGCGGTCCTCCCTCACGAGGTCAGACGTCGCTCCGCGTGGGTCCTGGCATTCGACGAGGCGCAATAGGACGCCATGCGGGGGATGGACCTCGTGCTGGGGGAGGAACGTCGCCGAGAAGCCGCGCTACGAGTGGCGAGGTACCAACAAGCACTGCGGCGATACCACTGCCGCAACATCCGCCCCAAAACACTCGAGGTAGGAGACCTCATGCTCAGGCGGGTTCTCTCCAGGGAGGGGCTGCACAAGCTCTCTCCCATGTGGGAGGGCCCGTTCAAATTTGTTCATGTTTCCAGGCCCGGCTCCGCGCGCTTGGAGACTCAGGAGGGGGTGCCAGTCCAGAACGCATGGAACATCCAGCACCTCCGGAGGTTCTACCCCTAAAAAGGCCCAGAGGCTGTGAAGAAGGCAAAAGCCTGTGAAGCTATCACGTTTTGGAAAAGGCCCAAAGCCTGTGAAGAAGGCAAATGCCTGTGAAGCTATCGCGTTTTGGAAAAGGCCCAGAGCCTGTGAAGAAGGCGAATGCTTGTGAAGCTATCGCGTTTTGGAAAAGGCCCAGAGCCTATGAAGAAGGCAAATGCCTGTGAAGCTATCGCGTTTTGGGAAAGGCCCAGAGCCTGTGAAGAAGGCAAATGCCTGTGAAGCTATCGCGTTTTGGAAAAGGCCCAGAGCCTGTGAAGAAGGCGAATGCCTATGAAGCTATCGCATTTTGGAAAAGGCCCGGAGCCCGTGAAGAAGGCCAACGCCTGTGAAGCTCGCCGCCCGTGACACTCTCACGTAATAATGAGTTGGGGCTGTACACGCCCTGGATTCTCAGGAGCGCCGGCCTCAGGCCCTGGGGCTCCCTCCCACGCCTAGTGGCAGCACTTAGCTCCGCGCTGGTGAGAAGACGTCGAAGACTAGACTAGGTGCCGGACGCGGCTTTTCATTTGCTTTCCATAGTTGGCTTGTCCTTCTCATTCGAAGTTTTATTGAAGTTGTTGCCGTCTTTGGCTTGTGGTTCTTTGGCTTTTCTTTCTCCTGCCTCGATTTCTCCTGTGCAAGGCCTCGCGAGGGGGGCAGCCGAGCGCCCTCACGAGTGTTCCTATCCTAGTCATTCAGAGGGTTCGCGACCTGGGCCCCTTGTAGGAGCACCCCTCCAGTTCGTGCCCCTCGGGCACCGCTACACAAACACAGGGCCTGGGTCGGTCGCCCCCATGGCCGAGGCTGGGAACAATCCACGCGCGGGCACGTAGCCGAGAGGTACGATAAAGAAAGCAAAACGATGATTAACAGCAATAACCCATACACGCCCCCGCGGGGCTGCACACTACTGTCTTTTTTATGCAGGAAAAAGGAAAAGAAAGAACAAATCTGGTGCAGCTCGCCTCACACAGGCCCGCAGGGAAAGCCCGAGCTGCCTCCGAAGCTCAGGCGGACTCCCTCTCGCGCTTCACCAGGGCGCGACGGCGAGCGGACATGCTACCACCTCCCAAGCAGATACGACGGCATGGAGGCTGACCGCGGCCACTGCTAGAAGAGTCGCCGCCTGAAGAAGAACCGGAGAAGCTTGAGGAACCCTGAGCACCGCTAGCCACGCGAGCGCTGCCCTCTCCATCATCACCGGAGCCAGGTTCCCAGCCGCGGTCGTCACCCTCGGGGCAACACCCTGCGCGGCGACCATCTTCCCCAAACACCCTCACGTAGAGGGTGGCATCGCCGTCGAACTTGAAGTGTAGGGTGCACCGACGGCCCAGGCCAAGCGCGCGGGCAAACGTCTGCCAACCGCGGGCCAGGGCTAGGCTCCCAGCTGCGGAGACCTCCAGTGAAACCCATGAGGCCCGGCTATAGCAGCCGTCGGTGTTAAGCCAGAGGCCGCCCGGGGCGCCAGCCGGGAGCTCGCCAGGGAGGAAGCGGGGAAGTGGAAGCCGGGTGCTAGTCGGCTCCGCCGACCACACGACAAACTCCGGCAGCACCTCAGCAGCGCGAAAGCGCGACATAGGGGATGCGTAGCCGGAGCGCACCGCCCCCGGCCGCAGCAATCCGCCCGTCGCTGTGCTGAAAATCGCCTCCGCGGCCGCGGGGAGCTGCCGTGGTGGCCACAGGATGTTTGCGAGGGCACCCTCGACCGCGCTTGGGCGGGGGAGAGGCGGGCTCGACCTGGCGAGCCTTCCCCTTCTCTGTGACCGAGAACCTCCTCGACGGGGCCATGAAGAAGGAGGAGCAAGGGGAGATGAACTGGAAGGGCACGCGCCGATCCGTACTTATAGCTGGCGAGGGCCAACCAACGGCCCCCATGATCGCAGGTAGTTATGACCCGCTTTGCATGCAGGGACTTTTTAAATCCGTGAAGTTGCCGAGGCACCATGGAGAAGTGGAGACGCCCACGTCCAATCAACCGCCACGCGGCGCCCAAGGCCGCAGGCTGTTAGGGTCCGCGGCGCTTCGCTCTTGCCCTTCCGCCTCCCTACACGGCCAAGCCCGGGCGCGCCTTTTGCCCGGTGGCTACTGTCGGCGTTCTGGGAACGGGGGTCCCCAGACTTGCCTGCCTGCGGCCTGCGGCGTGGCTCAAAAGGGGGCCCAGCACGACCCATCTTCACCAACACAAACCAAGACCCTCGCGAGGGGCCAAGCCTCGCGGGGCGGACGACGCGGAGCTTCCTCAGGCACGGCCTCGTCAGGTTGGCTCAGGAGGAGGCGGAGAGACAAGGCAGTATACCTCATGAGGTGCCCGTGACGCAAGCCATGACGACCAAGGGCGCCAGGCGGGTGCCAGCCCGCGCAGTGTCCTCCTTTCCTCTTTGGTGCAAAGGGGGCAAGCGCAGCCGCGGAGTAACTGAGGCATCAGGCAAAGGTTGCCATTTCGGTGCAAGGAGACCAAGACCAGGGGGACTACAAGACGGAGGTCATCGTGGAGCCCGACACGGCGTCATCACCGGAGCTAGGAGGTAGGAGGCGAAATCTCCCTGCGCACCCAAGTGTTCGAACCTCAAGGGTCTGCCGGAACCCGAAATCCGACACTGTCCATGACGGAAAAAACCGTGGTAGAAGTGAGGGCACGGAATATATTGGGGAGTTCCCGATACGGTGGGTGGTCGGGGGCCGAGCGATGCGTGTTTCTCTCGTACGTATGCGCATGTGTGAGAGGCGCTGGCCTCTAACTGAACCTGAGCGATCGCACTACAGGCTACGCTTTACTGATCCCGAGTGATCGATCGATGGCTGTTAACTGAACCCGATCGAGCGATTCCTTCGCTACTACTGGTAACTGAAGCCGATCGAGCGATTCCTTCGCTACTACTGCTAACTGAAGCCGATCGATGCCGCCTCTGGATGAACAGTAAGCGTTGTTGGGGGGTGGATGAACAGGAACTCGTGGTAGTAGAGGCCATTGCCGCTGGATGAACAATCGATCAAGCCGGTGGATGAATAGGACCCCGTGGAGGGCTGGATGAATAGGACCCCGCGGAGGGCTGGTTGAACGGTAGTCAGTGGAGGGCTGCTTGAACAGTAGCCGGTGGAGGGCTGTATGAACAGTAGCCCGTGGAGGGGTGGTTGAACAGGACCCTGTGGAGAGGGCTGGTTGAACAGTAGCCAGTGGAGGCTGGATGAACAGGAGCCCATAGATGAACAGTCGCAGGTGGAGGCTGGAGGAGGTCGATGGTGGATGATAGGACCCCGTGTCGACCGTAGGAGGTCCAATAGAAGTCCGTTTCCTACGTTTTGCGGTACGCCAGACCCCTCCCGATGAACAGGATCTCGTTTCCACCATGGCCGGTCGAACACAAGGCCGTTTCCTTCGTTCTGCGGTATGCTAGGCCTCATTTCCATCGCGTGTTCCGTCCAAGCCGGTTGGATCCTGATGAACAGCAAGCATTTCGTTGCCTCCCGATGAACAAGACTCATTTCGTTGCCTCCCCATGAACACGACGACGGCGCAACTTCTCTATTCCAACCCAGCCATGTACACAAGCCCATGAACACGACGACGATGTACGTACATGTTCGCGACCAGAATGACAAAGCTACGTATGCTTCGACCAGGTAGGTCCCGACTGTCAGGCACTTCCTTGCATGCGAAGATGTAGCTGGTGGGTCCTAGCAGTGAGGGGGGCGAATCATTTTTTTGCTCGTAATATGGACGCACTTCCTTGCGTGCGAAGATGTAGGTGGTGGGTCCCAGCAGTCAGGGGGGAACGTTTTTTTTGCGAAATACGGTGGCCCGTCCGGTGGGTCGCTGCTATCATGTGGAGGAATAATCATTTTCCGTGCAATAAGGAGGCACTTCCTTGCTGCGGCCGTGGACCCAGCTGTCAGCCTCTCCACGTACAGTACTCTTCCGATGGAAGTCGGTCGTTGACCATGTTGACCACGCCGCGCTGAGAGCACCAAGGCCGTGGATGACGGCGAGGCCTAGGGAGGGGACAACATGGAGCCGGGGAAGACGCAACAGTGGATGCCCACACGGACGGGAGTGCGAGGGTTCACTGGTTCCACTACGGTGTGAGGATGCCGTCGCCGCAGGGCCTGGCCAGCGGTGGGAGTGCTAGGGGGAGGTGAGGCCTCCGCGGCAGCACAGCCGGCCACGGGAGGCAGGAGCAGGCGGCACGACCGGCGCTGCTTTGGGTGGCTGGAGCAAGAAGACCAGAGGTTGAAGAATCACAACGGCCGTTGGATGGACATCATACGGTCACTGTAGCTAGAATCGTTTATATTGACTAAGTTGACAAAGCCCTTGGTATGTGTCAACTTAGTATGCCCACAGGTCAGCTTCTGAAACAGTGTGCCCCAGATGTCAAGGGGAGGAATCATTTTTTGGGTGGGTGAACCTAGAATATCCGAGATTGAAGAAGAAGCACGACATCCGTTGGATGGACATCGAACGGCCACTTCTGCTAGAACTGTATGTTGACTATAAGTTGACAAAGCCTTGCATACGTGTCAACTATTTATTTAGGGGACGCGTCAACTTAGTAGGCCCACAAGTTTGTGGCAGAGAACTTATAGCCCATTTGATATTTGTAATAATGTCAGCTCTTTTTTGAATTCTAATGGAATTTACTCTAGCCCATTTACAATTTGTTAAAAGTACAACCCATTTTCTAGCTAGGACAATGATTAATAATTTCAACAAACCGTTCAAAACAGAATTCAATAAAATTTCCCACATTTTGATGGGATCCGAAATATTTTTATACTGAAATTTCTAGTCAGATTAAACAGAATTTCAATATAAATATGTATTACGTAAAAATCCAACGACACATTGCGCGTGCAACAATTAATGAAATTAAAATTTTCAAAATCCAGAAATAATATTTTATAAAGTAATTATGTGTTTGGTGCATTTTTTATAGTTAATGCCCAGTTTTTATAATTACATCCCATTCATTATTTCTTAAAGCCCATTTCCTTGTTAAGCCTAATGCATCCCTCCTAGGAAAGATTTGCAGCCCATCGGGGCGGAGAATAACAAGTTGACCTTGCCTGGGTATTCCTCAAAAAAAGTATATCTGGGCTAGCCATTTTCAGCTTGAAAAAAATTAATATCTGGGCTGGATATCTGGCCTGGGCTAGACGGGCCACAGCCCACCCAGTTAATACCCTACTCTCCTCTGAACAACAACGAAAACATCGCTCAAGAAAAACTCTGCAGTTCTCTCACCTCAAAAAGACAAATACTGCTCGAGCTGCTTGGTCCCAGCTGGCGGCCGCTCCTTGTGCAATTCGCTCATTTATTGGCTACATAGGTTAACAATAGTGTGGGGCTGTGATGTCAGGAAACCAGGAGGAAGCAAAAAATATTACAGTTGTACATAATAAGGAGGCACTTGCGTACTCGCGGCTATGGCCCTGGTGGGTCCCCGCTGTCATCCTCTCCAAGTAAAGTCATCTCCTCATTCCTCATGCCATTGACCATGTTCACAACGCGAGACGGCGGCGCTACGGCGAGCACAACCACTCAAAGGACGATGAAGAGGGCCTCGCGGGCCCTACGGATGGTCTGATACAGCGCCCGCTGCTCATTCGGGAAGCCGGGATCATAGGGCCACATGTCCGCGATGGTATTGTCATTGGCTTGTTCACCGGTGCTCGTTGAGGAGACGGAGGTTGCAGCACATGTCCTCTTGCGCTGGTAGCTCTTCCACCATTAGGGCGTCGAAGTGAGCTGCACCTGCTCTATGGGGAAAACGGCATGAACCGGCTTGGACAGTGGCGCCGGCTCCTGGTCGGAAGCTACGTCCATCGTCTGATTGTCGTTGCTCAACTCGGCGAGCTCGCTGGCGAGCCAGCATGTCTGGCTACGGGACCGACCCGCTGCCAAGCATGAGTCTGACTGCCCTGGCCCACCCAGACCACCTCCCTCGCGCACGCTCGCTTTCCGCCCGAAATGGTCTGTGCTGCCCGCCCCGCTTCCCGGTGCATGCGATTGCTCCGCCTTCAAACGACACAAGTGCCGTCCATCCATCCGTCTCCCACACATTAATGATACGCGGTTGCCAAGGCAGCTACTCCGGCACCACATGTCCGTCCATCCACCGCCCACCATTGCTATATAAACTGATGCGTCGGCCATGGCCGGAGTCATCCGCCTCCGTTCCCTTTCTCCTATCCACACCACTACTGCCCACCATGGCTACTTCGCGCTCCAACGCTCTTCGGGACGGGCGGACGACGTACCACAAGGAGATGGCAACCATTGCTACCAACTGCCTGGCTAGCAGGTAGCCGGAGGACAACGACGTCCCAATGGAGAACACGGTAGTCGACAATCCGACGCCAACCCCCTCCTCCACGCCATCCTTGCCGGTGCATTGGACCATGACCATCGGCGAGGCCCATGCCCAAAACATGGACACGGTGAGGCAGAAGCATGAGGAGCAGTTCCGGGAGGCACAGGATGACGCCACCTACAACCACCATCTCCTCCAAGAGCACCTGCGGGTGGAGGAGCAGATCGCGGCGGAGCAGGAGGTGCTGATCAACTCGTACTGCTCCGCCCGCGAGGGCCGCCTCGAGCGCTGGCGGTACCGCATGCAGGTGGCGGAGGCTACGGCCGCCTACAAATAGGGCGATGAAGCGGGCAAGGCGTTGTTTGGCGAGACCGAGGATGTGGCAGAGGACAATGCCGACTCCGACGAGTCCCCGCTCCGCTGGCATCGACGAGTCCCTGCTTTGTCGAGGCCCTGCGGCACCAACAATGAGGCAGAGTACACCGCCGGTTCCGCCGAGGCCCCACCCCGCCGGCATCGAGGTGGAGGCCCTACTCCGCTGAGGCCCCACGGCACCAACAACGAGGCAGAGGACACCGCCGACTCCGCCGGCTCCGACCAGCCAGCACCGAGGCGGAGGCCCTACTCCAACGAGGCCCTGCCCCGCCAACAACGAGGTAGAGGACATCGCCGGCTCATCCGAGGCCCCACCCTGCCGGCAAGAAGGGGAGGATTTCCCCCGCTCCGCCGAGGCGCCGCCCCGCTGGTAATGAGATACAGGACATCGCCGGCTCCGTCGAGGCCCCGCCCCGCCGCCAACGAGGCCGCGCCATGTAGAAAACAAGGAAGAGTAGAACACAGTAGGTCGCCGCCACTCGGGTCCAAGTAAGGGCACCGCTGTTATCCTCCGTTTGAAGCCAAGCTAGGCAGGTTGATCATTGACGGCCGATTAGCTTCTTGGCGGTGATGTCGAGTCGGAGAGCTATGTTGGAGAAGGACGCTGCTTCAGTTACTTAACTACAGGTGCAGTTGGGTCACTGGCACGTGGGCCCAAGAGGTAGCTGGCCCACATGTAAGTGACGCAACTGCACTAGCTGTTATGTCACTAAAGCTCAGTCCGCTGGAGAAGAAGCTTCTGTTCGGCTCAGCCGGACACGGGTGCTATGGTTAATTAACTATAGCTCAAGTGCACCCCTTTTTAGTTGAAGAATGTATGAAATGTAATGAAATCCAGCATGTTTATATGAAATCCGGCAGTGTATGAATGAATTTAGTTCGATTTGTTTGAATTCTTGTATCACTGGCATTGGATGAACATGCGAAACAATACGTACTAGCATTATTCCCAGGGTGATCACCTCATTTGCAGCAGTTTCACATGTACTCCCTCCGGTCCTTTTTAGTCTGCATATAAGTTTTTCCTGAAGTCAAAGTATCTCTACTTTCACCAATCTTATAGAAAAAAGTATCAACATTCACAATGTAAAATCAACCGACTTGAAAGAAATATAATATGCGAAGTAAAAAGGAATAGAGGGAGTAAAAAATTTAGCGTTCTTGTACATTGCAATCAACACACGGGCCTTGCAATTCATAGAGAACATTCAAAACAATTGATGATTATGCATCTCAACGATTCACATGTCAGAGCCAATATTTACTTCACAACTAAAGAATAAAGAAAAATCCATCGATGCTGCTAACAGCAAAGGGCGTCCCATTCGAAAATATCAAACGCATGTCTTCTTGCTAACATCAATGAGGGAAGTTTGACAAGGTTGTCCCATTCCAAAATATCAAATGCATGTTGTTTTGCGTACATCAATCAGCAAACTTTGACAAGGTTTTCCCATTCCAAAATATAAAATGCCTACGATTGTGGAATGGGCAGGGTTTGCCATCAGTTCAGACATTGACATGGCACCTCGTGCTAAATAAACCAGCTGTTCTTTTTGTGCAGTTCCACGAAATCAACCAAATTCGCGCGTAGCTTGTATGATTTCGCCTTTATATGTTGCAACGCCTTGAACGTATCGACACCTCCTTTCTTGTGGTGGAAATGAATGGTTCAAGAATATTCGATGTATTCATGAACATTTTGTGCAGTTCCCATTAAAATCAAGCTGAGTATGCCGATTTGCATAAATACAAAAAAATTCATTAGTATAAAGCAAACTATACTATAAATTGACAGTTTAAACAGTCAACCTACATGATCCATGCAGAGCACACATTTAAGAAAATGGAACTCACCGGAAGGAATCGTAAAACAACATTGTACTGGCAATCACAGCAACAAAGATGGAGATCCGTGAGTCCTTCTAAGCTAAAGTTAGTTTTTTCTTGTCGGCAATAATGTAACCATCATTCAACTGCTCCCTTCTTAAGAAGATAAGCTTGGCTTCTTTACCCTGGCATAATCAGAACTACGCACTTCACGTACTCCATATTCTTCTTCAGAGGAGGATGATCCTGTTGTGCAAAGACAAGAGAACAACTAAATGCTAGCATCCTTGTTTTCTCAAAAAAGGAAAGGAAATATTTAAAATAACACAAATGAATCATTTCTGAAGGACAATACCACTTTCTCGTGACAGTATCTAAATAGTAGCACACCACCAATAGAGATGACAAAGCTCAATCATATGGATGAAATCAGTGGGCGAGTACCAACCTTTGTTAGGAGGCTTCTTGTGTAGAGCATACAGATGAAGCATCTCTCCGGAACCATCTGTTGTTATCTACTGTGGTTGCCATGCTTACTATATACTCCTCGATTAGTTTAATGTTTCCAACATCTTCTTCTGCAGTTCCACTAAAATATATGGTATCTTCAAAGAAGATCCCTGTTTGCACAAGTAGAGATAATTACATATTACATTATGAGTGGCATCAAATCAATGGAAAAACAATTGCTCGTTCCAGCCATAGCAATACATTAAGATGCAAAACTATATCATTACTTGTGTCATCACAGTTCCAGTGCTTCATTACAGCACCGGGAGTTGATTTTTGTTTCTCTTCCGCTTGTTCTTCCCCTTCATCACTTGGTTCAATAACAGACAAGCTTCACCTTCAATATAATATTTGGCATATCAATTAGGGAGCACAAGTATAGCACTAAACAACGACATTAATTTTCAGATGAAACTAGCAAAATACAGGCCAACAGTTGTGAAATATCCTTATCTTACCTCAATGGTATATTACGGTGCACATACAGATTGGAAGTCTTGTCTCCATTTGTTCAGTTCCCTAAAATGAAGCAACATTAGCGTACAAGTAGCACAACATATGAAAGCACACTGCACAATCACATGAAAGAAGGCTAGTACTGACCTCTCATGACGCGGAATTCAAACAACTCACAAGAAGAAGATTTGAACCAAATTTGCTAACACGGATAGGAAGTAAGATCTCCCTTGTGCAGTTCCACTAAGATCAAGCAATCAAGCAACATTGTCGTTGTGACATTTTGCTTGAACTGCACAAAACACTCTTAAAACAAAAGTGTTTTGTGCAGTGCAACAAAAGGTCACAATAGCAACCAGGTGAAGTAGATGACCCTATTTACACAGAGGTGCAAATGAAACAACTAGTGGTCAATAACGGTGGATGGCATAGAAGCCAACAAAAAGAAGCATCGAACTTACCTAAATGGGAAAGAAAGCAAGACAATAGCATTTCTCAAATGGTGGCATTGATTAATATTAACAAAGAGATTATATTGACAATAAAATTCGTTAAACATGTAATTTGCTTTTAACTGTGGCATTGCATCAATTTTCCAGCGACATTATTAGAGGGTGTTTGTTTACAAGGACATTTTGCTATAGGGACTAAAAAAGTCCGTGTCAGTCCCATCTAAACCAAATAGGAGGGACTTTTCAGGACTAAAGAAAGAAGACCCAGAGGGAGAGTCTTTTTGGGACTTTTTCCAACAGTTGCCCCTAGCCCGCGTTGCAACTTGTCTCTATTAGTTCATTACTAGGGGAACATGGTCTTTTAGCATGTCATTTAATAACCTCTAGTCTATGTTTAGTCTGTGGAACCAAGAAGGTAGGGACTAGGGAGTTTTTAACCAAACAGGGTCTTAGATTAACAACAACTAAAGAGTTGCACGAGACAGTGGACGCACCAGCGCCATGTGCATCTACCGATGTATGAAGGGGTGATGCACAGTGTGTTGCAACAAAGAAAAAAAACAACCAAAGAACATATTTGTGTTGGTCCCAGTTTTGTTATCTTTAGACAACTTTCCCTATGTGAGCGCAACAAATCTAGTCCCGCTCAAACTCTACAGCCTTGTCCCCCAAAACAAAAGATCAGTTTTTTACAGATGTGCGTACTACATTTGTCATTGTTTCCCCTTTTCGACCAACATAGGTGCTGGATAGCCAGCATGTACTAGTACTTTCCCCCTTCCTTTCCTCTTCGAAGCACATTCTAGATTCATGCTATACAACTTTCCCCACTACTTTCCTGTTTGATCCAACACCTAGATTCGAGTGCAGAAGCAGAAAAATCCCACATGCAGCTAGAGCAATGCATGTGGAATAAGTAAATTATACGTTAAGGTTCTTGGGGTGTGGTTCGGTGGGCGACCGGAGTCCGTTCGGCCCACACTATGTACAGCGGCGAGGAAGAAGGGGTCAGAGGCCCTCCCGCGCCGCCACTGGGTGAAAGAGAACAGTTGCACCGGTAGTGGATTCCCTCCCTCGCCGACGGAGACAATGTTAAGCCTCCTTCCCTTCCCGGTAGATGGATCCTATCGGCTCTTTGACCAGCAGTGAGGGGAGAGAGAGAGGCCAACTAAGTCATGTTTAAATCTGGAAAGGGTGAGAGAGTGTGAAGAGCTCAACAAGTGCTGAGGCTCCAGTGTGTATATATATACTGGCGAGAGAGTGTGAAGTGTTCAAACTCAAGAAAACAAGCGCCAAGGCTGCAGCGTATACATGATGAGGTGATTATACGGTCACCACGAGATCGTATAGCTCCATATCCATCCATTTTGACTAGTCAAAGAATCCTCCTGGCACCGCCCTAGTTCACTTTCTCTCTCTGTCATGCGGGGCCTACCTGTCATTGGAAGGAAGAAAGAAGTCGAACAAAAACAAAATTATGCTCAAGTGTAGTTATCGAAACCGAGACCTCAAGTTTGATGAGCGAACAGGCTAACCAGCTACACCACCCCCACATTATGTCTAACGAGAGGAAAATAACCTTTAATACATTCCTGCATTCGTGTGACAAGCATGCCGTGTTTTTTTTGCGTGGGAGTCATTGGGATTTAAATCATAATCGTGTCATGTGGCTTTGGTGGTAAGGTCTTTTGGGATTTAAAGCAGTGTTGGTTGTACAGAATTAATGCAGCCTTAGTCACCTTACTTTTCTCCATGTAGTACGTTGGGTCCCACCAGTCAGAGGGTGAAACAAACAAATTAATAAGAAGAATTAAAAGCGCCAGCGGTGTATCTTACCTCACACATTTCGCTACTACTCGTGAACACTGTCCAATTGATCCCTCTATTCGCTCGTGTACTATTTGAAGTGAATCCTTATTATAACATGCACACAATTTTGGGAACTTGTATTCGACCTAAGTCAGTGTGCCACCATATCTCGCACTACTCCCTCCATGTAGGTGTAATAAGTCACGTTAGAAGGTGCAGCGGGACCAAGGTGCAAGCAAATTTTTTTTGAAACGAGGTGCAAGCAGATTGGAGGAGAAGGAGAAACTTGACCGGTCCTTCCTCCAATCAAAGGCCTGATTTCTGTCTCGACACGCAACAATTAATCACAACAACTATGAGATGCCGTTTTAGCTACCATGCAGGGCCACATATTTAACTCGCATGCATCAACGCGTAGTTGCGCTCCATGCATTGGGTTTCCGGGGGAGATAACAAGGTAGAGTAAGGAGCATTTGGTTAAATTGCTAGGCTGGTCATAGTGGTGAGTAACTTGGTCATAGTAGGTAGTAACATATGGATGGTAACATGCAAGTCTTCATTAATTGAGATATAGACTCATTTTACCTCGGTGTGTGTGTGTGTGTGTGTGTGTGTGTTTAACAGCATGTGTGTGTTAGAGTAGTCATAGTGGGGAGTAACTTAGAGTAGTAACATGCAGATGTTACTAGTCTATGTTACTACCTCCACAGTGAGTAGTAACATATGTATTGTGTCATGCATCACTTCATTTATTACGTTGTAGACTCATCTTTTCTTGATACGTGTGATGATACAATAACTAGATATGTTACCACATGCCTCTCTTTCTTCATTTATTATATTCCACATCATCTATTTTTCCTAGATAAGTGTGATGTTACCACCTATGTTACTCCCATTGTGGGTAGTCTTAGAGAGAGTGACACATCGACCTACTCCTACAGAGAGATGGTGTGTAGTGTACGATTTAGCCGCGAGAGTCAATGCATCTTCTAGTTTCCGGGCGTCCGGTCGGGATAGGCGGGACAGCTGCCATGCCCGCTCCTGACCAGCCTGGCCCACCCAAAGCCCCTCCATCGCCCACGCGTGCTTCCCGCCCGAAATGGTCAGCGCCTCTCCAAAGAATCGGTGCCGTATTCATGCCCGGGCAGATCAAACGCAACCTCTCACTAGCGCCTGCGTTGAAGGGAGAAGCGGATTCAAGAGTGATGGTTGCTTCGCCCGTCCAACTTACTGTTGGGTCTATGTGATTTGACGGCTCATTGGTCATTATTACTGAGGTGGTAGGACTGCGGGATGTCCCACGCTTTCGGCAAAAGGAGGTACTACTAGATTACAATTTTCTCCATTCTCAGCGGAGGAGTGCGAGACCAGTGAGAACACATAGCCTCAGTCATTACATGGCCCACCTCACACTATCACCATATTTTCAAGACACCGTGCGACACCTAACTCTTTACATAGTACTAGTATAGTACGTACTATAAATTATCAACGAGATAAATTTGTACAATGCTATGAAGCTTCCAGCTTCCGTTTCATGTATCTTGCATCCAAGGTTGCCCGTTGCAACATTTCATCAAATACAAAGGAGACTAACATCCATGCTATTCCATCTCAATGATTGATAGATCATAGCTAATATGTTCTCCCTCCGTTCCAAAATAAGTGTTTCAACTTTATGAAAACTTTAGTACAAAGTTGTACTACTACTAAAGTTGACACTTATTTTGGAACAGAGATAGCTAAAGAAAAAATGATCCATGCAGTCCCTAGCCCTTGAACCGTAAACCCTAAGGCCTCCTTTGGTTTGTAGAATTTTTGTAGGAATTATATAGGATAGGATTTGCAGAGGAAAAATTCCTTTGAAGCCCTTTGGTTTGTAGGAATGGATTCCTATTCCTATGTAGGATAGGAATATATCCTTCATGTTTTGGAGGGAAAAACATTAGCCTAGACTCAATGGAAAAAATCCTATCCGATGCACCAAATGGCATCTCTTTCTCTATAGGAATTGACATGCATGTCATCTCACTTCCTATGATTTTCCTATTCCTATAAAATTCCTATCCTATGAACCAAAGAAGGCCTAACCAGGCTTTAATTTGCTGGCAACGTTGGAGCTTCAGAAGAAATTAAGTTTGCAACCCTTTGACCATCGGATCATTTTTTGCAGTTCCACCAAAATTGAGATGAGCATCCCTGTGGCAAAGAAATTGAAGAAGCGTGATTAGAATAAGATTACTAGGACTAGTTGATGAGACATAAACTCATCACAAATACAATACGTATAAGCCAGTAGAGGTATGTGCGGGGCGAAGAAGTAGAGAAATATCCACATGGAGTGATGTGGGCAGCTGGAGCAGTGGTGCAAGACGGCTGTAAAGGGAGTTGTACCTGAGGGATCTCATGATGTAGCTCAACCTAGAGGAGGGCGGCGGGAGGAGGCAAATGCCCACATCGCGGCAGTGAGCAATGGACAAAGGCGACCTCACCGACTTTGTGAGAGAGAATGACGGGGACCCCTGATCGGGACATGCCGACAGTGGGTTTTCGCCATCGGCGATGACGACCGCATCTACACTAAAAGCATCCACCCCTTCCCGACCGCATCTACACTAACTTTGCCAAAGATTGCCACACCTAAGGTTAGGCAAGTTTGACCAACTTAGGTGAGTGTTTGGTTCAAGGCACACCTTAGGCAAGCCACAGTTGGACCCCACATGGCATACACACAAAAAGTGTGGCAAGATTCCCTTAGGCTTGCCAACTTGTGGCTCTCATTTTGATGAACTAACCTTAGTCAAGTTTGGCAAAAATGTGTGGCAAAGTGTGGCAATGCTAGTCCTAAAACCAAATAGCCCATTGCACCGGGATGTTAGAGATGTGGCCACAGTCGTTTTCTGCAAAAGAGTGTGAAGACTGAAGAGAGCAACCCCAACAAGCAACCGTGTAGGCTCGTCCTGCCTACTGAAGGACATATATTCCAAACAATATGATAATCTCTCTAACGAAGGTAGGGATGAGGAGTAAACAGAGGGAGTAGTAAAATTTTCTCCTTGTCCTGTGAGCCACCGTGCGCGTGGGCGAGGGAGTGGGCGTAAAGGCATAATAGTAAGCAAGCTTCACCTCATCCTGTGAGCCACAGTGCCCGTGGGCGGGGGAGACGGTGTAATAAGCAAGCTTCTCCTCGTTCTGCGAGTTGATGGGACACATCAAAAGTACTCCAGTGTATAGAGCCTTGTCTCTAAGGTAGGCCCCACATGGTTTTCCTCTTTTTTTAACATAACGTGTCAAGTCGCAATTTGTTTGTTCACCCCTGGTAGACGATCCTCCATCAAGTGGACAACCAGTACACGTGTCAAATTACCACATGGGCTGCCTTTTCATACAGAAATGAGCTCCACCGTGTACCCGCGCGGGTGTGGTTGGAAAAGAGAAGGGAGTACGTGCGCTGTGTGTGCACCTCTTCTCTTCGTGCATGTCCCCCAACTACGTGGCGTGGGTGAGAGGGATACAAACCTAGAAAGATGGCATGTGCGTTTGTGAGTGTTTTTTGTTTGGGGGGGTGGTGATTTCGTGAATGTATTTGTGGGAATATGTGTCGATGACATCTCAAACAAAATTTTGCATGCAATGTGTGTGAAATAGAGGCATATACATATCATATAGAGAGGGCCAGAGGGGAGATCCACAAGAAGAGAGGGAGGGGTCATAGATATCAATAGAGTCGAACAGATGATCAAGTGGGTGGGTGCGAGATGGATGAAGAGAGCCATCGAAATTGTGTGTGTGCAAGTCAAAGATATTGGGCGACTGACCTACCACAACGTTAGAGGGCACATGGCAAGTTTGTGTGTGGCAGGGAGACATGACTAGAGCGCTCGATGTATCGGTGTGTGTGGGGGGTGAGGGAGGGGGGAGGCAGAGGCCTAACTAGAGAGGTAGAACGACTCGTATATGAGTTGAGAAGGAGAGACCAAGCTATGTGTTGAGGGAGATGGGTTGACGTCCATACAGAATTGAAGGACGGGAAATAGGTTGGGACAGAGAGAGAGAGAGAGAGAGAGGAGAGAGAGAGAGGGAGGGAGGGAGAGGGGTAGAGTGCTGGATGGGTGATGGAGTTGCTTCTCGAAGATGGTGGGAGAGGCCTACTAGACAAACTAAGGGTAGAACTGCAATATTATCAATGAGAGTGGGGATGTGTTTCTGTGTGTGCCTGTGCGTGATAGATCTATCGGGACGCATGCATGGATGATGAAGGGGAACCATGTGTTTGATAAGCAAACCTAACTAGATCAGTAGATCAATTGTTATTTGTCGGATGAAGGGAGAGACATAATGCTACATCTTGAGCTTGTGTTGGTTTTCCCCAAAGAGGAAGGGATGATGCAGCAGAGTAGCGTAAGTATTTCCCTCAGTTTTTTAGAACCAAGGTATCAATCCAGTAGGAGCCCACGCTCAAGTACCTCGTACCTGCACAAAGCGATAGCTACTCGCAACCAACGCGATTAGGGGTTGTCAAGCCCTTCACGGTCACTTACGAGAGTGAGATCTGATAGATAGAATATTTTTGGTATTTTTGGTATAAAGATGCAAAGTAAAAAGTAAAGGCAAAGTAAATAGCAAAACAATATAAAAGTAGTGGAGATTGATATGATGAGAATAGACCCTGGGGCCATAGGTTTCACTAGTGGCTTCTATCAAGAGCATAAGTATTCTACGGTGGGTGACCAAATCACTGTTGAGCAATTGATAGAATTGAGCATAATTATGAGAATATCTAGGCATGATCATGTATATAGGCATCACGTCCGTGACAAGTAGACCAAAATGATTCTGCATCTACTACTATTACTCCACTCATTGACCGCTATCCAGCATGCATCTAGAGTATTAAGTTAAAAACAGAGTAACGCCTTAAGCAAGATGGCATGATGTAGAGAGATAAATTAATGCAATTTGAAATAAACCCCATATTGTTATCCTCGATGGCAATGATACAATACGTGCCTTGCTGCCCCTTCTGTCACTGGGTAAGGACACCGCAAGATCGAACCCAAAGCTAAGCACTTCTCCCATGGCAAGAACTACCAATCTAGTTGGCCAAACCAAATGGATAATTCAAAGAGACTTGCAAACATAACCAATCATACATAAGAGAATTCAGAAAAGATTCAAATATTATTCATATATAGACTTGGTCATAAACCCACAATTCATCGGCCTCAACAAACACACCGCAAAAAGAAGATTACATCGAATAGATCTCCACAAGAGAGGGGGAGAACTTTGTATTGAGATTCAAAGAGAGAGAAGAAGGCATCTAGCTACTAACAATGGACCCGAAGGTCTGAGGTAAACTACTCACACTTCATCGGAGGGGCTATGATGATGTAGAAGCCCTCCGTGATGACGGCCCTCTTCCGGCGGAGCTCCGGAATAGGCCCCAAGATGGGATCTCGTGGATACAGAAAGTTGCGGCGATGGAATTAGGTTTTTGGCTCCTGTTCTGATTGTTTGCGGGTACGTGTGTATATATAGGAGGAAGAAGTACGCCGGAGGAGCAACGAGCGGCCCACAAGGCAGGGGGGCGTGCCCTAGGGGGGCGCGCCCCGACCCTCGTGACCGCCTCTTTTGTTCCTTGGAGCAGGGTCCAAGTCTCCTGGATCACGTTCGGTGAGAAAATCATGTTCCTGAAGATTTTATTCCATTTGGACTCCGTTCGATATTCCGTTTACCCGAAACACTGAAATAGGCAAAAAAACAGCAATTCTTCGGCTAATAGGTTAGTCCAAAAATAATATAAAAGTGGAAAATAAATCCCAATATAGTCCAAAACAGTAGATAATATAGCATGGAGCAATCAAAAATTATAGATACGTTGGAGACGTATCAAGCATCCCCAAGCTTAATCCTGCTCATCCTCGAGTAGGTAAATGATAAAAAGAGAATTTTTGATACGGAGTGCTAGTTGGCATAATTTCAATGCAAATCTTCTTAATTGTGGTATGAATATTCAAATTAGAAAGATTCAAGACAAAGGTTTATATTGACATAGAAAATAATAATACTTCAAGCATACTAACAAAGCAATTACGTCTTCTCAAAATAACATGGCCAAAGAAAGTTATCCCTACTAAATCATATAGTCTGGCTATGCTCCATCTTCCCCACACAAAGTATTTAAATCATGCACAACCCCGATGACAAGCCAAGCAATTGTTTCATACTCTAACTTTTTCAAAACTTTTTCAATCTTCACGCAATATATGAGCGTGAGCCATGGATATAGCACTATAGGTGGAATAGAATGGTGGTTGTTGAGAAGACAAAAAGGGGAAGATAGTCTCACATCAACTAGGCGTATCAAGGGGCTATGGAGATGCCCATCAATAGATGTCAATGTGAGTGAGTAGGGATTGCCATGCAACGGATGCACTAGAGCTATAAGTATATGAAAGCTCAAAAGAAACTAAGTGGGTGTGCATCCAACTTGCTTGCTCATGAAGACCTAGGGCAATTTGAGGAAGCCCATCATTGGAATATACAAGCCAAGTTCTATAATAAAAGATTCCCACTAGTATATGAAAGTGATAATATGAGATACTCTCTACTAGGATGATCATGGTGCTACTTTGAAGCATAAGTGTGGTAAAAGGATAGTAACATTGTCCCTTCTCTCTTTCTCTCTCAAATTTTTATTTTTTTATTTGGGCCTTTTCTCTTTTTTATGGCCTCCTTTTTTTGGGCTTCTTTGGCCTCTTTTTTTTCCGTCCCGAGTCTCATCCCAACTTATGGGGGAATCATAGTCTCCATCATTCTTTCCTCACTGGGACAATGCTCTAATAATGATGATCATCACACTTTTATTTTTCTTACAACTCATCAATTACAACTCGATACTTAGAACAAAATATGACTCTATGTGAATGCCTCCGGCGGTGTACCGGGATATGCAATATGACAATGATGGAGTGTCTCATAATAAACGGAATGGTGGAAAGTTGCATGGCAATATATCTCGGAATGGCTATGGAAATGCCATAATAGGTAGGTATGGTGGCTGTCTGAGGAAGGTATATGGTACGTGTATGATACCGGCAAAAGGTGCGTGGTATTAGAGAGGCTAGCAAAGGTGGAAGGGTGAGAGTGTGTATGATCCATGGACTCAACATTAGTCATAAAGAACTCATATACTTATTTCAAAAATTTAGAAGTTATCAAAGCAAAGTACTACGCGCATGCTCCTAGGGGGATAGATTGGTAGGAAAAGACCATCGCTCGTCCCCGACCGCCACTCATAAGGAAGACAATCAATAAATAAATCATGCTCCGACTTCATCACATAATGGTTCACCATACGTGCATGCTACGGGAATCATTAACTTCAACACAAGTATTCTTTAAATTCACAACTACTCAACTAGCATGACTTTAATATTATCACCTCCATATCTCAAAACAATTATCATGCTTTAATATTTTCTTAGTATTCAAGACACTCAAAAGAAAGTTTCACAAATCTTGAATACCAAGCATATTATTATTAGGCAAATTACCATGCTATTAAGAGACTCTCAAATTAATTTAAGTGAAGCATGAGAGATCAATAGTTTCTTTAAAACAAATCCACCACCGTGCTCTAAAAGATCTAAGTGAAGCACATAGAGCAAAATTATAATGCTCAAAAGATATAAGTGAAGCACATAGAGCAAAATTATAACGCTCAAAAGATATAAGTGAAGCACATAGAGCAAAATTATCTAGCTCAAAAGATATAAGTGAAGCACATAGAGTATTCTATCAAATTTTAATTCATCTATGGCTCTCTCAAAAGGTGTGTACAGCAAGGATGATTATGGTATACTAGCAAACAAAGACACAAATAATACAAGACGCTCCAAGCAAAACACATATCATGTTGGTGAATAAAAATATAGCTCCAAGTAAATTACCGATGGAAGTGGACGAAAAGAGGGGATGCCTTCTGGGGCATCCCCAAGCTTTGACTTTTTGGTGTCCTCGGATTATCTTGGGGGTGCCATGGGCATCCCCAAGCTTAGCCTCTTGCCACTCTTTGTTCCATGATCCATCAAAAGAATTCACCCAAAACTTCAAAACTTCACAACACAAAACTCAAAATAGAAAACTCATGAGCTCCGTTAGCGAAAGAAAACAAAAGACCACTTCAAGGTAATGTAATGAACTCATTATTTATTTATATTGGTGTTAAACCTACTGTATTACAACTTCTCTATGGATTATAAATTATTTTACTAGCCATAGATTCATCAAAATAAGCAAACAACACACGAAAAACAGAATCTGTCAAAAACAGAACAGTCTGTAGTAATCTGTAGCTAGCGCAAGATCTGTAACCCCAAAAATTCTAAAATAAATTTCCGGACGTGAGGAATTTATCTATTAATCATATGCAAAAATAATTAACTAAATAGCACTCTTAGAATAAAAATTACAGCAGTTCTCGTGAGCGCTAAAGTTTCTGTTTTTTACAGCAAGTTCAACAAGACTTTCCCCAAGTCTTCCCAACGGTTCTAATTGGCACAAACACTAATTAAACACAAAAAACACAACCAAAACAGATGCGAAATAATTTATTTATTACTAAACAGGAGCAAAAAGCAAGGAATACAAATAAAATTTGGTTGCCTCCCAACATGCGCTATTGTTTAACGCCCCTAGCTAGGCATAACGAGCAAGGGTAGATCTAGGTATTGCCATCTTTGGTAGGCAATACATAAGTGGCTCTCATGATAGTTTCATATGGTATTTTTATTTTCTTTCTTGCAAAGTATTCCATGGCCTTTTTTTAATGGAAATTGAAATCTAATATTCCCTTCCTTCCTATCAATAATCGCACCAACCGTTCTAAGGAAAGGTCTACCAAGAATAATAGGGCAAGAAGTATTGCAATCTATATCAAGAAAAATGAAATCTACGGGCACATAATTCCTATTTGCAAAAATAAGAACATCATTAATTCTTCCCATAGGTTTCTTAATAGTGGAATCCGCAAGAAGCAAGTTTAGAGAGCAATCATCAAAATTACGGAAATCTAGTAAATCACACAAAGTCTTGGGAATAGTAGAGACACTAACACCCAAGTCACACAAAGCATAAAACTCATGATATTTAATTTTAATTTTAATAGTTGGTTCCCACTCATCATAGAGTTTTCTAGGGATAGAAACTTTCAACTCAAATTTTCTTCATAAGATTGCATCAAGGCATCAACAATATGTTCGGTGAAGGCTTTATTTCGACTATTAGCATGTGGAGAATTTAGCACGGATTGCTACAAGGAAATACAATCAATTAAAGAGCAACTTTTGATAATTAAATTCCTTGAAATCCAATATAGTGGGTTTAGCAACATCTAGATATTTATTTCTTTCAATCCTACTTTCATCCATTTCGTCATTAAGATCTAAATACTCCGAATTTTTAGAACACCTTCTAGGTAAAGGAAGATCATATTCAGTTTCATCAAGATTCATATTGTAAAATAAAGATTTAATAGGAGACACATCAATAACTTTTAGATCTTCATCTTTATTTTCATAGGAATTCGAAGAACACACTTTAATAAAGGAATGTTTGGAACCACGCATCCTAGCGGTTCTTTCTTTACACTTGTCAATTGAAATTCTCATGGCTTTTAGAGACTCATTAATATCATGCTTAGGTGGAATAGATCTAAGTTTCAAAGCATCAACATCAAGAGAAATTCTATCAACGTTCCTAGCCAACTCATCAATCTTAAGCAATTTTTCTTCAATCATAGGATTAAAATTCTTTTGCGAAGAAATAAATTCTTTAATATTAGATTCAAAATCAGAGGGCATCTTATTATAATTTCCATAAGAGTTGTTGTAGGAATTCCCATAATTATTAGAAGGATTACTAGGATATGGCCAAGGATTAAAATTCCCTCTATAAGTGTTGTTACCAAAATTATTCCTACCAACAAAATTCACATCCATAGATTCATTGTTATTCTCAATCAAAGTAGACAAAGGCATATCATTAGGATCAGAAGAAACACTCTTAGTAGCAAATAATTTCATAAGTTCATCCATCTTTTCACTCAACACATTAATTTCTTCTATCGCATGCACCTTTTTATTAGAAGTTCTTTCAGTATGCCATTGAGAATAATTAACCATAATATTATATAGGAGTTTAGTAGCATCTCCTAAAGTGATTTCCATAAAAGTGCCTCCCGCAGCCGAATCTAAAAGATTTCTAGAAGCAAAATTCAATTCGGCATAAAATTTTTGTATAATCATCCACAAATTCGAACCATGAGTAGGGCAATTACGTATCATTAATTTCATTCTCTCCCAAGCTTGTGCAACATGTTCATGATCAAGTTGTTTAAAGTTCATTATATCGTTTCTAAGAGAGATGATCTTAGCGGGAGGAAAATACTTAGAGATAAAAGCATCTTTGCACTTGTTCGATGAATCAATACTATTCTTAGGCAAAGACAAAAACCAAGCTTTTGCACGATCTCTAAGAGAAAAAGGAAATAGCTTCAATTTAACGACATCATTATTGACATCTTTTTTCTTTTGCATATCACATAAATCAACGAAGCTATTCAGATGAGTAGCGGCATCTTCACTAGGAAGGCCGGCGAATTGATTTTTCATAACAAGATTCAACAAAGCAGTATTAATTTCACAAGATTCAGCATCGATAAGAGGAGCAATCGGAGTGCTAAGGAAATCATTATTATTGGTATTGGTGAAGTCACACAATTTAGTAGTATCTTGAGCCATCGCGACAAACAAGCAATCTAACACACAAGCAAACAAAAAGCAAGCAGACAAAAGAGGCAAATAGAGAGGGAGGATAGAGAGAGAGAGGGCGAATAAAACGGCAAGCGTGAATTGGGGGGAGAGGAAAACGAGAGGCAAATGGCAAATAATGTAATGCGAGAGATAGGGATTTCGATGGGCACTTAGTATATTGACTTTTTGCGTAGACTCCCCGGCAACGGCGCCAGAAATCCTTCTTACTACGTCTTGAGCTTGCGTTGGTTTTCCCCGAAGAGGAAGGGCTGATGCAGCAGAGTAGCGTAAGTATTTTCCTCAGTTTTTGAGAACCAAGGTATCAATCCAGTAGGAGCCCAGGCTCAAGTCCCTCGTACCTGCACAAAACGATAGCTACTCGCAACCAACGCGATTAGGGGTTGTCAAGCCCTTCACGGTCACTTACGAGAGAGAGATATGATAGATAGAATATTTTTGGTATTGGGCGATTGACCTACCAGAATGTTAGAGGGCGCATGGCAAGTTTGTGTGTGGCAGGGAGACATGACTAGAGCGCTCGATGTATCGTTGTGTGTGTGTGGGGGGGGGCTGGGGGAGGTGGGAGGCAGAGGCCTAGCTAGAGAGGTAGAACGACTCGTATATGTGTTGAGAAGGAGAGACCCAGCTATGTGTTGAGGTAGATGGGTTGACGTCCATACAGAACTGAAGGACGGGAAATAGGTTGGGACAGAGAGACAGAGAGAGAGAGGAGAGAGAGGGAGGGAGGGAGAGGGGTAGAGTGCTGGATGGGTGATGGAGTTGCTTCTCGAAGATGGTGGGAGAGGCCTACTAGACAAACTGAGGGTAGAACTGCAATATTATCAATGAGAGTGGGGATGTGTTTCTGTGTGTGCCTGTGCGTGATAGATCTATCGGGACGCATGCATGGATGATGAAGGTGAACCATGTGTTTGCTAAGCAAACCTAACTAGATCGGTAGATCAATTGTTATTTGTCGGAGGAAGGGAGAGACATAATGCTACGTCTTGAGCTTGCGTTGGTTTTCCCCGAAGAGGAAGGGATGATGCAGCAGAGTAGCGTAAGTATTTCCCTCAGTTTTTGAGAACCAAGGAATCATTCCAGTAGGAGCCCATGCTCAAGTCCCTCGTACCTGCACAAAACGATAGCTACTCACAACCAACGCGGTTAGGGGTTGTCAAGCCCTTCACGGTCACTTACGAGAGTGAGATCTGATAGACAGAATATTTTTGGTATTTTTGGTGTAAAGATGAAAAGTAAAAAGTAAAGGCAAAGTAAATAGCAAAACAATATAAAGTAGTGGAGATTGATATGATGAGAATAGACCCTGGGGCCATAGGTTTCACTAGTGGCTTCCCTCAAGAGCATAAGTATTCTACGGTGGGTGAACAAATTACTGTTGAGCAATTGATAGAATTGAGCATAATTATGAGAATATCTAGGCATGCTCATGTATATAGGCATCACGTCCGTGACAAGTAGACCGAAACGATTCTGCATCTACTACTATTACTCCACTCATCAACCGCTATCTAGCATGCATCTAGAGTATTAACTTAAAAACAGAGTAACGCCTTAAGCAAGATGACATGATGTAGAGAGATAAATTCATGCAATATGAAATAAACCCCATCTTGTTTTCCTTGATGGCAACGATACAATACGTGCCTTGCTGCCCCTTCTGTCACTAGGTAAGGACACCGCAAGATCAAACCCAAAGCTAAGCACTTCTCCCATGGCAAGAATACCAATCTAGTTGGCCAAACCAAACGGATAATTCGAAGAGACTTGCAAAGATAACCAATCCTACATAAGAGAATTCAGAAAAGATTCAAATATTATTCATAGATAGACTTGATCATAAACCCACAATTCATCGGCCTCCACAAACACACCGCAAAAAGAAGATTATATCGAATAGATCTCCACAACATATGGGGAGAACTTTGTATTGAGATTCAAAGAGAGAGAAGAAGCCATCTAGCTACTAACTATGGACCCGAAGGTCTGAGGTAAACTACTCACACCTCATCGGAGGGGCTATGAAGATGTAGAAGCCCTCCGTGATGACGGCCCTCTTCCGGCGGAGCTCCGGAACAGGCCCCAAGATGGGATCTCGTAAATACAGAAAGTTGCGACGGTGGAATTAGGTTTTTGGCTCATGTTCTGATCATTTGGCGGTATGAGTGTATATATAGGAGGAAGAAGTATGCCGGAGGAGCAACGAGGGGCCCACGAGGCAGGGGGCGCGCCCTAGGGGGGGCGCCCCCCACCCTTGTAACCGCCTCTTTTGTTCCTTGGAGGAGGGTCCAAGTCTCCTGGATCACGTTCGGTAAGAAAATCACGTTCCCGAAGATTTTCTTCCGTTTGGACTCCGTTTGATATTCCGTTTATCCGAAACACTAAAATAGGCAAAAAACAGCAATTCTGGGCTGGGCCTCCGGTTAATAGGTTAGTCCCAAAAATAATATAAAAGTGGAAAATAAAGCCCAATATAGTCCAAAACAGTTGATAATATAGCATGGAGCAATAAAAAAATATAGATACATTGGAGAGGTATCACATAACTAATGCGGTAGATCGATCGACGCGTGGGAAAAAATGAGTTATAAGGACCTAGCTAGCTATATGTATAGTGGGAGATCGATCATTGTACATGAATTTGTTAGAGGCAAATAAGGCCCAGCGAGACGGATAGACACAGAGAATGGAGCTAGGAGGTGGTGCGAGAGGCCGAGCTACTAGCTAGATAGGGGAGGAGTGTGCAGTTGTGAGATTGATGAAAAGAGGGGCGAGAGTTTACACGTGTGTTGGACCATATGAGGGACACAAGGCATGGACACGGAAAGGTGGAGATGGAAGGTGCGTGTGTACGTATGTTGTAGGCAGACGATGGAGAGGTTTACCGATCGGTGTGTGTGTCGGAAAGGAGTTGTGGAGACTGTGGGAGAACGACTTGAAGAAAAAAAATGAATGTGTGTGATGAATAGAATGCTGAGGGAGGGGGGGCAAGGAGGGCGTGTGCATGCACGAGAGAAAGTTAGTGCTAGCTACAAAGGTTAGAGGACTGTGTGGGTGTAAGAGACTAACAAAGATCATAATTTGATATGAAAGTGGATTCATATATTTGAATAGGAGATCGTAGTGTTACAAACATATGCATGCATGAATATAGCGGTGATACGCGTGCTGTGGTTTGCACATGTTATACCATAATGTGATAATGCATGGCGTTTGCAACTCACAACTAAATGTCGAACAATCTAAAGCATACTATATATCGAACAATATCACATTTTATTTGAATTTGTGATAATGTGTGGCGTTTGCAACTTGCAACTAAATATCGAACAATCTAAAAAATACTATATATCGAACAATCTCACATTTTATTTGAATTTGTGGTAATGTGTGGTGTTTGCAACGCACATCCAAATACTTGTAGGTGTAGGGGGCGGGGCACCATACATTATGTGATAAACACATTATACATACGAGACATGGTTTAGATTATGTAGATCTAGCTAGAGCTTGAAATGTACTGTGATTTGAAATCAACATAAAGTGGATTCAAAAAATCGAGTTTGAGTTCATATAGTACACATAGTTCATATCTAACTCGAGAGTAATCATGTGGTGTGTTGTGAAGATAATACACAAACGATGGTTTAACTTGACAATAATAATGATCGTAGATCTTATTAAAATAGAGAAACGAATTCAAATGGTTTGACTTCACAACAATCATTATTGTAGATCTTATTCAAATAGAGAAACAAATTCAAATTTAGTTCATATTGAAGTGGTAGTATATATGTTTGGAATGCACGAAAAGGTTCATTTGAGTAGCAGGTTGCATGCATTATACACGTAGCGAAATATTTTAATTAAACATAACATGAATTCAAAGTTTTGAATGACATTTGTAGTGCGAATTGATTTGGTACAATACACAGGACTAGACTCTCTTGTTTGCTACGAATTGATTTCTTTTTGTTTTTTCTTCAACGGAAGTGCGAATTGATTTGATACAGTACACATTGGACTTGCCCGGAAATTTCAACCCGTACCTTGTTACCCTGAAATATTTAAGATATATCTTTGTCTCGTTGTGCCCCAACAACTCCCTCCATATCAACTGAAGGAAATATGCCCTAGAGGCAATAATAAAGTTATTATTTATTTCCTTATATCATGATAAATGTTTATTATTCATGCTAGAATTGTATTAACCAGAAACATAATACATGTGTGAATACATAGACAAACAGAGTGTCACTAGTATGCCTCTACTTGACTAGCTCGTTAATCAAAGATGGTTATGTTTCCTAACCATGGACAAAAGAGTTGTTATTTGATTAACGAGGTCACATCATTAGTTGAATGATCTGATTGACATGACCCATTCCATTAGCTTAGCACCCGATCGTTTAGTATGTTGCTGGTGCTATTCTTCATGACTTATACATGTCCTATGACTATGAGATTATGCAACTCCCGTTTACCGGAGGAACACTTTGGGTGCTACCAAACGTCACAACGTAACTGGGTGATTATAAAGGAGTACTACAGGTGTCTCCAAAGGTAGATGTTGGGTTGGCGTATTTCGAGATTAGGATTTGTCACTCCGATTGTCGGAGAGGTATCTCTGGGCCCTCTCGGTAATGCACATCACTTAAGCCTTGCAAGCATTACAAGTAATGAGTTAGTTGTGGGATGATGTACTACAGAACGAGTAAAGAGACTTGCCGGTAACGAGATTGAACTAGGTGTTGGATACCGACGATCGAATCTCGGGCAAGTAACATACCGATGACAAAGGGAACAACGTATGTTGTTATGCGGTCTGACCGATAAAGATCTTCGTAGAATATGTAGGAGCCAATATGGGCATCCAGGTCCCGCTATTGGTTATTGACCGGAGACGTGTCTCGGTCATGTCTACATTGTTCTCGAACCATAGGGTCCGCACGCTTAACGTTACGATGACAGTTATTATGAGTTTATGCATTTTGATGTACCGAAGGTTGTTCGGAGTCCCGGATGAGATCACGGACATGACGAGGAGTCTCGAAATGGTCGATACGTAAAGATCGATATATTGGACGACTATATTCGGACATCGGAAAGGTTCCGAGTGATTCGGGTATTTTTCGGAGTACCGGGTAGTTACGGGAGAAGTAATGGGCCTTGATGGGCTTTAGTGGGAAGAGGAAAAGGCTGCTGCGCCCCCCCTCCCCTTTGGTCCGAATTGGACTAGGGAAAAGGGGGCCGGCCACCTCTCCTTCTCCTCCTATTCCTTCTCCCTTCCTCCCCTTTTGGTGGAGTCCTACTAGGACTTGGAGTCCTAGTAGGACTCCCTATCCTGGCCGCACCTTTGCCTTGGCCGGCCTCCTCCTCCTCCATCCTTTATATACAGGGGCAGGGGGCACCCCAGAGACACACAAGTTGATCCTTGAGATCGTTCCTTAGCCGTGTGCGGTGCCCCCTGCCACCAAATTCCACCTTGATCATACCGTTACAGTGCTTAGGCGAAGCCCTGCGTCGGTAGTACATCAAGATCGTCACCACGCCGTCGTGCTGACGGAACTCTTCCTCGACGCTTTGCTGGATCGGAGCCCGAGGATCGTCATCGAGCTGAACGTGTGCTAAGAACTCGGAGGTGCCGGAGTAACGGTGCTTGGATCGGTCGGATCGGGAAGAAGCCGTACGACTACTTCCTCTACGTTGTGTGATCACTTCCGCAGTCGGTCTGCGTTGGTACGTAGACAACACTCTCCCCCTCGTTGCTATGCATCACCATGATCTTGCGTGTGCGTAGGAAAATTTTCGAAATTACTACGTTCCCCAACAGTGGCATCCGAGCCTAGGGTTTTATGGTTTGATGTTATTTGCACGAGTAGAACACAAGTGAGTTGTGGGCGATACAAGTCATACTGCCTACCAGCATGTCATACTTTGGTTCGGCGGTATTGTTGGACAAGACGATCCGGACCAACCTTACGCGTACTCTTACGCGAGACCGGTTCCCTCGACATGCTTTGCACATAGATGGCTTGCGGAAGACAGTCTCTCCAACTTTAGTTGAACCAAGTGTGGCTACGCCCGGTCCTTGAGAAGGTTAAAACGGAGTCTATTTGACGAACTATCGTTGTGGTTTTGATGCGTAGGTGAGATGAGTTCTTACTTAAGCCCGTAGCAGCCACGTAAAACTTGCAACAACAAAGTAGAGGACGTCTAACTTGTTTTTGCAGGGCATGTTGTGATGTGATATGGTCAAGGCATGATGCTGATTTTATTGTATGAGATGATCATGTTTTGTAACCGAGTTATCGGCAACTGGCAGGAGCCATATGGTTGTCGCTTTATTGTATGCAATGCAATCGCGATGTAATGCTTTACTTTATTACTAAGCGGTAGTGATAGTCGTGGAAGCATAAGATTGGCGAGACGACAACGATGCTACGATGGAGATCAAGGTGTCGCGCCGGTGACGATGGTGATCATGACAGTGCTTCGGAGATGGAGATCACAAAGCACAAGACGATGATGGCCATATCATATCACTTATATTGATTGCATGTGATGTTTATCCTTTTATGCATCTTATCTTGCTTTGATTGACGGTAGCATTATAAGATGATCTCTCACTAAATTATCAAGAAGTGTTCTCCCTGAGTATGCACCATTGCAAAAGTTCTTCGTGCTGAGACACCACGTGATGATCGGGTGTGATAGGCTCTACGTTCAAATACAACGGGTGCAAAACAGTTGCACACGCGGAATACTCAGGTTATACTTGACGAGCCAAGCATATACAGATATGGCCTCGGAACACGGAGACCGAAAGGTCGAGCGTGAATCATATAGTAGATATGATCAACATAATGATGTTCACCATTGAAAACTACTCCATCTCACGTGATGATCGGTTATGGTTTAGTTGATTTGGATCACGTGATCACTTAGAGGATTAGAGGGATATCTATCTAAGTGGGAGTTCTTAAGTAATATGATTAATTGAACTTAAATTTATCATGAACTTAGTCCTGGTAGTATTTTGCAAATTATGTTGTAGATCAATAGCTCGCGTTGTTGCTTCCCTGTGTTTATTTTTGATATGTTCCTAGAGAAAATTGTGTTGAAAGATGTTAGTAGCAATGATGCGGATTGGATCCGTGATCTGAGGTTTATCCTCATTGCTGCACAGAAGAATTATGTCCTTGATGCACCGCTAGGTGACAGACCTATTGCAGGAACAGATGCAGACGTTATGAACGTTTGGCTAGCTCAATATGATGACTACTTGATAGTTTAAGTGCACCATGCTTAATGGCTTAGAATCGGGACTTCAAAGATGTTTTGAACATCATGGACCATATGAGATGTTCCAAGAGTTGAAGTTAATATTTCAAGCAAATACCCGAGTTGAGAGATATGAAGTATCCAACAAGTTCTATAGCTAAAAGATGGAGGAGAATCGCTCAACTAGTGAGCATGTGCTCAGATTGTCTGGGTACTACAATCGCTTGAATCAAGTGGGAGTTAATCTTCCAGATAAGATAGTGATTGACAGAATTCTCTAGTCACCATCACTAAGTTAGTAGAACTTCGTGATGAACTATAATATGCAAGGGATAACGGAGACAACTCCCAAGCTCTTCGTGATGCTGAAATCAACGAAGGTAGAAATCGAAGAAAAACATCAAGTGTTGATGGTTGACAAGACCACTAGTTTCAAGAAAAAGGGCAAAGGAAAGAAGGGGAACTTCAAGAAGAACGGCAAGCAAGTTGCTGCTCAAGTGAAGAAGCCCAAGTCTGATCCTAAGCCTGAGACTAAGTGCTTCTACTGCAAAGGGACTGGTCACTGGAAGCGGAACTACCCCAAGTGATTGGCGGATAAGAAGGATGGCAAAGTGAACATAAGTATATTTGATATACATGTTATTGATGTGTACTTTACTAGTGTTTATAGCAAACCCTCAGTATTTGATACTAGTTCAGTTGCTAACTCGAAACGGGAGTTGTAGAATAAACAGAGACTAGTTAAGGGTGAAGTGACGATATGTGTTGGAAGTAGTTCCAAGATTGATATGATCATCATCGCACACTCCCCTATACTTTCGGGATTAGTGTTGAAACTAAATAAGTGTTATTTGGTGTTTGTGTTGAGCATGAATATGATTTGATCATGTTTATTGTAATATGGTTATTCATTTAAGTAAAAGAATAAATTGTTGTTCTGTTTACATGAATAAAACCTTATATGGTTACACACCCAATGAAAATAGTTCATTGGATCTCGATCTTAATAATACATATATTCATAATATTGAAACCAAAAGATGCAAAGTTAATAATGATAGTGCAACTTATTTGTGGCACTGCTGTTTAGGTCATATTGGTATAAAGCGCATGAAGAAACTCCATGCTGATGGGCTTTCGGAATCACTTGATTATGAATCACTTGATGCTTGCGAACCATGCCTTTTGGGCAAGATGACTAAAACGCTGTTCTCCGGAACAATGGAGCGAGAAAAGATTTGTTGAAAATCATACATACTGATGTATGTGGTCCGATGAATATTGAGGCTCGCGACAGGTATCATTATTTTCTGATCTTCACAGATGATTTGAGCAGATATGAGTATATCTACTTGATGAAACATAAGTCTGAAACATTTGAAAAGTTCAAAGAATTTCAGGGTGAAGTGAAAAATCATCGTAACAAGAAAATAAAGTCTCTATGATCTGATCGTAGAGAAGAGTATTTGAGTTACGAGTTTGGCCTTTAGTTAAAAACAATGTGAAATAGTTTCACTACTCACGCCACAAGGAACACCATAGTGTAATGGTGTGTCCAAACGTCATAACCGTACTTTATTAGATATAGTGCGATCTATGATGTCTCTTACCGATCTACCACTATCGTTTTGGGGTTATGCATTAGAGACAGCTGCATTCACGTTAAAAAAAAGGGGCACCATCTATATCCGTCGAAACGACGCCTTATGAACTATGGTTTGGCAAGAAACCAAAGTTGTCATTTCTTAAAGTTTGGGGTTACGATGCTTATATGAAAAAGTTTCATCCTGATAAGCTCAAAACTCAAATCGGAGAAGTGCATCTTCATAGGATATCCAAAGGAAACTATTGGATACACCTTCTATCACAGATCCGAAGGCAAGACTTTTTGTTGCTAAATTCGGAAACTTTCTGGAGAAGGAGTTTCTCTCGAAAGAAGTGAGTGGGAGGAAAGTAGAACTTGACGAGGTAACTGTACCTGCTCCCTTATTGGAAAGTAGTACATCACAGAAAAATGTTTCTGTGACACCTACACCAGTTAGTGAGGAAGCTAATGATGATGATCATGAAACTTCAAAACAAGACACTACTGAACCTCGTAGACCAACCAGTGTAAGATCCGCGCCAGAGTGGTACGGTAATCCTGTTCTGGAAGTCATGCTACTAGATCATGATGATCCTACGAACTATGAAGAAGCGATGGTGAGCCCAGATTCCGCAAAGTGGCTTGAAGCCATGAAATCTGAGATATGATCCATGTATGAGAACAAAGTATGGACTTGTCACATCCCTAGCTTCTGGTAATGCTCTAGGCTAGCTTCATGTGTGCATCATGTCTATATTTCTGAAAGTTGAATTGGGGAAAGCTGAAAGCCCCAGAAATCAATTAAAAAAATGATCAACATTAAAAATTGCTTCAAATAACCTAAGAAAATGTTCCTGTTAAGCTATAAAAATATTGGCAAGAGGTAAAATTCAAACCAATATTTTTGGATTCACAGAAATATTTATTTTGGGCATTTGAGTTAATCCAATAATTATTTGCATTGGACTTATATTTGTGATATATTAACTATATATCCAATAATTCTGATAAATTGTTGAGGGGCTTTGGAATAATCCATTTAGTCCCTGCAAAAATTAGCAGAAGTGGAAAAAATAGTTTGGTTCAAAAACCAAATTAAAACCCATTTGCATAAATAGAAAAGAAAAACTGAAACAGAAAGCAAATAGAAATAGGAGAGAGAGAGGTTACCTGTAGCTTACCTGGTGCCCACTTGGCCCAGCACGGCCCAGCCCACCAGAGCCAGGCGCCAGTCGTCTCCTTCCTTTGCCAGGAGGACGACGGCGTGGCGCACGCACAGGAGGCGAAGCCACCTCCTGCTTCCACCTCCTGCTTCCTCCCACTCCGATCCGTCGCGTTTGGAAACGCTCGAGCCCCCCTGGTCCTTCCCCTCTCTCACAGCTCACTCTCCCCTCCTCTCCCTCGCTCTCTCCCACGACGGCCAACGCGGCCAAGGAAGCGCTGCCGTGAACCACCGCGCTCTCGGACCCCCTCTCGCCTTTCCGTGTTGCGTGGAAGCTCCGCCACTGTCACCTACGCCTTCTGCACCGAGCCAAGCGAGTCGGGAAGCCCTGCCTCGTCCTCGGCGTCTTCTTCTTCAACCTCGGACACCGGAGATCGCCACCGTCGTTCGCCACCGTCCGTGCTTCCCCAAGGCCGCCGACCAGCTCTCTGGATCCGCCGTGAGCTCCTCTACCTAGCCCCTACTTCCCGTGCTCGATTACGCCTCGTAGCCACCGCCCCCTTCGAGCCCGAGCACTCCTCGCCGCCGGCCATGTCGCCATCGTAGCTATGGCCACGCAAGCTCGGGTTCGAGCTCACCGTTGCACTCACCGCACTCCCGCGAGTTGAACACGACCGTCCATGGCTCCTCCCGTGCCCCGCACCGCCCACACCGTTGTTGCCGAACTCCGGCCGCCGCGCTTCTCGCCGTCGGCATCGTTTTCGTGCACCCCAGCCACCGCTGCTTGCTGCGTTGGAAGCGCGTGAGCATGCTCTTCGTGTGGAGCCAAACCCCGCCGCAAACCGCCGCCTGTAGTGCGAGCCCGACCAACTCCGGTGAGACTCCGTCGCTGCTGTGGTCGCCGGCGTCACCTGCTGACGTGGCGCCGGTTATTTAGCGCTAATTACCCCACTAAACAACCCCCTGAGCCAATGACAGATGGGTCCCACGCCCTAATTAACTCCAGTTTTATCTCTGCTTAGATTAGTTATAATCCAACGGGACCCACGCGTCAGCTTTGACCAAGCTGACGTGGCCGTTGACTGGGCCCAGATGTCAGCGACACAAACCAGTCCCAGCCACTGACTAGTGGACCCCACTGGTCAGGGTTGACCTGGACCGCGCCCGTTGACCGCTGACGTCATAGTGACGCAGTGCTGACGCAATAAACTATTTTCTGGGTTTAATTTAATTCAGAAAATACAGAAAATGCCCAAAACTTCTAAAAATCATAGAAATTCAACCGTAAATCCAAATGAAATAAATTATATATGTAAAATTATCAGAAAAATTCAAGGAATCTGTTTATGGCATTTTCATGCATGTTTGAACAACTTAACCTCACTGTTTAGTCCAAAACATGATAATACACTATTTGAATTCATAGTTTGATTTTGAATTTGAACCTAGTATTCAAACCAACTCCATTTAACATGTTGCTAGTTGCATTAGCTCAAACCACAGCATATTGACATGTCATGATCATGCATCATATTGTGCATTGCATTGATTGTGTTTCTTTCTCTGTTGCCGGTATTTGTCCCCTCTCGATAGACGTTGTACCGACGATGTGATCGTTGACACTGATGAAGACCCAATGATATCTTCAGAAGTGCCAGGCAAGCACAACCCCCTTGTTCATTCCGATACAAGACCACTCTCTCGCTCCTGCTCTCTTTTACTGCATTAGGACAACAACGATTCATCTGTTACTTGTTGCGGTAGTTGAACCCCTTATCCTCTGCATGACCTGTCATTGCCACAGTAAATAGATGAAACCCACTAGCATGAGTACGAATTGTTTGAGCCCTGATGTGCCTACTCATTCATGCTTGTTTGTCATGCCTGCTACTGCTTAGAGTTGAGTCAGGTCTGATTCATCGGGGATGGATCGGAGGTGTGTAAACATGTCCTACTGTGTGTGAGCTAAGTGTGTGAACACGATTTGGTAAAGGTAGCGGTGAGAGGCCATGTAGGAGTACATGGTGGGTTGTCTCATTGCAGTCGTCCTCAGGAACTGAGTTCTTTGTCTGTGATCCATGAACAGTTACTACCACGCATTGGGCCCGAAACCTATGGCCCCTCTCGGCTTCTTAATCACCCTAGTACTCTGTCCAGGAGTTGCAACTAGTTTCTGGTGTTTGTAGGATATGTGTTGGCGGCCGTGCGTAGCGCTGACCCTAGGGGTGGGCTATGTTGCGGTAGATACACTATGGCATGGTGTACCGGGCGCCCGTTTGGTGTCTCGGGAACCCTGCACACATCGTTTGGGGCTGTGAGCGAAACTCCGGCCGGATCTCCTCGCGGATGGAACCCGAATAGGCGATAAACATGGACTAGAGACTTAAGTGTATAGGTAGGCGGTGGCCGACACCCTCGCCCGGCTTCCGCTTGAAGGCTGCCGAGGTACATGACGTGTACAGGGCTATAAGTGGTGAGAGCGTGTGTGAAGAAGTACACCCCTGCAGTGTTATCATTATCTATTCGAATAGCCGGATTCCTCGGATATGGAAACTTGGACCCCTTGCATAGTTCATAGACAAGTGAAAGTGGATACTCTAAAACTCGCAAGATAAGTGTGAGTGCTATGGATGGCCTTCTCGTAGGGAGACGAGAGCGGATCCATAGTGGTGTATTGAATGGTGAATATGTGGACTCGTGTGGGCCACCTCAAAAGAGTTGCTTGCAATCGTAGTTCAGGTTAGCCACTGAGTCAAAGCTGGCTTGCTGCAGTTAAACTCCACCACCCCCCCTTGTTGATACCGATGCATACGTAGTTAGTTCTGATGTAAGACTTGCTGAGTACCTTTGTACTCACGTTTGCTTAATTTATGTTTTGCAGAGAGACTTCAGTCTCGCTAGTAGTTCCGCGTGGACTTCGACGTTTAGCTTGATACCTCAGCTACGATCTTGTGCCCTCGACAGGATCTGGTAGATAGTCAGGCTTCTTAGCCTTTTTCATTTATAGATGTCTGTACTCAGACAGGTTAAGCTTCCGCATGTGTTTGATTTGTATGCTATGATTGTTGGGTCATGAGACCCATGCTTGTAATATCTCGCTCCTCGGAGCCTAATGAATTAATACTTGAGTTGTAGAGTTATGTTGTGATGCCATGTTGTATTCACACATATCGAGCATATTGTGTGTATGATTGAAATGCTTGGTATGTGTGGGATCCGACTATCTAGTTGTTTATCCTTGGCAGCCTATCATATGGGGAAATGTAGTCTAGTGCTTCTGAGCGATAGTAGTCCACTACAGCCCGGATCACCGGAGTCCTGCTAGCCCAGCACTACTGTTCAGGACACTTGACTGGCCGGCATGTGATTCACCTCATTCCTATGTCTGTCCCTTCGGGGAAATGTCACGCGGTGACATCCGGAGTCCTGCATAGCCTGCTACAGCCCGGGTTACCGGAGTCCTGTTAGCCCAGTGCTACAGCCCGGATTCACACGCTGTTGACCGACATGCTCGAGGTTGATTCATGTATGCCTGTCCCCATGGGTTAGTGCCGCTTTGGGTTCACGACTAGCCATGTCGGCCCGGGTTCTTTGTCATATGGATGCTAGCGACACTATCATATAGATGAGCCAAAAGGCGCAAACGGTCCCGGGCCAGGTAAGGTGGCACCCGTGGAAATACCGTGCGTGAGGCCACAAAGTGATATGATGTGTTACCAGCTAGATCGATGTGACCTAGGATCGGGGTCCCGACAGGACTTTGGTTGACTTGCCCGATGATCGGCAAGCCATAGAAAATAAATGGATCTTCAAGGGGAAGACGGACGCTGATAGTAGTGTTACTATCTACAAAGCTAGAATTGTCGCAAAAGGTTTTCGACAAGTTCAAGGTGTTGACTACGATGACATTTTCTCACCCGTATTTATGCTTAAGTCTGTCCGAATCATGTTAGCAATTGTCGCATTTTATGAAATCTGGCAAATGGATAAACAAAACTGCATTCCTTAATGGATTTGCTAAAGAAAAGTTGTATACGATGCAACTAGAAGGTTTTGTCGATCCTAAAGGTGTTAACTAAATATGCAAGCTCCAGCGATCTATCTGTGGACTGGTGCAAACATCTCGGAGTTGGAATATACGCTTTGATGAGTTGATCAAAGCATATAGTTTTATACAGACTTGCGGTGAAGCCTGTATTTACGAGAAAGTGAGTGGGAGCACTACAGCATTTCTGATAAGTATATGTGAATGACATATTGTTGATCGAAAATAATGTAGAATTATTCTGTAAAGCATAAAAGGAGTGTTTGAAAGGAGTTTTTCAAAGAAAGACTTCGGCAAAGCTGCTTACATATTGAGCTTCAAGATCTATAGAGATAGATCAAGACGCTTGATAAGTTTTTCAATAAGTACATACCTTGACAAGATTTTGAAGTAGTTCAAAATGGAACAGTCAAAGAAAAAGTTTCTTGCCTGTGTTACAAGGTGTGAAGTTGAGTAAAGACTCAAAGCCCGACCACGGCAGAAGATAGAAAGAGAATGAAAGTCATTCCCTATGCCTCATTCATAGGTTCTATAAAGTATGCCATGCTGTGTACCAGATCTATTATATACCCTGCACTGATTTGGCAAGGGAGTACAATAGTGATCTAGGAGTAGATCACTGGACAGCGGTCAGAATTATCCCTAGTGAAATAAGGATATGTTTCTCGATTATGGACGTGACAAAAAGGTTCGTCGTAAAGGGTTACGTCGATGCAAGTTTTTGACACTGATCCAGATGAATCTAAAGTCTCAATCTGGATACATATTGAAAGTGGGAGCAATTAGCTAGAGTAGCTCCATGTAGAGCATTGTAGACATAGAACTTGCAAAATACTTACGAATCTGAATGTGACAGACCCGTTGACTAAAATTATCTCACAAGCAAAACATGATCAAACCTTAGTACTCTTTGGGTGTTAATCACATAGATATGTGAACTAGATTACTGACTCTAGTAAACCCTTTGAGTGTTGGTCACATGACGATGTGAACTATGGGTGTTAATCACATGGTGATGTGAACTATTGCTGTTAAATCACATGGCGATGTGAACTAGATTATTGACTCTAGTGCAAGTGGGAGACTGAAGGAAATATGCCCTAGAGGCAATAATAAAGTTATTATTTATTTCCTTATATCATGACAAATGTTTATTATTCATGCTGGAATCGTATTAACCGGAAACATAATACATGTGTGAATACATAGACAAACAGAGTGTCACTAGTATGCCTCTACTTGACTAGCTCGTTAATCAAAGATGGTTATGTTTCCTAACCATGGACAAAAGAGTTGTTATTTGATTAACGAGGTCACATATTTAGTTGAATGATCTGATTGACATGACCCATTCCTTTAGCTTAGCACCCGATCGTTTAGTATGTTGCTGTTGCTATTCTTCATGACTTATACATGTTCCTATGACTATGAGATTATGCAACTCCCGTTTACCAGAGGAACACTTTGGGTGCTACCAAACGTCACAACGTAACTGGGTGATTATAAAGGAGTACTACAGGTGTCTCCAAAGGTAGATGTTGGGTTGGCGTATTTCGAGATTAGGATTTGTCACTCCGATTGTCGGAGAGGTATCTCTAGGCCCTCTCGGTAATGCATATCACTTAAGCCTTGCAAGCATTACAACTAATGAGTTAGTTGTGGGATGATGTATTACAAAACGAGTAAAGAGACTTGTCGGTAACGAGATTGAACTAGGTGTTGGATACCGACGATCGAATCTCGGGCAAGTAACATACCGATGACAAAGGGAACAACGTATGTTGTTATGCGGTCTGACCGATAAAGATCTTCGTAGAATATGTAGGAGCCAATATGGGCATCCAGGTCCCGCTATTGGTTATTGACCGGAGACGTGTCTCGGTCATGTCTACATTGTTCTCGAACCGTAGGGTCCGCACGCTTAAGGTTTCGATGATAGTTATATTATGAGTTTATGAGTATTGATGTACCGAAGGAGTTCGGAGTCCCGGATGAGATCGGGGACATGACGAGGAGTCTCGAAATGGTCGAGACGTAAAGATCGATATATTGGACGACTATATTCGGACATCGGAAAGGTTCCGAGTGATTCGGATATTTTTCGGAGTACCGGGTAGTTACGGGAGAAGTAATGGGCCTTGATGGGCTTTAGTGGGAAGAGGAAAAGGCTGCTGCGCCCCCCTCCCCTTTGGTCCGAATTGGACTAGGGAAAAGGGGGCCGGCCACCTCTCCTTCTCCTCCTATTCCTTCTCCCTTCCTCCCTTTTGGTCGAGTCCTACTAGGACTTGGAGTCCTAGTAGGACTCCCTATCCTGGCCGCACCTTTGCCTTGGCCGGCCTCCTCCTCCTCCATCCTTTATATACAGGGGCAGGGGGCACCCCAGAGACACACAAGTTGATCCTTGAGATCGTTCCTTAGCCGTGTGCGGTGCCCCCTGCCACCAAATTCCACCTCGATCATACCGTTACAGTGCTTAGGCGAAGCCCTGCGTCGGTAGTACATCAAGATCGTCACCACGCCGTCGTGCTGACGGAACTCTTCCTCGACGCTTTGCTGGATCGGAGCCCGAGGATCGTCATCGAGCTGAACGTGTGCTAAGAACTCGGAGGTGCTGGAGTAACGGTGCTTGGATCGGTCGGATCGGGAAGAAGCCGTACGACTACTTCCTCTACGTTGTGTGATCGCTTCCGTAGTCGGTCTGCGTTGGTACGTAGACAACACTCTCCCCCTCGTTGCTATGCATCACCATGATCTTGCGTGTGCATAGGAAATTTTTCGAAATTACTACGTTCCCCAACATCAACATGCGCCTTGCTATTCCAAAATTACAACGCGCACGAAAACTCCCATCTCCTGTGAAATCCTGACACGTGAAATGCCCGTGATACCCCTGAACCGAAAGAACTGCCTAGCTCAAATTGGTGGGGGTACTTTTGTAACTTACCCCACATGTCAGACAAGCGCGTCCCTAAGCCATGGTTCCCCACTCCCATCCCATCCGCCCACCCATTCGTACACCAAGGTCACGAAAACCTGCGAAGCCCCACACCCTCTTCCGTCTGCCACCCAGCCAGAGCCTCTTCCCCGACGACGTCGTCCATGGCAACACCTCGATGTACCTCATGCACCGTACCAGATGAGGATCCGTCGTCGATTAGTACCTCATCCACCATTAGTATCTGGTATACTAATGGCGCACCACGCCATGCGCCATTAGTATAGACCAACATGCGCCATTAGTATGCCTCCCAGGGGCCATATTTACCCATGTGCTTTGGCATACAAATGGCGCATTGTGGGGTGATGCGCCATTAGTATGAATATTATGTTTGTTTTTACTTTTATGATTTTTTCACAGGTTACAAAATATATTATTGGACAGAATATAGATAGCACCACACAACAACATCAGATTCATCGAATACAATAGAAGATTAGTCTTCGAATACAATTCATCATATTAGTCTCCGAATTCAAAAGACCGAACAAAGATAGAACATTACAAGTCTCCAGACCGCGAGTAGCGAGTTTGTCGGAAGTAACACTAATCCTAACAAGTCCTACTAATCATCATCATACAACTTCTACTCATTATTAATAACAAGTCATACGATCATCATCTTGATAGTCATCGAACCAACCCTACTTAATTGTTCTTAGCACATGATCATCAGTATTAGGCAGGACCTAAATACCCTATTTGAGGTAAAATAGCATAAAACAATATAGACCCTGACTCTCCATTATGGAGAATGGAGAACATCCTATCTCCAATTCTTGTGCTTCGCTTCCTTTTGCTTCCAAGAACCTCCTTACGACTGTCCATACATTTTTTCCATCCTTTGATTTTCATGTCTCCACTTCTTTTAGAAATCTCGTATGGATAGTTGAGATTCGTAGGATGACCTGGCTGTATGTTCAAAACATTAAGACTACCTTTCTGATACATCAAATGAGGCACACAATTCTCTGGGATTATCTGTTGAAAAACATAGTAATAACTTCATAGTTAGCAATGATGTACTAGTTTTAGAAGTATGCAAAAGATGCACGAATGTCGTAATAGTAAAAATCATGCCAGGGTATCTCCATGGTAGTTACCGTAGTTGAACACATGCACTAGTGGCACGTATTGACCATAATGTTGAGGAGTTTGATTGTAGATATTGTAATTCTCAATGTCAGTACAAAATCCGACCAGATGATTTTTCTCCTTGTAAGTTGTTAATTCGGAGCCATCGATGTAGTGGGTTTTGTCTACCATCTCCCGCACATTCTTTGAACAATAAAAATAAGTTGTCAATGGAAATAAGCTGTCAACTATTTTGAAATAAACAATATAAATTAGCTAATAACTATGTTTGAGAAACTCACATAGCGGTAGAACTGGAGGCGTATCAACAAGGACCCAAATGTCCATATTGTCTTGGTCGATGTCAGGATAACCAAGATCCATGGTGATAAGCATACCCTAATCAAAACCATACATCTTGCAAAATGCTTCCCAATTTTTGCAACCAAAATGGGTTACGCTCTTAGAATTATACAGATTTACTTCAAAGTCCACATCGTGATGAGTCCTTAGGTGAATTTTCTTTGTTTCAGAAATTTCATGGTCCTCAAAATCCATCCTCTCCAAGACATAGCGTCTTGCATGGCATGGGATAAGTTATACTTGAATTATAAAAGATGAAAATTACACGTTGAAATAGTTGAAGTCATGCATATGAAAAAAACAATTGTCATTGTTGCGTATCGTTTCAACTTCGAAGGTCTCCTCGAGCTTAATGCTGAAGCGCCGATCATCGTCTAGGTGAGGCCTGTCGCACAGACCTTGATCATCGTGGCACTTGTCGCACTCCCCCGGGAGACTTTCGTCGTCCGATGACGACATTTCCTATGCTCATAATTCAAAACTACATAGGATGAGTGGTTCCTCTTCCAGATTAGGGCTTATCGATGACGAGCAGCTGACATTACTAATAACTATGAGTTGATATCACACTTCTATATCACCGATTCTATAGAAGCCAAGGTTTCATCATTTAGGGTTTGTCGACGCCGAGGCACCCTAAATGCTAAGTTAAGTTTTCATCATTTAGGGTTTATCGATGCCGAGGCACCCTAGGTCGGGCCTAATCACTTGGCAGTAATCACTTGGCTCTATTGCCACCTATGTTGGGTTTATCATCTAGGGTTTATCGATGCTAAGGAGAATACTAAGTTGGGCCTAATCACTTGGCTCTATTGCCACCTACGGTAATGCAGCAAGAATGGCGGGGCAGTTGATCCTACTTAACTAAGTACAAAGATACCTCGGCCCATGCATTAGTCGCAAGTACCCCATATGTCCTATTTTTAGCAAAGTCATGCTAAAATTCATGGAAAATTTCAGCATGACCTTTGTTGAAAATAGGACATATGGAGTACCCGAATTTTCCGGAACGGAAGTTAATCAACATTCCGGCAAACTCAAGGGCCTCTCGGGGTACCTGCATATTCATCACGACACAATGGTCGGAGACAAAACCCAACAAACTAGCAAAGTTACTGACGTGTTTACACAAATTGTTTTCTGTAAAAGATGATCATCATCTTTGCAAGTTATTACTTGTCAAATACAGAAGAAGGAACAATTTATTTGTGACATAGTTACAAATGATGACAGAATAAAGCAACACCTGCACTAGCCTAAAAACAAGTAAAGTTTCACCCATATAAGAACAACTTTATAAAATCAGAGAAGTTGCTAAATTTTTTGTATCCTTCATATACACTGGAGTACAATGCTTTATAATGTTCCATCATCATTACAGAAAATTGACAATTGTCCATAACAGTTAACTGAAATTTTTGCCTCATAGCTTGGGTGGGTTAAGTACTAGGAGACTTTATAATGTGCAGTACAGGTGCAGTAACAGGCTTCTGAGTTAAGAAGACATTTCTGTTTGATTTTCAGTAAAAAGGCTTAAGAACTCAAACATTGCAAGCACAAAATTACTCCAAGGAATTTACTCCTACAAGCACAAAATACAATCAAGAAATCCAAGAAACACATGGTCTTGAGGATACTCTTTATGACTGATTATTTCAGTTTTACATGTAGATTTTGACCAAAAAACACATGGTCTTTTTAACAGTTTTCAGTTTGGACAGAATACTAAAAACTATAGTTTGGACAAAATTCCTAACACTTTGGTCTTCTAGTTACAAAACAAAACTGACATAATTCTAGATGCCATAACTGAATTTTTTGACTTTAGCTCAAGTTTTTGACAGTAGCTCATAACTGAAAGACACATTAACTAAGCAAAAAAAAGGCAAACCAGCAAACACACACACACACATCCAAAGAGATTTGGTTGCTTCATATATATGACTAAATAGATGAGTTCAGAGGGGGGAGGTTTGGCTAAAACACTACATGCACTCCACTTAACTAGATCAAAATTTTAGAAAGAATTGTCACAATAATCAACATGAAGAAGCACAACCCCAACCGATACAGACCACAAATCCACACTAAAATCAATTTGCTGACTTTTGCCAACCCTAGAACACGGGGGAAGAGGGCTGTGGTACTCACGGGAGGTAGCCTAGGGGGAAGGAGGGGAAGGGGGAGAGGTGAGGAATCACCTGTGGGATAACGACAGGCTGCCGTAGGAGGGCGCCGGCGTTGAGGAGGCGGCGGGCGGCGGCGCGTCGAGGAGGTGGCGGCGTGTCGAGGAGGCGGTGCATCAAGGAGGCGGCGCATCGAGGAGGAGGCGGCGGCGCCTTCTTGCTCAGTCTCTTGCTTCCCCGAGCCCTTCCTCGAAGACGGTGATGGGGGGCAGGGCAGCAGTGGCAGCGCAGTGGGTCGGGGTGGCGGCGGAGCAGCAGGTCGAGGGCTCGGGGGATTGGGGATTGGGCTCGGCCGGGGAGGAGGCGGTGCTTGGGGGAAAAGGGATAGAGGGGGAAAGTTAGTAATGGCGCATTGTGGGAGTGGTGCGCCATTACTAGTTTTGAAAAAAAAATTGAATTTTTTTTGAAAAAAACTTAGTAATGGCGCACCTGTGGACAGTGCACACTGTCTACTTGATGCGCCATTAGTATGTTTGGAAAAATGAAAGAAAATTGTTACTACTGGCGCACCATGTATCCGGTGCGCCATTAGTGTCTTCCACACTAATGGCGCACCTGCACATGGTGCACCACTGCTATATTGTAGTGGCGCACCACATGTCAGGTGCGCCATTAGTATCCATTTCATCTATAGCCCTTTTCCTAGTAGTGACGGCGTCGCTCCCTCGGTGGCGATGTCCACATCAGTAGGAGCTGCTGCTGCTTTAGCTCTCGCTCGCGATGCTGCTCTGCTCTTGCTCTCGGTCCCTTGCTTGGTCTGCTCTTTCTATTGCTCTTGCTGACACTGCTGCTCTCGCTCTTGCTCTTGCTTACGATGCTGCTCCGATTTAGCTACACTTCAGTCGACTGAATCGACTTTTGGGTCAGTCGATTTTCAGGGGGTGGTGGGGGGGGGGGGCTCACCGGAGTTAAGGAAGAACCAGCTGCGTTGGGGAGGGGGGCTCGCTGGAGAGGTACCCCACTATTTATCTTAGGGTTCAGGGTGGGGCAGTGGTCTCCGGCGGTGGTGGCGCGGTGGCGTGGGGATCGCTGGAGAAAAAGCTCGCCACGGGGGGCCTAGAGGGATGGCCGGGGCGGCAGCGGACCGGCGGTGGGGAGTGGTTTCAGGGCGGGTGGGGCGGTGCACCGCCGGTCGCGGGCAGCAGAGGGCGGCGGTTTGGTCGGTGGTGGCTGGCGGCTCACGGGGGTGGAGGTTGAAGTTGAACTGCAGGCCCTTGATTTCGTATCCAACGGCTGGAAAATCGACTGACCAGAGTTGAAAAATTCAGTCGACCGGCTCTCGCATGCACTGGTGCCTGCTTCTGCTGCTATTGCTTTTCTGCGACTAGCTAGTGCGTTCAGTTTCGACAATAAAATTCAGTTTCGACAGCAAAATACAATTTCGACAGTTAAGTTCAGTTTCGACAGTTAAATTCAGTTTCGACAGTTAAGTTCAATGATGAGCGGTTGATGTATTTTACATCGAGCACTTTCTGGTTATGTATGTTATGTCATCTATTGGAGATGCTATTATAATTCCACTCAGGTTAACATTGTCTCTCCTATCCTTCTTCAGCATCGGAGTCGTACAACTCACCGGAGCTGCTCCAACGACGAAACCCTCCATCATAGCGGAGCAGTACCCCGGGCTCCATCTCAAGATGCCTAAGATCCTCTTCCCCTCCTCCGAGAGCCAAGTCAGCCGGGTCAACCTCATCGACCAACCCAATCATGCTGAGATTGACATGGCTTCGCCAAAGAGGTTGTACACTTGTTGCATCTCTTTTTTACTCTACATGTTATATATATTGTCCACTGAGCACACGTAGTAACGTGAAATACGATTAGTTTCTCCTACTATATGACAAGCAGTGAGGTACCAGGAAACTTAGCTATCCGTGATGGACTCTCTTGAATGCCATCATTATTTGTCTCTGTCTGTTTGAGTTGTGCATTTTTCGATGGGCTTGGGAGTTGAGCTAGTAGGGCAGTGGCCTGGGTCCAAAGTAGTATAAGTAGGCAAGTAGCACAAAACCAGTTTTTGAGTGTAGCTTTGCCTTGCTCAAGCCTGCCTACTAGAATCGCCAGTGCTTGAAAGGAAAAGTGAAGGAAAAACATAGGAATTGGGAAGTTTCCTATGGTACTACTACTCATGCATTTGGTTCAAAGGGATGGAGCAAAGGAAAACTGTAGGATTTGTTCCTTTAGTGTCTCCTTGAAAGAAAAACCATACGGATTTTAATTTCCACTTGTCCTCCTTTTCAAATTCCTATTCATGAAGCACAAGACTAAGAGATAGTAGCATAATAGCATTATAACCGTACGTTTTCTTGTGGTTTGACTTAATATCACCATGCTTCTTTGCATCTTGTGATCTTCCAATTCTTGTGAACCAAGTACCCAGATTGGCAGAAATCCTGTGTTTTTAAATTCTCTATTTTGCATGTGCATTCCTATCCTATTACTATGTATTTCCTATCCCTGCGTTGTTAGAATCCTCCAATTCAAACGGGCCCTTACAGAATTACTTCTCTTACAGATAGTTGTCAAAGAAAACCTTGTGTGGTTTGTCCTGCTCCTGCTACACCATCGTCCACCCAAGCTTCACTGCTCCAACGACAGAAGGGTCCATCACAGCAGGGATCGGGCCTCTAGACTGTCTTTCACCGCCTCAGATCTTCTTCCTCGCCACCGGCAGCCATGACAACTGCATTACCATCATCAACCGAGCAGATGGCCTCCAGGACTACACGGGTCCGCAAGAGAGGTCGCACTCTTTCGTGTCTACTTACATTATGCATCGCTTAATATTACATGCTAGTTTATCGTCCTGTTCACCCATTAGACTCTGAGTCAGCTCCAAACTAATGGTCAAACTTGAGTTTTTAAATGGTTGTGGGGTACATATCGGGGCCACAATCAATAGTATCTATCTACTATCTGGTTAATCTCTGGTGTCTACTATGAGTTTCATGTTGGGTGGGAAACAAACAGTAAAGAAGCCATTATCTGTATTTTTTAACTGAAGCCATTATCTGCCTGCTATCATTGGTTTTGGGTCTATCGACAGGTTGCTACCATCACTCTGGATTTCTGCATGCACTCCTTACATAATCTCACTATGTTTTATTCCTATGCATGTCAGTTATTGTACGCAATGGAACTAAACATGTAGAGCAAAAGAGACGAGCCTTGCATGGCAATAACATTTCATGCCGACGTCGCTCCATGGTAGGCGCAAAGGCAGCCCCCCTCCACCCATTTCGGATTGTAATTGAGAGGAAGATATCTGTTCTGAGGGGGATTCAGAAGGAGAAGACCACTCCTATTTACCCCCTAAGGTCTTCGCTGTAACTTGCCATGCTGATGTTGGTTATAACATGCATATGGTGCCTTGCATTGCTTACTATATACATCAAATATGTCAACTACTTAGTTGAGACATGCTTTGTGTGAATGCCATATGTTTAGTTTATTCATCGTTTATGTGAATTATGCAACACCATCTTGTTTAGCCAGGCATCATATATGTGAATTTTGTAATGCCATCCTGCTTAGCCAGTCATCTTATATGTGAATTATATCAGGCCATCCTTTTTTTGGTTATGTATTAAATTTGTCAGCAATGTTATTACATTCAACTACTCTTCGTCTTCATCAGCCATTTGACACGGCGGTGGAAAATTCTGGAGTGAAAACAAGGTCTTCAGAGTAGACTATGCTATCTGACGAAGCGCATATCTCGCTAGTTACGGATAGCTCCTCAGAGGAGGATTCAGAGACAGATGACCAGTCGTATTCCCCACCAAGGTGCATGCTATAACTTGGCAAGGTTATGTTGCTCATATCGTGCGTGTGGTGTCTTGCATTGCTATGTCATTTGATTAGTTTAGACATGCTTTGTGCGAATGCCACCTTTTTAGTGTCTAATTACCATATATGTGAATTATGCATTGCCATCTTGTTGCAAGACAATATATATGTGAATTATGCAATGCTATCTTGTTGCAAAGGCATTATATATGTGAATTATGCAATGCCATGCCGTTGAGCCAATCATCATGTATGTGAATCATATCATGCTATCATTTTTTTGTATTACGTGTTACAATTATCGACAATGTTTGTATATTCAACTACTCTTCCTATGCATCAGCCATTTGAAGCGGCGATGGAAGTATCTGGAGTGAAAACAAGGTATTCTGAGCAGAGACTGCTACCTGCTGAAGCAGACATCTTGCTGGATACAAAGAGCTCGTCAGAGGAGGATTCGGAGACTGATGACCAGTCCTATTTCCACCCCCCCCCCCCGAGGTCTATGCTCAAACTTGGCAGGGTTATATTACCCATGTCATGCATGTTGTATTGCATTGCTTAGTTTTTACATCATATATGGATTGCCATCTGCTTACTTGCTTACTATATAAATCATATATTTGAATTATATCATGCCATCATGTTTACATACACAACATCTATCTAAATTATGGCATGGCAACCCATTTAATAAAGACATCATATAGTTATATCATCTCATCATGTTTAGTCTTTACATTCATCATATTTTGAATTATGTCATTCTATCCGCGAATTATATCATGCTATCATGTTTCCATAGGCGGCATGTATGTGAATTATGGCATGCCAACCTATTTAATAAACACATTATATAGTTATATCATGTCATCGTGTTTACATAGTCATCATATTTTGAACTATGTCTTTCCATCTTTTTTAGTTAGCGATCATAATGCGAAATTGTGTCATGCTATCCGGTTTAGTTAGCCATCATGTGAATTTATGTCATGCTATCCTGTTTGGTTAGACAACATAAATGTGAATTATTTCATGCCCTCTTTTATTCCCCAGTATCCATTGCACCTGTCTATCATACAATGTATGTACATTCAATTACTTTTCTTGTTTATCAGCCATTTGAATTGGAGGGTGATGATAGTATCTAAGGGAGTAACAACATGGTCTTCAGGAAAGATAGTGCTACCAGTTGATGAAAATAGAACCATGGTTGTACTTGCCCAAGAACCAGCCCCACCACACATAACCAAGGCTCTCGCAGATTTTACCCCTACCCAGTTGGACAGAGAACCAGCTACACCCCTTCTAACCCCAACCCCAGCAGATAGTAACCAAGTTCTAGTTGACACATCACTGTCTCCACCACAGAGCACCCAAACACGAGCAGTTAGTAAGGGAACTGAAGTGCCCAAAGCACGAGGACCACCACCACTACTAGGAAAAGGCCTACTAATGGCGCACCTAATTTGGCCATTAATGGCGCATTAGTGATGCGCCATTAGTACCACGCCATTAGTATATTTTACTAATGGCGCACCAGTGGTGCGCCATTAGTATCTGGTATACTAATGGCGCACCATGCGGTGCGCCATTAGTATAGCCCACGGTGTGCCATTAGTATGCCTCCCAGGGGGCCATGTATACCCAGGTGCTTTGGCATACTAATGGCACACAACAACAGGATGCGCCATTAGTAACTTCGGCATACTAATGGCGCACTGTTTAATGATGCGCCATTAGTATCCTTTGGCATACTAATGGCGCACTATGATGTGATGCGCCATTAGTATGAATATTAGGTTTTTTTTTATTTTCTGTTTTTTGCACAGGTTACAAAATGTATAATTGGACAAAATATAGGCAGCACACATCAACAACAGATTCATCGAATAAAATAGAAGATTAGTCTCTGAATACAATTCATCATTTTAGTCTCCGAATACAATTCATCATATTAGTCTCCGAATTGAAAAGACCGAACAAAGATAGAACATTATATTACAAGTCTCGAGACTGCAAGTTTGTCTTCACATTACAAGTCGATATCGATCATCTAAATTACCATCACATAGAAGAGAGCTGCGGTCATCACGATGAGCATCATCACGATGAAACTCGTCTTCATCCGGTTCCTCCAACGCTCCCTCCCCTCTCCCGCTAGATAGCGGGCGTATCTAGATTCGGCCTCGGCCCTAGTGGTGTACCCTTTGTAACTGTTACCGCTGAATCGGTGAACCTGTCTCCGACACTCCTCCCAGTCGTTGTAGACTCCGGGAACCTTACCCTTGTACACGACATACCACGGCATCGCTATGCAGTAGCCAAACGAAACATTAGTACCAATTCACAGACAATACATAAGCAACATATAAGTATGCAACAGAACGATTGGAAGAGAAAAGCAAAACATTAATAGCATCGATTACATCTAAGTTGAACGACTCTCGAAACCAAACAGACATACTACAAGTTCATTAAAGTTTAATTACAACATGAGCCAATCGATGTTTCAGAACTAGACACAACATCACTGTTTTCGACTCGACTCAAGGGACCGGAGCGTGGATGAAGCCACCGTCTCTCGTGGGAGTCATGAAACAATGGGCGTTGTCAGCCTACATTTGTAGGATTGTGTCGATGTCACTGTTGGATGGTTGATTTCTGAGGTAGAACTGCCCCGAGGTACGAAGGACATCTTGATGGATGATTTCCACAAACTCCGACTGGATGCAAAAGAATTCTTGTCTGATGTCCGTGTCCTGGATTGCCGACACGCTCGCGGCCCAATCTTTGAGTCTACTCGGTAGCAGAAGTTGATGATGGTCCCGTACGATCGCCCGCATGTGATGGATGGCGTAGTAGTCACCCTTCTGACCGCCAGTTGGCTGCTTGACGCAGCAGAACGTCGTATTGTGGGAGAACACGTGCTTGCCATACTTACGAATAGGCCTGGTGAAGGTGCCTCCAGATTTGACGTAGCCGGGGAGAACATCATCAAGAACCTTCTTGACATTTGTGTAGTCTACGTTCGACTGACGGTCCGGGTCGAAATATGTGGCCATGGAATATTTGGGGCTTAGGAGGATGAGCATGCAACGTGTGTCACTGCAGAAAACACAGAATGTTAAAAGAAAAACGATCGAAATCTAAGAATTCATATGTTACGGGGCGGTTGAGGGGAGGACTTACTCGGGAAAGTAAGGCACGAGGAAGTTATCCTTATCTTGGTTTGCCAGAATGACGCCTTCTAGGTAAGAACTCACGACTTGCCGGTCCCCAGTGTTGCCCAAGATCTTGGCACGCATGTAGAAGGGGTCGACTATCACCATGTCCGGGGTCTTGTCGCGAATGATCCACATCTCCATACTCAGCGAAAATAGCCGAACGAAGGTGTAGTGCAGCGGATGAAGGTTCAACATAGCGTGGATGTCATCGTAGCTCAGCTCCCAGATCTCCTCGATCCTTCCGTAGTATCTCTCCTTGTCGTTACCGGTGTAGGATTCCATCATTACCCCGGAGTTTTGATAACCATCGCTCTTCATGTCCTTGGCCTCGGTGTAGAATGTGTAGCCTTTGATATCGTACGCCTCATAGGTCATCAGGTTGTGCTCGGCGCCCTGTGACAAGGCGAATATGAGTTGTTCTTCCGCGGAAGAATCCTCATGTAAAGGGTACGACAGAAGCTTCTGCTTGAACCAACGCATGAAACATGAGTTGTGCTCTTTGAGTATATCTCCGTCCGTCCTCTGTTGGCCTCGGTCATTGTACGTCTTCTTAATAAAGGTTTTGTGCTCTACCACCCAAGGATTGACCACGTCTATGTGTTGTAGCGCGACTAGGTTTGCTCTTTCAAAGTCGGCGAGTCGACCCTCGAAGTCGACATGCATTTCACGACGACCCTCATGGTGACCCCATCCAGCGAGCCTGCCGAGGTGCCTGTTGACGGGCAGACCAACGGGGTTCTTGATGCCTAGATAATTCGTGCAGTAGGAGATGCACTCTTCGGTCAGAAAGCCCCTGGCTATGCTTCCCTCTGGACGTGACATGTTGCGAACATATCCTTTGATGACACTATTCATCCTTTTGAACGCCATCATGCTGTGCAGGAACGTCGGCCCGAGTTGGATGATATCGTCCACGATATGGACCAGTAGATGCACCATAACGTCAAAGAATGCGGGCGGGAAGTACATCTCAAGCTCTCATAGTATCACCACGATCTCTTCTTGTAGCCTTCTGAGTTGCCTCACACCAACAGACTTCCGAGAGATGACGTCGAAAAAGTTGCATAGGCCAAATAGGGTTTCACGGACGTGCGCGTCCATGATCCCATGGATTGCAACTGGAAGTATCTGCGTCATCAGCACATGACAGTCGTGAGACTTCATCCCGCTGAACTTCTGCTTCGCTGGGTCTAGGTATCTGCTTATCTTCCCCGCGTAACCGTAAGGAAGTTTTACTCCAACGAGGCAGGTGAAAAACTGCTCGATCTGCTCCTGACTTAGAGTGAAGCACGCGGGAGGGTAGTCATTTCCGGTCTTCTTGGCCTTCTTGCCTTTGCGATGACTTTCCGTGTCCTGCTTCGCCTCATCATCATCATCATCATCATCATATATAGTGTGAAGCTCCTGCCTGATGCCCATTGATTTCAAGTCTGCCCTTGCTTTCGGCCCATCTTTCGTCCTCTATGGCATGTTGAGTAGGGTACCAAGCAGACTCTCGCACACGTTCTTCGTGATATGCATGACATCAAGGCTGTGAGGCACACGGTGGATCTTCCAGTACGGCAAGTCCCAGAAAACAGACCTCGTTTTCCATACCTTCAACAGCGGCTCTGGCGCCTTTTGCTTCTTTCCCGGCTCTGGCGCCTTTTGCTTCTTTCCCGGTAGTGGGCAGTCTTTGCAATTTTTCAACAGCTCGTCTATTTCCTCGCCGATCCTCGTACGCGGGCGTCCTCGGGGTTCGGTTTCACCATCGAACAGATCCTTGCGTTTTCTCCACGGGTCATCGTCGCGAAGCCACCTTCGATGTCCCATGAACACGGTTTTCGAAGACCTAGGATCTCTATATAGCTGGCGGTACGTTGTGTCATCCATGCACCTGATGCATCCAGAAACTCCGTGGACCACCTGCCCCGCGACATATCCGTAACCGAGATAGTCGTGCACCGTCGTGAGCAGCGCGGCTCTCATAGGGAAATATTCTTTCTCTGCGGCGTCCCACGTATTGGCTGGCGTTTTCCATAGCGTGTCAAGCTCCTCTTTTAGCAGCCCCAGATACAGATTGATGTCGTTCCCTGGTTGTTTCGGTCCTTCAATTAGCATACTCATGTGAATGTACTTCCTCTTCATGCACAACCAGGGGGGAAGGTTGTACATCCACACAAACATAGGCCAGGTGCTATGTGTGCTTCTCTGGCTGCCAAACGGATTGACTCCATCGGTGCTCGCGCCCAGCACGATGTTCCTTGGATCGTTCCCAAATTTTGGTTCTTCGAAGTTCAACGCTTGCCACTGGCTCGCATCCTTAGGGTGACTCAGCATCTTGTCTTTTTATCTATCTCCGGATCATTTGCGTCATCTTCTCGCTTCTTCTCCTCCCTATCCGCGTGCCAACACAGGAGCTTTGCTACCTTAGGGTCCGCGAAATACCACTGCAGACGAGGAGTGATCGGAAAGTACCACACCACTTTTCGAGGAGCTTTCTTCCTCTTCTTGTATCGAGTGACGCCGCACACCGGACATATGGTAGACTCCGCGTGCTCGTCCCGATAAATGATGCAATTGTTCATGCACACATGGTATTTCATGTGCGGTAAATCCAAAGGACACACGATATTCTTCGCCTCCTCCAAACTGGTCGGGCACTTGTTCCCCTTGGGAAGACGTTCGTGCCAGAATGACATGTTCTCGTCGAAGCATGCGTCGGTCATTTTGTGTTTTACCTTCATCTCCAGAGCCATGAGCGTTACTTTTAGGCGGGTATCCTCGGGCCTGCATCCTTCATACAATGGAGTGACCGCGTCTAACTCAAGTTGATCCATCTTGGCTTTCTCTCGGGCGGCAGCTCTTGCGTTATCCGTCTGCTTGAGAAGCAGCTCTTGAATATGAGGGTCCTGCACCCAGCCCATCGATGGTCCAGCGTCGTCTGCTCCGGCATCTTCCTCATCATCATGTCCTGCATCTTCTACATGATGACTGTGTACAGCATCACCGTCGTGATCATCTCCTGGGGATTCTTCGTCTTCTCGCCCGCCCGAGCCGCGGTGGTTGTCTTGCTGCCCTTCCTCATTTCTTGCCCGGCCCCCATGGACGACTTCGTAGTCATCTTCATCACCTTGCCACTGATAGCCATCCATGAAACCACGCAAGAGCAGGTGGTCCCGCACCTGCCCGGATTCTGGGTCCGCAATAAGGCTCTTCAGCTTGCATCTTCGACACAGACATCTTATCTCCATCTCGTTCTTTTGAAGCATCTCGGCCTTCACGGACCTCAAAAACCTATTCGCGATGCCTTCGGTCATCATGCGAACCATGGTCGCCTGCGGGGTAGAGCAAAACGATATTTTAGAACCAAGAAAAAATTTGGCATGACATTCCCTAAAGATAGGACCAAAAAGAATGCTTAATGCCAAAATTCTCGCCGAAACGGAAATGAATCAACATTCCGGTAAAATATTGGCAACTATCGCATTTCAAACACCGGTACACCTCCAAACACAAACACATATGCAACACCACAAACATATGCAACACCACGAACATACATAGATCTAGCTAGGCCATAAAAAGTGCATGTGCACATTGTTGTAGGGAGAAATACATAAATATAGCTTCCCCCATTACTTACCTATCAAAACAAGGTAATTTAACCACTTAAATTGAATGAATCTATGGTGGAAATGAGGTGAAAAAGAGGAGGCACCCGAGACAAGGAGGAGGTGGGGAGAATGAAGTGGGGAGAAAGTGAGTGTGGGTAGGAGAGGCTCCCCAAAATATCTTGTTGCTGCCCACTTACTAATGGCGCACCAGCTCCAAATGCGCCATTAGTAATCCAGGTTACTAATGGCGCACCATCTGGTGGTGCGCCATTAGTAGTTTTGCAAAAAAAAATACTAATGGCGCACTTTCCCGCAGTGCGCCATTACTAGTTTGAACTAGTAATGGCGCACGGTGGAACAGTGCGCCATTAGTAGTTTTGCAAAAAAGGGAATAAAAAATATAATAAAAAAAACAACATTAGTGGCGCACTTCTCGGCAGGTGCACCATTACTAGTTACAACTAGTAATGGCGCACTTTGTCCGGATGCGCCATCAGTATGTTTGGACAGGCGCACTAGTAAAAAAAAATTTTTTTGATACTAATGGCGCACCCTGTGCCAGGTGCGCCATTAGTAGTTTCAACTCTAATGGCGTATCAGATGGCGGTGCGCCATTAGTATATACTAATGGCGCACCGCTTGTCAGGTGCGGCATTAGTGTCAATCCCATCTATAGCCCTTTTTCTAGTAGTGCACTCACTACAAAAAAAAGACACATCCGTGACATTTAGGGCCGAACGAAATTTTTTTCTTTCATCCATATGACACTTCTATGACGACAATTGTGACAAAACCCGGTATCATCATAGATGTGGTGGGCTCCTACTTCTATGACAAAACATCATGACAGAAAATGGGCTTTTCGCCCTGGGCGGGCCGGAGACGCAGCTGCATGACATTCTTTGGGTTGTCCATGACGGAAAAACCCATGGTAGAAGCGAGGGGGAGGAAAATTTCGGGGAGTTCCCGGTTACGGTGGGAGGTCGGGGGCCGAGCGATGCACATTTCTCTCATACACGTACGCGCGTGTGTGCGAGGCATTGGCTCTAACTGAAACTGAGCGAGGCGTTGGGCTCTAACTAAACCCGAGCGATTGCACTGCAGGCTACGGATTACTGAACCCGAGCTATCGATCGATGGCTGTTAACTGAACCCGATCGAGTGATTCCTTCGCTACTGCTGCTAACTAAACCGATCGATGGAATGAACAGTGAGTGTTGCGGGGGGTTTGGATATACAATGAGCGGTGCCGTTGCCTCTGGATGAACAAGACACCGTGGTGTGGTGGATGGCTGGATGAACAGTAGACGGTGGAGGTGTGCCTGTGAAGGGGTGGATGAACAGGACCCCGTGGTGTGGAGGGCTGGATGAACAGTAGACGGTGGAGGGGTGGTTGAACAGGACCCAGTGGTGTGGAGGGCTGGATGAACAGTAGACGGTGGAGGGGTGGTTGAACAGTTGCCGGTGGAGTAGCGCACGGTGGAGGCTGGATGAACAGGAGCCCGTGGAGGCTGGAGGAGGTCGACGGTGGAGATGAACAATATCCCGTGGAGTCCTATTTTGCGGTACGCCACACCCCTCCCAACGAACAGGACCCCTGTTTCGACCGTAGCGCTCCAACACAAGTCCGTTTCCTCCATTTTGCGGTACGCGACACCCCTCCCGATCAACAGGACCCCCGTTTCAACCATAGGAGGTCCGTTTCCTCCGTTTTGCGGTACGCCAGACCCCTCCCGATGAATAGAATCCCGTTTCGAACGTGGCCGGTCGAACACAAGGCCGTTTCCTCCGTTCTGCGATACGCCCGGCCTCGTTTCCATCGCATGTTCCGTCCAAGCCCTCCTGATGAACAAAACGCATTCCGTTGCCTCCCCTATGAACACGACACATTCCGTTACCACACCATGAACACGACGATGATGCTGTTTCTCCATTCCGACCCAACCATGAACATGAGCCGTCGCTGTACGTATGCGCGACTAGGCGTTCGAGACCCCGCCTTTATGTACACATACGTGGCCGTAATTTCTTTCTTGCACCCTGGCCTCTGTACGTACATGTAAATGCTACGTGCGCGCCTCTACTACGACACGTGCGCGCCTCTACTACGACATGTGCGCGCCTCTACATCGACCAATATGTACGTACACGTTCGCGACCAGAATGACAACGCTACGTACGCTTCGACCAGGTGGGTCCCGACTGTCAGGCACTTCCTTGCCTGCGAAGATGTAGCTGGTTGGTCCCAGCAGTCAGGGGGCAAATCGTTTTGTTTTTTTGCCCAGACGCACCTCCTTGCATGCGAAGATGTAGCTGGTGGGTCCCAGCAAATAGGGGGAATCGTTTTTTCGCGAAATACGGCGGCCCATTAGGTGGGTCCCGCTGTCAGGTGGAGGAATAATTATTTTGCACGTAATAAGGAGGCACTTCCTTGCTGCGGCCGTGGACCCAGCTGTCAGCCTCTCCACCTACAGTCCATGTCCGATGGAAGCCGTTCCTTGACCATGTAGACCGCGCCGCGCTGAGAGCACCAAGGCGGTGGATGACCGCGAGGCCTAGGAAGGGGACGACGTGGAGCCAGGGAAGACGCGGCAGTGGATGCCCACGCGTAGAGGAGTACGAGGGTTCACTAGTTCGCTACGGTGTGAGGTTGCCGTCGCCGCAGAATAACAGGGGGTGTGGGTGAGTAGAGGGATGGCCTGGCCAGCGGTGGGAGTAGTAGGGGGCGGTGAGGCCTCCGCCGCATCGCAGCCAGCCACCGGAGGCAGGAGCACGTGGAACGACCGGCGCTGGTTTGGGCGGCTGGAGCAAGAAGACCAGAGGTTGAAGAAGCACTACGGCCGTTGGATGGACATCGTACGGTCACTGGAGCTAGAATTGTGCATATTGGCTAAGTTGACAAAGCCCTCCGTCCCCGTCAACTTAGTGGGCCCACAAGTCAGCCTCCCACCAAGGTGGGTCCCAGCTAGCAGGGGGTATTCATTTTTTTGAGCGTAATAAGGAGGCACTTCCTTGCGTGTGAAGATATAGCTGGTGGGTTCGAGCTGTCAGCGGTGGTAACGTTTTTTTCACGAAATACAAAGGCCCTTTCGGTGGGACCCTGATGTCAGGTGGAGGAATCATTATTTTGCGCGTAATAAGGAGGCATTTCCTTGCGTGCGGCCGTGGACCCAGCTGCCGGCCTCTCCACGTACAGTCCACTTCAGATGCAGGTTGGTTGCTGACCATGTTGACCGGGAAGCGCCGAGAGCACCAGGGCGGTGGACGACGGCGAGGCCTAGGAAGGGAACGACACGAAGGTAGGGAAGACTCGGCAGTTGTTTCTTACGCGGAGGGGAGTTCGACTGTACGAGGGTTTACTGGTTCGTCTGCCGTCACCGGAGAATAACAACAGGTGTGGGTGAGTAGAGGGATGGCTAGGCGAGTGATGGGAGTACGGTGGGGCGGTGAGGCCTGCGCGGCAACAGAGCTGGCCGCGGGGAGGAGGGAGCAGGCAGTCCCGTCGGCGCCTGTTTGAGCGGCTGGAGCAGGAAGAGCAGAGATTGAAGAAGCATGACGACCGTTGGATGGCCATCCAATAGTCAATGCTTGTGCGTCAACCTTTTTTTAGGAAAGCCTCAAATTTGTGGAAAACAGCATACAACCCGTCTGCCATTATTTCTAATAATTTACAGCCCATTTGCTAATTATTAATGTTTTTTTGGAGCCCATATTCTTTTTGTTAGCATTACAGCCCATATTGTGGCCACGGTTAAAAATTATATGAAATTTTGCATATTTTGGTGCTGTTCGAACTGTTTTTAATCCCAAAATTTCGACTCACATTCAAACTGATTTTAAAGATAAATGTATATCAATATAAAATCCAACAAATTCTCCACACATAAAAATTAATGTAATTTCAAATCTCGAAATGAAGAAAATACATTTGAAACTAATTGCCGGTTTGATGTGTTTTAAAAATGTACAGCGCATTTCTCATTACTGATGGGCCATTTTCTCAGCTAGCCGAATGAAAGCTCTCCTCATCTTCAAAGATTTGCAGCCCAACAGGCCTGAGAAAGCGACTTACTTGGCAAATCACAAAAAGATTGGGATGTGGTCATGGACCCAACTGTCAGCCTCTCCACGTACAGTACTCTTCTGATGGAATGTCATTGACCACGTTGACCACGCCGCGCCGAGAGCACCACGGCAGTGGACGACGGTGAGGCCTAGGTAGGGGACGACGCGGAGCCAGGGAAGACGCGGCTGTGGATGCCCATGTGGAGAGGAGTACGAGGGTTCACTGGTTCGGCTGCGGTGTGAGGCTGCCGTCGCCGCAGGGCCTGGCTAGCGGTGGGAGTAGTAGGGGGCGATGAGGCCTCATCGGCAGCACAGTCGGCCACTGGAGACAGGATCAGGCGGTCTCCCCGGCACTGCTTTGGGTGGCTGGTGCAAGAAGAGCAGCGATTGAAGAAGCAGCAGGACCGTTCGATTCAAATCAAACGGTTACTGCTGCTAGAATCGTTTGTTGACTAAGTGGACAAGCCCTGCATACGCGTCAACTTAGTAGGCCCACAGGTCAGCCTCCCAACCGGTGCGCCCCAGATGTCAGTGGGAGGAATCATTTTTTTCGCGTAATAAGGAGGCAGTTGATTGCGTGCGGCCAGGCTAGCGGAGGGAGTAGGGTGGGCCGGGGAAGCCTGCATGGCATCACAGCGGGCCACAAGAGGAGGGAGCATGCAGTCCCGCCGGTGCTAGTTTAGGCGGCTGGAGCAGGAAGATCAGAGATTGAAGAAGCACGTCGGTCGTTGGATGCACATCCAAAACTAACTGCTGCTAGAATCATGTGTTCACTGACAAAGCCTTGCTTAAACAAGTCACCCTCGAAATCTGTGGCGTGTACATCCCATTTGCTATTATTTTTATAATTTTTACTCATTTTCTAATTCATATGGAATTTATTGCAGCCCGTTTTCATTTTTTAGAATTGCTGGCCATTTTCTGGTGAGTACGAGGGTCAAAAAATTAACTAAATATGTGGGAAATTTTGAAAATTCGCAAATTTTTGCTGGGGAACGAAATATTCTTAATCAAAAAATTAATAGCCACACTAAAATAAATTTAAAAATAAATTAGTACTATGTCATGTTAAATACAATGAAATACGTATAAGATATCAGTGAAGAACAAAAACAAAAAAAGAAACTTATATCCCATTTGCTATAATTTTTTTGGAATTTCAACCCCTTTTGATATTACTTTTAACAGACATTGACCATACTCTTAAGCCAGGCCAGAATGCATCCCTCCTCGTCTTGAAAGATTTGCAGCCCAGTAATTCGGAGAAAACAAATAGGCCTAGCTTGGGTATTCTTCAAAAAGAAATGCTGGGCTACCTATTTTCCCAAAGAACTGGTGCATGAGCATTTATCTTTATTTATTTATTTATTTATTTATTTATTTATGTTTAGGGGTCCATGAGCATGTACCTGGGCCAGATTCATGTGAGAGACGCCCTTCCAGTTAATTATGGGCTTCTCTATTGGGCCTTCAGCAGTGGGCTGCATGTTATCAACAAGTGGAAAATGTGTTCTGAGTTAAAAAAATGTGTTCCGTACGATAAATAGTATGCGCCACGTACGGTACGGGGCACTAAAGGATCGAACCGTGCAACGACTTCCAAAACATTGTGTTTGTAGTTCTAACAACACATTTATTCAACCAACAGACGAAATATACTACTGATTGTACATTGAAACTAGCAGCAGCAGCAACCAGGGCCGGGGGTGCAACAGGAGCAGTAAGCAGGCCAGAGGAGTGAAGATGCAGCTCTCTCTTCCAAACCAAACATCATCCATCATTACAAAAGGGCTACCAAAAAAGAACAAGTGTATGCATCAAACTAAATAAAGATCCTACTACAGCAAGTGTACGCATCTAACTAACTGGCTCAGTTAGACGTTACTATTTATTATGCTGTGGAGATTGGCTGACGGCTTGAACCAGATGGGTGCCTGACGGGGGAAACTCCAGCCAGCAGGTCGAAGTCTGATACTTGCGACCCTCTCTCGTACTTTGGGCTACAGAGCGTGGAGGCACATATCAGGGTATGGTGCATGCAGAGACGCATGGTACGCTGTGTACACACAGTTTTGCCTGATGAACGAAACCGCGCTACCATCATGATCCTTGCCATCGGTTATCTCCTGGTTAATCGGATAATTCAGTCCGACAAATAGAGAGCGTGTACCAAGGCTACTTACCAGCGTCTAGTCAAAAATTCCTGAAGGCCCAAAGAAGCTAGGATCCTGCTCAAAGACCTTGCAGTGACTGTGATTGTATTCCGTGAAACAACACGTCCGGTACATGCGAACGATCATCAATCTTTCGACGTCATCTGATCGAGCCAGGAACCACCTGCAACTGCCATGCCGCTTTTCTTTGAAAGGTTCTGGGATTAGGAAGGGTAGGGACACCAGGCAGCCTACAACATCATATCAAGTTGGAGTCAAATAAAAAAGGGCTCTTGGTTTAGTCAATCTTAAGATAGCATGTTATGAGCATGAATATTTTTTCAGCAAATGTTGACAGTAATATAAGCAAGCCATCATGATATCATAGGAAAGTAACATACTGCTGTAACAGCCGTTTGTAGCGATGACCGGAGTAGGCCAGCAATATGTCCAGCCATAGAAGGAGTCGACAGCGTAAATGAAGCCCTTGTGTTCAATGGCATCGGAGAACCATGGAGGATGTATGATCCTGCGATGGACGTGCGGATTTATCCACTTAACGCAGTGACCTGTCAGATAGGCGAGACCGCGGTTGAAGAATGCAATTAGCCTGAAGTCTTTATAATTCGCAGATCTTGTGGGCACTTGGCAGATTACAACCTTGAGCAAATCAAACTTGGTATCATATTGGCTACTGTAAGATTCCGAGTATTCTGGTCTGCGGTGCCAAAGCAGTGCAGTGTTAATCGAAGGAATGGGATCAATCGCCGGGTGTAGACCTCCACGAGCATCCAGCTGCCGCGACTGTCGACAAGCACCATCCAAGACGTGTTCATGCCGACCCAGTACATACCGTTAATGTAGTTGAGGCTGACGGGGATCGGATCGCAGTCAAGGTGGTTGATGCTCGCCACCCTACGATTGTTATGCTTCATGACACGCCGTTTCTGAAGATCAGGCGGCATCAATAAGCAAGGAGCTGGCTTAAAAAGCTCCGTCCTGAGGGCTTTGAGTAAACGGTACAACCCCGACGAGCACGCGGCGAGCGGCATGGTATTGAGATTGTCCACACTCGAAATAATGAGCTTGATTACCTCTGTGGGGAGCGAATTCCAGCCACTCTTTTGGCGGACGCTGCTCGGTTCTGCCATTGTTAGTGCTTGGGATTCGGACGAGGGGGGAGGCACCTTAGCGGGGATGGAAGATTGGACGAGATTATGTGTGGACAAAGATGGAGAAGCTAATATGTGCTGCGGGAAGTGGACATGTGATGATGACTACAGCATGCCACTTCACTTACGAGACACATACCAGCAGCGTAGGGTCATGTCCATGCTAGACAACTTGCTTGAGTGATCATAGTACTGGTACTCTCTACAATGCTATGCCCTAACTTGCTTGAGTAGAGTAGTAGAGTAGGACTCTGCTCTACTACTAGCACCGGAGGAGTAGTATATTCTAATCTAAAATAGTTACAAACTTCAATGCCCAAGCGTGGAACGACTACGAACCGTGCTCAAAGATCGTGTCTACGTGGTGTTTGGACATGGGATACAACCTCAACGCTAACGGTGCAGCTCCCGTTGCACCATATGTGTTTCTGTCCTTCCTGTTCGAAATCATGGTAAAATTAATGTTTCTACTCTATATCCTACTACTATGCTAGTCCACATGATTAGTTGCAAACGACGACTTCTTCCCCGACCTCGGCAACCTCATCCTCGACGACATGGGCGACAATGTCAACGCGGGCAACCAGTGAGATACAGGGTGTAGGAAGCAGTTTGGGAATTTGCATGCCTTTCCAACCAGTGAGATACTCCGTACAAAGTACGACAGAGAAATAACCACATAGAAGGAAGCTAAAAGTAAACAATCAAAAGAGCATTTTTGCTTTTGTTTTGCATTGAATCGTTTCACAAGCTTGACTAGTGCTATTTTTCTACTTTTACAAAAACTGCATCGTAATGTTAAAACGTGCATTTCCACGTACATAAGTAATAGTAGTACTCCCTCCGTCTAGGTGTATAAGTCTTCCCTCCTTCTTGGTCACGGTGCACAACCAAAGATGACTTATTGACCTGGATGGAGGGAGTAGCAGAGTCTGCAAGGATATATCGAGAGAGACGTGTAGTGCGATAGTGGAAAAAAATTACTCGTATATGAGACCAGGTCTCACGGTTAGTAGGTGAGACCCGTCCTGATTGATGACACATGGCTTTTAAGTGGGGGGTGGGGGATGCTTTGTGATTCGTGAATGCCACATGTCATCCATCAGGATGGGTCTCGCGTGAGACCTGGTCTCATAGAATTCTTTTCCCGCGATAGTATATAGTAAAGTTTGTGCTATATGCACGTACTTGCAAAATGCGTACGAATGCACAAGGTTTCCAAACTTTCCCTTTTATATACTTAATTAAGGACGCTAAAAATTCCTGAACGTTTGGGATTTATCATTTGCGCCCCAAAACTAATGAGATCGCCTTACGAAACAAAAATTATACTCCTCCTAAAAGCCAGGGTGCTCGCAGGAGCGCTTGCGGCGCGCCACGAGTGCCCTGGTGCGCGGCCGTTTCCGAGCGCGCCGACACAACGCCTCTTCCTCAGCCTCGCAACTCGCGAGGTGCTGATTGGCGGCTTGCCGGTGGGCGAGCGCGATCTCATCGCTGTGGTGATCCGGCACCAACAGGTACACCTCCTCGCTGGAAGCGTACAACCGTTCCACGTACCGCCAAGGGTCGATGAGGCGCTTGTGCCCGACTGCACTCAGGGCGTCGGCACGGGCATCCTCCGCCACCCTCACGGCCCTCGCACGAGCCTTCTAATAAAGAGCCAATTGCCTGACTCTATCGGACGCGACATAGGCCTCCCAGGCAGCTTGTTCTGCGGTGCGCTTCTCTTTCTCGGCCTTCTTCTCCGCCTCTATTTTGGCACACTCTGCTGGAGGCAAAGCCTCCCACAAGGCGACATCCATTTCTTTCCAAAGCTCCTGAAGGCTGGGGGGGCTCGGCGGGCGGCGCGGCGTTCTCCTTGTAGCGGGGAGCCGACGCGTCCTCCGGCGCACGTGCTGGCGAGATTGGGAAGGCCGACGCGTCCACCTCGACGCGTCGCGGCGAGGAGCGGAACGCCGACGCGTCCTCCTCGACTAGTGGCGGCGAGGAACGGAACAGCGACACGTCGCGTAGTGGCCAGGAGCAGAACACCGACGCGTCCTCCTCGACTAGTGGCGGCGAGGAACGGAACGGTGACGCGTGACCGTCCGTGCGGTGCAGCGAGGGGCTCCTAGGGATTGGGAGGGGGAGGAGATAGCGATGTTGTGGGAGGCGCGGTATTTATAGAGAGCAATGGCACACCTACGTAAGATATGGACTAAGCTGCACTGACTTAACTGCCGGTCCAGTTGCGTCACTGACATGTGGGCCAGACCCCTGTTGGGCTCATATGTCAGCGACTGAATGCACCTGCAGTTAAGTAACAACTACGTGGGCATATTTGTTGGAGTAAATTACGGGGGAGCGAAGGGGTGGAAATATTGCTGGTCACAACGGATTGGACGAGCGTGGGGGGAGGAGAGTCATGCATGCAGATTTTTTCACACGGGGTGGAGTGGTGGGACTGCCGGAGGGAGAAGGAGAGTTTGGCAGGCATATTGTTTCACAGATGGAGAGGAAAAAATTTGGAGACGAATGGGCTTCCTGCAGGTATGGGGAATGGTGCATAATAAGTCATCTTGCATGTCGGGCTAGGTATAATCTCAACTCATTAAAATCAAACACGCCCCACACATGTTCATATTTCAAGGTGCACTAAATTATTGCGTGCGATGATTAAGGCTGGCCATAATGGTGGTATCTTAGCTGGTATCATGCACACGGGAATAGCAAACATGCTGATGTGGCAAACAATTAAAGAAGAGAGGGGGTTAGAGTAACTAGAGTTCATGCATGCATTGGTAAACACATTTTTTTGGTGGAGAATGACAACACTAGTTGAGTACTTTTGCGTACTTCAAAAACTATTCCACAATGTGTCAACATTCACAATGTCAAATCAATATTTTTACACTCATTATAAAGCGTAGTTCTTATACTAGTACTAGTTGAGTACTCATTATAATCAATACTCCCGCCGTCTAGGTGAGCAAGTCATCTTAGATTGTGCATTGTGACCAAGGAGGAGGGGAAAACGAGAGATCTTAATGTTAATAATCAATACTCCCTCCGTCTAGGTAAGCAAGTCATCTTAGATTATGCATTGTGACCAAGGAGGAGGGGAAAACGAGAGATCTTAATGATTATAATCAGTACTCCCTCTGTCTAGGTGAGCAAGTCATCTTAGATTGTGCACTGTGACCAAGGAGGAGGGGAAAACGAGAGATCTTAATGTTTATTTGCTAATTAATAGCATTGCATGCAATGAACTAACCACTGCATGTCGTGTTTGGTAGTCTCAAGTCATTAAAAGCATGCACACCCACATCTCCTATTGGTTGATATGTCAAGAAACAAGAAATGAGGTAGAAGTTAATGCACCGCGCCTAAGACTAGCCACAATGGATAGTAACATACACTAGTAACATACACATATCCCTAGACTATGTTACTACCTTCATACTTGGTAGTAAATTAAGTGTGGTAACATGCAAAGATTCATTTATTAGGTTATATACTCATATTGCATTGGGACATGTGATGTTACAGTAACTAGCTAAGTTATTGCAATTACCTCTTTCTCCATTAACTCATTGCCACATAAGCAAATCTGCTGAGTTGGACTCGATGTTACCGCTAAAGTTACTCCCACTGTGGCTAGTCTAAGTGTGTTGGGAGTATTGTAGATATTGATATTTTTAGTATAAATTTGGTCATGGGATTTCATTGATGCCTCTCAAAGCGTTGACATGTCTGCTATGCGTGACCGGAAGTTGAAAGACTTGAGCATCTCGAAGTTGATCAACAATCTTCAATTGTCAAAGATTAGTCGTTTGGCCAATAAGGTGGAACACTTAATCACTTAGTATATTTTTGACAATTAATAGATTAGATGGTATTCTTGTAAATAACGTACCGCCCTGTGTGTTGAATATTGTATCGAATGAGTGTACTGGTGTGGCTGGTTAATTAATATAAGGTGGTGTTAAAAAAGTATAAATTGGGTCAAACACTTTGCAAACGTTTGACGGGAGTAAAAAGGACCAAAGGGAGTATCATGCATGCGGAGTAGGCAAAAAAAATTGCTTGTATAAGAAAATGGCAAAAAATGCTCATTTATAGTCGGTCGAAGTCTCAAAGGGTGTGACCACGCGAGGGAGGCGAAGGTCATGGGAGGCGCGACGTTTGACGGAATTAAGTGAAGTTATATCCACGCGCCGGCATGGCGTGCGAACAGGCAGAAGCTATACAGTTAGGCCTATGATATGGGTCTAGTAGACATGACATCTAGTGGGTCCCGCATAGTTCTCGAGAACTCTTTGGGGGCTTGCACCCGTTTATCCACTGGGCAAGCCAGCAACCCCACGCCGTTCGCACGCCCTACTTGTCCCCGTCTTCTACCTTACAATAGTTCACTCCCAGTCGTCCCGTCCTTTCACATTAGTTCGCTCCCAGTTTTTTTGTGGGGTACAACAATTCAACTTCTCCTAACCCTCCTCCAAAATCCATGGCCTCCCAAATCTCCAAGGTCGCCGCTGAGTACCAGGTTAGAGCCATCACCAGCGATCAGTTCATCGTCATCTACACACGTGGATCCGAGACTGTGAAAGCATGGCTTGCTCGCTTCCTACGCATGTTCAACAGTTCAACGAATGAGTGGGTCGCTGGGCTAGATGTTGAGTATACCACAGTCCTGGGAGGAGAGAAGGATCTAAAGGACGAAGAGAGGAAGAAGCCCTCCGTGATCCAGTTTTGCATACATAACGTTTGCTTGGTCTACCACATATGCCATGCCGACGTTGAGTGCGAGGATTATAAGAACTTCCTCAAGGACAAAAGAGTGAAATTCGTTACTGTAGGCTTTAAGAACGACAGTGACGTCCTGCGTCGGATAGTTCTCGTTGTAGGCCAGCCCTTCGATCTCCAGAAGGCAAGCCTGGTGTCCTCCTCTCAACCTTCAATGCTGAGCCTGGTAGCAGCCATGATTCATCCTTCATACGCTAAAGTGAAGAAACCTCATCACGAGTTTCATCATGCATGGGAGTCGAACACATTAGATGAAGATCACATCCTGTACGAAGCAATGGATGCCTACCTTTGTTTAAGTATCTACAAAGGTTGGATGAAGAAGCAGAGCCAAGTGTCCGGTTCAAGCAAAGAAGCATCGGCGAAGAGGAAGAGGAAGAGGGAAGAGGACGAAGTCGAGGACGTGGACTCGGACCCCAAGTAGGTGGCAGTGCCGTCGCTCATGCTGGTTCTACTCCAGTGTCAAGCGGACTAGTTGCTTATTAGTTTATTTTCAAGGGTGTGTTGTGCTGAGGCCCCAGCAGAACTATGGGGCTGTTTGGATTGCGACTATCTTTGCCATATGTTGCCACATGATTTTTGCCACATTTGTCACACTTCCCTTACTTGAGTTGCTCAAATTTTTAGCCATACTTTGGCTTGCCTAATGGAATCTTGCCACACTTTTTGTGTGTATGACATGTGGAGTTCACTGCTCATAAAAAATTCCTTGTCTCAAGTGTGGCTAGAACCAAACACCTACCTAACTTGGTCAAACTTGCCTAAGGTTAGGTGTGGCAAAGTGTGGCAATGTGTGGCTAGGAACCAAACAGCCCCTATGTTTATGTTCTTTCTCCTTATTTGAACTCTTTAGTACGTACAGTAGTACTAGTACTATGTCTTACTACTGTTCTTCTTGCAGTTGGTAGTACTGCTCGTATCTTCGTGTTCCTACTATACTTAATACGTTCGTACTAGTAGTATAATTTGGGTTACTCAATTTGTGAAAGAAGTTCGACGGAGCGAAGGAAGAAGATGGCAGAAGAGGTGGAAGAAGCCCTTCTAGCCATCCATGTTGCATCAAACGGCTCACATGAGTCGACTGACCCAAATTGCTCGTTCAGATTGCAGGATCCACGTGGCATTCAAGGTCTCGAAGGTAGATTCCGCGTCCGCACCCGGTTTGCAGGCTCGACTCACGCGCGACCGGCTTCCACCATGACAGCCACCATGCGCGCCTCCTACGCGTGGGCGGAGACGACAATGACACGCTAGTTCCTCCTCGCCGGCGTGCTGGAGCACGCGCTCGTCCTTCTCTTTGTACGCTGCGTGCATAGATGAGGCTCCACCAGCTGCTCGCGTGCTTGGTAGCGCGGCGGCATCGCGAGGAGGGACTGCAGACGATGTGAGCGGGCGAGCCTTCGGCTTCATGGCACAGGGATGGCGGCAACACGACGGTGATGGGCGAGAAATTGTTGGCTGGAGCACACGGGTGCCGGCATGCGCAACGGCGGCGGCGGCATATTGATGAGTGCGCCTGTTGGAGCTTACTTTAGTTTTATATATAAGGTTGGTCAAACTTAAAAGAAAACCGTATTAGTACACGTAAACATTAGACTTAGGCAACGCTTTTATTAGTTACTAGCTTATGTTCTTGCCCATCGTGACCATCCTTAGTACCATGACCACGATACGGAATCATGTGCAAGCGCGTGAACCGCGGCTGCGCGGTCGATCGAATGGTGCGTCACCATGTCGCGCTCGAAGGACATCCACCGAACCTTTTTGTGTGTGTGAAAACAATCCTCGAATATTACTAAACTTTTTTTGCTGTGAAAGTTCTTGACGCTGCAATATTTCCATATATTTGAATTTAGCTCCAGTTCGTGTTTATTTGGATTTGGACATTTTAGGTGCGCCCTAGTTTTTCTAATACTGATTTTGTGTGTGTGACTGAGAGCGAACGTGTGTATGTGTCCATATGTTTGTTGTGGCGGAAGGGCAATGTGGAGACGATGTGCGTGTGATACAGACATAGAGAGGTGTGAATGTGCAAATGATCGTGCATGAGTGAGACATAGACAGATGCCGATATGTTGTGTATACATGAGAGAACGGACTTCTAGTTTACTTGTGTGTGTGTGTTTGTGTGTGTGTGTGAGAGAGAGAGAGGGAGAGAGAGACAGAGAGAGGAGCATCCGTAACACAACAACCATCTCTCTCGATTCGTCCGTCCCTCGCACGGTCGCATGCAACACACGCATCAACGCGCACATTTTGACACCCTCACCCGGCCCCTGCCCACCTCAAGGCCCGCACAATATCTTCGTGAATACCCATTTATCTCCTTAGGTTTGTTTTCTCTCAATATATGACACACACACACGCACACACACACACACACACACAGAGAGAGAGATACACGCAGCACAACACACACACACTCCCCCGACCACTCTCGCTTGTGCTTCTTTGCACCCCAACATGCACAATGCCTCAATCTTCAAAGATGGCAATGAGCAGATCGAAGACGGTGACCACACCACGCTAGAGAATGCGGGGTCATTTGGACGCAGGGTGATGTGATGACCGCTGACTGACTCCTCCCCCCACCCTCTCTCTCTCTCTTGCACAAAATTACCAATCCCTCTCTCCCCCGCACAAAATTGTCAATCCCTCAACCCATGAGATCCTTCCCCTCTCGTCCATGTTTTTCCTGCTCTCTCATCAAACATGTTGTCTCTTCTCCTTCCACGTATACAGAATCCAGATGCACACGCATCTCATGTACATTACATGTATGCATCTTTCTCATAGACCTAACTTCTTCCTCTCTCTTTCTCTCTCTATCTCTATCTCTCTCTCTCGTTAGGTTTGTCTCCTACTCTCTCGTCCACATACATACAATCTTTCCCTCCCTCTCTGCTCCATCTTCAAAAGCTCTCTCTGCATGTTTCATTCACACATTGGGATATGTCAAAATGTTGCTGCTATAATGGCTGATGTAGAGTTATGGTTGTTCTTGTTGCATCCTACAAAGTAATAACTATGAAATGCATTTAGATTCTCGTTTGACTGGGATTATGTGAGTTTGAGCATGTTGTGAAGTACTATAGACCTTGTATACATCTTGGGATTCGACAATGATTGTAACTATTGAATTGTATAGATCATTATATTCGAAGTCAATAGCCTAATATATTTATTTCACAATTTCAACAAATGATTAGTTCACTACGAACTAAGAAAACAAATGTGTACTCCCTCCGTTTTTATTTAAGTCCGCATATTAGCATTGGTCAAAGTCAAGTTTTGTAAACTCTCAGAAATCTTATAACAAAAAATATTAACATATACAATAACAAATAAATACCATTAGATTCATTATTGAATGTACTTTCACATCATACATATTTGTTATGGTAAATGTTTATATTTTTCTATAAACTTGGTCAAACTTTAGGAAGTTTGACTTCGGTCAAACCTAATATGCAGAGTTTACTACTACTACTCGCTAGTTGCTTAGCCGAATCACTCAACACGCCACACGGGGAGTCTAGTGTCACAAAATTTTGAGGTCGGCGGGAAAATCTCCTGCGACCCTGATTCGAGCAGTGGGAAGTTACCATCATAGCCTTCGAAACAGGCCTACCGATGACCCTAGGTAGGGGGCTGTTTTCGTAACTTCTGGTTCACCCTACCCAGCCAACCCACCCCGGCACCCAGAGTAGTACACCTGAATACTCCCCAATTTCTATCCCCACCGCAAAATAGACTTCTCCATGGCACCGCAGCCTTCGTGCTCCTCCCCTTTACATCGGCGCACTCATCCACCGCAGCGCATCTGCCTAATCGACGACCTCGTACGCCGCACTGGAGCCGGTCCACCGTCGTTGTTGTACATAGAGCCTCTTCCCCGTCATCGGCTTCCACGGTCTCGTATCTGCTTCCTGGAAGCTGACGCCAAGCGCAGAAGTACCACCGTTGTGGACAATGAACTAACTCCCATTGCCGACCATGACTCACAGAGACCGCCACGACCATCGTTCTCCTCCTCGATTGGTAATGTGTGTATTGAATCACTTAGCAGTACATGTGCAGTTCCAATTTTGTTCATACCTATCCTTCAAATTTCCTGGGTGCTATTGTTCCCGTAAAAGTACCTGGTTATAGCCTCCATTGTCCAAAAGAATATCAGCTTGTAATTGTGTGTCGCTCCTGTATCGCGCTGTGCTTGGGTAGGTTTTTCATCTACAACCAGTAGTGTGGAAAAAGATGGAAATGTTTTTAGAACTAGCAAAATGCCCATGCGTTGCACGCATCAAGATGCATTTGTATTAGTAGTTTATCTTGTTGGAGATGCTCTAACATGGCAGACGAGTGCTTTAATGTTGCCCACAAGATGCACGAGTATTACTAGTAGTATATTTTTCTTGCCATGTTAAGATTTTAAAACCATGAGTGCGAACATGCAGAGGAGCAATGAAGATCAAACACGGGATATTCGGGACATCTTCAAGGAGCATGGCAAGTTAAAGAGGAGCTACACCGAACCTGTAAAATGAGCTTTGGTAAATAATACCCTTTCAATTACTTCCGTGTAGCCTCGTGTTCTTCGATGTGTATATGTTGTAGTTTCTGTTTCTCTTAAGCGTGCTGTTCTTCGATGTGTAATAAGAAGAGTCTTAATCATCCTAATGCTTTCGTTTTTAGCTTGATGTAGGAAGTGGGTGTTCTCACCTTGTAGTCTGTTTTTATTTATTTATTCCTTTTGAATTCACTTCTCTGAGTTCTGTTTATCTGGCTTCTACTAAATGGATCTAGGTTGCTCTGAGTATTGATCTAAAAAAGAAGTAACTTCATGTCAGGATGCAGTTCCTGCGAGGAGGGAAGTATGGTCAACCTTGAGATCATGTTTCCAAAATGAGGCTGGATTACACACAAGGTGCCAGTTCCCTAATGATGATGGATTAGACATAAGTGCAAATTCCCAAATGATGCTGGATTACACACAAGCTAGGTGGAGTCGTCAGCTGTTCGTGTCCTCGTGGCATTAGTAAAGGCTGAAAGAAAGCGTGCAGCAGCCCTTGAGAATGTAGCTGAGTTCTTGAAGAAGCGAAAAGAGCAATCAGATGCTCTCTTCACCCAAGCCAAAGAAGAGATGGAAGAAGCCAGAAATAAGCTAGCAGAGGTAGAGCAGGCTAGGCGTCTTCTCCTATCTAAAACTGTTGTCAATACAAAATTTCCTTCATAACAGCTAGGTTCAAATGTTTATCCAGTCAGCATGCCTGTTGTGATGTCCGTGCATCTACTGATGTGGCACAAAATGTTTTTTCAGGGCATGTAATAACATCAATTACTTTCCAAACAATAACAGACGAAGCATTGGACATGGTATAGTTCACGCGCAAGCCCAACATTCCAAGTTCAACTTCCACATCAAACTCATGTTCATAGATATCTGCACATTCATACATAATGTCCACAACCATGATTCACTTCAAAGCCAAAAAATGTGTGGAGAGTTATAAATAAAGAAAATCCTCTACTAGTTCCTGCTACCAGTGCGAGCACAACAAGTCAAGACCATGCGTAAATTAATTATATTGTAGTCATTTTTGGTGTTCTAAAATGCTTGCTGGCTCGCGGAAGGACGTGTTGCTGGCACACGCACGGATTCAATGAAGGCATGTGGGGTAGTCTTAAGCTTGTTGCATGCGGCAAGGAGGCGTGCTCAGCCGGGCCTGCAGCGAGTGCGGCCCTCTTGGCCGGCGCGCCGGTTCAATGCCTGTGCTATGAGAGGTCGCGTCCGTGTCAGAGCAATCACTCCCTCCAGTCCTTTCTTGTTTCGGTATAACAAAATCTCGTTTCCATTCACATTTTAGTGGTAGGAGTTGTGCGTATGTGTCTGTGAGAGAGAGAGAGAGGAGACGGTAGTCGGGGTTGTCTGATTGGTAAACAAATGAATAATGTCAGTCTGGGATGGAGACGAAAAGGAGACCGCAACAAATGTTGTGTCTACAGGAGAGATAGAGAGAGTAATTTTAGTGGTATGAGTCATATGTAGAGACATATAGGGTGTGTGAGAGAATCCCATATAGAGAAAGACAAAGTGAAAGACGAGTGGAGACTGTGTGTTTGGCGGTGAAAGAGAAAGCTTAGGTACCGAGTGATACCAGAGAATAGTAGAGACGTGAGAGATAATGAAAACCGTGTAATTTATAATGACAGGGAGAGTGTGACACTTCTCAAGGGAGACGTCAAGAGACCATGTTTGCGAGGATAGGAGCAACATGAAGTGAGCGTGCGGGTGAGCTGGAGAAAAGAGAGTGATAGCTACCTGAAGGAGCATTCATGCGAGAGAGATGGGCATGAAAGGAGTGAACAAAAAAGGGTTTCAAATATTTGAATTCGAGATGATGATACATGTAATCCATACTCGAACCAAAATTGGTCTATCAAACATGCATACTCATATGAATTCACGCACATCTATGATATTTAATATGTAGATATTACAAATTCATACATTTTAGTAGAATATAATTTGGTTAATTTTTTTCGAATTCAACCTTAAGACTTCGAGATCGTTGTATTTGTAGATCATATTATACATATAAAGGAGCATAATTCTTTGTTGTGCTTTTGAAAGTATATATAAAAAATAAATGTATATAGAATGTAATTCCAACTGAAAATGGATCCCGTCCGAAAAAATAGAATACAAACAGGATTCGAATTGAGTTGGCACGGTAAACGTGCACTCTGCAAAATTTGAACGAAGCGGGGTAAGTCGTAGTAACCGCCTGAAACCAAAATCTGCGAGATGGAAATCACTACTGCCTATCCCTGCCACACAAAGCCTATATGCTGGATTTCTATAGGTTTCGATAGGGGTAGGTTTGTAATTTTCACCCAAATGTGACGTAACCGCCTCTCACCCGGATTCATACACAGTGGGCGCCAAAACACAGTGTGTCCTCGGCCGAAATCGACTCCCTCCCCGACTCATATTCATACACGGTGGGCGCCAAGAACAAACTCTCGTCGGCAAATATTCGGTGTATGCGAGATTACCGTCCTATCCCCGACCGACTAGTGTTGCTGTGACGTAGTAGAAATTTGAAACGGGGGCTAAGTTTGTAAATTTCCTCGCATTTGAGACAAGCGCGCCCTGAATACATGGTTCCCCCCTTCCTCTCTACCTCCCTTTTCCCCATTCGTACTCCATGGGCGCCAAAACACCGTCTCCACCCCACCCTCCTCCGTCCGCAGCCGTCCGCCACCCCATCCACCGCCGTCCTCCTCCACCAAGCCGGAGCTGATACCCAGACGCCGCCGTCCATTACAAGAGATCGACCTCTCTCATCCACGGCTTTGGACCAGGATCCTTGCATCCTGTCCTCTTGCTTCATCCCCGCCGTCGTCCACCTTGCCGGCGCCGCTCCTACGACCGTCTCATCCACCGCGCCCCGCCACCGTCTACCCTCCTAGATCTGCTTCCACGCTGCCGACAGCCATCACTACCACAACACCGTCAAATTCTCAGCAGATGCCTACACGGCGCCGCACCAGAGGCGGTACTCTTTCGTATCTGCTCAACTTATTTATCGCAGCAACAAAATAGACCGCCACAGCTTTACTCTGATTTCTTGTCTTGGTTGTGAAGTTGCCTTTATCCGGTTTGCACCTTCAGATCCGCCATGGCACGCTCAACACCATACTCGCAATGCTTATGGTTTTCCACTTTTATATTCCACACTAGTTAAATCACAGTAGACTAAATTTCAAAATTGGGCCAGTCGATTTTTCAAAGCTCGTCGAAGTTCGCCGGTGCGATCGAAGGGGCTCGGGTGGTTGTGGGGCCTCGCCAAATGAAGAAAACTCGATGCGGGTGGGGGTTGGGGTGGGGGTGGCGGAGGAACATAGGCGGTGGGGGCCGGTTGTCCGGCCGGCGGCCCGTGCGGTGTTCGGTATGTGAAGAATCAGAGACAAGGAAGAAGAAGGGTTAGGAGACGTAGGATCTTCATCCAACCACCTGAAATGGTTGAGAGACAGCTAGGAGTTGCATTCTTAATGCGCTCTGGTTCATCATGTGTGGGCACTGCGCAACCAACATTTTATTATCCAAAATCTGCTTGCTCTTCTTTACCATGTTCCTCTTCCGTTCTTCTTTAATATGTACTCTCTCCGTTCCTAAATACAAGTCTTTGTATAGATTCCACCATGGACTACATATGGAGCAAAATGAGTGAATCTACACTCTAAAACGTACCTGGATACATCTGTATGTGATCCATAGTGGAAATCTCTACCAAGACTTATATTTTGGAATAGAGGGAGTATGATAGTAGTACAGTATGTTCCTTGTACTGAAGATGAGCAGGGACATTTGCAGTGTAGAGGTCTATATGTTCGATTGTGATGGACACTTTGAGCCTCTTTGATTCATAGGATCTTGTAAAAATAGGAATAGGATTTGTAGTGGCCTGCCCACTTGAATCCTATAAGAATAGAAACGAAATGCGGGGAGTTGTGTCGCCTTTGAGAGTTACATTTATATTAACAGTACCGCACCTTCACTTGAAGAGAGCTGGTATCCGAAGCCTTTCTAGCCGTACCAGCAATACTAGCACATATATTACAACAAGTTCCACTTTGCAGATTTTACTCTGATGCTTAAGGTTTTCCCGTTATATCTACACTATGATTTGTGTAGTTGCTTTGTGTCGCACTAGCAGCAGTCCACTCTTGAAGCTACACACTACAATGACTTACAAAATTGGCACCAAGGCGTTGAGTGCCATTCTGGATGCAATGAAACTCATACACTCCCCACCTGTTGATTCTTGTTCAGATTATCATCCTAATGACTATTCTAACCTCGAGGAGTCAAAGGCAGATGGCTTGTCCTGTTCACCCATCAAGGTGTCTGTTCTAATTTGGCAATGTTTTATTGATTGCGGGTATCTTGCATATGTTTTCTTGCATTTCTTCTACTTTGTTGCACCGACATCTTCTTAGTTTACTCATCATATATGTCGAGATGCCATGCCCATCCATTATCAATACATATTCCATCTGTCATCATACCATGTTTTTCCACTCAAATGTTGTTCTTGTGCATCAGACATCAAAAAGGAAGAGGGTGATCGCCGAACCTGAAGGAGCACCAGCAAAGCCCTTGAAAAACGTGGTGGTGCCGGAGAAATCAGACATCACCCGACTTATATTGGCTGTACAACCAGTGACACAAAACGTAGGACCGAGTCCAGCAGACTGTACCCATGCTTCACTAGCCACACCACTAGCCCCACAACACAGGACCTGCACTCCAACAAAAGGTATACCGATTTCATTTGCCATAGCACCAGCTGTACCACCAAAAAATCCCACTCCAGCAAAAAGTACAGCAAGTCCACCGGCCGAAGACCTATCCCAACTGCAGAGATGGCCAATTCCTGCAGATTGGAACCCCATTCCATTTATTCCCAGTTTAAAAGACAATGCTTTCAATGTTGTTAGGGACTACGTGCATATATTCCCATCATGGGAAGATTATTGTGAAGACAAACACCATTTTCACATCTTCCTGTCCAACTTACGTGTAAGTGCTATTATTCATGGCTATTATTTTCCTGTTTTCTGCTGATTGAACACATCAATGATTTACATTACATTGTTGTAATTAGGCGAGGGTCAATCTGGATAGTCATGACGCGCAAAGCTTGCTTGTGCTTTTCAAGGAAGCATTGCAGCAGTATCGGCGTTATCTGAGGAAGTCACACTTTGATGGCAAGTCTATAAACGAATTCCTGGTGAAGTCTCCTGTGCTAAATTTAGAAGACATTAAATGGAAAAACCTTGTTATGCACTGGTCTCGTTCCCAGGATGAGGTACTGTCTATGAAATCACATGACAATTTGAACTTCTACTTTTCCGCATGTGCCTTACGGATCTTTTTCGCAGGAAATCTGCTCGAAGAAGAATTCCGGTTTAATAAGAACGACACGATATCTCAAATATGCTGCCCGCTGCTTTGCTCTTGCTAGTACCTGTTGTCCTGTATCATTGTACTTGCATACATACCTGGTTCATTATGTGACAGCAGTATGCATGATAGCTTGCTTATCAATTGTTCGCTCCAAATTATCTGATCTTTATGAATGGTTACATTAGTGTAGAATATATCCAATGCCAATGTTTTTTTAGATCTGTATTGTTCTTGTAAGTACATGCTGTCCTTTATCAGTGTACTTATAATGACAGGTAGTTGTTCATGTACCATCACTCTGCAGCTTATTTTCCTTTGCCCTTCATGTTCTACACATCAGATCTATATTTACTCTTACCATAAGGTTGGTACTGAAGAAGTTTAGTTGTGCATTGCTCTTGGCTGTACCTTTTGCCTGTATCGCTGCACTTACATTTATAGCTACTTGGTTATGTAGCATCACTCTTCATCTTATCTTAAATATTCTCCATTTTTTCGTATATTATCACATCTATATTTACTCTTAACAAAATGTAGAATAAAGGCAATGCTTTTGAAGAAGATTTTGTGGTAAACTTCTTGAATTGCCCCCCCCCCATCAGCATGGAGAAGGCCTTTATAGATCCTGTCTTCACCAATAATGTAAGTTTGTCCATCTCAAGCCTTCAAACTTTGTTGTATATATTTGGTTAGGCATGACTGCAACAGCTGTTTATTTTTGGTGTTTGCATCAAATTGCTTGGTTAAAGTTTATTATATGTAGTTCATAAACAAAAGTTCGTCCTTTCTCAAATTAAGTTTTCAGTTGTACAACCAAGTTCCTTCTTCATACCATGTAAATTAAACTATACAGAGCAAGTGATCTTCTTTTGCACTGCATGTATGCTTCTATTCTTCATCTGTAATCCAGTGGTGTGGTGAACCTACCCACTACACAAAATGTCATATTCTGCAATGTCTTAACTATGAAAAATGTCATATCATTCCACTATTATTTAAACCGTCTCTTTATCTGCCAATCTGAAATGGTATAAATTGACAGCACACTAACCATTGATATTCATGAGTTCTTGATCTGTAATCCAGTGGTGTCGTGAAGCTGCCAACTCCTTCACAATGTCATTTCCTGCCATGTCTTCACCTGAACAATACCATATTGTGTTAATGCAAATTTAAACTGTGTCACTTTATTCATCAGTAAGAAATGTGATGGATTGTCAGCACTGATACTTTTATGTGCAAAACCTGTCATATGTCTGCTTTTTTATCATTGAGAGTGAGGAAGATATAAGTGTTGAACAACCGCAGTCTCATCATCTTGCTCAGCTGCTTGCGCTGCAGCTCCCCAGCAGGGCTAACCTTTCTTGAACTCTATTGAAGTGCTGTCGGTTTTGTATATTATTTTGTCGGCGTGTTTATTTGCACTGGTGGCGATCTTTGATGCCCACTGTATGTAATCTGCTGTCTACTTGTGCTTTATTATCATAGTGGCGAACTTTGTTGCCAAGTGGATGTAATATGCCGTAATTTCTTTATTGTATAGCATAGGTTTTTTCTTATTCATGATGCTGCAGTTATTTTACTGTATATATATCCTGTCGTCGCAGTAAACCGGCCAAACCGTAAAATTACGGTACATAATCGGGCCGTCATGCAATCACGATGTAGGTTGGGCCTGAAACGTGCCGATCAGCTCACGGGCCGGCAGCAGCCCGAAATGAACCCCGACCAATGATTGTGCGAATCAAATCATGGGCTTTTAACAGGCCGGAAAATTATCTCGGGCCCAATCAGATATCGACTGCGAGTAGGCCGTATGCAAACCGGGCCGTAGTTATGCCCAACTATATGACGGGCTTTTAACAGGCTGAAATAAATATAGGGCCGAAATGTTAAATGGGCCCTTAACAGGACAAAACTAATATCAGGCCGAATTACTAAGTGGGCCTTTAGCAAGTGGGCCCAAAAGCATAGTGTCCAGTTGACGGGCCGAATCTGATATGGGCCATTATTAGGCCCAAAACCTCTTATAGGGCTGGACCTGATCTGGGCCGTAATTTGGCCCGGAATGTGGTAGGCTTTTAACGGGCTGGATCTCATATGAGCCACTATTAGGCCCGGAGTGTGGTAGGCCATTAATAGACTGTATCAAATATGGGCCGGCATTTGGCCCGAAACATGGCAGTCAGTTAATGGGCCGGCCTACTAGGGTCCTCAAAATCTTGTGGGCCTACAGCTGGGCCGGCCCATTAATGTCGGCGAAATCTCATGGGCCTTTAGCTGGGCCGGCCCATTATGATCCGCAAGAATTTTGTGGGCCTTTACCTGGGCCGGCCTATTATGGCACACAAAAATCTTGTGGTCCTGTACCTGGGCCGGCCCATTATGGCCCGTGAAATCTTGTGGGCCTTTAGCTGGGCCAGCCCATTATGGTCCGCCAAATCTCGTGGGCCATTAGCTGGGCCGACCCATTATGGTCTGCAAAATCTTGTGGGCCTTTAGTTGGCCCGGCCCATTTAAACTTGTTGGGCCGTGCCACGTGTCGACGTATCATAGGCGCCTTCTGTCCAGTGAGTGGATGACATTTGTCCCGACGATGAGCCGACACGTGTTTCCTCTAGCCAATGATGATTTTACACATGGAAAATACCCATTGGTCGGGGCTGTTAACGGGTTATCGGATCCAAAACCCGACCCGATAGCTTAACGGCGTTCCGTTATGGTGGATGCCACGTGTCGGTCACCCTTGGCAAAAGCACTTCTGTGACGCGCGATTTATCGTCATGGAAGTGGACACTTCCGTGATGATAATTTTGGTAATGTCATGGAACACTTCTACGACAACAAAGGTATGACTATCTTGATTCTGTCATAAATTTGTCATGGATGTACATGCATGACAAAAAAATGACCTACTGTGACAAACACGTATCATCACGAAAGTGTATTTTTTTAGTGACTCCGAATCCCAACTCAACGCTTAAAAGAGAAGAAGAATTGTTCTTCGGTCAGGTTCTGTAGTTATGGTCCATACTCCTTTGCTCTTGGATCACTATATTTACTCAGACCAACTATTTTCAAATTTGAAGGATGGAATTGAAACTCCAATGGCGCAATAGATATGTTTTAAACCTGTTTCTTTAACTGGTTTTCTGTTGTAACTTGCTCTATGTTGATTTTTGTTTCAATTGAATAAATAGTTATGTTCTCATGTCATGCACATTACAAGTGTTGTTATTGCTCTATAGTTTCCCACACTTATATTTTGTCTATTCTGCTTTGTCTTGAACAAATATTATTCGAACTATGTCTCTATCTTGATTTGGCAACAAAAACTAGAATGATATAGACCATAAAGTGACCATTGTACATAGATATATGTTTGTTTCATGCTGTTATCCTGTGCACTTTACTGCTGAACTGATTTACCAAAATGAGTTTCATAGACAACATGGTAAACCTGTGATGTGTCTGCTTGTTTCTATTTTAGAATGCGGACAAAATATTGGAGAAGAGTACCCCGTTATGCAATCGTAAAGGAAGTAATGTAGATAAGGTTCAAGATAGTGAGACATCCCTATTGGTCTCCAAGAAAGCTGATAAAAACTACCTTGATGATAGTGAGAGAACCCAAAAGTCCTGTCTTGATGTAGTGTTTGAGTTACTAGCCACTACTACTGGCACAAGCTCTTCGAACTCGTTGCCTGAATCAGTTCGTCTTCTTGATTCTTAGCTTCCAGTTGAAAGACATCAATCAGATGTGCTGCGACAGGAAGTGAAGCACTGAGGAAGTCCCTGCAGAATTTAGATTCATACTTTCTAGTGCAACAACAAGCGCTGGAGGATTTAAGCGCCAAACAAGAGAAACTTAATAAGCTTGGTAAGCATCTTGCCGGCATTATGGGTACCCAGGATATTGTTTCTTGAGATCTTCTAAACTGGTTTCTGTTCTGGACTTGTTTTGCTACAGCATTTATTTGCACTGGTCGCCAACTTTGACAACCAGTGTATATGATATGCTGCTTTGTTCCCTATATTTGCACTGGTGGCGAACTTTGATGCCCAGTGGAGGTAATATGTGTAATAGCCGTGATAGCCTAGCGTAAGTTGCTTGCTTATTTATTTCCTTGTTGTCTTGTTTATTTGTTTTGTTGTAGTGAGTGATGTTCTTTTTCCGTGGTTTGCTAGTGGCCACAATAACCTATTTTTTAAAAGTAGGCCATAATAACCATGGGCAACATATTTACTATAGTGACACTGGGCCTTCTACGGGCTGTACAAACCATGGGCTTTCTATGGGGCATAGAAACAATGGGCCTTCTATGGGTCGTATCATCAATGGGCCTTCTACGGGCCGTATCATCAATGGGCCTTCTACGGGCCGTATGATCAATTGCCCAAACATGGGCCAAAAACATACCGCATTATGGCCATAAACGGGATAGAGTTGGAATCATCTTTTCATGGGCCGACCATAACGGGCCGTTGTTAACCGGCCATATTTGATGATGCTATGAAAACGGCCCAATGTATTAACGGGCCACAAATGGGCCGATTGTAACCACTGTCTGAATTTGGCCCACAAGCAGAAAATGACTATAACGGGCCGTAAGTAACCGAATGTTGGAAATGAGCCCATGAACAAATGGGTCGTGAGAAGGCCAAAAGATAACATGGGCTGGAAACAACCCAATGGTATAATGGGTCGTTAATGGGTATAAAGTGATACACTGTTCATTATGGACCAGTTTCACCACGGGCCATGTATGGGCCAAGAGTTACAAAGGGCCTCATATGGGCTGAAAGACTTCATGGGCTATACGTGGGCCAGAAGTTAAAACGGGCTGGAATCATATTGGACGGCCCAGATGACGCTATTGGGCCTAATTCGGATAGGTCGTAACGGGCCCTAGATTAGCGGGTTGTAAATGGGCTATATTTGAACAGGCCGTTACCAGGCTTTCTGTGGGCTGGCCCGCCACCTTTTGACCAAGTCAAATGGGGCGGCCATTTCACAGGAATGGGCCTCTGTTGGGCCGTGCCACATGTTGATGTATCATAGGCGCCTTCGCTCAAATGAGTGGATGACATCTGTCCTAACGGTGAGCCGACACGTGTTTCCTCCAGCCAATGATGATTTTACACGTGGAAAATCCCCATTGGTCGGGGCTGCTAACGGGTTATCGGATCCAAAACCGGACCTGATAGCGTAACGGCGAGCTGTTACGGTGGATGCCACGTGTCGGTCACCCTTAACGAAAGCACTTCTATGACGTGTGATTTATTATCATGGAACTAGACACTTCCATGATGATATTTTTGGTAATGTCATGGAACAGTTCTATGACAGCACAGGTATGACTATCTTGATTCTTTCATAAAATTGTCATGGATGTAAATGCATGACAGAAAACGTGACCTACTGTGACAAACACGTATCATCACGGAAGTGTATTTTTTTAGTGCAAGGCACACCGTAGGTGCGGTACCCAGCACGGCATACCATATAGAGCCTATGGCTAAGGCATAGGGGACAACCTTCATCCATTCTCTTTCTTCTTCCATGGTCAAGCTTTGAGTCTTACTCAACTTCACACCTTACAACTCAGGTAAGAACTCCTTCTTTGACTGGTCCATTTTGAACTCCTTCAAAATCATGTCAAGGTATGTGCTATGTGAAAGTCTTATTAGGCGTCTTGATCTATCTCTATAGATCTTGTTGCCCAATATGTAAGCAGCTTCACCCAGAAATTCTACATCATTTCTGATCAACAATATGGCATCAATATATACTTGACAGAAATGTTGTAGTGCTCCCACTCACTTTCTTGTAAATACAAGTTTCTTGCAAACTTCGTGTCGGTGCAACAAACCCCTGGTCTGTTGACCAACCGTGCACAGGCACAAGATCAAGATTGAAGCAACAGCTTAAGCTAGAGATTGGAAAACCAAGAGATTTGAAGAACCAACATGCAGCTCAGATGGATCAGGATTGAGCCTAAGGAGCAAGATATCGGCAAGAGAAGGGCCTCCCTTGCTGGGTAGGCGAGCCCGGCAAGGGGCGAGGCGACCAGCAGAAGCAAATCAACCGAGGCTCCCCGATAGGGCCTGCTGGGGCTCACAGAGACATAATCACCCCACCAACCACTCAAGCACGACTCACGTCGCCAATCAGTGCGGTGTCAAGCCGCGGGATGATTAAGTGGCAGCCATTCACCACATGGCAGCCATTTCCTACAGAGAAGCCTATAGATGCCACCCGTCCAGCGACGTGTCAAGAGAACAGATGCGGAGCTGGTAAGATAGCCCAGCAGGCCTTGCCGAGTGCCTAGTGATGTGACACTAAGCGGTGCATTCAATGCACCCTGTCAGCCTACAGAGTGGTATGATAGCACTGTTTGCTATCATATCAGTGGATAATGACCACTTTGCCACTATGGTGACCCCTTAATCTATAAAAGGAGGCCCATGGCACTCATGGGAGCGGGGTTAGAAGGTTGGAAAGTTGACAACCACAAGCCACCACATACACGTAGTCACCTCGGGCAAACCTTGCTGGGCAAGTGTACTACACACCACCACATCCATTCTTCCATCAATCAACTAAAGTAGGAGTAGGGTTTTACGCCTCGTGGTGGCTCGAACCTGGGTAAATCGATTGTGTGCTCTCTGCCGCGTGGTCGTATGCTGGTGTGCTCTTTGTGCAACGCTCGTCCCCCTGCCGAACCAACGAGGGGCCGCCCGGTCCCATAGGTGGCCGCGGAAATCCTGCAACATCTTTGGCGCGCCAGGTAGGGGGTGCGCTTGCGTGAACCTGAAGGCATACGCCGCGCGTCATCTTCATCTTTGACAGCGCCATCGACCATGGCGCCCAAGAAGAAATCTGGCACAACAGCCCATCCTTCCACCTCGAAGGCTTCTCTACCCGCGGCCTCCAATGTCCCGGGGGACACGGGAGCTCGTGAGGATGTGGACGCCGCTGGGGGCATGGTTGGAGCAGGTGGTACCGCTACCGCCTCCCCCGCAGCCGACATGGGAGCCATAGCTATCGCCGGGAACGACATCAGCAGCATCTCGAAGGACAAGCTACGCATGGCACATGCGAGGGGGTCAATCCGTTCGTGCCCCCTCCTTTCGTCGACGAGCACAGCCGCAGCAACGACGTTCGGTCCAGGGCGAGCCATTGCCCTCCGGTCACCCCCATCGCAAGAGCGGCCGCGGCGCACGCGCCTCCTACCAGACGAGCCAACCAGGTAGCTGTGCTCAACGGTGCTGCTGATCTTCTAGGACCACCACCGCGCGACCTCACTACCCCGATGGTCGCCTCACCGCAGCGTAGGCATGGCGCCATCACCGTCACCGCTGGCGCCATCCAGAGCCACGCGATGATGTGGTCGATGTCATCGACATCCATGCCAAGCACAGCCACGAAGGCCATGGTGCGAGCTCAGTTATTACTGAGGTTCCCGAAAGCAGCCGAGCAGATGGATGAGTGGCGTGCCACCATCCAGAGCCTGCTCGGTTTCACCGAAGCTAGGGGCTCACAACGAGCTGGCCCACTGCAACCTCCCCGAGCAACAGCCACCGCCCGTGTCGATAGCCGTACGAAGGGGTCGTCCCCACAGTTTCATCCCCGCCACAGCAGCCGGCGACGGCGCAGCAGAATCAGGGCCCCGACGACGTCTCGATGGCCTCTTCTGACCCTCGAGTACATCCAAGCCAACGTTGAACCCCAGAGACAGGCAACGGGGGGACGCGTGTGACGTCGCCGAACGGTGCCGCAATGATCCCTGCCAGGCCGACGGGTGCGACTTCCTCAACGTCGATGAGCCTGCGCTCGGTGTTGGTGGGTGCCTACCCTTCGAGGTTGGCTTCCCTACCTTTACTCGAGAGCTGCAGCGAGTCCGTTGGCCGTCTGTTCGCACGTTCATGCCAGAGATACCTGAGAAGTACGACAAGAGGCTGAACCCAGTAGAGTTCCTGAGCATCTACACCATCGCTGTTCAGGATGCCGGGGGAAGAGATGAGAAGGTGTTTGCCAACTACTTCCCTTTTTCCCTCAAGTCCAATGTGAGGTCTTGGCTGATGCACCTGCCGGAGAACTCCATTTCTTCAAGGGCAGACCTGTGACATAAGTTCATCGGTGCCTTCACCGGTGGCCACCAAGAGCCCAACAGGCCCAGCGCCCTGCAGCTTCTCCAGCAGAAGGAAGGAGAAACCCTCCATAAGTATTTGCAGAGATTCAGTAGAGTTCATAGACATATTCCAAATATCCATCCGGCAGCTGTTATAGCAGCTTTCTAGTCTAATGTGCACAAATGCCACATTCATTCCCAAATGAACGTGCGGTTTCCCAAGACTGTGAAAGAACTATATACACTGGTGAACAAATGTCCTCGGATGGAAGAAGGAAGGAAGCTGCCCGAGAGGAAGATTTCATTAATGTTGATTCAGAAGATGAGGATGAATCAACCAGTAAGAGGAAGGGCAAGAAGCGTAGTAAGAAGCCAAGAGACAAGGCAGTGATGACTATGGAAGGTTCGGGAACACCTAGTACTGGCAAGGAGGCCAAAGCTAAGGCCCCTGGCAAGGAAGTTGCCACCGAAAAAGTTGGGAAAGGTGACGGGCCGTACTGCAAGATCCATCGGACCAAAGGCCACGACCTTCAGTAGTGTTATCAGGTCGAGCAGCTTGTCAAGAGACAGAGGGCATGATAAGCGTGATAAGGATAAAGGTCAGAATGCTGCTGACGGTAAGGGCCGAGGCGGTGAAGCAAATCACCCTGGCAAGCCCTTTCGAAACCAGGGAAAGCCCGCAGGGGCCAAGAGTAGGAGACATGTGATGATGTCAGTGATGGAGGGGATGAAGAGGAAACTAGTGAGAAGGAATTTCAGAAGGCCACTGACGCCCTATGCATTGATGGAGGTGCATCTTTTCACACCTCTCATCGCCAACACAAGCGATGGGCACGAGAAGTCAATGTTGTGGAACCAGCACCAGAGGCCCGGAAGCCGCTCAAGTGGTACCACACGCCCATCATCTTTGATGAGGAGGATCACCCTTGCCGAACCACAGTGGTAGGGTGTTTTCCGTTGTTGGTATCGCCAACAATTTGCAACCTCAAGGTCACAAAGATGTTAGTGGATCGCGGGGCCTGGTTGAATCTGATTTCCCCAGCAGTTATTAGCAAGCTTCATATAGGAGAAGAGGACTTAGAGGCCACCGACACGTTTCAAGGAGTTAACCCCGGTAGGAGTCATCCTAAGGGGAAGATTACGTTGCCTGTGATGTTTGGGGGAAGAGCTGAACTTTCGGACTAAGAAGATTTTGTTTAATGTGGTTGACCTCCCCCTGCCATACAATGGGATTCTTGGACGACCAGACCTGGCCAATTTCATGGCAGCATCCCACTGTGCTTACAACACCCTGAATATACCTGGGCCATTGGGAGTCCTCACTATCCTGTCAGCTGAGAAAGATCAAATTATCTGTGTGGACAAGGTGTATCAGGATGCGGTCGGAGGAGAGGCTGCGGTGGCAGCAGTTGCTGCCAAGGAAAGCAAAGGAAAGAAGAGGGACTATAGGACCTCCAGAAAGGAGTCCGGGAAGCGTTCCCTGTCCGAGTGCACGGCACCTGTTGACGACGTGCTGGAGTCTCCAACAGTAAGAGATCCAAGGTTGCTGCACCCCAAGTGAAGAAGGTCTCGACAGGGCTGGCTGGTGTTGATGGTACTTTCACTGTCAGTGCCACCGTCGATGACAAATAGGAAAGCGCGCGTGTCGGGGGTTGGGTGCTACATATGCCAAAGGATGGCTTATCATGGTGGGGGCGAGTAGAACGTCGCCGGTGCCTGGAAACGGGATGAGGCAAAGACATTGTGACACTCCAAAATTTTGGATTTGGTTTTCATCAAAAACTTTGTTGGATTTTAAAAGAGGGCATTTAAAATTTCTTTTCTAGAAATCCTTCCTCTTGAAAACTTCCTTTCACCTTTGGCAAGGATTTCCTTTTCCTTTTCAAATTTGGTGTTGAATTTTTGGAAGCTTTTCTTCTGGTTGTTTCCCTCTCAAACTTATTTATTTTTTTTCATTTAAAAAGAAACCCTAGGAGTTTTGGGACTTCTTTCTTTTTGAAACCACCCATGATTTCACCATGTCACAGGTGGTGAAACCCCTCTAAAACCTCCCCTCCTACTTGGAACAACCTAAGTTCTCTGTCCCAACTAATCCAAACAAGTTTTGGATTTTATTATAATTATTTTCCTCTCAAATCAAATTCTGTAAATTATTTGGAACCTGAGTGTTTTTCAAAGCAAGTACCTTATTTCCTTTGAGTTTTGATCTCAAACCAACTCCTCTGGATTGTCCTTAGCATCCACAACTCAGAACCATCTTGATCCACTCCTCCTCTTTTCAAATTTTTCAAATTTCAGCCTCTGCAAGTTTGGACCAGATTTGCCAAATTTGGTGAAATTCATGTCTATACTTCTCCAAAAATTCTACCAAAATTTAGGCAGTCTACAGGAGCAATGAGTAGCCACTCCACCAAAAATCAGCTCTAGGAAAAATCCCTAGAAGCCAGTATCATTCTGTCGAACACCTTGCATGCACTGTTTCTTGCACTTTCAGTAATTCAGTAAAAAGTTCAGAGTTCAGTGTCGATCTTCAGTTACATGCTCACAGTGCCCTTGGCACGATCCTCGCCGCCCCTTCCTCCTGTCTGGAGTGCCGCACGCGCACTTGGCGCCTTCCTGGTGTCGGTGGCGCCCTGGCCCGCCTGCGCCGGCGTTTGTTGCGGCGGCCGATCCACCGTAACGACCGACCGGAAGCAGAACGGCGGCGCAACGCCGTTCGGCGCCGCCCAACGCTCCCTGGCTCTCCGCGTGGCCTCATGCACGCCAGCGCAACCCCGCAGCACAGTCGCCGTAGCCTGGCACGCACTGGGCGCGCTCCCTGCCGCCGACGTACCGCACGGCCGTTCCGTTGGGACAGGCCGTAAACCTCCCTCCCGTGCTGAGTTGGACCCCGGAATGGAACCACTACTCCACCTAGGCGATGCCGAAGTCCCTAATCCCACTGCCCAACCACAGCGCCGCCGTAATCACTCGCCGGACTTATCCCGTTCGCGGCAACCGCCTCAGGCCGGCTATATATAGCGCCCCAAGCTCCCTCTCGCCCCCGCACACCTTCACCACCTCACTGGACCCCGACCAGCAACTAGAAGAGCCTCGAGGGGCCCTTCTTCCTCGACTCCGGCCGCCTCGTTCCGCCTCGGCCTCCACCTCGATTCGCTCCGGTGAGGCCATCTCCAGTGCCCAAACCTCGTCCGTAGCCTCCTCGGGCACCCAGTAAGCTAACCCAATCATCAATTTGACCTTCGCAGCTCTCCCCGACGAGATCCATCACCACTCAAGCCGCCGTCCGCCGGAGCAAGGCTCGCCGTCGACGTGGTACTCGCCGGCGACCACCACCACCACCAACCGATGCCCTGAGCACGGAGGTACCCTCCGATCCCCCTACCTCGCCGTGGATCGCCGCCGGCGACCACCGCGGCTCTCGGACACCGTCGAGCTCTGCCGCCCCTTTTAAAAATTCAAACCTGACGGGTGGGACACGCCAGTCAGCCTCTCAGTGCTTTTTACACGATTCGTTTTCTGAAAACGCCTTCGGGCAAAATGTGTTTCCCTCTCTGGGATGGCGTATTCGAGACCGAAGCGTTTTCCATTTTTATGAGCTAGCCCCTGGAAACTTTCTGTTTCATTACAGATGAGTCCCTGGACTAAAACCTTTATAACTTTTAAACAGAAAAGTATTTTTGATTGATTCTTTTTCTGTTCTCTTTGAAATTTTGTCTAGTTTTTTATCAGATTTATTTGAAAAATATTTGGAATACTTTTTGTGCACATCTTGGTATTTACAATAGCACCTATATTTTCTTTATACCGTAGATACCGAAGGAGGTGACGGAGCCGCGAACTTCACCGAGCTAGGCTCCGACTACTCTGAACCAGCCAAGCATGTTTGAACTTTTGATATGATGAGTGTCTTGGCATGTTTTGCATTTAGTTAGTTTCATGGCATGTTGATGAGCATACCGATGAACGTTATTTTCTTGCATTGTTGAGGTAAGTGAGCTCGATGATCCATAGGTGGATGGATGTGAGTATGAATGGCCATGTGTTGGCATGAGGATGGGTAAGATGGCAGTGTTGTAGCATGCTAGTCTTATGCCAGACTATATGACTACAGTGTCAAACCGTATCGGTCCAGTTCCTCCCATTTCCTTCCTTGTACTACCACATGTTTTCCGCAAGGAATATGGATTAGTAAGTTGCAAACCGCTTTCTTGGTACACACCAAAAGGAGAGGCCGGGATGATGGTTCCATGGCCCTGGATTAAAGCCAGTCATCCGGTCAGGGGGCATGGGTCTTTCCGGTTGGGACCGAGAGGGGGGCACCCCTTAGAGCGCACGTATATAAATTTGATCCCATGCTATTCGAGATTGTGATCTCCTCGTCTCAAAGTTTTTCTTGGACGATGTCTAGGGTGAGTCCTGGCATCGAGAGGTAGGATGGGTGTGTACTGGTTAGCTGTGTTTCTTCTGAAATACCGTAAACGGAACTAGTCCTTCGTGACTACGGAAATCCGTTAACTGTGGGAAATTTTTGTACAAACTCTGCAGAGTCATGAATCTCCAAATCATCTTATCCATATCCAACTTTTGCACTAACTTGTTCTGACAAGTGCCAGTTTTGGTGACAGATATTCCGGTGAATCACATGAGTGCTAAGCCCGGTTAAATGTTTATTCCTGTGGATGGACTAACCCGTTTATTATCATCAATTGAATATTTATTATGAGTACTATTTACTTTTGAATAAAGCCCTTTCTGTGATGTCGCTCAGACGTCCGACTGTGGCATTTCTTTTGAAGCCCTTTCTGTGATGTCGCTCAGACGTCCGACTGCGGCATTTCTTTTGAAGCCCTTTCTGTGATGTCGCTCAGACGTCCGACTGTGGCATTTCTTTTGAAGCCCTTTCTGTGATGTCGCTCAGACGTCCGACTATGGCATTTCTTGTAAAGCCCTTTCTGTGATGTCGCTCAGACGTCCGACTGTGGCATTTCTTTTAAAGCCCTTTCTGTGATGTCGCTAAGACGTCCGACTGTGGCATTTCTTTTGAAGCCCTTTCTGTGATGTCGCTCAGACGTCCGATTGTGGCATTTCTTTGAAGCCCTTTCTGTGATGTCGCTCAGACGTCCGACTATGGCATTTCTCTTTTAAAGCCCTTTCCGTGATGTCGCTCAGATGTCCGACTGTGGCATTTCTTTTAAAGCCCTTTCTGTGATGTCGCTCAGACGTCCGACTGTGGCATTTCTTTTGAAGCCCTTTCTGTGATGTCGCTCAGACGTCCGACTGTGGCATGATTTTTCGCTATTATTTGTTCACCCTTTGAGGCGTCGCTTCAGACACCCGATCGGTCTTCACTTATATTTTGTTGGGATTTCAGGCGGACTACCGCCGTTTCCCTCGCAACATACTTCGTTATGCAAATTATTGAATGTGCATTGGAAAAATAAATCATGACGCATTCATGCATGCATTTGTTATATCTTACGTCCGAACTGTCTTGCGAGTACTTTCATAGTACTCACTGGCTTGTTGATTTGGCCAGATGCTGACGAAGGTGATCTCATGGATGAAGAGTTCGATAGCGAGTCCGACGCCTAGAGGAATCCTAGTCAGTCTCGTGAGACCCTGGATTTGGTCACTGTATTATATCCGCTTCCTCAACCCGAATAAATTTTATCGAGCCTCACCTCGACGCTCGATGAGATGCCAGTTTGAGAGTTGTGTTACCACACTCCCCACTGTGTTATTCCACCATCGCTTTATCCTCGAGTCAGTAGTATACCACCACACCATTGTGTTATATCCGCCATTATGTATAATTATTGGCGCGCTTGTAATAATTTGTTGAGCAGCCCTAGCTCAACCCTGTAATATATTCTATGCTACTGGCTTATTGTGTCAAGAGTTTGTCGACCAGTGAGGTGGATTTCTCTCATGCTGGACTGAAAGGATTGGTCTTTCAATAAATATTTTTATTGGAAAACCGGTCGTGACAAGCTTGGTACCAGAGCCAGGCTGACTGTAGGAAGCCACTAGGTGCGATCGCTAATCGGTTATTAGCATGATAGAGCCGATTTAATTTCTTTTGCAATTCTAGTCATTTTCTGACCGTCAGCATAAATTTATGATCTGACCATTCAGGATTTTTGCCTACATTTGTAGATGGCCGACAACAACTGTGAGTCTCAGACCTTCGCCAACGTACCCGATGGGTTCGTCAAGCTTCTCTCCTTCATCGTTCAGGTCGCGATGGGGCCATCCGTGCGCCCAGTCTTCACACTCCGCCAGCACAAAGTCAACGACAGTCTGACCATGCACCAGGCCACGGTGCAGTTCAGGGGAGGGCGTGGTGAGTTACGCCGCTTCCTGTTCGGGGGAAGAGCCATGCCTACGGAGAGGCATGCTATGCAGATGGCAGCCCGCGAGGCGATAGCTCGCCTCAGGGATGTCATTCCCACGAGGAAGACTCGCCGCTACCGCTATCTTCCATGTCATATGCCCTACACCTGTCACTACGCATTCTCCTGTCCCAGAGGAGAACGAGACAAGGCTTTTGAGATGCTTATTGAGTATCTCTGGGCTCTGGAGGCAGCCTTCGACAACCTGGTGGACGACTTCGTGGCTGCCCGCATGGACTCAGTCAATGGCTGTGCCGCCAACAGGAGGGAGCTCCTGCCCGTCGCACCACCACTGACTTTTGTCTCGTCATCAGAATCTTGTGCACCTACTCGTCGCCTGCCTACCATCGGAGGGTTCAACCAGGCCTTTGCACCCACTCCAGCGCGCACTGCACCACCCATTGTGCCTACTCCTATTCGTGTTGCTCCGCCCCAGGCACCCGCTCCATCGACCCGACGCAGCTCTTCACGTCTGGAGCCTATTAGTGAGGAGGATGTCGAGTCCCCAGCCTCACTGCGCCTCACCCTTGGCAGGGCCAAGGAGATCGTCAGCATTTCCGACTGAGTACGCATAGCCGTCATGCGATGTACCGCTTTGTAAGATATGTACGTAGGTTTGTGAGAAGTAGCTTGTTTGCGCATCATGTAGACTGGAGTAGTGCACTAGCCTAAATAACATGTCAGGATCATGTACGCATATCCTGAGTGATGTACTGTATAATTATCGCCAGCGTGTAAGATATGTAATGAGCAGGCCTTCTCCGTGCGCAAAATCGTTTTGTTTTCTTAAGTGATCTTGGTCCTTTAATTTATTTGCCATCCTTGTGCTTTTTTTGGAATTTTTTTGGCGACCATTTCACTTTTCCTATGAGTTTTACAAAATATTCCCAGAGTGAAAAATGTCTCGCCCTTGGACTCGCTCCACGCCTACTCCGCCAGAGGAAAATTATGACACTCAACCAGGCAACAATTTCACACAAGGACAGTCGAGCCAACAGGGCAGTGAAACGGCACTTTCCCAGATGTGCCGCCTTTATGAACAGAGTCAGCAACAACATCGTGAAATGATGAACCAAGTCATCAACATGGGAAGTCACCATGGACAGTATCAACAGCATTCCAAGTTATCTGAGCTACACAAGACACGTCCCCGGACATTTTCTCATACTGACAAGCCTCTTGAAGCCGAGGACTGGCTTCAGGATATGGAGAGGAAATTAATTATTGCAAAATGTTCAGACCCCGAGAAGGTATTGTATGCTCCGCAGTATCTCACAGGAGCCGCCGCATCGTGGTGGGAGAATTTTCTGCACATGCATCCCAACGAAGGTGACATAACCTGGGATGATTTCAAGGAAGGTTTCCGCGGTGCACACATTCCTCAGAGCATTATGAAAATCAAGAAGAGAGAATTCGATGACCTCAAACAAAGGAACATGACAGTGTCAGATTACAACAGTCAATTTACTCTATTGTCTCGCTATGCCAATGAGGAGCGTATGACTGAAAGTAAGAAGATGGAGAAATTCCTTGAAGGTCTAGCACCCGCGCTTAAATGCCAACTAGTCGTGCACACTTTTCCAGATTTTAAAACTCTGGTGGACAAAGCGATTACTCTGGAAAATGAGAGACGCAGCCTGGAAGATATCCGCAAGCGAAAAAGGGACCAGACCAACCATGCTCGCAATCACCGAAGCAGGACAGATTTTCAAAAGGGTGGGACGCACAAATCCTCATCCAACGTCTCACGCCCAATCAAGGACTTTCATGCAAGGGACAAGGAGTTCACATATCGCCCCGGCGTTACCTGTTACGCCTGTGGAGAAGAAGGACACTATGCCAAACAATGTCCCAAGGCTAGAAACTCAACCCCAAAGCCAATCAACAGCGGCAATAATTCAGCGCCTAAGGGAAACAATTTCAATCCCAGCAACAACCATAGGAAGGGTCATCTGAACCACGTAACCAAAGAGGAGGCACAAAATGCTCCGGATATCGTACTCGGTACGTTTCCTGTCAACACAATGCCCGCAACGGTTTTGTTTGATTCTGGAGCTTCTCACTCTTTCATTTCGAAAAGTTTTGCTTTGCAAAATAATTTTTCGATGCTTCCTTTGGAGAAATCCATGATCATCAAGTCCCCTGGGATTCAGCAAGTCACTCAGGACTACTGTCAGAATGTGGTCATTGAGTTCGAAGGATTGGAGTTTCACGCCAATCTTATTGTACTGGAAAACAAAGGACTGGATGTCATCCTAGGGATGGACTGGCTAACCACCAAGAAGGGTTTTATTGACTGTTTCAACCGTACCGTAATCCTCACGCACCACCACGGGAAGACAATAAGAGTGTCAGCCAAGGAAGGAAAAAGACCCCGGCAACCGAGATTGAATAAGGTGGACGTTTCTGAGCTAAACAAGGTTCTAGTAGTGTGTGAATTTCCAGACGTATTCCCTGAAGAACTACCAGGCATGCCACCAGACCGAGAGATAGAGTTCTGCATTGAGCTCGCACCAGGAACCACCCCCATATACAAGAAACCATACCGAATGGCACCATCCGAGTTGGTTGAATTGAAGAAACAAATAAAAGAATTGCTAGACAAAGGATACATTCGAGCCAGCTCCTCACCTTGGGGATCACCAATTCTATTTGCCAAAAGAAGGATGGAACACTGAGATTGTGTATTGACTATCGAGCACTTAACATGGTCACAGTCAAGAACAAATACCTGATGCCAAGGATAAATGATTTGTTTGATCAACTCGCTCAGGCCAAGGTATTCTCAAAAATTGACTTAAGGTCCGGATACCATCAATAAAAGTACGAACGGAAGATATCCCCAAAACAGCCTTCACCTCCAGATATGGACTGTATGAGTTCACAGTAATGCCATTTGAATTAACTAATGCCCCTGCATATTTTGTTCACCTCATGAACAAAGTATTTATGAAGTATATGGACATGTTCGTTGTGGTATTCATCGACGACATTCTGGTATACTCCAAGACACCAGAAGAGCACGCAGAACATCTCAGGATTGTGCTAGGAGAACTCAGGAAACACCAATTGTATGCCAAGTTCAGCAAGTGCGAATTCTGGCTAAGACAAGTAGGCTTTCTAGGCCACGTGCTAACCCAAGACGGTATCGCAGTGGACCCGGAGAAAGTCAAGGCCATACTTGACTGGAAGTCGCCAGCAAGCGTAACAGACATACGAAGTTTCTTGGGAATGGCAGGATATTACCGCAGATTTATTGAAGGATTCTCCACCATAGCCAAGCCTATGACGCAGTTACTCAAGAAAGACAAGAAGTTTGAATGGACAGAAGCCTGCGAAAAGAGTTTCCAAGAGCTAAAACGGAAATTAACAATAGCACCAGTGTTAATTGTGCCTGACATACACAAAAATTTTGAAGTGTTTTGTGACGCGTCCAGAAAGGGTCTCGGATGCGTGTTGATGCAAGAAGGCAAGGTTGTCGCCTATGCTTCAAGGCAACTTCGCAAGCATGAGGAAAATTATCCCACTCATGACTTAGAAATGGCAGCAGGCATACATGCACTCAAGGAATGGAGGCATTTCTTACTTGGGAATCGATGTGAAATATATACGGATCATAAAAGTCTTAAATATATTTTCATGCAGCCAGAACTAAATTTACGGCAACGGCGCTGGTTGGAATTGGTAAAGGATTATGATGTTGGTATCCACTACCATCCAGGTAAAGCAAATGTAGTGGCCGATGCTCTTAGTCGGAACCCCAGCTCTGACGAAAACAGTCTGCAAAGCTTGAGGCCCGAGTTCCAACAAGAATTTTCCAAACTCAACTTGATAATGGTAGCAAAGGGCACCATATCAAACTTGGAAATACAACCCGACCTTGTGGAGGGAATTAAAGAAGCTCAACCTGGTCACCCTAGCATCGAAGGCATCAAAAGAAAGGTAAGTATGGGCAAGGCCTCGACATTCGTCATAGACGATGGAGGAATATTGTGGTACAGAGACAGACTCTGCGTACCAGATATAAAGGACCTCAAACAACAAATCCTAGCTGAAGCCCACACCGCCCCGTACTCGATCCACCCTGGAGGGACCAAGATGTATAAAGATATTCAGGAAAGATTTTGGTGGCATGGTATGAAGAGGGACATAGCCACCTTCATTGCATGTTGCGACTCTTGTCAACGCATAAAAGCTGAGCATCAGAGGCCAGCCGGACTATTGCAACCTAACAAAATACCTGAGTGGAAATGGGATGAAATAGGGATGGATTTCATTGTCGGACTACCTCGGTCACGACATGGGAATGATACCATATGGGTCATCACCGACAGATTAACCAAAGTGGCACATTTCATTCCGGTGAAGACAACCTACAACGCTCAGAGGCTTGCCAGGATTTATCTATCCCGTATAGTTTGTCTGCACGGTGTCCCGAAGACTATAATATCCGACAGGGGCACTCAATTCGTCTCAAAATTTTGGGAGCATTTACAACAGGCTCTGGGAACTCAACTAGCTTTCAGTACAGCATACCACCCACAGACTGATGGACGAATGGAATGCGTAAACCAAGTTTTAGAAGACATGCTGAGGGCATGTGTCCTCACATATGGAACCAGTTGGGAAGAAAGCCTGCCATACGCCGAGTTCGCGTACAACAATAGCTACCAGGCTAGCCTACAGATGGCACCATTTGAGGCTTTATACGGACGGAAATGTTGTACCCTGCTAAATTGGTCAAAGACCGGAGACAGCCGCATCTTCGGACTAGACATGCTCAGAGAAGCCGAGGAAAAAGTCAAGCTAATCAGAGACCGACTTAAGACCGCTCAAAGTCGACAGAAGAGTTATTATGATCAGAAACATCGTAAGGTCAGCTTCAAGCCCGGTGAGTTCGTATACTTGAGAGTATCTCCTATGAGAGGATTGCAACGATTCAAGATTAAAGGGAAGCTAGCACCAAGATTCATTGGACCATTCTGTATAATGGCACGAAGAGGCACGGTAGCCTACCAGCTAGACTTACCCGAGGAATTATCAGATGTCCACGACGTGTTCCACGTCTCGCAATTGAGGAAGTGCGTAAGCAACCCAGAGAAACAAGTATCCCATGAGAGCATTGACGTGCAGCCAGACCTCACATATCGGGAACGTCCAGTAAGAATATTAGAGGAGTCTGAAAGGAGGACCCGGTAGAAGACCATCAAATTCTTCAGAGTCCAGTGGAGCAATGACACCGACAGTGAAGCAACTTGGGAAAGAGAGGTTTTTCTTCGGACAGAGCATCCACATTTATTTAAGGATCAGCTGAAATCTTAGGGACGAGATTTTTCCTAAGGGGGTAGGTGTTGTGACACTCCAAAATTTTTGATTTGGTTTTCATCAAAAACTTTGTTGGATTTTAAAAGAGGGCATTTAAAATTTCTTTTCTAGAAATCCTTCCTCTTGAAAACTTCCTTTCACCTTTGGCAAGGATTTCCTTTTCCTTTTCAAATTTGGTGTTGAATTTTTGGAAGCTTTTCTTCTGGTTGTTTCCCTCTCAAACTTATTTATTTTTTTTCATTTAAAAAGAAACCCTAGGAGTTTTGGGACTTCTTTCTTTTTGAAACCACCCATGATTTCACCATGTCACAGGTGGTGAAACCCCTCCAAAATCCCCCCTCCTCCTTGGAACAACCTAAGTTCTCTGTCCCAACTAATCCAAACAAGTTTTGGATTTTATTCTAATTATTTTCCTCTCAAGTCAAATTCTGTAAATTATTTGGAACCTGAGTGTTTTTCAAAGCAAGTACCTTATTTCCTTTGAGTTTTGATCTCAAACCAACTCCTCTGGATTGTCCTTAGCATCCACAACTCAGAACCATCTTGATCCACTCCTCCTCTTTTCAAATTTTTCAAATTTCAGCCTCTGCAAGTTTGGACCAGATTGGCCAAATTTGGTGAAATTCATATCTATACTTCTCCAAAAATTCAACCAAAATTCAGGCAGCCTACAGGAGCAATGAGTAGCCACTCCACCAAAAATCAGCTCTAGGAAAAATCCCTAGAGGCCAGTATCATTCTGTCGAACACCTTGCATGCACTGTTTCTTGCACTTTCAGTAATTTAGTAAAAAGTTCAGAGTTCAGTGTCGATCTTCAGTCACATGCTCATAGTGCCCTTGGCACGATCCTCGCCGCCCCTTCCTCCTGTCTGGAGTGCCGCACGCGCACTTGGCGCCTTCCTGGCGTCGGTGGCGCCCTGGCCCGCCTGCGCCGGCGTGTCTTGCGGCGGCCGATCCACCGTAACGGCTGACCAGAAGCAGAACGGCGGCGCAACGCCGTTCGGCGCCGCCCAACGCTCCCTGGCTCTCCGCGTGGCCTCATGCACGCCAGCGCAACCCCGCAGCACAGTCGCCGTAGCCTGGCACGCACTGGGCGCGCTCCCTGCCGCCGACGTACCGCACGGCCGTTCCGTTGGGACAGGCCGTAAACCTCCCTCCCGTGCTGAGTTGGACCCTGGAATGGAACCACTACTCCACCTAGGCGATGCCCAAGTCCCTAATCCCACTGCCCAACCACAGCGCCGCCGTAATCACTCGCTGGACTTATCCCGTTCGCGGCAACCGCCTCGGGCCCGCTATATATAGCGCCCCAAGCTCCCTCTCGCCCCCGCACACCTTCACCACCTCACTGGACCCCGACCAGCAACTAGAAGAGCCTCGAGGGGCCCTTCTTCCTCGACTCCGGCCGCCTCGTTCCGCCTCGGCCTCCACCTCGATTCGCTCCGGTGAGGCCATCTCCGGTGCCCAAACCTCATCCGTAGCCTCCTCGGGCACCCAGTAAGCTAACCCAAGCATCAATTTGACCTTCGATATCCATCACCACCCGAGCCGCCGTCCGCCGGAGCAAGGTTCGCCGTCGACGTGGTACTCGTCGGCGACCACCACCACCACCAACCGACGCGGAAGGGCGCCCTAAGCACGGAGGTACCCTCCGATCCCCTACCTCGCTGTGGATCGCCGCCGGCAACCACCGCGGCTCTCGGACACCGTCGAGCTCTGCCGCCCCTTTTAAAATTTCAAACCTGACGGGTGGGACACGCCAGTCAGCCTCTCAGTGCTTTTTACACGATTCGTTTTCTGAGAACGCCTTCGGGCAAAATGCGTTTTCCTCCCTGGGCTGGCGTATTCGAGACCGAAGTGTTTTCCTTTTTATGAGCTAGCCCCTGGAAACTTTCTGTTTCATTACAGATGAGTCCCTGGACTAAAACCTTTATAACTTTTATACAGAAAAGTATTTTTGATTGATTCTTTTTCTGTTCTCTTTGAAATTTTGTCTAGTTTTTTATCAGATTTATTTGAAAAATATTTGGAATACTTTTTGTGCACATCTTGGTATTTACGATAGCACCTATATTTTCTTTATACCGTAGATACCGAAGGAGGTGACGGAGCCGCGAACTTCACCGAGCTAGGCTCCGACTACTCTGAACCAGGCAAGCATGTTTGAACTTTTGATATGATGAGTGTCTTGGCATGTTTTGCATTTGGTTAGTTTCATGGCATGTTGATGAGCATACCGATGAACGTTATTTTCATGCATTGTTGAGGTAAGTGAGCTCGATGATCCATAGGTGGATGAATGTGAGTATGAATGGCCATGTGTTGGCATGAGGAAGGGTAAGATGGCAGTGTTGTAGCATGGCAGTCTTATGCCAGACTATATGACTACAGTGTCAAACCGTATCGGTCCAGTTCCTCCCATTTCCTTCCTTGTACTACCACATGTTTTCCGCAAGGAATATGGATTAGTAAGTTGCAAACCGCTTTCCTGGCACACACCAAAAGGAGAGGCCGGGATGATGGTTCCATGGCCCTGGATTAAAGCCAGTCATCCGGTCAGGGGGCATGGGTGTTTCCGGTTGGGACCAAGAGGGGGGCACCCCTTAGAGCGCGCGTATATAAATTTGATCCCATGCTATTCGAGATTGTGATCTCCCCGTCTCAAAGTTTTTCTTGGACGATGTCTAGGGTGAGTCCTGGCATCGAGAGGTAGGATGGGTGTGTACTGGTTAGCTGTGTTTCTTCTGAAATACCATAAACGGAACTAGTCCTTCGTGACTACGGAAATCCGTTAACTGTGGGAAATTTTTGTACAAACTCTGCAGAGTCATGAATCTCCAAATCATCTTATCCATATCCAACTTTTGCACTAACTTATTCTGACAAGTGCCAGTTTTGGTGAGAGATATTCCGGTCAATCACATGAGTGCTAAACCCGGTTAAATGTTTATTCCTGTGGATGGACTAACCCGTTTATTATCATGAATTGAATATTTATTATGAGTACTATTTACTTGTGAATAAAGCCCTTTCTGTGATGTCGCTCAGACGTCCGACTGTGGCATTTCTTTTGAGGCCCTTTCTGTGATGTCGCTCAGACGTCCGACTGTGGCATTTCTTTTGAAGCCCTTTCTTTGATGTCGCTCAGACGTCCGACTGTGGCATTTCTTTTGAAGCCCTTTCTGTGATGTCACTCAGACGTCCGACTGTGGCATTTCTTTTAAAGCCCTTTCTGTGATGTCGCTCAGATGCCCGACTGTGGCATTTCTTTTAAAGCCCTTTCTGTGATGTCGCTCAGACGTCCGACTTTGGCATTTCTTTTGACGCCCTTTCTGTGATGTCGCTCAGACGTCCGATTGTGGCATTTCTTTTGAAGCCCTTTCTGTGATGTCGCTCAGACGTCCGACTGTGGCATTTCTTTTAAAGTCCTTTCTGTGATGTCGCTCAGACGTCCGACTGTGGCATTTCTTTTAAAGCCCTTTCTGTGATGTCGCTCAGATGTCCGACTGTGGCATTTCTTTTGAAGCCCTTTCTGTGATGTCGCTCAGACGTCCGACTGTGGCATGATTTTTTGCTATTATTTGTTCACCCTTCGAGGCGTCGCTTCAGACACCCGATCGGTCTTCACTTATATTTTGTTGGGATTTCAGGCGGACTACCTCCGTTTCCCTCCCAACATACTTCGTTATGCAAATTATTTAATGTGCATTGGAAAAATAAATCATGACGCATTCATGCATGCATTTGTTATATATTACGTCCGAACTGTCTTGCGAGTACTTTCATAGTACTCACTGGCTTGTTGATTTGGCCAGATGCTGACGAAGGTGATCTCATGGATGAAGAGTTCGATAGCGAGTCCGATGCCTAGAGGAATCCCAGTCAGTCTCGTGAGACCCTAGATTTGGTCACTGTATTATATCCGCTTCCGCAACCCGAATAAATTTTATCGAGCCTCACCTCGACGCTCGATGAGATGCCAGTTTGAGAGTTGTGTTACCACACTCCCCATTGTGTTATTCCACCATCGCTTTATCCTCGAGTCAGTAGTATACCACCACACCATTGTGTTATATCTGCCATTATGTATAATTATTGGCACACTTGTAATAATTTGTTAAGAAGCCCTAGCTCAACCCTGTAATATATTCTATGCTACTGGCTTATTGTATCAAGAGTTTGTCGACCAGAGAGGAGGATTTCTCTCATGCTGGACTGAAAAGATTGGTCTTTCAATAAATATTTTTATTGGAAAACCGGTCGTGACAGACATGCACGCCGGCGAATCTTACCCAGCTTCAGGGCTCTCCGGGGAGATAATACCCCTACTGCTTCTCTGCGGGGTCTCCGCATGATCACTATGGCCAAGTGTTTACACGATTGCTCCTTGAGCTGTTTCCTGGAGGCAGGAGAGGGCAAGGCAAGCTCTCTCCCTCCTATATGATCTGGTCTAGAATTAATGGATGCCAACTCTTTGCATGGGTGCCCTGGGGGGTTTATATAGGCCTACCCCCCAGGGGTACAATGGTAATCTAGCAGGATACGGGCCCAGCCGTCAGTGCCTCTGGCCTCCGTCTTCTGTACCGACCGCTGGGCCCCGCCGACTGGCCTGGTACAGAGCCGACAGGCCGCGTCCGCCGTGGGCGGGTCTTGCCGGCTGCTGATTACTGTAGCCGTGCTTCTGATGATGCGTGCTTGATCATGAGGTCGTGGCAACAGCCCCGCCGCCTGGCGGGCGATCTCTATTGCCACTCTCCCTCACATCTTGATTAATGGCGCGTCGGCCCCGGGGGAGGGCACTGCCGACTCCCAGGGGCTGACTCCCATCGGGCCTGACTGGCGGTCCTCTTGCTGTCTCCTGGGGTCTCACTGGCTGGTGGGACCCGTTGTCTCTGGGCCGTACAGACAAGCCGTCATGGGTGCAGGATTCGGTCCTGCGGTGCTGATGTCAGGGTCGGTATGGCAATAGTGCCACGCCGCACAAAGATCTTCCGGGGTACGGCATGCTGTGGCCATGCCTGCCCTTGGTAAGGGGCGGGAGTGGGCTTCACTGTAGCCACTCCCCTGCCCCGTCCCTCTTGATGAGGGCATGGGATTTGTTGGAGTCGCGGGCCGACTCCCCAAAGCCGGCTTCTCTGGAAGTCGCTTTTCCCTGAAGTCGTCCATGGGACTCTGCCGTGAGTGGTCAGTCGGCCATCTTGTCATTGACTTCTTGAAGGTGGCGCTTCGTCCTGGGGTCTTTAGGGGCGCAGCCTGCCCCGATGTCTTGCAAGGTTCTAGGGCTCGGGTTGGCCTACCTGTGGCCCATTACTCCGACAGTAGTCCCCTAAGCTGGTGAGGCGCCACGGACAATCGGCTGAGAAGCCTCAGCAGTTTATTTTTCCGGGTTCTCAACACATGGTCTTTGATTGTCTTCCGCCGGGCCGACTAGACGGAGTCGGACTTGCTCAATTCGGACTCACTCAATTCCAACTTGCTCAATATTTCGAACGTCCCGGCGGGATCCAAGTAGCGTGCTAGCTAAGCCTCCGGGCCGCCGCCCGTTCTAGGCCTGTCATGTGATGACACATGGCTAGGCTATCCTGCCAGCCTACGCGCGCGACGGGACAGGCCCATAGGCGGGGCCCGCCACTACCGCGCCTCGGCGTCCGAGAAGATCCACTGCGGCCCCGGCCGACGGTTGGGATTCCCGTGGAGTTACTGTGCGCATTAACATTATCTTGGAAATGGGGGTCGTGGGGCCGTGGGCGTAGTAAATCCCCACGACCGCCCCCTCGGCTTCGCAGCCCACGAGGCTATAAGTAGGGGGAAGAGGGGGCACGCGCGCGCCCTCCTTCCCACTACTCCTCGCTCCCTTCCTTCTCACTGCTCCTCGCTCTCCTCCTTCTCACTTCTCCTCGCTCTCCTCCCTCTTCTTCTTCTTCGCTCCTCTGCGCGCCCAAGCTCCGGCGAACGCCGCGGAAATCTGCTCGCGATGAGTTCTTCCTCCGCCGCCGCGCCTCCCACGGTGCGCTCCGGCACTTGGGACGGTTCCGAAGTCCATGACGACCACATCGAGTTCCTCCACTGGACTCATCGGCTCGCCGGCGAGGATCACGTGCGGGTGCGCCTTGCGTCGAAGTGGGAGATTTCCCCCGCGCCGTAGGAGGGTGAGCGGGTCATCTTCAGCTCGCACTGCTTGCGCGGGTTGGGGCTGCCGGCGAGCAGTTTCTTCTCATCGTTCCTGGAGTTCTATGGCCGTGCGAAGATCGGGGGCCGACAATGCCTTCCCCTCCATCTCGTCGATAAAGTTGGTGAAGATGTGGCAGAGATCCTACTTTTACGTCAGGAGCGTCTCCACGAGGGGGACTGGGTCAACCTGCCGGCTTTGGAAGCCGACTCGCCGGCTGGGCGACTACCCAACTCGTCGTACCGGGCCACATGGTGGCCGCACTCGCCTTGATGGATGTCTTTGAGAATTGCTTGGCCTTGCTCTGGCTCTACACGGTGCTGGTAGACACCGGTGACGCTGCGCCTGACCAGCTCTCTATTGACTATGGCGTAGGCTGCCGCCCGGCATTGTATTTGCCGAGCTGAGGTCTCATCAGTCGGCAGCTCTTTGCTCACCAGGAATTTGAGGATGGGCTGGGCCCATGAGGGTGCTGCTATTTCTTCGACCGCCAGAACTGTGACTTGGACGAGGGCGATTGGGCTGGGAGGCGGCGGGTTGGAGTCAACAACCGCTTGCTGGGTTAATGAAGTCCCCAGGCTGACAGGTGCGGCCCATGGGCCGAGGTCTGGAGTCTTCGAGTCCGCCGCCCCAGTCCCTGGGCCGGGTTCGACTGTGGCGGCTTTGGAGTCATCCGCCAAAATCCTCGTACCGACTGCCGGGGCTCTGGAGTCGGATCCAACGTCTTCGGGAGGAGCCGACACAAAAATGGAGTCTGATTCTGGTGAAGGCTTGACAGACGGCTTGAGGAGGCGTTGAAGGGCGACGCTAGATGGTATTGCTTGGCAGGTAGAGCCGATTTGTGCCAAGGCGTCTGCTTGGTCGTTGTCGTTTCTTGGCACGTGGAGGAACTCGCACCCTTCGAAATACACGCTGAGTTGCAGCACGAGGAAACGGTAACTCGCCATGTTTGCATCTTTCGCGTTCCAGTCGCCAGATGACTGCTGGACCACTAAGTCCGAGTTGCCATAACACAAGATCCGGCGGATGCCAAGTTCTTTGGCAGGCCGGAGCCCGTGAATGAGCGCCACATACTCGGCGACGTTGTTGGAGGCGGCAAAATGGATTTGCAGTGCATATTTGAGCTTGTCGCCTTTAGGAGAGGTGAGGACGACACCGGCTCCCAAGCCGGTGCGCATCTTGGAGCCGTCGAAATGCATCCGCCAATGGGTGGAGTCAGGCACTGGAGGTAGGTACTGGGTCTCGGCCCAGTCAACAAGGAAGTCGGCCAGTGCTTGTGACTTGATAGCGGTGCGGGGCTGGTAGTGGATGGTGTAGGGAGCCAGCTCTATGGCCCACTTGGCCACTCGGCCAGAAGCATCTCGACTACCAATGATTTCGGCAAGTGGGGCCGTGCAGACCACCGTGATTGGATACTCTTGAAAGTAAGGCTTCCATATCTTGCAGTAAAGTGTACGCCATAGCACATCTTCTGTTAGTGGGGGTAGTTCTGCTTGGAGGTCGACGGTACCTCGCTCAGGTAATATATCGGTCTTTGGATAGGTAGCACCTTGCCTTCCTCCTTGCGTTCCACTACAATGACCGTGCTGACTACCCGGCTGGTGGCGGCGATGTACAGGAGCATAGGTTCCTTTGAAGTCGGAGCCGCCAGGACCGGTGTAGTAGTCAACATCTTCTTCAACTGGAGCAAAGCTTCATCCGCCTTATGGTTCCACTCAAAAAAGTGGTCTTCTTCATGAGTTGGTACAAGGGGAGAGCTTTCTCGCCCAGCTGACTGATGAATCGGCTGATGGACACCAAGCAGCCGGTGAACTTTTGTACATCCAGCAGTCGGCTGGGTACCTCCATTCTCTCAATGGCCTTGATCTTTACTGGGTTGCATTCTATGCCACGTTCAGAGACCAGGAAGCCAAGGAGCTGGCCGGCTGGTACTCCGAAAACACACTTCTCGGGGTTGAGCTTGATCTGGAATCGGCGCAGGTTCTCAAAGGTCACCTTGAGGTCTTCCAGCAGTGTTCCATGCTTTTCCGTCTTTACCACCACGTCATCCATGTAGACGTGGGCATTCCTGCTGAGCTACTTGAGGAGGCAGTTCTGCATGCAACGCTGAAAGGTGGCGCCGGCGTTCCTTAAGCCGAACGTCATGGTGAGGTAGCAGAAGGCTCCAAATGGCGTGATGAAGGCAGTCTTCAGTCTGTCAGCCGGGTCTGGCTTGATCTGGTGATATCCTGAGTATGCATCCAAAAAACTCAAAAGCTCGCATCCGGCTATGGAGTCTATCACTTGATCGATTCTTGGTAGAGCTTTGTTGAGGCTCGTGTAGTCAATACACATTCGCCACTGCTTGTTCTTCTTCAGTACCAGGACTGGATTTGCTAGCCATTCTGGAAAGAACACTTCCATAATGAAGCCGGCTGCGAGGAGTCGGGCTATCTCTTCTCCGACTACTCTTCTCTTCTCTTCTGATAGGCGGCGCAGGGGCTGCCTGACCGGCTTTGCGTCAGATCGGACGTGTAATTTGTGCTCGGCGAATTCCGTCGGTACACCTGGCATGTCTTTGGGGGGACCATGCGAAGATGTCCCGATTCTCACGGAGGAAATCGATGAGCTCGCTTTCCTATTTGTTGTCGAGGTTTTCACCTACGACAGCGTACCTCTCTGGGTGCCTCGGATCCAAGGTTATCTTCTTTGTCTCTTTGGCTGGTTTGAACGAACCTTCAGCCTCCGACTCCTTCGGGTTGGGCGATACCTCTGGCTCCTTGCCGGCCATCGCCACAACTCGCTCAAGGAGTCGCTTCTCGGCCGCGATTACCAGGGACTCGGCCAGCCGACTGCTCTCAGCCGCGCAGGCAGACGACTTCCGGTAGTCGCCGGCCACAGTCAGAATTCCCCTGGAACTGGGCATCTTCATCTTGAGGTAGGTGTAGTGGGGGACCGCCATGAACTTCGCCAAGGCGGGTCGGTTGGGTAGCGCATGGTATGGGCTCTCGAGGTCCACCACCTCAAACCAAACAGACTCTCGGCGGAAGTGATCTTTGTCTCCAAAGAGAACGTCCATCAGGATCTTGCTGATTGGTGAGCAGGAAAGCCCAGGAACAATGCCGTCGAACACAGTCCGGCTGTTTTGAAGCTGTCTTTGCTTGATTCCTAACTTCTCCATGGTGTCCTCATACAAGATATTGATGCTGCTGCTTCCGTCTATCAGAACCCGTGAGAAACGCGCAGCTCGTCTATCCGTAGCAAAGGTGGCATCCAAGACCAAGGCATAGGAGCCCGGACTTGGCATCACCTCTGGGTGGTCAGCCCTGCTCCAGCTGATGGGTTTTTTGGACCAGTGCATGAACTCTGGCGTCTCTGATGCCACCGCATTCACCTCTTGTCGCTGCTGTCGCCTGCTGCGTCGATCATCAGCCATACTGGTAAACACCACATAGGCTCCGTGTTCTTCAGGGTACTCATCTTGTATTGCGCCAATTGGCCTGACAGCCGGCTGCTGCGGCGGAGGTGGAGGCGGCTGCCCAATAGGCGGTGGGGGCAGGAGGCCGTCTCCCTTGGCGATCCTGGTGAGCCAGTGGCACTTCCGGGCGGTGTGATTTGACGGCTTCGCGCCACTATGGAACTTGCAAGGTCCATACAGGGTCTGTTCATAGGAGAAGGCCAGCAACCAGTTTGGCTTGCCGCCCTTCTGTCGCTTGGGCGGAGGCTGCTCATCTGGCTGCTGGGCTTCAACGGTCGCGACTTGCCGGCTGCTGGAAGCCGATTGCATGGCCTTGCGCTTGTGGTCGCCCTGCTGCTATCGCCGGTTGGCGTCTCCCGCCGGAGTTCCTGGAGCTTGAGGGGCCACTTTGCCAGTTGTGCTGATTTGAATCTCCGCCTTCATGGAGGAGTCGGCCGTGGCGTACTTGTCCGGTATGATCAGCAACTCGTCAAGGGTTTTTGGCTCGTCGCAGAGGAGCTTGTGCTTGAGGAGGGTGCCCTCTCTCCACCCGGCTGTGAAGTACTCGATGGCCTGCACCTCGTGCACGCCCTCGCAGGAGTTCCGAAGCTCGGCCCAATGCGCGAGGTAATCGCGAGTCGACTCGTCGGGGCCTTGCACGCACAAGGAGAGCTGACGAGGCTTGGGAGGACGCTTGTACGTGCTGGTGAAGTTGCGGACGAACGCTTTGATGAAGTCGACCCAGCTGTTGATGCTGCGGGGCTTCAGGCTACTCAGCCATGTCCGGGCCGTGCCCTGGAGCATGAGCGGAACGTATTTTACGGCGACACGCTTGTTGCCGTTTGCTATGCTGACAGTCGTGGAGTAGTTGACTAGCCAGTCTTCCGGCTTCATGGAGCCGGTATACTTGGGCGTGTCTCTTGGGAGCATGAATCCTCTGGGAAAGGGCTCGTCTCGAATGCGGGGCCTGAAACAAGGCGGACCCAGCTCGTCTTCTTCTTCCAGCGCCAGGGATCGGTGAAGCCGGTCGATCCGGTGGCGGGCGTCATTCTCTCCAACTCCCTCTCGGTGGACAAGGCGGTCGCCGAGAGTCGGATGGTCAACAGGCGGTGGGGAGACTCGCCTCTCCTTGCGAGGAGGGGGAGGCGGACAGTCGTCCCGTCGTTCCACTACTCTCGGGCGGCCGTCTCGGTCATGCTCTATGGAAATGCGAGTCCGACTGTTGCTGACGGCCGGATCCTCGTCTCTTCTTCCTCGGGCGTCGCCAGTCGGTGTCCGAGACGTCGCGCCTTGGTCTCGGCGAAGGTCGTCGTTTTGCCGGCACGGCGCCGCCATGCGGCAGCCGGCCTCGTTCTACGCGGCGGCCGCGTTGAGGAGCCGCTGGACTCGCTCTGTCATCAGGCGGCGTTCCTCGCCCTCGAAATTGTCTAGCTCGTCCGCCGCTGCCTGGGCGGCTCGGATGTTCTCCGCTGGTGTAGCGTACACAGGGCGGCTTGCCCCATACAGACTGGCGATGGCTACGCCACGCTATTGGACCGTGCCAAGGCGGCTGGGCCCCGCCGAGGCCGGCGAGCCGCCGATAGCGCGATCCATCTCCCGCTGGCAGGCTTCTGACAAGCGTCTCATGCTGGCCAGCTTCTTCGCGCCTTCAACGAGCTGAAGGCGGTGCGCCTCCAATGTCTCTGCGTCAGCGTCTTCCGGAATGGGCACAGTTAGGTCTTGTAGCGCCGCGCCGAGTGAGTCATGCGCTCCTCCGCCGGGGAGCTCGTCATGACTGATGACAAGCACCTCGGTGACGGTGCTTCCATCGCTCTCCACGCAAGGGAGAGGCTCGTCGTAGACCACCACATTAGTGGGGAACGCGTCGAGCGACGTGGTGTCGGAGTCGACCAGCATCGGGTCTGTCGGATTTCGGGTTCAGGCAGACCCTTAAGGTTTGAACACTGGGGTGCGTGCGGAGATTACGCCTTCTCGCACCCCGCCTCGCAAGGATCTAAACTACTAAAAGAACTGCACAAGGGACGCAAGATTTATACTGGTTCGGGCCACCGTTCTGGTGTAATACCCTACTCCAGTGTGTGGTTGGTGGATTGCCTCCTCGGGCTGATGATGATGAACAATACAAGGAAGAACAGCCTCGCGAGGGTCTGTTCTTGACTGGGGCAATGAACTGCTAAGAGGAGTTCAGTCACCCTTCTCTCTCTCTCTGATTTCGATCCCCCCTACCATGTGGGTGGCTGGTCCTATTTATAGAGGACTTGGTCCTCTTCCCAAATGTTGAGCGGGAAGGGAGCCAACAATGGATGTCTAATTTGAAGGGGGACAGCAAGTATCAACTATCCTCACAAAAGCAGTCTTCGCCTGCGCAAAGCTCTGGTGATGGCGCCATCTTGGGCTCCACGGTGACCTCCGTCTCGTAGTCATCCTAGTTTTGGTCTTGTTGCACCGAAATGGCAACCTTTGCCTGATGCCTCGGTACTCCGCGGCTACGCTTGCCCCCTTTGCACCAAAGAGGAAAGAAGGACACTGCGCGCGCTGGCACCCGCCTGGTGCCCTGAGTCGTCATGGCTTGCGTCACGGGCACCTCGCGAGGTACCCCGCCTTGATCTCTCCGCCTCCTCGTGAGCCAGCCTAACGAGGTCGTGCCAGAGGAAGCTCCGTGTCGTCCGCCTCACGAGGCTTGGCCCCTTGCGAGGGTCTTGAGCCTTGTGTTGATGAAGATGGGCCATGTTGGGCCTCCTTTGAGCCACGCCGCAGGCCGCAGGCAGGCAAGTCTGGGGACCCCCCGTTCCCTAACGCCGACAGTAGCCCCCCGGCCCAAGGCGCGCTCGGACTTGGCCGTGCCGAGAGGCGAAAGGGCAAGGGCGAAGCGCCGCGGGCCCTAACAGCCTGCGGCCTTGGGTGCCGCGTGGCGGTTGATTAGACACCAGTGCCTCAGCAACCGTGCAGGTTGATAAAGTAGCGGCATCTGCCCAGACTTTGCCTTTTGCTTTCTCCGGTTGCTGCTCAGATTCCCTTTCTTGCGCCTCCCCTTTCTTCCTCCAAACCTCCAGATCTACTCCGACTGCGTGACCTAGGAAGCCATGGTGCCTCGCCAGCCTCCAGCCGAAGCTTGGTACTCTCCCGCTCTAGACTCGCGGAATGTGTCCAAGGCTGGCCTTGCCCGGCTGCGCCAGATGGCGGAGGCGTAGGGCATCAACGGGACGAAGGTGTTCAAGGCCGGCTCCGCCACCCCTGAGGGCCGAGGGAGCACATTTTATCCTCTCTTTGTAAGCTCCATTGCTGCGGGCCTGGTGCCTCCCTTCTCCTGGTTGTTCTTCTCTGTCCTCCGCCATTACAACTTGCAGGCTCTGCATCTCCACCCCAACTCCGTTCTTCTTCTGGCGATCTTCGCTTACTACTGCGAGGCCCACGTAGGGGTGCAGCCTTCAGTAGCCTTGCTGCGCCACTATTTCTCCCTCCGGGTCACCCGCGGTTCCCCTTTCTCGTGCGCGGGCTTTGTCGCGGCACCATTTCCATCTCGAATCCTGGGAAGAGGATTGAGGGCTTCCGGAGAAAGTGGGTCTTGGTAGATGCCGGGCGCGTCCATCCTAGGCTGATCTTGCCCACGGAGCCGCCCGCGAGCTCCAGCGACCTGGGCCGAGCGGAGTTCACGGACCCCCATGCAAAACTGGTGTTGGAGAAGATGGACGCGGACCTGAGGCCGGCCAGCACGGCGGCGGCGAATTGACCGGTGCGTCGCTGCTGAGGGAGTTCCTGGAGCACCAGCTGGCTCCACTCCGGCGGTACTCACCTCCGATGTGGAGGCCTCACCCGAGCCCCACGGCCTTCAGCGATGAAGATTTGACCACGGTCCTCCAATCTCTAGTCGGGGGCGAGGTGGCAAGGCTGGAGGGCGCTCCCAAGCCCTTGTTCCTTCACGACGACTGGGACCAGGTGGTGAAGTCCATGCCCATTTTTAACGGGGACGGGCTCGTGCCCGTGGCGGCTTCCGAGGGACCGGTGGACGTGCCCTCCGGCGACTCCAGCAAGGAGGAGGACGAAGAGGAGCAGGGAAAGGGGCCCGAATCCGAGGCGACCGATGGAGAGTCGAGGGCTCCCCTCCCCCGGCGCAGGCGACCGATGAAGACGAGCAGGCCGGCGGGAGCTTGCCCCCGATCCTGAAGAAGGACAGGACCGGGCTGATCCCCCGTGGGCCTGCCCCTGCCTCGCTGCAGTCTGCAGACGCGCCTTCTGCTTACGAGGTCGATCCTTCCAGCCGACTGTCGAGCTTCAAGTTTGGACGGAGGCTGCCCGAGCTCTCCGGCGATGACCCGTAAGTGCTTGACCCTTGTCTTTATTTCTTGTTCTGCTATCGAGGCTTGACGTTCGCATCTCTTGAATAGACTGGAGCCCGTGGTGAAGAAGCCGAAGGGGGGTCCCGAGGCTCCATCCGCGGCAGCGCCTCCGCCTGCGAAGGAGGGTGATCATGGCGCGCAGGCTTCTCCCGCCCAGTCGTCCTCGCGAGGCCAGGCCGAGCTGGCTGGGGCGAGCTCAGCCCCCGTGGCCCAAGCGACTCCTATGGTGCCTTTGCCCACTGCCGCCACCACAGGAGCTGGGGTGCAGCAGGCTCCACCTCAGGGCGTTGTGGTCTTGCCGTTGCCGCCTTCTTCCTCTGTTCCGATGACTGTCGTTTCTCCAGCTCCTCCTTCCATCCTGGAGCATGCTGTTGCTGGACTGGACCGGCTGCGGCAGGATCTTCTTGGCGCCGACCCTCGCCTGGTAGCCGGGCGCTTGGAGCTGGCTTCAGGATGGATTCGCTCCGACGCCTCGATCCGGGCAGCGCTGGTTCAAGCCTTGACGGCCTGCGAGGAGGATAGGCAGGCCATCCTTGAGACGAAGGCTCCTCGTGACGCAGCCCTGTGGGAGGTGGTTGAAGCCCGCGGTCGTTGAAAGGCGCTGGAGGACGAGCTGCAAGGCCTGCGGGACCAGCTCGCGAAGGAGGCTCGTCTTCGCCAGGAGCAAGAAGAAGGCATGAAGGCGCGTGAGGCGGCCATCGGGGACCGGGAGGCCAAGCTCAAGAAGCGCCGTGACCGCCTGGCTGTGCTGGGAGAGGAGCTGGAGGCGACGAAGGTCGAGCTGGCTCGCAAGGCCAAGGTTCTTCCCGAGGATCGCGTGGCCTTCACGGACATGGAGGAGAAGGCTCGTGCTTCGCTGAAGATGCTCTACGCCAGTGGCCTGGAGAGTCCGCTGGCCGGCGCCAAGGACGGCCCCGCCAAGCTGCTTCCCTTCCTGGTTCGTGCCCTTGAGGATGCCACTCTTGGCCTTGGCCCCACGGCCGAGGCCGAGGCGCGCGTCCTGTCTTCTGCTGCGCTGACGCGGGTCTTCACCCACATCTACCTTCGCGACCCCAGCGCCGACCTCGACAGCCTGCTGGAGCCAGTAAGCGGCGAGGGCGCTGCTGCCACTGCCGAGGCCGTGAAGGGTCGCGCGGAAGCTCTGCTGGGGAAGTTCCGGGCCTTCAGCACCGTGCCGAAGCAGGGTGCTTCCGGTTCTGCTGCTCCATGAGGCAGGGCCACCCGCGCTGCTCCACCGCCGCCAAGTCACTCTGATGCTGCCCTGCTTTTAATTCTTGCATCATGTATCATGCCTCGGGGAGGCGTTTAAACTTGTGTTTGGTATGGAGACAACAGTATGGACTGTAATATTTGCTTTTAAGTTCCTTGAATTTTATGCTTTCCCTCCCTACTTGCTTGTGTTCTACGCCAGCAGAGCCCGGCCCCGCGCGTACCTCACCCAGCATTAGCCCCGACCGGAAACCAGGACGGGACCAAAGGAGTGAGGGGCTACGGAGCTAGTTAGGCTCTTGAGTCGCGATGCTCAGGAGTCCCCCTTAGCGCACGAACAACAAGTAGGGAGGTGTGATGTAGGTGAATCTTCTGTTTTAGGTCTGCGGAGCCCGGCCCCGCGCGTACCTCACCCAGCATAGCCTTTCGGAACTAAGGAGTGAGGGGCTATGGGACCAGTTAGGCTCCTGAGTCGCGATGCTCAGGAGTCCCCCTTGATGCACAAACAGCATGTGATTAGGTGAGATTCGAGTGGGACCACCGTTCTACGTCTGTAGAGCCCGGCCCCGCGCGTACCTCACCCAGCATAGCCTTTCGGAACTAAGGAGTGACGGGCTACGGGACCAGTTAGGCCCCTGAGTCGCGATGCTCAGGGGTCCCCCATTGACGTTCAAACGGCCTTCATACCTTGGCTCCACTCGGGGAGAGGCACGCGACGAACCAGGCTTGAGGGGCCTGGCTGGGCGGCGTACGTCCGGGCGTGACCCAGGCGCAGCCCCCGTGCCCTGTCCCCTCGCGTGGCACTCCCGAGGGGAGGCGTTGCGATGAGGCCAGGCACTAAGCTCTGGGCTCCTTGAGGTTGATGTGGCCCGGGGCCACCATCAGTTGTTTATCGCAACGCGGAGCATAGCGCGTCCGCATGTGTACGGGCATAGCCGCTCCTCGGCAGTGTCGTCAGCAAGCGCGGAGCATGGTGCTTCAACTGGTACGTTGGAGGGGGCTCCCCTCCGGGAGGAGCCCCCGGGGCGTGTACAGCCCCGCCCTGACACGTGGCCGGCATGGTAGGGCTAGGTGAGGTGTATCTGGGCACCCGTGAGTCAGCACAGGACTCACGGGGCCCTACCTCTAGGCGGGCTGCGCCTGGCACTGGGCCTTATCTTGTGCTGGGTTCCTGCAAATCTGGTTAGATGCCAGCACTCTACGTACTCGAGTCCCGGCCCTCGAGCTTGTCTCAGCCGTCGCTGGTATGCCCGGTCGCGATGCCGGGGACATAACCAGAGGGTGAGGGCTGGAGAGCCAGTAAGAGCCCTGAGTCGCGATGCTCAAGTACCCCCCCCTTTAACGTGCAAATAGTCGACATGGAGAAGAAAAAGGTACCGTGGGCAGGCATCAAGTAATCATGCATGATGGCGAATGCATAACCGGAAATAAACGCAAGGGAGATACATGCCGCTGGGCCTGGCCCGAGCGACTTGGGGGTGATGTAGCCCGAGGGGCGCCCCCAACAAAGCAAGCTAACAACATGAAAATAACAAGGGATACATACCGCAGGGACGGACCCACGCGGCCTGGGAATGATGCAGCCCTGGGAGGGTGCTCCCAGCTGGAAACGGAACTTGTAAGATGTCACCTGAGGGTGTCGAGGGCGAAGGGGTGTCGGTGCAGCAGACTCGGTAGGCTGCGGAAGCCGGTCCTCACGAGCCCCCAGGCCCAGGGGCCTCGGGAGGCTCCGGAAGCACTGGTAGCTCTTCACGAATCATCTACATCTCCGCCAGGGCTGCGGAACGCCTGTCTTCTTGAGCCTCCATGATGCCCCTCATGAGGCGCTGGCGCTCATGAACCACGCTCGGCAGGCCGTAAGGCATGCGAACGTAGCTGTGTGGCGGTCCCCGGCAGCGCCCCACTCGCGAGGGCCAGAGGCGCTCCATCGTAGTGGCCTGGTTGAGCCCTGGTACATCGACGCAGACGCGCAGCCCACCATCCTCGCCTGGATGGGGAGCCGCAGCCAGCAGACGGCGGCAACCTCTCACGATCCTTGATTCCTGTAGTTCTTGAATGGCTTTGTCGACGAACTCCTACGGGTCTGACCTTCCTTGCCTTGCTCCTTCTTGAGGGAAACGTGCTCCGAAGCACGCCTCCACGTGGTGCCCAAGCGCCTCCCTTGTGACCCTGGCCAGGTCGGTGGCCCTCCAGGGGAGAGCCCCCGAGCCCTGCCTGAGGAGGGCGCCGGGCACGCTTTCCTATGCGATGGAAGGAGGCTCCCCCTGGGAAGACGCGGGCCCTGAGGGGCCTGCCTCCCGAGGGGCTGGTCCGGACGATGTCTTCTTCTTCTTGGGGGTGGCCTCAGGAACCCTCCTGCTTCCACGATCTGGGTCTTCCAGCGACGCGGCCTGAAAGGCTCGCTCCAGGGAACACACTGCATCGCTCTCTTCATAGGGTACCGTGATGACTCCGCCACTCCCTGGCATCTTGAGGACGTTGTAGCCATGGTGAGCCACGGCCATGAGCTTGGCCAGCGCTGGGTATCCGAGGATGGCATTGTACGGCGGGCGGATGTGGGCGATGTCGAAGTCGATGAGCTCGGTGCGGTAGTTGTCGCGTGCCCCGAAGGTGACAGGGAGGCGGACCTGCCCAATCGGGACCGTGGAGCCGTCGGTGATTCCGGAGAAGGGGTTGGTTGGCTGAAGCTGGTCGTAGGGCACTTGGAGGTTGTTGATTGTTTCCACGGACAGGACGTTGAGCCCTCCCCACCATCGATGAGGGTCTTGGTGACTAGTACATTGCTGATGACTGGGAGCAGAGCATCGGGAGGACGCCAGCTGTGGCTGCACACTTGAGTTGATCCGCCGAGCTGAATGTGATGGCGCATGCCGACCACCTGAGAGGGCGCGTTGCCTCGAGCCTGGGGAGGGCTGCGTTCACCTCGCGGGCAAACTGCTTGAAGATGCGTTGGGAGGCTGGGGCTTGAGCTCCGCCCAGGATGCAGGCGATTGCACGCGGCTCCTGGAAGCCCCCAGCCCCCTCGTCTTGATGGCGGTCCTCGTTCCTCCTTGGTTGAGCCGGCAGTGGAGGGAGGCCTGCGTTGCCCTGCAGGCGATCCTCACGAGGCTGATCCCTCCAGTCCCCCTCGCGAGGCAGGTCTCGCGAGGCTGATCGCGCCACCCTTGGCGCGGGCCACGGTCTTCCTAGCGTCCTGCGTTTCTTCCTCCTCCTCAGCCGTAGCCCCGATTGGCGCGATCGGGACGACGACCGATCCTTCCTTCTCACACGACGCGGAGTTCTTGGCTATCGTTGGTGTTGTGGGTGTGGAGGTCGTGGTACACACAGTACCGGCTACTCCTGGTGGACTCAGGCAGATCTTTGCCCCGCTTGGTGTCTGGCTCTGCTGCGAGCACGGCAGCCCCCATGCGCTTGACGTCCTTGGCCTTGGGCTTCTTCTCCTCTGGTTCTGCGGCAGATAGCTCAAGGAGGGAGAGGCGTCCGTCCTCAGCCCTGGCGCACTTGGTCGCCAGGTTGAACAGCTCCATGGAGGTGCACAGGTCATGATGTCGCGCACGCCATCGGAGAAGGCCGAGATGATGGCCTCCTCGAACACCTTGGGGATCTTGAGGCGCGCGCTGTTGAAGCGCTGGATGTACTTCTGCAGGGTCTCTCCGGGTTGTTGCTTGATACGGCGCATGTCGCTCACGGCAGGCGGCCGGTCGCGAGTACCTTGGAAGTTGGCGATGAAGTGGGTGCGCATCTGGTCCCAGGAAGAGATCGTGCCTGAAGCCAGATTCAGGAGCCAGGTGCGGGCTTCTTCCTTGATCTCCATGGGGAACCAGTTCGCCATAACCTTTTCGTCCCCGCTGGTGGCTTCGGTGCCCAGCTCGTAGAGCTGGAGGAACTCTGCAGGGTCAGTCGTGCCATCATAACGAGGAGGCAGGTCTGGCTTGAACTTGCCAGGCCACGCGATGCTACGCAGCTCGGTGGTGTAGGCACGACAGTCCGCGGTGGCCACGAAAGGCCTCGGCTGGTGGAGAGCTTGGTCCTGAGGGTCCCCATGCGCTGCAGCTAGGAGCAGTGCGGGGTCTTGGCGTGCCGGAGCTGGAGCAGGGTTGCGGCGTGGCGGAGCAGGGAGCGCCCGGGCAGCTCCATGCGGGCAAGGGATTTCTTGGCAGATCCGTTCTTGCTGCGCTGGCGCCTGACAGAGCGGGTTCTGCCCAGCGGCCACGCGCCTTGGAGCCATGGCGTCTTCTTGGAGAGGAGACGGCTGGTACACCTCTAGGTCTTCGTTGCCCGCACGGGGCGGGGTGCGGCGCAGCGGAACGGATGGTGCGGAAGAGCCCCCTGCGGCGCGGACAAGCTCGGCGACGCGGTCGAGCCACTCCTCGTAGACGTCGTCGACGAGACGGTAGCGCAGAAGCTCGTTTGCCGCGAGGAGCGCAGCACAAGCCTCCAAGGGTGCGTGGAGCGCGCGGGACGAAGAACCAGCTGGTGCGAGCGATGGAGTAGCGGTGTGGCCGTCTTGGCGCACGGATGGATGCTGAGACGATGCTTGCTGATCGCCCCCCGCCGGGCCGGTGGCGGCGTTGACGGCAGGCGACGGGGAACGACAAGGACGTCCACCGACGGGCACCGTCTGGGCGACGCGAGAAGCGATGGCGGCCCGGCGCTCGGCGCAGGCCCGGCGAGCGTCGGACATGGATGCGACGGTCGGAGGAGAACGGGGCGGTGGACGACAAATTCCAGCGCACCCCTACCTGGCGCGCAAAATGTCAGATTTCGGGTTCCGGCAGACCCTGAAGGTTCGAACACTGGGGTGCACGCAGAGATTACGCCTTCTACCACCCCGCCTCGCAAGGATCTAAACTACTAAAAGAATTGCACAAGGGACACAAGATTTATACTGTTTTGGGCCACTGTTGTGGTGTAATACCCTACTCTAGTGTGTGGTTGGTGGATTGCCTCCTGGGGCTGATGATGATGAACAATACAAGGAAGAATAGCCTCGCGAGGGTCTGTTCTTGACTGGGGCGATGAACTGCTAAGAGGAGTTCAGTCACCCTTCTCTCTCTCTCTCTCTGATTTCGATCCCCCCTACCATGTGGGTGGCTGGTCCTATTTATAGAGGCCCTGGTCCTCTTCCCAAATATCGAGCGAGAAGGGAGCCAACAATGGCAGGCTAATTTGAAGGGAGACAACAAGTATCAACTATCCTGACAAAAGCAGTCTTCGCCTGCACAAAGCTCTGGTGATGACGTCGTCTTGGGCTCCACGGTGACCTCCGTCTCGTAGTCCTCCTGGTCTTGGTCTCGTTGCACCGAAATGGCAACCTTTGCCTGATGCCTCGGTACTCCGCGGCTGCGCTTGCCTCCTTTGTACCAAAGAGGAAAGAAGGACGCTGCCCGCGCTGGCACCCGCCTGGTGCCCTAAGTCGTCATGGCTTGCGTCATGGGCACCTCGCGAGGTACCCCGCCTTGATCTCTCCACCTCCTCGCGAGCCAGCTTGACGAGGCCATGCCTGAGGAAGCTCCGTGTCATCCACTTCGCGAGGCTTGGCCCCTCGCGAGGGTCTTGAGCCTTGTGTTGATGAAGATGGGCCATGCTGGGACTCCTTTGAGCCACGCCGCAGGCCACAGGTAGGCAAGTCTGGGGACCCCCGTTCCCAGAATGCCGACAGGGTCGGTGGAGCCCACAGATTCCAAGTCTAGGGCAGGCTCGCCGGAAACGTGGAGTTGATTGAGGAGGCCCGCGAGGAGGCTCTCGGAGCCGTCCGTGCCTGCGTTGGATGCAGGTTCGTCGGAGAGGCGAACATCGCCGATAAGTTCGGCCAGGCAGCTGGCTGAGGAGGTGATCTCAACGCCGCGCAGCGCATCGCCGCAAACTCTGTCTGGCGTGCCTAGCTGGCTGCGCTCGCAAGGGAGGAAAAGGGTTCCCGTCCAGAACAGGTCTCTGGACGGCGGTGCACCAGGCCCCATGGTGGGCGCCAAATGTCGGGGGTTGGGTGCGACATATGCCAAAGGATGGCTTATCATGGTGGGGGCGAGTAGAACGTCGCCGGTGCCTGGAAACGGGATGAGGCGAAGACATGCACGCCGACGAATCTTACCCAGCTTCAGGGCTCTCCGGGGAGATAATACCCCTACTGCTGCTCTGTAGGGTCTCCGCATGATCACTATGGCCAAGTGTTTACACGATTGCTCCTTGAGCTGTTTCCTGGAGGCAGGAGAGGGCAAGGCAAGCTCTCTCCCTCCTATATGATATGGTCTAGAACTAATGGATGCCAACCCTTTGCATGGGTGCCCTGGGGGGTTTATATAGGCCTACCCCCCAGGGGTACAATGGTAATCCGGCAGGATACGGGCCCAGCCATCAGCGCCTCTGGCCTCCGTCTTCTCTGCCGACCGCTGGGGCCCGCCGACTGGCCTGGTACGGAGCCGATAGGCCGCGTCCGCCGCGGGCGGGTCTTGCCGGCTGCTGATTACTATAGCCGTGCTTCTGATGACGTGGGCTTTATAATGAGGTCGTGCCAATAGCCCCGCCGCCTGGCTGGAGATCTCTATTGCCACTCTGCATCACATCTTGATTAATGGCGCGTGGGCCCCGGGGGAGGGCTCTGCCGACTCCCAGGGGCCGGCTCCCATCGGGCCTGACTGGCGGTCCTCTTGCCTTTCCTGGGGTCTCACTGGCTGGTGGGACCCGTTGCCTCTGGGACGTACAGACAAGCCGTCGTTGGTGCAGGATTTGGTCCTGCGGTGCTGATGTCAGGGCCGGTATGGCAACAGTGCCACGCCGCACAGAGATCCTCCGGGGTACGGCATGTTGTGGCCAGGCCTGCCCTTGGTAAGGGGCGGGAGTGGGCTTCACTGTAGCCACTCCCCTGCCCCGTCCCTCTTGATGAGGGCATGGGGTTTGTTGGAGTCACAGGCTGACTCCCCAAAGCCGACTTCTCTGGAAGTCGCCAGTCAGGAGTCGGCTTTCCCTGAAGTCGTCCCTGGGACTCTGCCGTGAGTGGTCAGTTGGCCATCTTGTCGTTGACTTCTTGAAGACGGCTCTTTGTCCTGGGGTCTGCTTGAGGGGCGAAGCCTGCCCCGATGTCTCGAAAGGTTCTGGGGCTCGGGTTAGCCTACCCGTGGCCCATTACTCCGACAGCGCGCGTTGCCTTTGAGGTAGTCCTGGATTAAGGGGTCCACGGGCGTCTAGACTATATGACATGGGCCGGACTAATGGGCCGTAAGGATACAAGACAAAAGACTTCCTCCCGTGTCCGGATGGGACTCTCCTTGGCTTGGAAGGCAAGCTTAGCGTGCGGATATGAATATTTCTTTCTTTGTAAACCGACTCTATACAACTCTAGCCCCCTCCGGTGTCAATATAAACCGGAGGGTTTAGTCTGTAGAGGCAATCATAATCAGTTAGGCTAGACAATTAGGGTTTAGCCATTACGATCTCGTGGTAGATCAACTCTTGTAACCCCTATACTCATCAAAGTAAATCAAGCAGGATGTAGGGTATTACCTCCATCAAGAGGGCCCGAACTTCGGTAAAACATCATGTCCCTTGTCTCCTGTTATCATCAATCCTTAGACGCACAGTTCGGGACCCCCTACCCGAGATCTGCCAGTTTTGACACCGAAATTGGTGCTTTTGTTGAGAGAGCCGCTATGTCCACACCAGAAGGATTGATGGCTCCATCAGTCATCTACAGCAAAGCTTCCCTGAGGGATGTCTTTCTCCTCGGCCAGATCTTTGTGTTCTGTGGCTTCACATTGCGGGCCAACTCAATTGGCCATCTAGAGCAGATCGACAGCTACACCCCAGGTCACCAGATTAGTTTTGGAAATTTGGATTATGTCGCTAACATCCGAGGAGACTTGATCTTCCAAGGGTTCGCGACCCCAACCTCCGCCCTGGCCTTAAATCCGGAGTGTGTCTCTGGGTCCAAAGACAGGATTCTCGGGCCCGCCAGACTCTCTATAGCTATTAAGCCTAGTACGGGAGAGCCAGAGGAAGCAGTATCACCGACCATCATCATGAAGCTGAACTCTTCCCCGAACCCTCGGAGTCAGCATCAAGTGAGCTTGGCCAAGGAGTTTTCCTATTGCCGTACTCCATGAACTCTTTTTTCCCTGACCGAACCTCGCCTTTAAGCGAGGCCCTGGACTTAATGCGATCCCTCGTCATTATAGCGGAGAAACGTTCGAGCTATGCCTAAGCCGGACTAGGGGCTGAGAGTAGGGAATTTTATGTCCCACCCACCACCCACTTCATTGCCAATTTCGAGGACTTAACCGACATGCTCGATTACGGCTCCGAAGACATCGATGGTATGGACGATGATGCCGGAGAAGAGTAGGCCCAAAATATACCATTTATCGGACGATGGATGGCCACCTCTTCATATGTTGTGTATATGGTGGATACACCCAAAGAGGGTAACGGCGATAATGAGAAAAATCCAGTTTAGAATATACCTCCTGAGACTCAACCAAAGCGCCGACGTCAGCGGCACCGCTCTAAATCATGCAGTGGAAAAACAACAATACTAGCACCGGAGAGAACAACACTCCGGATGACGCCGAAGACCAAGAAGACCCCATCGAGCCAACCTCCGAATAGGACAATCGGGAAGATGGACAAATTAGCCCGGATGACCAGGCTATAGATGAAGACTCGAAGGATAGTAATTATATTCCACTATCCGAGGAGGAGGTGAGCCTCGGCGAGGAAGACTTTATCGTGCCTGTGGAACCCCTTGAGCAGGAATGCTTTAGGCGCTGGATAATAGCCACTGTAAGGAGCCTGAAAAAGAAGCAGCAGCAACTCCAAGCTGACTAAGATTTTCTCAACGACATATGGACTAACGTCTTGGTAGCCGAAGAATACGGCCTCAAGCGCCCAACCAAGAGTTATCCGAAGTGCACGCTGCTACCCAAATTCGACGATGAGGCGCTGGAGCCCACACCATCAGCACGTAATGCAGACGACCAGCCACCACGTGGATGTGACAAAACGGCAACTCAATCCGAACACCAGCCTACACTACCTCGCCGGAAAAGTAGAGACACACCAGCTCGGGGACATACAAACGATCTGCGGCAAGACATGGAAAATATAGCAGGTCAGACCATATCAATCTACGGATCACGGGGGCACGCCTCGACGTGCGAGTACGACCATCTAGCCGGGCGCGACAAGCATAACCACCCATGATCTGAAAACCGCAGACAGACTACATCCGAGCTATGTCATGACTTGGCCCGATATAGAGGCGCTTCACACCCCCTTTGCTTCACTAACAAAGTAATGGAGCATGAATTCCCAGAAGGGTTTAAACCCCTGAATATCGAATCATATGATGGAACATCAGATCCCGAAGTATGGATTGAGGACTTTATTCTCCATATTCATCTGGCTCACGGTGATGATCTTCAGGCTAGCAAATAGCTCCCGCTAAAGCACAAAGGACCAGCCCGACACTGGCTCAACAGCCTACCAGAAAATTCTATTGGTAGGGAGGAACTGGAGGATGCATTTGGAGACAACTTCCAGGGTACCTATGTTCGGCCCCCAGATGCCGATGACCTTAGCCACATAATCCAACAACCCGGGGAATCGGCCCGACAACTTTGGACAAGGTTCCTAATAAAAAAGAACCAGATTGTGGATTGTCCGGATGCAAAAGCCCTCGCGGCCTTCAAACATAGTGTCCGAGACGAGTGGCTCGCCCGACACCTCAGCCAAGAAAATCTGAAGTATATGGCAGCTCTCACCACACTTATGACCAATTTTTGTGCGGGAGAAGATAGCTGGCTTGCTTGCAGAAGCAATAGCACCAGTGACCCTAGTACCTCTAAAACCAGGGACCGGAATGGCAAGCCATTACGCGACAAGCACAAGCATCGAAACAACAATGAAGGAATGCCAGACACGATGGTTAATGCCGGATTCGGTGGCTCCACACCCGGTCAATGGAAAAAGCCATTCAAGGAAAATAGAGATGCCCGTCCAGTCTAGATAGAATACTTGATCGGCTTTGCCATATTCATGGCACCCCCAATAAACCCACCAATCACACCAACAGAAATTGTTGGGTCTTCAAACAAGCCAGCAAGCTTAACGCCGAACACAAGGGAAAGGGGACGCCAAGCAACGACGATGACCAAGAGCTTCATCAATCAAACACAGGGGGACAGAAGCAATTTCCCCCGAAGTAAAAAACAGTGAAGATGATATATGTCACACATACCGCTAGGCGGGAGCACAAACGCGCACAGCGGGACGGCTACGCTAGGTAGCCGGTCGCCCCTAAATTCAACCCATGGTCGGCTTGTCCGATCACCTTCGATCGAAAAGACCACCCAACCAGTATCCGTCACGGAGGTTCGGCAGCCTTGGTCCTTGATCCAATCATCAGCGGATTCCATCTTACGCGAGTCCTCATGGATAGCGGTAGCAGTCTCAATCTACTTTACCCGGACACTGTCCACAAAATGGGTATTGATTCGTCAAGAGTCCAACCCACTACAACTACCTTCAAAGGAGTAATACCTGGAAAAGAGGCCTGTTGTACGGGCACAATCATGCCGGGAGTAGTCTTCGGCTCGCCGGACAACTTCCGAAGCGAAGACTTGATCTGCAACATCATCCCCTTCTGCAACAGCTATCACCACTACAAAAAAATACACTTCCGTGATGATACGTGTTTGTCACAGTAGGTCACATTTTCTGTCATGCATTTACATCCATGACAAATTTATGACAGAATCAAGATAGTCATACCTGTGCTGTCATAGAAGTGTTCCATGACATTACCAAAATTATCATCACGGAAGTGTCCACTTCCATGACGATAAATCGCGTGTGACAGAAGTGCTTTCGTCAGGTGTGACCGACATGTGGCTTCCACCGTAATGTAATGCCGTTAAGCTATCGGATCCGGTTTTGGATCCGATAACCCGTTAACAGCCCCGACCAATGGGGATTTTCCATGTGTAAAATCATCATTGGCTGGAGGAAACACGTGTCGGCGCACCGTTGGGACAGATGTCATCCACTCATTGGACCCAAAGCGCCTATGACACATCGACACATGTCACGACCCAATAGAGGCCCATTCCTGTGAAAAGGCCGGCCTATTTGACTTGGTCAAAAGGTGGCGGGCCGGCCCACAGCAAGCCTATTAACGGCATGTTCGCATATAGCCCATTTATAGCCCGCTAACCCAGGGCCCGTTTATGGCCTATCCGAATTAGGCCCAGTAGCGTCATCCGGGCCGTCCAATATAATTCCATCCCGTTGTAACTTCCGCCCATGTATGGCCCATGACGTCTTTTGGCCCATATGATGCCCTTATTAACCCTCAGCCCATTAACGGCCCGTGGTAAAACTGGCCTGTAATGAACAATGTATCACTTTATACCCATTAACGGCCCATTATTCCGTTGGGCCGTTTCCATCCCATGTTATCGTTCATCCTTTTCAGGGCCCATTTATTCTTTGGCTCATTTCCAGCATTCGTTTACTTTCGGCCCGTTACTATCATTTTCTGCTTGTTAGCCAAATACAACCCGTGGTTACAATCGATCTGTTTGTGGCCCATTAATACGTTGGGCCATTTTCATAGCGTCATCAAATATGGCCTATTAACGATGGCCCGTTATGGTCGGGCCATGAACGGACGATTTCAACTCTAGCCCATTTACAGCCATAATGTGGTCTATTATTGGCCCACGTTTGGCCAACCGATCATACGGCCCGTTGAAGGCCCATTGATGATATGACCCGTAGAAGGCCCATTGTGTCTATTCCCCGTAGAAGGCCCATTGTTTCTACAACCCTTAGAAGGCCCATTGTTTCTACGGCCCGTAGGAGGCCCATGTTAACTACATTAAATATGTAGCCCATTGTTAATGTGGCCTAGTTTTAAAAAATAGGTTATTGCGGCCACTAGCAAACCGTGGAAAAGAACTGCACTGACTACAAGAAAACAAATAAACAAGACAACAAAAATAAATAAGCAAGCAACTTATGCTAGGCTATCATGGCTATTACACATATTACATCCACTTGGCATGAAAGTTCGCCACAAGTGCAAATATAGGGAACAAAGCAACATATAAACGCCGCAGCAAAACAAGTCCAGAACTGAAACCACTTCAGAAGAGCTCAAGAAACAATATCCTGGGTACCCATAATGCTGGCAAGATGCTTAGCAAGCTTGTTAACTTTCTCTTGTTTGGCGCTTAAATCCTCTAGCACTTGCTGTTGCACCAGAAAGTATGCATCTGAATTCTACAGGTACTTCCTCAGTCCTTCGGCTTCCTGTCGCATAACATCTGATCGATGTCTTTCAACTTGAAGTTGAGACTCAAGAATTCGAACTGATTCAGGCAGCGAGTTTGAAGAGCTGGTGCCAGTAGTAGTAGCTAGTAACTCGAACACTACATCAAGACAAGACTTTGGGGTTGTCTCAATGTCTTCAATATAGTTTTATGAGCTTTCTTGGAGAATAACAGGGATGTCTCACTATCTTGAACCAGATCTGCATTACTTCCTTTACCACTGCATAACGGGGTACTCTTCTCCAATATTTTATCCGCGTTCTAAAAGAGAAACAAACAAACACATCATAGGTTTACAATGTAGTATATGAAACTCATTTTGCTAAACCAGTTCAGTAGTAAGGTGGACAGGATAACAACATGAAACCAACATATATCTATGTAGTATGGTCACTCTATGGTCTATATCATTCTAGTTTATGTTGCCAAATCAAGATAGATATAGTTCGAATCATATCTATTTAAGACAAAGCAGCATAGAAAAAATATAAGTGTGGGAAACTACACAGCAATAACAACACTTGTAATGTGCATGGCATGAGAACATAACTGTTTATTCAATTGAAACTGAAATCAACATAGAGCAAGTTACAACAGCAAACACATTAAAGAGATAGGTTTAAAACATACCTGTTGCGCCATTGGAGTTTCAATTGCATCCTTCAAATTTGAAATCAGTTGGTATGAGTAAATACAATGATGCAAGAGCAAAGTAGTATGAACCATAGCTACAGAACCTGACCTGAGAACAATTCTTCTTCTGCTTTAAGCATTGACTTGAGGTTCAGCGTGGTGGTCCTTGTGCTTTGGGCACTGCAGTTGCCTTACTAACTGGTCGTGTTTGGGTGCTTTGTGGTGGAGACGGTGCTGTGTCAACGGGAACTAGGTTACTATCTGCTGGGGTTGGGGTTAGAAGGGGTGTAGCTGGTTCTCTGTCCAACTGGGTAGGGGTACAATCTGCATGAGTCTGGGTTATGTGTGGTGGGGATGGTTCTTGGGCAAGTACAACCGTGGTTCTATCTCTATTGATAGGTAGCACGATCTTTTCTGAAGACCGCGTTTTTACTCCCACAGATACTGCCATCACCCCTCCAATTGAAATAGCTGATAAACAAGAAAAGTAATTGAATGTACAGACAGTGTAAGATAGACAGGTGTAATGGATAGTAGGGAAGAAAACAGGGCATGAAATAATTCACATTTATGTTGTCTAACCAAACAGAATAGTAGGACATAATTTCAAATATATGATGGCTAATTAAACAGGATATCATGACACAATTTCGCATGTATGGTGGCTAACTAAACAGGATAGAATGACATACTTCAAAATATGATGACTATGTAAATAGGATGACATGATATAACTATACGATGTGTCTATTAAAGTGGTTGGCATGCCATAAATCACAAACATGTCTTCGATGGAAACATGATGGCATGATATAATTCACGGATAGAATGACATAATTCAAAATATTTTGACTATGTGAACAGGATGAGATGATATAACTATATTATGTCTTTAGAAAATGGGTTGGCATGCCATAATTTAGATACATGCTGTCTATGTAAACATCATGGCATGATATAATTCGAATATATGATTTATATACTAAGGAAGTGAGCAGAGCGCAATCACATATATGATGTGTCAACTAAGGAGATGGCATTCAATATTGTGTATATGATGTAAAAACTAAGCATTACAATACAACATATGCATGATATGAGTAATATAACCTGCCAAGTTTGAGCATACACCTCAGGGGGATAATAGGACTGGTCATCTGCCTCTGAATCCTCCTTTGAAGAGCTATCTGTAACCAGCAACATATCTGCTTCACCAGGTAGCATTGTCTGCTCTGAAGACCTTGTTTTCACTCCCCATTTCTCCATCTCCAATTCAAATGGCTGATGCACAAGAAGAGCAGTTGAATATACGAACAATGTCGACAAAAGTAATGAGAAATACAAAAAGGATGGCATGATATAATTCACATATATGACGCTTGGCTAAACAACATGGCATTGCATAATTCACATATATAATGCCTTGCAACAAGATAGCTTTGCATAATTCACATATATAATGTCTTGCAAAAAGATGGCATTACATAATTCACATATATGGTAATTAGACACTAAACAGGTGGCATTCACACAAATCATGTCTAAACTAAGAAAATGGCATAGCAATGCAAGATACCATACGCACGATATGAGCAACATAACCCTGCCAATTTAGAGCATGCACCTCGGGGGGGGGGGATAGGACTGGTCATCTGTCTCTGAATACTCCTCTAAGGAGCTATCTATAACCAGCAAGACATGCGCTTCATCATATAGCATTGTCTACTGTGAAGACCTTGTTTCCACTCTAGATTTTTCCATGACCACGCTGAAAGGCTGATGCATAGGAAGAGTAATTGAATGTACTAAAATTGTTGACAAATTTAACACGTAATAAAAAAATGATGTCATGATATAATTCACATATAAGATGACTGGCTAACCAGGTGGCATTGCAAAATTCACATATATGATGCCTGGCTAAACAAGATGGCATTGCATGATTCACATATACGATAAAGAAACTAAACAGATGACATCTTTAATGTGTACAGTAAGCAATACAAGGCACCAGATGATGATATTACCAACATCAGCATGCCAAGTTAGAGCGAAGACCTCATGGGGTAAATAGGAGTGGTCTTCTGCTTCTGAACCCCCCTCAGAACAGTTATCTTCCTCTTGATTATGATCCGAAATGGGTGGAGGGGGGCTGCCTTTGCGCCCACCATGGAGCGACGTATGCATGAAATTTTATTGCCACGCAAGGCTCGTCTCTTTTGCTCTACATGTTCAGTTCCATTGTGTACAATAACTGACATGCATAGGAATAAAACATAGTGAGATTATGTAAGGAGTGCATGCGCAAATCCAGAGTTAAGGTAGCAAACTGTGGATAGACCCAAAACCAATGATAGCAGGTAGATAATAGCTTTAGTTAAAAAATACATATGATGGATCCTTTAATGTTTGTTTGCACCCAACATGAAACTCATAGTAGATACCCGAGATTAACCAGATAGTACTGATTGCTGCCCCAATATGTACCCCACAACCATTTAAAAACTCAAGTTTTAGCATAAGTTTGGACGTGAGTCAGAGTCTAATAGGTGAACAAGACAATAAAGTAGCATCTAATCATATTACGCGATGCATGACGTAAGCAGACATGGAAGAGTGCGACCTCTCTTGCAGACTCGTGTAGTCCTCAAGGTCATCTGCTCAGTTGATGATGGTAATGCAGTTGTCGTGGTTGCCGGTGGCGGGGAAGAAGATCTGAGGCAGCGAAAGACAGTCTGGAGAGCGGATCCCTGCTGTGGTTAACCCTTCCGTCATTGGAGCAGCTGAGCTGGGGTGGAACACAGCACCGCAGGAGCAGGACAGACCACCCAAGGTTTTCTTTGGCACATATCTGTAACAGAAGTAATTGTGTAAGGTCTTGTTTGAATTTGAGGATTCTAACAATACAGGGATAGGAAATAGACAAGAATATGATAGGAATGCACGTGCAAAACACAGAATTTAAAAACACAGGATTTCTGCCAATCTGGGTGTTTGGTTCACAAGAATTGGAAGATCACGGGATGCAAAGAAGCATGGTGAGATTAAGTCAAACCACAAGAAGTCTACAACCTCTTTGGCGAAGCCATGTCGATCTCAGCGTGATTGGGTTTGCTAGTGAGGATGCTCTGGCTGACTTGGTTGTCGGAGGAGGGGAAGAAGATCTTAGGCGTCTGGAGATGGAGCCCGAGGTACTGCTCCACTGTGATGGAGGCTTTCGTCGTTGGAGCAACTCCGGTGAGTTGTACGACGCCGAGGCTGAAGCAGGACAAGAGAGACCATGTTAACCTGAGTGGAATTCTAATAGCATCTCCAATAGATGACGTAAAATACATAACCACAAACTGCTAGATGTATACATCAGCCGCTCATCTCTGAACTTAAATGTCGAAACTGAATTTAACTATCGAAACTGAACTTAAATGTCGAAACTGAATTTTGTTGTCGAAACTGAATTTTACTTTCGAAACTGAACGCACTAGAGGTGAGGCTACAAGTCAGTCGACTCACTTTTTCATCTCTGGTCAGTCAATTTTGCAGCCGTTGGACCGCCCGCCCCGAAAACACTCCCCACCGGCGGTCCGCCGCCGCCCCGGCCATCCCTGTAGGCCCCCGTGCGGAGCTTTTTCTTCGGCGATCCCCACGCCACCGCCCCACCACTGCCGATGACCACCGCCAGCCCCCACCCTAAACCCTAAGATTGATAGTGGGGTACCTCTCCGGCGAGCACCCCTCCCTGCTGCGGCTGATTCTTCCTTAACTCCGGCGAGCCCCCCCACCCCCTGAAAATCTACTGACCCAAAAGTCGATTCAGTCGACTAAAGTGTAGCTAAATCAGAGCAGCATCACAAGCAAGAGCGAGAGCAGCAGCGTGAGTAAGAGCAAACCAGGCAGGGGACCGAGAGCAAGAGCAGAGCAGCAGTGCGAGCGAGAGCTAAAGCAGCAGCAGCTCCTACTGATGTGGACGTCGCCGCCGAGGGAGCGACGCCATGGACGAAGTGGTCGGCGACGCCACCGTGGATGGAGCCGTGCCGTGTCGTCTCGGGACCGAGCGCTGGCAGCATCGTGAGATCGAATCAAGAAGAAAATGCGGCGATTAGTGTACAACCTCTTTGGTGGCGCCGATTAGGCTGCAGCTTCATCCGAGGGAACGGTGATTATGATGCTCTTCTGGTGGTGCAGGTGAAGACGGCGGTGTGGGAATGGAGGTGGCGCGAAAGATGAGGGGAACATCGTGGAAGCTCCATGGAGGTGGAGGACGGGGTGGCTGAACCGATGAGACGACCAGATCGATGACGGATCCTCATCCGGTACGGTGCATGAGGGGCGTCGAGGTGTTGCTGTGGACGACATCATCGGGGAAGAGGCTCCGGCTGGGTGGCGGACGGAGGAGGGTGTGGGGCTTCGCGGGTTTTGCCGGCCTCGATGTACGAATGGGTGGGCGGATGGGATGGGAGTGGGGGAACCATGGCTTAGGGACGCGCTTGTCCGAAATGTGGGGTAAGTTACGAAAGTACCCCCACCGATTTGAGGCGGTTCTTTCGGTTCAGGGGTATCACGGGCATTTCGCGTGTCGGTATTTCACATAAGGTGGGAGTTTTCGCGCGCATTGTAATTTTCGAATAGCAAGGCGCGGGTTGAGATGGAGGGAGTTGTCGGAGGACAACAAGACAAAGATATATCTTAAATATTTCGGGCTAACAAGGCGCGGGTTGAAATTTCCGGACAAGCCTAATGTGTATTGTACCAAATCAATTCGCACTACAAATGTCATTCAAAACTTTGAATTCATGTTATGTTCAATTAAAATATTTCGCTATGTGTATAATGCATGCAACCTAGTACTCAAATGAACGTTTTAGTGCATTCCAAACGTATATACTACCGCTTCAATATGAAATAAATTTGAATTCGTTGCTCTATTTGAATAAGATCTACAATTATGATTGTTGTGAAGTCAAAGCATTTGAATTCATTTCTCTATTTTAATAAGATCTACAATCGTCATTATTGTCAAGTTAAACCATCGTTTGTGTATTATCTTCATAGCACACCGCATGATTTGTCTTGAGTTACATATGAACTATGTGTACTATATGAACTCGAACTCGATTTTTTGAATCCACTTTATGTTGATTTCAAATCGTAGTACATTTCAAGCTCTAGCTAGATCTTCACAAACTAAACCATGTCTCATATGCATAATTTGTTTATTACATTATGTATGGAGCCCCGCCCCCTACGCCTACAAGTATTTAGATGTGAGTTGCAAAGACCACACATTACCACAAATTCAAATAAAATGTGAGAATGTTTGATATATAGTATTGTTTAGATTGTTCGATATTTAGTTGTAAGCTGCAAACGCCACACACTATAACAAATTCAAATAAAATGTGAGATTGTTCGATGTATTGTATGGTTTAGATTGTTCGACATTTAGCTGTGAGTTGCAAACATCATGCATCATCACATTATGGTATAACATGTGCAAAACCACAACACGCGTATCACCGCTATATGCACACATGCGTATGTTTAAAACACTATGATATCCTATTCAAATATATGAATCCACTTTCATATCAAATTATGATCTTTGTTAGTCTCTTACACCCACACAATCCTCCATCCTTTGTAGCTACCACTAACTTTCTCTCGTGCATGCACACGCCCTCCTTGCCCTCCCCCTCCCTCAGCATTCTATCCATCGCGCACATTCATTTTTTTCTGTAGGTCGTTCTCCCACAATCTCCACAACTTCTTTCCGACACACACCGATCGATAAACCTCTCCAGCGATGTCTGCCTACAACATACACACGCACCTTGAATCTCCTCCTTTATGTGTCCTTGCCTCGTGTCTCTCATACGGTCCCACACACGTGTAAACTCTCGCCCCTCTTTTCATCGATCTCACAATCGCACACACCTGCCCCTATCTAGCTAGTAGCTGGGCTTCTCGCACCACCTCCTAGCTCCATTCTCTATGTTTATCCGTCTCGCCGGGCCTTATTTGCCTCTAATAAATGGACGTACATCGACCGATCTCCCGCTATACATATAGCTAGCTAGGTCCTTATAACTCATTTTCCCCACGCGTCGATCGATCTACCTCATTAGTTATGTCTCTCCCTTCCAACGACAAACAATAATTGATCTACCGATCTAGTTAGGTTTGCTTACCAAACACATGGTTCCACTTCATCATCCATGGATGTGTCCCGACAGATCTATCATGCACAGTCATGAACAGAAACAAATCCCCACTCTTATTGATAATATTGCGGTTCCACCCTCAGTTTGTCTAGTAGGCCTCTCCCACCATCTTCGAGAAGCAACTCCATCACCCATCCAGCACTCTACCCCTCTCCCTCCCTCTCTCCCTCCTCTCTTTCTCTCTCTCTGTCCCATCCTATTTCCCGTCCTTCAGTTATGTATAGATGTTGACCGATCTCCCTCAAGACATAGCTGGGTCTCTCCTTCTCAACACATATACGAGTCGTTCTACCTCTATAGTTGGGCATCTGCCTACCCCTCCCCCCACCCCCTCCCCCCCACACACATCGATACATCGAGCGCTCTAGTCATGTCTCCCTGCCACACACAAACTTGACCTGTGCCCTCTGACGTTTTGGTAGCTAGGTCAGTCACCGTATATCTTTGACTTGCACACACACACACAATTTCAATGGCTCTCTTCATCGATCTCGCACCCACCCACTTGATCCTCTCTTCGACTCTATCGATATCTATGACCCCTCCCTATCTTCTAATGGATCGCCCGACCCTCTATATATGATATGGATAGGCCTCCATTTCACACACATTGCATGCAAAATTTTGTTTGAGATGTCATCGACAGATATTCCCACAAATACATTCACAAAATCAACCTCCCCCCCCAAAACAAAAAACACTCACGAATGCACAAGCCATTTGTCTATATTTGTATCTCTCACACACACCCACGTAGGTGGGGGACGTGCACGAAGAGAAGAGGTGCACGCACGGCGCACATACTCCTGTATCTTTCCCAACCACACCCGTGCGGGTACACGATTGAGCTCGTTTCTGTACGAAAAGGCAGCCCACGTGGTAATTTGACACGTGTACTGGTTGTCCACTAGATGGAGGGAGGATCGTCTACCACGGGTGAACAAACAAATTGCGACTTGACGCGTTATGTTAAAAAAGAGGCAAACCATGTGGGGCCTACCTTAGAGGCAAGGCTCTATACACTGGAGTACTTTTGATGTGTTCCATCAACTCGCAGAACGAGGAGAAGCTTGCTTGTACGCCATCTCCCCCGCCCACGGGCACGGTGGCTCGCAGGATGAGGTGAAGCTTTCTTACTATGCCTTACGCCCGCTCCCTCGCCCATGCGCGCGATGGCACGCAGGACGAGGATGAAATTTTACTGGTACTCCCTCCGTTTACTCCTCGTCCCTACCTTGGTTAGAGAAATTATAATATCCTTTGAAATATATGTCCCTTAGTATATTTCAATATGAACTACTAGTACATACTCCAAACACTGATGTATATAGACGTATTTTAGAGTGTAGATTCACTCATTTTGCTCCGTATGTAGTCCATATTGAAACGGACGTAATAGTACGCACTCTCCCTCACCCCTCGACCCTCGCCACGTGGTGGACGTGCAGCAATTCATTCGGTCTCATAAAGCCAGAACGATATATACTGCAGTACCGTTATTGCTCGACTTCCCAAAGAGGCGAAGAGCCAATCGCAAGGTTAATCGTTTGGAGATGCCAAGCGCAAGTTTTATAGGAGAACGAGTAGTAGGTGCCGCATCATTTATAAATAAAGTTGTAGTCTGAGGTGGGCCATGTAATCACTGAGCCTGCGTGTTTTCACTGCTCTTGCACTCCTCCGCCATAAGAATGGAGGAAATTGTAATCTAGTAGTACCTCCTTTCGCCGAAAGCGTGGGACATCCAGCAGTCCTACCACCTCAGTAATAATGACCAATGAGCCGTCAAATCACATAGACCCAGTAGTAAGTTGGACGGACGAAGCAACCATCACTCTTGAATCTGCTTCTCCCTTCAACGCATGCACCAGAGAGAGGTCGCGTCCGCTCTGCTCGGGCATGAATGGGGCACCGATTCTTTGGAACGATGCTGACCATTTTGGGTGGGAAGCGCGCGCGGGCGATGGCGGGGCTTTGGATGGGCCAGTCTGGTGAGGAGCGGGCGTGGCAGCTGTCCGCCTGTCCCTACCGGACGCCCGGAAATGAGAGGATGCATCGACTCTCGCGGCTAAAATTGTACACTACACACCATCTCTCTATAGGAGTAGGTCGATCTGTTGCTCTCTCTAACACACACATGTTGTTAAACACACACATGCACACGCACACACAGGTTCATAAAATAGGAAAATCGTGCGAGTGCGAAGCCACAGGAAGTGAGATACAAATGGAGTACGTACAAGAAGAGAATAGGTGACGAATATTCCATCAAACCTGGACTGAGGAGTAGTACTCCCTCAGTCTAGGTGTTAAGTCATCCTACGAAAATCAGATATTCCCAAAATGTTTAGGTGTCGTCCATTAACTTCGCATCTCAATCACCTCTTGGTCTCGTTGCTAGCGAGCGTTGTTACTTAGGGAGCATTTGGATCCTTAGCAAGAACAACTTATAGCATAGACGGGCAAGGTTAGGCGTTTGGAACTGTTAAAATATGTTACCTTTTGTGGGCCAGCTAGCTTGGGTGGGCCAGAAAAAACTTGCTAGCTCAGGAGAGCCAGATCGGCTCGCTTCCGACGGCAAACTTCGCGTAGCAGTAACATAGACTAGTAACATATGCATGTTGTACTAGTCCAAGTTACTCACCACTATGACCAGCCTAAGCAATGCAACCAAACGCTCCTTACTCTGCCTTGTTATCTCCGCCAAAAAGCCAATGCATGGAGCGCAACTACGCATTGATCAGTCAAGAAATCAAAGTCAGCTTGCATGCGAGTTAATACGTGGCCCTACATGGTAGCTAAAACAGCATCTCTTAGTTGTGTGGATTAATTGTTGCGTTTAGAGACAAAAATCAGGGCTTTGATTGGAGGAATGACCGGTCAAGTTTCTCCTTCTCCTCCAATTTGCTTGCACCCTAGTCCCGCTGCACCTTCTAACGTGACTTATTACACCTAGATGGAGGGAGTCGTACGAGATATGGTGGCACACTGACTTAGGTCGAATACAAGTGCCCAAAATTGTGTGCATGTTATAATAAGGATTCACTTAAAACAGCATGTGAGCGAACAGAGGGATCAATTGGGCAGTGTTCCCGAGCAGTAGCGAGATGTGTGAGGTAAGATACACTGCTGGCACTTTTAATTTTTCTTATTAATTTGTTTGTTTCACCCTCTGACTGGTGGGACCCAACATACTACATGGAGAGAGGTAAGGTGACTAAGGCTGCATTATTTCTGCACCACTGTGGATAGTCTTACCACCAAAGCCACATGACATGATTATGATTTAAATCCCAATGACTCCCACACACACAAAAAACACGGCATGCTTGTCACACGAATGCAGGAATGTATAAAAGGTTATTTTCCCCTCATTGAACATAATGGGAGGGTTTGTGTAGCTGGTTAGCCTGTTTGCTCATCAAACTTGAGGTCTCGGGTTCGATAACTAAACTTGAGCATAATTCGTGCCAGGAGGATTCTTTGACTAGTAAAAATGGATGGATACGGAGCTATACGAACTCGTAGTGACCGTATAATCACCTCATCACGTATAAGCTTCAACCTTGGTGCTTGTTTTCTAGGGCTTGCACTCTTCACACTCTCTCCAGTATATATATACACACAAGAGCCTCAGCGCTTGTAGTTGCTCTCCTCACACTCTCTCACCCTCTCCAGATCTAAACAAGACTTTGTTGGCCTCTCTCTCTCCCCTCACTGCTGGTCTGCTTGTAGTTTCTCTCTTCACACTCTCTCACCCTCTCCAGATATAAACAAGACTTCATTGGCCTCTCTCTCTCCCCTCACTGTTGGTCAAAGAGCTGGCATGATCCGTCCGCCGGGAAGGGAAGGAGGCTTAACACTGTCGTCATCAGCGAGGGAGGGAATCCACTACTGGCGCAACTGTTCACTTTCACCCAGCGGCGGCGCGGGAGGGCCTCTGACCCCTTCTTCTTCGCCGCCGTACATAGTGTGGGTCAAACGTCCTCCGGTCGCCCACCGAACCACACCCCAAGAACCTTAAGGTATAATTTACTGATTCCACATGCATTGCTCTAGCTGCATGTGGGCTTTTTTCCGCTTCTGCACTCGAATCTAGGTGTTGGATCAAACATGAAAGTAGGGGGGAAGTTTGTATACCATGAATCTAGTACGTGGTTCAAAGAGGAAAGGAATGTGGGAAAGTAGTGGGAAAAGTTGTATAGCATGAATCTAGGACGTGGTTCAAAAAGGAAAGGAAAGGGGAAAGTAGTGGGGAAAGTCATATCACATGAATCTAAGATGTGGTTCAAAGAGAAAAGGAATGGGGAAAGTAGTGGGGAAAGTTGTATAGCATAAATCTAGGATGTGATTCATAAAGGAAAGGAAGTGGGGAAAGTACTAGTACAGACTGGCTATCAAGGACCTACGTTGGTCGAAAAGGGAAAACAATGACAAACGCAGTACGCACGTCTGTAACAAACTGATCTTTTGTTTTGGGGGACAAGGATGTAGAGTTTGAGCAGGACTAGATTTGCTGCGCTCACATAGGGAAAGGTGTCTAAAGATAACAAAACTGGGACCAACACAAATATGCTCCTTGGTTGCTTGTTCTTTGTTGCAACAGACTGTGCATCACCCCCGTACATCGGTAGATGCACATGGTGCTGGTGCATCCACTGTCTCGTGCAACTCTTTAGCTGTTGTTAATCTAAGGCCATGTTTGGTTAAAAACTCCGTAGTCCCTACCTGCTTGGTTCTATGGAGTAAACATGGACTAGAGGTTATTAAATGACATTCTAAAAGGCCATGTTACCCCTAGTAATGAACTAATAGAAACAAGGTGCGATGCGTGGTAGGGGCAACTTTTGGAAAAAGTCCCAAAAAGACTCTCCCTCGAGGTCTTCTTTCTTTAGTCCCAAATGCCCACTTTTAGTCCCTAAAAGTCCCTCGTGTTTGGTTTAGATGGGATTGACACCGAGTTCTTTAGTCCCTCCACCAAAATGTCCCTGTAAACAAGCTCCCTCCAATAATGCCGCTGGAGAATTGATGCAATGCCACAGTTAAAAGCAAATTACATGTTTAACGAATTTTATTGTTAATATAATCTCTCTGTTAATATTAACCAATGCCACCATTTGAGAAATGCTACTGTCTTGCTTTCTTTCCCAATTAGATAAGGTAGATGCTTATATTTGTTGGCTTCTGTGTCATCCACCGTTATGGACCACTAGTTGTTTCCTTTGTAAATAGGGTTATCTACTTCACCTCGTTGCCAGTGTGAACTTTTGTTGCACTACACAAAACACTTTTGTTTTAAGAGTGTTTTGTGCAGTTCAACCAAAGTGTCACACCGACAACGTTGCTTGATTGCTTGATCTTAGTGGAACTGCACAAGAGAAGATCTTATTTCCTATCCGTGTTGGCAAATTTGGTTCAGGTCTTCTTCTTGTGAGTTGTTTGAATTCCGCGTCATGAGAGGTCACTACTAGCCTTCTTTCACAAGATTCTGTAGTGTGCTTTGATATGTTGTGCTACTTTTACAGTAATGTTGCATGATTTTAGTGAGCTGCACAAATGGAGACAAGACTTCCAATCTGTATGTGCACCGCAATATCCCATTGAGGTAAGATAAGGATATTTCACAACTATTGGCCTGTATTTTGCCACTTTCATCAGAAAATTAATGTCATTGTTTAGTGCTATACTTGTGCAACCTAATTGACATGCCAAATCTTACATTGAAGGCAAAACTTGTTTGTTATTGAACCAAGTGATGAAGGGGAAGAACAAGCGGAAGCAAAACAAAAATCAACTCCTGGTGTTGTAATGAAGCACTGGAACTATGATGACACACGTAATGATATAGTTTTGCAACTTAATTTATTGCTATGGCTGGAACAAGCAATTTTTTTGCCACTGATTTGATGCCACTCTTAATGTAATACGTAATTATCTCTACTTGTGCAAACAGGGATCTTCTTTGAAGATACCTTATATTTTAGTGGAAATGCACATGAAGATGTTGGAAACATTAATCTAATCGAGGAGTATATAGTAAGCATGGCCACCATAGTAGATAGCAACAGATGGTTCTGGAGAAGTGCTTCATCTGTATGCTCTACACAATAAGCCTCCTGACATAGTTTGGTACTCGCCCACTGATTTCATCCATGTGATTGAGCTTTTTCATCTCTATTGGTGTTGGGCTACTATTTAGATACTGTCACAAAAAAGTTGTATTGTCCTTGAGAAGTGCTTCATCTATGTTGTTTTTGAGCAAACAGGGATGCTACCATTTAGTTATCCTCTTGTCTTTGCACAACAGGATCATCCTCCTCTGAAGAAGAATATGGAGTACGTGAAGTGACTAGTTCCGAATATGGAGCAGTTGAAGGATGGTTACATTACCCCCCACAAGACTAAACTAACTTCAGCTCAGAAGGACTGACAAATCTCCATTTTCTTGCTGTGATGCGCGAGTACAATGTTGTTCTAGGATTCTTTCCAGTGAGTTACATTTTTCTAAATGTGTGCTCTACATGGACCATGTAGGTGCCTGTTTCAACTATCAATTCATAGTACAGTTTGCTTTATACTAATCGCTTTTTTGTATTTGTGCAAACAGGGGTGCTCAGCTTGATTTCATGGGAACTGCACAAAATGTTCATGAATACATCGAATCATTCATTTCCACCACAAGAAAGGAGGTGCCGATAAGTTCAAGGCGTTGCAACATATAAGGGCAAAATCATACAAGCTACTCGCAAATTTGGTTGATTTTGGTGGAACTGCACAAAAAGAATAGTTGGTTTATTTAGCACGAGGTGCCATGTCAATGTACGAACTGATGGCAAACCCTGCCCATTCTACAATCGTAGGCATTTGATATTTTGGATTGGGAAAACCTTGTCAAATTTTGCTCATTGATTTTAGCAAGAAGACATGCATTTGATATTTTCGAATGTGACGCCCGTTGCCGTCAGCAGGGTCGACCATTTTTTCGTTATTCTTTAGTTGTGAAGTAAATATTGGCTCTGACATGTGAATCGCTGAGATGCATAATCATTGATTGTTTTGAATGTTCTCTATGAATTGCCAGGCATGTGTGTTTGATTGCAATGTACAGGAACGCTAAAAAGCTACTCAAACTCTTTGTACTCCTTTTGTTCCTTTTACTTCGCACATTGTGAAAGTGCATACTTTTTTCTATAAGATTGGTCAAAGTAGAGATACTTTGACTGCAGACAAAACTTGTATGCAGACTAGAAATGATCGGAGGGGGTAGATGTGAAACTGCTGGAAACGAGGTGATCACCCTAGGAATAATGCTAGTACGTATTGTTTTGCATGTTCATCCAATGCAGTGATACAAGAATTCGAACTAATCGAAATAAATTCATTCATACATGGTCGGATTTCATATAAACATGTCGGACTTCATTACATTTCATACATTCTTCAACTAAAAAGGGGTGCGTTGGAGGTATAATTAATTAACCGAAGCTACCCACCTGTGTCCGGCTGAGCCGGACAGAAGCTTTAGTGACTTAACTACAGGTGCAATTGCGTAACTGACATGTGGCCCAGATGCCTGTTGGGCCCACATGTCAGTCAGCCAACTGCACCAGCAGTTAAGTAGAAGGAGCGTCCTTCTCTAACATAGCTCTGTGACTCCACTTCGCTGCCAAGAACCTAACCGGCCGTCAGTGGTCAACCCGCCTAGCTTGTCATAGCGATTACGGCAACTAGGAGGCCAATGATCAGGATCCCCACATGACAAAAACCTTTCTTCTTGTCATTCTTATTCTTGAAGTTTGTGTGTTGCACAACCTTGTTCTTCCCATCAAACTTTGCTTTAACATCAAACTTTGCTTTACCATCAAACTTGCCCTTGTTCTTGAACTTGTGGGGCTGGAAGTTCTTCTTCTATACCATATTGGCACTAGATTCTCACTCAATTCCTCGAGCATGTGTGTACTTTGCTCTTGCCTTTTCTTCCACATCAAGAGTGCCAATGAGATCCACGAAGGAGGAAGCTTAGTGATGATACCTCCGGCAACAAACTTGTCCGGTAGCATACAATTGATGTGTTGGGGAACGCAGTAATTTCGAAAATTTTCCTACGCACACGCAAGATCATGGTGATGCACAGCAACGAGAGGGGAGAGTGTTGTCTACGTACCAACGCAGACCGACTGCGGAAGCGATCTCACAACGTAGAGGAAGTAGTCGTACGTCTTCTTCCCGATCCGACCGATCCAAGCACCGTTACTCCGGCACCTCCGAGTTCTTGGCACACGTTCAGCTCGATGACGTTCCTCGGGCTCCGATCCAGCAAAGCGTCGAGGAAGAGTTCCGTCAGCACGACGGCGTGGTGACGATCTTGATGTACTACCGACGCAGGGCTTCGCCTAAGCACTGTAACGGTATGATCGAGGTGGAATTTGGTGGCAGGGGGCACCGCACACGGCTAAGGAACGATCTCAAGGATCAACTTGTGTGTCTTGGGGTGTCCCCTGCCCCTGTATTTATATGTTGGAAGAGGGGGGGCTGGCCGGCCAAGAGGGAGAGGCGCAGGGGAGTCCTACTCCCACCGGGAGTAGGACTCCTCCCCCCCAATCCTAATCCAATTAGGACTCTCGGGGGGGAAAGAGAGAGAAGGGGGGCCGGCCCCTTGTCCTATTCCTAATAGGACTCTAGGGGGGCGCCGGCCAGCTAGTGGGCTTCCCTTTTCTCTTTTCCACTAAGGCCCAATAGGCCCATTTACCTCCCGGGGGGGTTCCGGTAACCCTCTCGGTATTCCGGTAAAATCCCGATTTCACCCGGAACGCTTCCGGTGTCCAAACATAGGCTTCCAATATATCAATCTTTACGTCTCGACCATTTCGAGACTCCTCGTCATGTCCGTAATCTCATCCGGGACTCCGAACAACCTTCGGTACATCAAAATGCATAAACTCATAATAACTGTCATCGTAACGTTAAGCGTGCGGACCCTACGGTTCGAGAACAATGTAGACATGACCGAGACACGTCTCCGGTCAATAACCAATAGCGGGACCTGGATGCCCATATTGGCTCCTACATATTCTACGAAGATCTTTTATCGGTCAGACCGCATAACAACATACGTTGTTCCCTTTGTCATCGGTATGTTACTTGCCCGAGATTCGATCGTCGGTATCCAATACCTAGTTCAATCTCGTTACCGGCAAGTCTCTTTACTCGTTCCGTAATACATCATGTCACAACTAACTATTTAGTTGCAGTGCTTGCAAGGCTTATGTGATGTGTATTACCGAGAGGGCCCAGAGATACCTCTCCGACAATCGGAGTGACAAACCCTAATCTCGAAATACGCCAACCCAACATCTGCCATTGGAGACACCTGTAGTACTCCTTTATAATCACCCAGTTACGTTGTGACGTTTGGTAGTACCCAAAGTGTTCCTCCGGTAAACGGGAGTTGCATAATCTCATAGTTATAGGAACATGTATAAGTCATGAAGATAGCAATAGCAACATACTAAACGATCGGGTGCTAAGCTAATGGAATGGGTCATGTCAATCAGATCATTCAACTAATGATGTGACCTCGTTAATCAAATAACAACTCTTTGTTCATGGTCAGGAAACATAACCATCTTTGATTAACGAGCTAGTCTAGTAGAGGCATACTAGTGACACTCTGTTGGTCTATGTATTCACACATGTATTATGTTTCCGGTTAATACAATTCTAGCATGAATAATAAACATTTATCATGATTCAAGGAAATAAATAATAACTTTATTATTGCCTCTAGGGCATATTTCCTTCAGTCTCCCACTTGCACTAGAGTCAATAATCTAGATTACACTGTAATGATTCTAACACCCATGGAGCCTTGGTGCTGATCATGTTTTGCTCGTGGAAGAGGCTTAGTCAACGGGTCTGCAACATTCAGATCCGTATGTATCTTGCAAATCTCTATGTCTCCCACCTGGACTAAATCCCGGATGGAGTTGAAGCGTCTTTTGATGTGCTTGGTTCTTTTGTGAAATCTGGATTCCTTTGCCAAGGCAACTGCACCAGTATTGTCACAGAAGATTTTCATTGGACCCGATGCACTAGGTATGACACCTAGATCGGATATGAACTCCTTCATCCAGACTCCTTCGTTTGCTGCTTCCGAAGCAGCTATGTACTCCGCTTCACATGTAGATCCCGCTACGACGCTTTGTTTAGAACTGCACCAACTGACAGCTCCACCGTTTAAAGTAAACACGTATCCGGTTTGCGATTTAGAATCGTCCGGATCAGTGTCAAAGCTTGCATCAACGTAACCTCTTACGGTGAGCTCTTTGTCACCTCCATATACGAGAAACATATCCTTAGTCCTTTTCAGGTATTTCAGGATGTTCTTGACCGCTGTCCAGTGATCCACCCCTGGATTACTTTGGTACCTCCCTGCTAAACTTATGGCAAGGCACACATCAGGTCTGGTACACAGCATTGCATACATGATAGAGCCTATGGCTGAAGCATAGGGAACATCTTTCATATTCTTTCTATCTTCTGCAGTGGTCGGGCATTGAGTCTGGCTCAACTTCACACCTTGCAATACAGGCAAGAACCCTTTCTTTGCTTGATCCATTTTGAACTTCTTCAAAATCTTGTCAAGGTATGTGCTTTGTGAAAGTCCAATTAAGCGTTTCGATCTATCTCTATAGATTTTTATGCCTAATATGTAAGCAGCTTCCCCAAGGTCTTTCATCGAAAAACTTTTATTCAAGTATCCCTTTATGCTATCCAGAAATTCTATATCATTTCCAATGAGTAATATGTCATCTACATATAATATCAGAAATGCTACAGAGCTCCCACTCACTTTCTTGTAAATACAGGCTTCTCCAAAAGTCTGTATAAACCCAAATGCTTTGATCACACTATCAAAGCGTTTATTCCAACTCCGAGATGCTTGCACCAGTCCATAGATGGATCGCTGGAGTTTGCACACTTTGTTAGCTCCCTTTGGATCGACAAAACCTTCTGGTTGCATCATATACAACTCTTCTTCCAGAAATCCATTCAGGAATGCGGTTTTTACATCCATTTGCCAAATTTCATAATCATAAAATGCGGCAATTGCTAACATGATTCTGACAGACTTAAGCATCGCTACGGGTGAGAAAGTCTCATCGTAGTCAACTCCTTGAACTTGTCGAAAACCTTTCGCGACAAGTCGAGCTTTGTAGACAGTAACATTACCATCAGCGTCAGTCTTTTTCTTAAAGATCCATTTATTCTCAATTGCTTGCCGATCATCGGGCAAGTCAACCAAAGTCCATACTTTGTTCTCATACATGGATCCCATCTCAGATTTCATGGCTTCAAGCCACCTTGCGGAATCTGGGCTCACCATCGCTTCTTCATAGTTCGTAGGTTCATCATGATCTAGTAGCATGACTTCCATAACAGGATTACCGTACCACTCTGGTGCGGATCTTGCTCTGGTTGTTCTACGAGGTACAGTAGTATCTTGATCTAAAGTTTCATGATCATCATCATTAACTTCCTCTCTTATTGGTGTAGTTCTCACAGAAACAGTTTTCTGTGATGTACTATTTCCCAATAATGGAGTAGGTATATTTACCTCGTCAAGTTCTACTTTCCTCCCACTCACTTCTTTCGAGAGAAACTCCTTCTCAAGAAAGTTTCCGAATTTGGCAACAAAAGTCTTGCCTTCGGATCTGTGATAGAAGGTGTATCCAATAGTTTCCTTTGGATATCCTATGAAGACACACTTCTCCGATTTGGGTTCGAGCTTATCAGGTTGAAGCTTTTTCACATAAGCATCGCAGCCCCAAACTTTAAGAAACGACAACTTTGGTTTCTTGCCAAACCATAGTTCATAAGGCGTCGTCTCAACGGATTTAGATGGTGCCCTATTTAACGTGAATGCGGCCGTCTCTAAAGCATAACCCCAAAATGATAGCGGTAAATCAGTAAGAGACATCATAGATCGCACCATATCTAGTAAAGTACGATTACGACGTTCGGACACACCATTACGTTGTGGTGTTCCGGGTGGCGTGAGTTGCGAAACTATTCCACAATTTTTCAAATGTACACCAAACTCGTAACTCAAATATTCTCCTCCACGATCAGATCGTAGGAACTTTATTTTCTTGTTACGATGATTTTCAACTTCACTCTGAAATTCCTTGAACTTTTCAAATGTTTCAGACTTATGTTTCATTAAGTAGATATACCCATATCTGCTTAAATCATCTGTGAAGGTGAGAAAATAACGATATCCGCCACGAGCCTCAATATTCATCGGACCACATACATCGGTATGTATGATTTCCAATAAATCTGCTGCTCTCTCCATAGTGCCGGAGAACGGTGTTTTAGTCATCTTGCCCATGAGGCACGGTTCGCAAACACCAAGTGATTCATAATCAAGTGGTTCCAAAAGCCCATCAGTATGGAGTTTCTTCATGCGCTTTACACCGATATGACCTAAACGGCAGTGCCACAAATAAGTTGCACTATCATTATCAACTCTGCATCTTTTGGCTTCAACATTATGAATATGTGTATTACTACTATCGAGATTTAATAAGAATAGACCACTTTTCAAGGGTGCATGACCATAAAAGATATTACTCATATAAATAGAACAACCATTATTCTCTGATTTAAATGAATAACCGTCTCGCATCAAACAAGATCCAGATATAATGTTCATGCTCAACGCTGGCACCAAATAACAATTATTTAGGTCTAATATTAATCCCGAAGGTAGATGTAGAGGTAGCGTGCCGACCGCGATCACATCGACTTTGGAACCGTTTCCCACGCGCATCGTCACCTCGTCCTTTGCTAGTGTCCGCTTATTCTGTAGTCCCTGTTTCGAGTTGCAAATATTAGCAACAGAACCAGTATCAAATACCCAGGTGCTACTGCGAGCATTAGTAAGGTACACATCAATAACATGTATATCACATATACCTTTGTTCACCTTGCCATCCTTCTTATCCGCCAAATACTTGGGGCAGTTCCGCTTCCAGTGACCAGTCTGCTTGCAGTAGAAGCACTCAGTTTCAGGCTTAGGTCCAGGCTTGGGTTTCTTCTCTTGAGCAGCAACTTGCTTGCCGTTCTTCTTGAAGTTCCCTTTCTTCTTCCCTTTGCCCTTTTTCTTGAAACTAGTGGTTTTGTTAACCATCAACACTTGATGCTCCTTTTTGATTTCTACCTCCGCGGCTTTCAGCATAGCGAAGAGCTCGGGAATAGTCTTGTTCATCCCTTGCATATTATAGTTCATCACAAAGCTCTTGTAGCTTGGTGGCAGTGATTGGAGAATTCTGTCAATGACGCAATCATCCGGAAGTGTAACTCCCAATTGAATCAAGTGATTATTATACCCAGACATTTTGAGTATATGCTCACTGACAGAACTATTCTCCTCCATCTTGCAGCTATAGAACTTATTGGAGACTTCATATCTCTCAATCCGGGCATTTGCTTGAAATATTAACTTCAACTCCTGGAACATCTCATATGCTCCATGACGTTCAAAACGTCGTTGAAGTCCCGGTTCTAAGCCGTAAAGCATGGCACACTGAACTATTGAGTAGTCATCAGCTTTGCTCTGCCAGACGTTCATAACTTCTGGCGTTGCTCTTGCAGCAGGCCTGGCACTTAGCGGTGCTTCCAGGACGTAATTCTTCTGTGCAGCAATGAGGATAATCCTCAGGTTACGGACCCAGTCCGTGTAATTGCTACCATCATCTTTCAACTTAGCTTTCTCAAGGAACGCATTAAAATTCAACGGAACAACAGCACGAGCCATCTATCTACAACATAAACAAGCAAGATACTCTAAGTGATCACGTGATAAGCAAGATACTAAGTTCATGATAATTTTTAAGTTCAGTTAATTTACTTAAGAACTCCCACTTAGATAGACATCCCTCTAATCCTCTAAGTGATCACGTGATCCAAATCAACTAAACCATAACCGATCATCACGTGAGATGGAGTAGTTTTCAATGGTGAACATCAATATGTTGATCATATCTACTATATGATTCACGCTTGACCTTTCGGTCTCCGTGTTCCGAGGTCATATCTTATATGCATAGCTCGTCAAGTATAACCTGAGTATTCCGCGTGTGCAACTGTTTTGCACCCGTTGTATTTGAACGTAGAGCCTATCACACCCGATCATCACGTGGTGTCTCAGCACGAAGAACTTTTGCAACGGTGCATACTCAGGGAGAACACTCCTTGATAATTTAGTGAGAGATCATCTTATAATGCTACCGTCAATCAAAGCAAGATAAGATGCATAAAAGGATAAACATCACATGCAATCAATATAAGTGATATGATATGGCCATCATCATCTTGTGCTTTGTGATCTCCATCTCCGAAGCATCGTCATGATCACCATCGTCACCAGCGTGCCACCTTGATCTCCATCGTAGCAACGTTGTCGTCTCGCCAATCTTATGCTTCCACGACTATCACTACCGTTTAGTAATAAACTAAAGCATTACATCGCGATTGCATTGCATACAATAAAGCGACAACCATATGGCTCCTGCCAGTTGCCGATAACTCGGTTACAAAACATGATCATCTCATACAATAAAATCAGCATCATGCCTTGACCATATCACATCACAACATGCCCTGCAAAAACAAGTTAGACGTCTTCTACTTTGTTGTTGCAAGTTTTACGTGGCTGCTACGGGCTTAAGTAAGAACACATCTCACCTACGCATCAAAACCACAACGATAGTTCGTCAAATAGACTCCGTTTTAACCTTCTCAAGGACCGGGCGTAGTCATACTTGGTTCAACTAAAGTTGGAGAGATAGTCTTCCGCAAGCCATCTATGTGCAAAGAACGTCGAGGGAACCGGTCTCGCATAAGAGTATGCGTAAGGTTGGTCCGGATCATCTCAACCAACAATACCGCCGAACCAAAGTATGACATGCTGGTAGGCAGTATGACTTGTATCGCCCACAACTCACTTGTGTTCTACTCGTGCATATAACATCAAACCATAAAACCTAGGCTCGGATGCCACTGTTGGGGAACGCAGTAATTTCGAAAATTTTCCTACGCACACGCAAGATCATGGTGATGCACAGCAACGAGAGGGGAGAGTGTTGTCTACGTACCAACGCAGACCGACTGCGGAAGCGATCTCACAACGTAGAGGAAGTAGTCGTACGTCTTCTTCCCGATCCGACCGATCCAAGCACCGTTACTCCGGCACCTCCGAGTTCTTGGCACACGTTCAGCTCGATGACGTTCCTCGGGCTCCGATCCAGCAAAGCGTCGAGGAAGAGTTCCGTCAGCACGACGGCGTGGTGACGATCTTGATGTACTACCGACGCAGGGCTTCGCCTAAGCACTGTAACGGTATGATCGAGGTGGAATTTGGTGGCAGGGGGCACCGCACACGGCTAAGGAACGATCTCAAGGATCAACTTGTGTGTCTTGGGGTGTCCCCTGCCCCTGTATTTATATGTTGGAAGAGGGGGGGCTGGCCGGCCAAGAGGGAGAGGCGCAGGGGAGTCCTACTCCCACCGGGAGTAGGACTCCTCCCCCCCAATCCTAATCCAATTAGGACTCTCGGGGGGGAAAGAGAGAGAAGGGGGGCCGGCCCCTTGTCCTATTCCTAATAGGACTCTAGGGGGGCGCCGGCCAGCTAGTGGGCTTCCCTTTTCTCTTTTCCACTAAGGCCCAATAGGCCCATTTACCTCCCGGGGGGGTTCCGGTAACCCTCTCGGTATTCCGGTAAAATCCCGATTTCACCCGGAACGCTTCCGGTGTCCAAACATAGGCTTCCAATATATCAATCTTTACGTCTCGACCATTTCGAGACTCCTCGTCATGTCCGTAATCTCATCCGGGACTCCGAACAACCTTCGGTACATCAAAATGCATAAACTCATAATAACTGTCATCGTAACGTTAAGCGTGCGGACCCTACGGTTCGAGAACAATGTAGACATGACCGAGACACGTCTCCGGTCAATAACCAATAGCGGGACCTGGATGCCCATATTGGCTCCTACATATTCTACGAAGATCTTTTATCGGTCAGACCGCATAACAACATACGTTGTTCCCTTTGTCATCGGTATGTTACTTGCCCGAGATTCGATCGTCGGTATCCAATACCTAGTTCAATCTCGTTACCGGCAAGTCTCTTTACTCGTTCCGTAATACATCATGTCACAACTAACTATTTAGTTGCAGTGCTTGCAAGGCTTATGTGATGTGTATTACCGAGAGGGCCCAGAGATACCTCTCCGACAATCGGAGTGACAAACCCTAATCTCGAAATACGCCAACCCAACATCTGCCATTGGAGACACCTGTAGTACTCCTTTATAATCACCCAGTTACGTTGTGACGTTTGGTAGTACCCAAAGTGTTCCTCCGGTAAACGGGAGTTGCATAATCTCATAGTTATAGGAACATGTATAAGTCATGAAGATAGCAATAGCAACATACTAAACGATCGGGTGCTAAGCTAATGGAATGGGTCATGTCAATCAGATCATTCAACTAATGATGTGACCTCGTTAATCAAATAACAACTCTTTGTTCATGGTCAGGAAACATAACCATCTTTGATTAACGAGCTAGTCTAGTAGAGGCATACTAGTGACACTCTGTTGGTCTATGTATTCACACATGTATTATGTTTCCGGTTAATACAATTCTAGCATGAATAATAAACATTTATCATGATTCAAGGAAATAAATAATAACTTTATTATTGCCTCTAGGGCATATTTCCTTCATGATGTGCTCAAGTTCTCTAGCAAATGACTGTATCTCATGAGCTTGCTCAACCACGGAGCGCTCTTCAATCATCCTGTAATCATAAAATTGCTCCATGATGTACAACTCAGTGCCAGCAACCCGAGGGTAGCAGCAGTGGCCTTACTTGGACCCAAGCGGCGGCGACCTACCATGTTCTACTCTTCCTCGTTTTCTGTGTGGTGCGACCTCATTTGCAGCGGGGCAGGGCCCCTGCAGAGTTGGCGATGTCCTTTGTCTCGTTGCCGGGGGGCGGCGCCTCAGCAAAGAGCGGGGGAAATCCTCCCCCTCGTTGCCGGCAGGGTGGGGCCTCGGTGCAGCCGGCGGTGTCCTCTGCCTCGCTGTTGGCACCGCGGGGCCTCGGCGGAGCAGGGCCTCGTCGACGCCAGCGGAGCGGGGACTTGTCGATGCCAGCATTGTCCTCTGCCTCGTCCTCGGTCTCGCCAAACAGTGCCTTGCCCGCTTCATCGCCCTCTTTGCAGGCGGCCGCAGCCTCCGCCACCCACATGCGGTACCGCTAGCGCTCGAGGCGGCCCTCGCTGGTGGAGCGGTACGAGTCAAGCAGCGCCTCCTGCTCCGCCCGCTCCGCGGAGATCTGCTCCTCTGCCTGCAGGTGCTCCTGGAGGACATGGTGGTTGTAGGCAGCGTCGGCCTGCGCCTCTCGGAACTGCTCCTCACGCTTCTGCCTCCCGTGTCCATATATTGGGCACGGGCCTCGCTGATGGTCATGGTGCAATGCACCAGCGAGGATGGCACGGTGGAGGGGGTTAGCGCCGGATCGTTGACTACCATGTTCTCCATTGGGACGTGATCATCCTCCAGTTGCCTTTCGGCCAGCTAGTCGGCAGCAATGGCTGCCATCTCCTTATGGTCCGTCGTCCGCCCGTCTCGAAGAGCGCTGGAGCGCGAGGAAGCCATGGTGGGCATTAGTGGTGTGGACAGGAGAATAGGAATGGATGCAGATGACTGCGACTATGGCCGGCGCAGCAGCTTATATAGCAATTGTGGGCAACAGAGGGACTGGCGTGTGGTGCCAAAGTAGCCACCTTGACAACCGCATATCATTAATGTGGGCGGTAGAAGGATGGACAGACGGCACTTGTGTCATTTGAAGGCGGAGCAATCGCATGCACCGGGAAGCGGGGCGGGGGGCACGCGCGGGTGATGGAGGTGGTCTGGGTGGGCCAGGGCAGTCAGACTCGTGCTTGACAGTGGGCCGGTCCAGCAGCCGGACATGCTGGCTCGCCAGCTATCTCGCCGAGTTGAGCGACGACAATCAGACGATGGATGTAGCTTCCAACCAAGAGTCGGCGCCAATGTCCAAGCCGATTCATGCCGTGTTCACCATAGAGCAGGTGCCGTCGCCACTGGCGGAAGAGCTACCAGCCCAGGAGGACATGTGCTCCAACCTCCATCTCCTCAACGAGCACAGGTGAACAAGCGAACGACAATGCCGTCGCGCACATGTGTTCGTATGATCCTGGCTGCCCGAATGAGCAGCGGGCGCTGTATCAGACCATCCATAGGCCCCGCGAGGCCCTCTACGTCGTAATTCGAGTTGTTGCGTTCGCTGTGGCGCTGCCATCTCGCGTTGTCAACATGGTCAATGGACATGAGGATGAGGAGATGACTTTACTTGGAGAGGATGACAGTGGGGACCCACTAGGGCCATAGCCGCATGTACGCAAGTGCCTCCTTATGCGTATATAACACTATATGTTTTTGCTTCCTCCTGGTTTCCTGACATCACAGTCCCACACCATTGTCAACCTATGTAGTTAATAAATGAGAGAATTGCACAAGAAGCGGCCGACAGCTGGGACCAAGCAGCTTGAGCAGTATTTGTGTTTTTGAGGTGTGAGCACTGCAGAGTTTTTCTTGAGCGATGTTTAGGCCAGATATTAGTTTTTCTCCTCTGAAAACAACGAAAACATCACTGCAGCTATTAACTGGGCGGGCTATGGCCCCTCTAGCCCAGGCCAGATATCCAGCTCAGATCTTAATTTTTTTCAAGCTGAAAATGTCTAGCCCAGCTATACATTCTTTAGGAATACCCAGGCAAGGTCAAGTTGTTATTCTCCGCCCCGGTGGGCTGCAAATCTTTCCTAGGAGGGATGCATTAGGCTTAACAATAAAATGGGCTTTAAGAAATAATAAATGGGATGTAATTATAAAAACTGGGCAGTTGTCGATGTCAAAACTGGCGGATCTCGGGTAGGGGGTCCCGAACTGTGCGTCTAAGGCGGATGGTCACAGGTGGCAGGAGACACAATGTTTACCCAGGTTCGGGCCCTCTCGGTGGAGGTAATACCTACGTCCTGCTTGATTGATCTTGATAATATGAGTATTACAAGAGTTGATCTACCACGAGATCGTAGAGGCTAAACCCTAGAAGCTAGCCTATGATTATGATTGTCGTTGCCCTACGGACTAAACCCTCCAGTTTATATAGACACTGGAGGGGGCCAGGGTTACACAGAGTCGGTTACAAGGGAGGAGATCTACATATCCGAACTGCCAAGCTTGCCTTCCACGCAAAGGAGAGTCCCACCCGGACACGAGACGAAGTCTTCAATCTTCATAGTCCAACAGTCCGGCCGAAGGATATAGTCCGATTGTCCGAGGACCCCCTAATCCAGGACTCCCTCAGTAGCCCCTGAACCTGGCTTCAATGACGATGAGTCCGGCACGCAGATTGTCTTCGGCATTGAAAGCTGGGTTCCTCCTCCAAATACTTGATACGTCTCCAATGTATCTATAATTTTTGATTGCGCCATGCTGTATTATCTACTGTTTTGGACATTATTGGGCTTTATTATCCACTTTTATATTATTTTTGGGACTAACCTATTAACCAGAGGTGCAGCCCAGAATTGATGTTTTTTGCCTATTTTAGGGTTTCGAAGAAAAGGAATATCAAACGGAGTCCGAACAGAATGAAACCTTCGGGAACGTGATTTTCTCAACGAAAGAAAAGAGGAGGCCATGAGGTAGGGGGCACGCCTACCCCCTGGCACGCCCTCCACCCTCGTGGCCCCCCTATTGCTCCACCGATGTACTCCTTCCTCCTATATATCCACGTACCCCCAAATGATCATATACGGAGCCAAAACCCTAATTCCACCACCGTAACTTTCTGTGTCCACGAGATCTCATCTTGGGCCCTGTTTTGGAGCTCCGCCGGAGGGGGCATCGATCACGGAGGGCTTCTACATCAACACCATAGCCTCTCCGAAGAAGTGTGAGTAGTTTACCTCAGACCTACGGGTCCATAGTTAGTAGCTAGATGACTTCTTCTCTCTTTTTGGATCTCAATACAATGTTCTCCCCCTCTCTTGTGGAGATCTATTCGATGTAATCTTCTTTTTGCGGTGTGTTTGTTGAGACCAATGAATTGTGGGTTTATGATCAAGTCTATCTATGAATAATATTTGAATCCTCTCTGAATTCTTTTATGTATGATTGGTTATCATTGCAAGTCTCTTCGAATTATCAGTTTGGTTTGGCCTACTAGATTGATATTTCATGCAATGGGAGAAGTGCTTAGCTTTGGGTTAAATCTTGCGGTGTCCTTTCCTAGTGACAGTAGGGGCAGCAAGGCACGTATTGTATTGTTGCCATCGAGGATAACAAGATGGGGTTTTCATCATATTGCATGAGTCTATCCCTCTACATCATGTCATCTTGCTTAAGGCGTTACTCTATTTTTAACTTAATACTCTAGATGCATGCTGGATAGCGGTCGATGAGTGGAGTAATAGTAGTAGATGCAGGCAGGAGTCGGTCTACTTGTCTCGGACGTGATGCCTATATACATGATCATACCTAGATATTCTCATAACTATGCTCAATTCTGTCAATTGCTCCACAGTAACTTGTTCACCCACCATAGAATACTTATGCTCTCGAGAGAAGCCACTAGTGAAACCTATGGCCCCCGGGTCTATCTTTATCATATTGATCTCCTACTGCTTAGTTATTTCCTTTGCTATTTACTTTGCCTTTATTTTACTTTGCATCTTTATCACAAAAATACCAAAAAAAATATCTTTATCATATCTATCAGATCTCACTCTCGTAAGTGGCCTTATAGGGATTGACAACCCCTATTTGCGTTGGTTGCGAGGATTTATTTGTTTTGTGCAGGTACGAGGGACTCGCGCGTAGCCTCCTACTGGATTGATACCTTGGTTCCCAAAAACTGAGGGAAATACTTACGCTACTTTGCTGCATCATCCCTTCCTCTTTGGGGAAAATAGTTTTGGCTAAAGATTTGATGGATTATGCAACAAGGAGTGGCAAGAGCCTAAGCTTGGGGATACCAATGGCACCCCCAATATAATCTAAGGACACCTAAAAGCCAAAGCTTGGGGATGCCCCAGAAGGCATCCCCTCTTTCGTCTACTGCTATCGGTAACTTTACTTGGAGCTATATTTTATTCGCCACATGATATGTATTTTTCTTGGAGCGTTTTGTATGATTTGAGTCTTTTGCTTGTTAGTTTACCACAATCATCCTTTCTGTACACACCTTTTGAGAGAGCAATACATGATTTGGAATTTTTTAGAATACTCTATGTGCTTCGCTTATATCTTTTGAGTTATATAATTTTGCTCTAGTACTTCACTTATATCTTTTCGACCACGGTGGTGGATTTGTTTTATAGAAACTATTGATCTCTCATGCTTCACTTAGATTATTTTGAGAGTCTTAAATAGAATAGTAATTTGCTTAAAATCCTAATATGCTTGGTACACAAGATTAATAATAAAACTTTCTTATGAGTGTGTTGAATACTATGAGAAGTTCGATGCTTGATAATTGTTTTGAGATATGAAGATGGTGATATTAAAGTTGTGCTAGTTGAGTAGTTATGAATTTGAAGAATACTTGTGTTAAAGTTTTTGATTCCCGTATTATGCACGTATGGTGAACCGTTATGTGATGAAGTCGGAGCATGATTTATTTATTGATTGTCTTCCTTATGAGTGGCGGTCGAGGATGAGCGATGGTCTTTTCCTACCAACCTACCCCCCTAGGAGCATGCGCATAATACTTTGCTTTGATAACTTGTAGATTTTTGCAATAAGTATATGAGTTCTTTATGAGTAATGTTGAGTCCATGGATTATACGCACTCTCACCCTTCCACCTTTGCTAGCCTCTCTAATACCACGCACCTTTCGCCGGTATCATACACCCACCATATACCTTCCTCAAAATAGCCACCATACCCACCTATTATGGCATTTCCATAGCCATTCCGAGATATATTGCCATGCAACTTTCCACCGTTCCGTTTATTATGACACACTCCATCATTGTCATATTGCTTAGCATGATCATGTAGTTGACATCATATTTGTGGCAAAGCCACCATTCATAATTCTTTCATACGTGTCACTCTTGATTCATTGCATATCCCGATACACCGCCGGAGGCATTCATATAGAGTCATATTTTGTTCTAAGTATCGAGTTGTAATTGTTGAGTTGTAAGAAAAATAAAAGTGTGATGATCATCATTATTAGAGCATTGTCGCAGTGAGAAAAGGATGATGGGGACTATGATTCCCCCACAAGTCGGGATGAGACTCCAGACAATAAAAAAGAAAGAAAAACAATAAAAGAGACCATAAAAAAGAGAAAAGGCCCAAATAAAAAAAATAAAAATAGAGAAGGGACAATGCTACTATCCTTTTACCCCACTAGTGCTTCAAAGTAGCACCATGATCTTCATAGTAGAGAGTCTCTCATGTTATCACTTTCATATATTAGTGGGAATTTTTCATTATAGAACTTGGCTTGTATATTCCAATGATGGGCTTCCTCAAAATGCCCTAGGTCTTCATGAGCAAGCAAGTTGGATGCACACCCACTTAGTTTCTTTTTGAGCTTTCATATACTTATAGCTCCAGTGCATCCGTTGCATGGCAATCCCTACTCACTCACATTGATATCTATTGATGGGCATCTCCATAGCCCGTTGATACGCCTAGTTGATGTGAGGCTATCTTTTCCCTTTTTGTCTTCTCCACAACCACCACTCTATTCCACCTATAGTGCTATGTCCATGGCTCACGCTCATGTATTGCGTGGAAATTGAAAAAGTTTTGAGAATGTCAAAAGTATGAAACAATTGCTTGGCTTGTCATCGGGGTTGTGCATGATTTAAATATTTCTTGTGGTGAAGATGGAGCATAGCCAGACTATATGATTTTGTAGGGATAACTTTCTTTAGCCATGTTATTTTGAGAAGACATAATTGCTTAGTTAGTATGCTTGAAGTATTATTATTTTCATGTCAATATGAACTTTTGTCTTTAATCTTTCGGATCTGAATATTCATACCACAATTAAGAAGAATTACATTAAAATTATGCCAAGTAGTACTCCGCATCAAAAATTCTGTTTTTATCATTTATCTACTCAAGGACGAGCAGGAATTAAGCTTGGGGATGCTTGATACGTCTCCAACGTATCTATAATTTTTGATTGCTCCATTCTATATTCTTTACTGTTTTGGACATTATTGGGCTTTATTATCCACTTTTATATTATTTTTGGGACTAACCTATTAACCGGAGGCCCAGCCGAGAATTACTGTTTTTGCCTATTTTAGGGTTTTGAAGAAAAGGAATATCAAACGGAGTCCAAACGGAATGAAACCTTCAGGAATGTGATTTTCTCAACGAACAAGACCCGGGAGACTTGGACCCTACATCAAGAAAGAAAAGAGGAGGCCATGAGGTGGGGGCGCGCCTACCCCCCCCCCCCCCAGGCGCACCCTCCACCGTCGTGGGCCCCCTGTTGCTCCACTGACGCACTCCTTCCTCCTATATATATCCACGTACCCCCAAATGATCAGATACGGAGCCAAAACTCTAATTCCACTATCGTAACTTTCTGTATCCACGAGATCCCATCTTGGGGCATTTTTCGGAGCTCCGCCGGAGGGGGCATCAATCACGGAGGGCTTCTACATCAACACCATAGCCTCTCCGATGAAGTGTGAGTAGTTTACCTCAGACCTATGGGTCCATAGTTATTAGCTAGAGGCTTCTTCTTTCTTTTTGGATCTCAATACAATGTTCTCCCCTCTCTTGTGGAGAACTATTCGATGTAATCTTCTTTTTGCGGTGTGTTTGTTGAGACTGATGAATTGTGAGTTTATGATTAAGTCTATCTATGAATAATATTTGAATCTTCTCTGAATTCTTTTATGTATGATTGGTTATCTTTGCAAGTCTCTTCGAATTATTAGTTTGGTTTGGCCTACTAGATTGATATTTCTTGCAATGGGAGAAGTGCTTACCTTTGTGTTCAATCTTGCGGTGTCCTTTCCCGGTGATAGTAGGGGCAGCAAGGCACATATTGTATTGTTGCCATCGAGGATAACAAGATGGGTTTTTCATCATATTGCATGAATCTATCCCTCTACATCATGTCATCTTGCTTAAGGCATTACTCTGCTTTTAACTTAATTCTCTAGATGCATGCTGGATAGCGGTCGATGAGTGGAGTAATAGTAGTAGATGTAGGCAGGAGTCGGTGTACTTGTCTCGGACGTGATGCCTATATACATGATCCTATCTAGATATTCTCATAACTATGCTCAATTCTGTTAATTTCTCAACAGTAATTTGTTCACCCACCATAGAATACTTATGCTCTCGAGAGAAGCCACTAGTGAAACCTATGGCCCCGGGGTCTATCTTTATCATATTGATCTCCTACTACTTATTTATTTCCTTTGCTATTTACTTTGCCTTTATTTTACTTTGCATCTTTATCTCAAAAATATCAAAAATATTATCTTTATCATATGTATCAGATCTCACTCTCGTAAGTGGCCTTATAGGGATTGACAACCCCTAGTTGCGTTGGTTGCGAGGAGTTATTTGTTTTGTGCAGGTATGAGGGACTCGCGTGTAGCCTCCTACTGGATTGATACCTTGGTTCTCAAAAACTGAGGGACATACTTACGCTACTTTGCTGCATCATCCCTTCCTCTTCGGGGAGAACCAACGCAGTGCTCAAGATGTAGCAATACTCCACAAAAGATTTTTGAACACAAGGATCGTGTCCGTCTCTGCAAAACAAATTCCACGTACCACCGTAGAGAGTATAATATTTCCACAAATCTAATCTGCTGACAAATTTTCGTAACGTGACATCACACCATGGCCCGGTCATTATTCGAACCGTTTTTCTCAACCAGCTACTACACATATTGTGAGCAGTTTTCGTTGCACGTCTTGTCGAAGCAGAGATCGTGTCCCCTTATCACGGGATTCTCATCAATACGGGTGTTGGTAAACCAACCGCGCCATCAATTACGGCGCTTGGGGAATAAGCGAGTTTACAGGCAAGCGGGGAGGCACATAGTTTCTTCCGCCCTGATAAAGGGACAAGGACTCCTCCTTTTCACCGACACCTTCTTCTTCCCTGCCCATCCATTCTTGCGCACTTGAGCTCCAGTGCCCAAGTTCGCATTTTCTCCGTAAAACCACTCCAAACATGTCTGAAGCAGGAGGCAAGTGGATGGTATCCTCCGTTATGGAGGAGAACATTACGAAGCTCCGGGAAGCCAGATACCTGACCGCAGACATCGTGCACCGGCTCCCAAACGAGGGGTAGATCGTCCCTACCCCCGAATCCCATGAAATGGTTGTATTCCTTACCCATTTTGTCCGCGGGCTGGGATTTCCCATCCACCCATTTGTACGCGGGCTCATGTTCTACTACGGGCTGGACTTCCATCATCTAGCCGCCAATTTCATCCTCAACATCTTGGCGTTTATTATCGTGTGCGAGGCCTTCCTCCGCATCAAGACCCACTTCGGTCTGTGGCTGAAGACCTTCAATGTTAAACCGAAGGTGGTGGTCGGCTAGCAAGCGGAGTGCGGAGGCGCTATGGTGGGAAAATGCCCAATGTCACCTGGCTCGAAGGATCCTATGTGGAGACAGTGAAGGGGTGGCAATCAGAGTGGTTCTATATCACCGAGCCGCGTGACACCAACTGGGTAGCGACCCCCGAATTTCGATCCGGCATCCCCACGTGGCTCGCCTCCTGGAAAGAGAAGGGCCTCTCTTGGGGTTCATCGGTGGAGCTGACCGGACTCCAGAACTATGTTAAAAACATGATAAGCAAGAAAATCAAGCTTGTCAACATGATCCACGTCATGCTCTTCTGCTGGATCCTCCCGTGTCAAAGACGGTCATTCAATATGTGGGAGTTCGACCCTATCAAGCACCAGACGCTGCGAGAGCTCTTCGACACGACACACCAGGACATCTGGAGGGTGTTTTTCAAGTCCGCCGAGGTACCTCGTCCCCTTACCGAGGATCGCGGACTCAGCGCAAAGTGGCCTGCCAATCCGGTAAGCTTCTTATATCTCATAAGATGTTTCTTTCCCTAGTATAATCATGTGGGGGATCTAAGCCTCCACGCCATTTAACAGGAATGGGTCATGACAGCGGAGCTGATCGATTGTCCGACCCCACTACCTGAGGATCTAGTAAGTGCTCTCATAACGGAGATGCTGGTTCCGGCGCCCTATGAGGCACCGGAGAAGAAGGCCCAGAAGAAAGCCACGGGGACCAGGAACGGTCTCTGGCGCAAGGTCGTATCGAAATCATTGTCCGATAACACCGAGGCGCCCTCCTCCCACGAAAACGAGGAGGAGGAAGGGGAAATTTCTCCCCCAGCCGAGGGAGACAAGAAAAGGAAGGCCGCCCTATCAGGGGAAGCCGAAGGGTCCAAGAAGGGAAGGACTCTCCTTCCGGACTGCTCCACGGTGGCCGCTTTTAGCGACGAGGAGTGGTTGCCCAGGGACAAACCCCTAGCGAAGTCGTAAGTATCCGGATATCATAATAGCTCCTGGTATGTTTTATTTTATTACTTCTTATCATGCCGAACATGATCATGCAGCCCCTCCGAAGCCCGTATCGACGTATCCTCTTCAGATGAGTCTTTGGGCCCGTCGGAGATGAACAATGATTCACTCCCGACCGCCTCCTCCCCCTGCCCTACGGACGATGTCGAAGTGCTGTCTCAAAGGGTACTGAACCAAGGGGAGATAGTTCCAGAAGCGCCCCAAGGCGACATTTCGGGTGCTGGGCGCACGAGGGGCAAGACTCCCATGGGCTCTAATGCTGGGGGCAGCAAGTCTGTGCCGATGGCCTCTGCCCATCTAGGGGCATTAGACAATTTGCTGGAAGCGCTTCGCGGTGCTTCCATTGACGAAGAGACCGTACTATCATGAGTGCGTTGATCAAGAAGATTCTGTCCGCCAAAAGATGACTAGCTGAAGCCTGTGCCAGCCTCCTAACAGGCTTTGAGGTAAGTAATCAAATTGTGAGAAAATGTTACAGCATAGACGGTAGCCCCTGATGCTCTGTTTGGTGTTCGGAAGAAAGGACGAATAGAGGATCAAATAAAAATCACAGGAGTCTAATTAGAATATGTCTATGTGAATAAGCAGGCTTCACTGTTGGCCGCTGCCGCTCACACAGCGGAGGTCTCCGCACTGAAACGGGACCTTGAGCGGTCCGAGGAAGAGCTGGGCCTTACCAAGAGGCAGCTCGAAGAGAACAAAGGTAAGTGATACCTCGTCTGTTTATTGATAAAGAAAGTGGGAACTGGTTTTTAGATCACAGGATCGTCATGAATTTTGCTACGGGCCACGACCGAGGTGGCAACCCTGAAGAAGGCGTTGTCCGAGGCCGAAGGCAAAGCGGCCAAGGAGCGCGCCAAGCGCGAGAAGCAAGAGTCCCGAGTCGGCGAGGTTCAGCAAGAGCTCCAGGAGTTTGTCAAGAAGTACGAGTCCTTGGAGCGTGACTCTAAGACGCAAGGGTCTGAGCTTGCAAAGGCCCTCGAGAACGCACAAAATGCTAAGGCCGAAGCCCAAAAGGCCCTCCAAGGAATTGAGGCGGTTAGGAAGATAGCGGCGGGTAAGGCATTCTTTATGCAAAGCAAGCATGTGAAGGAAACTTTCCTTTTACTTAGCCGAATTCGGAGCTCTCCAGGGGCGCTCGCAAATCTACCCCGCAGTGTGTCGGATGCCGCGGAGTTCTACTGGGCCGAGGAAGGGAGCTCGACGGAGAAGTTGTTTTGGTCTCAGTATACTGGGACCAAATATCCGATGCCCTTGGGCGACCAATTGAAGCAGCTGGTCGAGCTTCACAAGGCAGCCGAACTGGCCATGAAGGGCCTCATAGTCCGGATGTGGCCTGGCAAGCCCCTACCCAGCAGCTATTTCGGCCTGGTAAGGCGGCTTGTAAACGCCCGCCCCTCGCTTGAAGTCATAAAGCGGTCCGCCTGCATTGAGGGTGCACGCAGGGCTTTTGCCCGGGCGAAAGTGCACTGGCCGAAGATGGATGCCGAAAAGCTGGTGAAGGAGGGGCCACCGGAGGGCAAGGAACATCGCCACCCCGAAAAGTATTATGACAGTGTCCTGAAGGTTGCTCGCCTTGTGGCAAATGAATGTGCTAAGGATGTGATATTTGAATGAATGTACTCTTTGATCCTGTAATATGAAACGAGTTCATGTGCGCTATGTAACGCTTGTTAATTTAAAATATTACCTCTGTGCGGTATAAAATTTGAGATTTGGCCAGTCGTCGGCTTCTGCCCCCATGTAACTAGTACTGAGGTGTTCGGGATAAACCTGATCACTCTTTATCCCAGTTTTGGGTCCTTCGAAGGAGGTGTTCAGCACAACGAACCAGGCAATCGGGCTATAAGGCTTTATCACTCTCACTTAGCCATAGAAGTCTACAATTTTAAATTTTGGCGAAGGCCCTAGTATTCGGAAGGCCGAACTTGGGGCGCTATGTATGCCTAAATCGGATAAGGCTGACTCCTCGCCCGAAACGGAAAAAATCTTTAAGGAATTGAGACCTCTCGAATACCGACCAGCTCTTGCTGCATCATGACCGTCAGTTTTTGGCTTTCTCTACTGAGGTGCTCGTCTGGAAGAACCGGGACACAATCGCAGTAGTTCTCCCAGTGCTAACTTAGCCGATATAGCGGAACGTAAGGTACCAAAACATGGGAGCCGGGCAAACCCAACTGTTGACCCAAGACATGATTCGGAGCCGATGCATATAATGCTATAAGTTCGGGGTGCCGCACTGTCGAAAGTGTTCAGACTTTTCATGTCGTGTTATGGGGTAAACTGAAGCCCCTAGCACACTGGTCGTATCAGAATGTACGGGTGCAACTTGTCGTAAGTAAGCAGACAGGAAAAAAAGAAAAAGGAATGCAATAATGAGCTGATGTTGTATATTGTTATTTAAATGATTCGTCAAAGTGTATGCATACATGTAGTGCAATAAGTAAAAAAAATAGGACTATTTGACATGTCCGATCCAAGGTCAAGCTGCGTGTGGTTATGCAAAACAGGTATATCGATCGTTATCAGAGACCACCTGAGGATTCCCTTGTACGTCAAAGCTTCTTGCTTCTTTGGTGTTTCTTTCCCGTGACGGGTCCGATAATCATACGATCGGAGAGGGCCTTCAGAGAATAGGGGTCTGAAAGGAAGAAAATGTTAAAGGTATACGGGTCCTGAAGCGGTTGAGCCGCATTGTGGGCCATGCCATGGTCGTGCCTTCGCCTATGCCCATGGTATCTTGAGTGCGTAATTATGTATGTGCGGCGCAAATTTCGCCGCTTGACTGGGACTAGGATGGAGGCCGAATTGCTAGGTGAGCTCTAAACGTGCCTGGCGATCCTCTTCCAGGGTACTCCGGACTCGCTTGAACGTGTCCGGGGTCTTTTTCGCCGAATTGGCGGTTTGCCTCATAAGGCTGCTTTGCGCTTCTGCTGTGATGGCCGCAGTGTGCTCCTCCGTTCGGAGTGAGCGTTCTGTGTTTCCATTATCTGTTATAACCCCGCGAGGTCCTGGCATTTTGAGCTTGAGGTATGCATAATGCGGTACCGCATTGAATCTGGCAAATGCGGTTTGTCCGAGCAGTGCATGATAGCCACTGTTGAAGGGGACGATATCTAAGATTAACTCCTCGCTTCGGAAGTTGTCCGGAGATCCGAAGACTACTTCCACTTTTATTGAGCCCGTGCAACAGGCCTCTACACCTGGAAGGACACCTTTAAAGGTGGTTTTGGTGGGTTTGATCCTCGAGGGGTCGATGCCCATTTTACGCACTATATCCTGATAGAGCAGGTTCAGGCTGCTGCCACCGTCCATAAGGACTCAAGTGAGGTGAAATCCGTCAATGATGGGGTCAAGGACCAATTAGGCAGAACCGCCATGACGGATACTGGTGGGGTGGTCCCTGTGATCGAAGGTGATCGGACAAGAAGACCATGGGTTGAACTTTGGGGCGACTGGCTCCTTCGCATAGAGGTCCCTCACAGCACGCTTCCGTTCCCGCTTGGGAATATGGGTTGCGTATATGATGTTTACCGTTTTCACTCGGGGATGGAATTTCTTCTGTCCTCCTGTGTTCGGCGGCCGGGGTTCCTCCTCGTCATCGCTATGCAGCCCCTTTTCCTTGTTTTCGGCATTTAACTTGCCGGCCTATTTGAACACCCAGCATTCTCTATTGGTGTGGTTGACTAGTTTATCGGGGGTGCCGTGAATTTGACACGAACGATCGAGTATGTGGTCCAAGATGGACGGGCCCGGATTGCTTCTTTTGAACGGCGTTTTCCACTGACCGGATTTAGAGCCACTTAATCCGGCACTGACTGCCGTGTCTTCGGCGTTGTCGCCGTTGTTGCGGCGCTTGTGTCTGTTGCGACGTGGCCTGCCGTTGCTATCTTTGGCATCTGAATTGCCAGGGTTTCTTGAAGTGTTGTTGCTGCGAGCTAGCCAGCTATCCTCGCCTGCATAAAAGCGGGTCACGAATGTCGTGAGGGCTGCTAAGTACTTCGGCTTTTCTTGGCCGAGGTGTCGGGCGAGCCACTCATCGCAGATGTTATGCTTAAATGCCGCTAAGGCCTCGGCATCTGGATAGTCGACAATGTGGTTCTTTTTAGTTAGGAACCGAGTCCAGAATTTCCCGGCTGATTCCCCTGGCTGTTGGGTTATGTGACTTAAGTCATCGGCATCCGGTGGTCGCACATAAGTACCCTGGAAGTTATCAAGGAATGTGTCTTCCAAGTTCTCCCAACTGCCAATGGAGTTTGCCGGCAGGCTATTGAGCCAATGCCGAGCAGGTCCTTTGAGTTTTAATGGGAGGTACTTGATGGCATATAGATCGTCAACGCGGGCCATGTGGATGTGGAGGAGGAAATCTTCGATCCATACCGCGGGGTCTGTTGTGCCATCATATGATTCAATATTCACGGGTTTAAAACCTTCTGGGAATTCATGATCCATTACTTCATCCGTGAAGCATAGGGGGTGTGCGGCGCCTCTGTGCCGGGCTATATCACGACGCAGTTCATACAAGTCTTGTCTGCTGTATTCGGCCCGGCCGGATTTGCTTTTAGTATATCCGGCGTGACGGTGGTCGTCACTCATTGGGGCGCCCCCCGTGATCCGTAGATCGATCTTGTATGTCCTGCTTTGTTTTCAAATACGTCTCGTAGGTCCTGCGTGTTGCCCCGGGCCTTGGTGTTTTTGTTTGACTAGCGACGGGGTGCGGGCTGGACTTCGGGCTGATACACCGCTTTGTCTCGGCCACGAGGTGGCCGGTCAGCCGCATCATACGCTGGTAGTGTAGGCTTTAATGCTTCCTCCTCAAGTTGGGGTAGCAACCTGCGCTTTGGGTAACTTTTGGTTGGGCGCTCGAGTTCGTATTCCTCGGCTACCAGTAGTTCATTCCGTCTATCCGCTAGCAGATCTTGATCAGCTTGAAGTTGTTGTTGCTTTTTCTTCAGGCTTTTTACTATGGCTATAAGTCGGCGTTTGAAGCGCTCCTGCTTGAAGGGATCCTCAGGCATGATAAATTCTTCGTCGCCGAGGCTCACCTCATCGTCAGAGAGTGGCATGTAATTGTCATCCTCTAATTCTCCGTCTGCCGCCTGTTCCTTAGGGCTAGCTTGCCCATCCTCCCGCTTGAAGCCTGGTTGGAGGGGATTGTCTTCGGCACTGTCCGCATTGTTATTGTCTCTTGTGCCGGTATCGCTGCTTTTGCTATGGCGGAGCTTAGAGCGGCGCCGATGACGCTGGTGCTTAAATTGCTTCTCAAGGGAATTATCCTCCGTAGCCTTATTGCCATCGCTTTCTTTGGGGGTGTCCACCATGTATATATCATATGATGAGGTGGCTGTCCAGCGCCCTGTGGGCGGTGATCCCTATGCTTCTCCCACATCATCGTCCATACCGTCGATGTCTTCGAAGCCGAGATCAAGCATGTCGGTTAAGTCGTCGACAGTGGCTATTAAGTGGGTGGTGGGTGGGGGACGAATTTCATCGTCATCAGCTTCCCGCTCGAGCCAGACACATTTCGGCCAAGGGCCTCCTGACAAGGAGAGAGACCTTAATGAATTTAGCACATCGCCCAAGGGCGAGTGCTGAAAGATATCTGCGCAGGTGAACTCCATGATCGGTGCCCAATCAGATTCGATAGGCACGAATGCACGCGGCTCGGAGCCTATGGCCGGGGACGAATCCAAGGGTCCGGCAACACAGGTCTCACAGGAGGTGAAGTTAGTATTCGGATCTATCGCCGCTGGGTGTGCGGCCTCCGTGGCGGGGTCCATCCACCCGTCCTCGGACGGCACGATCTGTTCCGGGTTGAGGGCCGGAGTAGCCATAGGTGTGATCTCCTGAACACCGTCCGGCGGCAGAGCTAGGTCATGCTCGTCGCGACTGTGCGGCGCACCTGACATGGGCTCGAATCCGTCGAAGATCAAGTCTCCGCGGATGTCGGTAGTATAGCTCAAGCTTCCAAACCTGACCTGATGGATAGGGGCGTAGCTATCGATCTGCTCCAGATGGCCAAGCGAGTTGGCTCGCAGTACAAAGCCACCAAATACGAAGATGTGTCCGGGGAGAAAAACCTCACCCTGGACCGCATCGTTGCCGATGATCGAAGGAGCCATCAAGCCTTATGGTGACGACACAGTGGAACTCTCAATGAAAGCACCAATGTCGGTGTCAAAACCGGCCGATCTCGGGTAGGGGGTCCCGAACTGTGCGTCTAAGGTGGATGGTAACAGGAGGCAGGGGACACAATGTTCACCCAGGTTCGAGCCCTCTCGATGGAGGAAATACCCTACGACCTGCTTGATTGATCTTGATGATATGTGTATTACAAGAGTTGATCTACCACGAGATCGTAGAGGCTAAACCTAGAAGCTAGCCTATGATTATGATTGTTGTTGCCCTACGGACTAAACCCTCCAGTTTATATAGACACCGGAGGGTCCTAGGCTTACACAGAGTCGGTTACAAGGGAGGAGATCTACATATCCGAACTGCCAAGCTTGCCTTCCACGTAAAGGAGAGTCCCACCAGGACACGAGATGAAGTCTTCAATCTTGTATCTTCATAGTCTAACAGTCTGGCCGAAGGATATAGTCCGGCAGTCCGAGGACCCCCTAATCTAGGACTCCCTCAGAAGTAACTATAAAAAATGCACCAAACACGTAATTACTTTATAAAATATTACTTTTAGATATTGAAAATTTTAATTTTATTAATTGTTGCGAGCACAATGTTTCGTTCAATTTTTACGTAATATAAATTTATATTGAAATTGTATTTAATATGAATAGAAATTTCGAGATAAAAATATTTCAGATCCCATCAAAATGTGGGAAATTTTTATTGAATTCTGTTTTGAACGGTTGGTTGAAATGGGTTTACTTTTAATAATATGTAAATGGGCTGTAGTAAATTCCATTAGAATTCAGAAATTGGCTGCACATTCTTACAAATCTCAAATGGGCTATAAGTTCTCCGCCACACACTTGTGGCCTTCCTAACTTGAAGCTATGCAAGGCTATGCCAACTGATAGTCAACACACGGTTCTAGCAGCAGTACCCGTTGGATGTCCATCAAACGGATGCCGTGCTTCTTCTTCAATCTCGGATATTCTAGCTTCACCCGCCCAAAAAATGATACCTCCCCCTGACATCTGGGGTGCACCATTTCGGAAGCTGATATATGGGCCTACTAAGTTGACGTGTACCAAGGGCTTTGTCAACTTAGTCAATATAAATGATTCTAGCTGCAGTGACTGTAAGATGTCCATCCAACGGCCGTCGTGCTTCTTGAACCTCTGGTCTTCTTGCTCCAACTGCCCAAAGCAGCGCCGGTTGTGCCGCCTGCCCCTGCCTCCGATGGCCGGCTGTGCTGCCGCGCAGGCCGCACCGCCCCCTACTACTCCCACCACTGGCCAGGGCATCCCTCCACTCACCCACACCCCCATGTTATTTTGTGGCGACGGTAGCCTCACGCAACAGCCGAACCAGTGAACCCTCGTACTCCTCTTCGCGTGGGCATCCACTGCCGCGTCTTCCCAGGCTCCGCGTCGTTCCCTTCCTAGGCCTTGCCGTCGTCCACCGCCCTGGTGCTCTCGGCACGGCGTGGTCAACGTGGTCAAGGAGCGACTTCCACCGGAAGAGTACTATACATGGAGAGGCTAACAGCTGGGTCCATGGAAGTTGAAAGGAAGTGCCTCCTTATTACACGGAAAATAATTATTCCTCCACCTGACAGCAGGGACCCACTGGACGGGCCACCGTATTTGGCAAAAAAACGTTTCCCCCTGACTGCTGGGACCCACCGGATGGGCCAACGTATTTCACGAAAAAAAGTTCCCCCCGCTGTCAGCTCGGACCCACCGGAGGTGCATCCTTATTACGCACAAAAAATGAATACTCCCCCTGCTAGTTGGGACCCACCTTGGTGAGAGGCTGACTTCTGGGCCTACTAAGAACAATTCTACCTCCAATGATCGTACGATGTCCATCCAACGGCTGTAGTGCTTCTTCAACCTCTGGTCTTCTTGCTCTAGCCGCCCAAAGCAGCGCCGGTTGTGTTGCATGCTCCTGCCTCCCGTGGCCGGCTGTGCTGCCGCAGAGGCCTCACCGCCCCTACTATTCCCACCGCTGACCAGGCCCTGCGGTGACGGCAGCCTCGCACCACAGCCGAACCAGTGAACCATCATACTCCTCTCCGCGCGGGCTTCCACTGCCGCGTCTTCCCTGGCTCTGCGTCGTCCCCTTCCTAGCCCTCGCCGTTGTCCACCGCCCTGGTGCTCTCGGCATGGCGTGATCAACATGGTCAAGGAATGACTTCCATCCGAAGAGTACTGTACGTGGAGAGGCTGACAGCTGGGTCCACGGCGGCCGCAAGGAAGTGCCTCCTTATTACACGCAAAATAATTATTCCTCCACCTGATAGCAGGGACCCACCAGACGGGTAACTGTATTTCGCGAAAAAAAAGTTTCCCCCTGACTACTGGGACCTACCAGCTACATGTTCGCACGCAAGGAAGTGCGTCCGGAAAAAAAAACGATTCGCCCCCTTGACTGCTGGGACCCACCAGCTACATCTTCACACGCAAGAAAGTGCCTGATAGTCGGGACCCACCTGGTTGAAGCGCGCATAGCATTGTCATTTTGGTCGCGATGTGTACGTACATACTGGTCGATGTAGAGGCGCGCACGTGTCGTAGTAGAGGCGCGCACGTAGCATGTACACGTACGTACAATGGCCAGTGTGCAAGAAAGAAAATACAGCCACATACGTACATACGGGCAGGGTCTCGAACGCCTGCTCGCGCATACGTACGGCCAGGGCTCGTGTACATGGCTAGGTCGGAATGGAGAAACTGCGTCGTCGTCGTGTTCATGGGGAGCCAACCGGCTGGGTCGGAATGGAATGCGTCGTCGTGTTCATCGGGAGGGCTTGGACGGAACAGCCGATGGAAACGAGGCCTTGTGTTCGACCGGCCACATTTGAAACGGGATCCTGTTCATCGAGAGGGGTCTGGCGTACCGCAAAACGGAGGAAACGGACCTCCTACGGTCGAAACGGAGGTCCTCTTGATTGGGAGGGGTGTGGCGTACCGCAAAACGGAGGAAACAGACTTGTGTTGGAGCGCTACGGTCGAAATGGGGGTCCTGTTCATCGGGAGGGGTGTGGCGTACCGCAAAACGGGACTCCACGGGATACTGTTCATCTCCACCACCGACCCCTTCTAGTCTCCATAGGCTACTGTTCATCCACAGTGGACCTCCTCCAGCCTGCACCTGCGACTGTTCATCCATGGGCTCCTGTTCATCCAGCCACCACCGTGCGCTACTCCACTGGCTACTGTTTAACCAGCCCTCTCCACGGGCTCCTGTTCAACCACCCCTCCACGGGCTACTGTTCATCCAGCCCTTCATCGTCTACTGTTCATCCAGCCCTCCACAGGGTGGTCCTGTTCATCCTACCCTCCAGGGGGTCCTGTTCATCCAGCCCCATCCGGCTCGATCGATCAGTGTCCTGTTCATCCAGAGGAAACACCACGGGGGCCTGTTCATCCACCCCCACCGGGAACTGTTCATCCACCCCCCCAGCAATGCTCATTGTTCATCCAAAGGCAGCATCGACCGACTTTAGTTAGCTGCAGTAGCGAAGGAATCGCTCGATCGGGTTCAGTTAATAGCCATCGATCAATCGCTCGGGTTCAGTAACGCGTAGCCTGCAGTGCAATCGCTCGGGTTCAGATAGAGCCCAACACCTTGCTCTGGTACAGTTAGAGCCCAACGCCTCTCACCCACGCACGTGCATGTACGAGAGAAACGCGCACAGCTCGGCCCCGACGACTCACCGTAACCGGGAACACCCTGATATTTTCCTGGCCCTCGCTTCTACGACGGTTTTTTCCGTCATGGACGGCCCAAAGAATGTCATGCAGCTGCGTCTCCGGCCCGCCCAGGATGAAAAGCCCATTTTCTGTCATGATTTTTTGTCATAGAAGTGGGAGCCCACCACATCTATGATGATACCAAGTTTTGTCACAATTATCATCATAGAAGTGTCATAAGTATGACAGAATTTTTTTCGTTTGGCCCAAAATGTCATGGTGGTGTCGTTTTTTGTAGTGCACGCACTGCTCGGACGAACTGCTTTTGCCCGCTTCAATGCAGTCCCGCATTAGGCCTATTTGAAGCTCAAGATGCCCGGTCCATGTGGCATCATTACAATCAATGGAAACATGGAGCTCTCCCTCCTCACTAAGGAGCATATTGCATGTAGCAGGTGACCGTTGCTTTATCGAGGGCCAATTGATTGAAAAACTGAAAGAACTCCTCAAATGGAATAGGAAACAGTTCAATTCCAATGAGGTCATGCTCCTTTTTAACTCTCACATACAAAGTACTCCTCCCCTCAGACTCTCTGTAGATTTTCAAGTACCAATCATGCAATCTTTGCATCATCGTTGATAGAGATCTTTCATCTTTGACCAGAGGCCTCTCGTACTCGTATCTTTGTATCTGCACCTCCATGAAATCATAATGTACATCGTCGGGCAGGTAATCTCCAAGATTGTTATAACCAGGCACCATCCTCGGATCATTAGCGTCGATGTCGCTAGGCACCTTGAGCGGGGCGCACAATTACTTCGCTTGTTCGCCGAGCTGGGCAATTTGTTTCCCAGCTCATCGTTCTTTCAGCCTTTGATTATTGACAGTACTTCCCGACCGCTCCGCTTCGACAAATTCCTTTCCAATAATGCGCTCATAGTTTCCTTTCGGCAGAGACTTGGGTGGTTTTGTCAGGGCAGCTAGAGTGCGCGTCGCTTTCACCGGATCTACCTTCTCCTCCGGAGGTGGATGTTTCTTTTCTTTCACCCCTTCAAAGAAGTTCCTCACTTCTTCTCGCGCGATCTCGGTGTTCTCCTTCGGGATCCTCTCGTATGGTAACTTCTCTGGAGTTTTTAGAGAAGGACCGAATCTGTATGTCCTCCCGCCTCTGGCCGTACTGCTAGACGCCGGCAGAGCAGACGGAGCGGTTGTCTTCTTTACTTTCTTACGAGGTGGAGGAGAAGGACTACGACGCGCCGGAGTAGCCGGAGCAGCGGCAGGTCTCTTCCGCCCTTGCTGACGACGCGGGGAAGGAGGAGGCTGGCTGCTCGAGCACGCCGGCACAAGCGGAGAAGGAGGCGGAGTGCCGCCACACGCCGGAGAAGGAGCCGGCCAAGTGCCCTGATCGTCACTCGCCGGAGGAGGAGGTGGAGTGCCCTGACTCGCCGGAGGAGGAGGAGGAGGAGGCGGAGGCATCCAGTTCGGAAGGTTGATGAGCTACTTCCGCCATAGGCATGGAGTCTCCCCTTCACCGGTAGGGTGGTCAAGCTGGAGGTCTTCAAATCCCTCCGTTATCTCACCCACCATCACCCTAGCATATCCTTCTGGAATCGGCCAGCAGTGAAAAGTTGCGCCTGGTTCAGTAGGAAAAACAGAGCCAACAGCCGCCTTGACCTTCATATTAATCCATTGCGTCATAAGGTGGCAATTTTGAGACTCCGTGATAGCATCCACGGGATAGCTGCAGGAGCCGTCAAGACATGCTCCGGCTGAAGCAGCTCGGTGGAAGGCATGCTGCTTCTCCGCTGAGATGGCGGGGTAGCTTCGGGGGAAGCTTCAGAAGTTCGTTTGCTGCGATTTCACTAGTAGAAAAAGGGGCTATGGTCCAGGCGGCCTCAGCCCATTAGTCCCGGTTTAGTCTTGAACCGGGACCAATGTGGGCATTGGTCCCGGTTCATGAGCCCAGGGGGCCGGCCGGGCCACGTGGGCCATTGGTCCCGGTTTGTATGGACCTTTTGGTCCCGGTTGGTGGGATGAACCGGGACCAAAGGGCCTCCCTCCTGGCCCACCACCATTGGTCCCGGTTGGTGGCATGAACCGGGACCAAAGGCTCCCCTTTAGTCCCGGTTCATGCCACAAACCGGGACCAATGAATTGCCTATATATACCCCTCGCTCGCGAGCAGAGCACCCCAGTGCTCTGTTTTCTCTGGCCGAGGGGGAGAGGGCTTTGTGGTGCTCTAGCTCACCTCCAATGCACATGAGGTGTTCGATGGAATGCCCGAGCCACAGTACTTAAGCTTTCTCCTCTCGAAGCTCGACCTCCAAGCTCCATTTTCCTCGAGATTTGTCTAGATTTAGTGGTCCGTCACGCCCCGTCCCCGTCTTCACCGCCGTCGATCACCCGCGCCGATCTCATCACTGACACCACCGTGGTGAGCCTCTTGTTCTTATCTTCTTTCTGAAAGGAAAAATATTCTTACTTGTATGTTTAGATAGATACTTGTATCCTTTTCTTACATTTATTATTGCATCTTATATAGTGCGATGGTTTTGGTATCCGCCCCCGTCGGCCCTCGTCCTGTCTATGATTCGGATGTGGTATGTATATTATCTTTATAACTATTGGTTCATTTATTGTTTATGAAAATTATGCCGACCAACGTGACATAGATTTTATTTATCTAGGATGTATGTGAATCGGAAATGCCAATCGACCCTATTGTCGAGAGGTTAAATTTAGTTGAAGAAGAAAACAATTTGTTGAAGGAAAAAATAAAAAAAATTGAGGAGGAGAAGATGATATTGGAGTTGCATGTTGCGGATGTCGTCGATGATCACAAGATCAAGATGGATGCAATGCGCTTGAAGATTAGAAAGATTAGAAAATATGCCATTCATACCGAGGCTTGGTATCATTATGCCGTTGGATCAATTGTTACCTTGGTTGCGATTATGATCGCATTTGTTTTCGCATTGAAATGTTTTACATAGTTTCAATGTATGGTTTAATTAATTAGATGCTCTGGAGAGCTATATGTTGTTAGATGAGAACTATGTATGTACTTTGGTTTTAATGTGATGATGAACTTCTATTAATTTGGACACTTAATTATATATAATGCACGCAGATGAACCGGCAATGGATGTACGGTGACAGACACACCCGCGAGTACATTAAGGGCGTGCATGAGTTTCTCGATGCAGCTGAGGCAAACAAGCAGAATGGTTTTATGTGTTGTCCACGCACTGAATGTGGGAATATGAGGTCTTACTCTAACCGGAAAATCCTTCACTCCCACCTGCTTTACAAGGGTTTCATGCCACACTATAATGTTTGGACGAGGCACGGAGAAATAGGGGTTATGATGGAAGACGGCGAAGAAGAAGAGTACGATGACAACTATGTGCCCCCTGAATACGGTGATGTGCAACGGGGGGAGCTGGTGAAGATCAAGAGGAACCAGATGATGTGCCCAATGATGCTGCCACGGGTGAAGCTGCTGAAGATCAAGAGGAACCAGACGATGTGCCCGATGATGATGATCTCCGCCGGGTCATTGTCGATGCAAGGACGCAATGCATTAGTCAAAAGGAGAAGCTGAAGTTCGATCGCATGTTAGAGGATCACAAAAAAGGGTTATACCCCAATTGCGAAGATGGCAACACAAAGCTCGGTACCGTACTGGAATTGCTGCAGTGGAAGGCAGAGAATGCTGTGGCTGACAAAGGATTTGAGAAGCTACTGAAAATATTGAAGAAGAAGCTTCCAAAGGATAACGAATTGCCCGACAGTACATACGCAGCAAAGAAGGTCGTATGCCCTCTAGGATTGGAGGTGGAGAAGATACATGCATGCCCTAATGACTGCATCCTCTACCGCGGTGCATACAAGGATCTGAACGCATGCCCGGTATGCGGTGCGTTGCGGTATAAGATCAGACGAGATGACCCCGGTGATGTTGACGGCGAGCCCCTCAGGAAGAGGGTCCCTGCAAAGGTGATGTGGTATGCTCCTATAATACCACGGTTGAAACGTCTGTTCAGAAACGAAGAGCATGCCAAGTTGATGCAATTGCATAGTGAGAACCGAAAGAAAGATGGGAAGTTGAGAGAACCCGCTGACGGGTCGCAGTGGAGAAAAATCGAGAGAAAGTACTGGGATGAGTTTGCAAAGGACCCAAGGAATGTATGGTTTGCTTTAAGCGTGGATGGCATTAATCCTTTCGGGGAGCAGAGCAGTAATCACAGCACCTGGCCCGTGACTCTATGTATGTATAACCTTCCTCCTTGGATGTGCATGAAGCGGAAGTTCATTATGATGCCAGTTCTCATCCAAGGCCCTAAGCAACCCGGCAACGAAATTGATGTGTACCTAAGGCCATTAGTTGAAGAACTTTTACATCTGTGGAATGCAGACGGTGTACGTACGTGGGATGAGCACAGACAGGAGGAATTTAACCTTAAGGCATTGCTGTTCGTGACCATCAACGATTGGCCCGCTCTCAGTAACCTTTCAGGACAGACAAAGAAAGGATACCACGCATGCACGCACTGTTTAGATGACACTGAAAGTATATACCTGGACAAATGCAGGAAGAATGTGTACCTGGGCCATCGTCGATTTCTTCCGACCAACCATCAATGTCGAAAGAAAGGCAAGCATTTCAAAGGCGAGGCAGATCACCGGAAGAAGCCCGCCATGCGCACCGGTGATCATGTGCTTGCTATGGTCAATGATTTACCCTACATCATCTTTGGAAAGGGTCCCAGTGGACTAGCTGTTCCGAATGATGCTGATGGACATGCACCCATGTGGAAGAAGAAATCTATATTTTGGGACCTACCCTACTGGAAAGACCTAGAGGTCCGCTCCTCAATCGACATGATGCACGTGACGAAGAACCTTTGCGTGAACCTGCTAGGCTTCTTGGGCGTGTATGGGAAGACAAAAGATACGCCGGAGGCACGGGAGGACCTGCAACGTTTGCACGAAAAAGACGACATGCCTCCGAAGCAGTATAAAGGTCCTGCCAGCTACGCTCTTACGAAAGAAGAGAAAGAAATCTTCTTTGAATGCCTGCTTAGTATGAACGTCACGACTGGCTTCTCATCGAATATAAAGGGAATAATAAATATGCCAGAGAAAAAGTTTCAGAACCTAAAGTCTCATGACTGCCACGTGATTATGACGCAACTGCTTTCGGTTGCATTGAGGGGGCTTTTACCGGAAAACGTGCGATTAGCCATTGTGAAGCTATGTGCATTCCTCAATGCAATCTCTCAGAAGGTGATCGATCCAGAAATTGTACCAAGGCTAAGGAGTGATGTGGTGCAATGTCTTGTCAGTTTCGAGCTGGTGTTCCCACCATCCTTCTTCAATATCATGACGCACCTCCTAGTTCATCTAGTCGACGAGATTGTCATCCTGGGGCCCGTATTTCTACACAATATGTTCCCCTTTGAGAGGTTCATGGGAGTCCTAAAGAAGCGTTGTTGAGGGAGATAATCGCACAAGGAAGTGATGCCATCTCGTACTATCTCAACGATATCATCGATGGTCCGGAAGGAGAGGGTGAACAAGCTGGCTACGGTGACCTAATGCCGGTGCAAGAAGAAGAACATGAGGATGGCGCCGGTGACCCAATGCCGGTGCAAGAAGGAGACCGTGATGACGGCTCCGGTGACCGAACCGAGTCCGGCCAGGTATATATATTAGTTAAGCCTATGCTGACTAGCTGATTGATGCATTCATTGTTTTGGTATGTACACATATTAATTAAGTCTTTGTTCTTTTTTCTAGCCCTCCGGATCGAGCACAACTTCGGTAAAGAGACGAGGCCCGAAGAAAAAGTTGAGCTCGGATGAAAAGCTTGAGATCACAGCAATCGCGCCCGACGGCCATCCTATTGAACCCCTCCAGACAAAGATGGCATTTGTTGCTCAGTGCGGGGTTCTGGTTAGGGACAAGATCCCGATAAGCATCCACCAATGGTTTAAGCCGGCTACAGAAGAACCTGAGGTGTCTTATGTCAATGATATGCAGAAAAATGATCTTTGGACTGAGCTGAAGTCAAATTTCACCCTACCGCCAGAGGATAATCCAGAGAACCCAATTAAAGAGAAATTAATCAAGTCTTTTGCTCTGAAGAGGATGGCAGATCTATTCAGGGGGTGGAAGAAAGAGCTGAATAGGTTTGTCGATAAAAAAGAGACACTAGAATTCAATGGCAGATATGAGAAGATCAGAGATCACTGGCCCACATTTGTGGCCTACAAGACATCGGAAAAGAGTAAGAAGATGTCGGCGACAAACAAGCAGAATACAGCGAAGAAGAAGCTTCACCATCGCACGGGGTCAGGTGGCTACCTCGTAGCCCGGCCTAAGTGGTCCAAGGTTGAGAATGATCTGGTTCATAAAGGGATCAGACCAGAGACAAATAACTGGCCAGACCGTTGCCGGACTTGGTTCTTCGGGGCTGGCGGAACCTTGGACCCTGAAACAGGGGAATGCATTTGGACGAACGAACAAATGGACATACCAGTCAGTAAGCTTAAGCACTATATCGACGCAGCGCAGGAAGGGACGTTCTTTCCAGACAGAGAGCACGACGAGCTCACAATGGCCCTCGGGAATCCTGAGCACCCTGGACGGACACGAGGCACGCCAGGCTCCGTTCCGTGGAAGGTTGGGTTTCCGGACGCAGGCGGTTACAAATCCCATGAGAGGAGGAAAAAAGTGCAGCAGACCGAACTGCAGGCGCTGCACGCAAGGGTACAAGCGATAGAGGAACGAGAGACAAATCGCAGCAAACGTACTGCCAAAGCCTCCCCCGAAGCTACCCCACCATCTCAGCGCAGAAGCAGCGTGGCTTCCACCGAGCAGCTTCAGCTGCAGCATGCCTTGACGGCTCCTGCCAGCTATCCTGTGGATGCTATAACGGAGTCTCAAAATTGCCACCTTATGACGCAATGGATGAATTTGAAGGTCAAGGCGGCTGTTGGCTCTATTTATCCTATTGAACCCGGTGCAACTTTGCATTGCATGCCGATTCCAGAAGGATATGCTAGGGTGATGGTGGATGAGATAACGGAGGGATTTGAGGACCTCCAGCTTGACCACCCTACCGGTGAAGGGGAGACTCGGCTGGGGTCTGCTCTGAAGACTCCATGCCTATGGCGGAAGGACCTCATCAACCTTCCGAACTGGACGCCTCCGCCTCCTCCTCCTCCTCCGGCGAGTCAGGGCACTCCGCCTCCTCCACCGCCTCCTCCTCCGGCGAGTGACGATCAGGGCCCTCGGCTGGCTCCTTCTCCGGCGCGTGGCGGCACTCCGCCTCCGTCTCCGCCTGCGCCGACGCGCCCGAGCAGCCAACCTCCTCCTTCTCCGCCTCGTCAGCAAGGGCAGAAGAGACCTGCCGCCGCTCCAGCTGCTCCGGTGGGTCGTAGTCCTTCTCCTCCGCCTCTTAAGCAAGTAAAGAAGACAACCGCTTCGTCTGCTCGGTCGGCGTCTAGCAGTACAACCAGAGGCGGGAGGACATACAGATTCGGTCCTTCTCTCAAAACTCCAGAGAAGTTACCATACGAGAGGACCCAGGAGGAGAACGCCGAGATCACGCGAGAAGAAGTGAGGAAATTCTTTGAAGGGGTGAAAGCAAAGAAACATCCACCTCCGGAGGAGAAGGTAGATGGGGTGAAAGTGAAGCGCACTCTGGCTGCCCTGACAAAACCACCAAAGTTTGATCCGCCGAAAGGAAACTATGACCGCATTATTGGAAAGGAATTTGCCAAAGCGGAGCGGTCGGGAACTACTGTCAGTGATGAAAGGGTGAAAAAACAACGAGCTGGGAAACAAATTGCCCAGCTCGGCAAACAAGCGAAGCAATCAAGCCCCCCGCTCAAGGTGCCTAGCCACAACGTCGCTAATGATCCGAGGATGGTGCCCGGTTATAATAGTCTTGCAGATTACCTGCCCGACGAAGTACATTATGAACCCATGGACATGCAGATGCAAAGATACGAGTACGCGAAGCCTTTTGTCAAAGATGAAAGATCTCTATCAACGATGATGCGAAGATTGCATGATTGGTACTTGAAAATCTGCAGAGACTCTGGGGGGAGGAGTACTTTGTATGTGAGAGTTAAAAAGGAGCATGACCTCGTTGGAATTGATCTGTTGCCTGTTCCATTTGAGGAGTTCTATCAGTTTTTCAATCAATTGGCCCTCGATAAAACAACGGTCGCCTGCTACTGTCTGTAAGTAGTACTACTTCTGTCATTAAGTTTCTCTATATAGCTTAGCTCTTTCATTGCATGTATTTATAATCATCCTCACTATATTATGCAGATTGAAGATCGTCGAATTGAAGAAAAGACAAGTCGGTGATATTGGGTTCATTAACACATATCTCATAGATGCAATTCAGGTTAAACTTCATGTCGCAGCTACCGAGGCCAACTTGCTACAATCGTTCGTAATAAATCAAAACAAAGATATAATACTCTTTACTTACAATTTCAAGTGAGTGTTACTGTCTTGTGCGTATTCGGTTTCCCTTATATATTACTCAAGGTTATAGTAATGTAATTCATGAGTTATGCATGCGTGTGCAGTTTCCACTATATTCTCCTAGAGATTAAGCTTGAGCAGGGACTAGTAACCGTCTTAGACTCAAAACGAAAAGATCCCCAGGACTATGCAGACATGACTGAAATCCTCAAGAAGTAAGTTAAATCGATCATTATCTACCATATCAGCAACTTTGTTCATTTCCTGATATCAAGTAATTGTTTTCTTTGTCCGGCAGGGTTTGGAGAAAATTCACCAAAAAAGTTCCGGGACTGCCGAAGGAGCTGGAATTTAGACACGTGAAAGTAAGTACTATAGTAGCATGTTCCGCGCATCTCCTAGTGATTCAAGCGCTAGTTTGATCAATACCATTTAGCATTCTTGCTTATCAGTTTGATTGACCTCTATTTCTTATAAAGTGGTTGTGGCGGGAACAAGGGAATGATTTCTATGGATACTACATCTGCGAGTCCATCCGCCACACGACGTGTGAGCGGGGCGGGTACTCTAACGAACAAGATGAAGTACGTAAATAACAATATTCACAATTTTATTTTATTACCATCATTTGTGTTGAGTTTCATTCATTCATATATATATATGTATTGACCCCCTTCTTCAAATTAGATGTTTCGGAAGCGGGATGAACTCCTAGCACCAGCTCGCATGCGAGCAATTCAAGAGGAATTGGCGGCATTCTTTCTTGACCACGTGATCCCTGAAGACGGAGAATTCTATGTTAAACCTGAGTCCGTATGATTATATTTGTAAGAGATAATTACTGTATATATGTAGCCGGTATTGTCAGATAGATATACGAGAACTTGTTGTTCGACCAATCTCTCGGAGAAGGAGAGGTGGTCCATATCACTTCTCTCTGTATGCATATATGTTCATGACGATCTTCTGTTTCCTTCGTTTGCTTTACTAGCTAGCCAGTGTGTCTAGTCCTCTCTATACGTATGTATAGTACGTAGCGTCGACCAAGCACGGACATAAGAGAGGACACTTCTCTATATTAATTATAGCTAGCTAACACAATATATGAAACACCTAAATTAACCCCCCAAAACCCCCAAACCCCCCCCCCCCCCTTTAAAAAAAACAAAAACCCTAGCCACAGAAATGCTGACGCGTGGATGCCTATTGGTCCCGGTTGGTGCCACCAACCGGGACCAAAGGGTCTCCTGACTGGGCTCTGCACACTGCCCACGTGGATGGGCTTTAGTCCCGGTTCTGGATTGAACCGGGACTAAAGGTGGGAGGTATTAGTACCGACACTTTAGTCCCGGTTCAGGAACCGGGACTAAAGGCCCTTACGAACCGGGACTATAGGCCCTTTTTCTACCAGTGTTTGCTTCTCGTTCCTCTATTGCTTGTACCCTAGCGTGCAGCGCCTGCAATTGGGTCTGCTCCACTTTCTTCCTCCTCTTGTGGCATTTCTAAGCGCCTGCGTCTGGAAACCCAACCTTCCACGGAATGGAGCCTGGCGTGCCTCGTGTCCGTCCAGGGTGCTCAAGATTCCCGAGGGCCATTGTGAGCTCGTCGTTCTCTCTGTCTGGAACGAATGTCCCCTGCTGCGTTGCTTCGATATACTCCTAAAGCTTCTTGACTGGTATGTCCATTTGATTGTTCATCCAAATGCACTTCCCTGATACAGGGTCCAAGGTTCCGCCAGCCCCGAAGAACCAAGTCCGGCAACGGTCTGGCCAGTTAATTGTCTCTGGTTCGATCCCTTTATCAACCAGATCATTCTCAGTCTTGGCCCACTTAGGCCGGGCTACGAGGTAGCCACCTGACCCCGTGCGATGGTGATGCTTCTTCTTCGCAGCATTTTTCTTGTTTGTCGCCGACATCTTCTTACTCTTTTCCGATGTCTTGTGGGCCAAAAATGTGGGCAAGTGATCTCTGATCTGCTCATATCTTCCTTTGAATTCCGGTGTCTCTTTATTTTCGACAAACTTATTCAGCTCTTTCTTCCACCTCCTAAATAGTGCTGCCATCCCCTTAAGAGCAAAAGACTTGATTAATTCCTCTTTAACTGGCTTCTCCGGATCATCCTCTGGCGGTAGGGTGAAATTTGAGTTCTGCTCAGTCCAAAGATCATTTTTCTGCATATCATTGACATAAGACACCTCAGGGTCTTCTGTAGCCGGCTTTAACCATTGTTGGATGCTGATCGGGATCTTATCCCTAACCAAAACCCCGTACTAAGCAACAAATGCGCTCTTTGTCCAGAGGGGTTCAATCGGTTGGCCGTCGGGCGCGATTGCTATGATCTCAAACTTTTCATCCGAGCTCAACTTTTTCTTCGATCCGGAGGGCTAGAAAAAAGAACAAAGACTTAATTAATATGTGTACATACCAAAACAATGAATGCATCAATTAGCTAGTCAGCAGAAGCTTAACTAATATATATACCTGGCCGGACTCGGTTCGGTCACCGGAGACGTCATCACTGTCTCCTTCTTGCACCGGCATTGGGTCACCGGAGCCGTCCTCACGGTCTCCTTCTTGCACCGACATTAGGTCACCGGAGCCATCATAATCATAGCCAGCTGCTTCCAGACCATCGGTGTCGTTGAGAAATAACGAGCAGACGGCATCACTTCCTCGTGCGATTATGTCCCCCAACAACTCTTCTTGTACTTCGTCTCGGGCGGTGTCCATAGTTTCTACAAATATGTACAACATGGCAATTATTATTCAAACATGACAGATGGATATATTAGTGGCAAACGTAGAACTAATATTAATTAGTGGCCTCGACGCTACTTCTTTAGGGTTTGGGGTGGCCTCGACAACGCTTCAAGGATAAAAAAATAAGAGGTCCTCTTTTTTTATCGGGAACGAGGGTCGTCGAGGGTCGCCGAGCGGTAGAGGAAACCATAAATAGCAAGTATTGTGGGTGTGAGATACATGTGGCCGTCGGTGTCGGACACTACATCCACGTCCCACAAGTGACATGGGCGTCGGCCCGCGTCACTTGTGGGACATGGATGTAGTGTCCAACACCGACGGCCACATGTATCTCACACCGACGATACTTGCTATTTAGGGTTTCCTCTACCGCTTGGTGACCCTCGACGACCCTCGTTCCCGAAAAAAAAGAGGAAGAAGAAAAAAAAGAGGAGAAGAAAGAATCTTTCTTCTCAGGGTCGCCGAGCGGTAGAGGAAACCCCAAATAACAAGTATCGTGGGTGTGAGATACATGTGGCCGTCCGTGTCGGACACTACATCCACTTCCCACAAGTGACGTGGGCGTCGAAGCCCGCATCACTTGTGGGACATGGATGTAGTGTCTGACACCGACGACCACATATATCTCACACCGACGATACTTGCTATTTAGGGTATATCGACCCCCTCGTGTTGACGTTATCGGGAGGTGGTATATATATGGACCCCCCCTCGTGTTGAAGTTATCGGGAGGGGTATATCGACGACGACAGACCCGATGAAATACAAAATACAAACATATATATGAAAAAAAAATCTGAAAAGAAGCAATATACACAATATATATACTGACATATATACATAATATACACAAAGAAGCAATATACACAATAAGACATAAGAAAATGAAGAAAAATAAAAAGAGGAGAAGAAGAAAGGAATAGCTAGAGGAGAAGATCGAAGAAAAAAAAGAAGAAAAAAATAGGAGAAGAAGAAAAAAAATAGAATATATTCTATTTTCTCTTCTTCTCCAATATTCCTTTCTTCTTCTCCTCTTCTTTTTCTTCTTTTTTCTTCTTCTTATTTATTTCTCCTCTTCTTCCTCTCCTCTTCTTCTCACTTTCCTCTTCTTATTTTCTTTCTTTCCTATCCTTCTTTTCCTTCCTTCTTAATATCACTTAGCAAATTTTGCAACGATAGGGAGGGGGTGCTCCCGTGGTCTAAAATCCGCCTATGCACGATAGAAAATTCTGAAAAAATACATCTATGATCCCTCGCCGTCCCTGCCTCTCTCATGAACAAAAAAAATCTGTGAATTAAAATAAAATCATGTTCTATGAACAAAAAAACATCATATTTCGTCCACATTCATGCATACATCATATATGTGATCATCTATGAAAAACATCATATTCTCTAAAAAAATCATCACATATATATATATATATATATATATATATAAACAAGCATATATATATATATACCAAGCATATATATATATACCAAGCATATATATAAAACAAGCATATATATGAAAAAAAATTGCAAAGGGAGGGCGCCGGCGGCCGGACCAAGCTGAGGCGCGGGCAGGGTCAGTGGCGCGGATGGCGTCGGGGCAGGGGCGACGACGAGGGCGGGCCGGGGCGGCGCGCATTGGGGCAGGGGCGGGGGCGACGGCGACGGGGGCGGGCCGGGGCGGCGCTCGTCGGGGCAGGGGCGGGCCGGGGCGGCGTGCGTCGGGGCAGGGGCGCGGGCGACGGCGAGGGCGCGGGCGACGACGGGCACGGGCGAGGCGACGGCGACGATGGGGCAGCCTGGCGGCGTCAGCGTCGGGGCGGCAACTGCGAGAGATGAGAATGAAAATTTCCGAAGTGTGAACTTATATAGCAAAGCCTTTAGTCCCGGTTCGTGGCACAAACCGGGACTAAAGGTGGGCATTAGTCCCGGTTGGTGGCACCAACTGAGACCAAAGGCCTTTTTCAGCAGCCCAAAGGGCGGAAAGCGGCGGCCTTTGGTCCCGGTTGGTGGCACCAACCGCGACTAAAGGGGGGTATTGGTCACCGTTTGTGTCACGAACCGTGACCAATGCCCCCCTTTAGTCTCCGTTGGTGCCACCAATCGGGACCAATGGCCTGCACCTGCCAAAGCCGCGGTGCGGTGGGATGTTTAGTCCCACCTTGCTAGCTGAGGAGCGGCCGCACCTGTTTATAAGCGCTGCCCTGCTGTCTCTATCGAACTCCTGAGAACTGCAGGCCTCTGGGCCTAATCTCACACTGCTATGCACGTGGGCTTGCTGGGCCTTCTGCGGGCCTGCATCCTGGCCCATGGATGGGCTTCTAGTCGTATTCACGCCGTGGTGGCCCAGTAGGTGGCATTTTTTTACTATTTATTTTTTCATTTCTACTTAGAACTAAATACTTATAGTTTTTTAGTGATTTTTTTCTTTTAGGTCACAAAAATTATAAACTTTCTGTTAGTGCCATTAGTTTTAAAATTTGAATAGTTTAAATTTGAATTTTTTAAAATTTGTGTGAATCACTAGTTTATGAATAACTTTACTATAAAAATTTATTTTTGAGTCATTCTTTTTCCTGCTATTTAATATTACTGTGTTTTATCATTATACTCAATTTGGTAATTTGAATAGTTTAAATTTGAATTTTTTAAAATTTGTGTGAATCACTAGTTTATGAATAACTTTACTATAAAAATTGATTTTTGAGTCATTCTTTTTCCTGCTATTTAATATTACTGTGTTTTATCATTATACTCAATTTGGTAATTTTAGTTAGTCATAACAAATATTATAGGCATTTTTTTTCTTTTTTTTATTTATTTTTTCATTTCTACTTAGAACAAAATACATATAGTTTTTTAGTGATTTCTTTTTTCTTTTAGGTCACAAAAATTATAAACTTTCTGTTTGTGCCATTAGTTTTCAAATTTGAAAACACTTTTTTAATTTTTTTGCTTTTAGTGCCTATTTTTTCCAGTTTTTTGTTTTGTTTTCTGCATTATTTATTTTCTTTTGTTTTTTGCTTTATTTTTTAATTCTTTTTGCTTTTAGTTTTGGAAAAATTATAAACTTTCTCTTAGTGCCATTAGTTTTCAAATTTGAAAACACTTTTTTAGTTTTTTTGTTTTCTTTGTTGCTTTATTTATTTTATTTTGTTTCTACTCACAACAAAATAATTATTGTTGTTATTTTTAGTTTTTTTCCAGTTTTTTTGTTTTGTTTTCTGTATTATTTATTTTCTTTTGTTTTTTGCTTTATTTTTTAATTCTTTTTGCTTTTAGGTCAGCAAATTATAAACTTTCTCTTAGTGCCATTAGTTTTCAAATTTGAAAACACTTTTTTATTTTTTTGTTTTCTTTGTTGCTTTCTTTATTTTATTTTGTTTCTACTTACAACAAAATACTTATTGTTGTTATTTTTATTTTTATTTTCAATTTTTTTTGTTTTCTGTATTATTTATTTATCTTTTGTTTTTTGCTTTATTTTTTAATTCTTTTTGCTTTTAGGTCAGCAAAATTATAAACTTTCTGTTAGTGCCATTAGTTTTCAAATTTGAATAGTTAAAATTTGAATTCTTTGAAATTTTTGTGAATCACAAGTTTGTGATTAACTTTACTAAAAAAATGAACATAGATGCACCTATAGAGAAAATTCGACCTAAATTCATAGTTTTCAAATGAACTCTGAAAAAGTTGGCATAGCATACTCGTGTGTTACAAAGTTGGCATGGTATCATCATAATAGTTGCAGGAGAAAGTCTTCACTTTTTCTTCGCTGGTGTCATTTGCTTATTGCACTGTAACCGTGGATAATCTTCATCGTTTATCAGGATACTTGGGTCAGCCTTGACATTGAAGGGCGGAATTTCATGAAACTTTTCATAATCTTCAGACATGTCTGTCTTGCCCTCCACTCCCAGGATGTCCCTATTTCCTGAAAGAACTATGTGGCGCTTTGGATCATCGTATGATGTATTCGCTTCCTTATCTTTTCTTTTTCTCGGTTTGGTAGACATGTCCTTCACATAGATAACCTGTGCCACATCATTGGCTAGGACGAACGGTTCGTCAGTGTACCCAAGATTTTTCAGATCCACTGTTGTCATTCCGTACTGTGGGTCTACCTGTACCCCGCCTCCTGACAGATTGACCCATTTGCACTTAAACAAAGGGACCTTAAAATCATGTCCGTAGTCAAGTTCCCATATGTCCACTATGTAACCATAATATGTGTCCTTTCCGCTCTCGGTTGCTGCATCAAAGCGGATACCGCTGTTTTGGTTGGTGCTCTGTTGATCTTGGGTGATCGTGTAAAATGTATTCCCATTTATCTCGTATCCATTGTAAGTCAATATAGTCAAAGATGGTCCCCTGGACAACAAGTACAGCTCATCACAAACAGTGTTGTCTCTTCTGATGTGTTCACATGTAATCGAGTCGTCGCACTGCTCCGGGTGTTTGGAGCGCGGACTGTTCTTGTGTTCATCGTCATACGGGGTCACCAAGGTAGAGTTCTGTAGAACTGTGTAGTGTGCTTGAGACCAAGAATATTTGTCCCTGCATATTACTGAGTCACTTACAAGAGTGCCTTTTCCAGTCAGTCTCCCCTCATACCGCGATTTAGGGAGACCTATCTTCTTAAGGCCAGGAATGAAGTCAACACAAAACCCGATAACATCCTCTGTTTGATGGCCCATGGAGATGCTTCCTTCTGGCCTGGCGCGTTACGGACATATTTCTTTAGGACTCCCATGAACCTCTCAAAGGGGAACATATTGTGTAGAAATACGGGCCCCAGGATGACAATCTCGTCAACTAGATGAACTAGGACGTGCGTCATGATATTGAAGAAGGATGGTGGGAACACCAGCTCGAAACTGACAAGACATTGCGCCACATCACTCCTTAGCCTTGGTACGATTTATGGATCGATCACCTTCTGAGAGATTGCATTGAGGAATGCACATAGCTTCACAATGGCTAATCGGACATTTTCCGGTAGAAGCCCCCTCAATGCAACCGGAAGAAGTTGCGTCATAATCGCGTGGTAGTCATGAGACTTTAGGTTCTGAAACTTTTTCCCTGGCATATTTATTATTCCCTTTATATTCGACGAGAAGCCAGTCGTGACCTTCATACTGAGCAGGCATTCAAAGAAGATTTCTTTCTCTTCTTTCGTAAGAGCGTAGCTAGCAGGACCTTTATACTGCTTCGGAGGCATGCCGTCTTTTTCGTGCAAACATTGAAGGTCCTCCCGTGCCTCAGGTGTATCTTTTTTCTTCCCATACACGCCCAAGAAGCCTAGCAGGTTCATGCAAAGGTTCTTCGTCACGTGCATCACATTGATTGAAGAGCGGACCTCTAGGTCTTTCCAGTAGGGTAGGTCCCAAAATATAGATTTCTTCTTCCACATGGGTGCGTGTCCCTCAGCGTCATTCGGAACAGCTAGTCCGTCGGGACCCTTTCCAAAGATTACATGTAAATCATTGACGATAGCAAGTACGTGATCACCGGTATACATGGCGGGCTTCTTCCGGTGATCTGCCTCGCCTTTGAAATTCTTGCCTTTCTTTCGACATTGATGGTTGGTCGGAAGAAATCGACGATGGCCCAGGTACACATTCTTCCTGCATTTGTCCAGGTATATACTTTCAGTGTCGTATAAATAGTGCGGTCATGCGTGGTATCCTTTGTTTGTCTGTTCTGAAAGGTTATTGAGAGCGGGCCAATCGTTGATGGTCACGAACAGCAACGCCTTTAGGTTAAATTCCTCCTGTCTGTGCTCATCCCACGTACGTACATCGTTTCCATTCCACAACTGTAAAAGTTCTTCAACTAATGGCCTTATGTACACATCAATGCCGTTGCCGGGTTGCTTAGGGCCTTGGATGAGAACTGGCATCATAATGAACTCCCGCTTCATGCACATCCAAGAAGGAAGGTTATACATACATAGAGTCACGGGCCAGGTGCTGTGATTGCTGCTCTGCTCCCCGAACGGATTAATGCCATCCACGCTTAAAGCAAACCATATGTTCCTTGGGTCCTTTGCAAACTCATCCCAGTACTTTCTCTCGATTTTTCTCCACTGCGACCTGTTAGTGGGTGCTCTCAACTTCCCGTCTTTCTTCCGGTCCTCACTGTGCCATCGCATCAACTTGGCATGCTCTTCGTTTCTAAACAAACATTTCAACCGTGGTATTATAGGAGCATACCATATCACCTTCGGAGGAACCTTCTTCCTGGGGGGGCTCGCCGTCAACATCACCAGGGTCATCTCGTCTGATCTTATACCACAATGCACCGCATACCGGGCATGCGTTCAGATCCTTGTATGCACCGAGGTAGAGGATGCAGTCATTAGGGCATGCATGTATCTTCTCCACCTCTAATCCTAGAGGGCATATGACCTTCTTTGGAAGCTTCTTCTTTAATATTTTCAGTAGCTTCTCAAATCCTTTGTCAGCCACAACATTCTCTGCCTTCCACTGCATCAATTCCAGTACTGTACCGAGCTTTGTGTTGCCATCTTCGCAATTGGGGTACAACCCTTTTTGTGATCCTCTAACATGCGATCGAACTTCAGCTTCTCCTTTTGACTTTCGCATTGCGTCCTTGCATCGGCAATGACCCGGCGGAGATCATCATCATCGGGCACATCGTCTGTTTCCTCTTGATCTTCAACAGATTCACCCGTTGTAGCATCATTGGGCACATCGTCTGGATCCTCTTGATCTTCACCAGCTCCCCCCGTTGCAGCATCACCGTATTCAGGGGGCACATAGTTGTCATCGTACTCTTCTTCTTCGCCGTCTTCCATCATAACCCCTATTTCTCCGTGCCTCGTCCAAACATTATAGTGTGGCATGAAACCCTTATAAAGTAGGTGGGAATGAAGGATTTTTCAGTTAGAGTAAGACCTCGTATTCCCACATTCAGTGCATGGACAACACATAAAACCATTCTGCTTGTTTTCCTCAGCCGCATCGAGAAACTCATGCACGCCCTTAATGTACTCGGAGGTGTGTTTGCACCGTACATCCATTGCCGGTTCATCTGCGTGCGTTATATATAATTATGTGTCCAAATTAATAGAAGTTCATCATCACATTAAAACCAAAGTACATACATAGTTCTCATCTAACAACATATAGCTCTCCACAACATCTAATTAACTAAACCATACATTGAAACTATGTAAAACATTTCAATGCGAAAACAAATGCGATCATAATCGCAACCAAGGTAACAATTGATCCAACGGCATAATGATACCAAGCCTCGGTATGAATGGCATATTTTCTAATCTTTCTAATCTTCAAGCGCATTGCATCCATCTTGATCTTGTGATCATCGACGACATCCGCAACATGCAACTCCAATATCATCTTCTCCTCCTCAATTTTTTTTTCCTTCAACAAATTGTTTTCTTCTTCAACTAAATTTAACCTCTCGATAATAGGGTCGGTTGGAATTTCCGATTCACATACATCCTACATAAATAAAATCTATGTCATGTTGGTCGGCATCATTTTCATAAACAATAAATGAACCAATAGTTATAAAGATAATATATATACCACATCTGAATCATAGACAGGACGAGGGCCGACGGGGGTGAATACCAAAACCATCGCACTATATAAGATGCAATAATAAAAGTAAGAAAATAATACAAGTATCTATGTAAACATACAAGTAAGAATATTTTTTCCTTTCAAAAAGAAGATAAGAACAAGAGGCTCACCATGGTGGTGCCGGCGATGAGCTCGGCGCGGGTGATCGACGGCGGTGAACACAGGGACGGGGCATGACGGACCGCTAAACCTAGACAAATATTGAGGAAAATGGAGCTTGAAGGTCGAGCTTGGAGAGGACAAAGCTTAAGTAGTGTGGCTCGGGCATTCGATCGAACACCTTGTGTGCATAGGAGGTGAGCTAGAGCACCACCAAGCCCTCTCCCCCTCGGCCAGAAAAAAACAAAGCAGTGTGCTCTGTTCTGATGCGAGGAGGTGTATGTAGGCTCCTCATTGGTCCCGGTTGGTGGCATGAACCGGGACTAAAGGGGAGCCTTTGGTCCCGATTCAAGCCACCAACCGGGACCAATGGTGGTGGGCCAGGAGCGAGGCCATTCGTCCCGGTTCGTCCCACCAACCGGGACCAAAAGGTCCAGACAAACCGGGACTAATGGCCCACGTGGCCCGGACGGCTCCCTGGGCTCACGAACCAGGTCAAATGCCCCCATGGGTCCCAGTTCCAGACTGGGCCGGGACTAACGGGCTGACCCGGCCTGGACCGTTGCCCCCTTTTCTACTAGTGCAAGTGTCAGCACTAGTGTGAGTGTGCCCTGAGCCAGAGCCACGGAAGTCGGTTTTGGAATATATAAAAAATATTGGGCGAAGAAAGCACCAGAGGGGGGCCACCCACCATCCACGAGGGTCGGGGCGCCCCCTACCCCCTGGGCGCACCCCCTGTCTCGTGGCACGCTAGCAGGCCTCCGGAGCCCATCTTTTTCTATATGAAGTCTTTCGCCCTGGAATAAATCAAAAGGAAGCTTTTAGGACGAAGCGCCGCCGTCTCGAGGCGGAACCAATCTAGGGCTTCAGCAGAGCCATTCTGCCGGGTAAACATCCCTCCGGGAGGGGGAGATCATCACCATTGATCCTCTGATTGGGAGGGGGTCAATCACCATCAACATCTTCACCAGCACCATCTCCTCTCAAACCCTAGTTCATCTCTTGTATCCAATCTTTGTCTCAAAACCTCAGATTGGTACCCGTGGGTTGCTAGTAGTGTTGATTACTCCTTGTAGTTGATGCTTGTTGGTTTATTTGGTGGAAGATCAGATGTTCAGATCCTCTATGCATATTAATACCCATCTGATTATGAACATGAATATGATTTGTGAGTAGTTATGTTTGTTCCCGAGGACATGGGAGAAGTCTTGCTATAAGTAGTCATGTGAATTTGGTATTCGTTCGATATTTTGCTGAGATGCATGTTGTCTTTCCTCTAGTGTTGTTATGTCAACATCGACTACATGACACTTCACCACTATTTGGGCCTAGGGAAAGGCATTGGGAAGTAATAAGTAAATGATGGGTTGCTAGAGTGACAGAAGCTTAAATCCTAGTTAATGCTGTGCTTCATAAGGGGCTGATTTGGATCCATATGTTTCATGCTATTGTTAGGTTTAACTTAATACTTATTTTGTGGTTGCGGATGCTTGCAAAAGGGGTTAATCACAAGTGGGATGCTTGTCCAAGGAAGGGCAGTACCCAAGCACCGGTCCACCCACATATCAAATTATCAAAGTAACGAACGTGAATCATATGAGCGTGATGAAAACTAGCTTGACGATAATTCCCATGTGTCCTCGTGAGTGCTTTGCTTTATATAAGAGTTTGTCCAGGCTTGTCCTTTGCTACAAAAAGGATTGGGCCACCTTGCTGCACCTTGTTTACTTTTGTTACTTTTTACCCGTTACAAATTACCTGATCACAAAACTATTTGTTACCAATAATTTCAGTGCTTGCACAGAATACCTTACTGAAAATCGCTTGTCATTTCCTTCTGCTCCTAGTTGGGTTCGACACTCTTACTTATCAAAAGGACTACGATAGATCCCCTATACTTGTGGGTCATCAATACTCTATTCTGGCACCATTACCGGGGGGTGAAGCGCCTTTGGTAAGTGGAATTTGGTAAGGAAAGAATTTATATAGTGTGCTGAAATTTACTATCACTGGTTACTATGGAAAGTAATCCTTTGAGGGGCTTGTTCGGGGTATCTTCACCCCGACCAGTAGAGCAAAGAGTTGCTCCTCAACCTATTGAACCTACTGAAATTTTTTACTTTGAAATTCCTTCGGGTATGATAGAGAAACTGCTAGCTAATCCTTTTACAGGAGATGGAACATTACATCCCGATTTGCACCTATTCTATGTGGATGAAGTTTGTGGATTATTTAAGCTTGCAGGTATGCCCGAGGATGTTATCAAGAAGAAGGTCTCCCCTTTATCTTTGAAGGGAAAGGCATTGACATGGTTTAGGCTATGTGATGATATTGGACCGTGGAACTACAACCGATTGAAATTGGAATTTCATCAGAAGTTTTATCCTATGCATCTGGTTCATCGTGATCGTAATTATATATATATATATATATATATATATATAATTTTTGTCATCGCGAAGGAGAAAGTATCGCTCAACCTTGGGGGAGGCTTAAGTCAATGTTATATTCATGCCCCAATCATGAGCTCTCAAGAGAAATTATTATTCATAAAATTTATGCTCGGCTTTCTCTCAATAATCGCTCCATGCTCGATACTTCTGGTACTGGTTCTTTTATGATGAAGACTATTGAATTCAGATGGGATTTATTGGAAAGAATTAAACACAACTTTGAAGACTGGGAACTCGACAAAGGTAAGGAGTCAGGTATAACACGTAAGTTTGATTGTGTTAAATCTTTTATGTATACTGATGCTTTTCGTGAATTTAGCACTAAATATGGACTTGACTCTGAGATAGTAGCTTTTTTTGTGAATCATTTGCTACTCATGTTGATCTCCCTAAGGAGAAGTGGCTTAAATACCATCCTCCCATTGAAGTAAAAGTAGTTGAACCTATTAAAGTTGAAGAAAAGACTATCACTTATAATGTTGATCCTATTGTTCCTACCACTTATATTGAGAAACCACATTTCCCTGCTAGAATAAAGGATCATGCTAAAGCTTCAACTGTGGTTCATAAGAGTAATACTAGAACACCTACACCCCCTGAGAAAATTAAGGTTGAACCTAGTATTGCTATGGCTAAAGATCTCTTGGCCGATAATATTGATGGGCATGTTATTTACTTTTGTGATGAAGCTGCTAGAATTGCTTGACTCGATACTAATAATAAACATAGACCTGTTGTAGGCATGCTTGTTATTTCTGTTAAAATTGGAGTTCATTGCCATCATGGCTTATGTGATATGGGTGCTAGTGCGAGTGCAATACCTCATTATTTATACGAAGTAATTATGCATGATAATGCACCTGCTGAGTTATAAGGTATTGATGTTACTATTAAGCTTGCCAATAGAGATACTATTTCACTAGTTGGGATTGTTAGAGATGTTGAAGTCTTGTGTGGGGAAGTTAAATACCCTACTGATTTTCTTGTTCTTGGTTCCCCACAGGATGACTTTTGTCCCATTATATTTGGTAGACCCTTCTTGAATACTATTAATGCTCAGATAGACGGCACAAATGATATTGTTTCTATTGGTTTAGGGGATATTTCCCATGATTTTAATTTTGCTAAATTTCATAGACAACCCCATGATAAAGAATTGCCTAGTAAAGATGAACTATTGCCGTGTCTCCTAATGATCCTTTAGAACAATATTTGCTAGACCATGAAAATGATATGTTTATGAATCAATGAAGGGAAATAGATGAAGTATTTTTTAAACAGGGACCTATTTTGAAACACAACTTGTTTGTCCAGATTCTAGGGGATCCTCCTCCACCCAAGGGTGATCCCGTGTTTGAGCTTAAACCATTACCTGATACTCTGAAATATGCTTATCTTGATGAAAAGAAGATATATCCTATTATTATTAGTGCTAACCTTTCAGAGTTGGAAGAAGAGAGATTATTGAAAACTCTGAAGAAGCACCATGCTGCTATTGGATATACTCTTGATGATCTTAAGGGCATTAGTCCTACTCTATGCCAGCACAAAATAAAATTGCAAAAAAGACGCTAAACCGTTTGTTGATCACCAATGATGGTTAAACCCCAGGATGAAAGAAGTGGTAAGAAAAGAAATACTAAAGCTTCTGGAGGAAAGTATAATTTATGCCGTTGCTGATAGTCAGTGGGTAACTCCTGTCCATTGTGTCCCTAAGAAAGGAGGTATTACTGTTGTTCCTAATGATAAAGATGAATTGATCCCACAAAGAATTGTTACAGGTTATAGAATGGTAATTTATTTCCGCAAACTAGATAAAGCTACTAAAAAGGATCATTACCCTTTACCTTTTATTGATCAAATGCTAGAAAGACTATCCAAACATACACATTTTTTATTTCTAGACGGTTATTCTGGTTTCTCTCAAATACTCGTGTCAAAAGAGGATCAATAAAAGACCACCTTTGATTGACCTTTTGGTACCTTTGCTTATAGACGTATGCCTTTTGGTTTATGTAATGCACCTGCTACCTTTCAAAGATGTATGACTGCTATATTCTCTGACTTTTGTGAAAAGATTGTTGAGGTTTTCATGGATGATTTTACCGTATATGGAACTTCTTTTGATGTTTTCTTAAGCAACCTTGATCGAGTTTTGTAGAGATGTGAAGAAACTAATCTTGTCTTGAATTGGCAGCAGTGCCACTTTATGGTTAATGAAGGTATTGTCTTGGGGCATAAAATTTCTGAAAGAGGTGTTGAAGTTGATAAAGCTAACGTTGATGCTATTAAAAAGATGTCGTGTCCAAAGGACATTAAAGGTATAATAAGTTTCCTTGGTCATGCCGGTTTTTATAGGAGGTTCATTAAAGACTTCTAAAAAATTTCCAGGCCTCTGACTAATCTCTTACGAAAAGATGTTCCTTTTGTCTTTGATGATGATTGTGTAGAAGCATTTGAAATACTTAAGAAAGCCTTGATTTCTGCACCCATTGTTCAGCCACCTGATTGGAATTTACCCTTTGAAATTATGTTTGATGCTAGTGATTATGTTGTAGGTGCTGTTCTAGGACAAAGAGTTGATAAGAAATTAAATGTTATCTAATATGCTAGTAAAACTCTAGATAGTGCCCAGAGAAATTATGCTACTACTGAAAAGTGTTTTTAGCAGTTGTATTTGCTTGTGATAAGTTCAGACCTTACATTATTTACTCTAGAGTAACTGTTCAGACCGATCATGCTGCTATTAAATATCTTACAGAAAAGAAAGATGGTAAACCTAGACTTATTAGATGGGTTCTCCTACTACAAGAATTTTATTTGCATATTATTGATAGAAAGGGAGCTGAGAACCCCGTTGCAGACAACTTGTCTAGGTTAGAGAATGTTCTTGATGACCCACTACCTATTGATGATAGCTTTCCTGATGAACAATTAGCTATCATAAATGCTTCTCGTACTGCTCCATGGTATGTTGATTATGCTAATTACATTTTTGCTAAATACATACCACCTAGTTTCACATACCAGCAAAAGAAAAAGTTTTTCTATGATTTAAGATATTACTTCTGGGATGACCCACGCCTTTATAATAAGGAGTTGATGGAGTTATTAGAAATTGTGTACGTGAGCATGAATAGGAATAGATCCTACACAAGTGTCACTATGATTTAAGATATCACTCTGAGGCTTATAGACCGCGCTGGAGATAGAACTGCACATAAGGTATTGCAATACGGTTTTTATTGGCCTACTCTTTTCAAGGATGCCCGTTAGTTTGTCTCGTCTTGTGATGAATGTCAAAGAATTGGTATTATAGTAGACGTCAAGAAAAGCCTATGAATTATTCACTTGTTATTGAACCATTTGACGTATGGGGCTTTGATTATATGGGACCGTGTCCTTCCTCTAATGGGTATACACATATTTTAGTTGCTATTGATTACATTACTAAGTGGGTAGAAGCTATTCCAACTAGTAGTGCTTATCATAACACCTCTATTAAGATGCTTAAAGAAGTTATTTTTTCGAGGTTTGGAGTCCCTAGATAGTTAATGACTGATGGAGGTTCACATTTTATTCATGGTGCTTTTTGTAAAATGCTTGCTAAGTATGATGTTAATCATAGAGTTGCATCTCCATATCACCCACAATCTAGTGGTCAAGTAGAACCGAGCAATAGAGAGCTTAAATTAATTTTGCAAAAGACCGTTAATAGATCGAGAAAGAATTGGTCCAAGAAACTTGATGATGCATTATGGGCCTATAGAACTGCATATAAAAATCCTATGGGTATGTCTCCATATAAAATGGTTTATAGGAAAGCATGTTAGTTACCTCTCAAACTATGATTTCAAACTTGCCGGTGAGAAGAGACTATTTGACATTAGCTCACTTGATGAGTGGAGAACCCAGGCCTATGATAATGCCAAACTGTTTAAAGAAAAAGTAAAAAATGGCATAACTAAAGGATACAAAAACGTGAGTTTAATGTAGGTGATTATGTATTGTTATACAACTCTTGTTTAAGATTTTTTTGTAGGAAAACTCATCTCTAAATGGGAAGGCCCTTACATTATCCAGGAGGTCTACCGTTCCGGTGCCATAAAAATCAACAACTTCGAAGGCACGAATTCGAGGGTGGTGAATGGTCAAAGAATCAAACATTATATCTCAGGTAATCCTATGAATGTTGAAACTAATGTTATTTAAACTGTAACCCCAGAGGAGTATATAAGGGACACCTTCCAGAATGTTTCAGTCTCCAAAAAGGAAGAGGTATGTGGTACGGTAAGTAAACCGAATCCAAAACAGTTCTAATAGCAATTTTTCTCCGTTTTGGAATATTTAAGAAAATAGGAAAATTAGAAGTAGTCTGGAAAGGGCGCGCCCCCCGCCTCATGGGCACCTCGTGTGCCCTCCGGACTCCGATTTCTTACACGATACTTCGTTTAGTTGGTAAAAAATCATTATATAATCTCCTGAAGGTATTGACCACCGTACCACGCAAATATCCTCTATTTTTGTTTCGAGCTACATGTGCTGCAGATTTAGACCAAGATGTCTTCTCAACAGTCAGTTGGGGAGAGCTGGGTATCTCACCCGACACCATGGCCAAAAGCAAACAGTGATGCCGATCACTTTGGCCATCAACTGAGGAAGAGATGGAGGCCGAATTGAAAAGGATAGATGCCATGGTGGAGGATCAAGAAGTTACCTCTCGTGTCCAAGCCAAATTCACGATGGAGGAACTCCAGAGCTCAGCAATTCCAAACTAGGTCATCCCTCCCAATGTTAGATTTCTTTCTTACAAAAATATGAAAAAGAGTGTTACTTGTTCTCCCGCAGCTATGCAACATCCATGAGTGCAAGGAGCTTTAGCCGTCACGTGCAAGCTCCGTCAGGAAATAATGGATCTCAAGCAGCAAGTCAATAAGCTCGAGGAAGATAATCATATCCTAAGGGGCATCATCGCCAAGAATATTACATCACCACCTCCGAAGAAAGAGACATCAAAACATGGGTATGGGCACTCCCCTTGGCAACTTCCAAGCTTGGGGGAGTGCCCCGGTATCGTATCACCATCGCACTTCTATCTTTACCATTTTTCATAGTTCGATCCTTTTGGTTATATCTTGATTTAGTACAATAAATTTAGTATGATCTAGTTTTGAGTTTTGCTTTATGATCCTTCTATGTAATCGAGTTTGTGAGCTATATATAATAAATATTAGTTTTGAGTCAAGGGCTTGATTATCTTGCCATGATCTTGAAACAAAAAGAGAAAGAATAAAAGAAATAAAGAGTTCATATTTATCTTACGGAGAGTAATGACTTCATATATATATATATATATGTGTGTGTGTGTGTGTGTGTGTGTGTATGTGTGTGTGTTGCAGTTCTAAGAATGATCATGATTCCCTCATGTTCGTATTTTATTTTATCGATACCTCTATCTCTAAACATGTGGACATATTTTTCGTTACCGGCTTCCGCTTGAGGACAAGCGAGGTCTAAGCTTGGGGGAGTTGATACGTCCATTTTGCATCATGCTTTTATATCCATATTTATTACATTATGGGCTGTTATTACACAGTATGTCATGATACTTATGCATATTCTCTCTTATTTTACAAGGTTTGCATGAAGAGGGAGAATGTCGACAGCTGGAATTTTGGGCTGGAAAAGGAGAAAATATTATAGACCTATTCTGCACAACTCCAAAAGTCCTGAAACTCCACAAGAGGCAGTTTTGGAATATATAAAAAATGTTGGGCGAAGAAAGCACTAGAAGGGGGCCACCCACCATCCACGAGGGTAGGGCACGCCCCCTGTCTCGTGGGCCCCCTGGTAGGCCTCAGGTGCCCACCTTTTGCTATATGAAGTCTTTCTCCCTGGAAAAAAAATCAGAAGGAAGCTTTCGGGATGAAGCGCCGCCGTCTCGAAGCAGAACCTTGGCGGAACCAATCTAGGGCAGTTGTCACATCCCTAGTTCTATTAATGCCTAGTGCTAGCATCTGGTGTTGCATCATGTTTAAATTTCAGTTAAACCTGAAATGGGGATTGCCTAAACCCTAGCATTAAAAGGAATTCACTAGGTTCAACTAAAAATATTCTCAGTGAATCCAAATGGTTTTCAACGCTGTCAGGACACCGATCCTAAGTCACACCGATCTAGCATGTAACACATCATATCACTTTGCGGCCTCACGCACGGTATTCCCACGGGTGCCACCTTACCTGGCCCGGGACCGTTTGCGCTTTTGGCTCACGTATATGATAGTGTCGCTAGCATCCATATGACAAAGAACCCGGGCCGACATGGCTAGTCATGAACCCAAAGGGGCACCAACCTATGGGAACAGGTATACATGAATCACATCGAGCATGTCGGTCATCAGTGAGTGAATCCGGGCTGTAGCACTGGGCTAACAGGACTCTAGGGAACCCGGGCTGTAGCAGGCTAGGCAGGACTCCGGATGTCACCGCGTGACATTTCCCCGAAAGGACAGACAAAGGAACAAAGTGAAACACATGCCGGCTAGTCAAGTATCCTGAGCAGTAGTGCTGGGCTAGCAGGACTCCGGTGAACCCGGGCTATAGCAGACTACTATGGCTCAAGGGGAACTAGACTACATTTCCCCATAAGATAGGCTGCCAAGGATAAACAACTAGATTGTCGGATCCCATACATACTAAGCATTTCAATCATACACACAATATGGTCGATATGTGTAAATACAACATGGCATCACAACATAACTCTACGACTCAAGTATTTATTCATTCGGCTCCGAGGAGCGAGAAATTACAAACATGGGTCTCATGACCCAACAATCATACCATACAAATCAAGCACATGCGGAAGCTTAACATGTCTGAGTACAGACGTGTACAAATGAAAAAGGCTAAGAAACCTGACTATCTACCAGATTCTGCCGAGGGCACAAAATCGTAGCTGAGGTATCAAGCTAAACATCGAATTCCACGCGAAACTACTAGCGAGACTGAAGTCTCTCTGCAAAACATAAATTAAACAAACGTGAGTACAAAAGTACTCAGCAAGAGTTACATCAGAACTAGCTACATATGCATCGGTATCAACAAAGAGGGGTGGTGGAGTTTAACTGCAGCAAGCCAGCTTTGACTCGGTGGCTATCTTAAACTACGACTGCAAGTAACTCTTTTGAGGTGGCGCACACGAGTCCACACATTCACCATATTAATACACCACTATGGATCCGCTCCCGTCTCCCTACGAGAACGCCATCCATAGCACTCACGCTTATCTTGCGCATTTTATAGTATCCACTTTCACTTGTCTATGAACTGTTATAGGCAACCCAGAAGTCCTTTACCGCGGACGCGGCTATTCGAATAGTATTATACCCTGCAGGGGTCTACTTCATCACACATGTTTCCACCACTTAGCGTCTGCACACGACATGTGCTCGGCAGACTTCAAGCGAAAGCCGACGTGGGTGTAGACCACGACCTGACTAACCGCACAAGTCTCGAGTCCAGGTTTATCGCCTATTCGGGTTCCATCCGCGAGGAGATCCGGCCGGAGTTTCGCTCACAGCCCCAAACGATGTGTGCAAGGTTCCCAAGACACCAAACGGGCGCCCGGTACACCGTGCCATGGTGTATCTACCGCATCATAGCCCACCCCTAGGGTCAGCGCTACGCACGGCCGCCAACACATATCCTATAAACACCAGAAACTAGTTGAAACTCCTAGATAGAGGACGAGAGGGGTCAGTAAGTCGAGCGGGGTAATATTTCAGGGCCCAACGTGTGGTAGTAGCTGTTTCATGGATCACAAACACAGAACTCAGTTCCTGAGGAAGGTTTTAATGAGACAACCCACCATGTACTCATACATGGCCTCTCACCGCTACCTTTACCAAATCGTGTCCACACACTTAGCTCACACACAGTAGGACATGTTCATCACCATTCCAATTCATCCCTGATGAATCAGACCTGACTCAACTCTAAGAAGTAGCAGGCATGACAAACAAGCATGAATGAGTAAGCACATCAGGGCTCAAACAACTCCTACTCATACTAGTGGGTTTTATCTATTTACTGTGGCAATGACAGGTCATGCAGAGGAAAAGGGGTTCAGCTACCGCAGCATGTAACAGTTGAATCGTTGTTGTCCTAATGCAGTAAAAGAGAGCAGGAGCGAGAGAGTGGGATTGTATCAGAATGAACAAGGGGTTTTTTGCTTGCCTGGCATCCTGAAGATAATATAGTTCTTCATGGGTGTCATCGATCTCATCGTCGAAACCACGTCTATCGAGAGGGAACAATACCGGCAACAGAGAAAGAAACACAATCAACGCAATGCACAATATGATGCATGATCATGACATGTCAATATGATGTGGTTTGAGTTAATGCAACTAGCAACATGTTAAATGGAGTTGGTTTGAACCCTAGGTTCAAATTCAAACTCCATATGTGAGAGTTTAAATTCCATTTATATGAATTGGCCTAAACAGCAGCCATAGATTGTTCTAGCATGCATGAAAATGCCGTATACAGATTCCTTGAATTTTTCTGATAATTTTTCATATATAAATTATTTCATTCTGAGCTACGGTTGATTTTCTATGAATTTTTGAAGTTTTGGTTATTTTCTGGAATTTCCTGAATTAGATTTAATCCAGAAATTCCTTTACTGCATCAGCAATGTGTAAGCATGACATCAGCAGGTCAAAGGGGCTGGTCCAGGTCAAACCTGACCAGTGGGACCCGCACGTCAGTGAAACAGGGCAGGAACAGAGGCTGACTAGTGGGCCCAAGTCAATGGCCACGTCAGCACGGTCAAAGCTGACGCGTGGGGCCACTGTGTTTAATTAGAGCTAAACAGGAATTAAGCTATGGTTAGTTAAAGGCGTGGGACCCATATGTAAGTGACTAGTGGGGTGGTGATTAGAGGGGTCATTGGTGCTAATGACGGACATGTCGGCAGTCGCTGGAGCCTGGCCGGCGGTGACCAAAACGACGGCGGCGCGGATCGGATTTGAGCTTTGGGCGGTGGTTTGGCGTGCTGAGCACACAGGGGAGGAGCTCTTGCTCGTCCGCATCCAAAGGACAGGACGAGAGGCTGCGGGGTGGCCGGGAGCAGCGTCAGCGGCGAGGGAGGCGGTGGCCGGAGCTACGGCTCCATGGGCGCGCGGACTGCAGTGCGCTAGCGAGCGAGCTGATGGCCGCGTTGGGCTCCTGGGAGCTCCCTGAGCACATACCAGTGCTCGGACGCGAGAGAAACTCGCTCTAGCCACGGCGGCTTCATGGCCGGCAGGCGGAAGCTCTCGGCTCCGACGGAAAACGAGCTAGGGGAGAGGAATGGAGGGGGAGAGCATGAGGGAAGGAGCAGGAGCTCACAAGGAAGGCAGAGAGCGGCTCAGCGGGCTTGGGGACGTCCTCGATGGCGCGAATCAACCAGCAGTGATCCACGGGTCCGAGGAGGAAGAAGAGCTTGGGGTGGTCTTCATGGAGCTCCTCGCGGCGCCTGGATTGGTGCAGAGGACGCGGGGGTCGAGGCGGAACTCGTGGCATAGCTGGATGGGCGTGGGGAGGTCGATGGCAGCGGGGAACGGCGGCGATGCGTCCATGGAGGCTTCGGCCATGGTGGGGGAACGGGCGAGGGGGAGAGCGAGGGAGGGAGAGATCGATCCATACGGGTCTTGGGGGGGCGTGGCGCGACGAAAGGCTCAGGGCGCCCCGGCAAAGCAGGAGGTGGCCGGGTGCGCGCATGCATGCCGCGGGCACACTCCCTCGGGCCTACTGGCACGAGGTTGAAGAAAGGGGAGGAGTTGGCCTGGGCTGGCTACAGTGTTGGGCCGCACAGCTGGCCTACAGGTAAGCCAGGTAAGTCCTCTGTCTGTTTTTTTAATTCTGTACTGTTTCTGTTTTGCAGGTTTGTTTTGAATTTGGTTTTGAAACCAATTCAATTTTGTTGCTTCTGGAAATATTTTTAGAAGCTAAAAGAATTAAACCAAAGCTCCATAAAATACTTCAGAATTATTGGACCTATATTTATTTAATAGTAGATATAAATCCAATTGAAATAGTCATTGATTTAATTCAAATGCCCAAAATAAATGTTTCTGAGACACCAAAAATATTGGTTTGGATTTTACCTCTTCCCAATATTTCCAGAGGATAACAAGAACATTTTCTTGGACTTATTTGAAGCAATTTTATCTTGATAATTTTTAAAAGGATTCTAAGGCTTTGAAAATTCCCCAATTCAAATTTCATTTGAATTTAAACATGATGCAACAACCAAGCTATTCCAAGGCCAAGGTAAAGCTAGGGATGTGACATCCGGTGGAGCTGTTCTGCCAGGGAAACATCCCCCCGGGAGGGGGAAATCGTCACCATCATCATCACCATCGATACTCTCATCAGGAGGGGGTCAATCTCCATCAACATCTTCACCAGCACCATCTCCTCTCAAACCCTAGTTCATCTCTTGTATCCAATCTTTGTCTCAAAACCTTAGATTGGTACCCGTGGGTTGCTAGTAGTGTTGATTACTCCTTGTAGTTGATGCTTGTTGGTTTATTTGGTGGGAGATTAGATGTTCAGATCCTTTATGCATATTAATACCCATCTGATTATGAATATGAATATGATTTGTGAGTAGTTACTTATGTTCCTGAGGACATGGGAGAAGTCTTGCTATATGTAGTCATGTGAATTTGGTATTCGTTCAATATTTTGATGAGATGCATGTTGTCTTTCCTCTAGTGGTGTTATGTGAACATCGACTACATGACACTTCACCATTATTTGGGCCTAGGGAAAGGCTTTGGGAAGTAATAAGTATATGATGGGTTGCTAGAGTGACCGAAGTTTAAACCCTAGTTTATGCGTTTCTTCGTAAGGGGCTGATTTGGATCCATATGTTTCATGCTATGGTTAGGTTTAACTTAATACTTCTTTTGTAGTTGCAGATGCTTGCAAAAGGGGTTAATCACAAGTGGGATGCTTGTCCAAGGAAAGGGAATACCCAAGCACCGGTCCACCCACATATCAAATTATCAAAGTAACGAACGCGAATCATATGAGCGTGATGAAAACTAGCTTGACAATAATTCCCATGTGTCCTCGGGAGCGCTTTCCTTTATATAAGAGTTTGTCTAGGCTTGTCCTTTGCTACAAAAAGGATTGGGCCACCTTGCTGCACCTTGTTTACTTTTGTAACTTGTTACCTGTTACAAATTACCTTATCACAAAACTATCTGTGACAGAGAATTTCAGTGCTTGCAGAGAATACCTTACTGAAAACCTCTTGTAATTTCCTTTTGCTCCTCGTTGGGTTCGACACTCTTACTTATCGAAAGGACTATGATAGATCCCCTATACTTGTGGGTCATCAAGGAGGTGTGGGTGAGTAGAGAAATGGCCTGGCCAGCAATGGAGTAGGGTGGGCGGTGCAGCCTGTGAGGCAGCCAGCCGGCCACGGGAGGCGGGAGCAGGTAGTCCCACCGGCGTTGGTTTGGGCAGCTGGAGCAAGATGATCAGATATTAAAGAAGTAGCACGGACATTTGATTAACACCCAATGGTCAGTGTTGCTAGAATCGTTTGTGGACTATGTTGACAAATCCTTTCGTACACGTCAACCTAGTAGACCCACAAGCCAGCCTCCAAATCTGTCCCAAACAACATACAACCAGAAATTTCTATCCAGATTCAAATTAATTTAAAAAACTAATCATACCTTAATTTAAATCCGAGTAAATTTTGCCCGCACAAAAACAATGAAATTTAAAATATCAAAATATGAAAGGAAAAAGTATTTTGGAACTAATTGTATGTTTGCTGTATTTTTTCATTTTACAACCCATTTAATATTACTTATAGCCCATTTCTTATTACTTATAGCCCATTTTCTGGGCGAAATGCATCCCTCCTCATCTTAAAAGATTTCCGGCCCAGCAGGGTATAGAAAAGAAAGTAGACCTACGTTGGTTGTTCTACAAAAAACAAAAAAGCTGGGCTAGCCATTTTTAGAAAGGAAAAGACAAACTGGGCTGGTCATGTGCTAAACATATGAAATAAAAGCCTGGGATAGACGGGCCACAGCTCCCGAACAACTAGTTGATACCCTTCTCCGTCCCGAAAAGAAAAATTACCGCGTGCGCTACTAGGTCCCTACTGTCATCCTCACCATGTACAGTCATCTCCTTATTCTTCTCGGTTGTTGACCATGTTGACATCACCGGAGGGCGGCGCCGCGGAGAGCGAACCAAGGCGGAGGACGATGGTGAGGCCTCGGACAGGAACGAACAGGATTCGGGGAAGATGCACAGAGTTTTAGGGTGCGATGCGGCCATGATGCGTGCGTGGCAGCACCGCCAGTCGTGGGAGGCGGGAGCAGGCGGTCCTGCCGGCGCTGGTTTGGCTTTGGCGGCTGGAGGAAGAAGAGACTGAAGAAACATGACAGATATTGAATGTTAATCCAACGGCCAAGGTTGGTACAATCGTTTGATGACTAAGCTAACACCAAGTAGCATGCTTTTTTATATATAGGAAGAAAAGAAAAATTATGCTCCTTCGCTTGATAACATTCCCGAAACTATGACCGTTCGGTCTTGCGTCACAACTAAAACTTTGAGGAAAATGTGTTCGTCTGTCGTCCTCCTCCCAGGGAACATTCGCCACATAAGTGACAAGCACCCTTCGTTTTCAACCGAGAGGTCTTGGGTTCCAGTCCCAGGAACTCTCAATTTTGTCCTCCTTCCTTCCTTGCAAAAAAAGAAAGAAAATCAAAGACTTGAGAAGGCCTACAGAACAAGCTAGTGCACCAGTAAAGAGACGTTGCTAAGTTTTAGAAAACAGAGAGACGTGCTCCTGTAGCTGGTTCGAATCAAAACCTAGACTATGACTATATATGGTGCTATGCTACTCTGCAAGTAATGAAACTGACATATGCAACGTTTGCTTCTCCTCTTCTCTACTTACTCTGCCAAGCATCAGAAGCTCTGGCCGCAACAACCATGTCCGCTGGCTGCTCGTCCACCTGCTATTCAGCAGGCAACAACCAGATATGTGCCAAGTCGCCACCCGTACCATCGCCTATGGGTCTCATCACACCCCGCCGGCACACGCACCGCAGCCGGTTACTCATCGCAACCCACTGCCATTGGTGTGGTGCCACTACTGCAAATCACGTAGAGTCATCTGTCGCGTCTCTACCACAAACCTCAACCCTGGCCGAGTCTTCTACAAATGCCCAAATCATGGGGTAATAATATGTTTAAGTGTTGTTCTGCGGTTTTGAGTTGCTGATTTTTTAATAGTTTGGTTGATGATCTTCCAATTTGAATCATGCAGAAAAGGGAAGATTCATGTGATTTGTATTTTCGGGAAGTTTCTAATGTGGGGGAATGCAACTACGCTGATTATTTGGTTAACAGAGGAATCCCAATACTAGCAGGTTGGGGTGTTGGACAAGTAATTGAAGGAACGGCAGAAGAGGAAGATGTAGCGCAGAAGGTTAATGATGCAGTTCCTCTAATCATGGCCAAGCTACAGCTGCTGCATAGCCTTGACAGCAATGAGGAGATGAAAGAGCTTGTGAATATAATGGGAAAAATCGATGTTGTCTATAGGATGATTGTCTCTTTATTTGCAGTGTATGTAGCACTCGTGATGTATTCAGTGGCTATGACATGAGCACTTTGCTGAAACTAGTAATGAATGAAACCTGTGTAGTAGGCTGGGCATAGTGTTGTGAACATCTAATGATTTCTATTAACAAAAATCAGGGGGGGATCCCCTTTTGCTCATAAATAAATAAATAGAAGCGGCCCTTTTGGTGATAAATAAATAAATTAGAAGAGGCCCTGTCGGGTCAGCTTTGTTCCCATTCGCAGACGTTGAGCAAATTGCAGTCCAACGCCAAATTATGTCATCAAATTCAAATTTCACATCCAAATATGAGTAAAACTAAACAACAATGTGATCATGTTTTAGTCATCATACAATCACCAAACACAAATGAATATACATAAGAAGTGATGTTCTCACAGCAAAATACGAAACAACATGTTCCTCGGGTTTTAGTTGTCATAGCAAACACAATTTCACATAGTAGATAAAAAAAGTCTTCTGACAGGCAAATACGAGAAAAGCAATCTAATCATCATCATCAGCAGCAGCAGCGTCAACATCTTCGCCATGTGTATCAGTCTAAATCGTAATTCCCCAGAGTGTCATCTTCTTCTTCATCCTCAATGTTCTCGAACGTTGGCTTCTTCTTGATCAACTCTTGTATGTCCACAGCACGACAGGCAATCTTTTCGCCAGCGTCGTTGATGTGATGGTTCTCAAAGATATTAGGAACATCTGTGGAATCTTGTACATCAGGAGCAGTGTAAGCATCATCTTCTTGTGCAACTTCATTAAACGAATTCCTCTACTCAAACCTTTGCCATACTCTCCAGTCATCGCTACGTACAAATGTGTCTTCCAAGAAAAATATTTGTGTTGCTTGATTTGCTAAAATAAAAGGCTCGTTAGTCTGGTACGCCGCCTTGACATTGATGGATTTGAAATAATCATCAGCTCTGGGTTTTGCGATCCTAGAAAACATGTTATACCAACAACATCACAACAGAACCACACATCGAGGATCCTCGAAACTGGAGATATACTGCAACTGAACAATGTCTGTTATGTTAGCATGCATTTTAGTTGTCTCTCGGTCGTGCGTATCCGTGCTCTTGATGGCACTGTTTTCTGTCTTCCTTATTTCGTCGCATGCGAGGGTGTTGTAGCGCACATCTCCAAGAACGCAAGATTCATAATGTCTTACCAGAGTTTCAGGACCCATTGCTAGTGCGGAAAGGGCATCATCAACTGCCTGCCCATCCTCGCGCATCTTCCTAACCTATGGTTAGAAAATAGACAAGCTAATCATCTTATGTACTCAATATATTAAAAAACTGACAGTGCAATTCAAAATCTTACGTGGATCTTGAACCATTTCGCAAATCCTGCCATAACCAGTTTGTCAATGTTTCTTGCATTTTGCGGGTAACTCCTTTTTGTAGATGTTGCACAACATAGTGATCGCGTCAAACATCTAAATATATGAGAATGTGCTGCAAGTTTAGTAGATTACGACGTATAAGCTGCAGTACTTAGCACTTACTTGATATAAGGTAGTATCTCAGCATAGTTATTGAACACATACCAAACTATTTTTTCCAAATATTTAGGTTTGTCCTCTAGTCGACTCTTCCCTGTAAGTCGAACAGAATAATCTAAAACATTGAGCCCGGTATTGTCTTCACCCACCTCTTTGCTAAGTTGGTCAGCTGTTTTAATGTATTTTGAGCAGAATGTCAATGCTTCTGTAGCAATGTCGGCCTCTGCACTGGAACCCTCGGGTCTAGCTCTGTTCCTAACATAGCTCTTGAAAGTGCCTAGCCGCCTTTCAATAGGGTACATCCAGCCATACTATACTGGACCTCTAAGTAGTGCATCATTAGGTAGATGAATGACCAAATGCACCATCACATCAAAGAAGACTGGAGGATATGTCTTCTCAAGGTCACATAGGATAGTTGGTATCTTGTCTCTAAGAAACTCAAAAGCATCTACCCTGATATTTCTACTGCAGACTTCCCTGAGGAATTGTCCCAACTCCGCAACTGCCCTGTATAAGTCAGGGCGGCCTAATCCTCTAAGGATAATAGTTAAAACCAATTGAAGTAGGATGTGGCAGACATGAGTTTTCAACCCTTGTACCTTGTTTCCATCTGCACTGACTCTCCTTTCAGGGTTGGAAGCAAATCCATGTGGGAATCTCACATGTGACATGACCTCGCATAATTTTTTTTACCATGTCCAAGACATACACAGCTGGTGCCATATCCCACGGTTTACCTTCATCTTGCACCTGCAAATCCTGTCTGATACCTAGGTGTGTCAAATCAATCCTAGATTTTAAGGTATCTTTCGTCTTGCCTTCAATATTAGGAAGTGTGACGATAATGTTGTCACATATATTTTTCTCTCGATGTGCATCACATCAAGATTGTGGCTCAGATCCAAATCTTTCCAATGCTCCAAGTGCAACAAAGTGGACCTACAGGTAAACAATAATCTCCCTTCTGCCCTGCCATGCTTCCTTTTCCTGCTACCATTACCAGGATGGTTTCCTGATGTAATATGCCTCACCTTCTCTAATGCCACTTGCAACTCATTGGTGGTGAGCCTCTTTGGTGCATCACGGTTTTCATGCTTTGCATTGAACACATGTCTTTGGTATTTTGTAGGACGCGGCTTATCCTTGGCAAGGAAATGGAGGTGTCCAATGTAACAGATCTTGCTAAGTTTTGCGTATGACAGCGGATTCCTGTCACAGCAAACACATGCATTGTAACCATGTGTCGTTCACCCTGACATAGTGGCCAAAGCCGGATAATCATGGATGCACCAAATTATAGCAGCATGCATAAATAAATCAGCTGGTGGGCTGCTATATACGTCTCGAGTGAGAACACCCCTCCATAGCTGTTGAAGTTCCTCCACAAGAGGCTCCATGAATAAATCAAAATATCCTTTCCAGGACTTTTTGGACCTGGGATTAGCAAGGCCATCATGTAGTTTGATTCTTTGGTGCAGACATTTGGAGGCATGTTGTAAGGGATAACAAGCACTGGCCACATGCAATATGTGGCGCTCTAGTGGCCAAATGGGTTAAATCCATCTGAAGCTAAGCCAAGTCTAATGTTTCTCGGGTCAACAACAAACTTTTTGTGTTTCTGATTGAAGCTTTTCCACTCACTACCATGAGATGGATGGATCATTACATTCTGATCTCGGTACTCCTGGTTCCTAGAATGCCATAGTACATGCTCTCTTGTTTTAGCATCATGAAACAACCTCTACAATCTTGGTATAATTGGAAAATGTCTCAGGACATTATGAGGAATCCTCTTTACAACATCGACATCTTTCCATCTTGATGATTTGCATTTCAGGCATTCACTAAAGCTGGCACAATCCTTTCGGAACGGAACACAATTATTCTTACAAATGTGGATCATATCATATCCAATGCCAACTGCACGAAGGAAATTCTTCATTCTATTGTAGGTGTGTGGCAGCTCAGACGCATCTGGAAAAGCTTTACCGAAAGCAGCCAAGATCGCATCTAATGATTTGTTGGTCATCCGCTCAGATGTCTTCACCTGAAGAAATGTGACCATATCTAAGAATACCGACATGTTATTTCTGGGGGTGACAACCACGTTGCATTGTTCCAACATGCGGGCCCGCCGTTTTTCTTCTACAGGTGAAAGTTCACGAAATGCACGAGCATTTCGTAGCATTGTTTCAATGTTGGTCAAACTCACTAGCTCCGCCACCACCACCACCTCCTCCTCTTCCACCTGAGCATCAGGTAGATCTAGATGGTGATCTGCTGCTTCCACATAGTTAGTAACATTGACGTTCATAGCTTCATCATGATGAACCCACCTTGTATATGTGACCGACATCCCATACAAGTGTAGATGATTTTGCACAGTTGACTGGGGTCTTGTAACTGAATTCATACAACTACTACACGGCAAAGCACATCTGATTTTGGACCACCATACTCTGCTCTGATAAAGTTCATGAAGTTTTCAACCCCCTCGACATATGCAGCGGAGAATCTTCGAGCAAAAGTTATCCAAGTCCTGTCCATCTGTTAGACATAAAAATTAGTTCTTCTACTAGATATTACAGGAAAAACATGTATGCTTTTTTAGGAAGTCCAGAAAAAATACCTAGGTCGATGTCTAAAGCTATGGCAAGATATTTGGATGAGCAGATCTAAGTAATGAAATATATTTAAAGCTAATTCAGCAAACAATTTTGAGTGCTAAATTATGGCAGGCTCTTTCAGTAGTCAATGAGGCCGAGCAGATAGCCAACGAACTATCGAAGGCCATCGCAGAAACAAATATCGAGTATAAAACGGTGTACAACTATTTCACCTAACAGAATGGCTACTAGACCATGGCAATCTACATCACAATAAATATATGGCGGGATATTTTGGCAACTAATCGGGCTTTCCATCCTATCTCAGCTAACCAGATTGAGTGCAGAACAGGGCAAGGAAGCTTCTTAAGTAGACCATATTGACTCTAAACTACTTCGATAAACAGTGAGATTAACAACGTCTATTAGCTAACATTCAGCGCTACACCGGCATGCATGGGGCCGCAGTCTAGAATGCATGTATCGTGGGAGAAGCTGACCGTCGTGCGTCTCCATGATATGTCTCCAACTTATCTACTTTTCCAAACACTTTTGCCCTTGTTTTGGACTCTAACTTGCATGATTTGAATGGAACTAATCCAGACTGACATTGTTTTCAGCAGAATTGCCATGCTATTATTTTTGTGCAGAAATAAAAGTTCTTGGAATGACATGAAAATCAACGGATATTATTTTTGGCATATATAAAAAATACTGGCGAAAGAATCAAGGCCAGGGTGCCACACCCTGTCCACGAGGGTGGGGGGGGGCCTGCCCCGTGGGCCCCCTGGTGCTCCTCCGACCTCAACTCCAATTCTATATATTCGTGTTCAGGGAGAAAAAAATCAGATAGAAGGATTCATCGTGTTTTACGATACAAAGCTGCCACCAAGACCTATACTCTCTCGGGGGGCTGATCTGGAGTTCGTTCGGGGCTCCGGAGAGGGGAATCTGTCACCATCGTCATCATCAACCTTCATCCATCACCAATTTCATGATGCTCACCGGCGTACGTGAGTAATTCCATCATAGGCTTGCTGGACGGTGATGAGTTGGATGAGATTTATCATGTAATCGAGTTAGTTTTGTTAGGGTTTGATCCCTAGTATCCATTATGTTCTGAGATTGATGTTGCTATGACTTTGCTATGCTTAATGCTTGTCACTAGGGCCCGAGTGCCATGATTTCAGATCTGAACCTATTATGTTTTCATGAATATATGTGAGTTCTTGATCCTATCTTGCAAGTCTATAGTAACCTATTATGTGTTATGATCCGTTAACCCCGAAGTGACAATAATCGGGATACTTACCAATGATGACCGTAGTTTGAGGACTTTATATATTCACTATGTGTTAATGCTTTGGTCCGGTACTTTATTAATAGTAGGCCTTAATATCCCTTAGTTTCCAATAGGACCCCGCTGTCACTGGAGGGTAGGACAAAACATGTCATGCAAGTTCTTTTCCATAAGCATGTATGACTATATTCAGAATACATGCCTACATTACATTGATGAACCGGAGCTAGTTCTGTGTCACCCTATGTTATAACTATTGCATGAGGAATTGCATCCGACATAATTATCCATCACTGATCCATTGCCTATGAGCTTTTCATATATTGTTCTTCGCATGTTTACTTTTCCGTTGCTACTGTTACAACCACTATAAAAATAAAAACTGCTAATGTTACTTTTGCCTTCATTACCACTACTGTCATATTACTTTGCTACTAAATACCTTGCTGCAGATATTAAGTTATCCAGGTGTGTTTGAATTGACAACTCAGCTGCTAATACTTGAGAATATTCTTTGGCTCCCCTTGTGTCGAATCAATAAATTTTGGTTGAATACTCTACCCTAAAAAACTGTTGAGATCCCCTATACTTGTGGGTTATCAAGACTATTTTCTAGCGTCGTTGCCGGGGAGCATAGCTCTATTCCTTGAGTCACTTGGGATTTATATTTGTTTATCACTATGAAGAATTTGAAAGATCAAAGGACCAATATTTTTCCCTCAACTATGAGGGGAGGTAAGGAATTGCCATCTAGCTCTGCACTGGATTCACCTTCTGTTTTGAGTAAACTTGCGACACCCACACATGCTATTGATTCTGATAGGTCGCATGTTATTGATGATGCCACTTCTGCATTGCATGATACTTATGATGAAACTACTTCTATGCTTGATAATACTGAGCCACTAGGTGAATTTCTTGATGAACAACTTGCTAGGGTTAGAGAGAATGAAATTATTGAAAATGATAATATTGATGAAAGTGATGATGAAGATTCTCCCCCTAGATATGAATTGCCTGTTGTGCCTGAGGGTTATGTTATGGATGAAGAAAATGCTAGAGACTTTCTTGCTTGCAATGATAGATCTGATATGAAGAAATTATTAGCTAAGCTTAAAGAAAAGTCTTTGAATGCTAGAATGAAATATGACCCTACTTTTGCTACTTCACCTATTTTTATTACTGATAAGGATTATGATTTCTCTGTCGATCCTAAATTAATTACTTTGGTTGAATCTGATCCTTTCTATGGCTATGAATCTGAAACTGTTGCGGCACATCTTACTAAATTAAATGATATAGCCACCCTACTTACTCATGATGAGAAAACTCGCTATTACTTTATCCTTAAGTTGTTTCCGTTCTCATTAAAGGGTGATGCTAAAACATGGTTTAATTCTCTTGATCCTGGTTGTGTGCATAGTCCCCAGGATATGATTTATTACTTCTCTACTAAATATGTCCCCACTCATAAGAAACAAGCTGCCTTAAGGGAAATATATAATTTTGTGCAAATTGAAGAAGAGAGTCTCCCACAAGCTTGGGGGAGGCTTCTCCGATTAATTAATGCTTTGCCTGATCATCCTCTCAAGAAAAATGAAATACTTGATATCTTTTATAATGGACTAACCGATGCTTCTAGAGACCACCTAGATAGTTGTGCTGGTTGTGTTTTCAGGGAAAGAACTGCTGATCAAGCTGAATTGCTATTGAATAATACATTGAGTAATGAAAATGATTGGACACTTCCTGAACCAACTCCTAAGCGAACTCCGAAGAAAAGGGGTATTCTATTTCTCAGTCTTGAAGATATGCAAGAGGAAAAGAAATCTATGAAAGAAAAAGGTATTAAAGTTGAAGATGTTAAGAATTTACCACCTATTGAAGAAATACAGTCTTGATAACCCGACACAGGTAGAAAAGGTAAATTCTCTCTATAAATTTGATAAATGTGAAATCCCACCCACTAAGTTCGCTAGCCAATGCTTGGTTGAGTTTGATGACTTTATGGTTAAACAAGAAGACTTCAATGCTTATGTTGGTAGATAATTGAAACATAATGCTTATATGATTGAACACCTTGAGTGATTATATGTCTAGAGTTAAAGGTGAACTTAAACTTATTAGTAAGCATGCTTCTATGGTAACCACTCAAGTAGAACAAGTACTTAAGGCTCAGAATGATTTGCTCAATGAATTAAATAATAATAGAAATGATAATGCTGTTAGAGTTATGACTAGAGGGGGTAAAATGACTCAGGAACCTTTGTGTCCCGAGGGCCAACCTATGAGAATTGAGCAAGATTCTCACAGAACTAATATTGATGCACCTTGTTCTTCTAAGAGGAAGAAAAAGAAAATGATAGGACTTTACATGCTCCTAGTAAACCTATTGTAGACACACCTGAGAATCCCAATGATATTTTTATTTCTGATGCTGAAACACAATTTGGTAATGAACATGAACCTAGTGATAATGTTAATGATGATGTTCATGTTGATGCTCAACCTAGCAATGATAATGATGTAGAGATTGAACCTGCTGTTGATCTTGATTACCCACAATCAAAGAATCAACATTATGATAAGAGAGACTTTGTTGCTAGGAAGCACAGTAAGGAAATAGAACCACGGGTCCAGAAACACATGCCTTTTCCTCCTAAACCATCCAAGAAGAAGGATGATGAGGATTTTGAGCGCTTTGCTGAAATGATTAGACCTATCTTTTTGCGTATGCATTTGACTGATATGCTTAAAATGAATCCTTATGCTAAGTACATGAAAGATATTTTCACTAATAAAAGAAAGATACCGGAAGCTAAAATTTCCACCATGCTTGCTAATTACACTTTTAAGGTTGGAATACCAAAGAAACTTGGAGATCCGGGAGTACCAACTATACCATGCCCCATTAAAAGAAACTATGTTAAAACTGCTTTATGTGATCTTGGAGCCGGTGTTAGTGTTATGACTCTCTCTTTATATTGTAGACTTGATTGGAATAAGTTGACACCCACTGAAACATCTTTGCAAATGGTTGATAAATCAACTGCTATACCTGTTGGTATTTGTGAGGATGTGCCTGTTGTGGTTGCAAACGTTACTATTTTAACAGACTTTGTTATTGTTGATATTCCCGAGGACGATAGTATGTCGATTATCCTTGGTAGAACCTTTTTGAATACTGCAGGGGTTGTTGTTGATTGCAACAAAGGAAATGTCACATTTCATGTTAATGGTAATGAACATACTTTACATTTTCCGAGGAAACAACCTCAAGTCCACAGGATCAATTCTATTGGAAAAAAATTCAACAATTACTATTGGGAGTTTTGAATTTTCTCTTCCTACTGTCAAGAAGAAATATGATATTTTTATTGTTGGGTACATGCATATCCCCGTTGAGGTAACCTAGTGTTATTCGAAAATTCTACGGTTTCATGTTATTCGAAAAGAGTTTGTTAACAAGACTTGATCAACCTTGTTAGTGGATCCCTCTTTTTACTTTCTATTATTTATATTAAATGAAGCAAAAAATAGTACTTTCTGTCTATTTTATGAATTATCCATGCAATGAAAAATACCCCGAAAATAAAAGTTCTCCAAATGCCCTAAAAATTTAATATGATTTTTCTAGAATGAGAATATCTGGCACTAAGAACACACCAGGGGGACCCACCACGTGGCCATGAGGGTGGAGGGCGTGCCCTACCCCCTGGGTGCGCCCCCGGCCTCATGGACCCCACGTGGGTCCCCTCCACTTATTCTTGCACCCACACACTTTGTCTTGCTCCATGAAAAATCATCCACTAGCTCAAACCCGAGTTCTTGCTCATCTTGCTGCCATTTTCGATATCCTTGCTGAAAGCTCCATTCACAAAACTGCTTTGGGGGATTATTCTTCGGTATGTGACTCCTCCAATGGTCCAATTAGTTTTTTTCTATTGCTTTATTTATTGTAAATTTTTGCTGCTTAGGTGACCCTGTTCTTGAGCTTGCATGTCAAATTTATGTGGTCAAAAGTAGTTTTAATGCATGCTATAGCCTCTAGGAACTTGTAGGAGTAGTTACTATCAATTTTGTTGAGTTTGGTTCACTTTTATTTTGAGTCACTAAAAATTTCAGAAATTTTTCAGAGGAAGAAATATGTTTAGGAAAATGTACCAAGGTGGTTCCTCAAGGAAGCAAGGCCCAAGGCCCGCAATGCGCGAGCCGGACAATGAACTACCAAGGGAGGCTCAAGTGCAGCCTTGTGACTGGCCGTTAGAGGATTTCATGGTTCGGGCAGGCATCAAGGAAGAATTTGACGCATATGTGTGTAATGCTGGTCTGGAGAGCTTCGAGGCAGATAAGTGCCAGCAATAACTCTACTTAACTGATTCATTAGTGAGAAGATTTAAATTTACATCCTCGCGCAATTCTCACACTGTCCTTTTTGATCTTTATGACCAATCTTATACTATGGACTTAGAAGATTTTAATACTGCTTGTAAAATCCTGCAGTGGGGTAGTGCTAGCAAGCCTCGCAAATCTGAATATAAAGACTTTCTTGCTAGTATAACTGTGGGGGAATCTAGGGAAATCACGCAAGATACCATAAGGAGCATTCATTTTCCTGCCATACATTATTTTGCTCTCTTGATAGGTAGACGCATTAATGGTAAGGATGAGGTATGTCACATGTGTGTTCCTGATCTTAGTGTTCTCAAGAGTGCTGTATTAGGAGATAGATAATATGAATTGGGGGCCATTGTTGCACGTAGGTTGCATAGCAATAGTATTAATGGAGATTTCTTAGGTGGAATTTATGCAACTCATTTAGCTAATTTTCTTGGTATACCCATACGTGGGGATGATATTGAGTTGCCTCCTGCTTATCTAGATTATAATGCTATGGTTCATGATCAGTTTGTTGAGAGGAACGATCAGTTCCTCCAGTACCGACTAATCTTTGACAGACGACGCACCTATCATGTCGCTCTCCCTGCTCCTGCTTTCTTTGATTTTCAGACAAAAGGGAGATATGTTATAACCAGGGAGGAGGCGAATGAGTACCAGATGAGGACAGAAGCAGCTCGCCTCCAAGCTGCAACTCATGAGGCAATTGCCGTTGCATCTCAGTACGACCCCGGCTACAGTTTTGATCCCTGGGCATAGACCAACTTAGGCCAAAAGCCTAAGTTTGCGGGAGTATGTATTTCTCACCGATATTACATTTATGTTCACACACTCATGCCAATTGTCGGTTCTCATACTTTTTCATTGTATCATCCATGCTAGTTTATTTTCTTTTTAAGCTTTCTTCTTGTGTGTTTGGAAAACCTTAAGAAAAAACAAAAAAATTAGTTGTAGCTTTTAGCTAGTTACTTTCAATGCATGTAGTAGTAGTAATTAGAAACAAAACCCAAAAGGATTTCCCGTTCTTCTTTTGCTTGTTGGGAGCTTTCCCATGTAAATAGTTTTGTTTATTTTCTTTTCTTTGGGGGTCGAAAGGGGAAGACCACGATGAAAAGGTTGAGTGGCTCTCATATACATTATTGTTGATGTAACAAAGAGCCCGCATTACCTTTTCTTCTCCTATATATCGAATGCTTGCAGATTCCATCTTAGTCCAATGCACGTGCACTATTATTATTATTATTATTATCCAAACAATTCAGTCATGGAAGTGAAAGGCAATAATGACGATATATGATGAACTAACTAAGATAAGAAAAGCTGGTATGAACTCGACCTCTCTTGTTTTTGTAAATATGATTAGTTCATCGTTCCTGATTCAACCTATGATGAATGAAACATGTTTGCAATGACAATTAGAGATTATAGTTGCTTATGCCATGGTTAATTAGCTAGGAGTTTATAATGTTTTACCTTGCATGCCAACATGCTATTAAAATGGTTGTCATGTGGTATGATGGGGTGGTATCCTCCTTTGAACGATTTTAGTGGCTTGACTTGGCACATGTTCACGCATGTAGTTGAAACAAAATCAACATAGCCTCCATGATAGTTATGTTCATGGTGAATTATATCCTACTCATGCTTGCATTCGGTGTTGATTCATTTTAATGCATGTTCTTGACTGTTGTCGCTCTCTAGCTGGTCACTTCCCAGTCTCTTTATAGCCTTCACTTGTACTAAGAGGGAATACTGCTTGTGCATCCATCTCCATAAACCCCAAAGTTATCCCATATGAGTCCACCATACCTTCCTATATACGGTATCTACCTGCCGTCCCAAGTAAATGTGTACGTGCCAAACTCTAAACCTTCAAATAAACATTCTGTTTTGTATGCTCGAATAGCTCATGTATCAACTAGGGCTGTTTGTATTTTCCATGCTAGGCGGGTTATTCTCAAGAGGAGTGGACTCCGCTCCTCACTCATGAGAAAATGGCTGGTCACCGGGATGCCTAGTCCCATGCTCAAATCAAAATAATTGCAAACAAAACTCCCCCAGGATTATTGTTACTTGGAGGCACCTGTTGTTTTGGGCAAGCCATGGATTGATGCTTGTTGGTGGTGGGGGGGTATAAACTTTAACATTCTTCTTGGGAACCACCTATAATGTCTGTAGCATGGAAGATATCGAGATCTCTTGGTTGTTATGTTGACAATGAAAGTATACCGCTCAAACTATTATTCATCTCTTTTTAAAAATCGAGCTCTGGCACCTCTGCAAACCCCTGCTTCCCTCTACGAAGGGACTATCTATCTACCTTTATGTTGAGTCTTCATCCTCTTATTAAAAAGCACCAGTTGGATAGCACCGCTGTCATTTGCATGTATTATTATTAGTTTACATTGAGTATGACTTGAATGGCTCTCTTTTACCATGAATTACAATTTCCAGTCAGCCCTTGATTTTTAGGGGTGCCCTGCATTTATGTTTTGCGGTCTCAGAAAGGGCTAGCGAGATACCATCTTGTTATATCATATTATGATTGTTTTGAGAAAGTGTTGTCATCCGAGATTTATTATTATTACTCGCTATTTGATTATGCCATTGATATGAGTAAACATGAGACCTAAATGTTATTGTGAATATGATTAGTTCATAATCTTTGTTGAAAACTTGAATGCTGGCTTTACATATTTACAACAACAAGAGCAAACAGAGTTTGTAAACCTTTTTTCTTTATCACTTTCAGTTTATCAACTGAATTGCTTGAGGACAAGCAAAGATTTAAGCTTGGGGGAGTTGATACGTATCCAATGTATCTACTTTTCCAAACTCTTTTGCCCTTGTTTTGGACTCTAACTTCCATGATTTTAATGGAACTAACCAGTACTGACGCTGTTTTCAGCAGAATTGCCATGGTGTTATTTTTGTGCAGAAATAAAAGTTCTTGGAATGACCTGAAAATCAACAAAGATTATTTTTGGAATATATAAAAAATACTGGCGAAAGAGGCCAGGGGGCCCACACCCTGTCCACGAGGGTGGGGGCGCGCCTACCCCCTGGGAGTGCCCCCTGCCTCATGGGCCCCTTGGTGCTCCTCCGACCTCAACTCCAACTCTATATATTCGTGTTCAGGGAGAAAAAATTAGAGAGAAGGATTCATCGCGTTTTACGATACGGAGCTGCCGCCAAGCCCTATACTCTCTCGAGAGGGCTGATCTGGAGTCCGTTCAGGGCTCCGGAGAGGGGAATCTGTCGCCATCGTCATCATCAACCTTCCCCCATCACCAATTTCATGACGCTCACCGTCATACATGAGTAATTACATCATAGGCTTGCTGGACGGTGATGGGTTGGATGAGATTTATCATGTAATTGAGTTAGTTTTGTTAGGGTTTGATCCCTAGTATCCATTATGTTCTAAGATTGATGTTGCTATGACTTTTCTATGCTTAATGCTTGTCACTAGGGCCCGAGTGCCATGATTTCAGATCTGAACCTATTATGTTTTCATGAATATATGTGAGTTCTTGATCCTATCTTGCAAGTCTATAGTCACCTATTATGTGTTATGATCCGTTAACCCCAAAGTGAAAATAATCAGGATACTTACCTGTGATGACCGTAATTTGAGGAGTTCATGTATTCATTATGTGTTAATGCTTTGGTCTGGTACTCTATTAAAAGGAGGCCTTAATATCCCTTAGTTTCCAATAGGACCCCGTTTCCACGGGAGGGTAGGACAAAAGATGTCATGCAAGTTCTTTTCCATAAGCACGTACGACTATATTCGGAATACATGCCTACATTACGTTGATGAACTGGAGCTAGTTCTGTGTCACCCTATGTTATAACTATTGCATGAGGAATCGCATCCGGCATAATTATCCATCACTGATCCATTGCCTACGAGCTTTTCATATATTGTTCTTCGCTTGTTTACTTTTCCGTCGCTACTGTTACAATCACTATAAAACCAAAAACTGCTACCGTTACTTTTGCGACCGTTACCACTACTATCATATTACTTTGCGACTAAATACATTGCTGTAGGTATTAAGTTATCCAGGTGTGGTTGAATTGAGAACTCAGCTGCTAATACTTGAGAATATTCTTTGGCTCCCCTTCTGTCGAATTAATAAATTTGGGTTGAATACTCTACCCTCGAAAACTGTTGCGATCCCCTATACTTGTGGGTTATCACTCCACACGAACGTCGCCAGCGGTGGCGTCGCTGACCGTCGTGCGCCACCACAAGAATGCCGCCATCAGTGGTGGCGCGGCTAGAGGATGGTAGTCTACGAGAGCGTACTGTGGGAGCGAGGGGATCGCCGTGCGTGCCCTCGAAGAACCGCGGCATCGACGTATCGACACGGCGGGGAGGGCTGCTTTGGCGGAGCGAATGGAGTGGAGGGGATGGGGGGAGGGGGTTTGGGGAATATTATTGGCTAGTTGGCCGAAGGGCGGTTGAATTTGGGATTTAGGGGTGTCGGCATTTTGGGAACGGGGGTCCCCAGACTTGCCTGCCTGCGGCCCACGGCGTGGCTCTGCGAGCGGGCCCGTACAGCCCATCTTCACGAACAAGTGCTCAAGACCCTCGCGAGGGGCCAAGCCTCGCGAGGCAGACAACACAAGACCTCCTCGGGTGCGGCCTCACCAAGCTGGCTAGCGAGGGGCGGAGAGTTGAAGGCAAGGTAAACCTCGCGAGTTTACAGTGACGTGAGCCATGACGACCTAGGCCAGGCGGGCGCCAGCATCCACAGTGTCTTTCTTTCCTCTTTCGTGCTAAGGAAGCAAGCGCAGGAGTGGAGTACCGAGGCGTCAAGAAAAGGTTTCCACATCAATGCAACGAGGCCAAGAACAGCAGGACGGCAAGATGGAGGTCACCATGGAGCCCAACGCGGCGTCACCACCAGAGCCTTTTGCAGGCGAAGACTGCTTTTGTCAGGATAAGCTATACTAGCTGCCGCTTTCAAATTGGTCGTTGTTGGCTCCCTTCCCGCTCAATATTTGGGGAGAGGACCAGGGCCTCTATAAATAGGATTAGCCACCACAGTAGGAGGCAACTCGTCTGGAACTCATTCAGCTCATCCTCACACCCACCAAGCACAAGAACACCTCGCCTCAGGAGGCTGTTCTTCCCCTTGTACTATTCATCCTCAGCCCAAGAGGCAATCGACCACACCACACTGGAGTAGGGTATTACACCACAAAGGTGGCCCGAACGAGTATAAATCTTGTGTCCTTTGTGTTGCGACTTCGATGAGTTAGCCCATGAGATGTTAGCAAAGCTAGGACGTGGATCGGTAGGGGGAGATCTTCGCACGCACCTAAGGGTTCGAACCTTGTGGGTTTTGCCAGAACCCGAGATCCAACATTTGGCGCGCCAGGTAGGGGTGCACCGGAGCTCTCCTTCCACCAGCCAATCCGCTCATTGATACTTCAGCGCTCCGCGGCTCCGACGTTAGGCGACTCAAGAGCCGATAGCGACCGCTAGGCGGCCTGGCCGGCCAGGGCGGCACCGTCTTCCCAAGAAGACCTCAACCCCACGCCTCAGGCGGCTGGCGCATCGTCAAACACCGCGGGGCATGGGCGGCACGGTCACTCACCCTCTGCTCTTACTCCACGACAGGCGCGACCTCCTGCAAGGGCCGCAAGCCATGCCGCGGCGACGGTGCCGCACACTCGGAGGGAGCAGGCAAACATGTGGGCTACACTCATGGTGGCGCGGGAGTTGCTGCGGTGCCGACTGATGGAGAGCAGCCGGGGTGCACTGCTGGAACGCGTCGCTGAGCTCCTGGACGCAGCGGCCGAGGGAGCACCGCCCTTCTGCTACCAGCTCACGCCCCAGGCAGCGGCTGGATCCCACGGCGGACCTCGCCGCGCTCGCGTGCCCCCGAGTGCGCACAAGGGCCTCGTCGACAATAGCGTGATCCCCGACGGATGGCGCCCCATCGCACCCGCACCACCCCAGATGGGTGTGGGCATGAGCATCGCCACACACAGCCCCGGTAGGGCGCAACCCCACCATCCTTAGGATGGCGTCATGGGCCGGGTGACATGGAGCGTGGCGCACTTCGGCGAGGTCTTCGGGGCAAGGGCCTCGGAGGCGTACGTGCCCCGCAGGATGAACCAGGAGTACACACCAAAAGATGACCCCGGCTCATACCTCGAGCCAAGCTGGGAAGAGGAGGCGCTAGGAGCTGAGGCCTTCCAGGAGTCGCGCGAGAGCCCCACCAACCGCGCCGTCGACAATAGCTACAGGGTACCACTAATCTCCCAGGGGCAGGCTTACGCTAACCATGAATCACAAGTCAACCAGGTCACAGCGCCCGGCGCAGTGGTATCTCTCCTACCAGGAGAGGCTCACCGGGGGCTGCGTGGGAGGGGCCAGGATTAAGGCCCCTCCCCGCGTTGCATGGAGCAAGGCATTGCCCGGAGGTAGGCCCTCTGCCGAGGAGGCGCTGGCGAGCCTTCCCCCGGCAGAGGACCCGTGGTCGCCGAGGGCACCGCTGGCGTCCCCTTTGTCCTTGTTGGTGCCGTCCTGGTCTCAAGTTGTCCCAACGGTGGTAGGGGTGGCGCAAGGCAGGGCCCTTGTCTGGCGATATGAAGTAAGGCTCACGCCTGTGAAGGTCTCCGCCCATGACACTCTCACGTAATAACGAGTGGAGTTGTACACACCCCGGAGTCTCAGGAGTGCCGTCCTCGGGCCTCGGGGGCTCCCTCCCACGTCCCAGTGGCAACACTTAGCTCTGCGCTAGTGAAAATACATGAAGACTAGACTAGGAGCCGGACGCGGCCATTTGCTTTGGATCTCTTTTTTGTAACCGTGCTTTCTGGATTTGGATTTAAGTTGAAGTTGAATTTTCATTGATGTGCGCGGGGGTGCCTTTTCTCGTTCGAGAGATTTCTTGCTACCTGGTTCTTGCCTTATTTTGGAGTTCGCGCCTGTTGCTTCCCCCTCGCGGGCCCCTCGCGAGCGGGGCTGGGCATGGCGCACACGCACCACGCGCATGATGCGCCACAGGTAGTGCTTGCTTATCACGCGGCCCCCTTAGGCGTGTCGACGAATTCCTCAGGAGCTTCCTGGAAACTCGCAATCTCATGAGCCGGTTTTGGGCTCTTCCAGGCTAAGGTAAACTGCAACAGTAACCTTGCCCAAGGATACATGAGTTCACGAAGACACATATCCAACTCGACCTAAAAAGATAGAAGAAGTAGTATATTTACATGAGGGGCTTCCCCTCCAAAAATGCTCTTACAACCTCAAGGGCCACGCCCGAGCTTCTATGTGCAGGACAAACAACTGAGAAACACGGGATCAGTCAGACATGCCACTGGCTGGGACCCCGGATCACCCTCAGATGCGTTGCTGGCATCACTGCCACCATCGCTGGCATCACCATCACCTTCACCAGCGCCACCATCACCATCGTTGACCACGTCGCCCATGTCCGCTATGACCACCACCCCATCATCATCGGAAGTGAAGGCCCCGACCAGCGCGTCCACATTATCTTCCACCCATCGCGACAGGTCACCCCGGATGGCCTCGGGTACAGGGCGATGGCGTCGTGAAAATCGAAGTTGGGGTCGGTGTTCTGGAGATGGTCGAAGACACGGGAGAACACACGCCCGAGCAGGTCGTGGCTCCTCTCTTCAACAAGTTAGCGAGCCCTCTCGGAACAGTTCTCCAGGCGCGTCACCACGTTGGTGAAGAAGCGGAGGTGGCTGGCGTAGTCGTTCGCGTGGGGATGAGGAGCATTCTCATCACAGATGTGGCCCAGGGCGATGTTGGCCCTGTTCCTGAGGTCCTGGAGCATGGGGGCGTGCACACGCTTCAGCGTCCGTCACTGAAGCACTTCCTCCTTGTTCTTCCACACGACGGACTCGGCGTCAACAACCTGTTGCTGAAGAGGGAGCAGCTCGGCGCGGTCAGAGGTCAGTTCGGCCTGCGCCGAGACTAGGGCGGCTGCGGTGGCCTCCTCGCGTCGCTCCACCTCGGTCAACCTGGACTTGAGGGCAGCAGTCCTACCAGCGGCCTCCGCTTCCACGAGCTTCAACTTTAGGTCAAGCCTACCCTCAAGACCCGCGCGAGCCTCGGCCACCCGGTGATCGACCTCCTCCTGGGCCCTAGCCTCGCGCGTGCCGATGGCATCGTCCGCCTGGGCAACTTGATGCTCCCTCGTCTCTAGTCGTTCGAGCTCAAGGCTATGCCCCACGGCTTCCAGCGCCAGCACCTCCTCGCGCTTCCGGGTCTCTTCCTCTTCGGCGGGCGTGCCCCTAGACAACGCTAGGGCGGCTCTGTTTGCCTCCACTTGCTGATCCAAGACGGTGCTCCAGGCTTGGAGCTCCCATGCGCGCTTCTCTGCGACCTCGCGATGGCAGTCAGCTTCCTGAGCCTCTTCCAGAGCTCAGGAGCAGGCCTCATGAGACTTGGTGATCACATGGGCCAGTTCGGACAGCTGCCGCATACATGGAAGATTCCACAAGACTTGGTGATCAAGACAAGGACTCCTCCCCACCGGCGTATTCGGCTAGGACTCTTGTTATCCTAGGCCTTTGGTGCATTATATAAACTGAGGCCAGGCTAGTCGATAGATAACATATACAATAATCATACCATAGGCTAGCTTCTAGGGTTTTTGCCTCTACGATCTCGCGGTAGATCAACTCTTGTAATACTCATATCATCAATATCAATCAAGCAGGACGTAGGGTATTACCTCCATCAAGAGGGCCCGAACCTGGGTAAACATCGTGTCCCCTGCCTCCTGTTACTATCGATCCCAGACGCACAGTTCGGGACCCCCTACCCGAGATCCGCCGGTTTGACATCGACACCCGCACCAGCTGTCGCCGCCACGGCCTAAAAGCTCGGGCATCCTGAGCTCTGTCGGGGATCAATCAGGTGCAGCGAGAAGAAGTGGCAGAGAAGGGCCACTGAACGTGAAATTCCTACCATGGCCTCGCAAACAAAGGTGAAGACGGCGAGAAGGGTCACGGATTGGGGATCAAGGTGCAGCATGTGCATCTGATAATGCACAAGCACATCGTTGAAGAAGGCGGAGAAAGGAGGAACCAAGCCAGCCCAAAGGCCGTCGATGAAGATGGGACCTCGGTGGCTGTCCGGTCGATGCGAGCATGAGATGCAGGCCAGGCCACCGTCCTTCCCCACTCATTGAAGCTTGAGGCGAACATGGGACGCACCTTGTCCATGGCTTCCTGGTTAAGCACCAGTGACCGACCAACGGCAGGCTCAGCGGCCGGGCGCAGCTTGGCGGAGGACAGGGGACTCTTCCCTTTCTTCGACTAGTCCGGTGCCATGGGGATGGGAGGATTGAGCTCAGATCGGATCGGGGGGAGAGGCTGAGCTACGAGGAAGCGGAAGAATTGGAGAGTGCGCGGCAACAACGGGAGGGAAACCGTGTAGACCGTGGTGGCCGCCTAGCCAGGTGGGTATCAAGGAAGTGTGGGGAAGTGGAGACGCCCATGTCCAATCAACCGCCACGCGTCGACCAAGGCCACAGGCTATTGGGGCTCGCGGCGCTCCGCATTTGACCTTTGGCTTCGTCTCGAAGCCAAGCCCGAGCGTGCCTTGGGCCCGGGGGCTACTATCGGCATTCTGGGAATGGGGGTCCCTAGACCTGCCTACCTGCGGCCCACGGCATGGCTCTGCAAGCGGGCCCGTACAACCCATCTTCACCAACAAGCACTCAAGACCTTCGCGAGGGGCCAAGCCTCATGAGGCGGATGACACAAGACCTCCTCGAGAGTGGCCTCACTAGGCTGGCTCACGAGGGGCGGAGAGTTCAAGGCAAGGTAAACCTCGCGAGGTTCCAGTGACGTGAGCCATGACGACCAAGGCCAGGCGGGCGCCAGAGCGCAAGTGCCCTTGTTTCCTCTTCGAGGCTAAGGAAGAAAGCGTAGGCGCGGAGTACCGAGGCGTCCAACAAAGGTTTCCATATCAGTGAAACGAGACCAAGACCAGCAGGACAGCAAGATGGAGGTTACCATGGAGCCCAAGGTGTCATCACCACCAGAGCCTTTTGTAGGCGAAGACTACTTTTGTCAGGATAAGTTGTACTAGCTATCCCCTTTCAAATTGGCCGTTGTTGGCTCCCTTTCTGCTCAATATTTGGGGAGAGTACTAGGGCCTCTATAAATAGGATTAGCCACCACAGTAGGAGGCAACTGGTCTGGAACTCATTCAGCTCATCCTCACACCCACCAAGCACAAGAACACCTCGCCTCAGGAGGCTATTCTTCCCCTTGTACTGTTCATCCTCGGCCCAAGAGGCAATCCACCACACAACACTGGAGTAGGGTATTACACCACAAAAGTGGCCCGAACCAGTATAAATCTTGTGTCCTTTGTGGTGTGACTTCGTCGAGTTAGCCCGTGAGGTCTTAGCGAAGCTAGGACGTGGATCGGTAGGGGGAGATCTTCTTGCGCACCCCAGTTTTCGAACCTTGAGGGTTTTTCCGGAACCCGAGATCCGACAAGGGGGAATTTCAGGGGGGGGGGGGGGATTTTCATGCGGTGGGTCGGGGGAGTTTGGCGCATGGTCAGTTTCTCCAAGTGCAGTCCCACGTTTCAGTGAAGAGGCAAGCAGAAGCGCGTTCCGTTGGCGTGAGACGTGTGCAGGACCGAATTTGTGTGGGTGCAATGCGCCCGCAATAGGGGTGCTGTGAGTGTACCACCATTTTTCCTTTTAAACCATGTGCTTCGCATAGTCAAAAAAAGCCTGGTGCTTCGCACGATGCATCGATACTACTAATAGTAATCCGGTAATCCCAACTAAAACGGCGTGCCCGAGTCTTTTCCCACGTGATATGCTGGGAGGTTGGCTTAGTTAGGATGGGTAATGCTACACCTACGTAATCCCAGTTACGTAATTAACGTAATGTGAAACATGTGAGCTGTTGATTTTAGATTGGGGGGGGGGGGAGGGAGTGGCCCACCACCATGAAAATCAGGGAGGAGAGAGAGAGGCGATTTACGTTAACCCTTTCGTAGGTTCCCGTAGATGTAGAAAGATGTGAAATGCGTGAATGTGCAGTGGACGTACTATTGGAGTGCCTAAGATATATTTTGTATGTAGACCCTATGTGTTTGTTTACTTCGCATGTTAGCTTTGTCTCGGTTCAATAAAAAGCAGAGTTGGTGATGAGGGTTTTGCTGCCATCCTGCAATATAGGTTGTCCGATCTATATCTAACAGATAGGAAGGAAACTATGACAGTTTACCCACACTCCTCTCCGCATTTGCAGATAAGGCCTTCCCTCATTCATCCTTTTCTCCCACAAGATCTTGATGTTCAAGATGAAGGTGCGGTCTCCGGCGAGGAAGAGTAGAACATGAGAGACTCCTTGGGATGTAGACTATGGTAATTACATCGTTTGTAAATTTATACCACCTAGTTTCACATACCAACAAAAAGAAAAAGATTTTCTTTGATTTAAGACATTACTTCTTAGATGAACCACCTCTTTATAAACAAGGAGTAGATGGTATTATTAGACAATTTATACCTGAGCATGAACAGGAACAAATCCTACGGAAGTATCACTCCGAGGCTTATGGAGGACACCATGCGGGAGACGGAACTGCACACAAGGTATCACAATATGGTTTCTATTGGCCTACCCTTTTAAGGATGCTCGTAAGTTGTCTTATCTTGTGATGAATATCAAAGAATTGGTAATATTGGTAGATGTCAGGAAAGGCGTATAAATTATTCACTTGTCATTGAACCATTTAATGTTTGGGATTTGCTTACATGGGACCTTTTCCTTCCTCTAATGGGTATACACATATTTTGGTTGTTGTTGATTATGTTACTAGGTGGGTAGAAGCTATTCCAACTAGTAGTGCTGATCATAACACTTCCATCAAAATGCTTAAAGAAGTTATTTTCCGGAGGTTTGGAGTCCCTATATATTTAATGACTCATGGTGGTTCACATTTTATTCATGGTGCTTTACATAAATGTCACAACCTCGTTTTTGTCCCTTTCTTTTTCTTTTGATTTTCTAAAGTTTTTGCTTGAGTTTTCTTTTTCCGTGGCTATGTGGTCTAGAAATTGAAGAAGATGACCTCTTCTTTCTTTCCAGAGTGGCTTGTCATCCTCAAAACATTCCCAAGACCTTGTCATTTCCATCCTTGACCTAACCCAATATTCCTTTTTATTGGGAATATTCCTTTTTCTATTAAAGGAATAACCCTTTAAGCCCTAGGTTGTGAAGCAACCTATATTTGCATCACTCCCAAAATTCCCAAATAATTTCATAAATTTTTTGGGTCATAGATTCCTCAAATATGGCAAAACATTTCATTTGCCATGTTCCCCATCATGCTCAATTAATTATTTTCCTATTTTATCCTGAGTGGCAGATTGACAAGCAAGTGCCATTTATCTTTGCCCAATTGACCCCAAACATTTTGGACACCTTTTCCTATCGATATAATTGCCCCATGCCAAAATTCAACTGAATTTGCCTAGTAAATATTCCCGAGCAATTTTTCAAAGTTCCTGCCAGAGGGATATGATTGTGAAGGAAGTACAAGCTAGGCATATCCAAATGAGTTGAATTTTTGCAAGGTCCTTCATATGATCCAATCATGACACTCCACTAAATATGACCGCATGTTACTCATCTAGGTGAGCCCAACTCCAAATCTTAGTTTCTGGTTAGATTTTTCAGTTTATGAAGCAACTATATTTTATATTGCTTCACTTAAGCTGAAAATTTTCCAGGGTATTCTCCTATCCATTTAAACACTCTCCATACAAAATTGGCTCAATCCATTACATCATTTGCCATGTGCAATTTTTCCAAGTTTGTGTCCAGAGCAAAGCTATTTGAAGCAAGTGCTATTTTGGTTCATCCAAATGGCCTACAACTTTTTTCAGAATCTTCATATCTTCAGATAATTGGGCCATGCCCAATTTCAGCTCAATCCCAATTAATATGTAAGTGCTACTTCATGTTTTGTATTTCCGTCCAGTCTGGTGGTTTCTACAGCAACCACTAGCTAAACTCCTCTTCTTGAGCTTAAACTTTGCCATCTTAATCACCTTAGCGTGTGATCATCACCAGACAAATTATTTACCACGTTACCAAGCTAGTGTCACCACAGTAAGTTACAAACAACTTCCTGTTGATTTACTTTGGAGGTAAGTGCAAATCTCTTCTTTGCCCCTGGACCCAATTATTTCTTCATTTAGACTCACGGCACAACGGTCTAGTTACTGGACATGGCCGACCATGCGAAAGCGGGCCGCTTGCGCCAGATCACGTGGTTATGACGCTTGTGTCATGGCTAAACACATGCTCTGGCTTGTTCCGGCCTCTATGCTCATCCACTCCCTCCTCTTCTCGACCTCAAACGTTGTCTAGGAGGTCGCCTGTGCTCGACTGCATCACCCTGTGTTGCTGCTTCGTCGTGGTTCGCCTTAAATGCGCCGCTAGATCCACGCCCGTGCGACGTTCAGCCACTATCCACCATTAGAGCACTGCTCGAGCTCGCTAGCGATGCTCTAGAGCCCTCCTCCACGCCTATATAAGGACCACCGAACCCCTCCGCATCTCATTCATCCCTCCCCCACCTCATTTTCCCTTTGGAGTCGCCTCATCTCGCCGTTGTTCACCGCCATCCTCCATGGCCGCCTTGGCCTTGGCTTGGTTCTGACCAATCTGAGCCTCCTATGATCCTCCGACCATGTCCACCGACTCCCCCTCATCCCGCTGAGCCGCCCCACCCACTTGCCCCTTTCCGGAGATAACCGCAACACCGAGACCACCACCAGCACCGCCGCCCCTGTACTCCCCATGGCGCTACCCTCCCGTCCTCCACGCGCCTCCCAGGCGGCCATGCTCCCTCTGGATGGAACCCCCTCGCCGCCCTGGTCCCGATGGTGGTCTCCGCTTGGCCAGAGACGGCCAGAGCCGGCCGGCCTCTTGAACGCTTCCATCCCCTGCCCCTGCTCTATTCCACCAGAGGAACAGAGGCATAGGACGAAGAAGATGAGCGCCTCGCCCCCTCCCCCTGCTCCCTGGGCCCCACGCGCTAGTGTCTCACCCCCTCCATCTCACGTGGCAAGTGGAAACGCTTTCTAGTGAGTGCGTTTTCATTTGACAAAAGCATATTCCTCTCCTTCTTTTGCTGAAATGTGTTTTCTCTTCCGGAAAACGTATTTCTCTCTACTACAGCCAAGAATGTGCTTTCTCTTTTCCGAAAGCGTATTATCTAAAATCCGTTTCTGTCTTATCCACCTAGGGACCCGTTGGTGATGAAAATATTCACATATTGGTCCTTGATCTTCTACACCTTATAACTCCGCAACCGTACCTCCGTTTGATGTGATTCCAACGCCTACTTCTTCATCTCTTCGAGCCCAAATTTTTGGTATCATTTTCACCATGTGTTCACATAGTGGAAATGACCATTTTTCCCTTGCCGTTAACTAGCCCCTTGAGAGAGAGAAGTGGTTCCGGTGAATCTTTCTGCGATGTTTCCGCACTTCTCCACGGTGCATTCCTCATCCCCAGGCAAGCCACAACCACCATTTTCATGATAGCCATGCAGTAGCTTTGGTTTTCAACTTGAATCTTTAATAACTGTATGTTTGTTTTGCTACTGTTGTCGTTATTTCGGTTATGCTTATGGATCGGTGATTACCGTCATGCTATGTTTTATTGCACTCTGTTATCATGTTCTACCTGCTAGTATTACTTTCATATTGGTCATGCTTGATAGTAGTACATGTTGGGTTGGTCATGTTCTTCGGTGCATGACTAACGTCAGTTACCGAGTACCGTTAATATACATTGTTCCAGTAGCTGCTAGATGGTTAAGTGTTTACTCGGTAATGTTATTGATGTGTTCTTGCATGGTATTTATTGTTGATGCTAGTGGTCATGTTATGCTATGAGTAGTGTTGTACTTGTGATATTCATGCTCATCATTATGCCATGCTCAGTTGGATATGATACATTGTTGATATGGTTGTCACACCACATGCTTATAACATGCTCATGCATTGTAATTGCATCATGTTATTTTATCATGGCTCAGCATATTGCATTCAAGTTTAACCGGATTAAATTGAACTTGAACAATTGTTGGCTGAGTCATGGTGGCACCATATCGAACTAACCAGTGCAACTATGCTTGCCATTTTGGGAAGGTCCTAACTGGGTCTATTGTCATGCCTCTCGCCGGTGCCTCCAGCGAGGGAAGGTTATGGGCGCGTGCTACCGTTATCAGGTAGGCGGACATAAGCCTTGTGTGCCTGTTGTTGTTGTTGTTATGGTACCTTGTCCCTATTTGGGACCATTTATGTTTTGCCACGACGGTGGCCGTTGGTTCCTTTGGTAGGCACGGGGCCACCCATGATTTAGCCCAATGTGGGAGTTTGTCGGAGTGGCCGGGAGGTGTCATGGCAGTAGGACGGTTTTGTCGGAACGCCGTTGGTCCATCGAATGGGAGCGCGAGGCGATGTGTTCCGTGGTGTGGGTACAGTGTACTAACCTCTGCAGAGTGTATTAAATCTATCGATGGCCGGGCCCGAGGATAAGGGCCCAGTTCGTAGTTGGTCACACTGTGGGTCAACAGTATTAATAATAACTTGATTAATAACAACCCTAGTTCGATGATGAGATAAGTTGGTTATCTCATCCGTGAATGATCACCGTTTGGTTACGAGGTAACCCGTTGAGCCAAGAGTGGTTCCGTTTGTGATCCGTGAATGATCACCATGGTATCGAGGATAGTGAGTTGTTGGATATTCGAGATGTTGTGCGAGAATCATGGGTAAAGATCAAGCTCCTTGTGGTCATTTAATGATTAGTACGGTACGGTATTGTTTATACCAAGCCTGAGATGATCGTGTGATGTCCGAGGTTGGTAAGTGATGCATATGATGGTTATGAGGTAACCCGAGCAGAATAAATGGTGCATGTAGTGTTATCATGTTGCATGCTATTATCGTTAGATTTATATGTTCATGCCATGATCATATTGTTCTAGCGGTATCATGTTCATGTTGTTCATGCCATGTTATCCTGATGATCTCATGATAATTCCTGCTTAATATGTAATTGCCATGTTGTTGTTTGTCTTGAATGCTTCTGGTTATTGTGAGCTGGCAGGTACATTCAATGTACTGACCTGGCGTGTCATGCTAGTTTGCAGGTCATGCCGGATTTGATTGCTTGTTGTCGTGGATTCCTTGTTTGCGATCTAGGATAAGCGTTCTAGTCAGAGTCCCTGTGGAGTGGAGTTCATCACCGTCGTCACTGTTCCATTGTTAGAGTTATTCCACTGCATCATGTTGTTTTGCTGCTTGCCTGGAGCAACCGTGGCAGGCGTAGTATCTCCGTGCCGATGTAATCTCCCTTGTACCCACATAGCTTGTAATAAAGAGCTGATTTGTTCTATGCTAAGCAGTGTCGTATTCCACAAGACTTCTCCTCGATCTCTCGGCTGGAATACGGGGCGTTTCGGTTTCTCTGAGCCGGGGTGCCACAGTAAATTGCTTGCTAAATATGATGTCAACCGTAGAATTGCATCTCCCTATCACCCTCAATCTAGTGGACAATTAGAATTGAGCAATAGAGAAATAAAGTTAATTTTACAAAAGATCATCAATAGAGCTAGAAAGAATTGGTCTCAGAAACTTGACGATGCATTATGGGCCTATAAAACTGCTTATAAAAATTCTATGGGTATGTCTCCATATAAAATGGTCTATGGAAAAGCTTGTCATTTACCTCTTGAGTTAGTACATAAGACATATTGGGCAATCAAGGAACTCACTTATGATTTCAAACTTGCTAGTGAAAAGAGGTTATTTGATATTTGCTCGCGAGATGAACAGAGAACCCAAATAGTTAGGCGATGGCATGTTAAAAGAATCCAAAAACGGGAATTCAAAGTGGGTGAGTATGTTCTATTGTACAATTCTCGTTTTAGATTTTTTGTAGGAAAACTTCTCTCCAAATGGAAAGGACCATAATATCAAAGAAGTTTATCACTTTGGAGCTATTAAAATCAATAATGCTGAAGTCACTAATCTGAAGATGGTCAATGGACAAAGAATTAAGCATTATATCTCAGGTACGCCTATTGATGTTGAAACTAACATTATTCAAACTATGACACTGGTGGAAGAGACCTTCCAGAACACTCCAGAACCCTGAAAAGGAAGAGGTGTGTGATACGGTAAGTAAAAAGACTCCAAAAATTCCATAAAAACACTTTTTGTCAGTTTTTGGAATATCAGAAAAATACAAAAATAAGAAACACCTGAGTGCGCCAGCTAGGTGCCCACCTACACCCCCAGGTGTGCCCTTTTGGGTTGTGGGCCCCTCATGAGCCGTCTGGGCTCAGTTTTCTTTTGGTATACATGTTTTTCAAGATAAAAAATCTTGATATATACTCTGGGGCGTTTTGATCACCACTTCATGGAAATATCCTCTGTTCTTGTTTCATACTATTTTTCTGATAGATCTGAGAATATGTCGTCTCAAGATTCAGATGGAGAGAGCTATGTCTCCCACTACATTGCAAACCCAAGGATCTTTGGAGATGTGGATCCTTATGTTTGGTCCATAAAAGAAGAACTGGATGTTGATCCGAATGTAATGGACACACTAGCTCGGAAGAAGATGAAGCCCCTCTACCTCAACCTAGAGATATGCATGTGGAATTCAAGAAGTCAAGCCTCCCAAACAAAGTAAAAGAATCTAGGCTTCAATTTATTCTATTCCATCTTCTGTAGGAAAGCAAGGAAGCATTATGTAAAAAGGTACTGAAGCTTGAGCAAGGGGTCGGTAATTGGAGAGAGGAAAATTTCATCCTCCAACGTAAGTTGAAGGACAAGCCCACCACTTCATCACCACCACCATCACCGAAGAAAGAAAGTTGAGTAGACGGGTATGGGCACTGCCCTTCGCTTATGCCAAGCTTGGAGAAGGTGCCCCGGTATCGTATCACCGTCACTTTTATTATCTTTATCTATTTTTATTTCGATCCTTAGTTCTTTCATGATTTAGTTGAATAAAAACTTTAGTATGATGTATTTTCGAATGCTAGTTTCGTGATCTATCTATCTATGTAATCGAGTTGAGGGTTATATAATAAAGAGTAGTTTGAGTTTTTTCTTCTTTACTCTTATGTTTCAATCCTAGCAATGAAAATAATGAAAAAGATCATATGCTAATCTTATAGAAAGTAATGACATTACACGAGGAAAAGTAGAAGTGGTAAAATTTATTGAAAGTTGACACACATAGCATTAGTCAACGATGCAATTCATGAAAGAATTAATAAGAGAAGAGAAGATTCACATGCAAATACACTATCTTGGACATCTTTTATGAATGTGAGCCCCCATTAAGTATTTTATGCCAAATTGTTGACGTTGGACAAGGAAGACAACGTAATGAAATATGTTTGGTTATATTCACATAGAACTTATATTGTCATAGATCCTCAAACATGTGGTGCTTGGCCAATATCTTTGCTAGCCAAAAATCCGCACCATGTAGAGATACTACTTGTGCATTCAAAAACCTTAACCCAGTTTCATGTCATGAGAGTCCACCATACCTACCGATGAATTGAATAAGATCTTTCAAGTAAGTTGTCATCGATGCATAAAGCAATAAAAATGATCTTAAATATGTATGATCTTTTAGTGTATGGGTGTATGAACTTGTGATGGTAAAGAAATAAAAATGACGGACTTCATAATAAAGGTTGCTATGACAAGGGGCAATATAACATGACATTCCTTTTCACAAAGAGCTTTTGCATCCAAAAACAAACAGCGCATGACAACCTTTTATTCCCTCTGTGAAGGACCTATCTTTTACTCTTATGTATTTACTTTTTATGCAAGATTCAGTAGCGTTCTCCTGTATTCCTTTTTTATTTTTCTCTTTTCTAAGCTTCATGTGGTGGAGAAAGATATAGGCACATATATACAATTGGATATGAGTGATCATGAGTTATTAATGTTGACATCGCCCTTGAGGTGAATAACTTGGGAGGGGAAACTATAAGCCCCTATCTTTCTATGTGTCTGGCTGAAACTCTTTGCTCCATATATATGTTGGGAGTGTTAGAAACCATAGAAGACTAAATGATGGTTGAGTATGTGGACTTGCTAAACAAAAAGCTCCAACATGAGACTCTTATTTAAAAGATGATGATTTGCAATTGCATTGTTGACTAAGAGCATAGTTTGTTAGTTTTCAAGGATGTTTATGCCTTACACTTTGATGTGGTGATGAATTGGTACTTGCTCATGAAAATTTTTATGATAATAAATATTTCTATTGTAACAATGATCATGATACTAATATGTTCGTATTTTGTTTTTATGGTCACCTCTCTCTCTCTAACCATGTGGACATGATTATTGATATCGGCTTTCGCTCGAGGGCAAGCGAGGTTAAGCTTGGGGGAGTTGATACATCCATTTTACATCATGTTTTCCTACTGTTATTTATAGTGTTTTTAATCAATATAACACTTTGTATAGCAATTCTAATGCCTTTTCTCACTTAATATGCAAGATTTACATGAAGAGGGAGATTGCCCGTAGTCGGAATTCTGGACCTGAACAAGCTACGTTAGAGATACCTATTCTCTACAACTCCAAACACTAGTGTGCGTCGGTCCTAAACAAATGGTTTTTAACCCCTTTCCGCGATGGCATATGGAACTGTCTCCAAGTTAGTGTGGGCAATAGGGGGGTCCTTCCCACATGACCCAGAAACTGTCGGGGATAGGGTACCTCGATGCATCCATTTGTCCCTGTATAACCATTTCCGATATCTCGAATATCCCAAATGCTTCATCCTTGCTACTCGTTTGTGCTCGCATTCCCATCATAGTCGGAGTTTTGTGGTTCTGCCTAAAACCAGGCAGATTCTAGGCATGGGAGCTTTCCAGGCAGATTCTAGGCAGATTCCAAGCACGGGAGATTTATGATGCCTGGCACATCACAAAAAGTTCATGATTATAAACCATGTACGATAGGTACACAATCACACACATTTAGTTTTCCGGCACTATATGTGATAGTGTCTGACATAACACACGCTTTGTGAACGGCAACTGTGTGCATGCTTGCACACGTTTCCTCTTTGTGAATCGTCTTGGATTATGGTGTATATCTCAAACGTTTGTGTTTTACTAACCGTGTGTGCCGTAATGACCTACACAACATAATTTCGCCCTAATTAATTGTTGCTATTTAAAATTGTACCTAATTTAAACTTGAAAGTAGGCTATAGCTTTATTCATATCTATCAGGTTCAAACAACCAATGCATTATTCGATTCATAGGTACATATGTTTAAGAATTACAGAAGCACCAAATAAAGAATGATGAACTAGTGTTCTATACTTGTACTATTACATATGGTAAATAAAGAGGCGACATACATTCTAGTTGCTGAACAAGGTGAAGCGGAATGAACCTATTGTGCTCTCCTGGATGCAGAAGGCATGCATGACTCTAGTCCAACCCCTTGTGATGGTCGGCCGCCAATCATGTAGTTTGAGAGGTAATCTTGAGTAAACTGCTTCAGGATCCACTGCAAAAGAAAAAAGATTTAGATATTGTCATCTAACACAACTCATTACGGGCAGTAAAAAGAAGGCTATAGGGTTCTTACTTACCATCCTACAATTCATTGTTGTCTTGCATAAAGTGTAAACAAATAGTTTGATTGACATCTTTTAACCCATTTTAGTAACAATATTTATCAGTTTCCTCACTTGATGCTGGTTCATGAATATCTCGTTGCCCCATACGCAGAAAGGGTCGAAGTGTGGATCTTTGGCAATGATATATGTACCTAAAAGCACCAAGTTAATATTAGAAGCTAAACAACAATTGAAAAATGATGTAGCACAACACTCCATCCATCCCATTATATAAGATTTTATTACATGTATATCTAGACATCATCAGAACATTATGGTAACACTCTTCCTTGTTGCTATGTAGCCTGGGATTGCATATTTAGTCATTCAGTACAATGCATGCTGCTAAACAACGATTGAAAAACAAAAAGGCATGTTGAAACTGTTATTGTTGAAATTGAACTGCAACCAAATAGGTGCACATATAGAGCATCACATTGTGAAGAACTAAAATAAACAAGTAATAAGGACATCTCTAGGCGATCCTTAAAAAGTTAAAGGACTAAAAGCCTTAGTGGATATATATATATATATGTACTCCAGCAATTTTTGGCCTTTTCTAGTCGATCCCCTAAACTTAAGGTTGTAAACTTCAATTTGATCAAGTTCAAAGCAGGTTCAACCGAAAGTAGCATGCATTCAAACATAAACATAGATAATTTTGCATAACCGAACATAAAACATAAATTTAAACTAAACTAAACTAATTTTAGTCAAAGTAGAGGTCGAGCCAATCCTTCCTCATCATGTACGGTGTGCCGCGAGCCGGGTCTGGGCTAGTACCGTCGTCAGGGTCGTTGGGGAAGGCACTCCTCCACTCGTCGATGTCCATCTCCATGTCCTCGGGGCCCACCTCGATGCCCTCTACACCGCCATCGCCGCCGCCTTCGACCTCGTCACCAGAGGAGACCACGATAACCTCGCCGCCCTCCACGCCGCCGTCCTCGCCGCCTTCGACCTCGTCATCGGAGGAGAGCACGATAACCTCGCCGCCCTCCACGCCGGCAAAGATCGCCCACTCCGCCTCCACGAACTCCGGGTGCTGCCGGCGGAGCTCTTGCATGTAGGCCTCGTCGGCTGCCTTGTCCTCGAGACGCTCCCACGCCTCGTAGTCCTCCCGCACCATAGCCAAGCTCACCACCCCTGGCTCCGGCGGAACGAGCTGGACCGAACGTGTGCCGAAGGGGAAATTGAGCCTAGCCGCCGCACCGTGGTAGCGGACCTGCCAGCCGTCGTACTCCATGGCCGTGTGCTCGGCCGTGTGGAAGCTACCGAGCCACTGGCGGGTATGGGTCTCTCGATCTGTAATCTCGGTGACCCACGTCCCCCACCGCCGCTGCCAGACCCCGAGGTAGGACTTCATTGGCTGCCGGGTCCAGGGAGGATGGGGAAGTCCTCGAACCGGCATAGGGGCGCGGCTGCGGGTGGATCGGGGGACCGGCAATGGCGGATCGGGCCCGCGGAGGACGACGGGGACACCTCAGCGGCCACCTCGCCGGCGTCGGGCGAAAAGGCCGCGATAAACCTCTTTTTGGCCATTGGCTACTCGAGCTCCCTGGCACATGGGCAGAGGTTGAGGATGGAGGCGCCGGCCATGGCAGCGACCTACCAATGGTTTCGAGGGTTGTGTGTGTCTGTTTGTGCAGAGGTTGTGTTTGAGGAAATACTACGGCAACTAAAAATGTTACTAGGCAGGAGTAACAAGGCGGGGCTACTAAAAATTTGGATCAAGGGCGAGCATATATTTTTGAGATTGCGAGGGATGCAGAGGCGGGAGTAAAATGATGGGGATACTTAAAATTTGAATCAAGGGACTGAAGCAGAGAGGGATGCAGAGGCGGGAGTTTTGGGGAGCGAGCTAGTTTGCTTGACACGCCGGCTATGGACTGTAGCCGACGCACCTTCTCGCGTAAGCCATAGGCGTACTATACACCGACTGTGCTCCAAGATATTTTGTACTACATCTCACACGGTTGGTGAGAATAAACTGTGTGGGATCTACTTGATTTGAATTACAAAATGGGGTCATAGCGGTAGTGGACACTTTTTGAATTGCTAGACCTTTTATCTGTAGTGAACATGCAATTGTAGTGTTGTAAAAGAATTGGAATTATTCAGGGTTTGTTTGGACATTTCATACATTAAATTGGTTTACTAGCCATTTCAGGTGCACAATTTAAAATTGAATTACATGCACATGCTCCGGTGCATACAAATTGGTTGAAAAATCAAATCTTTGTCCTTTAATGCATGCTTAGGTCCCATGGAAGAAATGGAATAAATTTTTCGGGGTTCGTTTGGCCTTTTTTATACATTAACTGGGTTTTCTAGGCATCTTATGTGCATAATTCAAATTTGAACTACAAGCACATGCTCCAATGCACCAAAGTTGGTTGAAAAATCACATGTGTGTCCTTGTGTAAATTTCTAGGTCCCATGCAAGAGATGTGAATGAAATTCAAACACCATGGCACTGTTGATTGCCGGCAAAACGTTGAGATGCCTGGTTTTAAATTCTAGTAAATCCAAAACTCGTATGAAATTCATGAAACTTGGCATGCTATCATGGAGCGGCAATCAACATGCCGTGGTGAAAATTTTGTCCCATTTGGGGCAGGTTCGGGTATAAGCTTCTCACAAACCAGAGCTTCTCACAACAAGCATGATGGTTTCGATAGGGAACATACCACCTTTGGTGACGGGACGATATCTGTTTCCTCTTATTGCTTTCAAAAAAATTCTAGTGTCAACATAGAACAAGAGGAGTGTTGTGTTGAATCTTGGAATTTTTCAGGGTTCGTTTGGCCTTTTTTATACGTTAACTAGGTTTTCTAGGCATTTTATGTGCATAATTCAAATTAGAACTACAAGCACAAGCTCCAATGCACCAAAGTTGGTTGAAAAATTACATGTATGTCATTGGGTGAATTTCTAGTTCCCATGCAAGAGATGGGAATAAAATTCAAACACCGGGGCACTGTTGATTGCCGGCAAAATGTTGAGATGCCTGGTTTTTAAATTCTAGTAAATCCAAAACTCGTATGAAATTCATGAAACTTGGCATGCTATCATGGAGCGACATCAACATGCCATGTGAAAATTTTGTCCCAGTTGGGGCAGGTTCGGGTATAAGCTTCTCACAAACCAAAGCTTCTCACAACAAGCATGATGGTTTCGATAGGGAACATACCACCTTTGGGGACGGGACGATATCTGTTGCCTCTTATTGCTTTCAAAATTTTTCTAGTGTCAACATAGAACAACAGGAGTGTTGTGTTAAATCTTGGAATTTTTCACGGTTTGTTTGGCCTTTTTGTGCATTAATTGGGTTTTCTAGGCATTTTATGTGCATAATTCAAATTTGAACTACAAGCACATGCTCCAATGCACTAAGGTTGGTTGAAAAATCACATGTGTGTCCTTGGGTGAATTTCTAGGTCCCATGTGATGGGAATGAAATTCAAACTCCAGGGCAGTGTTGATTACCGGCAAAACGTTGAGATACCTAGTTTTTAAATTCTAGTAAATCCAAAACTCGTATGAAATTCATGAAACTTGGCCTGCTATCATGGAGCGGCATCAACATGCCGTGGTGAAAATTTTGTCCCATTTGGGGAAGGTTCGGGTATAAGCTTCTCACAAACCAGAGCTTCTCAGAACAAGCATCATGGTTTTGGAAGGGAACGTACCACCTTTGGGGATGAAACAATATCCGTTGCCTCTTATTGCATTCAAAAAATTTCTTGTGTCAACATAGAACAACAAGAATGTTGTGTTTAATCTTGGAATTTTTCGGGGTTCGTTTGGCCATTTTTATGCATTAACTTGATTTTCTAGGCATTTTATGTGCATAATTCAAATTGGAGCTACAAGCACATGCTCCAATGCACTAAGGTTGGTTGAAAAATCACATGTGTGTTCTTGGGTGAATTTGTAGGTCCCATGCAAGAGATGGGAATGAAATTCAAACACCAGGGCACTATTGATTGCCGGCAAAACTTTGAAAGATCTCATTTTTAAATTCTAGTAAATCCAAAACTCATATGAAATTCATTAAACTTGGCATACTTTCATGGGGAGGCATCAACATGCCATGATAAAATTTTGTCCGATTTGGGGCAGGTTTGGGTATATGCTTCTCACAAACCAGAGCTTCTCACAACAAGCATCATGGTTTCGGTAGGGAATGTCCCACCTTTCGGGACGAAACGATATCCACTGCCTCTTATTGCATCCAAAAAATTTCTCGTGTCAACATAGAACAACAGGAGTGTTGGGTCAATTTTTGTAATTTTCCGGGTTTTTAGACATTTTTATGCATTAACCGAGTTTTCAACGCATTTATGTGCATAATTCAAATTTGAACTACATGCACATGCTCTAGTGCATATAAATTTGTTGAAAAATCAAATCTGTGTCCTTGGGTGCATGCTTATGTCCCATGCAAGAAATGTGAATGAATTTTATACACCAGGGCACCGTTGATTGCCAGCAAAACACTGAGATGCCTCATTTTTACATTCTAGTAAATCCAAAACTCGTCTGAAATTTATGAAACTTGGCATGCTATCATGGAGCGGCATCAACATGCCGTGGTTAAAATTTTGTCCCATTTGGGGCAGGTTCGGGTATAAGCTTCTCACAACAAGCATGATGGTTTCGGTAGGGAACGTACCACCTTTGGGGATGAAACGATATCCATTGCATCTTATTGCTTTCAAAAAATTTCTAGTGTCAACATATAACAACAAGAGTGTTGTGTTCAATCTTGGAATTTTTCAGGGTTCGTTTGGCCTTTTTTATGCATTAACTTGGTTTTCTAGGCATTTTATGTGCATAATTCAAATTTGAACTACAAGCACATGCTCCAATGCACTAAGGTTGGTTGAAAAATCACATGTGTGTCCTTGGGTGAATTTCTAGGCCCCATGCAAGAGATGGGAATGAAATTCAAACACTAGGGCACTGTTGATTGCCGGCAAAACATTGAGATGCCTCGTTTTTTAATTCTAGTAAATCCAAAACTCATCTGAAATTCATGAAACTTGGCATGCTTTCATGGAGCGGAATGAACATGCCGTGGTAAAAAATTTGTCCGATTTGGGGCAGGTTTGGGTATATGCTCTCACAAACCAGAGCTTCTCACAACAGGCATCATGGTTTCGGTAGATAACATCCCACCGTTGGGGACGAAACGATATCCACTGTCTCTTATTGCTTCCAAAAATTTTCTCGTGTCAACATAGAACAACAGGAGCGTTGTGTCAATTTTTTTATTTTTGGGGTTCTTCTGGACATTTTTATGCATTAACTGAGTTTTCAATGCATTTATGTGCATAATTCAAATTTGAACTACATGCACATGCTCCACTTCATAGCAATTGGTTGGAAAATCAAATCTGTGTCCTTGGGTGCATGCTTAGGTCCCACGCAATAAATGGGAATGAATTTCAAACACCAGGGCCTTATTGATTGCCGACAAAACATTGAGATGCCTAGTTTTTAAATTCTAGTAAATCCAAAACTTGTCTGAATTTCATGAAACGTGGCATGCTATCATGGAATGGCACCCGACATGATGTGGTATTTTTTTAATCCATTTTGAGAGAAGGCGCACTCGAATAACGACAGCCAACAAAGGCATTTTGAAAAAATAGCTGCCAGTTTAATATCTCAAACATTTGTATAATTCAAACCATGTGCATTCTGTTAACCATTCACGTGACGCTACGTGTCTTAGTTTTAATGGTTGTAGGAGGTGCCCTGGGGACAGCTGCTTGATCATGATTGAATGGGTGGCGTGCGAGCGCAGTCCGGTGCGCAGGCTGACCGAGAGGCGTGCAAGCTATCCTCCAATGTGCAGGCTCACCAGGAAGCGTGCGAGCTGTATGCTGTGCAGGCTCACTGGGAAGCGAGCCCTTTGACTTCCATGGTCGCCCGCCTTCCTCTCCATTAATGGCGACCGAGGCGCTCTTTAATACGGGCGGTCTTACTGTTCGCCTCCCATTCCCCTCCCCCAGCAGACCTCCACCGCCATGGCGCAAAATGATCATCTGCCAATAGTCTTCAAGTTTGGTGAAGTCGAATCCGAGCCAGAGGAGATAGAAAATAAGGAGGAATGGGGCCTCATGGACATGCCCTAGAACGAGCTGGGCGCGTCGGTTGCTGCCCCCCCTCCCGTCCCAGCTCCCATCCCCGCGCCCGCGCCAGCGACCATCCTCGTAGCATTGACGGGCTGGTCGCCGAGCACTATCGCAGAGCTGGAAGGCCCAAGCGTCAGCGAGGTGTCCGCGGACCCGCGCGAGCTCATGTACATGCCAGCGCCCATGCCCGTGTGCGCCCCTCCACCCACTGTGGCGCCAGCCCCCGTGCATTTGGCTGCAGTCGCCGCGCCCATGCGTGCCCCTCCACCCACCACGGCGCCGGTCCCCGTGCGTTTGGCTACACCCGCTGCACCCGTGCCCAGGCCCGTGCGCCCCCCCCCTCAGCGGCATGGGACGCTGCCATCGACCTCTACCTCTCAGCGGCGCCAGTTGCCGTCTTCTCGCGCCCCGCCCGTCGATCGCGCGACGACATGATGTTTGATTTCCCAGTGGACAACATTTTGTGCTGCCTTGAAGACTTCAACAACGGCGTCCCGGAGGACGACAATGACAACGACGGCACGGCACGCCAGCTCCGCCGCCGCCAAAAATAGTTTTTTGGGGTTTAATACTGTATCTCGAATTCTCGATCATATGAATATAAATTCACAGTGTGACTGAATGAAAGATATGGTTTGAACGAACTTGCGTTTTCTCTCTTAATGTATAGACTTATCCAATGATTTTCTTTTAAAAAACATCAATGGTTTTTAAATATAAAACACTCATCGCAAACATTTTAGTTAAAACACCCGTATGCAAACCAACAGCTTCCCCGGGAAGCCAAGGGACAATGTGCCAAGCTGGATTTCTGCATCCCTTCAATACCAACGGTCTATTGCATGACCCATGTTCAACCACGTAAAAAACAATTGGGTAAGATTTGCATATCTGTCGTTTTGGGTATGTTGCAATTTCTCAAACTACAAAGATTGACATTTGTTTATCTAGTAACATTGCCATTTGTCAACCTTGTAACACTGCGGTTTGTCAAAATATGCAGCTACAAATCACTAGCACTATCTAATTTTTGCAACTAAAATCACTAGAACTGTTCATATGGGTCCCACTAGCAGTCGTGAGCTCATGGACGCATATGCAAATGTACCATTGATTACATACAACAAGTCATCAACCCACAACGACAACAAGGATACATGTTGTATTATAGATCATTTCCAACAAGACATTCTAGTAAAGTTTTTCTGAAACAACAAATAACACAGCGATGAAATGAACTTCAGCTCAACCACTCATCGGTGTTGGAAACACTTGCTTTGAACCAGAAGTGATTCTCTGGGAAGGGCCATCTACTGTTAATCTCGAGACCGACGCAGGACCATTCATCCAGGTGAAGCGGCCTATTTCAATACCCATATTGGGACGATAGGGAAGCATAGTAATGTCCAAGGTATAGATACAGTTGCTTCTCATAAATGGTAGTAACGTTGTGTCAACAACAGCTGGATCGCCTTCCACCATCATTGGATAGTTTTGTCCAAGGAAGAGCGAGTTTCCTCCAAGACATTCAATACCGAACCAGGGAGAAGGTGTTGGCGCTAGTACACCAGTATCCGTCCTGAATACCTTGCAACGGATGTTGGAATAGGTCCGGAGAGTGCGACCATATGAGGCAACACTTGCTTCCTTAGTAACATCAGTAGTGCACCGTATATAGACAAGAAGAGGTGATCCATCGGAATAAGTTGCCAGACGCCACTGAGTATATGGGTCCTGCTCGTCCTCATGCTCGTGAATAAAATTTTCAAGTATAGGTGGTGGAATGTTCACAGGACCTCGGAAACACAAGAAGGTTAATTAGTAAATGGAAACTAGCTAACCCTCATGCATGTGGATCAAACAATTATAATTACGGTGGAAGACAAACATACCGAAAGCATGAGGATTCCGTGCAAAAAAAGTGCCACGAGTGGTGGCAGCAGACACAAGACCCTCGTATTGAATTGCATCACAGTACTCATCCGTGTATAGAAACTGATTTTTGAGCAATATCCATCGAGTCATACCATGAAGGACGGCAAGAAGCTTGTCGAAGATAGCGACAACATAAGCATTCCTATAACCTCAAGAGCGGTTCGGAAATCAACAAATTGCTATCTTCCGTAGAAGAAAGTTAGGATGATTGTATTTGAACTCACGTAGAATACCGGTGTACTCAACGTCTGGGTAGTCGTTTGAGATTTTTCGAAGTGGAACCCGGTGTCGAGTGTACACATTCACAAGTTCCCACTCGCAGTTGTACCCAATATAGACAACCCAATCTCCATTTGCGCCTGCCCAAGCCTTTCCCTCATGCTATGGCATCTTAACATCATATGTATCATTATCAAGCGGCATCAACTTACACAAGGCGAGGCTTCCCTCGTCCCCGCTCCAGTCAGCAGGGTCACGGCGAAGAAGATAGGGGATATCAAACCGCTCCTGAACCCTTGGGTTCCTTGTAATGATGTTATTAGTTGAGTTGAGAATTGTCTTAAACGAACCTGCCATGCTAGTCGAGATGATGACGTCGCACCGATCAATGAGTCCTCCACCGCGTCATCATTCAGATCGGGGCAAGAATAACAGGGTCGTTTTTGGCTTGTTCCCTCCAAGGAGAAGACGATCAAACAATGGCACAAGGAAGGGTGAAGGCAAATGGAGGAGGGAGGAAGAGCTAGCGTGCGACAGAAGTTCAAAATCGAGAGGGAAAGGCGAAGAGTCGGTGGACGGTTGCCACTGTACATGAAGAGGCGCCTGGGGAGCGAATGGTTGCCACAGAGGTCACACACTGACGATAAGGGACGAGTGAACCGCATGCAATCCCATCGCACAACACACACGTCTTGTTAAGTTGAACCCTTCTGTTCTCTTGTGTCAACGCAAATAGTTCATCTGAGTGAACCGCATAACGTATATCAGACACACCTTGATCTGGCTGACCGTTTCTTTTGTGTTGCCTAATCACAAACAATTCATCCGAGTTAACCGTATGCTATATATCGCACACACCTTCATCTGGCTGCCCGTTTCTTTTGTGTTGCCTAATCACAAACAGGTCATCCGAGTGAACCGTATGCTGTGTATCGCACACGCCTTCATCTGGCTGCCCGTTTCTTTTGTTCCTCCTCACTTCAAATAGTTAATCGAACTGAACCATATGCCCTTCATCGCACACACATCTAAAATCTAAACTGTGTTTGATGCGTCCTCCATCGCAAACGTTTTATACATTTCTGACGGTTTTCATACACCACCGTTTGCGATTATGGCATCGCACACAGTTTCTTGAAGATTCTATGATTGTAGTGTCGCGTTAGTAGCATCCTACATTAGTGAAATGATCTGAAATTTTATGGAGATTTATTTCAGAATAAATAAAAAATATTGGAGCAAATAAGTACCAGAGGGGGCCACACAGGTGCCCACAGGCCACCAGGGTGCGCCCCCCAGCTGCGCCCTAGTGGCTTGTGGGGACCCTTGCCAGCCTCTGGCGCCGATCTACTGGTATATAAGCCCATTTCCATAGAAAAAAATAAAGAGAGGACTTTCGAGACGGAGTGCCGCTGTCTCGAGGCGAAACTTGAGCAGGAGCACTTTTGCTCTCCAACGGAGTGATTTCGTCGGGGACACTTCCCTCCAGCAGGGGGAAATCGAAGCAGTCATCATCACCAATAACCCTCTCAGCGTGGGAGGACCAATCTTCATTAACATTTTCACTAGCACAATCTCATCTCAAACCCTAGTTCATCTCTTGTATTCAATCTTTGTTTCAAAACATTGTATTGGTACATGTGGTTTGTTAATAGTGTTCATTACATCTTGTAGTTGATGCTAGTTGGTTTATTTGGTGGAATATTATATGTTCAGATCCATTATGCTATTCAATACCCCTCTTATATTGAACAAGAATATTATTTATGAGTAGTTTCTTTTGGTCATGAGTACATGGGAGAAGTCTTGTCATAAGTAATCATGTGAATTTGGTATTCGTTCGATACTTTGATGATGTGTATGTTGTGATTTCCTTAGTGGTGCGTTATGTGCATGTAGACTACATGGCACTTCACCATCTTTGGGCCTAAGGGAATGCATTGTGGAGTACTTATTAGATGATGGGTTGCTAGAGTGGCAGAGCTTATACCCTAGTTTATGCGGTATTCCGTGAGGGGCTGATTTTGATCCATATGTTTAATGCAATGGTTAGATTTTATCTTAATTCTTATTTAGTAGTTGTGGATGCTTGCGAGAGGGGTTAATCATAAGTGGGAGGTTTGTTCAAGTAAGAACAACACCCAAACACCGGTCCACCAACATATCAAATCATCAAAGTAGCAAAGGTGAATCAAACAAACATGATGAAAGTGACTAGATGAAGGTCCCATGTGTCCTCGAGAACGTTTTACTTATTATAAGAGATTGTTCCAACCTGTCCTTTGCAAAAAGAAGGATGGGCTACCTTGTTGCACCTTAGGTACTATTGCTACTTGTCACTTGTTACGAATTATCTTGCTATCAAACTACCTGTTACCGACAATTTCAGTACTTGCAGAAAATACCTTACTGAAAACTGATTGTCATTTCCTTCTGCTCCTCATTGGGTTCGACACTCATACTTATCGAAAGGACTATGATTGATCCCCTATACTTGTGGGTCATCAATCGTTCACCGCGTTTTCTCTTTCGCTCGTGCGCTAGACAGATAGCTTGCTGCCACGTGGCCCTTAGCCATTCCGTAGCAGTTTCTTTTTTTTTCTTTTTTTAATATCTTTGCCTGATTTTTTTGTTTTCGTTTTCTTTATATATTTTATCCTTTTTGAGTGATTATTTTTGCATTAGTTTAATAATTTTGTGTAGTTTCTGTAGATCAAAAAGGTTTTCATGTTTGAATTTTTTCTCATTTGAATTTGATCAAATTTACTTTAAACACTAAATTTATGATAATTTTTAATTAAAAATAGGTTTTAAATTAAATCTTTTTATTATTGTTTTATATTAGTTTTGTTTATATAGTAAATAATCATAATAATTTTTATAGTTTATTCTGTTTTAAGTATATTAAAAAATAGCAAAAGTTTTCATGCTTAAAGATTTAATAGAATTAGTTTTCATATATTAAAAAGTAATTATTTTTAAGACATTAAATTTATGATGATTAGTTTCTATTAATTAACTATAATACAATTTTATAACTAATTAAAATTGTTTTTAAGTCAATTCTAGTTAATAATTGATTAGGCCATAACTTTGTTATTATAAAAGCTAGTGAATTAATTCTTTTTGCTAATTAATTATTGATGAAATGACTTATTGTTACGTATTTCCTTTTATAGTTTCTTTTCTGTTAAGTATTTGTTTAAATCAAATTAGTGTTGTTGTGAGTGATTTCTTTGAGTTGAACTTTCCCAAGTTTTTCTTTTAAGTTCTCTTTGGTTTTCTTTTGGAGTTTCTTCGTGTCGCTTTGTGATTTTACTTTATGGCTTTCTTTTTATTGTTAGAGTGAATTCTTATATGTATGGAATTGTTTGGTTACATTATATTACTCTCGGAGAGTGATGAATAGATCAATCAATCGTGAGAGCGATGAATTCCACCAACAAGTACCAGGCAAGTTCAAATTGATCATGGTTTTTACAATACCCATGTTTTATTGCATTTAGTATTTTCCTTTTCGACAAGGCAAAGTAGATAATTTGGAAACTTGGACTTGAGTAGTGTCATGAGGTAGGAAACCAATGTGCCGTATTACTGAGCCCAGGAACGCTATTTTTTTCAACCACTATGCTTAGTAGATGGGGATTGCTATGAGTGTTCATGAAAGTTGTGAGAGTGATGAATCATATTTGATGACAACAACTTCAAGACCTCAAGGACTCAAGACACGAATTTTCAAATATACCTCTAGGTGGAATTGGATGTACCGTGCGAGGACCCACTGGTTTGCCTCGGTGTTGTTGGACATGTGCGAGTCAGTCACACGGAAAGTTCCACCTAGGTCCGAAGAGACAGATGAATACTTCAAGACCGAAATCTTACCTGCGCAACCACAAGTCAATATGGGCTTTGGCTTGGTCAATCTTAGTTGTGAATCTGACTGGACTAGTGCTACGAGATGTAGACAAATGGTAGGGTTGGATGGGCACTACTTGTAGTTATGGAAACTCTTTGAAAGACCATGTTTCAGTCATCATGTTCTCAAACACCATGTAATGCGAGACAAAAAAGGAGGGATCTATTTTTTGGGGAAAGTGTGCAAAACTCTGCAGAGTATCAACCTAATCGATTAGCCTGGTCCTTGGTTACAGATAACTTGAGCCTATGGAATTGGATCTATCTCGAAACTCTCGACACCACACTACAAATGGACTAACTAATGAATTAATGATTGTGATTTAATAATGACTTTGGGATACGAGATTTGGTCGGTGGAACCATCTCATTAATGACATCGCTTTGTAGTGATTAATTTGATTCCTTTGATGTAGGAAAAATTAGCTTTTATGTAAAAAAAAACTCAGACTTAGAGCCACCATAGCCATACTGCATGTAGTGATAGAATTTTCATCTTCCTTTATATGTATTCTTGATAGTACATTCAATGTACTGACCTATATGGCTGCAACTTATCATATTGCAGGATTTCTATGACAAGTAAGAGTCACATTGTAGGGTTACGGTCTACACTCAACTTGCCGTTGGCGTTGATGGGACTCCACTGTTGGGTAACGCAGCAGAAATTCAAAATTTTCCTACGTATCACCAAGATCTATCTATGGAGAGACTAGCAACGAGTAGAAAGAAGAGTGCATCTACATACCCTTGTAGATCGCTAAGCGGAAGCGTTCAAGTGAACGGGGTTGATGGAGTCGTACTCGTCGTGATTCAAATCACCGATGACCAAGTGCCGAACGGACGGCACCTCCGCGTTCAACACACGTACAGCCCGGTGACGTCTCCCACGCCTTGATCCAGCAAGGAGAGAGGGAGAGGATGAGGAAGACTCCTTCCAACAGCAGCACAACGGCGTGGTGGTGATGGAGGAGCGTGGCTATCCTGCAGGGCTTCGCCAAGCACCGCAAGAGAGGAGAAGTACTTGGGAGAGAGGAGAGGGCTGCAACCAAAGGCATCGGTGTGTTTGCTGCCCTCCCATCCCCACACATATATATAGGGAGCCCAAGGGGAGGGGGCCGGCCCCCTCAGATCCCATCTGAGGAGGGGGGCGGCGGCCAGGGGAGGGGAGAAGGGGGAGGCGCCCCTAGGGTGGGCCTTAAGGCCCATCTGGACCTAGGGTTTGCCTCCTCCCACTTCCCCTGCGCCTTGGGCCTTGGTGGGAGGCGCACCAGCCCACTAAGGGGCTGGTCCCTCACCACTCTTGGCCCACGCAAGCCTCTGGGGCAGGTGGCCCCACTTGGTGGACCCCCGGGACCCTCCCGGTGGTCCCGGTACGTTACCGATAAACCCCGAAACTCTTCCGGTGTCCAAAACAGGACTTCCCATATATAAATCTTTACCTCCGGACCATTCCGGAACTCCTCGTGACGTCCGGGATCTCATCCGGGACTCCGAACAACATTCGGTAACCACATACTAACTTCCTTTATAGCCCTAGCGTCATCGAACCTTAAGTGTGTAGACCCTACGGGTTCGGGAGACATGCAGACATGACCGAGACGTTCTCCGGTCAATAACCAACAGCGGGATCTGGATACCCATGTTGGCTCCCACATGTTCCACGATGATCTCATCGGATGAACCACGATGTCAAGGACTTAATCAATCCCGTATACAATTCCCTTTGTCTATCGGTATGATACTTGCCCGAGATTCGATCGTCGGTATCCCGATACCTCGTTCAATCTCGTTACCGGCAAGTCTCTTTACTCGTTCTGTAACACATCATCCCGTGATCAACTCCTTGATCACATTGTGCACATTATGATGATGTCCTACCGAGTGGGCCCAGAGATACCTCTCCGTTTACACGGAGTGACAAATCCCAGTCTCGATTCGTGCCAACCCAACAGACACTTTTGGAGATACCCGTAGTGTACCTTTATAGCCACCCAGTTACGTTGTGACGTTTGGTACACCCAAAGCATTCCTACGGTATCCGGGAGTTGCACAATCTCATGGTCTAAGGAAATGATACTTGACATTAGCAAAGCTTTAGCATACGAACTACACGATCTAGTGCTATGCTTAGGATTGGGTCTTGTCCATCACATCATTCTCCTAATGATGTGATCCCGTTATCAACGACATCCAATGTCCATGGTCAGGAAACCGTAACCATCTATTGATCAACGAGCTAGTCAACTAGAGGCTTACTAGGGACATGGTGTTGTCTATGTATCCACACATGTATCTGAGTTTCCTATCAATACAATTCTAGCATGGATAATAAACGATTATCATGAACAAGGAAATATAATAATAATCAATTTATTATTGCCTCTAGGGCATATTTCCAACAGTCTCCCACTTGCACTAGAGTCAATAATCCAGTTCACATCGCTATGTGATTAACACTCAAGGTCACATCACCATGTGACTAACACCCAAAGAGTTTTACTAGAGTCAGTAGTCTAGTTCACATCACTTATGTGATTAACACTCAATGAGTTCTAGGTTTGATCATGTTGCTTGTGAGAGAGGTTTTAGTCAACGGGTCTGAACCTTTCAGATCCGTGTGTGCTTTACAAATCTCTATGTCATCTCCTAGATGTAGCTACCACGTTCTATTTGGAGCTATTCCAAATAACTGTTCTACTTGGAGCTATTCTAAATTGTTGCTCCATTATACGTATCCGGTATCTCTACTCAGAGCTATCCGGATAGGTGTTAAAGCTTGCATCGACGTAACCCTTTACGACGAACTCTTTTACCACCTCCATAATAGAGAAAAATTCCTTAGTCCACTAGTTACTAAGGATAACTTTGACCGCGGTCCTGTGATCCATTCTTGGTTCACTCTTGTACCCCTTGACTGACTCATGGCAAGGCACACTTCAGGTGCGGTACACAGCATAGCATACTGTAGAGTCTATGTCTTAAGCATAGGGGACGACCTTCGTCCTTTCTCTCTATTCTGCCGTGGTCGAGCTTTAAGTCTTAACTTCATACCTTACAACTCAGGCAAGAACTCCTTCTTTGACTGATTCATCTTGAACACCTTCAAGATCATGTCAAGGTATGTGCTCATTTGAAAGTTCCATTAAGCGTTTTGATCTATCCTTATAGATCTTAATGCTCAATGTTCAAGTAGCTTAATCCAGGCTTTCCATTGAAAAACACTTTCCAAATAATCCTATATGCTTTCCAGAAATTCTACGTCACTTCTGATCAACAATATGTCAACAACATATACTTATCAGAAATTCTATAGTGCTCCCACTCACTTCTTTGGAAATACAAGTTTCTCATAAACTTTGTATACACCAAAATCTTTGATCATCTCATCAAAGCACACATTCCAACTCCGAGATGCTTACTCCAGTCCTCAGAAGGATTGCTGGGGCTTTGCATACTTATTAGCATCTTTCAGGATTGACAAAACCTTCCGGTTGTATCACATACAACCTTTTCTCATAATCGTCGAGGAAACAATGTTTTGACATCCTATCTGCAAGATTTCATAAATAGTGCAGTAACTGCTAATATAATTCCAACAGACTTTTAGCATCGCTACAGGTGAGAAAGTCTCATCGTAGTCAACTCCTTGAACTTGTCGAAAACATCTTAACGACAAGTCGAGCTTTCTTAATGGTGACATTTACCATCATTGTCCGTCTTCCTTTAAAATCCATCTATACTCAACAGCCTTACGACCATCAAGTAGTTCTTCCAAAGTCTACACTTTGTTTTCATATATGGATCCTCTCTCGGATTATATGGCCTCGAGCCATTTATCGGAATCCGGGCCCACCATCGCTTCTCCATGGCTCGTAGGTTCATTGTTGTCTAGCAACATGACTTCCAAGACAGGATTACGTACCACTCTGAAGTAGTACGCATCCTTGTCATCCTACGAGGTTTGGTAGTGACTTGATCTGAAGTCTCGTGATCAATATCATAAGCTTCCACTTCAATTGGTGTAGGTGCCACAGGAACAATTTCCGTGCCCTGCCACACACTAGTTGAAGAGACGGTTCAATAACCTCATCAAGTTTCCACCATCCTCCCACTCAATTCTTTCGAGAGAAACTTTTCCTCAAGAAAGGACCCGATTCTAGAAACAATCCCTTATTGCTTTCGAATCTGAGACAGGAGGTATACCCAACTGTTTTGGGTGTCCTATGAAGATGCATTTGTCCGCTTTGGGTTCGAGCTTATCAGCCTGAAAGTTTTTCACATAAGCGTCGCAGCCCCAAACTTTTAAGAAATGACAGCTTAGGTTTCTCTAAACCATAGTTCATACGGTGTCATCTCATCGGAATTACGTGGTGCCCCATTTAAAGTGAATGCGGTTGTCTCTAATGCCTAACCCATAAACTATTGTGGTAATTCGATAAGAGACATCATAGTATGCATCATATCCAATAGGGTGCATTTATGATGCTCGGACACACCATCACACTATGGTGTTCCAGGCTGTATTAGTTGTGAAACAATTTCCACAATGTCTTAATTCTGTGCCAAACTCGTAATTCAGATATTCATCTCTATGATCATATCATAGATCTTTTATCCTCTTGTCACGATGATCTTTCAACTTCACACTAAAATTACTTGAACCTTTCAATAATTCAGACTCATGATTCATCAAGTAAATATGCTCAACATCTACTCAAATCATCTGTGAAGAACATAACGATATCCACTACATGCCTCAGGACTCATTGGACTGCACACATCAAAATGTATTACTTCCAACAAGTTGCTTTCTTGTTCCATTTTACTGAAACCGAGGCTTTCAGTCATCTTGCCCATGTGGTATGATTTGCATGTCTCAAGTGATTCAAAATCAAGTGAGTACAAATGGTCCATTTGCATGGAGTTTCTTCATGCATATACACCAATAGACATGGTTCGCATGTCTCAAACTTTTCAAAAACGAGTGAGCCCAAAGATCCATCAACATGGAGCTTCTTCATGCGTTTTATACCGATATGACTTAAGTGGCAGTGCCACAAGTAGGTGGTACTATCATTACTATCTTTGGCATGAACATGTGTATCACTACGATCGAGACTCAACAAACAATTCATTTTAGGTGGAAGACCATTGAAGGTATTATTCAAATAAACAGAGTAACCATTATTCTCCTTAAATGAATAACCGTATTGTGATAGACATAATCCAATCATGTCTATGCTCAACGCAAACACCAATCTCGATGGTAGAGGGAGTGTGCGATGTTTGATCATATCAACATTGGAAATACTTCCAACACATATCGTCAGCTCACCTTTAGCTAGTCTCCGTTTAATCCGTAGCTTTTATTTCAAGTTACTAACACTTAGCAATCGAACCGGTATCTAATACCCTGGTGCTACTAGGAGTACTAGTAAAGTACACATTAACATAATGTATATCCAATATACTTCTTCGACCTTGCCAGCCTTCTTATCTACCAAGTATCTAGGGTAATTCTGCTCTAGTGGCTGTTCCTCTTATTACAGAAGCACTTAGTCTCGGGTTTGGGTTCAACCTTGGGTCTCTTCACTAGAGCAGCAGCTGAATTGCCGTTTCATGAAGTATCCCTTCTTGCCCTTGCCCTTCTTGAAACTAGTGGTTTCACCAACCATCAACAATTGATGCTCCTTCTTGATTTCTACTTTTGTGGTGTCAAACATCACGAACATCTCAAGGATCATCATATATGTCCCTGATATATTATAGTTCATCACGAAGCTCTAGCAGCTTGGTGGTAATGACTTCGGAGAAACATCATTATCTCATCTGGAAGATCAACTCCCACTCGATTAAATAAATGTTGTACTCAGACAATCTGAGCACAAGCTCAACAATTGAGCTTTTCTCCTTAGTTTGTAGGCTAAGAAAATCGTCGGAGGTCTTATACCTCTTGACGTGGGCACGAGCCTAAAATCCCAATTTCAGCCCTCAAAACATCTCATATGTTTCGCGACGTTTCAAAACCGTCTTCGGTGCCTCAATTCTAAACCGTTTAACTGAACTATCACGTAGTTATCAAAATGTGTATGTCAGATGTTCATAACATCCACAGACCACGTTCGAGGTTCAGCACATTGAGCGGTGCATCAAGGACATAAGCCTTTTACTGTCTGCATAATTGCTACTATCAACTTTCAACTAATTTTTCTCTAGGAACATATCTAAACAGTAGAACTATAGCGTGAGCTACGACATAATTTGCAAAATCCTTTTGACTATGTTCAGGATAATTAAGTTCATCTTATGAACTCCCACTCAGATAGACATCCCTCTAGTCATCTAAGTGATTACATGATCCGAGTCAACTAGCCCGTGTCCGATCATCACGTGAGACGGACTAGTCAACGTTGGTGAACATCTTCATGTTGATCGTATCTTCTATACGACTCATGCTCGACCTTTCGGTCTTCTGTGTTCCGAGGCCATGTCTGTACATGCTAGGCTCGTCAAGTTAACCCTAAGTGTTTCGCGTGTGTAAATCTGTCTTACACCCGTTGTATGTGAACGTTAGAATCTAACACCCGATCATCACGTGGTGCTTCGAAACACGAACTGTCGCAACGGTGCACAGTTAGGGGAGAACACTTCTTGAAATTGTTGTAAGGGATCATGTTATTTACTACCGTCGTTCTAAGCAAATAAGATGTATAAACATGATAAACATCACATGCAATCAAATAGTGACATGATATGGCCAATATCACTTTGCTCCTTTTGATCTCCATCTTCGGGGCTCCATGATCATCATCGTCACCGGCATGACACCATGATCTCCATCATCATGATCTCCATCATCGTGTCTTCTTGAAGTTGTCACGTCATCTATTACTTCTACTACTACAGCTAACGGTTAGCAATAAAGTAAAGTAATTACATGACGTTTATGTTGACACGCAGGTCATAAATAAATAAAGACAACTCCTATGGCTCCTGCCGGTTGTCATACTCATCGACATGCAAGTCGTGATTCCTATTACAAGAACATGATCATCTCATACATCACATATATCATTCATCACATCCTTTGGCCATATCACATCACATGGCATACCCTGCAAAAACAAGTTAGACGTCCTCTAATTGTTGTTTGCATGTTTTACGTGGCTGCTATGGGTTTCTAGCAAGAACGGTTCTTACCTACGCAAAGACCACAACGTGATATGCCAATTGCTATTTACCCTTCATAAGGACCCTTTTCATCGAATCCGATCCGACTAAAGTGGGAGAGACAGACACCCGCTAGCCACCTTATGCAACTAGTGCATGTCAGTCGGTGGAACCAGTCTCACGTAAGAGTACGTGTAAGGTCGGTCCGGGCCGCTTCATCCCACGATGCCGCCGAATCAAGATAAGACTAGTAACGGCAAGCATATTGAACAAAATCAACGCCCACAACTACTTTGTGTTCTACTCGTGCATAGAATCTACGCAATAGACCTAGCTCATGATGCCACTGTTGGGTAACGCAGCAGAAATTCAAAATTTTCCTACGTATCACCAAGATCTATCTATGGAGAGACTAGCAACGAGTAGAAAGAAGAGTGCATCTACATACCCTTGTAGATCGCTAAGCGGAAGCGTTCAAGTGAACGGGGTTGATGGAGTCGTACTCGTCGTGATTCAAATCACCGATGACCAAGTGCCGAACGGACGGCACCTCCGCGTTCAACACACGTACAGCCCGGTGACGTCTCCCACGCCTTGATCCAGCAAGGAGAGAGGGAGAGGATGAGGAAGACTCCTTCCAACAGCAGCACAACGGCGTGGTGGTGATGGAGGAGCGTGGCTATCCTGCAGGGCTTCGCCAAGCACCGCAAGAGAGGAGAAGTACTTGGGAGAGAGGAGAGGGCTGCAACCAAAGGCATCGGTGTGTTTGCTGCCCTCCCATCCCCACACATATATATAGGGAGCCCAAGGGGAGGGGGCCGGCCCCCTCAGATCCCATCTGAGGAGGGGGGCGGCGGCCAGGGGAGGGGAGAAGGGGGAGGCGCCCCTAGGGTGGGCCTTAAGGCCCATCTGGACCTAGGGTTTGCCTCCTCCCACTTCCCCTGCGCCTTGGGCCTTGGTGGGAGGCGCACCAGCCCACTAAGGGGCTGGTCCCTCACCACTCTTGGCCCACGCAAGCCTCTGGGGCAGGTGGCCCCACTTGGTGGACCCCCGGGACCCTCCCGGTGGTCCCGGTACGTTACCGATAAACCCCGAAACTCTTCCGGTGTCCAAAACAGGACTTCCCATATATAAATCTTTACCTCCGGACCATTCCGGAACTCCTCGTGACGTCCGGGATCTCATCCGGGACTCCGAACAACATTCGGTAACCACATACTAACTTCCTTTATAACCCTAGCGTCATCGAACCTTAAGTGTGTAGACCCTACGGGTTCGGGAGACATGCAGACATGACCGAGACGTTCTCCGGTCAATAACCAACAGCGGGATCTGGATACCCATGTTGGCTCCCACATGTTCCACGATGATCTCATCGGATGAACCACGATGTCAAGGACTTAATCAATCCCGTATACAATTCCCTTTGTCTATCGGTACGATACTTGCCCGAGATTCGATCGTCGGTATCCCGATACCTCGTTCAATCTCGTTACCGGCAAGTCTCTTTACTCGTTCTGTAACACATCATCCCGTGATCAACTCCTTGATCACATTGTGCACATTATGATGATGTCCTACCGAGTGGGCCCAGAGATACCTCTCCGTTTACACGGAGTGACAAATCCCAGTCTCGATTCGTGCCAACCCAACAGACACTTTTGGAGATACCCGTAGTGTACCTTTATAGCCACCCAGTTACGTTGTGACGTTTGGTACACCCAAAGCATTCCTACGGTATCCGGGAGTTGCACAATCTCATGGTCTAAGGAAATGATACTTGACATTAGCAAAGCTTTAGCATACGAACTACACGATCTAGTGCTATGCTTAGGATTGGGTCTTGTCCATCACATCATTCTCCTAATGATGTGATCCCGTTATCAACGACATCCAATGTCCATGGTCAGGAAACCGTAACCATCTATTGATCAACGAGCTAGTCAACTAGAGGCTTACTAGGGACATGGTGTTGTCTATGTATCCACACATGTATCTGAGTTTCCTATCAATACAATTCTAGCATGGATAATAAACGATTATCATGAACAAGGAAATATAATAATAATCAATTTATTATTGCCTCTAGGGCATATTTCCAACATCCACACCCTTATGTTTGTTTTTCCGCAATGTATTATGAGGTATATCTAGATCTATGTTATCTTTTTAACATGTGATGTTATGGTATTTCATCGATGAATTATGTGTGCTAACAATTGATCTAGGGAAAGCACAAAAAACATAGAGGCACCAATCCATTTGGGTCGGGTCGCTACAGTTTCACAGAAAATTCGTACCAAGCGAAGTCCAAACACGATGAAACTTTTTGATGATTTTTCTAGGACCAAAAGATACCCTCGAAGCTTCAGGGGGAAGTCATAAAGGAAGAAATATCCCATCAACTCAATGGATCAATAGGCAATGGAGAGGCCTATCAACCGATATCAATGCGAGGAGTAGGGATTGCCATGCAACATATGCACAAGATCTACAAGTGTATGAAATCTCAATACTGAAACTAAGTGGGTGTGCATCCAACCTACTTGCTCAAGAAGACCTCGGGCATTTGAGGAAGCCCATCATCAGAATATAGAAGTCTTGTTCTATAATGAAAAGTTCCCACTATTATATGAAAGTTACAACTCAAGAGACTCTCTATATGAAGAACATGGTGCTACTCTGAAGTACAAGTGTGTTAAAAGGATAGTAGAATTGCCCCTCTCTCATTTTTTGTTGGGCTCTTTTTGGCCTATTTTTTCTCTTTTCTATTAAGTCCAGAACCTCATCCTAATTCTTCGGAGGACTCATTAGTCTCCATCATCATTTACCTCACTGGGACAATGCTTTAATAAATGATGATCATCACACTTTTATTTAATCAAAACTTGATAAACTAAAACAATATGACTGTATATGAATGACTCTGGCAGTGTACTAGGATGTGCAATGATCTTGCGTAACAAGTATTAGAATGATGAATGGTGTTTGCCACAAATATCATGCCAGCTCTATATGATCATGAAAAGCAATATGATGATGAACACACATGTCATAAGATGGAACGGTGGAAGTTGCATGGCAATATATCTCGAATGGCCTTGTAAATGCCATGATAGGTAGGTATGGTGGCTGTTTTGAGGAAAATATAAGGCTTATGTGTGATAGAGTGTATCGTATCACGGGGTTTGGATGCACCAGCGAAGTTTGCACCAGCTCTCGAGGGGAGGAAGTACAATGCATGGTACCAAAATATACTTATTGTGAAAGTTTATTATCCCTCAAAGCAAAGTACTACTCGCATGCCCCTAGGGAGGAGGTTGGTAGGAGTTAACCATCGTGCGCCCTCGATTTAAGCATCACACAAGGATTTCATTCAGACATAAAAATGCTCATGCTTCCTCATCATGCCATGACCGACACTTAAATGAATAGTTAATAACAAGCTTTAATATCGATATTTCTACTAACCATTGATCATGAACCAATACCCTTTCATATTACGACATTAATATAATTAAATCATGCATTTCATATTTAGTTATCAACATGAAAGTTTTTATGACATAACTCTGATATATGTATCATTTTTAGACTAGTCTTATAGCCCGTCACTACTAGGGAAAATCCTAGTAGTAGCGCGGGTTTAAATCCCACTAGTAGCGCGGGCAGCCGCGCTACCAATATGGAGCTACAACTATTACTTAGCAGTAGCGTGTGCGACAAGCGCTACTGCTAAGACACATAGCGGCATCGCTTGTTCTGTCCCGCGCTGCTGCTAATCTAGCTAGTTCTAGTGTGTTTGTTATCCATCGCTAGTAGTACTCTTTTTTAGTGTATTTATACGACATTATACAAATTGTGGTACAATACCAATTATGAGGTTTATATCATTATGTCCATAACAGTGTGTCAAATGAAGGTGGATTAGGTTCAAGTGGAGGCAATATGTGGTGCATGTCAAAAGTATACTACTAATCCAAACTTGATCTAGTTTGGACTAGTAGTACTTTCGATGTGCACCACATGTTGCCTCCACTTGAATCTAATCCGCCAGCACCAGCTCTTTAATCATCATCATAGTCATTACCACCAACAGTATTTATTTAATCACCATAGTCATAGTGTAGCACATCATCATCTTCAAAATCATTCTAGCTAGCTAATCACCACCAACACTAGCTGCGATAGCTATCTAATCGCCACCAACACTAGCTAATAATAATCATCATAGTCATTACCACGAACACTAGCTATTTAATCATCATAGTCATAGTGTAGCACATCATCATCTTCAAACTCATTTCTAGCTAGCTAATCACTCCTGCTGCTCTCTCTCTCAGGTAAAATAACATAAAACATGTATAGCACTCCTCCTTCATCAAGTTGGAGCATGCAGATGAACCTATCTCCTAATCGTGGGCTGCGCTTTTGATTGCAGCCCCCTAGTACTTCTCTGCGATCATTCACAATTTTGTTCCAGTCTTTCACTATTAAGCATTCCTCGCTATTAGAAATCCTGAATGCACTAAAGTGCATTGTAGGATATCTTGGCCGTAAGCTAACAATATGCATGGTACCTTTAGTCTCGATCCAATCAGGCACAACATTCATCGGGATCACCTGTTGAAGAACATCGTATAGTAACATACTTAGGAATGAAGTTTAGCTTAAAAAATAATGTATGCAAAAGATGAACTGAGGACAAATAGTAAAAAATCTTACCATCTTCCCTAAATGTATGTGATCGTAGTTCAGTACAAACACTATTGGTCGCACGTTTTTAGTACTAACATTTCTAAGTGCAGGAAGAAAATTTATCTTGACAGTATCAAGATCCTGAAGCCATGAAACATAATGACTTAGCTCCTCGCAGTTTAGTTAAGCCCGGGGACAGTAGTAGGTCCTGTCTACCAAGCGCTGGTCATGTTTGCTTGAACGGAAATAAGCTGACAATAGAAATTAGTTCTCAACTATTTTTGAATAAACAATATCAAAGACATAAATATGGTTAATAAACTCACATAATGGTATAACTGGGGGCGTCTGCACATCGACCCAGATGTCGGTATTACCTTCAATATCATGTTCCGTATGAATATCAAAGGTGATAACCATATCAGGCTCAAATGCATAAGTCTTGCATAGTGCTCGCCAAGTTTTGCATCCAAAATAGGTGTAGTCGTCTTCGTTGAATAATTTTGCGTGGAAGATATAACCATGCTCGTTCTTCAAGTAAACTTTCTTTACCTCCATAGTACGACTGAAACCTATCTTATCCAAGACAAAAACTCTTGCATGGCAGGGGATACACTAGTAGAATAGTAAAAAAATTAAATTATAACTTGAAGCAAATGAAGGAGATGTCATGCTTAATTACGAAAAAGACTTGCCGTTGTGACTTACTGTATGCACTTCGAAGTTCTCGTCCAGCTTGATGCTGAAGAGCCTATCATCATCTAGGAAGATTCCGTCGCACAGGCCGCGCTCGTCTTCGTAGTACTTGCAAATACCGAAATCCTTCTCATCGTCAGACATTTCCTATCTTCATAGTTGAAACATTAACTGAAAATCGATCGAAGACAACTACCAGGATACTCAACACACAAATCCGGGACACTCGATATTTCCTACATATTCTGGCACAAGTCATGCCAAAATTCACAGAAAAATCCAGCATGACCATTGCTAAAATAGGACATATCGAGCGCCTGAAATTTGCCGGAACGGAAATGAATCAACACTCCAGCAAAACATAGGCCACTCAGAGGTGTAACCTGCAAACATGACCGGCCACTTGGGCAAGCACATATCCTATTTGAGCAACACAAGATATACACTTCAAACTATCTTATAGGACTCATATTGACATGAGCATTCAATAAGCAAAACCAAATCGTAAAATAAGTAAGTATTCAAATTAGCATGCATTCAATAAGAAAAAGTAAATCATCTCATGTGTCCGTACATCATCGAATATTATCACTAATACATCCCGATCATACATATAACATCACTAATACAACTAAAACCCTAGTGCACGACGGGTATCGGCGCGGGCGGTGGACACCCATAGAGAAGGAACCATCACAGGATCATAGCTCTAGTGAGATCCCTGGAGAACCTGCCAGGTATTGGAGAACCTATGCTCCAACGAAAACAGGTAGCGACAGACGTGCGCGTCCTCACTGACACGGTGACGCACCACCTCCGCGGGGTTCTCGAGCCTCTGGACCGTCACTGGCCCACGCAACCGCCACCAATGAAGGTTCGGGTCAACGACGGGCTGACTCCTCACCAACCTGCGCCCCCGGTAGGTAGCGCCTCCCAGTACCACCCCGGCGGAGCCCAGTGCCGGACATGACCCATCTGGTGACGCAGGTGTCCTCTGCCGACTGGACGACGAGGATGCGGGATATGCATTGTCGAAGTCGATGCGGGAATAATTGCTTTAACTAAAAAAGTACACTAGTTCTATTAATTTTTGTACTAAAAATAAAATAGTTGTATTAACTCAACTAGGTCAATTAAGCACTTACTATGAATAAAAATAAACTAGTTTTTACTAAAAATAAACTAGTTCAACTAGTTATATTATTTTTCTTACTAATTCTATTAAACACTTACTAAAACAGTAAAAAACTAGTTAGATGAACTCTAAAATTTAACCCTAACCGATGAACTCTAAAATTTAATGAACCCTTACTAATTTGATGAACTCTAAAATTTAACCCTAACTAATTTGATGAACTCTAAAATTTAACCCTAACTAATTCGAGGAACTCTAAAACTAATTCTATTTAACAGCTACTACCATAATTAGCATCTAATTTGATGAACCCTAACTAATTAGATGAACTCTGAAATTTAACCCTATGAACCCTAGCTAGGCAGAGGTAAGGGAGGACGAGGAGGGCGTGCTCACCTCTGGCGCCGGCAGAGTTAGGGAGAGGGGCACGCCGTATCGATGTCGGGGACGGGGTCGGGGTCGGGGCGGTGGGCGCACGGCAGAGGGTGGCGATGTAGGGGGGCGTCAACATCGGTGTTGGGGGCGGCGTCGAGGTCTCGGTCGGGGGCGGGGGAGGCATCGAGGGTGTGCGGAGAGTGACGGGTCCACGCGGTGGCCGACGGCGATGCAGGGCGGTGACAGCGGCGGAGTAGGGATTTGGGGGAAGTGGCTGTGGGGGAAGAACGACCCACACGGTTAAGTTAAAAGTAGAAGTAGCGCGTTCCAGGAAGTGCGCTTCTGCTATGGTAGCTATAGCGCATTTCTTAACAAGCGCTACTGCTATTCCTTCTCTTTTTTATTTGCTTTCCATTTAATTTTATTTTCGTTAACAGTAGCGCCTTTGTTCGTAAACGCGTTGCAACAAAACAAGTAGCGGTAGCGCGGTTCTACGTAGAGCGCTACTACTATGTGTAGCCTATCGGCTAAGCCATGGGAATTTTAGTAGTAGCGCTTTTGTACTCGGGCGCCCTACTGCTATAACTGTATCTGTAGCGCGGTTTAAAACACCGCGCTGCTGCTAATTAGCACCAACGTGCGTTTTTAGCCCGTGCTACTCCTAATGTTCTGTGTATAAGGTTTTCCCTAGTAGTGCGTGCATACTACCACTTCCAATTTAGGACTCTCAAAAATACTTTAGTGAAGCATGACAGTGCAATAATTTCTATAAAATACATAACCACCGCCGTGCTCTAAGAATATAAGTGAAGCACAAGAGCAACTACATAGCTCAAAAGATATGAGTGAAGCATATAGAAAATTCTAACAAATGATGATGAATGTGTGTATGTCTCAAAAGGTGTGCCCAGCAAACAATGATTGTGGCAAAAAAAACAAGCAATCAAAATAAAACAATGGTACAAGATGCTCCAAGTAAAACTCATATCATGTGATGAATAATAATATAACTCCAAGTAACATACTGACGAATTGTGGACGAAACAGGGGATGCTATCCGGCGCATCCCCAAGCTTAGACGCTTGGATCTTCCTTAAATATTACCATTGGTGCCATGGGCATCCCCAACCTTAGGGGTCTTGCTGCTCCTTATTCCTTCATCCCTCGTGATCTCACCCAAACCTTGAAAACTTCGGCACACAAAACTCAACAGAAACTGCGTGAGATCCGTTAGTATAATCGGTAATCATAACCTTAGGTACTACTATAAACCCATTCATAATTGTTCTTGCATAATACCTATTGTATTCTAACTTCTCCTTGACTTATATCCCTGATATAATCCATAGCATCATCAAAACAAGCACGCTATGCAACAAAAACAAAACCTGTCTAAAACAACAAGCTGAAATGATCTGAACTAAAAACATACTTCTAGAAATAAAATAATTCCGAAACATTAGGAAAATGTGGGAAATTTAAATATCAATCATGTGTAAAAAATTTAGATCAAAATCGTGTTCCATTAAAATTCAGGAAATTATGTACTCGGCGCAAAAGTTCTGTTTTTACACGGAATCAAGTCAATTATCATCCAAATCATCACAAAGGCTTTACTTGGCACAAACACTAACGAAGAGATAAAATAAGAATCATTATAGTAGCAATAATCATGTCATCACACAAAAACATAAATAAAAAGAAAAAAGTAAGATAACTATTGGGTTGCCTCTCAAGAAGGGATATTGTTTTATGCCCTAGCTAGGCATAATGCATGATTTGAAGTATTGTCCTATTTCAAAGTAATTACATAGGTGGCACTCATAATAGATTCATATGGTGTTTTAATTCCTTTCCTTGGGAAGTGTTGCATCCCTTTCTTCAATGGAAATTGGAACCTTATATTTCCTTCTTTCATATCAATAACTGAGCATATGGTTCATAGGAAAGGCCTACCAAGTATTATAGGACAAGACATATTGCATTCAATATCAAGCACAATGAAATCCATGGGCACATAATTTCTATTTACAATCACAAGAACATCATTAACTCTACCCAAAGGTTTTTTAATATTTGAATCCGCTAAATGCAAGTTGAAGGAACATTCGTCCATATCGGTGAGACCTTGAACGTAACATAAAGATTTTGGTATAGTAGAGACGCTAGCACCTAGATCACAAAAATCATTACATTCATAATATTTAATCCTAACCTTAATAGTAGGTTCCCATTAATCATGTAATTTCCTAGGTATAAAAACTTTCAATTCTAGGTTTTCTTCATGATCTTTAATCATAGTTTTAACAATGTGTTTAGTAAAAGCTTTATTTTGTTTGTAAACATTAGGTGAATTAATAATGGATTGCAACAAGGAAATGCATTCAATCAAAGAGTAGTTATCATAATTAAAGTCCTTGTAATCCAAAGTAGTGGGCACATCACTATCTAATGTTTTGACCTCTTCAAACCCACTTTTAGTAATTTTATCATTAAGATCATCACTCTCCGAACAATTGGGATGCCTTGTAACTAAAGTCGACTCATATCTAGTCCCATTTTCATGAAGTTTTATGATACTAAACAAAGTTTCAATAGTGGAGACTCCTGTAGTCTTAATATCCTCATCCTCACTAGTAAGAAAATGTGATTCTTGTTTAGCGGCCATTTTATTTACTAGTGTTGTTTGTTTGTCAGATATCCTTCTTATTTCAGTTAGAGCAAGTTGTGATTGAAGGTTGGCTACTTATTTATTGAGCTCATCAAGTTGTTTATTAATGGAATCCAACAAGGTAGATTGTTCCTTATTTTCTCTAGCAAACAGTACATTGTGCTCAAACTGTGAATGCATAAAAATTCTGGTAGTCTTCTCAATTTCATGCAATCTTTTATCATAAGAAGTGTTATGAAGCATTACAATAAGAGGGATCACTGGTATATGGTCTGGTATTAAAATTCCTCTATAAGCATTGTTGTTGAAATTATTTCTAGGGACAAAATTCATATCAATAGCATAATTATTTTGCTCAATTAAAGTAGATAATGGAACATCATTTGGATAAAAATGAGCATTTTTACTAAAAGCGTATTCATAAGAGCATCCATTTTATCACTCAAAGTAGAAACTTCTTCAATATAGTTTACCTTCTTAGAAGTAGGAGCTCGTACGGTGTGCCGTTGAGAATGAGTTGTCATCATATCATCGAGAAGCTTCGTGGATTCTCGTAATGTGATTCCCATAAAAGTACCACCTATAGAAGAGTCTAGAAGATTTCTCGATGAAAAAATTAGTCCCTGATGACCCACAAGTATAGGGGGGTCAATCTTAGTCTTTTCTATAAGTAAGAGTGTCGGACCCAACGACAAGCAGAAGGAAATGACAAGCGGTTTTCAGCAAGGTATTTTCTGCAACCACTAAAATGATCGGTAATAGATAGATTGGTAGCAAGGTAATTTGTAACGAGCAAAAAGTAGCAATAGTAAAAAGGTGCAACAAGGTAGCCCAATCTTTTTTATATCAAAGGACAGGCTGGAAACAATCTCTTATAATAAGCAAGGAGTTCTTGAGGACACATGGGAATTCCATCTAGTCACTTTCATCATGTCTGTTTGATTCGCGTTTGTTACTTTGATAATCAGATTTGTGGGTAGACCGGTGTTTGGGTGTTGTTCTTACTTGAACAATCCTCCCACTTATAATTACCTCCTCCTGCAAGAATCCACAACTACGAAAGAAGAATTAAGATAAATCTAACCATAGTATGAAACACGTGGATCCAAATCTGCCCCTTATGGAATAGCTCATAAACTAGGGTTTAAGCTTCTGTCACTCTAGCAACCCATCATCTAATAACTACTCCACAATGCCTTCCCTTAGGCCCAAATATGGTGAAGTGTCATGTAGTCGATGTTCACATAACACCACTAAGGGAATCACAACATACATATCATCAAAATATCGAATGAATACCAAATTCACATGATTACTTATAACAAGACTTCTCCCATATCCTCAAGAACAAAAGTAACTACTCCTGAGGGAGTCCTGGATTAGGGGGTCTCCGGACAACCGGACTATATCCTTTGGCCGGACTGTTGGACTATGAAGATACAAGATTGAAGACTTCGTCTCATGTATGAATGGGATTTTACTTGGCGTGGAAGGCAAGCTAGGCAATACGGATATGTATATCTCCTCCTTTGTAACCGACCTTGTGTAACCCTAGCCCCCTCCGGTGTCTATATAAGCCAGAGGGTTTTAGTCCGTAGGATAGGAGATAATCATACCATAGGCTAGCTTCTAGGGTTTAGCCTCTCTGATCTCATGGTAGATCGACTCTTGTAATACTCATATCATCAAAAACAATCAAGCAGAACGTAGGGTTTTACCTCCATCAAGAGGGCCCGAACCTGGGTAAACATCGTGTCCCCTGCCTCCTGTTACCATCTGCCTTAGACGCACAGTTCGGGACCCCCTACCCGAGATCCGCCGGTTTTGACACCGACATTGGTGCTTTCATTGAGAGTTCCATTGTGTCGTCATCGTAAGTAAGATGGCTCGCCTCGTTGTCAAGGATAACATCACCTCTGGGGGAGCCCTAGCTGTAGGCCAAACTCTCCGACTAGGTGGCTTCGTCATGACCGCCCGCTCGGCCGATGCGCCGACGATGACCTCTCGGGTCATCGAAAATAGCCTCCACATTGGCTCAAAATTTGCACAGCAAATGGATCCAATGGAGCTCTCCTCTTTGAATGAGCTTTTGGATCGCATTGCCGCTCTGGGAGTAACTACGGACTACGATCGGATCGGGCTTAAACCCGACCAAAGGGAGATTAACTCTCCGCCGGTCACCCATCAAATAGCGGTGGTGAAGGAGCCATGCGGCGATTCTCCCTCTGTCCTGAGGACGAACTATGTCTAGATTTCCGAGCTCTCCGAACAAGATACGCGCTCGCAGGAAGACGCCGCCCTAACCCTGAATCCAGAATCAGGCCACATACCAAACCCGCAGGGCTATATCCCGGATCCCGAACTTCCAAGATCAGAAACTCCCCTGCCCTGGGATCATAGATTGGGTCAAGGTCTGGACTTAAACCCACCCACCCAGATACAAACTATCTTTCCCACATTAGGCAACCGCCCCAAGAGACAGTACATCACTATTGCGCCAGATTCCTCCTTGTAATGAACAAGGTCAAGGACTATTGCGAGGAAGATGCAATTTCGTTCTTTTGCAACAATTGCACAGACAAGGGAGTCCTCAATGCCATAAGTCGCTGTGACATAGCACACTTCACCGACTTGGCGGACATAGTACGAAAATACTGCGCGATGGAAAGTGCTTGGAAAACCCAAACGCAATTTTGGGATAATCCGGCTCTGACAAAACCCCCAGTCCGAACTAAAAGGGCGCACTCTTATAAGTCGCCCGACTCAATTACAAAGAAGCAAAAGCCCACTACAAGGCGTGGAACCGTATTGGAGGGATGGCTCAACGGGCCCTGCAAAATGCATAGTACAGCGGATACCATATCAACACACAACCTTAGAGCATGTTGGGTACTTTGGCAGGTGGCCAAAAGCGGTGATGATCTTCTCACCCAAAATACCTCAGAGCACCTCCACACAGATAGCAACACAGTATTAACGGTCTTCAAGACCGTCGCCTCAAATAATAGGCGTAAGGAAGCACTCCGCGGCATTGCCGAAGTCAGCCACGTGGCAGCAATAAATCCATGGAGCGACACGACCATCACTTTCAACACCAGTGATGAACCCAAATTCCGAACAGCTCGAGCACCAGCCGCTTTGGTCCTCAGTCCAATTGTGGAAGGCTTTCGGCTCACTAAGGTGCTCATGGATGGTGGCAACGGATTAAACCTCATCTATGAGGAAACTCTCCAAAAAATGGACATAGACAGCAACCGTATTGAGCAAAGCAGTACGACCTTCCGAGGAATCATCCCTAGTCAGGAGGCACATTGCGCTGGGAAAATCACAATTGATGTGGCATTCGGCACTCTGGAGAATTACAGGTCTGAAGAAATTACATTCCAAGTGGCCCCGTTCAGTAGCAGATACCACGCCCTTCTAGGGTGGGAGGCATTCACGATTTTTCAAGCCATACCCCATTACGGGTACATGAAGCTCAAAATGCATGGACCCAAGGGAATTATCACTCTAGCTAGTGATCCGGATATAGCACTCCGCGCCGAGAACAAAACAGCCGCACTAGCCCTCGAGGCATTATCCGCAGCCCTTGGGGCGGAGGAGTTAACCGCGCTGCGCTCCACGGTGGACAGGGACGACGTGATACTAGAAAAAAGATCCAACTCCACCTCCTTTAAACTAGCGGACAAAATCATTAAATTCCAAGTCCATCGAACGGACTCTACAAAAACAACATCCATTGGGGCACAGTTAGACCCCGCTATAGACGCTGCACTACAGGAGTTTCTGCGTGAGAATTGGGACATATTCGCCTGGCATCCTTCAGACATGCCAGGAATCTCATGTAGATTGGCCGAGCATAGCCTTAATCTTCTAAAAGGGTTCAAGCCGGTCAAGCAGACTCTTCGGCGTTTCTCTGAACCTAAGCAACAAGCCATGGGAGAGGAGGTGGCCAAGCTACTGGAAGCCGGATTCATTAACGAAACAAAACATCCGGACTGGCTAGCAAACCTGGTGATGGTACCAAAGAAGGACAAATCCTGGCGCCTATGTGTCGACTTCAAAGACCTTAACAAGGCTTGCCCAAAGGATCCCTTCCCACTCCCTCACATCGATCAAATCATCGACGCTACCGTAGGACACGAATCATTGTGCTTCCTCGACACATATTTCGGTTACCAACAGATTAAGATGGCAGAGGTTGATCAAGCCGCAACAGCATTTCTAACACCATATGGCCCCTTCTGCTTTAACACAACGCCCTTTGGGCTCAAAAACGCCGGTGCAACATATCAGCGCATGATCCAGACATGTCTGGAAAAGCAGATCGGCAAGACTGTGGAGGCATACGTAGATGATGTGGTCATTAAGACCAGACACGTCGAATCTTTAATAGACGACTTGAGGCCCATGTTCACCAATCTCCGAACATAAGACATTAAGCTCAATCCGGAAAAATGTGTCTTTGGCGTTCCCGTCGGAAAGCTCCTGGGCTTCATCGTCTCCACTAGAGGAATTGAAGCAAATCCGGCTAAAATCTGAGCTCTTTCTCAGTTGGCTATCCCAACTGACCTCAAGCAAATCCAGAAATTAACTGGATGCGTGGCGGCTTTAAGCTGCTTTATCTCCCGATTAGGAGAAAAGGCAGTTCCCCTTTATCGCCTTCTTAGGCGCACCGAACATTTCAAGTGGACGGATGCAGCCATGGCTGGAATGGAAGAAATCAAAGCCATCCTGGCCGCCCACCCGATCCTAGCCGCGCCAACTGTTGGGGAACCAATGCTATTATATATATCGGCAACTCACCAAGTTGTAAGCGAAGTGCTCGTTGTCGAACGAGAGACGGACGGACATAAATTCCCGCTTCAAAAGCCGGTATATTATGTATCCACCATCCTCACTCCATGCAAATCACGGTACCCACATTATCAAAAGATAGCATACGTGGTATTTATGGCATCCCGGAAATTACGACACTACTTTCAAGAGTGTTCGATCACGGTGACATCTGAAGTACCACTCAATGACATAATAAACAACCGTAATGTCATGGGCCGGATTGCCAAATGGGCCATTGAGATCCTCCCGTTCGACATAACATATAAGCCATGATGAGCCATTAAGTCGCAAGTACTGGCCGATTTCGTAACCGAATGGACAGAAGCCGAACTCCCTAAAGAGTACGGCGCATACTCCAATTGGATCATGCACTTCGACGGCTATAAAATGCTGGCTGGTCTAGGGGCTGGCGTCTTCCTGACATCCCCCACCGGAGACACGCTGCAATACATGCTCCAAATACTATATACAGACTCCAATAATGCAACCGAATGCGAGGCCCTACTACACGGCCACTGGATGGCAGTCTCCATGGGCATCCAACCCCTAGAGGTGCGTGGGGACTCGAACCTCGCAATATCCCAAATAAATGGAGACTTCGATGCCAAGGATCCGAAAATGGCGGCATATCGCAACGCCGTCCTCAAAATGTCAGCCCGGTTCGAGGGGCGGGAATTCCACCACGTGGCTCGGGAAAACTACCAGGCAGCAGACATCCTAGCTCGTATCGGTGCTAAACGCGACCTTGTCCCGCCAAACATCTTCTTGGAAAGACTGTTTAAACCATCCGTGTTATGGGAACGGGACACCAGAAAAATTAGTCCGGACCCGGCCACAACCCCAGATACCGAATACTATGACACAATTGGAGGCTCTGCCACCGAAAACAACACCTTCAGCCCACATGATAATGGCCATCATCGCCCCATGGACAGAACCATTCCTGTCCTACCTAACTAGACAGGAATTACCCGAGGACCAAAATGAGGCTCGCTGCATAGTGCGGCGATCTAAAGCCTACAAGGTCCGTGAGGGAGAGCTTTATAAGAAAAGCACAACTGGATTCCTTCAAAGGTGCATCTCCGAATAGGAAGGGCGGAAGCTGTTGGCAGAAATCCATGCCGGAATCGGCGGCCACCACACAGCAGCCCAGGCCCTTGTAAGTAAGGCCTTCCATACAGGTTTTTATTGGTCGACGGCCCGGGCAGATGCACAACATCTGGTTCAACATTGTGTTGGTTGCCAGCTTTTTGCTAACCAAAGCCACATGCCAACTACCGCCCTCCAAACCATCCCCATTATATGGCCCTTTGCAGTCTGGGGGCTCGGTATGGTCGGACCCCTCAAAGGGGGAACCCATAAGAGAAAATACTTACTGGTCATGGTGGACAAATTCACCAAATGGATAGAAACCAAACCTGTCAAAACGGCTGAATCCGGACCGGTGATAGACTTTATATCCGGGGTTGTACACCGTTATGGCGTTCCCCATAGCATCATCACTGACAATGGCACGAACTTTACAACTGACGAGGTGAATCTTTGGTGCGGCAACATGGGCATCAAGCTCGATTATGCTTCTGTCTATCATCCGCAAACTAACGGTCAAGTTGAACGAGCGAACGGTCTTATCATGAGTGGTATTAAACCCAGATTAGTCTGGTCCTTAAAGGAATCAGACACCCATTGGGTAGACGAGCTCAACTCCGTACTTTGGGGGCTGCGGACCATGCCGAATCGCCGTATCGGATACACACCATTTTTTATGGTGTACAGCGCTGAGGCGGTGCTGCCTTGCGACATAATTCATCACTCACCTCGAGTGCGCATGTACGAAGAAAGAGAGGCCGAGCTCGATCGGCAGGACAGTTTGGATGCCCTGGAGGAGGAGCGCGATGTGGCAAAAGCCCGTTCCGCATTCTATCAACAACAGGCTCGAAGGTATCAAAGCAGAGAAGTGCGGGCCAAAACCTATAACGTTGGTGAACTAGTTCTGCGCCTGCCGGAGAAGAAAAAGAACAAGCTCAAGGCCAAATGGGAAGGTCCCTTCATTATCGACCAGGTTCTGACCGATGGAGCGTACCGTCTGCGGGATGCATCGAATAATCGACTCGAGCCAAACCCATGGAATGCAGCCAGACTCCGAAGATTCTTCGCCTAGCGCCAGACTCTATGTTCGTCTCCTTACCTCCATGAATTTTTTTGCACATCTGTTTTTTCCCTCTTTCTTTCTATCTTTTCTCTTCAAAGGCCTAAAGGGCTAAACCTGTGTCTTGGTTACACAATCTCGACACGCTAACTGCGCTCAATATACCTAGGGGCTTCCTATACAGAAGCTTAATCTAATTATTTTTCTGGGCTTCATGCCCCGCGCATGTGTTATTCTTCCACATGTACACTTTTTTCGCCATTATATGCATCTATATGACTAAGTTTTGGCCAAGCTGGGTTGCCCGGCTCTTGTGTTTATGCCCTACATTCCCGTTAATTCGGCTAGGGCATAAGGGGAGCACCTCTGGGATTGTTACTGCCAGGTCAGCCGGATGTGTAACTCAGACTGGGTGAAGCCGAAAGCTACCGTTCTTAAGGGAATATTCGATCGGTGAATAAAAGATGACATTCATTTAAATTACTACACGCCCCCAGATGTTTTTAACCTGCATCTCGCAGTTCGGACATGCACATTAGGGCATGTGTACCCAGGGAAAGGAACCCTTAACGGAACTATTCTCCCTGGAAGATGTTTCTTACTACCCATGTAATATAACATAGCTAGTTGGGTACTTGTCTGTTCAAGCACTTATGACCCCTACGCCTGGTTTCCATGCATACCCCGGTTTTTACATAACCGAGTGGGTATTCGGATACACTCCGGACTATCAGGTCCAGAGGTCGAAGCAAAAAGGTCTGCCATGACAAATGATTTACAATTTGGCTAGGGACATTACATATGTCACTTGAAGTACACAGTCACTAAGACTAATTAAGTTCTTCTTCTATACCATCCAACAGGCTGTCAAGCCTACAATCCTGTTGGGAATACTTTGCGGCTAACTCTACTTGATCATACACTAAACTGACAGGGATCTCTTTCCCATCGGGCCCCATAGGTCCGACCTCATCCATGTGGTTTGGGTCAGCCTTGGTGTATCGTGTCTTCACCATAGCCCAGGCTTCCCGTGCACCTTCTCGGCAGGCTGATATCTTCCATAACCGGAAGCGCCGCCGTGCTCCCTTCAGCTTTTCTATAAGCTCCCACATGCCTCCTGGCGGGGACGCGGATGGCCACAAGGCTTGGGCAATACTCCGCATCACCTGCCGAACTTGTTCGTGCAGTTGTGAGAGCTCTGGCAGAAGATCACCCGAGGACCCGGGCATCTCCTCCGTGGGATGACCCGTCAGCATACCTGCAGATATAACACTATTAGCAGGCTTCTTCACCGAACTCCTTTAAAAAGTTTGTTCAAGCACTTACTAAAAATGCCGCGCCGAACACCGTTTATTCTCCTTCACGGAGTCCGTAAGCTGGGCTCGGACATACTTCAGTTCCACGCCCAGTCGGATATTGGCATCTTGGAGATCATTTTTCTCCTGCCTGACTCGTGTCAGCACGCGCTTGCCAGCATTTCACTGTCGATCATCTCGTCCCGTATCCGCCTCCACGGCCTCCGGATTCACTTCGGGGCCACTTGCAACATCTATTGTTAGGTGTGCATATACGCCGCATACTACCTGGTACGGATATTCTTTGCAGTAGACAAAAGAGTTACCAGGGGGACCCTTTTTGGACTCCTTCAATGCGGCAACAGCGGCTTCCAGCTGGGCCTTGCACTCGTCCAGCTCTTGAGACAGTTGGGAATTCTTCTCTGTAAGAACCTGCACAAATATGGATCCTTAAATCAGTTGCGTCAACTGTGTCAAGTCTCAGGGGCTACTGATACATATAATAGTCATATTTAATTACCTGTACATCCCTTAAATACTGGTCCGTGGCTCTGGCTAGACCATTTTGAGCAGCATGGAGGTACGCGTCTCCAGAATTGAAGGCATCAAATGCCTCTGGTGAGAAGCAAGCATCACAGAGTACGACCCGACGACGCCTATGATTCATGGCTCTCTCCACTTCTGAATTTGTAGCAGACAGTCTATCCGCATCCTCTGTAGGAGGAGTATCCGGCGTCCGCCCCATGTCGGCTTCTGCCTCTATGTCCGGCCCTGGAGCCCGACTTGTCGAAGCGTGATCGGCAGCCTCTCCGGACATATTCCGGCGAGCGTTTTTTCTATTAAAGAAACATGGACGTCATTACATTTTGAGAAAGACGACAACCATGGAGCGGGGTTTTTTGTCATACCTCTGCGATGGCATCTCCGTCTTGACCGCCTTCCTTTTTGGCCTACCCGGCCTCCGTGCCTCTTGTTGGCGAGTTGCTGCGGGTTCAGCACGGCGTCCCAAATGCCTTCCCTGTAAAACACCATGTGTATATGGTGGGTGAAGTGTCTAAAATGGGATCCTAGTTTTTGGAGTTGGGATTTTGGTTTTTCATACGTGCAACGCAGGGAGCAGTCCGGGATAGTCGGCCATAATGGCCACCATGGCGTCATCACAGCTCAATTGATAGAACTGCCTGTCTATCAGCTCCACGAATATGTCTGGATCTTCTTCGAGTCCGGGACTGAGGGCCCGGTCAGGGTCCTCTGGTTGTGGAGATGGGATGTTGACCTCCCTTACAGCTTTTCGCAACTCATGTCGTAAAGTGGCAAGGTAAGTACCTACGACAAAAAATGCGGGAAGAATGGGAGTAAGGAGATATAACTCACCCAGCTTGGAGGGTTGTACATGGAGAATCCATCCCGTGGCTTGATGCGGACAAACTCCTCTTCCTTCCCCTTGAACAACTCGGACAGAATTTTTGCTAAAGCAGCAGCGGAGTCCGGTCCCTTACGCCCGCAACGGGTGGCATCATCTTCACCGTTAAAACACCACAGGGGGTGCCCTCGATATTGAAGTAGCTACACTCCCCGCATTATGCATATTGACATAACCTCGATTACTGTCAATCCTAATTGAGCCAGCGCTTTAATCCGGTTCATCAGGTAAAGGACTTCTCTGTTGTCTTCCTCCTGGGGGCTCCGTGGGCGCCAGCTTCAACATTTCTTCAAAGGAGCATTGTTGAACTCAGGAAGACCCCGCCGAACAGGGTCCGGAAGGGGGGACGTCCTCCATATAAAACCATTCTGAAGGCCAGTCTTCGGACGTCTTCTTCGGAGTACCGGACATGTATCCGATTTCGGCGATGCGCCATATTTCGGCTCCGCCCACATGATAAAGTGACCCCTTCTGTGTGTGAGGGACGAGGCAAAATAACCTCTTCCACAGCTCGAAATGAGCCTCACAGCCCTGGAATAACTTGCACAGGGCAACGTAGCCGGTGATGTGTAATATGGAAGCAGGGGTGAAATTATGCAGTTGGAGGCTGTAAAACTCCAGGAGCCTGAGGAGGAACGAATGAATTGGAAATCCGAGTCCCCTTAATAAGTAAGGAACAAGGCACACCCGCTCTCTCGTAGAGGGGCCGGGGTAGCTCTCCGCTTGCTCCCCGCCATTGTAGGTGGCAAGCCCGGCTCGGACGGAAACCTTATGAAGGAAATATGCCCTAGAGGCAATAATAAAGTTATTATTTATTTCCTTATATCATGATAAATGTTTATTATTCATGCTACAATTGTATTAACCAGAAACATAATACATGTGTGAATACATAGACAAACAGAGTGTCACTAGTATGCCTCTACTTGACTAGCTAGTTAATCAAAGATGGTTATGTTTCCTAACCATGGACAAAGAGTTGTTATTTGATTAACGGGATCACATCATTAGATGAATGATCTGATTGACATGACCCATTCCATTAGCTTAGCACCCGATCATTTAGTATGTTGCTATTGCTTTCTTCATGACTTATACATGTTCCTATTACTATGACATTATGTAACTCCCGTGTGCCGGAGGAACACTTTGTGTGCTACCAAACGTCACAACGTAACTGGGATATTATAAAGGTACTCTACAGTTGTCTCCAAAGGTACATGTTGGGTTGACGTATTTCGAGATTAGGATTTGTCACTCCGATTGTCGGAGAGGTATCTCTGGGCCCTCTCGCTAATGCACATCACTTAAGCCTTGCAAGCAATGCAACTAATGACTTAGTTGTGAGATGATGTATTACAAAACGAGTAAAGAGACTTGCCGGTCACGAGATTGAACTAGGTATTGGATACCGACGATCGAATCTCGGGCAAGTAACATACCGATGACAAAGGGAACAACATATGTTGTTATGTGGTCTGACCGATAAAGATCTTCGTAGAATATGTAAGAGCCAATATGGGCATCCAGGTCCCACTATTAGTTATTGACCAGAGACGTGTCTCGGTCATGTCTACATTGTTCTCGAACCCGTAGGGTCCGCACGCTTAAGGTTTCGATGATAGTTATATATGAGTTTATGAGTTTTGATGTACCGAAGGAGTTCGGAGTCCCGGATGAGATCGGGGACATGACGAGGAGTCTCGAAATGGTCGAGACGTAAAAATCGATATATTGGACGACTATATTCGGACATCGGAAAGGTTCCGAGTGATTCGAGTATTTTTCGGAGTACCGGAGAGTTACGGGAATTCGCTGGGAGAAGTATTGGGCCTTATTGGGCCATACGGGAAAGAGAGAGGGGCTGCCTAGGTCAGGCCGCGCGCCCCCCAAGGCCTAGTCCGAATTGGACTAGGGGGAGGGGCTGCGCCCCTTCCTTGTTTCCTACTCCTACTACATGGAAGGACTCCTAGTTGGACTAGGGAAGGGGGAATCCTACTCCCGGTGGGAGTAGGACTCCCCTAGGCGCGCCATAGAGAGGGCCGACCCTCCCCTCCTCCACTCCTTTATATACGGGGACAGGGGGCACCCCATAGACACACAAGTTGATCATTGAGATTGTTCCTTAGCCGTGTGCGGTGCCCCCTGCCACCATATTCCACCTCGATCATATTGTAGCAGTGCTTAGGCGAAGCCCTGCGACGGTAGAACATCAAGATCATCACCATGCCGTCATGCTGACGGAACTCCTCCCCGACGCTTTGCAAGATCGGAGCCCGGGGATCGTCATCGAGCTGTACGTGTGCTAAGAACTCGGAGGTGCCGGAGTAACGGTGCTTGGATCGGTCGGATCGGGAAGACGTACGACTACTTCCTCTACGTTGCGTCAACGCTTCCGCTGTTGATCTACAAGGGTACTTAGATCACACTCTCCCCTCTCGTTGCTATGCATCACCATGATCTTGCGTGTGCGTAGGAAATTTTTTGAAATTACTACGTTCCCCAACAGTGGCATCCGAGCCTAGGTTTTATGGTTTGATGTTATATGCACGAGTAGAACACAAGTGAGTTGTGGGCGATATAAGTCATATTGCCTACCAGCATGTCATACTTTGTTTCGGCGGTATTGTTGGACGAGACGACCCAGACCAACATTACGCGTACACTTACGCGAGACCGGTTCCCCCGACGTGCTTTGCACATAGGTGGCTTGTGGGCGACTGTCTCTCCAACTTTAGTTGAACCGAGTGTGGCTACGCCCGGTCCTTGCGAAGGTTAAAATGGAGTCTATTTGACAAACTATCGTTGTGGTTTTGATGCGTAGGTGAGATTGGTTCTTGCTTAAGCCCGTAGCAGCCACGTAAAACTTGCAACAACAAAGTAGAGGACGTCTAACTTGTTTTTGCAGGGCATGTTGTGATGTGATATGGTCAAGACATGATGCTAAATTTTATTGTATGAGATGATCATGTTTTGTAACCGAGTTATCGGCAACTGGCAGGAGCCATATGGTTGTCGCTTTATTGTATGCAATGCAATCGCGATGTAATGCTTTACTTTATCACTAAGCGGTAGCGATAGTCGTGGAAGCATAAGATTGGCGAGACGACAACGATGCTACGATGGATGGAGATCACAAGCACAAGATGATGATGGCCATATCATATCACTTATATTGATTGCATGTGATGTTTATCTTTTATGCATCTTATCTTGCTTTGATTGACGGTAGCATTATAAGATGATCTCTCACTAAATTATCAAGAAGTGTTCTCCCTGAGTATGCACCGTTGCCAAAGTTCGTCGTGCCCAAACACCACGTGATGATCGGCTGTGATACGCTCTACGACCATCTACAACGGGTGCAAGCCAGTTTTTGCACACGCAGAATACTCAGGTTAAACTTGACGAGCCTAGCATATGCAGAGATGGCCTCGGAACACGGAGACCGAAAGGTCGAGCGTGAATCATATAGTAGATATGATCAACATAGCGATGTTCACCATTGAAAACTACTCCATCTCACGTGATGATCGGACATGGTTTAGTTGATTTGGATCACGTGATCACTTAGAGGATTAGAGGGATGTCTATCTAAGTGGGAGTTCTTAAGTAATATGATTAATTGAACTTAAATTTACCATGAACTTAGTCCTGGTAGTATTTTGCAAATTATGTTGTAGATCAATAGCTCGCGTTGTTGCTTCCCTGTGTTTATTTTGAGATGTTCCTAGAGAAAAACTATGTTGAAAGATGTTAGTAGCAATGATGCGGATTTGATCCGTGATATGAGGTTTATCCTCATTGCTGCACAGAAAAATTATGTCCTTGCTGCACAGAAAAATTAAGTAGCACCGCTAGGTGACAGACCTACTGCAGGAGCAGATGCAGACGTTATGAACGTTTGGCTAGCTCAATATGATGTCTACTTAATAGTTTAGTGCACCATGCTTAACGGCTTAGAATCGGGACTTCAAAGACGTTTTGAACGTCATGGGCCATATGAGATGTTCCAGGAGTTGAAGTTAATATTTCAAGCAAATACCCGAGTTGAGAGATATGAAGTCTCCAACAAGTTCTATAGCTAAAAGATGGAGGAGAATCGCTCAACTAGTGAGCATGTGCTCAGATTGTCTGGGTACTACGATCGCTTGAATCAAGTGGAAGTTAATCTTCCAGATAAGATAGTGATTGATAGAATTCTCTAGTCACCATCACCAAGTTAGTAGAACTTCGTGATGAACTATAATATGCAAGGGATAACGGAAACAATTCCCAAGCTCTTCGTGGTGCTGAAATCGACGAAGGTAGAAATCAAGAAAAACATCACGTGTTGATGGTTAACAAGACCACTAGTTTCAAGAAAAGGGCAAAGGGAAGAAGGGGGACTTCAAGAAGAATGGCAAGCAAGTTGCTGCTCAAGTGAAGAAGCCCAAGTCTGGTCCTAAGCCTAAGACAGAGTGCTTCTACTGCAAAGGGATTGGTCACTGGAAGTGGAACTACCCCAAGTGATTGGCAGATAAGAAGGATGGCAAGGTGAACATAAGTATATTTGATATACATGTTATTGATGTGTACTTTACTAGTGTTTATAGAAACTCCTCAGTATTTGATACTAGTTCAGTTGCTAAGATTAGTAACTCAAAACGGGAGTTGCAGAATAAATAGACTAGTTAAGGGTGAAGTGATGATGTGTGTTGGAAGTGGTTCCAAGATTGATATGATCATCATCGCACACTCCCTACAAATTCGGGATTATTGTTGAACCTAAATAAGTGTTATTTGGTGTTTACGTTCAGCATGAATATGATTTGATCATGTTTATTGTAACACGGTTATTCATTTAAGTAAGAGAATAAATTGTTGTTCTGTTTACATGAATAAAACCTTATATGGTTACACACCCAATGAAAATAGTTCGTTGGATCTCGATCATAGTGATACACATAATCATAATATTGAAACCAAAAGATGCAAAGTTAATAATGATAGTGCAACTTATTTGTAGCACTGCCGTTTAGGTCATATTGGTGTAAAGCGCATGAAGAAACTCCATGCTGATGGGCTTTTGGAATCACTTGATAATGAATCAGTTGATGCTTGCGAACCATGCCTCATGGGCAAGATGACTAAGACTCTGTTCTTCGGAACAATGGAGCGAGCAACAGATTTGTTGGAAATCATACATACTGATGTATGTGGTCCGATGAATATTGAGGCTCGCGATAGGTATCATTATTTTCTGATCTTCACAGATGATTTGAGCAGATATGAGTATATCTACTTGATGAAACATAAGTCTGAAACATTTGAAAAGTTCTAAGTATTTCAGAGTGAAGTGGAGAATCATCGTAACAAAAAAATAAGGCTTCTACGATCTGATCGCGGAGACAAATATTTGAGTTACGAGTTTGGTCTTCAATTAAAACAATGTGGAATAGTTTCACAAATTCGTGCCACCCGGAACACCACAACATAATGGTGTGTCCGAACGTCATAGCCGTACTTTATTAGATATAGTGCAAATCTATGATGTTTCTTATTGATTTACCACTATCATTTTTGAGGTTATGCATTAAAGACAGCTGCATTCACGTTATAAAAAGGGGCACCATCTAAGTCCGTTGAGACGACACAATCTGAACTGTGGTTTAGCAAGAAACCAAAGTTGTCGTTTCTTAAAGTTTGGGGTTGTGATGCTTATGTGAAAAAGTTTCATCCTGATAAGCTCAAAACCAAATCGGAGAAATATGTCTTCATAGGATACCGAAAAGGAGACTATTGGGTACACCTTCTATCACAGATCCTAAGGCAAGACATTCGTTGCTTATAATGGATCCTTTCTAGAGAAGGAGTTTCTCTCGAAAGAAGCGAGTGGGAGGAAAGTAGAACTTGATAAGGTAATTGTACCTTCTCCATTATTGGAAAGTAGTTCATCACAGATATCTGTTTCTGGGACTACTACACCAATTAGTGAGGAAGCTAATGATGATGATCATAAAACTTCAAGTTACTACCGAATCTCGTAGGTAAACCAGAGTGAGATCCGCACCAGAGTGGTACAGTAATCCTGTTCTGGAAGTCATGTTACTAGACCATGATGAACTTGCGAACTATGAGGAAGCGATGATGAGCCCAGATTCCGCGAAATGGTTTGAAGCCATGAAATCTGAGAAATGATCCATATATGAGAACAAAGTATGGACTTTGATGGATTTGCCTGATGATCGGCAAGCCATAGAAAATAAATGGATCTTCAAGAGGAAGACGGACGCTGATAGTAGTATTACTATTTACAAAGCTAGAATTGTCGCAAAAGGTTTTTGACAAGTTCAAGATGTTGACTACGATGAGAGTTTCTCACTCGTATCTATGCTTAAGTATGTTCGAATCATGTTAGCAATTGCCTCATTTTATGAAATCTGGCAAATGGATAAACAAAACTGCATTCCTTAATGGATTTCTTAAAGAAGAGTTGTATATGATGCAACCAGTAGGTTTTGTCAATCCTAAATGTGCTAACAAAATATGCAAGCTCCAGCGATTCATCTATGGACTGGTGCAAGCATCTCAGAGTTGGAATACACGCTTTGATAAGTTGATCAAAGCATATAGTTTTATACAGACTTGCGGTGAAGCCTGTATTTACAAGAAAGTGAGTGGGAGCACTACAGCATTTCTGATAAGTATATGTGAATGACATATTGTTGATCAGAAATAATGTAGAATTATTCTGTAAAGCATAAAGGAGTGTTTGAAAGGAGTTTTTCAAAGAAAGACTTTGGTGAAGCTACTTACATATTGAGTATCAAGATCTATAGAGATAGATCAAGACACTTGATAAGTTGTTTCAATGAGTACATACCTTGACAAGATTTTGAAGTAGTTCAAAATGGAGCAGTCAAAGAAACAGTTCTTGCCTGTATTACAAGGTGTGAAGTTGAGTAAGACTCAAAGCCCGACCACGTCAGAAGATAGAAAGAGAATGAAAGTCATTTCCTATGCCTTGGCCATAGGTTCTATAAAGTATGTCATGCTGTGTACCAGATCTATTGTATACCCTGCACTGATTTTGGCAAGGGAGCACAATAGTGATCTAGTAGTAGATCACTAGACAGCGGTCAGAATTATCCTTAGTGAAATAAGGATATGTTTCTCGATTATGGGCGTGACAAAAAGGTTCGTCGTAAAGGGTTACGTCGATGCAAGTTTTTGACAATGATCCAGATGATTCTAAGTCTCGATGTAGATACATGTTGAAAGTGGGAGCAATTAGCTAGAGTAGCTCCGTGCAGAGCATTGTTGATATAGATATTTGCAAAATACTTGCGGATCTGAATATGACAGACCCGTTGACTAAAATTATCTCACAAACAAAACATGATCACACCTTAGTACTCTTTGGGTGTTAATCACATAGAGATGTGAACTAAATTACTAACTCTAGTAAACCCTTTGAGTGTTGGTCACATGATGATGTGAACTATGGGAGTTAATCACATGATGATGTGAACTATTGCTGTTAAATCACATGGCGATGTGAACTAGATTATTGACTCTAGTGCAAGTGGGAGACTGAAGGAAATATGCCCTAGAGGCAATAATAAAGATATTACTTATTTCCTTATATCATGATAAATGTTTATTATTCATGCTAGAATTGTATTAACTGGAAACATAATAGATGTGTGAATACATAGACAAACAGAGTGTCACTAGTATGCCTCTACTTGACTAGCTCGTTAATCAAAGATGGTTATGTTTCCTAACCATGGACAAAGAGTTGTTATTTGATTAACGGGATCACATCATTAGATGAATGATCTGATTGACATGACCCATTCCATTAGCTTAGCACCCGATCGTTTAGTATGTTGCTATTGCTTTCTTCATGACTTATACATGTTCCTATTACTATGAGATTATGTAACTCCCGTGTGCCGGAGGAACACTTTGTGTGCTACCAAACGTCACAACGTAACTGGGTGATTATAAAGGTACTCTAGAGGTGTCTCCAAAGGTACATGTTGGGTTGACGTATTTCGAGATTAGGATTTGTCACTCCGATTGTCGGAGAGGTATCTCTGGGCCCTCTCGGTAATGCACATCACTTAAGCCTTGCAAGCAATGCAACTAATGAGTTAGTTGCGAGATGATGTATTACAAAATGAGTAAAGAGACTTGCCGGTAACGAGATTGAACTAGGTAATGGATACCGATGATCGAATCTCGGGCAAGTAACATACCGATGACAATGGGAACAACGTATGTTGTTATGCGGTCTGACCGATAAAGATCTTCGTAGAATATGTAGGAGCCAATATGGGCATCCAGGTCCCGCTATTGGTTATTGACCAGAGACGGGTCTCGGTCATGTCTACATTGTTCTCCAACCCGTAGGGTCCGCACGCTTAAGGTTTCGATGACAGTTATATTATGAGTTTATGAGTTTTGATGTACCGAAGGAGTTCGGAGTCCTGGATGAGACCGGGGACATGACGAGGAGTCTCGAAATGGTCGAGACGTAAAAATCGATATATTGGACGACTATATTCGGACATCGGAAAGGTTCCGGGTGATTCGAGTATTTTTCGGAGTACCGGAGAGTTACGGGAATTCACCGGGAGAAGTATTGGGCCTTATTGGGCCATACGGGAAAGAGAGAGGGGCTGCCTAGGGAAGGCCGCGCGCCCCCCCAAGGCCTAGTCCGAATTGGACTAGGGGGAGGGGCTGCGCCCCTTCCTTGTTTCCTCCTCCTACTACATGGAAGGACTCCTAGTTGGACTAGGAAAGGGGGAATCTTACTCCCGGTGGGAGTAGGACTCCCCTAGGCGCACCATAGAGAGGGCCGGCCCTCCCCTCCTCCACTCCTTTATATACGGGGGCAGGGGGCACCCCATAGACACACAAATTGATCATTGAGATCGTTCCTTAGCCGTGTGTGGTGCCCCCTGCCACCATATTCCACCTCGATCATATTGTAGCAGTGCTTAGGCGAAGCCCTGCGACGGTAGAACATTAAGATCGTCACCACGCCGTCGTGCTGACGGAACTCCTCTCCGACACTTTGCTGGATTGGAGCCCGGGGATCGTCATCGAGCTGTACGTGTGCTAAGAACTCGGAGGTGCCGGAGTAACGGTGCTTGGATCGGTCGGATCGGGAAGACGTACGACTACTTCCTCTATGTTGCGTCAATGCTTCCGCTGTTGATCTACATGAAGGAAATATGCCCTAGAGGCAATAATAAAGTTATTATTTATTTCCTTATACCATGATAAATGCTTATTATTCATGCTAGAATTGTATTAACCGGAAACATAATACATGTGTGAATACATAGACCAACAGAGTGTCACTAGTATGCCTCTACTTGACTAGCTCGTTAATCAAAGATGGTTATGTTTCCTAACCATGAACAAAGAGTTGTTATTTGATTAACGAGGTCACATCATTAGTTGAATGATCTGATTGACATGACCCATTCCATTAGCTTAGCACCCGATCGTTTAGTATGTTGCTATTGCTTTTCTTCATGACTTATACATGTTCCTATGACTATGAGATTATGAAACTCCCGTTTGCCGGAGGAACACTTTGGGTACTACCAAACGTCACAACGTAACTGGGTGATTATAAAGGAGTACTGCAGGTGGCTCCAAAGGTAGATGTTGGGTTGGCGTATTTCGAGATTAGGATTTGTCACACCGATTGTCGGAGAGGTATCTCTGGGCCCTCTCGGTAATGCACATCACTTAAGCCTTGCAAGCAGTGCAACTAATTAGTTAGTTGCAGGATGATGTATTACGGAACGAGTAAAGAGACATGCCGGTAACGAGATTGAACTAGGTATCGGATACCGACGATCGAATCTCGGGCAAGTAACATACCGATGACAAAGGGAACAACGTATGTTGTTATGCGGTCTGACCGATAAAGATCTTCGTAGAATATGTAGGAGCCAATATGGGCATCCAGGTCCCGCTATTGGTTATTGACCGGAGATGTGTCTCGGTCATGTCTACAATGTTCTCGAACCGTAGGGTCCGCACGCTTAACGTTACGATGACAGTTATTATGAGTTTATGCATTTTGATGTACCGAAGGTTGTTCGGAGTCCCGGATGAGATCACGGACATGACGAGGAGTCTCGAAATGGTCGAGACGTAAAGAATGATATATTGGAAGCCTATGTTTGGACATCGGAAGTGTTCCGGGTGAAATCGGGATTTTGCCGGATTACCGGGAGGGTTACCGGAACCCCCCGGGAGCCAAATGGGCCTACATGGGCCATTGTGGAAAGGTGAAAGGGGCTGCCAAGGAGGGCTGCACGCCTCGCCCCTCCCCTAGTCCTATTAGGACTAGGAGAGGTGGCCGGCCACCTCTCTCTCTCTTTCCCTCTCCCTTTTTTCCAAGGAGTCCTAGTTGGAATAGGATTGGGGGGGAGTCCTACTCCCGGTAGGAGTAGGACTCCTCCTGCGCCTCCCTCCTTTGGCCGGCCAGCCTCCCCCCTTTCATCCTTTATATACGGGGGCAGGGGACACCCCAAGACACACAAGTTGATCCTTGAGATCGTTCCTTAGCCGTGTGCGGTGCCCCCTGCCACCAAATTCCACCTCGATCATACCGTTGTAGTGCTTAGGCGAAGCCCTGCGTCGGTAGTACATCAAGATTGTCACCACGCCGTCGTGCTGACGGAACTCTTCCTCGACGCTTTGCTGGATCGGAGCCCGAGGATCGTCATCGAGCTGAACGTGTGCTAAGAACTCGGAGGTGCCGGAGTAACGGTGCTTGGATCGGTCGGATCGGGAAGACGTACGACTACTTCCTCTATGTTGTGTGATCGCTTCTGCAGTCGGTCTGCGTTGGTACGTAGACAACACTCTCCCCTATCGTTGCTATGCATCACCATGATCTTGCGTGTGCGTAGGAAATTTTTTGAAATTACTACGTTCCCCAACAGTGGCATCCGAGCCTAGGTTTTATGGTTTGATGTTATTTGCACGAGTAGAACACAAGTGAGTTGTGGGTGATACAAGTCATACTGCCTACCAGCATGTCATACTTTGCTTTGGCGGTATTGTTGGACGAGACGATCCGGACCAGCCTTACGTGTACTCTTACGCGAGACCGGTTCCCTCGACGTGCTTTGCACATAGATGGCTTGCGGAAGACTGTCTCTCCAACTTTAGTTGAACCAAGTGTGGCTACGCCCGGTCCTTGAGAAGGTTAAAACGGAGTCTATTTGACGAACTATCGTTGTGGTTTTGATGCGTAGGTGAGATGAGTTCTTACTTAAGCCCGTAGCAGCCACGTAAAACTTGCAACAACAAAGTAGAAGACGTCTAACTTGTTTTTGCAGGGCATGTTGTGATGTGATATGGTCAAAGCATGATGCTGATTTTATTGTATGAGATGATCATGTTTTGTAACCGAGTTATCGGCAACTGGCAAGAGCCATATGGTTGTCGCTTTATTATATGCAATGCAATCGCGATGTAATGCTTTACTTTATTACCAAGCGGTAGTGATAGTCGTGGAAGCATAAGATTGGCGAGACGACAACGATGCTACGATGGAGATCAAGGTGTCGCGCCGGTGACGATGGTGATCATGACGGTGCTTCAGAGATGAAGATCACAAAGCACAAGATGATGATGGCCATATCATATCACTTATATTGATTGCATGTGATGTTTATCTTTTTATGCATCTTATCTTGCTTTGATTGACTGTAGCATTATAAGATGATCTCTCACTAAATTATCAAGAAGTGTTCTCCCTGAGTATGCACCGTTGCAAAAGTTCTTCGTGCTGAGACACCACGTGATGATCGGGTGTGATAGGCTCTACGTTCAAATACAACGGGTGCAAAACAGTTGCACACGCGGAATACTCAGGTTATACTTGATGAGCCAAGCATATACAGATATGGCCTCGGAACACGGAGACCGAAAGGTCGAGCGTGAATCATATAGTAGATATGATCAACATAATGATGTTCACCATTGAAAACTACTCCATCTCACGTGATGATCGGTTATGGTTTAGTTGATTTGGATCACGTGATCACTTAGAGGACTAGAGGGATGTCTATCTAAGTGGGAGTTATTAAGTAAATTTGATTAACTGAACTTAAAATTATCATGAACTTAGTACCTGATAGTATCTTGCTTGTTTATGTTGATTGTAGATAGATGGCTCGTGCTGTTGTTCCGTTGAATTTTAATGCGTTCCTTGAGAAAGCAAAGTTGAAAGATGATGGTAGCAATTACACGGACTGGGTCCGTAACTTGAGGATTATCCTCATTGCTGCACAGAAGAATTACGTCCTGGAAGCACCGCTGAGTGCCAGGCCTGCTGCTAGAGCAACACCAGAAGTTATGAACGTCTGGCAAAGCAAAGCTGATGACTACTCAATAGTTCAGTGTGCCATGCTTTACGGCTTAGAACCGGGACTTCAACGACGTTTTGAACGTCATGGAGCATATGAGATGTTCCAGGAGTTGAAGTTAATATTTCAAGCAAATGCCCGGATTGAGAGATATGAAGTCTCCAATAAGTTCTATAGCTGCAAGATGGAGGAGAACAGTTCTGTCAGTGAGCATATACTCAAAATGTCTGGGTATAATAATCACTTGATTCAATTGGGAGTTACACTTCCGGATGATTGCGTCATTGCCAGAATTCTCCAATCACTGCCACCAAGCTACAAGAGCTTTGTGATGAACTATAATATGCAAGGGATGAACAAGACTATTCCCGAGCTCTTGGCAATGCTGAAAGCTGCGGAAGTAGAAATCAAGAAGGAGCATCAAGTGTTGATGGTTAACAAAACCACTAGTTTCAAGAAAAAGGGCAAAGGGAAGAAGAAGTGGAACTTCAAGAAGAACGGCAAGCAAGTTGCTGCTCAAGAGAGAAACCCAAGTCTGGACCTAAGCCTGAAACTGAGTGCTTCTACTGCAAGCAGACTGGTCACTGGAAGCGGAACTGCCCCAAGTATTTGGCGGATAAGAAGGATGGCAAGGTGAACAAAGGTATATGTGATATACATGTTATTGATGTGTACCTTACTAATGCTCGCAGTAGCACCTGGGTATTTGATACTGGTTCTGTTGCTAATATTTGCCACTCGAAACAGGGACTACAGAATAAGTGGACACTAGCAAAGGACGAGGTGACGATGCGTGTGGGAAACGGTTCCAAAGTCGATGTGATCCCGGTCGGCACGCTACCTCTACATCTACCTTCGGGATTAATATTAGACCTAAATAATTGTTATTTGGTGCCAGCGTTGAGCATGAACATTATATCTGGATCTTGTTTGATGCGAGACGGTTATTCATTTAAATCAGAGAATAATGGTTGTTCTATTTATATGAGTAATATCTTTTATGGTCATGCACCTTTGAAAAGTGGTCTATTTTTGATGAATCTCGATAGTAGTGATACACATATTCATAATGTTGAAGCCAAAAGATGCAGAGTTGATAATGATAGTGCAACTTATTTGTGGCACTGCCGTTTAGGTCATATCGGTGTAAAGCGCATGAAGAAACTCCATACTGATGGGCTTTTGGAACCACTTGATTATGAATCACTTGGTACTTGCGAACCGTGCCTCATGGGCAAGATGACTAAAACACCGTTCTCCGGTACTATGGAGAGAGCAACAGATTTGTTGGAAATCATACATACCGATGTATGTGGTCCGATGAATATTGAGGCTCGTGGCGGATATCGTTATTTTCTCACTTTCACAGATGATTTAAGCTGATATGGGTATATCTACTTAATGAAACACAAATCTGAAACATTTGAGAAGTTCAAAGAATTTCAGAGTGAAGATGAAAATCATCGTAACAAGAAAATAAAGTTTCTACAATCTGATCGTGGAGGAGAATATTTGAGTTACGAGTTTGGTGTACATTTGAAAAATTGTGGAATAGTTTCACAACTCACGCCACCCGGAACACCACAACGTAATGCTGTGTCCGAACGTCGTAATCGTACTTTACTAGATATGGTGCGATCTATGATGTCTCTTACTGATTTACCGCTATCGTTTTGGGGTTATGCTTTATAGACGGCCGCATTCACGTTAAATAGGGCACCATCAAAATCCGTTGAGACGACACCTTATGAACTGTGGTTTGGCAAGAAACCAAAGTTGTCGTTTCTTAAAGTTTGGGGCTGCGATGCTTATGTGAAAAAGCTTCAACCTGATAAGCTCGAACCCAAATCGGAGAAATGTGTCTTCATAGGATATCCAAAGGAAACTATTGGATACACCTTCTATCACAGATCCGAAGGCAAGACTTTTGTTGCTAAATTCGGAAACTTTCTTGAGAAGGAGTTTCTCTCGAAAGAAGTGAGTGGGAGGAAAGTAGAACTTGAAGAGGTAACTGTACCTACTCCGTTATTGGGAAATAGTACATCACAGAAAACTGTTTCTGTGAGACCTACACCAATGAGAGAGGAAGTTAATGATGATGATCATGAAACTTTAGATCAAGATACTACTGGACCTCGTAGATCAACCAGAGTAAGATCCGCACCAGAGTGGTACGGTAATCCTTTTCTGGAGGTCATGCTACTAGATCATGATGAACCTATGAACTATGAAGAAGCGATGGTGAGTCCAGATTCCGCAAAGTGGCTTGAAGCCATGAAATCTGAGATGGGATCCATGTATGAGAACAAAGTATGGACTTTGGTTGACTTGCCCGATGATCGGCAAGCAATTGAGAATAAATGGATCTTTAAGAAAAAGACTGACGCTGATGGTAATGTTACTGTCTACAAAGCTCGACTTGTCGCAAAAGGTTTTCGACAAGTTCAAGGAGTTGACTACGATGAGACTTTCTCACCCGTAGCGATGCTTAAGTCTGTCAGAATCATGTTAGCAATTGCCGCATTTTATGATTATGAAATTTGTCAAATGGATGTAAAAACTGCATTCCTGAATGGATTTCTGGAAGAAGAGTTGTATATGATGCAACCGGAAGGTTTTGTCGATCCAAAGGGAGCTAACAAAGTGTGCAAACTCCAGTGATCCATTTATGGACTGGTGCAAGCATCTCGGAGTTGGAATAAACGCTTTGATAGTGTGATCAAAGCATTTGGTTTTATACAGACTTTTGGAGAAGCCTGTATTTACAAGAAAGTGAGTGGGAGCTCTGTAGCATTTCTGATATTATATGTGGATGACATATTACTGATTGGAAATGATATAGAATTTCTGGATAGCATAAAGGGATACTTGAATAAAAGTTTTTCAATGAAAGACCTCGGTGAAGCTGCTTACATATTAGGCATAAAGATCTATAGAGATAGATCAAGATGCTTAATTGGACTTTCACAAAGCACATACCTTGACAAGATTTTGAAGAAGTTCAAAATGGATCAAGCAAAGAAAGGGTTCTTGCCTGTGTTACAAGGTGTGAAGTTGAGTCAGACTCAATGCCCGACCACTGCAGAAGATAGAGAGAAAATGAAAGATGTTCCCTATGCTTCAGCCATAGGCTCTATCATGTATGCAATGCTGTGTACCAGACCTGATGTGTGCCTTGCTAGAAGTATAGCAGGGAGGTAGCAAAGTAATCCAGGAGTGGATCACTGGACAGCGGTCAAGAACATCCTGAAATACCTGAAAAGGAATAAGGATATGTTTCTCGTATATGGAGGTGACAAAGAGCTCACCGTAAGAGGTTACATTGATGCAAGCTTTGACACTGATCCGGACGATTCTAAATCGCAAACCGGATACGTGTTTACTTTAAACGGTGGAGCTGTCAGTTGGTGCGGTTCTAAACAAAGCGTCGTAGCGGGATCTACATGTGAAGCGGAATACATAGCTGCTTCGGTAGCAGCGAACGAAGGAGTCTGGATGAAGGAGTTCATATCCGATCTAGGTGTCATACCTAGTGCATCAGGTCCAATGAAAATCTTTTGTGACAATACTGGTGCAATTGCTTTGGCAAAGGAATCCAGATTTCACAAAAGGACCAAACACATCAAGAGACGCTTCAATTCCATCCGGGATCTAGTCCAGGTGGGAGACATAGAGATTTGCAAGATACATACGGATCTGAATGTTGCAGACCCGTTGACTAAGCCTCTTCCACGAGCAAAACATGATCAGCACCAAGGCTCCATGGGTGTTAGAATCATTACTGTGTAATCTAGATTATTGACTCTAGTGCAAGTGGGAGACTGAAGGAAATATGCCCTAGAGGAAATAATAAAGTTATTATTTATTTCCTTATATCATGATAAATGTTTATTATTCATGCTAGAATTGTATTAACCGGAAACATAATACATGTGTGAATACATAGACCAACAGAGTGTGACTAGTATGCCTCTACTTGACTAGCTCGTTAATCAAAGATGGTTATGTTTCCTAACCATGAACAAAGAGTTGTTATTTGATTAACGAGGTCACATCATTAGTTGAATGATCTGATTGACATGACCCATTCCATTAGCTTAGCACCCGATCGTTTAGTATGTTGCTATTGCTTTTCTTCATGACTTATACATGTTCCTATGACTATGAGATTATGAAACTTCCGTTTGCCGGAGGAAAACTTTGGGTACTACCAAACGTCACAACGTAACTGGGTGATTATAAAGGAGTACAACAGGTGGCTCCAAAGGTAGATGTTGGGTTGGCATATTTCGAAATTAGGATTTGTCACTCCGATTGTCGGAGAGGTATCTCTGGGCCCTCTCGGTAATGCACATCACTTAAGCCTTGCAAGCAGTGCAACTAATGAGTTAGTTGCGGGATGATTTATTACGGAACGAGTAAAGAGACTTGCCGTTAACGAGATTGAACTAGGTATCGGATACGGACGATCGAATCTCGGGCAAGTAACATACCGATGGCAAAGGGAACAACGTATGTTGTTATGCGGTCTGACCGACAAAGATCTTCGTAGAATATGTAGGAGCCAATATGGGCATCCAGGTCCCGCTATTGGTTATTGACCGGAGATGTGTCTCGGTCATGTCTACAATGTTCTCGAACCGTAGGGTCCGCACGCTTAACGTTACGATGACAGTTATTATGAGTTTATGCATTTTGATGTACCGAAGGTTGTTCGGAGTCCCGGATGAGATCAAGGACATGACGAGGAGTCTCGAAATGGTCGAGACGTAAAGATTGATATATTGGAAGCCTATGTTTGGACATCGGAAGTGTTCCGGGTGAAATCGGGATTTTACCGGATTACCGGGAGGGTTACCGGAACCCCCCGGGAGCCAAATGGGCCTACATGGGCCATTGTGGAAAGGTGAAAGGGGCTGCCAAGGAGGGCTGCGTGCCTCCCCCCTCCCCTAGTCCTATTAGGACTAGGAGAGGTGGCCGGCCACCTCTCTCTCTTTCCCTCTCCCTTTTTTCCAAGGAGTCCTAGTTGGAATAGGATTGGGTGGGGGGAGTCCTACTCCCGGTAGGAGTAGGACTCCTCCTGCGCCTCCCTCCTTTGGCCGGCCAGCCTCCCCCCTTTCATCCTTTATATACGGGGGCAGGGGACACCCCAAGACACACAAGTTGATCCTTGAGATCGTTCCTTAGCCATGTGCGGTGCCCCCTGCCACCAAATTCCACCTCGATCATACCGTTGTAGTGCTTAGGCGAAGCCCTGCGTCGGTAGTACATCAAGATCGTCACCACGCCGTCGTGCTGACGGAACTCTTCCTCGACGCTTTGCTGGATCGGAGCCCGAGGATCGTCATCGAGCTGAACGTGTGCTAAGAACTCGGAGGTGCCGGAGTAACGGTGCTTGGATCGGTCGGATCGGGAAGACGTACGACTACTTCCTCTACGTTGTGTGATCGCTTCCGCAGTCGGTCTGCGTTGGTACGTAGACAACACTCTCCCCTCTCGTTGCTATGCATCACCATGATCTTGCGTGTGCGTAGGAAATTTTTTGAAATTACTACGTTCCCCAACACTACAAGGGTACGTAGATCACACTCTCCCCTCTTGTGTGCGTAGGAATTTTTTTGAAATTACTACGTTCCCCAACACCTTATACGCTGGAGGGAGAAATCCCTGAGTCTGCAGTTCGACTAATTGTCTGTGAGGGATGGAACATCTCTCCCAATCACCGGGCTTAGGGCTATGGGGGCGAGAGGAGGAGCTACGGTGGTCGGCTATGTTGGAATGGATTTTTCCGAAGCGCGCTCCGATGGATTCTCGCTATGGGAAGAAGGTACGGATTGGGTCTAAGAATCCCCATCCCTTTAATAGAAAGTTTTTTATCTGGCTAGGGGGGTGAATGTAAAAACGCCCTAGCTCCTCGTATTCATTCGATGCATGTAAGATAGCCCTTATTGGGCATAGAAGCGAAGGAGTCCAACATTTATGGGTCCGGACACACTTAACAAACATTTAAAATTGGAGAGCAACCTGCTTTGCAATACCGAAGACATTACTGTGCGCCGGACTTGACATCATTGAAGCCTGGTTTGGGGGCTACTGAGGGAGTCCTGGATTAGGGAGTCCCCGGACAGCCGGACTATATCCTTTGGCCGGACTGTTGGACTATGAAGATACAAGATTGAAGACTTCTTCTCGTGTCCGGATGGGACTTTACTTGGCGTGGAAGGCAAGCAAGGCAATATGGATATGTATATCTCCTCCTTTGTAACCGACCTTGTGTAACCCTAGCCCCCTCCGGTGTCTATATAAACCGGAGGGTTTTAGTCCGTAGGACAGGAGACAATCATACCATAGGCTAGCTTCTATGGTTTGGCCTCTTTGATCTCGTGTTAGATTGACTCTTGTAATAATCATATCATCATAAACAATCAAGCAGGACGTAGGGTTTTACCTCCATCAAGAGGGCCTGAACCTGGGTAAACATCGTGTCCCCTGCCTCCTATTACCATCCGCTTTAGACGCACAGTTCGGGACCCCCTACCCGAGATCCGCCGGTTTTGACACCGAAAACTCCCAAATGATATTCATGTTCAAGATCAGAGGGGTATTAAATATCATTAAGGATCTGAACATATAATCTTCCAGCAAATAAATCAACTATCATCAACTACAAGATGTAATCAACACTACTAGCAACCCACAGGCACTACAAAAAAAATCACTTCTGTGATGATATGTGTTTTTCACGGAAGGCCACGTTTTGTGCCATGCATGTACATCCATCACGATTTTATGACAGAATAAAGATAGTCATACATGTGTTGTTGTAGAAGTGTTCCATGATGATAAATGATGCGTCATGGAAGTGCTTTCTTCAAGGGTAACCCACACATGGAACCCATCGTAACGGGTCACCGTTAAGCTATCAGGTCCGGTTTTGGATCTGATAACCCGTTAACAGCAATGACCAGTGGCAATTTTCCACATGTAAAATTCTCATTGGTCGGAGGGAACACATGTCAGCTCCGCGATGCGCCAGATGTCATCAGTCCAATGGAGGATACGTGCCTATGATACGTCGACACGTGGCAGAGCCCAACAAAGGCCCATATTGGTTAAAAAGGCTAGCCCTATCAAAGGCCCATTTGATTTACTCAGGTATTGGTGGGCTCGCCCACTAACGGCCTAATTAAACCTGGCACATTTACGGCCCACCGCTAGATCTGACCTGTTAATTGTTCGTCGAGTCTTTGGGCCCAATTACAACCCATTGAGGTTTAAGCCTATTATTGGCCCGATGTAGACATGTGCCCATTTCACCCGAGTGTGACTTTCGGCGTGGTAATGACCCGTGCTGCCCATGGGCCATATATGGTCCGATGAGACATCCGACCCACTAACGACCCGTGATCAAGGTGCCAACAATTAAGCCCAACTTGACTTTGGGCATCTTAAAGGCTTGTAGTATAATTCGGCCCGTGCTACCTCTACTAAACTTTCAGCCTCTTAAAGGCCCATGATATCAGTGGGCGAACTAAGGCCCGACATATGTTCCGGCCAGGTAACAACCCATCATATAACTGCGCCAATAATGGCCTGGTCTACATTTCATCCTACTAAAGGCACGTGGACAACTAATGCAAATTGAGGCCCAACATGAATTTCGGCCTGCTAAAGGCCCATGGTATCTTCTGGGCCATAACATGCTAAGAGAATATTCAGCCTGTTAAAGGCCCGAAGGTACATGGGCCCAACTAAGCGTTGGGTCCACAGAAGGCCCAACTAAACATTGGGCCTAACGAAGGCCCATGTAAGTTGTGGGCCTGGCACACAGTGTCCATAAAGGGCCCAAATGGCGAGTCAGCTGAGGCCCAAGAAAGTTGCAGGCTGGCCCAATTTGTGGCCCGCTAAAATGCACCCATGTTATTGGCGAATGTGTCAGCCTGGTCGCCTACATCAGATTTTCGCCATTTTTTCAGATAGTGAATGATGGCATATACGGTAACTACTAGGAATTAAGAACAAACCTACTCTATACAATGAAGAAATTACGGCATAGTAACTTAGAATAAACCTACACTATACAATAAAGGATCTACGGTATATGACATCCATTGGGCATTGAAATTCGCCACCAGGGATCATAAAGCGCAACGAAAAAGCATATTACAAAAACTAGGCACCAGTGCAGCGTAACAAAATAATACTGAACTAAGACCACTTCCAACACAGTTCAAGAATGGTTAGCCTTGTGTGGGAGCTGCTGTGCAAGCAGCTGAGTGATAACCCACCAGTATAGGGGATCGCCATAGTTTTCGAGGGTAGAGTATTCAACCCAAATTTATTGATTTGACACAAGGGGAGCCAAAGAATATTCTCAAGTATTAGAAGTTGAGTTGTCCACTCAACCACACCTGGAAAACTTAATATCTCGAGCAAAGTATTTAGTAGCAAAGTAATATGGATGTAACGGTAACGGTGGCAAAAGTAACAGTATTGGTTTTGTAACAGTGGCAACGGAAAAGTAACTCAGCAAAGATTAATATGTGAAAAGCTCGTAGGCAATGGATCAGTGATGGATAATTATGTCGGATGCGATTCCTCATGCAACAGTTATAACATAGGGTGACACAGAACTAGCTCCAGTTCATCAATGTAATGTAGGCATGTATTCCGAATATAGTCATACGTGCTTATGGAAAAGAACTTGCATGACATCTTTTGTCCTACCCTCCTATGGCAGCGGGGTCCTATTGGAAACTAAGGTATATTAAGGACTCCTTTTAATAGAGTACCACAACAAAGAATTAACACTTAGTGAATACATCAACTCCTCAAACTATAGTCATCACCGGGAGTGGTCCCGATTATTGTCACTTCGGGGTTACCGGATCATAACACATAGTAGGTGACTATTGACTTGCAAAATAGGATCAGATCTAAAATATATTCATGGAAACATAATAGGTTCAGATCTAAAATCATGCAACTCGGGCCCTAGTGACATGCATTAAGCATAGCAAAGTCATAGCAACATCAATCTCAGAACATAGTGGACACTAGGGATCAAACCCTAACAAAACTAACTCAATTACATGATAAATCTCATCCAACCCATCACCGTCCAGCAAGCCTACGATGGAATTACTCATGCACGGCGGTGAGAATCATGAAATTTGTGATGGAGGAAGGTTGATGATGACGATGGCGACAGATTCCCCTCTCGAGAGCCCCGAATGGACTGCAGATCAGCCCTCCCGAGAGAGATTAGGGCTTGGCGGCAGCTCCGTATCGTAAAACGCGATGAATCCTTCGCTCTGATTTTTTTCTCCCCGAACGTGAATATATAAGTTGGGGTTGAGGTTGGTGGAGCATCAGGGGGCTCACTGTGACACCCCAATTTATTTTGACCTTGTTTTATTAATTAAAATTTTGCCAGGAAATTAAAACTTTTATTTTCTGGGCTCCCTTTTTATTTTTGAACCTTTTTCTCCCTTGTTATTATGGAGTTTTTCCCCAAAGTGAAAACTTTTCAAATATGTTTTGGACTTGTTTAACCTCTCAAGAAAAAAATTTCTTTTATTAGTAGAACTAATTACATAATTAAATTGCTTGATCTTTATTTTCTTGAAAAATGGTTTTCCAAGGTTATATGGCCATATTTGAACTACAACCATTTGATAAATTCATTCAAAAATCCCACAAAAATTTGGAGATGTCATGTGGTGTTTTTAAATCACTTTTGTGCAAAAATATATTTTTTCTCTTGAAATATTTTGAGCTCTGCATCAATTTTTCTTCTCTGGTCCAGAGTGCAATTTTGCACTACAACTCATTTAAATATTTCTTTCTAGCCTTCACCAAAATTATGGGATGTTGGTAGTAGCTTATGATTCAACTTTATGCAAAAACCCAGTGTTGTTATTTGAAAGTTTTGAGTGAATCAACCTCTCTTTCATTCTGGTCCAACTTGAGGATTTGTACTGCAACCACAGTTTTAGTTGCTCCTTTTTCCTTGATTCCTTTTTCTACTCTTAGTCCTCCCTACTAAACCCCAAAGTCCAGGAGCATGCACCCTTTGGATCATTTTTGGTTCATGAAATGATGCCATTAACCTTCTGTCCAGAATTGAAATTCTGCAAAACTTGCACTAGCAAGTTTCTCCTTTTGTCTAAATGACCTCACCACTCTCTCTTGCATCTAAAGAGACCCCACTCTGGATGTTTTGGCCACCCCAAGAGATGCCTAGGTGCATGTGGCATTCTGTCGAGCACCCGGTAGGCATGACCAGTTTTGACATGAGTCTGAGCTTTCACTGTGATCTTGCTTCCCTTGCCTAACTGCCTTGTCCAATAGACTCCTCGCTACTCATAACCTAGGTCTGCAAATTCCCAGCCTCACCCGAGACCTCTAACACGCCCTGGCATTTCGTCGAGCACGTCCCGTGCGTGCACTGGGCGCGCCTAGAGCGCGCCAACTGCAGCCGCGCGCCCGAGCCGACACGCTGGCCCACCTGGTTTTGGCCCGCTCTGCAGCGCCACGCCACGCGCTACCCTCCTCACAGCAACGCGCCAAGCCGCCCTGGCAGCCAACAGCGCCGCCACCAGGGCCCTCTTGGCGGCACGCCACGGCAGCCCGACCGCCTCTGCCATGGTCGGCGCCGCCAAAGCCATCCCGGCTCGCCAGCTGCCCTCGCTCGTCGGCTAGCTCTCATCGCCTCCACGTCGCCCTACAAACTACAGAGAGGCGGTTCGCCGGCATCCTCATCCACCGCCGCGGAACCGACCTTGTTGCACTATAAAGGGAGGTCCCCGAACTCCCCCGAGCACGCAGGCAACCTCAGGCCACCCTAATAGCACTCCCCTAGCTCGCATTCGACCCAGGGAGGCTTTTTCCCCGTCTCCGGCGACTCCAGCCGCCGCCACGGTCGCGGCCATTCCGGCGCAACCAGGGCCTCCCCCTCTCCACTCTCTCCACCAGGAACACCCTCTCCCTCCCGTGAACCTTTTCCCCTACTCGATTTCGATCGGGAGCCACCACAACACCAAAACCACTTTATCACCGAAGCTTCCCTCCGCCGCGGAGCTCGCCGTCGGCGACTCCCTCCACCCCCGCCGACCCGTCGACCACCATGAGGACCGCCCCGATCTTGTGGTTCCATACCAACTCTCTGGAGCCCGCGGGGAACAGCCGTTAGCCGGCGTTGATCGCCGTCCCCCCGCCACCGTTCAGGCGAGGGAGGAAGAAGGAGGGGTGGACTGGTCAAACCTGACCAGTGGGCCCCTGGACCCACTGTCAGTGACCCTGCCGAGTCCACGTGGGTTAAGTGGAAGCGCATTTCCGGAATACGCTTTCGACGTGTACGTTTTTAATTGAAACGTTTTTCTTTTTCTGTTTATTAAGAAAAACAGATTTGACCAGAACTTTGACTATCTATAACTTTTTAAATATAACTCCAAATGAATTGATTCTTTTTCCTACATCTCTCAAATTCTATCTAGTTTATTTTAAGATTTATTTGAAAATTTTGCAAACAACTTTTTTGTACTGTTTTTGAAATATGTGTTCTTTGCAGATTTTTGAAAATAGGATTTTTGGGAGAGAAGGAAGCTTTCAAAAATTTTGGAGAGCAGCCCCCACCTCTCCACACCATGAAGGCAAGCATTCTGAACCCCGGAATAATATTTTTGGTGTGTTAGTTGACACGTTTATAACACCACCTTATTTCGGAGAACTTGTTATTTCATGTGACATGATCATTTTGCATGGATGCATATTAGTGATTTCCTTGCTGTTGGAAATGAATATACTTGTGATGGTAATCATCCTCATGTGCCTTGTATGCATGCCGGAAAGGAATCCGTGAAAGCCTCTGCCTTGGGTAGGAGTGAGCTTGTTGCCGGTCCCCGTCGGGACAGTTATGTCCGGTATGGCATAGTAAGGTATAATGGGTGGTGATTTCGTCGGTTGAAATATATTTGATATACATGTCATGCAGGGAACTCATAAGCCTCCTGAGTCGGCCATAGATCGAGTCTTGTTCCGGTAACCCTCATACTTGTTTCGTACTGCCACTGGTCCCTACCGTAGGTGGGGTATGGTTCAGTAAGTTGTTAACCCTTGTCTTGGAACACACCGTACAGAGAGGCCATGGTGGAAGATATCGGTTGTAGCCGGTAGGCATGCCACCTGGTATGGGGGCATGGGTGTATCCGGTTGGGACCGAGAGGGGGGCACCCCTTAGAGCGTGCAATAGAAATTTGATCCCATGCTACGCGAGGTTGTAGCCTCCCCACTTAGAGTTTTGCTTAACAGGTGTCATGGGTGATTCCAGACACGAGTGAAAGCTGGTGTGTGCAAGTCAGGTGTGTTTCAATTAAAAGACCGTAGACAGAATTAGTCCGATGGACTAAAGGAATCCGTTACTCGTGGGTAAAGAGTACACTCTCTGCAGAGATATTAAACCTATTCGAATAGCCGTGTCCATGGTTAAGGATTACAGTCTGGGATGGATCAAGTGTCGGTCTTAGTGTCGGTCTTCGGAGGAGAAACCACTAAACTCGAATATTGATGATGACATGTGATATATGATGGTTATGGTTGTTATCATTATGGACTAACCGTTTGCATTGTTTGAAATAATGAATATCCCTGAGACGGTACCACCTCCTGGATACTCACTATGATTATAAGCCCTTTATGTGGCGTCGCTCAGACGCCCGACTGTGGCATGTTCGTTATTTCATTTTCATATAAGCCCTTTATGTGGCGTTGCTCAGACGCCCGACTGTGGCATGTTCGTTATTTTATTTTTATATAAGCCCTTTATGTGGCGTCGATCAGACGCCCGACTGTGGCATGTTTGTTATTTCATTTTCTCATAAGCCCTTTATGTGGCGTCGCCCAGACGCCCGACTGTGGCATGCTTGTTATTTTATTTACTTTATAAGCCCCTTACGTGGTGTCGCTCAGACACCCGACTGAGGCATGCTCACTTTTACTATCCTTTCGAGACGTCACTTCAGACATCCGATCGGTGCATTTTATTTCTATTCTATCATTGCATATTCCGGTTGCATATAAATAACCTGCTTGCATGCATCAAGATTTTATTTATGATTGACGATGTGATCACAGAATATCTCAGTGCATGTTGATCAATTATATTATACCTGTGTTCTTAATGTTTGCGAGTACATTCAAAGTACACACTGGCTTGTCCCTGGCTATTGTCTTGGCCAGATTGCTTGCTTGGAGAGGAGCGTGGCGATGGCAGCCTCGGAACCTAAGCAACGGTGATAGCAGCCTCACGAAGATAGGAGTTAACCTAGTCAGCTGTTCCTGTGGGAAATGGAGTCCCATAGACCGTGGTGATCCACAAACCGCTTCCTCCCTCAACCACTAGAACCATTTGATATACTCATAGGCCACAATGGTCTTGTACTACATATTTTTGTACTCTTGCTTGGAATTTCTGTATCAAGTTGGTGCCTTATCAGCTAACAGTAATCCTGGGGCTGGAGAGCACAAGGGCCATTTTCTGGAAATTATACCCCGGAAAACCAGTCGCGACAAACTTGGTATCAGAGCCAGGCACTACTAGGAAAAGGGCTATATATGGAATTGACACTAATGGCGTACCAGACATGTGGTGCGCCATTACTATATACTAATGGCGCACCATGTGTTGGTACGCCATTAGTGTCCAAATACTAATGGCGCACCACATCCACGGTGCGCCATTAGTAAAAAAAATTTTTTTTGAAATTTTTTAATTTTTTTTCAAAACTACTAATGGCGCACCGTGGCATGGTGCGCCATTACTAGTTGAACTAGTAATGGCGCACCATGCCACCGTGCGCCATTAGTACCTTGGCCACCACTTCCACCGAATGCACCCCCCTTGGATCGCCTTTTCAGTTTTAAAAAAATAAAAGAAAATGATGAAAATGTCAAAAAAATAAAAGAAAATAAGTTTCCCATGTGATATGTGGTCTAGTTGTTGGGAAAATTTGCAAATATGAATTTCGACTTCATTTGCAAAATCTCTCGAGAATTTGTAAAAATGGGCATAACTTTTGCATACTAACTCAGATGAAAAAGTTTTTTATATGAAAAATCATCTACTCAAAAAGTTACATCCAAATTTAACTGGGGGAACCCGTTAAACATTTTCAAAATCCTCAAAAACCTAACAGAAAAAAAGATACGGGGCTTTTAAGATCTGGAGGTAAAAAAATTCAAAACAATTCAAATTTACTAATGGCGCACCAGCCCATGGTGCGCCATTAGTATCTTCCCGCCTTCAAAATTCAAAATAAGTCAACAAAATAAAAAAAAGTTACTAATGGCGCACCTACCCATGGTGCGCCATTAGTATCTTCCCGCCTTCAAAATTCAAAATAAGTCAAAAAAATAAAAAAAGAGTTACTAATGGCGCACCTGCCCACGGTGCGCCATTAGTATCTTCCCGCCTTCAAAATTCAAAATAAATAAATAAATAAATAATAGTAATGGCGCACCTGGCCACGGTGCCCCATTACTATGTCGTATACATGGATGGGCGCACATCCTCCACTCCACCTCTCCTCCATTCCATCTCCTCCTCTCCTCTCCTCCACTCCATCTCCTCCTCTCCTCCACTCCATCTCCTCCTCTCCTCCACTGCATCTCCTCCTCTCCGGCGACCTCCTCCTCCTCTCCGGCGACCTCCTTCTCCTCTCCGGCGACCTCCTCCTCCTCCTCTCCGGCGACCTCATCCTCCTCCTCTCGGGCGACCTCCTCCTCTCCGGGAACCTCCTCCTCCCTCCTCTCCTCCCCTCCCCTCACGGTTTCTCCTCCCTCCTCTCCGGTGAGCTCCTCCTCCCTCCCCTCCTCCCATTCCCTCATGGTTTCTCCTTCCTCCTCTCCGATGCTTTGGTGAACTCCTCTCCGGCGACCTCCTCCTCCTCTCCGGCGATGTAGGCGAGCGCCTCTCCGGTGACCTCCTCCTCCTCCTCCTCTCCGGCGAACTCCTCTCCGGCAAAAGAACATGGCAAAAGAACGTACAAGATCCAAAAACAGGAACAAAATTTGAAATAATATCGTGCCAAAAAACGAGCAAAAAAAACTAGCAAAAAATGGGCAAAAAAATCACGATCCAGATCCAAATTCAAAATTCAAAAATAGTAATGGCGCACGGTGGGGGTTAGACGGTGCGCCACTACTATTTTCCCGCCTTCAAAATTCAAAAATACTAATGGCGCACCGTGGCCTATACTAATGGCGCACCAGTGGCCTATACTAATGGCGCACCGTGGCCTATACTAATGGCGCACCAGTGGTGCGCAATTAGTAAAAATTACTAATGGCGTGCTAGTAATGGCGCACCAGTGATGCGCCATTAGTAGGCAAAACTGGTGCGCCATTAGTAGGCCTTTTCCTAGTAGTGAGGCTGACCATTGGCTAATCCTATCTTAGCCAGGTCAATAAACTTAGATAAACCAACCCACCAGACCTCAGCCAAACCCCAGTCAAGCTTCCCTTGCAAGATAGCCCCACCGTGGCCCGACACCTTTTGGCATTCGGTGCCCAACCTATCAACCCAACCGTCGCTCATGCACCAGTGACCGAATCCTGAATAGTCTTTTCGCAAGCGTGCGAAGGAAGACTCCATCCCCTTTTCAATAAAAGGGCACGCTAGCCTCAACCCACTCCAGCTAATCCCGACAGTGAGACCCGAAGAGAAGCCTCGGCATCCACAAGGCACGCCCGCTTGGATATGAACGAGGTAGACCAATTTACTCGATTAGTACCGAGCCTTAGTACGGCCACGCCCTGTATTTGTGTGTCGCCATGATTGAATGTTGTTTGCTTGAGCGCCTCGATTTTTTTTACCATGCTTGTGTACGTCGGTGAACGGTTGCATTTTACTTCGAGCATACCAAAAACCAACCCCGGCCACACAAAGTTTGTGCTATGAGTAAGCTTTTTGGTTCCAACTAACAGGGAAGATATTTTCGAAAAAACAACCCTTATCAAATCTCGAGGACGAGATTTTTCTTAAGGGGGGTAGTGTTGTGACACCCCAATTTATTTTGACCTTGTTTGATTAATTAAAATTTTGCCAGGAAATTAAAACTTTTATTTTCTGGGCTCCCTTTTTATTTTTGAACCTTTTTCTCCCTTGTTATTATGGAGTTTTTCCCCAAAGTGAAAACTTTTCAAATATATTTTGCACTTGTTTAACCTCTCAAGAAAAACTTTTCTTTTATTAGTAGAACTAATTACATAATTAAATTGCTTGATCTTTATTTTCTTGAAAAATGGTTTTCCAAGGTTATATGGCCATATTTGAACTACAAGCATTTGATAAATTCATTCAAAAATCCCACAAAAATTTGGAGATGTCATGTGATGTTTTGAAATCACTTTTGTGCAAAAATATATTTTTTCTCTTGAAATATTTTGAGCTCTGCATCAATTTTTCTTCTCTGGTCCAGAGTGCAATTTTGCACTACAACTCATTTAAATATTTCTTTCTAGCCTTCACCAAAATTATGGGTTGTTGGTAGTAGCTTATGATTCAACTTTATGCAAACACCCAGTGTTGTTATTTGAAAGTTTTGAGTGAATCAACCTCTCTTTCATTTTGGTCCAACTTGAGGATTTGTACTGCAACCACAGTTTTAGTTGCTCCTTTTTCCATGATTCCTTTTTCTACTCTTAGTCCTCCCTACTAAACCCCAAAGTACAGGAGCATGCACCCTTTGGATCATTTTTGGTTCATGAAATGATGCCATTAACCTTCTGTCTAGAATTGAAATTCTGCAAAACTTGCACTAGCAAGTTTCTGCTTTTGTCTAAATGACCTCACCACTCTCTCTTGCATCTAAAGAGACCCCACTCTGGAAGTTTTGGCCACCCCAAGAGATGCCTAGGTGCATGTGGCATTCTGTCGAGCACCCTATAGGCATGACCAGTTTTGACATGAGTCTGAGCTTTCACTGTGATCTTGCTTCCCTTGCCTAACTGCCTTGTCCAATAGACTCCTCGCTACTCATAACCTAGGTCTGCAAATTCCCAACCTCACCCGAGACCTCTAACACGCCCTGGCATTTCGTCGAGCACGTCCCGTGCGTGCACTGGGCGCGCCCAGAGCGCGCCAACTGCAGCCGCGTGCCCGAGCCGACACGCTGGCCCCCCTGGTTTTGGCCCGCTCTGCAGCGCCACGCCACGCGCTACCCTCCTCGCAGCAACGCGCCAAGCCGCCCTAGCAGCCAACAGCGCCGCCACCAGAGCCCTCTTGGCGGCACGCCATGGCCGCCCGACCGCCTCTGCCATGGTCGGCGCCGCCAAAGCAATCCCGGCTCGCCACCTGCCCCTGGGAGCCGCGCAAGCTTATCCCCTCGCTCGTCGGCTAGCTCTCGTCGCCTCCACATCGCCCTACAAACTACAGAGAGGCGGTTCACCGGCATCCTCATCCACCGCCGCGGAACCGACCTCGTTGCACTATAAAGGGAGGTCCCCGAACTCCCCCGAGCACGCAGGCAACCTCAGGCCACCCTAATAGCACTCCCCTAGCTCGCATTCGACCCAGGGAGGCTTTCTTCCCCGTCTCCGGCAACTCCAGCCGCCGCCACGGTCCCGGCCATTCTGGCGCAACCAGGGCCTCCCCCTCTCCACTCTCTCCACCAGGAACACCCTCTCCCTCCCGTGAACCTTTTCCCCTACTCGATTTCGATCGGGAGCCACCAGAACCCCAAAACCACTTTACCACCGAAGCTTCCCTCCGCCGCGGAGCTCGCTATCGGCGACTCCCTCCACCCCCACCAACCCGTCGACCACCGTGAGGACCGCCCCGGTCTTGCGGTTCCATACCGACTCTTTGGAGCCCGCGGGGAGCAGCCGTTCGCCGGCGTTGATCGCCGTCGCCCCGCCACCGTTTGGGCGAGGGAGGAAGAAGGAGGGGTGGACTGGTCAAACCTGACCAGTGGGCCCCTGGACCCACTGTCAGTGACCCCGCCCAGTCCACATGGGTTAAGTGGAAGCGCATTTCCGGAATACGCTTTCGACGTGTACGTTTTTAATTGAAACATTTTTCTTTTTCTGTTTATTAAAAAAAACAGATTCGACCAGAACTTTGACTATCTATAACTTTTTAAATATCACTCCAAATGAATTGATTCTTTTTCCTACAGCTCTCAAATTCTGTCTAGTTTATTTTAAGATTTATTTGAAAATTTTCCAAACAACTTTTTTGTACTGTTTTTGAAATATGTGTTCTTTGCATATTTTTGAAAATAGGATTTTTGGGAGAGAAGGAAGCTTTCAAAATTTTTGGAGAGAACCCCCCCACCTCTCCACACCATGAAGGCAAGCATTCTGAACCCCGGGATAATATTTTTGGTGTGTTAGTTGACACGTTTATAACACCACCTTATTTCGGAGAACATGTTATTTCATGTGACATGATCATTTTGCATGGATGCATATTAGTGATTTCCTTGCTGTTGGAAATGAATATACTTGTGATGGTAATCATCCTCATGTGCCTTGTATGCATGCCGGAAAGGAATCCGGGAAAGCCTCTGCCTTGGGTAGGAGTGAGCTTGTTGCCGGTCCCCGTCGGGACGGTTATGTCCGGTATGGCATAGTAAGGTATAATGGGTGGTGATTTCGTCGGTTGAAATATATTTGATATACATGTCATGCAGGGAACTCATAAGCCTCCTGAGTCGGCCATAAATCGAGTCTTGTTCCGGTAACCCCCATACTTGTTTCGTACTGCCACTGGTCCCTACCGTAGGTGGGGTATGGTTCAGTAAGTTATTAACCCTTGTCTTGGCACACACCGTATAGAGAGGCCATGGTGGAAGATATCGGTTGTAGCCAGTAGGCATGCCACCTGGTCTGGGGGCATGGGTGTATCCGGTTGGGACTGAGAGGGGGGCACCCCTTCGAGCGCGCGATAGAAATTTGATCCCATGCTACGCGAGGTTGTAGCCTCCCCACTTAGAGTTTTGCTTAACAGGTGTCATGGGTGATTCCAGACATGAGTGAAAGCTGGTGTGTGCAAGTCAGGTGTGTTTCAATTAAAAGACCGTAGACAGAATTAGTCCGATGGACTAAAGGAATCCGTTACTCGTGGGTAAAGAGTACACTCTCTGCAGAGATATTAAACCTATTCGAATAGCCGTGTCCATGGTTAAGGATTACAGTCTGGGATGGGTCAAGTGTCAGTCTTAGTGTCGGTCTTCGGAGGAGAAACCACTAAACTCGAATATTGATGATGACATGTGATATATGATGGTTATGGTTGTTATCATTATGGACTAACCATTTGCATTGTTTGAAATAATGAATATCCCTGGGACGGTACCACCTCCTGGATACTCACTATGATTATAAGCCCTTTATGTGGCGTCGCTCAGACGCCCGACTGTGGCATGTTCGTTATTTCATTTTCATATAAGCCCTTTATGTGGCGTCGCTCAGACGCCCGACTGTGGCATGTTCGTTATTTTATTTTTATATAAGCCCTTTATGTGGCGTCGCTCAGACGCCCGACTGTGGCATGTTTGTTATTTCATTTTCTCATAAGCCCTTCATGTGGCGTTGCCCAGACGCCCGACTGTGGCATGCTTGTTATTTTAGTTACTTTATAAGCCCCTTACGTGGTGTCGCTCAGACACCCGACTGAGGCATGCTCACTTTTACTATCCTTTCGAGACGTCGCTTCAGACATCCGATCGGTGCATTTTATTTCTATTCTGTCATTGCATATTCCGGTTGCATATAAATAACCTGCTTGCATGCATCAAGATTTTATTTATGACTGATGATGTGATCACAGAATATCTCAGTGCATGTTGATCAATTATATTATACATGTGTTCTTAATGTTTGCGAGTACATTCAAAGTACTCACTGGCTTGTCCCTGGCTATTGTCTTGGCCAGATTGCTTGCTTGGAGAGGAGCGTGGCGATGGCAGCCTCGGAACCTAAGCAACAGTGATAGCAGCCTCGCGAAGATAGGAGTTAACCTGGTCAGCTGTTCCTGTGGGAAATGGAGTCCCATAGACCGTGGTGCTCCACAAACCGCTTCCGCCCTCAACCACTAGAACCATTTGATATACTCATAGGCCACAATGGTCTTGTACTACATATTTTGTACTCTTGCTTGGAATTTCTGTATCAAGTTGGTGCCTCATCAGCTAACAGTAATCCTGGGGCTGGTGAGCACAAGGGCCATTTTCTGGAAATTATACCCCGGAAAACCGGTCGCGACACTCACGAGGCAGGGGCGCACCCTAGGGGGGTGGGTGCGCCCCCCACCCTCGTGGACAGGGTGTGGGCCCCCTGGTGTTGATTCTTTCACCAGTATTTTTTATGTATTCCAAAAATATTCTCTGTGAAGTTTCATGTCATTCCGAGAACTTTTATTTCTACACAAAAAAAACACCATGGCAATTCTGCGGAAAACAGAGTCAGTCCGGGTTAGTTCCATTCAAATCATGCAAGTTAGAGTACAAAACAAGGTCAAAAGTGTTGAGAAAAGTAGATACGATGGAGACGTATGAACTCCCCCAATCTTAAACCTTTGCTTGTCCTCAAGCAATTCAGTTGAAAAAGTGAAAGTGATAAAGAAAACTTTTAAAACTCTGTTTGACCTTGTTGTTGTAAATATATAAAGCCAACATTCAAGTTTTTAGCAATGATTATGAACTAACCATATTCACACTAACACTTAGGTCTTGATACGTCTCCAATGTATCTATAATTTTCGATTGTTTCATGCTAATATATTATCTGTTTTGGATGTTTAATGGACTTTAATATACCTTTCTATAATATTTTTGGGACTAACCTACTAACCAAAAGCCCAGTGCAAATTGTTGGTTTTTTTGTCTAATTCAGTGTTTCGTAGAAAAGGAATACCAAACGGAATCCAAACGGAATGAAACCTTCGGGGGAGTTATTTTTTGAACAAATGCAATCCATGGGACTTGGAGTGGACGTCAAGGAAGAAACAAGGCGGCCAGGAGGTAGGAGGGCGCGCCCAGGGGGTAGGCACGCCCCCCACCCTCGTGGGCCCCTTGTGGCTTCGCCGACCTACTTATTTCGCCTATATATACTCATATACCCTGAAAACATCCGAGGGAACCACGAAACCCTATTTCCACCGTCGCAACCTTATGTACCCGTGAGATCCCATCTTGGGGCCTTTTCTGGCGTTCTGCCGGAGGGGGAATCGATCACGGAGGGCTCATACATCAACACCATTGCCTCTCCGATGATTTTTGAGTAGTTTACCACAGACCTTCGGGTCCATAGTTATTAGCTAGATGGCTTCTTCTCTCTCTCTGGATCTCAATACAAAGTTCTCCTCGATTCTATTGGAGATCTATTTGATGTAATTCTTTTTGCGGTTTGTTTGTTGAGATCTGATGAATTGTGGGTTTATGATCAAGATTATCTATGAACAATATTTGATTCTTCTCTGAATTATTTTATGCATGATTTAATATCTTTGCAAGTATCTTCGAATTATCAGTTTGGTTTGGCCTACTAGATTGATCTTTCTTGCAATGGGAGGAGTGCTTAGCTTTGGGTTCAATCTTGCGGTGTCCTTTCCCAGTGACAGCAGGGGCAGCAAGGCATGTATTGTATTGTTGCCATCGAGGATAAAAAGATGGGGTTTATATCATATTGCTTGAGTTTATCCCTCTACATCATGTCATCTTGCCTAATGCGTTACTCTGTTCTTATGAACTTAATAGTCTAGATGCATGCTGGAAAGAGGTCTACATGTCGCGTATGTGATGCCTATATACATGATCATGCCTAGATATTCTCATAACTATGCGCTTTTCTGTCAATTGCTCGACAGTAATTTGTTCACCCACCATAGAATTTGCCATCTTGAGAGAAGCCACTAGTGAAACCTATGCCCCTGGGTCTATTTTCCATTATATTATTTTCCTATCAACAAGCTATTTCTCTCGTTGTTTATTTTTCAATCTTTATTTCCAATCTATACAATAAAAATACCAAAAATATTTATCTTATTATCTCTATCAGATCTCACTTTCGTAAGTGACCATGAAGGGGTTGACAACCCCTTTATCACATTGGTTGCGAGGTTCTTGTTTGTTCGTGCAGGTACTAGGGACTTCACTAGTAGAAAAAGGGGCTTTTGTCCGGTTGGTAAGGTCCTTTAGTCCCGGTTTTCGAACCGGGACTAAAGGGTCGGTACTAATGCCTCTCCCCTTTAATCCCGGTTCTTACCCGAACCGGGACTAAAGGGCGCGGCCACATGGAGCTCCACCTTTAGTCCCGGTTGGTAACACCAACCGGGACTAAAGTTACCAACCGGGACTAAAGGAAATTTTATGAAATTTTTTTGTGAATTTTTTTAATTTCTTTTATTTTCAAATTTCTGAATTATTTTAACCTCTAGTGTGTAATCACCACCCCTCATCACTGCTCAATTTATCCTCTAATCACCCCTCATCATTCCAAATCATCTAACTTCCCGAAGGGTCACCCATCCTCCCACTCCCCCAGCCTGAGCACACTTAACTTCCTGGTTCTATTCTCTCTCGTTTCCAAGATTGCACTTGTTGTTTTCCTGACAATAGTAAGATGTCAATCCTATTAACCTTCATGAATTTTGCTTGAGCATGAAGTGACACATTTCACTATTTGAGTTTGAAACTATTGTTTTTAAAAAACAATAATTATTTAGTAACACTAATATTTCTTGAATAATTACTTTGACCATTGTTTGACCATAGTTTGACCAGAGTTTGACCAGATTTGACCAAAATTCAAAATAACTGAAATAATTATTTAGTAACACTAATATTCTGGAATAATTAGTTTGACCATTGTTTGACCAGATTTGACTAGTAATTTTTTCGATTTTTTCCACTCTAGATCTTAAAAGCCCCATAACTTTTTTCTGTTAGTTTTTTGAGGATTTTGAAAATGTTAAACGGGGTTCCCTGTTAAATTCGGATGTAACTTTTCGAGTAGATGATTTTTCATATAAAAAACTTTTTAATCCGAGTTCGTATGCAAAAGTTATGCCCATTTTACAAATTCCAGAGAGATTTTGCAAATAAAGTCAAAACTCATATTTGTAAATTTTCCCAACAAGTAGACCACATATCACATGGGAAACTTATTTTATTTTATTTTTTTGACATTTCCATCATTTTCTTTTGTTTTTTCTAAAACTAAAAAGGTGGTCCACCTGGGGGGAGAGTTTGAAAATGGGACCTTTAGTACGGGTTCGTGCCATGAACCAGTACTAAAGGTCTAACCTTTAGTCCCGGTTGGTGCCACCAACTGGAACTAATGGGCATCGCACCCTTTAGTCCCGGTTCGTGGCACGAACCGGGACTAAAGGGCCCAGATGAACCGGGACTAATGCCTTAGCCGCACGAACCAGGATAAATGATCACATTAGTCCCGGTTCTTGACTGAACCACGACTAATGTGAAAACTGCCCTAGACCAAAGCCTTGTTTTCTACTAGTGCTTGCGTGTCACCTCCTACTGGATTGATACCTTGGTTCTCAAAAACTAAGGGAAAATACTTATGCTAGTTTGCTGCATCACCCTTTCCTCTTCAAGGGAAAACCAACACATGCTCAAGAGGTAGCAAGCAGGATTTGTGGCGCCGTTGCCGGGGAGGTTGCACCAACTCAAGTCAAGATTTGTTATCCCGTCAACAAGCCATTTCTGGCGCCATTGCCCGGGAGATCTACACACAAGTCAAGACATACCAAGTACCCATCACAAACTCTTATCCCTCGCATTACATTATTTGCCATTTGCCTCTCGTTTTCCTCTCCCCCACTTCACCTTTGCCATTTTATTTGCCCCTCTTCCATTCGATCTTTTGTTTGCTTGTGTTACCATGTAACTTCTTTTTGCTTGCATCTTCGCTTGCTAAAAGTTTATGGATCCTCAGCCACTTGCTAATCTCTTTAAGAGATCCAATTATGATGAACCTATTGCTAGTGAGCTCAGTGCACTAGATTATCTTTATGAGGTTTTTCTTGAAATTTGTGAATCTAAAAAGTGTGATGAATTAATTTATGAAGCGATTCACGATAGATATTTGCATGATTGCAATGATTTTATTATAAATTCTATTGATGTAAATTATGTTAATAATATGCAAAACCCTAAGCTTGGGGATGCTAGTTTTGCTCTGTCCTCTACTTGTTGCAATGATAATGATTGGGGTGATTCTTCTGATGATCTTGAAAATTTATTTGAGCCCCATGTTGAATATAAGATTGATAATAATGTTGGCAATATTGTAAGTGAGTTTGGAAGAATGTCAACTTTAGATCCCACGTATTTGGAGAGGTCATGACTTTAGTTAATGTTAATCCCACTATTTTGGAAGAGTAACAACTTTGCATGCATGTGGATCGTGTTGAAAATATTTTATGTGACAGCTATTTTGTTGAATTTTCTTATGATCCCACATGTAATTATTATGAGAGAGGAAAATATGATTATAGAAATTTTCATGTTACTAAATTACCCCTCGTTATGTTGAGATTGCAATTGTTTCTTTCCACTTGCTTGCTATGATAATTTGTTTGCCTATAAGATGCCTATGCATAGGAAGTACATTAGACTTAGATGTTTTTGTCACGTGTTTCATGATGCTCTCTTTGGGCTTCAATTCTTGTCTTTCACGTGATCATCTTTGAAATTATCAATGCCTAGCTTGGGGCGTTAAACGATAGCGCTTGTTGGGAGGCAACCCAATTTTATTTTTGTTCCTTGCTTTTTGTTCCTGTTTAGTAATAAATAATTCATCTAGATCATATTTAGATGTGGTTTTATGTTTTTAATTATTATTTTTGCCAAGTAGAACCTTTGGGAAGACTTGGGGGATGTCTTTGTGATCTTGTTGTAAAAAACAGAAACTTTAGCGCTCACGAGATTAACTACCATTTTTTTACTAGAGAGTGAGATTAGGTTGATTCTTTTTGAAGATTATTAATAGACAAATTCCTCACGTCCACCAATTTATTTCAGAATTTTTGGGGTTATAGAAGTATTCGAAACCTACAGATTACTACAGACTATTCTGTTTTTGACAGATCCTGTTTTTCGTGTGTTGTTTGCTTATTTTGATGAATCTATGGCTAGTATCGGGGGGTATGAGCCGTAGAGAAGTTGGAATACAGTAGGTTTAACACAAATATAAATAAAGAATGAGTTCATTATAGTACCTTGAAGTGGTGGTTTGTTTTCTTATACTAACGGAGCTCATGAGATTTTCTGTTGAGTTTTGTGTTGTGAAGTTTTCAAGTTTTGGCTAAGATTTGATGGATTTTGGAATAAGGAGTGGCAAGAGCCTAATCTTGGGGATTCCCAAGGCACCCCAAGGTAAAATTCAAGGACAACCAAAAGCCTAAGCTTGGGTATGCCCCGGAAGGCATCCCCTCTTTCGTCTTTGTCCATCGGTAACTTTACTTGATGCTATATTTTTATTCACCACATGATACGTCTTTTGCTTGGAGCGTATTGTATGATTTGAGACTTTGCTTTTTAGTTTCCCACAATCATACTTTCTGTACACACCTTTTGGATAGACACACATAAATTGGAATTTATTAGAATACTCTATGTGCTTCACTTATATCTTTTGAGCTAGATAATATTGCTCTAGTGCTTCACTTATATCTTTAAGAGCACGATGGTGGTTTTATTTTATACAAATTATTGATCTCTCATGGTTCACTTATATTATTTTGAGAGTCTTTTATAACAGCATGGTAATTTGCTTTGGCTATAAAATTAGTCCTAATATGATAGGCATCCAAGATGGGTATAATAAAAACTTTCATAAAAAGTGCATTGAATACAATGAGAAGTTTGCTACTTGATGATTGTTTTGAGATATGAAGATGGTGATATTAGAGTCATGCTAGTTGAGTAGTTGTGAATTTGAGAAATACTTGTTCTAAAGTTTTTGCTTCTCGTAGCATGCACGTATGGTGAACCGTTATGTGATGAAGTCAGAGCATGATTTATTTATTGATTGTCTTCCTTATGAGTGGTGGTCGGGGACGAACGATGGTCTTTTCCTACCAATCTATCCCCCTAGGATCATGTGCGTAGTACTTTGTTTTGTTAACTAATAGATTTTTGCAATAAGTATGTGAGTTCTTTATGACTAATGTTGAGTCCATGGATTATACACACTCTCACCCTTCCACCATTGCTAGCCTCCCCAGTACCGCACAACTTTCGCCGGTACCATAAACCCGCAATATACCTTCCTCAAAACAGCCACCATACCTACCTATTATGGCATTTCCATAGCCATTCCGAGATATATTGCCATGCAACTTACCACCATTCCGTTTGTTATGACACGTTACATCATTGTCATATTGCTTTGCATGATCATGTAGTTGACATCGTATTTGTGGCAAAGCCACCTTTATAATTCTTTCATACATGTCACTCTTAATTCATTGCATATCCCGGTACACCGCCGGAGGCATTCACATAGAGTCATATTTTGTTCTAGTATCGAGTAGTAATTTTTGAGTTCTAAGGAAATAAAAGTGTGATGATCATCATTATTAGAGCATTGTCCCAAGTGAGGAAAGGATGATGGAGACTATGATTCCCCCACAAGTCGGGATGTGACTACGGACGAAAAGAAAAAAAGAGAAAAGAAAAAAAGGCCATAAAAAGAGAGGAAAGGGCCCAAATAAAAAAATGAGAGAAAAAGAGAGAAGGGACAATCTTAATATCCTTTTACCACACTTGTGCTTCAAAGTAGCACCATGATCTCCATGATAGAGAGTCTCCTATGTTGTCACTTTCATATACTAGTGGGAATTTTACATTATAGAACTTGGCTTGTATATTCCAATGATGGGCTTCCTCAAAATGCCCTAGGTCTTCGTGAGCAAGCGAGTTGGATGCACACCCACTAGGTTTCTTTTGTTGAGCTTTCATACACTTATAGCTCTAGTGCATCCATTGCACGACAATCCCTACTCACTCACATTGATATCTATTGATGGGTATCTCCATAGCCCGTTGATATGCCTAGTTGATGTGAGACTGTCTTCTCCTTTTTTTGTCTTCTCCACAACCACCATTCTATTCCACATATAGTGCTATGTCCATAGCTCATGTTCATATATTGCGTGAAGATTGAAAATTTTTGAGAACATCAAAAAGTATGAAACAATTGCTTGGCTTGTCATCGGGGTTGTGCATGATTAAATACTTTGTGTGATGAAGATAGAGCATAGCCAGACTATATGATTTTGTAGGGATAACTTTCTTTGGCCATGTTATTTTGAGAAGACATGATTGCTTTGTTAGTATGCTGGAAGTATTATTATTTTTATGTCAACATTAAACTTTTTTCTTGAATCTTTCGGATCTGAACATTCATGCCACAATAAAGAAAATTACATTGAGAATTATGCTAGGTAGCATTCCACATCAAAAATTCTGTTTTTATTATTTACCTACTCGAGGACGAGCAGGAATTAAGCTTGGGGATGCTTGATACGTGCCCAACATATCTATAATTTTTGATTGTTCCATGCTATTATATTATCTGTTTTGGATGTTTAATGGGCTTTCATATACCTTTCTATATTATTTTTGGGACTAACCTACTAACCAAGGGCCTAGTGCAAATTGCTGTTTTTTTGCCTATTTTAGTGTTTCACAAAAAAGGAATATCAAACGGAATGAAACCTTCGGGAGAGTTATTTTTTGAACAAACGCAATCCAGGAGACTTGGAGTGGATGTCAAGGAAGAAACGAGGCAGCCACGAGGTAGGAGGGCGCACCCAGGGGGGTAGGCGTGCCCCCCACCCTCATGGGCCCCTCGTGGCTCCGCCAACCTACTTCTTTCGCCTATGTATACTCACACACCCCAAAAAAATCCGAGGGCACCACGAAACCCTATTTCCACCGCCACAACCTTTTATACCCGTGAGATCCCATCTTGGGGATTTTTCCGGCGCTCCGTCGGAGGTGGAATCGATCATGGAGGGCTTCTACATCAACACCATAGCCTCTCCAATGATGTGTGACTAGTTTACCATAGACCTTCGGGTCCATAGTTATTAGCTACATGGCTTCTTCTCTCTCTTTGGATCTCAATACAAAGTTCTCCTCGATTCTCTTGGAGACCTATTCGATGTAATTCTTTTTGCGGTGTGTTTGTCGAGATCCAGTGAATTGTGGGTTTATGATCAAGATTATCTATGAACAATATTTGATTCTTCTCTGAATTCTTTTATTCATGATTTAATATCTTTGCAAGTCTCTTCGAATTATCAGTTTGGTTTGGCCTACTAGATTGATCGTTCTTGCAATGGGAGAAGTGCTTAGCTTTGGGTTCAATCTTGCAGTGTCCTTTCCCAGTGATAGCAGGGGCAACAAGGCACGTATTGTATTGTTTCCATCAAGGATAAAAAGATGGGGTTGATGTCGGATCACGGGTTCTAGCAAAACCCTTAAGGTTCGAACAATGGGGTGCGCGTGAAGATTTCCCCCTACCGATCCACATCCTAGCTCAGCTGAGATCTTACGAACTAACTCAACAAACTCGCAACACAAAGGACATAAGATTTATACGGGTCGGGCCACCGTTGTGGTGTAATACCCTACTCTAGTGTGGTGGTGGTGGATTGCCTCTGGGGCTGATGATGAAAAGTATAAGGGGAAGAGCAGCCTCCCGAGGTTGAGGTGTTCTTGTGCTTGGTGAACTTGTGTGTGTGAGGATCTGATTACCTCCCTCCTAGCTATGGTGGTGGCTAGTCCTATTTATAGTGGCCCTGGTCATCTTCCCAAATATTGAGCGGGAAGGGAGCCAACAACTGCCAATTTGAAAGGGGACAGCTTGTATAGCTTATCCTGACAAAAGTGGTCTTCGCCTGCAAAAGGCTTTGGTGGTGACGCCGTCTTGGGCTCCATGGTGACCTCCGTCTTGCCGTCCTACTGGTCTTGGTCTCGTTGCACCAATATGGAAACCTTTGCTTGATGCCTCGGTACTCCGCGCCTATGCTTGCCCCCTTAGCACCAAAGAGGAAATAAGTACGCTGCGCGCGCTGGTGCCCGCCTTCCGCCTGCCTGGTCTCGATCGTCATGGCTCACGTCACCAGAACCTCGCAAGGTTTGCCCTCCCTTGATCTCTCCGCCCCTCACGAGCCTGCCTGCGAGCACGCTCTTGAGGAGGTCTTGCGTCATCCGCCTGACGAAGGTGTTGAATGTCTTGTTGATCAAGATGGGCCGTACATGCCTACTAGCAAAGCCACGCCGTGGGCCGCAGGCAGGCAAGTTTGGGGACCCCCGTTCCCAAAACGCCGACAGTAGCCCTCGGGCCCAAGGCTGGCTCGGGCTTGGCTTCGAGGCGAAGCCAAATGTTAATGTCGGTGTTCACGGAACGGGGGTCCCCAGACTTGCCTGCCTGCGGCCCATGGCGTGGCTGGGCTGGTAGGTCTGTACGTCCCATCTTCATCGACAAGGCATTCAAGACCCTAGCGAGGGGCCAAGCCTCGCGAGGCAGACGACGCAAGACCTCCTTAGGAGCGGCCTCGCCAGGAAGGCTCACGAGGGGCGGAGAAATCAAGACAAGGAAAACCTCATGAGGTCCTCGTGACGTGAGCCATGACGATCGAGTTCAGGCAGGCGCCAGGCGGGCGCCAGCGCGCGCAGCGTCCTTGTTTCCTCTTTGGTGCTTAGGGAGCAAGCATAGGCGCGGAGTACCGAGGCATCAAGCAAAGGTTCCCATATTGGTGCAGTGAGAGCAAGACTAGAAGGACGGCAAGATGGAGGTCACCATGGAGCCCCGGACGGTGTCATCACCAGAACCTTTGACAGGAGAAGACCACCTTTTGTCAGGATAGCTTGTACTAGCTGTCCCCTTTCGAATTTGCCGTTCTTGGCTCCCTTCCCGCTCAATATTTGGGGAGAGGACCAGGGCCTATATAAGTAGAAATAGCCACCACTATAGAGGGGAGGGTATTCAGACCTAGAGGATCAGATCAAGAGGAATCTCATGCACACAAGTTCACCAAGCACAAGAACACGTCAACCTCGGGAGGTTGTTCTTCCCCTTGTACTGTTCATCATCAGCCCAAGAGGTAATCCACCACCACCACACTGGAGAAGGGTATTACACCACAATGGTGGCCCGAACCAGTATAAATCTTGTATCTTTCTGTGTTGTGAGCTGGCCGAGTTCGTCCGCAAGATCTTAGAGAGCTAGGGCGTTGATTGATAGGAGGAAAACCTTCACGCGCACCCTAGTGTTCGAACCTTAAGGGTTTGCCGGAACCCGTGATTCGACATTTGGCATGCCAGGTAGGGGTACGCCGAAGCTTCCTTCCATCGCCCCGCACCCCGTTGCTTCGTCATCTCAATGGCAGACGTGCGCCGCGCTCGTGCCGAGCGCCAGGCTGCCCTCGCCTTCCACATCGCTCAGACGGCTCCCGTCGGTGGGCCGCCTCGCCGTTCCCCGTCGCTTGCCGCCAACGCCGCGACCGGCTCGGTGGGGAACGAGCAGCAAGCATCCTCGCTGCACCCCTCGGCCGGTTCTTCTTCCCATGCACGTCGCCCTCATATGGACACGCGGGCCGCGCTCCTCATGGCGCACGAGCTCCTGCACTACCGCCCGGTCGAAGACCTCTACGAGGACTGGCTCGACCGCATCGCCTAGCTTGTCCGCGCCGCAGGGGGCTCACCTGCGCCGTCCCTCTCTCCGCCTCGCCCTCCGCCAGCTACTGGCAACGTAGCTCACGGAGCGCCTCCACCACCTCAGCCCCAAGACGGCGCCCTCACGCCAAGATGGGCGGCTCCGCAACGCGACCTGCCGCGTCCCACGCCCGTGCATGAAGAAAGAAGCTGTCAAGAAGTCCCTCGACCATAAGAAAACGCTCCGCCGCTCCTCGCGCCACCGCGCTGGGACCGTCTGCTACGGCAAGACCGCGCGCCACCTGTAGCGGCATGGAGCAGACCCCATCAAGACCAAGCTCCACCCCCAAGGCGGGTCCCGGTGATCACAGCTGGCTGCCATGCCTTCACCCCAGAGCTGCATAGCATCGCTTGGCCGGGCAAGTTCAAGCCGGATCTGCCTCCTCGCTACGACGGCACCCCCGACCCCGAGGAGTTCCTGCAGCTCTACGAGCCGACCATTGAAGCGGCCAACGGCGACGAGAAATTCATGGCGAACTGGTTTCCCATGGCTCTCAAGGAGGGGGCCCGCTCCTGGCTCCTGAACCTGCCACCGGGCTCGATCTCCTCCTGGGACGAAATGTGCAACCACTTCATCGCAACCTTCTAGGGCACTCGCGACACCCCCCGGTCGCAGGCGATCTATGCCGCATCAAGCAACAACCAGGAGAGACCCTTCAAAAGTACATTCAGTGCTTCAATAGCGCACGGATCAAGATCCCCAAGGTGACCGACAAGGCCATCATCTCATCGTTCTCTGATGGCGTCCGCAACATCAAGATGAAGGAGGAGCTCAACATCCATGAAGAGTTGTGCACGACCCTGGAGCTGTTGAACATCGCGACTAAGTGCGCTAGAGCTGAGGAGGAGCGCCTCTTCCTCCCTGAGCTCCCTGCTGCAGACCGAGAGGATAAGAAGACCAAGGCCAAGGACGTGAAGCGCAAGGGAGCGGCTATGCTCGCAGTAGAACCAGACACCAAGCATGGAAGGGACCAGCCAGAGTCATCCGAGGGCAGCCGCCCGTTCTACGCCTCCCACAACCTGAACACCCACAACACCAGCGACTGTCAAGAGCTCAGAGCCATTCACGAAGGATGCTTCGGTCGGCACCCCGAGCGCGGCGACCGGGGCTATAGCCAAGGAGGATGACCTGGTGGTGGACACTAAGACGACCGTGGCCCGCGCCAGGAGTGGCACGACCGGCCTCGTGAGGACCGCTGAAAGGATCAGCCTCGCGAAGGCGCCTCGAGGGATCAGCCTCGTGAGGATCGTCCTCAAGGCAACGCTAGGCTCCCTCCGCTGCCGCCACCGCCAAGAAGGAATGACGAACACCATCAGGACGAGGGGGCTGAGGGCTTCCATGAACCGTGTGTTATCGCCTGCATCTTGGGCGGAGCCCAGGCCCCAGCCTCACAGCGTATCTTCAAGCAGTTTTCTCGTGAAGTGAATGCAGTCCTCCCCAAGCTCGAAGCCACACGCCCACTCAGATGGTCCCGGTGCCCCATCATGTTCAGCTCGGCAGATTAGCTCAAGTGCGCAGCAACCGCCGGCGCCCTCCTGATGCTTTGTTGCCCATTCATCTGCAACATGCAAGTTACCAAGACCCTCATCGACGGCGGCGCAGGGCTCAATGTCCTGTCCGTCGACACGTTCGACAGCCTCCAAGTGCCATATGACCAGCTTCAGCCTACCAAGCCTTTCTTAGGAGTGACCGACGGTTCCACCACACCGATAGGGCAGGTCCGCCTCCCTATCACCTTCAGGGAACGCAAGAACTACCGCACCGAGCTCATTGACTTCGACATCGCGCACATACATCTGCCGTACAATGCCATCCTCGGGTATCCAGCCCTGGCCAAGTTCATGGCGGTGACCCATCATGGCTACAATGTCCTCAAGATGCCGGGAAGCGGCGAGATCATCACGGTCCCATGTGAAGAAAGAGACACGGTGTGCTCCCTCGAGTGTGTGCCTTCCAAGCTGCAGCAATCGACGACCCCGACGGCAAGGTCGAGGGTCCTCCTGAGGCCATCCCCAAGAAGAAGTAGCAGCTGCGCCGTGCAGGACCTCGGAAGAGTGGCGCCTCAGCCGGAGCCTCGTCAGGATCAGCGCCCGCTCCAGGGGCGTCCCCTCCATCGCATAGGAAGGCGCGACCGACGCCCTCCTCTGGCAGGGCCCGGGGCTTTCTCTTGGAAGGCCTCAGACCTTGACCACATCACGAGGGAGGTGCTTGGGTACCACTTGGAGACGTTCTTCACGGCATGTTTCCCTCAGGAGGGCACAGGGCAAAGATTGCCCATCGTTCAGGAGTTCATCACCAAGACCACCCAGGAATTGCAAGACGCAAGGGCCATGCGCGACAACCGCTGATCAGGAGGCGCAGCTTCACATCCAGGTGAGGATGTCGGGTTGCGCGTCAGCATCGATGTTCCAGGGCTCAACTAGGCCGCTTCTCAGGAGATTTTCTGGCCTTCGCGCGTGGGACGCTGCAACTAGGCCGCACAGCTACGTTCTCATGCCCTTTGGCCTACCGAGCGTGTCGTCCGCCTACCAGCGCAACTTGCAGCGCATCCTAGCGGCTCAGGAGGCTAGGAACCACACCTTCCTGGTGGAGATGGAGACTGAGGGAGTCCTGGATTAGGGGGTGTCCAGACAGCTGAACTATATCTTCAGCCGGACTGTTGGATTATGAAGATACAAGATTGAAGACTCCGTCCCATGTACGGAAGGGACTTTCCTTGGCGTGGAAGGCAAGCTTGGCGATACAGATATGAAGATCTCCTACCATTGTAACCGACTTTGTGTAACCCTAACCCTCTCGGGTGTCTATGTAAATCGGAGGGTTTTAGTCTATAGGACAACGTACACATGAACAATCATACCATACGCTAGCTTCTAGGGTTTAGCCTCCTCGATCTCGTGGTAGATCTACTCTTGTACTACCCATATCATCAATATTAATCAAGCAATATGTAGGGTTTTACCTCCATCGAGAGGGCGCGAACCTGGGTAAAACTTCGTGTCCCTTGCCTCCTGTTACCATCTGGCCTAGACGCACAGTTCGGGACCCCCTACCCAAGATCCGCTGGTTTTGACACCGACATTGGTGCTTTCATTGGGACTTCCTCTGTGTCGTCGCCATCAGGAAGGATGCCTCGCCCTGTCTTTAAAGACGACACTATTGCTAAGGGAGCTTTGGCTGTCGCCCAAACCCTCCGGCTAGGTGGTTTTCGTATGACCGCCTGTTCGGCTTCTGCGCCGATGATGACCTCTCGAGCCGTCGAAAACAATATTCATGTCAGCTCGGAACTCGCCGAGCAGTTAGATCCAATGGAGCTCTCGTCCATAAACGAGCTCTTGGATCGCTTCGCCGCCCTGGGAGTCGCCATGGATTACGACCAGATTGGGCCTAAACCCGATCTGAGAGAGATTAATTCTCCCCAAGTCAACCATCACGTTGCCGTGGTAGAGGGACAGTGCGGCGACCCTTCATCTGTCTTAAGGACTCGCTACATCCGGATTCTAGATCCCTCCAAGACGGATACTCGCGGAGGGGAGGATATCACTCAAGACCTGAATTTAGAGCCAAGCGACGGGCTGGATCCATTGGACAACATCCAGGAATCCAAATTTTCAAGTTTGGAAATTCCTCGGCCTCTGAGCCTTAGATGGGGTGAGGCTTCGGATTTAATCCCACCCACCCCAACTTAAGCGATCTATCCAAAATCAGGCAAGAACCCGATGAAACAGTACATCATTACTGGGCCAGATTCCTCCTGGTTAAGAACAGGTTAAGGGACTGCCACGAGGAAGACGCATTCTCAATCTTCTGCAATAATTGCACGGACAAGGGAATACTCAACGCCATAAGTCACCATGATATTACATGCTTCGCTGACTTGGCGTCCATTGTACGAAAGTACTGTGCGATGGAAAGCACCTGGAAAACCAAAATAAAATTTTGGGACAATCCGGCCCTGAATACAAACCTAGTCCGAAATAAAAGGGTGCATCATCACCAGCCACCCGGCTCAAGCATTAAAAAGCAAAAACCCTCTAAAGGGCATGGAACCGTACTGGAAGGATGGCTTAATGGACCCTGTAAAATTCACAGTACAGAGGACGCCACACCAACTTACAACCTCAGAGCATGTTGGATACTCCGGCAAGTGGCCAAAATTGGCGAAAATCTCCTAATTCCAGAGGCCACTGAAAGCCACCCCAGAGACACCAATACGGTATTAACAGTCTTCGAGACTTTCACATCAAATAATATGCGAATAAGGACACTCCGCAGCCTTGCCGAAGTCTACCAAGTAGAAACAATAAACCCATGGAGTGACATGGCTATTACCTTTAACGCGAGTGATGAACCTAAATCCCGAACAGCCTGAGCACCAGCCCCATTGGTCCTCCGTCCAATAGTGGACGGCTTTCGTCTTACCAAGGTACTCATGGACGGCGGCAGCGGATTGAACGTCATTTATGAGGAGACCCTTCAAAAAATGGAAATAGACTAGAACCGCATTGAGCGAAGCAGCACAACCTTTAGAGGAATAATCCCCAGTCGGGAAGCGCGCTGCACAGGAAAAATCACACTAGATGTGGTGTTCGGCACGCCAGATAATTACAGGTCCGAAGAGGTCACGTTCCAGGTGGCTCCGTTCAGCAGCGGTTATCACGCTCTGCTAGGGCGGGAAGCATTTACAATCTTCCAAGCAATACCCCATTACGGGTACATGAAGCTCAAGATGCCCGGGCCTAACGGGATCATCACTCTCGCTAGTGATCCGGCCATAGCACTCCGCACCGAAAACAAGACAGCCGCACTGGCCCTCGAGGCACTATCCGAAGCCCTAGCGGCTGAGGAGCTAACTGCGCTGCCCTCTACGGTGAATAGGGACGATGTGGTACTCGACAAAAGATCCAAGTCCACCTCCTTTAAACCGGCGGACAAATTAGTCAAATTCCAAGTCCATCCAACGGACCCCAATAAAACAGCTTCCATCGGGGAACAGTTAAACCCTGATGTCGACGCCGCATTGCGAGAGTTCCTACGAGAGAACTGGGATATTTTCGCCTGGCACCCTTCAGACATGCCAGGAATCCCACGCAGGCTGGCCGAGGACAACTTAAATATCCAAGCAGGATTCAAACCTGTCAAACAGACTCTTCGGCGTTTTCCGAACCTAAGAGACATGCCATGGGAGAGGAGCTAGCAAAGCTATTGGAGGCTGGATTCATCAGAGATATAAAACATCCGGACTGGCTAGCAAACCTGGGGATGGTACCAAAGAAGGACAAATCCTGGCGCCTGTGTGTTGATTTTAAAGACCTTAACAAGGCTTGCCCAAAGGATCCCTTCCCCCTCCCCGCATCAATCAAATTATCGACGCTACCGTAGGACACGATTCGTTGTGTTTCCTCGATGCATATTCTGGCTACCATCAAATCAAGATGGCAGAACCAGACCAATCCGCAACGGCATTTATCACACCATACGGGCCATTCTGCTTCAACACAATGCCCTTCGGGCTCAAAAACGCCGGCGCACCATATCAGCACATGATTCAGACATGTCTGGCAAGCCAGATCGGCAAAACAGTGGAGGCATATGTAGATGATGTGGTCGTCAAAACAAGACATGTTGAATCTCTAGTAGACGACTTGAGGCTCACATTCGATAACCTCCGAACATACGACATCAAGCTCAACCCGGAAAAATGTGTTTTCGGCGTTCCAGCCGAAAAGCTCTTGGGCTTCATAGTATCCGGTAGAGGAATTGAAGCAAATCCGGCCAAGATCCGAGCTCTGTCGCAACTGGATATCCCAAAGGACCTAAAACAAATACAAAAGTTAACCAGATGCGTGGCCGCTCTAAGCCGCTTTATCTCCCGCTTGGGAGAAAAGGCCCTACCCCTTTACCTCCTCCTTCGGCGCACCGAACACTTCAATTGGACGGATGCAGCCACAGCCGGATTCAACGAAATAAAAGCCATACTGGCAACAAACCCAGTCCTGGCCACACCCAACATTGGCGAACCAATGCTATTATACATTGCAGCAACACATCAGGTTGTAAGCGCAGTGCTCGTCGTCGAACGAGAAGCAGACGGACACAAATTCCCCCTTCAAAAGCCGGTCTATTACGTGTCCACTGTCCTCACTCCCTGCAAATCACGGTACCCGCATTATCAAAAGATTGCGTACGCGGTATTCATGGCATCCCGGAAGCTACGACACTACTTTCAAGGGTGTTCAATAACAGTAGCCTCGGAAGTACCACTTAACGACATTATAAACAATCGTGACGCAACGGGCTGGATTGCAAAATGGGCCATTGAGCTCCTCCCGTTCAACATAACTTATAAGCCACGACGAGCCATCAAGTCGCAAGTCTTGGCCGACTTCGTCGCAGAATGGATGGAGGCCGAACTCCCTAAAGAATACGGCACATATTCAAATTGGATCATGCATTTCAACGGCTCCAAGATGTTGGCCGGACTGGGGCTGGCGTCGTTTTGACGTCCCCCACAGGAGACACAGTTCAATACATACTACAGATTATGTACACGGACTCCAACAATGCAGCCGAATATGAGGCCCTTTTACATGGTCTCCGGATGGCGGTATCCATGGGCATCCAACGCCTAGAGGTGCGCGGGGACTCGAACCACGCAATATCCCAAATCAATGGAGACTTCGATGCCAAGGATCCAAAAATGGCAGCTTACCGCAACGCCGTCCTAAAAACGTCAGCTCGGTTCGAGGGGCTTGAATTTCACCATATAGCCCGGGAAAATAATCAGGCGGCAGATGTCCTGGCACGCATCGGCGCAAAACGCGATCTAGTCCCCCCAACATCTTCTTGGAAAGGTTGTTCAAGCCATCCGTAGTATGGGAGGGGGAGCCGAACAATAAAAGCCCGGACCCAACCGCACTGCCGACACCGAACATTCTGACACAATCGGAGGCTCTACCAATGAAATAACACCTTCAGCCCACATAATAATGGCCGTCATCGCCCCGTGGACAGAACCATTCCTCGCCTACCTTACTAGGCAGGAACTCCCCGAGGACCAAAATGAGGCACGCTGCATAGTGCGGCGATCCAAAGCCTACAGAGTCCATGAGGGAGAGCTTTATAAGAAAAGCACTACCGGAGTCCTTCAAAGGTGCATCTCCGAAGAGGAGGGGCGGAACCTCCTGGCTAAAATTCAATACAGAGTCGGCGGTCATCATGCTGCAGCCCGGTCCCTTGTAAGCAAGGCCTTCCGTACGGGCTTTTATTAGGGGGTGTCCGGACAGCCGGACTATACCTTCAGCCGGACTGTTGGATTATGAAGATACAAGATTGAAGACTCCGTCCTGTGTCCGGAAGGGACTTTCCTTGGCCTGGAAGGCAAGCTTGGCGATACGGATATGAAGATCTCCTACCATTGTAACCGACTTTGTGTAACCCTAACCCTCTCCGGTGTCTATATAAACTGGAGGGTTTTAGTCCGTAGGACAACGTACACATCAACAATGATACCATAGGCTAGCTTCTAGGGTTTAGCCTCCTCGATCTCGTGGTAGATCTACTCGTGTACTACCCATATCATCAATATTAATCAAGCAGGACATAAGGTTTTACCTCCATCAAGAGGGCCCGAACCTGGGTAAAACTTCATGTCCCTTGCCTCCTGTTACCATCTGGCCTAGACGCACAGTTTGGGACCCCCTACCCGAGATCCGTCGATTTTGACACCGACAGAGACGGTCCTCAAGGAACCACCTGGGCCCCCAGAGCCTCCTAAGGCTCAGGGCCCCAGCGACTCGTGAGGAGCAGCCCTTTCGCCACGCACCTTCAGCTGCCCCAACTCTCCTTCGTCAACATAACCAGGCGACATCTTTCCAAGTTCATTTAGTTGGGAGCGCCCCTCGGGCTGCATCATTCCCAGGCCACGTGGGTCCGTCCTTGTGGCATGTTTCCCCTTTTTATGTCTTCAACTTACCTTGTCGGGAGCGCCCCTTGGGCTGCATCATCCCCAAGCCGCTCGGGCCTGACCCAGTGGCACCTATCTCCGATGCACCTACTTAAGCATGCTACTCTCACGTTTAATCTGCCTATGGTTACTACCTGCTCAATCATCGCCTCCCACGGGGCCTCCTCACACCGGCACGACGCTGGTGCATGGGTCCGTCCGTGCCATGTCGAAAAACCTGAGCGGTCGAGCTCTGGCTCGCGGCATGCCTCGCGCACGTCACCTCACCAGGCCCTTAGTGCCTTCACCCCCTCGCGGAGCAAGCAGCGGCAGGTTGGCAACCATAACGGCAGATCGTGTTCTTCCTTGTGCTGGCTCGCAGGAATCTTGCGAGGATAACGCCAGACGGCACCGCGAGTTCCCACCTCTTCCAAGTAATCCGCTTGCACGTTAAAACTTGGGCTCCTGAGCATCACGACTCAGGTGCTCTTACTGGCTCTCTAGCACTCACCCCCTGACCTTGACCACGGCACGCGATCTGGCATACTAGCGGTGGCTGTGCTCGCTCGAGTGCCGGGACCTGAGGACGTAGAGCACCAAGGAGAGCATTGAGAAGGCGAGGACTCATATGGGCTTGACCTAGCTACGCTGCGGATGTACGCGCACGGGTCTAGCGCATCATGAAGAATCGATCCCGAATCGCTAAGATAAGTCACGAGCTTAGATCAACTAATCTTTGAAAACTAATCGGACATGCTTGACGCAGCCCTGTTGCGGCAATGTCGCCTCCCTTTCTTATCTTACCACGGCTGCTTGAGCGCTAAAGGGGACCCCCTGAGCATCGCGCCTCAGGGGCTCTTATTGGACCTCGGGCCGCTCACCTCCTGGCCTTGACCACAGCACGCGACTTGGCATACCAGCGACGACTGAAGCCTACCTGGGGAGCGGGACCTGTCAGCGTAGAGCAACAAGCTATCGCGAGGTTGGAAAGGGAAGACCAAGCCTAAAGAGGACTTGCACTCACAAAGCTTCCATAATTGGGATAATATCAACAAAAGACATTGTAGTCTCTTTACACGCTCCCACGGGGTACTTCTTGATTCCTCGCAGGGAACAAAAGATGAGAACCTAGGAGAATCCTATCTACACACCCCCGCGGCTGACGCCATCATCAACAGTGGGCCACGGGAGGCCGGCACCAACCCCATCCAAATCAGCGACGGCGGCGGCCGGATATTGCGGCCCAGCTCCGAGCACGGAGAGAGCTCGGTGGCACGTAGCTATCGTCGCTCGGAGTCTCGTAGAGCTCAGGAGAGCCATTGGACTCCCAAGGGTCGCTACCGCTGGAGCAGCCGCGAGCGAGGCGCGCCTCGTCCAGGCGCTCCTGTTCGGGGCAACCCTCCAAGCGGCAACCCTCCGTGTCGAAGACCTTGAAGAATAGCATGGAGGCACCATCGTACTCGAAGTGGATCGTGAGGGTGCCCTCCGCATGGCAAACCTGCGCAACCTCGCCCCAGCCATGGGTCATGAAGATCTTGCCGGTGGAGACTGCTTGAACCTCAGCTCCGGTCGCCAGAGCGTCGCAGTCGGCATGCTGCAACCAGAGCTCGAGAGGCCCCCTCGGCGACATCACGTCGAAGAAGAAGCGTGGGAAGCTGATCGAGGAGCTTGGGGGTATCGCCGCCCATAGCACGAGCTCACATGAGGAGTGCGCGGCATTGACTCCAGGAGCGATGGCACACGTCGCCACAGCACACCGACCATGGCTGCGGTGCGCGCCGACGCTCGTTGCTCCTTCCTCCCGAGCCCCGGGCTTGGACATACAAGGGAAATGGATACCCTAGAGGAGGCGCTCGCGCCAAGGCCTCGTCACCACGTGCATCCCCACAGCGCGCGGCGGTGGACCGACCTCTTCTTCGGCGGAAGCAGTGCCGGCATGTCAAGGTGAACCTTTCCCTTCCTCTCAGCAGAAAACCTATGGATTGGCGCCATTGAAGTTGCTGCTAGTAGTGGAGCAGAGGAAGAAGAAGCAGGCGGAACGGGAAGAAGTGGGGGACGGAGGCTCCGCCCCCTTCCTCATTTATAGCAAGAGAAGGCCCACCAGCGCCCCCCACAATCACAGGTAATGATGGTTCTCCTTGAATGTCATGCAGACTTGTCAAGTTGGGTAGTTGCCGAGGCAGCATGGGGAAGCGGAGATGCCCATGTCCAATCAATTGCCACGCGTCAACCGAGGTCGCAAGCTTTTGGGTCCCGCGGCGCTCCGCGCTTGACCTTTGGCTTCTCCTCAAAGCCAAGCCCGAGAGCGCCTTGCACCCGGGGGCTACTGTCGGCATTCTGGGAATGGGGGTCCCCAAACTTGCCTGCCTACAGCCCAAGGCATGGCTGGGCTGGCAGGTTTGTACGGCCCATCTTTATTGACAAGGCATTCAAGACCCTCGCGAGGGGCCAAGCCTCGCGAGGCGGACGACGCAAGACCTCCTCAGGAGCGGCCTCGCCAGGCAGGCTCACGAGGGGCGGATAAATCAAGGCAAGGCAAACCTCGCGAGCTCCTCGTGACGTGAGCCATGACGATCGAGATCAGGAGGGTGCCAACGCGCAGTGTCCTTGTTTCCTCTTTGGTGCTAAGGGGCAAGCACAGGCGCATAGTACCGAGGCATAAAGAAAAGGTTTCCATATTGGTGCAGCGAGACCAAGACAAGAAGGACGGCAAGACGAAGGTCACCATTGAGCCCAGGACGGCGTCATCGCCAGAACCTTTGACACACGAAGATCACCTTTGGTCAGGATAGGTTGTACTAGCTGTCCCCTTTCGAATTGGCCTTTCTTGGCTCCCTTCCCGCTCAATATTTGGGGAGAGGACCAAGGCCTATATAAGTATAACTAGCCACCACCATAGGGGGGAGGGGATTCAGACCTAGAGGATCAGATCGAGAGGCATCTCATCCACACAAGTTCACCAAGCACAAGAACACCTCAACCTTGGGAGGTTGTTCTTCCCCTTGTACTGTTCATCACCAGCCAAGGAGGCAATCCACCACCACCACGCTAGAGTAGGGTATTACACCACACCGGTTGCCCAAACCAGTATAAATCTTGTGTCTTTCTGTGTTGTGAGCTGGTCGAGTTTCTCCGCAAGATCTTAGAGAGCTAGGGCGTGGATCAATAGGAGGAAAACCTTCGCACGCACCCTAGTGTTCAAACCTTAAGGGTTTGCCAGAACCCATGATCCGACAGTCAAGTGCGGAGCGCCGCGGGTCCCCAATAGCCTGCGGCCTTGGTCGACGCGTGGCGGTTGATTGGACGTGGGCGTCTCCGCTTCCCCACGCTGCCTCGGCAACTGCCCGACTTGACAAGTCCCTGCGACATGCAAGGAAAACCATCATTACCTGTGATCGTGGGGGTGCTGGTTGGCCTTCTCCTAGTATAAATGAGGAGGAGGGCAGGGCCCTCGTCGCCCAACTATCCTCCGCCTCTCTCGCTTCTTCTCCTTCCTAGCTCCACTCCTTGCTTGTGCAGACATGTTGTCGATCCGGAGGTTCTCGGCCACAGAGAAGGGCAAGGCTCCCCTCAACGAGCCTGAGCTACTCCCGCCGAAGAAGAGGAGGTCTCATCGCCGCGAGATGGTCGTGAGGCATGTGGTGTCGCGGCCTTTGTATGAGAGGCCGCATCTTGGGTACCCGTTGCCCTTGTACGCTCATAGTGACGATTCCGGATGGAGGAGCGGTGAGCGGCACCGCCCGCGCCAGGGTCGTGGTCGCCGTGCCGCAGAGGCGCACGCCATCCCCCAGGGGTCCATGCTGCGAACTCTTCGCGCGAGTTTGTGTTGTGGGCGGCGATGCCCTCGAGCACCTAGATACGCCTCCCATAGTTCTTCGCCGCCGAGATGCCGCCGAGGGGCCTTCGCGAGCTTTGGCTGCGGCACGCCAACTGCGACGCCCCAGCGACTGGAGCGGAGATTGGAGCCATTGCCTTCGGGAAGATCTTCATGACCCGAGGCTGGGCGAGATTGCCCGAGTCTGCCGTGCGGAGGGAGCCCTCGCGATCCACTTCGAGTACGATGACGCCTCCACGCTGTTCTTCAAGGTCTTCGACAAGGAAGGGCATCACCTGAAGTGATGCCCTAAAGGAGGTCGCCAGGACGACGCTGCAGCGGGCGCTGGGCCCGCCACAGGTCTCGCCTGTAGCTCCTCAAGTGATAGCGGCAACTCCTGGTGGTCCAGTGACTCTCCTGAGCTCGTGGAGTCTCCGTAGACGAGCGATGATAGTTGCGTTCCCCTGAGCTCCCGCCGAGCCTGAAGCAGGGCTGCGGCGTCCAGCCGCCGTCGCCGCTGATCTGGTGCGTGTAGATAGAACTCCTAGGAATTCCTTCCCTTTTGTTCCCTGCAAGGAATCAAGAATTGAACCCCGTGGGGGCGTGTAAAGCGTCTGTAATGCCTTTTGTCAATATAGCCCTCATTACGAAGATTTGCGTGCGCATATCCTGCCGAGGCTCGGTCTCCCCTTTCCAATCCTGCGGCAGCTTGGTGCTCTACACTGACAGGTCCCGGTCCCCAGGCAGGCTGCAGCCGTTGCTAGTATGCCAGGTCGCGTGCCATCGTCAAGGCCAGGAGGTGAGCGGCCCGAGGTCCAGTAAGAGCTCCCGAGGTGCGATGCTCAAGAGGTCCCCTTTAGCGCACAAGCAGCCGTCTAAGGATGGGAAAGGCAGAATACGTTGCCGCAGCAGGGCAGCGAAGGGAGTGAGCGAGGGTCTCACGCCATAGCGACTAGTAGATGCAGAGCGAGAACTTATCTTGGCTGTTCGGGGTCGGCTCCTTGAGTCGTGCCGGACTCCCATGTCGGTCACCGTAGTGTAGCTAGGTCAGGCCCATGTTCTTCTTGGTGCTTTGTGTCCTCAGGTCCTGGCCCACGAGCGATCTCAGCCGCCACTGGTATGCCAGGTCGCGTGCCATAGTCAAGGCTAGGGGGTGAGGGCTGGAGAGCCAGTAAGAGCTCCTGAGGCGCGATGCTCAGGAGCCCCCCTTTTAACACGCAAGAGAATCGCATGAGAGAAGAGGGAGAGTCCGCGGTACCGCCTGCTGCGGCCATCAGGAAGTTCCTGCAAGTTAGCGCGAGGAAGGGCACCGGTCGCCGTGGTTATTCCTGGTTTGCTTCTGGCCTGTGAGAGGGGAATCCCTACTGCGGAGAGCCACCGGGGCGTGTACAGCCCCACCCTGACATGTGGCTTGCACGGAAGGGCTAGACTAGGTGTGTCGGGGCTCCCGTGAGCCAGCGCGGGACTCACGAGGCCCTACCTCAAGGCGGGTTGCGCCTGGTCTTGGTTCTTGTTCGCTGTGTTGGTCCTACGAGGTGGGTAGACAACCTGCGCCGAACGAATCTCCTGAGGTTATTGCATGAGAAAGATAACCACCAACGACCCCAGGAGGTGACGTGAACAGGGCCGGACCGCCAGACAGAGCTCAGCCGCTGGATTTATCGATGCTGCAGGGACGGGCCTGAGCACTGACGCCGTGCTTAACTTACTCACGCAAATGGTCCTGAAGAAAGACGGCCGGCGCGTGGCGGGTGACAATCAAGAAGGTGGTAGTCATAGATAGATTAAGCATGAAAGGCAACCTAGCTCAGGTAAATGCAGGGAAGATGCATGCCACTAGGTCCGGCCTGAGCGGCTTGGGGATGATGCAGCCCGAGGGGCGCCCCCAACAAGGTAAGCTAAAGACATAAAAAGGGATACATGCCGCAGGGACGGACACACGTGGCCTGGGAATGATGCAGCCCTAGGGCCGCTCCCAACTGAATGAACTTGGAAAATGTCAGCTGGTTCTGTTGACGAAGGAGATTTGGGGCAACTGAAGGTATGCGGCGAAGGGGCTACTCCTCATGAGCCACCGGGCCCCTGAGCCTCGGGAGGCTCTGGGGTCCAGGGGGTTCCTTCAGGACCGTCTTCATCTCAGACAGCACAGCATGGTGCCTGGCCTCCTGAGCCGCTAGGATGCTCCGCAGGTTGCATAGATAGGCGGTCGCCACTCTCGGCAGGCCAAAAGGCATGCGAACGTAGCTGTGAGGTGGGCCCTTGCAGTGTCCCATGCGCGAAGGCCAGAAAAGCTCCTGGGAGGCGGCCCGGTTGAGGCCTTGGACGTTGAGGTAGACAAGCAGCCCGGCATCCTCGCCTCGATGGGGAGCTGCGCCTGGTGAGCGGCGGCCGCCATGCATGGCCCTTGCTTCTTGCAGTTCTTGAGTGGTGTTGGTGATGAACTCCTGATCGGTGGGCACTCCTTGCCCTGCGTTCTCCTAAGGGAAACGTGCCGCGAAGCACGCCTCCAAGTGGTGCCCGAGCGCCTCCCTTGTGATGTTGGAAAAGTCTGAGGCCCTCCAGAGTATAGCCCCCGAGCCCTGCCTGAGAGGGGTGATGGGCGCGCTTTCCTATGCGATGGAGGGAGGCGCCCCAGGCGCTGGCGCTGATCCTGACGAGGCGCCGCTTGCCTAAGGCCCTGCGTGGCGCAATTGCTTCTTCTTCTTGGGGGTGGCCTTAGGAGGGCGCTCGCCCTGGCTGTCGGGGTCGACGATTGTTGCAGCTTGGAAGGCACGCGCGAGGGAGCACACCACGTCTCTTTCCTCGCACGGGACTATGATGATTCCGCCGCTTCCTGGCATCTTGAGGACATTGTAGCCGTGATGGGTCACTACCATGAACTTGGCCAGGGCTGGATACCCGAGGATGGTGTTGTATGGCAGGAGGATGTAGGCGACGTCAAAATCGATGAGTTCGGTGCGGTAGTTGTTGCATTCTCCGAAGGTAATGGGGAGGCGGACCTGCCCGACCGGGGTGGTAGAGCTGTCGGTCACTACTGAGAAATGCTTGGTAGGCTAAAGCTGGACATATGGCACTTGGAGGTTGTTGAACGTATCGACGGATAGGACATTGAGCCATGCGCCGCCATCGATGAGGGTCTTGGTAACTTGCATGTTGCTGACGACTGGTGAATAAAGCACTGGGAGGACGCCTGCAGTAGTTGCGCACTTGAGCTGATCTGCCGAACTGAACATGATGGGGCACTTGGACCACCTAAGCGGGCATGTGGCCTCGAGTTTGGGGAGGACTGCATTCTCTTCGCGAGCAAACTGTTTGAAGATACGCCGCGAGGCTGGGGCTTGAGCTCCACCCAAGATGCAGGCGATAGTGTAAGGCTCCTGGAAGCCCCCAGCCCCCTCGTCTGATGGCGGTCGTCATTCCTTCTGGGTGGTGGCGGTAGTGGACGAAGGCTAGCATTGCCTTCAGGATGATCCTCACGAGGCTGGTCCCTCCAGGCGCCCTCGCGAGGCCGATCCTGCGAGTGGTCCTCATGAGGCCGATCGTGCCAATCCTGGCGCGGGCCACGGTCGTGCCAGCATCCGCCACCACATCCTCCTCCTCGGCCATAGCCCTGGTCGCTGCGCTCGGGGCGTCGACTGAAGCGTCCTTCTCAAATGGCTCTGAGCTCTTGACAGTCGCTGGTGATGTGGGTATGCAGGTTATGGAAGGCGCAGGACGGTCGGCTGCTCTCGTATGACTCGGGCTGGTCTCTGTCACGCATGGTGTCTGGCTCTGCCGTGAGCACGGCCGCTCCCTTGCGTTTCATGTCCTTGGCCTTGGCTTTCTTCTCCTCTGGGTCCACAGCAGGAAGCTCGAGGAGGGAGAGGTGCCCCTCCTCAACTCTTGCACACTTAGTCACGATGTTGAACATCTCCAAGGTCGTGCACAGCTCCTCATGGATGGAGAGCTCCTACTTCATCTTCACGTCGCAGACAACGTCGGAGAACGCTGAGATGATGGCCTCGTCGGTCACCTTGGGGATCTTGATTCGCGTGCTGTTGAAGCATTGGATGTACTTCTGCAGGGTCTCTCCTAGTTGTTGCTTGATGCGGCGCAGGTCACCCGCGACCGGGGGCGGTCGCGAGTGCGCTGGAAGTTGGCGATGAAACGTTTGCGCATCTTGTCCCAGGAGGTGATCGAGCCTGGAGGCAGGTTCAGGAGCCAGGAGCGTGCGCCATCCTTGAGAGCCATGGGAAACCAGTTCGCCATGAATTTCTTGTCATCGTTGGCCGCCTCAATGCTCATCTCGTAGAGCTGCAGGACCTTTGCGGGGTCGGGGGTGCCGTCGAAGCGAGGAGGTAGATCTGGCTTGAACTTGCCCGGCCAGGCCACGCTACGCAGCTCGGGGGTGTAGGCGCGGTAGACGGTCGTGGTCACTTGGGCCGGCCATGGAGGTGGAACTTGGTCTTGGTGCCCGCGCGCCGCTACGGCAAGCGGCGCGGGGCCTTGCCGCAGCAAACAATCCTAGCGCGGTGGTGCGAGGAGTGGTGGAGCGTTCGCTTGCGGTCGAGGGACTTCTTGACAACTTCTTTCTTCACGTGCGGGCGCCGGACGCGGTGGGTCGCGCCGTGGAGCTGCGCGCATTGGTGCTAGGGCGCCGTGTTGGTGCAGAGGTGGCGGAGGTGCTTCATGAGCTGCGTCGCCCGTAGCTGTCAGAGGGTGCGACAGAGAGTGGGACGGCGCAGGGGAGCCCCCTGCGGCGTGGACAAGCTCGGCGATGCGGTCAAGCTAGTCCTCGTAGAGGTCGTCGACTGGGTGGTAGCACAGGAGCTCCTGCACCATGAGGAGTGCGGCCCGTGCGTCTGCGGGAACGCGACGAGCGTGAGACGACGAACCAGCGGGAGTCAGCGATGGAGTGGCGGTGCGGCCGTCCTGTCGCACCAAGGGGTGCAGCGGGGATGCTTGCTGCTTGTTCCCCACCGGGCCGGTGGCGGCGTTGGCGGCAGGCGATGGGGAGAAACGGGGTGGCCCGCTGACAAGGGCCGTCTAAGCAACACGGGTGGCGAGGGCAGCCCGGCGCTCGGCGTGGTCGCGGCGTGAGTCCGCCATGGAGACGATGAAGTGAGGCGATGCGGAGCAACGGAAGGGAAGCTTCGGCGCACCCCTACCTAGTGCACCAGATGTCGGATCACGGGTTCTAGCAAAACCCTTAAGGTTCGAACACTGGGGTGCACATGAAGATTCCCCCCCTACCGATCCACGTCCTAAGTCAGGCGAGATCTTACGAACTAACTCGACGAACTCGCAACACAAAGGACACAAGATTTATACTAGTTCGGGCCACCGTTGTGGTGTAATGCCCTACTCCAGTTAGATGGTGGTGGATTGCCTCTGGGGTTAACGATGAACAGTACAAGGGGAAGAACAGCCTCCCAATGTTGAGGTGTTCTTGTGCCTGGTGAACTTGTGTGTGTGAGGATCTGATTCCCACCCTCTCAGCTATGGTGGTCGCTAGTCCTATTTGTAGAGGCCCTGGTCCTCTTCCCAAATATTGAGTGGGATGGGAGCCAACAACGGCCAATTTGGAAGGGGACAGCTTGTACAGCTTATCCTAACAACAGTGGTCTTCGCCTGCAAAAGGCTTTGGTGGTGACTCCGTCTTGGGCTCCATGGTGACCTCCATCTTGCCGTCCTGTTGGTCTTGGTCTCGTTGCACCAATATGGAAACATTTTCTTGATGCCTCGGTACTCCGCGCCTGCGCTTGCCCCCTTAGCACCAAAGAGGAAACAAGGACGCTGCGCGCGCTGGCGCCCGCCTGGTCTCGATCATCATGGCTCACATCACTAGAACCTCACGAGGTTTGCCCTGCCTTGATCTCCCCGCCCCTCGCGAGCCTGCCTGGCGAGGCCGCTCCTGAGGAGGTCTTGCGTCATCCGCCTCGCGAGGCTTGGCCCCTCACAAAGGTCTTGAATGCCTTGTTGATGAAGATGGGCCGTAGAGGCCTGCTAGCAAAGCCACGCCGTGGGCCGCAATGTTTATATCATATTGCTTGTGTTTATCCCTCTACATCATGTCATCTTGCCTAGTGTGTTACTCTGTTCTTATGAACTGAATACTCTAAATGCATGCTGGATAGTGTTCGATGTGTCGACTAATAGTAGTAGATGCAGAATCATTCCGGTCTACATGTCGCGGATGTGATGTCTATATACAAGATCATGCCTAGATATTCTCATAACTGTGCGCTTTTCTATCAATTGCTCGACAGTAATTTATTCACCCACCGTAGAATTTGCTATCTTGAGAGAAGCCACTAGTGAAACCTATGGCCCCCGGATCTATTTTCCATTATATTATTTTCCTATCAACTTGCTATTTCTCTCGTTATTTATTTTTCAATCTTTATTTTCCAATCTATACAATAAAAATACCAAAAATATTTATCTTATTATCTCTATCAGATCTCACTTTCGTAAGTGACCGTGAAGGGATTGACAACCCCTTTATCACGTTGGTTGCGAGGTTCTTGTTTGTTTGTTAAGGGTACTAGGGACTTGCGTGTTACCTCCTACTGGATTGATACATTGGTTCTCAAAAAGTGAGGGAAATAATTACGCTACTTTGCTGCATCGCCCTTTCCTCTTCAAGGAAAACCAACACATGCTCAAGAGGTAGCAGGTCTCATGTTTACTCATATCAATAGCATAATCAACTAGCAAGCAATAATAATAAATCTCGTATGACAACACTTTCTCAAAACAATCATAATATGATATAACAAGAAGGTATCTCGCTAGCCCTTTCTGAGAGTGCAAAACATAAATGCAGAGCACCTCTGAAGATCAAGGACTGACTAAACATTGTAATTCATGGTAAAAGAGATCCAGTCACAGTCATACTCAATGTAAACTAATAGTAATACATGCAAATGACAGTGGTGCTCTCCAACTGGTGCTTTTTAATAAGAGGATGATGACCCAACATGAAATTAAATGGATAGGCCCTTCTCAGAGGGAAGCAGGGATTTATGGAGGTGCCAGAGCTCGATTTTGAAATAGAGATGAATAATATTTTGAGTGGTATACTTTCATTGTCAACATAACAACCGAGAGATCTCGATATCTTCCTTGCTAGACACCTTATAGGAGGTTCCCAAATAGAATGGTAAAGTTTATACTCCTCCCCCACCAACAAACATCAATCCATGGCTTGTCTGAAACAATGGGTGCCTCCAACTAACAACAATGCTGGGGGAGTTTTGTTTACAATTATTTTAATTTAAGCATGGGACTGGGCATCCTGGATACCAGCCATTTTCTCGTGAGTGAGGAGCGGAGTCCACTCCTCTTGAGAATAACCCACCTAGCATGGAAGATATAGACAACCCAAGTTGATACATGAGCTATTCGAGCATACAAAACAGATTTTCATTTGAAGGTTTAGAGTTTGGCACATACAAATTTACATGGAACGGCAGGTAGATACATCATATAGGAAGGTATGGTGGACTCATATGGAATAACTTTGGGGTTTATGGAAGTGGATGCACAAGCGGCATTCCTACTTAGTACAAGTGAAGGCTAGAAAGTGACTGGGAAGCGACCAGCTAGAGAGCGACAATAGTCATGAACATGCATTAAATTTAATCAACACTGTGTGCAAGCATGAGTAGGATATAATTCACCAAGAACATAAATATCGTGTAGGCTATGTTGATTTTGTTTCAACTACATGCGTGAACATGTGCCAAGTCATGCCACTCGAGTCGTTCAAAGGAGGATACCACCCTATCATACCACATCACAAGCATTTTAATAGCATGTTGGCACATAAGGTAAAACATTATAAACTCCTGGCTAATTAAGCATGTCATGAGCAACTATAATCTCTAATTGTTATTGCAAAGATGTTTCATTCATAATAAGCTGAATCAGGAACAATGAACTAATCATATTTACAAAAACAAGATAGGTCGAGTTCATACCAGCTTCTCTCATCTCAATCGGTCCATCATATATCATCATCATTGCCTTTCACTTGCACGACCGAACGAAGTGAATAATAATAATAATAGTGCACATGCATTGGACTAAGCTAGAATCTGCAAGCATTCAATACAAGGGAGAAGACAAGGTAATATGGGCTCTTTGTTAGATCAACAATAATGCATATGAGAGCCACTCAACATTTTCATCATGGTCTTCTCCTCTCGACCCCAAGGAAAAGAAAAGAAACAAAACTATTTACACAGGAAAGCTCCCAATTGCAAAACAAGAACGAGAAATCTTTTTGGGTTTTCTTTTAATTATTACTACTACAGGCATGGAAAGTAAACTAGCTAAAAGCTACAACTATTTTTTTGTTTTTATTAAGGTTTTTCAAACACACAAGAAGAATACTAGAAAAGAAAATAAACTAGCATGGATGATACAATTAAAGAGTACGAGCACTGACAACTGGCTTGAGTGCATGAACATGAATGTAATGTCGGTGATTAATACGTACTCCCTCAAGCTTAGGCTTTAGGCCTAAGTTGGTCTATGGCCATGACTGTCCTGGTGGAAATCCAAAGTTGTAGCTAGGGTCGTACTGAGATGCAACAGCTACTGCCTAACGAGCTGCAGCTTTGAGGCGAGCTGCCTCCGTCCTCTTCTGGCACTCGTTCGCCTCCTCCCTGGTTATAACATATCTCATTTTTGCCTGAAAGTCAAAGAAAGCAGGAGCAGGGAGAGCAACATGGACGGTGCGCCATCTGTCAAAGATTCGTTGGTGCTGGAGGAATTGTTCATTCCTCTCAACAAACTGATGGCAAACCATAGCATTATAATCTAGATAAGCAGGAGGTAACTCAATATCATTTCCACGTATGGGTATCTCAAGATAATTAGCTACACGAGTTGCATAAATTCCACCAAACAAGTCTCCACTTATGCTGTTGTGATGCAACCTACGTGCAATAATGGCCCCCAAGTTGTAGTGTTTATCACCTAATACCGCACTCTTAAGGACACCAAGAACTGGAACGCACATGTGACAAGCCTCATCTTTACCATTAATGCATCTACCAATGAAGAGACAAAAATAATGTATGGAAGGGCAATGAATGCTCCCTATGGTAGCTTGTGTGATTTCCCTAGATGTCCCAACGGTAATACTAGCAAGAAAGTATTTATATTCATATTTGCGAGGTTCACTAACATTGCGCTAGTGCAGGAGTTTACAAGCAGTATTAAAATCTTCTAGGTCCATGGTATATGATTTATCATAAAGATCAAATAAAACAGTGTGAGAATTGCGCGAGAATGTGAATTTAAACCTTCTCACAAATGAATCAGTTAGATAGAGGTATTGCCGGCACTTATCTGACATGAAGCTCTCAAGATCAGCGTTACGCACATACGTGTCAAATTCTTCCTTGATGCTTGCCCGGACCATAAACTCCTCTGACGGCCATTCACAAGGCCGCACTTGAGCTTCCCTTGGTAGTTCATTGTCCGGCTCACGTATCGGGAGCCTTGGGCCTTGCTTCCTTAAGGAACCACCTTGGTACATTTTCCTAAACATATTTCTTCCTCTGAAAATTTTCTGAAATTTTTAGTGACTCAAAATAAAAGTGAATCAAACTCAACAAGATTGATAGCAACTACTGCCACAAATGCCTAGAGGCCATATCATGCATTAGAACTACTTTTGACGACATAAATTTGACATCCAAGCTCAAGAATAGGGTCACCTAAGCAGCAAAAAATTCCAACTAATAAAGCACTAGAACAAAAACTAATTGGACCATTGGAGGAGTCCCATACCGAAGAACAATCCCCCAAAGCAGTTTTGTGAATGGAGCTTTGAGCAAGCAAATCGAAAATGGCAGCAATGTGAGTTAGAACTCGATTTTGAGCTGGTGGATGATTTTTTTCTATAGGAATACGGAGTGTGTGGGTGCAAGAATAAGTGGAGGGGGGCCATGTGGGGTCCACGAGGCAGGGGGCGTGCCCCAGGGGGTGGGCGCACCTTGGACCCTTGTGGCCAGGTGGTGGGTCCCCCAGGTGTGTTCTCGGTGTCAATAATTCTTACATATTCTAGAAAAAATCATATGAAATTTTCAGGAGATTTGGAGAAATTTTATTTTCAGGGTATTTTTTATTGCAAGGATAATTCAGAAAACAGTTAGAAATTACTATTTGTGCTTTATTTAATCTAAATAACAGAAAGTAAAAAGAGGGTACAGAGAGTTGTGTTTTCTAACTTCATCCATCTCATGCTCATCAAAAGGAATTCACTAACAAGGTTGATCAAGTCTTGTTAACAAACTCTTTTCGAATAACATGAAACCGGAGAATTTTCTAATAACAGTAGGTTACCTCAACGGGGATATGCATGTCCCCAACAATAAGAATATCATATTTCTTCTTGACAGTAGGAAGAGGAAATTCAAAACCTCCAATAGTAATTGTTGAAGTTTTTCCAATAGAATTGATACTGTTGACTTGAGGTTGTTTCCTCGGAAAGTGTACTGTATGCTCATTACCATTAACATGAAAAGTGACATTATCTTTGTTGCAATCAATAAGAGCCCCTGCGGTATTCAAAAAGGGTCTACCAAGGATGATCGACATACTATCATGCTCGGGAACATCAAGAATAACAAAGTCCATTAAAATAGTAACATTTGCAACCACAACAGGCACATCCTCACAAATACCGACAGGTATAGCAGTTGATTTATCAGCCATTTACAAATATATTTCTGTAGGTGTCAACTTATTCAAATCAAGTCTACGATATAAAGAGAGAGGCATAACACTAACACCGGCTCCAAGATCACATAAAGCAGTTTTAACATAGTTTATTTTAATGGAGCATGGTATAGTTGGTACTCCTGGATCTCCTAGTTTGTTAGGTATTCCACCTTTAAAAGTATAATTAGCAAGCATGCTGGAAATTTCAACTTACGGTATCTCTCTTTTATTTGTAACAATATCTTTCATATACGTAGCATAAGGATTCATCTTAAGCATATCAGTCAAACGCATACGCAAAAAGATAGGTCTAATCATTTCAGCAAAGCGCTCAAAATACTCATCATCCTTTTTCCTGGATGGTTAAGGAGGAAAAGGCATGGGTTACTGAACCCATGGTTCTCTTTCTTTACCATGCTTCCTAGCAATGAAGTATCTCTTATCATAACGTTGATTCTTTGATTGTGGGTTATCAAGATCAACAGCAGGTTCAATCTCTACATAATTGTTATTGCTAGGTTGAGCATCAACATGAACATCATCATTAACATTATCACTAGGTTCATGTTCATTACCAGACAATGTTTCAGCACCAAAAATAGAACTATCATTGGGATCCTCAGGTGTGTCAACAACAGGTTCACTAGAAGCATGCAAAGTCCTATCATTTTTCTTTTTCTTCCTCTTAGAAGAACTAGGTGCACCAACATTAGTTCTCTAAGAATATTGCTCAATTCTCTTGGGTGGCCCTCAGGATACAAAGGTTCCTGAGTCATTTTACCCCCTCTAGTCACAACTCTAACAACATTTTAATTTTTATTATTATTTAATTCATTGAGCAAATCATTCTGAGCCTTAAGCACCTGTTCTACTTGAGTGGTATGTTGGGGAACGTAGTAATTTCAAAAAAAAATCCTACACACATGCAAGATCATGGTGATGCATAGCAACGAGAGGGGAGAGTGTCGTCTACGTACCCTCGTAGACTGTAAGTGGAAGCGTTATGAAAACACGGCTGATGTAGTCGTACGTCTTCACGATCGACCGATCCTCAGTATCGAACGTATGGCACCTCCACGTTCAGCACACGTTCAGCTCGGTGACGTCCCACAAACTCACGATCCAGTAGACCTTCCGGGAAGAGCTTCGTCAGCACGATGGCGTGGTGATGGTGTTGATGAAGCTACCGACGCAGGGCTTCGCCTAAGCACCGCTACGATATGACAGAGGTGGATTATGGTGGAGGGGGCACCGAACACGGCTAAAAGATCAATGATCAATTGTTGTGTCTCCAAGGGGTGCCCCCTCCCCGTATATAAAGGAGTTGAGGAGGGGGAGGGGGCCGGCCTCCTATGGCGCGCCCCATGAGGAGTCCTACTCCCACCGGGAGTAGGACTCCCCCTTCCAAGTAGGAGTAGGAGCATGAGAGGAAGGGAGAGAAGAAGAGAAGGAAAGGGGGTGAGGGAGTCCTGTACTAAGGGGTCCTCGGGCGTCTGGCCTGTTAGCCATGGGCTGGACTGATGGGCTGTGAAGATACGAAGACTGAAGACTGCACCCGTGTCCGGATGGGACTCTCCTTGGCGTGGAAGGCAAGCTTGGCGACCGGATATGTAGATTCCTTTCTTTGTAACCGACCTTGTGTGACCCTAGACCCTCTCAGTGCTTATATAAACCGGAGGACTTAGTCCGGAGGGGGATATTCATTATCATAGCCATACAAGCTAGACCTCTAGGGTTTAGCCATTACGATCTCGAGGTAGATCAACTCTTGTAATACTCGTATTCATCAATATCAATCAAGCAGGACGTAGGGTATTGCCTCCATAGAGAGGGCCCGAACCTGGGTAAACATCATGTCCCTTGTCTCCTGTTACCATCGACCTAAGACGCACAGTTCGGGACCCCCTACCCAAGATCAGCCGGTTTTGACACCGACATTGGTGCTTTCATTGAGAGTTCCACTGTGCCGTCGACAACAAGATCGTTGTCTGGCCTTGTTCACTAGGATAATATCACCAGAGGAGGAACGCTGGCTCCAGGCCAAACCCTCCGGCTCGGCGGCTTTACCATGACCGCCCGTTCGGTTTTTAAGCCGACGATGACCTCTTGGGTCATCGAAAACCCCCTTTGTATCAACTCCGAACACTCCAAGCAGGTGGACCCGGTGGAGCTTTCGTCCTTAAACGAGCTCCTAGATCGCATCGCCGCCCTGGGGTCGCTATAGACTATGATCGGATTGGGCTTAAACCCGATCAAAGAGAAATCAAATCTTCACCGATCACCCACTAGATAGCGGTAGTCGAAGAGTGAGTCGAAAACTCTTCCTACATATTAGGGACGTACTATGTCTAGATATCCGGTCTCGAAGAGCCGGACACCGACCTGCGAGGTGATGCACCCTGCCCTCCGAACATAGAATCAGACGACGGGCCTAAGAAATTAGTGGACATCCCAGAGCCCGATCTGCTAAGTTCGAAAGACCTTCAGACTCCGGATCCAAAACTAGGGCAGGGTTCAGATTTAAATCCACCCACCCACCAGAATACAAGCGCTCTCATAAGCATAAAACAACAGTCTTAGGAAATGGTACACCACTTCTAGGCCAGATTCCTTCTTGTCAAAAACAAGATTAAAGATTGCCGCGGCGAGGAAGCGATCTCAGTGTTCCGCAACAATTGCAGGGACGAAGGAATCCTCGACGCCATCAACCGCCATCGCATCCTACACTTCGCTGACTTGGCAACTACGCCCGGTTCATTGGGAATCATTGGTCCCCACTCAACCCCTCATTCATGCAAAAAGGGCGCACCCTTGCAACACGCCCAATTCAGAAATACAAGTCCAGTATGGGGCGCGAAACCGTTCTGGAAGGATGGCTCGACGGGCCATGCAAAATACACGCAACACCGGATAACATACCAACACATAGCCTTAGAGCATGTTGGATACTCCGGCAAGTGGCCAAGAGCGGCGAGGATATCCTCACCAAGAATAACCCAGAACAACACCCCCTAGAGGACAACGACCCCAAAGTACTGACGGTCTTTGAGACATTCGCCTCCAACAATAGGCGCAAAAGAGCACTACGTGGACTCGCCGAAGTCTGTCAAATAGCAGCAATAAACCCTTGGAATGACACGGCTATAACTTTTAATGCCGGCGACGAACCAAAATATAGGACAGTCCGAGCACAAGCCGCCTTGGTCCTCAGTCCAATTATGGACGGCTTTCGGCTCACCAAGGTCTTCATGGATGGCGGCAGTGGACTAAACCTCATCTATGAGGATACCCTCCACAAAATGTTAATAGACACGAGCCGCATTGAGCAAAGCAGCACGACCTTCCGAGGAATTTGTTGGGGAACGTAGTAATTTCAAAAAAATTCCTACGCACACGCAAGATCATGGTGACGGCGTGGTGACGATCTTGATGTTCTACCGACGCAGGGCTTCGCCTAAGCACTACAACGATATGATTGAGGTGGAATATGGTGGCAGGGGGCACCGCACACGGCTAAGGAACGATCTCAATTATCAACTTGTGTGTCTAGAGGTGCCCCCTGCCTCCGTATATAAAGGAGCCAAGGGGGAGGGGGCCGCCGGCCAGGAGGAGGGCGCAGGAGGAGTCCTACTCCTACCGGGAGTAGGACTCCCCCCCAATCCTAGTTGGACTAGGATTCCCCGAGGGGGAAAGAGAGAGAGGGGGGGCGGCCACCTCTCCTAGTCCTAATAGGACTAGGGGAGGGGGGAGACGCGCGGCCACCTTGGGCTGCCCCTTTCTCCTTTCCACTAAAGCCCATTAAGGCCCATATGGCTCCCGGGGGGTTCCGGTAACCTCCCGGTACTCCGGTAAAATCCCGATTTCACCCGGAACACTTCCGATATCCAAATATAGGCTTCCAATATATCAATCTTTATGTCTCGACCATTTCGAGACTCCTCGTCATGTCCGTGATCTCATCCGGGACTCCGAACTAACTTCGGTACATCAAAATGCATAAACTCATAATAACTGTCATCGTAACGTTAAGCGTGCGGACCCTACGGTTCGAGAACAATGTAGACATGACTGAGACACATCTCCGGTCAATAACCAATAGCGGGACCTGGATGCCCATATTGGCTCCTACATATTCTATGAAGATCTTTATCGGTCCGACCGCACAACAACATACGTTGTTCCCTTTGTCATCGGTATGTTACTTGCCCGAGATTCGATCGTCGGTATCCAATACCTAGTTCAATCTCGTTACCGGCAAGTCCCTTTACTCGTTCCGTAATACATCATCTCGCAACTAACTCATTAGTCGCAATGCTTGTAAGGCTTATGTGATGTGCATTACCGAGAGGGCCCAGAGATACCTCTCCGACAATCGGAGTGACAAATCCTAATCTCGAAATACGCCAACCCAACATCTACCTTTGGAGACACCTGTAGAGCTCCTTTATAATCACCCAGTTATGTTGTGACGTTTGGTAGCACACAAAGTGTTCCTCCGGTAAACGGGAGTTGCATAATCTCATAGTCATAGGAACATGTATAAGTCATGAAGAAAGCAATAGCAACATACTAGATGATCGGGTGCTACGCTAATGAAATGGGTCATGTCAATCAGATCATTCAACTAATGATGTGACCTCGTTAATTAAATAACAACACCTTGTTCATGGTTAGGAAACATAACCATCATTGATTAACGAGCTAGTCAAGTAGAGGCATACTAGTGACACTAAGTTTGTCTATGTATTCACACATGAATTATGTTTCCGGTTAATACAATTTTAGCATGAATAATAAACATTTATATGATATAAGGAAATAAATAATAACTTTTATTATTGCCTCTAGGGCATATTTCCTTCAGTCTCCCACTTGCACTAGAGTCAATAATCTAGATTACCCAGTAATGATTCTAACACCCATGGAGCCTTGGTGCTGATCATGTTTTGCTCGTGGAAGAGGCTTAGTCAATGGGTCTGCAACATTCAGATCCGTATGTATCTTGCAAATCTCTATGTATCCCACCTGGACTAGATCCTGGATGGAATTGAAGCGTCTCTTGATGTGCTTGGTCCTCTTGTGAAATCTGGATTCCTTTGCCAAGGCAATTGCACCAGTATTGTCACAAAAGATTTTCATTGGACCCGATGCACTAGGTATGACACCTAGATCGGATATGAACTCCTTCATCCAGACTCCTTCGTTCGCTGCTTCCGAAGCAGCTATGTACTCCGCTTCACATTTGATCCCGCTACGACGCTTTGTTTAGAACTGCACCAACTGACAGCTCCACCGTTTAATGTAAACACGTATCCGGTTTGCGATTTAGAATCGTCCCGATCAGTATCAAAGCTTGCATCAACGTAACCTTTTACGGTGATCTCTTTGTCACCTCCATATACGGGAAACATATCCTTAGTCCTTTTCAGGTATTTCAGGATGTTCTTGACCGCTGTCCAGTGATCCACTCCTCGATTACTTTGGTACCTCCCTGCTAAACTTATAGCAAGGCACACATCAGGTCTGGTACACAACATTGCATACATGATAGAGCCTATGGCTGAAGCATAGGGAACATCTTTCATTTTCTCTCTATCTTCTGAAGTGGTCGGGCATTGAGTCTAACTCAACTTCACACCTTGTAACACAGGCAAGAACCCTTTCTTTGCTTGATCCATCTTGAACTTCTTCAAAATCTTGTCAAGGTATGTGCTTTGTGAAAGTCCAATTAAGCGTCTTGATCTATCTCTATAGATCTTTATGCCTAATATGTAAGCAGCTTCACCGAGGTCTTTCATTGAAAAACTCTTATTCAAGTATCCCTTTATGCTATCCAAAAATTCTATATCATTTCCAATCAGCAATATGTCATCCACATATAATATCAGAAATGCTACAGAGCTCCCACTCACTTTCTTGTAAATACAGGCTTCTCGACGGACTGTATAAAACCAAATGCTTTGATCACACTATCAAAGCGTTTATTCCAACTCCGAGAGGCTTGCACCAGTCCATAAATGGATCGCTGGAGCTTGCACACTTTGTTAGCTCCCTTTGGATCGACAAAACCATCCGGTTGCATCATATACAACTCTTCTTCCAGAAATCCATTCAGGAATGCAGTTTTGACATCCATCTGCCAAATTTCATAATCATAAAACGCGGCAATTGCTAACATGATTTGGACAGACTTAAGCATCGCTACGGGTGAGAAGGTCTCATCGTAGTCAACCCCTTGAACTTGTCGAAAACCTTTTGCGACAAGTCGAGCTTTATAGACAGTAACATTACCGTCAGTGTCAGTCTTTTTCTTGAAGATCCATTTATTCTCAATTGCTTGCCGATCATCGGGCAAGTCAACCAAAGTCCATACTTTGTTCTCATACATGGATCCCATCTCAGATTTCATGGCTTCAAGCCACTTTGCGGAATCTGGGCTCACCATCGCTTCTTCATAGTTCGTAGGTTCATCATGATCTAGTAGCATGACTTCCAGAACTGGATTACCGTACCACTATGGCGCGGATCTTACTCTGGTTGATCTACGAGGTTCAGTAGTATCTTGTTCTGAAGTTTCATGATCATTATCATTAACTTCCTTACTTATTGGTGTAGGTGTCGCAGAAACAGTTTTTTGTGATGTACTACTTTCCAACAAGGGAGCAGGTACAGTTACCTTGTCAAGTTCTACTTTCCACCCACTCACTTCTGTCAAGAGAAACTCCTTCTCAAGAACGTTTCCGAATTTAGCAACAAAAGTCTTGCCTTCGGATCTATGATAGAAGGTGTATCCAATAGTTTCCTTTGGATATCCTATGAAGACACATTTCTTCGATTTGGGTTCGAGCTTATCAGGTTGAAGCTATTTCACATAAGCATCGCAGCCCCAAACTTTCAGAAACGACAACTTTGGTTTCTTGCCAAACCATAGTTCATAAGGCGTCGTCTCAACGGATTTTGATGGTGCCCTATTTAACGTGAATGCGGCCGTCTCTAGAGCGTATCCCCAAAACGATAGCGGTAAATCAGTAAGAGACATCATAGATCGCACCATATCTAGTAAAGTACGATTACGACGTTCGGACACACCATTACGCTGTGGTGTTCCGGGTGGCGTGAGTTGCGAAACTATTCCACAATTTTTCAAATGTACACCAAACTCGTAACTCAAATATTCTCCTCCATGATTGGATCGTAGAAACTTTATTTTCTTGTTACGATGATTTTCAACTTCACTCTGAAATTCTTTGAACTTTTCAAACGTTTCAGACTTATGTTTCATTAAGTAGATATACCCATATCTGCTTCAGTCATCTGTGAAGGTGAGAAAATAACGATATCCGCCACGAGCCTCAACATTCATCGGACCACATACATCTGTATGTATGATTTCCAACAAATCTGTTTCTCTCTCCATAGTACCGGAGAACGGTGTTTTAGTCATCTTGCCCATGAGGCATGGTTCGCAAGTACCAAGTGATTCATAATCAAGTGGTTCCAAAAGTCCATCAGTATGGAGTTTCTTCATGCGCTTTACACCGATATGACCTAAACGGTAGTGCCACAAATAAGTTGCACTATCATTATCAACTCTGCATCTTTTGGCTTCTACATTATGAATATGTGTATCACTACTATCGAGATTCAACAAGAATAGACCACTCTTCAAGGGTGCTTGACCATAAAAGATATTACTCATATAAATAGAACAACCATTATTCTTTGATTTAAATGAATAACCGTCTCGCATTAAACAAGATCCATATATAATGTTCATGCTCAACACTGGCACCAAATAACAATTATTTAGGTCTAATACTAATCCTGAAGGTAGATGTAGAGGTAGCGTGCCGACTGCGATCACATCGACTTTGGAACCATTTCCCACGCGCATCGTCACCTCGTCCTTAGCCAATCTTCGCTTAATCCGTAGTCCCTGTTTCGAGTTGCAAATATTAGCAACAGAACCAGTATCAAATACCCAGGTGCTACTGCAAGCATTAGTAAGGTACACATCAATAACATGTATATCACATATACCTTTGTTCACCTTGCCATCCTTCTTATCCGCCAAATACTTGGGGCAGTTCCGCTTCCAGTGACTAGTCTGCTTGCAGTAGAAGCACTCAGTTTCAGGCTTAGGTCCATACTTGGGTTTCTTCTCCTGAGCAGCAACTTGCTTGCCGTTCTTCTTGAAGTTCCCCTTCTTCTTCCCTTTGCCCTTTTTCTTGAAACTAGTGGTTTTGTTAACCATCAACACTTGATGCTCCTTCCTGATTTCTACCTCCGCAGCTTTCAGCATTGCGAAGAGCTCGGGAATAGTCTTGTTCATCCCTTGCATATTATAGTTCATCACAAAGCTCTTGTAGCTTGGTGGCAGTGATTGGCGAATTCTGTCAATGACACAATCATCTGGAAGATTAACTCCCATCTGAATCAAGTGATTATTATACCCAGATATTTTGAGTATATGCTCACTGATAGAACTGTTCTCCTCCATATTGCAGCTATAGAACTTATTGGAGACTTCATATCTCTCAATCCGGGCATTTGCTTTGAATATTAACTTCAACTCCTGAAACATCTCATATGCTCCATGACGTTCAAAACGTCGTTGGAGTCCCGATTATAAGCCGTAAAGCATGGCACACTGAACTATCGAGTAGTGAACAGCTTTGCTCTGCCAGACGTTCATAACATCTGGTGTTGCTCCAGCAGCAGGCCTGGCACCCAGCGGTGCTTCCAGGACGTAATTCTTCTGAGCAGCAATGAGGATAATCCTCAAGTTACGGACCCAGTCCATGTAATTGCTACCATCATCTTTCAACTTTGCTTTCTCAAGGAACGCATTAAAATTTAACGAAACAATAGCACGAGCCATCTATCTACAATCAAACATAAACAAGCAAGATACTATCAGGTACTAAGTTCATGATAAGTTTAAGTTCAATTAATCAAATTACTTAAGAACTCCCACTTATATAGACATCCCTCTAATCCTCTAAGTGATCACGTGATCCAAATCAACTAAACCATGTCCGATCATCACGTGAGATGGAGTAGTTTCATTGGTGAACATCACTATGTTGATCATATCTACTATATGATTCACGCTCGACCTTTTGGTCTCCGTGTTCCGAGGCCATATCTATATATGCTTGGCTCGTCAAGTATAATGTGAGTATTCCGCGTGTGCAACTATTTTGCACCCGTTGTATTTGAACGTAGAGCCTATCACACTCGATCATCACGTGGTGTCTCAGCACGAAGAACTTTCGCAACGGTGCATACTCAGGGAGAACACTTCTTGATAATTTAGTGAGAGATCATCTTATAATGCTACCGTCAATCAAAGCAAGATAAGATGCATAAAAGATAAACATCACATGCAATCAATATAAGTGATATGATATGGCCATCATCATCTTGTACCTGTGATCTCCATCTCCGAAGCACCGTCATGATCACCATCGTCACCGGCGCGACACCTTGATCTCCATCGTAGCATCGTTATCGTCTCGCCAATCTTATGCTTCCACGACTATCGCTACCGCTTAGTGATAAAGTAAAGCATTACATCGCGATTGCATTGCATACAATAAAGCGACAACCATATGGCTCCTGCCAGTTGCCGATAACTCGGTTACAAAACACGATCATCTCATACAATAAAATTTAGCATCATGTCTTGACCATATCACATCACAACATGCCCTGCAAAAACAAGTTAGACGTCCTCTACTTTGTTGTTGCAAGTTTTACATGGCTGCTATGGGCTTAAGAAAGAACCAATCTCACCTACGCATCAAAACCACAACGATAGTTTGTCAAATAGACTCCATTTTAACCTTCGCAAGGACCGGGCGTAGCCACACTCGGTTCAACTAAAGTTGGAGCGACAGTTGCCCGCAAGCCACCTGTGTGCGAAGCACGTCGGGGGAACTGGTCTCGCGTAACCGTACGCGTAATGTTGGTCCGGGTCGTCTCGTCCAACAATACCGCCGAACCAAAGTATGACATGCTGGTAGGCAGTATGACTTATATCGCCCACAACTCACTTGTGTTCTACTCGTGCAAATAACATCAAACCATAAAACCTAGGCTCGGATGCCACTGTTGGGGAACGTAGTAATTTCAAAAAATTTCCTACGCACACGCAAGATCATGGTGATGCACAGCAACGAGAGGGGAGAGTGTTGTCTACGTACCCACGCAGACCGACTGCGGAAGCGTTGACACAATGTAGAGGAAGTAGTCGTACGTCTTCCCGATCTGACCGATCCAAGCACCGTTACTCCGGCACCTCCGAGTTCTTAGCACACGTACAGCTCGATGACGATCCCCGGGCTCCGAGCCAGCAAACTGTCGGGCATGAGTTCCATTAGCACGACGGCGTGGTGACGATCTTGATGTTCTACCGACGCAGGGCTTCGCCTAAGCACTACAACGATATGATCGAGGTGGAATATGGTGGCAACGGGCACCGCACACGGCTAAGGAACGATCTCAATGATCAACTTGTGTGTCTAGAGGTGCCCCCTACCTCCGTATATAAAGAGCCAAGGGGGAGGGGGCCGCCGGCCAGGAGGAGGGCGCAGGAGGAGTCCTACTCCTACCGGGAGTAGGACTCCCCCCCAATCCTAGTTGGACTAGGATTCCCCGAGGGGGAAAGAGAGAAAGGGGGGCTGGCCACCTCTCCTAGTCCTAATAGGACTAGGGGAGGGGGGAGGTGCACGGCCACCTTGGGCTGCCCCTTTCTCCTTTCCACTAAAGCCCATTAAGGCCCATATGGCTCCCGGGGGGTTCCGGTAACCTCCCGGTACTCCGGTAAAATCCCGATTTCACCCGGAACACTCCCGATATCCAAATGTAGGCTTCCAATATATCAATCTTTATGTCTCGACCATTTCGAGACTCCTTGTCATGTCCGTGATCACATCCATGACTCCGAACTAACTTCAGTACATCAAAATGCATAAACTCATAATAACTGTCATCGTAACGTTAAGCGTGCGGACCCTATGGTTCGAGAAAAATGTAGACATGACTGAGACACATCTCCGGTCAATAACCAATAGCGGGACCTGGATGGCCATATTGGCTCCTACATATTCTACGAAGATCTTTATCGGTCAGACCGAATAACAACATACGTTGTTCCCTTTGTCATCGGTATGTTACTTGCCCGAGATTCGATCATCGGTATCCAATACCTAGTTCAATCTCGTTACCGGCAAGTCTCTTTACTCGTTCCGTAATACATCATCTCGCAACTAACTCATTAGTGGCAATGCTTGTAAGGCTTATGTGATGTGCATTACCGAGAGGGCCCAGAGATACCTCTCCAACAATCGGAGTGACAAATCCTAATCTCGAAATACGCCAACCCAACATCTACCTTTGGAGACACCTGTAGAGCTCCTTTATAATCACCCAGTTACGTTGTGACGTTTGGTAGCACACAAAGTGTTCCTACGGTAAACGGGAGTTGCATAATCTCATAGTCATAGGAACATGTATAAGTCATGAAGAAAGCAATAGCAACATACTAGATGATCGGGTGCTACGCTAATGAAATGGGTCATGTCAATCAGATCATTCAACTAATGATGTGACCTCGTTAATCAAATAACAACACCTTGTTCATGGTTAGGAAACATAACCATAATTCATTAACGAGCTAGTCAAGTAGAGGCATACTAGTGACACTAAGTTTGTCTATGTATTCACACATGTATTATGTTTCCGGTTAATACAATTCTAGCATGAATAATAAACATTTATCATGATATAAGGAAATAAATAATAACTTTTATTATTGCCTCTAGGGCATATTTCCTTTAGAATTATCCCTAGTCAGGAGGCACGGTGTGCGGGAAAAATAACACTCTACGTGGTATTCGACACACCGGAGAATTAGTGGTCCGAAGAAATAACCTTCCAAGTGGCCCCTTTCAACAGCGGATATCACACCCTCTTAGGGTGAGATGCATTTATGCGCTTCCAAGGAGTACCCCATTATGGATACATGAATCTTAAGATGCCTGGGCCCAACGGTATAATCACTCTAGCTAGTGATCCGGACATAGCACTCTGCGCTGAGAATAAAACCGCATCCCTGGCCCTCGAGGCATTATCTGAAGCCCTCGCAACCGAAGAATTAACCGCGCTGTGCTCCACGGTGGATAGGGATGATGTGGTCCTAGACAAACGACCCAATGATACGTCTCCAACGTATCTATAATTTTTGATTGCTCCATGCTATATTATCTACTGTTTTGGACTATATTGGGCTTTATTTTCCACTTATATATTATTTTTGGGACTAACCTATTAACCGGAGGCCCAGCCCAGAATTGCTGTTTTTTTGCCTATTTCAGTGTTTCGAAGAAACAGAATATCAAACGGAGTCCAAACAGAATAAATCCTTCGGGAACGTGATTTTCTCACCAAACGTGATCCAGGAGACTTGGAGCCTACTCCAAGGAGTCAAAGAGGCGGTCACGAGGGTGGGGGGCGCGCCCCCTGCCTCGTGTGCCCCTCGGTGCTCCACCGACGTACTCCTTCCTCATATATATAACTACGTACCCCCAAACGATCAGAACAGGAGCCAAAAACCTAATTCCACCGCCGCAACTTTCTGTATCCACGAGATCCCATCTTGGGTCCTGTTCCGGAGCTCCGCCAGAGAGGGCCGTCATCACGGAGGGCTTCTACATCATCATAGCCTCTCCGATGAAGCGTGAGTAGTTTACCTCAGACCTTCGGGTCCATAGTAGGTAGCTAGAGGGCTTCTTCTCTCTTTTTGGATCTCAATACAAAGTTCTCCCCCTCTCTTGTCACTAGTAGAAAAAGGGTCAAACGTGAAGCACATTAGTGCTGGTTTGTATTTGAGCCGGCACTAATGTATACATTAGTGCCGGTTCCAACGGCTAGCCGGGCCGCTTTCATTAGTACCGGTTCGTGGCGAACCTTTAGCACCGGTTCGTGCCACGAACCGGTACTAATGAGAGTGGTGGAAGGATGTTGTCAGAATGGGGCCCCTCCAGCCCCTGTAGTACCGGTTCTTGGCACGAACCGGTACTAAAGGTCGTCCTACATAAACCCTTCGTCCACCCGAGCTTGCTCTATTCTTCCCCTTTCCCCTCTCCTCTCTGTTCTTCCCCTCTTCCTCTCGAGCTCATCACACATTTTGCCCAAAATTTGTCAAGATTTGAAGGCCCCCATCCATTCAAATGATCACAAAGGTTAGCAACTTTGTCCTTTCATCTCTCATTGCTAGATTAGCTCTTGCAATGCTTTATATAGTGATTAATTTGTGAGTTTAGTAGTTTGGGAGGATATATATATATGTGCTAGTATTTGATTTATATGCAATTTGAGGTCAAAAATAACACTTAGTTTGCATATGTAGGTGTGGTTTACTTAGTGCCTTCTAAATCTCCATCGTAGCCACCGTCGATCGCCCGCACCGTCCCGTCGCCGGCACCACCTTGTGGTGAGCCTCTTGTTCATGAAATTTTATATAAAAATTGATGTTTGTGTGATTTGGAAATATAGTTACTCGTATAATTATCTTACCCGTACGTTGTTTGTTATACATATAGTGCCATGGTTTTGATATCCGTCCCCGTCGGCCCTAGTCCTTGTTATGATTCGGATGTGGTATATATAGTCTCTTTTAAAACTAGTTGCATTTCGTGTTTATGACAAAATTGACATAGAAATTTTTTCTAGGAGGTATGTGAACCGGAAATTCCAACCGACCCTATTGCCGAGAGGTTAAATTTAGTTGAAAGAGAAAATGAGTACTTGAAAGGAAAGTTGAAAAGAATTGAGGGGGAGAAGATGGAATTGGAGTTGCATGTTGCCGATGTCGTCGATGATCACAAGATCAAGATGGAGAAAATGCGCTTGAAGATTAGAAAGATTAGAAAATATGCCATCGATATTGAGGCTTGGTATCATTATGCTGTTGGATCCATTGTTACCTTAGTTGCGATCTTGATCGTATTTGTTGTTGCATTTAAATGCTTTAGCTAGAGAGTTATTTGTTTGTTGCATTTAAGTGTTGTATGAACTTTATGTATGAACTTGTATTAATTTGGTCTATTCGGTGTTGTGTAATGAAGATGAGCCGGCAATGGATGTATGATGACCGATGCTCTCCCTAGTTCGTTGAGGGCGTGCATACTTTTCTACTTGCGGCTGAGGCAAACAAGCGGGCAGATGGTTTTATGCCTTGTCCATGTGCTCGCTGAAAGAATGGTCACAATTACTCTACGTCAAGAACCATTCACGTCCACCTGTTTAAGTCTGCTTTCATGCCCCATTATAATGTTTGGACCAAGCACGGAGAAAGAGGGGTTGTGATGGAAGACAATGAAGAAGAAGAGGACGACGACAGCTATCCTGGCCATGGGTTCCCTGAATACGATGATACAACAATGGGGGAAGAAGCTGAGCCGGTAATGCGGGAAGAAGCTGAGCCAGCAATGCGGGAAGAAGCTGAAGAAGAGGCATTAGATGAGCCCGTTGATGGTCTAGGTCGGGCCATTGCCGATGCAAAGAGAAACTGCGCAAGTGATTTGGAGAAGAAGAAGTTGCAGCGCATGTTAGAGGATCACAAAAATTGTTGTACCCGAATTGCATAGGTGACAAGAAAAAGCTGGCACCACACTGGAATTGCTGCAATGGAAGGCAGAGAATGGTGTACCTAACAAGGGATTTGGAAAGTTGCTGGTAATGATAAAGGATATGCTTCCAAAGGATAACGAATTGCCCAAGAGTACGTACGAAGCAAAGAAGGCTGTCTGCCCACAAGGGTTAGAGGCGCAGAAGATACATGCATGCCCTAATGATTGCATCCTCTACCGCGGTGAGTATGAGGATTTGAACGCTTGCCCGGTATGTGGTGCATTGCGCTATAAGATCAGCCGCGATGACCCTGGTGATGTCGAGGGCCGGCGCCCCAGGAAGAAGATTCCTACCAAGGTGATGTGGTATGCTCTTATAATACCACGGTTGAAACGTTTGTTCCAAAACAAAGAGCATGCCAAGGTGATGCGATGGCACAAAGAAGACCGTAAGAAAGACGGAAAGTTGAGAGTACCCGCTGATGGGTCGCAGTGGAGAAAAATCGAAAGAAAGTACGGGAAGGAGTTTGCAGATGACGCAAGGAGCGTATGGTTTGGTCTAAGCGCAGATGGCATAAATCCTTTTTGGGAGCAGAGCATCAACCATAGCACCTGGCCTGTGACTCTATGTTTGTATAACCTTCCTCCTTGGTTGTGCATGAAGCAGAAGTTCATTATGATGCCAGTGCTCATCCAAGGCCCTAAGCAACCCGGCAACGACATTGATATGTACCTAAGGCCATTAGTTGAAGAACTCTTACAACTGTGGAATGGAACAGGTGTACGTGCGTGGGATGAGCACATGGGGGAAGAATTTGACCTAAAGGCGTTGCTGTTGATGACCATCAATGATTGGCCTGCTCTCAGTAACCTTTCAGGATAGACAAACAAGGGATATTGCGCATGCACGCACTGTTTGGATGATACCGACAGTATATATTTCCCTAATTGTAAGAAGAATGTGTACCTGGGACATCGTCGATTTCTTCTGAGAAGGCATCCCGTAAGAAAGAAAGGCAAGCATTTCAAAGGTGAGGCGGATCACCGGACGAAGCTTGGCCACCGTACTGGTGCTGATGTACATGATATGGTCAAGGATTTGAAGGTGGTCTTTGGAAAGGGTCCTGGTGGACAACCTGTTCCGAATGACGCTGACGGACGCGCACCCATGTGGAAGAAGAAATCTATATTTTGGGACCTGCCCTATTGGAAACACCTAGAGGTCCGCTCCGCAATCGATGTGATGCACGTGACGAAGAATATTTGTATGACCCTGCTTGGCTTCTTGGGCATGTATGGGAAGACAAAAGATACACCTGAGGCACGGGAGGACCAGCAACGTATGCACGGAAAAGACGGCATACATCAGGGTCATCCAAGCTACGCTCTTACCAAAGAAGAGAAGGAAATCTTCTTTGAATGCCTGCTCAGTATTAAGGTACCGTCTGGCTTCTCATCGAATATAAAGGGAATAATAAACATGGCAGAGAAAAAGTTCCAGAACCTAAAGTCTCATGACTGCCACGTGATTATGACGCAACTGCTTCCGGTTGCATTGAGGGGGCTTCTACCGGAAAATGTTCGATTAGCCATTGTGAAGCTATGTGCATTTCTTAATGCAATCTCTCAGAAGGTAATCGATCCAGAAATCATACCAAGGTTATAGAATGATTTGGTGCAATGTCTTGTCAGTTTCGAGTTGGTGTTCCCACCATCCTTCTTCAACATCATGACGCACGTCCTAGTTCACCTATGCGAAGAGATTAACATTTTGGGTCCTGTATTTCTACACAATATGTTCCCCTTTGAGAGGTTCATGGGAGTCTTAAAGAATTATGTTCATAACCGTGCTAGGCCAGAAGGAAGCATCTCCAAGGGCCGTCAAAATGAGGAGGTCATTGAGTTTTGTATTGACTTTATTCCTGACCTTAAGCCGATTGGTGTTCCTGAATCGCGGCATAAGGGCAGACTAGATGGAAAAGGCACGCTAGGAGGGGAACAAATAATATGTATGGACGGACATTCTCTCGCTGAAGCACACTACACAGTTCTACAGAATTCCGCCTTGGTGGCTCTGTATATGGATGAACACAAGAATTTGCTACGCCCCAAACACCCGGAGCGGTCTGATGACTGGATTACACAAGAACAAACCAGGAGTTTCGCCAGCTGGTTGCAAGCACGTACCATGCATGACACCTCTATTGAAGATGACCTGTACTTGTTGTCCCAGTTACCATCTTCGCATATAATGACTTTCAAAGGGTACGAGATAAATGGTAATACATTTTACACGATTGCCCAAGATAAGAAGAGCACCAACCAAACAGTGGTGTCCGCTTTGATGCAGAAACCAAGACGGGAAAGGAAACATATTATGGTTATATACAGGACATATGGGAACTTGACTATCGACGTGGTTTGAAGGTCCCTTTGTTTCGGTGCAAATGGGTCAATATGACATCAGGCGGGGTAACGGAAGACCCGCAGTACGGAATGACAACAGTGGATCTCAACAATCTTGCGTATGCAGACGAACCATTCGTCCTAGCCAATGATGTGGCACATGTTTTCTATGTGAAGGACATGTCTACCAAGCCAAGAAAAAGAAAAGATAAGGAAGCGAATGCATCGTACGATGAGCCAAAGCGGCACATAGTTCTTTCTGGGAAGAGAAACATCGTGGGAGTTGATGACAAGACAAACAAGTAAGAAGATTATGAAAAGTTTGATGAAATTGCTCCATTCACAGTGAATATTGACCCGAGCATCCCGTTAAATGATGAAGATTTTCCATGGTTACGGTGCAAAGGGACACACGCGAAGAAAAAGTTTCACACCCAAAGATCTGGGATGTGATCGGCTTCACTAGCTATCATCACTTTCTTCTGTGTTTCACACCCAGAAGGGAATCTCTGTAATAGTTAGGGTAGTTAATTATGTGTTTTGGCATTTGAAACGCGCAGAAATTTTATGTGCAAACAAATTCTTTCATGCCTTTACTGTTTTTTAAAGTTAAGTTATTCACAAACTAGTGATTCACACTAATTTCAAATAATTCAAAATTTAAACTATTCAAATTTGAAAACTACGGGCACTAACAGAAAATTTGTAATTTTTTGTACGTAAAGCAAAAATATTCACAAAGAAACTGTAAATACAAAAAAAACAACTCAAAAATAAATAAAGCAAAAAAAATAAAAAAGCCCGCCTACTAGGCTAGAGCGGCCTGCATACGACTAGAAACCCAACCCGTTGTTGGGCCAGGATGCAGGCCCGCAAAGGCCCGATAGGCCCACGGGGCAGCACAACACAGGTAGGCCCATAAGGCCTGCATTTGAGAGGAGCTCGAAGGAGCAGCCGCGGCTGGGTTTCTAAACCAGTGCGGCTACCCTTTGCTAGGCGAGGTGGCACTAAACTTTGCGCCCCTCGCCTGGCAGCGCACCCCCCTTTAGTACCGGTCTGTGGCACCAACCGGTACTAAAGGGGGGGCCTTTAGTACCGGTTGGAGCCAGGAACCGGTACTAAAGGGGGGTGCTTCCCGCCGCTTGGCCTGGCCAAAACAGGCCTTTAGTACCGGTTGGTGGCTCCAACCGGTACTAAAGGTGTTTTCTATATAAGAAAACACTTCGAAAAATTTCGTCAGTTTCCTCTGCTTCATCGCCGCCGCCTAGTCCCGCACCGTCGCCACCCCCGTCGCGCCGTCCCCGTCGCACCGTCTCCACCCCGGTCGCGCCGTCCCCGTCGCGCCACCTCTATCCTCGTCGCGCCGCCCCCGTCACGCCGTCCGCGTCGCCGGCCCGTCCCCGTCCCCGCACCGGCCCGCGTCCATGTCCCCGCACCTGCCCGCATCGCCGTCGCCTCGACCTCTCGCCCGCGTTGTGAGCCCCTGTCCCCCCTCTCCTCCCTCCAATCGAAGCCGCCGCGCCGTCGACGCCGTTGCCTTGGCTCGCCATCGCCGTCGCCTCTGCACACACGCATGCATACACAAACACACACATACACATAAACACACACACACACACAATGTTTTTAGTTTTTAGTTTTTCTATATTTAGTTTTTAGTTTTTAGTTTTTTTCTTCTGTTTTTTCTGTATTAATGTTACAGAAATCTTAGTTATATATAGAAATGTTAGTTTTTTCTGTATTAATGTTATAGAAATGTTAGTTATATAGAAATGCTAGTTTTTTCTGTTTTTTAGTTATAGAAATATTAGAAATGTTATAGAAATGTTAGTTATATAGCATTGTTAGATATGTTATAGGGATGTTAGTTATATAGAAATGTTAGAAATTTTAGTTATCAAAATCCAATCATTAAAAAAATGTTACTTTTTGCGGGCATATAGGTAGTATTTGTTCTCGACGATGCCCGGCCCGCATCCTCGCCGTCGACCCGTCCGCGACGACGTCCGGCTGACCCATGTCCGGGACTGGGCTCCGCCGGGCTGGCACTGGGAGGTGCTGCCTGGAGGGGCGCGCCGCTTGATGAGGAACCCGGCCTCGGGTCCCGTCGTCGACCCTGATCTCGTTTGGTGGCGTTCGCGTGGGCCAGTTTCGGTGCGGAGGGAGCCGGCCCCGCCGGAGGAGGTACGTCGCCGTGTCAGGGAGGAGGACGAGCACGTCCATCGCTACATGGTTGCGTTAGAGGGCATCAGGTTCTCCAATACCTGGCAGTTTCTTCAGGGATCTCACTTCAGCTATGATCTTGTGAGGGTTCCTTCTCTTTGGGTGTCCACCGCCTGCGCGACAGGAACCACGAGTGTCCTAGATTCTTCTGTAGTATTCGATCTTTATTAGCTACCTAGCCAGTGATGTACTCGATATATAATATTCAGGACGATGTATTCGAGATTATATATTATTCGAGACGATGTATTCGAGATTATATCTATTATTCGAGACGATGTATTCGAGATTATATCTATTATTCGAGACGATGTATTCGAGATTATATCTATTATTCGAGACGATGTATTCGAGATTATATCTATTATTCGAGATGATTTATTCGAGATTATATCTATTATTCGAGACGATGTAATTTGAATACTAAATTGTTTTATATTTCTTTTGGCATAGTTAAATAAAAGCTATGGCGGACAATACCGACAGAGAGAGAGAACAGACCATGTTGGATATCATACGCGGGCCAGATGATGATCAGAATGAAGAAGATTTTGACAGCTCCGAATTTCTAAACAACACTGGAGAGGGTGATATGATATTCGATCGCGACGACCGAGAAGATGAAGTCATGAACTACGACGAAGAACATGTTGATCCTGAAACAATAAACACCGGCGAGGTATATATACTTATATAAGCAGGAATCTAGTGATCATCACATGTTTTAAATGAGTTGAAGATATATTAACGAATCGATCTTTCTTCTTTCAGCCATCCGGATCGAGCAAATCTTCAGGCAAAAGGACGAAACGAGGCCCGAACAAAAAGTTGAAGGAGGGCGTAAAGTACAATATCAAGGCAATCAGACCTAATGGCGAACCATTAGCGCCTAAGAAGATTGCGGACAAGTTCGTTCGTCAGTGCGGAGTTCTTGTGAAGGACCAACTCCCGATCTCCCTGCAAGAATGGAGAAAGCCAACAAAGCCACGTCCAAATGTTACTTTTGTCGACGAGAATAAAAAAACTGCTTTGGGATACTCTCATGGAACATTTCCCCCTACCAGATCATTTCACAAAAGCAGATGTGCGGAAAGTCAAGGATGCTGCTTTTAGGAAGATGGCGGTTGCATTCAAGAACCACGAGAGAACGACGTGGGAGAAGTATGTCAAGGGAGGAAGGAAGACTCCAGTATTCAAGGGGATACTAGAGAATCAAAGTGCTCATTGCGACGATTTCGTGAAATTCAAGGATTCAGAATTAGCTAAGGAACGGTCGAGAATAAACAAGAAGAATGCCGAAAAAAGGATAAGTTCCATAAGCTGGGGCCAGGTGGCTATGCGGTGGCAATGCCTAAGTGGGATAAGTCTGAGAAAGAGATGGAGGATGCCAGTGTCACTCCGGTTACTAAGAGCTGGCCCCCCAGGTGCAGGACTTGGTTCTATGCGCATGGGGGGAGTTGGACCCGAAGACAGGTAATGTTTCGACGAAGGCATGTTTGAACGGAGCCGACGATGCGCTACTTGTTGCAATAGAAGAGGCTCGATCGGGGGTGTTCCAGCCCAACAGAGAGAACGATGAGCTTACGCGTGCCCTGGGAAATCCTGAACACCTGGGAAGAATACGAGGCAAGGGCGCTATTCCGTGGTATGAGGGGTTTTCGGACTGGAACGCCGACTACAGAACCCGTGCGAGAAAGAAGATTGCGGAGGAGAAGAAGAGGAAGATGGAGGAGGAGCAGAGGAAGCGGGACTATGAATGCCTTCAAGGCCTAGAAGCAAGTCAAGCGGAATTGGTAGCTAAATTCCAGCGGCAGCAGGAGCAGATCGACTCACTTAGCCAGCAAAGGGGGTCTCAGTAGCTGCAGCAGCTAGCGGATGATCCAACATTGGATACCACCGCCCCATCCATGCCGAGAAGCAGCGTGGGTTCTGCCCCGGGTGACGCACTGCTGGATAGATACCCCGTGGATGATATCGCGGAGAACACTAACTGCGAGCCACACTTCAAAATTAAGAACATATCCTTGAAGGTGGCGGACGGTGTTGCTTATACAAATTCCCCCAATGCAACCTTCCATTGCAACCCAATTCCAGCAGGCTATCCTCTTGTCATGGTTGATGAGGTGGTGGACCAATATTCGGGGCTAGAGCTTGACATTCCTGGAGGTGACGAGGAGCACACACTCGGAGATGCCAAACATCGTATCATCCTATGGAGAAAGGATTGCATCATCTTTCGAAGGCCACCGACACCGCGTCACCCGACTCCTCGTCAAAGTCCGCCACTGAGTCAGCAGACTCCCGCTCCTCCAAGTCCACCAACGCGTGAGGCCACTCCTCCTCCTCCAAGTCCGGCAAAGTGTCAGGCCACTCCTCCTCCAAGTCCGACACAGTGTCAGATGTCCACTCCTCCTCCAAGTCCGGCACAACCTCAGGCCACTCCTCCTCCAAGTCCAGCACAGATTCAGGCCACTCCTCCTCGTCCAACTCAGCCCCGTCAGCCATCTCCGCCGCCTCAGCAATCGCAAAAGAGACACCCCGCAGCTATGGTGCGTAGCGGTACGAGTCGAGGTGATAGTACAGGAAGTACAGGCGGAGGCAAGCGATATAAATATGGTCCAAACCTTAGTACTCCTCTTCTTGTGAGGGCTTACGACAGGACCGAGGAGCAAACCAATGCCATAGTGCGGGCAGAAGTCGACGCCCATTTTGGACCGAAACCGCCACCGCCGCCAAGGGAGAAAGTGCCTGTGGAAGTAGTTGACCACTTCATTCGTATGGCTCAACCACCAGCTCCTAAGCCTGTTGACTTAGACTATGAGCGCCACATCAGGAAGTTACATCGACAACGTCTACAGAAGGAGGCGAGCTCGACCTCGAGCAAACAACAAGCAGCTGTCAAAAATGCGGGAAAACAGTTGCCCAGTTGGGAAAACAGGCGGCGCAATCGATCCCCCCGCTTGTTGTGCTGCCAACAACACGTGACAGTACGCGCGCCCAATATTATTGTGGCCAAACAGTTTATGTTCCCGAGGTGGGCGATGTGGTAATAACCAAGGAGCATATAATGCAGGCTGAAGAACTCAAGATCACTGTTGGACAACTCCTCGAGATCGAGGACATGCCTCTGATTACATAGGAGGAAATAAAACGGAAATTTGTCCGGGGCCAACCTTTGGTCGAGCCAGAAGATGTCAAGAAGCTCCCAACGAGAATGTATGAATTGCATCAATGGTACATGGACATTACTAAGAGATCCGATCGAGAGTCCCTCATGGTGTATGTCAAGAAGGATGATTACTACCATGAGAAAGCTGTGGTCGTTGAGTATTCTGAACTGTTTCAGTTATACAATCAAGACGCACTCGACAAATCTATCGTCAGTTTCCATTGTCTGTAAGTGATTTCTTTCTGTAATTTAAGTCTCAAGCTAGCTGTAGTGATCCTTTTGATCAATCATTACATGTAATTATCCTCACTATATTCTTTTCTGTGGTATTATGCAGGATGAAGATGTATGAAATGAGAAAAGGTGGACGCTATGGCATTGGGTTCATTGACCCAAACACCGTTAATGAATACACATGGAAATTAGATGCATATTATGAAAAAGAGGTAGAGGACAGCATGCTAGAGTTCTTGAAGCGCCTCAAATACAATGAAGATATACTACTTCCTTACAACTTAAAGTGAGTCACACTTTCTTGTACTGCAAATTCTCTGTTTTTGCCTACTAGCTAGCTACATGTTTTTGCTTACATATGCCCGCTTAATTAAGACATGCAAACGTGTGTGCACGCAGATTTCACTGGATCTTGTGTATCATTAAAGTTGACGCCGGAACAGTTGAAATACTAGACTCGCTACTCAAAGAAAATAGTGACTATAACATCTTGTTTGGGATAGTCAATAGGTAATTTCAATCATTATTAACTATATATCTTGGCCTATTTAGTTCATCATTTCATGATATGAACTATTTAATAACCCCTTTATTCATTTTCTTTGTCGGCGGGTAGGGCTTGGGCAAGGTTCATTAGCGTCACGGAAGGCGAATGGAAACCAAAGCTGAAATGGTTTCAAGCCAAGGTAAGTAATTAAGTAGTACTAGCTAGCTAGCTAGCTGCCATCTCTTTAATTATCATGCTTGATTAATTATTATCTGATCAAACTAAATTCCATTCTCGTAATAAAGGCCCTGAAGCAGGCGCCGGGGACTGATCTGTGTGTATACTACGTTTGCGAGAACATTCGCATGATGGTGTCCGAAAGGAGCAGATCTCAAAGACAGGAATGGGTACGTTTGTCAGAACAATATTCACAATTTTTACACCATTATCGATATCTAGTCACACAACTAATACACATGCATATTGATCTCCTTCTTAACAGTTCAAAGAGGTGCGGGACAAGCTCCTACCAACGGAGCGCATAGAAGCACTTCAAGAGGAAATAGCGGGATTTTTGCTCGACCAGGTCATAAATCCGAAGGGAGAATACTATTACCCGCTACCGCCCCCATCAAAAAAGACATGAACCACTTCCAATTGTCATTGTGCTCCGAAGGCACCAATCAGGCTAATGCCACTAGCTCCGAAGGCAACATGCATATGTAGGAGAAATTGTATATAGCTATACATGTGTGTATGTGTGAATTAATATGGTGGTTTGTGAGACATGATTGATGATATTATATATGATTGGTTCTACTAGAAATTCTATTTATATATATATATGCATAACGTGTACAATGTGTAGTACCGTAAAATACCAGCAAACGAAAAAGAATTAAAATGGAAAACACAAAATTAAATGAAAAAGAAATCATAAAACAAAAAACCCCCGAACATTTTAGTACCGGTTGGTGTTACCAACCGGTACTAAAGGGCTCCCGGCCCGCGGAGCTGGCTCGTGCCACATGGTTGCCCTTTAGCACCGGTTCGTGCTGAACCGGTACTAAAGGGGGGGCCTTTAGTGCCGAAATTTTAGTGCTGGTTACCTAACCGACACTAAAGGGCCTTACGAACCGGTGCTGTTGCCCGGTTCTGCACTAGTGTGTGGAGATCTATTCGATGTAATCTTCTTCTTTTTGCAGTGTGTTTGTTGAGATCAATGAATTGTGGGTTTATGATCAACTCTATCTATGAATAATATTTGAATCTTCTCTGAATTCTTTTATGTATGATTGGTTATCTTTGCAAGTCTCTTCGAATTATCCGTTTGGTCTGGCCAACTAAATTGGTAGTTCTTGCCATGGGAGAAGTGCTTAGCTTTGGGTTCGATCTTGCGGTGTCCTTTCCCAGTGACAGAAGGGGCAGCAAGGCATGTATTGTATCATTGCCATCGAGGATAACAAGATGGGGTTTATTTCATATTGCATGAATTTATCTCTCTACATCATGTCATCTTGCTTAAAGCATTACTCTATTTTTAACTTAATACTCTAGATGCATGCAAGATAGCGGTCGATGAGTGGAGTAATAGTAGTAGATGCAGAATCGTTTCGGTCTACTTGTCACAGGCATGATGCCTATATACATGATCATGCATAGATATTCTCATAACTATGCTCAATTCTGTCAATTGCTCAATAGTAATTTGTTCACCCACCGTAGAATATTTATGCTCTTGAGAGAAGCCACTAGTGAAACCTATGGCCCCCGGGTCTATTCTCATCATACCAATCTCCATCACTTTAATCTTGCTTTGCTTTTTTACTTTGCCTTTACTTTTTACTTTGCATCTCTATACCAAAAATACCAAAAATATTATATCTATCAGATCTCACTCTCGTAAGTGACCGTGAAGGGATTGACACCCCTAATCGCGTTGGTTGCGAGTAGCTATCGTTTTGTGCATGTACGAGGGACTTGAGCGTGGCCTCCTACTCGATTGATACCTTGGTTCTCAAAAACTGAGGGAAATACTTACGCTACTCTGCTGCATCATCCCTTCCTCTTCGGGGAAATCCAACGCAAGCTCAAGAGGTAGCAAGAAGGATTTCTGGCGCCATTGCTGGGGAGTCTATGCAAAAAGTCAACATACCAAGTACCCATCACAATCCCTATCTCTCGCATTACATTATTTACCATTTGCCTCTCGTTTTCCTCCCCCCACTTCACCCTTTCCGTTTTATTTGCCCTCTCTCTCTATCCCCCCTTTCTATTTGCCTCTTTTTGCCCGCGTGCCTTTTGTTTGCTCGTGTGTTGGATTGCTTCTTTGTCACGATGGCTCAAGATACTACCAAATTGTGTGACTTCACCAATACCAATAATAATGATTTCCTTAGCACTCCGATTGCTCCTCTTGCCAATACTAAATCTTGTGAAATCAATACTTCTTTGTTGAATCTTGATATGAAAGATCAATTCGCCAGCCTTCCTAGTGAAGATGCCGCTACTCATCTCAATAGCTTCGTTGATTTATGTGATATGCAAAAGAAAAAACATGTCGATAATGATGTCGTTAAATTGAAGCTATTTCCTTTTTCGCTTAGAGATTGTGCTAAAGCTTGGTTTTCGTCTTTGCCTAAAAATAGTATTTATTCTTGGAACAAGTGCAAAGATGCTTTTATCTCTAAGTATTTCCCTCCCACTAAGATCATCTCTCTTAGAAACGATATTATGAACTTTAAGCAACTTGATCATGAACATGTTGCACAAGATTGGGAGGGAATGAAATTAATGATACATAATTGCCCTACTCATGGCTTGAATTTGTGGATGATTATACAAAAATTTTATGCCGGATTGAATTTTTCTTCTAGAAATCTTTTAGATTCGGCCGCAGGAGGCACTTTTATGGAAATCAATTTAGGAGATGCTACTAAACTCCTAGATAATATTATGGTTAATTATTCTCAATGCCATACTGAAAGATCTTCTAATAAAAAAGTGCATGCGATAGAAGAAATCAATGGTTTGAGTGGAAAGATGGATGAACTTATGAAATTATTTGCTACTAAGAGTGTTTCTTCTAATCCTTATGATATGCCTTTTGTCTACTTTGATTGAGAATAACAATGAATCTATGGATATGAATTTTGTTGGTAGGAATAATTTTGGTAACAACGCTTATAGAGGGAACTTTAATCCTAGGCCATATCCTAGTAATCCTTCTAATAATTATGGGAATTCCTACAACAACTCTTTTGGAAATTATAATAAGATGCCCTCTGAATTTGAAAATAGTGTTAAAGAGTTTATGAACTCACAAAAGAATTTTAATGCTTTGCTTGAGGAGAAATTGCTTAAATTTGATGATTTGGCTAGGAACGTTGATAGAATTTCTCTCGAGATTGATTCCTTAAAGCTTAGATCTATTCCTCCTAAGCATGATATCAATGAGTCTCTCAAAGCCATGAGAATTTCCATTGATGAGTGCAACGAAAGAACCGCTAGGATGCGTGCTTCCAAAGATGCCTTTATTAAAGCGTGTTCTTCCCATTCCTATGAAAATCAAGATGAAGATCTAAAAGTTATTAATGTGTCCCCTATTAAATCTTTGTTTTGAAATATGAATCTTGATGAAACTGAATATGATCTTCCTTTACCTAGAAGGCGTTCTAAAAATTCAGAGTATTTATATCTTTATGATGAAATTGATGAAAGTGGGATTGAAAGAAATAAAAATCTAGATTTTGCTAAACCCACTATATTGGATTTCAAGGAATTTAATTATGAAAGTTGATCTTTAATTGATTGTATTTCCTTGTTGAAATCCGTGCTAAATTCTCCACATGCTTATAGTCAACATAAAGCCTTCACCGAACATATTGTTGATGCCTTGATGCAATCTTATGAAGAAAAACTTGAGTTGAAAGTTTCTATCCCTAGAAAACTCTATGATGAGTGGGAACCAACTATTAAAATTAAAATTAAAGATCATGAGTTTTATGCTTTGTGTGATTTGGGTGTTAGTGTCTCCACTATTCCCAAGACATTGTGTGATTTGCTAGATTTCCTTAATTTTGATGAGTGCTCTCTAAACTTGCATCTTGCGGATTCTACTGTTAAGAAACCTATGGGAAGGATTAATGGTGTTCTTATTGTTGCAAATAGGAATTATGTACCCGTAGATTTCATTGTTCTTGATATAGATTGCAATCCTTCTTTCCCTATTATTCTTGGTAGACCTTTCCTTAGAACGGTTGATGCGATTATCGATATGAAGGAAGGGAATATTAGATTTCAATTTCCATTAAAAAAGGGCATGGAACACTTTCCTAGAAAGAAAATAAAATTGCCATATGAAACTATCATGAGAGCCACTTATTGATTTCCTACCAAAGATGGCAATACCTAGATCTATCCTCACTTTTATGCCTAGCTAGGGGCATTAAATGATAGCACTTTTTGGGAGGCAACCCAATTTTATTTTTATTCCTTGATTTTTGCTCCTGTTTAGTAATAAATAATTTATTTAGACTCTGTTTTGGTTGTTTTTGTGTGTTTAATTAGTGTTTGTGCCAAGTAGAACCATTGGGAAGACTTGGGGTGTCAGGACCCCGATTCCAAGTCACATCGATCTAGCCGGTAACACCTCATATCACTTTGCAGCCTCATGCACGGTATCCCACGGGTGTCGCCTTACCATGGCCCGGGACCGTTTGCGCCTTTTGGCTCACGTATATGATAGTGTCGCTAGCATCCATATGACAGAGAACCCGGGCCGACATGGCTAGTCGTGAACCCAAAGCGGCACTAACCTATGGGGACAGGCATACATGAATCACATCGAGCATGTCGGTCAGCAGCGTGTGAATCCGGAATGTAGCACTAGGCTAACAGGACTCCGGGAACCCGGGCTGTAGCAGGCTAGGCAGGACTCCGGATGTCACTGCATGACATTTCCCCGAAGGGACAGACACAGGAACAAAGTGAAACACATGCCGGCCAGTCAAGTGTCCTGAGCAGTAGTGCTGGGCTAACAGGACTCCGGTGAACTGGGCTGTAGCGGACTACTATGGCTCATGGAAGCACTAGACTACATTTCCCCATAAGAGAGACTGCCAAGGATAAACAACTAGATTGTCGGATCCCACACATACCAAGCATTTCAATCATACACACAATATGCTCGATATGTGTAAATACAACATGGCATCACAACATAACTCTACAACTCAAGTATTTATTCATTAGGCTCCGAGGAGCGAGATATTACAAACAAGGGTCTCATGACCCAACAATCATAGGATACAAGTCAAAGCACATGCGGAAGCTTAACATGTCTAAGAACAGACATCTACAAATGAAAAAGGCTAAGAAGCCTGACTATCTACCAGATCCTGCCGAGGGCACAAGATTGTAGCTGAGGTATCAAGCTAAACGTCGAAGTCCACGCGGAACTACTAGAGAGACTGAAATCTCTCTGGAAAACATAAATTAAGCAAACGTGAGTACAAAAGTACTCAGCAAGACTTACATCAGATCTAAACTACATATGCATCGGTATCAACAAGGGGGGGGGGTGGAGTTTAACTGCAGCAAGCCAACTTTGACTCAGTGGCTAACCTAAACTACGATTGCAAGCAACTCTTTTGAGGTGGCGCACACGAGTCCACATATTCACCATTCAATACACCACTATGGATCCGCTCCCGTCTCCCTACGAGAAGGCCATCCATAGCACTCACACTTATCTTGCGAGTTTTAGAGTATCCACTTTCACTTGTCTATGAACTATGCATGGGGTCCAAGTTTCCATATCCGATGAATCCGGCTATTCGAATAGATATTGATAACCCTGTAGGGGTGTACTTCTTCACACACGCTCCCACCACTTACCGTCGTTTACACGACATGTACTCGGCAACCTTCAAGCGGAAGCCCAACGAGGGTGTCGGCCACGGCCTACCTAAACACTTAAGTCCCTAGTCCAGGTTTATCGCCTATCCAGGTTCCATACGCAGGGAGTCCGGCTGAGGTTTCCACATACGGCCCCGAACGATGTGAACAGGGTTCCCGAGACACCAAACGGGCGCCCGGTACACCGTGCCACGGTGTATCTACCGCAACATAGCCCACCCCTAGGGTTAGCGCTACGCACGGCCGCCAACACATAACCTACAAACACCAGAAACTAGTTGCAACTCCTGGATAGAGTACTAGGGTGATTAAGAAGCCGAGAGGGTTAATTAAGGATCCCAATGAGTGGTAGCAGCTGTTCATGGATCACAGACACAGAACTCAGTTCCTGAGGACGTCTGCAATGAGACAACCCACCATGTACTCCTACAAGGCCTCTCACCGCTACCTTTACCAAAAGCATGTTCACACACTTAGCTCACACACAGTAGGACATGTTCACACACCTCCGATTCATTCCCGATGAATCAGACCTGACGCAACTCTATGCAATAGCAGGCATAACAAACAAACATGAATGAGTAGGCACATTAGGGCTCAATCAACTCCTACTCATGCTAGTGGGTTTCATCTCTTTACTCTGGCAATGACGGGTCATGCAGAGGATAAGGGGTTCAACTACCGCAAGAAGTAACAGATGAATCGTTGTTGTCCTAATGCAGTAACAGAGAGCAGGAGCGAGAGTGTGGGGTTGTATCGGAATGAACAAGGGGGTGTTGCTTGCCTGGCACTTCTGAAGATATCATTGGGTCTTCATCAGTGTCAACGATCACAGCGTCGGTACAACGTCTGTCGAGAGGGGACAACCACCGGCAACAGAGAATGAACACAATCAATGCAATGCACAACATGATTCATGATAATGACTTGGCAATATGTTGTTGATTGAGCTAACGCAACTAGCAACACAATTAAATGAAGTTGGTTTGAACCCAAAATTCAAATTCAAACTCCACATGTGGTTATTTAGATACCATTCATTTGATTTTGTCCTAAACAGTGGCCTTAAGTTGTTCTAACATGCATGAAAATGGTACAGATGGATTCCTTGAATTTTTCTGATAATTTTTCATATATAATTTATTTCATTTGGAGTTACGGTTGAATTTCTATGATTTTTAGAAGTTTTGGGCCTTTTTTGGAATTTATAAATCATTTCTGATTCATTTTCATTTCAGAAAACAAATACTGCATCAGCATTGAGTAAGCATGATGTCAGCAACTCAACTGCGGCTGACCGGGGTCAAACCTGACAGTGGGTCCCGCGTGTCAGTGTCATTAGTTTTAACTAATTATAATTAGTACTAACCCTAGATTAATTAGCCAGCTAGGACCCACCTGTCATTGACCCAGGGGGGTCAAACTGGGCCCACCCTTGGTCAAACGGGGTCAATCTTGCCGGACTTGGTCCACGGCTCGTCGGCGGCGACGACAGAGACGACAGAGCGGCTCGGGAATGCTCTACAGGGCACCGTTTTGAGCGTGGTTTGTTGCTACGGCTTGCTGGCGCTCTCGCGCATCTAGTGGTGGCGGCGGTAGCAGTTGGGATGGCCTAGGTTGACGGCGACAACGACTTGTGCGGCGGCCGGCGTTCAGGCAATGACGGGTTGGTTGCTACGGTGCGTTAGCGAGCAGGATGGGGTGCTGGGCGGACACCACATGGCTCCGGGAGCACGCGGGACTCGATGGTTCGAGCAACAGAGCACGACATCTAGGTTCCCGACGGCCATGGAGGACGGCGGCGCTCGGCCATGGTGGGAAAGCTAGTTAGGGGACGAGATAGACACAGGGAAGAGAGGGGTTCAGACCGGAGCTCACGGCGGGTCGACGGGTAGGCTCAGCAGCTCGGGGGAGGTCCTGACGACGGAGAATCAAGGACGGCGTTCGTCGGATGCAGAGGGCGATGGCGAGCTCGTGGACGACGTCATAGGGCTCCCTGCATCATGTGACTCGGCGATGAGGAGGAGGGCGTCACGGCAGACCTCGGGGATAGCTCGGAGAGGCTGAGGAGGTGGTTGTGGCCGTGCTGGTTTCGGACGGCGGCAACAGACGCGTTCGGTGAGATCGGGAACGACGAGGGAGATAGCAGGGGGAAGAATGAGTGAGCTAGAGGGATTGGGACGACACTGAGGAGGGGATTCGCGGTGTGGCGCTGTCCTCGGACGCAGGCAGGCAGCCTGGTGGCGTGGCGCTCGCGTGTGCCGTGTGTTGTCTCTGCCTCTGCCTACTGGTAGAGGTGGGAGACGACTGGCAACGGCCAGGTGGGCTGGGCCGGCTCATGGGCCGCACAGGTAAGTGGCCAGGTTGGCTTTTTCTCTCTCTCTCTCTTTCTAATTCTTTCTGTTTTCTATTATCTGTAATTGTATTGGATTTATTAAAAATGCTAGAGCATTTTCAAAAATCATGAGACTGCTTGTGGCCACTGTTTGGATTATTTCCAATAGCAAACATTTCAGTTCATGAATATTTGGACATTTAAAATATTTTATATCATTTAAATGTCCAAATGCAAATAGAGTATGATTTAATTCAGAGCCCAAATATGTCATGGAAAAATGTGCATCACCTCTGGTTACTGTTTACAGCATTTTCCATAAATGATGAACATTTTTGAAAGCCATTTGGATTTACTGAAAATATTTTAGTTGAACCTAGTGACTTCCTTTGATGCTAGGGGTTTGATCATCCCCATTTCAAATTTCCATGAAAATTTAAACATGATGCTCACATGAAAGGCTAGCCTAGTGCATACCAGAACTAGGGATGTGACATGGGGAAAGTCTTGTTTAACTTGCTGTAAAACACAGAAACTTTAGCACTCACAAGAACTGCTGTCATTTTTATTTGAAGAGTGATATTTAGTTAATTATTTTTGCATATGATTAATAGATAAATTACTCACGTCCAGAAATTTATTTTAGAATCTATGGGGTTCCAGATATTGCGCTAGCTACAGATTACTACAGACTGTTTTGTTTTTGACAGATTCTGTTTTTCGTGTGTTGTTTGCTTATTTTGATGAATCTATGGTTAGTAAAATAGTTTATAATCCATAGATAAGTTGTAATACAGTAGGTTTAACACCAATATAAATAAAGAATGAGTTCATTACAGTACCTTGAAGTGGTCTTTTGTTTTCTTTCGCTAACGGAGCTGACGCGTTTTCTACTTAAATTTTGTGTTGTGAAGTTTTCAAGTTTTGGGTGAATTCTTCTGATGGATTATGGAACAAGGAGTGGCAAGATCCTAAGCTTGGGGATGCCCATGGCACCCCCAAGATAATCCAAGGACACCAAAAAGTCAAATCTTGGGGATGCCCCGGAAGGCATCCCCTCTCTCGTCCACTTCCATCGGTAATTTACTTGGAGCTATATTTTTATTCACCAACATGATATGTGTTTTGCTTGGAGCGTCTTGTATTATTTTTGTCTTTGTGTTTTAGTATGCCACAATCATCCTTGCTGTACACACCTTTTGAGAGATCCATAGATGAATTAAAATTTGATAGAATACTCTATGTTCTTCACTTATATCTTTTGAGCTATGTAGTTTTGCTCTATGTGCTTCACTTATATCTTCTTGAGCTAAGTAATTTTGCTCTATGTGCTTCACTTAGATTTTTTTAAGCACGATGGTGGATTTGTTTTAAAGAAACTATTGATCCCTCATGCTTCACTTAAATTATTTTGAGAGTCTTAATAGCATGGTAATTTGCTTAATAATAACACGCTTGGTATTCAAGATTTGTGAAACTTTCTTTTGAGTGTGTTGAATACCAAGAAAAGTTGGATGCTTGATAACTGTTTTGAGATATGGAGGTAGTAATATCAAAGTCATGCTAGTAGAGTAATTGTGAATTTGAGAAGTGCTTGAGTTAAAGTTTGCAAGTCCCATAGCATGCACGTATGGTAAACTTTATGCAACAAATTTGAAACATGAGGTGTTATTTGATTGTCCTCCTTATGAGTGGCGGTCGGGGACGAGCGATGGTCTTTTCCTACCAGTCCATCCCCCTAGGAGCAAGCGCGTAATACTTTGGTTTTTGATGGCTTGTAGATTTTTGCAATAAGTATATGAGTTCTTTATGACTAATGTTGAGTCCATGGATTATATGCACTCTCACCCTTCCATCATTGCAAGCCTCTACGGTACCGTGCATTGCCCTTTCTCACATCGAGAGTTGGTGCAAACTTCGCCGGTGCATCCAAACCTCGTGATATGATACACTCTTTCACACATAAACCTCCTTATATCTTCCTCAATATAGCCATCATACCTACCTATTATGGCGTTTCCATAGCCATTCCGAGATATATTGCCATGCAACTTTCCACCATCCAGTTTATCATGACAAATCCATCATTTTCATATTGCTTAGCATGATCATGTAGTTGACATAGTATTTGTGGCAAAGCCACTATTTATAATTTTTTTTTCGTACTTGTCACTCTTGATTCATTGCATATCCCGGTACACCGCTGGAGGCATCCATATAGAGTCATACTTTGTTCTAGAATCGAGTTGTAATCATTGAGTTGTAATCATTGAGTTGTAAATAAATAAAAGTGTGACGATCATCATTTAATAGAGCATTGTCCCCAAAAAAAGGCCAAAGAAAAAAAGGAAGGCCCAAAAAAAGAGAAAATAAATAAAAAGGGGCAATGCTACTATTCCTTTTTCCACACTTGTGCTTCAAAGTAGCATCATGTTCTTCATATAGAGAGTCTCTTGAGTTATCACTTTCATATACTAGTGGGAATTTTCATTATAGGACTTGGCTTGTATATTCCAACAATGGGCCTCCTCAAGTGCCCTAGGTCTTCGTGAGCAAGCAAGTTGGATGCACACCCACTTAGTTTCTTTTGTTGAGCTTTCATACATTTATAGCTCTAGTGCATCCGTTGCATGGCAATCCCTACTCCTTGCATTAACATCAATTGATGGGCATCTTCATAGCCCATTGATTAGCCTCGTTGATGTGAGACTTTCTCCTTTTTTGTCTTCTCTGCATAACCCCCACCATTATATTCTATTCCACCCATAGTGATATATCCATGGCTCACGCTCATGTATTGCGTGAAAGTTTATGAGTTTGAAATTATTAAGGTATGAAACAATTGCTTGGCTTGTCATCGGGGTTGTGCATGATGAGAGCATTCTTGTGTGACGAAAATGGAGTATGACTAAACTATATGATTTTGTAGGGATGAACTTTCTTTGGCCACGTTACTTTAAGAAAACATAATTGCTTTGTTGGTTTGCTTGAAGTATTATTATTCTTTATGTCAATATGAATTTTTGTCTTGAATCTTTCTAATCTGAATATTCATACCACAATTAAGAAGATTTGCATTGAAATTATGCCAAGTAGCACTCCGCATAAAAATTCTCTTTTTATCATTTACCTACTCGAGGACGAGCTGGAATTAAGCTTGGGGATGCTTGATACGTCTCCAACGTATCTATAATTTTTGATTGCTCCATGCTATATTATCTACTGTTTTGGACTATATCGGGCTTTATTTTCCACTTATATATTATTTTTGGGACTAACCTATTAACCGGAGGCCCAACCCAGAATTGCTGTTTTTTGCCTATTTCAGTGTTTCGAAGAAACAGAATATCAAACGGAGTCCAAACGGAATAAAACCTTCGGGAACGTGATTTTATCACCGAACGTGATCCAGGAGACTTGGAGCCTACTCCAAGGAGTCAAAGAGGCAGTCACGAGGGTGGGTGGCGCGCCCCCTGCCTCGTGTGCCCCTCGGTGCTCCACCGACGTACTCCTTCCTCCTATATATAACTACGTACCCCCAAACGATCAGAACAGAAGCCAAAAACCTAATTCCACCACCGCAACTTTCTGTATCCGCGAGATCCCATCTTGGGGCCTGTTCCGGAGCTCCGGCGGAGAGGTCCGTCATCACGGAGGGCTTCTATATCATCTTTGCCTCTCCGAGGAAGTGTAAGTAGTTTACCTCAGACCTTTGGGTCCATAGTAGGTAGCTAGATGGCTTCTTCTCTCTTTTTGGATCTCAATACAAAGTTCTCCCCCTCTCTTGTGGAGATCTATTCGATGTAATCTTCTTCTTTTTGCAGTTTGTTTGTTGAGACCGATGAATTGTGGGTTTATGATCAACTCTATCTATGAATAATATTTGAATCTTCTCAGAATTCTTTTATGTATGATTGGTTGTCTTTGCAAGTCTCCTCGAATTATCCGTTTGGTTTGGCCAACTAGATTGGTAGTTCTTGCCATGGGAGAAGTGCTTAGCTTTGGGTTCGATCTTGCGGTGTACTTTCCCAGTGACAGAAGGGGCAGCAAGGCACGTATTGTATCGTTGCCATCGAGGATAACAAGATGGGGTTTATTTCATATTGCATGAATTTATCTCTCTACATCATGTCATCTTGCTTAAATCGTACTCTAGGTGCATGCTGGATGGCGGTCGATGAGTGGAGTAATAGTAGTAGATGCAGAATCGTTTCGGTCTACTTGTCACGGACGTGATGCCTATATACATGATCATGCCTAGATATTCTCATAACTGTGCTCAATTCTGTCAATTGCTCAACAGTAATTTGTTCACCCACCGTAGAATACTTATGCTCTTGAGAGAAGCCACTAGTGAAACCTATGGCCCCCGGGTCTATTCTCATCATACCAATGTCCATCACTTTAATCTTGCTTTGCTTTTTTACTTTGCCTTTACTTTTTACTTTGCATCTCTATACCAAAAATATTATATCTATTAGATCTCACTCTCGTAAGTGACCGTGAAGGGATTGACAACCGCTAATCACGTTGGTTGCGAGTAGCTATCATTTTGTGCAGGTATGAGGGACTTGAGCGTGGCCTCCTACTGGATTGATATCTTGGTTCTCAAAAACTGAGGGAAATACTTACGGTACTCTGGTGCATCATGTCTTCCTCTTCAGGGAAATCCAACGCAAGCTCAAGAGGTAGCACCCAAATCCACCTCCTTCAGACCAGCAGAAGAAATAATCAAATTCCAAGTCCATCCAACGGACCCCAAGAAGACAGCATCCATCGGAGCACAACTAGACCCAACGGTTGACGCCGCGCTACGAGAGTTCCTGCGTGAGAATTAGGATATATTCACCTGGCACCCTTCTGATATACCAGGAATCCCATGTGAGTTGGCCGAACACAGCCTCAATATATTAAAGGGATATAAACTGGTCAAGCAAACACGACGGCGCTTTTCCGAACCCAAACGTTAAGCCATGGGGGAGGAGCTAGCCAAGCTAATTGAGGCCGGATTCATCAGAGAAATAAAACATTCAGACTGGCTGGCAAACCTGGTGATGGTACCAAAGAAGGACAAATCCTGGTGGTTGTGCGTCGATTTTAAAGACCTCAATAAGGCTTGCCTTAAGGATTCCTTTCCCCTCCCCCGCATCAATCAAATCATTGATGCTACCGCTGGACATGACTCACTGTGTTTCCTTGATGCATCCGGACACCATCAAATAAAAATGAAGGAGTCCGATCAAGCTGCAACTGCATTCATTACCCCATATGGGCCATTCTGCTTCAACACCATGCCCTTCAGGCTCAAGAATGCCGGCTCCACATACCAACGCATGATTCAAACATGCCTGGAGAAATAGATCGGCAAGACAGTTGAAGCTTATGTGGACAACGTTGTCATCAAAACTAGGCGTGTCGAAACATTAATAGATGATTTACGTCTCACATTCGATAACCTCCGCGCGTATGACATTAAGCTCAATCCTGAAAAGTGCGTTTTTGGCGTCCCCGCTGGAAAACTGCCGGGCTTCATCGTTTCCAACAGAGGAATTGAAGCAAATCCAGCCAAAATCCGAGCTCTGTCACAATTGGCTAGGCCAACAGACCTTAAACAAGTCCAAAATCTCGCGGGTTGCGTGGAAGCTCTAAGCCGCTTTATCTCTAGAATGGGAGAAAAGGCACTACCACTCTATCGCCTTCTACTACGAACCGATCACTTCGAGTGGACGGACGCGGCAACAGCCCGACTGGAGGAAATAAAAACCCTTCTTGCGAGCAACCCAATCCTGGGTGTGCCAAACGTCGGCGAACCGATGTTATTATACATATCGGCAACACATCAGGTGGTGAGCGCCGTGCTCGTCATTGAACGAGAACAGGACGGTCACAAATTCCTGCTTTAGAAGACAGTATACTATGTATCCACTGTCCTTACACCATGCAAATCCCGGTACCCCCATTATAAAAATATAGCATACGTGGTCTTCATGGCATCCCGAAAGATCCGTCACTACTTCTAGGAGTGTTCGATCATGGTGGCTTCCGAAGTACCACTCAATGACATTATAAACAACCGCGATGCCACGGGCCAGATTGGCAAATGGGCCATTGAGGTCCTTCCATTTGATATTACATACAAACCACGTCGAGCTATTAAATCCCAAGTACTGGCTGACTTCGTCGCCGAATGGACAGAGGCCGAACTCCCTAAAGAGTACGGCGCATATTCCAATTGGGTTATGTATTTTGATGGCTCCAAAATGCTGGCAGGCCTAGGGGCGGGCGTCGTCTTAACATCATCAACTAGAGACGTTGTTCAGTACGTACTCCAAATACTATACACAGACTCCAACAATGCAATCGAATATGAGGCCTTATTGCATGGTTTCCGGATGGCTGTATCCATGAGCATACAACACCTACAAGTGCGCGGGGACTCAAACCTTGCAATATCTCAAATAAATGGAGACTTGGACGCCAAAGATCCAAAGATGGCAGCTTATCGTAATGCCGTCATAAAAATATCGGCCCGGTTCGAGGGGCTCGGGTTCCACAATGTGGCTCGAGAAAGTAATCAGACGGCGGACGTTCTTGCTCGTATCTGCGCTAAGCGAGACCCCGTTCCACCTAATATCTTTCTGGAAAGGCTTTTTAAGCCATCCGTGGTGTGGCATGGGGGAAATGGCAACACTAGTCCGGATCCGAACATAACCCCAGATTCCAAAAACACCGACATCATCGGAGGCTCAGCCACCGAAATAACACCGTCGGCGCATCTCATCATGGCCGTCATTGCCCCATGGACCGAACCCTTCCTAGCCTACCGTAATAGGAAGGAGCTTCCTGAGGACCAGAATGAGGCCCGCTGCATTGTCCGGTGTTCGAAGGCCTATAAGGTTCATGACGGAGAGCTCTATAAGAAAAGCGCTACCAGAGTTCTTAAAAGATGTATCTCCGAGGAAGAGGGGCGGCAGCTCTTGGCTGAAATTCACGCCAGACTCGGCGGTCACCACGCCGCAGCTCGGGCCCTTGTTAGCAAGGCCTTCCGTACAGGGTTTTATTGGCCGACGGCCCGAGTAGATGCATAGGACCTTGTCCAACGTTGTGTCGGATGCCAACTCTTCGCCAACCAGAGCCATATGCCCCCACTGCCTTACAAACAATCCCCATCACTTGGCCTTTTGCGGTCTGGGGACTCGATATGGTCGGACCCCTTAAAGGAGGAAGCCATAAGAGAAAGTATCTGCTGGTCATGGTGGATAAATTCACTACGTAGGTAGAGGCCAAACCAGTCAAAACAGCCGAAGCGGGGCCGGTAATAGATTTCATATCCGGCATGGTACACCGTTATGGTGTCCCACACAGCATAATCACCGATAATGGCTGTAATTTCACAGCCGATGAAGTGAAAACTTGGTGTGCTAATCTGGGCATTAAGCTCGATTACACCTCTGTCTATCACCCGCAGACAAACGGTCAAGTCGAACGAGCTAATGCTCTTATTATGAGCGGCATCAAACCTAGACTAGTGGGGCCTTTCAAAGAATCAGACAAGCACTATGTGGAGGAACTCGACTCCGTACTCTGGGGGCTGCGGACCACACCCAACCGCACTACTGGATATACACCTTTCTTCATGGTGTATGGTGCAGAAGCAGTGTTACCATGCGATATTATTCATGACTTACCTCGAGTGCGCATGTACGAAGAGAGAGAAGCCAAGCTTGATCGGCATGACAGCTTAGATGCCCTGGAGGAGGAGCGCGACATTGCAAAAGCCCATTCCGCATTTTATCAACAACAGGCTCACAGGTATCAAAGCAGAGAAGGGCGGGCCAAGACTTATAACGTTGGTGAACTCATTCTACGCCTGCCGGAGAAGAAAAAGGAAAAAATCAAGCCCAAGTGGGAGGGTCCCTTCATCATTGATGAAGTCCTCATCGGAGGAGCATACCACCTACGTGATGCGTCAGACAATCACCTGGAGCCCAACCCCTGGAACGCGGCCAAACTCAGATGATTTCATGCCTAGCGCCGAACTCTGTGTTCATCTCCTTCCTCTTGTTATTATCGTTGTTTGTTCTCTCTCTTTTCGTTTTTATCCTTTTTCGTTTTTCTCTTTATCACTACGACTTTAGTACGGCTAGACCGTCCTCCCCTGATGCGTACATCTCCACATATGTACGTTCATTATACCTGGGGGCTTCTCGTACATAAGCTTGCTATTATTCTTTGAGCATCAAGCTCACCACATATGTGTTTTTCCATATGTACCTTTTCTTCGCCATTATATGCATCGATATGACTTAGGTTTTTGCCAAGATGGGTTGCCTGGCTCCTATGCTTATGCCCTATGTTCCCCTTAGTTCGGCTAGGGCATAAAGGGAGCACCTCTGTGATCGTTACTACCGGGTCATCCGGATGTGTACATCAGACTGGGTGAAGCCCAAGGCTATTGTTCTTAAGGGAATATTCGGTCGGCAAATTAAAGATGTTTCTGCATTCACTCCATTGCGCAACCCCAGAAGTTACTTACTCTGTGATTTTTTTCAATCACAATTCGGACATGCACATTAAACGCATGCACAACCAGGAAAAGGAACCCTTAACGGAACTATTCTCTTTGGAAGATGTTTCTTACATAATGTAATATAACATAACTAGCCGGATACACATTGTCTGTCCAAGCAAATATGACCCCTACGCCTGGTTCCCATGCGTGTATTCTACCGTTAGGGTATTCGGAAACACTCCGCACCTTCGGTCCAGAGGTCGAAGCGAAAAGGTTGTCCATGACAATTGTTTTTTGTAACATCCCAAATTTTCAATTTGGAATGCTATACACATAGATCATCATGCATATCATATTTTCTTGCATTTTGGCGATCCTAGAAATTTCACGCAACTCAAGGACCCTCGGAGAGAGTTGGAGATTTCATCTTTTTCATATTTGAGTCTTCTCAAATTTTGAAGAAAGGATCATTGGTTTTGTCGGAGTTTCATTTGCCTTTTATTTGGATAGGGAAAAATGCGCGTTTTAAAAATTTGCATTTTAGGCCCGGAGAAAAGTTCATTTTGTTCGACTCATTTTTAGGAGTCGCGGAAAATTTGCTTTATTAGTTTTGGAGTCCGGTAGATTTGTTTTTCTGTTTTTTTCCCGAGCGCAGAACCGATTTGAAAAAAAAAGCTGCAGCGCCTTGGGCCTAAGGCCCAAGCCAAGACGCCGGCCAAGGCCAAGGCCAGCGCCGCGCCAGCGCCGCGCGCACGCCCCAGGGAGCCGCCGCCGCCCTTTGTTGGATTCCTAGTAGGACTTCTGTCCTACTTCCGTTTATTCCGTTTATTTTCTAGAACTTTCCTTCCCTCTTTTTCTTTCCTATTCCTACTCTTATTCCTTGATCCCTCCTCAAGTAAAACCCCACCTCCCCAATATAAATACCCCCACACCCCCCCTCTAAATCATCATCAAACCCAAAAGCCTAGAGCTCCACCCCACCCCGCGCCGCCGCCGCACCTTGCCGCCGCCGCCCCTTGCCCACGCCGCCGCCGGAGCCCCTCGCCGGAGGTAGCCCCGCGCCGCATCTCCTCTTTTCATCGGATCGTTTTCTTATAATCGTTCCGATTTTTATTTTCCGATTCGTTTTTCTCTCCGGTTCTTCGCAAAACCGTTCCGCTTTCTAGATCGGTTTTACGATCGGTTTTCTTCTCCGAAACCCTAGATCGGATTCATTTTCTTTTCCGATTTAGTTGCCCGAGACCGTTCGCCGGACTGTTCGTCCTAACGAACGTGACCACCGGATTCTTCTAGGTTAATGAATGTCCGTTCGTTCAACCGTTCTTCTTTTTCCTTTCGTTGGATTTATTCCGCGATCGCGATCTCAGATCCGATCTTCCTTCTAGTCTATCTTCTTGCTCGTTTATCGGAGTCAGGTGATTCAAGCGCCTGGAGTTTCGTTTCGAAACCGCCGTTCCGACTAATCAACTTTAACTAAGTTTTTGCTACGGTAAAATTTGACCTAGTTTCAACTTGCTAGAACCGAGTTGTTTTCCGCCGTTTGTTTTCGGTTTCTTTGTTTGGTTCTTTCTTTCTTTGCAACCGGAGTTCTTAAGTTGAACTATCTGGTTCGTTCTTTTGTTCAAGTTTTGCCTGTGCATTAGATGAGTACTTATTGTATGCTTGTTGTTTGTCTGCGATAGATTACCAGGATTGCGCCGCCTGTTACTTCGAATCTCTAGGACTCACGGATCATCAGCAAGGCAAGTAACACTTTGATCATACCTTTTCTACAACCCAGTTTTATTGCATTAGATCCATCCTCACACATTGCATGATTAGGATCTAATTAAATTGTGGGATGGGAAGTAGATGAGGTAGTACCTATTACCTGTTTATTATGAAACCTTTGGGAGGTACTTCTACGTTTGCTTATTATGCCATGCTATGCTAGTAGACGTGGATTGGGTGAGTGATATCCATGACAGATGTGAGATTGATAATTTTAATGGTTTATCTAAGGTGGCAACTTAAACACACATCTGGGTGGATTGAGGCACCTGATGTCTATCAGGACTTGCCTGTTTTTATTTTGGACCGCCACCCAGGCTCAAAGGGATCATAAGATCTTTCATGCTAAATACTTACGTGTGCAGCCACAAGCCAATATGGGCTCTGACATAGTTGACTAAGTCTTGTGAACTCTTATAGGGGTAGACTAGCAGATGTAGGGGATGTAGGTGGTACGGTCTACTTCATCGTAAGGTGTTACCGCTTTTGAAAGACTGTGTCTCGGTCGTCCGTTTCTCAAACACCAGTAGTGCGAGAAAACCAACGGAGGCGATCGAGTCTTGTGGGGAAAAGTGCGCAAACCTCTGCAAAGTGTAACAAACTAATCATGATTAGCCGTGTCCCCGGTTATGGACAATCTTGAGTATCTAGTACTTGAATATCATGTGAATCTCATCATGTTACTTCTAAATTAATATTGTTGGGTTATTAATGATTATTTTTAATTGGGATTGAGAATGCTGTCAACCATTCTCAATGTTTAACAACCACCATGATAGTTAAATAAATTTATTCCTTTGTAGTAGGGAAAAATTGTCTTTATGCAAAACAGTAACCATAGAGCTTTCCACCAGCCAAATATGCATATAGTATAGCTGTTTCATTCCATTACTCTCTATGTGTTACCTTGCCAGCATATTCCATGTGCTGACCCATTTCGGGCTGCAACATTAATGTTGCAGACTTTTCAGACATCGATTGAGGTGCTTTTTGGTCGTGGTTCTAAACTCAGTGATGCCGTTGGAGTTGATGGACCCATTTATCTTCCAAGTCTTCCGCTGTTATCGTTATTAGATGGCCTTAAGCCATATTTTTGTATTAAGTTCTCTTTTGAGACATCGTTGTAATAAGTGTGTGATTGCCACTATGCTATAAATCCTTCGAAGTACTGTGTGGTGTCAGCATTACTGATCCAGGGATGACACGGGAGCACAGAGATCAGACTGTTTGAGCCCTGGTCGCTACAGAGATGGTATCAGAGCACACGCTGACTGTAGGACACGACCCCTAAGTTAAAGCCATAGATCACTATCCTCACCTCATTTTCTAACTCCTCATCTTTTCTACTCTTTAGGATGAAGGACACGAAGATTAAGTACGCTCAACCAGATGAAGGCACACCTTTTGGATTTCACTTGAAGGAAGTAACCAAGTACCTAAACATTGGATTACCAAGTTTCACGGGAACCTTCAACGCCACTTTGCCTGAAGAGGAGCGCTGGAAGATTCAAGCTCACGTTCCGGGAAGAACATTCGCGCCAATAACGAAGCCCATAGATAGTGTTTTCAATGCACCCACCTGGAGTCTAGGAAGGAGCATGGCAGCCCATATCACCATAGGACGGATTGGAGAAGTTTATCAAGAAGACCTCAAGGACACTATCTACCAGATTTGCGGACACCGAGATGAACAATGGGAGTTAATCATCACCAAGAAGGATAGATCCATTGCAGCTTTCATCCAGGAGTTAAACCGGCACATTCGACGCCATGAGAACCAGATGTGCAATGATATGATGGAGTTGAAGAATGCGAAGACAAGGATCATCGAGCTAGAAGGAGAACTGAAGGCTACACGCAAGGACTACATGGACGAGATCGTAGCTCTAGCAAGACACAACGTCGATCTTAAGCAAGAGATTGAAGAACTCAAGAGGAGGTTAGCATCCAAGGAGGAAGACGAGTACGTCGCATGCCCGGATAACTACATCATCATCGACGACACCGATTCGGATCCAAGTGAACTCGACTTTGAAGACGAAGCTGGAGCGGACATCATGGAGTCTTCCGTCGGTTCAAATTTCTAGATGACCACCAACTATTAGTAGTATTTCCCCCCATGTAACACTATAGTTCGAGCACTTTTGCGATAGCTAGATCGATTGTATGCCCTTGTTTGATTGAATGAAGTGATTTTGTGTGAATTTGCTCATGTGCATTGGGGTAGTGTTTTCTCTTTAGACCTCATTCTATTCTTAAATCTCTTCTTTTCTAAACCCTCAGATGCCTCCGAGACGTGACAATGGATTCCCACCGGAGCTCACTCAGTTGATCCAACAGCAGAATTACTTGATGCAGATGTTAGTCCAGAACCAGCAGAACAACAACAACAACCCACCACCACCACCACCACCTGTTGACCACTTAGCCCGTTTCCTTAGGCTAAATCCGCCGGTGTTTTCTAGTAGCACCGAGCCGATAGTAGCAGACGATTGGCTCCGCAAGATAGGAAGGGAGTTGACCACTGCAGGATGCACGGATGGTGAGAAAGTGAAGTTTGCCGCACATCAGTTGGAAGGACCCGCGGCAGCATGGTGGGAGAATTTCACAGCCACCTTCCCAGTTGACACTCTCACATGGGATCAGTTTCAGCAAGCTTTCCGCACTACACATGTTTCAGCAGGAGCTATGGCCATGAAGAAGCGTGAGTTTCGCAACTTACGCCAAGGAGGAAGGACAGTTGGCTAGTACGTTGACGACTTCAGCAAGCTAGCATGTTATGCCCCAGATGACGTTGCTACGGATGCAGCTAAGCAGGAGAAGTTTCTGGAAGGGCTGAATGATGAGTTCAGTATGCAGTTGATGGTAGCAAGTTTCAGAAACTACCAGGAGTTGGTAGATCGTGCCATCATGATTGAAGGAAAGCAACAGCAGGTTGAGAACCGCAAGAGAAAGTATGGACAGGGGAAGTATAACTCTGGAGCCCAGCAGAAGCCCCGTTTTACCCCTAAATCAGGATTTCAGTTTCGGCATACCCATGGAGGAAGTAGTTCGCACAACCACAATGGCCACAAGAATGGTAATGGGAATGGAGGAAGCAACGGCCAGAACCGGACCACCCCATCAACCCCATCCAAGAGAGACCTGAGCCAAGTCACCTGTTTCAAGTGTTCCAAGACCGGACATTATGCCAATGAATGTCCTGAAGGCCAGAATGGAAATAGCAATGGAAGCCGAACCCTTTCAATAGGGGACAGGTGAACCACGTTAGCGTGGAGGATGTTGAAGATCAGCCTGATGCGGTGATCGGTAAGTTTTTGGTTAAGTCATTTACTGCACTCGTTCTTTTTGATACTGGTGCATCACATTCATACATATCAAGGGGATTTGTGGATAAATATAACCTATCAACCCAAGCCCTTAGGTCACCCATGTTAGTAAGCTCACCAGGAGCGGAGTTTATGGCTAGACCATGGTGTGATCAGTTACCATTAAGGATTGGTAACTATGTTTTTCCCTCAGACCTAATAGTATTGGAATCTCAAGGATTGGATGTAATCCTCGGCATGGATTGGTTATCAAAGTATGAAGGGAATATTGAGTGTGATAGTAAGTCAATTTTGCTTACCACACCAGAAGGGAGAAGGATCAAGTATGTATCCCGGCATGTGCCAAATAGGACACAAGTAAATTGCCTAACAGGAGTAGTGCAGGAGGAAGTACGAGTGGTAAAGGATTTTCCTGATGTATTTCCGGAAGAGTTGCCAGGCATGCCACCGGATAGAGACATTGAGTTTTTGATTGAGTTATTGCCAGGGATTGGACCAATATCAAACAGACCATACCAGATGCCAGCAAAGGATTTGGTAGAAATTAAGAATCAGATTAAGGAATTACTGGAGAAAGGTTACATTCGCCAAGTTCTTCGCCTTGGGGAACACCCGTACTTCTAGTGGAGAAGAAGGATGGATCATTACGGATGGTTGTTGATTACCGTGGATTGAACGACGTAACCATCAAGAACAAGTACCCACTGCCAATGATAAATGATCTGTTTGATCGTTTGCAAGGAGCTAAAGTGGTTTCCAAGATCGATTTGCGATCAGGGTACCACCAGTTGAAGATTCGGGAACAGGATATTCCTAAGACAGCATTCACCACGAGATATGGACTGTATGAGTATACCGTTATGTCATTTGGATTGACTAACGCGCCTGCCTATTTTATGAACAGGATGAACAAAGTGTTTATGGAGTTTTTGGATAAGTTCGTCGTAGTGTTCATTGATGATATCCTGGTTTATTCGAAGAATGAAGAAGAGCATAAGGAACATTTGCGTTTGGTTTTGGAGAAACTAAGGGAACATCAGTTATATGCCAAATTTAGCAAATGTGAGTTTTGGTTGAAGGAAGTAGGATTCCTCAGACACGTTATATCCGGAGAAGGAATAGCAGTTGACCCAGCAAAGGTTGAGACCATAACCGAATGGGAAGCACCAACGACAGTTGGAGAGATCCGGAGTTTTCTTGGGCTCGCAGGATACTACCGGAGATTCATTGAGAATTTTTCAAAGATTGCGAAGCCTATGACGGAGTTGTTGAAGAAGGATACCAAGTTCAAATGGACTGAGGAGTGTGAGGCTAGTTTCCAGGAGTTGAAGAAATGATTGGTTACCTCACCAGTGTTGATTTTGCCAGATTAAACCAAGGATTATGAGGTATATTGCGACGCTTCACGTCGAGGACTTGGAGCAGTGCTTATGCAGGAAGGTAGAGTTGTTTCGTATGCTTCACGACAACTGAAACCTCATGAGTTGAATTATGCCACGCATGATTTGGAGTTAGCAGCCGTAGTGCATGCATTGAAGACGTGGAGACATTTCCTCATTGGAAATCATTGTGAGGTGTACACGGATCACAAGAGTTTGAAGTACATTTTCACGCAGAAGGAGTTGAATCTCAGACAAAGGAGATGGTTGGAGCTCATCAAGGATTATGATATGAGACTGCATTACCATCCCGGTAAAGCTAATGTAGTAGCTGACGCATTGAGCCGCAAGAGCCATGTCAATACGTTAATGATGGGAAGTATACCAAAGGAGTTAGCAGAAAACCTTCGTGAACTAAGTTTAGAGATAGTTCTGAAAGGCTATGTGGCAGCATTGGAGATTCAGTCAACATTGATGGATAAAATCAGAGAAGCTCAGAAATCTGACAAGGAGATTGCTTCTATAAAGGAGAAACTAAGCAAAGGAAAAGCAAAGGGATTTCGTGAGGATGAGCACGATACCCTATGGTTTGAGGACCGTGTTTACGTGCCAAATGGCCCGGAGATCAGGAAGTTGATTCTGCAAGAGGCACATGATTCACCATATTCGATTCACCCAGGAAATACCAAGATGTATTTGGATTTGAAGGAGACATTCTGGTGGACCGGAATGAAGAAGGATATTGCCGCTTATGTAGCAGTTTGTGATGTATGCCATAGAGTAAAGGTAGAACATCAGAAGCCAGCCGGATTGTTGCAGCCAGTGCCGATACCCGAATGGAAGTGGGATAAGATAGGCATGGATTTTATCACAGGATTACCCAGGACGAAGGCTGGATATGACTCGATATGGGTAGTAGTTGATCGTTTGACGAAGGTAGCACGTTTCATCCCAGTCAAGACCACTTACACCAGTGCTAAGTTGGCAAAGATATACATGACTAGGATCATTTGTTTGCATGGAGTTCCGAGGAGTATTGTATCGGATAGAGGAACCCAATTTAGCTCAAAGTTTTGGAATCAGTTGCATGAAACTTTAGGAACCATGCTAGAGTTTAGCACCGCTTTTCATCCGCAGACAGATGGACAGACCGAGAGAGTCAATCAGATTTTGGAAGATATGCTGAGAGCTTGTGCACTAGATTATGGATCTAGTTGGGACGATAATTTGCCGTATGCGGAGTTTTCGTATAACAACAGTTACCAAACCAGTTTGAAGATGGCACCTTTCGAAGCTTTGTACGGAAGGAGGTGCAGGACACCGTTGTCATGGGACCAAGTCGGAGACCGTCAATTCTTTGGACCAGATTTGATTAAGGAGTCTAAACAGAAGGTGAAGTTGATTCGCGATAGGCTCAAGGTAGCCCAGTCCAGGCAGAAGAGCTACGCAGATTCTAAACGCAAGGATAGAGTTTACGAAACCGGAGACAGGGTGTATCTCCGAGTATCCCCACTTTGAGGAGTTAAACGCTTTGGAGTCAAGGGAAAGTTAGCACCGCGTTTCGTTGGACCGTATAAGATCTTGCAACGTATGGGAGAAGTCGCGTATAAGTTGGAATTACCAGAGGGACTGTCAGGAGTTCATGACGTATTCCATGTTTCTCAGCTAAAGAAATGTCACGCCGAAATGGCGGAGGTACCGTTAAGAGATACAGTACCGCTTGAAGTGATTCAGTTGAAGGACGACTTAACGTATGAAGAGAAACCAGTCAAGATTCTCGATTATGCCAGCAGAGTTACCCGCAGCAAGGTTATCATGTTTTGCAAAGTTCAGTGGAACCACCACTTAGAGGACGAAGCCACCTGGGAGAGAGAAGAAGATTTGCTCAAGGACCACCCTCACCTATTTTCTAGCCAACCCGAATCTCGAGGGCGAGATTCATCTTAAGGGGGGTAGGTTTGTAACATCCCAAATTATCAATTTGGAATGTTATACACATAGATCATCATTCATATCATATTTTCTTGCATTTTGGCGATCCTAGAAATTTCACGCAACTCAAGGACCCTCGGAGAGAGTTGGAGATTTCGTGTTTTTCATATTTGAGTCTTCTCAAATTTTGAAGAAAGGATCATTGGTTTTGTCGGAGTTTCATTTGCCTTTTATTTGGATAGGGAAAATGTGCGTTTTAAAAATTTGCATTTTAGGCCCGGAGAAAAGTTCATTTTGTTCGACTCATTTTTAGGAGTCGGGGAAAATTTGCTTTATTAGTTTTGGAGTCCGGTAGATTTGTTTTTCTATTTTTTTTCCGAGCGCGGAACCGATTTAAAAAAAAAGCTGCAGCGCCTTGGGCCTAAGGCCCAAGCCAAGCCGCCGGCCAAGGCCAGCGCCGCGCGCGCGCACTAGGGAGCTGCCGCCGCCCTTTGTTGGATTCCTAGTAGGACTTCTGTCCCACTTCCGTTTATTCCGTTTATTTTCTAGATCTTTCCTTCCCTCTTTTTCTTTCCTATTCCTACTCTTATTCCTTGATCCCTCCTCCAAGTAAAACCCCCCCTCCCCAATATAAATACCCCCCACCCCCGCCCCCTCTAAATCATCATCAAACCCAAAGCCTAGAGCTCCAACCCACCCCGCGCCGCCGCCGCCCCTTGCCCACGCCGCCGCCGCCAGAGCCCCTCGCCGGAGACCTCGCCGACATTGAGATCTACATAAAACCCATCGGAGGGGGCGGTGTTGTCGTCTGGAAACAGTAATTAAGCAAACATGAGTACAAAGGTACTCAGCAAATCTTACAACAGAACCTACTATACATGCTCATTCTCAAGAAGGTGGTGGAATTATTGCAGCAAGGCAGCTTTAACTCTTGGCTAAGCTATCCTATGGGACACCACTAGTAAAATAGTTTTTGCACACGAGTCCACTAATCACCAACACAATACTCCACCGGGGATCCTCCCTCGTCATCCTACGAGAGAGCCATCCTTGGTACTTGTAAGTGCATCTAGTGCCACCCCTAGTTGGTTTTGGAGTATTGACGACAAACCTAGTTGAGGGACTAATATGTTTGTGAGAATTGCAGGATAACACAGGTAGAAGTCTCTCATTTATTCAGTTTTCCTATCAGAGATGACCCCTAAAAATGAATGAAGACATTGAAGTCAAAGGTGGTATGTGAAGACATTCACATTGAAGACTATGACAAGAGAAGACATCGCATGAAGACTATGGAGCGCGAAGACTTAGTTGTTTTGTCGTTCTTTCTCTTCTTTGTTGAGTCATATGAACCACCGTACTGTTAAGTGGGGTCCAAGAGAACCAGTCAGAATGACTGAAGTGATGCTTAACCAAAATCCTATGTCTTCGAGTGAAGACTATGAGAGCAAATCTTGTCCAGAGTTGGATAAGTCAGCTTTGCTTGTAGCCCAAGTAAAGTTGTTGTGTGTGTTTGAAATCTGACCGTTGGAACACGTGTTAGTTCCTTAGTGAACCAGGCTCATTTCGGACAAATCAGGTCGGGTTGCCTAGTGGCAATAAATAGCCCACCCCCTACAACCATAAATGGTTGGCTGCTCAGAGTTAGAGTACGGCTTTTGTCATTTGAGAGCAACCCACCTCGAAGCCTTTGAGAGAGAATTCCTTGCGAGGATAAGGCCCTAAACACCCAGAGCCAAAGATTGTTAGGCATCACTTAAGTCTTCCTGTCTGTGTGATCTGAAGACTTATTACACTTGAGGACTGTGAATCCTCCAGCCGGTTAGGCGTCGCGTTCTGAGCATCCAAGAGTCATTGTGGATCGCCGGTGAACGAAGTTTGTGAAGGTTTGGAAGTCTACCTTGAAGACTTACCAGAGTGATTGGGCGAGGTCTGTGAGACCTTAGCTCAAGGGGAATACGGTGAGGACTGAGCGTCCTGAGCTGCGTGTTCAGGACTGGGTGTCAGGGACTGTGTGTCCTCGGGTTTAAATACCTATCCGCCCTAACCAGACGTACAACTGTCACCACAGTTGGAACTCGTCTACCAAACCTTTGTCTTCACCAAGCTCACTGGTTCTATCCTTCCCATCTCTTATTTACAGTTGGCCCTTGTGAAGTCAGTGCCTATTTGCATTGTCCATTTGTCTTCACTGTGTGACTGTCTATTCAGATTGGTTCCAGATTATCTTTCATCCTGATCCGTACTGCCTAGCTACTGTTAGTCTTTGTGCTCTCACTTCATTGAATACTTGACTATGGTTTGCCTAGTGCAGTCTACCTTCCGCTGCATGGCTATAGGTTCATTTCTATTGTTTGTCTTCAAAACTCCCATGTTTTGAAGACTTTCATAAAAATCGCCTATTCACCCCCCTCTAGTCGATATAACGTACTTTCAATTGGTATCACAGCCTGGTACTCCCTTGTTCTGTGTAATTTTGGTTTAACCGCCTGGAGTTTTGGTTATGTCGACCACAGGAATGAAGACTGTGTCATGCCCAATCTCTGACGGTCACGAGTATCCCAAGTGGAAGGCCATGATGAGGAAGCGCCTCATGGCAATGAACAGCGAGCTGTGGACCGTCACTGAGATTGGTCTGACCAATCTGTGCAAGATGGCGGAAGCTGATGACATTCGCAATACACTCTTCTCAACCTCACAGCGAAGGACGTCATCTGCTCCTGTCTGTCTCAAAATCAGTTTAGGAATATCATGCATCTCGATCATGCGAAGCTTATCTGGGACCGTCTCTCTGAGGTCTATGAAGGTCATCGAACTCGTATGATCCTTGGTTTGAGGACTTTAAGGAATCTCTCAAAGGGATGACATTTGAACCAGAATCATCATCTTCTGCATCATGCCTTATGGCAAAAGATGCTAAGGTAATTGTGTCGGAGTAATGGGACACGGATACCCCGAAGACGGCAAGAAGATATTTCAAGACATCGGGGCTAGCAAAGCCCCTCAGTCCGACTGCCTGGCCGCTCCAGCCGGCTCCCCGTCCGACTGCACTACCCGGCCGGCTACCGACTGCCGGCCGCCGACTACGCCAACCAGCCGGCGGCCGACTGCAGCCCGACCCGACATCGACGAGACAACCGTACCGCGATGCCATCGTCTACAGTGTACCGTGTCCCCTGGGTACTGATTTATAAAGTATCCCAGGGACAAGCATGACATATACCATGCCTCTTGCCATGCCTACATGGCTTGGCATGTAAACTACCCAAGGTAGCTTACATCCAACGCCACCGCCAAGCTTACATGCTAAGCTACCTCACACTATATATATACCACACACTCATCCATCCAGGGAGGATGGACACTCACGCACACACACAAGCACTAGCTAGCAAGCTAGCTAGCTATCCATCCATCCATCCACATGAGCACACACACTCACGGCCATGAGCATGGCCGGCCACTAGCATGCCTCGTATAGGCATTTACCAGATCAGATGCCCTTGGCACTGATCCCTGATACATCTCCAGGAGCACTTTGTACTGCCCGATGTACACCTCAGATATATACGCAGACATGCAGGAGTAGGGGTGTTATCTCTTCGGAGAGCCCCGAACCTGGGTAAACCACCGCGTGCTACTCGCATACCCGCTCCCGGTCCTATCAGCAGCAGTCCTACGCACACACTAAGCCCTTGTAGCATCTGTCGACTCGCAAGCCCCCCGTGAGAAATACCACGACAGTTGGCGCCCACCGTGGGGCGGTACTATGCTACCGCGCTGCTGCTGGTTTCGCTGTCCGGGCGGGACCATCTTTGTCATCTCCGCCACGGCATCGCGCCGTCTCTCCGGTAGCGCTCGGGGGCTCGACTTCGACCCGCCCTCGGAGCGGCTGTGTGGGACGGTGCGTCCTCGTCGTCTGCTTAGCCTTGGTCGTCTTCACAAACTCAGCACCGGCCGTCCGTCCGTGCGTGCGTGCACCGCGCGCGATGCTTCAACACGGTCGGCCGCGTCCATCCACGCGCCGCCCGCGTCTTCTCCCCTCCGTGCTGCGCTTTGCTCTGGCTGGGGCGGACGTTTGCTCCTCCATGCACGGGCGGGCTGTCCACATAAGCACATGTGCGTGCACGCGCCTACGCCCAGCTCGCTAGCTGGCTGGCTAGCAAACCCAGTCGTTTTGGCTACGCGCATACTCGCAAAGTCAACGCACGCACGTACCACTTCCCCAGCTCCTGCGCGCCCGCACACGCCGTCCGACTCGATCCCTTCCTCGAGCGCGGCTCTGCTGCTCCGCTTATTGCGGCCCGCGGATGCTCCTGCCCCGCCACGCGCCGGCCTTCCCCGCGGTAGGCGTCTCGCGCGTCTCCACCCGCCGCTGCTCTGCCCGCTTCGCCCACGCCTGACTGCCGGGTCCCCATGCCCATCCGGCCGGCTTCGCCCGCGCCGGCTTCCTGCATCACCCGCCCTGGCCGGACGCGCCCGTCCATCCGGCTCCCGCCACGTGCTCTACTAGCCGGCCCCGGGCTCCTGCTTCGCGTCCGCACTCCGGCCGCCGTTGCCTCCCGGTTCCGCGGGCGCCCGGCCCGGCTTCGCCTCGCCGCGCCTCCCCGCCCTCGGCTGGGCCGACTCAGGGTAGCCGGCTCGCCGCCCCGCCTTCGTCTGGCCGGCTGCGCCGCGCCGGGTCCGGCTCCCACGCGCCTCCACCGACTCTCGGCCCCGGGCGGTCCGGCCGGACCTCTACGAGCCCCTCGAGCGGCTCCCTACTCCGTCCGCCTCTGGATCCCCGGCGCGCCCGCGCGTGCTTCCCGCCGTGCCTGGCTCCGCGCGCCGCCCAACTTTGGCTCTGGCCCCGACGCGCCCGAGCCCCTGCTTCCCCTGCTGCCTCCTCCTGCGTCGCCGCCTCTCATGCCTGCCCCTGCGTCCGCACGCGGCCGGCGTGCTCCGCCTCCGTCGCGGGCCCCCCGTGGTCCGGCTCCGCTGGGCCGCCTCCGCCCGCACCCTGCCGGGTCGCGCGCTCCATCCGCCTCGCCGGGTCCGTCTCTGACCTTCGGCCGCGTCGCCTCCCGCCGTCCCCACTGGCCGCGCCTCGCGCGCTTCCGCGGCCGGCTGCGCTGCGGCCTCTGCACCCCCGCCCTGGCCGTCTTCGGGTGGCTGCCCTGCGCCGGGTCCGGCTCCTTCCGCCCCGCTCCGGCCTCTCCCGCACTGGCGCGCCGGGTCCGGCTCCCCTCGAATCGCCTGCCGGGTCGCCCCGCTCCTGCCCTGCGCCCCGTCCTACCGCCTTCGCCCGCGGCGAGAGCTCCGCTTCCGCCGGGTCCGCGCGCCTGCCGGCTCCCCCGCGACCCGGCCTGCCGGCTTCGCCCTCGCCGGCTCCGCCCCCGCGGCCAGCGCTCTGCCTCGCGCCGCCTCGCCCACCCGGTCGTCTCGCCGGGTCCGCTCCCATCTGCTCCGACTCCCCATTCGGCTGGCTCCACCCTCGCGGCCGGCTCTCCGCCCCGCGCCGTCCGGCCCCAAGGGCCGCGCCGGCTTCGCCTCCGCCTGTGCGCCCGTGGCCGCCGGCTCCCTCCCGCGTCGCCCGGCTCTGTCCGCGCGGCCGGCTTCACCAGCGCCTGGTGGTCGGACCGCCACGCCCCTCCGCTCCGTCCTGACTGCAACCCGGCTCCGGGCGCCCGGGCGCGCCTCAGCCGGCCCTCGTTGTTCACTGCCGCGGCCTGTCGGTGTCGGTCGGGCGGCCGTGAGAGAGAAAAATAAAAAGGCCCGGGTGCTGCAAAAAAAACACAAGATATATATATACGCATGCATGCATGGCCGGTTGCAGGGTCACATGCACGGCTGTGTCCGTGGCCGGCAGCACGGCTGCGTGCACGGCCGGCTGTGTGGGCTCTGTCAGCTGCTCCGGTCACCTGCATGCATCGCCGCTCGGTCGACTGGCTCGCATGTCTGCTTCGCCACCAGCCGCCGGCCGAGGGGCCCGTTCGGCTGGCCCCGCTCCGCAACCTGGCCAGTCAAGCCTGACTGGCTGGACTCTCCTCGAGCGCCCGAATCTCGGGGGCTACACCCAGCGGGTGCGCTGACGCGCCCCCGCGAGAGAAGAATACAAGGTAGTTGCCGGAAGATCCGGCCCGACTACTCAACAGTCGACCCGAATCTTGGGGGCTACACCCAGCGGGTGCGCTGACGCGCCCCCGCGGGAGAAGAAGACAAGGTAGTTGCCGGAAGATCTGGCCCGACTGCATAGCAGTCGGCCCGAATCTCGGGGGCTACACCCAGCGGGTGCGCTGACGCGCCCCCGCGGGAAAGAAGACAAAATAGCTGCCGGAAGATCCGGCCCGACTGCTCAGCAGTCGGCCCTACACCCAGTGGGTGCGTCGGCGCACTCCGCGAGCGCCGAGTCATGCCAGCTATCTTTGACGACCGCGACTACACGAAAATCAATGTGAGCTCCTCACCCGCATATTTTTGCACTACGCAAGCACGGATAACCCCGAGCATTGCTCGGGGGCTGTCTCCGCATTTTATTACAGTAGCATCACTGTTCGCCCCGGCGCCAGCCATAGTTGGCCCGGGAGCTGGCCGCCTGGCCTGAGACGTTAGTTCCCGCAGACGGCTTAGTACCGTGCGCGGTACCAAAGGCCCACTCTTAGTCACAGACCGCAGAGCGGCTGTCCAACTAGCAAGAGTGAACGCTGGAGGCCACCCACGAGAAAAACGTCCGGGAAGAAAAACGGTTCGGGCGACCCGGTCGTTTCTTTTAGGAGTATCTACTCGGTTGAATCTGCTCGTAGACTCTGAGTACTGTACACTCCACTTCGCGGCCCACTCTCAGCCACAGACCGCAGAGGGAACACGAAAAAGATTAAGGGGGCTCGGACGAAACCGAGTCGGCACCCTCCGCATAAAACTTGCAATGCTAAAAGCAAACATTCGATATATCTGCATGGACTAACTTTGTCCTTTTTTATGATCATTTTCATGAACATTTGCCAAAAAACCTCCGCCCAACTTTGCCAAGTTGCCCGGAGGCTTGGGGGCTACTGTCGGAGTAATGGGACACGGATACCCCGAAGACGGCAAGAAGATATTTCAAGACATCGGGGCTAGCAAAGCCCCTCAATCCGACTGCCCGGCCGCTCCTGTCGGCTCCCCGTCCGACTGCACTACCCGGCCGACTACCGACTGCCGGCCGCCGACTACGCCAACCAGCCGGCGGCCGACTGCAGCCCGACCCGACATCGACGAGACAACCGTACCGCGATGCCATCGTCTACAGTGTACCGTGGCCCCTAGGTACTGATTTATAAAGTATCCCAGGGGACAAGCATGACATATACCATGCCTCTTGCCATGCCTACATGGCTTGGCATGTAAGCTACCGAAGGTAGCTTACATCCAATGCCACCACCAAGCTAACATGCTAAGCTACCTCACACTATATATATACCACACACTCATCCATCCAGGGAGGATGGACACTCACGCACACACACAAGCACTAGCTAGCAAGCTAGCTAGCTATCCATCCATCCATCCACATGAGCACACACACTCACGGCCATGAGCATGGCCGGCCACTAGCATGCCTCGTATAGGCATTTACCAGATCAGATGCCCTTGGCACTGATCCCAGATACAGCTCCAGGAGCACTTTGTACTGCCCGATGTACACCTCAGATATATACTCAGACATGCAGGAGTAGGGGTGTTATCTCTCCGGAGAGCCCCGAACCTAGGTAAACCACCGCGTGCTACTCGCATACCCGCTCCCGGTCCTATCAGCAGCAGTCCTACCCACACACTAAGCCCTTGTGGCATCTGTCGACTCGCAAGCCCCCCATGAGAAATACCACGACAAATTGAATGCTATTTATCTGAATCTAGTGATGAATTTGGACCCAGCTATGCAAAACTTTCTTCCCTTGCCACTAAACAACAGAAAGCTGTGGAACATACTCAAAAACTATTAGACAAAAGCGATCACATGTTGGACGCTGAAATGACTCGATCTCAGTCCTTAATTGAAGACATAAATAATCTTCAATTTAAGTATGAGGAACTTGAAAGTCGTCATGAAACGCTCTCAACAACTCATGAAAAGCTTTCCTATGATTATCTTCAAAGGAAGTAAGAACTCGAGAAATTGAGAGCGGCTCATGTAGTTCTTCAAAAGGAAAACGAGTCACTTCGTGCCGAACAGATCAGTCCCGCTCAGGAAGGGTTTGAACCACCATGTCTTAAATGCATCGAGCGTGACAATGCTACCTCTGTTGCTGAGTGTTCTACTGCTGCTACTATTGCAATATCTTCAACTGTTGATGTGATAACTAACCCCTCTGTTGAGGATACCACTGCTATTGCTGATGAGAATGGTAGGTTGAAGACATTGCGTGAAACAGGGATGTACAAAAGTCTCAAAGGGCTTCAAACACTATGTGATGTCCTCAAAAGGCAGATCCTGAACCTAAACCCTAGGAAAGAGGGTGTTGGGTTCTAAAGGAAAATGAATGCTGATGGCTCTTACTGGAAACCTGAGCAGTACCCCAAAACCACATGGGTTGCTGCAAAGGAACCTTCAGCGGATCCATCCACCCTATCTAGCTTCACTTGTGCTAATCCCATTATTATTGATAAATCCTTTGATGCAAACTATAAACTGATTAAGAATCAGAATGGTGAAGTGCTTGCCAGGTATATTGGTACTAACTGCAGGAATGGACCGCCTATGAAGAAGGTCTGGGTGCCAAAAAGGTGTTTGGAGAATCTTCCTGTGAATGTCATAATGAAACCACAGGTGAAGAAGACAAACCCCAGACCACAGGCTTCATACGATCCAAAGGCTTCATCCAGATAGAGGACTCACCTGAGTCGCACTAACGCAAATGTTTTGCAGGGAAACTATACTCGGGCCTGTGAATATGCGTGCGGTTCATCAAACCATCATGTTCATAAGACCAAGAACTATTCTGCTTATTCTTATGAGTACTATTGTCCACCTACAAGACTTTTTGCTAGGGCTCCAAAGCCAAAATTCTCAAATGCTGCACTTAGACTCATTGCTGTGAAGCCACCCCTGAAGATGTGGGTGGCTAAGAAAGATTAACTCTCTTTTGCAGGGAAAGGTCTCCAGCCGAAAACCAAAATCGTCTAATGCTATTGCTGGGGACCTTAAACATCTTGTAGGGCGCAAGATTAAATGCCCAAATGGTCTTATTATGTATTTTGTTCCTGAGTAGCTTGCCACTTGCTCTCTTGATTTAAGCCTACATAACCCACTTGCTCGTCAAATGTTTATGGTTCACAATTCTCTTCGTGAAGCCTTTCCCCCAAACTACACTATAGGGTACGACACCAGCTGCTTCAGAATGGATTATTGATAGTGGGTGTACCAATCACATGACTAGCAAGTGAAGCCTTCTTATGGACTCAACCTTATGTCCATCTAACAAAAGTCACATCACATTTGCTGACACTGGTAAAAGCAAGGTATTGGGTCTAGGTATTGTTGCAATCTCAAAGGATCAACACATGGATAAAGTCATGCTTGTTGAATCCCTTGGTTTCAGCTTAATGTCTGTCTCAATGCTTTGCGATTTAAACATGATTATGATGTTTAGAAAATATCGTTGCCTTGTTCTAATGGAATCTGAAAAGTCTCTAGTGTTTGAAGGGTATCGGAAAGATGATTTGTACATGGTAGATTTCTCAGCAGGACCACAACTTGCCGTATGTCTTCTAGCAAAAGCTTCTGAATGCTGGCTCTGGCATCGGAGGCTAGGGCATGCTGGTATGAAGAACCTCCACATCCTTGCAAGGAAGAAGCATGTCATAGGCATCGAGGGCGTCAAGTTCAAGAAGGATCACTTATGCGGTGCCTATGAAGCAGGTAAGATGATGAGGGCCAAGCATCCCTCGAAGACAATCATGACAACGACTCAACCCTTCGAACTGCTCCACATGGATCTATTCGGTCCCACTCATTACTCAGCTCTTACTACTACTTCTTGTCTCTATGGCTTTGTCATTGTTGATGATTATTCAAGATATACTTGGGTGCATATAATCTTCTACAAGACTGAAGTGCAGGATGTCTTCAGACGCTTCGCCAATCAAGCCATGAACGACTATGGCATCAAGATCAAGCACATCAGAAGTGACAATGGCACTGAATTCAAGAACACTGGTCTAGACACTTATCTTGATACATTGGGCATCACACATGAATTCTCAGCTCCGTACACACCACAGCAGAATGGAGTCGTGGAACGCAAGAACAGAACACTCATTGAGATGTCCCGGACAATGCTTGATGAATACAACACTCCAAGAAAGTTCTGGCCTGAAGCCATTGATACTGCATGCCATATCATCAACCGTGTGTATCTTCACAAACTTCTCAACAAGACATCCTATGAGCTCCTCACTGGCAAGAAGCCAAATGTCAGTTACTTCAAAGTATTTGGTGCCAGGTGCTGGATCAAGGATCCACATCACACTTCAAAATTTGCACCAAAAGCACATGAAGGTTTTATGCTTGGATATGGAAAGGATTCGCACTCCTACAGAGTCTTCAACCTTTTTCACTATAAAGTGGTTGAAACAATGGATGTGCGGTTCGATGAGACTAACGGCTCACAAAGAGAGCACCTGCCAAATGTGCTAGATGAAGTTCCATCAAGTGAATCAATCAAATTTATGGGAACTGGAGAAATCATACCCTCTGAAGCTCAGCCTGAAGAGGAACTTACCATCTCTGCCCCTGATCAACCTGAAGACAATCCTTCTAACGATGACAATGATCATCAAGAGCAAAATCCTCGTCCTATACATCCTCGTGTCGCAAATGAAGTACAGATTGAGAGAATAATTGATAGCATCAATGCACCAGGTCCACTCACTCATTCAATGGAAACACATCTAGCAAATTTCTGTGGGCACTTCGCATTCATCTCAATATCTGAACCCAAGAAAGTTGAAGAAGCCTTCATGGGACCTAAATGGATTCAAGCTATGCAAGAAGAGCTTCAACAGTTTGAGCTGAATAATGTATGGGAACTGGTTAAGCATCCTGATCCTCGCAAGCACAATATAATAGGCACCAAATGGATATATCGCAACAAGCAAGATGAGCATGGTCAAGTTGTCAGAAACAAAGCTCGTCTCGTTGCTCAAGGTTACACTCAAGTTGAAGGGATTGACTTCGATGAAACATTTGCTCCTGTGGCAAGACTTGAAGCCATACGCATACTGCTAGCCTATGAAAATCATCATAACATTCTTCTGTATCAAATGGATGTGAAGAGCGCTTTTCTCAATGGCAAGATTGAAGAAGAAGTGTATGTTGCACAACCGCCTGGCTTTGAAGATCCAAAACATCCTGACATGGTGTACAAGCTTAACAAGGCACTGTATGGCCTAAAACAAGCCCCTCGGGCTTGGTATGACACACTCAAATACTCCTGAAGAGCAAAGGCGTCAAACCTAGTTCCCTCGACCCCACTCTCTTCACGAAGACATATGATGGTGAACTATTTGTGTGCCAAATATATGTGGATGGCATTATCTTCGGATGCACCAATCAGAAATACACTAACGAGTTTGGATATATGATGCAAGAGCAATATCAGATGTCCATGATGGGAGAGATGAAGTTCTTCCTTGGTCTTCAAATATGTCAGCAACGCAACGGAATCTTAATATCTCAAGAGAAGTACCTCAAAGATTGCCTGAAGAAATTTCGGGTGCAAGACTGCAAAGGCTTCACGACTCCATTGCCAGCCAAACATCATCTGGGTCCCGATGACAATGGTAAAGAGTTCGATCAAAAGGTATACCACTCCATGATTGTTTCTTTACTGTATCTATGTGTATCTAGGCCAGATAGTACGCTTTGTGTTTGCATGTGTGCTCGATTCCAAGCGGCACCAAAGGAATCGCATCACTTAGCCGTGAAGCGAATTCTCAGATATTTGGCTCACACCCCAACATTAGGATTATGGTATCCAAAGGGCTCAGAGTTTGATCTAGTTGTATTCTTGGATGTTTATTATGCTGGTGACAAGGTGGATCGCAAGTCTACATCAGGCACATGTCATTTTCTGGGACGATCACTTGTATGTTGGTCTTCAAAGAAGCAGAACTGTGTATCTCTCTCCACTGCTGAATATGAATACATTGCTGCTGGATCTTGCTGCGCTCAGCTTCTATGGATGAAGCAAACACTCAAAGACTATGGTATTCATCTGAAGCAAGTGCCACTCTACTACGACAACGAAAGTGCCATCAAGATTGCCAACAACCCAGTTCAGCACTCGAAGACAAAGCACATTGAAATTCATCATCACTTTCTCAGAGATCATGTTGTGAAGGAAGATACTGATATCATACACGTCAACACTGAAGAGCAATTGGCAGATATCTTCACCAAGCCCTTGGATGAGAAGAGGTTTTGCAAGTTACGGTGTGAGCTGAATATCTTGGAATCCTCAAATGTCCTGTGATCAGGCACACATCCTAACACTTATGCATACTGATGACTTAGATGTGCAACACACGAAGTAAAGTATATCTTCAATCAATGAAAACTACCATTCTAAGTGTGAATACATTAATGTGGAATTTGACTTCAGAGCGCCATGATAATTGTGCGCCGTGTCTGGGTCTAATACTTCCTATACGGTGGGTAACACCACCATCAAATTTTTGCTGTTTGAAGTGTTTCACTCATGGCGTTACGTTTGGTATGTCTTCACATTTGGTTTGGCTTCAATCTCAACTTGTCTTCATGATTATCTTCGCTATGTTGATTTGATTGTCTTTCTTACATATATATATATATATATATATATATATATATATATATATATATATATATATATATATATATATATATATATATATATAGCTATGTCTTCTTGTTGAATCTTTTGAACTAGGTGAAAGTGATCGGACCCTAACCTCTCTATGCTTTCTATCTCAAACTCTATCTCTCCAAATCATATGCATTCTATTGAAACTGTCGAATATCTTCTCTGTGTCCTTGTCAACAGAAGATACAGAGACAAACATTAAGTCGGTTTTCAAGGATAATTCCTTCACCTGAAACCCGGAGAAGTGGGAACGACCACCCGACAATCTAGGCGTGTGTGGGAACATGGAACAACCTCCAATATGTTGCATGATGGCCACGTGTCCTTCAGATGTGAACCGCCAGGGGCACTTGTGTAATAACACTGTGCCGTCCCTATCCCTATAAATACACGCCTCACCATAGTCATTATCTTTTCTTCCACTCTCGCACAAACCCTAGCGCCACCGCTAGCCCTCGACGATGCCGGTGACGAAGCGCTTAGCTGCCGCGACCTCACCGACGCCGTCTTCACGCCGGCTGCGGACATCGTCTTCTCCACCATCGCCACAGGTGTCCTCCATCACCAAGTTAGGGCATGGACGATCAAACTGCTCGGCCTCCTCTCCCACTCCGTCTAGCAGTTCTTCATGTGGTAAATAAAACTTCCTTTTTACGGCCCCTTTGATCCTATAGATTCATCACTTTCTACCACAAGCAGTTTCTGTTCACACAAGTTGGATCTATTTCATAGTGCATCTCATAATATGCCTAGTATGTTCAGTTGTGCTTCACAAAGTAGTTAGATTCCTCACTTGTACTTATTCGTGGATTCGTACAAATCTGGAACCAACTCTCTATCTATGAGTGAATGTCTTTGCACTATGAGGTCAATGTCTTCTAAACTGATTTATCTTCAAAATCTTCTGAGAATGCATATGACCTCTTCCCCTTCCCCCGCACCTTAATGCTGTCACAGGTACATATCCGTGGGAGAATCCATTGGTTCTCATAGTCTGCATTCATTTGCATAATTCTTACAGCATCATATAAATTCTCCCGAAGCTAGTTCCTGCTTGACCAGCAAGCGTAAGCCTTTGAAACCTTTGAACGTGTTGAGGCCATTCAGTTTGAAGATCATGGCTACAGAGAAATCTGCAAGGAAGGGTGGCAGAAAGCGTCGAGGTGGAACATCAAGAGATCTTCCCGATGACCTCTCAGAGCTGTACAAGACAGATCCAGAAGAGGATTACACTTAGCGCAAGACATGAATCCAATGGATTCGACGATATTGGGCAGAACAATGGTTCAAGTACAGGTTTGTGACCAAGGAATATGCTGAGAAGAATGCCATCAAGCGACCATGGGGAGATATCCTATACAAAAATCTTCAACCCAGGTCCAGAGATGAAGCCATTGAACAAGGCTTCTATCCCTGCATGGTCCGTGGACCACAGCCTACGGATGCAGACCCATCGTCATTGCTATGGTGTCATGACGACAATCTGTTCAAGCGCAACTTCTAGTTTGCCAAGAATTCAGCGAAGCAAAAGAAGAAGTCATTGGGACTAGACTTCAACCCTGGTCCCTCTGCTCCCCGTGCCGATGGCACCTGCGATGCTGAACCCAATCTTGTTGGGCCCTTCTACAACCTGGAAGGTCTCATCATTCATATCATGGTTCAAGGGACAGCCGTGGATGAGCCTACATATGATGCTGAATCTGATGAAGCGCCTGCATCTCCGATGCCAAAGAAACTGAAGAATCCTAAAGCTTCAAAGTCTACCTCAGCACCAAAAATCTCACGTGCGAAGCCACTGGCTACTGCACCTCCTAAAGAAAGTGTGCAGTCTGAAGATCTATCACGCATCTCCAGGAAGACTGAGATGCGAAAGAGTACTGATCAGGCACTGACTGCTGCTGCTATTCTGCGCAACGACGCCATTGATCTGTCCAGCAATGAAGATCTTGCAGATGACGCTCTTGAGCAACAGATCAAGAGCAAGGAAGAAGCAGAGATCTTCAATGATTTTCCTCTCTTTGATGTGGCAATCATCCATGACTTCATGGATGAGTGGTTTGACACGCCAAACCTCAGCTTTGAAGATCTGCAACTTCCAATTGGCCTCAGTGTCGCCTTCACTGGCGCCATTGCTTCTGAGCTAGATCTAGCTCAGCGCATCGTTGAGCTGAAGCAAAAGATCGACTACGAGAAAGCTCAGTTCAAGAAGCACATGGCCAAGCTCAGTGTGCAAGATGTCAAAAACTTCAAGATCATGCTGCACGAGCTCAAAGAAGCCTTTCTCAAGAAGCACGAAGAAGCTCAAGCCTCTCGTGAGCGCATGAAGAGCCTGGCTGACAAGTGCTTGCAAGCCTACAATGAGGCTGAGAAGCGCAAGGCTCTTGGTCGTCCTGGCATCGACCCCAGATTGGCTGCAAAGAAGAAGAAGCTCTCAACTGATCAATCTGCACCTTCGAGGCGGGAAGAACCTCGCATAGTCTTCCCAAGCAGCATGACTGGCTCGAAGCCAAAGGTCAGGTCAACCGCTTCAGAGCTGAAGAAGACGAGGACTGCCGAGGCTGAAGCCAGAAAAAGGAAAAATCATGAAGCCTCTGATGTCGCTCCCTCTAAGAAGAAGCGCAAACCCAAGAAGGATCGGGCTGCTCCCATAGAGCCCTTAGTTGTTGAACCTATCTCAATGGTTCGCCCTGCATCTGAACACCACGAGCACCAACTGATTGTTCATGAGCCTGCTTCCACAGAGGCTCAAGAAGCTGAAGACATTCCAACAGTTGATCCCACCGCTGCTGAAGACATTGGTCATCATGAAAATGTTGAAGATGATGTGGTTCTTCCTTGGATCGAGCACCAACTGGTATCATCACCTGTGCTCACGCACAGCAAACTCATCAGCATTGGTCGTCCTCTGACGCCAATTGCTCAGGATGCATCGTGGGCTGATCACCCACAACAACAAGACACCCCAAGTACTCCCCAACAACAACAAGTCACACCACCTGTGCTAGACGAAGAAAACGACTTTGAGGCCCAGCAAACTCCATCTCCACAGGCGTCGCCAGCGCTACGCAGGCTTCGCAAAGGACCAAGGCCACAAGTCCCTCTTTCGAGCGTTCCAGAAGGAGAAGTGCCCCACCAATCTATTGCACGTCAAGTGTTTCGAGATGCCACTCCTACTGTGAATGTCTCCGAGTCTGAGGCTCAAGCTACTGAAGACATTCCGGCTGCATCAGTAGACGACAAACAAGAATAAGAACGTGTCCCTACTCCCCCATTACCGAAGAAGCTATTCTCGAGGAGAACGTGTCTGTGCCCGACCCTCCAGCTCATCAACTGGAGGTTGAGAATCTTGAGGCTGCCACCACCAACACAAATGAAGCCAATGACGTAGTCATGGCTGAAGCAAATGTGGAGCCTGCACCAACCAATGTGCCAGAGGCCAATGAAGCCAATGATGCACCTACAATAGATGTGCAGCCTGAAGCCTCTGTAGATGCCACTGCTCCTGTTCCGCCACCAAGGCCACACACTATCGAGTAGGCATTCAACTATGGCCAACTTGTCACTATCAAATGGACCATTCTGACTCCTCCGCCTCCTGCTGGTCCTCAGTTTGACTATCACGTTGAGCACAGGCCTCAGGTTCATAAGCCAATACCAAGGTTGCCCAGGTTTCCAGGCACTGCATCTGCACCCAGATCGTTCAATGTCAATGGCTTCAAGGCACACAACACCTTCTTTAATAGCGCCAAGAACCCCTACACCAAGGCAAGAATATCTTCTGATCGGTTCTGGAGCTATCAGCAGCGCAGTTATTACTCATGCATTCTGTATAATCAAGGCCTCATTTTCCCACATATGCGTCTTGACACTGAAGCCATAACTGGACTGCCCTGTTTGGAAGAAGCTCTGGATTGCTTCAGAGAGTCTGGTTTGCTGCAGTTCGTCACTGATAAGGAGCACTGGAATGAAGAATTGCTTCTCCAATTCTATGCCACTCTTCATATCCATGGCTACAACAGGGATCCGAAGACTTGGGTCCTTGAGTGGATGACATGCAATGTTCATCATGAAGCCAAAGCCTTTGATATCATTGAGCTTACTGGCCTGCCCACTCCAGGAGATCTGTATGAACCTGGTTGTCAGCTTCACAATGCTACTATGGAAAGCATCTTCCACAAGCCTGAGCGCAATATGAGTCAGATGCTTAGCATGATGAAGCCTTTGCCTCCAGATGCTGAATATCCTAAGGAGTTCTTTGTTGAAGACCTTGAGTATCTGCCACGTACTATCTATCACATCATAAGGCGAACTCTCTGGCCCATCAAAGGACATTCTCCACATGCCAAGCTAGAAGGCGCAATGAAGACATTGGTCTTTCGTATTCTTCATGGAAAAAGCTTCAATGCACAAGACTTCTTTATTCGCCAGCTTGCTGCATCAGGATCTGACATTTTTGGCTTGAAGTTTTACACTCCGTGGATCATGCGGCTGATCAAACTACACTCAGTTGTCACCTATCAGCCCTCTGCTCGCAATCATCAGATCTTTCTGCCTGACATTGATATGCCAGTTGAAGCCATCTATCCAAAGCCTGCCAAGGAGCCCCTTAGTCTTCAGAATGCTAAGAATCAAAGCTTCTCTCAAAACAGTGAAGGAGTTCAAGCAGTCACATGTGTTTATCCTCTGGCTAGAACTACACGTGCACCTCATCGTGCCCACACTAAAGCCATTGAAAGCACCATTTCTCAACGGCCCAAGAAGCGCTCCTGTGTTCTCAATGACCGAGAGCTTCTGGTTTCCCTTCATCAGAAACAGGATAGGCATCATGACTGGCTGAAGCGCCAAATGCAAAGCCTCTTGGTGGACGTGAACATGATTCGCAATCTTGCCACCAAGAATGCCTTTGTTGCCCATGAAACCTGTCGACGTACATGGAAAGGGCTGACGCTTATGTGCTCTGAGGATGATCTTCAAGAGGATGGCTTCTCTGAATGCTTCAAGTTTGATTCAACACCTCCAAGAAGGAGTATGCTGCGACGAACTCCGTCTCTTGAAGACTCTGAGTTCTCCTCCTCTCCTACAACTGTGAATGCCAGAGTGATCGATGATGAAGACGATGCTACTTCACCGCCCCCTACTACTGCATGCATCGACACTGCCTCGAGTTCGTCTGCACCGCCTAACAACACCAACGACCCTACTGCTTCACCTACTCCTCATGGGAACGAGTAGATGCTCTATGTCTTCAAACCTTTTTGGTCCTTACTGACAAAAGGGGGAGAAGCATATGAGTTTGATAGTATCCAAGCGGGTCCATATGGGCGGTGATTTTATAATTTGCCTAGTGTTTACAACTCTTCCATTTTGATACATTTTGTTCTTTGAGTTGTAACACTCAAACTCGATGGTCGTCTGCTACTTATTTGATTTACTGTGATGCGATGATAAATTCCGCATGTGCGACGATAAATTCCGCATTTAGATCATTTTGCAGACGTCCATTTTTCATTATGCATGTCATTATCTTCACATACTTTTCATGCATGATGAATTGTCATCATAAGTTGAAGAGGATTTCCACAAGTATAACTTGCCATGTGCATTTGTATTCCAAAAGAAAATTACTTATATGCACATCTTCAGGGGGAGCCCTTGCAACTTATGAAGACAATCCCCTATCCTTTACAATTTCACATATTATATTCCCCGTTGAAAACTTCAACTAGTTTGTCATCAATCACCAAAAAGGGGGAGATTGTAAGTGCATCTAGTGCCACCCCAAGTTGGTTTTGGAGTATTGACGACAAACCTAGTTGAGGGACTAATGTGTTTGTGAGAATTGCAGGATAACACAGGTAGAAGTCCCTCATTGATTCGGTTTTCCTACCAGAGATGACCCCTAAAAATGAATGAATACATTGAAGTCAAAGGTGGTATGTGAAGACATTCACATGGAAGACTATGACAAGAGAAGACATCGCATGAAGACTTTGGAGCCCGAAGACTTAGTTGTTTCGCCGTTCTTTTTCTTCTTTGTTGAGTCATTGGAACCACTGTACTGTTATGTGGGGTCCAAGAGAACTAGTCAGAATGACTGAAGTGATGCTTAACCAAAATCCCGTGTCTTCAAGTGAAGACTATGAGAGCAAATCTTGTCTAGAGTTGGATAAGTCAGCTTTTCTTGTAGCCCAAGTAAAGTTGCCGTGTGTGTTCAAAATCTGACCATTGGAACACGTGTCAGTTCCTTAGTGACCCAGGGTCATTTCGAACAAATCAGGTCGTGTTGCTTAGTGGCTATAAATAGCCCACCCCCTACAACCATAAACGGTTGGCTGCTCAGAGTTAGAGTACAGCTTTTGTCGTTTGAGAGCAACCCACCTCGAAGCCTTTGAGAGAGAATTCCTTGTGAGGATAAAGCCCTAAACACCCAGAGCCAAAGAGTGTTAGGCATCACTTAAGTCTTCCTTTCTGTGTGATGTGAAGACTTATTACACTTGAGGACTGTGAATCCTCCAGCCGGTTAGGCGTCGCGTTCTGAGCATCCAAGAGTCATTGTGGATCGCCGATGAACGAAGTCTGTGAAGGTTTTGAAGTCTACCTTGAAGACTTACCAGAGTGATTGGGCGAGGTCTGTGTGACCTTAGCTCAAGGGGAATATGGTGAGGACTGAGCATCCTGAGCTGCGTGTTCAGGACTGGGTGTCCGGGACTGTGTGTCCTCGGGTTTAAATACCTATCCGCCCTAACCAAACGTACAACTGTCACCACGGTTGGAACTAGTCTACCAAACCTTTGTCTTCACCAAGCTCACTGGTTCTATCCTTCCCATCTCTTATTTAGAGTTGGCCCTTGTGAAGTCAGTGCCTATTTGCATTGTCCATTTGTCTTCACTGTGTGACTGTCTGTTCAGATTGGTTTCAAATTATCTTTCATCCTGATCCGTACTGCCTAGCTACTGTTCGTCTTTGTGCTCTCACTTCATTGAATACTTGACTATGGTTTGCCTAGTGTAGTCTACCTTCCGCTGCATGGCTATAGATTCATTTCTATCGTTTGTCTTCAAAACTCCCATGTTTTGAAGACTTTCATAAAAATCGCCTATTCACCCCCCCTCTAGTCGATATAACGTATTTTCAGTACTCACACTTATCTTGAGTCTTTTAGTAGTAACCATTAACTTGTCTATGAACTGTATAGGCAACCTGGTAGTCCTTTACCGTGGACGCGGCTATTCGAATAGATGATTTTAACCCTGCAGGGGTGTACTCCTTCATACACGCTCTCACCACTTACCGTCGTTTACACGACATGTACTCGGCAACCTTCAAGCGGAAGCCCAACCAGGGTGTCGGCAGAAGCAGGAGGTGGCCGGCGTGTGGCTGCGGGCGCCGGGCACGCGCCTCTCGTCCTCCTGGCGAGAGGAGGGGGATGACTGTCAGTAGCCAGTGGGCTGGGCCGAGCTGGGCCAGGCCAGGGCGACAGGTAAGCTCTAACTCTCTCTCTCTCTCTTTTCTATTTTATTCTTTTTCTAATTTTCTGTAACTTTAGGGCTTTATTAAAAATACTTAGGCACTTCCTAAAATCCTGAAAATAATCATAGGCTCTGTTTAGAATATTTCCAACAGCCCACACTTATTTCCAGAATTATTTGAGCATTTAAAATATTTTATAGCATTTAAATGCCCAAATTCAAATACTTATGATTTAATTCAAAAAAATCCAGAATGTCCTAGAAAAGAGTGCACCATTTTTTCCATGGGTGTAAGCCCAATCCAGAAATGATGAACATTTTGTGAAGGGCATTTTGGGTTCATTGAAAATATTTTTAGTAAACCCTAGTTGTTTCCAGGGGGGCTGGGGGTTTTGTCATCCCCATTTCAAGTTTCTGTAAAAGTAGACATGATGCAACACTCTAATGCATGAACTAGCTAGGGTGTGACAACTCACCCCCACTCAAAAGAATCTCGTCCCGAGATTTAGGATCCTCCGAGAAGAAGGTGGGGTACTCGAGTCGAAGACGATCCTCCCTGTCCCAAGTGGCTTCTTTCTTGGAATGGTGTGACCATTGAACCTTGAGAAACTTGATATTATGTCGTCGAGTGGTACGCTCGGCTTGATCAAGGATACGAACGGGATACTCCCGATATGAGAGGTTATCTTGTAGATCAAGCATTTTGTGGTCCACTCCACGGATAGGATCCGCGAAGCAATGCCTGAGTTGAGAAACGTGGAAGATATCGTGAACTCTAGAAAGATGCGAAGGTAGTTCCAATTGGTAGGCAACTTCTCCTTGTTTGGCAAGAATGTGAAAGGGTCCAATATAACGAGGAGCCAATTTGCCTTTGATACCGAAACGATGGGTTCCCTTTAACGGAGTAACCTGAAGGTAAGCCTTCTCGCCGACTTCATAAGTCAAGAGCTCATGTTTACGATCATATTGGCTCTTTTGACGAGATTGGGCTGTTTTCAATTTCTCACGAATAACGCGAACCTGCTCCTCTGCTTCCTGAATCATATCCGGGCCAAGGAGTTGTCTTTCCCCGGTTTCTGACTAGTTAAGAGGCGTTCGACATTTTCGTCCATAGAGAACTTCGAAAGGAGCTTTGGCCAACCTAGCTTGATAACTATCGTTATAAGCAAACTCCGAGAATGGAAGGCATTTCTCCCAACCCATTCTAAATGAGATGACAGAAGCTCAAAGCATATCTTCGAAAATTTGATTGACTCGCTCTACTTGACCTCTTGATTGAGGATGGAAGGCGGTGCTAAAAGAGATACGAGTTCCCATAGCATTTTGGAAACTTTCCCAAAATCGAGAGGTGAAGAGACTCCCACGGTCTGAGTTAATTTCCAATGGGACACCATGAAGAGAAACTATTCGGGAGATGTATAAATCAGCTAGCTGGCTAGCGGTGATACTCTCACGAACAGGTAGGAAATGGGCTACTTTGGAAAGACAGTCGATCACGATGAAGATGGCATTATTCCCTCTCTTGGTCCTGGGAAACCTAGTAATGAAATCCATACTGATTTTATCCCATTTCCACTCAGGAATAGCCAAAGGTTGAAGGGTGCCAGCAGGCCGTTGGTGCTCTGCTTTAACACGATGACAGACGTCGCAACTAGCAATGTATTGAGCAATTTCTCTCTTCATCCTAGTCCACCAAAACCTCTGGCGTAGGTCTTGATACATTTTGGTACTACCGGGATGAATGGTGAGAGGGGATTCATGAGCTTCCTTAAGAATCAACTACCGTAAATGTTGTTTCTTGGGAACCACCAAGCGGTTCTCGAAGAAGACAACACCTCGCTCATCCATGGAAAAACATTTCGCAACTCCGCTAGCGATGTTCTCCTTAATCCGGGATATGCCCTTATCATACCGCTGGGCGGTTATGATCTAATCCATAAGGTGTAATGGACTGGCTTATTAGGGATAATAGACTACTCATATCAATAAGGAATTCCTTCTTTTCCGCGAGCCCATTCGGACAGAACTCGAAAGTTAAGCGTGCTCAGCTTGGAGTAGTGTCAGGATGGGTAACCGACCGGGAAGTTGCTCCCGGGTGCGCACGAGTGAGGACAAAGTGCGCAGAAAAGACTAGTATTGATCTGTGGGGCCAGTCTAGATCCCGCCAGGAGTAACGACCACCGGCGGGTGTGTCCGGGGCGTTACAAAAGGTTAGGCTTCGCCACCAAGGTGGATAGGAATCCTTGAGGAACAATGTGAAGATTAAGCTTATGAAATTCCTCATGGAGAAGTGGTTGACTTTGTTGTAACATCAGGTTGTTACAATAAGATTTACGACTTAGCGCATCAGCCATGACATTGGCTTTGCCCAGGGTGTAAGTTATTCCTAATTTGTAATCCGAGATCAACTTGACCCAACTTCTTTGCCTGAGATTCAAATCCGGTTGGGTGAAGATATATTTCAAACTTTGGTGATCGGTGAAGATCTCGCAATGATTACCGAGGAGGTAATGTCGCCAAGTTTTAAGTGCATGGACTACAGCTGCAAGCTCTAGATCATGTGTGGGATAATTTTCCTCATATGGGTGTAATTGCCGTGAAGCATAGGCAATTACCTGATGATCTTGCATGAGTATGCAACCTAGTCCTTGTCGCGAGGCGTCACAATAGATAATAAAGTTCTTGGAGAAATCTGGTGGTACTAGTACGGGAGCAGATGTCAGGCGTCTTTTCAGTTCCTGAAAGCTGAACTCGCACTGTGGGGTCCACTCGAACTTTTTATCTTTCTTGAGGAGTTCAGTTAGAGGTTTAGCAACCTTGGAGAAATTCTCGACGAAGCGGCGGCAATAGCTTGCTAAGCCAAGGAAGCTCCAAACTTGCTTGACCATCTCAGGTGGACTCCAATCAAGGACAGCTTGAAATCGCTCGGGATTGATAGCAATACCCTTACCAGAGATTACATGGCCTAGATAGGTCACTTCTGGCAACCAAATTCACACTTGGAGAATTTGGCATAAAGGCGATGCTCTCAAAGTTTTGTCAGTACCAGCCTTAGATGTTCGGCATGTTCCTCTTCATTCTTGGAGTAAATGAGTATGTCATCGAGGTATACTACGACGAATTTATCCAAATACTCCATGAAGACCGAGTTCATTAACCGAGAGAAGGTGACTGGGGCATTGGTTAAACCGAAGGACATCGCGGTGTACTCGTATTGGCCATAACGAGTAACAAAGGCCGTTTTGGGAATGTCCACGTTTCTGATTTTGATTTGATGGTAGCCCAACCTCAAATCCATCTTGGAAAAGACTGAGGATCCAGCGAGCTGGTCATACAGATCGTTGATCCTGGGAAGCGGATACTTGTTCTTGATAGTGACCAAGTTGACAGGTCGGTATTCTACAACCATCCGATCCGTTCCATCCTTCTTCTTGACGAAGAGGACGGGGCAAGCCCAAGGAGAGGAACTAGGACGGATGAAACCCTTTTTCATGGACTCATCGAGTTGGTTCTTAAGCTCGGCTACTTCTACGGGTGCCATCTTAGAGGGTCTTCTAGAAATTGGAACGGTTCTTGGAACAAGGTCTATCACAAACTCGACATCCCTGTCCGGTGGAACACCTGGCAGTTCTTCTAGAAAGACATCCAGAAAGTCCCGGACTATCGGAATATCTTCAAGGTCTGGAAGGGGGTTGGCATTTAGGGAGTAAAGCTGGTGCTTGGCCACTCGAGTTAAGACATTGACTGTCTTGCCTGATGGGTGAGTAAGTTGAATGGTTCTAGTGGCACAATCAACCTTAGTGTAATGAGCTGACATCCAGTCCATACCCAAGATGATTTTTATGTCCGAGGACTTGAGAGCTATTAAGGATGCAAGGAAGACAAGTCTATCGACAACAATTTCGTTCCCATGGCTTACTCTAGAAGTTTGCCATTTGGAACCCGGAGTTTGAATTACCATGGAAGTGGGCATGTCACAGAATGTCGTGTTATGCAATCGAGCATAGTTCTCGGATATGAATGAATGAGATGCTCATCGAAAATAACAGATGCCAGATGGCAATTAACAAGGAGCGTACCAAGGACGACGTTAGGATCCTCATGAGCCTCCTCGGCTGAGACATAGTTGACATGGCCACGTGCAGTGGTGACCGGCTTGGCGTAGAATGTCTTTCCTGCTGGCTTACCACAACCAACGGACTTTCCATACTGATTGGGGTTGTTGTTCTGGGGACACTCTCGAGTATAGTCACCCGGCTCTCCACACTTGAAACATGTCACAACATTGGGGCGTGGAGGAGCATTAGCAGTGGGGCCACCATAGGGCTTAGATGGTGCAAACTGCTGGTTGGGGCGAGGCGCCTCAAAGGATGGCCTCGGAATGAACCTGGGTGGCAGTCCCGTGCTTGGAATCCACACCCGGTGCTTCTGAGATCCCGAGCCGGATGAAGAGCCAAAATCATGAGAGTGCTTGCGTGAAGCATCATAGTAAGACTGGCCTGTCTCAGCACTGATGGCTTTATTCACAAACTTCTGAAAGGAGGTGCACTCGTGCAGACGAAGATCGCGGCGAAGCTCGGGGATAAGTCCCTTGCGGAACCTTGCCTGCTTCTTAGTGTCGGTGGATACCTCTTCAGGATCATATCGTGCCAGATTCCCAAATCACGACTATATGCATCCACAACCATTCTTCCTTGGGTAAAATTGCAGAACTCTTCCCTCTTGCGATCTATGAGACCTTCCGGGATGTGATGCTCATGGAAAGCCTCACTGAATTCTGCCCAAGTAGTGATTTGGCCAACCGGGCGCATAGCTTTAAAGTTTTCCCACCAAAGGCTAGTAGGGCCTTCGAGGTGATAGGCAGCATAAGTAACCTTGTCAGCTCCGGCTACGTTGGCAGGACGTAGCTTGTGGGTGATGCTGCGAAGCCAGTCATCCGCGTCGAGGGGCTCGACGGAATGGTTAAACTTTGGTGGGTACAACTTGATAAAGTCATTGTTTGACACCAAGTCATTTCGCTGATGGCGTGCAGTGTTTTGCTCAATCTGCTCCAGCAAGCGGTTAGTCTCACGCTTGTTTCTTTCCGCCTCCAGGATCACTTCGGCCAGCGAAGGCGGGTGAGGCAGATTTTCACCCCTAACTGCACTGGCTTCCCCTTGCTCCAGGGCAGCAGGGTTGTTGCGGGTGTTGACTATCCTACGAGAAAACAAAACAATGGTTTAGATAAGGGTGGCACAAACTTAGCAAGGAAGTGAAGAATGTAATGGACAACATGGAATGCTAAGATGTTCATTGCTCGACATGGTAATATAGAAACTGCCATATATATACCATTGGTCATACACACCATACATAGTTTAGTACAAGGCCAGGCTAGAGTACAACTACGGTGAAAGACATTACATCTCATCGAAGGCATTCCAAGCTCCTATACATTATTTTTTCTAAACCTCCGGAACATGATACGCACCAAGTTGTATCCCACGGTCACGCAGGACTGTGGAGAATACAACTACTACAATACTAGAGAAACTACTACTAGCTCAGATGGCTCCGTAGTAATCCTCATAGAAGTCGCCACCAAAGCCTGGAAGTGGAACATGATCATCTTGGAACAGACGGTCATGCGGAGCCTGCGGACCATAGGGACTCGGATGTGGCCTTGGTCCCACAGATGGTGGCAGACGGGACCACGAGGAGGGGTGATGCCTCCTACATCGCGCCACTCCATACAATCTGGCAATCCAGACCGTACAGGGTACAAATCCGTCAGATCCATGTATCCTGCCTGTACCGCGGGTGCAAACCGAGTCAAACTGGCCCAGTGATCAGCACGAGAGTTGAAAAGCTCCATACGCAAGGCCCTATTTTTGCGGTCCTTATCCTCGAGCATCTTGGCAGTGGTGCGGAGTAGTGACTCCTCATGTGTAGAGTCATAGTACAAGGCCTGATAGTACCCCTGTGCTCCAGGAAGTGAGGCTGGCATGAAACGGAAGTTGGTGTTCTGTAGCAAGGCAGTCTTGGCTCGAATGATAGTCATCATTGAATAGGCTGCATCCTGCACAGACATCTCAATAGTGACCCCAAGTCCATAGGAACAGTGAAGGGGCTCAGTGGCTCCAGGATAAGATGGATATATCCTGACGGTACAGAGGTACTAGCTCTGGTTGAAGTCTCTGAACTGCTCCTCGACGGTATATTCCGGATACCACCGATAGCCTGACTCAACCATCACTCGAACCAACATGGCCGTGTGGCGGGGCACATCAAGGCACCGGGTCAGACGAACCACTTGGTTCTGCGAACGGGTGGCCATCTGAAAGCACAGAATAATGCAAAGATATTAGAATTTTCTAGGGGAAAACAGACAGCATAACGGCTGTAAATGCTCAGAAAAAGATTCGAGACATCCACAACAGTTTGCAATACCACTCAACAACATCATATCAGGGTTCTGGTTCAACTAGCAACATACTAAAAGTAGTACAAACTGTACTGAGGCTTGTAACAACAATCCTATAAGCTACTACGGATTAGTAACACGTCAACCTGATAGAAGAAGAGAGCCTAGTCCTTAACCCACGTTGAATGAGAAGATAATGACTCAGATCAGAGGGCATAAGGTAAAGGAGTAAAAGAGCCTTACGTTGCCTCCCACAATCAATTCCCTTACATATAACTAAAGCATTCCTAGACTCGACCTCGACTAGTTTGGCTCAACGAACCTACCGACAGTCCGGCTCTGATGCCAACGCTGTCAGGACCCGAATTCCAAGTCACATCGATCTAGCCGGTAACACCTCATATCACATTGCAGCCTCACGCACGGTATCCCCACGGGTGTCGCCTTACCATGGCCCGGGACTATTTGTGCCTTTTGGCTCATGTATATGATAGTGTCGCTAGCATCCATATGACAGAGACCCCGAGCTGACATGGCTAGTTGTGAACCCAAAGCGGCACAGACCTATGGAGAAAGGCATACATGAATCACATCGAGCATGTCGGTCATCAGCGAGTGAATCCGGGCTGTAGCACTGGGCTAACAGGACTCCGGGGAACCCGGGCTGTAGCAGGCTAGACAGGACTCCGGATGTCACCGTGTGACATTTCCCCGAAGGGAAAGACATAGGAACGAAGTGAAACACATGCCGGCCAGTCAAGTGTCCTGAGCAGTAGTGCTGGGCTAGCAGGACTTCGGTGAACCGGGCTGTAGCGGACTACTATGGCTCGAGGAGCACTAGACTACATTTCCCCATAAGAAAGGCTGCCAAGGATAAACAACTAGATTGTCGGATCCCACACATACCAAGCATTTCAATCATACACGCAATATGCTCGATATGTGCAAATACAACATGCCATCACAACAAAACTCTACAACTCAAGTACTTTATTTTAAAGGCTCCAGAGAGCCATACATAACATGTTCATACAGGTAGGGGTCACATGACTCGACACTCAAGTCATACAAGCATACAAGCATATGCGGAAGCAAATAGTCTGAGTACAGACACTAGAAAGAAAGAAGGCCGCTCGAAGCCTATCTATCTACATAGGGCCCTCCATGGCCAGGATCACCACCTGGGTGGCAAGTCACTCATTGACGCCAAGATCTACATAAAACCCATCGGAGGGGGCGGTGTTGTCGTCTGGAAACAGTAATTAAGCAAACATGAGTACAAAGGTACTCAACAACTCTTACAACAGAACCTACTATACATGCTCATTCTCAAGAAGGTGGTGGAGTTATTGCAGCAAGCCAGGTTTGACTCTTGGCTAAGTTATCCTACGGGACACCACAAGTAAAATAGTTTTCACACACGAGTCCACTAATCACCAACACAATACTCCACCGGGGATCCTCCCTCGTCATCCTACGAGAGAGCCATCCTCGGTACTCACAATTATCTTGAGTTTTTTAGTAGTAACCATTAACTTGTCTATGAACTGTATAGGCAACCAAGTAGTCCTTTACCGCGGATGCGGCTATTCAAATAGATGATGTTAACCCTGCAGGGGTGTACTCCTTCATACACGCTCTCGCCACTTACCGTCGTTTACATGACATGTACTCGATAACCTTCAAGTGGAAGCCCAACGAGGGTGTCGGCAGAAGTAGGAGGTGGCCGGCGTGTGGCCGCGGGCGCCGGGCACGCGCCTCTCGTCCTCCTGGAGAGAGGAGGGGGATGAATGGCGGTAGCCAGTGGGCTGGGCCGAGCTGGGCCAGGCCAGGGCGACAGGTAAGCTCTAACTCTCTCTCTCTCTTTTCTATTTTGTTCTTTTTCTAATTTTCGGTAACTTTAGGGCTTTATTAAAAATACTTAGTCACTTACTAAAATCCTGAAAATAATCATAGGCTCTGTTTAGAATATTTCCAATAGCCGACACTTATTTCCAGAATTATTTGAGCATTTAAAATATTTTATAGCATTTAAATGCCCAAATTCAAATACTTATGATTTAATTCAAAAAAAATCCAGAATGTCCCAGAAAAGAGTGCACCTTTTTTGCCAGGGGTTTAAGCCCAATCCAGAAATGATGAACATTTTGTGAAGGGCATTTTGGGTTCATTGAAAATATTTTTAGTAAACCCTAGTTGTTTCCAGGGGGGCTGGGGGTTCTGTCATCCCCATTTCAAGTTTCTGTAAAAGTAGACATGATGCTACACACTAATGCATGAACTAGCTTGGGTGTGACACGGGTAGGGCGACATCGTCGATGTAGAACCATTCGGAAGGCCACTCTTCGGAATCTGTCTTTGGCGTGCCGGACAGGTATCTGGTCCCGGCGATGCGCCACGCTTCCCCATAAATCGAAATGGGCCTCACAGCCCAGGAATAGCTCGCATAGAGCGACGTAACCCGCAATATGAAGGATAGAGGCGGGAGTGAGACTGTGCAGTTGGAGGCCATAATACTCCAGCAGACCCCGGAGGAAGGGATGGATTGGAAATCCGACACCTCTTAATAAGAAGGGGACGAAGTACACTCGTTCTCCCGCACACGGATTGGGGAAATCCTCCGCCTGAGTTTTGCCGTTGAAGGAGGCCAATCCTGCTCGAACAGGGACCAAGTCCGCAGGGGGGAGAAAGCCCTATGTTTGCAGCTTCGCCAGCTGACTGTGGGGTACGTAACATCTTTCCCAATCTCCCTTTTTGGAGCCGTGGAGACGAGAGGAAGAGCTGGGAGCGCTAGCCATGTTGGGATGGTTCTTCTTAGCAAGCTCTGAGGATTTTTCGCGGGGTGTGGAATGGATCTGAGATCTCTTCTCTTTAAATAGGCGCCTTTGTGGTACGGTTAGGGTGGTATATGCAAAAATACCCTGACCTCTCGCATTCGCTCGACACATGGAAACTAAAGTTGTTGATGCACATAAGCCGAGGAGTACAACATTAAATGGAAGGACAAACACATAACTCGGAAGTCATCGGTGGAGGAACCCGCCTTACAATGCCAAAGATAATCTATGTGCCGAACACCTCGTCACTGAAGACTGCTTCGGGGGCTAATAAGGGAGTCCTGGACTAATGGGTCCTCGGGCGTCCGGCCTGTTAGCAATGGGCCGGACTGATGGGCTGTGAAGATACGAAGACCGAAGACTACACCCGTGTCCGAATGGGACTCTCCTTGGCGTGGAAGGCAAGCTTGGCGACCAGATATGTAGATTCCTTTCTTCGTAACTGACCTTGTGTAACCCTAGACCCTCCCGGTGCTTATATAAACCGGAGGACTTAGTCCGGAGGGGGATATTCATTATCATAGCCATACAAGCTAGACCTCTAGGGTTTAGCCATTACGATCTTGAGGTAGATCAACTCTTGTAATACTCATATTCATCAATATCAATCAAGCAGGACATAGGGTATCAGCTCCATAGAGAGGGCCCAAACTTGGGTAAACATCGTGTCCCTTGTCTCATGTTACCATCGACCTAAGATGCACAGTTCGGGACCCCCTACCCGAGATCCGCCGGTTTTGACACCGACAGGGTGCCCCCCTCCTTGTCCAATTCAGACTAGAGGGGCAGGGGGCATGTGGCTGCCCTAGCCGGCCCTCCTCTTCTCCCACTAAGGCCCATTAGGCCCAATATACTCCCCGGGGGGATCCGGTAACCCCCCGGTACTACGGTATATGTCCGAAACCTCCCGAAACACTTCCGGTGTCCAAACATAGTTGTCCAATATATCGTTCGTTATATCTCGACCATTTCGAGACTCCTCATCATGTCCTTGATCATATCCGGGACTCCGAACTACCTTTGGTACATCAAAGCACAAATACTCATAATACCGATCGTCACGGAACTTTAAGCGTGCGGACCCTATGGGTTTGAGAACTATCTAGACATGACCGATACATGTCTCTGGTCAATAACCAATAGCGGAACCTAGATGCTCATAATGGTTCCTACATATGCTATGAAGATCTTTATCGGTCAAACCAGATAACAACATACGTTGTTCCCTTTGTCATCGGTATGTTACTTGCCCGAGATTCGATCGTCGGTATCTCAATACCTAGTTCAATCTCATTACTGGCAAGTCTATTTACTCATTCCGTAATGCATCATCCCGTAACTAACTCATTGATCGCATTGCTTACAAGGCTTATAGTGATGTGCATTACTGAGAGGGCCCAGAGATACCTCTCCGACAATCGGAGTGACAAATCCTATTCTTCATCTATGCCAACTCAACGAACACCATCGGAGATTTGTAGAGCACCTTTATAATCACCTAGTTATGTTGTGACGTTTGGTAGCACACAAAGTGTTCCTCCGGTAACCGGGAGTTGCATAATCTCATAGTCATAGGAACATGTATAAGTCATGAGGAAAGCAATAGCAGTAAACTAAACGATCAAGTGCTAAGCTAACGGAATGGGTCATGTCAATCACATCATTCTCCTAATGATGTGATCCCGTTGATAAAATGACAACTCATGTCTATGGCTAGGAAACTCAACCATCTTTGATCAATGAGCTAGTCAAGTAGAGGCATACTAGTGACACTATGTTTGTCTATGTATTCACACATGTATTATGTTTCCGGTTAATACAATTCTAGCATCAATAATAAACATTTATCATTATATGAGGAAATAAATAATAACTTTATTATTGCCTCTAGGGAATATTTCCTTCAGTATCCCACTTCCACTAGAGTCAATAATCTAGATTACACAGTAATGATTTTAACACCCATGGAGTCTTGGTGCTGATCATGTTTTGCTCGTCGAAGAGGCTTAGTCAACGGGTCTGCAATATTCAGATCCGTATGTATCTTGCAAATTTCTATGTCTCCCACCTGGACTTGATCCCGGATGGAATTGAAGTGTCTCTTGATGTGCTTGGTTTTCTTGTGAAATCTTGATTCCTTTGCCAAGGCAATTGCACTAGTATTGTCACAAAAGATTTTCATTGGACCCGATGCATGCACTAGGTATGACACCTAGACCGGATATGAACTCCTTCATCCAGACTCCTTCATTTTCTGCTTCCGAAGTAGCTATGTACTCTGCTTCACATGTAGATCCCGCCATGACACTTTTTTTAGAACTGCTCCAACTAACAGCTCCACCGTTCAACATAAATACGTATCTAGTTTGCGATTTAGAATCGTCCGGATCAGTGTCAAATCTTGCATCGACGTAACCATTTCCGACGAGTTCTTTGTCACCTCCATAAACGAGAAATATATCCCTAGTACTTTTCAGGTATTTCTGGATGTTCTTGACCGCTGTCCAGTGATCCACTCCTGGATCACTTTGGTACCTCCCTCCTAAACTAATAACAAGGCACACATCAGGTCTGGTACACAACATTGCATACATGATAGAGCCTATGGCTGAAGCATAGGGAACACTTTTCATTTTCTCTCTATCTTCTGCACTGGTCGGTCATTGAGTCTTACTCAACTTCACACCTTGTAACACAGGCAAGAACCCTTTCTTTGCTTGATCCATTTTGAACTTCTTCAAAATTTTATCAAGGTATGTGCTTTGTGAAAGTCCAATTAAGCGTCTTGATCTATCTCTATTGACCTTGATGCCCAATATATAAGCAGCTTCTCCGAGGTCCTTCATTGAAAAACTCTTATTCAAGTATCCTTTTATGCTATCCAGAAATTCTATATCATTTCCAATCAACAATATGTCATCCACATATAATATTAGAAATGCTACAGAGCTCCCACTCACTTTCTTGTAAATACAGGCTTCTCCAAAAGTCTGTATAAAACCATATGTTTTGATCACACTATCAAAACGTTTATTGCAACTCCAAGAGGCTTGCACCAGTCCATAAATGGATCGTTGGAGCTTGCACACTTTGTTAGCACTGTTTGGATTGACAAAACCTTCAGGTTGCATCATATACAACTCTTCTTCCAGAAATCCATTCAGGAATGCAGTTTTGACATCCATTTGTCAAATTTCATAATCATAAAATGCGGCAATTGCTAACATGATTTGGACAGACTTAAGCATCGCTACGGGTGAGAAAGTCTCATCGTAGCCAACCCCTTGAACTTGTCGAAAACCTTTCGCAACAAGTCGAGATTTGTAGACAGTAACATTACCGTCAGCGCCAGTCATCTTCTTGAAGATCCATTTATTCTCGATGGATTGCTGATCATCGGGCAAGTCAACCAAAGGCCACACTTTGTTCTCATACATGGATCCCATCTCAGATTTCGTGGACTCAAGCCATGTTGCGGAATCTGGGCTCACCATCGCTTCTTCATAGTTCGTAGGTTCATCACGGTCAAGTAACATAACTTCCAGAACAGGATTACCGTACCACTCTGGTGCAGATCTTACTCTAGTTGACCTACGAGGTTCGGTAGTAACTTGATCTGAAGTTTCATGATCATCAACATTAGCTTCCTCGCTAATTGGTGTAGGTGTCACAGGAACCGGTTTCTATGATGAACTACTTTTCAATAAGGGAGCAGGTACAGTTACCTCATCAAGTTCTAGTTCTCTCCCACTCACTTCTTTCGAGAGAAACTCCTTCTCTAGAAAGGATCCATTCTTAGCAACAAATGTCTTGCCTTCGGATCTGTGATGGAAGGTGTACCCAATAGTTTCTTTTGGGTATCCTATGAAGACACATTTCTTCGATTTGGGTTCGAGCTTATCAAGTTAAAGCTTTTTCACATAAGCATCGCAGCCCCAAACTTTAAGAAACGACAACTTTGGTTTCTTGCCAAACCACAGTTCATAAGGCATCGTCTCAACGGATTTCGATGGTGCCCTATTTAACGCGAATGCAGCTGTCTCAAAAGCATAACCCCAAAACGATAGCGGTAAATCAGTAAGAGACATCATAGATCACACCATATCTAGTAAAGTATGATTATGATGTTCGGACACACCATTACACTATGGTGTTCTGGGTGGCATGAGTTGCGAAACTATTCCGCATTGTTTCAAATGTAGACCAAACTCGTAACTCAAATATTCTCCTCCACAATCAGATCATAGAAACTTTATTTTCTTGTTATGATGATTTTCCACTTCACTCTGAAATTCTTTGAACTTTTCAAATGTTTCAGACTTATGTTTCATTAAGTAGATATACCCATATGTGCTCAAATCACCTATGAAGGTGAGAAAATAACGATACCCACCGCGAGCTTCAATATTCATCGGACCATATACATCAATGTGTATGATTTCCGACAAATATGTTGCTTGCTCCATAGTTCCGGAGAACGGCGTTTTAGTCATCTTTCCCATGAGGCATGGTTCACGAGTACTAAGTGATTCATAATCAAGTGATTCCAGAAGTCCATCAGTATGGAGTTTCTTCATGCGCTTTACACCAATATGACCTAAACGGTAGTGCCACAAATAAGGTGCACTATCATTATCAACTCTGCACGTTTTGGCTTCAACATTATGAATATGTGTATTCCTACTATCGAGATTTAACACGAATAGACCACACTTCAAGGGTGCATGACTGTCGGTGAAAAAACCAGTGGATCTCGGGTAGGGTGTCCAGAACTATGCGTCTAGGCCAGATGGTAACATGAGGCAAGGAACACGAAGTTTTACCCAGGTTCGGGCCCTCTTGATGGAGGTAAAACCCTACGTCCTTCTTGATTAATATTGATGATATGGATGTTACAAGAGTAGATCTACCACGAGATCAGAGAGGCTAAACCCTAAAAGCTAGCCTACGGTATGATTGTATCTGGTGATTGTTGTCCTACGGACTAAAACCCTTCGGTTTATATAGACACCGAAGAGGGCTAGGGTTACACAAGGTCGGTTACAAAGGAGGAGATATCCATATACGTATTGCCTAGCTTGCCTTCCACGCCAAGTAGAGTCCCATTCGGACACGAGACGAAGTCTTCAATCTTGTATCTTCATAGTCTAACAGTCCGGCCAATGGAAATAGTCCGGCTGTCCGGAGACCCCCTAATCCAGGACTCCCTCAGTAGCCCCTGAACCAAGCTTCAATGACGATGAGTCCGGGGCGCAGTTGTCTTCGGCATTGCAAGGCGGGTTCCTTTTCTCCGAATACATCACACAGGAACTTGAATACGAGGATAGTGTCCGACCCTGCAAAATAAGTCCCACATTTCACCGTAGAGAGAATAATGTTTCCGCAGATCTAATCGACTAGCTTGTTTTGGCAACACGAAGTTACGTCATGGCCCGGCGATTATTCGAACCGTTTCCAGCCCCGCACATAACACAAGGCACTTTTTCGACACGTCTTGTCAAAGCAGAGATCGTGTCCCCTTATTACGGGATTCTCATTAATACGGGCATGGGTAACCCAACCGCGCCATCAATTGCGGCGCTGGGGGGATAAGCGAGTTTTACTAGGCAAGTGGGGACGTTTAATTTTGTCCGCCCATATAAAGGGAACATGATTCATCTTTCTATCCACGTCTTCTTCCTCCTCTGCTCATCCGCTCCCGCACACTCGAGCTCTAGCGCCCAAGTCCTCACTTCCATATCAACCTTCTCCAACCATGTCCGGAGCGGGAGGCAAGTGGATTGTCTCCTCCGTCACGGAGGGAGACATCAAGAAACGGAGGAGAGCCGGATACCTGGCCGACAATATCGTGCACCGGCTCCCAGATGAGGGACAGCTCATCCCCACCCCCGAGCCCCATGAGAGGGTGGTATTCCTCACCCATTTCCTCCGCGGACTGGGATTCCCTCTCCATCCCTTTGTCTGGGGGCTCATGTTTTATTACGGCCTGGATTTCCACGATCTGGCCCCGAACTTCATCCTCAACATCTCGGCGTTAATCGTCTTGTGTGAGGCCTTCCTCCGCATGAAGCCCCACTTCGGCTTATGGTTGAAGACCTTCAATGTCAAGCTGAAGGTAGTGAGCGGCCGCCAGGCGGAGTGCGGAGGCGCCATGGTGGGCAAGATGCCCAACATCACATGGCTTGAGGGCACCTTCGTGGACACCATAAAGGGGTGGCAATCGGGGTGGTTCTATATCACCGAGCCACGCGACCCCGCATGGGTAGCAGCCCCCGAGTTCCGATCTGGCATCCCCATGCGGCTCACCTCATGGAAAGAGAAGGGCCTGTCCTGGGGTAATTCAAAAGAGCTGACCGGACTCCTGTCATGTATTCAGAACATGGTGGATAAGAAGCTCAAGCTTCTCAACATAGTCTAGGTTATGCTCGTCCGCCGGATACTCCCGTGCCAACAATGGGAGTTTACCTTGTGGGAGTTCAATCTGGCGCAGCACCGAACTGTGAACAGGCTCTTCGACACGACTCATGAAGATGCCTGGAGGGTGCTGTTCAAGGGCGCCGTGGTCCCTCCCCCCATTACTGAGGATCGCGGATTCAGTGCGAAGCACCACGCCAGTGCGGTAAGTTGTTTTACCTTTCACAGGATACTTATTTTCTATATAGATTGATTCTATGCGGGATCTAAACTCCCGTGCCGTTAACAGGACTGGCAGAAGATGGCCGGACAAATCCGGCTCCCTTTCCCAAAGGCCCTGCAGACGCCCTTCTGGCGAAGATGTTGACTCCGGCCCCTTATAAGGTGCCGGAGAAGATCCAGATGGCCAAGGGAGCTCGAAAGAGTTCCCGACGCCAGGCGTCGTCGGACTCACCGTCCGATGAGTCTGCGGTGCCCTCTTCCCCCGAAGACAAGGAAGAGGAAGAAAAGGCTCCCCCACCAACTGGGGGAGACAAGAAAAGGAAGGCCGCCCCAACTGGGGAAGCCGGAGGGTCCAAGAAGGGAAGGACGCTCCTTCCGGACAGCTCCACCGCCGCCAACGAAAGTGAAGACGAGTGGTTGCCCAGGGCCAAGCCCCAGGGGAGATCGTAAGTATTCGGATACCAAAGTAACCCATAGGATTCCTTTGACGCATTGCTTTCCCTAACGCCGAACTCAATTGCATAGGCCGCCCCGAGCCAATATCGAGGTATCCTCGGATGGCTCCCTGTGCGCATCGGACATGGATAGCGATCCAGTCCCGACCGCCACCTCCCCTCATCCAGCCGACGACACCGAGGTACTGTCTCAAGAAGCACGAGATCCAGGGGGGACAGTCCCGGAGGCGCCTCAAGGCAACCTTCCGGACTCCGGGAGCCGAGGGGACGGGGTCCCCGAGAGCTCCGAGTTCGGCCCTCAGCCAAACACCGCGCCAGACCCTCCAACGGCTCCGAGCTCGGGTAGGCAGTCCCCTTCTAAGGGGGGTGAGACGCCTGTGCCGATGACCTCTGTCCATCCAGAGGCGCCGGACACTATGTTGGAAGCGCTTCGCAGCGCTTCCATCGAGGAGGAGCACCGCACTATCATGAGTGCGGTGATCGAGAAGGTTCAGTCCACCAAGAGTGGATTGACTGAAGCCTATACTAGCTTTCTAACAGGCTTCGAGGTAAGTGTTTTAAAATGTAGTAGAAATATTACCGCATAGACATTAGCCCCTGATGCTTTGTTCGGTGTTCGCAAAGAAAAGCCGAACAGAGGATCAATTAATATCGCAGGAGTCTAATATAAGTATGTCAATATGCATATGCAGGCTTTGCTTCTGGCGTCCGCCGCACTGACTGCGGAGCTCGCCGTACTGAAGGAGGCCCTCGAGGGGTCCCAGAAAGAGCTCGGCCTTGCTAAGAGGCAGCTCGAGGAGAACAAGGGTAAGTAATACCCCGTCTATAGGTATATGTATGTAAAAAAGGACGCGATTGCAAAATGAAATGATCATTGTATGTTTTGCCAGGGGCCACGACCGAGGTGGCGACCCTGAAGCAGGCGCTGACCAAGGCCGAAGATACAGCGGCCAAGGAGCGCACCGAGCGAGAGAGGCACGAGGCTCGGGTGGGCAAGGTGCAGCAAGAGCTCCAGGCTCTCATGACGAAGCACGGGGCGTTGGAGCTAGGCTTGAAGACGCGAGAGTCTAAGCTTGTCACAGCCCGTGAGAGCGCGAAGAGTGCCAAGGCCGAGGCCCAAAAGGCCCTCCAAGAGATCGAGGCGATGAAGAAGATAGCGGCGAATAAGGCTTTCTATATGCAAAGCAAGCATGTTAAAGTAATTTACCGATTACTTACCCGAATCCGGAGCTCTTCAGGAGCATTCGCAGATTTGCCCCGCAGTGTGTCCGATGCCACACAATTTTACCAGGCCAAGGATGGAAGCTCGATGGAGAAGCTGTTTTGGTCTCAGTATGCTTACGCCGAACATCCGGTGCCGATGAGTGACCAGCTGAAGCAGATGGCCGAGCTACATAAGGCGGCCGATCAGGCCATGAAGGGTTTCATAGTCCGGTTATGGCCTGGCGACGCCCTTCCGAACAGTTTCTTCAGCCTAGTGAGGCGGCTCGTGGATGCCTGCGCACGGCTGGAGGTTGTCAAACGACCCGTCTGCATTGAACGAGCACGCCGGGCTTTCGCCCGTATCAAAACGTAGTGGGTCAAACGCCATGAAGCTGATCAAGGAGGGGCCGCCCGAGGGCAAGGAGCACCGCCACCCCGAGATGTTCTACGAGGGTGTTCTGCCGGGCGCCCATCTTATCGAGGATGAGTGTTCACAAAATGTAATATTTGAATGAGACTTGCTCGTTTTTTATCCTGTGTGATGAAAACTTGTTTCATATGCGCTATGCAACGCTTGTGTTAATTTAAAATATTACCTTCTATTTGGCTGTTTATCCAATCTGAGAGATGGCTAGTCCTCGGCTTCTGCCCCCATACGAAGAGTACTAGGGTGTTCGGGTCCTTCGAGGGAGGTGCTCAGCACAACGAACAAGCAACCGGACTAATAATGCTTTATCACTCTCACTTAGCCATAGAATTTTATAATTTTAAATTTTGGCGAAGCCCCTGGTATTCGGAAGGCCGAATTCGGGGCGCGATACACGCCTGTAAGCCGGACGGAGCCGGCCCCTCACCCTAAGCGGCATAAGTCTTTAGGGACTCAAAAACATCGCCGAACAGCGACCAGTCTCTCAGCTTATCATGACAGTCAGTTATAGCATTCTCTACTAAGGTGCTCGGCCCGACAGAACCGGGGCACAGTCGCTGTAGTTCTCCTAGCGCTACCTTAGCCGATAGAGCGGAACGTAAGGTACCAAAACATAGGAGCCGGTCAAACCCAACATTTGACCAAAGACATGATTCGGAGCTGATGCATATAATGCTATAAGTTCGGGGTGCCGCACTTGTGAAAGTGTTCGGACTTTTCACACCATATTGTGGGCACATAAGCCCCTGGTGCATTGGCCGTACTAGGGTGTACGGTTGCTAGGCATCATTAATGAACACATAGATATGTATACATATAACAAAAATGCGATAATAGTCGTAATGTCATGCATTGTATATTAAAAATGGCATTAAGGCAGAGTGATACAGATAGTGTAATAAACAAAAGAGTAGGACTATGCCCCTTCCAAGGGCGAGCTGAGGAATTATATGAAATCTGTAATCCACCTCGGAATTCCATAGTTGTCGGCCTCCTTGGTTGTTGTATCATGTGTTTGGCAATAGAGCTACCGAACGGTGTTTCCAGAGATTGAAGTCCTGAAAGAAAAAGAAAAATAACCAAACGGGAAGCCCCTGGTGCGGTTTAGGCCGAGTTTTGGGGTGTGCCGTAGTTGTGCCCCCCCTCCCCACCACTGCCCATGGTATATTTAATGTGTAATTATGTACGCGCGACACGAACAACACCGTTGGGCTGGGATTGGGGTGGCCGCCGTATTGCTACGCGAGCTCAGATCACGCCAGGCGGTCTGTTTGCCGATTGCCCCGAGCGCGCTTGAAGGTGTCCGGGCTTTGAAACGCCGAACTGGTAGATTGCCTTGAGAGGCTGCTTTGCGCTTCTGCTGCAAGGGCCGCGGTGTGCTCCTCTGTTCGGAGAGAGCCCTCTGTGTTTCCGTTGACTATAATAACTCCGCGAGGTCCTGGCATCTTGAGCTTGAGGTATGCATAATGTGGCACCGCATTCAATCTAGCGAATGCGGTTCCCCCGAGCAGCGCATGATAACCACCGCGGAACAGGACTATATCGAAGATTAACTCTTCGCTTCGAAAGTTATCCAGGGATCCGAAGACCACTTCTAGTGTAATTGAGCCTGTGCAGTGGGCCTCTACGCCTAGAATGACGCCTTTAAAGGTTGTCTTTGTGGGTTTGATCCTTGAGGGGTCTATACCCATTTTGCACACTGTGTCCTGATAAAGTAGATTCAGGCTGCTGCCGCCGTCCATAAGGACACGAGTGAGGTGGAATCCGTCGATGATTGGGTCTACGACCAGTGCGGCGAATCCGCCGTGACGGATACTGGTGGGGTGGTCCCTGCGATCGAAGGTGATCGGACAGGAGGACCAAGGGTAGAACTTTGGGGCGACTGGCTCCAACGCATATACGTCCCTGAGCGCACGCTTCAGCTCCCTCTTGGGGATGTGGGTTGCATATATCATGTTCACCGTCCGCACATGCGGGGGAAACCTCTTCTGTCCTCCAGTGTGCGGCTGCCAGGGTTCTTCCTCGCTGTCGCTATGCGGCCCCTTGTCCTTGAACACCCAACAATCCCTGTTGGTGTGATTGGCTGGCTTGTCTGGGGTGCCATGTATTTGACACGGGCGATCGAGTATACGTTCCAAGCTGGACGGACCCGGCGTACTTTGTTTGAATGGCTTTTATCGTTGACCGGGTTTAGAGCCTTTGAATCCGGCATTGACTGCCGTATCCTCAGTACTTTCACTGTTAATGCGGCGATTATGCTTGTTGGGACGTGACCTGCTGTTGCCGTCCTTGGTATCTTAGGTGCCATGGTTCTTTGATATGTTGTTACTGCGAGCCAACCAGCTTTCTTCTCCCGCACAAAAGCGGGTCATGAGCGTCGTGAGGGCTGCCATAGATTTCGGCTTTTCCTGACCAAGGTGCTGGGCTAGCCATTCATCTCGGATGTTGTGCTTGAAATCCGCTAAGGCCTCTGCATCTGGACAGTCGACGATTTGATTTTTCTTTGTAAGTAACCGAGTCCAGAATTGCCTGGCCGACTCTTCTGGCTGCTGAATTATGTGGCTCAAGTCGCCGGCGTCTGGTCTTCCCACATAAGTGCCTTGAAAGTTGTCGAGGAATGCGGCTTCCAGATCTTCCCAACAACTAATGGAGTCCGCTAGCAAGCTAATAAGCCAATGCCGTGCTGGTCCTTTGAATTTTAGTGGGAGGTACTTGATGGCATGTAAGTCATCACAGCAGGCCGTGTGGATGTGGAGGAGGAAGTCCCCAATCCATACCGCGGGATCTGTTGTGCCGTCGTATGATTCAATGTTTACAGGTTTGAAACCTTCTGGGAATTGATGTTCCATTACTTCATCTGTGAAGCATAAGGGGTGTGCGGCGCCTCTGTATTGGGCTATATCGCGAGGCAGCTCGTATGTGTCCTGCCCGCTGTGTTCGGCCCGACCGGATTTTCTTTTACTGTATCCGGTGTGACGTTTACCGTCTCATAGAGTGGTGCGCCCTCGTGATCCGTAGATCGATCTTGAATGCTTTGCTTTGTCCTCCAATATGTCTCGCAGGTCTGGCATATCTCCCGATGCCTTTTTATTTGGATGGCATTGGGGTGGAGGCTGAGCTTTTGGCTGGAATGCCTCTCTATCGCGGCCACGAGGTGGCCGATCAGCCGTATCATACGCTTCTTCCTCCAGTCGGGGTAGTAAACTGCGCCTCGGGGAACTCTTGGAGGGACGCTCAAGGTTATATTCCTCGGCTGTGAGGACTACAGTCCATTTGTCAGCTAGTAGATCTTGATTAGCTTGAAGCTGCTGCTGCTTTTTCTTCAGGCTATTTGCCGTGGCCATAAGCCTGCGCTTGAAGCGCTCTTGTTCGACAGGATCCTCTGGTACGGCGAATTCATCGTCGGGGAGGCTTGCCTCGTCTTCGGAGGGGGCATGTAATTGTCATCCTCCTCCTCTCCGCCAGCCGCTCTCTCAGGAGAGTTGCCTCCTTCATCCTCCTGATCTAACTCTTGCTGGAGGGGGTTTTTTTTGTCTTCGGCGCTATCCGGAGTGTTATTATCTCCTGTGCCGGTATCACCACTTTTGCTTTGGCGGGACTTAGAGCGGCGCCGCTGACATCGTCGCTTGGGTTGCTTCTTGGAGGGGTCATCCTCCGCTATCTCATCGCCATTGACTTCATTGGCTGCCCTATAGGTGCTGGTTCCTGTTCGTCTCCTACATCGTCCTCCATACCCGTCGATGTCTTCGGAGTCGAAGTCGAGCATGTCGATTCAATCATCGACAGTGGCTACAAAGTGGGTGGTGGGTGGGCGTCGAATTTCTTCGTCGTCCGCATCCCAGTCCTGTTGGCCATGATCCAGCCAGGGCTCTCCTGACAAAGAGAGAGACCTTAGTGAATTCAGAATGTCACCGAAGGGCGAGTGCTGAAAGATATCCACAGCGGTGAATTCCATGATAGGCGCCCAGTCGGATTCGATTGGCAGGGGCGCGGATGGTTCGGGGTCCGGAGGAGAGTCCGGCACCTTGGAGTCACGGGCTGCGGAGAGGATTATGCTGGTGTTCGGCTCGATCACCGTTGAGAATGCAGACCCTCAGGTGGTGTCTAACCACCCGTCCTCGATTAGCGCAGCTGGCTCCGAGCTAAGGGTCGGAGCTGATGCGGGCGCGGCCTCTGGGTACCGTCCGATGGCAGAGCTAGGTCACACCCATCGCGATAGTGCGGCGCGCCCGGCTGTGGCTCGAATCCGTCGAAGATCAAGTCCCCACGGATGTTGGCCGTGTAATTCAAACTTCCAAATCTGACGTGATGGCCAGGGGTGTAGCTTTCAATCTGCTCCAGATGGCCAAGCGAATTAGCCCGCGGTGCAAAGCCGCCGAATACGAAGATCTGTCCGGGGAGAAAAGTCTCACCCTGGACCGCATCGCTATCGATGATAGTAGGAGCCATCAAACCTAACGGCGACGACACAGAGGAACTCTCAATGAAAGCACCAATGTCGGTGTCAAAACCGGAGGATCTCGGGTAGGGGGTAAGGAACACGAAGTTTTACCCAGGTTCGGGCCCTCTTGATGGAGGTAAAACCCTACGTCCTACTTGATTAATATTGATGATATGGATGTTACAAGAGTAGATCTACCACGAGATCAGAGAGGCTAAACCCTAAAAGCTAGCCTATGGTATGATTGTATGTTGTGATTGTTGTCCTACGGACTAAAACCGTTCGGTTTATATAGACACCGAAGAGGGTTAGGGTTACACAAGGTCAGTTACAAAGGAGGAGATATCCATATACGTATTGCCTAGCTTGCCTTCCACGCCAAGTAGAGTCCCATCCAGACACGAGACGAAGTCTTCAATCTTGTATCTTCATAGTCTAACAGTCCGACCAATGGAAATAGTCCGGCTGTCCGGAGACCCCCTAATCCAAGACTCCCTCAATGACCATAAAAGATTTTACTCATATAAATAGAACAACCATTATTCTCATATTTAAATGAATAGCCGTATCGCATCAAACAAGATCCAGATATAATGTTCATGCTTAACGCTGGAACCAAATAACAATTATTCAGGTCTAAAAAATTAATCCCGAAGGTAGATGTAGAGGTAGCGTGCCGAAGGCGATCACACCGACTTTGGAACCATTTCCCACGTGCATCGCCACCTCGTCCTTAACCAATCTTCACTCAATTTGTAGTCCCTGTTTCGAGTTGCAAGTATTAGCAACCGAACCAGTATCAAATACCCAAGTGCTACTGTGAGCTCTAGTAAGGTACACATCAATAACATGTATATCTCATATACCTTTGTTCACCTTGCCATCCTTCTTATCAGCCAAATACTTGGGGCAGTTTCGCTTCCAATGACCGGTCTGTTTGTAGTAGAAGCACTCAGTATGAGGCTTAGGTCCAGACTTGGCTTTCTTCTCCTAGGCAGCAACTTGTTTGCCGTTCTTTTTGAAGTTCCCCTTCTTCTTCCCTTTACCCTTTTTCTTGAAACTGGTGGTCTTGTTGACCATCAACACTTGATGCTGCTTCTTGATTTCTACCTCCGCAACCTTTAGCATTGCGAAGAGCTCGGGAATTGTCTTATCCATCCCTTGCATATTATAGTTCATCGTGAAGCTCTTGTAGCTTGGTGGCAGTGATTGAAGAACTCTGTCAATGACACTATCAATAGGAAGATTAACTCCCAGTTCAGTCAAGTGGTTATGGTACCCAGACATTCTGAGTATATGTTCACTAACAGAACTTTCTCCTCCATCTTGCAGCTATAGAACTTATTGGAGACTTCATATCTCTCAATCCTGGCATTTGCTTGAAATATTAACTTCAACTCCTGGAACATCTCATATGCTCCATGACGTTCAAAACGTCATGGAAGTCTTGATTCTAAGTCGTAAAGCATGGCACACTGAACTATCGAGTAGTCATCAGCCTTGCTCTGTGAGATGTTCTTAACGTCATCAGCAACATCTGCAGCAAGCCTGGCACCCAGCGGTGCTTCCAGGACATAACTCTTGTGTGCAGCAATGAGGATAATCCTCAAGTTACGGACCTAGTCGGTGTAATTGCTACCATCATATTTCAACTTTGCTTTCTCAAGGAACGCATTAAAATTCAACGGAACAATAGCACGGACCATCTATATACAACAACATAGACAAGCAAAATACTATCAGGTACTAAGTTCATGATAAATTTAAGTTCAATTAATCATATTACTTAAGAACTCCCACTTAGATAGATATCCCTCTAATCATCTAAATGATTACGTGATCCAAATCAACTAAACCATAACCGATCATCACGTGAAATGGAGTAGTTTTCAATGGTGAACATCACTATGTTGATCATATCTACTATATGATTCACGCTCGACCTTTCGGTCTCAGTGTTCCGAGGCCATATCTGCATATGCTAGGCTCGTCAAGTTTAACCCGAGTATTCTGCGTGTGCAAAACTGGCTTGCACCCGTTGTATAAGAACGTTTAACTTATCACACCCGATCATCACGTGGTGTCTCGGCACGACGATCTTTTGCAACGGTGCATACTCAGGGAGAACACTTGTACCTTGAAATTTTTAGTGAGATATCATCTTATAATGCTATCGTCAATAAAAGCAGAATAAGATGCATAAAGGATAAACATCACATGCAATCAATATTAGTGATATGATAAGGCCATCGTCATCTTGTGACTTTGATCTCCATCTCTAAAGCACCGTCATGATCACCATCGTCACTGGCGTGACGCCATGATCTCCATCGTACCATCGTTGTCGTCTCGCCTACTATTGCTTCTATGACTATCGCTACCGCTTAGTGATAAAGTAAAGCAATTACATGGCGATTGCATTTCATATAATAAAGCGACAACCATATGGCTCCTTCCAGTTGCCGATAACTCCATTACAAAACATGATCATCTCATACAATAAAATATAGCATACCTTGACCATATGACATCACAACATGCTCTGCAAAAACAAGTTAGACATCCTCTACTTTGTTGTTGCAAATTTTACGTGGCTGCTACGGGCTGAGCAAGAACCGTTCTTACCTATGCAACAAAACCACAATGATAGTTCTTCAAGTTAGTGCTGTTTTAACCTTCAACAAGGACCGGGCGTAGTCACACTTGGTTCAACTAAAGTTGGAGAAACTGACACGCGCCAACCACCTATGTGCAAAGCACGTCCGTAGAACCATTCCCGTGTAAGCGTACGCGTAATGTCGATCCGGGCCGCTTCATCCAACAATACCGCCGAACCAAAGTATGACAACTCACTTTTGTTCGCCCGTGTAAGCAGTATGAATTGTATCGCCCACAACTCACTTTTGTTCTACTCATGCATATAACATCTACGCATAAACCTGGCTCGGATGCCAATGTTGGGGAACGTAGTAATTTCAAAAAAAATCCTATGCACACGCAAGATCATGGTGATGCATAGCAATGAGAGGGGAGAGTGTCGTCTACGTAGCCTCGTAGACCGTAAGCGGAAGAGTTATTACAACGTGGTTGATGTAGTCGTACGTCTTCATGTAGGATCGAAAGTATGTCTAGAGGGGGGGGGTGATTAGACTACTTGACCAAATAAAAACTTAACCTTTTCCCAATTTTAGTTCTTGGCAGATTTTAGCTATTTTAGGACAAGTCAAGCAATCATCACACAATTCAAGCAAGCATGCAAAGAGTATATTGGCAGCGGAAAGTAAAGCATGCAACTTGCAAGAATGTAAAGGGAAGGGTTTGGAGAATTCAAACACAATTGGAGACATGGATGTGTTTCCCGTGGTTCGGATAGGTGGTGCAATCCTACATCCACGTTGATGGAGACTTCAACCCACGAAGGGTAACGGTTGCGCGAGTCCACGAAGGGCTCCACCCACGAAGGGTCCATGAAGAAGCAACCTTGTCTATCCCACCATGGCCATCGCCCACGAAGGACTTGCCTCACTAGCGGTAGATCTTCACGAAGTAGGCGATCTCCTTGCCCTTACAAACTCCTTGGTTCAACTCCACAATCTTGTCGGAGGCTCCCAAGTGACACCTAGCCAATCTACGAGACACCACTCTCCAAGAAGTAACAAATGGTGTGTTGATGATGAACTCCTTGCTCTTGTGCTTCAAATGATAGTCTCCCCAACACTCAACTCTCTCTCACAGGATTTGGATTTGGTGGAAAGAAGATTTGAGTGGAAAGCAACTTGGGGAAGGCTAGAGATCAAGATTCATGTGGTAGGAATGGAATACCTTGGCCTCAACACATGAGTAGTTGGGTCTCTCTCAGAACATATGAGTTGGAAGTGTAGATGTGTTCTGATGGCTCTCTCCACGAGTGAAGAGGAGGTGGAGGGGTATATATAGCCTCCACACAAAATCCAACCGTTACACACAATTTACCAATCTCGGTGGGACCGAATCAACAAACTCGGTCGGACCGAAATAGTAAACCTAGTGACCGTTAGAGATTTTCGGTGGGACTGACATGCAACTCGCTAGGACCGAGATGGTTAGGGTTAGGGCATAACGTAACCTCGGTGATACTGATTACACAAACTCGGTGAGACCGATTTGGTAATAAGCTAACCAGAGGGTTGGTCAGGCAAACTCGGTGGGACCGATTTTCTCTTTCGGTGAGACCCAAAAGTTACAAAAAGGAAACAGAGAGTTTGCATTGCAATCTCGGTGGGACCGATCCGCTCTTTCGGTGAGACTGAAAAGTTACGAAAAGGAAACAGAGAAATTGCAATCCCATCTTGGTGAGACCGAGATACCTATCGGTAGAACCGATTTTCTAGGGTTTGGCAGTGGCTTATGACAAATTAAACTCGGTGGCGCTGGATTGAAAGAATCGGTAGGTCCGAGTTTGGCTTTGGGTTTAGGTCAAATGTGGATATGGGAAAGTAACTGAGGATTTTGGAGCATATCATTAAGCACATGAAGCAAGAGGCTCATTAAGCAACACCTCATCCCTCCTTGATAGTATTGGCTTTTCCTATGGACTCAATGTGATATTGGACCACTAAAATGTAAAATGAAGAGTCTTGAGCATATGAGCTAGAGCCAATCCTTTGTCCATAGCATTTTGAGGGTTCCACTTTCACCATCCATGCCATGCCAATCATTGAGCTTTCCTGAAATGATCATCTTGGAATAGCATTAGCTCAATGAGCTATATGTTGTTATGAATTACCAAAACCACCTAGGGATAGTTGCACTTTCAATCTCCCCCTTTTTGGTAATTGATGACAACATATAGATCAAAGCTTCGACAAATAATAATAAGAATGAAATATATCGTTGCTTTGAGAAGTATGTGATAAGTAAGAGCTCCCCCTAAATTTGTGCATATTTAAAATTTGCTTTGGACTGCAAATGCACAAAGAGTTAGAGTCATGGGTTACTCTTCCATGTCACATACATCTTGGTGGAGCGCTCAAAATGATAAGAATTAAATACATGCACTCATCACCAAGAAAAGTGAATGATCACATAAGATAGATAGGATAATATCAAGCATGCCTAAGTGTAGCTTATGATCAAACACATGATCATCAATGTCTCACAAGCACATCATAGTATCTCAACCAAAAGCAAATAAAGTTTGAAAAAAACCAAATAAAGCAAGAGAGAATAAAGGCAACACTCTCTCTCTCTCGAAGCCTATGATCTATACATTTTTCTCCCCCTTTGGCAAAAAGTTACCAAAAAGTTCCTAGAAAATGCATAGTGCTAGATCGACTCTCAGGCTTGATCTTCTGGTGGTGGTGGAGTCTGGATCACTCCAAGGACGAAGGCTTCTGTAGACGTGGTTGGAGCTGGAGCTGAAGTAGATGCTGGAGCTGGTTGGGCTGGTGCTGTGGCTGGAGCTGAGGAGGTGGCTCTGGTGTCAGGAACTAGCACTGCAGTTGACCTCTAAGCTCGTGGCACTCTGGCAAATGCATCAGTTGTAGTCTTCCCTTTCCTCTCCTGCATGTCATCTTGAAGTTGCTCCACAGCAGACTGAATCTCTGTTACTTTGACATCCAAGTCATAGAACTTTTGTTCTACGATTCTCTCTAAGCTCACCTGATTCTGAGTGAGGGTGGCCAGTCCTTTCTCAATCCTCAGGGTAGATGCAATCAAGTAACTAAGCTGCTCTTGCTTGGTTTTCAAGAAATACTCAGATGCCTCCTCTTGAGTTGGCATCTTGGCAGCTTTCTCCTTCCTTGCCTTCTCCTTCTGTGCTTGAGCATGAGCTGATGATGGTTCATCCTTGTTCATGACAACCTGATTAACTTCAAAATCTGGATGGATGGGCAGGTGTTCCTTGTCCAATTAATATATGCATGTGCCCATCTTTGAGTTTATCAGCTCTTGGATCTAAGGGGCATAACCACAGCTCCTCTTCTGATCTGCTGCGGTTCTTTTGATAGTTTCTACCATGAGGCTCATCACCTTGAACTTCTGTGGCACATCAAAGATATGAATCAAGTTTATTGCATGGCCTCTGATCATCTTGTGATCAACTAACTTGGGCAACAGAGTGTACCTCAAAATCCAATTGATGGTTGGCAACCCTGACAGAAGATAATGTACAGACCCAAACTTGAAAGTATCAACTGCCTTGTTTGGAATTTCCTTGTACATGTTGGACATAGAGTTGTGGTCCATCTTCTTCTTGGCATAAATGTCCAAGTCATCCTCATTTTCTTCTGGGGCATTGATCAACTTTGCCCATTCCTCAACAGTTGATTGGTACCTTGTACCTTCAGACATCCACACAATTCTGCCATCTGGATAGAAGTGTGCTGTGGAGTAGAACTGCATGATCAGCTCTTCATTCCACTTTGTGAGTTTCTGCCCAACAAAGTCAGCTACTCCACAAGCCTTGAAGCTGTCTTGCACTCCAGGATAGTGCTCTTCATTGTCCTTGATGTACTCCCAGTCTACCCATTTCATGTCACAAACAATGGGCTTCTTATCCAACAAGACTATCTCATAGAAGTCCTGATGTTCCTTAGTATGGAACCTATAGTCAACAGCAGTTCTTCTTCTTGTAGCATATGGATCTTCTGCTCTCCACTTTCTCGGCCCTGAGTCTCTTCTGATCTTCATGTCCTCGGCCACAGGATGAGCATCATTGTGGTTTCGGATCTTCGGCTTTAGCTTCCCGAGAACTTGGCCTTCCTCTTCTTCTGCAGTGTCAGGCACTAGGGCCTTGTTCTTTTCAGCAGCTGGTATGCTCCTTGTGTTCCTCTTTGGAGCTGTCTTGGCCTTTGATGCAGCCTTGGGTGCTTCCTTGGGCTTGGATGCAGTAGCCCCTGATCTTATAGCATCACACATTAGCTTTTGTGCCTTGGGTGCTCGTGCAGCAACCTCTTCTTCCTCTTCCTCTTCAGAATCTCTCATGATTGAGGATCTCCCAAGCACTCTAGCAGTGGTCTTTTTGATCCTCTCCTTCCTCTTCTTCCCTTCTGTAGCAGCCTCTTTGGGTTCATATCCCAAAGGGACTTGAGTAGATGCTCTAGCCTTAGACATTGGAATTCTCTTTGCAGGAACCTTTTGCTTCATGCCTGGCTTGGTGGCAGCAGCAGTGCTATATTCCTTCTTAACCACTTTCTTGGAAGTGGCTTCTTCTTCTGCCACATAGTCCTCATCCTCTGATTCTAAGGTTCTTTTCTTCCTTTGTCTGGTGGCAGCTTTTGGCAAGTTACTAGGAGTGCTCCTGCTGCCTTCATTTGAGGAACTGGAGGGACTAGTGCCCTCACTCATGTGCACTTGCTGCTCTGACAGGTTTTGGCTATCACTCTGATCTGACATGATGAACAAGTTGACTGCTGACCCTATGAACAGTTTATAGATGAGGTAGAGTGGATGAGCATCACAAAATGCAGAGATTTTTGCAAAAGAATGATTCAAAACCTTAGTTTTAGTTTCCCACATAAATCATTTCGGATTTACCGATTTTTAAACTCGGTGATACCGAAGCAGTTTTGGAACCCAAACTAGTGAACTTGGTCAGACCGAGTCATAGTTCGGTGGCACCAAGACTGCTAGGGTTTCACAAAGTTCCAAAATCGGTCACACCGATTAGTAATTATCGGTCAGACCGAGTCTCACTTGTGCAATGGCATGAGCCAAATCGGTGGGACCGAGTTTTTCAACTCGGTGGGTCCGAGATGGTTTCGGCGGAAACCTAACCCTAAAATTTTCGAATCAATCCTATTCTACGAACGCATTGACTGGTTAGGAGTGTTTCAATCGTGGCTAGAAACAATAAGATCACAATATGCTAGGAATCAGATTGGGGATAGCACAAAGATCGAGTCCATACCCTAGTTCGGCGGAGACTCACTACGGCGGCAACGACAGGGTTGAATTCCGTTGACGGCGATGGAGACCAGCGACTGGAGGCGGCTGGCGGCGAGGAGACGATCCGGAGACCACGTTGGCAGAGCGAGCTATCGCGCGAGCGAAGGGGTTTGGAGAAATTTCCAAATTTTTGCCCGTGCCTATATATAGCCCGACCCTGTCGGTGTGACCGAGTGGAACAACTCGGTGGCACCGAGATGCAAAACTGTATACATTTATTGCAACTCGGTGTGACCAAATGGTTCAAATCGGTTGCACCGAGATCGAAAATTCAGATCAACTTAATGATCTCGGTAGGACCTAAAGTAGGATATCGGTCAGACCAAGAATCACAAAGAGGTTTTGGAAGTTTAAGTCTATGACGAATCAGGGACTCCGAGTGCTCCTCACACAGAGTGGTTCGAATCTGACTTCATCAAATTTTGCGATGTAGCATGAATAGAGTTTGAGATGAGAAAAGCATAGATAGCTAGAGGAGGTTCTTAGGCATTCTTGTCCATCCACTTGGCAAAACGAAATAAAACCAAACAATCAAAACAACAAGTGGATGTCCTCGAATGAGTAAAATATGCAACCAACATGCTGACACAATAAAATGGCAATTGAAATATGTGACAAAGCATGCACAACCAATTCTAGCATCTATCAAGCAATTGGCGATGACTAAGTCATCTATATATGAGTATATTGACTTAGGAGTCAAGTGAGAACACTTGATCATAGGTCATACTCATCGTTTAAGCTCAAGTGGGGTTACCACTTTTACATAAAGCATTGTTGTGTTCACATCTTTAGAGTTGCTTTAGCTCAAGTCTTAGAGTAAAGCTCCCCCTAGATGTGATATCCCCCCCTAAGAGGGATGAACTAACCTTGGGTTTTGTCGATGAGGACTTCATGTAGATGTTGAAGATGTGGATGCTCAATGTTGATGTATATCACTTGGAGCTATCCATTTGAGTGAATTGCACTTTCAATACCTACATGGGTTAGTCCCACAAGGAACAAACGAGGATATCCATAGACATAGAGTGATGCACACACAAGATGATGTCCATGAAAACTTTTAGGTTACCTTGTCCCTTGTCTTACCAACAAGAGGGTTTGTCACTCCTTGAACTAGTGCAAGATGTGGAAGTTGATTGCACTTGTTCTTGCCAAAATGATAAGAGTGGAGTATCTTGGCGGAGTCACCCTCAAGAACTCTCTAGTTCTTCTTCTTTTGGATCCACACCATCTTGATGGGAATCCTTGGAGTTGTAGTCGTACTTGATGAAGTGGAACTTGAATTGGTCTTGGGAATCCACTTGACTAAGGTCTTAGGAGCTTCTTCAAATGCATCAATTTCCACTTGAAGCTTGTCCTTGCCTTTTTGCTTGTAGTCTTGTGGTGGAAGATCATCTTGAGCTTGTGTCCCCTTGAAGGAAGTAGGATCATACTTCTCTTGTTGAGGAACAAACTTTGTCTTGGGGTATTGATCTTCTTCCCACTCAACTCCATTGGCATTGAACTTTCGTTCAAAACCAACACCTTGATTCTTCCGGTGCCTTCCTTGCTTGCGCACAATTTCCTCGAATTGCTTACTCCCGGCAAGGCTTTTGTACACTCCTTTCTCTACAATTCCCTTCAATAAGCTATTTTCTTGCTCAAGTTTAACTTGGCTAAGATAATCATTAGTGGAATCAAGAGAACTACTAGAAGCAACAATATTGGATTTAGCATGATCATTGTTACTACTAGAGGAATAATCTTTCTTGTTCTTGTTACTAGACTTGACTTGAGGCATGTAAGTGGATAAGAGTAAACGCTTGCCAATTTAAGAAGAACTTTTCTTGCGGAGATCATCATTGATTGCCTTTAAAAACTCATGCTCTTGCTCAAGATTGAGCTTTTCAAAGCGTAACTTCTCATGAGCTCTTAAAAGTTCTCGATGATCTTCGAAGATAGTTTCATGTGCTAACTTAAAAGTGTTTAGTTCTTTAGTTAGAGCCTCAATCTTCTCCTTATCGTTATCATTCGTTTTATCTTGATTAGCATGATTAATTGACGTTTCATCATAGTATTCATCACTAGAGTTGTCAACAAGTAAATCATCATCACCTAACAAGTCATCTTCATCACTATTAAAATCAACATACTCGGGGTGTGTTACCTTAGGACCTTTGGCCATGAAGCATCTTCCAATTCCTTCATTTGGTGAGTCAAATATATCATAGGAGTTGGTTGACACAAGTGCTAGACCGGCAACACCTTCATCTTGAGTATATTAGGAATCGGAGTGATAACTTCTCTCGGAGTGGTTGTCGGAGTCAGAGCCGGATACCCATTCACCAACATGAGCCTGATGTCTTCATTTTGTGTATCTCCTTGATGATTTTTCCTTCCTTTCCGAATCCTTGCTTCTCCGTGAGTGTCCTCGTTCATAACGATCATCTCTACTCCTTCTCTCTCTTGGTGGTGATTCTTCTCTTTTGCTTCTTCTTTTTGGAGAGTCTTCTCTTCTCTTGTAGGGAGCCGTACACTCATTGGAATAGTGTCGGGGTCTTCCACAATTGTAGCAGTTTCGCTCTCGACTAGAAGATCTTTTGTCATTGTAGGACCTTAACTTGGAGCTTCTATCTTTGCTTCTACTCTTGTAGAACTTGTTGAATTTTTTCACCATTAAGCTCAATTCTTCATTGAAGTTTTGTTTCTCACTTGATCATGTAGGGGCTTCACATGAGGCTTTGTAGGCACCACTTGATTTGTTGTGAAGTTCCTCTTTATCCTTAAGTAAAATCTCATGAGCAACAATTCTTCCAATTACCTCCGTTGGCCTGAGATCTTTGTAATTGGGCATCATTTGGATCAATGTGCACACGGTATCATATTTTCCATCCAAGGCTCTTAGAATATTCTTGATGATGAATCTATCGGTCATCTCTTCACTTCCTAAGCGGGCAATCTCATTTGTGATGAGAGCAAGCCTAGAGTACATTTCAGCAACACCTTCACCATCCTTCATTTTGAACTTGTCAAGTTTGAAGCACATCCAATTTGAAGCACATCCAATTTGGATTCCTTGATGGAGTCGGTACCTTCGTGCATATCAATCAAAGTGTCCCAAATTTCCTTTGCATTCTCAAGACGGCTGATTTTGTTGAATTCTTCGGGGCACAATCCGTTGAAGAGAATATCACAAGCTTGAGCATTGTATTGCAACATCTTCAACTCATCTGCGGTAGCTTCACGGTTTGGTTCTCTCCCATCAAAGAAGTCACCTTGCAAACTAACACACACAATAGCCCAAACGGCGGGGTTATGTCCAAGAATATGCATTTTCATTTTATGCTTCCAACTAGCAAAATTAGTACCATCAAAGTAAGGACCTCTACAGTTATAATTTCCCTCGCTAGACGCCATACTCTCCTAGGTTGTGAAACCAAGGCTATGACCACCAAAAGCTATGGAAATCAAAGCAAATGGGGACCAAGGCTCTGATACCACTTGTAGGATCGAAAGTATGTCTAGAGGGGGGTGATTAGACTACTTGACCAAATAAAAACTTAACCTTTCCCAATTTTAGTTCTTGGCAGATTTTAGCTATTTTAGGACAAGTCAAGCAATCATCACACAATTCAAGAAAGCATGCAAAGAGTATATTGGCAGCGGAAAGTAAAGCGTGCAACTTGCAAGAATGTAAAGGGAAGGGTTTGGAGAATTCAAACGCAATTGGAGACACGGATGTTTTTCCCGTGGTTCGGATAGGTGGTGCTATCCTACATCCACGTTGATGGAGACTTCAACCCACGAAGGGTAACGGTTGCGCGAGTCCACGGAGGGCTCCACCCACAAAGGGTCCACGAAGAAGCAACCTTGTCTATCCCACCATGGCCATCGCCCACGAAGGACTTGCCTCTTCACGAAGTAGGCGATCTCCTTGCCCTTACAAACTCCTTGGTTCAACTCCACAATCTTGTCGGAGGCTCCCAAGTGACACCTAGCCAATCTAGGAGACACCACTCTCCAAGAAGTAACAAATGGTCTGTTCATGATGAACGCCTTGCTCTTGTGCTTCAAATGATAGTCTCCCCAACACTCAACTCTCTCTCACAGGATTTGGATTTGGTGGAAAGAAGATTTGAGTGGAAAGCAACTTGGGGAAGGCTAGAGATCAAGATTCATGTGGTAGGAATGGAATATCTTGGCCTCAACACATGAGTAGGTGGTTCTCTCTCAGAACATATGAGTTGGAAGTGTAGATGTGTTCTGATGGCTCTCTCCATGAGTGAAGAGGAGGTGGAGGGGTATATATAGCCTCCACACAAAATCCAACCGTTACACACAATTTACCAATCTCGGTGGGACCGAATCAACAAACTCGGTCGGACCGAAATAGTAATCCTAGTGACCGTTAGAGATTTGCAGTGGGACTGACATGCAACTCGGTAGGACCCATATGGTTAGGGTTAGGGCATAACGTAATCTCGGTGAGACCGATTACACAAACTCGGTGAGACCGATTTGGTAATAAGCTAACCAGAGGGTTGGTCAGGCAAACTCGGTGGGACCGATTTGCTCTTTCGGTGAGACCAAAAAGATACAAAAAGGAAACACAGAGTTTGCATTGCAATCTCGGTGGGACCGACCCCTCTTTCGGTGAGACCGAAAAGTTACGAAAAGGAAACAGAGAAATTGCAATCCCATCTCGGTGAGACCGAGATCCCTATCGGTAGAACCGATTTGCTAGGGTTTGGCAGTGGCTTATGACAAGTGAAACTCGGTGGCGCCGGATTGAAAGAATCGGTAGGTCCGAGTTTGGCTTTTGGTTTAGGTCAAATGTGGATATGGGAAAGTAGCTGAGGATTTTGGAGCATATCATTAAGCACATGAAGCAAGAGGCTCATTAAGCACACCTCATCCCTCCTTGATAGTATTGGCTTTTCCTATGGACTCAATGTGATCTTGGACCACTAAAATGTAAAATGAAGAGTCTTGAGCATATGAGCTAGAGCCAATCTTTTGTCCTTAGCATTTTGAGGGTTCCACTTTCACCATCCATGCCATGCCAATCATTGAGCTTTCCTGAAATGATCATCTTGGAATAGCATTAGCTCAATGATCTATATGTTGTTATGAATTACCAAAACCACCTAGGGGTAGTTGCACTTTCACTTCACGATCGACCAATCCTCAGTACCGAACGTACCGCACCTTCGCATTCAGCACACGTTCAGCTCGGTGACGTCCGGCGAACTCACGATGTAGTAGAGCTTTCAGGAAGAGCTTCGTCAGCACGACGGCGTGGTGAAGGTGTTGATGAAGCTACCGATGCAGGGCTTCGCCTAAGCACCGCTACGATATGACCGCGGTGGATTATGGTGGAGGGGGGCACCGCACATGGCTAAAAGATCAATGATAAATTGTTGTGTCTCCAAGGGGTGCCCCCCTCCCCGTATGTAAACGGGTGGAGGAGGGGGAGGGGGCCGGCCTCCTATGGCACGCCCCATGAGGAGTCCTACTCCTACCAGGATTAGGACTCCCCCCTTCCAAGTAGGAGTAGGAGTACGACAGGAAGGGAGAGAAGAAGAGAAGGAAAGGCGGGCGCCGCCCCCCTCCTTGTCCAACTCAGAATAGAGGGGGAGGGGCGCGCGGCTGCCCTAGCTGGCGCTCCTTTTCTCCCACTAAGGCCCATTAGGCCCAATATACTCCCCGGGGGTTTCCGGTAACCCCCCGGTACTCCGGTATATGTCCGAAACCTCCCGAAACATTTCCAGTGTCTGAACATAGTCGTCCAATATATCTTTACGTCTCGACCACTTTGAGACTCCTCGTCATGTCCTTGATCATATCCGGGACTCCGAACTACCTTCGATAGATCAAAACACAAAAACTCATAATACCGATCGTCACAGAACTTTAAGCGTGCAGACCCTACGGGTTCGAGAACTACGTATACATGACCGAGACATATCGCCGGTCAATAACCAATAGCGGAACCTGGATGCTCATATTGGTTCCTACATAATGTACGAAGACATTTATCGGTCAAACCGCATAACAACATACGTTGTTCCCTTTGTCATCGGTATGTTACTTGCCCGAGATTCGATCATCGGTATCTCAATACCTAGTTCAATCTTGTTACCGGCAAGTCTCTTTACTCATTCTATAATGCATCATCGCGTAACTAACTCATTAGTCACATTGCTTGCAAGGCTTATAGTGATGTGCATTACCGAGAGGGCCTAGAGATACCTCTCTGACAATCGGAGTGACAAATCCTATTCTTGATCTATGCCAACTCAACGAACAACATCGGAGACACCTGTAGAGCACCTTTATAATACCCAGTTACGTTGTGACACTTGGTAGCACACAAAGTGTTCCTCCGGTAATCGGGAGTTGCATAATATGATAGTCATAGGAACATGTATAAGGCATGAAGAAAGCAATAGCAGTAAACTAAACAATCAAGTCCTAAGCTAATGGAATGGGTCATGTCAATCACATTATTCTCCTAATGAGGTGATCCCATTGATCAAATGACAACTCATGTCTATGGCTAGGAAACTCAACCATCTTTAATCAATGTCCTAGTCAAGTAGAGGCATACTAATGACAACTCATGTCTATGGCTAACTCAACCATCTTTGATCAATGAGCTAGTCAAGTAGAGGCATACTATTGACACTATGTTTGTCTATGTATTCACACATGTATTACGTTTCCGGTTAATACAATTCTAGCATGAATAATAAACATTTATCTTGATATGAGGAAATAAATAATAACTTTATTATTGCCTCTAGGGCATATTTCCTTCATGGTAACCATAGAAGCGTGTTTACTAATAAGTTTAAGTTCACCTTTAACTCTAGACATATAATCACTCAAGTCTTCAATCATATAAGCATTGTGTTTCAATTGTCTACCAACATAAGCATTGAAGTTTTCTTGCTTAACAATAAAATTATCAAACTCATCCAAGCATTGGCTAGCAGACTTATTACGAGGAATATCACCTTCATCAAATCTATAGAGAGAATTTACCTTTACTACCTGTGTTGGGTTATCAAGACCATGTATTTCTTCAATAGGTGGTAAATTCTAAACATCTTCAGCTTTAATACCTTTTTCTTTCATAGATTTCTTTGCCTCTTGCATATCTTCAGGACTGAGAAATAGAATACCCCTTTTCTTCAGAGTTGGCTTAGGAGTTGGTTCAGGAAGTGTCCAATCATTTTCATTACCCAACATATTATTCAATAGCAATTCAGCTTGATCAACAGTTCTTCCCCAGAAAACACAACCAACACAACTATCCAGGTGGTCTCTGGAAGCATCGGTTAGTCCATTATAAAAGATATCAAGTATTTCATTTTTCTTCAGAGGATGATCAGGCAAAGCATTAAGTAATCGGAGAAGCCTCCCCCAAGCTTGAGGGAGACCCTCTTCTTTGATTTGCACAAAATTATGTATTTCCTTTAAGGCAACTTGTTTCTTATGAGCGGGGTAATATTAAGCAGAGAAGTAATAAATCATATCCTGGGGACTATACACACAACCAGGATCAAGAGAATTAAACCATGTTTTAGCATCACCCTTTAATGAGAACGGAAATAACTTAAGGATAAAGTAATAGAGAGTTTTCTCATCATTAGTGAACATGGTAGCTATATCCTTTAATTTAGTAAGATGTCAAGTAGAAAAAGCGGGATCAAATTCAACCAAAGTAATTAACTCAGGATCGACAGATAAATCATAATCCTTATAGGGGAATACAGATAGGTGAAGTAGAAAAAGCGGGATCATGTTTCATTCTAGCATTCAAGGATTTTTCTTTCATCTTAGCTAACAGTTTCTTTAGATCATATTTATCATTGCAAGCTAAAAAGTCTCTAGCAGTTTCTTCATCCATAACATAACCCTCAGGCACAATAGGCAATTCATATCTAGGGGGAGAATCTTCATCATCACTTTCATCAATATTATCAGTTTCAATAATTTCATTCTCTCTAAGCCTAGCAAGTTATTCATCAACAAATTCACCTAATGGCACAGTATTATCAAGCATAGAAGTAGTTTCATCATAAGTATCATGCAAAGCAGAAGTGGCATCATCAATAACATGCGACATATCAGAATGAATAGCGGGTGTAGGTGTCGCAAGTTTACTCATAACATAAGGTGAATCAAGTGCAAAGCTAGATGGAAGTTCCTTACCTCCCCTCGTTGTTGAGGGATAAATCATGGTTCTTTCATCTTTAAAGTTCTTCGTAGTGATCAACAGATATAAATCCCAAGTGACTCAAAGAATAGAGCTATGCTCCCCGGTAACGACGCCGGAAAATAGTCTTGATAACCCACAAGTATAGGGGATCGCAACAGTTTTTGTGGGTAGAGTATTCAACCCAAATTTATTGATTCTACACAAGGGGAGCCAAAGAATATTCTGAAGTATTAGAAGTTGAGTTGTCAATTCAACCACACCTGGAAAACTTAATACTTGCAGCAAAGTAATATAGAAGTAACAGTAACGATGGCCAAAGTAACAATATTGGTTTTGTAGTGATTGTAATAGTGGCAACGGAAAAGTAACTAAGCAAAGATCAATATGTGAAAAAGCTCGTAGGCAATGGATCTATGATGGATAATTATGTCGGATGCGATTCCTCATGCAACAGTATAACATAGGGTGACACAGAACTAGCTCCAGTTCATCAATGTGATGTAGGCATGTATTCCGAATATAGTCATACGTGCTTATGGAAAAGAACTTGCATGACATCTTTTGTCCTATCCTCCCGTGGCAGCGGGGTCCTATTGGAAACTAATGGATATTAAGGCCTCCATTTAATAGAGTACCAGAACAAAGCATTAACACTTAGTGAATACATGAACTCCTCAAACGATAGTCATCACCGGGAGTGGTCCCGATTATGGTCACTCCGGGGTTACCGGATCATAACACATAGTAGGTGACTATTGACTTGCAAAATAGGATCAAGAACTCACATATATTCATGGAAACATAATAGGTTCAGATCTGAAATCATGGCACTCGGGCCCTAGTGGCAAGCATTCAGCATAGCAACATCAATCTCAAAACATAGTGGATACTAGGGATCCAACCCTAACAAAACTAACTCGATTACATGATAAATCTCATCCAATCCATCACCGTCTAGCAAGCATACTATGCAATTACTCACGCACGGCAGTGAGCATCATGAAATTGGTGATGGAGGAAGGTCGATGATGACGATGGCGACGGATTCCCCTCTCCGTGTTACACCCTAGCTAGTCCATGCATTAGAGTGTGTATCATGTTTACTTTCATCAGAAACTTGAAATGGGGAAGGCAGAACCCCCAGCACCCCCCCTGAAATCAACTAGGGTTTACCAAAAATAATTTCAATGAACCTGAAATGCCCTTCTAAAATGTTCACCCTCTTTGCCTGGGGTTAGAACCTCTGGCAAAATTGGTGCACAATTTTCTAGGTCAACAGAAGGTCATTGATTTAAATCATATGTATGTTGCCTTTGGACATTTAAATGCTAATAAATATTTTAAATGTTCAAATAATTCTGGAAGTAAATGTTTGCTGTTAGGAATAATCCCAACAGAGCCCACAATTATTTTCAGGATTTTAGAAAGTGCCTAGGTATTTTTAATAAAGCCCTAAAGCTATAGAAAAAATAGAAAAGGAAACAAAAATCAAAAAAGGGAGAGGGAGAAGGCCACCTGGGCCTTACCTGGCGCCACCCACCAGGCCCAGCTCCTGTTCTGGCCCAGCCCACCACGGGCTCCCCGGTCTTCTTCCTCCTTCGACAGTAGGCAGAGGGCGTGTGCCCGTGGCGCGCCGGCACGCGCGCACCACCTCCACCCTGCCTGCCTGCGTCCTCGACGCTCTGGACGTCCCCAACGACGCCACGCACCCCTGAAACCCCCTCGCTCAATCTCTCATCCCCATCCCCTCCCTTGTCTCTCTCCCTCTAGCTCAACCGAGCGCAGCCGCAGCCGCACCGCCGACGTAGCCACAGCCACCGCGCTCCCCTCGCCTCCCCACCTTGTCTGCAAGCTCCGCCATCGTCCGCCGCTTCGCTCCACCCTGGCCCCGAGCACTGGGACAGCCTGCATCGCCGAATGCTTCATCTTCTTCCTCCTCGGGTCGCCGGAGATCCCCTCGCCGCACCGCTTCGCTCCGGTGCTTCCCTGAGCACGCTGGGCTTCTCTGCGAGTCCACCGTGAGCTTCTCCTTCGATCCCCACCTTCCCCTTGCTCGTTTGCGCCCTGTAGCTCCGATTTCCACCGCGGCCGAAGCTCGCCGGCGCCGTGCCTCGTCGCCATCGTAGCCCGGGCCATCGTGGCTTGAAGCCGGGCACACCACCGTGCTCAGCGCAGTCCCAGGAGCCTAACGCACCACTCCCCGCGCTTCGCCGTGCCCCGTAGTGTCGGATTCAACCGCGCCCGAACTCCGGCGACCGCCAAGGTCATCGCCGGCGTCGATTCCGGCCACCTCGCGCCCTCCCACTGCCACCGCTGGATGCGCACGAGCCCCAGCTCGCCGTAGAACCCAACCGCGTCGCAATTGGTGCCTGTGGGCGATTTCTGCAGCGCGCCACCGCGTCTGGCCTCGCCGACGGCTAAACGCCGGCAGGTTTTGACCCGCTGACCGGCGAGGTTGACCTGCTGACTTGGGTTGACCTCCCCCCTCTCTCTCCCCGACATGCGGGCCCCGCCGACTAATTACCCTGTTAGTGCTAACTAAATAGGTTAGTTTAATTAGTATAGTCACTGACTAGTGGGCCCTGCCAGTTAATTAGGCTAACTAAACGTAGTTAGTGCACAGAGACACTGACCAGTGGGCCCACCAGTCAGGTTTGACCTGGCTGGCGCCTTTGACCTGCTGACGTCACCTTGACGCATTGCTGACGCAGTAATTGTTTTTCTGGAATTATTTTTATTCAGGAAATTCCAGAAAATAGTGCAAACTTCAAAAATTCATATAAATTCAACCATAGCTCCAAATGAGATAAATTATGTATGAAAAATTATCAGAAAAATTCAATCTATCCATCTGTAATGGTTTCATGCATGACAAAACAAGTTTACCTTGCTGTTTAAGCAGAATAAGGTAATGCACTATAAATGCCATGTTTAATGGGCTAATATTTGAATCTTTGAATCAAATGAGTTCATCCCCTTCTATTTTAGCTTGCATTAGGCCAAGACACAATCATATTGCCATGTCATAGCATGCATCATATTGTTGCATATCGTCATGTGTTGATTGTGTTCCGATGTGTTCTTCGTGGTAGGTTCTGCCTCCGAGGATATTCACGAGTATCCAACTGAAGGGCAGTATCCCGCTACCACTCCATCAGGCAAGCAACCATTGATCATTCTGATACAAACCCATGTTCTCGCTTCTGCTCTTGTTTACTGTATTAAGACAACGCGATTCAAACTAATGTGTGCTACGGTAGTTGAACCCTTATCCTCTACATGACCTGTCATTGCCACAGTAACTAGATGAAACCCACTAGCATGTGTAGGAGTTGATTGAGCCATGTATGTGATTCCTACCTTGCTATGCCTGCTATGCTTAGAGTTGTGTCAGGTCTGGTTCATCTGGGTGATGGGCTAGAGTGAAATGCTTATGTCGGTAATATGAGGGATGTGTTGAACATGTTTTGGTAAAGGTATCGATGAGAGGCCATGTAGGAGTACATGGTGGGTTGTTTCATTGAGGCCGTCCATAAGAACTGAGATTTGTATGTGTGATTTAAGATGCAGTTACTACCGTACACTGGGCCCGAAACCAATGGACCCTCTCGGCTTCTTAGTCACCCTGGTACTCTGTCTAGGAGTTGCAATTAGTTTCTGGTGTTTGTATGTTATGTGTTGGCGGCCGTGCGTAGCGCTGACCCTAGGGGTGGGCTATGTTGCGGTAGATACACCGTGGTCGGGTGTACCGAGTCACCCGTTTGGTGTCTCGGGAACCCTGTTCACATCGTTCGGGGCTGTATGTGGAAACCTCGGCCGGACTCCCTGCGGATGGAACCTGGATAGGCGATAAACCTGGAATAGAGACTTAGGTGTTAGGTAGGCCGTGGCCGACACCCTCGCTGGGCTTCCGCTTGAAGGTTGCCGAGTACATGTCGTGTAGACGGCGGTAAGCGGTGAAAGCGTGTATGACGAAGTACACCCCTGCAGGGTATAAAACTATTCGAATAGCCGCGTCTGCGGTGAAGGACTACTTGGTTGCCTATACAGTTCATAGACAAGTTAATGGATACTACTAAAAGACTCAAGATATGTGTGAGTACCGAGGATGGCCCTCTCGCAAGATGATGAGGGAGGATCCCCGGTGGAGTATTGTCTTGGTGAGTAGTGGACTCGTGTGCGAAAACTATTTTACTAGAGAGGTTCCGTAGGATAGCTTAGCCAAGAGTCAAAGATGGCTTGCTGCATAACCCCACCACCTTCTTGAGAATAAGCATGTATAGTAGGTTCTGATGTAAGACTTGCTAAGTACCCTTGTACTCATGTTTGCTTATTTATTGTTTTCAGACGACAACACTGCCCCCTCCGATGGGTTTTATGTAGACCTTGACGTCGACGAGTGACTAGCCACCCAGGTGGTGATCCCGGCCATGGAGGGCCCTATGTAGATAGACAGGCTTCGAGAAGCCTTCTTTCTTTCTAGAGTCTGTACTCAGACTAGTTGCTTCCGCATGTACTTGTATGCTTGTATGACTTGAGTGTCGGGTCATGTGACCCTTATCTGTATGAACATGTTATGTATGGCTCTCTGGAGCCTTTAAATAAAGTACTTGAGTTGTAGAGTTTTGTTGTGATGCCATGTTGTATGTACTCATATCGAGCATATTGTGTGTATGATTGAAATGCTTGGTCTGAGTGGGATCCGACAATCTAGTTGTTTATCCTTGGCAGCCTTTATTATGGGGAAATGTAGTCTAGTGTTCCTCGAGCCATAGTAGTCCGCTACAACCCGGTACACCGGAGTCCTGCTAGCCCAGCACTACTGTTAAGGACACTTGACTGGCCGGCATGTGTTTCACTTCGTCCCTATGTCTGTCCCTTCGGGGAAATGTCATGTGATGATTTCCGGAGTCCTGCCTAGCCTGCTACAGCCCGGGATCCCCGGAGTCCTGTTAGCCCAGTGCTACAGCCCGGAATCACTCGTTGATGACCGACATGTTCGATGTGATTCATGTATGCCTCTCTCCATAGGTCTGTGCCGCTTTGGGTTCACAACTAGCCATGTCGGCCCGGGTTCTCCGTCATATGGATGCTAGCGACACTATCATATACGTGAGCCAAAAGGCGCAAACGGTCCCGGGCCATGGTAAGGCGACACCCGTGGGATACCATGCGTGAGGCCGCAAAGTGATATGAGGTGTTACCGGCTAGATCGATGTGGCTTGGAATCGGGGTCCTGATAGCGTTGGCATGAGAGCCGGACTGCCTGTAGGTTCATTGAGCCAAACTGGTCGATATTGAGTCTAGAAATGCTTTAGTTATATGTAGGGGAATTGATTGTGGGAGGGAACGTAAGGTTCTTTTACTCCTTTACCTATGCCCCTGATCTGAGTCATTCTCTCCTCATTCAACGTGGGTTAAGGACTAGGCTCTCTTCTTCTATCAGGTTCACGTGTTACTAATCCGTAGTAGCTTACAGGATTATTGTTACGAGTTCCAGTTCAGTTTCTACTATTCTTAGTATGTTGCTAATTGAATCAGAACCTTGATATGATGTTGTTGAGTGGTATTGTGAACTGTTGTGGATGTCTCAAATCTTTTTCTGAGCATTTACAGCCGTTATGCTGTCCAATTTTCCCTAGAAATTCTAATGTCTTTGCATTGTGGTGGTGCTTTCAGATGGCCAACCGTCCTCAAAACCAAGTGGTTTGCCTGACCAGGTGCCTCGACGTGCCCGGTCATACTGCTATGTTAGTCCGGGTCATGATCGAGACGGGTTACCGCTGGTATCCCGAATACACTGTCGAAGAGCAGTTCCGCAACTTTAATCAAAGCCAGTGTTTCTGCACCGTCAGGATATTTCCTTCTTATCCTGGATCTACCGAGCCCCTTCACTGTTCCTATGGACTCGGGGTTACCGTTGAGATGGATGTGCAGGATGCTGCCTATTCCATGATGACCATCATGCGAGTCCGGACTGGCCTGCTTTGGAACACTGATTTCCGTTACATGCCAGCTTCACTTCTGGGAGCGCAAGGGTATCTTCAGGCTACCTATGCTGACTCCACTCAGGAGGACTCATTAACTCGTACCACTGCTGAGATGCTCGAAGATAAGGACCGAGAGAATCGGGCCTTGAGGCTGGAGGTTTTTAATACTCGTGCTGATCATTGGGCCACATTGACTCGGTTTGCACCTGCGGTGCAAGATGGATGTATGGATACAAGGGATCTGTATCCTGTGAGATCAGCTCTGCCAGACATGGTGGATTGGCATGATGTGGGAGGCATCACCCCACCCCGTGGTCCCCGCAGGCCACCGTTTGTTGGTCCAAGACCTCATCCTAGCCCCTATGGTCCACAGGCTCCTCAGGACCGTCTGTTTCCGGATGATCACGTTGAACTTCGAGGCTATGGAGGTGACTTCTATGAGGACTACTACGGAGTTGTCTGAGTTAGTAGTAGTACCACTAGTATTGTAGTAGTTGTATCTCCACTGTCCTGCGTGACTTGTGGAATATGAATTTGCGTGTAATCGATTCCGGAGGTGTAGACAAATAATGTATAGGAGCTTGGAATGCCTCCGATGAGATGTAACGTCTTTCATCATAGTTGTACTGTAGCCTGGGCTTGTACTAAACTATGTATGGTGTGTATGACCGTTGGTTTATATATGACAGTTTTATATTACCATGACATACGGATGAACATCTCTGCATTCCATGTTATCCATTACATTCTGCACTTCCTTGCTAAGTTTGAGCCATCCTTGTCTAAACCGTTGTCTTTTTTTCTCCTAGGATGGTCAACACCGCGGCAACCCTACTGTCCCGGAGCAGGGGGAAGCCAGTGCAGCTAGAGGTGAAAATCTGCCTCACCCGCCTTCTCTGGACGAAGTGATGCTGGAGGCGGAAAGAAACAAGCGTGAGACCAACCGCCTGCTACAGCGGATTGAGCAGAACACTGCACGCCACCCACGAAATGACTTGGTGTCAATCAATGACTTTATCAAGCTGTACCCACCAAAGTTCAACCATTCCGTCGAGCCCCTCGACGCAGATGATTGGCTTCGCAGCATCACCCACAAGCTACGTTCTGCCAACGTAGCCGAAGCCGACAAGGTTACTTATGCTGCCTATCATCTCGAGGGCCCTGCTAGCCTTTGGTGGGAAAACTTCGAAGCTATGCGCCCGGTTGGTCAAATCACTACTTGGGCTGAATTTAGTGAGGCTTTCCGTGAGCATCACATTTCGGAAGGTCTCATGGATCGCAAGAGGGAGGAGTTCTACAACTTCACCCAAGGAAGACTGGCTATGGATGCTTACAGTCGTGAATTTGGGAACCTGGCACGCTATGCTCCTGAAGAGGTTTCTACAGACGCCAAGAAGCAGGCAAGGTTCTGCAAGGGACTTAGCCCTGAGCTTCGCCGCGATCTCCGTCTGCACGAGTGCACATCTTTTTAGAAGTTGGTTAATAAAGCCATCAGTGCTGAGACAGGCCAGACTGATTATGACGATTCACCCAAGCACTCCTGTGATTTTGGCTCTTCATCCGGCTCTGGAGCTCAGAAGCGCCGGGTGTGGATCCCAAGCACGGCACTGCCACCCAGATTCATCACGAGGCCATCCTTTGAGGTGCCTCGTCACAACTAGCAATTCGCACCGTCCAAGCCCTATGGTGGCCCCGCTGCTAACGCTGCTCCACGCCCCACTGTGGTAACATGCTTCAAGTGTGGAGAGTCAGGTCACTATAGCCGAGAGTGTCCCCAGAACAACAACCCCAATCAAACTGGAAAGTCCGTTGGCCGTGGTAAGCCCGTGGGAAAGACTTTCTATGCCAAGCCGGCCACCACTGCACGTGGCCATGTCAATTATGTTTCAGCTGAGGAGGCTCATGAGGATCCTAACGTCGTCCTTGGTACGCTCCTTGTTAACTGCCACCCGGCATCTGTTCTTTTCGATACTGGAGCATCTCATTCATTCATATCCGAGAATTATGCTCGATTGCATAACACGACGTTCTGTGACATGCCCTCTACCATGGAAATTCAAACCCCTGGCTCTAGATGGCAAACTTCTAGAGTAAGCCATGGGAACGAAATTCTTGTTGATAGAATTGTCTTCCTTGCATCTTTAATAGCTCTCAAGTCCTCCGACATAAACATCATCTTGGGTATGGACTGGATGTCATCTCATTATGCTAAGATTGACTGTGCCACTAGAACCATTCAACTTACTCACCCCTCGGGCAAGACAGTCAATGTCTTAACTCGAGTGGCCAAGCGCCAGCTTTACTCCCTAAATGCCAACCCTCTTCCAGACCTTGAGGATGTTCCGGTAGTCCGAGACTTTCTGGATGTATTTCCAGAAGAGCTGCCAGGTGTTCCACCTGACAGGGATGTCGAGTTTGTGATAGACCTTGTTCCAGGAACCGTTCCAATTTCTAGAAGACCATACAAGATGGCACCCTTAGAACTAGCCGAGCTTAAGAACCAACTCGATGAGTCCTTGAACAAGGGTTTCATCCGTCCTAGTTCATCTCCTTGGGCTTACCCCATCCTCTTCGTCAAGAAGAAGGATGGAACAGATCGAATGGTTGTGGATTACCGACCCGTCAACTTGGTCACCATCAAGAACAAATACCCGCTTCCCAGGATTAACGATCTGTATGATCAGCTCGCTGGATCCTCAGTCTTTTCCAAGATGGATTTGAGGTTGGGTTACCATCAAATCAAAATCAGAAACAGGGACATTCCCAAAACGGCCTTTGTTACTCGTTATGGCCAATACGAGTACACCGTTATGTCCTTCGGTTTAACCAATGCCCCGGCCACCTTCTCCCGGTTAATGAACTCGGTTTTCATGGAGTACTTGGACAAATTCGTCGTAGTATACCTCGATGACATACTCATCTACTCCAAGAATGAAGAGGAACATGCCGAACATCTAAGGCTGGTATTGATGAAACTTCGAGAGCATCGTCTTTATGCCAAATTCTCCAAGTGTGAATTTTGGTTGCCAGAAGTAACCTATTTAGGCCATGTAATCTCTGGTAAGGGTATTGCTGTCAATCCCGAGCGAGTTCAAGCCGTCCTTGATTGGACTCCACCTGAAACGGTCAAGCAAGTTCGGAGTTTCCTTGGCCTAGCGAGCTATTGTCGCCGCTTCGTCGAAAATTTCTCCAAGGTTGCTAAACCTCTAACTGAACTCCTCAAGAAAGATAAAAAGTTTGAGTGGACTCTGCACTGCGAGTTCAGCTTTCAGGAACTGAAAAGACGCCTGACATCTGCCCCCGTACTGGTACCACCAGACTTCTCCAAGGACTTTATTATCTATTGCGACGCCTCGCGACAAGGACTAGGTTGCATACTCATGCAAGATCATCAGGTAATTGCCTATGCTTCACGACAACTACACCCACATGAGGAAAATTATCCTACACATGATCTAGAGCTTGCAGCTGTAGTCCATGCACTTAAAACCTGGCAACATTACCTTCGCGGTAATCGTTGGGAGATCTTCACCGATCACCAAAGTTTGAAATATATCTTCACCCAACCGGATTTGAATCTCAGGCAAAGACGTTGGTCGAGTTGATCTCGGATTACGACTTAGGAATAACTTACACCCCAGGCAAAGCCAATGTCATGGCTGATGTGCTAAGCCGTAAGTCCTATTGTAACAACCTGATGTTACAACAAAGTCAACCACTTCTCCATGAGGAATTTCGTAAGCTAAACCTTCACATTGTTCCTCGAGGATTCCTATCCACCCTGGTGGCGGAACCTACCCTTATGGATCAGGTCATCAAGGCACAGAACGTAGATCCGGGAATCTCCCGTATCAAGAGAAACATTAAGAAAGGAATCGTGAATTGTTTCTCCATTGATGATCAAGGTGTCGTATACTTTGGGAATCGCCTAGTGATTCCAATGGCGTGAAACCTGAGGCGACTGATCCTTAAGGAAGCTCATGAATCCCCTCTCAGCATTCATCCCGGTAGTACTAAAATGTATCAAGACCTACGCCAGAGTTTTTGGTGGACTAGGATGAAGAGAGAAATCGCTCAATACATTTCTAATTGCGACGTTTGTCGTCGTGTTAAAGAAGAGCATGAATGGCCTGCTGGCACCCTTCAACCTTTGGCTATTCCTGAATGGAAATGGGATAAAATCAGTATGGATTTCATCACTGGGTTTCCCAGGACCAAGAGAGGGAATAATGCCATCTTCGTCGTGATCGACCGTCTTTCCAAAGTAGCCCACTTTCTACCTGTTCGTGAGAGTATCACCGCTAGCCAGCTAGCTGATTTATACATCTCCCGAATAGTGTCTCTTCATGGTGTTCCATTGGAAATTAACTCAGACCGTGGGAGTCTCTTAACCTCTCGATTTTGGGAAAGTTTCCAAAATGCTATGGGAACTCGTCTCTCTTTTAGTACCGCCTTCCATCCTCAATCAAGTGGTCAAGTAGAGCGAGTCAATCAAATTCTGGAAGATATGCTCCGAGCTTCTGTTATCTCGTTCGGAATGAGTTGGGAGAAATGCCTTCCATTCGCGGAGTTTGCTTATAACAATAGTTATCAAGCCAGCTTGGGCACGGCTCCTTTCGAAGTTCTCTATGGATGAAAATGTCGAACGCCTCTTAACTGGTCAGAAACCGGGGAAAGACAACTCTTTGTCCCGGATATGATTCAGGAAGCGGAAGAGCAGGTTCGCGTTATTCGTGAGAATTTGAAAACAGCCCAATCTCGTCAAAAGAGTCAATATGATCGTAAACATAAGCCTATGACTTATGAAGTTGACGAGAAGGCTTACCTTCGGGTTACCCCGTTAAAGGGAATCCATCCTTTCGGTATCAAAGGCAAATTGGCTCCTCGTTACATTGGACCCTTTCGAATTCTTGCCAAACGAGGAGAAGTTGCCTACCAATTGGAACTACCTCCGCATCTTTCCAGAGTTCACGATGTCTTCCACGTTTCGCAACTCAGGCGTTGCTTCGCGGATCCTATCCGTGAAGTGGACCACGAAACGCTTGATCTACAAGATAACCTCTCTTGTCGGGAATATCCCGTTCGTATCCTTGATCAAGCCGAGCGTACCACTCGACATCATAATATCAAGTTTCTCAAGGTTCAATGGTCACACCATTCCGAGAAAGAAGCCACTTGGGAAAGGGAGGATCGTCTTCGACTCGAGTACCCCACCTTCTTTCCAGAGGATCCTAAATCTCGGGACGAGATTCTTTTGAGTGGGGGTGAGTTGTCACACCCTAGCTAGTAGATGCATTAGAGTGTGCATCATGTTTACTTTCATCAGAAACTTGAAATGGGGAAGGCAGAACCCCCAGCACCCCCCTGAAATCAACTAGGGTTTCCTAAAAATAATTTCAATGAACCTGAAATGCCCTTCTAAAATGTTCACCCTCTTTGCCTTGGGTTAGAACCTCTAGCAAAATTGGTGCACAATTTTCTAGGTCAACAGAAGGTCATTGATTTAAATCATATGTATGTTTCCTTTGGACATTTCAATGATAATAAATATTTTAAATGTTCAAATAATTCTGGAAGTAAATGTTTGCTGTTAGGAATAATCCCAACAGAGCCCACAATTATTTTCAGGATTTTAGAAAGTGCCTAGGTATTTTTAATAAAGCCCTAAAGCTACAGAAAAAATAGAAAAGGAAACAAAAATCAAAAAAGGGAGAGGGAGAAGGCCACCTGGGCCTTACCTGGCGCCACCCACTAGCCCCAGCTCCTGTTCTGGCCCAGCCCACCAGGGGCTCCCCGGTCTTCTTCCTCCTTCGACAGTAGGCAGAGGGCGTGTGCCCGCGGCGCGCCGGCACGCGCGCGCCACCTCCACCCTGCCTACCTGCGTCCTTGACGCTCTGGACGTCCCCAACGACGCCACGCACCCCTAGAACCCCCTCGCTCACTCTCTCATCCCCATCCCCTCCCCTGTCTCTCTCCCTCTAGCTCAACCGAGCGCAGCCATAGCCGCACCGCCGACGTAGCCACGGCCACCGTGCTCCCCTCGCCTCCCCACCTCACCTGCAAGCTCCGCCATCGGCCGCCGCTTCGCTCCACCCTGGCCCCGAGCGCTGGGACGCCCTGCATCGCCGGCTGCTTCATCTTCTTCCTCCTCGGGTCGCCGGAGATCCCCTCGCCGCCCCGCTTCGCTCCGGTGCTTCCTCGAGCACGCTGGGCTTCTCTGCGAGTCCACCGTGAGCTTCTCCTTCGATCCCCACCTTCCCCTTGCTCGTTTGCGCCCTGTAGCTCCGATTTACACCGTGGCCGAAGCTCGGCGGCGCCGTGCCTCGTCGCTGTCGTAGCCCGGGCTACCGTGGCTTGAAGCCGGGCACACCACCGTGCTCAGCGCAGTCCCAGGAGCCTAATGCACCACTTCCTGCGCTTCACCGTGCCCCGTAGCGTCGGACTCAACCACGCCCGAACTCCGGCGACCGCTAAGCTCGTCGCCGGCGTCGATTCCGGCCACCTCACGCCCTCCCACTGCCACCGCTAGATGCGCACGAGCCCCAGCTCACCGTAGAATCCAACCACGTCGCAATTGGTGCCCTGTGGGCGATTTCTGCAGCGCGCCACCGCCTCTGGCCTCACTGGCGGCTAAACGCCGGCAGGTTTTGACCCGCTGACCGGCGAGGTTGACCTGCTGATGTGGGTTGACCTCCCCCCTCTCTCTCACCGACCTGCGGGCCTCGCCGACTAATTACCTTATTAGTGCTAACTAAATAGGTTAGTTTAATTAGTATAGTCACTGACTACTGGGCCCTGCCAGTTAATTAGGCTAACTAAACGTAGTTAGTGCACAGAGACACTGACCAGTGGGCCCCACCAGTCAGGTTTGACCTGGCTGGCGCCTTTGACCTGCTGACGTCACCCTGACGCATTGCTGACGCAGTAATTGTTTTTCTGGAATTATTTTTATTCAGGAAATTCCAGAAAATAGTTCAAACTTCAAAAATTCATAGAAATTCAACCATAGCTCCAAATGAGATAAATTATATATGAAAAATTATCAAAAAAATTCAATCTATCCATCTATAATGGTTGCATGCATGACAAAACAAGTTTACCTTGCTGTTTAAGCACAATAAGGTAATGCACTATAAATGCCATGTTTAATGGGCTAATATTTGAATCTTTGATTCAAATGAGTGCATCCCCTTCTATTTTAGCTTGCATTAGGCCAAGACACAATCATATTGCCATGTCATAGCATGCATCATATTGTTGCATATCGTCATGTGTTGATTGTGTTCCGATGTGTTCATCGTGGTAGGTTCTGCCTCCGAGGATATTCACGAGTATCCAACTGAAGGGCAGTATCCCGCTACCACTCCATCAGGCAAGCAACCATTGATCATTCCGATACAAACCCATGTTCTCGCTTCTGCTCTTGTTTACTGCATTAAGATAATGCGATTCAAACTGCTGTGTGCTACGGTAGTTGAACCCTTATCCTTTGCATGACCTGTCATTGCCACAGTAACTAGATGAAACCCACTAGCATGTGTAGGAGTTGATTGAGCCATGTATGTGATTCCTACCTTGCTATGCCTGCTATGCTTAGAGTTGTGTCAGGTCTGGTTCATCTGGGTGATGGGCTAGAGTGAAATGCTTATGTCGGTAATATGAGGGATGTGTTGAACATGTTTTGGTAAAGGTATCGATGAGAGGCCATGTAGGAGTACATGGTGGGTTGTTTCATTGAGGCCGTCCATAAGAACTGAGATCTGTATGTGTGATTTAAGATGCAGTTACTACCGTACATTGGGCCCGAAACCAATGGACCCTCTCGGCTTCTTAGTCACCCTAGTACTCTATCCAAGAGTTGCAATTAGTTTCTGGTGTTTGTAGGTTATGTGTTGGCGGCCGTGCGTAGCGCTGACCCTAGGGCTGGGCTATGTTGCGGTAGATACACCGTGGCCGGGTGTACCGAGTCACCCGTTTGGTGTCTCGGGAACCCTGTTCACATCGTTCGGGGCCGTATGTGGAAACGTCGGCCGGACTCCCTGCGGATGGAACCTGGATAGGCGATAAACCTAGAATAGAGACTTAGGTGTTAGGTAGGCCGTGGCCGACACCCTCGCTGGGCTTCCACTTGAAGGTTGCCGAGTACATGTCGTGTAGACGGCGGTAAGCTGTGAAAGCGTGTATGACGAAGTACACCCCTGCAGGGTATAAAACTATTCGAATAGCCGCGTCCGCGGTGAAGGACTACTTGGTTGCCTATACAGTTCATAGACAAGTTAATGGATACTACTAAAAGACTCAAGATAAGTGTGAGTACCGAGGATGGCCCTCTCGCAGGATGACGAGGGAGGATCCCCGGTGGAGTATTGTGTTGGTGAGTAGTGGACTCGTGTGCGAAAACTATTTTACTAGAGAGGTTCTGTAGGATAGCTTAGCTAAGAGTCAAAGCTGGCTTGCTGCATAACCCCACCACCTTCTTGAGAATAAGCATGTATAGTAGGTTCTGATGTAAGACTTGCTGAGTACCCTTGTACTCATGTTTGCTTATTTATTGTTTTCAGACGACAACACTGCCCCCTCCGATGGGTTTTATGTAGACCTTGACGTCAATGAGTGACTAGCCACCCAGGTGGTGATCCCGGCCATGGAGGGCCCTATGTAGATAGACAGGCTTCGAGAAGCCTTCTTTCTTTCTAGAGTCTGTACTCAGACTAGTTGCTTCTGCATGTGCTTGTATGATTGTATGACTTGAGTGTCGGGTCATGTGACCCCTATCTGTATGAACATGTTATGTATGGCTCTCTGGAGCCTTTAAATAAAGTACTTGAGTTGTAGAGTTTTATTGTGATGCCATGTTGTATGTACTCATATCGAGCATATTGTGTGTATGATTGAAATGCTTGGTATGAGTGGGATCCGAGAATCTAGTTGTTTATCCTTGGCAGCCTTTCTTATGGGGAAATGTAGTCTAGTGTTCCTTGAGCCATAGTAGTCCGCTACAGCCCGGTTCACCAGAGTCCTGCTAGCCCAGCACTACTGTTCAGGACACTTGACTGGCCGGCATGTGTTTCACTTCGTCCCTATGTCTGTCCCTTCGGGGAAATGTCACGTGGTGATTTCCGGAGTCCTGCCTAGCCTGCTACAGCCCAGGATCCCCGGAGTCCTGTTAGCCCAGTGCTACAGCCCGGAATCACTCGTTGATGACCGACATGTTCGATGTGACTCATGTATGCCTGTCTCCATAGGTCTGTGCCGCTTGGGGTTCACGACTAGCCATGTGGGCCCGGGTTCTCCGTCATATGGATGCTAGCGACACTATCATATACGTGAGCCAAAATGCGCAAACGGTCCCGGGCCATGGTAAGGCGACACCCGTGGGATACCGTGCGTGAGGCCGCAAAGTGATATGAGGTGTTACCGGCTAGATCGATGTTGCTAGGAATCGGGGTCCTGACACTCCGGAGCCCTGAACGGACTCAAGATCAGCCCTCCCAAGAGAGATTAGGGCTTGGCAGCGGCTCTGTATCGTAAAACATGATGAATCCTTCTCTCTGATTTTTTTCTCCCCAAACATGAATATATAGAGTTGGGGTTGAGGTCGGTGGAGCATCAGGGGGCCCACGAGACAGGGGGGCGCGCCCCCCACCCTCGTGGACAGGGTGTGGGCCCCCTGGTGTTGATTCTTTCGCCAGTATTTTTTATATATTCCAAAAATATTCTCCGTTAAGTTTCAGGTCATTCCGAGAACTTTTATTTCTGCACAAAAATAACACCATGGCAATTCTGCTGAAAACAGCACCAGTCCGGGTTAGTTCCATTCAAATCATCCAAGTTAGAGTCCAAAACAAGGTCAAAAGTGTTTGGAAAAGTAGATACGATGGAGACGTATCACTAAGCAAGGCTGTGAGACCGGCCTAGCATATTAGTCGTAACTTCTAGTTGTAGCTCATTACCAATGAGGTTCTTGCTACCTCTTGAGCACTGCGTTGGTTTTCCCCAAAGAGGAAGGGATGATGCAGCAAAGTAGCATAAGTATTTCCCTCAGTTTTTTAGAACCAAGGTATCAATCCAGTAGGAGGCTATGCGCGAGTCCCTCGTACCTGCACAAAACAAATAAATCCTTGCAACCAACGCAAATAGGGGTTGTTAATCCCTATAAGGCCACTTACGAGAGTCAGATCTGATAGATATGATAAGATAATATTTTTGGCACTTTTATGATAAAGATGCAAAGTAAAATAAAGGCAAAGTAAATAACAAATTACTATAGAGGAATAGACCCGGGGGCCATAGGTTTCACTAGTGGCTTCTCTCGAGAGCATATGTATTGTACGGTGGGTGAACAAATTACTATTGAGCAATTGATAGAATTGAGCATAGTTATGAGAATATCTAGGTATGATCATGTATATAGGCATCATGTCCGAGACAAGTAGACCGACTCTTGCCTGCCTCTACTACTATTACTCGACTCATTGACCGCTATCCAGCATGCATCTAGAGTATTATGTTAAAAACAGAGTAACGCCTTAAGCAAGATGACATGATGTAGAGGGATAGACTCATGCAATATGAAGAAAACCCCATCTTGTTATCCTCGATGGCAACAATACAATACGTGCCTTGCTGCCCCTACTGTCACTGGGAAAGGACACCGCGAGATTGAACCCGAAGCTAAGCACTTCTCCCATTGCAGGAAAGATCAATCTAGTAGGCCAAACCAAACTGATAATTCGAAGAGACTTGCAAAGATAACCAATCATACGTAAAAGAATTCAGAGAAGATTCAAATATTATTCATAGATAGATTTGATCATAAACCCTCAATTCATCGGTCTCAACAAACACACCGCAAAAACAAGATTACATCGAATAGATCTCCACAAGAGAGGGGGAGAACATTGTATTGAGATCCAAAAAGAGAGAAGAAGCCATCTAGCTACTAACTATGGACCCGTAGGTCTGAGCTAAACTACTCACGCTTCATCGGAGGGGCTATGGTGTTGATGTAGAAGCCCTCCGTGATCGATGCCCCCTCCGGCGGAGCTCCGGAACAGGCCCCAAGATGGGATCTCATGGATACAGGAAGTTACGGTGGTGGAATTAGGATTTTGGCTCTGTATCTGATCGTTTGGGGGTACGTAGGTATATATAGGAGGAAGGAGTACGCTGGTGGAGCAACAGCGGGCCACAAGGGTGGAGGGCGCGCCTGGGGTGGGGGGGGGGGGTAGGCGCGCCCCCTACCTCGTGGCCTCCTCTTTTCTTGCTTGACGTAGGGTCCAAGTCTCCCGGGTCTTGTTTGTTGAGAAAATCACGTTCCCGAAGGTTTCATTCCGTTTGGGCTCCATTTGATATTCCTTTTCTTTGAAACCTAAAATAGGCAAAAAAAACATCAATTCTGGGCTGGGCCTCCGGTTAATAGGTTAATCCCAAAAATAATATAAAAGTGGATAATAAAGACCAATAATGTCCAAAACAGTAGATAATATAGCATGGAGCATTCAAAAACTATAGATACGTTGGAGACGTATCAGTTCTCATTGGATTTCTTCGCGATCTTCCTTAGAGATTGGACTTCAAGTCAAAATGGAGTTGCATAATTCCTTTCTGCTTGAAGTTGAGACTGAAGAAGTCGAACTAATTCAGGCAGCGAATTATGTGAGCTTGTGTGACTGCTAGTCTGAAGTATCTTGAACGCTACATCGACATGACTTTGGGGTTGTCTCGCTATCTTGAAGAAGTGTTGCCGTCTTTGCTGCAATATGTGTTGGGTTTGTCTCATAGCCTTCAACATACTTGTGCATGCCATCACGCATATCACCCTGAAACGAGCATATAGATGACATGTTTCACACGCATATAAATAAAGATGGTAACTGTGCTGTCAATTTCATCCAATTTCAAATTAGAAAATAAACAGACAGTTCAAAAAGTCAATAGCATAATTTGGCATTGTTCATAATGCATGGAGCTTCACCACACTACCGGATTAACATGTCAACAAAACAAGCATAGATGAAGGGCAAAAGACAATCATTGTATCTATTTTGGTTAATGTGCATGGCATGTTGTTCATATCATCAGCCACATCTGTAAGATAAAGCAGGAAATGACAAGGTGCAAATGTGGGATGCTTCACGACACACTGGATTATAGACAACAAAAACAAGGATACATGCAGGACCAAAGAAAATCATTGGATCTGTATTGGGTAATGTGCATGCTATGAATAAGGAATTTGGTTTTACAACTAAAGCTTGGAACTTACAGTTGTTGCGAACATGCATTTTGATTGAAACAACAAACTAAACAGCAGTTGATGATAGGGAGTATGAGAAAATTAAACAGCAGTTGAGGATAAAGGCTTTAGAAGGACTGACTTACATTAACAGTTAACACCGACTCTATAATGCCCTTCTCCACATCAAGGGAAGGATAACACTCAAGAATTTCAGCACAAAAACTTCTTCATAAGCATTGCATGTACTCTAAATTTTGTAGAGATTAATTATAAATATGATAATACTGGAAGGGATAGAGGATAATGAAGATAAGATGCAGATTGATGCTACATAATCAACTACGTATCACTGTATGTATAAGCGTTACAAGAAAAAATGGCTGAAAAGAGCAATGGGCTACACTTCTGCACTACCAGTGCTTGTGTATTCAACTTTTTGGTAACATTAAATATAGATCTGATAGTTTTTAGTAAATGGTGGGTGAGGTAGAAAAGATGCAGAGGAATGCTACACAAGGTTGGTTGATGTGGTCTCGTTGTGAACAATGGGTCCTGACATTTTAGCTTGGTTTGGGGTAGAGGCTATGCTGTGCTGGGTTGAGGTTGGCGTGCCCTTTTTATAGAAAAAGGGGACGGAGTCTTCCTTCGCACGCTTGCAAATGAGACAATTTAGGTGTCGGTCACTGGCGCGTGATCGACAGGCTAGGCTGATAGGTTGGGCACCGGCTGCCAAAAGGTGTAGGGGTCACTTTGTGGCTATCTTACACGAGAAGCTTGGCCGGGGATAGGTTGAGGTCTGGTGGGTTGGTTTACCTAGGTTTTTCGACCTGGCTAAGATAGGATTAGCCAATGGTTAGTCTGGCTCTGATACCAAGGTTGTCAGGCCCGGATTTTCGGGATAGAATTTCCCAGAAAATCGCCCTTGTGTTCACGAGCCCCAGGATTACTGTTAGGTGATGAGGCACCAAATTGATACAGAAACTCCAAGCAAAATAGAAGATATGTAGTAAAAGACCATTCTGGCCTATGAGTACAACAAATGGTTTCTAGTGGTTGATGGCGGAAGCGGTTTGCAGATCATCAGCGTCTATGGGACTCCATTTCCCACAGGAACAGCTGACCTGGATAACTCCTATCTTCACGAGGCTGCTATCACCATTGCATAGGTTTCGGGGGTATCATCGCAACGCTCCTCTCCACGCAAGAAATCTGGCCAAGGCAATAGCCAGGGACAATCCAGTGAGTATTTTGAATGTACTCGCAATCATTAAGAACACCGGTATAATATAACCACTGATAATCATGCTTTGAATTATTCTATGATCACTTCATCAGTTACGAAATAAAGTTCATGATGCACGCAAGCAGGTTATTCAAATAAAACATGAATAAACAATCAGGGAATAAAGTGCTCTCTCCGGCCAACCACCACGCGTAAGCTTCCAGCGAGGCTGACGCCACCCTGCCTGGCTCGTACTCCCCACTCTCCATCGTCGTGTCCACCATCGCCATCGAAGTACAGAAGAGATCTTGGCGTCGGCGAGAGGGAGCTCGAGATAGGGCTAGTGAGGGGCTTTGGATATAGAGGAGAAAAGATGTCCTAAGTTCCTCCCCTTTCGGCCTTCCCCGGCCGGATCTGCTCCCCTTCATCAACCCCGCCCGAATCCCCGAGTTCCTCCCTCAGGTAGTTCCTCTGCTCACCTCTCTTCCCCTGCTTGTGCTGCTGCCTACTTGTTGCTTGCTACTACTGCGTGACCGTGTGCCTGCTTGCCGCTTGCTACTGCTCCTGTTGTGCTTCCTGCTTGTGTGGTTGTGGTGTGCTAGCTAATTTTCTGCTGCGTGTGCTTGCTGTGGTGTGTAGTGTGCTGCTAGCCAAGGTTGTGCTGCTGAATGTTGATGTTCTACTGCCTACTGATTGGTGATTAATCCAATTTCTTCCTTGGAAATAGCGTTAGGCAGTATACATGTTAATAGGTTCTCCCCTTGAAAACTAAAACTCTGCTATGAATTGTAATTCTATTAAAACTTGTAAGCAATGAACTGTACATTATCTGAGACAACTTTATATGAAGAGAATAACAAAAATATTTTTTACACCACCAACAGGTAAGAAGTGGCATTGAGCTAAACATACTTAATAAGAGGAGAATATAAACACTGATTCATCCCTAGACATGGTTCCGTCTTGCTGTTGCACTCAAATGTTTGTAACAAAACTTTTTCTTTGGGACAGGTGAAAAATCATGTTTTCTTTTCAGAAGAGTATTGATGAAATTGTGTTGCTGTAAACAAATAAGGCGGACCATCTAATACAACATTGTTTCAGAATATGTGGTTTTGGAATGATTATTCCAGTTTTTTCTTATGAGACCTGGGTAACTAGATAAAAGTTTCTTAGATGGTATACTATTCTATTGATTCTTTTCCTCTCATGTTTTACATTTTACGATGCTATTTACTGCTTAGCAAATGCTTTCGCCGCTACCTGTTCTTAATCATCTGAGTTCTTAGTCCTTTCATTTATGTAGGAATGTCTGAAGAGAGTTATCCCCTATGGGCACATGGATATTGCATAATCAGTCTTTTCAAGGGAATAATTTGCCTAAAGGTGAAGCAATCAGCTAAGCAATGAAACTGGAGTCAAGTAAAGAGAAATATTCCAGTGGCAATCAAGAGGTGAATCGTAAACATTCCGAAGGAGACAAGTCATCCACCCATCAAACATAAAGTTTAGACGGTTTAAAGCTACCAGCACTTGATCTGGGCAAATAACAGCACATCAGTTTCATCTAGTTCTATACATAAGAAGGTAACGCACTTCTATGTTCCATGTACATCTATTTTTACATGTATGTCTCAATCACTATGTTTCTAGTCTTCACTGTGTAGGTATATGTCTCTTGCAAGTGTGTTATTCATTGCAGTGGCATACTCGTGTATGCTTCTACTATGCGCACCTTTTTTTAGGGGAAAAAATTGCCTAAAATTTGTGATAACTTAGTGCCGTGAGATCAGAGGATGTTCATCAATTTAATCTAATTTGTGGCACTGAAGTACAGATGCTCTTCTCTGATGCTTTATGAATATAATAGTCAGGTGCAGTGTAAGTTTAGATGCTTTTTGTTTGGCATTTAGAAAAGATTGTGAATAGATTCTTCTCCTTGAAATTAATTTCTAACATAGGGAAAGTATGTATAACCTCCGGATGTACGTGGGTTTTTGAGAATGCTTTTCCCAGGCCATGCTGCAATCATCATTGAAACTCCTAACTATGTATTAGATAGTAATCATTTTGCCTAATGTATTGCCGTCTAGTGGAGCAAAGTGCGGTCTTTTCTTCCCAGAGAAGAAAAACAAAGAAAACCAGTGCAGTCTTTTCTTCAAAAATGACTTTCGTGTGTCCGTTGGTGGATGTGTTGCTCCCAGTAATTGTGTGTCTGGACATGCTAAATTGTTTCCTTGTGGCCAGATGATGCATATGCTCCTTTTCCATTGAATATACTTCCTCGTCTGCGGCTTTAGGAGATTGATCCAGGCTATATGGTGGGTCATTCTGGCATTAATGCTTTATTATGAACACATCACATATTCTAATTAGAGCATGCCCTGTTTTTATAATACTAAAATCCCATTTTGTTTTTGCCACTGATGCTTTATACAATTATTATTTTTGCCATTATCTCTATGAATGCATGAACTCACCGGGGACCCTTTTATCCTTTGTAGGAATGACATAAAAGAGGACCAGGAAGGAACCATGAAGATAGCAGTTTGCGTCAGCTAGACATTTTGTGTAATGGAGCAAAAACAATGTGTCTTTTAGTTATCATTTTGCAAACCTATATGGTGTCTTGTCAACTAGTTATTTTGTGTAATGGACCAAACAATGAATCGGCGGACATGCATCTATCATTTTGTAAACTAATCAGGTGTCTTGGTGATTGAAACATAAATGTTTCCTCCTTTCAATTAGTTACTTTTACATATAAGAATATTCTTCTTTGGTTCTGGTTTAATATTTTCAGAGTACGTGCAAGTTACTGTTACTTGATTGATATAGTGTTGCAATGAGATAATCAACTTGATTGACATTGTTTGGCAAGGCACAAGCCAAATAATGGCTCGGTATTAAATATATCTTGCTCAGCTAAACAAAATACTATCGAACTGTTGGTCGGCAAAAGATAACCACGTCCTACTGTTGGTCGGGAAAGGTTTATGGTACGCCTGAGAGATAGTCGGTCGGCAAATGTACTACCATCGGACTGTCGGTCGGGAAAATTTATCATCAGACAGTCGGTCGGGAAAGGTTCATAGAAGGGCCAACAAAAAGTCGGTCGGCAATGCTTTAGATAGCCGTCAAACAGTCGGTCGGGAAAGATATGTCGGTCGGGAAAAGGCTTTCCCGTCTGGACTTTCCCCAACCGACAAGATCGGTCGGCAATAGTCTTTACCGACCGATTGTTTGTCGGTGTACGTTGTTTTCTCTACTGACTTCAATGTTGGGGATGTAGTGTTGTGGTGTAGTGTTCTCCGAATACATCACAGAGGAACTTGAATACGAGGATAGTGTCCGACCCTGCAAAATAAGTCCCACATTTCACCGTAGAGAGAATAATGTTTCCGCAGATCTAATCCGCTAGCTTGTTTTGGCAACACGACGTTATGTCATGGCCCGGCGATTATTCGAACCATTTCCAGCCCCGCACATAACGCAAGGCAGTTTTTTGACACGTCTTGTCAAAGCAGAGATCGTGTCCCCTTATTACGGGATTCTCATTAATACGGGCATGGGTAACCCAACCGCGCCATCAATTGCGGCGCTTGGGGGATAAGCGAGTTTTACTAGGAAGTGGGGACGTCTAATTTTGTCCGCCCATATAAAGGTATAAGGATTCGTCTTTCTATCCACGTGTTCTTCCTCCTCTGCTCATCCGCTCCCGCACACTTGAGCTCTAGCGCCCAAGTCCTCACTTCCATCTCAACCTTCTCCAACCATGTCCGGAGCGGGAGGCAAGTGGATGGTCTCCTCCATCACGGAGGGAGACATCAAGAAACTAAGGAGAGCCGGATACCTGGCCGACGATATCGTGCACCGGCTCCCAGATGAGGGACATCTCATCCCCACCCCCGAGCCCCATGAGAGGGTGGTATTCCTCACCCATTTCCTCCGCGGACTGGGATTCCCTCTCCATCCCTTTGTCTGGGGGCTCATGTTTTATTACGGCCTGGATTTCCATGATCTGGCCCCGAACTTCATCTCAAAATCTCGGCATTCATCGTCTTGTGTGAGGCCTTCCTTCGCATCAAGCCCCACTTCGGCTTATGGCTGAAGACCTTCAATGTCAAGCTGAAGGTAGTGAGCGGCTGCCAGGCGGAGTGCGGAGGCGCCATGGTGGGCAAGATGCCCAACATCACATGGCTCGAGGGCACCTTCATGGACACCATAAAGGGGTGGCCATCGGGGTGGTTCTATATGACCGAGCCACGCGACCCCGCATGGGTAGCAGCCCCCGAGTTCCGATCTGGCATCCCCATGCGGCTCACCTCCTGGAAAGAGAAGGGCCTGTCCTGGGATAATTCAAAAGAGCTGATTGGACTCCAGTGATGTATTCAGAACATGGTGGATAAGAAGCTCAAGCTTGTCAACATAGTCCAGGTTATGCTCGTCCGCCGGATACTCCCGTGCCAACAACGGGAGTTTACCTTGTGGTAGTTCAATCCAGCGCAGCACCGAACTCTGAACAGGCTCTTCGACACGACTCATGAAGATGCCTGGAGGGTGTTGTTCAAGGGCGCTGCGGTCCCTCCCCCCATTACTGAGGATCGCGGATTCAGTGCGAAGCGCCACGCTAGTGCGGTAAGTTGTTTTACCTTTCACAGGATACTTGTTTTCTATATAGATTGATTCTATGCGGGATCTAAACTCCCGTGCCGTTAACAGGACTGGCAGAAGATGGCCGGACAAATCGACTATCCGGCTCCCTTGCCCGAAGGCCCTGCAGACACCCTTCTGGCGAAGATGTTGACTCCGGCCCCTTATTAGGTGCCGGAGAAGACCCAAAAGGCCAAGGGAGCTCGAAAGAGTACCCGACGCCAGGCATCGTCGGACTCACCGTTCGATGAGTCTGCAGCGCCCTCTTCCCCCGAAGATGAGGAAGAGGAAGAAGAGGCTGAAGGAAATATGCCCTAGAGGCAATAATAAAAGTTATTATTTATTTCCTTGAATCATGATAAATGTTTATTATTCATGCTAGAATTGTATTAACCGGAAACATAATACATGTGTGAATACATAGACCAACAGAGTGTCACTAGTATGCCTCTACTAGACTAGCTCGTTAATCAAAGATGGTTATGTTTCCTGACCATGAACAAAGAGTTGTTATTTGATTAACGAGGTCACATCATTAGTTGAATGATCTGATTGACATGACCCATTCCATTAGCTTAGCACCCGATCGTTTAGTATGTTGCTATTGCTATCTTCATGACTTATACATGTTCCTATAACTATGAGATTATGCAACTCCCGTTTACCAGAGGAACACTTTGGGTACTACCAAACGTCACAACGTAACTGGGTGATTATAAAGGAGTACTACAGGTGTCTCCAATGGCAGATGTTGGGTTGGCGTATTTCGAGATTAGGGTTTGTCACTCCGATTGTCGGAGAGGTATCTCTGGGCCCTCTCGGTAATACACATCACATAAGCCTTGCAAGCACTGCAACTAAATAGTTAGTTGTGACATGATGTATTACGGAACGAGTAAAGAGACTTGCCGGTAACGAGATTGAACTAGGTATTGGATACCGACGATCGAATCTCGGGCAAGTAACATACCGATGACAAAGGGAACAACGTATGTTGTTATGCGGTCTGACCGATAAAAGATCTTCGTAGAATATGTAGGAGCCAATATGGGCATCCAGGTCCCGCTATTGGTTATTGACCGGAGACGTGTCTCGGTCATGTCTACATTGTTCTCGAACCGTAGGGTCCGCACGCTTAACGTTACGATGACAGTTATTATGAGTTTATGCATTTTGATGTACCGAAGGTTGTTCGGAGTCCCGGATGAGATTACGGACATGACGAGGAGTCTCGAAATGGTCGAGACGTAAAGATTGATATATTGGAAGCCTATGTTTGGACACCGGAAGCGTTCCGGGTGAAATCGGGATTTTACCGGAATACCGAGAGGGTTACCGGAACCCCCCCGGGAGGTAAATGGGCCTATTGGGCCTTAGTGGAAAAGAGAAAAGGGAAGCCCACTAGCTGGCCGGCGCCCCCCTAGAGTCCTATTAGGAATAGGACAAGGGGCCGGCCCCCCTTCTCTCTCTTTCCCCCCCGAGAGTCCTAATTGGATTAGGATTGGGGGGGAGGAGTCCTACTCCCGGTGGGAGTAGGACTCCCCTGCGCCTCCCCCTCTTGGCCGGCCAGCCCCCCCTCCTCCAACATATAAATACGGGGGCAGGGGACACCCCAAGACACACAAGTTGATCCTTGAGATCGTTCCTTAGCCGTGTGCGGTGCCCCCTGCCACCAAATTCCACCTCGATCGTACCGTTACAGTGCTTAGGCGAAGCCCTGCGTCGGTAGTACATCAAGATCGTCATCACGCCGTCGTGCTGACGGAACTCTTCCTCGACGCTTTGCTGGATCGGAGCCCGAGGAACGTCATCGAGCTGAACGTGTGCTAAGAACTCGGAGGTGCCGGAGTAACGGTGCTTGGATCGGTCGGATCGGGAAGAAGACGTACGACTACTTCCTCTACGTTGTGAGATCGCTTCCGCAGTCGGTCTGCGTTGGTACGTAGACAACACTCTCCCCTCTCGTTGCTGTGCATCACCATGATCTTGCGTGTGCGTAGGAAAATTTTTGAAATTACTGCGTTCCCCAACAGAGGCTCCCCCACCGACTGGGGGAGACAAGAAAAGGAAGCCTGCCCCAACTGGGGAGGCCGGAGGGTCCAAGAAGGGAAGGACGCTCCTTCCGGACAGCTCCACCGCCGCCGATGAAAGTGAAGACAAGTGGTTGCCCAAGGCCATGCCCCAGGGGAGATCGTAAGTATTCGAATACCAAAGTAACCGATAGGATTCCTTTGACGCATTGCTTTCCCTAACGCCGAACTCAATTGCGCAGGCCACCCCGAGCCAATATCGAGGTATCCTCGGACGGCTCCCTGGGCGCGTCGGACATGGATAGCGATCTAGTCCCGACCGCCACCTCCCCTCATCCAGCCGACGACACCGAGGTACTGTCTCAAGAAGCACGAGATCGAGGGGGGACAGTCCCGGAGGCGCCTCAAGGCGACCTTCCGGACTCCGGGAGCCGAGGGGACGGGGTCCCCGAGAGCTCCGAGTTCGGCCCTCAGCCGAACACCGCGTTGGACCCTCCAACGACTCCGAGCTCGGGTAGGCGGTCCCCTTCTAAGGGGGGTGAGACGCCTGTGCCGGCGACCTCTGTCCATCCAGAGGCGCCGGACACTATGTTGGAAGCGCTTTGCAGCGCCTCCATCAAGGAGGAGCACCGCACTATCATGAGTGCGGTGATCCAGAAGGTTCAGTCCGCCAAGAGCGGATTGACTGAAGCCTGTACTAGCCTTCTAACAGGCTTGGAGGTAAGTGTTTTAAAATGTAGTAGAAATATTACCGCATAGACATTAGCCCCAGATGCTTTGTTCGGTGTTCAAAAAGAAAATCCGAACAGAGGATCAAATAATATCGCAGGAGAATAATATAAGTATGTCAATATGCATATGCAGGCTTCGCTTCTGGCATCCGCCGCACTGACTGCGGAGGTCGCCGTACTAAAGGAGGCCCTCGAGGGGTCCCAGAAAGAGCTCGGCCTTGCTAAGAGGCAGCTCGAGGAGAACAAGGGTAAGTAATACCCCGTCTATAGGTATATGTATGTAAAAAAGGATGCGATTGCAAAATGACACGATCATTGTATGTTTTGCCAGGGGCCACGACCGAGGTGGCAACCCTGAAGCAGGCGCTGACCAAGGCGGAAGATACAGCGGCCAAGGAGCGCACCGAGCGAGAGAGGCATGAGGCTCAGGTGGGCAAGGTGCAGCAAGAGCTCCAGGCTCTTGTGACGAAGCACGAGGCGTTGGAGCTAGACTTGAAGACGCGGGAGTCTAAGCTTGCCGCGGCCCATGAGAGCGCGAAGAGTGCCAAGGCCGAGGCCCGAAAGGCCCTCCAAGAGATCGACGCGATGAAGAAGATAGCGGCTGGTAAGGCTTTCTATATGCAAAGCAAGCATGTAAAAGTAATTTACCGATTACTTACCCGAATCCGGAGCTCTTCAGGAACATTCACAGATTTTCCCTGCAGTGTGTCTGATGGCACAAAATTTTACCAGGCCGAGGATGGAAGCTTGACGGAGAAGCTGTTTTGGTCTCAGTATGCTGAGGCCGAACATCCGGTGCCGAAGAAAGACCAGCTGAAGCAGATGGCCGAGCTACATAAGGCGGCCGATCAGGGCATGAAGGGTTTCATAGTCCGGTTATGGCCTGGCGACGCCCTTCCGAACAGTTTCTTCGGCCTAGTGAGGCGGCTCGTGGATGCCTGCCCATGGCTGGAGGTCGTCAAGCGATCCGTCTGCATTGAAGGAGCACGCCGGGCTTTCGCCCGTGTCAAAACATAGTGGGTCAAGCTAGACGCCATGAAGCTGATCAAGGAGGGGCCGCCGGAGGGCAAGGAGCACCGCCACCCCGTGATGTACTAAGAGGGTGTTCTACTGGGCGCCCGTCTTATCGAGGATGAGTGTTCACAAAATGTAATATTTGAATGAGACTTGCTCGTTTTTTTATCCTGTGTGATGAAAACTTGTTTCATATGCGCTATGCAATGCTTGTGTTAATTTAAAATATTACCTTTTGTTTGGCTGTTTATCCAATCTGAGAGATGGCTAGTCCTCGGCTTCTGCCCCCATACCACGAGTGATGGGGTGTTCGAGATAAACCTGAGCACTCTTGTTCCCATGTTTGGGTCCTTTGAGGGAGGTGCTCAGCACAACGAACAAGGCAATCGGACTAATAATGCTTTATCACTCTCACTTAGCCATAGAATTTTATAATTTTAAATTTCAGCGAAGCCCCTGGTATTCGGAAGGACGAATTCGGGGCGCGATACACGCCTGTAAGCCGGACGGAGCGGGCCCCTCACCCTAAGTGGCATAAGTCTTTAGGGACTCGAAAAACCTCGCCGAACAGCGACCAGTCTCTCGCCTTATCATGACAGTCAGTTATAGCTTTCTCTACTAAGGTGCTCGGCCCGACAGAACCGGGGCACAATCGCAGTAGTTCTCCTAGCGCTACCTTAGCCGATAGAGTGGAACGTAAGGTACCAAAACATAGGAGCTGGGCAAACCCAACATTTGACCAAAGACATTATTCGGAGCTGATGCAGATAATGCTATAAGTTCGGGGTGCCGCACTTGTGAAAATGTTCGGACTTTTCACACCATATTGTGCGTACGTAAGCCCCTGGTGCATTGGCCGTACCAGGGTGTACGGTTGCTAGGCGTCATTAATGAACACATAGATATGTATACATATAACAAAAATGCGATAATAGTCGTAGTGTCATGCATTGTATATTAAAAATGGCATTAAGGCAGAGTGATACAGATAGTGTAATAAACAAAAGAGTAGGACTATGTCCCTTCCAAGGGCGAGCTGAGGAATTATATGAAATCTGTAATCCACCTGGGAATTCCGTAGTTGTCAGCCTCCTTGGTTGTTGTATCATGTGTTTGGCCATAGAACTGCCGGACAGTGTTTCCAGAGATTGAAGTCCTGAAAGAAAAAGAAAAATAACCAAACGGGAAGCCCCTGGTGCGGTTTAGGCAGCATTTTGGGGCGTGCCGTAGTTGTGTCCCCCCTCCCCACTACTGCCCATGGTATTTTTAATGCGTAATTATGGACGCGCGGCACGAACAACGCCGTTGGGCTGGGATTGGGGTGGCCGCCGTATTGCTACGCGATCTCAGATCACGCCAGGCAGTCTGTTTGCCGATTGCCCCGAGCGCGCTTGAAGGTGTCCGGGCTTTGAAATGCTGAACTGGTAGATTGCCTTGAGAGGCTGCTTTGCGCTTCTGCTTCAAGGGCCGCGGTGTGCTCCTCTGTTCAGAGAGAGCGCTCTGTGTTTCCGTTGACTGTAATAACTCCGCGAGCTCCTGGCATCTTGAGCTTGAGGTATGCATAATGTGGCACCGCATTGAATCTAGCGAATGTGGTTCCCCCGAGCAGCGCGTGATAACCACTGCCGAACGGGACTATATCGAAGATTAATTCTTCATTTCGGAAGTTATCCGGGGATCCGAAGACCACTTCCAGTGTAATTGAGCCTGTGCTGTGGGCCTCTACGCCTGGAATGACGCCTTTAAAGGTTGTCTTTATGGGTTTGATCCTTGAGGGGTCTATACCCGTTTTGCGCACTGTGTCCTGATAAAGTAGATTTAGGCTGCTGCCGCCGTCCATAAGGACTCGAGTGAGGTGGAATCCGTCGATGATTGGGTCTAGGACCAGTGCGGCGAATCCGCCGTGACGGATACTGGTGGGGTGGTTCCTGCGATCGAAGGTGACCGGACAGGAGTACCAAGGGTTAAACTTTGGGGCGACTGGCTCCAATGCATATACGTCCCTGAGCGCACGCTTCCAGTCCCTCTTGGGGATGTGGGTTGCGTATATCATGTTCACCGTCCGCACTTGCAGGGGAAACATCTTATGTCCAGTAGTGTGCGGCTGCCGGGGTTCTTCCTCGTCGTCACTATGCGGCTCCTTGTCCTTGTTTTAGGCAATTCACTTGCCGGCCTGCTTGAACACCCAACAATCCCTGTTGGTGTGATTGGCTGGCTTGTCTGGGGTGCCGTGTATTTGACACGAGCGATCGAGTATACTATCCAAGCTGGACAGACCCGGCGCACTTTGTTTGAATGGCTTTTTCCGCTGACTGGGTTTAGAGCCTTTGAATCCGGCATTGACTGTCGTATCCTTAGTACTTTTGCCGTTAATGCGGCGCTTATGCTTGTTGCGACGTGACCTGCTGTTGCCGTCCTTGGTATCTGAGGTACCACGGTTCTTTGATATGTTGTTACTGCGAGCTAACCAACTTTCTTCTCCCGCACAAAAGCGGTTCATGAGCGTCGTGAGGGCTGCCATAGATTTTGGCTTTTCCTGACCAAGGTGCCGGGCTAGCCATTCGTCGCGGATGTTGTGCTTGAAAGCCGCTAAGGCCTCCGCATCCGGACAGTCGATGATTTGATTTTTATTTGTAAGGAAACGAGTCTAGAATTGCCTGGCCGACTCTTCTGGCTACTGAATTATGTGGCTCAAGTCATCAGCGTCTGGTGGTCGCACAAAAGTTCCCTGAAAGTTGTCGAGGAATGCGGCTTCCAGATCTTCCCAACAGCTAATGGAGTCCGCTGGCAAGCTAATAAGCCAATGCTGTGCTGGTCCTTTGAGTTTTAGTGGGAGGTACTTGATGGCATGTAAGTCATCACCGCGGGCCATGTGGATGTGGAGGAGGAAGTCCTCAATCCATACCGCGGGGTCTGGTGTGCCGTTGTATGATTCAATGTTTACAGGTTTGAAACCTTCTAGGAATTGATGTTCCATTACTTCATCTGTGAAGCATAAGGGGTGTGCGGTGCCTCTGTATTGGGATATATCACGACGCAGCTCGTATGTGTCCTGCCCGCTGTGTTCGGCCCGACCGGATTTGCTTTTACTGTATCCGGCGTGACGTTTACCGTCTAATAGAGTGATGCGCCCTCGTGATCCGTAGATCGATCTTGAATGCTTTGCTTTGTCTTCCAATTTGTCCCGCAGGTCTGGCGTATCTCCCCATGCCTTTTTATTTGGATGGCATTGGGGTGGAGGCTGAGCTTTTGGCTGGAATGCCTCTCTATCGCGGCCACGAGGTGGCCGATCAGCCGTATCATACGCTTCTTCCTCCAGCCGGGGTAGTAACCTGCGCCTTGGGTAACTCTTGGAGGGACGCTCAAGTTTATATTCCTCGGCTGCGAGGACTTCAGTCCATTTATCAGCTAGCAGATCTTGATCAGCTTGAAGCTGTTGCTGCTTTTTCTTCAGGCTATTTGCCGTGGCCATAAGCCTGCACTTGAAGCGCTCTTGTTCGACGGGATCCTCTGCTACGGTGAATTCATCGTCGCCGAGGCTTGCCTCGTCTTCGGAGGGGGCATGTAATTGTTATCCTCCTCCTCTCCGCCAGCCGCTCTCTCAGGAGAGCTGGCTCCTTCAACCTCCTGATCTAACTCTTGCTATTATCTCCTGTGCCGGTATCACCACTTTTTCTTTGGCGGGACTTAGAGCGGCGCCGCTGACGTCGGCGCTTGGGTTGCTTCTTGGAGGGGTCATCCTCCGCTATCTGGTCGCCGTTGCCTTCATTGAGTGTATCCACCATGTATATGTCATACGACGAGGTGGCTTTCAAGTGCCCTATAGGTGTTGGTTCATGTTCGTCTCCTACGTCGTCGTCCATACCGTCGATGTCTTTGGAGTCGAAGTCAGCATGTCGGTTAAATCATCGATAGTGGCTACAAAGTGGGTGGTGGGTGGGCGTCGAATTTCTTCGTCGTCCGCATCCCAGTCCTGTTGGCCATGATCCGGCGAGGGCTCTCCTAACAAAGAGAGAGACCTTAGTGAATTCAGAATGTTGCCAAAGGGCGAGTGCTGAAAGATATCCGCGGGGGTGAATTCCATGATAGGCGCCCAGTCGGATTCGATTGGCAGGTGCGCGGATGGTTCGGGGTCCGGAGGAGATTCCGACACCTTGGACTCACGGGCTACGGAGAGGATTATGCTGGTGTTCGGCTCGATCGCCGTTGAGACTGCAGCCCCTGAGGTGGTGTCTAACCACCCGTCCTCGATTAGCGCAGCTGGCTCCGAGCTAAGGGTCGGAGCTTATGCGGGGGCGGCCTCTGGGGTACCGTCCGATGGCAGAGCTAGGTCATACCCATCATGACAGTGTGGGGCGCCCCGCTGTGGCTCGAATCCATCGAAGATCAAGTCCCCACGGATGTTGGCCGTGTAATTCAAACTTCCAAATCTGACCTGATGGCCAGGGGTGTAGCTTTCAATCTGCTCCAGATGGCCAAGCGAATTAGCCCGCAGTGCAAAGCCGCCGAATACGATGATCTGTCCGGGGAGAAAAGTCTAACCCTGGACCGCATCGCTATCGATGATAGTAGGAGCCATCAAGCCTAACGGCGATGACACAGAGGAACTCTCAATGAAAGCACCAATGTCGGTGTCAAAACCGGCGGATCTCGGGTAGGGGGTCCCGAACTGTGCGTATAGGCCGGATGGTAACAGGAGGCAAGGAACACGAAGTTTTACCCAGGTTCGGGCCCTCTTGATGGAGGTAAAACCCTACCTCCTGCTTGATTAATATTGATGATATGGATGTTACAAGAGTAGATCTACCACGAGATCAGAGAGGCTAAACCCTAAAAGCTAGCCTATGGTATGATTGTATGTTGTGATTGTTGTCCTACGGACTAAAACCCTTCGGTTTACATAGACACCGAAGAGGGTTAGGGTTACACAAGGTCAGTTACAAAGGAGGAGATATCCATATACGTATTGCCTAGCTTGCCTTCCACGCCAAGTAGAGTCCCATCCGGACACGAGACGAAGTCTTCAATCTTGTATCTTCATAGTCTAACAGTCCGGCCAATGGAAATAGTCCGGCTGTCCGGAGACCCCCTAATCCAGGACTCCCTCAATGACCATAAAAGATTTTACTCATATAAATAGAACAACCATTATTCTCATGTTTAAATGAATAGCCGTGTCGCATCAAACAAGATCCAGATATAATGTTCATGCTTAACGCTGGCACCAAATAACAATTATTCAGGTCTAAAAAATTAATCCCAAAGGTAGATGTAGAGGTAGCGTGCCGACGGCGATCACACCGACTTTGGAACCATTTCCCACGTGCATCGCCACCTCGTCCTTAGCCAATCTTCACTCAATCTGTAGTCCCTGTTTCGAGTTGCAAATATTAGCAACCGAACCAGTATCAAATACCCAAGTGCTACTACGAGCTCTAGTAAGGTACACATCAATAACATGTATATCTCATATACCTTTGTTCACCTTGCCATCCTTCTTATCAGCCAAATACTTGGGGCAGTTCCACTTCCAGTGATCAGTCTGTTTGTAGTAGAAGCACTCGGTCTGAGGCTTAGGTCCAGACATGGGTTTCTTCTCCTGAGCAGCAACTTGTTTGCCATTCTTTTTGAAGTTCCCCTTCTTCTTCCCTTTACCCTTTTTCTTGAAACTGGTGGTCTTGTTGACCATCAACACTTGATGCTCCTTCTTGATTTCTACCTCCGCAGCCTTTAGCATTGCGAAGAGCTCGGGAATTGTCTTATCCATCCCTTGCATATTATAGTTCATAATGAAGCTCTTGTAGCTTGGTGGCAGTGATTGAAGAACTCTGTCAATGAAACTATCAATAGGAAGATTAACTCCTAGTTGAGTCAAGTGGTTGTGGTACCCAGACATTCTGAGTATATGTTCACTAACAGAACTATTCTCCTCCATCTTGTAGCTGTAGAACTTATTGGAGACTTCATATCTCTCAATCCTAGCATTTGCTTGAAATATTGACTTCAACTCCTGGAACATCACATATGCTCCATGACGTTAAAAACGTCGTGGAAGTCCCGATTCTAATCCGTAAAGCATGGCACAGTGAACTATCGAGTAGTCATCAGCCTTGCTCTGTGAGATGTTCTTAACGTCATCAGCAGCATCTGCAGCAGGCCTGGCACCTAGCGGTGCTTCCAAGACATAACTCTTGTGTGCAGCAATGAGGATAATCCTCAAGTTACGGACCTAGTTTGTGTAATTGCTACCATCATATTTCAACTTTGCTGTCTCAAGGAACGCATTAAAATTCAACGGAACAACAGCACGGACCATCTATATACAACAACATAGACAAGCAAAATACTATCAGGTACTAAGTTCATGATAATTTAAGTTCAATTAATCATATTACTTAAGAACTCCCACTTAGATAGATATCCCTCTAATCATCTAAGTGATTACGTGATCCAAATCAACTAAACCATAACCGATCATCATGTGAAATGGAGTAGTTTTCAATGGCGAACATCACTATGTTGATCATATCTACTATATGATTCATGCTCGACCTTTCGGTCTCAGTGTTCCGAGGCCATATCTGCATATGCTAGGCTCGTCAAGTTTAACCCGAGTATTCTACGTGTGCAAAACTGGATTGCACCCGTTGTATAAGAACGTTGAGCTTATCACACCTGATCATCACGTGGTGTCTCGGCACGACAATCTTTTGCAACGGTGCATACTCAGGGAGAACACTTGTACCTTGAAATTTTTAGTGAGATATCATCTTATAATGCTACCGTCAATCAAAGCAGAATAAGATGCATAAAGGATAAACATCACATGCAATCAATATTAGTGATATGATATGGCCATCATCATCTTGTGACTTTGATCTCCATCTCCAAAGCACCGTCATGATCACCATCATCACTGGCGCGACACCATGATCTCCATCGTAGCATCATTGTCATCTCGTTATTATTGCTTCTATGACTATCGCTACCACTTAGTGATAAAGTAAAGCAATTACATGGCGATTGCATTTCATACAATAAAGCGACAACCATATGGCTCCTTCCAGTTGCCGATAACTCCATTACAAAACAGGATCATCTCATACAATAAAATATAGCATACCTTGACCATATCACATCACAACATGCTCTGCAAAAACAAGTTAGACATCCTCTACTTTGTTGTTGCAAGTTTTACGTGGCTACTACGGGCTGACCAAGAACCGTTCTTACCTACGCATCAAAACCACAACGATAGTTCTTCAAGTTAGTGTTGTTTTAACCTTCAACAAGGACCGGGCGTAGTCACACTCGGATCAACTAAATTTGGAGAAACTGACACGCACCAGCCACCTGTGTGCAAAGCACGTCCGTAGAACCATTCTCGTGTAAGCATATGTGCAATGTCGATCCGGGCCGCTTCATCCAACAATACCGCCGAACCAAAGTATGACATGCTGGAAAGCAGCATGAACTATATCGCCCACAACTCACTTGTGTTCTACTCATGCATATAACATCTACGCATAAACCTGGCTCAGATGCCAATGTTGGGGGACGTAGTAATTTCAAAAAAAAAATCCTATGCACACGCAAGATGATGGTGATGCATAGCAATGAGAGGGGAGAGTGTCATCTACGTACCCTCGTAGACTGTAAGCGGAAGAGTTATTACAACGCAGTTGATGTAGTCGTACGTCTTCACGATCGACCAATCCTCAGTACCGAACGTACAGCACCTCCGCGTTCTGCACATGTTCAGCTCAGTGACGTCCGGCGAACTCACGATCCAGTAGAGCTTTCAGCAAGAGACTCGTCAGCACGACGGCGTGGTGACGGTGTTGATGAAGCTACCGACGCAGGGCTTCGCCTAAGCACCGCTACGATATGACCGAGGTGGATTATGGTGGAGGGGGGCAACGCACATGGCTAAAAGATCAATGATAAATTGTTGTGTCTCCAAGGGGTGCCCCCTCCCCGTATGAAACGAGTGGAGGAGGGGGAGGGGGCCGGCCTCCTATGGAGCGCCCCATGAGGAGTCCTACTCCTACCAGGATTAGGACTCCCCCCTTCCAAGTAGGAGTAGGAGTACGAGAGGAAGGGAGAGAAGAAGAGAAGGAAAGGGGGCGCCGCCCCCCATCCTTGTCCAACTCGGACTAGAGGGGGAGGGGCGCGCGGCTGCCCTGGCCGGCGCTCCTATTCTCCCACTAAGGCCCATTAGGCCCAATATACTCCCCAGGGGTTTCCGGTAACCCCCCGGTACCACGGTATATGTCCGAAACCTCCCAAAACATTTCCGGTGTCTGAACATAGTCGTCCAATATATCGATCTTTACGTCTCGACCACTTCGAGACTCCTCGTCATGTCCTTGATCATATCCGGGACTCCGAACTACCTTCGATAGATCAAAACACAAAAACTCATAATACCGATCGTCACAGAACTTTAAGCGTGCAAACCGTACGGGTTCGAGAACTATGTATACATGACCGAGACATGTCTCCGGTCAATAACCAATAGCGGAACCTGGATGCTCATATTGGTTCCTACATAATGTACGAAGACATTTGTCGGTCAAACCGCATAACAACATACGTTGTTCCCTTTGTCATCGGTATGTTACTTGCCCAAGTTTCGATCGTTGGTATCTCAATACCTAGTTCAATCTTGTTATCGGCAAGTCTCTATACTCATTCTATAATGCATCATCGCGTAACTAACTCATTAGTCACATTGTTTGCAAGGCTTCTAGTGATGTGCATTACCGGGAGGGCCTAGAGATACCTCTCCGACAATCGGAGTGACAAATCCTATTCTTGATCTATGCCAACTCAACGAACACCATCGGAGACACCTGTAGAGCACCTTTATAATCACCCAGTTACTATGTGACACTTGGTAGCACACAAAGTGTTCCTCTGGTAATCGGGAGTTGCATAATATCATAGTCATAGGAACATGTATAAGTCATGAAGAAAGCAATAGCAGTAAACTAAACGATCAAGTCCTAAGCTAACGGAATGGGTCATGTCAATCACATCATTCTCCTAATGAGGTGATCCCGTTGATCAAATGACAACTCATGTCTATGGCTAGGAAACTCAACCATGTTTAATCAATGTGCTAGTCAAGTAGAGGCATACTAATGACAACTCATGTCTATGGCTAGGAAACTTAACCATCTTTGATCAATGAGCTAGTCAAGTAGAGGCATACTAGTGACACTATGTTTGTCTATGTATTCACACATGTATTATGTTTCCGGTTAATACAATTCTAGCATGAATAATAAACATTTATCTTGATATGAGGAAATAAATAATAACTTTATTATTGCCTCTAGGGCATATTTCCTTCATGGTAACCATAGAAGCGTGTTTACTAATAAGTTTAAGTTCACCTTTAACTCTAGACATATAATCACTCAAGTGTTCAATCATATAAGCATTGTGTTTCAATTGTCTACCAACATAAGCATTGAAGTTTTCTTGCTTAACAATAAAATTACCAAACTCATCCAAGCATTGGCTAGCAGACTTATTACCAGGAATATCACCTTCATCAAATCTATAGAGAGAATTTACCTTTACTACCTGTGTCGGGTTATCAAGACCATGTATTTCTTCAATAGGTGGTAAATTCTAAACATCTTCAGCTTTAGTACCTTTTTTCTTTCATAGATTTTTTTGCCTCTTGAATATCTTCAGGACTGAGAAATAGAATACCCCTTTTCTTCGGAGTTGGCTTAGGAGTTGGTTTAGGAAGTGTCCAATCATTTTCATTACTCAACATATTATTCAATAGCAATTCAGCTTGATCAACAGTTCTTCCCCTGAAAACACAACCAGCACAACTATCCAGGTGGTCTCTCGAAGCATCGGTTAGTCCACTATAAAAGATATCAAGTATTTCATTTTTCTTGAGAGGATGATCAGGCAAAGCATTAAGTAATCGGAGAAGCCACCCCCAAGCTTGAGGGAGACTCTCTTCTTTTATTTGCACAAAATTATATTTTTCCTTTAAGGCAGCTTGTTTCTTATGAGCGGGGAAATATTAAGCAGAGAAGTAATAAATCATATCCTGGGGACTACACACACAACCAGGATCAAGAGAATTAAACCAAGTTTTAGCATCACCCTTTAATGAGAACGGAAATAACTTAAGGATAAAGTAATAGCAAGTTTTCTCATCATTAGTGAACAGGGTAGCTATATCCTTTAATTTAGTAAGATGTGCCACAACAGTTTCAAATTCATAGCCATAAAAAGGTTCAGATTCAACCAAAGTAATTAACTCAAGATCGATAGAGAAATCATAATCCTTATAGGAAATATAGATAGGTGAAGTAGAAAAAGCGGGGTCATGTTTCATTCTAGCATTCAAGGATTTTTCTTTCATCTTAGCTAACATTTTCTTAAGATCATATTTATCATTGCAAGCTAAAAAGTCTCTAGCAGTTTCTTCATCCATAACATAACCCTCAGGCACAACAGGCAATTCATATCTAGGGGGAGAATCTTCATCATCACTTTCATCAATATTATCAGTTTCAATAATTTCATTCTCTCTAAGCCTAGCAAGTTATTCATCAAGAAATTCACCTAATGGCACAGTATTATCAAGCATAGAAGTAGTTTCATCATAAGTATCATGCAAAGCAGAAGTGGCATCATCAATAACATGCGACATATCAAAATGAATAGCAGGTGTAGGTGTCGCAAGTTTACTCATAACAGAAGGTGAATCAAGTGCAAAGCTAGATGGAAGTTCCTTACCTCCCCTCGTAGTTGAGGGATAAATCATGGTTCTTTCATGTTTCAAGTTCTTCATAGTGATCAACAGATGTAAATCCCAAGTGACTCAAAGAATAGAACTATGCTCCCCGGCAACGACGCCGAAAAATAGTCTTGATAACCCACAAGTATAGGGGATCGCAACAGTTTTTGTGGGTAGAGTATTCAACCCAAATTTATTGATTCTACACAAGGCGAGCCAAAGAATATTCTCAAGTATTATAAGTTGAGTTATCAATTCAACCACACTTGGAAAACTTAATATCTGCAGCAAAGTAATATAGAAGTAACGGTAACGATGGAAAAAGTAACAATATTGGTTTTGTAGTGAGTGTAATAGTGGCAACGGAAAAGTAACTAAGCAAAGATCAATATGTGAAAAAGCTCGTAGGCAATGGATCAGTGATGGATAATTATGTCGGATGCGATTCACCGGGAGTGGTCCCGATTATGGTCACTCCGGGGTTACCGGATCATAACACATAGTAGGTGACTATTGACTTGCAAAATAGGACCAAGAACTCACATATATTCATGGAAACAAAATAGGTTCAGATCTGAAATCATGGCACTCAGGCCCTAGTGGCAAGCATTCTGCATAGCAAAGTCATAGCAACATCAATCTCAAAACATAGTGGATACTAGGGATCCAACCCTAACAAAACTAACTCGATTACATGATAAATCTCATCCAACCCATCACCGTCCAGCAAGCCTACTATGGAATTACTCACGCACGGCAGTGAGCATCATGAAATTGGTGATGGAGGAAGGTCGATGATGATGATGGCGACGGATTCCCCTCTCCGAAGCCACGAACGGACTCAAGATCAGCCCTCCCAAGAGAGATTAGGGCTTGGCGGTGGCTCCGTATCATAAAACATGATGAATCCTTCTCTCTGATTTTTTTTCTCCCCAAACATGAATATATAGAGTTGGGGTTGAGGTCGGTGGAGCATCAGGGGGCCCACGAGACAGGGGGCGCGCCCCCCACCCTCGTGGACAGGGTTTGGGCCCCCTGGTGTTGATTCTTTCACCAGTATTTATTATATATTCCAAAAATATTCTCCGTGAAGTTTCAGGTCCTTCCGAGAACTTTTATTTCTGCACAAAAATAACACCATGGTAATTCTGCTGAAAACAACACCAGTCCGGGTTAGCTCCATTCAAATCATGCAAGTTAGAGTCCAAAACAAGGTCAAAAGTGTTTGGAAAAGCAGATACGATGGAGATGTATCACTGAGCAAGGCTGTGAGACTGGCCAAGCATATTAGTCGTAACTTCTAGTTGTAGCTCATTACCAATGAGGTTCTTGCTACCTCTTGAGCACTGCACTGGTTTTCCCCGAACAGGAAGGGATGATGCAGCAAAGTAGCGTAAGTATTTCCCTCAGTTTTTGAGAACCAAGGTATCAATCCAGCAGGAGGCTATGCGCGAGTCCCTCGTACCTGCACAAAACAAATAAATCCTTGCAACCAACTCAAATAGGGGTTGTCAATCCCTATAAGGCCACTTACGAGAGTGACATCTGATAGATATGATAACATAATATTTTTGGTATTTTTATGATAAAGATGCAAAGTAAAATAAAGGCAAAGTAAATAACAAAGGAAATAACTAGGTAGTAGGAGATTAATATGATAAAGATAGACCCGGGGGCCATAGGTTTCACTAGTGGCGTCTCTCGAGGGCATACGTATTCTATGATGGGTGAACAAATTACTGTTGAGCAATTGACAGAATTGAGCATAGTTATGAGAATATCTAGGTATGATCATGTATATAGGCATCATTTCCGAGACAAGTAGACCGACTCCTGCCTGCAGCTACTACTATTACTCCACTCATCGACCGCTATCCAACATGCATCTATAGTATTAAGTTAAAAACAGAATAACGCCTTAAGCAAGATAACATGATGTAGAGGGATAGACTCATGCAATATGAAGAAACCCCATCTTGTTATCCTCGATGGCAATAATACAATACGTGCCTTGCTGCCCCTACTGTCACTGGGAAAGGACACCGCAAGATTGAACCCAAAGCTACGCACTTCTCCCATTGCAAGAAAGATCAATCTAGTAGGCCAAACCGAACTGATAATTCGAAGGGACTTGCAAAGATAACCAATCATACATAAAAGAATTCAGAGAAGATTCGAATATTATTCATAGATAGACTTGACCATAAACCCACAATTCATCGGTCTCAACAAACACACCGCAAAAATAAGATTACATCGAATAGATCTCCACAAGAGAGAGGGAGAACATTGTATTGAGACCAAAAAAGAGAGAATCCATCTAGCTACTAACTATGGACCTGTAGGTCTGAGGTAAACTACTCACACTTCATCGGAGGGGCTATGGTCTTGATGTAGAAGCCCTCCGTCATCGATGCCCCCTCCGGCGGAGCTCCGGTACAAGCCCCAAGATGGGATCTCATGGATACAGAAAGTTACGGCGGTGGAATTAGGGTTTTGGCTCCGTATCTGATCGTTTGGGGGTACGTATGTATATATAGGAGGATGGAGTACGTCGGTGGAGCAACAGGGGGCCCACGTGCGTGGAGGGCGTGCCTGGGGGGGGGGGGGTAAGCGCGCCCCCCTACCTCGTGGCCTCCTCTTTCCTTTCTTGACGTATTTTCCAAGTCTCCCGGGTCTTGTTCGTTGAGAAAATCACCTTCCCGAAGGTTTCATTCCGTTTGGACCTCGTTTGATATTCCTTTTCTTCGAAACCCTAAAATAGGCAAAAAAACAGCAATTCTGGGCTGCGCCTTCGGTTAATAGGTTAGTCCCAAAAATAATGGAGTATAAAAGTGGATAATAAAGCCCAATAATGTCCAAAACAGTAGATATAGCATGGAGCAATCAAAAATTATAGATAGGTTGGACACTATCAAGCATCCCCAAGCTTAATTCCTGCTTGTCCCTGAGTAGGTAAATGATAAAAATAGAATTTTTCATGCGGAGTGCTACTTGGCATAATTTTAATGTAATTCTTCTTAATTGTGGTACGAATATTCAGATCTGAAAGATTCAAGACAAAATTTCATATTGACATAAAAATAATAATACTTCAAGCCTACTAACTAAGCAATTATGTCTTCTCAAAATAACATGGCCAAAGAAAGTTCATCCCTACAAAATCATATGGTTTAGTCATGTTTCATTTTCGTCACACAAGAGTGCTCTCATCATGCACAACCCCGATGACAAGCCAAGCAATTGTTTCATACTTTAGTAATCTCAAACCTATAAACTTTCACGCAATATATGAGTGCGAGCCATGGACATAGCACTATGGGTGGAATAGAATATAATGGGGGGTTATGTGGAGAAGACAAAAAAGGAGAAAGTCTCACATCAACGAGGCTAATCAATGGGCTATGGAGATGCCCATCGATTGATGTTAATGCAAGGAGTAGGGATTGCCATGCAACAGATGCACTAGAGCTATAAATGTATAAAAGCTCAACGAAAGAAACTAGTGGGTGTGCATCCAACTTGCTTGCTCACGAAGACCTAGGGCACTTGAGGAGGCCCATTGTTGGAATATACAAGCCAAGTTCTCTAATGAAAAATTCCCACTAGTATATGAAAGTGACAAAACAAGAGACTCTCTAACATGAAGATTAAGGTGCTACTTTGAAGAACAAGTGTGGCAAAGGATAGTATCATTGTCCCTTCTCTCTTTTTCTCTCATTATTTTTTGGGCCTTCTTTTTTTATGGCCTTTCTCTTTTTTGGGCCTTCTCTTTTTTTCTTCACTTGGGACAATGCTCTAGAAAATGATGATCTTCACACTTCTATTTATTTACAACTCAATGATTACAACTCGATACTAAAAGAAAAGATGACTCTATATGAATGCCTCCGGCGGTGTACCGGGATATGCAATGGACCAAGAGTGACATGTATGAAAGAATTATGAACGGTGGCTTTGCCACAAATACTATGTCAACTACATGATCAAGCTAAGCAATATGACAATAATGAATGTGTCATGATGAACGGAATGATGGAAAGTTGCATGGCAGTATATCTCGGAATGGCTATGGAAATGCCATAATAGGTAGGTATGGTGGCTGTTTTGAGGAAGATATAAGGAGGTTTGTGTGTGAAAGGGCGTATCATATCACGGGGTTTGGATGCACCGGCGAAGTTTGCGCCAACTCTCAATGTGAGAAAGGGCAATGCATGGTACCAAAGAGGCTAGCAAGGATGGAAGGGTGAGAGTGCGTATCATCCATGGACTCAACATTAGTCATAAAGAACTCACATAATTATTGCAAAAATCTACAAGTCATCAAAAACCTCGGTACTACGCGCAAGCTCCTAGGGGGATAGATTGGTAGGAAAGACCATCGCTTGTCCCCGACCGCCACACATAAGGAAGACAATCAAATAACACCTCATGTTTCAAAATTGTTGCATAACGTTTACCATACGTGCATGCTACGGGACTTGCAAACTTTAACACAAGTATTTCTCAATTTCACAACTACTCAACTAGCACGACTTTGATATTATTACGTCCATATCTCAAAACAATCATCAAGCATCAAACTTCTCTTAGTATTCAATACCCTCTTAAGAAAATTTTACTAACTTTGAATACCTAGCATATTAGGATTTTAAGCAAATTACCATGCTATTAAGACTCTCAAAATAATCTAAGTGAAGCATGAGAGATCAATAGTTTCTATAAAACAAATCCACCACCATGCTCTAAAAGATATAAGTGAAGTACTAGAGTAAAATTTATATAACTCAAAAGATATAAGCGAACCACATAGAGTATTCTAACAAATTCCAAATCATGTATGGTTCTCTCAAAAGGTGTGTACAGCAAGGATGATTGTGGTAAACTAATGAGCAAAGACTCAAATCATACAAGACTCTCCAAGCAAAACACATATCATGTGGCGAATAAAAATATAGCTCCAAGTAAAGTTACCGATAGAAGTAGACGAAAGAGGGGATGCCTTCCGGGGCATCCCCAAGCTTTGGCTTTTGGGTGTCCTTAGATTATATTGGGGGTGCCATGGGCATACCCAAGCTTAGGCTCTTGCCACTCCTTGTTCCATAATACATCAAATCTTTACCCAAAACTTGAAAACTTCACAACACAAAACTTAAAGTAGAAGATCTCGTGAGCTCCGTTAGCGAAAGAAAATAAAAGACCACTTCAAGGTACTGTAACGAACTCATTATTTATTTATATTGGTGTTATACCTGCTATATTCCAACTTCTCTATGCTTTATAAACTATTTTACTAGCCATAGATTCATCAAAATAAGCAAACAACACACGAAAAACAGAATCTGTCAAAAACATGATAGTTTGTAGTAATTTGTAACTAGAGCAAGATCTGGAACCCCAAAAATTCTAAAAAATATTTGCTGGACGTGAGGAATTTATCTATTAATTGTCTTCAAAGTAAAATAAAGGCAAAGTAAATAACAAAGGAAATAACTAAGTAGTAGGAGATTAATATGATAAAGATAGACTCGGGGGCCATAGGTTTCACTAGTGGATTCTCTCGAGAGCATAAGTATTCTATGGTGGGTGAACAAATTACTGTTGAGCAATTGATAGAATTGAGCATAGTTATGAGAATATCTAGGTATGATCATGTATATAGGAATCACGTCCGAGACAAGTAGACCGACTGCTGCCTGCATCTACTACTATTACTCCACTCATTGACCGCTATCCAGCATGCATCTAGAGTATTAAGTGAAAAACAGAGTAACGCCTTAAGCAAGATGACATGATGTAGAGGGATAGACTCATGCAATATGAAGAAAACCCCATCTTCTTATCCTCGATGGCAACAATACAATACCTGCCTTGCTGCCCCTACTGTCACTGGAAAAGGACACCGCAAGATTGAACCCGAAGCTAAGCACTTCTCCCATTGCAGGAAAGATCAATCTAGTAGACCAAACCAAACTGATAATTCGGAGAGACTTGCGAAGATAACCAATCATACATAAAAGAATTTAGAGAAGATTCAAATATTATTCATAGATAGACTTGATCATAAACCCACAATTCATCGGTCTCAACAAACACACCGCAAAAACAAGATTACATCGAATAGATCTCCACAAGAGAGGGGAGAACATTGTATTGAGATCCAAAAAGAGAGAAGAAGCCATCTAGCTACTAACTATGGACCCGTAGGTCTGAGGTAAACTACTTACACTTCATCGGAGGGTCTATGGTGTTGATGTAGAAGCCCTCCGTGATCGATGCCCCCTCCGGCGGAGCTCCAGAACAGGCCCCAAGATGGGATCTCGTGGATACAGGAAGTTATGGCGGTGGAATTAGGGTTTTGGATCCGTATCTGATCATTTGGGTGTACGTAGGTATATATAGTAGGAAGGAGTACGCTGGTGGACCAACAGGGGGTCCACAAGGGTGGAGGGCGTGCCTGGGGTGGGGGGGGGGGGGAGGTAGGCGCGCCCCCTACCTCGTGGCCTCCTCTTTTCTTTCTTGACGTAGGGTCCAAGTCTCCTGGGTCTTGTTTGTTGAGAAAATCACGTTCCCAAAGGTTTCATTCCGTTTGGGCTCCGTTTGATATTCCTTTTCTTCGAAACCTAAAATAGGCAAAAAATAGCAATTCTGGGCTAGGCCTCCGGTTAATAGGTTAGTCCCAAAAATAATATAAAAGTGGATAATAAAGACCAATAATGTCCAAAACAGTAGATAATATAGCATGGAGCATTCAAAAATTATAGATACGTTGGAGACGTATCAGTTCTCATTGGCTTTCTTCGCGATCTTCCTTAGAGATTGGACTTCATGTCAAAATGGAGTTGCAGAATGCCTTTCTGCTTGAAGTTGAGACTGAAGAAGTCGAACTGATTCAGGCAGCGAATTATGTGAGCTTGTGTGACTGCTAGTCTGAATTAACTTGAATGCTACATCGACATGACTTTGGGGTTGTCTCGCTATCTTGAAGATGTTTTTCCTTCTTTGCTGCAATATGTGTTGGGTTTGTCTCATAGCCTTCAACATACTTTTGCATGCCATCAGGCATATCACCCTGAAACGAGCATATAGATGACAGGTTTCTCACGCATATAAAAAAAGATGGTAACCGTGCTGTCAATTTCATCCAATTTCAAATTAGAAAATAAAGAGACAGTTCAAAAAGTCAATAGCATAATTTGGCATTGCTCATAATGCATGGAGCTTCACCACACTACTGGATTACCATGTCAACAAAACAAGCATAGATGAAGGGCAAAAGACAATCATTGTATCTATTTTGGTTAATGTGCATGGCATGTTGTTCATATAATCAGCTACATCTGTAAGATAAAGCAGGAAATGACAAGGTGCAAATGTGGGCTGCTTCACGACACATTAGATTATATTGAACAAAAACAAGCATACATGCAGGGCTAAAGAAAATCATTGGATCTGTATTGGGTAATGTGCATGCTATGAATAAGGAATTTGGTTTTGCAACTAAAGCTTGGAACTTACAGTTGTTGCGAACATGCATTTTGATTGAAGCAACAAACTAAACAGCAGTTGATGATAGGGAGTATGAGAAAATTAAACAACAGTTGAGGATAAAGGCTTTAGAAGGATTGACTTACATTAACAGTTAACAGTGACTCTATAATGCCCTTCTCCACATCAAGGGAAGGATAACACTCAAGAATTTCAGCACAAAAACTTCTTCATAAGCATTGCATGTACTCTACATTTTGTAGAGAGTAATTATAGATATGATAATACTGGAAGGGATAGAGGATAATGAAGATAAGATGCAGATTGATGCTACATAATCAACTCCGTATCACTGTATGTACAAGCGTTACAAGAAAAAATGGCTGGAAAGAGCAATGGGCTACACTTCTGCACTACTGATGCTTGTGTATTCAACTTTTTGGTAACATTAAATATATATCTGATAGTTTTTAGTAAATGGTGGGTGAGGTAGATAAGATGCAGAGCAATGCTACACAAGGTTGGTTGATGTGGTCTCGTTGTGAACAATGGGTCCTGACATTTTAGCTTGGTTTGGGGTAGAGGTTGTGCTGTGCTGGGTTGAGGTTGGCGTGCCCTTTTTATATAAAAAGGGGACGGGGTCTTCCTTCACACGCTTGCGAATGACACAATTTTGGTGTTGGCCACTGGCGCGTGATCGACAGACTAGGCTGATAGGTTGGGCACCGGCTGCCAAAAGGTGTCGGGGTCACTGTGTGGCTATCTTACATGAGAAGCTTGGCCGGGGTTAGGTTGAGGTCTGGTGGGTTGGTTTACCTAGGTTTTTTGACCTGTCTAAGATAGGATTAGCCAATGGTCAGCCTGGCTCTGATACCAAGGTTGTCAGGACCGGATTTTCGGGATAGAATTTCCTAGAAAATGGCCTTTGTGCTCACCAGCCCCAGGATTACTGTTAGCTGATGAGGCACCAACTTGATACAGAAACTCCAAGCAAAATACAAGATATGTAGTACAAGACCGTTCTGGCCTATGAGTACAACAAATGGTTTCTAGTGGTTGATGGCGGAAGCGGTTTGCGGATCATCAGCGTCTATGGGACTCCATTTCCCACAGGAACATCTGACATGGATAACTCCTATCTTCACGAGGCTGCTATCACCATTGCGTAGGTTCTGGGGCTATCATCGCAACGCTCCTCTCCACGCAAGAAATCTGGTTGATCCCTCTCGGTAGGCATGAGAGGCATATGAGGGTGATTGCTATCACAAACATATCAAATACCAATAGCATGGAATCATCAATATGCACTTATGAGTATGATCGCATCATCGCATAAAATAACGAAATCTCCGAGACAAGGTGGGGTTGCAACCATATCAATAACACAAGACAATATTATGCCAGGGTTCAGAATGCTTGCCTTCAAGTTGTGGAGATGCAGGGTGCATTCCAAAACTTTTTGAAAGTTTCTTTCTCTCTCCATAATCCTATTTTAAGAAAATTTGAATCAGCACATAGTTTAAAAAGTAGAAAAAAGTTGTTTGGAAAATTTTCAAATAAATATGAAAATAAACTAGACAGAATTTATAAACAACAGAAAAGGAATCAAGTTAATTGGACTTATATTTAAAAAGTTATAGCCAGTCAAAGTTTAGTCAAAATTCTGTTTTTAAATAGAACCAGAAAAAGAAAACGTTTCAGGGAGAATACGTTTTCGAGGCAGAGGAGGCATACTTCGGAGGTTTACGCCTGCACTTAAACCAGCACAGGCCGGCTCGGGGTCACTGACAGTGGGTCCCTCGGGCCCACTGGTCTGGTTTAGCAGTCGCCCGCGCCCTCTTTCTCCTCTGGCCGAGGCAAGCCGGGCTCCGGCGATCGCCGTCGACGAACGGCGGATCCCCGTGGGGTTCTGAGGGCGGGGATGGATCCGCCAGTCCGGGGCAGTCCACCCGGTGGTCGACAGGCTGGCGGGGATGAAGGGAGTCACCGGTGGCAAGCTCTGCGGTGGAGGTGGCTTCGGGAGGAATTGGGGGTTTGAGCTACGGTGGTTCTTGATTGCGTTTGAGAGGCTGGGGGGCTCCGCACGGTCGAGGGGAGGAGGACGGTGGCACTGGATGGACGGGGGAGGTCCTGGCTGCGACAAATTGAACTGGAGCGTGGCGGCGGCCAAACTAGCCGAAGATGAGGAAGACGGCCTCCCTCCGTCGATGGCTGGCTATGGGGGCACTAGGAGGATGGTACGAGGTCTCCTGAGGGTCTGGATGGGCTCGGGGGCTCCTTTTATAGGCGGCCGAGATCGGTTCTGCGGCGACCAGAGATAAGATCGGTGAACCGCCTGGATGTAGCTAGCTGGGCGACGTGGAATTGGCCGGCACATTCCGACAAACTCCACACTGCTCAAGGGGCGAGCTGGCGCGCGCGTATGGCTTGGGCTGCGCTGCCACGGCCGGGGCCTGTTGCGACCGTCAGCTAGGCGCCATGGCCAACCTGACGGTGGCGCTGTGGGGTGCCAGGGGTGGCCGGGGCGGCTCTGCGATGCGGGAGGAGTCGGGGCGCGCTGGCTGTGAGTGGGGAGGGGCCAGAACGGGCGTGGGGAAGGCGGCAGCGAGATGCGGCGACTCAGGCACATGCACGTGCAAAACACGTGCTCTGGCCGCGCCCAAAGCACGCACGCCAGGTGCTCGACGCAATGCCAGCGCATGCCAGAGGGCTTGGGCGAGGCTGGGGATTAACAGGTCTAGGTTAGGGTTATCTAGGAGCTTAGTGGACAAGTTGGTTGGGTCAGAGGGTCAAGTTCACAATGCAAACTAAAAATCAAGTCAAAACTAACCATGCACCCAAGGTGTTTGACAGAATGCCATGGGCTTCTAGGCATCTCTTGGGGTGGCCAAAATCTCCAGACCCGTGTCTCTTTAGATGATACAGAGGTTGGCAAGGTTAGTTTGTCAAAAACAAAAACTTGTTAGTGCAAGTTTTTGAGAGAACCAAATTTGGACAGAAAGAAAATGGCATTAATTGATGTACCAAAATTAGTCCAATGGGTCCACTCTCATGAACTTAAGGGTTTGGTAGGGTCGTCTCTAAGCAGGAGAAACAATCATGAGTAATAGGGCAAGTTAAAATATGGTTGCAGTACAAATCACCCAGTTGGACTAGAATGAAGATGAGGATGATTTACTCAAATTTTTCAAAGAACATCAGTGGATTTTTGCATAAAGTTGAATTATATACTACTACTAGCATCCCCTAATTTTGGTGGAAGCTTTAAAGAAATATTTAAATAGATTGTAGTGCAATTTTACAAACTGGACCAGTTTTAAAAACTTGGGGTAGAGCCCAAAATCTCCAATGATTAAAAGTTATTTTTGCATAAAAGTGATTTAGAAACATCACATGTCCTCCCCAATTTCTGGTGCAATTTTGAAATGAATCTATCAAAGGTTTGTAGTTCAAATGGGACCCTAAAACCATGGGAAACCATTTTTAAAGAAATAAAGATCAGGAAAAATAATTATATAATTAATTCCACCAATAAAAGAAATGTTTTCTTGATTGGGTATAGAAGTCCAACAATATATTTGGAAAGTTTTCACATGGAGTAAAACTCCACAATAAGAAAGAAAAGAATGGTTCTGAAATCAAAAGAAAATCCAGAAAATAAAAATTTAATTTCCTGGCAAAATTTTAATTAATAAAACAAGGTCAAAATTTATGGGTGTTACATGTGGTCCCTTGAGAATGAATATTCTTCTGCAAACAGTTTTCATACAAGTGAGACGACAAGGCACATGTAGAAATGTAGTTCAAATTGTGATGTGATATCATAGACAGTACCTTACACTGCAGACAAGACCAATGTGTACCAAGATTACTCTATTCACTGTCTAATAAATGTAGCACCAGAGACTTTACAGAAATTTCATGTAGAGGCTTGCCATCGAAGTGCGCTTGCCTCAGGTAGGAACGATACTTCATCAATGAGTGCTTGAAAAGCACAACCAACCCTTGCTCGTCTTGGCTATCTAGTTTGTACTCGCATATTTAAAAGAATGAAATCTTGTGTCTTCTGTCAACAGAAACATATGCACTAATTACCATGAATAACATTAGTACATTACTTACATGTAAGTTGCGGAGGAAGATTGGAAATTGTTCTTTGTCTATGGTATAATCTTTCCATGAAGGAAATATGTGCACAAAGTTCCTAAAAACAATATAAGCTTCGTTTTCTAAACTAGGAAGAAGCGGAACAATGGTCCTATTTGCTGCAATCGGGGCTCTCTCTCGTTCGAAAAGGGATTTGGCAACTGGATTTGGTGTACTCTTTGCTGGAATGGGGGTTTTGCGTTGTAGAGCTGGTGCTATGTCAACTAGCATCATCATACTGTTTGCTGCAGTTGGGGTCTGCTGAGTTGGGGCATCAGAGATGGCCAATGTAGTAGGGCTAGATTGTACTAGATTTGGGGCCATGTTTTGTTTGTCTGGTGTTATTGCAACTACACCTAATAGGCTATTTGATTTATCAGGTGTCACTACCTTTTCCAAATACTTCGTTCGTGCTCCTTCGTGATCAGCAATCGCCCTCTTCCTTTTGAATATCTGATACAAAAGAACAACATTTGAATGGATAAATATGGTATGATGATTGTCGGTGTCAAAACCGGTGGATCTCGGGTAGGGGGTCCCGAACTGTGCGTCTAAGGTCGATGGTAACAGGAGACATGGGACATAATGTTTTACCCAGGTTCGGGCCCTCTCTATGGAGGTAATGCCCTACTCCTTCTTGATTGATCTTACAAGAGTTGATCTACCACGAGATCGTAATGGATAAACACTAGAGGTCTAGCTTGTATGGCTATGATAATTTATCTCCTCTCCGGACTAAGTCCTCCGGTTTATATAGACACCGGGAGGATCTAGGGTTACACAAGGTCGGTTACAAAGAAAGGAATCTACATATTTGGTCGCCAAGCTTACCTTCCACGCCAAGGAGAGTCCCATCTGGACACGGGTGCAGTCTTTAGTCTTCGTATCTTCACAGCCCATCAGTCCGGCCCATGGCTAACAGGCCGGACGCCCAAGGACCCCTTAGTCCAGGACTCCCTCAATAGCCCCTGAACCTTGCTTCAATCACAACGTATCTGGCGCATAGATCTATCTTCGGCATTGCAAGGCGGGTTCCTTCCTCCGAACTCCAAGATAGTCTTCGACGTTATTTGAACATGTCCGGACCTGTAAAACAGCACCACACACAACCGGAGAGATAATATTCCACGAGTCCAATCTGATGACAACTTTTATAACATGATGTCATGCTTGCCCGGTTTTTCGAACCATATCATATCCCACCGTTCCATGTTTCAAGGCGCGGTTGCTACCGGCATGCTCTGTCGAAATAGAGATCGTGTCCCCTTATTGCGGGATTCTCATTAACACAAGCATGCGTAACCCAACCGTTCTGTTGGAAAGATCCCTTAGGAATAGGCAGGCTTCCAGGCTCAAGAGGAGGCATTTTAATTCCTGCTGCCTTTATAAAGGAACCAAGGGTCGTCCTTTTTGACGCCAAACTTCTCATCAGCCTCTCCAACCTCGAGTTCTAGCACCCAAGGTTTCGACTTCATTGCTCCGAGCTTCCTCAATATGTCTGGACCTAGCCCCCAAGGCCGATGGGTGGCGTCCTCCGTTACAGAGGAGGATATTGCGAAGCTTCGAGCGACCAGATACCTAACCGCGGAAATCCACCACAGGCTTCCTTCTCAAGGGCAGGTTATCCCGACCTCCAGATCTGGCAAGAGGGTCTTATTCATCTCACACTTCCTTCGAGGGCTAGGGCTCGCTCTTGATCCCTTCGTCCAGGGGCTAATGTTCTATTATGGACTAGATTTTCACAATCTAGCCCACAGTCTTTCCTCCATGTCTCGGCGTTCATTATTACGTGTGAGGCCTTCTTCGAAATCCCTCCACACTTTGGCTTATGGCTCAAGACCTTCAGTGTGAAACCAAAGGTAGTCGACGGGGAACAGGTGGAGTGCAGCGGTGCTGTAGTCAGCCATCTCACCAACACTCCTTGGCCAAAAGGCTATTTTACCGAAACTTCTAATCAATGGCAGCGAGAATGGTTTTACGTTACGGAGCCCCGCAACACCAAGTGGGTAGCTGCACCCATGTTTCACCATGGCCCACCATTACAGCTTGCATCATGGGCCAACAAGGGGCTGGATTGGGGATCAGTTGATGAAGTGCGGACTCTACAAAGCCGCATCCAAACCCTCCTCGAGAGGGACATTGATCTTGTCAGCATGATTCAAGTAATGTTGATTCACCGAATCCTACCATGCCAACATAGGCTTCTCCGTATGTGGGAGTTCAATCCAGAAGGACCACGAACCCTCCAGCACTTCTTCAGAATTACGCACAAAGGGATGTGGAAGTTGTTTTTCGGAAAATGAAAACATTGGCCGCACACTACTGAGGACACAGGCCTCGACTGTAACCATCCGGATACCCCGGTAAGCACTTGACTTCCGAACACCCTTTTTTAAGTGTGCCATAATACATTACTTAGCGAACTATCTCCTTCCAGGGCTGGATAAAGAAAGCGGGGCTGATTAGGTGTTCGACCCCCTTCCCGAAGGTTCGGTGGATCTTGTATTAACAAGGATGCTGGCCCCGACACTGTACCAGATGCCTGTGAAGGAGGGAAAGGTAGAGAGGACCAAAGATGGCCCCATCCCGAAGGTGTGCCAGATAAGATTCTATCGTCCGAAGACAAAAATGACGGGGAAGTCAATGTCTCTTCTCCCCATGGGAAGAAAAGGGCCGCCTCCGAAGATTGGGAGGAAAAGGCTCCTAAACGAGGCAAGATGCCTTCGTCGGGTGGCTCGGGCTTGGAGGACAACATCATCGCGCAGTCCCATGACGAGGACAGGCCTCAGGCCAAATCGTAAGTGAACAAGGGTGTTTCAAACACGTCCCATCCCTTTCTTGTAACATCTAGAATAGATGTTTTTTTTGCAGTTCGGCACGCAGTCTTCTTCAACAATCCTCTTCCTCGGGGATCTTCTCCCGGAGATGATGGAAAGCGAGACACCTCCACCGATCTCCTCGCCCAACAGGGTGGGCAACTTCGAGGTGGCATCGCGGAGGGTCTCTCCCAATTAACAAGTGGTGCAAGGGATGATCAAGACACAACCCGGAGGTGATACTTCGGTGGCCCACGGTCCGGGGACCAACAATAAAGGCCCCGAACATTCCGGTCTACAGCCAGAAACGAATAAACGAATCCCTTCAAAGGGAGGCCATAATCCTTCAACAGCCTTCGGAGACCCAAAGGCGCTGGATATATTGACGAACATGCTGTGATAGGCATCCGTCTCAGAGGAACATCGTACCTTGATGGGCACGGTGGTCGAAAAGGTCTTGGCCACGAAAAGCGGATTGAATGAGGCCTTCGTGGGCTACCTAAGAGGCTTCAAGGTTTGTATCGTAATATGTTCGATTGTGTTTTATTCAAGAATACACTTGTGTATAGATAGTGGCCCGTGAGACTCTGATTGGCTTCCCGAGGGAGGCGATCAGAGGATCAAAAGATATGCCTAGGAAGTAATATGATTAATTGGAACACAAGCTGTGACCTCCCCGAAAACTGTCCGAACTGAAGTGATTGCAGATTTGCAACACAAGATTGATGAGGCAGATACTGATATCGCGCTTATCAATAGGTGTCTTGACGAGTCGCAAGGTACGTGTACGGAGCTATCCTTACATATATGTGTTTGTAATATAAGCGTGACGCTAAAAGTTGCATACTGGAATATGCATGGTTGCAGATGGTGCCGCTGCCGTTGAGATTCTTCGGGCAAAGCTGGCCCGGACCAAGAGCAGGCCTGGTTTAGTAATGCGGCTGCCGAAAAGGCATTGGCCGAGTTAAAGGCCGAACAAGCTGGTCGGCACCAAGACAAGGAGAAAATATCCTCGACGGCGCTCGAACTAAAAAATGCTACCAGCCGCTGTGAATTCCTAGAGAAGGAGAATAAAGCCGAAGCGGCTGAGCTTGACAAGGCCTTGCGAGAGGCCAAAGAAGCGCGGTCCGAATCTAGAGCGGCCCGTGAGGAGATCCGGCAAGCTGAGGAGATTGCGGCTGGTAAGCCATTTTTATTACACACTAACTTTGGCGATCTGAATTATGCTCGGCTTAACCAAGTGTGGAGTTCTCCATACGTGTTTTTGGACCTGCCAAAGAGTTCATCCGATGGAGCGCAGTTTTACCAAGCGCAAGAGGGATATGCAACGGAGAAGCTTTTCTGGTCACAGTTTGGCGCATCAAAACGCCCTCTATTGCTGAATGAACAGATGTCCCAATGGCCCGAGCTTCACAGGATGTCCGGTGCTGCCATGAAGAACGTCATACTTCAGCTGTGGCCGACTGAGCCGATTCTGAATAGCTATTTCGGCTTGGTGCGGCGGCTTGCTGATGCGGTGCCACGTATTGACGCCGTGAAGCGGTCGGCGTGCATTGAAGGTGCACGGATGGCCTTTGCCCGAGTCAAGACATACTGGGGGAAGATGAAGGCCGTCGATGTTGCAGCGCAGGGTCCACCCAAGGGCAAGGACCATCACGCACCAGAGCATTACTTTGAGGACGTCTTAGAGGCTGCCCGTTTGATAGAGGGTCAATGTTCGAAAGGCATAATATTTGAGTGAACTCTTTACGAATTGTAAAAGACAATTTTTATAATTAGTCTATATTTTGATTTTGCCTAAAGGCTTTTGTTCCTCATGTGCGACCGTTTGTATATGAGCTGAAAGTTTTCCAGTTGTCGGCTTCAGCCCCCTCGTAGGAAGTACAGGGGTGTTCGAAAAAGCATCTAATCACTCTTGACCTAACGTCTTGGTCCGTGAAGGAGGTGTCAATGCGGCGAACCAAGCATCCAGACTATAGGGCGTTAACACATTCACTTAGCCATAGGAGTTTATGGTGGGTCTACGACATAGCCCCTGGCATGTATGTGGCTTATTCATACGATGCGTTTACATATTTGACCGGAAAGAGGTCCTTCGTGTGACATAGAGGGAATCGCGAAAGATTCCGATAAGTCATCGAGTGGTTGACCAGCTATCGCCGCATCATGACAGTCAGTTTTTGGCTTTCTCCATTGAGGTGCTTAACCAAGTGAACCGGAAGCACAATCGCAGTAGTTCTCCCTTTACTACCCTAGCCGATAGAGCGGAACGTATGATAGCAAGCATAGGAGCCGGCCAACCCAACTATTGACCCAAGACATCATTCGGAGCTGATGCATATAAGGCCAAACTCGCAACGCCGAAGTGCGCTATAGAGTTGTTCAGACTTTGTCAGCAACTCCTTTGTTCCCATACCGAGCCCCTGGCAAGTTATGCCGAGGTGTACATTTGAGAAACCATAGGGACAAAGCTCGGTCCTTTTAGAAAAGAATGGATTATTTTTACTGGGATCTGAGTGATGTGCGAATCTTGTATATAGATAACAAAGCCGCAACCCCGGCTTTTTGATTTGCTAGGGGTCGAAGGCGGAGGAGAAACGCACTTACGCGCTTGAAATAGAGAATGCGGTCTACAAAAAGTTATTTTGGACCTCCTGTTGCACGTCTGCGCCGCCTGTTCTCGGTGAAGGGACTCCTTGACGAAAATAGCCCTTGGGTAAGTGTACGAACCCGAACTCCGATAGAGTCCGAGGCCAGCCATTGAGCCACCTGTGGAGGGAAACAAGAAAAAGGAAGAAGGAAAAAAGTTCGAAAAAAGAGAAGGTTATGGGTGTACTTTCAGGTCCGTCCATATTGTGCTTTCGCTGGTTCCTAGGGTATTTTAAGTGTGTAGTTATGTATGTGCAGTATAGATTGTACGGGTATATGCGGCAGACGGCGGAAGACGAACTGCTAGTCTTGCAAGGGATTTGAACGGTCATGTTGAATGGAGACCAGTGGTTTAATGGCCGATGAGGTATGCGGTGTAATGCCCCCGTTGTTTAGTTCGGCTGAGATAGCCGTAGTTTGATCCTCTACAGGGAGAGAGCGCTCCATGCGCTCTCCTGTAGGGGAATGTGTCATGTGTACCATGTTCACTGTCTTTACTTGGGGGGAAACTGCTTCTGACCCCTAGTGTTTGGTTGGCGAGTTTCGTCATCGTCGTTAGGCGGCTTCTTCCCCTTGTATTCGGCGTTTAACTTTACGGCCTGTTTGAAGACCCAACAGCTTCTGTTGGTGTGGTTAGCTAGTTTATTGGGGTGGCCATGAATCTGGCAGGGCTTATCCAATATCTTATCCAAATTTGATAGTCCATCTCCATTTGCCTTGAATGGCTTCTTTCGTTGAACGGGTTTGGGGCCGCTGAATCCTGCGTTGCCCGTTGTGTCGTGCGCTCCCCCATTACTATTGCCACGTTTGTGCTTATTGCGTCGTGGTTTCCCGTTGCCATCTCGAACCTCGGAAGTGCCCGGGTTGCTGGCGCTGTTCCTTCTACGAGCGAGCCAGTTGTCTTCTCGCGCGCAAAAGCGGGTCATCAGAGTGGTAAGGGCTGACATGGATTTTTGTTTTTCCCGACCAAGGTGGCAGGTGAGTCACTCGTCCTAGACACTGTGTTTAAAGTCCACTAGGGCTTCCACGTCCAGACAGTCTACGATTTGGTTCTTTTTAACTAAGAACCTAGTACAGAGCTTCCTGGCTGACTCTTCGGGCTGCTTGACGATGTAACTTAAGTCATCGGCGTCTGGTGGCCGGATGTATGTACCTTGGAAGTTGTCGCGGAAGGCGTCTTCTAGATCTTCCTAGCTGCCGATAGAGTTTTCAGGTAGACTGTTTAACTAGTACCTTGCTGGTCCTTTGAGTTTTAGTGGGAGGTATTTGATGGCGTGAAGGTCGTCTCTTGGAGGCATATGAATATGGAGAAGAAAATCCTCGATCCATACCACGGGATTAGTTGTTCCATCGTATGATTCGATACTCACAGGTTTAAACCTTGTTGGGAATTCATGCTCAATTACTTCGTCAGTGAAGCAGAGTGGGTGCACGACGCCTCTATATTGGGCCGCGTTGCGACGTAGCTTAGATGGAGTCCGTCTGCGGTTTTCGGCCCGAGCGTGACTAGACTTGTCCCGTCCAAATAGGTAGCCGACGTTGCGTGTCGAGGCACGTCCTCGCGCTCCGTAGATCGATCTGGTATGTCCTGCTCTACTTTCCAGGTCCTACCGAGGGTCGCATGTATGACCCGGGCTGTTTTATCTCTATTTTTTATTCGGAGTGAGGCAGGCTGCTGTTCGGCTTGAGCTGCCACTTTATCCTGACTGCATGGTGGTCGGTTAGCCGCATTGTCCCGACCGCGTGGTACAGGCTCCGGCGCTTCCTTATCAAACTGAGGTAGGAATCTGCGCTGCGGGTAACCCTTGGTTGTGTGCCTGGGGCCGTATTCTTCGGCCACTAAGATATCTGTCCATCTATCATTGAGCAGGACTTGGTCAGCTTGAAGCTTCTGCTGTTTCTTTGTCAAGCTTCTTGAAGTAGCTAATAGCCGGCGTTTAAAGCGCTCCTGCTCGAGAGGTTCCTTAGGCATTATGAAATCCTCGTCGCTGAGGCTCTCCTCATCCTCGGAGAGCGGAAGATAATTACTGTCATCTGAGTCTTCATGTATGGCCTGTTCATGTGGGCTATCGTGCCCGTCTTCCAATTCATGCTGTTCGGATGTTGCCCCAACCAGGGCTTCATTGTCTTCGGATCATCCGGGGTGTTGTTTTCTCTGGTGCCGGTATTACTATCTTTTGCACGACGTGACTTAGAGCGGCACCGCTGACGCCGACGTCTGGGCTGTATCTCAGGAGGTTCATCCTCAAACTGGATCTTATTTGTCATCGTTGTTAGTATCTTTAGGTGTATCCACCGTGTATATGTCGTATGAAGAAGTGACCGTCCCGCGTCCTGTGAGTGGCGGGTTTCGGCCCTGCTCTTCTTTGGCATCGTTGTCTATACCGTCGAAGTCTTCGAAGACGTAATCGAGCATGTCGGTTAAGTCCTCGAAAGTGGCTATGGAGTGGGTGGCGGGAGGGAAGCAAGATTCTCCATCATTAGCCAATAGTTCAAACCAAACATAGTTCGACTGTGAGTCCCCCGCCAAGGAGAGGTTTTTTTAATAAGTTTAGCATGTCGCCCAAAGGCGAGTACTGGAAGATGTCTGCGGCGCTGAATTCGAAGATCGATAAATGATCAAGTTCGGCGTCTGCGGGCTCACATGGGTTGGAACTTACAGCCGGGGATGAGTCCGGAACTCTGGTGGCACAGGTATAGTGTGAGATCAAGTCTATGTTCGGCTCCAACGCCGGGGAATATGTGTCATCCGTGGCTGGGTTAAGCTTCCCACCCTTGGATGGCGCAGTCTGCTCTCGATCTAACGCCAGAGTAGTTATGGGAGCTGTCTCCTAGATGCAGTCTGATGACATATTTAGGTCATGTCACTCGGGGTGGCTAGGAGTGGTAGCCGCGGTCTCGAATCCAGCGAAGATCAAGTCCCCACGGATGTCCACAACGTAGTTCAAGCTCCCAAATCTGAACTGATGGCCAGGGGCGTAGCTTTTGATCTGCTCTAGATGGCCAAGCGAGTTGGCCCGCAGAGCGAAGCCGCCAAACACGAAGATCCGTCCGGGGAGGAAAGATCCCCCTTGGGCAGCATCATTGTAGATGGTTGAAGGAGCCATCGAACCTCTTGATGACAGCACAGTGGAACTCTTAATGAAAGCACCAATGTCAGTGTCAAAATCGGTGAATCTCTGGAAGGGGGTCCCGAACTATGAGTCGAAGGTCGATGGTAACAGGAGACAGGGGACACAATGTTTTACCCAGGTTCGGGCCCTCTCTATGGAGGTAATACCCTACGTCCTTATTGATTGATCTTGATGAATATGAGTATTACAAGAGTTGATCTACCACGAGATCGTAATGGCTAAAGCCTAGAGGTCTAGCTTTGTATGGCTATGATAATGTATCTCCTCTCCGTACTAAGTCCTCCGGTTTATATAGACACTAGGAGGATCTAGGGTTACACAAGGTCGGCTACAAAGAAAGGAATCTACATATTTGGTCGCCAAGCTTGCCTTCCACGCCAAGGAGAGTCCCATCCGGACACGGGTGCACTCTTCGGTCTTCGTATCTTCACAGCCCATTAGTTCGGCCCATGGCTAATAGGCTGGACGCCCGAGGACCCCTTAGTCCAGGACTCCCTCGATGACAGATGGAATATGTACTGAAAATGGATAGGCAGGGCGGATTCACATACACGATGTGTAAGCTAAGCAAGTGGCAGTGCAACAAACTAGAAGCAATGCAAAGAATCAGTTGCAAGATATGTGCGACCAATATAACCTCGCAAAGTTAGAGCAAGCACCCTGATGGGTGAATAAGAGAGGGCATCTGCCTCTGACTCCTCCACTAGGGAGGTACATTGACTTAGGTCTCCCTCTAGCTCAGAATCATTGTTAGGATCATATTCTAAACATGGGTATGTAGGTGGAGAGCGTTTGCATTGCATTGCATCCTGACTGGATCTCAGTCCCTTAATGCCAAGTTTGACAACCATGGCAGTGTTCTTCTTTATTCATTTCAAGCATGCAAGCTCATAATCATTATGATGCTGTTCAGTATCTGAGATTCATAAATACATAAAAAGTAGTCAGATTATCTATGGAATGCATTGTGGATTCAACTCGAAGAGTGTCTCCCTACAAACCCATGCGTATACAAAGTTCACCCCCAACCGTACTGACCAGACCATACACAGAAATACAAACCTCTTATGTCTCTATAAGGGGAGGACACACATTTCAAAACTAAAGTAGGAACATTAGAATCATATCAAATTGGCATTTGAACAAATAAACTAAGGAATTATGAGTGGCATAATGTTTAGCTTCATGGCTGGAGTGCTGGTAGTGCCACACAAAGCAAGTAGGCAGATTCTATCCATGTAAAAGATCGTAGTCTATGTAAAAGGTGGGCATGCCACTTTTCCTTCTATACAATGAAGTGTTCGTTGCCCACAAATGAAGGAAGAGATCTCATAGAGAAATACTATTCACTCATGTCTACGGTTCTAGTGTTTTGAAACAGCGTGGTCCACCCTAAAAGAATATTGACAACAAGTATGACAAGGAAAGCGTAGAGGTAGTGAATCAATCATTACTTGTCAGCTTACTAGGACAAGTATGCATAATTGTAACTGTAGTAAGGGACCATCCAAAATATGAATCAAGAAGTTTGTCTAGAATTTATTGTTTGCAACTAATCGAAGTGAATAATTGGATATCATATCGAATGAGTAAGAGTGGAGACGCTCTATGTCCTTTCGCCGAAACGTGGGACATCTAGCATCCGGTGCATGTGCCATGCACCAAAGTAAAGTGTACATTACAACTGAGATTCGGCATGGTCATACCACCTCAGTAATAATGACCAATGAGCCGTCAAATCGTATAGACTCGGCAGTAAGTTGGACGAACAAAGCAACCATCACTCTTTGTTGAATCCGCTTCTCCCTTCAACGTAGGCACTAGTGAGAGGTCACGTCTGCTCTGCCTGGGCATGAATGTGACACTGATTCTCTGGAGTGGCACTGGCCATTTCGAGAGGGAAGCGCGCGCGGACGATGGAGGGAGTTTGGGTGGGCCAGGGCGGTCAGGAGCGGGCATGGGAGTTGTCCTGACCGGACGCCCGGAAACGAGAGGATGCACCAACTACTGCAGCTAAATCGTTGTACTAAACACCATCTCTTTGTAGGTCGATGTGTCGCTCTCCCTAAAACATTGTTGAAACACACACACACACACACACACACACATGCACGCACACACAATTTCATAGAATAGGAATACCATGGGAGTGGGAAACCATAGGAAGTGAGATAAATGGAGTACATACAATAAGAGAAGAGGCACACACACGTCCTTCGGACACACAATTACTGCGTTGCTCTATAGCCCAACCGACCACAACATGACGGCCGGATTTGTGCCTCTCTCGTCCCGGCACCGGCGGTAAACCGCTATATCTGTGGTTGCGGGTTTTGACGCACGTGGCTACTGGATTTGGAGCATTCTGGCCGCCTACGACTGCGCCTTGCCATGGATTGTCCGGGTACTGTGTCACACAACAATCGCAATGCCTCCATGTCGCATGGAGGTAAATGAATCAACCAATAAGAGATGCGGGGCTTATATGCTTTTAATGGCTTGAGACTACCAAACACGACATGCAGTTGTCAGTTCGTTGCATGCAATGGTATTGATTAGCAAATAGCCATTAGGTGTTCTTTTTTCCCTCCGCCTTGGTCGAGATGCACAATGTAAGATGACAGGTACACCTAAACGGAGGTAGTGCTACCTCCTCCTTTCCGGTTTATTGGGATCATCTCATTTTCTTTGTTTTACCATATTATACATTTTTATTTTCACATCTTTCCAGCACATGTTCATGTTCCAAGGTGCATTAAATTGATGCACGCAAGGATTAAAAGAAACCACCTAGTGCATGTAACCATTCCTACTCATTTAGTGGTCATCCATGAATATATTGTAATTAATGCAGATTAAAGTTTTAGTAATTTTGTAAACTATGAGATGGAGTACATTTCTCCACTCAACATCTACCTTGGTTGATGAGATTTTAAATTTAAGCCCTATAAACCGGAAATGAGGGAGTAGTTAAAATTTTTGTTCAAACTTTGACGAAAAATATATGACGTGGTGTAAAAACCTAGCCGGAGGTAGTAGTATGAGATACGATGGCATACTGACTTAGGACGAATACAAGTGCCCATAATTATTGGAAGACAGCAAAGTGTACATACAAATAATTAAAATTGAATTTAGCAAAAGTATTTAAATTTGGAGGATGTTACAGCCCACCTCTTCGATAGTTTGTCCGTGTTTGGTTCAGTTGTTGTTCACCTCGGAGGGTCATTGACGGTGTCCTGGACTAGAGGGTACTCACCACGTCATCTCTCGGATAGGTGGATCGGGCCGACGACCCCCTGACGGTTCGCTATTGGGCCAGTTTGGACAAACCGTGACATATACGAGGAAGATTGCACAAGATTTGGTGATCAAGACAATGACTCCTCTCAACCGGCGTATCTGACTAGGACTTTTTTTATCCTAGGCCTCCAGTACATTATATAAGCCAAGGCCAGGCTAGTCGATAGATCATTATGACATTCATCATAGCCTTAGAGTTTAGACCATAACATATGATCTCGAGGTAGATCAACTCTGTACTCGATATGTCATCATCAATATAAACAAGAGCAGGACGTCGGGTTTTACCTCCATCAAGAAGGCTCGAACCGAGGTAAACACCATCTCCTTTTACCCATCGATCCAAGATCCACATGTCGGGACCCCCTACCCCGAGGTATGCTGGTTTTGACACCGACAATGGTGCTTTCATTGAGAGTTCCACTATGAGATCGACGAAGGATCAATGGCTCGCCTGTAGATTAACTGCGACGTCAGCATCTTTGTCGCAGGCTCAACTAGTCACCTTGGCTCGATCGGCGACTATGCTTCATCTCAGATCATCATGTTCAGACAAGGGCCTACATCAATGTCAACTCTGATCTCATTCAAGTTCATGGAGGAATCATCCATGGAGCTCGGGGGCTCAATGTCAACACTACCCTCGAGCGATCGTGCTATTTTTCTAGACAGCGAACTTGCGTCCGTCAACACCGCCTGTAAAATTTCGTCGCGTTCTGATAGAGGAATCTTCGGCGATCTCCGATATACCAGAGCCCTGTCGCATCCGGATGGGAATCTGCGCGAGTTTGGGGTGAGGAGTCCAGCGTCTAGCTCGGGCATCCTTTGGAACATCCAGCCATTCATCCGCTGCGAAATTTCTATATCTGCGACCCCTCAAAATTTTAGCTCGATCCGACCGTTCAAACTCTGGGAAACTTCTGATGAGTGGGTCAATATGTAGATATGTTTTCTACGCGAATATTAATACGACCCGAGTTCATCTTCATGAACGGGATATTGGACAACCTTTCTGGAGGAATTTCTTTCTAGGGTATTGTGTGTTGTTCATAAACACGTACCCATAAATTTTGGGCATGTTCCAAGTTATCTTCACCATCAGGCCGGTGTAAAACCAGCCCGACTGCGTGGCTCCACGGCTACCGACATGCGTTAGACATGTCGTCGCCTCATTGAGCCGAGTTCAACGCCATTGGATCATCATCTCAGTGAGACGACCAAGAGGTTGGCATCATGAAGGATAAATCATCACCAACATCGTCGCCCCACGGATTGCACGGGACGAGCGCCGACATAGCCGTGCGGTCACTTCATCAAGGCGGCATTAACCGCGTCACAAGTTCCGACCTACATCGGCATGGCCGCGCCATTGCTTCTTCAAGCCGATATCCATCACGCCGACTTGCTTCGACAACTTGACTGGCATGGGCTGCACATCATCTTGTCGACCTACTCCGTCACCTCAGCTAGACCAGGTGCTTCGACATCTCTTCATCAACCTACTTCGAGGACTTTGCCATCACTGCCCGGCTAGCTTCGTCATGATTAGCTGGACCGGGGGGGGGGGGGGGGGGTTCGCCTCCCCACATCGACCATACTGTGTCGCCACTTCGTCAAGCTGAACTCCTCACTCGATCACATCAGGCTTGGGGCTGGAACCTCGGCCAAGCCGAGGACTATGTCTTCGTCCCACCACAAGCTCGGGCCTCGTCAACAACACCGAGCACCTTAACCAGCTAAGTCGCTTCCATGCTCAGTTTTTATTTATTTCTTAATTCTTGTTTGGTTTGACGAAACATTATAATTGTGTTAAAAACTTAGTTTTTGAAAACCGTTGTTTGTTAAAAACACTTTCTTTGCCTAGGTCAAATGGGGGCTCTTAAATTTATATGAGCCGTTTTATAATAATTTTTTTCTTTTCTTCTAAGTTGTTGCAAAGTCTTTCTACCACTCATTTATTGACTCGAGTGTGTGGTCAATAGCCGGCTAGCCTGGTTTTTCTCTAAAGCCGCTCGAGTTTAGGTTGCCAAACTGGCCTGAGAAACACTAGTCCTTTGGGATATGGAGGTTGAAGCCGAAGGCTGACCTACTTGAAAGTTTAGAGATCAGATGTTTCATGTTAAAGCATGACGGAAGGAAAAAATATATTTTAAGACCAATTTTCGGATTGCCACCTAACATTTGATTTAGTTCGGACGTCAAGTTTTTACATAAGTTTTTTGGCCTTTCGAGCTTATGGCACTTTTAAGCTATTTGTATGTTTTTCTTTCAGGAAGCGGGAAATCCCCCTGACCAAGGTGCCTTGTGTAACAATTCAGCTCAGAAGATCTTTTTTGAGACGCAGCTAGGCATCTTTCCTGCTGGCCTACACCTCGGCATTGGCGAAACTTATACGACATCTGGACTTGTTCCCGAGGAGATACGATCCTTAGTTTGCTCGGCCGCACCCAACTTGAGTATCAGATGATACTGTGTCTCTCCGGCATAACTCTCCCAGTACAACGTCGGATGGCTTTAAAGCATCGGTAATATCAACGGGGGGGGGGGCTACGACTAGAGCCGAGCCCACCAAAGGCCAAGATCCTCCGATGAGTCCTCAGCAAAATGTTCTCTGGTATTGCTTTATATGCATCAGTTTCGAATTGTGTCTTCGGTCAATAGTTGGGTTGCCCGGCTCCTGTGCTTGCCTCCTATGTTCTGCTTTGTTTGGCTAGGTGTGCAAAGGGAGAACCACTGTGATTGTGCTTCCAGCTCGAATGTTAAGTGCCTCAGTGGATAAAGTCAAAAACTGACTATCACAATGGGCGTAAACTGGTCAGTGATCCAATGACTGTGTCAAACTATAGATCTCTAGAGGTTACCCTATGTTAAACGATGGGCCTTTCAGAAAATTGGTCGAAGTGTTAATGGCTTGACTTCGGCTTACACCGAACACTAACCAGGGGCTAGTAACTGGCCTCCCAACTTTAATCTCCTATGACTAAGTGAAAGTTATAAAGCATGCATATCTGATTGCCTGTTTTCCACTAACACAACCGTCTTAGGGCAACGAGACGTTAGCTAAGGGTTGTCTTGTTACTACGGAAACAACCTGTGTAGCATCTACAAAGGGGTTGGAGTCGATGATGGGCGACTTTCAAATGATAAATGGTTGCAACGGAGTCAAAATAAACATATATCATCAATGTTTGTATTCAGTATACAAGCGCTGCCTTCCGTAATCATCGTTATAAAGCCATAAATATTCATCAAATTTGACTTAAGATTTTGGCCAAGCTGGGTTGCCTCGCTCATGTGCTTACCCCCTACGTTCCTGATAGTTCGGATAGGGGCACTAAAAAAAGACACATCCGTGACATTTTGGGCCGAACAAAAAAAATTCTGACATACTTATGACACTTCTATGACGATAACTGTGACAAAACCGGGTATCATCATAGATGTGGTGGGGTCCTACTTCTATGACAAAAAATCATGACAGAAAATGGGCTTTCCATCCTGGGCGGGCCGGAGACACAGCTGCATGACATTCTTTGAGCCGTCCATGACGAAAAAACCGTGATAGAAGCGAGGGCGAGGAAAATATCGGGGTGTTCCTGGTTACGGTGGGTGCTCGGGGCCGAGCGATGCGCGTTTCTCTCATACACGCACGCGCGCGGGTGCGAAGTGTTGGTCTCTAACTGAACCTGAGCGAGGCGTTGGACTCTAACTGAACCCGAGCGATTGTACTGCAGGCTACGCGTTACTGAACCCGAGCGATCGATCGATGGCTGTTAACTGAACCCGATCGAGCGATTCCTTTGCTACTGCTGCTAACTGAAGCCGATCGATGCTTCCTCTGGATGAACAGTGAGCGTTGCTGGGGGGTTTGGATGAAGAGTTCCCGGTGGGGTGGATGAACAGGACCCTGCGGTGTTGCCTCTGGATGAACAGGACCCCGATCGATCGAGTCGGTTGGGGCTGGATGAACATGACCCCGTGGAGGGCAGGATGAACAGGACCACCCCGTGGAGGGCTGGATGAACAGTAGACGGTGGAGGGCTGGATGAACAATAGCCCGTGGAGGGGTGGTTGAATAGGAGCCCGTGGAGAGGGTTGGTTGAACAGTAGTCGGAGGAGTAGCGCGCGGTGGAGGTTGGATGAACAGGAGCCCGTGGATGAACAGTCGCAGGTGGCGGCTGGAGGAGGTCAACGGTGGATGAACAGTAGCCCGTGGAGGCTGGAAGGGGTCGACGGTGGAGATGAACAGTATCCCATGGAGTCCCGTTTTGCGGTACGCCACACCCCCTCCCGGTGAACAGGACCCCTGTTTCGACCGTAGTGCTCCAACACAAGTTCGTTTCCTCAGTTTTGCGGTACGCCACACCCATCCCGATCAACAGGACCCCCGTTTCGACCGTAGGAGGTCCGTTTCCTCCGTTTTGCGGAATGCCAGACCCATCCCGATGAACAGGATCCCATTTCGATCGTGGCCGGTTGAACACAACGCCGTTTCCTCCGTTCTGCGGTATGCCAGGCCTCGTTTCCATCAGCTGTTCCGTCCAAGCCCTCCCGATGAACACGATGATGCATTCCATTCTGACCCAGCCGTTTGGCTCCCCATGAACACGACGACGACGCAGTTTCTCCATTCCGACCCAGCCATGTACACGAGCCCTGGCCGTACGTATGCGCGAGTAGGCGTTTGAGACCCTGCCCATATGTACGTACGTGGCCGTATTTTCTTTCTTGCGCACTGGCCACTGTACGTACGAGTAAATGCTACATGCGCGCCTCTACTACGACACGCGCGCGCCTCTACATCGACCAGTATGTACGTACACGTTCGCGACAAGAATGACAACGCTACGTACGCTTTGACCAGGTGGGTCCCGACTGTCAGGCGCTTCCTTGTGTGTGAAGATGTAGATGGTGGGTCTGAGCAGTCAGGGGGGTGAATCGTTTTTTTACCTGGACGCATTTCCTTGCGTGCGAAGATGTAGCTGGCAGGTCCCAGCAGTCAGGGGGAAACATTTTTTTTGCGAAATACAGTTGCTCGTCCGGTGGGTCCCTGCTATCAGGTGAAGGAATAATTATTTTGCACGTAATAAGGAGGCACTTCCTTGCGGCCGCCGTGGACCCAGCTGTCAGCCTCTCCATGTACAGTGCTCTTCTAATGGAAGTAGTTCCTTGACCATGTTGACCATGCCATGCCGAGAGCACCAGGGCGGTGGACGACGGTGAGGCCTAGGAAGGGGACGACGCGGAGCCGGGGAAGATGCGGCAGTGGAAGCCCGCGCGGAGAGGAGTAGGAGGGTTCACTGGTTCAGCTGCGGTGTGAGGCTGTCGTCGCCGCAGGGCCTGGCCAGCGGTGGGAATAGTAAGGGCGGTGAGGTGCTACGTCTTGAGCTTGCGTTGGTTTTCCCCGAAGAGGAAGGGATGATGCAGCATAGTAGCATAAGTATTTCCCTCAGTTTTCGAGAACCAAGGTATCAATCCAGTAGGAGCCCACGCTCAAGTCCCTCGTAGCTGCACAAAGCCATAGCTACTCGCAACCAACGCGATTAGGGGTTGTCAAGCCCTTCACGGTCACTTATGAGAGTGAGATCTGATAGATATAATATTTTTAGTATTTTGGATATAAAGATGCAAAGTTAAAAGTAAAGACAAAGTAAAAGGCAAAACAATATTAAAGTGATGGAGATTGATATGATGAGAATAGACCCGGGGGCCATAGGTTTCACTAGTGGCTTCTCTCAAGAGCATAAGTATTCTATGGTGGGTGAACAAATTACTGTTGAGCAATTGATAGAATTGAGCATAATTATGAGAATATCTAGGCATGATCATGTATATAGGCATCACATCCGTGACAAGTAGATGGAAACGATTCTGCATCTACTACTATTACTCCTCTCATCGACCTCTATCCAGCATGCATCTAGGGTATTAAGTTAAAAACAGAGTAATGCCTTAAGCAAGATGACATGATGTAGAGAGATAAATTCATGCAATATGAAATAAACCCCATCTTGTTATCCTCGATGGCAATGATAAAATATGTGCCTTGCTGCTCCTTCTGTCACTTGGTAAGGACACCGCAAGATCGAACCCAAAGCTAAGCACTTCTCCCATGGCAAGAACTACCAATCTAGTTGGCCAAACCAAACGGATAGTTCGAAGAGACTTGCAAAGATAACCAATCATACATAAAAGAATTTAGAGAAGATTCAAATATTATTCATAAATAGACTTGATCATAAACCCACAATTCATCGGTCTCAACAAACACACCGCAAAAAGAAGATTACATCGAATAGATCTCCACAAGAGAGGGGGAGAACTTTGTATTGAGATTCAAAGAGAGAGAAGAAGCCATCTAGCTACTAACTATGGAACCGAAGGTCTGAGGTAAACTACTCACACTTCATCGGAGGGGCTATGATGATGTAGAAGCCCTCCGTGATGACAGCCCTCTTTCGGCGGAGCTCCGGAATAGGCCCCAAGATGGGATCTCGTGGATACAGAAAGTTGCGGCAGTGGAATTTGGTTTTTGGCTCCTGTTCTGATCATTTGGGGGTACTTGTGTATATATAGGAGGAAGGAGTACGTCGATGGAGCACCGAGGGGCCCACGAGGCAGGGGCGCCCCCCACCCTCGTGACCTCCTCTTTGATCCCTTGCAGTATGGTCCAAGTCTCCTGGATCACGTTCAGTGAGAAAATCACGTTCCCGAAGATTTTATTCTGTTTGATATTCTGTTTATCCGAAACACTGAAATAGGCAGAAAACAACAATTCTGGGCTGGTCCTCCGGTTAATAGGTTAGTCCCAAAAATAATATAAAAGTGGAAAATAAAGCCCAATATAGTCCAAAACAGTAATATAGCATGGAGCAATCAAAAATTACAGATACATTGGAGACGTATCAGGCATCCCCAAGCTTAATTCCTTCTCGTCCTCGAGTAGGTAAATGATAAAAAGAGAATTTTTTATGCGGAGTGTTACTTGGCATAATTTCAATGCAAATCTTCTTAATTGTGGTATGAATATTCAGATTAGAAAGATTCAAGACAAAAGTTTATATTGACATAGAAAAATGATAATACTTCAAGCATACTAACAAACCAACTATGTCTTCTCAAAATAACATGGCCAAAGAAAGTTATCCCTACAAAATCATATAGTCTGGCTATGCTCCATCTTCCCCACACAAAGTATTTAAATCATGCACAACCCCGATGTCAAGCCAGGCAATTGTTTCATACTCTAACTTTTTCAAAACTTTTTCAACTTTCACGCAATACATGAGCGTGAGCCATGGATATAGCACTATAGGTGGAATAGAATGGTGGTTGTGGAGAAGACAAAAAGGAGAAGATAGTCTCACATCAACTAGGCGTATCAACGCGCTATGGAGATGCCCATCAATAGATATCAATGTGAGTGAGTAGGGATTGCCATGCAACGGATGCATTAGAGCTATAAATGTATGAAAGCTCAACAAAAGAAACTAGTGGGTGTGCATCCAACTTGCTTGCTCACGAAGACCTAGGGCAATTTGAGGAAGCCCATCATTGGAATATACAAGCCAAGTTCTATAACGTAAAATTCCCACTAGTATATGAAAGTGACAACATATGAGACTCTCTATATGAAGAACATGGTGCTACTTTGAAGCACAATATATGAGACTCGCTATATCATGGTGCTACTTTGAAGCACAAGTGTGGAAAAAGGGATAGTAGCATTGCCTCTTTCTTTGGGCCTTTCTTTTTTTATTTGGCCATTCTCTTTTTTTGGGACAATGCTCTATTGAATGATGATCATCACACTTCTATTTATTTACAATTCAATGATTACAACTCAATACTAAAAGAAAGTATGACTCTATATGAATGCCTCCGGCGGTGTACCGGGATATGCAATGAATCAAGAGTGAAAAGTATGAAAGAATTATGAACAGTGGCTTTGCCACAAATACTATGTCAACTACATGATCATGCTAAGCAATATGACAATGATGGATGTGTCATGATTAACTAGATGGTGGAAAGTTGCATGGCAATATATCTCGGAATGGCTATGGAAATGCCATAATAGGTAGGTATGGTGGCTGTTTTGAGGAAGGTATATGGTAGGTGTATGATACCGGCGAAAGTTGCGCGGTATTAGAGAGGCTAGCAAGGGTGGAAGGGTGGGAGTGCGTATAATCCACGGTCTCAACATTAATCATAAAGAACTCATATACTTATTGCAAAAATCTAGAAGTTATCAAAGCAAAGTATTACGCACATGCTCCTAGGGGGATAGATTGGTAGGCAAAGGCCATCGCTCGTCCCCGACCGCCACTCATAAGGAAGACAATCAATAAATAAATCATGCTCCGACTTCATCATATAACGGTTCACTATACGTGCATGCTACGGGAATCAAAAACTTCAACACAAGTATTCTTTAAATTCACAACTACTCAACTAGCATGACTTTAATATTATCACCTCCATATCTCAAAACAATTATCATGCTTCAATCTTTTCTTAGTATTCAACACACTCAAAAGAAAGCTTCACAAATCTTGAATACCAAGCATATTATTATTAGGCAAATTACCATGCTATTAAGAGACTCTCAAATTAATTTAAGTGAATCATGAGAGATCAATAGTTTCTTTAAAACAAATCCACCACCGTGCTCTAAAAAATCTAAGTGAAGCATATAGAGCAAAATTATCTAGCTCAGAAGATATAAGTGAGGCACATAGAACAAAACTACTTAGCTCAAAGGATATAAGTGAAGCACATAGAGAATAATTACTTAGATCAAAAGATATAAGTGAAGCACATAGAGCAAAACTACTTAGCTCAAAGGATATAAGTGAAGCACATAGAGCAAAACTACTTAGCTCAAAAGATATAAGTGAAGCACATAGAGTATTCCATCAAATTTTAATTCATGTATGGATCTCTCAAAAGGTGTGTACAACAAGGATGATTGTGGCATACTGAGACCCAAAGACACAAATAATACAAGATGCTCCAAGCAAAACACATATCATGTTGGTGAATAAAAATATAGCTCCAAGTAAATTACCGATGGAAGTGGACGAAAAGAGGGGATGCCTTCCGGGCATCCCCAAGCTTTGACTTTTTGGTGTCCTTGGATTATCTTGGGGGTGCCATGGGAATCCCCAAGCTTAGGCTCTTGCCACTCCTTGTTCCATGATCCATCAAAAGAATTCACCCAAAACTTGAAAACTTCACAACACAAATCTCAAAATAGAAAACTCGTGAGCTCCGTTAGCGAAAGAAAACAAAAGACCACTTCAAGGTACTGTAATGAACTCATTCTTTATTTATATTGGTGTTAAACCTACTGTATTCCAACTTCTCTGTGGATTATAAACTATTTTACTAGCCATAGATTCATCAAAATAAGCAAACAACACACGAAAAACAGAATCTATCAAAAACAGAACAGTCTGTAGTAATCTGTAGCTAGCGCAAAATCTGGAACCCCAAAAATTCTAAAATAAATTGCTGGACGTGAGGAATTTATCTATTAATAATCTGCAAAAATAATTAACTAAATAGCACTCTTAAAGTAAAAATGACAGCAGTTCTCGTGAGCGTTGAAGTTTCTGTTTTTTACAGCAAGTTCAACAAGACTTTCCCCAAGTCTTCCCAATGGTTCTACTTGGCACAAACACAAAAAACACAAGAAAAACAGAGGCTAAATAATTTATTTATTACTAAACAGGAGAAAAAGGAAGGAATAAAAATCAAATTGGGTTGCCTCCCAACCAGCGCTATCGTTTAACGCCCCTAGCTAGGCATAACAAGCAAGGATAGATCTAAGTATTGCCATAGTAATAAGATAGATTGGTGAAACTCATTTCATATTCTCTACGCTCGGCATCAAGTTTTCTTTGAGGCAAGCAAAAGTAATCTAAAGGATTAAATTTAACGGGACAAAAGTCCCCAAGATCAACCTTGGGAGGTATAGGTTCCTCCTTTGGTCCTTCATAATGCACCACCAATTCATCATTATAAGAATTCTTTTGACAGAACTTTGTGAGCCTATATTCAAGAGAATATCCTAGTTCATTATTTCGAATAGCCAAATCAACTAAAACATTGGTAGGATCTTTTCTTCTAAGATTTTCATTGAAAGCAACATAATCGAGGGACTGAAAACGCATTATTTCTTCTTGATCAAAGAGGATAGCCTCTATGGGAGGACGGCAAGCGTACACCCTATAATGTGCAAAGATTTCTTTGGCTTCTCTTACTATGAATCTAAACTCATTAGCCAAAAAGATAGTAGTGGCACGATTAATAGAAGAATGCTCAATATTAGAAAATTCCAGAAAAATCCTTTGTATAGAAGGATGCATGTGCATGAATTGTATTTCAAGTTCAACTACAAGCATGGCAATAGCGTCCGCCAGACTACTAGTTCTGTGAAGGATAGAACTACCCATAGAAGGTAAAGCACCGACACAAGTAAAGAAATCTTGAATAACTCCTTTTCCAATAATATTACCACTACCAACACGGAAATTTTTTGTATGAAAGATGGTAGGTTCTTTAGCAGGAGTATCAGAATTTTCCATGATATTGTTATCGCCCAAATTGGCGATAACTTCCCCAGTTTCAGACATAACGACAAGCAGGCAAACAAACTGACACACAAGCAAATAAAGAGGCAAATAGAGAGGGATGATAGAGAGAGAGAGCGAATAAAATAGCAAGGGTGAATTGGGGGGAGAGGAAAACGAGAGGCAAATGGCAAATAATGTAATGTGATAGATAGGGATTGTGATGGGCACTTGGTATATTGACTTTTTGCGTAGACTCCCCGGCAACGGCGCTAGAAATCCTTCTTGCTACGTATTGAGCTTGCGTTGGTTTTCCATGAAGAGGAAGGGATGATGCAGCAGAGTAGCGTAAGTATTTCCCTCAGTTTTTGAGAACCAAGGTATCAATCGAGTAGGAGCCCACGCTCAAGTCCCTCGTACCTGCACAAAGCGATAGCTACTCGCAACCAACAAGATTAGGGGTTGTCAAGCCCTTCACGTTCACTTACGAGAGTGAGATCTGATAGATATAATATTTTTGGTATTTTTGATATAAAGATGCAAAGTAAAAAGTAAAGACAAAGTAAAAAGCAAAACAATATTAAAGTGATGGAGATTGATATGATGAGAATAGACCCGGGGGCCATAGGTTTCACTAGTGGCTTCTCTCAAGAGTATAAGTATTCTATGGTGGGTGAATAAATTACTGTTGAGCAATTGATAGAATTGAGCATAATTATGAGAATATCTAGGCATGATCATGTATATAGGCATCACGTCTGTGACAAGTAGATCGAAACGATTCTGCATCTAATACTATTACTCCACTCATCGACCGCTATCCAGCATGCGTATAGAGTATTAAGTTAAAAACAAAGTAATGCCTTAAGCAAGATGACATGATGTAGAGAGATAAATTCATGCAATATGAAATAAACCCCATCTTGTTATCCTCGATCACGACGATACAATAGGTGCCTTGCTGCCCCTTCTGTCACTGGGAAAGGACACCGCAAGATCGAACCCAATGCTAAACACTTCTCCCATGGCAAGAACTACCAATCTAGTTGGACAAACCAAACAGATAATTCAAAGAGACTTGCAAAGATAACCAATCATACATAAAATAATTCAGAGAAGATTCAAATATTATTCATAGATAGACTTGATCATAAACCCACAATTCATCGGTCTCAACAAACACACCGCAAAAAGAAGATTACATCAAACAGTTCTCCACAAGAGAGGGGGAGAACTTTGTATTGAGATTCAAAGAGAGAGAAGAAGCCATCTAGCTACTAACTATGGACCCAAAGGTCTGAGGTAAACTACTCACACTTCATCGGAGGGGCTATGATGATGTAGAAATCCTCCGTGATGACGGCCCTCATCCGGCGGAGCTCCGGAACAGGCCCGAAGATGGGATCTCGTGGATACAGAAAGTTGCGGTGGTGGAATTTGGTTTTTGGCTCCTGTTCTGATCATTTGGGGGTACATGTGTATATATAGGAGGAAGGAGTACGTCGGTGGAGCACCGAGGGGCCCACAAGGCAGGGGCGCCCCCACCCTCGTGACCTCCTCTTTGATCCCTTGCAGTAGGGTCCAAGTCTCCTGGATCACGTTCGGTGAGAAAATCACGTTCTCGAAGATTTTATTCCCTTTGGACTCCGTTTGATATTCTGTTTATCCGAAACACTGAAATAGGCAAAAAAACAGCAATTCTGGGCTGGGCCTCCGGTTAATAGGTTAGTCCCAAAAATAATATAAAAGTGGAAAATAAAGCCCAATATAGTCCAAAACAATAGATAATATAGCATGGAGCAATCAAAAATTATGAGGCCTCTGCGACAGCACAGCCGACCACGGGAGGCAGGAGCATGCGGCACGACCGGCGCTGCTTTGGGCGGCTAGAGTAAGAAGACCAGAGGTTGAAGAAGCACTACCGCCGTTGGATGGACATCGTACGGTCATTGGAGGTAGAATCGTTCATATTGACTAAGTTGACAAAGCACTCCGTCCCCGTCAACTTAGTAGGCCACAAGTCAGCCTCCCACCAAGGTGGATCCCAACAAGCAGGGGGAGTATTCATTTTTTCAGCGTAATAACAAGGCACCTCCGCTGGGTCCGAGCTGACAGCTGGGGGAATGTTTTTCATGAAATACGTTGGCCCGTCTGGTGGGTCCCAGCAGTCAGGGGGGAACGTTTTTTTCGCCAAATACGATGGCCCGTCCGGTGGGTCCCTGCTGTCAGGTGGAGGAATAATTATTTTCCACATAACAACGAGGCACTTCCTTGCGGCTACCGTGGACTCAGCTGTCAGCCTCTCCACGTACAGTACCCTTCCGATGGAAGTCATTCCTTGACCACGTTGAGCACGCCGCGCCAATAGCACCAGGGCGGTGTACGACGGCAAGGCCTAGGAAGGGGACGATTTGGAGCCGGGGAAGACGCGGCAGTGGATGCTCACGTGGAGAGGAGTACGAGGGTTCACTGGTTCGGCTGCGGTGTGAGGCTATCGTCGCTGCAGAATAACATGGGGTGTGGGTGAGTGGAGGGATGCATTGGCGAGCAGCGGGACTAATAGGAGGCGGTGAGGCCTACGCGGCAGCACAGCCGGCCAAGGGAGGCAGGAGCAGGCGGCACAACCGGCACTTCTTTGGGCGGCTGGAGGAAGAAGATCAGAGATTGAAGAAACATGACGGCCGTTGGATGGACATCGTACGGTCACTGCAGCTAGAATCGTTTATATTGACTAAGTTGACAAAGCCCTTGGTACGAGTCAACTTAGTAGGCCCACAGGTGAGCTTCCGAAATGGTGCACCCTAGATGTCAGGTGGAGGAATCATTTTTTGGGCGGGTGAAGCTAGAATATCCGAGATTGAAGAAGAAGCAAGGCATCCGTTGGATGAACATCCAACGGCCACTAGTGCTAGAACCGTGCGTTGACTATAAGTTGACAAAGCCTTGCATACGCGTCAACCCTCTTTTTTAGGGGACGCGTCAACTTAGTAAGGCCACAAGTGTGTGGGAGAGAACTTATAGCCCATTTGAGATTTGTAACAATGTGCAGCCAATTTCTAAATTCTAATGGAATTTACTACAGCCCATTAATAGTTTGTTAAAAGTACAGCCCATTTCAACCAACCGTTCAAAACATAATTCAATAAAAATTTCCCACATTTTGATGGGATCCGAAATATTTTTATCTCGAAATTTCTAGTCAGATTAAATACAATTTCAATATAAATTTATATTACGTAAAAATCCAACGACACATCGCGCTCGCAACAATTAATGAAATTAAAATTTTCAATTTCCAAAATTAATATTTTATAAAGTAATTACGTGTTTGGTGCATTTTTTAAAGTTACTGCCCAATTTTTATAATTACATCCCATTTATTATTTCTTAAAGCCCATTTTCTTGTTAAGCCTAATGCATCCCTCCTAGGAAAGATTTGCAGCCCAGCGGGGCGGAGAATAACAACTTGACCTTGCCTGGGTTTTCCTACAAAAAGTATAGCTGGGCTAGCCATTTTCAGCTTGAAAAAAATTAAGATCTGGGCTGGATATCTGGCCTGGGCTAGACGGGCCACAGCCCGCCCAGTAAATAGCTGTAGCGATGTTTTCGTTGTCGTTCAGAGGAGAAAAATTAATATCTGGGCTAAACATCGCTCAAGAAAAACTCTGCAGTGCTCACACCTCAAAAACACAAATACTGCTCGAGCTGCTTGGTCCTAGCTGTCGGCCGGTTCTTGTGCAATTCTCTCATTTATTGACTACATAGGTTGACAATGGTGTGGGACCGTGATGTCAGGAAACCAGGAGGAAGCAAAAAAATTATAGTTTTATATACTAATAAGGATGCCCTTGCTTACGTGTGGCTATGGCCCTGGTGGGTCCCCACTGTCATCCTCTCCAAGTATAGTCATCTCCTCATCCTCATGTCCGTTGACAATGTTGACAACACGAGACGGCGGCGCGATGGTGAGTGCAACAACTCGAAGGACGATGAAGAGGCCCTCGCAGGCCCTACGGGTGGTCTGATACAGCGCCTGCTGCTCATTCAGGAAGTGTCGGGGGTGCTAATCCACAAACACCTATGGGACCGGCGGACCGAGCCCCTTTCGGTTTGGCAGGGGGCGGAGATCGCACGAAGAGCAGATCGAGGCGAAGCGCACGAGCACACGATCAGTTTACCCAGGTTCGGGCCACACGGATGCGTAAAACCCTACTCCTGCTTTGTGGTTTGTATTGATTTCTTGCTCGGGAGCGCTGTGTGCTACAGTACACTCCAGCAGCTAACGAGACCGAGCGTGAGTGTTTTGTTTGGCCGACCCCCTTCTACGTTGCGCATGGGCCTCCTTTTATATGCTAAAGGGGTCACCAACAGGTGGCAACGTAGACAAGGGCAAAAATGGAAAGATGTTGCGGTAGGTACCGCCGCCTACTACAGTGTATCACACCTAACCCTGACGGCAGGGGACAAGGGCATTAAATGCCCGTCTGCGTCGCCCAAACAGTGCAAAAGGGACCGCCAGGGACGCCACCGCTCGCCACGATGGCAAACTTGTCAGCGCCGCTTGCCACCGTGTATCGCTAGCTGCATAGCCTCCCGCCACGTATGCCCGGAAGGGTCCCAGAGCGACATGTTGGTGGATGTGCTGGAGTGCAGGTACAGAGTGGAGGCTTGCCGTGGCAAGCGCCTTGCCGCGGTCGTTGCCTTGTCGCATCCGGGAGCTTGTCGCTCACCGGTCCTTGCCGGGACGCGTGGCGTGTCGCGGCAAGTTCCTTGAGATGCCTTGGTTGGCCTTCCCGGCAAGCTCCTCTTGCCGGGGTCTTGTCCTTCCCGGCAACCTCCTCTTGCCGGGGTCTTGTCTCCTTGGCTTGGATACTTTGTTCTTGAATGGCCCCAAAGGAACCACGGAGGACCTTGGCGGCCACCCGGCAAGCCTTGCCGCGGAACGCTGCGACTGCCCGTGCACAAGTTCGGGATACTAGGGTACCCCTACTCTAGTACACCGACAGGAGCCCCCGGGCCTGGGCCATACACGGTGCTGAGCGCTGTTGGGCCAGGCCCAAAACAGGGCACGGGCACGCGCGGCCTGGGTTATGCCGCATCTCTCTCCGTATCCACCGCGCCCTCCCCGAACGGCACGCGTCGAATGCGGCGTCGTGGGAGAGATCGTGGGTGGTTTCTTTATTCGGAAAGGCGGAACGTCCGCCCCCTCCCTCTTTATAAGCAGAGGAAACAGGGGTAGTGTGCCCATTCGCCCCTTTCCATTCCAATCTCGGAAACCTCCGCCGCTCCTCCGTCTTCCCAAAGCTTGAAAGAGAGCAGTGCCCTGCCCCCCATCGCCACCAGCACCACCAACGCCGTCGACCTCCTCCACCACTTCCGCCATGGCTCCGAAAGCTGACAAGGGGAAGGCTGTGAAGTCGACCAAGGCGCAGCGGCTTGCGGCGCTGCGAAAGGAGCGGGCAATCTCCCCCCCCAAGCTTGCCACGAAGGAGCTGAGGGAGTACTACTACCTCTTCTGGTCGACGGAGACGCGAGCGCATCCGAGCACGAAGGTACTTCCAGCCGCCGCTTATAAAATGGCTCCAAATGGATATCCCTTCTTCGCCGTGTTCTTCTACTGCGGGCTCTGTCCGCCTTTCTCGGAGTTTTTCTGCAACATCATGAACACCAACGGGTTCTGCCTCCTTGATTTCACCCCCAATGCTGTTCTGACCATGGCAGTTTTCGCACATCTTTGCGAAAACTTTGTTGGAGTCCATCCCAACGTAGCCCTTTTCCGCCACTTCTTTATGCCCCGAGTAGAGAGAGGAGAGCCTTTATCCGGCGGAATTGCCTGGATCTCGCGGGCGGGCAAGAAGGACGCTTATCTGGAGGGGGAGTTCCGCGGAAAGTGGGAGGAATGGAGAGCAGACTGGTGCTGGATTGTTGAGGAGAACCCGCAGCCGTTTACCGCCCGGTGCCAAGCCCCAGCGACATGCGGCAGCGATTGGAGCGATGTGGCCCGGGAAGATGATAGGATGAAGATTGCCATCACCAGGATCCAACGCCTCAGGCTTGTCAGACTCACTGTAGGTGCTATTGGCGCAGATTTTCTTCGCCGCCGCATCGCTCCCCTGCAGGAACGGAGGAGGCCCTCCTGGGAGTTCAAAAACGCGGCGGATATCATGAGGCTGCGTCCGGGCCTCAACTACAACTTCACTGTCCTGGAGCTTAACGCGATGCTCCAGGAGCTCTTCAAGTCTGACCCTGAGCATCCCGAAGTGTTTAGGTTGCTGTAGGGTGTCGTTCCACTGTGCAACAACTCCGCGCTCGACCGCATCCGTGCAATGATTTCGCTGTGCGACTCGCATGGAATTGTCCCAACCTGGCAAGAGCCTGCAGACGACGTCGTGGAGGAGTTCTTCGACAGCTTGGTAGAAGTGCCGATCTGCTCTGATGAAAAGAATGGCCTCACTCGCGACACCAGCGATGCGGAGTTGAAACGCATCGCCTGCAGGCTGGAAGAGGCGGCGGCAGCCGCAACTGCGGGCGAGTTTGGATTCATCGTGGAGGAGGCAGAGGTAGCAGAGGCGGCAACCCATGCCGAGCGAGAGGAGCTTGCCGGCAAGAAAGAGCTTGCCGGCAAGAAAGAGTTTGCCGGGCGTGACGCCGAGCCGAGCGAGCCTGCCGAGGATACGAGCGGCTCGTTGGAGATCAACTCCTCTTCCTCCTCAAACTCAGACAGTTCGCCGCAAGAAGAGCCTCCATCTCCACCAAGAAGGCGTCTCCGCAAGGCCGAGGACGTAGCGAGGCGGCAGGCAAGTCGACAGTCGCCGCGTTGCACGACACGCTCCACTGCGGCAAGCACTGTTGCCGCGGGAACGCCTCACGCTGCTGCGGCAACTAGAGCAGGGTCCACCCGGACCGCCGCTACTGCTCCTGCCGCGTCTCATGCCGCGGCGGCAGCCGGAGCGGGGTCGTCTCAGACCACCGCCGCTGTTCCCGCCAAGCGGGCAAGGGAACCTACTCCTCCGCCTTCTCGCGCCGGACGGGAGCCGGACTTCGACTTCTCCGCTTTCAGCTCCGACGAGGAAGAAGAAGAAGAGTAAGATTCTCTTGTTGTACTTGTAGTTCTTCAATTCTTGCCATTCTGCCTTGTATCTCACTTGCTTTACTCTGAACTTATTCCTTCTTAGGACTCTGGCACAGAGAGCAGCGAAGAGAGCCAAGGCCCCGGTGATGATCATCGAGGACGAACCCACCGCGTCAGCAGGGGGGACTTCCGACACAACCTTGCCGGACCCGGCAACTGTTCTCCAGAGCAGCCCCCAGCGTAAGTATATGGTTTGCTTCCCGCTGTTGGGCGCGCACGAAGATCCTTGCTTTGCTGACATCTGACTGTTGACTTGTGCAGGAGCAGAGCAGCCCCACCAGGAGCGCCCGGAGGTCGCCCCCGAAACACCAAGGGAGAGTCCTCCGGCAAGGGAGAGGTCTCCGGCAAGGGAGAGCTCTCCGGCAAGGGAGAAGTCTCCGGCAAGGGAGGGCTCTCCGGCAAGGGACAGCACCAGCGGCCCCCGGGTGGCGGAGACCATGTCTGCAGAACCCGGCACAGGTAATCTTTTCGCTTCAAAACTTCCCTTGGGTTCTTCTTCTTTTTTGGATATTTGCTTGACTCTTCTCCCTTTTTTGGCTGTCAGATCCATCTGCTGCGGAGCCGATGTAGACCGAGGTTGCCACCGACGACGCCGCTGTCACCAAGGAAGCAACCGGCACTGACGATCCCGCCGGCGAAGAGGCCGCCAGAGCTGCCGCCGCAGAAGCAGGCGGGGGATCTGGCGATCGTACTGACGGCCCTGAGGTCGTAGGAGTGCCAGGCGCTACATCGACCGCCGATCCCTCCGTCGCTACCGCAGCGTCAGGCTCCGAAGAGCCCCAGCCAGGCGTCTACTTGAAGGCCGGCGACGACATCTTCATCAACCTCCCCTAGGCGTCAAGCTCCAGGGCGCCGGTCGAAGGAGAGAGAGCTTTGATGGAGATGTGCTCGCCTCCGCCGGGCTGGCGCTGGTTGACGCGCCAAGCAGCAGCAGCGGCGAGCCTGAGGAGGAGCGGCTGCTGCGGAAGCTGGTGTCGCTCTACCGCGCCCTTCAAGCCAAGCTAGAATCCCGCGAAGCGCTTGTCGCGAAGGCGGGACAGGACATCGAGAAGCGCGCGGAGGAGCTCCGGGGTCACAACCAGGAAGCTCTCCGCTCCCTGGCAGAGGAGCGGGCGCGACTTGCCGAGCAGCGGGAGGCTTTCCTCCTCGAGAAGGTTGAAGTCGAAGAGAAACAGCGGCTTGCCACTGAGAAGCTGTCCGTGCTGGAAGGCGAGCTGGTGCAGCGGAAGGTCAATCTTGACAGCCACGAGGAGGAGCTTGCCGCGCGCGAGAGAACATTTGGCGGGGGCCCTCAAGCAAGCAGAGGATGCTGCCGTAGCTGCCGAGGCCGCCAAGAAGGAGCTGCAGACGAAGGTGGCGCAGCTGGAGGCCGATCTCAAGGCGAGCGGTGACGAGCTTGCCGCGCTCAAGCTTGAGCGGGAGAAGGACGCCCAAAGCCACTCGGAGCTGCAGGCTCGTCTCGCCGAGAAGGACAAGGTGCTTAGCGCCGCCAAGGACTCCAACGCAGATCTTGAGTTGAAGCTGACCACTTTGACCAAGACACTGGACGTTGCCAGGGAGCAGGAGACGGCCTTGAAGGAGGAGGTCAAGGCCGGCAAGGCGCTGCTGGCGAGTGCTGCTGCCGCCCAGAATGCTTTCCGGGAGAATGTGGAGCACTGGATGGAGGGTCTTGTGGATGTTGCCGCAGACATTGACAGGGAGCTGGCGCAGCTGGGGATGGAGGATCTAGGGTATCCCTCCAACGAGAACCTCCAACCCAGCGCCAAGCTCACCTCGTTCTTCAAAGACGTGGCGACGGCCCTCCAGCAACTCCGGGAGAAGATCCCAAAGCAGCTGGCCGACAAGTCGCGCAAGATCTGCGCGGGAGCTCTTCAAAATGTGTTGGTGAAGGAGGCCTTCCGCAAACCGGGCCTCAACCTCACCAATGTCCTCAGGACCTTGCCGCCGGATGCTGATCTGGAGGCGCTCAAGACCCTTGTCGCCCCCATTGTGGACAAGTTGAGCGGGATCAAGAGGGTTGAGGGCGATCGCGTAGACTAGGTCGCCCGTTTTCTTCTTTTCTTGTCGCTGCTGGTCATGTTATGAGAACAATCTGTTAGAGCCGCGACAAGTTTCCTTGTAATATAACTCTATTTCGGGTAATGATTGCAACGTTATTTCCTTTACTTGATTCCTTCCTTTGTATGTTTTTGCCCTACGCTTTTAGGGAACTTGCCGGCGTAGGCACCTTGGCCGCGAGCGCTGAGTGCGAGACGTCAGCAGCCTGCTGGCGGTGCTTCTACCGACAAGAAACCTTGTCGCAGCTAGTCGCAGCTCACTTAAGTTGTTGAGCGGACTCGAAACAAAGTAAGGGCGCAACTAGCTGCGTGTTGGTTCCTCCGCGCACAGGTTTTCCATACAAAGTACGGTCGTTCAAGGAAGATAACTTAAAAATTTTAAAAATCTGATTGCTCAAACTTTGGCAACTTATCTTTTCTGTTGTTTGCTTCCCGGCAAGGCGAAACTTTCTTGAACGACGCCTGGTCCATACCATTATCTTCTCCCTCCCCCCCCGGCAAACTTGTGCGCGAGGGAACCTTCCTTTCCTTGAGAAAAGAAAGAAAGAGGAGAAAATAAAGATAGGGAGCCTTATGGCTCGTTGTTGCTTACCGGGGGTAAGTGCTGCACAAAGTGTCAGATAACACATGCAAAAAATAAAAAGCATGAAATTGACAAGATGTGTGGAGCACATGAGCTTTATTCATGGGATCTGCGCTCGGCTTTGTACAAAGGATTACATGAAACAGCGGCAAGACTTGTACAAAAGATAACGGGTTCCGGCAACCGCGCCTTACGGGTAAAACTTACGAAGATGCTCAATGTTCCAGGAGTTGCTCACTGGAATGCTATCTTCGGTCTCAAGGCGGACAACGCCAGGCCTAGTGACTCATTTCACCCAGTAAGGGCCTTCCCAGTTCGGCATCAACTTGTTGGAATTCTTGGCGGACTAAACACGCCAAAGAACAAGGTCGCCTTCCTCGAGACTTCTGGCGTTAACTTTGCGGCTATGGTAGCGGCGCAAAGCTTGCTGGTACCGAGCAACTGGTATAGCAGCCTGAAGACGGTCTTCCTCAAGGAGCAGCGTGTCGTCTTGTCGCAGCTGCTCTTGCTCAAGCTCATCATAAGCGAGCACTCGAGGTGACCCGTATACGAGTTCCGTGGGGAGAACTGCCTCTGCTCCATATACTAGAGTGAAAGGTGTCTGGCCAGTGGCTCAATTTGGCGTCGTCCTGATCAACCAAAGAACCACCGGCAGCTCCTCGATCCAGTTTCTTCCGCACTTGTGCAGCCTGTCGAAAGTTCTGGTCTTGAGCCCACGCAGCACTTTAGCATTTGCCCTCTCAGCTTGACCGTTGCTTCTCGGGTGAGCAACAGAAGCGAAGAAGACCTTAGCGCCAAGATCTTGGACGTACTGCATGAAGGTGCGGCTCGTGAATTGCGTACCGTTGTCGGTGATTATCCTGTTAGGGATCCCGAAGCGGCAAACAATCGACCTGAAGAACTTGACTGCTGACTGTGCTGTCACCTTCCTCACTGCTTCCACTTCCGGCCACTTTGTAAACTTGTCGATTGCAACGTACAAGTACTCAAAGCCCCCGACTACTCGGGGAAAGGGGCCAAGGATATCGAGCCCCCAGACTGAAAATGGCCAGGATAAAGGGATCGTCTGGAGAGCTTGAGCTGGCTGGTGTATCTGCTTGGAATGGAACTGGCACGCTTCACACTTGGTTACTTGTGCAGTTGCATCCTGGAGGGCTGTCGGCCAAAAGAAACCTTGCCGGAATGCTTTGCGGGCAAGTGCTCTTGTGCCAATGTGGTGACCACATATGCCTCCATGTATCTCTGCCAACAGCTTTTGTCCATCTTCCCGGTGAATACACTTCAATTTCACACCGTTGAGTCTTCTTCTGTACAGTGTGTTGTCGACAAACTGGTACATACTTGACTGCCGGGCTACTCTTTCCGCTTCTTCTTGATCTTCGAGAAGTTCTCCTGTCTGAAGGAAACGGACGATCTGTTGTGCCCATGCTGGAGCTTGCGGCTCGACAACAAGGACTAAAGGCATATCTGCTGCTGCGGGAACATCCGCTTCTACGGCGAGAACCTGCGGCTCAGCCGGAGCTTGACGTTCCCCGGCAAGCTTGCTGGAGCAAAACTTGTCGGGAGCGTTTGCTTCAACAGAACAAACCCTAGGGCTTGCCGGAGCAGACCGCTCCTTAGCACTCTTGGTGTTGATCTTGGGGACCTTCTTGGCGGCGGCTTCGGGAAGCTCTGCCGGAAAATAGTCACCAGAAATCAACTTCCTCTTCTTGCTCTGTCTAGTTGACGGTGTTACGGATGGCCGAGTCAGCTTGAGCACAAAGATCCCTGGTTCCACAGGTAGCTTAAGTGCAGCGCACTTTGACAGGCCATCGGCAATGTCGTTCTGAGCTCTTGGGACATGCTCCATCTGTAGGCCGTCAAAGTGCTCTTCTAGCTTCCTCACTTCGTCAACGTAGGCTTCCATCAACGGACTCTGATAACTCTTGTTTACTTGGCGGACGACAAGCTGCGAGTCACCCCTGACAATGAGCTTCTTGATCCCAAGGTCTGCCGCGATCCTGAGACCGGCAAGCAAGCCTTCATACTCTGCAGTATTGTTTGTTGCTTGCTCCTTGGGAAAGTGCATATGGACTACGTACTTGAGGTGCTCTCCGGTGGGTGGGACAAGCAGCATGCCAGCGCCGGTGCCTTGCAGCGAGAAGGCACCGTCAAAGTACATGAGCCACTCTTTGCTTGCCTCCTTGACGGGGATGCTTGTTTCTGGAATTTCTTCATCTGGTGTTGGCGTCCACCCTGCTATGAATTCTGCCAATGCTCTGCTTTGGATAGTCGAAGTACTCTCAAACTTGAGGCCAAAGCTTGACAGTTCCAGTGCCCACTCAACAATCCTGCCTGTTGCTTCTGGATTCTGCAGTATCCTCTTCAGCGGAAAGCGAGGGACAACTGTGATCTCATGTGCTTGGAAGTAATGTCGCAGCTTTCTCGAGGCCATGAGAAGGCCAAAAAGCAATTTCTGCACACCAGAGTACCATGACCTAGCCCCTGCAGAAGGGAACTGACAAAGTAAACTGGGCGCTGCACCATTCTCTCCTGTATCTCTTCGCGCACCTACGCAGATCCATCTTTTTCGGGACCAGAGCTTGTCGGGGAAGCCCCCTGCTTGTCGCTGGATGCGCTTGCCGTGGTTGCTGGCACGTCATCTGCCTCCCTCTCCGCTACTAACGCAGCACTAACCACTTGATTGGTTGCCGCTATATACAGCAGCAACTTCTCTTGTGGCTTAGGTGCGACAAGTGTTGGAGTGGAGGACAGGTATCTCTTCAAGTCTTGCAACGCAGCCTCCGCTTTCGGAGTCCACTACATTAGACCTGCCTTTTTCAAAATTTTCAAAAACGGCAGGGCGCGCTCAGCAGACCGAGAGATAAACCTACTGAGAGCAGCCACGCAACCGGCAAGTCTTCGTACATCCTTGACGCGCTTTGGTGCTTCGATCTGCTCAATGGCCTTGATGTTGTCGGGATTGGCTTCAATTCCCCGCTGAGACACGAAGAACCCGAGAAGCTTGCCGGAGGGGACACCGAACACACACTTCTCGGGGTTGAGCTTGAGGTTGATCTTGCGCAGATTTGCAAAGGTCTCGTCTAAATCTTGAATCAGAGTTGCCCTGTCCTTGCTCTTGACCACTATGTCATCCATGTAGGCTTCCACATTTCTGTGCATTTGTGGCTCAAGACCGACATGGACTACCCTTGCAAATGTTGAACCAGCATTCTTTAAACCGAAAGGCATCCGTATGAAACAGTACGTGCCACATGGAGTGATGAATGCGGTCTTCTCGTCATCCTCTTCTGCCATGAAGATTTGATGGTATCCTGCGTATGCGTCAAGAAATGAAAGCAAATCACATCCAGCCGTGGAGTCAACAATCTCGTCAATGCACGTCAAGGGAAATGGGTCTTTGGGACAAGCTTTATTAACATCGGTAAAGTTGATACAAAGCCTCCATTTCCCGTTTGCCTTGCGCACGACTACATGATTGGCCAACCACGTAGGATGGAGCACTCCTCTGACAAGGCCTGCTGCTTCCAATTTCTTGATCTCTTCTGCGATGAATTCTTGGCGCTCCACTGCTTGCTTCCTGACCTTCTGCTTGACGGGCCACGCATGAGGACAAATGGCAAGATGGTGCTCAATTACTTTCCTGGGAACACCAGGGATGTCAGACGGTTGCCACGCAAACACGTCGACGTTCGCCCGCAGGAAAGCAATGAGCGCGCTTTCCTATTTAGGGTCAAGAGTGGCACTGATGGTGAAGGTACCACCAGTGTCGTCCTCCTTGGCAGACACTTTCTTGGTCTCTGGCGGAGCCGCCATTGCCTTCTTACACTTGCCGGTGGAGCTCGATGGTGCGTCCCCGACGGTAGCGCAGCACTTCAAAGAGGTGCGCTTGCCGGAGTGGGCATCAATACTCTTACCGGACTTGGTCTTCTTCTTCCCCCCGGGAGCTTCAGCGGCAAGTGACTTGCGATCTGTTGCGGCTGCCGCTTCCCGGTAGATCTTGTCGGTGCAGATAAGAGCATCCTTCTTGTCGCCAGGGACAGAGATGACGCTTATCAGGCCTGGCATCTTGAGCATGTTGTATGCGTAGTGAGAGGCTGCCATGAACTTGGCGAGTGCTGGACGGCCGAGTATCCCATTGTAAGGCAATGGAAAATCGGCAACGTCAAAAGTGACCCTCTCAGTCCTGAAGTTCAACTCGCCGCCAAATGTTACCGGCAACATGAACTTCCCCTTCGGCTTGCTCCTTCACGGGTTGATTCCTTGGAATGTGCCGGTCTCTTCGAGCTCGCTGTCAGGGATCTGGAGTTTCTGGAGTACAGCGGAGGAGATCAGGTTCAAGTCGGCCCCGCCGTCAACTAGCATCTTAGTGACCTTGAGGTTGCGGATAGTTGGTGAAACCAACATCGGCAAGCACCCGACCGTAGTTGTGCGATCAGGGTGGTCCTCAATATCAAAGATGATAGGCGTGCTGGACCATTTCAGAAGCTTGCGTGACTCGACAGGTGGTTCCGCTGCATTGACTTCCCGCACCCACTGCTTGAGTTGGCGGTGTGAAGTATGCAGAGAAGCACCGCCGTCAACACACAAGACCTCTGTGGCTTTCTGGAACTCCTGCTCACTGGTCTCGATATCATCCATGTCTTCGTCATCGTCGTCATCTTCATCCTTGTCGCGGCCACGGGGAGGTTTGTCTCCTTGCCGCTGCTTGGCCTTGCCGCGGCATCCTCCCCGGCCGGCGCGCTTCTTGCCGGATTCTCCAGCGCCTCCTTGGGCGCTCTCCTTGTCGCGTCGCTCGTATTCAGCCTTTTGCTGCTAGACAAGCTGTTTGACTTTCTTGCAACTCTAGAGGTCATGGCCCTTGGTGCGGTGGACCATGCAGTACTGCTTGTCGGTGCCGTCCTGCTTGTCGGCGACCGCCATAGCCTAGCAGTTGGTGCATGCGGCAATCTCCTTGCCGGAGCTACCAACTTTGGCTTTCTTGGCGCCACCTTCGTTACCGGACTGCTCAACGACTAGCACATCTTTGCCTTTCTTCTTCCTGTTGTTCCGCCGCCGGTTTTTCTTTGCCGGGGCAGCATCCTCGCTGTCAGATCCTCCTGCTCCTGTGTTCTCTCCGGGGAGTTTCCTCCCTTCGTCAGCACGTGCACACTTGTCGGCCAGGGCATACAGCTCACTGACGTCTCTGATCTTGCACATCGCCATCTCCTCCCGCATCCTGCGGTTACGCACGTTCTGATGGAACGCGCTGATGACCGCGGCAGGGTGGACATCTGGGATGTTGTGCTGTACGCGGCTAAATCTCTGAATGTACTTGCGCAGGGGCTCTCCTTCCTTCTGGGCGAGCAGGTGAAGGTCACTCTCTTGGCCATGAGGTTTGTGGCCGCCTGTAAAGGCGCCGACAAACTGATGGCATAGGTCTGCCCAGGAAGATACGGAGTTCTCCGGCAAATGCATGAGCCAGGACCTGACGTTGGGCTTGAGCACCAGCGGGAAGTAGTTGGCAAGGATCTTGTCGTCCCGCCCCCCGGCAGCCTGCACCGCGATGGTGTAGATGCTGAGGAACTACGACGGATGCGACTTGCCGTCATACTTCTCTGGTATGTCTGGCTTGAAATTCTTCTTGCTGGGCCACTGGACTTGCCGCAGCTCAGGAGTAAACGCAGGGCAACCTACCGCGTACGACAAGTCGCCTGGTTCCCCTGGCGCATGCATGTTGACAGAAGGCCCAGCGCGCTGGTCTGATTGATGCCGCGCTTCTCTTCGGTGCTCGATGCGAGTACGAGCGTCTTCTTGCTGCCGTTCGTGAAGAACTTGGCGCTGATCGCGACGAGCTCGAGGATCTGATGACGCGGTCGAGTCGCTGTCGTGGTGGATCCGGCGAGTCGGTGATCTTGGCCTTCGGGGCGGAGAGTGCACGGTGCTTGCACCCCCGCCGTTCTTGTGGCCACCGGCTCGTGCCTGGCTGACTTGCCGCGGCAGGGAAGTACTCGGTTGTCGTGGATTCTCGCCGTTGGCGAAGCCGATGAGACTCTAAATGGTGGCCCTCCAGTCGTCGATCTTGTCTGCCGCTGGAGGGTAGTCTAGGAGCAGTTGAGCTCGCGCCAAAGCTTCTGCTGAAGTGGCGGGCGGCGGCGGCGAACGGTGCGAGGATCGAGATATGCTCGGACTTCTAACCATGTTAGAAGGAGCAGTATCTCGTCCAGGCGCCGTGCCCCGCTCGCGCCAGCACGTTGGCGTGCATGCTGGTCTTGAGCACTCCGAGATCCACCAGCTCGATCTTGGTCCAGCAAGCGTATGTTACCGTGAGTATCATGACGCTGCCAGTCCCGCGCCTCCTGGGATGGGCGCGGTGCATGTACGGACGCCGAGGACTTGGAGTGCACCTGGTCGTTGTGGGAGCCGACTGCGCGGCCGATGGGCAGCGCAGCCTTGTCCTTAGACCTGGCAGCACCGTGAGCTCTCTCGTCGGCGCCCGTTCTTCCGCCGGCGTCTACCCCACCAGCCGTTTGCTCCAGCGATGGTGGGTTCGGCGCGGACGGAGCATCCGCCTCCGAAACCTTCTTCTTCGGCGGCATGTCGATGAAGGCGATGAAGATTTAGCTCGTGCGAACACCGGATCAGGTTCACACAACCTCGACGCGCCCCCTACCCGGCGCGCCAAAGATGTCGGGGGTGCTAATCCACGAACACCTATGGGACCGGCGGACCGAGCCCCTTTCGGTTCGGCACGGGGGCGGAGATCGCACGAAGAGCAGATCGAGGCGAAGCGCACGAGCACACGATCAGTTTACCCAGGTTCGGGCCGCACGGATGCGTAAAACCCTACTCCTGCTTTGTGGTTTGTATTGATTTCTTGCTCGGGAGCGCTGTGTGCTACAGTACACTCCAGCAGCTAACGAGACCGAGCGTGAGTGTTCTGTTTGGCCGACCCCTTCTACGTTGTGCATGGACCTCCTTTTATATGCTAAAGGGGTCACCAACAGGTGGCAACATAGACAAGGGCAAAAATGGAAAGATGTTGCGGTATCACACCTAACCCTGACGGCAGGGGACAAGGGCATTAAATGCCCGTCTGCGTCGCCCAAATAGTGCAAAAGGGACCGCCAGGGACGCCACCGCTCGCCATGATGGCAAACTTGTCAGCGGCGCTTGCCACTGTGTACCGCTGGCTGCACAGCCTCCCGCCACGTATGCCTGGAAGGGTCCCAGAGCGACACGTTGGTGGATGTGCTGCAGCGCAGGTACAGAGTGGAGGCTTGCCGCAGCAAGCGCCTTGCCGCGGTCGTTGCCTTGTCGCGTCCGGGAGCTTGTCGCTCACCGGGCCTTGCCGGGACGCGTGGCGTGTCGCGGCAAGTTCCTTGAGATGCTTTGGTTGGCCTTCCCGGCAAGCTTCTCTTGCCGGGGTCTTGTCCTTCCCGGCAAGCTCCTCTTGCCGGGGTCTTGTCTCCTTGGCTTGGATACTTTGTTCTTGAATGGCCCCAAAGGAACCACGGAGGACCTTGGCGGCCACCCGGCAAGCCTTCCCGCGGGACGCTGCGACTGCCCGTGCACAAGTTCGGGATACTAGGGTACCCCTACTCTAGTACACCGACAGGAAGCCAGGATCATAGGGACACATGTCCGCGACGGCATTGTTGTTCCCTTATTCACCGGTGCTCGTTGAGGATACGGTGGTTGCAGCATAGGTCCTCCTGCGTTGGTAGCTCTTCCCTCATTAGGGCATCGAAGTGCGGCCGCACCTGCTCTATGGTGAACACGGCATGAACCGGCTTGGACAGTGGCGCCGGCTCCTGGTCGGAAGCTACGTCCATCGTCTGATTGTCGTCGCTCTACTCAGTGAGGTAGCTGTCGAGCCAGCATGTCCGGCTGCTGGACCGACCCGCTGCCAAGCACGAGTCTGACTGTCCCTGGCCCACCCAGACCGCCTCCCTCGCCCATGCGGGCTTTCCGCACGAAACGGTCAGAACCGCCCGCCACGCTTCCCGGTGCATGTGATTGCTCCGCCTTCAAACGCCACAAGTGCCCTCCGTCCGTCCTTATGCCACCCACATTGATAATACGCGGTTGTCGAGGCGGCTACTCCGGCGCCACACGTCCGTCCCTCCGTCGCCGACCATTGCTATATAAACTGCTACGCCAGCCATAGCCGCAGCCATCCACATTCGTTCCTATTCTCCTGTCCACACCACTACTGCCCACCATGGCTTCCTCGCGCTCCAGCGCTCTTCGGGACGGGGGGACGACAGACCACAAGGAGATGGCAGCCATTGCTGCAGACTGGCTGGCCGACAGGCAGTCGGAGGACGACGATGTCCCAATTTAGAACATGGTAGTCGATGATCCGGTGCCAACCCCCTCCTCCGCCATCCTCGCTGGTGCATTGAACCATGACCATCAGCGAGGCCCGTGCCCAATATATGGACACGGTGAGGCAGAAGCGTGAGGAGCAATTCCGGGAGGCGCAGGCCGACGCCGCCTCCAACCACCATCTCCTCCAGGAGCACCTGCAGGCGGAGGAGCAGATCACCGTGGAGCGGGCGGAGCAGGAGGCGCTGCTCGACTCGTACCGCTCCGCCCGCAAGGGCCGCCTCGAGCGCTGGCGGTACCGCAAGCGGGTGGCGGAGGCTGCGGCCGCCTACAAAGAGGGCGATGAAGCGGGCGAGGCGCTATTTGGCGAGACCGAGGACGAGGCAGAGGTCAATGCCGGCGCCGACGAGTCCTCACGCCGTTGGCGTCGATGAGGCCTTGCTCTGCCAAGGCCCTGCGGCGCCAACAACGAGGCAGAGGACACTGCCGGCTCCGCCAAGGCCCCACCCTGCCGGCAACGAGGGGGAGGATTTCCCCCACTCGGCCGAGGCGCCGCCCACCGGCAACGAGACAGAGGACATCGCCGGCTCCGCCGAGGCCTCGCCCCGCTGCCAATGAGGCCGTGCCACACAGAAAATGAGGAAGAGTAGAACACGGTAGGTCGCCGCCGCTCGGGTCCAAGTAAGGCCACCGCTGCTATCCTCTGGTTGCTGGCACTGAGATGTACATCATGTAGCAATTCTATGATTACAGGATGATTGAAGAGCACTCCATGGTTGAGAAAGCTCATTAGATACAGTCATTTGCTAGAGAACTTGAGCACTTCAGTTGTATGATACCGGACAAGTTTGTTGTCGGAGGTATCATCACTAAGCTTCCTCCTTCGTGGATCTCATTGGCACTCTTGATGTGGAAGAAAAGGCGAGAGAAAAGGACACACGTGCTCGAGGAATTGAGGGAGGATCTAGTGCCAATCTGGTACAGAAGAAGAACTTCCAGCCCCACAAGTTCAAGAAGAACGGCAAGTTTGATGGTAAAGCAAAGTTTGATGAGAAGAACAAGGTTGTTCAACACACGAACTTCAAGAAGAAGAATGACAAGAAGAAAGGTGTTTGTCATGTGGGGATCCTGATCATTGGGCTCCGAGTTGCCCTAATCGCTATGACAAGCTAGCCGGGTTGACCACTGACGGCCGGTTAGCTTCTTGGCAGCAACGTGGAGTCGGAGAGCTATGTTGGAGAAGGACACAGCTTCTACTTAACTGCTGGTGCAGTTGACTGACTGACACGTGGGCCCAACAGGCATCTGGGCCACATGTGAGTTACGTAAACTGCACCTGCAGTTAAGTCCCTGAAGGTTCTGTTCGGCTCAGCCGGACACGGGTGGGTAGCTTCGGTTAATTAATTATACCTCCAGCGCACCCCTTTTTAGCTGAAGAATGTATGAAATGTAATGAAATCCGGCATGTTTATATGAAATCCGACCGTGTATGAATGAATTTATTTCGATTAGTTCGAATTCTTGTATCACTGGCATTGGATGAACATGCAAAACAATATGTACTAGCATTATTCCCAGGGTGATCACCTCCTTTGAAGCAGTTTCACATGTACTCCCTCCGGTCCTTTCTAGCCTGCATACAAGTTCTGTCTGCAGTCAAAGTATCTCTACTTCGACCAATCTTATAGAAAAAAGTATGCACTTTCACTATGTGTGAAGTAAAAAGGAACAGAAGGAGTACAAAGAGTTTGAGCATCTTTTTAGCATTCATGTACATTGCAATCAAACACACAGGCCTGGCAATTCATAGAGAACATTCAAAACAATTGATGATTATGCATCTCAACGATTCACATGTCAGAGCCAATATTTACTTCACAACTAATGAATAAAGAAAAAATGGATCGACGCTGCTGACAGCAAAGGGCATTCCATTCGAAAATATCAAACGCATGTCTTCTTGCTAAAATCAATGAACAAAATTTGACAAGGTTTTCCCATTCAAAAATATCAAATGCCTACGATTCTGGAATGTGAAGGGTTTGCCATCAGTTCGGACATTGACATGGCACCTCGTGCTAAATAAACCAGCTGTTCTTTTTGTGGAGTTCCACCAAAATCAACCAAATTTGCGCGTAGCTTGTATGATTTCTCCCTTATATGTTGCAACACCTTGAACTTATCGGCACCTCCTTTCTTGTGGTGGAAATGAATGATTCGATGTATTCATGAAAATTTTCTGCAATTCCCATTGAAATCAAGCTGAGCACCCCTGTTTGCACAAATAAAAAAGTGATTGGTATAAAGCAAACTGTACTATGAATTGACAGTTTAAACTGGCACCTACATGGTCCATGTAGAGCACACTTTTAGAAAAATGGAACTCATCGGAAGGAATCCTAGAACAACATTGTACTCGTGCATCACAGCAAGAAATGGAGATTTTTCAGTCCTTCTGAGCTAAAGTTAGTTTGGTCTTGTGGGGGGTAATGTAACCATCCTTCAACTGCTCCTTCCGATGAGAAGATAGACAGGGCTTTTTCATCCTGGCATAATCAGAACTAGTCACTTCACGTACCCCATATTCTTCTTCAGAGGAGGATGACCTGTTGTGCAAAGACAAGAGGATAAATAAATGCTAGCATCCCTGTTTGCTCGAAAAAAGGAAAGGAAATATTTAAAAGAGCATAGATGAAGCACTTCTCAAGGATAATACCACTTTTTGATGACAGTATATAAACTGTAGCACAACACCAATAGAGATGACAAAGCTCAATCATATGGATGAAATCAGTGGGCGAGTACCAACCTTTGTCAGGAGGCTTATTGTGTAGAGCATACAGATGAAGCATTTCTCCAGAACCATCTGTTGCTATGTACTGTGGTGGCCATGCTTACTATATACTCCTCGATTAGATTAATGTTTCCAGCATCTTCTTATGCAGTTCCACTAAACTATATGGTATCTTCAAAGAAGATCCCTGTTTGCACAAGTAGAGATAATTACGTATTACATTAAGAGTGGCATCAAATCAGTGGCAAAACAATTGCTCGTTCCAGCCATAGCAATAAATTAAGATGCAAAACTATATCATTACTTGTGTCATCACAGTTCCAGTGCTTCATTACAGCACCAGGAGTTGATTTTTGTTTTTCTTCCGCTTGTTCTTCCCCTTCATCACTTGGTTCAATAACAGACAATCTTCGCCTTCAATGTAAGATTTGGCATGTCAATTATGTTGCACAAGTATAGCACTAAATAATGACATTATTTTTCGGATGAAAGTGGCAAAATACAGGCCAACAATTTTGAAATGTCCTCATCTTACCTCAATGGGATATTGCAGTGCACATACAGATTGGTAGTCTTGTCTCCATTTAGGCAGTTCACTAAAATCAAGCAACATTACCGTACAAGTAACACAACATATGAAAGCACACTGGAGAATCATGTGAAAGAAGGCTAGTACTGACCTCTAATGACGCGGAATTAAAACAACTCACAAGAAGAAGATCTGAACGAAATTTGCCAACACGGATAGGAAGTAAGACCTCCTCTTGTGCAGTTCCACTAAGATCTAGCAATCAAGCAACATTATCGGTGTGACACTTTGGTTGAACTGCACAAAACACTCTTAAAACAAAAGTGTTTTGTGCAGTGCAACAAAAGGTCACAATGGCAACGAGGTGAAGTAGATAACCCCGTTTACACAAAGGTGCAAAGGAAATAACTAGTGGTCAATTACGGTGGATGACACAGAAGCCAACAAAAAGAAGCATCTACATTATCTAAATGGGAAAGAAAGAAGGATAGTAGCATTTCTCAAACGGTGGCATTGATTAATATTAACAGAGAGATTATATTAACAATAAAATTCGTTAAACATGTAATTTGCTTTTAACTGTGGCATTGCATCAATTTTCAAGCGGCATTATTAGAGGGTGCTTGTTTACAGGGACATTTTGGTGGAGGTACTAAAAAACTCTATCTCAGTCCCATCTAAACCAAACATGAGGGACTTTTAGGGACTAAAAGTGGGCATTTGGGACTAAAGAAAGAAGACCCCGAGGGAGAGTCTTTTTGGGACTTTTTCCAACAGTTGCCCTTGCCACGCATCACACCTTATCTCTATTGGTTCATTACTAGGGGTAACATGGTCTTTTAGCATCTCATTTAATAACCTCTAGTCCATGTTTAGTCCCTGGAACCAAGCAAATAGGGACTAGGGAGTTTTTAATCAAACAGGGCCTTCGATCAACAACAGCTAAAGAGTTGCACGGGACAGTGGACGCACCAGCACCATGTGCATCTACTGATGTACTGGGGTGACGCATAGTCTGTTGGAACAAAGAACAAACAACCAAGGAGTTTATTTGTGTTGGTCCGAGTTTTGTTATCTTTAGACACCTTTCCCTATGTGAGCGCAGCAAATCTAGTCCTGCTCAAACTCTACAACCTTGTCCCCCAAACAAAAGATCAGTTCGTTACATATGTGCGTACTGCGTTTGTCATTGTTTTCCCTTTTCGACCAACATAGGTGCTGGATAGCCAGTTCGTACTAGCACTTTCCCCACTTCCTTTCCTCTGTGACCCACATCCTAGATTTATGCTATACAACTTTCCCCACTACTTTCCCCCACTCATGTCCTCTTTGAACCACGTCTTAGATTCATGCGATACAACTTTCCCCACTACATTCCCCCTTCCTTTCCTTTTCGAACCACGTCCTAGATTCATGCTATACAACTTTTCCCATTACTTTCCCCCATTCCTTTCCTCTTTGAACCACGTCCTAGATTCATGGTATACAACTTTCCCCACTACTTTCCTGTTTGATCCAACACCTAAATTTGAGTGCACAAGCGGAAAAAGCCCACTGCGACCTCTTGAGCACTGCGTTGGTTTTCCCCAAAGAGGAAGGGATGATGCAGCAAAGTAGCGTAACTATTTCCCTCAGTTTTTGAGAACAAAGGTATCAATCCAGTAGGAGGCTATGCGTGAGTCCGTTGTACCTGCACAAAACAAATAAATCCTCGCAACCAACATAAATAGGGGTTGTCAATCCCTATAAGGCCACATACGAGAGTGAGATCTGATAGATATGATAAGATAATATTTTTGGTATTTTTGTGATAAAGATGCAAAGTAAAATAAAGGCAAAGGAAATAACTAATTAGGAGGAGATTAATATGATAAAGATAGACCCGGGGGCCATAGGTTTCACTAGTGGCTTCTCTCGAGAGCATAAGTATTCTACGATGGGTGAACAAATTAGTGTTGAGCAATTGACAGAATTGAGCATAGTTATGAGAATATCTATGTATGATCATGTATATAGGCATCACGTCTGAGACAAGTAGACCGACTCCTGCCTGCATCTACTACTATTACTCCACTCATCGACCGCTATCTAGCGTGCATCTAGAGTATTAAGTTAAAAACAGAGTAACGCCTTAAGCAAGATGACATGATGTAGAGGGATAGATTCATGCAATATGAAGAAAACCCCATATTGTTATCCTCGATGGCAACAATACAATACGTGCCTTGCTACCCCTACTATCACTGGGAAAGGACACCGCAAGATTGAACCCAAAGCTAAGCACTTCTCCCGTTGCAAGAAAGATCAATCTAGTAGGCCAAACCAAACTGATAATTCAAAGAGACTTGCAAAGATAACCAATCATACATAAAAGAATTCGGAGAAGATTCAAATATTATTCATAGATAGACTTGATCATAAACCCACAATTCATCGGTCTCAACAAATACACCGCAAAAAGAAGATTACATCGAATAGATCTCCATAAGAGAGGGGGAGAACATTGTATTGAGATCCAAAAAGAGAGAAGAATACATCTAGCTACTAACTATGGACCCGCAGGTCTGAGGTAAACTACTCACACTTCATCGGAGGGGCTATGGTGTTGATATAGAAGCCCTCCGTGATTGATGCCCCCTCCGGCGGAGCTCCGGAACAGGCCCCAAGATGGGATCTCGTGGATACAGAAAGTTACGGCAGTGGAAGTAGGGTTTTTGCTCCGTATCTGATCGTTTGGGGGTACGTAGGTATATATAGGAGGAAGGAGTACGTCGGTCGAGCAACAGGGGGCCCACGAGGGTGGAGGGTGCGCCTGGGGGGGGGGGGGGGGGGGGTAGGCGCGCCCCCCTACCTCGTGGCCTCCTCTTTTCTTTCTTGACATAGTGTCCAAGTCTCCCGGGTCTTGTTCATTGAGAAAATCATGTTCCCGAAGGTTTCATTCCATTTGGACTCCGTTTCATATTCCTTTTCTTCGAAACCCTAAAACAGGCAAAAAAACAGCAATTCTGGGCTGGGCCTCTGGTTAGTAGGTTAGTCCCAAAATTAATGTAAAAGTGGATAATAAAGCCCAATAATGTCTAAAATAGTAGATAATATAGCATGGAGAAATCAAAAATTATAGATACATTGGAGACGTATCACCCACATGCAGCTAGAGCAATGCATGTGGAATAAGTAAATTATACCTTGATGTTCTTGGGGTGTGGTTCGGTGGGCGACCGGAGGCCGTTCGACCCACACTATGTACGGCGACGAAGAAGAAGGGGTCGAAGGCCCTCCTGCGCCGCTGCTGGGTGAAAGTGAACAGCTGCGCCGGTAGTGGATTCCCTCCCTCACCGACGGCGACAGCGTTAAGCCTCCTTCCCTTCCCCGCGGACGGATCCTGCCAGCTCTTTGACCAGCAGTGAGGGGAGAGAGAGAGGCCAACAAAGTCTTGTTTAGATCTGGAGAGGGTGAGAGAGTGTGAAGAGAGCAACTACAAGCAGACCAGCAGTGAGTGGAGAGAGACAGGCCAACGAAGTCTTGTTTAGATCTAGAGAGGGTGAGAGACTTTGAAGAGAGCAAGTACAAGCGCTGAGGCTCCAGCATGTATATATATACTGGAGAGAGTGTGAAGAGTGCAAACCTTAGAAAACAAGCGTCGGGGCTGCAGCTTATACGTGATGAGGTGATTATACGGTCACTACGAGATCGTATAGCTCTCTATCCATCCATTTTGACCAGTCAAAGAATCTTCCTGGCATGAATTATGCTCGAGTGTAGTTATCGAACCCGAGACCTCAAGTTGATGAGCGAACAGGCTAACCAGCTACGCAACCCTCCCGTTATGTTCAACGAGAGGAAAATAACCTTTTATACATTCCTGCATTCGTGTGACAAGCATGTCGTGTGTTTTTTTGTGTGTGGGAGTCATTGGGATTTAAATCATAATCGTGTCATGTGGCTTTGGTGGTAAGACTATCCACAGCGGTGCAGAAATAATGCAGCCTTAGTCACCTTACCTCTCTCCACGTAGTACGTTGGGTCCCACCAGTCAGAGGGTGAAACAAACAAATTAATAAGAAAAAATAAAAGCACCAGCGGTGTATCTTACCTCACACATCTCGCTACTGCTCGGGAACACTGTCCAATTGATCCCTTTGTTCGCTCACGTACTATTTTAAGTGAATCCTTATTATAACATACACACAATTTTGGGCACTTGTATTTGACCTAAGTCAGTGTGCCACCATATCTCGTATGACTCCCTCCATCTAGGTGTAATAAGTCACGTTAGAAGGTGCAGCGGGACCAAGGTGCAAGCAGATTGGAGGAGAAGGAGAAACTTGACCGGTCATTCCTCCAATCAAAGCCCTGATTTCTGTTTGTAAACACAACAATTAAGCCAAACAACTAAGAGATGCCATTTTAGCTACCATGCAGGGCCACGTATTAACTCGCATGCAAGCAGACTTTGATTTCTTGACTGATCAACGCGTAGTTGCGCTCCATGCATTGGGTTTCCGGGGGAGATAACAAGGCAGAGTAAGGAGCGTTTGGTTACATTACTTAAGCTGGTCATGGTGGTGAGTAACTTGGACTAGTACAACATGCATATGTTACTAGTCTATGTTACTACTATGTGAAGTTTGTCGTCGGAAGCGAGCCGATCTAGCTCTCTTGAGCTAGCAAGGTTTTTCTAGCCCACCCAAGCTAGCTGGCCCACAAAAGCTAACATATTTTAACAGTTCCAAACACCTAACCTTGCCTGACTATGCTATAAGCTGCTCTTGCTAAGGATCCAAACGCTCCCTAAGTAACAACGCTCGCTAGCAACGAGGCCAGGAGGGGATTGAGATGCGAAGTTAATGGACGACGCCTAATTTTTTAGGGAATATCTGATTTCTGTAGGATGACTTAACACCTAGACGGAGGGAGTACTACTCCTCAGTCCAGGTTTGATGGAATATTCGTCATGTCTTCTCTTCTTATACGTACTCCATTTGTATCTCACTTCTTGTGGCTTCGCACTCGCATGATTTTCCTATTCTATGAACCTGTGTGTGCATGTGCGTGTGCGTGTGTGTGTTTAACAGCATGTGTGTGTTAGAGAGAGCGACAGATCGACCTACTCCTACAGAGAGATGGTGTGTAGTGTATGATTTTAGCCGCGAGAGTCGGTGCATCCTCTCATTTCCGGGCGTTCGGTAGGGACAGGCGGACTGCTGCCACGCCCGCACCTGACCAGCCTGGCCCACCCAAAGCCCCTCCATCGCCTGCGCGCGCTTCCCGCCCAAAACGGTCAGCGCCCTTCCAAAGAATCGGTGCCGCATTCATGCCCGGGCAGCGTGGACGCGACCAATCACTGGCGGCTGCGTTGAAGTGAGAAGCGGATTCAAGAGTGATGGTTGCTTCGTCTGTCCAACTTACTGCTGGGTCTATGTGATGTGATGGCTCATTGGTAATTATTACTGAGGTGGTAGGACTGCTGGATGTCCCACGCTTTCGGCGAAAGGAGGTATGCTACCTCTTGAGCACTGCATTGGTTTTCCCCGAAGAGGAAGGGATGATGCAGCAAAGTAGCGTAAGTATTTCCCTCAATTTTTTAGAACCAAGGTATCAATCCAGTAGGAGGCTACGCGCGAGTCCCTCATCCAGCACAAAACAAATAAATCCTCGCAACCAACGCGAATATGGGTTGTCAATCCCTACACGACCACTTACGAGAGTGAGATCTGATTGATATGATAAGATAATTTTTTGGTATTTTTGTGATAAGATGCAAAGTAAAACAAAGGCAAAGTAAAAAAGCAAAGGAAATAACTAAGTATTAGGAGATTAATATGATGAAGATAGACCCGGGGACCATACGTTTGACTAGTGGCTTTTTCTCTCGAGAGCATAAGTATTCTATGGTGGGTGAACAAATTATTGTTGAGCAATTGACAGAATTGAGGATAGTTATGAGAATATCTAGGTATGATCATGTATATAGGCACCACGTTCGAGGCAAGTAGACCGACTCCTGCCTGCACCTACTACTATTACTCCACTCATCGACCGCTATCCAGCATGCATCTAGAGTATTAAGTTAAAAACAGAGTAACGCCTTAAGCAAGATGACATGATGTAGAGGGATAGACTCATGCAATATGAAGAAAACCCCATCTTGTTATCCTCGATGTCAACAATACAATACGTGCCTTGCTGCCCCTACTGTCACTAGGAAAGGACACCGCGAAATTGAACCCAAAGCTAACCACTTCTCCCATTGCAAGAAAGATCAATCTAGTAGGCCAAACGAAACTTATAATTCAAAGAGACTTGCAAAGATAACCAATCATACATAAAAGAATTCAGAGAAGATTCAAATATTGTTCATAGATAGACTTGATCATAAACCCACAATTCATCGATCTCAACAAACACACACAAAAAGAAGATTACATCGAATAGTTCTCCACAAGAGAGGGGGAGAACATTGTATTGAGATCCAAAAAGAGAGAAGAAGCCATCTAGCTAATAACTATGGACCCGTAGGTCTGAGGTAAACTACTCACACTTTCATCAGAGAGGCTATGGTGTTGATGTAGAAGCCCTCCGTGATCGATGCCCCCTCCGGCGGAGCTCCGGAACAGGCCCCAAGATGGGATCTCGTGGATACAGAAAGTTGTGGCGGTGGAATTTGGTTTTTGGCTCCATATTTGATCGTTTCGGGGTACGTAGGTATATATAGGAGGAAGGAGTACGTCGGTGGAGCAACAGGGGGCCCACGCGGGTCGAGGGCGCGCCTGGGGGGTAGGCGCGCCCCCTACCTCGTGGCCTCCTCTTTTGTGTCTTGACATAGGGTCCAGGTCTTGAGGTCTTGTTCGTTGAGAAAATCACGTTCCCGAAGGTTTCATTCCGTTTGGACTCCGTTTGATATTCCTTTTCTTCGAAACCCTAAAACAGGCAAAAAACAGCAATTCTGGGCTAGGCCTCCGGTTAATAGGTTAGTCCCAAAAATAATATAAAAGTGGATAATAAAGCCAATAATTTCCAAAACAGTAGATAATATAGCATGGAGCAATCAAAAATTATAGATACGTTGGAGACGTATCAAGCATCCCCAAGCTTAATTCCTGCTCGTCTTCGAGCAGGTAAATGATAGAACGGAATTTTTGATGCGGAGTGCTACTTGGCATAATTTTGATGTAATTCTTCTTAATTGTGGTATGAATATTCAGATCCAAAAGATTCAAGACAAAAGTTTAATATTGACATAAAAATAATAATACTTCAAGCATACTAACAAAGCAATTATGTCTTCTTAAAATAACATGGCCAAAGAAAGTTATCCCTACAAAATCATATAGTCTGGCTATGCTCCATCTTCACCACACAAAATATTTAAATCATGCACAACCCCGATGATAAGCCAAGCAATAGTTTCATACTTTTGGTGTTCTCTAACTTTTTCAATCATCACACAATACATGAGCGTGAGCCATGGACATAGCACTAATAGGTGGAATAGAATGGTGGTTGTGGAGAAGACAAAAAGGGAGAAGATAGTCTCGTATCAACTAGGCGTATCAACGGGCTATGGAGATGCCCATCAATAGATATCAATGTGAGTGAGTAGGGATTTCCATGCAACGGATGCACTAGAGCTATAAGTATATGAAAGCTCAAAAAGAAACTAAGTGGGTGTGCATCCAACTTGCTTGCTCATGAAGACCTAGGGCATTTTGAGGAAGCCCATCACTGGAATATACAAGCCAAGTTCTATAATGAAAGATTCCCACTAGTATATGAAAGTGATAACATAGGAGACTCTCGATCATGAATATAACGGTGCTACTTTGAAGCACAAGTGTGGTAAAAGGATAGTAACATTGTCCCTTCTCTCTTTTTCTCTCACTTATTTTATTTTGGCCTTTTCTCTTTTTTTATGGCCTCTTTTTTTTATTTTTTGTCCGGAGTCTCATCCCGACTTGTGGGGGAATCATAGTCTCCATCATCCTTTCCTCACTGGGACAATGCTCTAATAATGATGATCATCACACTTTTATTTTTCTTACAACTCAACAATTACAACTCGATACTTAGAACCAAATATGACTCTATATGAATGCCTCCGGAGGTGTACCGGGATATGCAATGAATGAAGAGTGACACGTATGAAAGAATTATGAATGGTGGCTTTGCCACAAATATGATGTCAACTACATGATCATGCTAAGCAATATGTCAATGATGGAGTGTGGCATAATAAACGGAATGGTGGAAAGTTGCATGGCAATATATCTCGGAATGGCTATGGAAATGTCATAATAGGTAGGTATGGTGGCTTATTTGAGGAAGGTATATGGTGGGTGTATGATACCGGCAAAAGGTGCGCGGTATTAGAGAGGCTAGCAAAGGTGGAAGGGTGAGAGAAGTGCGTATAATCCATGGACTCAACATTAGTCATAAAGAACTCATATACTTATTGCAAAAATCTACAAGTTATCAAAGCAAAGTATTACGCGCATGCTCCTAGGGGGATAGATTGGTAGGAAAATACCATCGCTCGTCCCCGACCGCCACTCACAAGGAAGACAATCAAAAAATAAAGCATGCTCCGACTTCATCACATAATTGTTCACCATACGTGCATGCTATGGGAATCACAAACTTTAACACAAGTATTCTTCAAATTCACAACTACTCAACTAGCACAACTTTAATATCACCATCTTCATATCTCAAAACAATTATCAAGCATCAAACTTCTCATAGTATTCAACACACTCATAAGAAAGTTTTATTATTAATCCTGTATACCAAGCATATTAGGATTTTATGCAAATTACCATGCTATTTAAGACTCCCAAAATAATATAACTGAAGCATGAGAGATCAATAGTGTCTATAAAACAAATCCACCACCTTGCTCTAAAAGATATAAGTGAAATACTAGAGCAAAACTATATAACTCAAAAGATATAAGCGAAGCACGTAGATTATTCTAACAAAGTCCAAATCATGTATGGCTCTCTCAAAAGGTGTGTACAGAAAGGATGATTGTGTTAAACTAAAAAATAAAGACTCAAATAATACAAGATGCTCCAAGAAAAACACGTATCATGTGGCGAATAAAAATATAGCTCCAAGTAAAGTTACCGATAGAAGTAGATGAACGAGGGGATGCCTTCCAGGGCATCCCCAAGATTTGGATTTTAGGTGTCGTTAGATTATCTTGGGGGTGCCATGGGCATCCCCAAGCTTAGGCTCTTGCCACTCCTTGTTCCATAATCCATCAAATCTTTACCCAAAACTTGAAAACTTCACAACACAAAACTTAAAGTAGAAAATCTCGTGAGCTCCGTTAGCGAAAGAAAATAAAATACCACTTTGAGGTACTGTAATGAACTCATTATTTATTTATATTGGTGTTATACCTACTGTATTCCAACTTCTGTATGGTTTATAAACTATTTTACTAGCCATAGATTCCTCAAAATAAGCAAACAACACACGAAAAACAGAATCTGTCAAAAACAGAACAGTCTGTAGTAATATTTATCTAGCGCATGATCTGGAACCCCAAAAATTCTAAAATAAATTTCTGGACGTGAGGAATTTATATTTTAATCATCTTCAAAAATAATTAACTAAATATAACTTTATAAATAAAAATGGCAGTAGTTCTCGTGAGCGCTAAAGTTTCTGTTTTTTACAGCAAGTGTAACAAGACTTTCCCCAAGTCTTCCCAACGGTTCTACTTGGCACAAACACAAATTAAACACAAAAAAACACAACCAAAAACAAGGCTAGATAATTTATTTATTACTAAACATGAGCAAAAAGCAAGGAATAAAAAAAATGGGGTTGCCTCCCAACAAGCGCTGTCGTTTAACGCCCCTAGCTAGGCATAACAAGCGAGGATAGATCTAGGTATTTCCATCTTTTGTAGGCAATCCATAAGTGGCTCTCATAATAGAATCATAATTTAATTTAATTTTTTTTCTAGGAAAGTTTTCCATGCCTTTCCTTAATGGAAATTGGAATCTAATATTTCCTTCCTTCATATCAATAATTGCACCAATCGTTCTAAGGAAAGGTCTACCAAGAATAATAGGAGATGAAGGATTGCAATCTATGTCAAGAACAATAAAATCTACGGGCAAGTAATTCCTATTGCAACAATAAGAACATCATTAATTCTTCCCATAGATTTCTTAATAGTGGAATCCGCAAGGTGCAAGTTTAAAGAGCAATCATCAAAATCACGGAAACCTAACAAATCACACAAAGTCTTTGTAATCGTGGAAACACTAGCACCCAAATTACATAAAGCATAGAATTCATGATCGTTAATTTTAATTTTAATAGTTGGTTCCCACTCATCATAAAGTTTTCTAGGGATAGAAACTTCCAATTCAAGTTTTTCTTCATAAGATTGCATCAAGGCATCAACGATATGTTTAGTAAACGCTTTATTTTGACTATAAGCATGAGGAGAATTTAGCACGGATTGCAACAAGGAAATACAATAAATCAAAGAGCAATTTTCATAGTTAAATTCCTTGAAATCCATAATAGTGGGTTTAGCAACATCTAGGGTTTTAATTTCTTCAATCCCACTTTTATCAATTTTAGCATCAAGATCAAAAAATTCTGAATTCTTGGAACGCCTTCTAGGTAAAGGTGGATCATATTCAGTCCCATTATTATCAAGATTCATATTGAAAAACAAAAATTTAATAGGGGACACATCAATAACTTTTAGATCTTCATCATTATTTTCATAGGAACTAGAAGAGCACGCTCTTATAAAGGCATCTTTCTTAGCACGCATCCTAGCGGTTCTTTCTTTGCACTCATCAATGGAAATTCTCATGGCTTTGAGAGACTCATTCATATCATTCTTAGGTGGAATAGATCTAAGTTTCAAAGAATCAACATCAAGAGAAATTCTATCAACGTTCCTAGCCAACTCATCTATCTTGAGAATTTTTTTTTCAATCAAAGCATTAAGATTCTTCTGTGAAGTAATAAATTCTTTAATATTAGATTCAAAATCAGAGGGCATCTTATTATAATTTCCATAAGAATTGTTGTAGGAATTACCATAATTATTAGAGGGATTACTAGGATAAGGCCTAGGATTGAAATTTCCTCTATACGTGTTGTTACCAAAATTGTGCCTACCAACAAAATTCACATCCATAGATTCATTATTATTATCAATCAAAGTAGAAAAGGACATATCATTAGGATGAGAGGAAACACTCTTATTAGCAAATAATTTCATAAGTTCATCCATCTTTCCACTCAAAACATTAATTTCTTCTATCGCATGCTTTCAGTATGCCATTGAGAATAATTAACCATAATATTATCTAGGAGTTTAGTAGCTTCTCCTAAAGTGATTTCCATAAAAGTGCCTCCCACGGCCGAATCTAAAAGATTTCTAGAAGCAAAATTCAATCCGGCATAAAAGTTTTGTATAATCATCCACAAATTTAAACCATGAGTAGGGCAATTACATATCATTAGTTTCATTCTCTCCCAAGCTTGTGCAACATGTTCATGATCAAGTTGCTCAAAATTCATAATATCGTTTCTAAGAGAGATGATCTTAGCGGGAGGAAAATACTTAGAGATAAAAGAATCTTTGCACTTGTTCCATGAAGCAATACTATTTTTAGGCAAAGATGAAAACCAAGCTTTAGCACGATCTCTAAGTGAAAAAGGAAATAGCTTCAATTTAACAATATCATTATCTACATATTTCTTCTTTTGAATTTCACACAAACCAATGAAGCTATTTAGATGGGTAGCGGCATCTTCCCTAGGAATGCCGGAAAATGGATCTTTCATGAAAAGATTCGGCAAAGCAGTATTAATTTCACAAGATTCAGCATCGGTAAGAGGAGCAATCGGAGTGCTAATAAAATCATTGTTGTTGGTATTGGTGAAGTCACATAATTTAGTATTATCTTGAGCCATCGTGACAAGCAAGCAAACTAACACACAAGCAAACAAAAAAACAAGCGGGCAAAAAGAGGCAAATTGAGAAAGAGAGGGAGGATAGAGAGAGAGAGGGCGAATAAAACGGCAAGGGTGAAGTGGGGGAGAGGAAAACGAGAGACAAATGGCAAATAATGTAATGCGGGAGATAAGGGTATGTGATGGGTACTTGGTATGTTGACTTTTGCATAGACCTCCCTGGCAACAGCGCCAGAAATCCTTCTTGCTACCTCTTGAGCACTGCGTTGGTTTTCCCCGAAGAGGAAGGGATGATGCAGCAAAGTAGCATAAGTATTTCCCTCAGTTTTTGAGAACCAAGGAATCAATCCAGTAGGAGGCTACGTGCGAGTCCCTCGTACCTGCATAAAACAAATAAATCCTCGCAACCAATGCGAATAGGGGTTGTCAATCCCTACTCGGCCACTTACGAGTGTGAGATCTAATAGATATGATAACATAATATTTTTGGTATTTTTGTGATAAAGATGCAAAGTAAAATAAAGGCAAAGTAAAAAAGGAAAGGAAGTAACTAAGTAGTAGGAGATTAATATGATAAAGATAGACCCAGGGGCCATAGATTTCACTAGTGGCTTCTCTCGAGAGCATAACTATTCTACGGTGGGTGAACAAATTACTGTTGAGCAATTGACAGAATTGAGCATAGTTATGAGAATATCTAGGTATGATCATGTATATAAGCATCATGTCCGAGACAAGTAAACCGACTCCTGCCTGCAGCTACTACTATTACTCCACTCATCGACCGCTATCCAGCATGCATCTAGAGTATTAAGTTAAAAACAGTGTAACACCTTAACCAAGATCACATGATGTAGAGGGATAGACTCATGCAATATGAAGAAAACCCCATCTTGTTATCCTCGATAGCAACAATACAATACGTGCCTTGCTGCCCCTACTGTCACTGGGAAAGGACACCGCAAGATTGAACCCAAAGCTAACCACTTCTCCCATTGCAACAAAGATCAATCTAGTAGGCCAAACCAAACTGATAATTCGAAGAGACTTGAAAAGATAACCAATCATACATAAAAGAGTTTAGGGAAGATTCAAATATTTTGCATAGATAGACTTGATCATAAACCCACAATTCATCAGCCTCAACAAACACACCACAAAAAGAAGATTACATCGAATAGTTCTCCACAAGAGAGGGGGAGAACATTGTATTGAGATCCAAAAAGAGAGATGAAGCCATCTAGCTAATAATTATGGACCCGTAGGTCTGACGTATACTACTCACACTTCATCGGAGAGGCTATGGTGTTGATGTAGAAGCCCTCCGTGATCGATGCCCCCTCCGGCGGAGCTCCGGAACAGGCCCCAAGATGGGATCTCGTGGATACAGAAAGTTGCGGCGGTGGAATTAGGTTTTTGGCTCCGTATCTGATCGTTTGGGGGTACGTAGGTATATATAGGAGGAAGGAGTACGTCAGTGGAGCAACATGGGGCCCACGAGGGTGGAGGGCGCACCTGGGGGGGGGGGGGGTAGGCGCGCCCCCCTACCTCATGGCCTCCTCTTTTCTTTCCTGACGTAGGGTCCAAGTCTCCCGGGTCTTGTTCGTTGAGAAAATCACGTTCCCGATGGTTTCATTCTGTTTGGACTCCGTTTGATATTCCTTTTCTTCGAAACCCTAAAACAGGCAAAAAAACAACAATTCTGGGCTGGGCCTCCGATTAATAGGTTAGTCCCAAAAATAATGTAAAAGTGGATAATAAATCCCAATAATGTCCAAAACAGTAGATAATATAGCATGGAGCAATAAAAAATTATAGATACATTGGAGACGTATCAAGGTACCACTAGATTACAATTTTCTCCATTCTTACGGCAGAGGAGTGCAAGAGCAGGGAAAACATGCAGGCTTAGTGATTACATGGCCCACCTCACGCTACAACTTTATTTATAAATGACGCGACACCTACTACTCATTCTCCTATAAACCGTGCGCTTGGCATCTCCAAACTATTAACCTTGCGATTGGCTCTTCGCCTCTTCGGGAAGTCGAGCAATAATGGTACTACAGTATATATCATTCTGGCTATATAAGACCGAATGAATTGTTGCACGTCCACCACGTGCGAGGGTCGAGGGGCGAGGGAGAGTGCGTACTATTATGTTCGTTTCAATATGGACTACATAGGGAGGAAAATGAGTGAATATACACTCTAAAATACGTCTATATACATCAGTGTTTGGAGTATGTACTAGTAGTTCATATTGAAATCTACTAAAGGACATATATTCCAAACAATATGATAATCTCTCTAACCAAGGTAGGGATGAGGAGTAAACGGAGGCAGTACTAGTAAAAATTTCTCCTCGTCCTGCGAGCCACTACGCGCGTGGGCGAGGGAGCGGGCGTAAGGCGTAGTAAGCAAGCTTCACCTCATCCTGCGAGCCACTACGCCCGTGGGCGGGGGAGACGATGTACACGCAAGCTTCTCCTCGTTCTGCGAGTTGACGGGACACATGAAAAGTACTCCAGTGTATAGAGCCTTGCCTCTAAGGTAGGCCCCACATGGTTTGCCTCTTTTTTAACATAACGCGTCAAGTCGCAATTTGTTTGCTCACCCATGGTAGACGATCCTCCCTCCATCTAGTGGAAAACTAGTACACGAGTCAAATTACCACGTGGGCTGGCTTTTCATGCACAAATGAGCTCCACCGTGTACCCAAGCGGGCGTGGCTGGGAAAGAGACGGGAGTACGTGCGCCGTGCGTGCACCTCTTCTCTTCGTGCACGTCCCCCACCTACGTGGGTGTGTGAGAGAGAGACAAAGCTAGACAAATGGCGTGTGCGTTCGTGAGTGTTTTTTGTTTGGGGGGGGGAGGTTGATTTCATGAATGTATTTGTGGGAATATGTGTCGATGACATCTCGAACAAAATTTTGCATGCAATGTGTGTGAAATGGAGGGCTATCCATATCATATATAGAGGGTCAGGCGATCCACGAGAAGAGAGGGAGCGGTCATAGATATCGATAGAGTCGAAGAGAGGATCAAGTGGGTGGGTGCGAGATCGATGAAGAGAGCCATCGAAATTGTGTGTGCGTGTGTGTGTGTGTGTGTGCAAGTCAAAGATATAGGGCGACTGACCAAGCTACCAGAACGTCAGAGGGCACAGGTCAAGTTTGTGTGTGGCAGGGAGACATGACTAGAGAGCTCGATGTATCGGTGTGTGTGTGTGGGAGGGGGTGGGGGAGGGGTAGGCAGATGCCTAACTATAGAGGTAGAATGACTCGTATATGTGTTGAGAAGGAGAGACCCAGCTATGTCTTATGGGAGATCGGTCGACATCCATCCATAACTGAAGGATGGGAAATAGGATGGGACAGAGAGAGAGAGAGAGGAGAGAGAGGGAGGGAGAGGGGTAGAGTGTTGGATGGGTGATGGAGTTGCTTCTCGAAGATGGTGGGAGAGGCCTACTACAAAAACTGAGGGTGGAACTGCAATATTATCAATAAGAGTGGGGATGTGTTTCTGTGTGTGCCTATGCGTGATAGATATGTTGGGACACATACATGGATGATGAAGGGGAACCATGTGTTTGGTAAGCAAACCTAACTAGATCAGTAGATCAATTGTTGTTTGTCAGAGGAAGGGAGAGACATAACTAATGAGGTAGATCGATCGATGCGTGGGGAAACGAGTTATAAGGACCTAGCTAGCTATATGTATAGCGGGAGATCGGTCGGTGCACGTCCATTTGTTAGAGGCAAATAAGGCCCGGGGAGACGGATAGACAGCGAGAATGGAGCTAGGAGGTGGTGCGAGAGGCCCAGCTACTAGCTAGATAGGGGGAGGACTGTGTGGATGTGAGATCAGTGAAAAGAGGGGCGAGAGTTTACATGTGTGTGGGACCGTATGAGAGACACGAAGCAAGGACACATAAAGGAGGAGATTGAAGGTGCGTGTGTATGTTGTAGGCAGACATCGCTGGAGAGGTTTATCGATCGGTGTGTGTTGGAAAGGAGTTGTGGAGACTGTGGGAGAACAACCTAAAGAAGAAAAATGAATGTGTGTGATGGATAGAATGCTGAGGGAGGGGGAGGGCAAGGAGGGCATGTGCATGCACGATAGAAAGTCAGTGGTATCTACAAAGGTTAGAGGATTGTGTGGGTGTAAGAGATTACAAAGATCATAATTTGATACGGAAGTGGATTCATATATTTGAATAGGAGATCATAGTGTTTTAAACATATGCATGCATGAATATAGCAGTGATACGCGTGTTGTGGTTTTGCACATGTTATACCATAATGTGATAATGCATGGCATTTGCAACTCACACCTAAATGTCGAACAATCTAAACCATACTATACATCGAACAATCTCACATTTTATTTGAATTTGTGATAATGTGTGGCGTTTGCAGCTTAGAACTAAACATCAAACAATCTAAACAATACTATATATCGAACATTCTCATATTTTATTTGAATTTGTGGTAATGTGTCGTGTTTGCAACTCCCATCTAAATACTTGTAGGCGTAGGGGGCGGGGCACTATACATAATGTGATAAACACACTATACATATGAGACATGGTTTAGTTTGTGAAGATCTAGCTAGAGCTTGAAATGTACTATGATTTGAAATCAACATAAAGTGGATTCAAAAAATTGAGTTTGAGTTCATATAGTAAACATAGTTCATATGTAACTCGAGACTAATCATGTGGTGTGCTGTGAAGATAATACACAAACGATGGTTTAACTTGACAATAATGACAACTGTAGATCTTATTAAAACAGAGAAACGAATTCAAATGCTTTGATTTCACAACAATCATTATTGTAGATCTTATTCAAATAGAGAAACGAATTCAAATTTAGTTCATATTGAAGCGGTAGTATATACGTTTGGAATGCACTAAAATGTTCATTTGAGTACTAGGTTGCATGCATTATACACATAGCGAAATATTTTAATTGAACATAACATGAATTCAAAGTTTTGAATGACATTCGTAGTGCGAATTGATTTGGTACAGTACACGTTAGGCTTGTCTGGAAATTTCAACCCGCGCCTTGTTAGCCCGAAATATTTAAGATATATCTTTGTCTCGTTGTGCTCCGACAAATCCCTCCATCTCAACCCACGCCTTGCTATTCCAAAATTACAACCTGCGTGAAAACTCCCACCTCCTGTGAAATCCCGACACGTGAAATGCCCGTGATACCCCTGAACCGAAAGAACCGCCTCAAATCGGTGGGGGTACTTTTGTAACTTACCCCACATTTCAGACAAGCACGTCCCTAAGCCACGGTTCCCCCACTCCCATCCCATCCGCCCACGCATTCGTACATCGAGGCCTTCAAAACCCGCGAAGCCCCACACCCTCCTCCGTCCACCACCCAGTCGGAGCCTCTTCCCCAATGACATCGTCCATAGCATCATCTCGACGTCCCTCATCCACCGTACTGGATGAGGATCCGCTGTTGATCTGGTCGTCCCACCGGTTCAACTACCCCGTCCTCCACCTCCAAGGAGCTGCCCCGACGTTCCCCTCATCTTTCGCGCCACCTCCATTCCCACACCGCTATCTTCACATGAACCACCGGAAGAGCATCATCATCACCGTTTACTGGGATGAAGTTGTGGCCTATTCGGTGCCACCAAAGAGGTTGTACACTAATCGCCGCATTTTCTTCTTGATTCGATATCATGGTGCTGCCCGTGCTCGGTCCCGAGCCGAGACGGCGCGGCTCCGTCCATGGCGGTGTCGCCGACCCCTTCCTCCACAGCATCGCTCCCTCGGCGGCGACGTCCACATTAGTAGGAGTTGCTGCTGCTTTAGCTCTCGCTCGCGTTGCTGCTTTGCTCTTGCTCTCTGTCCCCTGCCTGGTCTGCTCTTGCTCATGCTACAGCTCTCACTCTTACTCTTGCTTGCGATGCTGCTCCGATTAAGCTACACTTCAGTCGACTAAATCGACTTTTGGGTCAGTCGATTTTCGGGGGTGGGGGGCTCGCCGGAGTTAAGGAAGAACCAGCCGCGGTGGGGAGGGGGCTCACCGGAGAGGTACCCCACTATCTATCTTAGGGTTCAGGGTGGAGGGGGTGGTCGCCGGCGAAGTGGGCGGTGGCGTGGGGATCGCCGGAGAAAAATCTCATCACGGGGGGGGGGGGGAGCTACAGGGATGGTCGGTGCGGCGGCGGACCGGCGGTGGGGACTGTTTTCGGGGCGAGCGGGGCGGCGCACCGCCGGCCGCGGGCGGTGGGGGGCGGCTATTTGGCCGGTGGTGGCTGGCGGCTCAGGGGGGTGGAGGTTGAAGATGAAATACAGGCCCTTGATTTCGTATCCAACGGTTGAAAAATCGACTGACCAGAGATGAACACGTCAGTTGACTGACTTGTAGCCTCACCTCTAGTGTGTTCAGTTTCGAAAGTAAAATTCAGTTTCGACACCAAAATTCAGTTTCGACAGTTAAGTTCAGTTTCGACAGTTAAATTCAGTTTCGATAGTTAAGTTCAGAGATGAGCGGCTGATGTATACATCTAGCAGTTTGTGGTCATCTATTTTACGTCATCTATTGGAGATGCTATTATAATTCCACTAAGGTTAACGTTGTCTCTCTTGTCCTGCTTCAGCCTCAGCGTCGTACAACTCACCGGAGCTGCTCCAACGACGAAACCCTCCATCACAGCGGAGCAGTACCTCGGGCTCCATCTCCAAACGCCTAAGATCGTCTTCCCCTCCTCTGACAGCCAAGTCAGCCGGAGCATCCTCACCGGCCAACCCAATCACGCTGAGATCGACATGGCTTCACCAAAGAGGTTGTACATTTATTGTGGTTTGACTTATTCTCACCATGCTTCTTTGCATCCTGTGATCTTCCAATTCTTGTGAACCAAACACCCAGATTGGCAGAAATCATGTGTTTTTAAATTCTCTGTTTTGCACGTGCATTCCTATCCTACTCCTCTCTATTTCCTATCCCTGCATTGTTAGAATCCTCAAATTCAAACAAGCCCTTACACAATTACTTCTGTTACAGATATGTGTCAAATAAAACCTTGGGTGGTTTGTCCTACTCCTACGGTGATGTGTTCCACCCCAGCTTTGCTGCTCCAACGACGGAAGGGTTCACCACAGCAGGGATCCGCTCTCCAGACTGCCTTTCGCCACCTCAGATCTTCTTCCCCGCCACCGTCAGCCATGACAACTGCATTACCATCATGAACTGAGCAGATGACCTTGAGGACTACACGGGTCCGCAAGAGAGGTCACACTCTTCCGTGTTTGCTTATGTTATGCATCGCTTAATATGATGACATGCTTCTTTATCGTCGCGTTCACCTATTAGACTCCGACTCAGGTCCAAACTTATGCTGAAACTTGAGTTTTTAACTGGTTGTGGGGTACATATTGGGGCAGCAGTTAGTACTATATGTCTACTATCTGGTTAATCTCGGGTGTCTACTATGAGTTTCATGTTGGGTGCAAGCAAACATTAAAGGAGCCATTATCTGTATTTTTAACTAAAGCTATTATCTGCCTACTATCATTGGTTTTGGGTCTATCCACAGTTTGCTACCTTCACTATGGATTTATGCATGCACTCCTTACATAATCTCACTATGTTTTATTCCTATGCATGTTAGTTATTGTACACAATGGAACAGAACATGTAGAGCAAAAGAGACGAGCCTTGCGTGGCAATAAAATTTCATGCAGACGTCGCTCCATGGTGGGTGCAAAGGCAGCCCCCTCCACCCATTTTGGATCGTAATCAAGAGGAAGATAACTATTCTGAGGGGGATTCAGAAGCAGAAGACCACTCCTATTTATCCCATGAGGTCTTCGCTCTAACTTGGCATGCTGATGTTGGTAATATCATGCATATGGTGCCTTGCATTGCTTACTATATACATCAAAGATGTCATCTGCTTAGTTTAGACATGCTTTGTGTCAATGCCATCTTTTGGTTTCTTTATCGTATATGTGAATCATGCAATGCCATCTTGTTTAGCCAGGCATCATATATGTGAATTTTGCAATGCCACCCTGGTTAGCCAGTCATCTTATATGTGAATTATATCATGACATCATTTTTTATTACGTGTTAAATTTGTCAACAATTTTAGTACATTCAATTACTCTTCCTGTGCATCAGCCATTCGGCACGGTCATGGAAAAATCTGGACTGGAAACAAGGTCTTTAGAGCAGACAATACTATCTGATGAAGCGCATGTCTTGCTGGTTGCAGATAGCTCCTCAGAGGAGGATTCAGAGACAGATGACCAGTCCTATTCCCCCCCCCCCCCGAGGTGCATGCTCTAACTTGGCAGGGTTATGTTGCTCATATCGTGTGTATGGTATCTTGCATTGCTATCTCATTTGCTTAGTTTAGACATGATTTGTGTGAATGCCACCTGTTTAGTGTCTAATTACCATATATGTGAATTATGCAATGCCATCTTTTTGTAAGACATTATATATGTGAATTATGCAATGCTATCTTGTTGCAAGCCATTATATATGTGAATTATGCAATGCCATGCTATTTAGCCAAGTGTCATATATGTGAATTATATCATGCCGTCATTTTTTTGTATTTCTCATTGCTTTTGTCGACAATGTTTGTATATTCAATTGCTCTTCCTGTGCATGAGCCATTTGAATTGGTGATGGAGAAATCTGGAGTGAAAACAAGGTCTTTAGAGCAGGCAATGCTACCTGGTGAAGCAGATGTGTTGCTGGTTACAGATAGCTCTTCAGAGGAGGATTCAGAGGCGGATGACCAGTCCTATTACCCCCCTGAGGTGTATGCTCAAACTTGGTAGGGTTATATTACTCATATCATACATATGTTGTATTGTAATGCTTAGTTTTTACATCACATACATGATATTGAATGCCATCTCCTTAGTTGACACACATATATGTGATTACCCTCTGCTCACTTCCTTAGTATATAAATCATATATTTGAATTATATCATGACATGATGTTTACATAGATAGCATGTATCCAAATTATGGCATGCCAACCCATTTTCTAAAGACATAATATAGTTATATCATCTCATCATGTTAACATAGTCATCATATTTTGAATTATGTCATTCTATCCGTGAATTATATCATGCCATCATGTTTCCATCGACGGCATGCTTGTGATTTATGGCATGCCAACCACTTTAATATACACATCGTATAGTTATATCATGCCATCCTGTTTACATAGTCATCATATTTTGAAGTATGTCATTCTATCATGTTTATTTAGCCATCATACATGTGAAATTGTGTCATGCTATCTTGTTTAATTAGCCATCATATATTTGAAATTATGTCCTGCTATTTTGTTTGGTTAGATAACATAAATGTGAATTATTTCATGCCTTGTTTTCTTCCCTACTATCCATTGCACCTGTCTATCTTACAATGTCTGTACATTCAGTTACTTTTCTTGTTTATCATCCATTTCAATTGGAGGGGGTGATGGCAGTATCTGTGGGCGTAAAAACACAGTCTTCAGAAAATATCATGCTACCTGTCGATGGAGATAGAACCACGGTTGTACTTGCCCAAGAACCAGCCCCACCACACATAACCCAGACTCACGCAGATTGTACCCCTACCCACTTAGACAGAGAACCAGCTACACCCCTTCTAACCCAAACCCCATCAGATAGTAACCCAGTTCCTATTGACACAGCACCGTCTCCACCACAGAGCACCCAAACACGAGCATTTAGTAAGGCAACTGTAGTGCCCAAAGCACGAGGACCACCACTCCGAACCCCAAGTCAACGCTTAAAGCAGAAGAAGAATTGTTCTCAGGTCAGGTTCTGTAGCTATGGTTCATACTACTTTGCTCTTGCATCACTGTATTTACTCATACCAACTAATTTCAAATTTGAAGGATGCAATTGAAACTCCAATAGCGTAACAGGTATGTTTTAAACCTGTTTCTTTAACATGTTTGCTGTTGTAACTTGCTCTATGTTGATTTCAGTTTCAATTGAATAAACAGTTACGTTCTCATGACATGCACATTACAAGTGTTTTTATTGCCGTGTAGTTTCCCACACTTATATTCTGTCTATGCTGCTTTGTCTTAAATAGATATGATTCGAACTATATGTATCTTGATTTGGCAACATAAACTAGAATGATATAGACCATACAGTGACCATACTACATAGATATATGTTTGTTTCATGCTGTTATCATGTCCACCTTACTACTGAACTGGTTTACCAAAATGAGTTTCATATACTACATTGTAAACCTGTGATGTGTTTGTTTGTTTCTCCTTTAGAACGCGGATAAAATATTGGAGAAGAGTACCCCGTTATGCAAAGGTAAAGGAAGTAATGCAGATCAGGTTCAAGATAGTGAGACATCCCTGTTGTTCTCCAAGAAAGATGATAAAAACTATATTGAAGACACTGAGACAACCCCAAAGTCCTGTCTTGATGTAGTGTTCGAGTTACTAGCTACTACTGCTGGCACCAGCTCTTCGCACTCGCTGCCTAAATTAATTCGGATTCTTGAGTGTCAACTTCAAGTTGAAATACAACGATCAGATGTTATGCGACAGGAAACCGAAGGACTAAGGAAGGCCCTGCAGAATTCAGATGCATACTTTCTGGTGCAACAGCAAGTGCTGGAGGATTTAAGCGCCAAACAAGAGAAAGTTAATAAGCTTGCTAAGCATCTTGCCAGCATTTTGGGTACCCAGGATATTGTTTCTTAAGCTCTTCTAAAGTGGTTTCATTTCTGGACTTGTTTTGTTGCGGCGTTTATATGCTGCTTTGTTCCCTATATTTGCACTTGTAGCGAACTTTGATGCCCAGTGGATGTAATATGTGTAATAGCCATGATAGCCTAGCGTAAGTTGATTGCTTATTTATTTACGTTGTCTTGTTTAATTTTTTTCTTGTAGTTAGTGCAGTTCTTTTTCCGCGGTTTGCTAGTGGCCGCAATAACCTAATTTTAAAAACTAGGCCACATTAACAATGGGCTACATATTTACTGTAGTTAACATGGGCCTCCTACGGGACGTAGAAACAATGGGCCTTCTAAGGGCCGTACAAACAATGGGCCTTCTACGGGGCGTAGACACAATGGGCCTTCTATGGGTCGTATCATCAATGGGCCTTCTACGGGCTGTACGATCGGTTGGCCAAACATGGGCCAATAACAGACCACATTATGGCCGTAAATGGACTAGAGTTGAAATTGTCCGTTCATGGGCCGACCATAACGGGTTGTCGATAATAGGCCGTGTTTGATGACTCTATGAAAACGGCCCAATGTATTAATGGGCCACAAACGGGCCAACTATAACCACGGGCTATATTTGGCCCACAAGCAGAAAATGACAATAATGGGCCGAAAGTAAACGAATGCTGGAAATGAGCCCAAGAATAAATGGGCCCTGAGAAGGCCGAAAGATAACATGGGCTGGAAACGGCCCAAAGGAATAATGGGCCGTTAATGGATATAAAGTGATACATTGTTCATTGCGGGCCAGTTTTACAACGGGCCGTTAATGGGCCGAGGGTTACTCAGGGCCTCATATGGGCCAAAATACGTCATGGGACATACATGGGCCGGAAGTTAAAATAGGCTGGAATTATATTGGACGGCCTAGATGACGCAACTAGGCCTAATTCGGATAGGCCGTAAACGGACCTTGGGTTAGCGGGCTATAAGTGGGCTATATGCGAACAGGTCGTTAACAGGCTTGCCGTGGGCCGGCCTTTTCATAGGAATGGGCCTCTGTTGGTCCGTGCCACGTGTCGACGTATCATAGGCTCTATGGGTCCAATGAGTGGATGACATCTGTCCCAACGGTGAGTCAACACGTGTTTCCTCCAGCCAATGATGATTTTACATGTGGAAAATCCCCATTGGTTGGGGCTGTTAACGGGTTATCGGATCCAAAACCGGACCGGATATCTTCACGGCGTTCCGTTATGGTGGATGCCACGTGTCGGTCACCCTTGACGAAAGCACTTCTGTGACGCACGATTTATCGTCATGGAAGTGGACACTTCCGTGATGATAATTTTGGTAATGTCATGGAACACTTCTATGGAAGCATAGGTATGACTATCTTGATTCTGTCATAAATTTGTCATGGATGTACATGCATGACAAAAAATGTGACCTACTGTGACAAACACGTATCATCACGGAAGTGTATCTTTTTGTAGTGGGGGTAAAGGGAGCACCTCTGTTATTGTTACTTCTAGGTCATCCGGGTTAGTACCTCAGACTAGGTGAAGCCGAAAGCTAGCCATTTTAAGAATATAATTGGTCGGCCACGACAGAAGTGAAAATTTAGGTTCACTAAACACAACAGAGTTCAGGAACTTTCCCCAAACTAAATCCTCAATATTTTCCTCCCACGTTCATCGGAGTTCAGGTTTCACGATCATGGTCAACATGATAGCCTGGGAAAAGGAACTTATAAAGGAACTATTTTTCTCAAAAGATGTTCCTTACATTAAAAAGTAATATAACATATCTCTTCGTATATGTTTGTTTATAAAACCGTATGGCCAGATTGCCCTGTTTGCCATAAAGCTTTGCCCTCATAATGCTTTATCAAGTGGGACAAACACTCCCCAGCTACTTGTCGAGGAGGTTGAAGTCGATGGTCGGTCAACAAAGTTTTTGTACAATGCGGATCCGATCATTAATGATGTAAAGTACTTGGATACATGGGATCATTACACATAAATTGCGAGTAAAGTCAATTTACTGCAACCCATCTTTTACCGAGTCAAGGTCACAATCTCGCTGAGGCAACCGAGCAGCTGATATAACGCTCTCATAATCCCCTATTGGCATTGATTTCCTTTCTATTAAGCTCCTCGGGGCTGATCTTGATGAGCTCGGCTTTCACTAGCTCCAGCTCCTTTAAGAGATCTTTCTCTCTTTCCGAGAAGTCTGTTGTCGGTGTCAAAACCGGCGGATCTCGGGTAGGGTGTCCTGAATTGTGCGTCTAAGGTCGATGATAATAGGAGACAAGGGATAGAATGTTTACCCAGGTTCGGGCCCTCTCTATGGAGGTAATACCCTACTTCCTTCTTGATTGATCTTGATGAATATGAGTATTACAAGAGTTGATCTACCAGGAGATCGTAATGGCTAAACCCTCAAAGTCTAGCCTGTCTGACTATGATTATGAGGATATATGTCTATAGACCTAGCCCTCCAGTTTATATAGACACCAGAGGGATCTAGGGTTACATAAGGTCGGTTACAGAGAAAGGAATCTTCATATTTGGATGCCAAGATTGCCTTCCACGCCAAGGGGAGTCCCATCCGGACACGGGTAGAGTCTTCGGTCTTTGTATCTTCACAGCCCATCAGTCTGGCCCATGTCCAATAGGTCGGACGCCCGAGGACCCCTTAGTCTAGGACTCCCTAAATAGCCCCCGGACCAGACTTCAATGACGAGGTGTCCGACGCGCAAACAGTCTTCGGCATTGCAAGGCGGGCTCCTCCTTCAATGACTTCAAAGTGATGTATTCGGCTTTCCATTTAATGTCGTACCCCTCAGCTTCCACGCCTTCCTGACTTCAGCTTCCACATGGCGAGTGAATATGAGAGGTTAGGGTCTTTTCGCACATACCATCGTGACCGTAAAAGAGAGGTGCCTATTTAAAGAGAATAGATCTCAGATCCATCCCACACCCCGCGAAAAAATCCTCAAAGCTTGCCAAGCGGAACCACCCCAACATGGCTAATGCTCCCAGCTCTTCCTCTCGTCCCCACGGCTCCGAAAAGGGTGATTGTGAGAGATGCTCCATATCTCACAGTCAGCTGTTGAAGCTACAAAAACATGGCTTTCTTCCCCCCGCGGATCTAGTCCCCGTCCGAGCAGGGCTGATATCCTTCAATGGCGGGGTTCAGGCGGAGAACTTCCCCAATCCATCTACGGGGACGAGTATGCTTCATTCCCTTCTTTCTAAGAGGCGTCGGATTTCCAATCCATCCCTTCCTTTGAGGCCTTCTGGAGTATTATGGCCTCCAACTGCACAATTTCACTCCCGCCTCCATCTTGCACATCGCGTGTTATGTTGTATGCGAGCTATTCCTAGGCTACGAGGCCCATTTTGAATTATGGAGAAAATGGTTCCGCCTCGTCCCTCGTAATCAAGGGGGGTCGATATTCGAAGTGGGTGGAGCCGTAGTGTGGCGTATCGCCAGGACCGGATACCTGTCCGGTATGCCGAAGAAGGCTTCCGAAGAGTGGCCTTCCGAATGGTTCTATATTAACAACGTTGCTCTTCCTGACCCATTCTGAATGGGCCTACCCAAATTTTCAAGTGCGTCGTTGAAGAAAAGCCACAGCTGGCATCCTCGGAACCTCGAGGAGGAGGATAGCACAGAAGTCAGTCAGTTGATGGGCAAGATTAAGATGCTCACCCAATCTGGATTGTCAATAATCGAGGTAATGGCGATCTCCATAGTGCGGGGGGTCCACCCACTCCAATACAGAGGGTGATCTCCATAGTGCGGGGGGTCCACCCACTCCAATACAGAGGGCTTCCCATGTGGCACTATAATAGGGAAGATGATGCCTCGCATTGCGGTCGGAAGGGTCTGAAAACCCCCACCGCTTTGGCCAAAATATTAGCCGAACAATACAAAGGGGAGAAGGAGGAGTTCACTCGTCTCCAATGTCGAGATGGATTTTCCATGTATAATCCTCCTAGCTGAGTAAGCTCCAATCCCACCATTTTCCTCCTCTCCCTGAATCATTTTCAATGGACCGTAACCTATCCACTCGCTACAGGAATGGTGGAAGGCCATCGAGGGGATCCATTGCTCCGCCCCCAGCCAGAGGGTCACAACCGGGACCTTGACCCCGAATTCGATGAAGATCCGGACATATTTGTGGAGCTTGAGGATGGAGTATTCTATCAGGCGAGCTACGATGGTACGGAAGTACCCATCATTGCCGATTACCCCGGCCTCCTCCCTGCTTTGCATGTAAGTAATTTAAAAGACACCTTCTTCGAAAGAGTTTCCTTACTATGCCTCACCCACCACACTATTTTGTGTTCCAAAGGGGAGGCGCTTGACGCCACAACGTGCACCAAAAGCGTCTCCGAGGAGAGCGGCGCTCGCACTGAGCATATCTTCGAAGAGGAAGGCAAATGATAACACGGCAAAACCCTCGTCAAAGAGGTAAGGCTTTTTTTTCAAGAATACATCTTCTGATCACCACATCAAATCGTGATGCCATTTGCCGCATTCTATTAGGAAAAGTGTCCTCCGGACTATGTCCGGGGATCCTACCGGACGTGTCTCCACTAGTCAGGTTCCGGACCCTGCCCTAAGGACGGGGGCTGACACGGGAGGGGCGCCGAACTGTCCTTCCATAAAGGATTCAGACGATATGTCTGTCACGAACTCTGAAGTTGAGAGTGCCATGAATCATCACCGTCGGAGGGCCGCTCTTCGTGACCCCGTTTTTCAAATGAGGCATTTGATGCCTTTAGCTCGGCCGATGCATACATCCGAGCTGCTCGGGATGGGTTTGCCAGAGTCACGGACCAGCATCTGAAAGATATGCGGGTAAGTGTAGATTTAATAATCATACACGAGTAGCCCCCGAGACGTAAAGCAGTTGATACAACTGATTTAAGGATCATTGTATAACCAGGTGCTTACAAAGAAGAACAACATGTTGTCTCAAGAGCTAGAAAAATGTCGGACATAGCAAACTGTTGTTACCGCTGAACTGGAGAAATCCAAGAAGGTGTCAACTGGTAAGGTTTCCCTCCATCGAGAGAACATAATTATATGCTAGCTATGTGAACGTTGTTTCTTATATCATGACAGGATCATCAGATCAACTGGAGGAGCAATTGAAGGCCACTCAAGCGGGTCTGGGAGGAGAAGAACAAACTCCAGGATTCCAACACCCAGCTGGGAGAAGAGCTGAAAGATGTGTGGGCCAAGCTGGATGACTCCGTAAAGGAGAATAAAAGGCTGCGAGGCGGCATATTCAGTATGTGGTCGAACTTACCTTTGAATAATTCGGAGATAGAGGGGACTGACAGAGTTGTGTCTGCAGGTATGCTGACCGGTCGTCCCGAAGAGGAGATGTCCGGATTCTCGAGCGATCTCCTACATGAGTTGTTGCAAGTGGACGAGCAGGCTCGCAAGGCGATGTGAAGTGTTGCCAAGGCCTTATGGCCATCCGCCTCCCCTCTAGGAAAGATAGAGGAGCTTATATAGCTATTCAAGGGAGCGTGGTGGCGCTTTTGATTGTCGAAGATATCGGCCTGCCGGGAAGGTGCACGAGAAGCCTGGGCCATGGTGAAAACACGGTATGCCAAGCTTGATCCGAATCATATGGCTCAGGTCGGACCTCAAGGGTCAGATGGAAAAGAAGTTCCCGTTAATTTGGTATATGACCAAGTAGAAGTAGCCGCCAAGTATTCCCAGCAGGATTGTAAGTTAGACAGCCTGCTGGACGGTATAGAGGAGGGAATTTTTTAGTCCAAGTGACTATGTACTTTCCTTGACATATGTAACTCTAGCTGAATTGTAAAAAGATTGTCATGGCAGACCTTTTCCCTTCGACCTCTGGACCCGAAAGTGCGGAGTGTTTCCGAATACCTGAGCGGTAAAATAGACCGGGCTATGTGTGGGAACCAGACGTATGGGTCATAGTTGCTTGAACACACAAGTTGTATGCGGCTAGTTATGTTATATTACATTATGATTGTAAGAAACATCTTCCAGAGAGAATAGTTCCGTTAAGGGTTCCTTTCCCTGGGTGTGCACACGTTAAAATGCATGTCCAAACTGTGATTGGAAAAATCGTATTATACGTAACATCTAGGGGTTCACCATGGGGTGAATGCAAAAACATCTTTAATCCACCGACCGAATAGTCCCTTAAGAACGCTAGCTTTCGGCTTCACCCAGTCTGAGGTACAAATCTGGATGACCCGGCAGTAACAATCGCAAAGGTGCTCCCATTATGCCCTAGCCGAACTAACGGGAATGTAGGGCATAAGCAAAGGAGCCAGGCAACCCATCTTGACCAAAACATAAGTCATATAGATGCATATAATGGCGAAGAAAAGGTAAATATGGGAAAAACGGATATGTGGTGAGCTTGATGCTCAGAAAATAAGAATAAGCTTCTGTCCGGGAAGCCCCCAGGTATAATGGACGTACATGTTCGAGGATGTGTACGTCACAGGTGCACGTTTTAGCCGTGTGAAAGCTTTAAGGCTTTAGAAAAAAAGGAAGAATGGAAAGAGAGGAAAAAATAAAGGAAACAACAGGGAGAAGGAGACGAACAAATAGTTTGGCGCTAGGCATAGAATCTTCGGAGTCTGGCCGCGTTCTAGGGGTTCGGCTCTAGGCGATTGTCTGATGCAGCACGCAGGCGTATGCTCCTCAAGTGATAACTTCGTCAATGATGAAGGGACCCTCCCACTTGGGCTTCAGTTTGTCCTTTTTCTTCTCTGGCAAGGGTAGAACGAGTTCGCCAACATTATAAGTCTTGGCACGTACTTCTCTGCTTTGATATCTGTGGGCCTGTTGTTGATAAAATGCAGAACTGTCTTTTGCGACATCGCACTCCTCCTCCAGGGCATCTAGGCTGTCCTGCCGATCAAGCTCGGCCTCTCTCTCTTCATACATGCGCACTCGAGGTGAGTCATGAATAATATCACAGGGCAACACAGCCTCCGCGCCGTACACCATGAAGAAAGGTGTATATCCAGTTGTGCGGTTGGACGTGGTCCGCAGCCCCCAGAGTACGAAGTCAAGCTCCTAAACCTAGTGCTTGTATGATTCTCTCAAAGACCACACTAGTCTGGGTTTGATGTCGCTCATAATAAGACCATTGGCCCGTTCAACTTGATCGTTTGTTTGCGGGTGATAGACAGAGGCGTAATCGAGCTTAATGCCCAGATTAGCACACCAAGTTTTGACCTCATCGGCTGTGAAATTGGAGCCATTATCGGTGATGATGCTGTGTGGAACACCATAACGGTGCACAACACCAGATATGAATTCTATCACTGGCCCCACCTCGGCCGTTTTAACTGGTTTGGCCTCTATCCACTTGGTGAATTTATCCACCATGACCAGTAGATACTTTTTCTTATGGCTTCCTCCTTTAAGGGGCCCGACCATATCGAGCCCCCAGACCACGAAAGGCCAACTGATGGGGATCGTTTGTCGAGCGGTGGGCGCATATGGCTTTGGTTGGCCAAGAGGTGGCATCCGACACAATGTTGGACAAGGTCCTGTGCATCTCCTCGGGCCGTCGGCCAATAAAAACCTATACGGAAGGCCTTGCTAACAAGGGCCCGAGCTGCGGCGTGGTGACAGCCGAGCCCGGCATGAATTTCAGCCAGGAGCTGCCGCCCTTCTTCCTTGGAGATACATCTTTGAAGGACTCCGGTAGCTCTTTTCTTGTAAAGCTCTCCGTCGTGAACCTTGTAGGTATTCGAACGCTGGATAATGTGGCGAGCCTCACTCTCATCCTCCGAGAGTTCTATGCTATTAAGGTAGGCCAAGAAGGGTTTGGTCCATGGGGCAATGACTGCCATGAGGAGATGGTCCGACGGTGTTATTCCGATGGCTGAGCCCCCGATGATATCGTTGTGATCGGAATCTGGGGTTGTGTTCGGATCCGGATTGGTGTTGCCGCTCTCCCCTTGCCACACCACGAATGACTTAAAAAGCCTTTCTAGAAAGATGTTAGGTGGCACGGGGTCGCGCTTGGCGCCGATGCGAGCAAGGACGTCCGCTGCTTGATTGCTTTCTCGAGCCATGTGATGAAACTCGAGCCCCTCGAACCGAGCCAACATTTTTAGGACGACATTGCGATAAGCTGCCATCTTCGGATCTTTGGCATCAAAATATCCATTTATTTGAGATATTGCGAGGTTTGAGTCCCCACGCACTTCCAGGCATTGTATGCCCATGGAGACAGCCATCCGGAGACCATGCAATAAGGCCTCGTATTCGGCTGTGTTATTGGAGTCTGTGTATAATATTTGGAGTACGTACTGGACTACATCTCCAGTAGGGGACGTTAGAACGACGCCCGCTCCTAATGCTGCCAACATTTTGGAACCATCGAAATACATAACCAAGTTGGAATATGTGCCGTACTCTTTAGGGAGTTCGGCCTCTGTCCATTCGACGATGAAGTCTGCTAGTACTTGGGATTTAATGGCTCGACGCGGTTTGTATGTTATGTCGAATGGAAGGAGCTCAATGGTTGTTTACTATGTCATTGAGTGGTACTTCGGAAGCCACCATGATAGAACATTCTTGGAAGTAGTGTTGTAGCTTCCGGGATGCCATGAAGACCGTGTATGCTATCTTTTGGTAATGAGGGTACCGGCAATTGCATGGTGTGAGGACAGTCGATACGTAGTATACCGGCTTCTGAAGCGGGAATTTGTGTCCGTCCTGCTCTCGCTCAATGACGAGCACGGCGCTCACCACCTGGTGTGTTGCCCATATGTATGATAACATGGGTTTGCCGATGTTCGGCGTGGCCAGGATTGGGTTGCTCGTAAGAAGGGCCTTTATTTCTTTCTATCCGGTTGTTGCCGCATCCGTCCACTCGAAGTGATCGGTGCACCGGAGGAGGCGATACAGTGGCAATGCTTCTTCTCCCAATCTAGAGATAAAGCAGCTTAAAGCTGCCACGCATCCGGCGAGTTTTTGGACTTGTTTAAGGTCCGTTGGCGTAGCAAATTGTGACAAAGCTTGGATTTTGGCTGGATTTGCTTCAATTCCTCTATTGGAAACAATGAAGCCCAGCAGCTTTCCAGCAGGGACACCAAAAACACACTTTTCCGGGTTGAGCTTGATGTCATATGTACGGAGGTTGTCGAATGTGAGACGTAAATCGTCTATTGGTGAATCGACGTGCCTAGTTTTAATGACGATGTCGTCCACATATGCTTCAACTATGTTGCCGATCTGTTTCTCCAGGCATGTTTGAATCATGCGTTGGTAGGTGGCCCCGGCATTTTCGAGCCCGAAGGGCATGGTGTTGAAGCAGAATGGCCCATATGGGGTAATGAATGCCGTTGCGGCTTGCTCGGACTCCTTCATTTTGATTTGATGGCATCCGGAATATGCGTCGAGGAAGCATAGTGAGTCGTGTCCTGCAGTGGCATCGATGATCTGGTCGATGCAGTGGAGGGGGAAGGGATCCTTATGGCAAGCCTTATAGAGCTCTTTGAAATTGACGCACAGGCGCCAGGATTTATCCTTCTTTGGCACCATCACCAAGTTTGCTAGCCAGTCTGGGTGTTTTATTTCTCTAATGAATCCGGCCTCGACTAGCTTGGCTAGCTCCTCCCCCATAGCTTGACGTTTGGGTTTGGAAAAGCGCCATAGTGTTTGCTTGACCGGTTTATATCCCTTCAATATATTGAGGCTGTGTTCGGCCAATCTGCGTGGGATTCCTGGCATATCAAAAGGGTGCCAGGCGAATATATCCTAGTTCTCGCCCAGAAACTCTCGTAGCGCGGTGTCGGCCGTTGGGTCTAGTTGTGCCCCGATAGATGCTATCTTCTTGGGGTCCGTTGGGTGGACTTGGAATTTGACTATTTCTTCTGCTGGTTTGAAGGAGGTGGATTTGGGTCGTTTGTCCAGGATTACATCGTCCCTATCCATCGTCCCTATCCATCGTCCCTATCCATCATCACTGGTGCATGAGCGACGGTTGGGTTGATAGGTTGGGCACCGAATGCCAAAAGGTGTCGGGCCACGGTGGGGCTATCTTGCAAGGGAAGCTTGACTGGGGTTTGGCTGAGGTCTGGTGGGTTGGTTTATCTAAGTTTATTGACCTGGCTAAGATAGGATTAGCCAATGGTCAGCCTCGAGGGCCTCAGATAAAGCCTCAATGGCCAGGGATGCGGTTTTATTTTCGGCGTGGAGTGCTATGTCTGGATCACTGGCGTGAGTGATTATGCCATTGGGCCCGGGCATCTTGAGCTTCATATACCCGTAATGAGGTATAGCTTGGAAGCATGTAAATGCATCTCGCCCCAATAGGGCATGATATCCACTGTTGAAAGGGGAGACTTTAGGATCTGGAGTTTGAAATCCGAACCCTGACCCAATTTAGGATCCGAAGTTTGAAGAACTTCCAAACTTAATGGTTCGGGCTCCGGGATGTCAACTGATTTTCCGGGCTTTTCGTCTAATTCTATATTCGAAGGACAAGGCATGTCTTTCTGCAGGTAGGTGTCCGGCTCTTCAAGCTCGGAGATCCGACCATAGTTCGTCCTCAATATAGAGGAAGACTTGTCGTCCTACTCCTCTACTACCGCTATTTGATGGGTGATCGGTGGAGTTTTAATTTCTCTCTGGTCGGGTTTAAGCCCAATCCGATCATAGTCTGTGGCGACCCACAGGGCGGCGATGCGATCTAGGAGTTCATTTAAAGACGACAGCTCTGCCGGATCCATCTTGTTGGAATATTTTGAGTCAACATGGAGGGGATTTTCGATGACCCGAGAAGTCATCGTTGGCCTAACGGTCAGATGGGCGGTCATGGTGAAGCCGCCCAGCTGGAGGGTTTGGCGTGGGCCAGTGCTCCTCCGGAGGTGACATTGTCCTTGGGAATAAGGCGAGCCATCGATCCTATCTTTCGATGTCACAGCAGAACTCTCAATGAAAGCACCAATGTCGGTGTCAAAACTAGTAGATCTGAGGTAGGGGTCCCGAACTATGCATCTAAGGTCGATGGTAATAGGAGACAAGCGACACAATGTTTACCTAGGTTCGGGCCCTCTCTATGGAGGTAATACCCTACTTCCTGCTTGATTGATCTTGATGAATATGAGTATTACAAGAGTTGATTTACCATGAGATCGTAACGGCTAAACCATAAAAGTCTAGCCTGTCTGACTATGATTACGAGGATATATGTCTATGGACCTAGCCCTTATGATCTCGTGGTTGATAAACTCTTGCAACACTCATATTCATCAAGATCAATCAAGCAGGACGTAGGGTATTACCTCCATAGGGAGGGCACGAACCTGGGTAAACCTCGTGTCCCCCTTCTCCTGTTACCATCGATCCTAGACGCACAGTTTGGGAACCCTTACCCGAGATCCACCAGTTTTGACACCGAAAGTGGCGCTTTCATTGAGAGTTCCACTGTGCCGTCAACGAAAGGTTCAATGGACCCTTCGATCGTCTATAGTGACGCTGTCCAAGGAGAAACCTTCCTTCCCGGACATATTTTCGTGTTCGGCGGCTTCGTACTGCGGGCCAACTCGCTTGGCCATCTGGAGCAGATCGATAGCTACGCCCCTGGCCACCAGGTCAGATTCAGAAGCTTGAACTACATTGCAGATATTCGTGGAGACTTGATCTTCAATGGATTTGAGACCGCGGCGATCGCTCCCCCTCGCCCCGATGAACATGACTTAAATCTGTCATCGGATCACATCCAAGAGATGGTCCCTATTGCTACAGCGGTCTTAGAACCGAAGCAGATTGTGCCATCCGGGGCCACAAAGTCCATGGCATTGGAGCCGCACTCGGACTCGGCACCCCGCAATATTTGCGTCAATGGAATTCCGGACTCGTCTCCGGCTATAAGTCCTGGACCGGGTACGCCTGCGGACACCGAGCTGGATTGGTTATTGATTTTTGAATTTAGCATCGCAGATATCTTCCAGCACTCACCTTTGGGTGATGTGCTAAACTCTTTAAAGAACTTGTCTTTGGAGAAGGACTCATAGCCAAATTATGTCCGGTTCGAGCCAGCGGCTAATGATGGGAAATTTCGCTTCCCACCCGCCACCCACTTCATAGCCACCGTTGATGACTTAACCGACGTGCTTGATTACGACTCCAAAGACATCGATGGTATGGACGACAATGCCAACATGGAGCAAGTCCAGGACCCGCCATTTACTGGATGTTGGACAGCCACCTCTTCATACGATGTGTACATGGTAGATACACCTAAAAAAGCTAGGGACGATGACAAAGGGGATCCAGTTACGGATAAACCTTCTGAGACACAGTCCAAGCGCCGACGCCGTAAACACCGTTCTAAGCCTCCTTGCTCAAAAGATGGCAACACTGGCATCGGAGATAATAGTACTCCGGGCAATGCTGAAAACAATGAAGACCCTGTTGGAGCTGCATCCGAACAGGAAGAACAAGACAAAGGGCAAAATGACCCTGATAAGCAGGCCATGACCAATCACCCAGATGATGATAGTTATCGTCCAGTCTCCGAAGATGAGGAGAGCCTTGGCAGCGAGGATTTCATCGTGCCTGAGGCACCCCAAGAGCAGGAATGCTTCAAGCGCCAGCTAATAGCTACTGCCAGAAGCCTGAAGAAGAAGAAGCAGCAGCTCCAGGCTGATCAAGACCTGCTCATTGATAAGTGGACTGATGTCCTGGTAGCCGAAGAATATGGCCTCGAGCATGCAGCCCAGAGTTACCCGAAGCGCAGACTGCTACCTCAGTTCGATGAGGAGGCACCAGATCCCATACCTCTCGCACGCAATACGGACCAACCAGCACGTGGTCAGGATAGTGTGGCAGACCGACCACCCCGTAGTCGGGATAAAACGACAACTCAGTCCAAACAACAGCCTGCCCCACCACCTCGCAAAAACAGGGACATAACAGCTCGGGACCATACATGCGACCTTTGGCAGGATCTGGACAGTAAAGCAGGACACACCAGGTCAATCTACGGATCGCGAGGACGCTTCCTGACTCGGGATAACGGCTACCTATTGAGACGTGACAAACCTAGTCACACCCGGGTCGATAACCATAAGCGGACTTCATCGGAGGTGCACCGTGACACGGCCCGATATAAAGGCACCGCACACCCTCTCTCCTTCACAGATGAGGTGCTGGATCACGAATTCCCCGAGGGGTTCAAGCCCATCAATATTGAATCAAACGACGGAACAACCGATCCTGTAGTATGGATTGAGGATTTTATTCTCCACATCCACATGGCCCATGGAGATGACCTCCACGCCATCAAATTCCTCCCACTAAAGCTCAAAGGGCCAGCTCGACACTGGCTAAATAGCCTGCCCAAAAATTCCATCGGCAGCTGGGAGGACTTGGAAGAAGCCTTCCTTGACAACTTCCAAGGCACATATGTCCGGCCACCCGATGCCGATGACTAAAGCCACATAGTTCAACAACCCGGAGAATCAGCCAGAAAATTCTGGACTAGGTTCCTAACCAAAAAGAACCAGATTGTTGACTGTCCGGATGCCGAAGCCCTAGCAGCCTTTAAGCATAGCATCCGTGACGAATAGCTCGCCCGCCACCTCGGCCAAGAAAAGCTGAGGTCCATGGCAGCCTTCACGGCACTTATGACCCGCTTTTGCGTGGGAGAGGATAGTTGGCTGGCTCGCAGCACAAACACAGCCAACAAAGCAGGCCCCTCCGAGGCCAAAAACAGGACTAGCAAGTTCCGGCGCAACAGACACAAACGCCGAAAGCAATGGCGATAACATCGATGACACTACAGTTCACGCCGGATTCAGTGGCTCCAAGTCCGGCCAGCGGAAGCCGCCCTATAAAAGGAACGTCGGAGGACCATCCAGCTTGAACCACATACTCGATCATCTATGCCAGATACATGGCACCCCAGACAAACCGGCTGACTATACTAACAGAGATTGTCGGGTCTTTAAGCAAGCCAGTAAGGTATATAGCGGAAACAAGGAAGGGGAATCGCAGAGCGAGGACGAAGAGGAGGAGCCCTGGAACCCGAACACTGGGGGCAGAAGAAATTCCCGCCTCAAGTCAAAACAGTGAACATGATATATGCTACATACATCCCCAAAAGGGAGCGCAAGCGCGCACTCAGGGACGTTTATGCAGTAGAGCCAGTCGTCCCAAAATTCAACCCATGGTCGTCATTCCGGATCACCTTTGAACGTCGTGATCATCCAACTAGCATCCGTCATGGCGGTTCGGCCGCATTGGTACTCAACCCAATCATCGACGGATTTCACATGACACGATTCCTAATGGATGGTGGTAGCAGCCTCAACCTGCTCTATCAGGATACAGTATGCAAAATGGGCATTAACCCCTCAGGAATCAAGCCCACGATAACTACCTTTAAAGGACTCATACCAGGCATAGATGCCCGTTGTACAGGCTCGATCACGCTGGAGGTGGTCTTCGTTTCCCCGGATAACTTCCGAAGCGAAGAGCTAATCTTCGATATCGTCCCCTTCTGTGGTGGCTACCAGTATTGCTCAGACAAACCGTGTTTGCTAGATTCAATGGTGCCACATTATGCTTATCTCAAGCTCAAGATGCCCGGTCCACGCGGTGTCATTACAGTAAATGGAAACACGGAACGTTCCCTCCGTATAGAGGAGCATACCGCAGCCCTAGCAGCAGAAGTACAGAGCGGCCTTCTCAAGCGACACCATAATCCGGCCGTCGAGACCCTGGACATCATTAAGAAGATCCGGACTACACTGCCACAGGGCATCTCAGTTCGCCAAGAGCTGAATTAGTAAATTCGGCCTCCGTCCCAGCCCCGATGAGGAAATGGCATCCGTACCACGCGTACATAACTATGCACTCAAAACCCCATGGGTACGGACGGAGGCATAACTCGCTCGCGATCCATAGTACGGCTTGACCAACCTTGGGATTCGCACGCCTTTATTTTTTCTTTTTATTACGGTTTTTTTATCTTTTCGAGGTCTATGCGGACGACCCGTTTGTAGAACACACCAAGGAGGCAAGGAGCTCTCGCATACAAGGGAATCCCCAGGTGGTCTCTATTAAACGATTGCCATACTTGTTTTACATACCCGCACGCAGCTCGCCCTTGGTTGTGGCATGTTAAATAGCTTTACTTGCTTATCGCATTACTTGCACAAAGTACGCCTCGACGTACTAATTACATCATAATGGTGAATAAATGTTGGCGTTAGCTTATTACTTACTTTTCATGTTTCCTCACCTTTGTATATATTACTTATTGCACACGTACACCATGGTACGTATTCCTGCGCCAAGGGCTTCATTACACCCAGCATTACGGCAATAAAAGTTCGAACACTTTCCCAGTATAGTTCGGCACCCCGAACTTATAACATTATATGCAACGGCTCCAAATCATGTCTTTGTTCAATAGTTGGGTTGCCCGGCTCGTGTGCTTACTACCTTACGTTCCGCTATATCGGCTAGGGTAGTAAAGGGAGAACTACTGCGATTCTGTACCGGTTCTTCCGGATGGGCACCTCAGTAGAGAAAGCCGAAAACTGACTGTCATGATGTGGCGAGAGCTGGTTAGCTGTTCGAGAGATCCAAATCGTTAGAAATTTTTTTCCCACTTCTTGCGAAGAATCGGTCCCTCCGATTAGGCGTGTATAATGCCCCTAGTTCGGCCTTCCGAATACCAGGGGCTTCGGCAACTTTCTTAATTGTCAAACTCCTATGGCTAAGTGAGGGCGGTAAAGGACGCACAGTCTGATTGCCTTGTTCATTGCGCTAAACACCTCCTTTAAGGACCAGAATGTGGAGTAAAGAGTGTTTAGATTTATCCCGAACACCCCCGTTCTATCTACGTGGGGGCAGAAGCCGACGACTGGTCAACCCTCAGATTTCATAAGCATTATAATACATAACATCATTGTTCCATATTACAGGACTTGATAATACAAATGTTCTCACGAGAATATGACATCCTTCGAACATTGCTCCACCGCAAGGCGGGACCCCTCCAGGACACCATCAAAATAGTGCTCGGGTCGACGATGCACCTTGCCCTCTTGCGGCCCCTCGGTCTCAGCTTCTTGCCATCCAGCTTTGCCCAATGTGTCTTGACGCAGGCAAATGCCATACGAGCACCTTCAATACAGACTGACCGCTTCACAGCTTCGAGCCGCGGACAGGCACTTACAAGCTGCTTAACAAATCTGAAGTAGCTGCTAGGTATAGACCCGGCAAGCCACGGCCGGACTATCAGGTCCTTCATGGCTAGCTCTGCCAACCTGTGAAGCTCGACCAACTGCTTCAGTTGGTCGCTGAAGGACAATGGATGTTCGGGTCCAAGATACTGGGACCAGAATAGCTTCTCCGTATACATCCCTTCTTCGGCTCGATAATGCTCGGCAGCATCTGATATACTACGCGGCAGATTCGTAAGCGCCCCTGGAAAAACCCAAATTCATATAAGTACAAGGAACGTTTCCTCTACATACTGCCGCAATCTCCTTGGCCGCCTGAATTTCCTGGAGGGCGTTCTGGGCTTCGGCCCGCGCATCCTGTGCGCTCTGGCGGGCCTTCGCCAGTTCGGTTTCTTGCGCCTTACAATCGCGCTCAAAGACTCAAATCTCTCTATCGCACCCTGGAGCTATTGCTGCGCCTCGCCAATCCGGGCCTCGTGTTTCTCGCAAGCGGCGCTTTCCTTGGCCGCTTTGTCCTCGGCCTCGGCTAACGCCTTCTTGAGGGCTGCCACCTTGGTCGTGGCCCCTAATAAAATTTATGACACCTCAGTTCGGATGGACTATTCATTTTTTCTTAAAAATACCCGCAGGTTACTGCATACCTTGGCTATCCTCCAGCTGCTTCTTCACGAGGCCGAGCTCCTCCTCGGCCCGCTCCAGTTTCCGCTTCAGTCCGGAGACCTCCGCAGCATGTGCGGTGGCAGCCCACAGCGATACCTGCTCATTCACATAGACAACTTATGTTAGACTCCTGCGATATTTCTTCTTGATCCTCTGTTCGGCCTTTTCTTTCCGAACACCAAACAGAGCATCAGGGGCTACTATCTATACTATGATATTCCTACAAACGCCTTACTTACCTCCAAGCCCGATAGAAGGCTAGTGCAGGCTTCCGTTAGTCCTCTTTTGACGAACTAAACATTTCCTATTACCGTGCCCATAAGGGCGCGGTGTTCATCCATAATAGAGGCGCCTCATAGCGCCTCCATCAGGTTATCCAATGCCTCTAGTTGGATAAAGGTCACCAGCGGAATAGGCACATTCCCTCCTTTTGGGGAATGCCGTTCGCTGGACTCTGGAGCCACATAGATCTCCGAAATGGTATCCGGCTCAGGTCCGAAGGGAACTCGGCCCCTGTCACCAGTCCCCATAGGGGCTTTTTCCCCCATGCGTCCAGCAATTGAGGAATCGTCCTGGGGCGCCACCCCGACGATCTCCAGAAGCCCCCCCGGTCTGGGAATGTCTTTTGCAACACCACCTTGTTGTCACCCTTGGGAGAGATGGAATGAGCAGGCGGCGGAGACATGCTAGCCATCTCCTTTGAGTCTAGCGATCCCTCTAACGAGGATCGCGGGGAGCCATCGCGTGCTGGACTGCAATAACAAGGTTTAAAGTATATCAATATTACAAACCGGGAAGGCCAGACGTTTTTGGATTCTGGTACTTACGATGCGGCCCAAGGCTTGGTCCGGCGAGGTCGCTCCGGACTGCTATCAACATCCCACGCGGAGTAATCTGCGGGGGAGCCTCTAACTCTCTTAGGCGCTTTCGCCTCCAGACTTGTGGGGGCCGCTCTCTTCGTCCTCCCCACTTCAGGTGGGGAGTTGTTTTCTTCTTCCTCTTCATCGTCGTCGTCAGCGGACGAAGACGAAGTCTCGTCTTTGGATGTCATGTACGGAGCGCCTTTTTGGCGAGGGCCCTTCTTGGCCCCTTTGGCCGCTTTCTTGGCCATCTTCTCTGGCACCTCATAAGGTGCCGGAAAAAGTATTTTCGTCAGTAATGGGAATTCTTGGTCTTCGAGCAGCGGAGCCGGACAGCTAATCCCCTCCGCTATCTTGATCTAGGCCTGAAAACACGAGTAGGAAAGCTTATGCGTTTTCTCAAAATATGCTTGTGAAGGGTATGCCTTGAAAACATTAAAAGAACTTACCGGGTTGGCCTGGCGTTTTAAGCTAAGCCCGCGATCTTCGGTCGTGGGTGGTGGCGTCTCGCCGGCCTTGAAGAGCACTTTCCAGATTTCTTCGTGCGTCGTGCCGAAGAGCTCTAGTAGCGTCTGGTGCTTGGCCGGATCGTACTCCCATAGATAGCAAGTCCGGTGTTGGCACAGAAGGACCCGATGAATGAGCATGACCTGGACCATGTTGACAAGCTTGATCTTCCTATCTATCATGTTCTGGACGCACGTGTGGAGCCCAGTCTCCTCATCAAAGGGACCCTAGGTTAGGCCCCTCTCTTTCCAGGAGGTGAGCCGCATCGGGATTCTGTATCGGAATTCGGGGGCCGCCGCCAAGTTGGCGTCACACGGCTCGGTGATATAGAACCACCCCGATTGCCACCCTTTCACCGTATCTGCGAACGAGACTTTGGGCCAGGTAACGTTGGGCATCTTGCCCACCATGGCGCCTCCACACTCTTCTTGTTGGTCGCTCACCACCTTCGGTTTCACATTGAAGGTCTTCAGCCATAGGCCAAAATGAGGCGGGATGTGGGGAAAGGCCTCGCACACGACAATGAATGTCATGATGTTCAGGAAGAAGTTGGGATCTAGGTCATGGAAGTCTAGCCTGTAGTAAAACATCAGTCCACGGACGAAGGGGTGAAGAGGGAAGCCTAACCCGCGGACGAAATGTGTGAGAAACACAACCCTGTCGTGAGGCTCTGGAGTGGGTATGATTTATCCCTTGGCTGGGAGTCGGTGAGCGATCTCCTTGGCAGATATCCGGCCTCCTGGAGCGCCTTGATATCCTTCCTCTTGACGGAGGAGGCCATCCACTTACCCCCAGCTCCGGATCCGAACATCTTGGGAGTGCTTTCTCATTCGGGGGAAAGCTAAAAGCGTGGGCGCTGGAGCTCAGGGACGGAAGGACTGAGGAGGACCTAAGGTGTGGGTGAAGAAGGGAATCCTTATCCCCTTATAAAGGCCATGAATATCAAGCGTCTCCCCACTCGCCTTAAAACTCGCCTATTCCCAAGAGCTGTGCAAACGACACGGTTGGGTCACCCACACCCATATTGATGAGAATCCCGTAATAAGGGGGCACGATCTCTGCTTCGACAAGACGTGCCAATGGCAACCACATCTCGAAACATGGAGTGGCAGACGAAAAACGGTTCAATATTATGACCGGACAGACATGATGTCATATTGTAAAAGCTGTCGGCGGACTAGACTCGTGTAAAAATATATTCTCTCTGCGATTATGTATGGTGTGTGTGGCAGGTCCGGATACTATCATCGCATTCGAAGACTATCTTGAAGTTCGGATAAAAGGGAACCCGCCTAGCAATGCCGAATACAATCTACGCGCTGAACTCATCGTCATTGATGCCAGCTTCAGAGGCTACTGAGGGAGTCCTGAACTAAGGGGTCCTCGGGCGTCCGGCCTGTTATTCATGGGCCGGACTGATGGGCTGTGAAGACATGAAGGCCGAAGACTGTACCTATGTCCAGATTGTACTCTCCTTGGCGTGGAAGGCAAGCTTGGTGACCGACTATGAAAATTCCCTCTCATGTAACCGACTCTATGTAAACCCTAGATCCCCTCAGTGTCCATATAAACCGAAGGGGTTAGTCCGGAAAGGATATATCATTACCATAGTCATATAGGCTAGGCTTCTAGGGTTTAGCCATTACGATCTCATGGTAGATCAACTCTTGTAACACTCATATTCATCAAGATCAATCAAGCAGGACATAGGGTATTACCGACATAGGGTGGGCCCGGACATCGATAAACATCGTGTCCCCCGTCTCCTGTTACCATCGATCCTAGATGTACAGTTAGGGACCCCGTACCCGAGATCCGCCGGTTTTGACACCGACAGTAGGAGTTGGGAAATTTTCCCTAGGCAATTGACTATGTTACTAGACCGAGAACAAGTTTTATGTGGGAGAGGCCACTGCTAGCATGTCATACCTGACTTGGAATTATATGCACTTATGATTGGAACTATTAGCAAGCATCCGCAACTACTAACGTTCATTAAGGTAAAACCAAACCATAGCATTAAGATATATTGGTCCCCCTTCAATCCCATATGCATCAATTTCTATGCTAGGTTGAAGCTTCTATCACTCTTGCCCTCCAATACATAGTCCTATCAACATACAACTAACCCTATGGTGTGATCCACGCGCGCGCTCATATGATGGGCACCAAAGGACAGCAACATATCGATATGTCTCCAACGTATCTACTTTTCCAAACACGTTTGCCCTTGTTTTGGACTCCAACTTGCATGATTTGAATGGAACTAACCCGGAGTGACGCTGTTTTCAGCAGAATTACCATGGTGTTATTTATGTGCAGGAGCAAATGTTCTCGGAATGACCTGAAACTTCACGGAGCGACTTTTCAGAAAATAAGATAAATACCTGCAAAACATGGAGGCCAGTGGCCCACCACCTTGCCACGAGGGTGGGGGTGCGCCCCCTACCTCGTGGGCCCCATGTTGCGTCTCCGACTCCAACTCCACCTCCATATATTGAGTTTCGACGAGAAAAATATCAAGGAGAAGAAATCATCGCGTTTTACGATACGGAGCCGTTGCCAAGCCCTAAAACCTCTCGGGAGGGATGATCTGGAGTCCGTTCGGGGCTCCGGAGAGGGGAATCCGTCGATATCGTCATCATGAACCATCCTCCATCACCAATTTCATGATGATCACCATCGTGCATGAGTAATTCCATCATAGGCTTGCTGGACGGTGATGGGTTGGATGGGATCTATCATGTAATTGAGTTAGTCTTGTTAGGGTTTGATCCCTAGTATCCACTATGTTCTGAGAATGATGTTGCTATGACTTTGTTATGGTTAATGCTTGTCACTAGGGCCCGAGTGCCATGATTTCAGATCCGAACCTATTATGTTTTCATCAATATATGAGTGTTCTTGATCCTATATAGCAAGTCTATAATCACCTATTATGTGTTATGATCCGTTAACCCCGAAGTGACAATAATCGGGATAGTTACCGGTGATGACCGTAGTTTGAGGAGTTCATGTCTTCACTATGTGTTAATGCTTTGTTCCGGTTCTCTACTAAAAGGAGGCCTTAATATCCCTTAGTTTCCGTAAGGACCCTGCTGCCACGGGGGGGGGGGGTAGGACAAAAGATGTCATGCAAGTTCTTTTCCATAAGCACGTATGACTATATTCGGAATACATGCCTACATTACGTCAATGAACTGGAGCTAGTTTTGTGTCACCTTAGGTTATGACTGTTACATGATGAACCGCATCCGGCATAATTCTCCATCACTGATCCATTGCCTATGAGCTTTCCATATATTGTTCCCCGCTTACTTACTTTTCCATTGCTATTGCTATCATCACTACAAAATACCAAAAACATTACTTTTACTACTGTTACCTTTTGTTACCGTTATCAGTACTATCATATTACTTTGATACTAAATACTTTGCTGCAGATATTAAGTTTCCAGGTGTGGCTGAATTGGCAACTCAGCTGCTAATACTTGAGAGTATTCTTTGGCTCCCCTTGTGTCAAATCAATAAATTTGGGTTGAATACTCTACCCTCAAAAACTGTTGGGATCCCCTATACTTGTGCGTTATCAAGACTATTTTCTAGCACCGTCATAGCTCTATTCTTTGAGTCACTTGGGATATATATCTGCTTAACATTATGAAGAACTTGACAGATCCAAAAACCAAGATATATCCCTCAACTACGAGGGGAGGTAAGGAACTGCCATCTAGCTCTGCACTTGATTCACCTTCTGTTTTGAGTAAGTTTGCGACACCTACACTTGCTTCTGCTATTCGTTCTGATATGTAGCATGTTATTGATGATGCCACTTCTGCTATGCATGATACTTATGATGAAACCACCTCTATATCTGATACTACTGTGCCACTTAGTGATTTCCTTGATGAACAAATTGCTAGAGCTAGAGAAATTTAAAATATTGAATCTGATGATACTGATGATAGTGATGATGAAGAACCACTTGTTATTCCTAAGGGTTACGTTTTTGATCAAGAAGCTTCTTTTGCTATTCTAGCTTGCGAAAATAGAAATGAACTCAAAAGGTTATTAGCAAAATGGAGTAAGAAATCTCTAAGTGCTAGAATAAAACCTGACCCTGCTTTTGCTACTTCACGTATCTGTGTTACTGATAAGGATTATGAATTCTCTGTTGATCCTGATACAATTACGTTGGTTGAATCTGATCCTTTTCATGGTTATGAATCTGAAACTGTTGTGGCACATATTACTAAATTAAATGATATAGCCACCCTGTTCACTAAAGATGAGAGAACCCGTTACTTTTATATCCTTAAAATATTTCCATTCTCATTAAAGGGTGATGCTAAGATATGGTTTAATTCTCTTGATCCTGGTTGTGTGTGTAGTCCCCAGGATATGATTTATTACTTTTATGCTAAATATTTCCCTGCTCATAAGAAACAAGATGCTTTAAGGGATATATATAATTTTGTGCAAATTGAAGAAGAGAGTCTCCCACAAGCTTGGGGGAGGCTTCTCCAATTACTTAATGCTTTGCCTGATTATCCTCTTAAGAAAAATGAAATACTTGATATCTTTTATAATGGACTAACCGATGCCTCCAGAGATTACCTGGATAGTTGTGCTGGTTCTGTTTTCAGGGAAAGAACACCGGATGAAGCTAAAATTCTATTAAACAATATGTTGACAAATGAAAATAATTGGACAACTCCGGAGCCAATTCCTGAGCCTATTCCTAAACCAACTCCGAGAAGAGGGGTATTCTATTTCTCAGTCCTGAAGATATGCAACAGGCAAAGAAATCTATGAAAGAAAAAGGTATTAAAGCTGAAGATGTTAAGAATTTACCTCCTATTGAAGAAATACATGGTCTTAATTTACCGCATGTTGAAGAAACATATGATCTTAATCCATTACCTATTGAAGAAACTCATGGTCTTGATAACCCGACACAGGTAGTAAAGGTAAATTCTCTCTATAGATATGATAAAGCTGAAATCCCATTTACTAAGTTTGCTAGCTCATGCTTAGATGAGTTTGATAAACTTATGGCTAAGCAAGAAGATTTTAATGCTTATTTTGGTAGAAAATTGAAATACAATTCAAATATGCTTGAACACTTGGGTGATTATATGGCTAATGTCAAAGGTGAACTTAAACTTATTAGTAAACATGCTTCTATGGTTACCACTCAAGTAGAACAAGTACTTCAAGCTCAAAATGATTTTCTCAATGAATTAAATAGTAAAAATAATTATTATGTTGTTAGAGTGGCTACTAGAACTGGTAGAATGACTCAGGAATCTTTGTATCCTAAAGGCCACCCTAAGAGAATTGAGCAAGATTCTTAGAGAAATAATATAGATGCACCTAGTTCTTCTAAAAAGAAGAAAAAGAAAAATTATAGGACTTTGCATGCTTCTAATGATCCTATTGTTGAAACACCTGAGAATCCAAATGATATTTCTATTTCTGATGCTGAAACTCAACCTGGTAATGAACCTGAAACTAGTGATAATGTTAATAATAATGTTCATGATGATGCTCAACCTAGTAATGATAATGATGTTGAAATTGAACATGTTGTTGATCTTGATAACCCACAATCAAAGAATCAATGTTATGATAAGAAAGACTTTGTTGCTAGGAAACATGGTAAAGAAAGAGAGCCTTGGGTTCAGAAACCCATGCCTTTTCCTCCCAAACCATCTAAGAAAAAGGATGATGAGGATTTTGAGTGCTTTGCTGAAATGATTAGACCTATATCTTTGCGTATGCGATTAACTGATATGCTCAAAACCAATCCTTATGCTAAGTACATGAAAGATATCATTACAAATAAAAGAAAGATATCGGAAGCTGAAATTTCCACCATGCTTGCTAATTATACTTTTAAGGGTGGAATACTAGAGAAACTAGGAGACCCTGGAGTACCCACTATACCATGCTCCATTAAAAGAAATTATGTTAAAACTGCTTTATGTGATCTTGGAGTCGGTGTTAGTGTTATGCCTATCTCTTTATATCGTAGACTTGATTTGAATAAGTTGACACCTACTGAAATATCTTTGCAAATGGCCGATAAATCAACTGTTATACCTGTCGGTATTTGTGAGAATGTGCTTGTTGTAGTTGCAAACGTTACTATTTTAACGGACTTCGTTATTCTTGATATTCCCGAGGACGATAGTATGTCTATTATTCTTGGAAGACCCTTTTTGAATACTACAGGGGCTATTATTTATTGCACTAAAGGCAATGTCACTTTTCATGTTAATGGTAATGAGCATACGGTACACTTTCCGAGGAAACAACCTCAAGTTCATAGTATCAACTCTATTGGAAAAATTCCATCGATTATATTTGGAGGTTTTGAATTTCCTCTTCCTACTATCCAGAAGAAATATTATATTCTTATTATTCGGGATGTGCATATCCCCGTTGAGGTAACATAGTGTTATTCGAAATTTCTCCAGTTCCATGTTATTCTGAATGAGTTCGTTAACAAGACTTGATCAACCTTGTTAGAGGATTCCTTTTGATGATCATGAGATGGATGAAACTAGAAGGCACAACCTTCTGTGCCCCACTTTTACTTTCTGTTATTTATATTAAATAAAATAAAATAAATATTTTTCTGTATGTTATCTGATTATCCGTGCAATATAAAAATACCTCGAAAATAAAAGTTCTCCAAATGCCCTGAAATTTAAATATGTTTTTTTCTAGAATATTTGAGGATGTATGGAACTGAGAACACACTAGGGGGTCAACCACCTACCCACGAGGGTGTAGGGCGCACTCACCCCTCTAGGGCGCGCCCCCTGCCTCGTGGGCCCACAGTGGCCCTCCTCTACTTATTCTTTCACCCACACACTCCTTCTTCGTCCCCAAAACACGAATATCCAGCTCAAACCCGAGTCCAAGCTCATTTTGCTGCCATTTTCAATCTCCTTGCTCAAAGCATCTCTCACAAAACTGCTTTGGAAGATTGTTCCTTGGTATGTGACTCCTCCATTGGTCCAATTAGTTTTTGTTCTAGTGCTTTATTCATTGCAAATTTTTGCTGCTTAGGTGACCCTGTTCTTGAGCTTGCATGTCAAATTTATATGGTCAAAAGTAGTTTTGATGCATGATATATGCCCTAGGCACTTCTAGGAGTAGTTGCTATCAATATTATTGAGTTTGGTTTACTTTTATTTTGAAGTTACTAAAAATTTCAGAATTTTTCAGAAAATGATGAGGAGATTATTGAGAGGCTCATCGAGCCAAAGCTCGAAGGAAAAGGCACCGAAGCCTAAGTATAATTTGTCGCGCACCATGGAGATTCGGGCGTGTGAATGGCCTTCTGATGATTTCTTGAGAGCAGCCGATATCTATGAAGATTTTCATGAATTGGCTCATAATGCGGGCCTCACCGCTTTCCTCGATGACCAATCAGTATCTCTTACTCACAAATACCTTTGTGCAAAACTTTCATTTTCATTCTAGGAACTCACCACCTACGGTGGAGTTTCATTTATATGATGAGCATAAGGAGATGTCACTTTATGATTTTTGTCGGATATGTCTAGTCCCTTTTGAGGGCAAGACAGAAGAACCACATCGTGATGATGTGGATGGTTTTATTGATACTATCACTGTAGGGGAAACTAGGAAAGTTTCCGATGCACAAATCACTAGCATACATTTTCCCTTTTTACGTTACTTTGCATTATTTGCTATACGTTGCTTAATTGGTCGCGGAAACTATGGAAACCTTAGTATCCCTGATATTATTATTTTGCTCCAAGGTTTATAAAGTGATAACACTTTTAGTATGGGCGGTATTATTGCCAAACGGTTAAGTCTGAACCGTACCAAAGGCCCTATCTTTGGAGGCATCTATGCGTCACGCCTAGCTGCACATTTTAACATACCTATTAGGCATGCTGAGAAGGAAGAAAAGGTGCTGCCCCGTGTTTATCTAGATTCTAAAAGTATGGTAGCACATGATTTTATTGTTAAGAATAGGGCAGGAGAGCTTAAATATCAATTGTTCTTTAACAAACATCATCCTGAGACTATTACTCTGCCTGCTCCTTCTTTGTTTGATTTTTCTGTAGGCACATACCTTGTTCCGTTAACGGCTATTCTAGCTTACCGGAATCCTGCACCAGCCGAGGAGCCAGAGCCGGAACCACAATTTGATCCCTCACGACAGTCTAATTATCAGTGGGATCCGGAGATGATTGCCAGCCAATGGCAATCAGAGCCTTCTTCTTCCTCATCCCAGTACGACCCCAACTATTATTATGGATATTCGCTAGGCCAGCCGTGGCCATAGACCAACTTAGGCCAAAAGCCTAAGCTTGGGGGAGTACGTATTTACCACCGACATTACATTTATGTTCACACACTCATTCCTAGATGTCGGTGCTCATACTTTATAATTATATCATCCATGCTAGTTTAATTTCCCTTTTATGCTCTCTTCTTGTGTGTTTAATAAACCTTAAGAAAAACCAAAAAATTAGTTGTAGCTTTTAGCTAGTTTTAATTTCCATGCTTGTAGTAGTAATTAAAAAGAAAACCCAAAAATATTTCATGTTCTTCTTTTGCTTGTTGGGAGCTTTCCCGTGTAAATAGTTTTATTTATTTTCTTTTCTTTGGGGGTCGATAGGAGAAGACCATAATTAAATTGTGGAAGTGGCTCTTATATGCATTATTGTTTATCTGACAAAAGAGCTCATATTGCCTTGTCTTCTCCTGTTTATTGGATGCTTGCAAATTCCAGCTTAGTCCAATGCACATGCACTATTATTATTATTCACACTATTTGGTCATGCAAGTGAAAGGCAATTATGATGATATATGACGGACTGGCTGAGATGAGAAAAGGTGGTATGAACTCGACTTCTTTTGTTTTTGTAAATATGATTAGTTCATTGTTCCTGATTCAACCTATTATGAATAAACATGTTTGCAATGACAACTAGAGATCATAGTTTCTTGTGCCATGCTTGATTAGCTATGAGTTATAATGGTTTACCTTGCGTGCCAGCATGCTATTGAGATAGTTATGATGTGGTATGATAGGGTGGTATCCTCCTCTGAATTATTTAAGTGACTTGACTTGGCACATGTTCACGCATGTAGTTGAAACAAAATCAACATAGCCTTCACGATATTTATGTGCATGGTGGATTATATCCTACTCATGCTTGCATTCGGTGTTGATGAATTTTAATGCATGTTCATGACTGTTGTCACTCTCTAGTTGGTCGCTTCCCAGTCTTTTGCTAGCCTTCACTTGTACTAAGTGGGAATACTACTTGTGCATCCAATCCCTTAAACCCCAAAGTTATTCCACATGAGTCCACTATACCTACCTATATACGGTATCTACCTGCCGTTCCAAGTAAATTTGTATGTGCCAACCTCTAAACCTTCAAATAAATATCCTATTTTGTATGCTCGAATAGCTAATATATCAACTAGGACTGTCTGTATCTTCCATGTTAGGCAGGTTATTCTCAAGAGGAGTGGACTCCGCTCCTCACTCACGAGATAAATGGCTGGTCACCGGGATGCCCAGTCCCATGCTTTATGCAAACTAAATCAAAATAATTGCAAACAAAACTCCCCCTGGGACTCTTGTTAGTTGGAGGCACTCGTTGTTTCAAGCAAGCCATGGATTGATGCTTGTTGGTGGATGGGGGAGTATGAACTTTACCATTCTGTTTGGGAACCGCCTATAATGTGTGTAGCATGGAAGATATCGCCATCTCTCGGTTGTTATGTTGACAATGAAAGTATGCCGCTCAAAATATTATTCACCTCTGTTTCAAAATCGAGCTCTGGCACCTCTACAAATCCCTGCTTCCCTCTGCGAAGGGCCTAACTATTTACTTTTATGCTGAGTCATCATCCTCTTATTAAAAAGCACCAGTTGGAGAGCACCGCTGTCATTTGCATTCATTATTTTTAGTTTACATTGAGTATGACTTGACTAGATCTGTTTTACCATGAATTACAATGTCTAGTCAGTCCTTGGTCTTTAAAGGTGCTGTGCATTTATGTTTTGCGGTCTCAGAAAGGGCTAGTGAGGTACCATCTTGTTATATCATATTATGATTGCTTTGAGAAAGTGTTGTCATCCGAGATTTATTATTATGGCTAGCCAGTTGATTATGCTATTGATATGAGTAAACTTGAGACCTGAGCGTTATTATGAATGTGGTTAGTTATAATCTTTGCTGAAAACTTGAATGCTGGCTTTACATATTTACAACAACAAGAGCCAACAAAGTTTGTAAAAGTTTTTCTTTACCACTTTCAGTTTGTCAACTGAATTGCTTGAGGACAAGCAAAGGTTTAAGCTTGGGGGAGTTGATACGTCTCCAACGTATCTACTTTTCCAAATACGTTTGCCCTTTTTTTGGACTCTAACTTGCATGATTTGAATGGAACTAAGCCGGGCTGACGTTGTTTTCAGCAGAATTACCATGGTGTTATTTATGTGCAGGAGCAAACATTCTCAGAATGACCTGAAACTTCACGAAGCGTTTTTTCAGAAAATAAGAAAAATACCTGCAAAATATGGAGGCCAGGGGGCCCACCACCTCGCCACGAGGGTGGGGGCACGCCTGCCCCCCTAGGGCGCGCCCCCTACCTTGTGGGCCCCCTGTTGCGTCTCCGACTCCAACTCCACCTCCATATTTTGAGTTTCGATGAGGAAAAAATCAAGGAGAAGAAATCGTCATGCTTTATGATACAGAGCCGCTGCCAAGCCCTAAAACCTCTCGGGAGGGCTGATCTGGAGTCCGTTCGGGGCTCCGGAGAGGGGAATCCATCACCATCGTCATCATCAACCATCCTCCATCACCAATTTCATGATGATCACCTCCGTGCGTGAGTAATTCCATCATAGGCTTGCTATACGGTGATGGGTTGGATGGGATCTATCATGTAATCGAGTTAGTTTTGTTAGGGTTTGATCCCTAGTATCCACTATGTTCTAATATTGATGTTGCTATGACTTTGCTATGCTTAATGCTTGTCACTAGGGCCCGAGTGCCATGATTTCAGATCTGAGCCTATTATGTTTTCATCAATATATGAGTGTTCTTGATCCTGTCTTGCAAGTCTATAGTCACCTATTATGTGTTATGATCCGTTAACCACGAAGTGGCAATAATCGGGATACTTACTGGTGATGACCGTAGTTTGAGGATATCATGTATTCACTATGTGTTAATGCTTTGTTCTGGTTCTCCATTAAAAGGAGGCCTTAATATCCCTTAGTTTCCGTAAGGACCCCGCTGCCACGGGAGGGTATTACAAAAGATGTCATGCAAGTTCTTTTCCATAAGCACATATGACTATATTCGGAATACATGCCTACATTACATCAATGAACTGGAGCTAGTTCTGTGTCACCTTAGGTTATGACTGTTACATGATGAACCGCATCCGACATAATTCTCCACTAGTCCGTTGCCTATGAGCTTTCCATAAATTGTTCTCCGCTTATTTACTTTTCCGGTTCTATTGCTATCATCACTACAAAATACCAAAAAGATTACTTTTACTACTGTTACCTTTTGTTACCATTATCACTAGTATCATATTACTTTGCTACTAAATACTTTGCGGCAGATATTAAGTTTCCAAGTGTGGTTGAATTGACAACTCAGCTGCTAATACTTGAGAATATTCTATGGCTCCCTTTGTGTTGAATCAATAAATTTGGGTTGAATAATCTACCGTCGAAAACTGTTGCGATCCCCTATACTTGTGGGTTATCACATAAACACAAGCAAATTGAACCAATCATACCAATTCACCAATTACCGATAGGACAACGAAAATCTACTCAGATATCATAGGATGGCAACACATCATTGGATAATAATATTACAGCGGGTTGCGAGAGAGTGGACCGCTATAGATAGATGGGGGAAGGTGATGAAGATGTTGGTGAAGATTACGGACGTGTTGGTGTAGATTGCGGTGACGATGATGGCCCCGGCGGCGTTCCGGTGCCACCGGGAGAGAGGGGGAGAGAGCCCCCCTTCTTCTTCTTCTTCGTTGACCTTCTCCCTAGATTGGAGAAGGGTTTCCCCTCTAGTCCATGGCTTCTATGGCATGGGAGGGGCGAGAGCCCCTTCGAGATTGGATCTGTCTCTCCGTCTCTCTGTTTCTGTGTTTTAGATTCTGGCCTTTCACCGTTTCTTATATTCCCCAAGATCCATAACTCCAATTGCGATTAAATTGTAACAAAATTTCTATCTGCATATTGGCTTTCTTGCGGCAAAAGAAGGGCACCAACCACCTTACGGGGTGGCCACGAGGGCCAAGGGCGCGCCTGACCCCGTGGGGCGCGCTCCCCTGCCTCGTGGCCCCCTCGGGCATCGTCTCGCGTTGATTCTTCTTCCAAAAAATCACATATATTCCAAAAAAATCTCGGTCGGTTTTTATCCCGTTTGGACACCGTTTGATATGAATTTTCTATGAAACAAAAAACATGCAACAAATAGGAACTGGCACTGTGCACTGGATCAATATGTTAGTCCCAAAAATAGTATAAAAAGTTGCCAAAAGTATATGAAAGTTGTATAATATTGGCATGGAACAATCAAAAATTATAGATCTGATGGAGACATATCAGCATCCCCAAGCTTAATTCCTGCTCATCCTCGAGTAGGTAAATGATAAAAAAAGATAATTTTTGATGTGGAATGCTACCTAGCATAATCTTAATCATGTAATCTAATCATGGCATGAATATTAAGACACGAGTGATTCAAAGCAATAGTCTATCATTTGACATTAAGACAATAATACTTCAAGCATACTAATAAAGCAATCATGTCTTTTCAAAATAACATGGCCAAGGAAAGTTATCCCTACAAAATCATATGGTCTGGCTATGCTCCATCTTCACCACACAAAATATTCAAATCACGCACAACCCCAATGACAAGCCAAGCAATTGTTTCATACTTTTGACGTTCTCAAACCTTTTCAACTTTCATGCAATACATGAGCAAGAGCCATGGACATAGCACTATAGGTGGAATAGAATATGATTGTGGAGGTTGTGTGGAGAAGACAAAAAGGTAGAAAGTCTCACATCAATGTAGCTAATCAACGGGCTATGGAGATGCCAATCAATTGATGTCAATGTGAGGAGTAGTGATTGCCATGCAACGGATGCACTAGACCTATAAATGTATGAAAGCTCAACAAAAGAAACTAAGTGGGTGTGCATCCAACTTTTTTCCTCATGAAGACCTTGGGCATTTGAGGAAGCCCATCATTGGAATATACAATCCAAGTTCTATAATGAAAATTCCCACTAGTATATGAAAGTGATAACTCAAGAGACTCTCTATATAAAGAATATGGTGCTACTCTGAAGCACAAGTGTGGTAAAAGGATAGTAACATTGTCCCTTCTCTCTTTTCTCTCATTTTTTATCTCTTTTTTATTTTTATTTTTATTTTTTTGTAGGCTTCTTTGGCCTCTCTCTCTCTTATTTTGGGGGGGGGGCTTCTTTGAACACTTTTATTTTGATAACCTCACATGGTACAATGTTCTAATAATTATCATCACACTTTTATTTACTTACAACTCAATATTACAACTCGATACTAGAACAAAGATATGACTCTATATGTATGCCTCCGGCAGTATACCGGGATGTGCAATGATCTAGCGTAGCAATGACACCAAAAACAGACAAGTCATGAAAACATCATGCTAGATATCTTACGATCATGCAAAATAATGTGACAATGATGCTCAAGTCATGTATATGAAGATGATGGAAGTTGCATGCTAATATATCTCGGAATGGCTATGGAAATGCCATGATAGGTCGGTATGGTGGCTATTTTGAGGAAAATATAAGGAGGCTTATGTGTGATAGAGCGTATCATATCATACGGTTTGGATGCACCGGAGAAGTTTGCACCGACTCTCAAGGTGAGAAAGAGCAATGCACATTACCAAAGAGGCTAGCAATGATGGAAGGGTGAGAGTGCGTGTAATCCATGGACTCACATTAGTCATAAAGAACTCACATACTTATTGCCAAAATCTGTTAGTCATCAAAAGAAAGTACTACGCACATGCTCCTAGGGGGATAGATTGGTAGGAAAAGACCATCGCTCGTCCCCGACTGCCACTCATAAGGAAGATAATCAATAAATACCTCATGCTCCAACTTCGTTACATAACGGTTCACCATGTGTGCATGCTACGAGAATTACAAACTTCAACACAAGTATTTCTACAATCCAGAATTACCCACTAGCATGACTCTAATATCACCATCTTTATATCGCAAAACTATTACAGGGAATCAAACATATCATATTCAGTGATCTACAAGTTTTATGTAGGATTTTATGACTAACCATGTGAATGACCAATTCCTATCATCTCTCTAAATAGATATAAGTGAAGCAAGAGAGTTTAATTCTTTCTTAAAAATATATGTCCACGCTCTAACAAATATAAGTGAATCAAAAGAGCATTCTACAAATGGCGGTTTTCTATGTGAAGAGAAACAGGCAATCCAAACTTCAAATGATATAAGTGAAGCACATGAAGCATTCTATAAAGCCATACTCAAAAGATATAAGCGAAGTGCAATGAGAATTCTATAAATCAACCATGGATTATCTCATACCATCATGGTGCATCAAAGAAAAGTGAAAACTAAATGCAAAAGACGCTCCAAGATTTGCACATATATATCGCAGGAACGAAACGAATTTGAAAATATACCGATACTTGTTGAAGAAAGATGGGATGCCTTCCGGGGCATCCCCGAGCTTAGAAGCTTGAGTATCCTTGAATATTTACTTGGGGTGCCTTGAGCATTCCTAAGCTTGATCTCTTACATCTCCTCCTTCTCCTCACATCGAGACCTCCTCGATCTTCGAACACTTCATCCACACAAAACTCAACAGAAAGCTCGGTAAGATCCGTTAGTATAATAAAGCAAATCACTACTCTAAGTACTGTCGCAAACCAATTCATATTTTTCTTTTGCATTTTAGCTACTGTAATATAACTTTTCCATGGCTTAATCGACTGATAGAAATCGATAGTTTCATCAAAACAAGCAAACTATGCATCAAAAACAGAATCTGTCTTAAATAGGACAGTCTGTAGTAATCTGAACATTCACCATACTTATGTTACTCCAAACATTCTGAAACAATTAGGAAAAATAAACAATTCGTATAGAAAGATAGTGCAAAAAGTTTCAGAACCGTTTGATGTTTCAGTAAACAATGTAAAATCGCACACTACAGACACAGTTTCTGTCTTGCACCGCACAAACCAACAACCAATGTAAACATCCTAAAGGCAAATCTTGGCACATTATTCTTGTTTTTAAATTTTATAAAAACACACAATAGAAATAAAATGACTCTCTAAAACTTCCGGGTTGGCTCCCTGGCAACGCTTTCTTTAAAGCCATTAAGCTAGGCATAAAGTGCTCAAGTAATGGATCGACCGGGATCCCAAGGTATATCAAAGCCAATTTTAATTAACAATGATTTGTGATTTAGTGATGAGAACAAAGCAACATATATCATGCAACAACGAATTCTAACTCTCTTCCTATGCATCGGCATGTCATAAAAGAACAATTCATGCACACATAGTAAAGGCAATGCATAGTATAAACAGTTTCTTACAATTTTATCTTATTGGAAACATGGAGAGGCGGAGATGTAGTTCCTGTCTCATAATAATTGCAAGTAGGAGCAGAAAGCACAAGCATATTATATATTTCAAAATCATCATGTGTAGTAGTAAAACGCAACCCATCAATATAAACCTTAATCAGGGGAAACTTCTCCGATATAGTGTAGTCGGGAGAATTCAAAAAGATAATAGGACTATCATGCGTGGGTGCAATAGCAACAATTTCATGTTTAACACAAGGAACTATAGCAAGTTCATCTCCATAATCATAATTCATATTGGCATCTTGGCCACAAGCATAGCAAGCATCATCAAAAAGGGGTATTTCAAAAGAATCAACGGGGTCATAACAATCATCATAGCATTCATCCTGCGGTAAATTCCAAGGGAAATTAAACAATGTATGAGTTGAAGAGTTACTCTCATTAGAAGGTGGGCACGGTAGCTTATCCAATCTTCCTCCTTTTGTTCTTCGCTCTCTTCATCATCTTTTTCATCCAATGAGCTCACAGTTTCATCAATTTCTTCTTCCATAGACTCCTGCAAAATATTAGTCTCTTCTCGGACAGTGGAGACTTTCTCAATAAATTCATCAATATCATAATTGTATTTGTAATTCTCATAGAAATATTTAATGATAGCTAAATTTTCAGGTCTATAAACTGAATCATCAAAATCTTCAAACTCTTTAAACAAAGATTCAATTTCACAAGCACCCTTAAAAGCAACAAATTCTTCTTTTTGTTCCACATCATAGTAATCATATGTACCATTAGCATAAGAAGCTAAGGTTTCATTATCATTAAAATTGCATGAAAAAGGAAGGAGTGGAGCCTTCATCCTAGAGCAACAAGTATAATCATATCTCAAGCGTAGTTGCCGAGCATACCAATGCAACATATAAATTTGATCCCATAATAATTTCCCTTTTTGAGTCAAGCTATAATCCCTAAAGTATTCATGTTGATCCAACATGTCTCCCATTACATAATTGAACGGGGGTTTTCTCAGGATTACTAAAGTAGTGCATAATATCTTTCACATAATGAGCATTAAGGGTTTTAGGAGGTTCCCCATCTCCATGAGTAGCAAGTAAACCTATTTTCTGGTATTTCGTGTTCCATATCCATAACTAAAGATAGAGAACAACTTAGAATAGAAAATAAAAATTACTTAGTGATAAAGCAAACAAGTACACACGAGAATATTCACCCCACGCTATAACTCCCCGGCAACGGCGCCTGAAAAAGGTCTTGATAACCTACAAGTATACGGGATCAATTGTAGCCTCTTTCGATAAGTAAGAGTGTCGAACCCAACGAGGAGCTAAAGGTAGAACAAATATTCCCTCAAGTTCTATCGACCACCGATACAACAATACGCACGCTTAACGTTTGCTTTACCTAGAACAAGTATGAAACTAGAAGTACTTTGTAGGTGTAACAGGATAGGTTTGCAAGAATATTAAGAGCACATAAATAAAAACTAGGGGTTGTTTTAGGTAAAGAAGAAATAAAGTTAGTATAGCGGGTGTGGAAAAGTGGTGGTGGGAGTTGCAAAATTGTCCCTAAGCAATTGACTATGTTACTAGACCGATAGCAAGTTTTATGTGGGAGAGGTCACTGCTAGCATGTCATCCCTGACTTGGAATTCTATGCACTTATGATTGGAACTATTAGCAAGCACCTGCAACTACTAACGTTCATTAAGGTAAAACCCAACCATAGAATTAATATATATTGGTCCCACTTCAATCCCGTATGCATCAATTTCTATGTTAGGTTGAAGCTTCTGTCACTCTTGCCCTCCAATACATAGTCCTATCAACATCAACTAACCCTATGGTGTGATCCACGCACGAGCTCATTTGATGGGCACCAAAGGATAGCAACATAACCACGAGCAAATTAAACCAATCATAGCAATTCACCAATTGCCGATAGGACAACGAAAATCTACTCAGACATCATAGGATGGCAACACATCATTGGATAATAATATGAAGCATAAAGCACCATGTTCAAGTAGAGGGTACAGCGGTTTGCGGGAGAGTGGACCACTATAGGTAGATGGGGGAAGGTGATGAAGATGTTGGTGAAGATGACGGAGGTGTTGGTGTAGATTGCGGTGATGATGATGGTCTCGGCGGCGTTCCGGCGCCACCGTGAGAGAGGGGGAGAGAGCCCCCTTCTTCTTCTTCCTTGACCTTCTCCCTAGATGGGAGAAGGGTTTCCCCTCTGGTCCATGGCTTCCATGACATGGGAGCGGCGAGAGCTCCTCCGAGACCGGATTTGTCTCTCTGTTTCTGCGTTTTAGATTCTGGCATTTCACCATTTCTTATATTCCCGGAGATCCGTAACTCCGATTGGGCTGAAATTCTAACACGATTTCTATCTGGATATTGGCTTTCTTGCGGCGAAAGAAGGGCACCAACGGCCTTACGGGGTGGCCACAAGGGCCCAGGGCGCGCCTGACCCCCTGGGGCACGCCCCATTCCTCGTGGCCCCCTCGGGCATCGTCTCGCGTTGATTCTTCTTCCCAAAAATCACATATATTCCAAAAAAAATGTTCGTCAGTTTTTGTCCTGTTTGGACTTTGTTTGATATGGATTTTCTGCAAAACAAAAAACATGCAGCAAATAGGAACTGGCACTGGGCACTGGATCAATATGTTAGTCCCAAAAATAGTATAAAAAGTTGCCAAAAGTATATGAAAGTTGTATAATATTAGCATGGAACAATAAAAAATTATAGATATTATGAAGATGTATCAATCATTATGACATTCATCATACCGTTAGAGTTTAGACCACAACATTCGATCTCGAGGTAGATCAATTTTGTACTCGATACATCATCATCAATATAAACAAGAGCAGGACGTAGGGTTTTACCTCCATCAAGAGGGCCCAAACCTGGGTAAAGACCGTCTCCTGTTACCCATCGATCCAAGATCCACAGCTCGGGACCCCCTACACCAAGGTCTGTGATACGTCTCCAATGTATCTATATTTTTTATTGTTCCATGTTGTTATATTATCATTCTTGGATGTTTTACAATCATTTTATAGCAACATTATAAATTTTTTTGGGACTAACCTATTGACATAGTGCCTAGTGCCAGTTGATGTTTTTTTGCTTATTTTTACTTTGCAAAAAATCAATACCAAACGGAGTCCAAACGCAGCGAAACTTTTTGGAGATTTTTCTGGACCAGAAGAAATAAGTTGGGCCCAAAGAAGTACCGGAGGGGGGCTCCGAGGGGAGCATGACCCACCTGGGCGTGCCTGGGGGCCCAAGCGCACCCTGGTGGGTTGTGCCCACCTCGGCCAGCTCCCGCATTGCCTCTTTGCTCTATAAATACCCTGAAAATCCAAAAACCCCCATGGGATTCGACGAAACACAATTCCAGCCACCGCAAGTTCCAGAACCATGAGATCCAATCTAGACACCATCACGGAGGAGTTCGTCATCCTCATTGGTGCCTCTCCGATGATGCGTGAGTACTTCATTGTAGATCTTTAGGTGCATAGTTAGTAGCTAGATGGCTTCCTCTCTGGCATTTGATTCTCAATACAATGGTCTCTTGGAGATCTATTTGATGTTGCTATTTTTGCGGTGTGTTTGTTGGGATCCAATGAACTTTGAGTTTATGATCAGATCTATTTTATCCATGAAAGTTATTTGATTTTTCATCTCTTGTATGCATGATTGCTTATAGCCTCGTATTTCTTCTTCGAATCTTTGGTTTAGTTAGGCCAACTAGATAGATTTTTCTTGCCATGGGAAGAAGTGCTTTGTGATGGATTCGATCTTACGGTGTTCAATCCTAGTGATAGAAGGGGACATGACACGTATGTATCGTTGCTATTAAGGATAACAAGATGGGGTCTATTCCTACATGAATAGATCTTGTATACATCATGTCATCGCTCTTATTGCATTACTCTTTCTCCATGAAGTTAATACAATAGATGCATGATGGATAGCGGTCAATGTGTGCAGTAATCACTGGTACAGCGATGTGCTAAACAAACGGTTTTCAACCACTTTCCGCCATGACATTTGGAACCGTTGCCAAGTGAGTGTGTGTGATAGGGTGTCCTTCCCACACGACCCAGAAATCGTCGGGGATTGGCCCTCCTAGGACCCAGGCTGGGGCCGTGTGTGATCGGGTGAGGCATCGAAACCCAATCATTTTCATAGGTATGTACATGCCACACGGTGAATCCCATAAAATCATTTCCGTTGGTATGTACATTCCACACGGTGAATCCCATAAAATCATTTCCGTAGGTACGTACATTCCACACGGTGAATCCCTTAAAATCATTAATGTAGGTATGTACATCCCACATGGTGAATGCCAGAAAAACATTTCCGTAGGTATGTACATCCCACACGGTGAATTCTAGAAAAACATTTCCGTAGGTATGTATATAACACATAGTTCTTTGTGTGGAACCGTTTGTGCAAGGTGGCCTAACGCAAATAGTTCGCTGCCGGAAGCCATGTGTGATTGTTACTTGATCGAACACGCCTACTTTCTAGAAACCATGCGGGTTGTTTGAGTTCATCACCCATGGTGATGTCTGAGTAAGCGTTTGCAATAGAAAACGCTAATAAGTAGGGTAATTGGCCTATTATTGATAATCCATGTACTAATCAAACTGATATTTCTTATAAAACACGCCTGATATTTCATATCCGTATAAGAGCAACCAGGATTTCATAATCAAATTACATCAGATAGCTTCGGCACTCAGTTACGCCATTACACAATAGCACCAATTTCACATGCAGCATCAAAAACCTTTCGAAAGTATCATCATACACGGTAAATAGATAGATGAATCTCATCTGGGAAACTGCAGAAGCGGAAGGCAAATATTGAGCCTTTAGTGATGTTGAATGTCCTTGCAACTTTGGGCCAGTGGCTATGGAGAACTGCCCGCCCAACCTTCGTCCTCTTCAGCAAGACTTCAATATTGTACCGTGGGTGTTGAATGAATACCTTCCTCGCCTCTTGACCATGCAGGTGGTTTGAGAGGTAATCATCGGTGAACTGCTTTGAAAAATACTGAAAACAAAGCTATGCATAAATAGTTGTTGTAAATTTTGAAATGGTGCAAGGGGTAAAAACAAGGTAAAACAGTTGGTCCCATCCTATAGCTGACTGATGTCTTCTTCATTGTGCAAACAAAGATCTTGCTATTATTTGTCGCAAGTTTCTTCATCCTAACAATCTTTCTGAGTTTCTTAACTTGACTAATATTCATGGACATCTCATTTCCCCATATGCAAAATGGGTCGAACAGTGGGTCTAAGCCTCTGACAGCAGGACCTACATGTGCAAGACCAAATTGTAAGAAACCTAAATATTAGAATGATTCCTGCAACTGCACAATAATGTGCTATTAGCCAAGGACCCTGCTTGAACAAACCTTGATGGTAAACCGCAGTGTCTCCCATTGTTTCCCAGCAACACACATCAGGAAGATCTTGATCAGGTTAACTGAGAGTTGCCATACTATCAGTACAATATGTATTGAGTACAGCCAAATTCAATTGGTGTCACATGCATAACAATACAAAATTGTACCCATAGCAAATGAAAAGAAAATTGTAGAACTAAACCAAACAATTAAATGGACAGCAGACCAAATGAACCAAAATAATTAACTAAGCACAACATTGCAGAATAGAAACATGTACTGGAAGATAAGATAGTTAAAAAAACAAAGAATGCTTGAGAACAATACTACGAAATGTAGCAATTGTTGGACCAAAGTGTTAACTGAACATTACATTTCAGAGGACCAAACTGTTACATGAACATCAGATTGCATATTAACATTACAGAGGACAAATCACTAGAAGGCACTGGCGGTGGACTTGACAAAACATCGCGAACTGTATTTTAAAGTAGACAATCGCATGGCGGTGTCGATGGTGGCCTCAAAGACGAGGTGCTCCTCCAAGATCTGGTGGTTGACACGCATGGCAGCCATCGCGACCTTGTTCGCGCGTGCGGCCACATGCTACTGAGCTCCACGTTATACTGCGTGCAAAATGGTTGTGGGCGGCACTTAATTGGAGGAGGGGGCAGTGATTTTGGTGGAAGGTGTCGCTCCGTCGGTCGAGGCATGTGGGATGGGAAACGAGGAGGATGGTGTGGGTGGGGTGTGGATTACCTGACCATATCGACGAGGACGCGTGGCAAGAAGAAGGGTCGGCGGCGAGGAGGCCACATGACAAGAAGAAGGGTCGCCAGCGAGGAGGCGGCGTTGCAAGAAGAAGGGTCGCCGGTGAGGAGACGACGCTACAAGAAGAAGGGTCGCCGGCGAGGAGGTTGAGCTACCAGTAAGCAGCAGTGAAGGTTTGAACTTGTAAAGCAAGGAGGAATAGTGGAAATGTGGCTTTTGGTAGGAGGGAGGGGGTGAGGAGAAAGATATTTCCGCGGTGGCAAAAAAAATTGCTCAGTGCCACGAGAAACTGGCGCGCAAGTGTGGTTCAAGCGGGGGCGGTGGATTGTAGACGACGAAGCTTCCTGTGTAAGCCAGACAAGACAGTGCGCCAAGATATTTTATACTTCATCCCACATGATTCTTTCTAGTAAACTGTTTGTGGTATACCTGATTTTTCATTATGTTTTGAAAGACAATATGGTGTTACGGAGGGAAAGGATGGTGTTTGAATTGCTAGAACATTTACGTACAGTGAACATGCAACTAGTACATGAGTGTCGTGTTTAAATTTGGAATTATTCTTTTTGGCATTTTTATGCATTAATTGAGTTTCTGGGCATTTAATGTGCATAATTCAAATTTGAACTACAAGCACATGCTCCATTGCACCAAAGTTTGTTGAAAATCAAATGTGTGTCTTTGGGTGAATTTATAGGTCCCATGCAAGAAAATGGGAATGAAATTCAAACATTTGGGCGTCGTGGCTCGGCCAGAATGATTGAGAAACTTGGTTTTTTAATTCCTCTAAATCCAAAACACAACTGAAAATCATGAAACTTAGCATGGTGTCATGACATGGCACCAACATGTTTGAGTAAATTTTTTGGACGAATTGGGACAAGCTTTGGTGTAAGCTTCTTGCAAACTGGAGCTTCCCTCAAGAAGGCTCTTGGTTCTGAGAGGGAACGTGTCACCTCGAAGTGTGAAACGACATACGTACACTGCCTTCTCCCGCCTTAATTTTTTACACTGGCAGACTAGACCAAATAGAAGTATCGTGGTAAATTTTGGAATTATTCCGGGTTCGTTTGGCCTTTTTATACATTAATTGAGTTTCTGGGCATTTAATGTGCATAATTCAAATTTGAACTACAAGCACATGCTCCAGTGCACCAAAGTTGGTTGAAAAATCACATGTATGTCTTTGGGTGAATTTATAGGTCCCATGCAAGAAATGGGAATGAAATTCAAACATATGGACGTCGTCGCTCGGCCGGAAAGATTGAGAAACTTGGTTTTTTAATTCCTCTAAATCCAAAGCACGCTTGAAAATCATGAAACTTGGCATGGAGTCATGACATGGCACCAAGATGTTGCGGCAAATTTTTTGGCCAAATTGGGACAAGCTTTGGTGTAAGCTTCTTGCAAACCAGAGCTTCCCACAAGAAAGCTCGTGGTTCCAAGAGGGAACATGTCACCTCCGTGTGTGAAACGAGATACATATATTGCCTTCTCCCTCCTTAATTTTTTTACATAGGCAGATTAGACCAAATAGAAGTATCGTGCTAAATTTTGGAATTATTCCGAGTTTGTTTGGCCTTTTTATACAATAATTGAGTTTCTGGGCATTTAATGTGCATAATTCAAATTTGAACTACAAGCACATGCTCCAGTGCACCAAAGTTGTTTGAAAAATCGCATGTTTGTCGTTGGGTGAATTTATAGGTCCCATGCAAGAGATAGGAATGAAATTCAAACATTTGGGCATCGTGGCTCGCCCATAAAGATTGAGAAACTTGGTTTTTTAATTCCTGTAAATCCAAAACATGCCTGAAAATCATGAAACTTGGCATGGTGTCATGACATGGCACCAACATGCTGCGGTAATTTTTTTGGCCGAATTGGGACAAGCTTTGGTGTAAGCTTCTTGCAAACCGGAGCTTCCGTCAAGAAGGCTCGTGGTTCCGAGAGGGAACGTGCCACCTTCGTGTGCGAAACGACATACGTACACTGCCTTCTCCCGCCTTGATTTTTTACACAGGCAGATTAGACCAAATAGAAATATCATGCTAAATTTTGAAATTATTCCAGGCTCATTTGTATTTTTTATACATTAATTGATTTTATGGGCATTTAATGTGCATAATTCAAATTTCAACTACAAGCACAGGCTCCAGTGCACCAAAGTTGTTTGAAAAACCACATGTGTGTCCTCGGGTGAATTTCTAGGTCCTATGCAAGAGATGGGAATGAAATTCAAACATCTGGGCGTCGTGGCTCGGTCGGAAAGATTGAGAAACTTGGTTTTTTAATTCCTGTAATCCAAAACATGCGTGAAAATCATGAAACTTGGCATGGTGTCATGACATGGCACCAACATGCTGCGGTTAATTTTTTGGCGGATTTGGGACAAGCTTTGGTGTAAGCTTCTTGCAAACCGGAGCTTACGTCAAGAAGGCTCGTGGTTCCGAGAGGGAACGTGTCACCTCCGTCTGCGAAAGGACATACATAAACTGCCTTCTCCCGCCTTAATTTTTATACACAGGGAGATTAGACCAAATAGAAGTATCGTGCTAAATTTTGGAATTATTCCGAGTTCGTTTGGCCTTTTTATACATTAATTGAGTTTCTGCGCATTTAAAGTGCATAATTTAAATTTGGACTACAAGCACAAGCTCCGGTGCACCAAAGTTGTTTGAAAAACCACATGTGTGTCCTTGGGTGGATTTCTAGGTCCTATGCAAGAGATGGTAATGAAATTCAAACATCTGGGCATCGTGGCTCGGCCAGAAATATTGAGAAACTTGGTTTTTTAATTCCTGTAAATCCAAAAGACGCCTAGAAATCATGAAACTTGGCATGGTGTCATGACATGGCACCAACATGCTGCGGTAATTTTTTTGGCCGAATTGGGACAAGCTTTGGTGTAAGCTTCTTGCAAACCGAAGCTTCCATCAAGAAGGCTCATGGTTCCGAGAGGGAACGTGTGACCTACGTGTGCGAAACAACATACGTACACTGCCTTCTCCCGCCTTAATTTTTTTACATAGGCATATTAGTCCAAATAGAAGTATCATGCTAAATTTTAGAATTATTCTGGGTTCATTCGGCCTTTTTATAGATTATTTGAGTTTCTGCGCATTTAATGTGCATAATTCAAATTTTAACTACAAGCACAGGCTCCAGTGCACCAAAGTTGTTTGAAAAACCACATGTGTGTCCTTGGGTGAATTTATAGGTCCTATGCAAGAGATGGGAATGAAATTCAAACATCTGGGCGTTGTGGCTCGGCCGGAAAGATTGAGAAACTTGGTTTTTCATTCCTCTAAATCCAAAACACGCCTGAAAATCATGAAACTTGACATGGTGTCATGACATGGCACCAACATGTTGTGGTAATTTTTCTGTCCGATTTGCCAAGGCGCACACATTAACAATCAACAAAGTCATTTTGGAACAAGTGTTGTCACATTACAAATTGGAAACACAAGTATTATTGAAACTGTGGGCGTTCTACTTACCAATTACGTGCCTCCACGAGTCCCCTTTTTTATTGGCTAGGAGGTGCTATGCGGGGTAGCTATTTGAGTATGGGAGGCGTGCGATCGGACCCCTGCGTGTGCTCATCGGGAGGAGAGCCCTTTGACCGCTACCCGCCGCACACCTCCCTCCCAACATCCCCATTAATGGCGCCCGAGCACCTGTTCTACGGCCTGGCTATATTCTCACTTGACTGAGATTTAAGGGAGAGAAAAATGAAAATCTGAGAAGAAAGTTTTGCATGGATCTTGATGTAAGATCCGATGGACCTATATAGGATCGACTACAACTTATTGAAAGCATGATGAATATAAGGACAATGACAGTGGATAATAATTGTCTTGCATATTTAGGAACATTATTACAATGAGCCACATGCACAACTCCCGAAATACACAAGGGCAAAAGAAGAAGGAAGACAACGATCTGGCTCGCTGATCTCTACTTTGTTGATGCGTTGCCGCAGGCTGCGGGTACTAGTCTCTGCGGCGAGCAGTGATGAGCTCTTTCTTGTCCTCAATTTGCTGCTCGAGAGCATCCACGAATTCCTCCACCAGCCTTCTGTGCTCGATGAGAAGCATGGCATTCTCGTCCATAAGTTTCTTGACGATGACGCCGGTCCTCTTCAAGAAGGCAGTGGCCTGCTCCTCCTGCTCCGCACTTCCGACGATCTTCGCCCTCAGCAGGTTGCGCTCGGCCTGCAGCTTCACATTGCTCTCATTTAATTGTCGTATGACGCCGGTAGACTGTTCAAACGAGGCTTTCAGGTCATCCTGCAACCTCGCCCACCTAGAGATCTGATCCATCTGCCTAAGGATGAGGGCACGCATGCGCCTATAAGAGTCCTCGCCTGACCGCGAGACATTTTTCCAGGCTGCCGCGGCACGGGAGGACATCTCTGTTGCATTCATGGCATGGCGGGACATCTCTTCTGCTTCTGCGGTGCGGCCAGACCAGTCTGGTGCATCGATGGCGCAGCGGGACCTCCGTGATGCTTCGGCGGCATGGCGGGACCTCTCTGCTGCTACGGCCGCACGGCGGGCCATGTTGGTTGCTTTCGCGGTGAGGCGGGACATCTCCCGTGCTTACGCTTCCAGGCTCGCCTCTCCCTGGTGGCCATCTCTCAACCCATAACTCACGCTGGCCATGGCAGACGCGAGGGAACGATGATGAATGACTTGTTTGTTTTTGTGGATGAGGATTTGAGGAGGAATGTGCAGTCATCTTGGAGAAGTAGTATTTATAACCGAGTAGTAATACGCTCCTAAGTGGGAAACCATTTAGGTTTTGATCAGTGTGAACAGGTTTGCAATTTGGAATGTGACGGGGCGTAGTCTTCCCTGTTCTTCTAAAAAATTGTGATGGGATGCATGCTCAAAATTTACTGACGGTTATAAGTGCGGCACTATTCTCGGAAGGCGTAACGTGGGCACATACGCCTTCTCGGCCGCGTACGTGGCATTTGCACCACCATTGCGCACGCTTCTTTTAATTAGAATGTGTGTGCCCGTCTAGCGCACACACGTTGATCTATCTAAATGTTTCAGTTTGTTGTGGCTAATCGCAAAGAGTTCATCCATGTGAAGTGTATGCCATCAATCGCAGACACTTTGATCTCGCTGACCCGTTTCTGTTCTGTTGCCTAATTGCAAATAGTTAATCCTTCTGAAGCGTATGCCCTCAATCACACACACGTTGATCTGGCTGACTGTTTCTTTTGTGTTACCTAATCACAAACAGTTCATTCGAGTGAACCGTATGCTCTATATTGCACATGTCTTCATCAGGCTGCCCGTTTCTTTTGTTCTACCTCATCGCAAACAGTTCATTGGACTGAACCGTATGCCCTAGATCGCACACGCAACTAAAATCTGAACCATGTTTAATGGCTCCACCATCGCAAACATTTTGCACCTTTTTTTATGGTTCTTTTACACCACTGTTTGCGATTATTGCATCGCACATAGTTTTGTCGAAGGGTCTCTGATCGTAGTGTCGCGTTAGCAGCATCCTGCAGTAGTGAGTAGTAGTAGATGCAGGCAGGAGTCGGTCTTGTAATCTTGGACGTGATGCCTATATAATGATCACTCCAACTATATACGCTGCAGCATCAGCGCTTGTTTTCTATGGTTTGCTCTCTTCACACTCTCTCTATCCACTATATATATACACGCTCGAGCCTCAGCGCTTGTAGTTGCTCTCTTCACACTCCCTCACCCTCTCCAGATCTAAACAAGACTTCATTGGCCTCTCTCTCTCCCCTCATTGATGGTCGAAGAGCCGGCGGGATCCCGTCCGCCAGGGAAGGGAAGGAGGCTTAACGTTGTCGCTGTCGGCGAGGGAGGGAATCCACTGTCGGCGTTGATGTTCTCTTTCAACCAAGGGCGATGCAGGAGGGCCTCCGACCCCTTCTTCCTCGCTGCCATACATAGTGTGGGAAGATCGGCATCCGGCCGCCCACCGAGCCACACCCCGAGAACCTTAAGGTATAATTTACTTAATCTAGACACATTGCTCTAGCTCCATGTGGATTTTTTTCGCTTCTGCACTTGAATCTAGGTGTTGGATCAAATCGGAAAGTAGTGGGGAAAGTTGTATAGCATGAATCTAGGATGTGGTTCAAAGAGGAAAGAAAGGGGAAAGTTGTAAAGACTGGCTATGCAACACCTAGGTTGGTCGAGAAGGGAAAACAATGAAAAACGCAGTACACACATCTATAAGGAACTGATCTTTCTGTGTGTGGGGGACAAGGTTGTAGAATTTGAGCAGGACTAGATTTGCTTCCCTCACATAGGGAAAGGTGTCTAAAGAGAACAAAAATGGGACCAACACAAATATGTTTCTTGGTTTTTGTTGCAATGGACTGTGCATCACCCCTTTATACATCGGTAGATGCGCATGGTGCTGGTGCGTCCACTGTCCCATACAACTCTTTAGCTGTTGTTAATCTAATAATGCCACTGGAAAATTGAAGCAATGCCACAGTTGAAAGCAAATTACATGTTTAACAAATTTTATTGTTAATATAATCTCTCTGTTAATATGAATCAATGCCACTGTTTGAGAAATGCTACTATCTTGCTTTCTTTCCCATTTATATAAGTTAGATGCTTCTTTTTGTGGGCTTCTGTGTCATCCACCGTTATTAACAAGTAATTGTTGACTTTGCACCTCTGTGTAAACAGGGTTATCTACTTCACCTCATTGCTACTGCGACCTTTTGTTCACTACAAAAAATACACTTCCGTGATGATACGTGTTTGTCACAGTAGGTCACATTTTCTGTCATGCATGTACATCCATGACGATTTTGTGACAGAATCAAGATAGTCATACCTGTGCTGTCGTAGAAGTGTTTTATGACATTACCACAATTATCATCACGGAAGTGTCCACTTCCATGACGATAAATCATGCGTCACAGAAGTGCTTTCGTCAAGGGTGACCGACACATGGCATCCACCGTAACGGAACGTCGTTACGCTATCGGGTCCGGTTTTGGATCCAATAACACGTTAAAAGCCCCGACCAATGGGGATTTTCCACGTGTAAAATCATCATTGGCTGGAGGAAACACGTGTCGGCTCACCATTGGGACAGATGTCATCCACTCATTGGACCCAAAGCGCCTATGATATGTCGACATGTGGCACGGCCTAATAGAGGCCCATTCCTTTGAAAAGGCCGGCCCATTTGACTTAGTCAAAAGGTGGTGGGCCAGCCCACGGCATGCCTATTAACAGCTTGTTCGCATATAGGCCATTTACAGCCCGCTAACCCAGGGCCCGTTTACGCCCTATCCGAATTAGGCCCAGTATCGTCATCAGGGCCATCCAATATAATTCCAGACCGTTTTAACTTCCGGCCCATGTATGGCCCATGACGTCTTTCGGCCCATATGAGGCCCTTATTACTCCCGGCCCATTAACAGTCCATGGTAAAACTGGCCCGTAATGAACAGTGTATCGCTTTATACCCATTAACGACACATGGTGAAACTGGCCCATAATGAATAGTGTATCACTTTTTACCCATTAACGGCCCATTATTCTATTGGGCCATTTCCAGCCCATGTTATCTTTCGGCCTTCTCAGGGCCCATTTATTCTTGGGCTCATTTCTAGCATTCATTTACTTATGGCCCGTTACTGTCATTTTCTGCTTGTGGGCCAAATTCAGCCCGTGGTTACAGTCGGCACGTTTGTGGCCCGTTAATACGTTGGGCCGTTTTCATAGCGTCATCAAATACGGTCAATTAACGACAGCCCGTTAAGGTCGGCCCATGAATGGACGGTTTCAACTCTAGCCCATTTACGGCCATAATGTCGTCTGTTATTGGCCCATGTTTGGCCAACCAATCATACGGCCCGTAGAAGGCCCATTGATGATACGGTCCATAGAGGGCTCATTGTGTCTACGGCTCGTATAAGGCCCATTGTTTCTATGCCACGTAGAAGGCCCATTGTTTCTACGGCCCTTAGAAGGCCCATTGTTTCTACGGCCCGTAGGAGGCCCATGTTAACTACAGCCGGTGGGCATCAAAGTTCACCACCAGTGCAAATATAGGGAACACCCTACACAATACAAAAATGGCTTGTTGTTTTCTTCAGCCAGTGGTTGCACGTTAAGAACAAAATTTGTATCGCACCAAAACAAATTACAACTATAAAACAAAAGGAAGTTTGGCATAAAAGTTAACAGTCTAGCAGATAAATGCACCACCAGAAGTTTAGAAGCTCAGTTCATTTGACCTGGCTGTTACATTTTCATGTTGTATTGTCCGATGGAGCACCATAACCTTCGCCTTCAGTTCTCCTAGGCTCATGAACAACATAGCAAATGTTTGATAGTCTGGTTTCAAAACCATGCATATATTGACAACATCGAACAATGTCTCTCCTTGTTTGACAAAGGGTCTCTGTTAGGGAATGGACTTGTGTTTGGAGCGCAGATACAACATTGTTTTGAGCTTGCATATCTTGATCATGAGGCAGTTTGGACGAGATTGCCTTAACAACCAACCCGGTATTACGCAGGAACGTGCTTTTGGCACTGTTAGTGGACAGGTACTGACCCACTGCAGCATGAGCTGACATTGCGGTTATAGTTGCCTCGCCACCTTCATAAGGTGGTGGTTCCACCATTTTTTCCATAGCTCGCTGAAAAGTTGAGGTTTTACATTAGTAGTACCAGAACAGAAGATATTAAGGAGGCAGCAAAACCAAACAAAATAGCTTTGGTCTATATACAGAACTTATTCTGGTGAACCCATGTAAAATATTAGTTGTATTTTATTGCAAAGTACATAATAAAACCAGGTTCCAAACATATGATCATGTAACATCGCTAATGTATTGTCTATTTCTTCACGTTGTATTGAGGGCTAAGGATAAAGAGACGAAGTTTATAATACGGTAAGCATAGTATGACATCATTCATATCACAGAACAACTGAGAACAGACAAACAGGCAATTGTAACATTGTGTGCGCAAGTCCAGTATGGAACTAGATTACATGTCAAGATCAAAGGAACATCACTCCTCTCTTTTAAACCTTGTAAGGTGCAATGATACACTAAGACAATTGTGTATAAAATTGAAAATAGTAATAGACATTAGCTGCAAACCATGTAGTTCAAGGCACAAGTCAGAGTAAGTAGTAGTTAAAAGGCATGAGGATTAAGGACTTACAACAGCGGCTTTGACTGGTGTAGTCATGCCCTTCTTCTTGCTGGTGTGACAATCCTTGAAGATTTCCACATCATTTGGTTCACGTAATTTTTGGTCCTTGCGGGCTTTCCTCTGCATTTGGAATAAGTGAATATAGATATGATAATATGGTACAGCGAAAAGAGTGAAACAGCAGCTAATTACAAGAGCCTCGCAGTGTGCAATATAGCTACGAGATCCTGTCATTTGTTGGAATTTCACTTTCGTACGGTTGGCCTTGTTCTTTGAATAGTCCACCTACAAGAAGATAGATTTGTGTGGCACATGCGTAAATAGGACTTCAACATGTGATCTGATCACATATATATATAATGTACCTAATACTTCGGATCAGACCAGTGTTTAACGAGGCCCCTCCAGTCTTCATCCGGTATATTTACCACTTGAGATGTTTGGGAAAGTTCACTGTTAGCCTTGCCTTCAAAGTGAGTTTTCCTCAAGTTATACTGATACTGTCGTAGAGCAGACTTGAACACATGGGTGCAAGCTTGTTTGGTTGCATCATCTTGGCTATCCAACTTGAACCTCATCTGTTGAAAATTATGGGAGTCTCATTATCAGCAACCTAGAAAGTATGGGACAGAGCAAGACGATATTACTAGTTTCCATACATAACCATACTTACAGATAAATGGTCGAGGAAGGTGTTGAACTGGGTTTCTCCTTTGTCATTCCTGTACTGAATCCATGTTGGAAGGATATGTACATGACACCTAACGGCAACCGCTGCCTCTGATACTAACTTGGCTAACTCTGTAGCATCATGTGGCCTTTTTAAACCTGCCTCAATATGGATCTCCATTCTTCCTCCTCTAGATTTAGTTAACCTATCGAGCATTATCCCTGATGTTTGTTTCCTCTTGCGCCTAGGTGCTAGTCCAACAACAAACATAGGAAGTGTTAGTGTACATCAAACTGTGAGACTACATATAAAGAAGCATGCAACTGTAACTTGACTCCAGCAACTACCTTCTTGTTGTTGAAGCTCACAAGGTTCATCTGATCTTGCCAACTCGTCTTGTGTCAAGAGTGCTTGGGAAGTAGTGGCAAGGGAGCATGGGAACGTGCTACTAGCTTAGTTGACGCACGAGTAACTCGTGCAACTAGTAGTACTGTGGAAGGTGTTGCAAGAACTAGGGATGTCTTGCTTGTTTGGTGGCAGCTATTTGTTTCTGTTTGGCTTTTTCTACAGCTCGTGTAGCATGGGATACCATGTTTGTAGAATTTTCCGCTGGACTTTGACCTTCTATAGCACCATCAGTACCAGCAGAATATGCAGGATTCTTCCGGTTACCGTTCCCTGCCATTATGTGTTTCTTCCTCTTTCTTTGTGCCATGTTAAGTCAAGCCGACAAGAAAAACGAATAACAATTTAGTTCTTCAGAACAAATTTATGCGTGATACAGACGAACTGAACTTTGATGTTAGACAACCACATGATAGGAGGATGTAATATGTACGAAAAAGAGGACGGAAGAGATAACCAGAACTATGATGTGTAAACTAAGCAGAAGACATTTCACTAAATTAGAAGCAATGCAATGGAAGGTAGACACCATATGAAAGATGCTACAAATATTGCTCTGCCAAGTTAACAGTGTCTCATCATAAATGGCGTTTAAACAAATGTGAAGCAGTACAAGAAATAGATCATATGCAAGATGCAAACAACATCACACTACCAAGTTAGAGGTCTCTCGTCATTAGTGCCATTGCATATTCACAGCCTATGATGTGTAAACTAAGGATAAGGCATTTCAACAAATTAGAAGCAATGAAAGCTAGACACCATATGAAAGATGCAAAGAATATCACTCTACCAACTTAAAACGGTCTCGTCATAAGTGCCATTTCAACCAATTAGTAGTACAAGCTAGATAAGAATGTGAGATGTAACCTATATCACACTCCGAAGTCAAATGTGTCTTATGATAAGTGATTGTTGCGGGTTACACAACAGTAGTAATTTGATGTAAGAACATGGTGTGATAGATAGATATTGTATGTTCTAGAAACAGGAACACATGTCTTATTCAAGTATAATGTGTAAAGCAAGAAGATGGAATTCAACAAAATTAGAAGCAATACAAGCTAGACATCACACATAACATGCAACCACATATAACGGTGCCAAGTTAGAGGGAGCACCGGTGATGGTGCACTAGGGGAGACGTGCTCATCATAAACATAGCTACATTGAGTGTCTATGCATGTGTTGTTTTGGAAATCATCTTGGGGGTGGAGGAGTAGAAACTATAGAGGCCCTCCGTTTGGAAGGAGCACCTTTATCTATTGCCTTTCTAACTTCCTTCCGATTTATTGATTTTGAATTGTCAAGTAAAATCAAAAAGAAAAGGCAATAAAATTCTCTCTTCAGAACTCATTCATGCATGATACTGACAATCACTACTTTGATGTAAGGCAAACACATGATAGCAGGATGGAATATGTACGAAAAAGAGGACGACATGGCATGTTCACAACTGTTTGTGTAAACTAAGCAGAAACCATTCCAACAAATAAGAAGCAATGCAAGCTAGACACCACATGAAAGATGCAACCAATATGACTTTGCCAAGTTAAAAGCGGCCCATCATAAATGGAATTTCAACAAATTAGAAGTACCGCATGCTATAAATCATATGAAAGATGCAACTAATATCGCATTGCATATACTAAAGGTGTCTCGTCATATTGATTGATGTGGGATACAAAAAAACAATAGTTTTATGTAAGGACATGCTTAATAGACAGATGTACTATGTACTAAATACAGGAAGGCATGTCACATTAACAGGTATAATGTATAAGCTAAGCAGAATAGCACATGTGGTTTAACCAGATTGGAAGAATTACAATCTAGAAACCATATGCAACATGCAACCACATATCACGCTGCCAAGTTAGAGCAAGCACCTGCGATGCTAGTGTAGGGGAAATGCGGTAACCAACTACACAGCTACGTTCACTATCTTCATATAGCCTTGCTGTTTCTTGACAATCATGTCGGGAGGCTGACGCTGCATTCTTTAAATGAGGAGTAGTCCACTTGCCTGACTGCCTCATCATAAGTGATTAATGAGGGATACACAAGAACATTACTTTGATGTAAGAACATGGTTAATACAAAGATGTACTAGTATGTACCAAAAACAAAAAGGCATGTCATATTCAAAAGTATAATGTGTAAGCTAAGCAGATGCAATTTAACCAAATTGGAAGCAATACAAGCTAGACATCCGGCTGGGGTGGTGAGCATGATCATCTAAGACGTGAGAGCTTGGTTGGGAGGCGGGCTACTTCGCCACCATCGCGGCTTTTTAGTTTTCTTCCAGGAGATGCATGTCTTTGCTGGGCTTGTCACTGGCTTGGCCAGTGCCTTGACTAGCTATTTGTCTTCTGGTGCTCACGGGATGGTGGTTCATGTAAAAAATAGCTTTCCTTATCTTAATAAATACTGACTATGGCCTTTCGAATACAAGCTAGACACCATATGGAACATGCAACCACATATGACACCGCGAAGTTAAAGCAAGCACCCGGGATGGTGGTTCATTGCGAGCGAGGTCATCAACTCTAGATTTACGTTTACCGTCTCCATCTGCTGACACTGCACCCTTTATAGCGTTGTAGCGTGTCCTGCTTACCCGCGTAGAAAGCTGGAGCAAATTCTCTCTTTTCTTTTCTGCTTCTCTCGAGGCAGACTCTGAAATACCCTTGCATAAAAACACAATAGTGAGAGTATGGGTGAAGTGTGTGCAGAACTAGTGCACTGTAAAAGTAGAAGATAGAAGGTGGCTGAAAAATAAATGACAGGAGACATATGATAGCTCTACAACATTGCATGGCAAACAAAATTACATTCTACTTCGCATGATTTTGTAATATATGAGCACAGGAAATGCAGGTACTCCTCCAGCACACCACCACATATGGTCATATCAAGATAACAGTCAACTAAAAATAAATAGGTCAGTCGATTTTTTTAATGAACTGTCCGATCTATAAGGAACGGGCAGATGGCCTTCGTCTACATCCCGCCAGTCACTGTTGACGATCTTTCTCGAACTGCCAGCGACCACCGGCCCAAACCCCTGCCTCCGCCGCCCCGCCCTCCCCTCGACCTCACACCACCGCCGTGCTTGGCAGCGCCCCCAGGCCATCCCTTTAATCCCAACCGACCTCCAGATCGGGCACCAGTAGCTCTAGGCCCCACATGCGCCAAAGATAAACACTTAGGCGTTGCTTCCCAGGCGTAATAGGCAGACTAGCGCCTGTTATGCTGGGGAATGCTTCCGTTAATTGGGAATCAACTGACCAGGAATTGAAATTCAGGGGGCGATGGACCTCTAGCTAAGGTGAAATAGTATATGAGGAGAAACCTTGTGCATCGCGAGTTACTAGGAACATATAGTATCAAGAAGAAGCGGTCAACTAGTATCTTCTATGGGATGAATACCGTGCAAGCAAACACGTAAGATTTGCACAAATAAGGGAAGAGGAGTACCCTTATCGGTTGCCAGTGTGGTCTCCTCCATATGTCGTGGTGATCTTCTTTTTCTCCTAGGGGAACCGATGTTTTGGAGAGCCATGGATCCTTGGAAATCCCATGGAAAAATTGTTGACTGTGTTGCCGTGGCCGTATATTGGCGGAGGGGAAGCAGATCCGAGGCGGCGAAGGATGGCGTAGCAGGAACAGCTTCGGTGTGGTGGAGGGTGGCGAAGTTGGAGCGGCAGCGGTGAGGCGCAGGATGGCGTGGTTGAACTGGCTCGGGTACGGACGGCTCAGCCTCGGCTTCAACTACTAGTCGTGGAGGGCATTGCGGTTCAGGTTGTGGTGGACGACAACATCGGGGTATCGGCTCTGGTGTGATGGAGGAGGTCGGCAGTTGATGGGTGGGACCGGGTGGCGGACAGAGGACAATGGGGTTTCGCGGCTGGTGGAAAGGTAGTTTTTGCGCCTACGGAGTACGAATGGGGAATCGGGCAGGTAGGCGGGGGGAGGGGGAGAACCATGTTTCGGTCTGGGACACACTTGTTTTTGGCTTTATTGAACAGAAGATGAGCCACGCTTGTTTGAAATTTGGGGAAAGTACAAACTTTGCCCCCCTCTTAAATTTCGGACCTACTGCGGGTCGGGGTAGGATGGTAATCCCAGGTGTCCCAAATAGTGGGCGAGAGCGATTTCGGCCGCGCGCATGTGTGCTTAGGTGTCCATTGTGTATGAATGTTTTTCGGAGGCGGTTGCGTGGCGTCTAGATGAAGCTACAAACCTACCCCGGTTTAGACCTTTGAGCCTCAGGCCGGTAGGTTCCACGGGTCAGAGTTATTAGAAAAGTAATTTCCTTGTACTACCAAACATTGGTCTCACGCGGTTTAGGGCGAGTAGAGGCTCTTTTGGCGCTTCGTTCGAAATTTTGAAACACAAGCATTCACGTTTAGAGTACTCTTGAACTTTGAGGATTGACCTAAATAGACAACATTAAATTTGACCTTCTATGTTTGAAAACCTCTTTTGACACTTGAAAATCCTATACCTACAATTATTTTGGAATGGAGGAGCTAAATTTGAATCTATTTTGTACACGACTACATATGCTATTATGTACAAAATCAGAGCAAAGATTGGTGCCCCCATAATTTAGGTATGATTTACAAATGCCATGATATCAAATTCAAATAATTGAATGGACTTCATGTTGAATTCGATTTTTTAAAACCACCTTAAGTTGAATTCAAATGTATGCTAGTTCATAGGTAGCTATTTATAATGTTCATTGTGTAACTTTCGTATGTATAATGTGCTTTACACACACAACATGAACTATACTCACGATTATATTCGATTGCTAAAGCGATGCATTGTCTAGAGTTCAAAATACAAACTATGTGGATCAATTGTGTCGAATAATAACATAGACATGCTCAAATTTGATAGAATCTAGATGTCTGATGGATCAATGACCGTGCCTTACACGAACTGCAAATATCATGATCCCATCCTAATAATTGGATACAATTTATATCTTTAATCAATGTGATCAGTAGTCTTTTATGTGTAGTTTCACTCTCCATCGTTGGTCTCTCACACATGCTCATACACTCTCTCCCGAGGTGTCTTTCTCGCACACATGCTCTCGATATAACCCTCCCTCCCTCTCGTAACCATCTACGACTGTTTTCACTAACCTTTATCACAAGCACTCTTCCTCTCGCAAGCATACACACGCACAATCCCCATCGACCCTTTCTATATACATAGACCTGCCTACGTGTCTCCTGTATGCACATTATCTTTAGGCATGTCTCTCATGCATTGTCTCACACCTCTCTTCCTAACCGACGAGTATGATTCTAGCAGAGAATTGTGTAGGATGCCCCTTAAAGTTAGGTTAGATGAATTGTAATATGAGAGATAAAGGGGTTACCTTAGTCTGAGAACCTAGGGTCACAAATCTTAGCCGGCTTTGTCAGTGGACACAAAGTCCTTCACAATTATGCTATTCTTGTCTTGTATGACTAGTCATCCATGGGTCTCCCAAAATGCGTCACGGGCCGACCAATGTGGTGTAAGACGGAACTGAACGAAGGGCCTCACCTCGACCCACCAGACCTCACGTGGCGACACACCCTCTGCCCCCATGTCTCGTTATCTTCTCACACCCACACATACCAACACAGACTCCGCACACACAAAAAGTATTCTCCTGGTGCCTCTATCCACTCCCCCCTTGCATATACACACTCAAGGGATTCTCTCGTCGTGATGTCATATTCGTCTCTCTCTCTAGACCACTCTCATTTCTCGTCCTATCTCTCCCACGCCCCACGCCCCCTGACGGCCCCTCTATCCATGCCTCTCTCGAATACGTAATACACACACATACCTCTCTAGGCCCTGCCAAATGCATCAACTACACATTCACACATGTTACATCACGTACCCCATTGATCTAAAAAGCCCTCTCTTCACGTTTACTTCGCATACAACATTCCTTTTGAATGAAGCGTGGCCAAAAATTATTTTAGAATTTCTACATATATACAACATTACAAAGTTATATGGAGGAGTATGAACGCTAATTTGAATTGCATGGTGCCCACAATGATATTTATTCCGCACTGTGAATTTGTATAATTTTAGACTATATATAAAGTTAGTCATAATAAAGAGCAACGGAGAGCATCTCTCTCCATTGCATACCCCCCATCTACGCCCCTTTCACGTACGCACACAAACTATTTCTAGGTCCTCTAAAAGTAAGCCCCCAGCACATTCACGCATGTTTCATCTTTCTCTCGCGATATATACAGTGACGATCATTGTATTTGAAGCAAAAGCACGATACATACATTGGACTTCAGAATCCACTCATTATGGTCACCATTTACGTTTTGTGGTTATTATACGGTCACGGGCTCACCGTACAACTCTATATTTTCTCTAGACACGACTAGTTGACCAGTTAAACGCTCCACGTGGCACCTCTAGTATTGCATCACATTATCTCACTACCATCGGGCTCACCTGTCGGCTTGTATCTACTCTACATCTGCAGTCTTATAAAATACACTCTTATAAAAACAAAGTTGGTGATGATGGTGTGCCTGCCATCCTGCAATATAGGACGTCCAATTTATATCTGAAGGATAGGAAAGAAACTATGGCAATTTTGCAAAAAGGCACCCACACACCACTCCACATTTGCAAATAAGGCCTTCCCTCGTTCTTCCTTTTCTCTCACAAGATAAACTAGTCATACAAATGCATCTTGACGTTACGTGCAACGCACAGGAATCTTGCTAGTAAGAATGAAAACAAATGACAAAAAAATATTGGACGGTGGTTCAAAGTCATGACCGCGGGCACAGCGAACAACGTGGCCTTGTATTGGTATGTTGAGCTGTCTGTTTTAACACATAGGAGTTCGTGTGGTGATTATACACACACGCACACATGCACACGAACTGCATGCACGCAACACTCACACGAACACATACACCCACGCACGCATGCAACACTCACACGTACACACGCAGCCACGCGTGCATGCAACACTCACACGCACACACGCACGCATGCATGCACACACCAGTACACCACATGATCAACACACAATCTCACGCTCAAGTGCTCAACCTAGACGTGCATGCGCACACATCAGGCCCTAACAGACACAGACACAACCAGGTGATTCTCGCGCACGGGTTGGAGTCTTGTCGCGCGTACGTAAATTTGTGTTTATCTGACCTTTTCCCTATGCGAACTGACAGGTGGGACCCACAAGGAACGTGGTCAATTTAACTAGTCAACATGGTGCCCGACAAACTATTTGGCCGGTCAACAGAGTGCAATCCGATGCTGAACCGTCAGCAAGTGACCATATAATCACCGCAAAACGTATATAGTGACTGTAATTAGCTTATTCTGAAGTTCGGTGAATGTATTACGCTTTTCTCTCTGTAGGCCCTCCAAAACTTCATCTCTACACGTTCTCGCACGTTACATCTAACAACTATGCAATACAGCACTACTACTACACTCTAACACAATAAATCATATGTGTTTTTAGTTTTACTAGATATCATATAGTTACTTAATTATTCAGTTTGCATACATTAAAATTGCCATCGAAATGTATGGCCAATATCATATACCGCGTGGGGAAAATCCTGCCATTTCCTGTTTAATCGGGTTTGTATCGATGGATTATGCGAAACAGCAAAACTATAGTACTATACAATACAAGTGACAGTTCAGTGGGCCATCGTGTCGTGTACTCCTCCGTCGTAAGAGTGGAGCGCTCGCTTTCATAAATCTTCTAGTCCCTTTCACCGACATGTGGGACATCAAGCTACTGAGTCCACGTGCCATACCGGAATACAGTGCAGAGCAGCCCGGGTGAAGCACCCAGTCATGGCGCCAGCGTAGTAATGAGCAATCAGGCGTCAAATCACAAAGATGCACCTTTCCCGTAGTTAAGTTGGAGGGACGAAGTAATAATGCTAAAAAAAGAGGTTGGAGGGATGAAGCAACCATCATTTCACTCGTTGCTGAATCCGCTTCTCCCTCATCTTCTTACAGTTAACCACGTGTTGCTTCTGCCATTGTTCTGCCTCATGTGGGACGCAGATCGGCTTGGTAAAGCACTGACATGTGGGACCGCATGTTAGCAAACCGCCAAGATAACGTCCTATAAAAATAAGAAACCTCCCCCGCCATCCGCGCAGCAAAATCACCTCTTTTTTACTAATCTTCATTCTATAATTTTTTAGATCAATATAATTGAGATTTATATAGATAGCACACAGGAGCAAAACTAAGTGGTACGGTTAACGACATCCACAATGTGTAGCTAAATACGAAAATAGCTTTTGGCATCATGGGAACCATTATGGACGGTGTTCCCAAAGCCAAAAGGATGGAACCGAAGCTCCCTGATTGATTGATTGATTGATTGAAGGAATAGAAAATTGCAACATCTCTCCTCTTTCTCCCGTGCTTGGATGCATGTACAGTATAGAGCACAGAGTGTACTCCCCAGTCCCTTCTATCACATCACAAAGCAGTGAGGTGTCAAATCACAAAGCACGGACGAAGCAACCATCATTCACTCTTCGCTGACTTCGCTTCTCCATCGTCTTCTTCAAGAAACCATCTCACCGCACTAAGCTGGACGGACAACGCTATTGTGTACTAGTAGTACTAGTACATTTATGCGTCCTTTGGTTCAACGGACTTCCTGGATGCAAATAAGGAAGTTGTCTCGGCTTGCAGGCGGCACTTGCGAATGACTTACCGTGGTCTCCCTCAATGGTGTTCTCCATCGAACGCACTTCGCCAAACCACAACGTTCCAGATATCGTCAACGTCACCGCAATGGGGAAGGAAGTCAAATATAATAGTTACTAGCTCCATTTTTTGTACACAAGGCCAGTATATCAAAATTACAATTTGCAAAAGGCCACTAACACTAATCGAGGAAAAATTGATGGGTTTTTTTACCCTTGCTTTATAGTTGTGCATGCAGCCCGGGAGTGATGACAGACCAAACGCATGCATGCAGCATGCATATAAGAGGCAGGGGAAGCGCGCTTGCGAAGAATCCGAGAAGACTCAAGCAGGAATCAAGGAAAAGGAGCGAATGACTCCATGCGTATTAACAGCCATACATTTCTCTAGGTCGTTGTGTGCAGGCGTAAAATTGTCCAAAATAATGCATGGGGTGGTCTGCTTGGTATGTGTGCGCCGAGTTATACGCAAACTAAAAAAGAACGGAGGGAGTATACTAGCAACCAAGGACATTAATATCCCATGCATGCATGCGGAAGTGAGAAGGTTGGTTTGCATGGTGCTGCATTAATCAAGCGATGAGGAGTGAGATGGTCAGCTCTTTGGGCTTTGGAGAAAAAATATGCATTAATTGACATGTGAAACGAGGATTTGTATCGATTAATCCTGCGATAGAAAACCCCGCCTTTCTTTTTTAACACTAGAACTCCTAGTACGTACTTATCCTGTTTGGGTCTAGGCCTTGCATTGCCATACTTCGCCACACATTTTTGCCAAGCTTGCCTAAAGTTTTCAAAATGAAAAGGAGGTACACTTGCGCACGGCTGTCAAGGTCGCACCGCACCCTCACATGGTCGCTCCTGCATGCCGCGGTCGCACCGCACCCTCACACAGTCGCTCCTGCACGCCGCAAACCCAACCAAGGGAACGGACCCTCATTGACACGTGTTGTCGTATGTGAACAAACCAAACTCAGCCATCCTACGGCTGACACATAATTTTCGTTCATAGAGTATGTTTATCCAACCGCATGTTGAGGAGTATCTAAACGGCCTATGCGGTGGTCTGTTGAGGAAGAAGAAGAGGTGAGGAAGAAGGGTTAGGAGATGTAGGATATTCATCCAACCTCCTGAAATGGTAGACTAACCCAAGTCAGGCGACCTCCATAGCAATATATGTTTTTAGACAGCAAAAGATCCATGAAAACAACAACATAAACAAAAAATATCACTGCTCGCGGAACGAGACAGCCTCGTCGTCTTTGGCTGCCAGCGCGAACCAGCCATAGCTGCCCACGTGTGTCTCCGCACCGTGGTTGTCCTCGGCCTCCAACTACTCGTTCACGCGGAGCATGCGGGCGCTCTACACGGACGAGAGCACCGCCCGGTTCAAGTCGAGGACGTCCGGTTCCGCCTGCAGGAGGGCCTCGATGGCAGCGGCATCCGCGCGCTCCGCGTCGAGTCGAGCCTCCGCTGCCTGGTTCAAGTCCAGGATGTCCGGTTCCGCCTGCAGGAGGGCCTTGATGAGAGCGGCATCCGCGCGCTCCGCGTCGAGTTGAGCCTCTGTCACCCGGTTCAAGTCCAGGACGTCCAGTTCCGCCTACAGGAGGGCCTCGATGGCAGCAGCATCCGCGCGCTCCACCTCAAGTTGAGCCTCCGCCGCCCGGTTCACATCCATGACATCTGGTTCCGCCTGTAGGAGAGCCTCGATGGCAGCGGCATGCGCGCGCTCCGCATCGAGTTGAGCCTCTGCCTCCCGGTCCTGCTTTAGTATCGCCAGGTTGAACCGCTGGTCCGCCTGCACCATGGGGGACTCGGACGGTAGCACAAAGTCGACGTCCATCATATCATACCCATCTGGGGCCTTCTGCGCCGCGACCTCCGCCATGAACGGATCGGCTTCCTCCTCCTGGTAGCTTGGCTCCAGTGAACTCGGGCATTGGCCCGCCGCAAAGCGAGCTTGGGAACGGAGGTCTGTGGCGCGGACCGCCGCCGCAATTTCTGTATGGCGCTCCGGCATTAGCATCTTGTAGTACGTGATCTTGCAGCGTACCATGGCTTTCCAGTGAACTAGGGGACACTTGATGCGGGCTAGGGGATCGAAAGGTGGGGGAAGGGGCTGGAGACTAGGTGTGGTTTTACGGCAGTGGCTGGCGTAGGCCGAGCAGCGAAGGTTCTGGTGTGAATAGTGGTTCCGATGACGACCAGTCAATTAGTTTTGACTCTACATCGCTCTTGTCGCGTTCGCGTTGTAGCCCGGCAACCTGGACCCTCCATGTCGCTCACCGAATGGAACGCGCTTCATCTTGCGTTTTCGCTCGCTTGTGGGACCGCAGTTGAGAGCAACCCGACGTCCCTCCCCCTCCCCCACCCTTTTCATTTAGACTACCACTCCCTCCATTTTATGCGGAGTAAATAAAAACAGAGGGAGTATACTACGGATGAGGATACCCTTACGTGGCCAAGCCCATTGAGTAACTGACATGCGGGGCCTAGCAAGCATGGGGTCCGCCAGTAAGTGACCGAAAGGGAGGGTAAGGAGGGATACCTACGTCAGAGGATCCACTTCCACTACTACTCCCTCCTTCCATTTACTATATAGGGCCTAATGCGTTTTTCGAGGCTAACTTTGACCAAATGTTAGAGTAATAATGTATGACATGCAACTTACACAAAGCAGTCTCCCCTTACTTTTTCACATCTCTCTCCTCCACATACGCCCTATATAAATGGAAGGAGGGAGTACTACTATGAGCACTGCATACTATAGTACAGATGTTGTGAGTACTCCACTAGTACTATTGGACAGGGGCTTAAAAATAGTTACTATTGGACTGGCTATACGTGGCGAAATCCTAGTAGGAAGACCATGCGCGAGAACAAGCACAATCACGTGGTTGAAAACAAATTGGAAACCATCTCAAGTACAAATCTAGGAGTACTTATGAATCTAACGATATTGATTGGGCGTTGCTGAATGTTGATACTTTTTTGATCAAAGTAGAGATACTTTGACTACACAGAAAACTTATATGTAAACTAGAAAGGATAGGAGGGAGTATATTGTACATTCAAAAACGAAATGAACATTGAATACCCTTTATATATGATTTGCGGATGCTATGATCACCGGTTCAAAATTTTGAATCTGCCTTAGGTATCACACATGCCCCCACTCGTTCTCTCTCGATTTCATCTCAGGGTCCGGAGATCGATTGAAAGAGGACTAGGGTGGGTACAATACGTTCGTTTCGCTTATGAACGTACAATATACTCCCCTGATCCCCACAGACCCCCCCCCCCCCCGCGCGGGTCATTTCTATCATAGAAACATACCAAACCTTTATTTCCTTGCACGACACGCAATTGATCTCTGAACATCAATCGATCTCGTCAACATGTGTCGAGGCATGAACCGAATGGGATGTCAAAACTAAGACGCGAAGCGACATGTAGTGGAGGCAAAGTGAAACCTTAAACAAACCGTTTGTTTGTATGCATTTCGGACAAATTACAAAACATTGGAAATACAAGCAAGGTCTAGGTCCACATGCGAATGATACTCGGCGGAATGTTCAAATGACGCATCCGGGAGGATGGACTCGACCGGAGGGCGACATGATCGATGGAGAAGAGGGTTGGAGAGGAATGAGAAATAAGCAAACGCCACATGATTATACTTGAACGGCTCAAATAAACAATAACTTGTCTCACTTGGCCTACATAGTGAAAGGCCTAATGCGCAACGCGGAGCACTTACACTCGAATATGGCCGGGAAAACAGGGAAACCGACATGTGGGGCACACCTGTCGGGACAATGTAGCGCAGACTAGTCCAATGGAGGAGCTGGCCGACGACCTCCTCACCACCGGCAACCATTCATGTGGGTCGTGGGGGCCAACAACATGGCGCAGCTCCAGCACCGCCTCTGGACATGGCGACCGCAGTGAGCGACACGCTCATCGTCGCTAGACACGGTTGGTTTCAGTGTGCCGAGGGTGGCATTAGTGCGGTGGCACGACCAACAGTATGTTTGGTTTGTGCCCAAGGTTGCCCCATCAAAGCATTGGGTAGCCAAAATTTTGGTTGAGGTTTTGGTTGCCCATGATTTGGCCGACATTCGCAAGAAAAATGAACTAGAGCTGGCTAGAGTTCATTGGCATGCCAAAAAAATGGCAACCTTCCAAACAAAGACCAATCTTTGGGTCATGACCAAAATTTTGGTAAGGTGCACTTTGGCCATAATCCAAACACACCCCAACACCCGGCTCGTCGAGGATGCACAGGGCGCTGGGACGTGTCCGCAGAGTTGTGTAGCCTGGAAAACTACATCCTCAGGACCTGAGACCATGTCGGGTCATCTTGCTTTTTCAATGACATGCGGGGATTGCATGTGAGCAAAGGGCATCTCCAATGTTGCCATGACCGCAGCTGACTACCCTGGCACACTAAAAATCCTCGTCCCTCGCGCCGTCCCGCTGTGCGTTCCTAGCCGGAGCCAGCTGCCCGCATGCATGCCGTCCGTCTGTATGCCGTCGTTAAGAGGCTCGGTGCCTGAGGAACCAACTCCGGTGACTTAATGACGCACCAGGCCGCTTGGCCTCACCGGAATGCGCTACTTAAAGCGGAAACGCCCAGCTAACCTCCACACCATAGCGCATCGTCCTACTACCTGACACCACATCTGCCATGACCGCAAGCGTGAACGCTCTGTGGGAGAGCTTGTCTTCGAGGATGAAGCTCGAGGTCGCCGCCCTCGCTCAAGTCTCCTCTCGCGATGCAATAGCGGCATAGCCGGACGCACACGTGACCGCACAAGTGGTGGCCACGCTGGCGGCCGGCGACGGGAGCACCATCAGCCACACGTCCTACTTGCCGCCGTCCAACGTCCGGCACCGCCGACGTCGGGGACTCCTCCGAGGATGAGTAGGGCATGGGAGGCGGCAGGGCACACATGGTGTGCCAACTTGCCGGTCTGTAGCCCGTGTTCTACTCTTCCTCGCCGGAGACCGCACCTTCACTTCACGGGTCTTGAACCCCACCACCGTACATAGAGATCGCAGATGGAGGACGTCGGTCGCCACCGTAGAATAGGTTTAGGGTCGGGTTTCTTTTATTTTTCTATCCTATAAAAGTTCGAAATGTAATGAAAATTTTCCGTGTTTGCATTAATCTCGGTCGGTGTATACGAACTTTCATAATAATATAGTATATTGTAGGAGTACTAGAAAGATGCCCATGCGTTGCACAGAAGATCAAGATCTTGTGGGAGAAAAGGATGAACGAGGGAAGGCCTTATCTGCAAATGTGGAGAGCAGTGCAGGTAAATTGTCATAATTTCCATCCTATCCATTAGATATAGATCGGACGGTCTATATTGCAGGATGACAGGCACACCATCATCACCAACTCTGCCTTTTATTGAACCGAGACAAAGCTAACATGCGAAGTAAAATAAGCACGTAGGGTCTATACATACACAATTTATCTTAGGCACTCCAATAGTACGTCCACTACACATTCACGCATTTCACATCTTTCTACATCTACGGGAACCTACGAAAGGGTTAATGTAAATTGCCTCTCTCTCTCTCCTCCCCTGATTTTCATGGTGATGAGCCCCTCCCTCCCCCCAATCTATAGTCAACAGCTCACACGTTTCACATTACGTTAATTACGTAACTGGGATTACGTAGGTGTAGCATTACTCGTCCTAAAAAACCCAACTAAGCCAACCTCCCAGCATATCGCGCGGGAAAAGACCCGGCCGCGCCGTTTTAGCCGGGAATACCGGATTACTAGTAGTAGTATCGGTGGATCGCGCGAAGCAACAAGTTTTCTTTTGAGGGGGCGAAGCACCTAGTTTAAAGGGAAAAAGGCGGTACACTCACAGCACCCCTGTCGCGGTCGCATTGCACCCCACACACGTTCGGCCCTGCACACGGCTCACGCAAACGGAACGCGCTACGGCTTGCCTCTTCACTGACACGTGGGACTGCACTGGGAGAAACCGACCATGCACCAAACTCCCCCCGCCCACCGCGTGAAAATCCTCCCCCCACCCACCCAAAAATTCCCCCCAAATCCTAGATTCAACAGCCCTTTGGCCAACTAGCCAATAATATTACCCACCCCCCTCCCCCCCGTCCCCCTCCACTCCATTCGCTCCGCCAAAGACGCTCTCCCTGCCGCGTCGATATGTCAGCGCCACGGTTCGTCATGGGGACGCACGGCGATCCTCTCGCTCCCACGGTACGCTCTCGTAGAATGTCGTCTTCTAGCCGTGCCGCCACCGTTGGCGACGTTCTTGTGGAGGCGCACGGCGGTCAGTGCTTCCACCGCTGGCGACGTTCGTGTGGAGACGCGCAGCGGTCAGCTTCTCCGATGGTACGCGCATTTTAGACTGAGGCCCCGTGCATGTCGGTGTAGCGTTGAATGTTAGCTGATAGATGCTGTTAATCTCACTGTTTGCCGAAGTAGTTTACAGTCAATATGCTCTGCTTAAGAAGCTTCCTTTCCCTGTTCTGCACTCAATCTGCTTAGCTGAGAAGGCATGCCAAGGCCGATTAGTCGCTAAAATATCCTGCCATATATTTATTCTGACGTAGATTTCCATGGTCTAGTAGCCAATCTGTTAGGTGAAATAGCTCTCCGTTTTATACTCGATCTTTGTTGCTGCGATGGCCTTCGATAGTTCGATGGTTGTGTGCTCGGCCTCATTGACTGCTGAAACAGCCTGCCATAATTTAGCACTCAAATCTATTTGTTGAATTAGCTTTACATATATTCCGTTACTTAGATCTGCTCGTCCAAATATCTTGCCATAGCTTTAGACATTGACCTAGGTATTTTTTCTAGACTTCAAAAAAAAGCATATATGTTTTCCTGTAATATCTAGTAGAAGAACTAATTTGTATGTCTAACAGATGGACAGGACTTGGATAACTTCTGCTCGAAGATTCTCTGCTGCATATGTCGAGGGGGTTGAAAACTTCATGAACTTTATCAGAGCAGAGTACAGTGGTCTGAAATCAGATGTGCTCTGCCCGTGTAGCAGTTGTATGAATTCAGTTACAAGACCCCAGTCAACTGTGCAAAATCATCTCCACTTGTATGGGATGTTGGTCACATATACTAGGTGGGTTCATCATGGTGAAGCTATGAACGTCAATGTTATTGACTACGTGGAAGCAGCAGATCACCATCTTGATCTGCCTGATGCTCAGGTGGAAGAGGAGGAGGTGGTGGTGGAGCCAATGAGTTTGACCATTATTGAAACAATGCTACGAAATGCTCGTGCATTCCGTGAACTTTCACCTGCAGAAGAAAAACGGTGGGCCCGCATGTTGGAACAATGCAACATGGCTGTCACCCCAGGAAATAAGCTGTCAATATTTTCAGCTATGGTCACCTTTCTTCAGGTGAAGACATTTGAGCGGATGACCAACAAATCATTCGATGCGATGTTGGCTGCTTTCCGCAAAGCTTTCCCAGATGCGTCTGAGCTCCCACACACCTATAGTAAAATGAAGAATTTCCTTCGTGAAGTTGGAATTTTATATGATATGATCCATGTTTGTAAGAATAATTGTGTTTTGTTCCGGAAGGATTATGCCAACTTAAGTGAATGCCTGAAATGCAAATCATCAAGATGGAAAGATGGTGATGCTGTGAAGAGGATTCCTCATAATGTTCTGAGACATTTTCCAATTACACCAAGATTGCAGAGGTTATTTCATGATGCTGAAACAAGAGAGGATGTACTGTGGCATTCTAGGAACTAGGAGTACAGAGATCAGAATGTAATGAGCCATCCATCACATGGTAGTGAGTGGAAAATCTTCAATAAGAAACACAAAAAGTTTGTTGCTGACCCGAGAAACATTAGACTTGGCTTAGCTTCAGATGGATTTAACCCATTTGGACACCAGAGCGCCACATATAGCATGTGGCCAGTGCTTGTTATCCCTTACAACATGCCTCCAAATGCCTGCACCGAAGAATCAAACTACATGGTGGCCTTGCTCATCCCAGGTCCAAAAAGTCCTGGAAAGGATTTTGATTTGTCCATGGAGCCTCTTGTGGAGGAACTTCAACAGCTATGGAGGGGTGTTCTCTCTCGAGACCTATATAGCAGCCCACCAGCTGATTTCTTTCTGTGTGCTGTGCATCCATGATTATCCGGCTTTGGGCACTATGTCAGGGCGAACGACACATGGTTACAATGCATGTGTTCATTGTGACAGGAATCCGTTGTCATACGCAATACTTAGCAAGATCTGTTACATTGGACACCGCCGTTTCCTTGCCAAGGAAAAGCCGCATCCAACAAAATACCGAAGACATGTGTTCAATGCAAAGCATGAAAACCGTGATGCGCCAAAGAGGCTCACCGCCGATGAGTTGCAAGTGGAATTAGAGAAGGTCAGTCATATTACACCAGGAAACCATCCTGGTAATGGTAGCGGGAAAAGGAAGCGTGGCAAGTCAGAAGAGAGATTATTATTTACCCGCAGGTCCACTTTGTGGGACTTGGAGTATTGGAAAGATTTGGATCTGCGGCATAATCTTGATGTGATGCGCATCGAGAAAAATATATGTGACAACATTATCGACACACTTCTTAATATTGAAGGCAAGACGAAAGATACCTTAAAATCTAGGATTGATTTGACACACCTAGGTATCAGACAGGATTTGCAGGTGCAAGATGAAGGTAAACCACAGGATATGGCACCAGCTGTGTATGTCTTGGACAAGGTAAAAAGAAAAGAATTATGTGAGGTCCTGTCACGTGTGAGATTCCCACATGGATTTGCTTCCAACCCTGAGAGGAGAGTCAGTACAGATGGAAACAAGGTACAAGGGTTGAAAACTTATGACTACCACGTCCTACTTCAAAGGGTTTTACCTGTTATCATTAGAGGATTGGGCCTCCCTGACTTATATAGAGCAGTTGCAGAGTTCGGACAATTCTTCAGGGAACTCTGTATTAGAAATATCAGGATAGATGATTTGGAGCGTCTTAGAGACAAGATACCAACTATCATATGCGACCTTGAGAAGATATATCCTCCAGCCTTCTTTGATGCGATGGTGCATTTGGCTGTTCATCTACCTCATGAGTCACTACTTAGAGGTCCAGTACAGTATGGCTGGATGTACCCTATTGAAAGGCGGCTAGGCACTTTCAAGAGCTATGTTTGGAACAGAGCTAGACCCGAGGGTTCCATTGCAGAGGCCTACATTGCTGCAGAAGCATTGACATTTTACTCAAAATACATTGAAACAGCTGATCAGCTTAGCAAAGAGGTGGGTGAAGACAATCCCGGGCTCAATGTTTTTGATTATTCTGTTCGAGTTACAGGGAAGAGTCGACAAGAGGACAAACATAAAGATTTGGACAAAATGGTTTGGTATGTGTTGAATAACTATCCTGAGATACTACCTTGTATCAAGTAAGTGCTAAGTACTACAGCTTATACATCGTAATCTACTAAGCTTGCAGCACATTCTTACATATTTAGATGTTTGACACGATCACTATGTTGTGCAACATCTACAAAAAGGAGTTACTGCCACAAAATCCAAGAAACATTGACAAACTGGTTATGGCAGGATTTGTGAAATGGTTCAAGAGCCATGTAAGCTTTTGAATTGCACTGTCAGTTTTTTTAATATATTGAATACATAAGATGATCAGCTTGTCTATTTTCTAACCATAGGTTAAGAATATGCGAGAGGATGGGCAGGCAGTTGATGATGCCCTTTACTCACTAGCAATGGGTCCTAATACTCGGGTAAGACATTATGAATCTTGCATTGTTGGAGATGTGCGCTACAACACCCTTGCACGAGACGAAGGCAGGAAGACACAAAACATTGCCATCATGAGCACGGATACATATGACAAAGAGACAACTAAAATGTATGCTAACATAACAGACATTGTTCAATTGTAGTATATCTCCAGTTTCAAGGATCATCGGTGTGTGGTTCTGTTGTGCTGTCATTGGTATAACCTATTTTCCAGGATCGCAAAACCCAGAGCTGATGATTATTTCTAATCCATCAATGTCAAGGCGACGTACCAGACCAACGAGCCTTTTATTTTGGCAAATCAAGCTACACATATATTTTTCTTGGAAGACACATTTTCACATAGCGGTGACTAGAGAGTATTGCAAAGGTTTGAGCAGAGGAATACGTTTAATGAAGTTGCACAACAAGATGATGCTTACACTGCTCCTGATGTACAAGATAACACAGATGTTCCTAATATCTTTGGGAACCATCACGTCAATGACGCTGGCGAAAAGATTGCCTGTCGTGCTGTGGACATACAAGAGTTGATCAAGAAGAAGCCAATGTTCGAGGACGTTGAGGACGAAGAAGAAGATGACACCATGGGGAATTATGATTCAGACTGATACACATGGCGAAGATGTTGACGTTGTTGCTGCGGATGATGATCACATTTGTTTTGTCATATTTGCCTGTCAGAAGACATTTTTTTATCTACTATGTGAAATTGTGTTTGCTATGACAACTGAAACCTGATGAACACGTTGTTTAGTATTTTGCTGTGAGAACATCACTTGTTATGTATGCTGATTTGTGTTTGGTGATTGTATGACGACTAAAACATGATGACATTGTTGTTTAGTACTCATATTTGGCTGTGAAACTTGAATTTGATGACACAGTTTGCTGTTGGACTGCAATTTGCTCGACGTCTTCGAATGAGAACAAAGCTGACCCGACAGGGCCTCTGCTAATTTATTTATTTATTACCAAAAGGGCCTCTGCTATTTATTTATTTATGAGAAAAAGGGGATACCCCCTGATTTCCGTTAATAGAAATCATTAGATGTTCACAACACTACGCCCAGCCTGCTACACAGGTTTCATTCATTACTAGTTTCAACAAAGTGCTCATGTCATAGCCACTGAATACATCACGAGTGCTACATACACTGCAAATAAAGAGACAATCATCCTACGAAGCACATCAATTTTGCCCATTATCTTTACAACCTCTTTCATCTCATTGCTGTCAAGGCCGTTTAGCAGCTGTTGCTTGGCCATGATCAGAGGAACTGCATCTTTAACCTTCTGCTCTGCATCTTCCTCTTCTGACGTTCCTTCAGTTACTTGTCCAACACCCCAACCTGCTGGTATTGGGATTCCTAGGCTAACCAAATAATCAGCGTAGTTGCACTCCCCCACATCAACAACTTCCCAAAAATACAAATCACACGAATCTTCCCTTTTCTGCATGAATCAAATTGGAAGATCATCAACCAAACTATTAAAAAATCGGCAACTGAAAGCAGCAGAACAACACTTAAACATATTATTACCCCATGATTCGGGCATTTCTAGAAGACTCGGCCAGGGTTGAGGATTGTGGTTGAGACACGACGGATGACTCTGCGTGATTTCCAGTAGTGGCACCACACCACCGGCAGCGGGTTGCGATGAGCAACCGGCTGCGGTGCGCGTGCCGGCGGGGGTGTAATGAGACCCACATGCGATGGTACGGGTGGCGACTTGGCACATATCTAGTTGTTGCATGCTGAAGAGCAGGTGGACGAGTAGCCAGCGGACATGGTTGCTGCGGCCAGAGCTTCTGATGCTAGGCAGAGTAAGTAGAGAAGAGGAGAAGCGAACATTGGATATGTCAGTTTCACTACTTGCAAAGTAGCATAGCACCATATATAGTCATAGTCTAGGTTTGGATTCGAACCAGCTACAGGAGCACGTCTCTCTTTTTTCGAAAACTCAGCAACGTCTCTTTACTGGTACACTAGCTTGTTCTGTACGCCTTCTCAAGTCTTTGATTCCTCCAGCTGACATCTGGGACCCACCGGAAGGGCCTCTTTATTTCACGAAAAAAACTTGCCACCCGCTGACAGGTCGGACCCACCAGCTATCTTCGCACGCAAGGAAGTGCCTCCTTATTATGCACAAAAAAATTAATACTCCCCCTGCCAGCTGGAACCCAACATAGTGGGAGGCTGACTTGTGGGCCTACCAAGTTGACGGGGACTGAGGGCTTTGTCAACTTAGTAAATATGAATGATTCTAGCTCCCGTTACCGTATGATGTTAATCCAACGGCCGTAGTGCTTCTTCAACCTCTGGTCTTCTTGCTACAACCGCCCAAACCAGCGCCGGTCGTGCCTGCTCCTGCCTCCCATGGCCGGCTGCGATGCCGCGGAGGCATCACCCCCCCCCCCTACTACTCCCACCGCTGGCCAGGCCATCCCTCTACTCACCCACACCCCCTATTATTTTGCAGCGACGGCAGCCTCACATCGCAGCCGAAGCAGTGAACCCTCATACTCCTCTCTGCGTGGGCATCCGCTGCCGCATCGTCCCCGTCTCCACGCCGTCCCCTTCCTAGGCCTCGCTGTCGTCCACTGCTTTGGTGCTCTCGGCACGACGTGGTCCACGTGGTCAACGACCGACTTCCATCGGAAGAGTACTATACATGGAGAGGCTGACAGCTAGGTCCACGGCCGCAGCTGGGTCCACGGCCACAGCCCAGTTTTTTTGTGATGCAAATCTTTCAAGATGAGGAGAGCTTCATTCGGCTGGCCGAGAAAATGGCCTATCAGTAATGAGAAATGGGTTGTACATTTTCAAAACACATCAAACCAGCAATTAGTTTCAGATTTCTTTTTTTCATTTCGAGATTTTAAATTGCATTGATTTTTATGCATGGACAATTTGTGTGCTTTTATATTGATATACATTTATTTTTAAAATCAGTTTGAATGTGAATCAAAATTTTGGAATTAAAAACAGTTCGGACGGCACCGAAATATGCAAAATTTCGTATAATTTTTTAACCGTGGCCACAATATGAGCGGTAATGGTAACAAAAAGAATACAGGCTCCAAAAAAAACCTTAAGAATTATCAAATGGGCTGTAAATTATTAGAAATAATGGTAGATGGGATGTATGCTATTTTCCACAGATTTGAGGCTTTCCAAAAAAAGGTTGACACACAAGTAGTGACTGTTGGATGTCCATCCAACGGCCGTCGTGCTTCTTCAATCTCTGCTCTTCCTGCTCCAGCCGCTCAAACAAACGCCGGCGGGACTGCCTGCTCCCTCCTCCCCGCGGCCGGCTGTGCTGCCGCGCAGGCCTCACCACCCCACCGTACTCCCATCGCTGGCCTAGCCATCCCTCTACTCACCCACACCTGCTGTTATTCTCTGGCGACGGCAGACGAACCAGTAAACCCTCGTACAGTCATACTCCCCTCCACGTGGGAAACAACTGCCGAGTCTTCCCTGGCTCCATGTCATTCCCTTCCTAGGCCTCGCCGTCGTCCACCTCCCTGGTGCTCTCAGCGCGGCCTAGTCAATGTGGTCAACGACTGACATAAATCTGAAGTGGACTGTATGTGGAGAGGCTGATAGCTGGGTCCACGGCCACACGCAAGGAAAAGCCTCCTTATTACGTGCAAAATAATGATTCCTCCAACTAACATCTGGGACCCACCGAAAGGGCCTCTGTATTTCGCGAAAAAAACGTTACCGCCGCTGACAGCTCGGACCCACAAGCTATATCTTCGCACGCAAGGAAGTGCCTCCTTATTACGCACAAAAAACTGAATACTCCCCCTGCTAACTAGGACCTAGTATAGTGGGAGGCTGACTTGTGGGTCTACTAAGTTGACGGGGACGGAGGGCTTTGTCAACTTAGTCAATATGCACGGTTCTAGCTCCAGTGACCGTACGATGTCCATCCAACGGCCGTAGTGCTTCTTCAACCTCTTGTCTTCTTGCTCCAGCCGCCCAAACCAGCGACGGTCATGCCTCGTGCTCCTGCCTCCCGTGGTCGGCTGCGATGCCGCAGAGGCCTCTACGCCCCTACTACTCCCACCGCTAGCCAGGCCATCCCTCTACTCACCCACACCCCCTATTATTCTGCGGCGACGGCAGCCTCACACCGCAGTGAACCAGCGAACCCTCATACTCCAATACACATGGGCATCCACTGTCGCGTATTCCCCGGCTCCGCGTCGTCCCCTTCCTAAGCCTCGTCGTCGTCCACCGCCCTGGTGCTCTCGGCGGCGTGGTCAACATGGTCAAGGAACAGCTTCCATCGGACGTGGACTATACGTGGAGAGGCTGACAGCTGGGTCCATGGCCGCAGCAAGGAAGTGCCTCCTTATTACACGGAAAATAATGATTCATCCACCTGACAGTAGGGACCCACCGGACGGGCAACCGTATTTCGCGAAAAAATGTTTCCCCCTGACTGCTGGGACCTACCAGCTACATCTTCGCACGCAAGGAAGTGTGTCCAGGCAAAAAACGATTCTCCCCTGATTGTTGTGACCCACCAGCTACATCTTCGCATGCAAGGAAGTGCCTGACAGTCGGGGTCCACCTGGTCGAAGCGTACATAGCGTTGTCATTCTGGTCGCGAACGTGTACGTTGATACATCTCCAACGTATCTATAATTTTTGATTGTGCCATGCTATATTATCTACTGTTTTAAAACATTATTGGGCTTTATTATCCACTTTTATATTATTTTTGGGACTAACCTATTAACCGGAGGCCCAGCCCTGAATTGCTGTTTTTGCCTCTTTTAGGGTTTCGAAGAAAAGGAATATCAAACAGAGTCCAAACGGAATGAAACCTTCGGGAACATGATTTTCTCATCGAATACAACTCAAGAGATTTGGACCCTACGTCAGTACACGTAACAGGAGGCCACGAGGTAGGGGGCGCACCTACCACCCCCAGGCGCGCCCTCCATCCTCGTGGGCCCCAGTTGCTCCACCGACGTACTTCGTCCTCCTATATATATACACGTACCCCCAAACGATCAGAACAGGAGCAAAACCCCTAATTCCACTGCCATAACTTTCTGTATCCACAAGATCCCATCTTGGGGCCTGTTCCGGAGCTCCGCCGGAGGGGGCATCGATCATGGAGGGCTTCTTCATCAACACCATAGCCCCTCCGATGAAGTGTGAGTAGTTTATCTTAGACCTATGGGTGCATAGTTATTAGCTAGATGGCTTCTTCTCTCTTTTTGGATCTCAATACAATGTTCTCCCCTCACTTGTGGAAATCTATTCGATGTAATCTTCTTTTTGCGGTGTGTTTGTTGAGAACGATAAATCGTGGGTTTATGATGAAGTCTATCAATGAACAATATTTGAATCTTCTCTCAATTCTTTTATGTATGATGGTTATCTTTGGAAGTCTCTTCAAATTATCAGTTTGGTTTGGCCTACTAGATTGATCTTTCTTGCAATGGGAGAAGTGCTTAGCTTTGGGTTCAATCTTGCGGTGTCCTTTCCCGGTGACAATAAGGGAAGCAAGGCACGTAGTGTATTGTTGCCATCGAGGATAACAAGATGGGGTTTTCTTCATATTGCATGAGTCTATCCCTCTACATCATGTCATCTTGCTTAAGGCATTACTTTGTTTTTAACTTAATACTCTAGATGCATGATGGATAGCGGTCGATGAGTGGAGTAATAGTAGTAGATGCAGGCAGGAGTCGGTCTACTTGTCTCGGACATGATGCCTATATACATGATCATGCCTAGATATTCTCATAACTACGCTCAATTCTATCAATGCTCAACAGTAATTTGTTCACCCACCATAGAATACTTATGCTCTCGAGAGAAGCCACTAGTGAAACATATGGCCCCCGGGTCTATCTTTATCATATCAATCTCCTACTACTTAGTTGTATACTTTGATATTTACTTTGCCTTTACTTTACTTTGCATCTTTATCATAAAAATACCAAAAATATTATCTTATCATATCTATCAGATCTCACTCTCGTAAGTGGCCTTATAGGGATTGACAACCCCTATTTGCATTGGTTGCGAGGATTTATTTGTTTTGTGCAGGTACGAGGGACTCACGCTTAGCCTCCTACTAGATTGATACCTTGGTTCTCAAAAACTGAGGGAAATACTTATGCAACTTTGCTGCATCATCCCTTCCTCTTCGGGGAAAACCAACGCAGTGCTAAAAGAGGTAGCAAGATGGGTTCCTGGCGCCGTTGCCGGGGAGGTCTACGCAAAAGTCAACATACCAAGTACCCATCACATACCCTTATCTCCCGCATTACATTATTTGCCATTTGCCTCTTGTTTTCCTCTCCCCCACTTCACCCTTGCCATTTTATTTGCCCCCCCTCTCTCTCTATCCTCCCTCTCTTTCTCAATTTGCCTCTTTTTTCCCATTTGCTTTTTGTTTGCTTGTGTGTTAGTTTGCTTGCTTATCACGATGGCTCAAGATAATACTAAATTATGTGCCTTCACCAATACCAACAAAAATGATTTTATTAGCACTCCGATTGCTCCTCTTACCGATGCTGAATCTTGTCAAATTATTGTTGCTTTGTTGAATCTTGTTATGAAATATCCGTTCTCCGGCCTTCCTAGTAAAGATGCCGCTACCCATCTAAATAGCTCTGTTGATTTGTGTGACATGCAAAAGAAGAAAGATGTGGATAATGATATTGTTAAATTGAAGCTATTTCCTTTTTCGCTTAGAGATCGTGCTAAAGCTTGGTTTTCGTCTTTGCCTAAAAATAGTATTGATTCATGGAACAAGTGCAAAGATGCTTTTCTCTCTAAGTATTTTCCCCCCGCTAAGATCATCTCTCTTAGAAATGATATTATGAATTTTAAGCAACTTGATCATGAACATGTTGCACAATCTTGGGAGAGAATGAAATTATTGATACGTAATTGCCCTACTCATGGTTTAAATTTGTGGATGATTGTTCAAAACATTTATGCCAGATTGAATTTTGCTTCTAGAAATCTTTTAGATTCGGCCGCGGGAGGCACTTTTATGGAAATCACTTTGGGAGAAGCTACTAAACTCCTAGATAATATTATGGTTAATTATTCTCAATGGCACACTGAAAGATCTACTAATAAAAAGGTGCATGCGATAGAAGAAATTAATGTTTTGAGTGGAAAGATGGATGAACTTATGAAATTATTTGCTAATAAGAGTGTTTCTTCTGATCCTAATGATATGCCCTTGTCTACTTTGATTGAGAATAATAATGAATATATGGATGTGAATTTTTTTGGTAGGAACAATTTTGGTAAAAACGCGTATAGAGGAAAATTTAATCCTAGGCCTTATCCTAGTAATCCCTCTAATAATTATGGTAATTCCTACAATAATTCTTATGGAAATTATAATAAGATGCCCTCTGATTTTGATTCTAAAATTAAACAATTTATTACTTCGCAAAAGAATTTTAATGCTATGATTGAAGAAAAATTGCTTAAGATTGGTGATTTGGCTAGGAATGTTGATAGAATTGCTCTTGATGTTGATTCTTTGAAACTTAGATCTATTCCACCTAAGCATGATATCAATGAGTCTCTCAAAGCCATGAGAATTTCCATTGATCAGTGCAAAGAAAGAACCGCTAGGATGCGTGCTAAGAAAGATGCCTTTATAAAAGCGTGTTCTTCTAGTTCCTATGAAAATAACGATGACGATCTAAAAGTTATTGATGTGTCCCCTTAAGTCTTTGTTTTGAAATATGAATATTGATAATATTGGGACTGAATATGATCCACCTTTACCTAGAAGGCGTTCTAAGAATTTGGAATTTGTTGATCTTGATGCTAAAATTGATAAAAGTGGGATTGAAGCAATTAAAACCCTAGATGTTGCTAAACCCACTATTATGGATTTCAAGAAATTTAACTATGAAAATTGCTCTTTGATTGATTGTATTTCCTTGTTGCAATCCGTGCTAAATTCTCCTCATGCTTATAGTCAAAATAAAGCGTTTACTAAACATATCGTTGATGCCTTGATGCAATCTTATGAAGAAAAACTTGAATTGGAAGTTTCTATCCCTAGAAAACTTTATGATGAGTGGGAACCAACTATTAATATTAAAATTAAAGATCATGAATGCTATGCTTTATGTTATTTGGGTGCTAGTGTTTCCACAATTCCAAAGACTTTGTGTGATTTGTTAGGTTTCCGTGATTTGATGATTGTTCTCTAAACTTGCACCTTGCGGATTCCACTATTAAAAAACCTATGGGAAGAATTAATGATGTTCTTATTGTTGCAAATAGGAATTATGTGCCCATAGATTTTATTGTTCTTGACATAGATTGCAATCCTTCATGTCCTATTATTCTTGGTAGACCTTTTCTTAGAACGATTGGTGCAATTATTGATATGAAGGAAGGAAATATTAGATTCCAATTTCCAGTAAGGAAAGGCATGGAAAACTTTCCTAGAAAAAATATTAAATTACCTTATGAATCTATTATGAGAGCCACCTATGGATTGCCTGCCAAAGATGGCAATACCTAGATCTATTCTTGCTTGTTATCCCTAGCTAGGGGCGTTAAACGATAGCGCTTGTTGGGAGGCAACCCAATTTTATTTTTATTCCTTGCTTTTTGCTCCTGTTTAGTAATAAATAAAATATCTAGCCTCTGTTTTTTGTGTTTTTTGTGTTTAATTAGTGTTTGTGCCAAGTAGAACCGTTGGGAAGACTTGGGGAAAGTCTTGTTGAACTTGCTGTAAAAAACAGAAACTTTAGCGCTCACGAGAACTGCTGCCATTTTTATTTGGAAAGTGATATTTAGTTAATTATTTTTTCATATTATTAATAGATAAATTACTCACGTCCAGAAATTTATTTTATAATTTTTTGGGTTCCAGATCTTGCGCTAGCTACAGATAACTACAGACTGTTCTGTTTTTGACAGATTCTGTTTTTCGTTTGTTGTTTGCTTATTTTGATGAATATATGGCTAGTAAAATAGTTTATGAACCATAGAGAAGTTGGAATACAGTAGGTATAACACCTATGAAAATAAATAATGAGTTCATTACAGTAACTTGAAGTGGTCTATTGTTTTCTTTTGCTAACGGAGCTCACGAGTTTTCTACTTTAAGTTTTGTGTTGTGAAGTTTTCAAGTTTTGGGTAAAGATTTGATGGATTATGGAACAAGGAGTGGCAAGAGCCTAAGATTGGGGATGCCCATGGCACCACCAAGATAATCTAAGGACACCTAAAAGCCAAAGCTTGGGGATGCCCCGGAAGGCATCCCCTCTTTCGTCTACTTCTATCGGTAACTTTACTTGGAGCTATATTTTTTATTCGCCACATGATATGTGTTTTGCTTGGAGCTTCTTGTATTATTTGAGTCTTTGCTTGTTATTTTACCACAATCATCCTTGCTTTACACACCTTTTTAGAGAGCCATACATGATTTGGAATTTGTTAGAATACTCTATGTGCTTCGCTTATATCTTTTGAGTTATATAATTTTGCTCTAGTGCTTCACTTATATCTTTTGGAGCACGGTGGTGGATGTTTTTTATAGAAACTATTGATCTCTCATGCTTCACTTAGATTATTTTGAGAGCCTTAATAGCATGGTAATTTTCTTAAAAACCTAATATGCTTGGTATGCAAGATTAATAATAAAACTTTCTTATGAGTGGGTTGAATACTAAGAGAAGTTTGATGCTTGATAATTGTTTTGAGATATGGAGGTAATAATATCAAAGTCGTGCTAGTTGAGTAGTTGTGAAATTGAAAAATACTTGTGTTGAGGTTTGCAAGTCCCGTAGCATGCACGTATGGTAAACGTTATGCAACAAATTTGAAACATGAGGTGTTATTTGATTGTCTTCCTTATGAGTGGCGGTCGGGGACGAGCGATGGTCTTTTCCTACCAATCTATCCCCCTAGGAGCATGCGCGTAGTACCAAGGTTTTTGATGACTTGTACATTTTTGCAATAAGTATGTGAGTTCTTTATGACTAATGTTGAGTCCATGGATTATACGCACTCTCACCCTTCCATCCTTGCTAGCCTCTTCGGTGTCGTGCATTGCCCTTTCTCACATTCAGAGTTGGCGCAAACTTCGCCGGTGCATCCAAACCCTGTGATATGATATGCTCTTTCACACATAAACCTCCTTATATCTTCCTCAAAACAGCCACCATACCTACCTATTATGGCATTTCCATAGCCATTCCGAGATATATTGTCATGCAACTTTCCATCATTCCGTTCATCATGACACATTCATCATTGTCATATTGCTTAGCATGGTCATGTAGTTGACATAGTATTTGTGGCAATGTCACCATTCACAATTCTTTCATACATGTCACTCTAGGTCCATTGCATATCCCGGTACACCGCCGGAGGCATTCATATAGAGTCATCTTTTGTTCTAGTATCGAGTTGTAATCATTGAGTTGTAAATAAATAGAAGTGTGATGATCATCATTTTCTATAGCATTGTCCCAAGTGAGGAATATAAAAAAATAGAAAGTCCATAAAAAGAAAAGGCCCAAAAAATGAGAGAAAAAGAGAGAAGGGACAATGTTACTATCCTTTGCCACACTTGTGCTTCAAAGTTGCACCATGATCTTCATAGTAGAGAGTCTCTCATGTTATCACTTTCATATACTAGTGGGAATTTTTCATTATAGAACTTGGCTTGTATATTCCAACAGTGGGCCTCCTCAAGTGCCCTAGGTCTCCGTGAGCAAGCAAGTTGGATGCACACCCACTAGTTTCTTTTGTTGAGCTTTCATACATTTATAGCTCTAGTGCATCCATTGCATGGCAATCCCTACTCCTTGCATTAACATCAATCGGTGGGCATCTCCATAGCCCATTGATTAGCCTCGTTGATGTGAGACTTTCTCCTTTTTTGTCTTCTCCACATAACCCCCCTCATTATATTCTATTCCACCTATAGTGATATGTCCATGGCTCGTGCTCATATATTGCGTGAAAGTTTATAGGTTTGAGATTACTAAAGTATGAAACAATTGCTTGGCTTGTCATCGGGGTTGTGCATGATGATAGCATTCTTGTGTGATGAAAATGAAACATGACTAAACCATATGATTTTGCAGGGATGAACTTTCTTTGTCCATGTTATTTTGAGAAGACATAATTGCTTAGTTAGTATGCTTGAAGTATTATCATTTTTATGTCAATATGAACTTTTGTCTTGAATCTTTCGGATCTGAATATTTATACCACAATTAAGAAGAATTACATTAAAATTATGCCAAGTAGCACTCCGCATCAAAAATTCTATTTTTATCATTTACCTACTCGAGGACGAGCAGGAATTAACCTTGGGGATGCTTGATACGTCTCCAATGTATCTATATTTTTGATTCCTCCATGCTATATTATCTACTGTTTTAAAACATTATTGGGCTTTATTATCCACTTTTATATTATTTTTGGGACTAACCTATTAACCGGAGGCCCAACCCAGAATTGTTTTTTTTGCCTGTTTTAGGGTTTCGAAGAAAAGGAATATCAAACGGAGTCCAAACGGAATGAAACCTTCGGGAACATGATTTTCTCATCGAATACAACTCAGGAGACCTGGACCCTACGTCCATACACGTAACAGGAGGCCACGAGGTAGGTGGTGCCTACCCCCCCCCCCCCCGCCCCAGGCGCACCCTCCACCCTCGTGGGCCCCCTGTTGCTCCACCAACGTACTTCTTCCACCTATATATATCCACATACCCCCAAACGATCAGAACAGGAGCAAAAACCCTAATTCCACCGCCGTAACTTTCTGTATCCACGAGATCCCATCTTGGGGCCTGCTCCGGAGCTCCGCCGGAGGGGGCATCGAGCACGGAGGGCTTCTTCATCAACACCATAGCCCCTCCTATGAAGTGTGTGTAGTTATCTCAGACCTACGGGTCCATAGTTAGTAGCTAGATGGCTTCTTCTCTCTTTTTGGATCTCAATACAATGTTCTCCCCCTCTCTTGTGGAGATCTATTCGATGTAATCTTCTTTTTGCGGTGTGTTTGTTGAGACCGATGAATTGTGGGTTTATGATCAAGTCTATCTATGAAAAATATTTGAATCTTCTCTGAATTCTTTTATGTATGATTGGTTATCTTTGGAAGTCTCTTCAAATCCTCTCCCTGGTGGCCATCTCTCAACCCATAACTCACGCTGGCCATGGCAGACGCGAGGGAACGATGATGAATGACTTGTTTGTTTTTGTGGATGAGGATTTGAGGAGGAATGTGCAGTCATCTTGGAGAAGTAGTATTTATAACCGAGTAGTAATACGCTCCTAAGTGGGAAACCATTTAGGTTTTGATCAGTGTGAACAGGTTTGCAATTTGGAATGTGACGGGGCGCAGTCTTCCCTGTTCTTCTAAAAAATTGTGATGGGATGCATGCTCAAAATTTACTGACGGTTATAAGTGCGGCACTATTCTCGGAAGGCGTAACGTGGGCACATACGCCTTCTCGGCCGCGTACGTGGCATTTGCACCACCATTGCGCACGCTTCTTTTAATTAGAATGTGTGTGCCCGTCTAGCGCACACACGTTGATCTATCTAAATGTTTCAGTTTGTTGTGGCTAATCGCAAAGAGTTCATCCATGTGAAGTGTATGCCATCAATCGCAGACACTTTGATCTCGCTGACCCGTTTCTGTTCTGTTGCCTAATTGCAAATAGTTAATCCTTCTGAAGCGTATGCCCTCAATCACACACACGTTGATCTGGCTGACTGTTTCTTTTGTGTTACCTAATCACAAACAGTTCATTCGAGTGAACCGTATGCTCTATATTGCACATGTCTTCATCAGGCTGCCCGTTTCTTTTGTTCTACCTCATCGCAAACAGTTCATTGGACTGAACCGTATGCCCTAGATCGCACACGCAACTAAAATCTGAACCATGTTTAATGGCTCCACCATCGCAAACATTTTGCACCTTTTTTATGGTTCTTTTACACCACTGTTTGCGATTATTGCATCGCACATAGTTTTGTCGAAGGGTCTCTGATCGTAGTGTTGCGTTAGCAGCATCCTGCAGTAGTGAGTAGTAGTAGATGCAGGCAGGAGTCAGTCTTGTAATCTTGGACGTGATGCCTATATAATGATCACTCCAACTATATACGCTGCAGCATCAGCGCTTGTTTTCTATGGTTTGCTCTCTTCACACTCTCTCTATCCACTATATATATACACGCTCGAGCCTCAGCGCTTGTAGTTGCTCTCTTCACACTCCCTCACCCTCTCCAGATCTAAACAAGACTTCATTGGCCTCTCTCTCTCCCCTCATTGATGGTCGAAGAGCCGGCGGGATCCCGTCCGCCAGGGAAGGGAAGGAGGCTTAACGTTGTCGCTGTCGGCGAGGGAGGGAATCCACTGTCGGCGTTGATGTTCTCTTTCAACCAAGGGCGATGCAGGAGGGCCTCCGACCCCTTCTTCCTCGCTGCCATACATAGTGTGGGAAGATCGGCATCCGGCCGCCCACCGAGCCACACCCCGAGAACCTTAAGGTATAATTTACTTAATCTAGACACATTGCTCTAGCTGCATGTGGATTTTTTTCGCTTCTGCACTTGAATCTAGGTGTTGGATCAAATCGGAAAGTAGTGGGGAAAGTTGTATAGCATGAATCTAGGATGTGGTTCAAAGAGGAAAGAAAGGGGAAAGTTGTAAAGACTGGCTATGCAACACCTAGGTTGGTCGAGAAGGGAAAACAATGAAAAACGCAGTACACACATCTATAAGGAACTGATCTTTCTGTGTGTGGGGGACAAGGTTGTAGAATTTGAGCAGGACTAGATTTGCTTCCCTCACATAGGGAAAGGTGTCTAAAGAGAACAAAAATGGGACCAACACAAATATGTTTCTTGGTTTTTGTTGCAATGGACTGTGCATCACCCCTTTATACATCGGTAGATGCGCATGGTGCTGGTGCGTCCACTGTCCCATACAACTCTTTAGCTGTTGTTAATCTAATAATGCCACTGGAAAATTGAAGCAATGCCACAGTTGAAAGCAAATTACATGTTTAACAAATTTTATTGTTAATATAATCTCTCTGTTAATATGAATCAATGCCACTGTTTGAGAAATGCTACTATCTTGCTTTCTTTCCCATTTATATAAGTTAGATGCTTCTTTTTGTGGGCTTCTGTGTCATCCACCGTTATTAACAAGTAATTGTTGACTTTGCACCTCTGTGTAAACAGGGTTATCTACTTCACCTCATTGCTACTGCGACCTTTTGTTCACTACAAAAAATACACTTCCGTGATGATACGTGTTTGTCACAGTAGGTCACATTTTCTGTCATGCATGTACATCCATGACGATTTTGTGACAGAATCAAGATAGTCATACCTGTGCTGTCGTAGAAGTGTTTTATGACATTACCACAATTATCATCACGGAAGTGTCCACTTCCATGACGATAAATCATGCGTCACAGAAGTGCTTTCGTCAAGGGTGACCGACACATGGCATCCACCGTAACGGAACGTCGTTACGCTATCGGGTCCGGTTTTGGATCCAATAACACGTTAAAAGCCCCGACCAATGGGGATTTTCCACGTGTAAAATCATCATTGGCTGGAGGAAACACGTGTCGGCTCACCATTGGGACAGATGTCATCCACTCATTGGACCCAAAGCGCCTATGATATGTCGACATGTGGCACGGCCTAATAGAGGCCCATTCCTTTGAAAAGGCCGGCCCGTTTGACTTAGTCAAAAGGTGGTGGGCCAGCCCACGGCAAGCCTATTAACAGCTTGTTCGCATATAGGCCATTTACAGCCCGCTAACCCAGGGCCCGTTTACGCCCTATCCGAATTAGGCCCAGTATCGTCATCAGGGCCATCCAATATAATTCCAGACCGTTTTAACTTCCGGCCCATGTATGGCCCATGACGTCTTTCGGCCCATATGAGGCCCTTATTACTCCCGGCCCATTAACAGTCCATGGTAAAACTGGCCCGTAATGAACAGTGTATCGCTTTATACCCATTAACGACACATGGTGAAACTGGCCCATAATGAATAGTGTATCACTTTTTACCCATTAACGGCCCATTATTCTGTTGGGCCATTTCCAGCCCATGTTATCTTTCGGCCTTCTCAGGGCCCATTTATTCTTGGGCTCATTTCTAGCATTCATTTACTTATGGCCCGTTACTGTCATTTTCTGCTTGTGGGCCAAATTCAGCCCGTGGTTACAGCCGGCACGTTTGTGGCCCGTTAATACGTTGGGCCGTTTTCATAGCGTCATCAAATACGGTCGATTAACGACAGCCCGTTAAGCTCGGCCCATGAATGGACGGTTTCAACTCTAGCCCATTTACGGCCATAATGTCGTCTGTTATTGGCCCATGTTTGGCCAACCAATCATACGGCCCGTAGAAGGCCCATTGATGATACGGTCCATAGAGGGCTCATTGTGTCTACGGCTCGTATAAGGCCCATTGTTTCTATGCCACGTAGAAGGCCCATTGTTTCTACGGCCCTTAGAAGGCCCATTGTTTCTACGGCCCGTAGGAGGCCCATGTTAACTACAGCCGGTGGGCATCAAAGTTCACCACCAGTGCAAATATAGGGAACACCCTACACAATACAAAAATGGCTTGTTGTTTTCTTCAGCCAGTTGTTGCACGTTAAGAACAAAATTTGTATCGCACCAAAACAAATTACAACTATAAAACAAAAGGAAGTTTGGCATAAAAGTTAACAGTCTAGCAGATAAATGCACCACCAGAAGTTTAGAAGCTCAGTTCATTTGACCTGGCTGTTACATTTTCATGTTGTATTGTCCGATGGAGCACCATAACCTTCGCCTTCAGTTCTCCTAGGCTCATGAACAACATAGCAAATGTCTGATAGTCTGGTTTCAAAACCATGCATATATTGACAACATCGAACAATGTCTCTCCTTGTTTGACAAAGGGTCTCTGTTAGGGAATGGACTTGTGTTTGGAGCGCAGATACAACATTGTTTTGAGCTTGCATATCTTGATCATGAGGCAGTTTGGACGAGATTGCCTTAACAACCAACCCGGTATTACGCAGGAACGTGCTTTTGGCACTGTTAGTGGACAGGTACTGACCCACTGCAGCATGAGCTGACATTGCGGTTATAGTTGCCTCACCACCTTCATAAGGTGGTGGTTCCACCATTTTTTCCATAGCGCGCTGAAAAGTTGAGGTTTTACATTAGTAGTACCAGAACAGAAGATATTAAGGAGGCAGCAAAACCAAACAAAATAGCTTTGGTCTATATACAGAACTTATTCTGGTGAACCCATGTAAAATATTAGTTGTATTTTATTGCAAAGTACATAATAAAACCAGGTTCCAAACATATGATCATGTAACATCGCTAATGTATTGTCTATTTCTTCACGTTGTATTGAGGGCTAAGGATAAAGAGACGAAGTTTATAATACGGTAAGCATAGTATGACATCATTCATATCACAGAACAACTGAGAACAGACAAACAGGCAATTGTAACATTGTGTGCGCAAGTCCAGTATGGAACTAGATTACATGTCAAGATCAAAGGAACATCACTCCTCTCTTTTAAACCTTGTAAGGTGCAATGATACACTAAGACAATTGTGTATAAAATTGAAAATAGTAATAGACATTAGCTGCAAACCATGCAGTTCAAGGCACAAGTCAGAGTAAGTAGTAGTTAAAAGGCATGAGGATTAAGGACTTACAACAGCGGCTTTGACTGGTGTAGTCATGCCCTTCTTCTTGCTGGTGTGACAATCCTTGAAGATTTCCACATCATTTGGTTCACGTAATTTTTGGTCCTTGCGGGCTTTCCTCTGCATTTGGAATAAGTGAATATAGATATGATAATATGGTACAGCGAAAAGAGTGAAACAGCAGCTAATTACAAGAGCCTCGCAGTGTGCAATATAGCTACGAGATCCTGTCATTTGTTGGAATTTCACTTTCGTACGGTTGGCCTTGTTCTTTGAACAGTCCACCTACAAGAAGATAGATTTGTGTGGCACATGCGTAAATAGGACTTCAACATGTGATCTGATCACATATATATATAATGTACCTAATACTTCGGATCAGACCAGTGTTTAACGAGGCCCCTCCAGTCTTCATCCGGTATATTTACCACTTGAGATGTTTGGGAAAGTTCACTGTTAGCCTTGCCTTCAAAGTGAGTTTTCCTCAAGTTATACTGATACTGTCGTAGAGCAGACTTGAACACATGGGTGCAAGCTTGTTTGGTTGCATCATCTTGGCTATCCAACTTGAACCTCATCTGTTGAAAATTATGGGAGTCTCATTATCAGCAACCTAGAAAGTATGGGACAGAGCAAGACGATATTACTAGTTTCCATACATAACCATACTTACAGATAAATGGTCGAGGAAGGTGTTGAACTGGGTTTCTCCTTTGTCATTCCTGTACTGAATCCATGTTGGAAGGATATGTACATGACACCTAACGGCAACCGCTGCCTCTGATACTAACTTGGCTAACTCTGTAGCATCATGTGGCCTTTTTAAACCTGCCTCAATATGGATCTCCATTCTTCCTCCTCTAGATTTAGTTAACCTATCGAGCATTATCCCTGATGTTTGTTTCCTCTTGCGCCTAGGTGCTAGTCCAACAACAAACATAGGAAGTGTTAGTGTACATCAAACTGTGAGACTACATATAAAGAAGCATGCAACTGTAACTTGACTCCAGCAACTACCTTCTTGTTGTTGAAGCTCACAAGGTTCATCTGATCTTGCCAACTCGTCTTGTGTCAAGAGTGCTTGGGAAGTAGTGGCAAGGGAGCATGGGAACGTGCTACTAGCTTAGTTGACGCACGAGTAACTCGTGCAACTAGTAGTACTGTGGAAGGTGTTGCAAGAACTAGGGATGTCTTGCTTGTTTGGTGGCAGCTATTTGTTTCTGTTTGGCTTTTTCTACAGCTCGTGTAGCATGGGATACCATGTTTGTAGAATTTTCCGCTGGACTTTGACCTTCTATAGCACCATCAGTACCAGCAGAATATGCAGGATTCTTCCGGTTACCGTTCCCTGCCATTATGTGTTTCTTCCTCTTTCTTTGTGCCATGTTAAGTCAAGCCGACAAGAAAAACGAATAACAATTTAGTTCTTCAGAACAAATTTATGCGTGATACAGACGAACTGAACTTTGATGTTAGACAACCACATGATAGGAGGATGTAATATGTACGAAAAAGAGGACGAAAGAGATAACCAGAACTATGATGTGTAAACTAAGCAGAAGACATTTCACTAAATTAGAAGCAATGCAATGGAAGGTAGACACCATATGAAAGATGCTACAAATATTGCTCTGCCAAGTTAACAGTGTCTCATCATAAAAGGCGTTTAAACAAATGTGAAGCAGTACAAGAAATAGATCATATGCAAGATGCAAACAACATCACACTACCAAGTTAGAGGTCTCTCGTCATTAGTGCCATTGCATATTCACAGCCTATGATGTGTAAACTAAGGATAAGGCATTTCAACAAATTAGAAGCAATGAAAGCTAGACACCATATGAAAGATGCAAAGAATATCACTCTACCAACTTAAAACGGTCTCGTCATAAGTGCCATTTCAACCAATTAGTAGTACAAGCTAGATAAGAATGTGAGATGTAACCTATATCACACTCCGAAGTCAAATGTGTCTTATGATAAGTGATTGTTGCGGGTTACACAACAGTAGTAATTTGATGTAAGAACATGGTGTGATAGATAGATATTGTATGTTCTAGAAACAGGAACACGTGTCTTATTCAAGTATAATGTGTAAAGCAAGAAGATGGAATTCAACAAAATTAGAAGCAATACAAGCTAGACATCACACATAACATGCAACCACATATAACGGTGCCAAGTTAGAGGGAGCACCGGTGATGGCGCACTAGGGGAGACGTGCTCATCATAAACATAGCTACATTGAGTGTCTATGCATGTGTTGTTTTGGAAATCATCTTGGGGGTGGAGGAGTAGAAACTATAGAGGCCCTCCGTTTGGAAGGAGCACCTTTATCTATTGCCTTTCTAACTTCCTTCCGATTTATTGATTTTGAATTGTCAAGTAAAATCAAAAAGAAAAGGCAATAAAATTCTCTCTTCAGAACTCATTCATGCATGATACTGACAATCACTACTTTGATGTAAGGCAAACACATGATAGCAGGATGGAATATGTACGAAAAAGAGGACGGCATGGCATGTTCACAACTGTTTGTGTAAACTAAGCAGAAACCATTCCAACAAATAAGAAGCAATGCAAGCTAGACACCACATGAAAGATGCAACCAATATGACTTTGCCAAGTTAAAAGCGGCCCATCATAAATGGAATTTCAACAAATTAGAAGTACCGCATGCTATAAATCATATGAAAGATGCAACTAATATCGCATTGCATATACTAAAGGTGTCTCGTCATATTGATTGATGCGGGATACAAAAAAACAATAGTTTTATGTAAGGACATGCTTAATAGACAGATGTACTATGTACTAAATACAGGAAGGCATGTCACATTAACAGGTATAATGTATAAGCTAAGCAGAATAGCACATGTGGTTTAACCAGATTGGAAGAATTACAATCTAGAAACCATATGCAACATGCAACCACATATCACGCTGCCAAGTTAGAGCAAGCACCTGCGATGCTAGTGTAGGGGAAATGCGGTAACCAACTACACAGCTACGTTCACTATCTTCATATAGCCTTGCTGTTTCTTGACAATCATGTCGGGAGGCTGACGCTGCATTCTTTAAATGAGGAGTAGTCCACTTGCCTGACTGCCTCATCATAAGTGATTAATGAGGGATACACAAGAACATTACTTTGATGTAAGAACATGGTTAATACAAAGATGTACTAGTATGTACCAAAAACAAAAAGGCATGTCATATTCAAAAGTATAATGTGTAAGCTAAGCAGATGCAATTTAACCAAATTGGAAGCAATACAAGCTAGACATCCGGCTGGGGTGGTGAGCATGATCATCTAAGACGTGAGAGCTTGGTTGGGAGGCGGGCTACTTCGCCACCATCGTGGCTTTTTAGTTTTCTTCCAGGAGATGCATGTCTTTGCTGGGCTTGTCACTGGCTTGGCCAGTGCCTTGACTAGCTATTTGTCTTCTGGTGCTCACGGGATGGTGGTTCATGTAAAAAATAGCTTTCCTTATCTTAATAAATACTGACTATGGCCTTTCGAATACAAGCTAGACACCATATGGAACATGCAACCACATATGACACCGCGAAGTTAAAGCAAGCACCCGGGATGGTGGTTCATTGCGAGCGAGGTCATCAACTCTAGATTTATGTTTACCGTCTCCATCTGCTGACACTGCACCCTTTATAGCGTTGTAGCGTGTCCTGCTTACCCGCGTAGAAAGCTGGAGCAAATTCTCTCTTTTCTTTTCTGCTTCTCTCGAGGCAGACTCTGAAATACCCTTGCATAAAAACACAATAGTGAGAGTATGGGTGAAGTGTGTGCAGAACTAGTGCACTGTAAAAGTAGAAGATAGAAGGTGGCTGAAAAATAAATGACAGGAGACATATGATAGCTCTACAACATTGCATGGCAAACAAAATTACATTCTACTTCGCATGATTTTGTAATATATGAGCACAGGAAATGCAGGTACTCCTCCAGCACACCACCACATATGGTCATATCAAGATAATAGTCAACTAAAAATAAATAGGTCAGTCGATTTTTTTAATGAACTGTCCGATCTATAAGGAACGGGCAGATGGCCTTCGTCTACATCCCGCCAATCACTGTTGACGATCTTTCTCGAACTGCCAGCGACCACCGGCCCAAACCCCTGCCTCCGCCGCCCCGCCCTCCCCTCGACCTCACACCACCGCCGTGCTTGGCAGCGCCCCCAGGCCATCCCTTTAATCCCAACTGACCTCCAGATCGGGCACCAGTAGCTCTAGGCCCCACATGCGCCAAAGATAAACACTTAGGCGTTGCTTCCCAGGCGTAATAGGCAGACTAGCGCCTGTTATGCCGGGGAATGCTTCCGTTAATTGGGAATCAACTGACCAGGAATTGAAATTCAGGGGGCGATGGACCTCTAGCTAAGGTGAAATAGTATATGAGGAGAAACCTTGTGCATCGCGAGTTACTAGGAACATATAGTATCAAGAAGAAGCGGTCAACTAGTATCTTCTATGGGATGAATACCGTGCAAGCAAACACGTAAGATTTGCACAAATAAGGGAAGAGGAGTACCATTATCGGTTGCCAGTGTGGTCTCCTCCATATGTCGTGGTGATCTTCTTTTTCTCCTAGGGGAACCGATGTTTTGGAGAGCCATGGATCCTTGGAAATCCCATGGAAAAATTGTTGACTGTGTTGCCGTGGCCGTATATTGGCGGAGGGGAAGCAGATCCGAGGCGGCGAAGGATGGCGTAGCAGGAACAGCTTCGGTGTGGTGGAGGGTGGCGAAGTTGGAGCGGCAGCGGTGAGGCGCAGGATGGCGTGGTTGAACTAGCTCGGGTACGGACGGCTCAGCCTCGGCTTCAACTACTAGCCGTGGAGGGCATTGCGGTTCAGGTTGTGGTGGACGACAACATCGGGGTATCGGCTCTGGTGTGATGGAGGAGGTCGGCAGTTGATGGGTGGGACCGGGTGGCGGACAGAGGACAATGGGGTTTCGCGGCTGGTGGAAAGGTAGTTTTTGCGCCTACGGAGTACGAATGGGGAATCGGGCAGGTAGGCGGGGGGAGGGGGAGAACCATGTTTCGGTCTGGGACACACTTGTTTTTGGCTTTATTGAACAGAAGATGAGCCACGCTTGTTTGAAATTTGGGGAAAGTACAAACTTTGCCCCCCTCTTAAATTTCGGACCTACTGCGGGTCGGGGTAGGATGGTAATCCCAGGTGTCCCAAATAGTGGGCGAGAGCGATTTCGGCCGCGCGCATGTGTGCTTAGGTGTCCATTGTGTATGAATGTTTTTCGGAGGCGGTTGCGTGGCGTCTAGATGAAGCTACAAACCTACCCCGGTTTAGACCTTTGAGCCTCGGGCCGGTAGGTTCCACGGGTCAGAGTTATTAGAAAAGTAATTTCCTTGTACTACCAAAAATTGGTCTCACGCGGTTTCGGGCGAGTAGAGGCTCTTTTGGCGCTTCGTTCGAAATTTTGAAACACAAGCATTCACGTTTAGAGTACTCTTGAACTTTGAGGATTGACCTAAATAGACAACATTAAATTTGACCTTCTATGTTTGAAAACCTCTTTTGACACTTGAAAATCCTATACCTACAATTATTTTGGAATGGAGGAGCTAAATTTGAATCTATTTTGTACACGACTACATATGCTATTATGTACAAAATCAGAGCAAAGATTGGTGCCCCCATAATTTAGGTATGATTTACAAATGCCATGATATCAAATTCAAATAATTGAATGGACTTCATGTTGAATTCGATTTTTTAAAACCACCTTAAGTTGAATTCAAATGTATGCTAGTTCATAGGTAGCTATTTATAATGTTCATTGTGTAACTTTCGTATGTATAATGTGCTTTACACACACAACATGAACTATACTCACGATTATATTCGATTGCTAAAGCGATGCATTGTCTAGAGTTCAAAATACAAACTATGTGGATCAATTGTGTCGAATAATAACATAGACATGCTCAAATTTGACAGAATCTAGATGTCTGATGGATCAATGACCGTGCCTTACACGAACTGCAAATATCATGATCCCATCCTAATAATTGGATACAATTTATATCTTTAATCAATGTGATCAGTAGTCTTTTATGTGTAGTTTCACTCTCCATCGTTGGTCTCTCACACATGCTCATACACTCTCTCCCGAGGTGTCTTTCTCGCACACATGCTCTCGATATAACCCTCCCTCCCTCTCGTAACCATCTACGACTGTTTTCACTAACCTTTATCACAAGCACTCTTCCTCTCGCAAGCATACACACGCACAATCCCCATCGACCCTTTCTATATACATAGACCTGCCTACGTGTCTCCTGTATGCACATTATCTTTAGGCATGTCTCTCATGCATTGTCTCACACCTCTCTTCCTAACCGACGAGTATGATTCTAGCAGAGAATTGTGTAGGATGCCCCTTAAAGTTAGGTTAGATGAATTGTAATATGAGAGATAAAGGGGTTACCTTAGTCTGAGAACCTAGGGTCACAAATCTTAGCCGGCTTTGTCAGTGGACACAAAGTCCTTCACAATTATGCTATTCTTGTCTTGTATGACTAGTCATCCATGGGTCTCCCAAAATGCGTCACGGGCCGACCAATGTGGTGTAAGACGGAACTGAACGAAGGGCCTCACCTCGACCCACCAGACCTCACGTGGCGACACACCCTCTGCCCCCATGTCTCGTTATCTTCTCACACCCACACATACCAACACAGACTCCGCACACACAAAAAGTATTCTCCTGGTGCCTCTATCCACTCCCCCCTTGCATATACACACTCAAGGGATTCTCTCGTCGTGATGTCATATTCGTCTCTCTCTCTAGACCACTCTCATTTCTCGTCCTATCTCTCCCACGCCCCACGCCCCCTGACGGCCCCTCTATCCATGCCTCTCTCGAATACGTAATACACACACATACCTCTCTAGGCCCTGCCAAATGCATCAACTACACATTCACACATGTTACATCACGTACCCCATTGATCTAAAAAGCCCTCTCTTCACGTTTACTTCGCATACAACATTCCTTTTGAATGAAGCGTGGCCAAAAATTATTTTAGAATTTCTACATATATACAACATTACAAAGTTATATGGAGGAGTATGAACGCTAATTTGAATTGCATGGTGCCCACAATGATATTTATTCCGCACTGTGAATTTGTATATTTTTAGACTATATATAAAGTTAGTCATAATAAAGAGCAACGGAGAGCATCTCTCTCCATTGCATACCCCCCATCTACGCCCCTTTCACGTACGCACACAAACTATTTCTAGGTCCTCTAAAAGTAAGCCCCCAGCACATTCACGCATGTTTCATCTTTCTCTCGCGATATATACAGTGACGATCATTGTATTTGAAGCAAAAGCACGATACATACATTGGACTTCAGAATCCACTCATTATGGTCACCATTTACGTTTTGTGGTTATTATACGGTCACGGGCTCACCGTACAACTCTATATTTTCTCTAGACACGACTAGTTGACCAGTTAAACGCTCCACGTGGCACCTCTAGTGTTGCATCACATTATCTCACTACCATCGGGCTCACCTGTCGGCTTGTATCTACTCTACATCTGCAGTCTTATAAAATACACTCTTATAAAAACAAAGTTGGTGATGATGGTGTGCCTGCCATCCTGCAATATAGGACGTCCAATTTATATCTGAAGGATAGGAAAGAAACTATGGCAATTTTGCAAAAAGGCACCCACACACCACTCCACATTTGCAAATAAGGCCTTCCCTCGTTCTTCCTTTTCTCTCACAAGATAAACTAGTCATACAAATGCATCTTGACGTTACGTGCAACGCACAGGAATCTTGCTAGTAAGAATGAAAACAAATGACAAAAAAATATTGGACGGTGGTTCAAAGTCATGACCGCGGGCACAGCGAACAACGTGGCCTTGTATTGGTATGTTGAGCCGTCTGTTTTAACACATAGGAGTTCGTGTGGTGATTATACACACACGCACACATGCACACGAACTGCATGCACGCAACACTCACACGAACACATACACCCACGCACGCATGCAACACTCACACGTACACACGCAGCCACGCGTGCATGCAACACTCACACGCACACACGCACGCATGCATGCACACACCAGTACACCACACGATCAACACACAATCTCACGCTCAAGTGCTCAACCTAGACGTGCATGCGCACACATCAGGCCCTAACAGACACAGACACAACCAGGTGATTCTCGCGCACGGGTTGGAGTCTTGTCGCGCGTACGTAAATTTGTGTTTATCTGACCTTTTCCCTATGCGAACTGACAGGTGGGACCCACAAGGAACGTGGTCAATTTAACTAGTCAACATGGTGCCCGACAAACTATTTGGCCGGTCAACAGAGTGCAATCCGATGCTGAACCGTCAGCAAGTGACCATATAATCACCGCAAAACGTATATAGTGACTGTAATTAGCTTATTCTGAAGTTTGGTGAATGTATTACGCTTTTCTCTCTGTAGGCCCTCCAAAACTTCATCTCTACACGTTCTCGCACGTTACATCTAACAACTATGCAATACAGCACTACTACTACACTCTAACACAATAAATCATATGTGTTTTTAGTTTTACTAGATATCATATAGTTACTTAATTATTCAGTTTGCATACATTAAAATTGCCATCGAAATGTATGGCCAGTATCATATACCGCGTGGGGAAAATCCCGCCATTTCCTGTTTAATCGGGTTTGTATTGATGGATTATGCGAAACAGCAAAACTATAGTACTATACAATACAAGTGACAGTTCAGTGGGCCATCGTGTCGTGTACTCCTCCGTCGTAAGAGTGGAGCGCTCGCTTTCATAAATTTTCTAGTCCCTTTCACCGACATGTGGGACATCAAGCTACTGAGTCCACGTGCCATACCGGAATACAGTGCAGAGCAGCCCGGGTGAAGCACCCAGTCATGGCGCCAGCGTAGTAATGAGCAATCAGGCGTCAAATCACAAAGATGCACCTTTCCCGTAGTTAAGTTGGAGGGACGAAGTAATAATGCTAAAAAAAGAGGTTGGAGGGATGAAGCAACCATCATTTCACTCGTTGCTGAATCCGCTTCTCCCTCATCTTCTTACAGTTAACCACGTGTTGCTTCTGCCATTGTTCTACCTCATGTGGGACGCAGATCGGCTTGGTAAAGCACTGACATGTGGGACCGCATGTTAGCAAACCGCCAAGATAACGTCCTATAAAAATAAGAAACCTCCCCCGCCATCCGCGCAGCAAAATCACCTCTTTTTTACTAATCTTCATTCTATAATTTTTTAGATCAATATAATTGAGATTTATATAGATAGCACACAGGAGCAAAACTAAGTGGTACGGTTAACGACATCCACAATGTGTAGCTAAATACGAAAATAGCTTTTGGCATCATGGGAACCATTATGGACGGTGTTCCCAAAGCCAAAAGGATGGAACCGAAGCTCCCTGATTGATTGATTGATTGATTGAAGGAATAGAAAATTGCAACATCTCTCCTCTTTCTCCCGTGCTTGGATGCATGTACAGTATAGAGCACAGAGTGTACTCCCCAGTCCCTTCTATCACATCACAAAGCAGTGAGGTGTCAAATCACAAAGCACGGACGAAGCAACCATCATTCACTCTTCGCTGACTTCGCTTCTCCATCGTCTTCTTCAAGAAACCATCTCACCGCACTAAGCTGGACGGACAACGCTATTGTGTACTAGTAGTACTAGTACATTTATGCGTCCTTTGGTTCAACGGACTTCCTGGATGCAAATAAGGAAGTTGTCTCGGCTTGCAGGCGGCACTTGCGAATGACTTACCGTGGTCTCCCTCAATGGTGTTCTCCATCGAACGCACTTCGCCAAACCACAACGTTCCAGATATCGTCAACGTCACCGCAATGGGGAAGGAAGTCAAATATAATAGTTACTAGCTCCATTTTTTGTACACAAGGCCAGTATATCAAAATTACAATTTGCAAAAGGCCACTAACACTAATCGAGGAAAAATTGATGGGTTTTTTTACCCTTGCTTTATAGTTGTGCATGCAGCCCGGGAGTGATGACAGACCAAACGCATGCATGCAGCATGCATATAAGAGGCAGGGGAAGCGCGCTTGCGAAGAATCCGAGAAGACTCAAGCAGGAATCAAGGAAAAGGAGCGAATGACTCCATGCGTATTAACAGCCATACATTTCTCTAGGTCGTTGCGTGCAGGCGTAAAATTGTCCAAAATAATGCACGGGGTGGTCTGCTTGGTATGTGTGCGCCGAGTTATACGCAAACTAAAAAAGAACGGAGGGAGTATACTAGCAACCAAGGACATTAATATCCCATGCATGCATGCGGAAGTGAGAAGGTTGGTTTGCATGGTGCTGCATTAATCAAGCGATGAGGAGTGAGATGGTCAGCTCTTTGGGCTTTGGAGAAAAAATATGCATTAATTGACATGTGAAACGAGGATTTGTATCGATTAATCCTGCGATAGAAAACCCCGCCTTTCTTTTTTAACACTAGAACTCCTAGTACGTACTTATCCTGTTTGGGTCTAGGCCTTGCATTGCCATACTTCGCCACACATTTTTGCCAAGCTTGCCTAAAGTTTTCAAAATGAAAAGGAGGTACACTTGCGCACGGCTGTCAAGGTCGCACCGCACCCTCACATGGTCGCTCCTGCATGCCGCGGTCGCACCGCACCCTCACACAGTCGCTCCTGCACGCCGCAAACCCAACCAAGGGAACGGACCCTCATTGACACGTGTTGTCGTATGTGAACAAACCAAACTCAGCCATCCTACGGCTGACACATAATTTTCGTTCATAGAGTATGTTTATCCAACCGCATGTTGAGGAGTATCTAAACGGCCTATGCGGTGGTCTGTTGAGGAAGAAGAAGAGGTGAGGAAGAAGGGTTAGGAGATGTAGGATATTCATCCAACCTCCTGAAATGGTAGACTAACCCAAGTCAGGCGACCTCCATAGCAATATATGTTTTTAGACAGGAAAAGATCCATGAAAACAACAACATAAACAAAAAATATCACTGCTCGCGGAACGAGACAGCCTCGTCGTCTTTGGCTGCCAGCGCGAACCAGCCATAGCTGCCCACGTGTGTCTCCGCACCGTGGTTGTCCTCGGCCTCCAACTACTCGTTCACGCGGAGCATGCGGGCGCTCTACACGGACGAGAGCACCGCCCGGTTCAAGTCGAGGACGTCCGGTTCCGCCTGCAGGAGGGCCTCGATGGCAGCGGCATCCGCGCGCTCCGCGTCGAGTCGAGCCTCCGCTGCCTGGTTCAAGTCCAGGATGTCCGGTTCCGCCTGCAGGAGGGCCTTGATGAGAGCGGAATCCGCGCGCTCCGCGTCGAGTTGAGCCTCTGTCACCCGGTTCAAGTCCAGGACGTCCAGTTCCGCCTACAGGAGGGCCTCGATGGCAGCAGCATCCGCGCGCTCCACCTCAAGTTGAGCCTCCGCCGCCCGGTTCACATCCATGACATCTGGTTCCGCCTGTAGGAGAGCCTCGATGGCAGCGGCATGCGCGCGCTCCGCATCGAGTTGAGCCTCTGCCTCCCGGTCCTGCTTTAGTATCGCCAGGTTGAACCGCTGGTCCGCCTGCACCATGGAGGACTCGGACGGCAGCACAAAGTCGACGTCCATCGTATCATACCCATCTGGGGCCTTCTGCGCCGCGAACTCCGCCATGAACGGATCGGCTTCCTCCTCCTGGTAGCTTGGCTCCAGTGAACTCGGGCATTGGCCCGCCGCAAAGCGAGCTTGGGAACGGAGGTCTGTGGCGCGGACCGCCGCCGCAATTTCTGTATGGCGCTCCGGCATTAGCATCTTGTAGTACGTGATCTTGCAGCGTACCATGGCTTTCCAGTGAACTAGGGGACACTTGATGTGGGCTAGGGGATCGAAAGGTGGGGGAAGGGGCTGGAGACTAGGTGTGGTTTTACGGCAGTGGCTGGCGTAGGCCGAGCAGCGAAGGTTCTGGTGTGAATAGTGGTTCCGATGACGACCAGTCAATTAGTTTTGACTCTACATCGCTCTTGTCGCGTTCGCGTTGTAGCCCGGCAACCTGGACCCTCCATGTCGCTCACCGAAAGGAACGCGCTTCATCTTGCGTTTTCACTCGCTTGTGGGACCGCAGTTGAGAGCAACCCGACGTCCCTCCCCCTCCCCCGCCCTTTTCATTTAGACTACCACTCCCTCCATTTTATGCGGAGTAAATAAAAACAGAGGGAGTATACTACGGATGAGGATACCCTTACGTGGCCAAGCCCATTGAGTAACTGACATGCGGGGCCTAGCAAGCATGGGGTCCGCCAGTAAGTGACCGAAAGGGAGGGTAAGGAGGGATACCTACGTCAGAGGATCCACTTCCACTACTACTCCCTCCTTCCATTTACTATATAGGGCCTAATGCGTTTTTCGAGGCTAACTTTGACCAAATGTTAGAGTAATAATGTATGACATGCAACTTACACAAAGCAGTCTCCCCTTACTTTTTCACATCTCTCTCCTCCACATACGCCCTATATAAATGGAAGGAGGGAGTACTACTATGAGCACTGCATACTATAGTACAGATGTTGTGAGTACTCCACTAGTACTATTGGACAGGGGGCTTAAAAATAGTTACTATTGGACTGGCTATACGTGGCGAAATCCTAGTAGGAAGACCATGCGCGAGAACAAGCACAATCACGTGGTTGAAAACAAATTGGAAACCATCTCAAGTACAAATCTAGGAGTACTTATGAATCTAACGATATTGATTGGGCGTTGCTGAATGTTGATACTTTTTTGATCAAAGTAGAGATACTTTGACTACACAGAAAACTTATATGTAAACTAGAAAGGATAGGAGGGAGTATATTGTACATTCAAAAATGAAATGAACATTGAATACCCTTTATATATGATTTGCGGATGCTATGATCACCGGTTCAAAATTTTGAATCTGCCTTAGGTATCACACATGCCCCCACTCGTTCTCTCTCGATTTCATCTCAGGGTCCGGAGATCGATTGAAAGAGGACTAGGGTGGGTACAATACGTTCGTTTCGCTTATGAACGTACAATATACTCCCCCTGATCCCCACAGACCCCCCCCCCCCGCGCGGGTCATTTCTATCATAGAAACATACCAAACCTTTATTTCCTTGCACGACACGCAATTGATCTCTGAACATCAATCGATCTCGTCAACATGTGTCGAGGCATGAACCGAATGGGATGTCAAAACTAAGACGCGAAGCGACATGTAGTGGAGGCAAAGTGAAACCTTAAACAAACCGTTTGTTTGTATGCATTTCGGACAAATTACAAAACATTGGAAATACAAGCAAGGTCTAGGTCCACATGCGAATGATACTCGGCGGAATGTTCAAATGACGCATCCGGGAGGATGGACTCGACCGGAGGGCGACATGATCGATGGAGAAGAGGGTTGGAGAGGAATGAGAAATAAGCAAACGCCACATGATTATACTTGAACGGCTCAAATAAACAATAACTTGTCTCACTTGGCCTACATAGTGAAAGGCCTAATGCGCAACGCGGAGCACTTACACTCGAATATGGCCGGGAAAACAGGGAAACCGACATGTGGGGCACACCTGTCGGGACAATGTAGCGCAGACTAGTCCAATGGAGGAGCTGGCCGACGACCTCCTCACCACCGGCAACCATTCATGTGGGTCGTGGGGGCCAACAACATGGCGCAGCTCCAGCACCGCCTCTGGACATGGCGACCGCAGTGAGCGACACGCTCATCGTCGCTAGACACGGTTGGTTTCAGTGTGCCGAGGGTGGCATTAGTGCGGTGGCACGACCAACAGTATGTTTGGTTTGTGCCCAAGGTTGCCCCATCAAAGCATTGGGTAGCCAAAATTTTGGTTGAGGTTTTGGTTGCCCATGATTTGGCCGACATTCGCAAGAAAAATGAACTAGAGTTGGCTAGAGTTCATTGGCATGCCAAAAAAATGGCAACCTTCCAAACAAAGACCAATCTTTGGGTCATGACCAAAATTTTGGTAAGGTGCATTTTGGCCATAATCCAAACACACCCCAACACCCGGCTCGTCGAGGATGCACAGGGCGCTGGGACGTGTCCGCAGAGTTGTGTAGCCTGGAAAACTACATCCTCAGGACCTGAGACCATGTCGGGTCATCTTGCTTTTTCAATGACATGCGGGGATTGCATGTGAGCAAAGGGCATCTCCAATGTTGCCATGACCGCAGCTGACTACCCTGGCACACTAAAAATCCTCGTCCCTCGCGCCGTCCCGCTGTGCGTTCCTAGCCGGAGCCAGCTGCCCGCATGCATGCCGTCCGTCTGTATGCCGTCGTTAAGAGGCTCGGTGCCTGAGGAACCAACTCCGGTGACTTAATGACGCACCAGGCCGCTTGGCCTCACCGGAATGCGCTACTTAAAGCGGAAACGCCCAGCTAACCTCCACACCATAGCGCATCGTCCTACTACCTGACACCACATCTGCCATGACCGCAAGCGTGAACGCTCTGTGGGAGAGCTTGTCTTCGAGGATGAAGCTCGAGGTCGCCGCCCTCGCTCAAGTCTGCTCTCGCGATGCAATAGCGGCATAGCCGGACGCACACGTGACCGCACAAGTGGTGGCCACGCTGGCGGCCGGCGACGGGAGCACCATCAGCCACGCGTCCTACTTGTCGCCGTCCAACGTCCGGCACCGCCGACGTCGGGGACTCCTCCGAGGATGAGTAGGGCATGGGAGGCGGCAGGGCACACATGGTGTGCCAACTTGCCGGTCTGTAGCCCGTGTTCTACTCTTCCTCGCCGGAGACCGCACCTTCACTTCACGGGTCTTGAACCCCACCACCGTACATAGAGATCGCAGATGGAGGACGTCGGTCGCCACCGTAGAATAGGTTTAGGGTCGGGTTTCTTTTATTTTTCTATCCTATAAAAGTTCGAAATGTAATGAAAATTTTCCGTGTTTGCATTAATCTCGGTCGGTGTATACGAACTTTCATAATAATATAGTATATTGTAGGAGTACTAGAAAGATGCCCATGCGTTGCACAGAAGATCAAGATCTTGTGGGAGAAAAGGATGAACGAGGGAAGGCCTTATCTGCAAATGTGGAGAGCAGTGCAGGTAAATTGTCATAATTTCCATCCTATCCATTAGATATAGATCGGACGGTCTATATTGCAGGATGACAGGCACACCATCATCACCAACTCTGCCTTTTATTGAACCGAGACAAAGCTAACATGCGAAGTAAAATAAGCACGTAGGGTCTATACATACACAATTTATCTTAGGCACTCCAATAGTACGTCCACTACACATTCACGCATTTCACATCTTTCTACATCTACGGGAACCTACGAAAGGGTTAATGTAAATTGCCTCTCTCTCTCTCCTCCCCTGATTTTCATGGTGATGAGCCCCTCCCTCCCCCCAATCTATAGTCAACAGCTCACACGTTTCACATTACGTTAATTACGTAACTGGGATTACGTAGGTGTAGCATTACTCGTCCTAAAAAACCCAACTAAGCCAACCTCCCAGCATATCGCGCGGGAAAAGACCCGGCCGCGCCGTTTTAGCCGGGAATACCGGATTACTAGTAGTAGTATCGGTGGATCGCGCGAAGCAACAAGTTTTCTTTTGAGGGGGCGAAGCACCTAGTTTAAAGGGAAAAAGGCGGTACACTCACAGCACCCCTGTCGCGGTCGCATTGCACCTCACACACGTTCGGCCCTGCACACGGCTCACGCAAACGGAACGCGCTACGGCTTGCCTCTTCACTGACACGTGGGACTGCACTGGGAGAAACCGACCATGCACCAAACTCCCCCCGCCCACCGCGCGAAAATCCTCCCCCCACCCACCCAAAAATTCCCCCCAAATCCTAGATTCAACAGCCCTTTGGCCAACTAGCCAATAATATTACCCACCCCCCTCCCCCCCGTCCCCCTCCACTCCATTCGCTCCGCCAAAGACGCTCTCCCTGCCGCGTCAATATGTCAGCGCCACGGTTCGTCATGGGGACGCACGGCGATCCTCTCGCTCCCACGGTACGCTCTCGTAGAATGTCGTCTTCTAGCCGTGCCGCCACCGTTGGCGACGTTCTTGTGGAGGCGCACGGCGGTCAGTGCTTCCACCGCTGGCGACGTTCGTGTGGAGACGCGCAGCGGTCAGCTTCTCCGACGGTACGCGCATTTTAGACTGAGGCCCCGTGCATGTCGGTGTAGCGTTGAATGTTAGCTGATAGATGCTGTTAATCTCACTGTTTGCCGAAGTAGTTTACAGTCAATATGCTCTGCTTAAGAAGCTTCCTTTCCCTGTTCTGCACTCAATCTGCTTAGCTGAGAAGGCATGCCAAGGCCGATTAGTCGCTAAAATATCCTGCCATATATTTATTCTGACGTAGATTTCCATGGTCTAGTAGCCAATCTGTTAGGTGAAATAGCTCTCCGTTTTATACTCGATCTTTGTTGCTGCGATGGCCTTCGATAGTTCGATGGTTGTGTGCTCGGCCTCATTGACTGCTGAAACAGCCTGCCATAATTTAGCACTCAAATCTATTTGTTGAATTAGCTTTACATATATTCCGTTACTTAGATTTGCTCGTCCAAATATCTTGCCATAGCTTTAGACATTGACCTAGGTATTTTTTCTAGACTTCAAAAAAAAGCATATATGTTTTCCTGTAATATCTAGTAGAAGAACTAATTTGTATGTCTAACAGATGGACAGGACTTGGATAACTTCTGCTCGAAGATTCTCTGCTGCATATGTCGAGGGGGTTGAAAACTTCATGAACTTTATCAGAGCAGAGTACAGTGGTCTGAAATCAGATGTGCTCTGCCCGTGTAGCAGTTGTATGAATTCAGTTACAAGACCCCAGTCAACTGTGCAAAATCATCTCCACTTGTATGGGATGTTGGTCACATATACTAGGTGGGTTCATCATGGTGAAGCTATGAACGTCAATGTTATTGACTACGTGGAAGCAGCAGATCACCATCTTGATCTGCCTGATGCTCAGGTGGAAGAGGAGGAGGTGGTGGTGGAGCCAATGAGTTTGACCATTATTGAAACAATGCTACGAAATGCTCGTGCATTCCGTGAACTTTCACCTGCAGAAGAAAAACGGTGGGCCCGCATGTTGGAACAATGCAACATGGCTGTCACCCCAGGAAATAAGCTGTCAATATTTTCAGCTATGGTCACCTTTCTTCAGGTGAAGACATTTGAGCGGATGACCAACAAATCATTCGATGCGATGTTGGCTGCTTTCCGCAAAGCTTTCCCAGATGTGTCTGAGCTCCCACACACCTATAGTAAAATGAAGAATTTCCTTCGTGCAGTTGGAATTTGATATGATATGATCCATGTTTGTAAGAATAATTGTGTTTTGTTCCGGAAGGATTATGCCAACTTAAGTGAATGCCTGAAATGCAAATCATCAAGATGGAAAGATGGTGATGCTGTGAAGAGGATTCCTCATAATGTTCTGAGACATTTTCCAATTACACCAAGATTGCAGAGGTTATTTCATGATGCTGAAACAAGAGAGGATGTACTGTGGCATTCTAGGAACTAGGAGTACAGAGATCAGAATGTAATGAGCCATCCATCACATGGTAGTGAGTGGAAAATCTTCAATAAGAAACACAAAAAGTTTGTTGCTGACCCGAGAAACATTAGACTTGGCTTAGCTTCAGATGGATTTAACCCATTTGGACACCAGAGCGCCACATATAGCATGTGGCCAGTGCTTGTTATCCCTTACAACATGCCTCCAAATGCCTGCACCGAAGAATCAAACTACATGATGGCCTTGCTCATCCCAGGTCCAAAAAGTCCTGGAAAGGATTTTGATTTGTCCATGGAGCCTCTTGTGGAGGAACTTCAACAGCTATGGAGGGGTGTTCTCTCTCGAGACCTATATAGCAGCCCACCAGCTGATTTCTTTCTGTGTGCTGTGCATCCATGATTATCCGGCTTTGGGCACTATGTCAGGGCGAACGACACATGGTTACAATGCATGTGTTCATTGTGACAGGAATCCGTTGTCATACGCAATACTTAGCAAGATCTGTTACATTGGACACCGCCGTTTCCTTGCCAAGGAAAAGCCGCATCCTACAAAATACCGAAGACATGTGTTCAATGCAAAGCATGAAAACCGTGATGCGCCAAAGAGGCTCACCGCCGATGAGTTGCAAGTGGAATTAGAGAAGGTCAGTCATATTACACCAGGAAACCATCCTGGTAATGGTAGCGGGAAAAGGAAGCGTGGCAAGTCAGAAGAGAGATTATTATTTACCCGCAGGTCCACTTTGTGGGACTTGGAGTATTGGAAAGATTTGGATCTGCGGCATAATCTTGATGTGATGCGCATCGAGAAAAATATATGTGACAACATTATCGACACACTTCTTAATATTGAAGGCAAGACGAAAGATACCTTAAAATCTAGGATTGATTTGACACACCTAGGTATCAGACAGGATTTGCAGGTGCAAGATGAAGGTAAACCACAGGATATGGCACCAGCTGTGTATGTCTTGGACAAGGTAAAAAGAAAAGAATTATGTGAGGTCCTGTCACGTGTGAGATTCCCACATGGATTTGCTTCCAACCCTGAGAGGAGAGTCAGTACAGATGGAAACAAGGTACAAGGGTTGAAAACTTATGACTACCACGTCCTACTTCAAAGGTTTTACCTGTTATCATTAGAGGATTGGGCCTCCCTGACTTATATAGAGCAGTTGCAGAGTTCGGACAATTCTTCAGGGAACTCTGTATTAGAAATATCAGGATAGATGATTTGGAGCGTCTTAGAGACAAGATACCAACTATCATATGCGACCTTGAGAAGATATATCCTCCAGCCTTCTTTGATGCGATGGTGCATTTGGCTGTTCATCTACCTCATGAGTCACTACTTAGAGGTCCAGTACAGTATGTCTGGATGTACCCTATTGAAAGGCGGCTAGGCACTTTCAAGAGCTATGTTTGGAACAGAGCTAGACCCGAGGGTTCCATTGCAGAGGCCTACATTGCTGCAGAAGCATTGACATTTTACTCAAAATACATTGAAACAGCTGATCAGCTTAGCAAAGAGGTGGGTGAAGACAATCCCGGGCTCAATGTTTTTGATTATTCTGTTCGAGTTACAGGGAAGAGTCGACAAGAGGACAAACATAAAGATTTGGACAAAATGGTTTGGTATGTGTTGAATAACTATCCTGAGATACTACCTTGTATCAAGTAAGTGCTAAGTACTACAGCTTATACATCGTAATCTACTAAGCTTGCAGCACATTCTTACATATTTAGATGTTTGACGCGATCACTATGTTGTGCAACATCTACAAAAAGGAGTTACTGCCACAAAATCCAAGAAACATTGACAAACTGGTTATGGCAGGATTTGTGAAATGGTTCAAGAGCCATGTAAGCTTTTGAATTGCACTGTCAGTTTTTTTAATATATTGAATACATAAGATGATCAGCTTGTCTATTTTCTAACCATAGGTTAAGAATATGCGAGAGGATGGGCAGGCAGTTGATGATGCCCTTTACTCACTAGCAATGGGTCCTAATACTCGGGTAAGACATTATGAATCTTGCATTGTTGGAGATGTGCGCTACAACACCCTTGCACGAGACGAAGGCAGGAAGACACAAAACATTGCCATCATGAGCACAGATACATATGACAAAGAGACAACTAAAATGTATGCTAACATAACAGACATTGTTCAATTGTAGTATATCTCCAGTTTCAAGGATCATCGGTGTGTGGTTCTGTTGTGCTGTCATTGGTATAACCTATTTTCCAGGATCGCAAAACCCAGAGCTGATGATTATTTCTAATCCATCAATGTCAAGGCGACGTACCAGACCAACGAGCCTTTTATTTTGGCAAATCAAGCTACACATATATTTTTCTTGGAAGACACATTTTCACATAGCGGTGACTAGAGAGTATTGCAAAGGTTTGAGCAGAGGAATACGTTTAATGAAGTTGCACAACAAGATGATGCTTACACTGCTCCTGATGTACAAGATAACACAGATGTTCCTAATATCTTTGGGAACCATCACGTCAATGACGCTGGCGAAAAGATTGCCTGTCGTGCTGTGGACATACAAGAGTTGATCAAGAAGAAGCCAATGTTCGAGGACGTTGAGGACGAAGAAGAAGATGACACCATGGGGAATTATGATTCAGACTGATACACATGGCGAAGATGTTGACGTTGTTGCTGCGGATGATGATTACATTTGTTTTGTCATATTTGCCTGTCAGAAGACATTTTTTTATCTACTATGTGAAATTGTGTTTGCTATGACAACTGAAACCTGATGAACACGTTGTTTAGTATTTTGCTGTGAGAACATCACTTGTTATGTATGCTGATTTGTGTTTGGTGATTGTATGACGACTAAAACATGATGACATTTTTGTTTAGTACTCATATTTGGCTGTGAAACTTGAATTTGATGACACAGTTTGCTGTTGGACTGCAATTTGCTCGACGTCTTCGAATGAGAACAAAGCTGACCCGACAGGGCCTCTGCTAATTTATTTATTTATTACCAAAAGGGCCTCTGCTATTTATTTATTTATGAGAAAAAGGGGATACCCCCTGATTTCCGTTAATAGAAATCATTAGATGTTCACAACACTACGCCCAGCCTGCTACACAGGTTTCATTCATTACTAGTTTCAACAAAGTGCTCATGTCATAGCCACTGAATACATCACGAGTGCTACATACACTGCAAATAAAGAGACAATCATCCTACGAAGCACATCAATTTTGCCCATTATCTTTACAACCTCTTTCATCTCATTGCTGTCAAGGCCGTTTAGCAGCTGTTGCTTGGCCATGATCAGAGGAACTGCATCTTTAACCTTCTGCTCTGCATCTTCCTCTTCTGACGTTCCTTCAGTTACTTGTCCAACACCCCAACCTGCTGGTATTGGGATTCCTCGGCTAACCAAATAATCAGCATAGTTGCACTCCCCCACATCAACAACTTCCCAAAAATACAAATCACACGAATCTTCCCTTTTCTGCATGAATCAAATTGGAAGATCATCAACCAAACTATTAAAAAATCGGCAACTGAAAGCAGCAGAACAACACTTAAACATATTATTACCCCATGATTCGGGCATTTCTAGAAGACTCGGCCAGGGTTGAGGATTGTGGTTGAGACGCGACGGATGACTCTGCGTGATTTCCAGTAGTGGCACCACACCACCGGCAGCGGGTTGCGATGAGCAACCGGTTGCGGTGCGCATGCCGGCGGGGGTGTAATGAGACCCACATGCGATGGTACGGGTGGCGACTTGGCACATATCTAGTTGTTGCATGCTGAAGAGCAGGTGGACGAGTAGCCAGCGGACATGGTTGCTGCGGCCAGAGCTTCTGATGCTAGGCAGAGTAAGTAGAGAAGAGGAGAAGCGAACATTGGATATGTCAGTTTCACTACTTGCAAAGTAGCATAGCACCATATATAGTCATAGTCTAGGTTTGGATTCGAACCAGCTACAGGAGCACGTCTCTCTTTTTTCGAAAACTCAGCAACGTCTCTTTACTGGTACACTAGCTTGTTCTGTACGCCTTCTCAAGTCTTTGATTCCTCCAGCTGACATCTGGGACCCACCGGAAGGGCCTCTTTATTTCACGAAAAAAACTTGCCACCCGCTGACAGGTCGGACCCACCAGCTATCTTCGCACGCAAGGAAGTGCCTCCTTATTATGCACAAAAAAATTAATACTCCCCCTGCCAGCTGGAACCCAACATAGTGGGAGGCTGACTTGTGGGCCTACCAAGTTGACGGGGACTGAGGGCTTTGTCAACTTAGTAAATATGAATGATTCTAGCTCCCGTTACCGTATGATGTTAATCCAACGGCCGTAGTGCTTCTTCAACCTCTGGTCTTCTTGCTACAACCGCCCAAACCAGCGCCGGTCGTGCCTGCTCCTGCCTCCCATGGCCGGCTGCGATGCCGCGGAGGCATCACCCCCCCCCCTACTACTCCCACCGCTGGCCAGGCCATCCCTCTACTCACCCACACCCCCTATTATTTTGCGGCGACGGCAGCCTCACATCGCAGCCGAACCAGTGAACCCTCGTACTCCTCTCTGCGTGGGCATCCGCTGCCGCATCGTCCCCGTCTCCACGCCGTCCCCTTCCTAGGCCTCGCTGTCGTCCACTGCCTTGGTGCTCTCGGCACGACGTGGTCCACGTGGTCAACGACCGACTTCCATCGGAAGAGTACTATACATGGAGAGGCTGACAGCTAGGTCCACGGCCGCAGCTGGGTCCATGGCCACAGCCCAATTTTTTTGTGATTTCCAAGTAAGTCGCTTTGTCAGGCCTGTGGGCTGCAAATCTTTCAAGATGAGGAGAGCTTCATTCGGCTGGCCGAGAAAATGGCCTATCAGTAATGAGAAATGGGTTGTACATTTTCAAAACACATCAAACCGGCAATTAGTTTCAGATTTCTTTTTTTCATTTCGAGATTTTAAATTGCATAGATTTTTATGCATGGACAATTTGTGTGCTTTTATATTGATATACATTTATTTTTAAAATCAGTTTGAATGTGAATCAAAATTTTGGAATTAAAAACAGTTCGGACGGCACCGAAATATGCAAAATTTCGTATAATTTTTTAACCGTGGCCACAATATGGGCTGTAATGGTAACAAAAAGAATACAGGCTCCAAAAAAAACCTTAAGAATTATCAAATGGGCTGTAAATTATTAGAAATAATGGTAGATGGGATGTATGCTATTTTCCACAGATTTGAGGCTTTCCAAAAAAAGGTTGACACACAAGTAGTGACTGTTGGATGTCCATCCAACGGCCGTCGTGCTTCTTCAATCTCTGCTCTTCCTGCTCCAGCCGCTCAAACAAACGCCGGCGGGACTGCCTGCTCCCTCCTCCCCGCGGCTGGCTGTGCTGCCGCGCAGGCCTCACCACCCCACCGTACTCCCATCGCTGGCCTAGCCATCCCTCTACTCACCCACACCTGCTGTTATTCTCTGGCGACGGCAGACGAACCAGTAAACCCTCGTACAGTCATACTCCCCTCCACGTGGGAAACAACTGCCGAGTCTTCCCTGGCTCCATGTCATTCCCTTCCTAGGCCTCGCCGTCGTCCACCTCCCTGGTGCTCTCAGCGCGGCCTAGTCAATGTGGTCAACGACTGACATAAATCTGAAGTGGACTGTATGTGGAGAGGCTGATAGCTGGGTCCACGGCCACACGCAAGGAAAAGCCTCCTTATTACGTGCAAAATAATGATTCCTCCAACTAACATCTGGGACCCACCGAAAGGGCCTCTGTATTTCGCGAAAAAAACGTTACCGCCGCTGACAGCTCGGACCCACCAGCTATATCTTCGCACGCAAGGAAGTGCCTCCTTATTACGCACAAAAAAATGAATACTCCCCCTGCTAACTAGGACCTAGTATAGTGGGAGGCTGACTTGTGGGTCTACTAAGTTGACGGGGACGGAGGGCTTTGTCAACTTAGTCAATATGCACGGTTCTAGCTCCAGTGACCGTACGATGTCCATCCAACGGCCGTAGTGCTTCTTCAACCTCTTGTCTTCTTGCTCCAGCCGCCCAAACCAGCGACGGTCATGCCTCGTGCTCCTGCCTCCCGTGGTCGGCTGCGATGCCGCAGAGGCCTCTACGCCCCTACTACTCCCACCGCTAGCCAGGCCATCCCTCTACTCACCCACACCCCCTATTATTCTGCGGCGACGGCAGCCTCACACCGCAGTGAACCAGCGAACCCTCATACTCCAATACACATGGGCATCCACTGTCGCGTATTCCCCGGCTCCGCGTCGTCCCCTTCCTAAGCCTCGTCGTCGTCCACCGCCCTGGTGCTCTCGGCGGCGTGGTCAACATGGTCAAGGAACAGCTTCCATCGGACGTGGACTATACGTGGAGAGGCTGACAGCTGGGTCCATGGCCGCAGCAAGGAAGTGCCTCCTTATTACACGGAAAATAATGATTCATCCACCTGACAGTAGGGACCCACCGGACGGGCAACCGTATGTCGCGAAAAAAATGTTTCCCCCTGACTGCTGGGACCTACCAGCTACATCTTCGCACGCAAGGAAGTGTGTCCAGGCAAAAAACGATTCTCCCCTGATTGTTGTGACCCACCAGCTACATCTTCGCATGCAAGGAAGTGCCTGACAGTCGGGGTCCACCTGGTCAAAGCGTACATAGCGTTGTCATTCTGGTCGCGAACGTGTACGTTGATACATCTCCAACGTATCTATAATTTTTGATTGTGCCATGCTATATTATCTACTGTTTTAAAACATTATTGGGCTTTATTATCCACTTTTATATTATTTTTGGGACTAACCTATTAACCGGAGGCCCAGCCCTGAATTGCTGTTTTTGCCTCTTTTAGGGTTTCGAAGAAAAGGAATATCAAACAGAGTCCAAACGGAATGAAACCTTCGGGAACATGATTTTCTCATCGAATACAACTCAAGAGATTTGGACCCTACGTCAGTACACGTAACAGGAGGCCACGAGGTAGGGGGCGCGCCTACCACCCCCAGGCGCGCCCTCCACCCTCGTGGGCCCCAGTTGCTCCACCGACGTACTTCGTCCTCCTATATATATACACGTACCCCCAAACGATCAGAACAGGAGCAAAACCCCTAATTCCACTGCCATAACTTTCTGTATCCACAAGATCCCATCTTGGGGCCTGTTCCGGAGCTCCGCCGGAGGGGGCATCGATCATGGAGGGCTTCTTCATCAACACCATAGCCCCTCCGATGAAGTGTGAGTAGTTTATCTTAGACCTATGGGTCCATAGTTATTAGCTAGATGGCTTCTTCTCTCTTTTTGGATCTCAATACAATGTTCTCCCCTCACTTGTGGAAATCTATTCGATGTAATCTTCTTTTTGCGGTGTGTTTGTTGAGAACGATAAATCGTGGGTTTATGATGAAGTCTATCAATGAACAATATTTGAATCTTCTCTGAATTCTTTTATGTATGATGGTTATCTTTGGAAGTCTCTTCAAATTATCAGTTTGGTTTGGCCTACTAGATTGATCTTTCTTGCAATGGGAGAAGTGCTTAGCTTTGGGTTCAATCTTGCGGTGTCCTTTCCCGGTGACAATAAGGGAAGCAAGGCACGTAGTGTATTGTTGCCATCGAGGATAACAAGATGGGGTTTTCTTCATATTGCATGAGTCTATCCCTCTACATCATGTCATCTTGCTTAAGGCATTACTTTGTTTTTAACTTAATACTCTAGATGCATGATGGATAGCGGTCGATGAGTGGAGTAATAGTAGTAGATGCAGGCAGGAGTCGGTCTACTTGTCTCGGACATGATGCCTATATACATGATCATGCCTAGATATTCTCATAACTACGCTCAATTCTATCAATGCTCAACAGTAATTTGTTCACCCACCATAGAATACTTATGCTCTCGAGAGAAGCCACTAGTGAAACATATGGCCCCCGGGTCTATCTTTATCATATCAATCTCCTACTACTTAGTTGTTTACTTTGATATTTACTTTGCCTTTACTTTACTTTGCATCTTTATCATAAAAATACCAAAAATATTATCTTATCATATCTATCAGATCTCACTCTCGTAAGTGGCCTTATAGGGATTGACAACCCCTATTTGCATTGGTTGCGAGGATTTATTTGTTTTGTGCAGGTACGAGGGACTCACACTTAGCCTCCTACTAGATTGATACCTTGGTTCTCAAAAACTGAGGGAAATACTTATGCAACTTTGCTGCATCATCCCTTCCTCTTCGGGGAAAACCAACGCAGTGCTAAAAGAGGTAGCAAGATGGGTTCCTGGCGCCGTTGCCGGGGAGGTCTACGCAAAAGTCAACATACCAAGTACCCATCACATACCCTTATCTCCCGCATTACATTATTTGCCATTTGCCTCTTGTTTTCCTCTCCCCCACTTCACCCTTGCCATTTTATTTGCCCCCCCTCTCTCTCTATCCTCCCTCTCTTTCTCAATTTGCCTCTTTTTTCCCATTTGCTTTTTGTTTGCTTGTGTGTTAGTTTGCTTGCTTATCACGATGGCTCAAGATAATACTAAATTATGTGCCTTCACCAATACCAACAAAAATGATTTTATTAGCACTCCGATTGCTCCTCTTACCGATGCTGAATCTTGTCAAATTATTGTTGCTTTGTTGAATCTTGTTATGAAATATCCGTTCTCCGGCCTTCCTAGTGAAGATGCCGCTACCCATCTAAATAGCTCTGTTGATTTGTGTGACATGCAAAAGAAGAAAGATGTGGATAATGATATTGTTAAATTGAAGCTATTTCCTTTTTCGCTTAGAGATCGTGCTAAAGCTTGGTTTCCGTCTTTGCCTAAAAATAGTATTGATTCATGGAACAAGTGCAAAGATGCTTTTCTCTCTAAGTATTTTCCCCCCGCTAAGATCATCTCTCTTAGAAATGATATTATGAATTTTAAGCAACTTGATCATGAACATGTTGCACAATCTTGGGAGAGAATGAAATTATTGATACGTAATTGCCCTACTCATGGTTTAAATTTGTGGATGATTGTTCAAAACATTTATGCCAGATTGAATTTTGCTTCTAGAAATCTTTTAGATTCGGCCGCGGGAGGCACTTTTATGGAAATCACTTTGGGAGAAGCTACTAAACTCCTAGATAATATTATGGTTAATTATTCTCAATGGCACACTGAAAGATCTACTAATAAAAAGGTGCATGCGATAGAAGAAATTAATGTTTTGAGTGGAAAGATGGATGAACTTATGAAATTATTTGCTAATAAGAGTGTTTCTTCTGATCCTAATGATATGCCCTTGTCTACTTTGATTGAGAATAATAATGAATATATGGATGTGAATTTTTTTGGTAGGAACAATTTTGGTAAAAACGCGTATAGAGGAAAATTTAATCCTAGGCCTTATCCTAGTAATCCCTCTAATAATTATGGTAATTCCTACAATAATTCTTATGGAAATTATAATAAGATGCCCTCTGATTTTGATTCTAAAATTAAACAATTTATTACTTCGCAAAAGAATTTTAATGCTATGATTGAAGAAAAATTGCTTAAGATTGGTGATTTGGCTAGGAATGTTGATAGAATTGCTCTTGATGTTGATTCTTTGAAACTTAGATCTATTCCACCTAAGCATGATATCAATGAGTCTCTCAAAGCCATGAGAATTTCCATTGATCAGTGCAAAGAAAGAACCTCTCGGATGCGTGCTAAGAAAGATGCCTTTATAAAAGCGTGTTCTTCTAGTTCCTATGAAAATAACGATGACGATCTAAAAGTTATTGATGTGTCCCCTTAAGTCTTTGTTTTGAAATATGAATATTGATAATATTGGGACTGAATATGATCCACCTTTACCTAGAAGGCGTTCTAAGAATTTGGAATTTGTTGATCTTGATGCTAAAATTGATAAAAGTGGGATTGAAGCAATTAAAACCCTAGATGTTGCTAAACCCACTATTATGGATTTCAAGAAATTTAACTATGAAAATTGCTCTTTGATTGATTGTATTTCCTTGTTGCAATCCGTGCTAAATTCTCCTCATGCTTATAGTCAAAATAAAGCGTTTACTAAACATATCGTTGATGCCTTGATGCAATCTTATGAAGAAAAACTTGAATTGGAAGTTTCTATCCCTAGAAAACTTTATGATGAGTGGGAACCAACTATTAATATTAAAATTAAAGATCATGAATGCTATGCTTTATGTTATTTGGGTGCTAGTGTTTCCACAATTCCAAAGACTTTGTGTGATTTGTTAGGTTTCCGTGATTTGATGATTGTTCTCTAAACTTGCACCTTGCGGATTCCACTATTAAAAAACCTATGGGAAGAATTAATGATGTTCTTATTGTTGCAAATAGGAATTATGTGCCCATAGATTTTATTGTTCTTGACATAGATTGCAATCCTTCATGTCCTATTATTCTTGGTAGACCTTTTCTTAGAATGATTGGTGCAATTATTGATATGAAGGAAGGAAATATTAGATTCCAATTTCCAGTAAGGAAAGGCATGGAAAACTTTCCTAGAAAAAATATTAAATTACCTTATGAATCTATTATGAGAGCCACCTATGGATTGCCTGCCAAAGATGGCAATACCTAGATCTATTCTTGCTTGTTATCCCTAGCTAGGGGCGTTAAACGATAGCGCTTGTTGGGAGGCAACCCAATTTTATTTTTATTCCTTGCTTTTTGCTCCTGTTTAGTAATAAATAAGTTATCTAGCCTCTGTTTTTTGTGTTTTTTGTGTTTAATTAGTGTTTGTGCCAAGTAGAACCGTTGGGAAGACTTGGGGAAAGTCTTGTTGAACTTGCTGTAAAAAACAGAAACTTTAGCACTCACGAGAACTGCTGCCATTTTTATTTGGAAAGTGCTATTTAGTTAATTATTTTTTCATATTATTAATAGATAAATTACTCACGTCCAGCAATTTATTTTAGAATTTTTGGGGTTCCAGATCTTGCGCTAGCTACAGATAACTACAGACTGTTCTGTTTTTGACAGATTCTGTTTTTCGTTTGTTGTTTGCTTATTTTAATGAATATATGGCTAGTAAAATAGTTTATGAACCATAGAGAAGTTGGAATACAGTAGGTATAACACCTATGAAAATAAATAATGAGTTCATTACAGTAACTTGAAGTGGTCTATTGTTTTCTTTTGCTAACGGAGCTCACGAGTTTTCTACTTTAAGTTTTGTGTTGTGAAGTTTTCAAGTTTTGGGTAAAGATTTGATGGATTATGGAACAAGGAGTGGCAAGAGCCTAAGATTGGGGATGCCCATGGCACCACCAAGATAATCTAAGGACACCTAAAAGCCAAAGCTTGGGGATGCCCCGGAAGGCATCCCCTCTTTCGTCTACTTCTATCGGTAACTTTACTTGGAGCTATATTTTTTATTCGCCACATGATATGTGTTTTGCTTGGAGCTTCTTGTATTATTTGAGTCTTTGCTTGTTATTTTACCACAATCATCCTTGCTTTACACACCTTTTTAGAGAGCCATACATGATTTGGAATTTGTTAGAATACTCTATGTGCTTCGCTTATATCTTTTGAGTTATATAATTTTGCTCTAGTGCTTCACTTATATCTTTTGGAGCACGGTGGTGGATGTTTTTTATAGAAACTATTGATCTCTCATGCTTCACTTAGATTATTTTGAGAGCCTTAATAGCATGGTAATTTTCTTAAAAACCTAATATGCTTGGTATGCAAGATTAATAATAAAACTTTCTTATGAGTGGGTTGAATACTAAGAGAAGTTTGATGCTTGATAATTGTTTTGAGATATGGAGGTAATAATATCAAAGTCGTGCTAGTTGAGTAGTTGTGAAATTGAAAAATACTTGTGTTGAGGTTTGCAAGTCCCGTAGCATGCACGTATGGTAAACGTTATGCAACAAATTTGAAACATGAGGTGTTATTTGATTGTCTTCCTTATGAGTGGCGGTCGGGGACGAGCGATGGTCTTTTCCTACCAATCTATCCCCCTAGGAGCATGCGCGTAGTACCAAGGTTTTTGATGACTTGTACATTTTTGCAATAAGTATGTGAGTTCTTTATGACTAATGTTGAGTCCATGGATTATACGCACTCTCACCCTTCCATCCTTGCTAGCCTCTTCGGTGTCGTGCATTGCCCTTTCTCACATTCAGAGTTGGCGCAAACTTCGCCGGTGCATCCAAACCCTGTGATATGATATGCTCTTTCACACATAAACCTCCTTATATCTTCCTCAAAACAGCCACCATACCTACCTATTATGGCATTTCCATAGCCATTCCGAGATATATTGTCATGCAACTTTCCATCATTCCGTTCATCATGACACATTCATCATTGTCATATTGCTTAGCATGGTCATGTAGTTGACATAGTATTTGTGGCAATGTCACCATTCACAATTCTTTCATACATGTCACTCTAGGTCCATTGCATATCCCGGTACACCGCCGGAGGCATTCATATAGAGTCATCTTTTGTTCTAGTATCGAGTTGTAATCATTGAGTTGTAAATAAATAGAAGTGTGATGATCATCATTTTCTATAGCATTGTCCCAAGTGAGGAATATAAAAAAATAGAAAGTCCATAAAAAGAAAAGGCCCAAAAAATGAGAGAAAAAGAGAGAAGGGACAATGTTACTATCCTTTGCCACACTTGTGCTTCAAAGTTGCACCATGATCTTCATAGTAGAGAGTCTCTCATGTTATCACTTTCATATACTAGTGGGAATTTTTCATTATAGAACTTGGCTTGTATATTCCAACAGTGGGCCTCCTCAAGTGCCCTAGGTCTCCGTGAGCAAGCAAGTTGGATGCACACCCACTAGTTTCTTTTGTTGAGCTTTCATACATTTATAGCTCTAGTGCATCCATTGCATGGCAATCCCTACTCCTTGCATTAACATCAATCGGTGGGCATCTCCATAGCCCATTGATTAGCCTCGTTGATGTGAGACTTTCTCCTTTTTTGTCTTCTCCACATAACCCCCCTCATTATATTCTATTCCACCTATAGTGATATGTCCATGGCTCGTGCTCATATATTGCGTGAAAGTTTATAGGTTTGAGATTACTAAAGTATGAAACAATTGCTTGGCTTGTCATCGGGGTTGTGCATGATGATAGCATTCTTGTGTGATGAAAATGAAACATGACTAAACCATATGATTTTGCAGGGATGAACTTTCTTTGTCCATGTTATTTTGAGAAGACATAATTGCTTAGTTAGTATGCTTGAAGTATTATCATTTTTATGTCAATATGAACTTTTGTCTTGAATCTTTCGGATCTGAATATTTATACCACAATTAAGAAGAATTACATTAAAATTATGCCAAGTAGCACTCCGCATCAAAAATTCTATTTTTATCATTTACCTACTCGAGGACGAGCAGGAATTAAGCTTGGGGATGCTTGATACGTCTCCAATGTATCTATATTTTTGATTCCTCCATGCTATATTATCTACTGTTTTAAAACATTATTGGGCTTTATTATCCACTTTTATATTATTTTTGGGACTAACCTATTAACCGGAGGCCCAACCCAGAATTGTTTTTTTTTGCCTGTTTTAGGGTTTCGAAGAAAAGGAATATCAAACGGAGTCCAAACGGAATGAAACCTTCGGGAACATGATTTTCTCATCGAATACAACTCAGGAGACCTGGACCCTACGTCCATACACGTAATAGGAGGCCACGAGGTAGGTGGTGCCTACCCCCCCCCCACCCCAGGCGCACCCTCCACCCTCGTGGGCCCCCTGTTGCTCCACCAACGTACTTCTTCCACCTATATATATCCACATAGCCCCAAACGATCAGAACAGGAGCAAAAACCCTAATTCCACTGCCGTAACTTTCTGTATCCACGAGATCCCATCTTGGGGCCTGCTCCGGAGCTCCGCCGGAGGGGGCATCGAGCACGGAGGGCTTCTTCATCAACACCATAGCCCCTCCTATGAAGTGTGTGTAGTTATCTCAGACCTACGGGTCCATAGTTAGTAGCTAGATGGCTTCTTCTCTCTTTTTGGATCTCAATACAATGTTCTTCCCCTCTCTTGTGGAGATCTATTCGATGTAATCTTCTTTTTGCGGTGTGTTTGTTGAGACCGATGAATTGTGGGTTTATGATCAAGTCTATCTATGAAAAATATTTGAATCTTCTCTGAATTCTTTTATGTATGATTGGTTATCTTTGGAAGTCTCTTCAAATTATCAGTTTGGTTTGGCCTACTAGATTGATCTTTCTTGCAATGGGAGAAGTGCTTAGCTTTGGGTTCAATCTTGCGGTGTCCTTTCCCGGTGACAGTAAGGGTAGCAAGGCACGTATTGTACTGTTTCCATCGAGGATAACAAGATGGGGTTTTCTTCATATTGCATGAGTCTATCCCTCTACATCATGTCATCTTGCTTAAGGTGTTACTCTGTTTTTAACTTAATACTCTAGATGCATGCTGGATAGCGGTCGATGAGTGGAGTAATAGTAGTAGATGCAGGCAGGAGTCGGTCTACTTATCTCGGACGTGAAGCCTATATACATGATCATGCCTAGATATTCTCATAACTATGCTCAATTCTGTCAATTGCTCAACAGTAATTTGTTCACCCACCGTAGAATACTTATGCTCTCGAGAGAAGCCACTAATGAAACCTATGGCCCCCGGGTCTATCTTTATCATATCAATCTCCTACTACTTAGTTGTTTACTTTGATATTTACTTTACTTTGCATCTTTATCATAAAAATACCAAAAATATTATCTTATCATATCTATCAGATCTCACTCTCGTAAGTGGCCTTATAGGGATTGACAACCCCTATTTGTGTTGGTTGCGAGGATTTATTTGTTTTGTGCAGGTACAAGGAACTCGCGCGTAGCCTCCTATTGGATTGATACCTTGGTTCTCAAAAAGTGAGGGAAATACTTACGCTACTTTGCTGCATCATCCCTTCCTCTTCGGGGGAAACCAACGCAGTGCTAAAAGAGGTAGCATACGTACATAATGGTCGATGTAGAGGCGCGCACGTGTTGTAGTAGAGGCGCGCACATAGCATGTACACGTACGTACAACGGCTAGTGTGCAAGAAAGAAAATACAGCCATGTACGTACATACGGGTGGGGTCTCGAACGCCTACTCGTGCATACGTATGGCCTGGGCTCGTGTACATGGCTAGGTCGGAACGGAGAAACTGCATCATCATCGTATTCATGGGGAGTCAACTGGCTGGGTCGGAACGGAATGTGTTGTCGTGTTCATCGGGAGGGCTTCGACGGAACAGCCGATGGAAACGAGGCTTGGCGTACTGCGCAACAAAGGAAACGGCCTTGTGTTCGACCGGCCACGTTCGAAACGGGATCTTGTTCATCGGGAGGGGTCTGGCGTACCGCAAAACGGAGGAAGCGGACTTGTGTTGGACCTCCTATGGTCGAAACAGGGTCCTATTGATCGGGAGGGTTGTGGCATACCGCAAAACGGAGGAAACGGGCTTGTGTTGGAGCGCTACGGTCAAAACAGGGGTCCTGTTCATCGGGAGGGGTGTGGCGTACCGCAAAACAGGACTCCACGGGACACTGTTCATCTCCACCGTCGACCCCCTCCAGCCTCCACGGGCTCCTGTTCATCCACCGTCGACCTCCTCCAGCCTCCACCTACGACTATTCATCCATGGGCTCCTGTTCATCCAGCCTCCACCGGGCGCTACTCCACCGGCTACTGTTCAACCAGCCCTCTCCACGGTCTCCTGTTCAACCACCCCTCCACGGGCTACTGTTCATCCAGCCCTCCATCTCTACTGTTCATCAAGCCCTCCACGGGGTGGTCCTGTTCATCCAGCCCTCCACGGGGTCCTGTTCATCCAGCCCCAACCGACTCGATCGATCGGGGTCCTGTTCATCCAGAGGCAACACTACGGGGTCCTGTTCATCCACCCCCACCGAGAACTGTTCATCCACCCCCCCAGCAACTCTCACTGTTCATCCAGAGGCAGCATCGATCGGCTTCAGTTAGCAACAGTAGCGAAGGAATCACTCAGGTTCAGTAACGCGTAGCCTGTAGTACAATCGCTCGGGTTCAGTTAGAGCCCAACGCCTTGCTCGGCTTCAGTTACAGCCCAACGCCACGCACACACACACATACGGGTATGAGAGAAACGTGCATCGCTCGGCCCCCGACCACCCACCGTAACCAGGAACTCCCAAAAAAATTCCTCGCCCTCGCTTCTACCACGGTTTTTTTGTCATGGACGGCCCAAAGAATGTCTTGCAGTTGCGTCTCGGGCCCGCCCAGGACGAAAAGTCCATTTTCTGTCATGATTTTTTGTCATAGAAGTAGGATCCCACCACATCTATGATGATATCGGGTTTTGTCACAATTATCGTCATAGAAGTGTCATAAGTATGACAGGAAAAAATTCGTTTGGCCCAAAATGTCACGGATGTGTCTTTTTTTGTAGTGGTTGCACTACACAAAACACTTTTTGTTTTAAGAGTGTTTTGTGCAGTACAACTAAAATGTCGCACTAACAATGTTGCTTGATTGCTTGATCTTAGTGGAACTGCACAAGAGGAGGTTTACTTCCTATCTATGTTGGCAAATTTGTTTCAGAGCTTCTTCTTGTGAGTGTTTTCATATGTTGTGCTACTTATTGAGTAATGTTGCTTGATTTTAGTGAACTACACAAAAGGAGACCAGACTTCCAATCTATATGTGCACTGTAATATCCCATTGAGGTAAGATAGTCATATTTCACAACTATTGGCATGTATTCTGCTACTGTCAAATTAATGTTGCTGTTTAGTTCTATACTTTTGCTCCCTAATTGACATGCCAAATCTTACATTGAAGGTGAAACTTGTCTGTTATTGAACCAAGTGATGAAGGGGAAGAACAAGCGGAAGAAGAACAAAAATCAACTCCCGGGTGCTATAATGAAGCACTGGAACTACGATGACACAAGTAATGATATATTTTGCATCTTAATTTATTGCTATGGCTGGAACGAGCAATTCTTTTGCTGATGTGATTTGATGCCACTCTTAATGTAATATGTAATTATCTCTACTTGTCAAAACAGGGATCTTGTTTGAAGATAACATATATTTTAATGGAACTGCACAAGAAGATGTTGGAAACATTAAACTAATCGAGGAGTATATAGTAAGCATGGCAACCACAGTAGATAATAAAGGATGCTTCCCGAGAACTGCTTTGTCTGTATGCTCTACACAATAAGCCTCCTGACAAAGGTTGGTACCAGCCCACATATTTCATCCATATGATTGAGATTTGTCATCTCTATTGGTGTGGTGCTACTGTTTAACTTCCGTCATGAGAAAGTGGTGTTGTTTCGCATGTTAATCTAAGGTAGCTAATAAATTTACGCACCGGTTTGCCACCATTATAGCCATTGATAAAATGAAGTAATAATACAATTCAAGTTGAGCTGTTGTCTTTGGTATCATATCATTTCCTATGAGGATGCATCTCTTTGTGACTAGACGTTTCATCAATTACTCCCATTAATAATGTAATGGTTGTTTTAAATATTTCATTTTCTTTTTTGGAGCAAATAGGGATGCTAGCATTTAGTTGTTCTCTTGTCTTCGCACAACAAGCTCATCCTCCTCTGAAGAAGAATATGGAGTATGTGAAGTGCCTTGTTCCGATTATGCCAGGATTAAGAAGCCAAGTCTCTCTTCTAATCAGAAGGGGGCAGTTGAAGGATGGTTACATTTCTGCCCACAAGAACAAACTGACTTCCGCTCAGAAGGACTCACAGATCTCCATCTTTGTTGTTGTGATGGGAAAGTACAATGTTGTTTTAGGATTCTTTGTGGTGAGTTCCATTTTTTGAAATGTGCGCTCTCCATGGATCATGTAGGTACATGTTTAAACTGTAAATTCATAATACAATTTGCTTTATACTAATAACTTTTTTTGTATTTATGCAAACATGGATGCTCAGGTTGATTTCAATGGGAACTGCACAAAATGTTCTGATGGCTCGTACCCTCCATTATGCTTCATCATGCATAATACAATGAATGTTCTCGAATCATTCATTTCCACCTTCAGCCACAAAAATAGCTACAAGAAAGGAGGTGACGATATGTTCAAGGCATTGCAACATATAAAGGCAAAATCCTACAAGTTCTGCGTGAAATTGGTTGATTTTAGTGGAACTGCACAAAAAGAACAGCTGGTTTATTTAGCACGAGGTGACATGTCGATGTGCAAATTGAGGGCAAACCCCGCCCATTCCACAATTGTAGGTATTTGGTATTTTGGAATGGGAAAACTTGTCAAAGTTTGCTCATTGATGTATGCAAAAAGACACGCATTTGATATTTTGGAATGGGATAACCATGTCAAATTTTGCTGATTGATGTTAGCAAGAAGACATGTGTTTCATATTTTGGAATGGGGCGCCCTTTGCCATCAGCAGCATCAATCGGTTTTTCTTTATTCGTGTCTTTAGTTGTGAAGTAAATACTAGCTCTGGCATGTGAATCATTGAGATGCATAATCATCGATTGTTGTGAATGTTGTCTATGAATTGCCAGACCTATGAGTATGATTGCAATGTACATGCATGCTAAAAAGCTACTCAAACTTTTTATACATGTGAAACTGCTGCAAACGAGGTGATCACCGTGCGTCCTGAGAATAATGCTAGTACGTATTATTTTGCATGTTCATCCAATGCCACTGATTCAAGAATTTGAACTAATCAAACTAAATTTGTTCACACACGGCCGGATTTCTTTACATTTCAAACATTCCTCAAGTAAAAAAGGGGTGTGCTAGAGGTATAATAATTTAACCTAAACTGTGATCTCCGGCACCCATTCCCCGTGACCGGCTGAGCCCCAAGAACTGAAGCTTCTTCTCCAGCTCCGCATCTGGAGCGACAAGAAGTAAAGCTGTCTGACTCCACGTCGCTGCCAAGCAGCTAATAATCGGTCGTCGATGCTCAACCCGCCAAGCTTGGCTTCAACCAGTGGGTAGGAGCAGTGGCTGATACGTCTCCAACGTATCTATATTTTTTCGATTGTTCCATGCTGTTATACTATCAATCTTGGATGGTTTACATTCATTTACTAGCAACTTTATATCATTTTTTAGGCCTAACCTATTGACATAGTGCCCAGTGCTAGTTGTTTTTTTTCTTGTTTTTTACTTTGCAGAATATCCATGTCAAACAAAGTCCAAATGCAACGGAACTTTTTGGAGATTTTTTTCTGCCCAGAAGACACCTAGCAGGCCCAAGAAGTGCACCAGAGGGCCCTATGGGGCCCATGGGCACCCCCTCCACTGCCTCTTAGCTCTATAAATACTCTAATATTGCAGAAACCCTGGGGGAGTCGACGAAACACAATTACAGCCGCTGTAAGTTCCAGAACCACAAGATCCAATCTATAGGCCTTTTCCGGCACCTTGCTAGAGGGGGAAACAATCACGGAGGGGTTCATCATCCTCATTAGTGATCCTCCGATGATTCGTGAGTAGTTTACCACAAACCTATATGTTCGTAGACAGTAGCTAGATGGCTTCTTCTCTCTTTTTGATCTTCACTACAATGTTCTCCTCGATGTTCCTGGAGATCTATTTGATGTAATGACTTTTTGTGGTGTGTTTGTTGGGATCTGATGAATTGTGAGTTTATAATTAGATCTATCCATTACTATTATTTGGATCTTTGTTGAACTCTTATATGCATGATCTTTATAGCCTCATATTTCTTCTCCAAAACTTTTGTCTGGTTTGGCCAACTAGATTGATTTTTCTTGCAATGTGAAGAGGTGCTTTGTGATGGGTTCAATCTTGTGGTGCTCATTCTCGGTGACAGAAGGAGACAAGACATGCATGTATCGGTGCCATTAAGGATAAAAAGACGTGGTCTATCCCTACATGAATTGATCTTGTCTACATCATGTCATCATTCTTATTGCATTACTCCGTTTTTTCATGAATTTAATACACTAGATGCATGCTGGATAGCGGTGGATGCGTGGAGTAATAGTAGTAGATGCAGGCAGGAGTCGGTCTACTAATCTTGGACGTGATGCCTATATACATGATCATTGCTTTGGATATCGTCGTAATTTTTTGCTCTTCTATCAATTGCCCAACAGTAATTTGTTTACCCACCATATGTTATTTTCCCGAGAGAAGCCACTAGTGAAATCTATGGCCCCAGGGTCTATTTCCTATCATATTGTTTTCAGATCTATTATTCCAAAAACCCAAAAATACCTTGTTGCAGTTTTTCTTTACTTATTTTATTTTGTGTTTTTGCTAGATCTATATATCCAATCTAATACAATTTAATATATCTCAATACCGAGGAGGGATTAACATCCCCTCTCACGCGTTGGGTTGCAAATATTTGTTATTTGTGTGAATATGTTGTTTACATAGTGTTGATTGGTCTCCTACTGGATTGATAACCTTGGTTTTATAACTAAGGAAAATACTTACCGTTGCTGTGCTGCATCATCCTCTCCTCTTCGGGGAAATACCAACGCAGATACAAGCAATCAGGAAGAATTTCTGGTGCCATTGCCTGGGAGACATCATCAACATCTGTCAAGATCCAAATGACAAATCTCATCTCCTTGCAATTTACTTTATTTGCCAATTGCCTCTCATTTTCATCTCCCCCACTTCTAAAAAGTTTTTGCAAAAATCCAAAGATATTTTCATTGTCCTTTTCCTTATTTGCTATCTTTTCTTATGTTGCCATGTGCCTTTCATTTGCTTGCATCTTATCTTGCTAAAAATCTATTGATATGGATCCTCATACACTTGCTAATATTTTCAAAATATCCAATTATGATGAACCAAGTCTTAGTGATTTGAGTGCACTAGATTATCTTTATGAAGTTTTGCTTGAAAAACGTGAATCTAAAAATTGTGATGAAGTGTTATCGGAAGAAATTTATAATGTGATTCATTATAGCTCCTTGAATGAAAATCATGATTGCAATGATGTTACTATAAATTCTATTAATGTCGATTATGTTAATAATATGCAAAACAACAAGCTAGGGGACGATAATTTTGTGATGTCCACTACTTATTGCAATGATCATGATTGGGGTGATAATGTTTCTTATGATCTTGAAAATTTCTTTAAGCCACATAATGAATATGATATTGAAAATAATGTTTACAATAATATTAAAAGGTGGTTTGGAAGAGTGTCAGCTTTAGTTAAAAATAATACCACATATTTGGAGAGTGTTCAATCTTATGAATTTTTTTATAGAAGTGGGCTTGGAGAGGTCATGACTTTATTTGATGATAATCCCACTTTATTGGAAGAGTGTCAACTTTGCATGCATGTCGATCATGTAGAGAATAGGTTATGTTATAGCTATATTGTTGAATTTGAATATGATCCCACGTGTAATTATTTTGTGAGAGGAAAATATGGTTATAGAAATTATCATGTTACTAAATTACCTCCCATTATGTTGCGATTGTATTGTTTCTTTCTTCTTCCTTGCATATGCTATATTTTATTTCCTTGATAATTTGTTTGCCTACAAAATTTCTATGCATGGGAAGTATGTTAGACTTAAATGTGTTTGTCACAAGTTTTATGATGCTCTCTTTGTGCTTCAATTATTTTCTTTCATGTGAGCATCCTTAAAATTCCAAGCCTATCTTAATGGTTATAAAAAAAGAGCTTGTTGGGACGCAACTCAATGAATAAATTATGTTTTTCTCTTTTTCTTTATGTTTTTGTGTGATCAAACACAAATATGCTACTGTTATGATTGTGTTTTTAATGTTTTAATTGGTGTTTGTGCCAACTAAATCCTTTAGGATCATGTTGGGTGATAGTTGATTTGTTCCTGTTGAAAAACATAAACTCTTATGTCCAGTAGCAGAATTTAAAAAAACATTGGAGTGACGAAAAAATCTGAATTTTTTACACATGATTGATATATAAATTTCCTACGTCATCCTAAGTTTTCAGAATTTTTGGAGTTATGGAAGTATGGTCAAAGTCCATATTACTACAGGCTATTCTACTTTTGACAGATTCTGTTTCCGTTGCATTGTGTGCTTATTTTGATGAATCTATGGATTGTATCGGGGCGTATAAGCCATGGTAAAGTTAGAATACAATAGGTATAATGCAATAATAAAATATGAATGGTTTGCAATAGTATTTAAAGTGGTGATTTGCTTTATTATACTAACAGATCTCATGAAGGTTTTGTTAAGTTTTGTGTGATTGGAGTTTTCATGTTTTGGGTGAGATCACGATGGATGAAGGAATAAGGAGTGAAAAGAACCTAATCTTGGGGATGCCCATGGAACCCCAAGGTAATATTCAAGGAGAACCAAACAACTAAGCTTGGTGATGCCCCGGAAGGCATCCCCTCTTTCTTCTAATGACCATCGGTAATTTTACTTGGAGCTATATTTTTATTCATCACATATCATGAGTTTTGCTTGGAGCGTCTTGTATTATATGAGTCTTTGTTTGTTTTTATTTTTAGTATGTCAAAATCATCCTTGCTGGACACAACCATTTGAGAGAGTCATAATGATGCTATGATTTGTTAGAATTGCTCTGTGTGCTTCACTTAAATTTTTTGAGCTATGGAATTGCTCTAGTGCTTCACTTATATCTTTTTGAGCACGGTGGTTCTTTAATTTTTGAAGAAATACTCTCATGCTTCACTTAGATCAATTTGAGAGTTAGTAAATTTTTGAAGAAATTCTCTCCTGCTTCACTTATATTATTTTGAGAGATGAAAAAATTGTTTATGCTCATGTTCTTCACTTAAATTTATTTGAGAGCTTGTTATTAGCGATGGTAATATATGAAATTAGTCCCAAAGTGATAGATATCTAAGGGGGGTATAATAAAAACTTTCATGAAGATCACTGGACATCATAAACTTGATTCCCTGTAATAGTTTTTAGATATGGAGATAGTAATATGTGAGTCATGTTGGTGAGTAATTATGCTTTAGTAAGAATATTGGTGTTAAGGTTTGTGATTCCCTATGCAAGCACGAAAGTCAATAGTTATGCATTGAAGTTACGTCCTACTTGTAGTGCATTATTCGGTGTTTGTTATTTTTAATGCTCGTTTCTGATAGTTTTCGCTTTTTGGTTGGTTGCTTCTCAATCTATTTGATAGCCTTCACCTGTACTAAGCGTGAATACTGCTTGTGCATCCAAATCCTTAAGCCAAAGTTGTGCCAAATGAGTCCATCATATCTACCTATATGCGTTATTTTCATGTCGTTCCAAGTAAATTTGTATGTGCTGATACGTCTCCGTCGTATCTAATTTTCCTAATGCTTTTCCTCTTGTTTTGGACTCTAATTTGCATGATTTGAATGAAACTAACCCAGACTGATGTTATTTTTAGCAGAACTACCATGGTGTTGTTTTTTGTGCAGAAATAAAAGTTCTCGGATTGGAATGAAACTTTGCGAGGAATTTTTATACAATAAAAGAGAATTTTTTGAGCCAAGAACCACCGGAGGGGGCACCTGGGTGGGCACAACCCACCAGGGCGCGCCTGCCCCGACCAGGCGCGCCCAGGTGGGTTGTCGCCACTTGGTGACCCCGTAGACCCTTAAACCTATGCTATAAAATCCTATTTTTCCAGCAAAAATCAGGAAGGAAGAATTATCGCATTTCACGAGATGGAGCCCCCGTCACCTCCTCTTCTTCGTCGGGAGGCCGGATCTGGAATCCATTTGGGGCTCCGGAGAGGGTGATCTTCGATCTTCGTCATCACCAACCCTCCTCCATCGCCAATTCCATGATGCGCTCCATCGGGAGTGAGTAATTCCTTCGTAGGCTCGCTGGTCGATGAGGAGTTGGATGAGATTCATCATGTAATCGAGTTAGTTTTGTTAGGGCTTGACCCCTAATATCCACTATGTTCTGAGATTGATGTTGCTATGACTTTGCTATGCTTAATGCTTGTCACTTTGGACCCAGGTGCCATGATTTCATATCTAAACCATTTATGTTATCACCATTATATCTATGTTCTAGATCCGATCTTGAGAGTTATAGTCACCTTACGTGTTATGATCCGGCAACCACGGAGTGACAATAGTCGGGACACTTTATGGTGATGACCGTAGTTTGAGGAGTTCATGTATTCACTGTGTGTTAATGCATTGTTCCAGTTCTCTATTAAAAGGAGGCCTTAATATCCCTTAGTTTCCAATAGGACCCCGTTGCCACGGGAGGGTAGCACAAAAGATGACATGCAAGTTCTTTCCATAAGAATGTATGACTATTTACGGAATACACGCCTACATTATATTTATGAACTGGAGCTAGTGCCGTATCGCCCTAGGTTATGACTGTTATATGATGAATATCATCCAGCAAATTGCCGATCCAATGCCTACGATGTTCCTACATATTGATCTTGCTAAGTTACTACTGCTATTGTTACTGTTGCACTTGCTACCAAATCAATGCTATCACTGTTAGCGTTGCTATTTCTATTGCTACTACTATCAAAACTATCATATTACTGTGCTACTGACCACTTTGCTGCAGATACTTAATCTCCAGGTGTGACTAAATTGACAACTCAGTTGCTAATACTTACAAATATTCTTTGGCCCCCCTTGTGTCAAATCTATAAATTTGGGGTGAATACTCTACCCTCGAAAATTGTTGTGATCCCCTATACTTGTGGGTTATCATGTGCCAACTCTAATTTTCAAGATGAATTTCCTTTTTGTGTGCCCGTACCACTCATGAAGCGGCAGGTGGTGGCCAATATTTTCCATGCTAGATATGTTATTCTCAACATGAGTGTCTATTCACTTGTCATTGCACGAGAGTGTGCAAACGATGAATTTGATCCACTAAACGTTTCCCTTTTTCAGATATGCGGTGTCGCACATAACAAGCATGCTCATCTAAAGATTTGCCCTCAACTAAGCTAGTTGGGGTTTCAGCACGAGCACATAGGGATCGAAGATGATCCAAGTAAATATTCAAAAAAGATGATCCAAGTAATAAGCTTCAGGAGTGTGATAAATTTTGAGTGGTTCTTCAACCATTGGTTCAGTAGGTACAACTATTTTTTTGGTATTTTGCGTTTCCTGCCCATAACTAAAGATAGAAAACAACTAAGAACAACAAACAAAAATTACTTAGTGATAAAGCAAAAAAAAGCACACACGAGAATATTCACCCCACGCTATGACTCCCCAGCAACGGCGCTAGAAAAAGGTTTTGATAACCCACAAGTATAGGGGGTCAATTGTAGCCTCTTTCGATAAGTAAGAGTGTCGAACCCAGCAAGGAGCTAGAGGTAGAAAAAATGTTCCCTCAAGTTCTATCGACCACCGATACAACTCTACGCACGCGTAGCGTTTGCTTTACCTAGAACAAGTATGAACTAGAAGTACTTTGTAGGTGTTTTTGGATATGTTTGCAAGATAACAAAGACCACGTAAATAAAAGTATGGGCTGTTTAGATAAATACACAATAAAGTAAAAATAGCCAGTGTGGGAAAGTGGTGGTAGGAGTTGTGAAATTGTCCCTAAGTAATTGACTACTTTACTAGACCGATAGCAAGTTTTATGTGGGAGAGGCCACTTCTAGCATGTCATCCCTGACTTGGAATTCTATGCACTTATGATTGGAACTATTAGCAAGCATCCGCAACTACTAACGTTCATTAAGGTAAAACACAACCATAGCATTAAGATATATTCGTACCTGCCAATCCCGTATGCATCAATTTCTATGCTAGGTTGAAGCTTCTGTCACTCTTGCCCTCCAATACATAGTCCTATGAACATACAACTAACCCTATGGTGTGATCCACGCGCGCGCTCATATGATGGGCACAAAAGGACAGCAACATAACCATAAGAAAATTAAATCAATCATAGCAATTCATCAACCACCGATAGGACAACGAAAATCTACTTAGACATCATAGAATGGCAACACATCATTGGATAATAATATGAAGCATAAAGCACCATGTTCAAGTAGAGGGTACAGCGGGTTGCGGGAGTGCACACCGTTGTATATAGATGGTGGAAGGTGATGGAGATGTTGGTGAAGATGGCGGAGGTGTTGGTGAAGATCGCGGTGATGATGATTGTGGCCATGACAGCGTTCCGGTGCCACCGGAAGAGAAGGGGAGAAGGGGCCCCTTCTTCTTCTTCCTCTTCCTTGACCTCCTCCCTAGATGGGAGAAGGGTTTCCCCTCTGGTCCTTGGCCTCCATGGCATGGGAGGGACGAGAGCCCCTCCGATTGGATCTGTCTCTCTGTCTCTCTCTGTTTCTGCGTTCTCTGATTCTGCCCTTTCACCGTTTCTTATATATCCAGAGATCCGTAACTCCGATTGGATTGAAACCTTCGCTCTGATTTTTTCTCTCCACAAATTAGCTTTCTTGCGGCCGAAGAAGAGCATTAACCACCTTACGGGGGGCCCACGAGGGTCAGGGCGCGCCCAGGGGGGTGGGGGCGCCCAGGGGGTGGGGCGCGCCCCCTGCCTTGTGGCTCCCTCGGGCACCGTCTCGCGTTGATTTTCTTCCCATATTTCACATATATTCCAAAAATAATCTCCGTCCGTTTTATCCCGTTTGGACTCCGTTTGATATGGATTTTCTGTGAAACAAAAAACATGCAACAAATAGGAACTGACATTGGGCACTGGATCAATATGTTAGTCCCCAAAAATAGTATAGAAAGTTGCCAAAAGTATATGAAAGTTGTAGAATATTGGCATGGAACAATCAAAAATTATAGATACGATGGAGACGTATCAGCATCCCCAAGCTTAATTCCTGCTCATCCTCGAGTAGTTAAATGATAAAAAAAGATAATTTTTGATGTGGAATGCTACCTAGCATAATCTTGATCACATATCTAATCATTGCATGAATATTAAGATACAAGTGATTCAAAGCAATAGTCTATCATTTGACATAAAAACAATAATACTTCAAGCCTACTAATAAAGCAATCATTTCTTTTCAAAATAACATGTCCAAAGAAAGTTATCCCTACAAAATCATATAGTCTGGCTATGCTCCATCTTCACCACACAAAATATTCACATCATGCACAACCCCGATGACAAGCCGAGAAATTGGTTCATACTTTTTAACGCGCTTCAGCTTTTTCAACCCTCACGCAATAGATGAGTGCAAGCCATGGATATAGCACTATAGGTGGAATAGAATATGATGATGGGTGTTATGTGGAGAAGACAAAAAGGGAGAAAGTCTCACATCGATGTGGCTAATCAATGGGCTATGGAGATGCCCATCAATTGATGTCAATGCGAGGATTAGGGATTGCCATGCAACGGATGCACTAGAGCTATAAGTGTATGAAAGCTCAAACTGAAACTAAGTGGGTGTGCATCCAACTTGCTTGCTCATGAAGACCTCGGGCATTTGGGGAAGCCCATCATCGGAATATACAAGCCAAGTTCTATAATGAAAATTCCCACTAGTATATGAAAGTGATAACTCAAGAGACTCTCTATATGAAGAACATGGTGCTACTTTGAAGCACAAGTGTGGTAAAAGGATAGTAACATTGCCCCTTTTTCTTTTCTTTTTTTCTCTTTTTTTGAATGGGCTTCTTTGGCCCCCTTTTTTATTTAGGCTTCATTGGCCTCCCCTTTTTTCTAGGGGCAATGCTCTAATAATGATGATCATCACACTTTTATTTACTTACAACTTGATACTAGAACAAAGATATGACTCCATATGAATGCCTCCGGTGGTGTATCGGGATGTGCAATGATCTAGCGTAGCAATAACATCAACAAACGGACAAGCCATGAAAATATCATGCTAGCTATCTTACGATCATGCAAAGCAATATGACAATAAATGCTCAAGTCATGTATATGATGATGATGGAAGTTGCATGGCAATATATCTCAGAATGGCTATAGAAATGCCATGATAGGTAGGTATGGTGGCTGTTTTGAGGAAGATATAAGGAGGTTTATGTGTGACAGAGCATATCATATCACGGGGTTTGGATGCACCGGCGAAGTTTGCACCAACTCTCGAGGTGAGAAAGGGCAATGCACGGTACCGAAGAGGCTAGCAACGATGGAAGGGTGAGAGTGCGTATAATCCATGGACTCACATTAGTCATAAAGAACTCATATACTTATTGCAAAATTTTATTAGCCCTTGAAGAAAAGTACTACTACGCATGCCCCTAGGGGGATAGATTGGTAGGAAAAGACCATCGCTCGTCCTTGACCGCCACTCATAAGGAAGACAATCAATAAATAAATCATGCTCCGACTTCGTTACATAACGGTTCACCATACGTGCATGCTACAGAAATCACAAACCTCAACACAAGTATTTGTACTAATCCACAACTACCCACTAGCATGACTCTAATATCACCATCTTTATATCGCAAAACTATTGCAAGGAATCAAAGATATCATATTCAGTGATCTACAAGTTTTATGTAGGATTTTATGACTAACCATGTGAATGACCAGTTCCTGACATCTCTCTAAATAGATATAAGTAAAGCAAGAGAGTTTAATTCTTTCTACAGAAGATATGCCCACTCTCTAACAAATATATGTGAAGCAAAAGAGCATTCTACAAATGGCGGTTTTCTATGTAAAGAGAAACAGGCAATCCAAACTTCAAATGATATAAGTGAAGCACATGAAGCATTCTATAAAGCCATACTCAAAAGATATAAGTGAACTGCATAGATCATTCTATAAATCAGCCAAGAACTATCTCATACCAGCATGGTGCATCAAATAAAAATGAAAACTAAATGTAAAAGACGCTCCAAGATCTGCACATATCACATGACTGAAACGAATCCGAAAACATACCGATATTTGTTGAAGAAAGAGGGGATGCCTTCCGGGGCATCCCCAAGCTTAGATGCTTGAGTCTCCTTGAATATTTACTTGGGTGCCTAGGGCATCCCCAAGCTTGAGCTCTTGCCTCTCTTCCTTCTTCTCATATCGAGACCTTCTCGATCATCGAACACTTCATCCACACAAAACTTTAACAGAAAACTCAGTAAGAGCCGTTAGTATAATAAAGAAAATCAATACTCTAAGTACTGTTGCAAACCAAATCATCTTTTTTTTGAATTATAGCTACTGTAGTATAACTTTTCCATGGCTTAATCCACTGATATAATTCGATAGTTTCATCAAAACAAGCAAACTATGCATCAAAAACTGAATCTGTCTGAAACAGTACAGTCTGTAATAATCTGAACATTAAGCATACTTCCGATACTTGAAAAATTCTGCAAAACTTAGGAAAAATAAAAAAAAATGTATTTAAAGACAGTGCAAAAAGAATCAGAACCATTTGACGTTCCAGTAAAAAATGTAAAACCGCGCACTACAGCCAAAGTTTCTGTCCTGCACCGTACAAACCAACAAGCATTGTAAACATCCTAAAGGCAAACCTTGGCACATTATTTTTATAATACAATGGAATTGTACAAGGGAATAATTATTTTAGTTGAAAAGTTTCTATAATTAAGATTCACAAAGTTTCCATGGGCATGAACAAAGTTCAAGGACGTCCCCCACTTTCACAATGCTCGTCTCTCTCACTTTCACTTTTCTTTTTGAAAACTCTTGGGTTCCCCTCTTTATTTTTTTGTTTTTAAACTATATAAAAGCACACATCAGAAATAAATGACTCTCTAAAACTTCCGGGTTGTCTCCCTGGCAGCATTTTCTTTAAAGCCATTAAGCTAGGCATATAGTGCTCAAGTAATGGATCCACCCGGATCCCAAGGTATATCAAAGCCAATTTTAATTAACAATTATTTGTAATTTAGTGGTGAGCACAAAGTAACATATATCATGCAACAACGAAGTCTAACTCTCTTCCTATGCATCGGCATGTCATAAAAGAACAATTCATGCACACATAGTAAAGGCCAATGCATAGTATAAACAGTTTCTTGCAATTTTATCGTATTGGAAACATAGAGAGGTGGAGATATAGTTCCTCTCTCATAATAATTGCAAGTAGGAGCAGCAAGCACATGCATATTATATTCATCAAAATCATCATGTGTAATAGTAAAACACAACCCATCAATATAATCCTTAATAAGTGCAAACTTCTCCGATATAGTGTAGTCGGGAGAATTCAAAAAGATAATAGGACTATCATGCATGGGTGCAATAGCAACAATTTCATGTTTAACATAAGGAACTATAGCAAGTTCATATCCATGAGCAGAATTTATATTGGCATCTTGGCCACAAGCATAGCAAGCATCATCAAAAAGAGATATTTCAAGAGAATCAACGGGATCATAACAATCATCCTTCGGTAAGCATGAAGGGAAATTAAACAATGTATGAGTTGAAGAGTTACTCTCATTAGAAGGTGGGCATGGGTAGCTAATCCGCTCTTCCTCCTTTTGTTCTTCGCTCTCCTCGTCATCTTTTTCATCCAACGAGCTCACAGTTTCATCAATTTCTTCTTCCATAGACTCCTGCAAAATATTAGTCTCTTCTTGGACAGCGGAGGAGACCTTGATATATGGTTTAACATATGCATTAGAAGCATAATTCTCATAAAAATATTCAAGTATGGCAAAATTTTCAGATTTGTAAAGAGTAGCATCATACTTTTCAATCAAAGAAGCAATTTCATAAGCACCCTTAAAAGCAACAAATTCTACAATTTGTTAAACATCATAGTAATTATAAACACCCTTAGCATAAGAAGATACGATTCCATTATCACTAAACAAACATTGGTAGGGAAGGTGTCTCTTAGGGTCTTCAGAACAACAAGTAATATCATATATTTCGCATAAATTCCAAGCATAGCATTCAAACGATGAGTTTGATCCAGTAAATGTTTCCCTTTTTCAGATATGCGGTGTCGCACATAACAAGCATGCTCATCTAAAGATTTTCCCTCAACTAAGCTAGTTGGGGTTTCAGCACGAGCACATAGGGATCAAAGATGATCCAAGTAATAAGCTTCGGGAGTGTGATAGATTTTGAGTGGTTCTTCAACCATTGGTTTACTAGGTACAACTAATTTTTTTGTATTTTGTGTTTTCTACCCATAACTAAAGAAAGAAAACAATTAAGAACAGCAAACAAAAATTACTTAGTGATAAAGCAAAAAAGCACACACGAGAATATTCACCCCACGCTATGACTCCCCGGCAACGGCGCCAGAAAAAGGTCTTGATAACCCACAAGTATAGGGATCAATTGTAGCCTCTTTCGATAAGTAAGAGTGTCGAACCCAATGAGGAGCTAAAGGTAGAACAAATATTCCCTCAAGTTCTACCGACCGCCGATACAACTCTACGCACGCTTAGCATTCGCTTTACCTAGAATAAGTATGAAACTAGAAGTACTTTGTAGGTGCTTTTGGATAGGTTTGCAAGATAACAAAGACCACATAAATAAAAAGTAGGGGCTGTTTAGATAAAGACACAATAAAGTAAATATAGCGAGTGTGGGAAAGTGGTGGTAGGAGTTGTGAAATTGTCCCTAAGTAATTGACTACTTTACTAGACCGATAGCAAGTTTTATGTGGGAGAGGCCACTTCTAGCATGTCATCCTTGACTTGGAATTCTATGCACTTATGATTGGAACTATTAGCAAGCATCCGCAACTACTAATGTTCATTAAGGTAAAACCCAACCATAGCATTAAGATATATTGGTCCCCCTTCAATCCCGTATGCATCAATTTCTATGCTAGGTTGAAGCTTCTGTCACTCTTGCCCTCCAATACATAGTCCTATCAACATACAGCTAACCCTATGATGTGATCCACGCGCGCGCTCATATGATGGGCACCAAAGGAGAGCAACATAACCACAAGCAAAGTAAATCAATCATAGCAAATCATATGCTCTTTTCTCGAAAGAAGCCACTAGTGAAATCTACGGCCCCTGGGTCTATTTCATATCATATTGTTTTCAGATCTATTATTTCAAAAACCCAAAAATACCTTGCTGCACTTTTGATTACTTATTTTATTTTGTGTTTTTTGCTTGATCTATTTATCCAATCTCATACAATTTAATCTATATCAATACCGAGGAGGGATTGACAACCCCTCTACGCGTTGGGTTGCAAATATTTGCTATTTGTGTGCAGGTGTTGTTTACATATTGTTGTTAGGTTCTCCTACTAGATTAATAACCTTGGATTCAGAACTGAGGAAAATAATTACTGTCGCTGTGTAGCATCATCCTCTCCTATCCGGGCAAATACCAACGCATATACAAGGAATCAGTGGCCTTACTTGGACCTGAGCGGTGGCGACCTACCGTCTTCTACTCTTCCTCGTGTTCTATGTGGTGCGGCTTCGTTGGCGGTGGGGCGAGGCCTCAACGAAGCCGGTGATGTCCTCTGCCTCATTGGGGGAGGTGCCTTAGTGGAGTGGGGGAAATCCTCCCCCTCGTTGTCGGCAGGGCAGGGCCTCGGCAGAGCCGGTGATGTCCTCTGCCTCGTTGTTGGTGGGGCGGGGCCTTGGCGAAGCAGGGCCTCTATAGGGGGTGTCATGCGACATATGCCAAAGGATGGCTTATCATGGAGGGGGCTAATAAGACGTCGCCGGTGCCAGGAAATGGGATGAGGCGAAGACATGCACGCCGGCGAATCTTACCCAGGTTCGGGGCTCTCCTAGGAGATAACACCCCTAGTCCTGCTCTGCGGGGTCTCCACATAATCACTAGCTCAAAAAGAGTGGCTACAAGGTGCTCCTTGAGCTGTTTCTCTAGAGGAGGAAGAAGAAGAAGGCTAGCCCTAACTCCCTCTCTATGTGTGTGTTTCTCTAAGAATCTGAACCCTTTGCATGGGTGCCCTGGGGGTTTATATAGGCCTACCCCCCAAGGGTACAATGGTAATCTGATCGGGTGTGGGCCCAGGCCATCAGTGTCTCTTGTGGTCGGCTTCTCCACCGGTAGCTGGGGCCCGCCGGCTGGTGGGCCCCGCCGGCTGTCTTGTACTTGGCCGATAGGCCGCGCCCGCTGCTTGCAGGCCTTGCTGGTGGCTCATCGCTGTGGTCATGCTTCTAATGACGGTTGCTTGGTCGGGGGGCGTGGCTACAGTTCCGCCGCCTGGTGGCCGTTCACTGTAGCCACTCCCCGTTTCTCCCGGCTGATGGTGCAAAATCTCTTAGGAAGGGGAGGGCCGCCTATTGGAAGCCAGCCTCTCCCTTAGCCTACTAGCTGGGCTTACCGCCCTCCGGCTTTCCATGAGCTAGTAGGACCCGCCGCTTGCGGGTCGTACTGACAGCTCGTTATGGGAGCTGGGTCCCTCCTGTCTTGGGTGATGTCATGGGCGGAGGGGCTATAGTGTCACGCCGTGCGGGCGATCGCCAGCCGGTACAGCAAACTATAGCCATGACTCGCCCTGGATTCGAGGGTGGCAGGCTCCTCTGTAGCCACACCTACTCTAATCACATTCATGGTGACTCATACTTTGAGGGTGATTGGGGCCGCCTGCTAGAAGCCGACCCCTCTGGGGGCCACCTGCTAGGAGTCGGCCCCTCTCGCAGCCGGCTGCTTGGACTAGCCGGCCGCAAGAAGGCGGCAGTCACTCTCGGATGCCTGAGGGGCACAGTCGGCCCCGATGTCTTGAAACGCCATGGGCGCAGATGAGGCTACCCATGGCCAATAACTCCGACAGTAGTCCCCGAAGCTGGCGGGTTGCCACGGCTGGCAAGGTGGAGGTGCCTCGGCAGCTTCCTACTCTGTGAAGTTTTGGTCGGTTGCTTGGTCCGTCTTATGGGGTGCAGGAAGCCAGGAGCCGCCCGGAGCCTGACTAGTTGACTGGTGGAATTTGAACAATCATGGCGCGAAGCACGCGGCGCGCTAGCTAGGTGCTTAGGCTAGCCGCAGGCTGCATGCGCGCCACGCGGTGCTAGCTGCCGGGCCGGCCTGCCAGCCCATGCTTGATGGGACGTAAGAGCAGGTCGGGCCCACCACTATCGGGCCTCGGCACGCGCGCGGATCCGCTGCGGCCGAGGCGGGCGGTTGGGACCCCACACGCCATTACCCCGTGTCGTTACTGTGCGGTAAACGCGGGGCCGTGGGGTCATGGGCGTAGTAAATCCCATGATCCCACGCCCCGCCCCCTCGGCTTCGTAGCCAGAGGGCATAAGTAGCAGGAGAGGGGAGTGGCAAAGGCACGCGCACCCTCCCCTACTCCCTCTTCTTCTTCTCCACTGCTGCTGCACTCCTTGCTCGCCGTAGTGCTGCCGCAGTTCGTCGTTGTCAACGAGCTTCTTCCCCGCCGACCACCTTTCTTCTTTCTCCGCGAGCCCGCACGCTCTCCGTTGCGCTCAAGCCGGCATGGAGCGCTTCGGAGACTGGGACGGCTCCAACGTCCACAACGACCACCTCATCTTCCTCCGCGACACATGGCGCCTGCTAGGTGCGGACCGCGTCGGGGTGCGCGTGCCACCTGTCAAGGAAATCTCGCCGGCACCGGAGGAAGGCAAGCGCGTCATCTTCTACTCGCACTTCCTCCGCGGCTTCGGCCTACCGACAAGTAAGTTCTTCCGCGCCTTCTTGGACTTTTATCGACTCCAGCCGCACCACCTCACGCCGAACATGGTGGTGCTGCTGTCGGCCTTCATCACCCTGTGCGAAGGGTATCTCGGCATCCTCCCCACCATCGAGATTTGGGGAGCTTTCTTCTACAGCAAGCTTGGCACCGCCGCCAGGGAGGAGGTGGCGCAGTGCGGGGCGTACATCACAGTGCGGTGTCCGGGTACCGGGAATGCCTTCCCCGCCATCAAGCTGATCCAGTCGGTGAAGCTATGGCAGAAGTCATATTTCTATATGAAAAACATTGACCCGGCGTGCAACTCCATCAACCTGCCGCCTTATGTGGCAGGGCCACATGCCGAGCCCCGGGTCAACTGGGGCTTCAAGCCAAAGCACCTGTCGGAAGACGCCTCCGCCGCCATTGCCCGCCTCAAGGTGATTAAGCAGTCGGAGGGCCTCAAGGCGTCCGACTTGCTGGTCGCCTTCATAGTGCGTTGGGTCCTACCACTCCAACGCCGACCGCACATGATAAGCTAGATGACTGGGCACCGTGACCCTTGCGGGACGTGCACCAAGGAGATTCCGACTGCAGAGGTGGCTCTCCTGGTGAACGAGAACGTGGACCTCAAGCTTGATGAGGCGAGGTGGCGATTCGGCAAGCGGCCGTATTCTCGCGCCGACCCCCCGCCTATGGTAATCTCTCGATTCTTGTTTCTTCTTTCTATTGGGTTCTGGTTTGCCGACTAACCGGACCGCCTGTGATGCAGATCCTCTCCTCCCAGCCGGACGCCATCATTGTCTACCAGCCGGACCTGGATGTCAGCAATGTGGTGGACCCCGACTTGGGGGCGGCCACCTTGGAAGACGACGACACAGGCGGAAGATGAGCAGGCGTCTCCGGAAGAAGAGGCGGCGTGGAGGACTGGCCGGGCGACGATGAGGAGGACGACGAGGAAGAGGAGGAGGAGGCGGAAGTGTCTGGCCGTCCGCCGCCTTCCTACAAGGCGGGGTCGACTTCCTCTGCCGCTCCACCAGCACCAGGCGGCGGGCCTAAACGCCAACGCACGCTGCTTTTCGACAGCTGCCCCAAAAAGCCCAGACACTCGGCAGCCACGGCCAAGGACACGGCCGCTGCGACCAAGCAGCGCAAGGCCGCCGCTAAGGCGGCCAGGTTCCAGAAGGCCGACAAGCAGCCACGAATGGTGTCGGTGTAAGTCCTTAGCCTTTTCTTGTGTCTTCTTTGGCTCTCTTTTTTTGCAGATTCCTTCTAAACCTCTCTTTTCTTATTTTTTTTTTCTTTGGAGCAGGGCTCCACTCTCTCTTGAGCGGTCGACCTCAGCCTCCGTAGTCAGCACGGCTGAGGTCTCCTCCAACACCCGCCGTATAGCGGGAGGCATGGGAACGGAATGCCCGGGAGGTGCGGGAGGAGAAGGAAACCGCCGCCAGGAAGGCGGAGGCTGACAAGGCGGCCGCCGCCAGGGCGCCGCAGATGGACGCAGACGCGGCGGCTAAGGCCAAAGCCGATGCTGAGGCGGAGGAGCGGGCAGCGGACGCCACGCGTCGTTGGGCCCCCCAACTCATCATCCTCCTATGCTCCGCGCCGCCAACATCAAAGATCCAGGCACCGGAAGGAGCAGCCGGCGGTGACCGGCCGGTCATGGAGAGGGATGGCGGCGATGTCATCTTGCCGGAAGCGGAGGCGCCTCCACAGCCACCGAACGCAGACGCGCCGGCCACCCAGCCGGCCGCCACCTTCGCAACACCAGCCGGAGGCAAGTTGGTGGTGGTTCCCCCGGCGCGTACTCCGGTGCGCCACCGTGTTGAGAAGGCGGCATCGGCGTTGAGGCCGATGGAGATTGGGAGCGCCAGCTCATCGGCTCCCGAGGCCGAGGCCACCACTGCCGCGCCGACAGAGTGGGTGCGCGGAGGCGGGACGAGCGCCTTGATCAAGGCAGCGCAGGACGTCCAGGCGACTTCAGGGCCGAAGCCGCCACCCTCTCGGAATGCATGAAGGTGTTTGTGAAGACGCGAGCCGCCATTCGGGTACGTGATTTGCTTTCTTCTTTTGATTTTTGTAGTCTGCCGTTCAGGTGTAGTCCCCGAGTTCTGGGGCGGCTGCTGAGCAGGTGGCTTGGAACTTCATAGCGGGTTCTTAGCTTCTGACGGACTCCCCTTTCGTTGCCTTGCTCCGAGACTATCACAACATCCGCGCGGCCAGCTTCAATGCTCACGTCCGAGAGTTGGACCGACGGGCCGCCGACTTGGCGGAAAGCCGGAGTAAGCACTATCTTCTTCTCTCCGCGGGGGCGTGTCAGCGCACACGCGAGCTGTAGTCCCCGAGATGCGGGCCGACTGCTGAGCAGTCGGGCTAGATCTTCCCGGCAACTGCTCTTCTTCTTCTCTTGATTGTTGATATTTTCTTTTCTTCCTTTTTCAGAGACCAACGCCGCCCTACAGCAGCAACTGGGCGAAGCCAACACCGCGCTACGTGCCAAGGAGGATGAATGCAACAGGGTGGCCCAGGAGCGCGACCGCCTGGCCAAGCAGCTGGCGGACCAGGCGGCGCTTCACAAGACGGCCCTGAAGCAGGCGGAGGACAATGAAGTCCGTCTCTTGGCTGAGTTTGAGGCCGATCTGTCAGGTTGGGCCGAGAGGGAAGCGGCGCTGACTGCTGCTATTGCCGGATTGAAGATATAGTCGATGGTGAGCTTCTTCTCTTCTTTCGACTGTTGGGGTTTTGAGAGAGTCGGCTTCTTGCCTCTGACTTCTGACTTGTTGGTTTTGCTTATGCAGACTTCTTCCCGGGCCACTCCATCACTGCTAACGAGGCCATTGAAGCTCGTCACGAGCAGCGACGGGCAGGTGGCATGGAGATTGTTGCCGATGCCCCTCGGACTCTTGCCGAGCAGCTTCTCAGTGTTCAGGCCCGCCTCCGGCCGGCCCACCGTATGCTTCGCCGGCTGCAACGTGCTAGGGCCCAGGCGGTCATCGCCCTCTGGCCAGACAGGCAGGCCCCACGCACCCCCTGTCGGACTGCCGACTGGCTGGAAGTGGCCATTTGCTGTCTTGAGGCGTGGAAGGGTTTCGCAACCCGAGCAGGGGTGCGGCGGGCCTTGGAGTTTGCCAAGGTGTGGTATCCTAGGCTAGATGTAGGATCGAAAGTATGTCTAGAGGGGGGGTGATTAGACTACTTGACCAAATAAAAACTTTACCTTTTTCCCAATTTTAGTTCTTGGCAGATTTTAACTATCTTAGGACAAGTCAAGCAATCATCACACAATTCAAGCAAGCATGCAAAGAGTATATTGGCAGCGGAAAGTAAAGCATGCAACTTGCAAGAATATAAAGGGAAGGGTTTTGAGGATTCAAACGCAATTGGAGACACGGATATTTTTCCCGCGGTTCGGATAGGTGGTGCTATCCTACATCCACGTTGATGGAGACTTCAACCCACGAAGGGTAACGGTTGCGCGAGTCCATGGAGGGCTCCACCCACGAAGGGTCCACGAAGAAGAAACCTTGTCTATCCCACCATGGCCATCGCCCACGAAGGACTTGCCTCACTAGCGGTAGATCTTCACGAAGTAGGCGATCTCCTTGCCCTTACAAACTCCTTGGTTCAACTCCACAATCTTGTCGGAGGCTCCCAAGTGACACCTAGCCAATCTAGGAGACACCACTCTCCAAGAAGTAACAAATGGTGTGTTGATGATGAACTCCTTGCTCTTGTGCTTCAAATGATAGTCTCCCCAACACTCAACTCTCTCTCATAGGATTTGGATCTGGTGGAAAGAAGATTTGAGTGGAAAGCAACTTGGGGAAGGCTAGAGATCAAGATTCATATGGTTGGAATGGAATATCTTGGTCTCAACACATGAGTAGGTGGTTCTCTCTCAGAACATATGAGTTGGAATGGTGTATGTGTTCTGATGGCTCTCTCCACGAGTGAAGAGGAGGTAGAGGGGTATATATAGCCTCCACACAAAAGCCAACCGTTACACACAATTTACCAATCTCGGTGGGACCGAATAAACAAACTCGGTCGGACCGAAATAGTAAACCTAATGACCGTTAGGAATTTTGATGGGACTGACATGCAACTCGGTAGGACCGATTCGGTTAGGGTTTGGGCATAACGTAATCTCGGTGAGACCGATTGCACAAACTCGGTGAGACCGAGTTTGGCAATAAGCTAACCAGAGAGTTGGTCAGGCAAACTCGGCGGGACCGACTCGCTCTTTCAGTGAGACCAAAAAGTTACAAGAAGGAAACATAGAGTTTACATTGCAATCTCAGTGGGACCGATTCGCTCTTTCGGTGAGACCGAACAGTTACGAAAGGGAAACAGAGAGTTTGCAATCCCATCTCGGTGAGAACGAGATCCTTATCGGTAGGACCGAATTGCTAGGGTTGGGCAGTGGCAAATGACAAGTGAAACTCGGTGGCGCCGGATTGAAAGAATCGGTATGACCGAGTTTGGTTTAGGGTTTAGGTCATTTGTGGCTATGGAAAAGTGGTTGAGGATTTTGGAGCATATCACCAAGCACATAAAGCAAGAGGCTCATTAAGCAACACCTCATCCCTCCTTGATAGTATTGGCTTTTCCTAAAGACTCAATGTGATCTTGGATCACTAAAATATAAAATGAAGAGTCTTGAACTTTTGAGCTTGAGCCAATTCTTTGTCCTTAGCATTTTGAGGGTTCCACTTTCACATCCATGCCATGCCAATCATTGAGCTTTCCTGAAATAATCATCTTGAAATAGCATTAGCTCAATGAGCTATATGTTGTTATGAACTACCAAAACCACCTAGGGATAGTTGCACTTTCAATCTCCCCCTTTTTGGTAATTGATGACAACATATAGATCAAAGCTTTGACAAATTATAATAATCATGAAATACATCGTCGCTTTGAGAAGTATGTGGCAAGTAAGAGCTCCCCCTAAATTTGTGCATATTTAGAATTTGCTTTGGACTGCAAATGCACAAGGAGTTAGAGTCATGGGTTACTCTTCCATGTCACATACATCTTGGTGGAGCGCTCAAAAATGATAAGATTGAAATACATGCACTCATCACCAAGAATAGTGAGTGATCACATAAGATAGATAGAATAATAATAGCATTAAGCAAACATTAAGTGTAGCTTATGATCAAACACATGATCATCGATGTCTCATAGATAAGGACGTAGTATCTCACACACAAGCAAATAAAATTCGAAAAACCACCAAATAAAATAAGAGAGAATAAAAGCAACACTCTCTCTCGAAGCCTATGATCTATACATTTTCTCCCCCTTTGGCAACAAGTTACCAAAAAGTTCCTAAAAAATGCATAGTGCTAAGTCGACGCTCAGGCTTGATCTTCAGGTGGTGGTGGAGTCCGGAGCACTCCAAGGACGAAGCCTTCGGTAGACGTGGTCGGAGTTGAGGCAAGTTGATCGCGTGACCTCTGATCATCTTGTGATCTCCAGACTTGGGCAATAGGGTGTGCCTCAGTATCCAATTGATAGTGGGCAGTCCTGATAGAAGATAATGCACTGAGCCAAATTTGAAAGTGTCAAGTGCTTCATTCGGAATCTCCTTGTGCATGTTGGACATTGAGTTGTGATCCATCTTCTTCTTGGCATAAATGTCCAAGTCATCTGCTTGCTCCTCTGGGGCATGAATTAGCTGAGCCCATTCAGCAACTGTGGACTGGTACCTCGTACCTACTGACATCCAAGTGATCCTCCCGTCTGGGTAGAAGTGTGTTGTGGAGTAGAATTGCATGATTAGCTCCTCGTTCCACTTTGTGAGCTTCTGCCCAACAAAGTCTGCAACTCCACACGCACTAAAGCTGTCATACACTCCAGGATAGTGTTCCTCATTTTCCTTCATGTAGGTCCAGTCGACCCATCTCATGTCACATACTATTGGCTTCTTGTCAAGCAAAACTGTCTCATAGAAATCCTGCTGCTCCTTGGTGTGAAACCTGTAGTCAACTGCAGTCCTTCTCCTAGAAGCATACGGATCTGCTTCTCTCCACTTCCTCAGCCCTGAATCTTTCCTGAGCTTCATATCCTCAGCCACAGGATGAGCATCGTTGTGGTCTGGGATCTTGGGCTTGAGCTTTCTAAGGACATTCTCTTCCTCTTCCTCTGCAGCTTCAGGCACTGGGGCCTTGTTCTTTTCAGTGGCTGGAATGCTTCTTGTGTTTCTCTTTGGTGCACTCTTTGGCTTAGATGCAGCCTTGGGTGCTTCCTTGGGCTTGGATGCAGTTGCCCCTAACCTTATGGCATCTCCCATAAGTTTGGGTGCCTTGGGTGCTGGTGCAGCAACCTCTTCTTCTTCCTCCTCATCTTCCATGATGGAGGCCTTGCCAAGCACTCTGGCTACAGTCTTCTTGACCCTTTCCTTCCTCTTTTTGCCCTCAGCAACAACTGGCTCTGTGGGTGCAGGCTTCACAGTTGAAGCTCTAACCTTAGACATGGGTTGCCTGCCTGCTGGCCTTTTGATTTTCAGCCCTGGCTTTGTGCCTTGAGCTGGCTCAACTCTCCTTGATGTGGCCTCTTCCTCTGCCACATAATCTTCAGAATCAGATGTTCTCTTCTTCCTTTGTCTAGTGGCAGCTTTAGGCAGATTGCTGGGGGTGCTCCTACTGCCATCATCTGAAGAGCTGGAGGGACTAGTGCCCTCACTCATCACCACTTGCTGCTCTGAAAGGTTCTGGCTGTCACTTTGGTCTGACATGATGCAAACTCTGACTGCAGACCCTGTGAATAGATTATAGATGAGATAGAGTGGATGAGCATCACAAAGTGCAGAGATTTTGCAAAAGAGTAATTCAAAAACTTAGTTTTAGTTTCCCACTGAAATCATCTCGGATCTACCGATTTTCAAACTCGGTGACACCAAAGCAGTTTTGGCACCAGAACTAGTGAACTCGGTCAGACCGAGTCACAGTTCGGTGGCACCGAGACTGCTAGGGTTTCACAGAGTTCCAAAATCGGTCACACCGATATGTAATTCTCGGTCAGACCGAGTTTTACTTGTGCAATGGCATAAGCCAAATCGGTGGGACCGAGTTTTTCAACCGGTGGGTCCGAGATGGTTTCGGCGCAAACCTAACCCTAAAATTTTTAAATTAAACCTAATCTACGAGTTCATTGACTGGATAGGAGTTTATCAAACGTGGCAAGAATCATGATGATCACAATGTGCTAGGAATCGGATTGGAGAATAGCACAAAGATCGAGTCCATACCCTAGTTCGGCGGAGACTCGCTACGGCAGCAACGGCGGGGCAGAATTCCCGTTGACGGCGACGGAGACCAGCGGTTGGAGGCGGCTGGCGGCGAGGAGGATGATCTGGAGACCCAGGAGGCAGAGCGAGCTATGCGCGGGCGAAGAGGTTTCGGAGAAATTTCCAAAATTTTGCCCATCACTATATATAGCCCGACCCTGTCGGTGTGACCGAGTGGAACAACTCGGTGGCACCGAGATGCAAAACTATATACAGTTATTGCAACTCGGTGTGACCGAGTGGTTCAAATCGGTTGCACCGAGATCGAAAACCTAGATCAACTTAATGATCTTGGTAGGACCGAAAGTATGGTATCGGTCAGACCGAGAGTCACAAAGAGGTTTTGGAAGTTTAAGTCTATGACGAATCGGGGACTCCGAGCACTCCTCACACAGAGTGGTTCGAATCTGACTTGATCAAATTTTGTGATGCAGCATGAATAGAGTTTGAGACGAGAAAGGCATAGATAGCTAGAGGAGGTTCCTAGGCATTCTTGTCCATCCACTTGGCAAAAGAAGATAAAGACAAGCAATCAAAACAGCAAGTGGATGTCCTCGAATGAGTAAAATATGCAACCAACATGCTCACACAATAAGATGGCAAATGAAATATGTGGCAAAGCATGCACAACCAATTCTAGCATCTATCAAGCAATTTGCGATGACTAGGTCATCAATATATGAGTATATTGACATAGGAGTCAAGTGAGAACACTTGATCGTAGGTCATACTCATCGTTTAAGCTCAAGTGGGGTTACCACTTTTACATAAAGCATTGTTGTATTCACATCTTTAGAGTTGCTTTAGCTCAAGTTTTAGAGTAAAGCTCCCCCTAGATGTGATATCCCCCCTAAGAGGGATGAACTAACCTTGGGTTTTGTCGATGATGACTTCATGTAGATGTTGAAGATGTGGATGCTCAATGTTGATGTAGATCACTTGGAGCTATCCATTTGAGTGAATTGCACTTTCAATACCTACATGGGTTAGTCCCACAAGGAACAAACAAGGATATCCATAGACATAGAGTGATGCATACACAAGATGATGTCCATGAAAACTTTAGGTTACCTTGTCCCTTGTCTTACCAACAAGAGGGTTTGTGACTCCTTGAACTAGTGCATGATGTGGAAGTTGATTGCACTTGTTCTTGCCAAAATGATGAGAGTGATATGTTGGCAGAGTCACCCACAAGAACTCTGTAGTTCTTCTTCTTTTGGATCCACACCATCTTGATGGGAATCCTTGGAGTTGTAGTCGTACTAGATGAAGTGGAACTTGACGTGGTCTTGGGAATCCACTTGACTAAGGTCTTAGGAGCTTCTTCAAATGCATCAATCTCCTCTTGAAGCTTGTCCTTGCCTTTTTGCTTGTAGTCTTGTGGTGGAAGATCATCTTCAGCTTGTGTCCCCTTGAAAGAAGTATCAGACTTCTCTTGTTGAGGAACAAACTTTGTCTTGGGGTATTGATCTTCTTCCCACTCAACTCCATTGGCATTGAACTTTCGTTCAAAACCAACACCTTGATTCTTCCGGTGCATTCCTTGCTTGCGCACAATTTCCTCGAATTGCTTACTCCCGGCAAGGCTTTTGTACACTCCTTTCTATATAATCCCCTTCAATAAGCTATTTTCTTGCTCAAGTGTAACTTGGCTAAGAGAATCATTAGTGGAATCAAGAGAACTACTAGAAGCAACAATATTGGATTTAGCATGATCATTGTTACTACTAGAGGAAGAATCTTTCTTGTTCTTGTTACTAGACTTGACTTGAGGCATGTAAGTGGATAATAGTAAATGCTTGGCAATGTAAGAAGAACTTTTCTTGCGGAGATCATCATTGATTGCTTTTAAGAACTCATGCTCTTGCTCAAGATTGAGCTTTTCAAAGCGTAATTTCTCATGAGCTCTTAAAAGTTCTCGATGATCTTCGAAGATAGTTTCATGAGCTAACTTAAGAGTGTTTAGTTCTTTAGTTAGAGCCTCAATCTTCTCCTTATCATTGTCATTCGTTTTATCTTGATTAGCATGATTAATTGATGTTTCATCATAGTACTCATCACTAGAGTTGTCAACAAGCAAGTCATCATCACCTAACAAGTCATCTTCATCACTATTAAAATCAACATACTCGGGGTGTGTTACCTTAGGACCTTTGGCCATGAAGCATCTTCCAATTCCTTCATTTGGTGAGTCAAATATGTCGTAGGAGTTGGTTGACACAAGTGCTAGACCGGCAACACCTTCATCTTGAGTATCTTCGGAGTCGGAGTGATAACTTCTCTCAGAGTGGCTGTCGGAGTCGGAGCCGGATACCCATTCACCAACATGAGCTTGATGTCTTCGTTTTGTGTAGCTCCTTGATGATTTTTCCTTCCTTTCCAAATCCTTGCTTCTCCGTGAGTATCTCCGTTCATAACTATCATCTCTACTCCTTATCTCTCTTGGTGGTGATTCTTTGCTTCTTCTTTTTGGAGAATCTTCTCTTCTCTTGTAGGGAGCCGTACACTCATTGGAATAGTGTCCGGGTCTTCCACAATTATAGCAGTTTCGCTCTCGACTAGAAGATCTTTTGTCATTGTAGGACCTTGACTTGAAGCTTCTATCTTTGCTTCTACTCTTGTAGAACTTGTTGAAGTTCTTCACCATTAAGCTCAATTCTTCATTGAAGTTTTGTTTCTCACTTGACGATGTGGGGACTTCACATGAGGCTTTGTAGGCACCACTTGATTTGTTGTGAAGTTCCTCTTTTTCCTTGAGTGACATCTCATGAGCAACAATCCTTCCAATCACTTCCGTTGGTTTGAGATCTTTGTAATTGGGCATCATTTGAATCAATGTGCACACGGTATCATATTTCCCATCCAAGGCTCTTAGGATCTTCTTGATGATGAATCTATCGGTCATCTCTTCACTTCCTAAGCCGGCAATCTCATTTGTGATGAGAGCAAGCCTAGAGTACATTTCGGCGACACCTTCACCATCCTTCATCTTGAACTTGTCAAGTTGACTTTGGAGCACATCCAACTTGGATTCCTTGACGGAGTCGGTACCTTTGTGCATATCAATCAAAGTGTCCCAAATTTCCTTTGCATTCTCAAGACGGCAGATTTTGTTGAATTCTTCGGGGCACAATCCGTTGAAGAGAATATCACAAGCTTGAGCATTGTATTGCAACATCTTCAACTCATCCGCGGTAGCTTCACGGTTTGGTTCCCTCCCATCAAAGAACTCACCTTGCAAACCAACACAAACAATAGCCCATACGGTGGGGTTATGTCCAAGAATATGCATTTTCATTTTATGCTTCCAACTAGCAAAATTAGTACCATCAAAGTAAGGACCTCTACGGTGATAATTTCCCTCGCTAGACGCCATACTCTCCTAGGTTGTGAAACCAAGGCTATGACCACCAAAAGCTATGGAGATCAAGGCAAATGGAGACCAAAGCTCTGATACCACTTGTAGGATCGAAAGTATGTCTAGAGGGGGGGTGATTAGACTACTTGACCAAATAAAAACTTAACCTTTTCCCAATTTTAGTTCTTGGCAGATTTTAACTATCTTAGGACAAGTCAAGCAATCATCACACAATTCAAGCAAGCATGCAAAGAGTATATTGGCAGCGGAAAGTAAAGCATGCAAATTGCAAGAATATAAAGGGAAGGGTTTTGAGGATTCAAACGCAATTGGACACACGGATGTTTTTCCTGTGGTTCGGATAGGTGGTGCTATCCTACATCCACGTTGATGGAGACTTCACCCAACACTCAACTCCCTCTCATAGGATTTGGATCTGGTGGAAAGAAGATTTGAGTGGAAAGCAACTTGGGGAAGGCTAGAGATCAAGATTCATATGGTTGGAATGGAATATCTTGGTCTCAACACATGAGTAGGTGGTTCTCTCTTAGAACATATGAGTTGGAATGGTGTATGTGTTCTGATGGCTCTCTCCACGAGTGAAGAGGAGGTGGAGGGGTATATATAGCCTCCACACAAAATCCATCCGTTACACACAATTTACCAATCTCAGCGGGACCGAATAAACAAACTCGGCCGGACCGAAATAGTAAACCTAGTGACTGTTAGGAATTTCGGTGGGACTGACATGCAACTCGGTAGGACCGATTCGGTTAGGGTTTGGGCATAACGTAATCTCGGTGAGACCGATTGCACAAACTCGGTGAGACCGAGTTTGGCAATAAGCTAACCAGAGAGTTGGTCAGGCAAACTCGGTGGGACCGACTCACTCTTTCGGTGAGACCGAAAAGTTACAAGAAGGAAACATAGAGTTTACATTGCAATCTCGGTGGGACCGATTCGCTCTTTCGGTGAGACCGAAAAGTTACAAAAGGGAAACAGAGAGTTTGCAATCCCATCTCGGTGAGAACGAGATCCTTATCGGTAGGACCGAATTGCTAGGGTTTGGCAGTGGCAAATGACAAGTGAAACTCGGTGGCGCCGGATTGAAAGAATCGGTATGACCGAGTTTGGTTTAGGGTTTAGGTCATTTGTGGCTATGGAAAAGTGGTTGAGGATTTTGGAGCATATCACCAAGCACATAAAGCAAGAGGCTCATTAAGCAACACCTCATCCCTCCTTGATAGTGTTGGCTTTTCCTAAAGACTCAATGTGATCTTGGATCACTAAAATATAAAATGAAGAGTCTTGAACTTTTGAGCTTGAGCCAATTCTTTGTCCTTAGCATTTTGAGGGTTCCACTTTCACATCCATGCCATGTCAATCATTGAGCTTTCCTGAAATAATCATCTTGAAATAGCATTAGCTCAATGAGCTATATGTTGTTATGAATTACCAAAACCACCTAGGGATAGTTGCACTTTCACTACATCTAGCCAGTTGGCCACATTTCGGCTGGAAGCCAGCGCCGAAGTGACGGCGATGGAGCGCCAGCTCTCGATTCGGGCGTCGGCGATCACCGAGTACACCAATACTGGCGACTTTGTCCCTGAGCTGAATGAGAACGGCGCCGAAGCGCCGCCAGAATGGTTCGGTCTGAACCCGGCTGACAGCGAAGACTCGGTAGAGGAGATCGCCTCCTGTGACGAGGAGGAGGATGAGGAGTACGAGGAATAAGAAGACAACGCACCGGAGGTCGGAGCGGATGGCCAGCCTCGAGTCAATCGTGCCTCCAGCATCGAGCCTCGTGCAAGCACGTCCACTGCTACTAAAGGCGACCATCCCGAGGCTCACCAGCCGGCCGCTCCACCACCCGGCGCCACCGACTCCGTCAACCTACCCGACTCGCCTGCTGCTCCTTTGGCCTAGGCTGCCAATTTATCTTAGCTTTTCTTGTTTAGTAGTCTTTTGCACAAACTTTGTTAAATTTGCACAATTCCACTTGTGGAGTGTATTCAAACTATGTTGAATGTTGGCCGAGGGCCTTTTGATATGTAAATTATTTTTCTGCATGAGTTGTGCTCTGGCCAAGTTTCAATTTGCTTTTTAATTCCTGGTTTTTCCTTTGTCGTCGTCCCTAGGTACCTTCTTGCCAGCCGGGCAGCTGCTCTGCGGACTGCCGCCTGGTCAAGTATTTAACCTTTGCAGGAGAACAAGTACTTCGACCGATTGGAATGTTGCAAGCTAAGTAAGAAACCGGCCGGCCGGCTGCTTAGTAGCCGGTCAGTGAGGTGAGGGACTGGCTTGTCCTATGTTAATGATTTTTTTCCTTAGCCATTTTTCATGTGAGCACCGTTTCTTGCTTTTACCTCTTGCCAAGGAAACAGTAGCTCTACGAGATGTGCCTTAAGGCAAGAGGGGGCGTAGGTGCTGACACACTACTTGTTTGACTGCAGGAAGCACTGACATAGTACAAGGCGGCAACCCCCACCCCCCCCCCCCCCCCGGGCCGATTGGTCGGACCCGGTTTCAGGCGGAGAAATGAAATAACACATTTATAGGCAAAATTCTTATCATATAGATAAAAAGATGGGCAGTCCCCGAGTGCTCCTCGAGGGATCCGTAGTCTTCGTACTTAATACAAAAGGTAGCATGGTACATACTGCTTCAACTGTAAAACCTTCGAAGGAGGTTTGCATTCCATGGCACTCTGTTTCCTTGCCGGAATCGTCCCTCTTGCGCGCCATGGGCTTCTGGGCATCAATCAGGTAGTATGAGTCGTTGCCCAAGGCTTTGCTGATGATGAAAGGGCCCTCCCAAGGGGCTAAAAGCTTGTGCTGGCCGGCTGTTCGCTGGATCAGCCGGAGCACAAGGTCTCCCTCTTGAAAAGATCTTGGCTTGACCTTCTGGTTGTGGTAGCGATGTAGACCCTGCTGGTAGATGGCGGACCGGCTGAGTGCCAACAGCCGGCCCTCTTCCAGCAGGTCAAAGCCGTCTTCTCGTGCTTCCTTGGCCTCTGCCTTGGTGTACATGGTGACGCGAGGTGAGTCAAACTCGATGTCGGTTGGGATGACCGCCTCGGCACCATACATGAGGAAGAAGGGGGTGAAGCCGCTTGACTTGTTTGGAGTGGTGCGCAGACTCCAGAGGACAGCCGGCAGCTCGTTGATCCAGTAGCCAGCCGAATGCTCGAAGGGCTCGACCAGTCGGGGCTTGATTCCAGACAGGATGAGGCCGTTTACTCACTCGAGTTGGTCGTTTGACTGTGGGTGCGAAACGGACGCTAAGTCCAGTCGGATGCCCTGGGTCGCACAAAAAAGGGCCAAAGCTCCCTTGGCAAAATTCGTGTCGTTGTCGGTGATGATGCTGTGAGGTACACTGTACCGGATGGTGATGTCTGCAATGAAAGTCACATCAGTCGGACCATTCAACTTCATGATTGGCTTTGCTTCTATCCACTTTGTGAATTTATCCACAGCGACGAGCAGATGAGTCATGTCGCCGCGTGCTGTCCTGAATGGTCCCACCATGTCCAGTCCCCAGACGAGGAAAGGCCAGGTAAGGGGACTGGTCTTGAGTGCAGAAGCCGGAAAATGCTGCTTGGAACTGAACTTCTGGCACCCCTTGCATCTCTTGACCAAGTCTTTTGCATCTTCTAGGGTAGTTAGCCAGAAGAAACCATGGCGAAAGGCTTTGGCCACAAGTGATCTTGAGGCCACGTGGTGGCCACACTCGCCTTGGTGGATATCTTTGAGGATTGCTTGGCCTTCTTCCGGCTCTACGCAGCACTAGTATACACCAGTGATGCTACGCCTTACAAGTTCTCTATTGATGATGGTGTATGCTGCTACCTGATGTTGCACCTGTCGGGCCGAGATCTCATCTTTTGGCAGCTCCTTGTTCACCAGAAAGTTGAGGATGGGTTGAGCCCATGATGGTGCTGAGACTTCTTCTACTGTGAATACTGCCACTTGCACTGGGGCGGCTGGGTTGGGAGGTGGCGGGCTGGAGTCAGCCGCCGCTTGCTGCGTTGTTGAAGTCCCTGAATCGACTGTCGAAGTCCCTGGGTCGAGACCTGAAGTCCCCGGGCCGGGAGCGACTGCTGTAGTCCTCGGGCCGCCTGCCGAAGTCCCCGAGCCAGATCGGACTGCTGCAGTCCACGGGCCACCTGCCAAAGTCCCCGAGCTAGATCCGACTATTTCAGGAGCAGCCGGCACGAAGATACAATCTGATTCTGGTGAAGGCTTGATGGACGGCTTGAGGAGTCGTCAGAGGGACACGCCGGCCGGTATGGCCTGTCGGGTGGAGCTAATCCGCACCAGAGCATATGCTTGCTCGTGGTCGCTTCATGGCACATGGAGGAACTCGCACCCTTTAAAATATCCGCTGAGTTGCTGAACGAGGAAGCGGTAACTTGCCATGTTTGCATCCTTGGCGTCCCAGTCGCCGGACGACTACTGGACCACCAAGTCGGAGTCACCGTAACACAGAATCCGGCGAATGTCGCGGTCTTTGGCAAGCCGGAGTCCGTGTATTAGTGCCTCATACTCGACCACATTGTTGGAGGCGGCAAAGTGGATTTGCAATTTGTATCTGAGCTTGTCACCTTTGGGAGAAGTGAGGACGATGCCGGCTCCCAAACTGTCGGAGTAATGGGCCACGGGTAGGCTAACCCCAGGCCCATGGTAGGCTAACGCGAGGCCCATAACCTTTCAAGACATCGGGGCTGACTACGCCCCTCAGGACATGGACGGAGAGCCGACTTCAGGAGGGCGGCCGGACGAACAGCCGGCTTCCCATAAGCGTCCGAGTCCTACGAATGAGATCGAGACCGGCCGACTCCGACTGGCGGCTTCTGAAGTCGCAGACCACAGGAAGTCGCCCCCGACACCAGCAAAGCCCAGGCCCACATCAGGGGGGATGGGACAGGGAGTGGCGGCAGTAAGGCCCACTCCCTCCCCTTTTACGGGGGATGGCCAGGGCACAGTGCGCTGTACCAGCAGAGATCTCCGACTGGCACAGCACTGTTGACATGCCATCCCTAACGCCAGCAACAGTGGGTGGAGTCCTGTACCCACGACGGTCTGACGGTACGATCCACGGAAGACCAGCCCTACCGGTCAGTGAGAGTCCAGAAGACGGCAAGGGCACCACCAGTCGGACCCGTAGGGAGCCGGCCCGCGAAAGTCGGCCTGCCCCTCCCATGGGCCCCACGCGCCATTAACTAGACGAGACGAGGAGTGGCTACAGTAATTGTCTGCCAGGCGGCAGGACTGTAGCCACGACCCCATAACCAAGCATGCATCATTAGAGGCATGGCTACAGTAATCAGCAGCCGGCAGGACCCGCCAGCGGCGGGTGCAGCCTGTCGGCTCCGTACCCGACTAGTCGGCTGGGCCCACCAATCGGCGGGCCCCAACAGTCGGCAGGAGGGCCCGCACGCGAAGAGACTGATGGCTGGGCCCTATGCCCCTACAGTTTACCATTGTACCCCTGGGGGTAGGCTTATATAAACCCCCCGGGACACCCATGCAAAGGGTTCCGATTCATTAGAACTAGACCAGACCTTGGAGAAGGAAGAGAGCTAGCCTTGCCTTCTCCTATCCATAGATACAGCTCTACGAGCACCATTGTACTCACTTTGCCTTAGTGATCATGCGGATACCCCGCAGAGCAGGATTAGGGGTGTTATCTCCTAGGAGAGCCCCGAACCTGGGTAAAGTACGCCGGCGTTCGTGTCTACGCCTCATCCCGTTTCGAGGCACCGGCGACGTTCTACTCGCCCCCACCATGATAAGTCATCCATTGGCATATGTCGCTCCCAACCCCCGACATTTGGCGCCCACCGTGGGGCCTGGTGCACCATCGTCCGGAGACTTGTTCTGGACGGGAACCCTTTTTCTCCCTGGAGAGCGCAGCCAGCCCGGCACGCCAGACGGAGTCTGCACCGACGCGCTGCATGGCGCTGAAATCGCCGTCGCAGCCAGTTGCCTCGCCGATCTTGTCGGCGAGGTCCGCCTCTTCGACGAGCCCGCATCCGACGCAGGCGCGGGCGGCCCCGAGAGCCTCCTTGCGGGCCTCCTCGATCAACTCCACGTCGCCAGCGAGCCAGCTGGGGACTTGGAGTCCGTAGGCTCCACCAATCCGATGGTGGTCGACTCCGACACCGCATCGCTTGACACGTTCCCCTCCACCGTGGTGGTCTACGACGAACCGCTTCCTCGCGCGGAGAGCGGCGGAAGTACCGTCACAGAAGTGCTTGTCATTGATCATGACAAGCACTCTGGCCGGGGTGATTACGACCCGCTCAACGCGGCACTACAAGACCTGGCGGCGCCCATTCCCGAAGACGCCGACACCGAGACGCTAGAGGCACGCCGCCTTTAGCTAGTCGAAGGCGCCAAAAAGCTGGCCAGCATGAGACGCCTGTCAGAAGCCTACCAGCGCGAGATGGACCGCGCTGTGGGCGGCACGCCGGCTGCGGCAGGGCCAAGCCGCCTTGGCGCGGTCCAGTAGCGCGGCGCGGCTATCACCGATCTGTTCGAGGAGAATCGCCCTGTTTACGCCACGCCAGCGGAGAACATTCGAGCCGCCCGGGCTGCGGCGGACGAGCTGGACAAGTTCGAGGGCGAAGAACGTCGCTTGATGATGGAGCGCGTCCAGCGACTCCTTGACGCGGCTGCTGAGCAGAACAAGGCCGGCTGCCACACTGATGCGCCGTGCCGATGGAATGACAACCTGCTTCCGCGTTGACACCAAGGTGCGGAGTCTCGGACGCCAACTGGCGGCGTCCGCGGAAGAAAAGACAAGGAGCGGGCTGCCAGCCACAGTCGGACTCGCATCACCATAGAGCGCGACCGAGACGGTCGCACAAGAACCGTGGAACGACGGGACGACTGTCCGCCTCCTCCCCCTCGGAGGGAAAGGCGAGTCTCCTGCCGCCTGTTGATCACCCGACGCCCGGTGACCGCCTTGGCCGCAGAGAGGGAGTCGGAGAGAATGACGCCCGCCACTGGATCGAACGTCTCCATCGATCCTTGGCGCTTGAAGAAGAAGATGAGTTGGGTCCACCGTGCTTCGGCCCCCGCATCCGAGACGAGCCCTTCCCCAAAGGGTTCACGCTCCCCAGAGACACACCCAAATACACCGGCTTCGTGAAGCCAAAAGACTGGCTGGTCGACTACTCCACGACCGTCAGCATAGCGAAGGCAACAGGCATGTTGCTGTGAAGTACGTTCCGCTCATGCTCCAAGGCACGGCCCGGACTTGGCTGAATAGCTTAAGGCCCCACGGCATCAACAGTTGGGTCGACTTCACCGATGCCTTCGTCCGCAACTTCACCAGGACGTACAAGCGGCCTCCCAAGCCTCGCCAGCTCTCCTTGTGTGTACAGGGCCCCAGCGAGTCAACCCGTGACTACCTCACGCGTTGGGCCGAGCTTCACAACTCCTGCGAAGGCGTGCACGAGGTGCAGGCCATCGAGTACTTTACCACAGGATGCCGAGAGGGCACCCTCCTCAAGCACAAGCTTCTCTGTGACAAGCCGGAAACCCTCGACGAGCTGCTGATCATAGCGGACAAGTACGCCACAGCCGACTCCTCCATGAAGACGGAGATTCAAATCGGTGCGACCGGCAAGGTGGCTCCCTAGGCTCCCTGAACCCCGGCCGGAGACACCAGTCGGCGTCAACCATAGAACGACCACAAGCGCAAAGCCCCACCACCGACTTCCACCAGCCGGCAGGTGGCGACAGTCGAAAACCAGCAGCCAGAAGGGCAGCCCCCGCCCAAATGCCAGAAGGGCGGCAAGTCCAACTTGCAGCCGGCTTTCTCATATGAGTAGACTCTGGATGGACCATGCAAGTTCCACAGTGGCGCGAAGCCGTCCAACCACACCACTCGGAAATGCCACTGGCTCACTAGGATAGCCAAGGGAGACAGACTTTTTGCCTCCCCCACCTGCGGGGCAGCCGCCTCCTCCGCCCCAGCAGCCGGCGGTCAGACCAGTCGGTGCAGTACAAGACGAGTACCCAGAAGAGCAGGGAGCTTATGTCGTGTTCACCAGTGTGGCCGACGATCGATGCAGCAGGTGACTGCAGCAGCAGGAGGTGAATGTAGTAGCTACTGACCCCCCCCCCCAGAATTCATGCATTGGTCTGAGAAGCCCATCAGCTGGAGCCGAGCTGACCACCCAGAAGTAATGCCCAAACCTGGCTCCTATGCTTTGGTTTTGGACGCCACCTTTGCAACGGACAAGTGAGCTGCTCGCTTCTCCAGAGTCCTGATAGACGGCGGTAGCAGCATCAACATTTTGTACAAAGACACCATGGAGAAGTTAGGAATCAGGCAGAGGCAACTGCAGTCCAACCGGACGGTGTTCCATGGCATAGTTCCTGGCCTTTCCTGCTCGCCAATCGGCAAGATCTTGATCATGGTCCTCTTCAAAGACAAAGATCATTTCCGACGAGAGTCAATATGGTTCGAGGTGGTGGACCTAGAGAGCGCATACCATGCGCTACTTGGCCGGCCAACCCTGGCCAAGTTCATGGCCGTCCCCCACTATGCCTACTCAAGATGAAGATGCCGAGTTCCAAGGGGATCCTGACCATAAATGGCGACTACAAGAAGTCGTCCGCCTGCGCATCAGAGAGCAGTCGGCTGGCTGAGTCCCTCGTGATCGCAGCTGAGAAGCGACTGCTAGATCGAGTTGTGGCGATGGCAAGCAAACAGCCGGAGATGTCGCCTGATCCCAAAGAGTCGGAAGCTGAGGGCTCGTTCAAGCCGGCCAAGGAAACAAAGAAGATACCTTTGGACCCAGAGCACCCAGAGAGGTACGCTGTCGTAGGTGCCAACCTCGACAGCAAATAGGAAGGCGAGCTCGTCGATCTCCTCCGTGAGAATCGAGACATCTTTGCATGGTCCCCCAAAGACATGCCAGGTGTCCCGATGGAATTCGCCGAGCACAAATTACACGTCCGATCTGATGCCAAGCCAGTCAGACAGCCTTTGCACCGCTTGTCAGAAGAGAAGAGGAGAGTTGTTGGAGAAGAGATAGCCGGGCTGCTTCCAGCCGGCTTCATCATGGAAGTATTCTTTCCAGAATGGCTAGCCAACCCGGTCTTGGTACTAAAGAAGAACAAGCAATGGCGAATGTGTATTGACTACACTAGCCTCAACAAAGCATGCCCCAAGGACCCGTTCGCTTTGCCAAGGATCGACCAAGTGATAGACTCCACAGCCGGATGCGAGTTGTGGATTTTCTTGGATGCATATTCAGGGTATCACCAGATCAAGTTGAACCCGCCCGACAGGCTGAAGACCGCCTTCATCACGCCATTTGGAGCTTTCTGCTACCTAACCATGACGTTCGGCTTAAGGAACGCCGGTGCCACCTTCCAACGATGCATGTAGAAATGCCTCCTCAAGCAGCTCGGTAGAAATGCTCATGTCTACGTGGACGATGTGGTGGTAAAAACGGAGAAGCATGGAACACTGCTGGAAGACCTCAAAGAGACCTTCGAGAACTTGCGCCGATTTCAGATCAAGCTCAACCCGGAGAAGTGCGTCTTCGGAGTACCAGTCGGCCAGCTCCTTGGCTTCCTGGTCTCCGAACGCAGCATAGAATGCAACCCTATGAAGATCAAGGCAATTGAAAGGATGGAGGTACCCAGCCGACTGCTGGACGTACAAAAATTCATCGGCTGTTTTGCGTCCATCAGCCGATTCATCAGTCGGCTGGGCGAGAAGGCTCTTCCCCTGTACCAACTCATGAAGAAGACCACTTTTTTCGAGTGGAACCACAAGGCGGACGAAGCATTTTTCCAACTAAAGAAGATGCTGACTACTCCACTTGTCCTGGCGGCTCCGACTCCTAAGGAGCCCATGCTCCTCTACATCGCTGCCACCAGCCGAGTGGTCAGCACAGTCATTGCGGTAGAGTGCAAGGAGGAAGGCAAAGCACTACCAGTCCAGAGGCCAGTATATTATTTGAGTGAAGTACTGTCGACCTCCAAGTGAAACTACCCCCACTACCAGAAGATGTGCTATGATGTGCATTTTGCCGCCAAGAAATTGAAACCTTACTTCCAAGAACATCCAATCACTATGGTCTGCACGACTCCTCTAGCCGAGATCATCAGCAGCCGAGATGCTTCGGGTCGAGTGGCCAAGTGGGCCATAGATTTGGCCCCCTACACCATCTACTACCAACCTCGCACTGCCATCAAGTCACAGGCGCTGGCCGACTTCCTCGTCGACTGGGCCGAAACCCAGTATCTACCGCCAGCGCCCGACTCCACCCATTGGCGAATGCATTTCGAGGGTTCCAAGATGCGCACCGGCTTGGGAGCCGGCATCGTCCTCACCTCTCCCAAGGGCGACAAGCTCAAGTATGTGCTGCAAATCCATTTTGCTGCCTCCAACAACGTCGCCGAGTACGAGGCGCTCATGCACGGGCTCCGGCTAGCCAAAGAGCAATAAGCAAGAAGAGATAGAATACGGATGAATATTTACATAGAAAGGCCCTTGGCCGAATCATCAAATAGAAGTTCAAGATACACCCAGTGGGTGGAATTGTGCAAAATAACAAGTTCATCGAGATTAGTAAGCAGGTAAAACAAAGATAAAGTGGCAGCTTAGGAAGCCGCGGGTGGATTCAGAGGAGAGGGGTCGGCGGTGCCAGTCGCCGGGGCGGCCGGCTAGTTGGTCTCCGCCTGATCACCTCTGGCGACAGCTGGCTTAGTTGTGCACGGCTCGTTGCTAGAGGCGCGATCGGGCTGGGGCTGGCCGTCGGAGTCGACCTCTGGCGCCTCCTCCTCGTCTCCTTCCTCCTCCTCGCCTTCCTCTTCGCCACTGGAGTCGATCACCTCCGCCGAGTCCTCGTCGTCGTCCGGGTTCAACCCGACCCACTCCAGCGGCGCCTCCTCACCATTCTCAGCCTGCTCTAGGACGAAGACGCTGGTGTCGGTGTACTCGGCGATCGACGCGGCGCACTTGACAAGATCATCCTCCATCATTGCCAGCTCCGCCTGAGCTTCTAGCCGGAACGTGGCCAACTGGGCTAAACTCAGCCTAGGATACCACGCCTTGGCGAATTCTAAAGCCCGGTGGGCTCCAGCCCGGGCTGAAGAACCCTTCCAGGCATCAAGACGACCGGCTGCCACCTCCAGCCAGTCGGTAGTCCGACTGGGGGTGCGTGGTGCCTGCATGTCCGGCCACAGGGCGGCAATCGCCTGGGCGCCGACACGTTGACGCCGGCTCAGCATCCGGTGGGCTGGCCGAAGACGGGCCTCGATGCTAAGAATGTGCTCGCCAAGAGTTCGGGGGGCGTCGGTGGCGACCTGTGCGTCGTCCGCCCTCCGTGCTTGACGGTCAGCCTCGATGGCTTGATTCACGGCATCAGAATGGTCGGGAAAGAAGTCTACTAAGGAAGAAAAGCGAAGAAACAAGGTTAAAAATTTAAGGCCAGCTCGACTAGAAGTCGGCAGCCCAGAAAAGGAAACAAGGGGAAGCTCACCATCGACAAGATCTTCGATTGCTTGGAAGCTGGAGACTAGCTCGCCTCCTTGTCGGTCCAGGAGGAGCGCTCGGACGCAACCTCGGCGATAAGGGTGGTCTCCTTGTCATCCGCCTCCTTCTGGGCCCTATAGAGCAGCTCCTTCTGCTCCGCCAGCTGCCTAGCCAGCCGGTCGCGCTCCTCCGTCAGTCGGCCGCACTCCTCCTCCTTAACACGCAGAGCGGTGTTGACTTCGCCTAGCTGCTGCTGAAGGGCGGAGTTGGCTTCTGAAGAAGGAGGGGGAGGGATGTCAGTCGTCAACAAAGAAGAAAGATCACCGGGGAGATCCGTCCCGACTGCTCAGCAGTCGGCCCGATTCTCGGGGACTACAACCCGCGGGTGCGCCAGCGCGCCCCGCAGAGAAAGAAGAAGACTTACCCCGGTTGTCCGACAAGTCGGCGGTCCGCTTGGCCAGCTCCTCGACATTGGTGTTGAAGGAGGTCACGCGAAGATTCTGGTAATCCTGCATCAAAGTTTCAAAAAAAGTGTTGGTACTTGGAACTCACCGATTAGAGTTCTGAGCCGCCTGCTCAGCAGCCGGCCCGAAACTCGGGGACTACACCCAGTGGGTGCGCCTGGCACGCCCCCACAAAGAAAAAACAAGCAAAGCAAAAAAGGAAGGATGCGTACCCGGATGGCCGTTCGTGACGCCAGGTATGCCTTGGTGCACTCCTTGATGGCATCGCCCTCGGCCCGGAGCTTGGCTTGGACGTCCAAGAGCGCCCGGTTCAACGGGCCGGTCCCGCCTCCCCGCACCCACTCGGTGGGCGCGGTGCTCGACACCTCAGTGTCCGGGATCGTAGAGCTCGCAGCGCCGGTCTCCAGAGGACGCGGCGCTGAGGCCGCCTTCGTGAGACAGTGGCGCGTCGGCGTACTGACCTCAAGGGTCAGGCTCGTCGCTGTCGCGCCTCCGGTTGGTGGCACTGGTGGGTCCGCCGGTTGTCCGCCTGGCGCGCCTCCGGAGGGTGGCGGTGGCGGCACAATGACTTCCGGCATGGCGGTGACGTCGGCGTCCCTCTCCATGACCGGGTTCTCGTCGCCAACTTTCCTAGTCTGCACCGTGAACTCCGGTGGCGGCAGTGCGGAGTTCAAGGGGACGACAAACACCGCTGACTGGCGGTGTGCGGCTTCCTCTGTGCGCTTCTTCTCCACATCGGCGGCCTTGGCCTCCGCCAGCTTCTTCTGAGCGGCGGCCTCCACCTTGTCGGCTTCCGCCTTCTTCAGGCGGGTGGCTTCCCGCTCCTCACGCGCCTCCCGCGTGTTCCGCTCCGTCGCCTCCCAGAGGTCGGCGGCGGGATCAATCCGCCGGGTGGTGGAGGAGGTCTCCGCCGACTTCACGACGGAGCCGGCGGCCGACTTCTCAAGAGAGAGAGGGGCCCTAAATCCAGGAAAATAAAGTAAAGAAATTTCAAACAGACTCAATAAAGAAATGTGAAGGTACAAAGGGAGGTGGTACTTACGCTGAAATAAGTTGCGGCGTCTTCACCACCTTGCGGAAGCGGTTGGCCTTTGCGGACGCTTCGTCCCGCTTGGCCGCGGCGGCTGAGCCCTTGGGCTTCTTCGGCCGGCTGCCGAACAGGCTCGTCCCGGCCCTGCGCTTCTTGCCGCCGCCTTGAGCGTCCGGCGGGGCTGACGAGCCCGCGCCCGGCTGGCCGGCTCTTAGCTGGTGGCGTGGGACAACCTCCTCGTCGTCATCAGGCCAGTCCTCAAGACTGGCCCCAAGTCTCGGGCCGCCTGACGCGCCGCCTCCCCCCTCGGCATCGTCCTCCAGGGCCGCCGCCCCCAAGTCGGGGTCGTCCACATCGCTCTGCGCTCAGTCGGGGAGGAACTCGCGGTCCGGCCCCATGGTGTCGGCTGCTGGCTGGAGGAGGGGGTTCTGACCAAAGCCGACTGGTCAGAACGAGCAAGACGGACTCGGCAGTAAAGATGTCAGGAGAATCAAAGAAAATAGAGAAGGAAAACGACTCACCAGAGGCGGAGGGGCAGCACGTGAATACGACTCCTTGCCGAACTGCCACTCTTCATTGAGGTCGTAGCTCACAAGATAGTTCACCGTGTAGGCTACCTCCTTGTGAGGCATCTCCTTGGTGCACATTTGGCTCGGGTCTTGGTGCCCGCTCATCTGGCAGATCATGTGGGGGCGACTTTGGAGGGGCAGCACTCGGCGCGCCACGAAGGCGGCCAGCAAGTCCGGCCCGGTTAGGCCCTCCGACTGCGCCAGTACTCAAAGCCGCGCAACGGCGCCGGCTCCTGCAGGCGTCAACGTCCGGGCCCGGTGCAACTAGTTGGGTTGCCTCCCGGCCGGCAGGCCAGCTATGTAGGCCGGCAGGTTGATCCAATCGCCCTCCACAGAGACGTTCTTCACATAGAAGTACGACCGTTGCCACATCTTCACCGACTTGATCAGCCTGATGGAGGGAAACGGGTTGTCGGCCCCCGACCTCCGCACGGCGATGAACGCGCCGCACTGAGCCGGCACGCCCGCGGCTTGGGTGCCGAGCATGGAGAAGAAGAACTCCCCCCAGAGCTCCATGGTGGGAGAACGCCGATGAAGCCCTCACACAGGGTGACGAAGGCGGACAACAGCACCACCGTGTTGGGGGTGAGGTGGTGCGGCTGGAGTCCGTAGAACTCGAGGAAAGAGCGGAAGAAGTTGCTCGCCAGCAGGCCCAGGCTGCGCAGGCAGTGCGAGCGGAAGATGACCCGCTCGCCCTCCTGCGGCGCCGGCGAAATTTCTCCCCTCCGCGCAAGGCGGACCATCACGAGGTCCTTGCCAGGCAGTCGATGCGTCTTGCGGAGGAAGTCGATGTGATCCTTGTGGACCTCCGAACCATCCCAAGTTTCGGAGTGCGCCGTCGGGGGCGTGACGACGGAGGAGGAGCTCATCGTGAGCGAACCGCCACAACGTTCGACGAAGCTTGAAGTGCAGAGAGAGAGAGAGAGAGGAGGGAGAGGAAGCAGTGGGGAGGCAGGACGCGCGTGCTCCACCATTTCCCCTCCTCCCCCTACTTATAGCCCAGTGGGCTACGAAGCCGAGGGGGCGGTTGTGGGATTTACTGCGCCCACTACCCCACGCCCCCCCCCCCCCACGTTTATCGAGCAAAGTTACTGCGCGTGGTAACTCCGTGGGAACCTCAACCGTCCCCCATGGCCGCAGCAAATCCGCTCGCGCGCCGAGGCATGGTAGTGGCGGGCCCTACCTGCGGGCATGTCCCATCTCGCGGATGGGTAGGCAGGCTAGCCTGGCCACTGTTTGCCATGTGTTGGGCACGAAGTGGGTGGCGGCCAAGAAGCTTAGCTCATACGCCACTGAGTACCCGCCAGGGGGTTCGAAAGTATTTTTTGGACGAGTCAAAATCAGGCGAGTCCGACTCCTACCAGTCGGCTCGGCAGAGTCAAGCAGAGTCTCCACCTCAAATTTTAAGAGAATGAAGCTACTAAGGCTCCTCGGCTCATTGTCCGCGGCGCCTCATCGTCTTCGGGGATGACTGTCGAAGTAATGGGCCACGGGTAGGCTAACCCGAGGCCCATGGTAGGCTAACCCGAGGCCCATAACCTTTCAAGACATCAGGGCTGACTACGCTCCTCAGGACACGGACGGAGAACTGACTTCAGGAGGGCGGCCGGAGGAACAACCGGCTGCCCATAAGCGTCCGAGTCCTACGGATGAGATCGAGACCGGCCGACTCTGACTGGCGGCTTCCGAAGTCACCGACCACAGGAAGTCGCCCCCGACACCAGCAAAGCCCATGCCCTCATCAGGGGGGATGGGACAGGGAGTGGCGGCAGTAAAGCCCACTCCCTCCCCTTTTCTGGGGGATGGCCAGGGCACAGTGCGATGTACCAGCAGAGATCTCCGACTGGCATAGCACTATTGCCATGCCATCCCTGACGCCAGCAACAGTGGGCGGAGTCCTGTACCCACGACGGTCTGATAGTATGATCCACGGAAGACCAGCCCTACCGGTCAGTGAGAGTCCAGAAGACGGCAAGGGTGCCACCAGTCGGACCCGTAGGGAGCCGGCCCGCGGAAGTCGGCCTGCCCCTCCCATTGGTCCCATGCGCCATTAACCAGACGAGACGGGGAGTGGCTACAGTAATTGTCTGCCAAGCGGTAGGACTGTAGCCACGACCCCATAACCAAGCATGCATCATTAGAGGCACGGCTACAGTAATCAGTAGCCATCAGAACCCGCCAGCGGTGGGTGCAGCCTGTCGGCTCCGTACCTGACCAGTCGGCTGGGCCCACCAATCGGCGGGCCCCAGCAGTCGGCAGGAGGGCCCGCGGGCAAAGAGACTGACGGCTGGGCCCTACACCCCTACAGTTTACCATTGTACCCCTGGGGGTAGGCTTATATAAACCCCCCGGGACACCCATGCAAAGGGTTCTGATTCATTAGAACTAGACTAGACCTTGGAGAAGGGACAGAGCTAGCCTTGCCTTCTCATATCCACAGATACAGCTCGAGGAGCACCATTGTACTCACTTTGCCTTAGTGATCATGCGGGGACCCCGCAGAGTAGGATTAGGGGTGTTATCTCCTAGGAGAGCCCCAAACCTGGGTAAAGTACGCCGGCGTTCGTGTCTACACCTCATCCTGTTTCAAGGCACCGGCGACGTTCTACTCGCCCCCACCATGATAAGCCATCCATTGGCATATGTCGCTCCCAACCACCGACACAAACCGGTGTGCATTTTTGATCCGTCGAAGTGCATCCGCCAATGGGTGGAGTCCGGTGTTGGCAGCAAGTACTGGCTCTCGTCCCAGTCGACAAGAAAGTCGGCCAGTACTTGGGACTTAATGGTGGTGCGAGGTTGGTAGAAGATGGTGTAGGGGGGCAACTCTATGGCCCATTTGGCCACTCGGCATGAGGCGTCTCTGCTTCCTATGATCTCGGCAAGCGGAGCGGTCCAGATAACAGTGACAGGGTGCTCTTGAAAATATGGCTTCAATTTTTTGGCAGTAAAATGTATGCCATAGCACATCTTCTGGTAGTGGGGGTAGTTCTTCTTGGAAGCCAACAGTACTTCACTTAAATAATATACCGGTCTCTGGACCGGCAGAACCTTGTCGTCTTCCTTCTGTTGAATCACCATGACTGTGCTGACCACCCGACTGGTGGTGGCGATGTAGAGGAGCATGGGCTCCTTATCAGTCGGCCCGGCCAGGACAGGCGACGTGGTCAACATCTTCTTGAGCTGGAGGAAAGCATCATCCACCTTGTCATTCCACTCGAAATGAGTGGTTTTCTTCAGGAGCTGTTACAGGGGAAGGGCCTTTTCGCCCAGCCGACTGATGAAGCGGCTGATGGATGCCAGGCAGCTAGTGAATTTTTGGACATCTCGCAGTCGGGTGGGTACCTCCATCCTCTCGATGGATTTGATCTTGGCCGGGTTGCACTCAATGTCGCGTTCTGAGACCAGGAAGCTGAGGAGCTTGCCGGCTGGTACTTCGAACACGCATTTTTCTGGGTTGAGCTTGATCTGAAAATGGTGCAGATTTTCAAAGGTCTCCTTGAGATCTTCCAACAGGGTTCCGCGCTTCTCCGTCTTCACCACAATATCGTCCACATAGACATGGGCGTTTTTGCCGAGTTGCTTGAGCAGGCACTTCTGCATGCAACGCTGAAAGTGGCGCCGGCATTCCTCAAGCCAAACGTCATCATTAGGTAACAGTAGGCTCTAAATGGTGTGATGAAGGCGTTCTTCAGGCGGTCTGCCGGGTTCAGCTTGATTTGATGATAACCTAAGTAGGCATCCAAGAAACTCAACAACTCGCATCTGGCTATGGAGTCTATCACTTGATCAATCTATGGTAAGGCAAATGGATCCTTGGGGAAGGCTTTGTTGAGACTGGTGTAATTGAGACACATACGCCACTTGTTATTCTTTTTCAGCACAAGGACTGGATTGGCAAGCCATTCTGGGAAGAAAACTTCCATGATGAAGCCGGCTGCCAACAGGCGGGCGATCTCTTCCCCGACAATTTTCCTCTTATCTTCTGACAGTCGGCGGAGGGGCTGACTGACTGGTTTGGCATCTGCTCTTACACGTAGCTTGTGCTTGGCAAAATCCGTCGGAACACCCGGCATGTCTTTAGGGGACCATGCAAAGATGTCCCGATTCTCACGGAGGAAATCGATGAGCTCACTTTCCTATTTGCTGTCAAAGTTTGCACCTATGACAGCGTACCTCTCCGGGTGCTCAGGGTCCAATGGGATCTTCTTTGTTTCTTTGGCCGGCTTGAAAGAGCCCTAGGTCTCCGACTCTTGGGCTTCTGGGGACATGTCCAGCTGCTTGCCGGCCATAGCCACCACCCAGTCCAGGAGCTTCTTCTTTGCCTCAATCACAAGGGACTCGGCCAACCGTCTACTGGCTACAGCACAGGCGGCTGATTTCTCATAGTCACCACTGATTGTGATAATTCTCTTGGTTCCTGGCATCTTCATCTTGAGGTAAGCATAATGCGGCACCGCCATGAATTTGGCTAGAGCCGGTCGGCCTGGGAGCACATGATACGGGCTCTCTAGGTCAACCACCTCGAACCAAATGGCTTCGCAGTGGAAATGATCCTTGTCTCCGAAGAGGACATCTATCTTGATCTTGCCGATTGGTGAGCAGGACAAGCCGGGCACAATGCCATGAAACACAGTCCGACTTGGCAGCAGCTGCTTTTCTTTGATCTTCAATTTCTCCATAGTATCCTGGTAAAGGATGTTGATGCTGCTGCCGCCATCTATTAAGATCTAGGAGAAACGAGAAGCTCGCCTTTTTGTTCCAAGGGTAACATCCAAAACTAGGGCATAGGAACTCGGGGAGGGCATTACTTCTGGGTGGTCGGCCCGGCTACAGATGATGGGCTTTTCAGACCAATGCATGAACTCCGTAGTAGTGGAAGCAACCGCATTTACTTCACGGTGTTGCTGGCGCCGGCTGTGCTTATCGCTGGCCATAATGGTGAAGACGACATATGTGCCATGCTCTTCAAGGTAATCATCTTGGACTTGGCTGACTGCTGGACGAGCGGACGGGTGCTGAGGAGGCGGAGCCGGTGGGCCAACAGGTAGAGGAGGCAGTCCTTCTCCCTTGGCAATTTGGGCAAGCCAATGACACTTTCGGGTTGTGTGGTTGGACGGCTTCGCACCGCTGTGGAACTTGCAGGGGGCATCGAGAGTCTACTCGAAGGAGAAAGCGGGCAACCAATTCGACTTGCCACCCTTCTGACGCTTGGGGGTGGCTGCCCTTCGGGTTGTTGATCTTCAACAGTTACCACCTGCCGGCTGGTGGAAGCCGGCTGGGGGGGCTTTGCGCTTGTTGTCGTTCGGCTGCTAGCGCCGACTGTTGTCTCCAGCCGGTGTTCGAGGAGCCGGGGGGAGCACCTTTCTAGAAGTATCCACCCGAAGCTCCGACTTCATGGAGGAGTCGGCCGTGGCGTATTTATCTGCTATGATCAGAAGCTCGTCGAGGGTCGCTGGCTCGTCGCAGAGAAGCCGATGCTTGAGTAAGGTGCCTTCTCGGCACCCGGCAGTGAAGTACTCGATAGCTTGGACCTCATGCACTCCCTTGTAGGAGTTGCGCAGTTTTTCCCACCGCGTCATGTAGTCACGGGTGGACTCATTGGGGCCTTGGACACACAGCGAGAGTTGGCGAGGCTTGGGAGGCCGCTTGTAAGTGCTGGTGAAGTTCCGGATAAACACCTCAGTGAAGTCCACCCAGTTGTTAACGTTGTAGGGCTTAAGGCTGTTCAGCCATGTCCGGGTTGTGCCCTAGAGCATGAGCGGGACGTACTTCACGGCAACGCGCTTGTTGCCGTTTGCTATGCTGACTGCTGTGGAATAATCCACCAGGCAATCCTCCGGCCTCACGGAGCCGTTGTACTTGGGTGTGTCCCTTGGGATTGAGAAACCCTTGGGAAAAGGCTCGTCACGGATGCGGGGGCCCAAAGAAGGCGGACCCATCACGTCTTCTTCCTCTAGTGCCAAGGACCGAGCCAGTCGGTCGATTCGGTGGCGGGCATCGTTCTCGCCGACTCCTTCTCGGCGGCCTAGCCGGTCGCCAAGAGTCGGATGATCAACAGGCGGCGGGGAGGCACACCTCTCCCTTCGATGAGGCGGCGGTAATGGATCATCGCCCCGTCGTTTGACTGCTCGAGGGCGGCCGTCTTGGTCGCACTCGATGGTGATTCGAGTCCGGCTATGACTGGCAGCCGGCTCCTTGTCTCGTCTATCGCGGGTGCCGCTAGTCGGTGTCCGGGAGGTTGCGCCATGCTCCTGGCAAGGGGCTGGGTTTTCAACCCGTTGGTGAAGCTCTTCAGCACGACAACCGGCTTCTTGCTGGGCAGCAGCCGCATCGATAAGCTGTTGAACGCGCTCCGTCATATAGCGACGCTCGTCGTCCTCTAGGTGGTCCAGCTCGTCTGCTGCCACCTGGGCGGCACGTATGATCTCCATGGGCGTGGCGTAGAATGGGCGGTCTACTCCAAATATGCTGGCAACGGCTCCGCCTCGCTGCTTGACTGTGCCGGCTTGGCTGGGCCCAGTAGCAATCGGAGTGCCGCCGAAAGCGCAGTCAACTTCGCGCTGGAAGGCTTCGGAGAGGCGGCGCATCGTAGCCACTTTCTTGGCGTTCTCCACAAGAGAGATGCGGCAGGCTTCCAGAGTCTCGGCGTCCACGTCTGCGGCAATGGGTGTGGATAGATCCCGCATTGCCGCCTGCAATGGGTCCTGGTCGGCTCCTCCGGAGCCCCAAGTATGGCTGATGACAAGTACCTCCGTGACGATGCTGCCGTCGCTCTCCGTGTATGGGAGCGGATTGTCGATGACCGCCACATTGGTGGGGAAGGCATCGAGGGAGGCCGTATCGGAATCAACAAGCATCGGGTCAGTGGAGCCAATCGACTCCAGGTCGAAAGCCAGCTCGTTGGCAATGTGGAGCTGGTCGACGAGGTTGACGAGGCGGCTCTTGAGGCCATCGGTGCCTACGTCGGACGTAGGCTCATTGGAAAGGCGGACCTCGCCAATGAGGTCGGCAAGGCGGCTCGCCACGCATGCGACCTCCGCGCCGTGCAGCGCATCGGCGCAAACACCGTCAGGCGTGCCAGGCTGGCTACGCTCGCTGGGGAGGAAGAGGGTTCTCGTCCAGAACAGATCTCCGGACGACGGTGCACCTAGCTCCACAGTGGGCACCAAATGTCGGGGGTGTCGTGCGACATATGCCAAAGGACGGCTTATCATGGAGGGGGCTAATAAGACGTCGCCGGTGGCAGGAAACGGGATGAGGCAAAGACATCCACGCCAGCAAATCTTACCCAGGTTCGGGGCTCTCTTAGGAGATAACACCCCTAGTCCTGCTCTACGGGGTCTCCGCATGATCACTAGCTCAACAAGAGTGGCTACAAGGTGCTCCTTGAGGTGTTTTTCTAGAGGAGGAAGAAGAAGAAGGCTAGCCCTAACTCCCTCTCTATGTGTGTGTTTCTCTAAGAATCTGAACCCTTTGCATTGGTGCCCTCGGGGTTTATATAGGCCTACCCCTAGGGGTACAATGGTAATTTGGCCGGGTGTGGGCCCAGGCCGTCAGTGTCTCTTGTGGTCGGCTTCTCCGCTAGTAGCTGGGGCCCGTCGGCTGGTGGGCCCTGCCGGCTCTCTTGTACTTGGCCGATAGGCCGCGCCCGCCTCTTGCGGGCCTTGCTGGTGGCTCATCATTGTGGTCGTGCTTCTAATGACGCTTGCTTGGTTCGGGGGCGTGGCTACAGTTCTGCCACCTGGTGGTCGTTCACTATAGCCACTCCCTGTTTCTCCCGGCTGATGGTACACAATCTCTTAGGAAGGGGAGGGCTGTGTGCTGGAAGCCGGCATCTCCCTTAGCCGACTAGTTGGGCTTGCCGCCCTCTGGCTTTCCATGAGCTGGTAGCACCCGCCGCTTGCGAGTCATACCGACAGCTCGTTATGGGGGCTGGGTCCCTCCTGTCTTGGATGATGTCTGATACGTCTCCAACGTATCTACTTTTCCAAACACTTTTGCCCTTGTTTTCGACTCTAACTTGTATGATTTGAATGGAACTAACCCGGACTGACGCTGTTCTTAGCAGAATTGCCATGATGTTGCCTTATGTGCAGAAAACAAAAGTTCTCGGAATGACCTGAAACTCCACGGAATATCTTACAATAAATTATAAAAAATCCTCGCCAAAGATGAAGACCGGGGGGCCACACCCTTGCCACGAGGGTGGGGGCGCCCCCCCCCCCCCCTACCTGGTGGGCCCCCTGGAGACCTCTCGACTCCAACTCCAACTATATATAACTGCTTTCGGGGAGAAAAAATAGGAGAGAAGAAATCATCGCATTTTACGATACGAAGCCGCTGCCAAGCCCTAAAACCTCTCGGGAGGGCTGATCAGGAGTCCGTTCGGGGCTCCGGAGAGGGGGATTCATCGCCGTCGTCATCATCAACCATCCTCCATCACCAATTTCATGAGGCTCACTGTCGTGCGTGAGTAATTCCATCGTAGGCTTGCTGGATGGTGATGGGTTGGATGAGATTTATCATGTAATCGAGTTAGTTTTGTTATGGTTTGATCGCTAGTATCCACTATGTTCTGAGATTGATGTTGCTATGACTTTGCTATGCTTAATGCTTGTCACTAGGGCCCGAGTGCCATGATTTCAGATCTGAACCTATTATGTTTTCATCAATATATGACAGTTTTATATCCTATCTTGCAAGTCTATAGTCACCTATTATGTGTTATGATTCGTTAACCCTGAAGTGACAATAATCGGGATACTTACCGGTGATGACCATAGTTTGAGGAGTTCATGTATTCACTAAGTGCTAATGCTTTGTTCCGGTTCTCTATAAAAAGGAGGCCTTAATATCCCTTAGTTTCCATTAGGACCCCGCTGCCACGGGGGGGTAGGACCAAAGATGTCATGCAAGTTCTTTTCCATAAGCACGTATGACTATATTCGGAATACATGCTTACATTACATTGACGAATTGGAGCTAGTTCTGTGTCACCCTATGTTATGACTGTTACATGATGAACCGCATCCGACATAATTATCCATCATTGATCCAATACCTACAAGCTTTCCATATACTGGTTTACGCTTATTTACTTCCCATTGCTATTGTTACGATCACTAAAAAATACCAAAAACATTACTTTGCTTTCGTTACTCTTCTGTTACCGTTACCATCACTATCATATTAATTTGCTACTAAACACTTTGTTGCAGATACTAAGTTTCCAGGCGTGGTTGAATTGACAACTCAGCTGCTAATACTTGAGAATATTCTTTGGATCCCCTTGTGTCGAATCAATAAATTTGGGTTGAATACTATACCCTCGAAAGCTGTTGTGATCCCCTATACTTATGGGTTATCAAGACTAATTTCTGGCGCCGTTGCCGGGGAGCATAGCTCTATTCTTTGAGTCACTTGGGATTTATATCTGCTTGTCAGGACCCCGATTCCAAGTCACATCGATCTAGCCGGTAACACCTCATATCACTTTGCGGCCTCACGCACGGTATTCCCACAGGTGTCGCCTTACCATGGCCCGGGACCGTTTGCGTCGTTTGGCTCACGTATATGATAGTGTCGTTAGCATCCATATGACAGAGAACCCAGGCCGACATGGCTAGTCGTTAACCCAAAGCGGCACCAACATATGGGGAAAGGCATACATGAATCACATCGAGCATGTCGGTCAGCAGCGTGTGAATCTGGGTTGTAGCACTAGGCTAACAGGACTCCGGAAAACCCGGGCTGTAGCAGGCTAGGCAGGACTCCGAATATCACCGCGTGACATTTCCCCGAAGGGACAGACATAGGAACGAAGTGAAACTCATGCCGGCCAGTCAAGTGTCCTGAGCAGTAGTGCTGGGCTAGCAGGACTCTGGTGAACCGGGCTTTAGCGGACTACTATGGCTCATGGAAGCACTAGACTACATTTCCCCATAAGAGAGGCTGCCAAGGATAAACAATAGATTGTCAGATCCCACACGTACCAAGCATTTCAATCATACACACAATATGCTCGATATGTGTAAATACAACATGGCATCACAACATAACTCTACAACTCAAGTATTTAGTCATTAGGCTCCAAGGAGAGAGATATTACAAACATGGGTCTCATGACCCAACAATCATAGCATACAAATCAAAGCACATGCGGAAGCTTAACATGTCTGAGTACAGACATCTACAAATGAAAAAGGCTAAGAAGCCTGACTATCTACCAGATCCTGCCGAGGGCACAGGATCATAGCTGACGTATCAAGCTAAACGTCGAGGTCCACGCGAAACTACTAGTGAGACTGAAGTCTCTCTGCAAAACATAAATTAAGCAAGCGTGAGTAGAAATGTACCCATCAAGACTTACATAAAAACTAACTACACATGCATCGGTATCAACAAAGGGGGTGGTGGAGTTTAACTACAGCAAGCCAACTTTGACTCAGTGGCTAACCTTGTCGGGACCCCGATTCCAAATCACATCGATCTAGCCTGTAACACCTCATATCACTTTGCGGCCTCACGCACGGTATCCCCACGGGTGTCGCCTTACCCTAGCCCGGGACCGTTTGCGCCTTTTGGCTCACATATATGATTGTGTCGCTAGCATCCATATGACAGAGAACCCGGGCCGACATGGCTAGTCGTGAACCCAAAGCGGCACTAACCTATAGGAACAGGCATACATGATTCACATCGAGCGTGTCGGTCGGCAGCGTGTGAATCCGAGCTGTAGCACTGGGCTAACAGGACTCCGGTTGTCATCGTGTGACATTTCCCCGAAGGGACAGACACAGGAACAAAGTGAAACACATGCCGGCCAGACAAGTGTCCTGAGCAGTACTGCTGGGCTAGCAGGACTCCGGTGAACCGGGCTATAGCGGACTACTATGGCTCAAGGAAGCACTAGACTACATTTCCCCATAAGAGAGACTGCCAAGGATAAACAACTAGATTGTCGGATCCCACACATAGCAATACATGTCACACATACGCATAACATGCAAGTATGTGTTGTACAACATGGCATCACAACATAACGCAAACTCATATAGATAAAGGCTCAGAAGAGCCACATAGCATAAATACGAACAGGGGTCACATGACCCATCATTCAGAGCATACAAGCAACGGAAGCATTACATGTCTGAGTATAGACAACTACAAAAGAAAAGGGCTGAGAAGCCTGACTATCTACAAGACCCTCCCAAGGGTACAAGATCGTAGCTGAGGTAACAAGCTACTCGTCGAAGTCCAAGTGGTACTACTAGTGACACTGATGTCTCATCTGCAAAACATAAATAAAGCAAACGTGAGTACAAAGGTACTCAACAAGACTTACATCAGATCCTATCATACATGCATTGGTATCAAGAAGGTGAAGTGGGGTTTAGTTGCAGCAAGCCAGCTTTGACTCAGTGGCTATCCTGTTCTACGACAACGAGAAACTTCTTTGAGGTGAAGGAGCGCACACGAGTCCACTAATCACCACATCAATACACTACTATGGATTCATCCCCGTCTCTCTACGAGGAGGCCATCCATAGCACTCACACTTATCTTGAGCATTTTAGGGTATCCACTTTAAGTTGTCTATGTACCACGTAAGCATCCAAGAAGTCCATAACCGAGGACACGGCTATTCGAATAGATCATGATAACCCTACAGGGGTGTACTTCTTCACACACGCTCTCACCACTTATCACCATGTACATGTCGTGTATCTCGACAACCTTCAAGTGGAAACCTGGCGGGGGTGTCGGCCACGACCTGACTAACCACACAAGACTCTAGTCCAGGTTTATCGCCTATTCGGGTTCCATCCGCAAGGAGATCCGGCCGAGGTGTCGCTCACGGCCCCAAACGATGTGAGCAGGGTTCCCAAGCCCACCATTCGGGTGCCACTTGGTACACCGTGCCACCTGTGCCTAGTCTTACCGAGCCCACCCTGCCGGGTGCCACTCGGTAGAAAAATAGCACTACCTACAAACACCAGAAACTAGTTGCAACTCCTGGACAGAGATCGAGGTGGTTAATAAGTTGAGAGGGGCACTTAAGCATTCCAATGCGTGGTAGTAGCTCGTCATTGGACGACATACACAGAACTCAGTGCTTAAGGACGGTTCCAGTGAGACAACCCACCATGTACTCCTACATGGCCTCTCACCGCTACCTTTACCAAACCGTGTTCACACGCTTAACTCTCAGCATCAGAACATATCATATCACTCCAATCCATTCCCAATGAATCAGACCTGACACAACTCTAAGCAATAGCAGGCATGGCATGGTAGGAACACAACATGGCTCAATCAACTCCTACACATGCTAGTGGGTTTCAACTATTTACTGTGGCAACGACAGGTCATGCAGAGGAATGGGTTCAACTACCGCAGCATAAAGTAGCAGTTGAATCGTTGTTGTCCTAATGCAATAAAATAGAGCAGGAGCGAGAGAGTGGGATTGTATCGGAATGAACAAGGGGGTTTGCTTGCCTGGTAGATCAACAGAGCGGCACTACTCGTCAGACAGGTACTCTCGAACACTCTCCGGAGCAGGACCTATCAAGAAGGAACGGTGTCGGAAATCAATACACAACCATATGCAACATTATGATGCATGAACATGGCATGGGTATGTGTTGTGGTTTGAGCTAATGCATTTAGCATTCTATTTGGAAGAGGTTCATTTGAACCCAAGGTTCAAATGCAACTCTAAATTAACTCTTTATAAATGCCATTTATATGATTCCTCATATACAGCATGTATAAGTTGGTTTGTCATGCGTGAAAATGGTACAGATGGATATATTGAATTTTTCTGATAATTTTTCATATATAAATTATTTCAATCTGAGCTACGGTTGAATTTCTATGAATTTTTGAAGTTTTGAATATATTCTGGAATTTCCTGATTTATTTTAATATCAGAAAATGAATAATTGCGTCAGCATGACAGTGGCATGACGTCAGCAAGTCAACCATGGCTGACCGGTCAAACCTGACGTGTGGGGGCCACACGTCAGTGACCGGTTAGTTAAGAGGGGGTTAGTTTATCCTAATTATAGAATTAGTGGCGCAGGGGCCCACTGTCAGTGTCATCAGCTAATTAAGTTTAATTAACATCTAACTAAAATTAGCAGGGGCCTGGCCCACTTGTCAATGACCCTAGTGGTCAAACCCCAGGTCAACTGGGGGTTAGACCGGTCAACCTCACCGGCGTTTAGCCGCCGGCGAGGCCTAACGTGGCGGAGGGGCTCGAGATCTCCATTCCGGTGACCAAAAGGATGGTGGAGAGCACCGGGGCGTAGCCCGTGCTCTCCCGCATCTGGTGGGATAGATCGGAGGAGGAGGGGTGGCCGGATCTCGCCGGAGCGAGGCTCGCGGCGGCGGCCGGAGCACGGCCAAGTGCGGGCGAGGGCTGCGGTGCATGGGGAGGCGAGCGGAGAGGCTCTACGGGTTCCTGGCGTCACGAGGAGCACGGTGACGCGCGCGGGTGCGGCTGGCTTGGCCCGTGGCCACGGTGGCGCCATGGCCGGCAGCGAGGAGCTCGCGGGCGCGGTGGTTGAGCTAGCTGGATGGGGCAAACGAGCACGGGGAGGAGGGGGAAACGAAGTAGAGCTCACGGCGGATCCAATGGAGGCATCAGCGAGCTCGGGGAAGCACTGGTGCGGCCGGAGCGCCGTCGGTGATCTCGGGCAGCCGGTGGCGAAGATGATGGCGATGGAGGCCGTCCGGAGGTGCATGGCTCGACGAGGAGGTAGAAGACGACGTGGCGAAGCTTTTGGGCACGACGGAGGGGCGAGGGGACTACGGTGGCTACGACGGCGACGAGTTGCGGCGACGGCAGCGCTCGGTCGCGGGGAGAGGGAGGAATCCAGGGGAGGAGGGAGAGCGAGAGAGAGTGCGAGAAGTCCAGGGCGGCGCGTGGCGTCGTCCAGGACGGCCAGGGCGTCGGGGGAGAGGCCAGGCAGGCAGTTGCCGTGGCGCGCATGCGCGCGGCGTGCGGCGATCACGTGCCCTGTCCCTCTGGCGCGAGGAGGGGGACGACTGGCGTTGCCAGTCGGCCACTGGGCCAGGCCGGGCTGCACAGGGAGGTAAGTGCAGGTGGGTTTTCTTCCCTCTTTGTTTCTATTTTCTATTTTCTGACATTTGTTTTGATTTAATAAAAATACTAAATCATTTTATTTTATTCTGTAAATTTTAGTAGGGACTAGTTGGACCACTCCAAAGCCCCTCACCAAAATTCAGAATTATTGGACAATATTTTATATATGATAAAATATTTATCCAACGGAAATAATTACTGGATTAATTCCAAATGCCCAAAAAAAATACTTGTGAGCTCCTAAAGATATTGGTTTGATTTTTATCTCTATCCAATATTTTCAGAGAGCAACATGAGCATTTTCTTGGACCCTTTTGGAGCAATTTTTACTTGGATCATTTTCAGAAATGATTCTGAGGGTTTCACAAATCCCCATTTCAAATTTAAATGGAGTTTAAACATGATGCAAGCATGAAGGGCTAGCCTAGGTCGTACCAGAACTATGGATGTGACAACTCGCCCCCACTCGAAGAAATCTCGTCCCGAGATTCAGGGGTTGGCGGAAAGAAAGCGGGGTACTCCAGTCGAAGACGATCTTCACGCTCCCAAGTAGCTTCTCTCTTAGAATGATGAGACCACTGAACCTTGAGAAACTTGATGTTATGACGTTGGGTGACACGCTCTGCTTGATCAAGGATGCGAACAGTGTACTCTCGATATGTGAGGTTATCTTGGAGATCAAGCATTTTGTGGTCCACTCCGTGGATGGGATCCGAGAAGCAACGCCTGAGTTGAGAGACGTGGAAGACATCATGACCTCGAGAAAGATGTGGTGGTAGTTCCAACTGGTAGGCAACCTCTCCTCATTTAGCGAGAATGAGAAAGGGACCAATGTAACAAGGAGCCAACTTGCCCTTGATACCGAATCGATGGGTACCCTTCAAAGGGGTAACCCGAAGGTAAGCTTTGTCGCCAATTTCATAAGCCACTTCCTTATGACGACGGTCATACTGGCTCTTTTGACGAGATTGGGCAGTTTTAAAATTCTCACGAATGATGCGAACTTGCTCTTCTGCCTCTTGGATCATATCTGGTCCAAAGAATTGTCTTTCACCGGTTTCTGACCAGTTTAAAGGTGTTCGACATCTTCGTCCATACAGAACCTCAAAAGGAGCTTTCTTGAGGCTGGATTGGTAGCTGTTGTTATAAGCAAACTCGGCGAAGGGAAGACACTTCTCCCATTCCATACCGAATGAGATAACACAAGCTCTAAGCATGTCTTCAAGAATTTCGTTGACCTTTTCCACCTGACCACTTGATTGAGGGTGGAAAGCGGTACTGAAGGAAAGATGGGTGCCCATGGCAGTTTGGAAACTCTCCCAGAAATGAGAAGTGAAAAGACTGCCACGGTCTGAATTGATCTCTAGTGGAACACCATGAAGTGACACTATTTGAGAAATATATAAGTCAGCGAGCTGACTAGCAGTGATATTCTCTCGAACAGGTAGGAAGTGAGCCACTTTGGAAAGACGATCAATGACTACGAAGATAGCGTTATTCCCTTTCTTGGTCCTGGGAAAGCCGGTGATGAAGTCCATACCAACTTTATCCCATTTCCACTCAGAAATAGCTAAAGGTTGAAGGGTGCCAGCGGGCCTTTGATGCTCTGCCTTAACGCGACGACAAACGTCACAGTTAGCAATAAACTGAGCAATTTCTCTCTTCATCCTAGTCCATGAGAACCTCTGGCATAGGTCCTGATACATCTTAGTACTACCGGGATGAATAGTGAGAGGAGATTCATGTGCCTCCTTAAGGATTAATTGTCGAAGATGTTGATTCTTGGGAACCACCAAGCGACTCTCAAAGAAAACAACACCACGATCATCTATAGAAAAACTACCACCAACTCCCTTGTTAATGTTTCTCTTGATCCGGGAAATTCCCGTATCCTGCTTCTGAGCAGAGATGATTTGGTCCACAAGAGTAGGTTTCGCCACCAAGGTAGAAAGGAATCCGTGAGGAGCAAGGTGAAGGTTAAGTTTGCATAATTCCTCATGGAGAAGTGGTTGGCCCTGCTGCAACATGAGATTGTTGCAATAGGACTTACGACGTTGCGCATCAGCCATGACATTCCCCTTGCCTGGGGTGTAGGTAATCCCTAAGTCGTAATCTGAGATCAACTCCAACCAACGTCTTTGCCTAAGGTTCAAATCTGGTTGGGTGAAGATATACTTGAGACTCTGGTGATCGGTGTAAATCTCGCAACATTTACCAAGAAGGTAATGTCACCAGGTCTTAAGTGCATAGACTACGGCTGCAAGCTCTAGATCATGTGTAGGATAATTCTCCTCATGTGGATGCAACTGTCGAGATGCATAGGCAATCACATGGCAATCTTGCATAAGAATGCAACCTAGTCCCTGTCGTGAGGCATCACAATAGATAACAAAGTCCTTAGTGAAGTCCGGTGGCACAAGTATGGGAGCAGAAGTAAGACGTCTTTTCAGTTCCTGAAAACTGTGTTCACACTGTGGGGACCACTCAAACTTTTTATCTTTCTTGAGAACTTCCGTGAGAGGTTTGGCCACTTTGGAGAAGTTCTCAATGAATCGGCGACAATAACTGGCTAGGCCAAGGAAACTCCTAACTTGTTTAACGGTTTCAGGTGGAGTCCAATCAAGAACGGCCTGAACTCTTTCGGGATTGACATCAATGCCCTTACCAGAGATCACGTGGCCTAGGTAGGTCACTTATGGCAACCAAAATTCACACTTGGAGAACTTGGCATAAAGGCGGTGCTCTCTGAGTTTTTCTAACACAAGTCTAAGATGTTCGGCATGCTCTTCCTCGTTCTTCGAGTAGATAAGAATATCATCGAGGTAAACCACGACGAACTTATCTAAGTACTCCATGAAGATCGAGTTCATCAAGCGGGAGAATGTAGCTGGAGCGTTGGTTAGACCAAAGGACATGACGGTGTACTCGTACTGGCCATAACGAGTGACAAAAGTCGTCTTAGGTATGTCCCCGTTTCTAATCTTGATCTGATGATAGCCTAACCTCAAATCCATCTTGGAAAAGACTAAGGATCGAGCGAGCTGATCATACAGGTCGTTGATCCTGGGGAGCGGATACTTGTTCTTTATCGTGACCAAATTAACGGGACGATAATCTACAACCATCCGGTATGTACCATCCTTCTTCTTGATGAAGAGGACGGGGCAAGCCCAGGGAGAAGAACTAGGACGGATGAAACCCTTTTGCAAGGACTCATCAAGTTGTTTCTTAAGCTCGGCTAGTTCTAAGGGTGCCATCTTGTAAGGTCTCCTAGAGATTGGAGCAGTTCCTGGGATAAGATATATGACAAACTCTACATCTCTGTCAGGTGGAATACCTCGCAGTTCCTCTGGAAAAACATCCGGAAAGTCACGGACTACCGGGATAACTTCAAGGTCAGGAAGAGGGTTGGCATTAAGAGAATAGAGCTGACGCTTTGCAACTCTAGTGGAGACGGTGACTATCTTGCCCGATGGGTGTGTAAGCTAAACAGACCTTGTGTAACAATCAATCTTGGCATAATGAGCTTTCATCCAGTCCATACCCAAGATGATGTTAATATCTGTAGACTGGAGGGCTATAAGTGATGCAAGGAATACAAGTCTGTCAACAAGGATTTCATTACCATAGCTTACACTAGAAGTTTGCCATTTGGATCCAGGAGTTTGAATTACTAGTGGAGAGGGCATATCACAAAAGGATATGTTGTGCAAGCTGGCATAACTTTCAGAAATGAAGGAATGAGATGCTCCGGTATCAAACAGAACCGAAGCTGGATGATAGTTGACAAGGAGGGTACCAAGAATGACATCCGGATCATCATGAGTGTCTTTAGCTGAGATGTGATGCACACATCCACGTTCAGTGGGAGCTGACTTGACACTAATCATCTTGCGTGATGGCTTACCACGGCCAACAGACTTCTCGGGCTGGGGTGGAGCATAGTTGGTTTGAGAGCAGTCACGTGCCTAGTGTCCTGGCTCTCCGCATGTGAAACAAGTCCCTGAAGTAGGACGTGGACCCGCTTTGGAAGGCAGTCTACCAACAGGCTTGGGTGGAGCATACTGCTAAACTGGGTGAGGTGCCACACAAGATGGCCTCGGTGTATAACCGAGTGGAAGAGCGGAGTTCGGAATCCAAATCCGGCGCTTCTGCGAACTAGAACCGGAGGAAGAAACCAAATCACGGGTGTGCTTACGAGACTCCTCGTAAGTGAGCTGAGTTGTCTCTGCATTAATGGCCTTGTCCACAAGAGCCTGGAATGTATTGCAATGGTGCAAGTGGAGATCACGACGCAACTTGGGGTTGAGACCCTTCCGGAACCTAGCCTGCTTCTTGGCGTTCGTGGACACTTCTTTTGTAGCATAGCGGGCAAGGTTCTCAAATTCTCTACTATAAGCATCAACAGCCATCTTACTCTGGGTGAAACTACAAAACTCTTCTCTCTTGCGATCAATGAGAGCCTGAGGAATGTGATGCTCGCGAAAAGCCTCAGTGAAATCCTTCCAGGTAGGAATCTGGCCGGCTGGAAGCATAGCCTCATAGTTCTGCCACCAAAGACTAGCAGGACCTTCCAGGTGATAGGTAGCATAGGTGACCTTGTCACCTTCAGCTACGTTTGCAGAACGCAGCTTGTGAGTAATACTACGGAGCCAGTCATCTGCATTGAGTGGCTCAATGGAATGATGGAAGGTAGGTGGTTTTAGATGGATGAAATCATAGATGGTCGCTGACTCTTTGCATTGATGTGCGGTGTTCTCCTCAATACATACTAACAAGCGGTTAGTCTCACGCTTGTTCATCTCAACCTCTAACATGAACTTTGCCAACGAAGACTGATCGGGAGGATCCTCATCCCTACCATCTCCGTGGTTCCGGCTACGAGCAACAGAACTTCGGTTAACCGGCAACATCCTGAAGAACGAAACCAAGGAAACAAGGATGGATTCAGCATCAACTATAGGATGCAAAAGGTAGCACAAGAATTTAGTATCTCCCAAACTCCTAGGACAATTCCGTCAGCATAACAGCAGTAAAATGCTTAGAATGAGACATTCTGCTAAAATGGGGTAATAACATAATCAACATCATCACTCAAGGTTCTGAAATATTACTAAACAGGCTACACCGGAAGTACTCGAACTGGGATATGACTCTGATCAACCAATCCTAAGAGACTACGGAGTAGTAACACGTGATCCTGATAGACAGAAGAGAAAGCCTAGTTCCTTAACCCCGTAGGAAAGATAGGATGACTCAGATCAGAAGGGCATGAGATATAAGGAGTAAAAAGAGCCTTACGTTCCCTTCCACAATCAATTCCCCTACATAACTAAAGAATTTCTAGACTCAACTTCGACCAGGTTGGCTTGGAAATCCTACAGGCAGTCAGGCTCTGATACCAAAGCTGTCGGGACCCCGATTCCAAATCACATCAATCTAGCACGTAACACCTCATATCACTTTGCGGCCTCACGCACGGTATCCCCACGGGTGTTGCCTTACCCTGGCCCGGGACCGTTTGCACCTTTTGGCTCGCGTATATGATTGTGTCGCTAGCATCCATATGATAGAGAACCCGGGCCGACATGGCTAGTCGTGAACCCAAAGTGGCACTAACCTATAGGAACAGGCATACATGATTCACATCGAGCGTGTCGGTCAGCAGCGTGTGAATCCGGGCTGTAGCACTGGGCTAACAGGACTCCGGTTGTCACCGCGTGACATTTCCCCGAAGGGACAGACACAGGAATGAAGTGAAACACATGCCGGCCAGTCAAGTGTCCTGAGCAGTAGTGCTGGGCTATCAGGACTCCGGTGAACCGGGCTGTAGCGGACTACTATGGCTCAAGGAAGCACTAGACTACATTTCCCCATAAGAGAGACTGCCAAGGATAAACAACTAGATTGCCGGATCCCACACATAGCAATACACGTCACACATACACATAACATGCAAGTATGTGCTATACAACATGGCATCACAACATAACGCAAACTCATATAGATAAAGGCTTAGAAGAGCCACATAGCATAAATACGAACAGGGGTCACATGACCCATCATTCAGAGCATACAAGCAACGGAAGCATTACATGTCTGAGTATAGACAACTACAAAAGAAAAGGGCTGAGAAGCCTGACTATCTACAAGACCCTCCCAAGGGTACAAGATCGTAGCTGAGGTAACAAGCTACTTGTCGAAGTCCAAGTGGTACTACTAGTGAGACTGATGTCTCATCTGCAAAACATAAATAAAGCAAACGTGAGTACAAAGGTACTCAACAAGACTTACATCGGATCCTATCATACATGCATTGGTATCAAGAAGGTGAAGTGGGGTTTAGTTGCAGCAAGCCAGCTTTGACTCAGTGGCTATCCTGTTCTATGACAACGAGAAACTTCTTTGAGGTGAAGCAGTGCACACGAGTCCACTAATCACCACATCAATACACTACTATGGATTCATCCCCGTCTCTCCACAAGGAGGCCATCCATAGCACTCACACTTATCTTGAGCATTTTAGGGTATCCACTTTAAGTTGTCTATGTACCACGTAAGCATCCAAGAAGTCCATAACCGAGGACATGGCTATTCGAATAGATCATGATAACCCTGCAGGGGTGTACTTCTTCACACACGCTCTCACCACTTATTACCATGTACACATCGTGTATCTCGGCAACCTTCAAGCGGAAACCTAGCGGGGGTGTCGGCCACGACCTGACTAACCACACAAGACTCTAGTCCAGGTTTATCGCCTATTCGGGTTCCATCCGCAAGGAGATCCGGCCGAGGTGTCGCTCACGGCCCCAAACGATGTGAGCAGGGTTCCCAAGCCCACCATCTGGGTGCCACTTGGTACACCGTGCCACCTGTGCCTAGTCTGTCCCGAGCCCACCCTGCCGGGTGCCACTCGGTAGAAAAATAGCACTACCTACAAACACCAGAAACTAGTTGCAACTCCTGGACAGAGATCGAGGTGATTAATAAGTCGAGAGGGGCACTTAGGCATTCCAATGCATGGTAGTAGCTAGTCATTGGACGACATACATAGAACTCAGTGCTTAAGGACGGTTCGAGTGAGACAACCCACCATGTACTCCTACATGGCCTCTCACCGCTACCTTTACCAAATCATGTTCACATGCTTAACTCTTAGCATCAGAACATATCATATCACTCCAATCCATTCCCAATGAATCAGACCTGACACAACTCTAAGCAATAGCAGGCATGGCATGGTAGGAACACAACATGGCTCAATCAACTCCTACACATGCTAGTGGGTTTCAACTATTTACTGTGGCAATGACAGGTCATGCAGAGGAATGGGTTCAACTACCGCAGCATTAAGTAGCAGTAGAATCATTGTTGTCCTAATGCAATAAAAGAGAGCAGGAGCGAGAGAGTGGGATTGTATCGGAATGAACAAGGGGGGTTTGCTTGCCTGGTAGATCAACAGAGGGGCACTTCTCGTCAGACAGGTACTCTCGAACACTCTCCGGAGCAGGACCTATCGAGAAGGAACGGTGTCGGAAATCAATACACAATCATATCAAACATTATGATGCATGAACATGGCATGGGTATGTGCTGTGCTTTCAGCTAATGCATTTAGCATTCTATTTGGAAGAGGTTCATTTGAACCCAAGGTTCAAATGCAACTCTAAATTAACTCTTTATAAATGCCATTTATATGATTCCTCGTATACAGAATGTATAAGTTGGTTTGTCATGCGTGAAAATGGTACAAATGGATAGATTGAATTTTTCTGATAATTTTTCATATATAAATTATTTCAATCTGAGCTACGGTTGAATTTCTATGAATTTTTGAAGTTTTGAATATATTCTGGAATTTCCTGATTTATTTTAATATCAGAAAATGAATAATTGCGTCAGCATGACAGTGCCATGACGTCAGCAAGTCAACCGTGGCTGAGCGGTCAAACCTGACGTGTGGGGGCCACACGTCAGTGACCGGTTAGTTAATAGGGGGTTAGTTTATCCTAATTCTAGAATTAGTGGCGCTGGGGCCCACTGTCAGTGTCATCAGCTAATTAAGTTTAATTAACATCTAAATAAAATTAGCAGGGGCCTGGCCCACTTGTGAATGACCCTGGTGGTCAAACCCCAGGTCAACTGGGGGGTTAGCCCTGTCAACCTCACCGGTGTTTAGCTGCCGGCGAGGCCGAACGTGGTGGAGGGGCTCGGGATCTCCATTCCGGTGACCAAAAGGACGGCGGAGAGCACCGGGGCGTAGCCTGTGCTCTCCCGCATCTAGTGGGAGAGATAGGAGGAGGAGGGGTGGCCGGAGCTCACCGGAGCGAGGCTCGCGGCGGCGGCCGGAGCACGGCCAAGTGCGGGCGAGGGCTGCGGTGCATGGGGAGGCGAGCGGAGAGGCTCTACGGGTTCCTGGCGTCACCAGGAGCACGGTGACGCGCGCGGGTGCGGCTGGCTCGGCCCCTGGCCACGGTGGTGCCATGGCCGGCAACGAGGAGCTCACGGGCGCGGTGGTTGAGCTAGCTGGATGGGGAAAATGAGCACGGGGCGGAGCGGGAAACAAAGTAGAGCTCATGGCGGATCCAACGGAGGCGTCAGCGAGCTCGGGGAAGCACTGGTGCGGCCGGAGCGCCGTCGGCGATCTCGGGCAGCCGGTGGCGAAGATGATGGTGATGGCGGCGATGGAGGCCGTCCGGAGGTGCGTGGCTCGACGAGGAGGTAGAAGACGACGTGGCGAAGCTTTTGGGCACGACGGAGGGGCGAGGGGACTACGGTGGCTACGACGGCGACGAGTTGCGGCGACGGCGGCGCTCGATCGCGGGGAGCGGGGGGAATCTAGGGGAGGAGGGAGAGCGAGAGAGAGTGCGAGAGGTCCGGGGCGGCGCGTGGCGTCGTCCAGGACGGCCAGGGCGTCGGGGGAGAGGCCAGGCAGGCAGTTGCCGTGGCTCGCATGCGCGCGGCGTGCGGCGATCATGCGCCATGTCCCTCTGGTACGAGAAGGGGGACGACTGGCGTTGCCAGTCGGCTGGGCCAGCCTGTCGGCCACTGGGCCAGGCCGGGCTGCACAGGGAGGTAAGTGCAGGTGGGTTTTCTTCCCTCTTTGTTTCTATTTTCTATTTTCTGACATTTGTTTTGATTTAATAAAAATACTAAATCATTTTATTTTATTCTGTAAATTTTAGTAGGGACTAGTTGGACCACTCCAAAGCCCCTCACCAAAATTCAGAATTATTGGACAATATTTTATATATGATAAAATATTTATCCAACGGAAATAATTACTGGATTAATTCCAAATGCCCAAAATAAATACTTGTGAGCTCCTAAAGATATTGCTTTGATTTTTATCTCTGTCCAATATTTTCAGAGAGCAACATGAGCATTTTCTTGGACCCTTTTGGAGCAATTTTTACTTGGATCATTTTCAGAAATGATTCTGAGGGTTTCACAAATCCCCATTTCAAATTTAAATGGAGTTTAAACATGATGCAAGCATGAAGGGCTAGCCTAGGTCATACCAGAACTAGGGATGTGACAAACCTGAACTACGACTGCCAGCAACTCTTTTGAGGTGGCGCACACTAGTCCACATATTCACCATATCAATACACCACTATGGATCCGCTCTCGTCTCCCTACGAGAAGGCCATCCATAACACTCACGCTTATCTTGCGAGTTTTAGAGTATCCACTTTCCCTAGTCTATGAACTATGCAAGCGGTCCAAGTTTCCATATCCGAGGAATCCAACTATTCGAATAGATAATGATAACCCTGCAGGGGTGTACTTCTTCACACACGCTCCCACCACTTACCGTCGTTTACACGACATGTACTCGGCAACCTTCAAGCGGAAGCCCAACGAGGGTGTTGGCCACAGGCTACCTAAACACTTAAGTCTCTAGTCCAGGTTTATCGCCTATCCAGGTTCCATCCGCAGGGAGTCCGGCCGAGGTTTCCACATACGGCCCCGAACAATGTGTACAGGGTTCCGAGACACCAAACGGGCGCCCGGCATGCTCGGCCACGGTGTCTCTACCGCAACATAGCCCACCCCTGGGGTCAGCACTACGCACGGCCGCCAACACATATCCTACAAACACCAGAAACTAGTTGCAACTCCTGGACAGAGGACTAGGGTGATTAAGAAGCCGAGAGGGTCAATTAAGGATCCCAATGAGTGGTAGTAGCTGTTCATGGATCACAGACACAGAACTCGGTTCCTAAGAACGGTTTCAATGAGACAACCCACCATGTACTCCTACATGGCCTCTCACCGCTACCTTTACCAAATCGTGTTCACACACTTAGCTCACACACAGTACGACATGTTCATCACCATTCCAATTCATTCCCGATGAATCAGACCCGACACAACTCTGTGCAATAGCAGGCATGACAAACAAGCATGAATGAGGAGGCACATCGGGGCTCAAACAACTCCTACTCATGCTAGTGGGTTTCATCTATTTACTGTGGCAATGACAGGTCATGCAGAGGAAAGGGGTTCAACTACCGCAGCATGTAACAGTTGAATCGTTGTTGTCCTAATGCAGTAAAAGAGAGCAGGAGCGGGAGTGTAGGATTGTATCGGAATAAACAAGGGGGTTTGCTTGCCTGGCACTCCTGAAGATAATATAGTTCTTCATCGGTGTCATCGATCTCATCGTCGAAACCACGTCTATCGAGAGGGGACAAATACTGGCAACAGAGAAAGAAACACAATCAATGCAATGCACAATATGATGCATGATCATGACATGTCAATATGTTGTGGTTCGAGCTATTGCAACTAGCAACATGTTAAATGGAGTTGGTTTGAACCCTAGGTTCAAATTCAAACTCCATATGTGAGAGTTTAAATTCCATTTATATGAATTGGCCTAAACAGCAGCCATAAGTTGTTCTAACATGCATGAAAATGCCATAAACAGATTCCTTCAATTTTTCTGATAATTTTTCATATATAATTTATTTCATTTGGAGTTACGGTTGAATTTCTATAATTTTTAGAAGTTTTAGACATTTTCTGAATATAAATAAATCATTTAGATTTATTTAAAATCCAGAAAACATTACTGCGTCATCATGACGTTGGTGTGATGTCATCAGGTCAACAGGGGCTAACCAGGGTGAAACCTGACGACCCGTGGGTCCCACACGTCAGTCTCACAGTGTTGGCTCGAGTCACACACAGGTGGGACTGGTCAAAAGCCACGTCAGCAAAGTCAATGCTGACAAGTGGGTCCCACTGGGTTATAAACTAATTAAGCATAAATAGAACAGGGTTAATTAGGGCTTGGGTCCCACTAGTCAGTGGCTCTAGGAGTGATTAGTGGTCTGATTAGTGGCTAATTAATACGGACACATCACCATCGCCGGCGTCGTTACGCCGGCAACCAAATCCACGGCGGGTGCACCGGAGTGGCTCGGGTTTCACCTACATGAGGCTAATTGGGCCGGGGGCGGTCCCGTTGGAAAGCTGGCACTCGGCCGCATCCAACGGAGGTGGAGGGAGGCCCTGGGTTGCCGGAGTTGGGCACGGCGATGAGGTCAAGCGGCGGCGAGGCTCGGGTTCCATGGGCGCGGGGCTGCAGCTCAAGGGCGAGCAAACGGAGGTGCTAGGCAGCACAGAAAGGTCATCAGGAGCACAACGGAGCATCTAGTAGGAGCGGAGGGGCTCCGGGCACGAAGCTCGCCGGCCATGGCGGACGGCGGCCTCGGGAGCTCATGGGGCGGTGGCTAGAGGAAGCTAGCGAGAGGGGGTGAGGGGAAAATCTCAGGGGCTCACGGCGAGTGCAGGGGAGCAAACGGCGAGCTCGGGGAGGCACGGACGACGACGGGGCATCTCCGGTGATCTGGGGAGGCAAAAGTTGAAGACGACGGTGTCGGCGGCGTTTGGCGGCGTCCGGCGTTGCTTGACTCAGCGGAGAGGGTGTTGGCGACGAGGCGATGGCCGTGGACACGTCGGCGAGGCACGGGGGAGGCGGTGGTTGCGGTAGCAGCGAGCGGTGGCGACGGCTGCGCTCCGGCGTTCTCGGGTCCGAGGGGGAGTGAGGCAGAGAGCGGGGTCGGGGCAAGTGAGAGGTCGGGCGGATCCGTACGGCAACGGGGTGGTCATCCGCGGTGTCGCGCTGGCCAGGGAGGGCCAGGCAGGCAGCTGTGTGCCAGCCTGCGCGGGCGCCGTGCTCGGCCTCGCCTCTGCAAGTAGGCAGAGGTTGAAGACAGGTATGCCCCTGGTGGGCTAGGCCGGTTGGCTGGGCCGCCGGGTAAGGAGGCCCAAATGGGTGAGGCCAGGTGAGTTCTTCTCTCTCTCTTTCCTATTTTTTGTTTTCTATTTTTTTGCAGTATGTTTTAACTTAGTTTAAATACTAAAACACTTTATAAAATTCTGCAAACTTTTATGGGCACTATCTGATTTAAACCAGAGGCCCTCACCAAGTTTCAGAATATTTGGAGCTACCAAATATTTTATAGGAATTAGTAGCTCCAATTCAAATAAGTATTGACTTAATTCAAAGACCCAAATAAATATTTCTGTGATTCCAAAAATATTGGTTTGAATTTTACCTCTTGCCAATATTTCCAGAAATGAACAGGAACATTTTCTTGGGTTTATTTGAAGCAATTTTTAATGTTGATCATTTTTAGAAAAGATTTCTGAGGCTTTCCACTTTCCCCAATTCAACTTTCATAAATATATACATGATGCATGAATGCTTGTGCAACTAGTTACAACCAATTCTAGGGCTGTGACACTGCTGGACACTATGAAGAATTTGAAAGACGCTAAGACAACAATTTATCCCTCAACTACGAGGGGAGGTAAGGAACTGCCATCTAGCTCTGCACTTGATTCACCTTCTGTTTTGAGTAAGCTTGTGACACCTACACCTGCTTTTGCTATTCGTTCTGATATGTCACATGTTATTGATGATGCTACTTATGCTATACCTGATACTTATGATGAAACTACTTCTATGCTCAATACTACTGTGCCACTTAGTGATTTTCTCGAGGAACGACTTTCTAGGGCTAGAGAGATTGAAAATATTGAATCTAGTTATGAAGATGAAAGTGATGATGAAGAATCACTTGTTATTCCTGAGGGTTATTTATTTGATCAAGAAGCTTCTTTAGCTATTTTAGCTTGCAAAGATAGATATGTACTCAAAAGGTTATTAGCTAAATGGAATAAGCAATCTCTAAATGCTAGGATAAAACCAGACCCTGCTTTTGCTACTTCACCTATCTGTGTTGCTGATAAGGATTATGAATTCTCTGTTGATCCTGATATAATTACTTTGGTTGAATCTGATCCTTTTCATGGCTATGAATCTGAAATTGTTGTGGCACATCTTGCTAAATTAAATGATATAGCTACCCTGTTCACTAATAATGAGAGATCTCGCTACTTTTATATCCATAAAATATTTCCGTTCTCATTAAAGGGTGATGCTAAGATATGGTTTAATTATCTTGATCCTGGTTGTGTGCGTAGTCCCTAGGATATGATCTATTACTTCTCTGCTAAATATTTCCCTGCTCATAAGAAACAAGCTGCTTTAAAGGAAATATACAACTTTGTGCAAATTGAAGAAGAGAGTCTCCCACAAGCTTGGGGGAGGCTTCTCCAATTACTTAATGCTTTGCCTGATCATCCTCTTAAGAAAAATGAAATATTTGGTGTCTTCTATAATGGACTAACCGATGCCTCCAGAGATTACCTGGATAGTTGTTCTGGTTCTGTTTTCAGGGAAAGAACACCGGATGAAGCTGAGATTTTATTGAACAATATGTTGACAAATGAAAATAATTGGACACCTCCGGAGCCTATTCCTAAACCAACTCCGAAGAAGAGGGGTATTCTATTTCTCAGTCCTGAAGATATGCAAGAGGCAAAGAAATCTGTGAAAGAAAAGGGTATTAAAGCTGAAGATGTTAAGAATTTACTTCCTATTGAAGAAATACATGGTCTTAATCTACCACCTGTTGAAGAAACATATGATCTCATGGTCTTAATAACCCGACACAGGTAGTAAAGGTAAATTCTCTCTATAGATATGATAAAGCTGAAATCCCATTTACTAAGTTTGCTAGCCTGTGCTTAGATGAGTTTGATAAATTTATGGCTAAGCAAGAAGACTTTAATGCTTATTTTAGTAGACAATTCAAATATGCTTGAACACTTGGGTGATTATATGGCTAATGTTAAAGGTGAACTTAAACTTATTAGTAAACATGCTTCTATAGTTACCACTCAAGTAGAACAAGTGAAAGTGCGTTATATCGACTAGAGGGGGGTGAATAGGCGATTTTTATGAAAGTCTTCAAAACGTGGAAGTTATGAAGACAAACAGAGTGAACAAGCCTATCACTATGCAGCGGAAGTTAGATTACACAACGCAAGCCATAGTCAAGTATACAATATAGTGAAAGCACAGTGACAAACAACTTCAGTGTAATGAGGATCAGGTTGGAAGAAGTTATGAAGCCAAACAGATCATACAGTCAAGTTGTGAAGACAGAAGATAAAGCAAGCATGCAATAGCTTCACAAGGTGTACTGGTAAGTAAAGGGAGGTAAAGATGAAACCAGTGACACGTTGAAGACAATGATATGTTGGACCAGTTCCAGTTGCTGTGACAACTGTACGTCTGGTTGGAGCGGCTAGGTATTTAAACCAAAGGACACACAGTCCCGGACACCCAGTCCTGAACACGCAGCTCAGGACACCCAGTCCTCACCGTTTTCTCCTTGAGCTAAGGTCACACAGACCTCGCCCAATCACTCTGGTAAGTCTTCAAGGTAGACTCCCAAACCTTCACAGACTTCGTTCACCGGCAATCCACAATTTCTCTTGGATGCTCAGAACGCGACGCCTAACCGTCTGGAGGATGCACAGTCCTCAAGTGTAATAAGTCTTCAGATCACTCAGACAAGAAGACTTGGGTGATGCCCAATTACTTTGGCTCTGGGTGGTTAGGGCTTTTCTCCTCGCTAGGGATTTTCTCTCAAAGGCTTCGAGGTGGGTTGCTCTCAAACGACAAAAGCCGTGCACTGAAATCTGAGCAGCCAACCGTTTATGGTTGTAGGGGTGGACTATTTATAGCCACTTGGCAACCCGACCTGATTTGTCCGAAATGACCCTGGGTCACTAAGGAACTGACACGTGTACCAACGGTCGGATTTCGAACTCACACGGCAACTTTACTTGGGCTACAAGTAAAGCTGACTTGTCTGACTCTGGACAAGATTTTCTCTCATTGTCTTCACTCGAAGATATAGGATTTGAATTTAGGCATCACTTCAGTCATCCAGACTAGTTCTCTTGGACCCCACTTAACAGTACGGTGGTTCCTATGACACAACATGAATGAAGTAAAACTACGAAGGATCTAAGTCTTCGAGTTCCATAGGCTTCATGGGGAGTCTTCATATGTCATTGTCTTCGACATGAATGTCTTCATGAACCACCATTGTCTTCAATGTCTTCGTACATTTTTAGGGGTCATCTCTGGTAGCTAAACCGAATCAATGAGGGACTTCTACCTGTGTTATCCTGCAATTCTCACAAACACATTAGTCCCTCAACTAGGTTTGTCGTCAATACTCCAAAACCAACTAGGGGTGGCACTAGATGCACTTACAATCTCCCCCTTTTTGGTGATTGATGACAAACTAGTTGAAGTTTTCAACGGGGAATATAATTTGTGAAATTGTAAAGAATTGTCTTCATAAGCTGCAAGGGCTCCCCCTGAAGATGTGCATATAAGTGATTTGCTTCTGGAACGCAAATGCACATAGCAGGTTGTATTTGGGGGAATCCTCTTCAACTTATGATGACAATCCATCATGCATGCAAAGATATATGAAGATAATGACATGCATAATGAAAAATGGACGTCTGCGAAATGATATAAGTGCGGAAATTATCGTCGTACATGCGGAATTTATCTTCGCAAGAAACACAGTGGCAAACATAGTAGCAGGCGACCATCAAGTTTAAGTGTTACAACTCAAAGAACCAAATGTAGCAAAACGAGAGTTGTAAGCACGAAGCAAAATGCAAAATATAATAAAGCACCCGCCCTTATTATTGACTCGCTTGAAGACTATGAACATCATATGCTTCTCCCCCTTTTGTCAGTGATGACCAAAAAGGTTTGAAGACATAGAGTTTTCTACGCGTTCCCAGGCACAGCAGGGTCGGTTGAGGCATTTGGTGGTGCTGGCGAGCTTGGTGCAGTGACGACGCGCGCTGAAGAAGGCGGTGGTGAGGTAGCGTCGTCTTCTTCCTCAATGATTTTTCCAGTCACTGTGGCAGCAGAGGAAGAGAACTCTGATTCTTCAAGCGACGGAGTTCCACGCAACACAGCTCTTCTGGGGGTGTGGAGTCAAACTTGAATCTCTCTTTGAAGCCATCCTCTTGCAGTTCAGCTTCAGTGCACATCATGGTGAGGCCTTTCCAAGTGCGGCGACAGGTTTCATGTGCGACAAAGGCATTCTTGGTGGCCAGATTCCTGATGCGATTGACGTCTTGCATGATACTGTGCATCTGCCTTTTGAGCCAGTCGTGATGCCTATCTTGTTTTTGGTGCAGAGCCACAAGAAGTTCACGGTCAGTGAGTGTACAAGCGCGTTTCTTGGGTCTCTGTGCAGTTGTGCTGTTAGTGGCTTCAGTTGATGCAGGGGCACGTGTGGTGCCAGCCATTGGATAGACTCTGGAAATGGCTTCAACACCTTCATCATGCTGAGTGAAGCTCTGGTGTTCTGCATTCTGAAGACTTAATGGCTGCTTGGCAGGCTCAGGATAAATCACTTCAGCAGAGGTGTCCACATCAGGTAAGAAGATTCTGTGGTTGCGGGCAGAGGGTTGATAAGATATAGCAGAGTGGAGCTTGATGAGCCTCATAACCCATGGAGAATAAATCTTCAGACCAAAGAGATCTGAGCCAGACGCTGCAAGTTGGCGTATAAAGAGATCCTGGGCATTGAAGCATTTGCCATGCAGGATGCAGAAGATGAGAGTCTTCATGGCACCTTCAACCTTGGCATATCGAGAGTGCCCCTTAATGGGCCACAGAGTCCGCCTGACGATGTGATAGATAGTTCTGGGCAGGTACTCTAAGTCTTCAACGAAGAACTCGGTTGGGTAAGGTGCATCAGGAAGCAATGGCTTCATCATTGAGAGCATCTGACTCATATTTGGCTCAGGTCACTGAAATATGCTCTCAACTGCATCAGCATAGAGTTGGCAGCCTTCTTCGAAGAGTTCGCCAAGAGTGGGTAGGCCGGTGAGCTCAATGATATCGAATGCATTGGCTTCATGATGGACATTGCCGGTCATCCACTCCAGGACCCAAGTCTTCGGATCTCTGTTGTAGCCTTTGATGTGCAGTGTGGCATAGAACTGGAGCAGAAGCTCTTCATTCCAGTGCTCTTCATCTGTGACAAACGGCAGCAGGCCAACTTGCTTGAAGCAGTCCAGTGCTTATTCCAGACCAGGCAGACCAGCAATAGCTTCAACCTCAAGGCGCTGGTGTGGAAAGATACGGCCTTGGTTGTAGAGGACGCAGGAGTAGTAGCTGCGCTGTGGGTAGCTCCAGAACCTATCTGATACGATCCGTTCCCTTGAATAAGGGTTCTTGGAGCGGTTGAAGAAAGTGTTGTCTGCCTTGAAGCTATTGACATTAAAGGTGCCAGGAGCTGTTGCCGGACCTGGGAACCTTGGCAGTCATGGGATTGGCTTCTGGACCTGGGGCCTGTGCGCAATATGATAGTTGAACTATGGACCGGCAACAGACTCAGGCATAGAAGGTTCAGAGGCAGTAGCTTCAGTATCTCTTGAAGCTGTTGGTTGGTCGGGCTCCACAAACGCTTCAGTATTGGGTGTGGCAGCCGCAATGGTGTCAGCCTCATCACGTGTAGTGAGAGGGATGGATTCAGGTACGTTTTCCTTGAGAACTTCTTCTTGTTGGTACGGGGGAGATGGAGCTTGAGGTTCTTCATGCTCTTCTTCATGGTCTTCGGCTGATGCAGCCGGAATGTCGTCAGCAGTCTGAGCCCTTGGCCCTTTGCGAAGCCTACGGAATGCAGGCGACGCCGGTGGAGTCGCAGTGGGCTGGGGCTCATCCTCTTCCTCCTGCGGGCGATCTGCCCAGGATGCATCTTGGGTGATTGGCGTCAAGGGACGACCAATGCTGATCATTTCGCTCGTTTCGAGCTGAGGAAGGACTGCATCACCTTGCACATTGTCTTGGAGACCAATGTCTTCAGCAGTGTTGGGGTCGGCTGCTGGAATGTCTTCAACGTGCGGAGCCTCTGTGAAAGCAGGCTCATGCACGGTCAGCTGATGGTCTTCGTGGGGAAAACGAACGGAGAGGGGCTCGACTATCAAGGGCTCTGTGGGAGCAGCCCGAGATTTCTTGGTCTTGCGTTTCTTGATGGTGGGGTCTGAAGGAGAGGCTTCAGGGTGTTTCCTCTTCCTTGCTTCAGCTTCGATTGTCCTTGTCTTCTTAAGCTCTGAACCGGTTGAGCGGTGCTTTGGCTTCGAGCCAGTCTTCGCAGTGGGGAAGACAATCGGAACAGCTTCTTTCCTTGGGGCCTCTTGTTCAGCCACAGTGGGCTTCTTCTTTTTCTTCGCGGCCATCCTGGGGTCGATCCCGGGACGCCCAAGTGCCTTTCACTTCTCGGCCTCATTGTAGGCCTGCACGCAGAGATCAGCCAAATTCTTCATGCGCTCACGCGAACCCTGAGCCTCGGCACGTTTCTGCATAAAGTTTTCCTTCAACTCGTGCAGCATGACTTTGAAGTCTTTGACTTCTTGGACGCTGAGCGTGGCCATGTTCTGCTTGAACTGAGCCTTTTCATAATCTATCTTCTGCTTCAGTTCCACTATGCGCTGGGCAATTGCGAGTTCTGAAGCAATAGCTCCTTGGAAGGCTACGCTGAGGCCAATGGGCAGCTGGAGATCATCGAAGCTGATGTTGGGTGTATCAAACCACTCATCAATGAAGTTGTGGATGATTGCTGCATCGAACAGAGGCAGATTGTTGAAGATTTCAGCCTCCTCCTTGCTCTTGATTAGCTGCTCAAGAGCGTCATCAGCAAGATCTTCATCACTCGACAGATCAATGGCCTCGCAGCGCAGAATGGCAGCGGCAGTGAGCTCTTTGCCAGTGTGTGGCTGAGGCTTCTTGGCTTTTGGGGGCTTGGAGACTTGTGATAAGTCTTCAGATTGCACACTTGCTTCAGGAGGTGCAGTGGCCAATGGCTTCGCTCTGGAGATCTTGGGAGAAGCGGCTGGCTTGGAAGCTTTTGGCTTCTTCTTCATCTGCTTCGGCTCCGGTGCAGGAGCGTCATTAGACTCAGTGTCTATTGGAGGGTCGTTCACAGCAGCCCCTTGGACCAGAATGCGAGTGATGAGGCCTTCGAGATTGGCATACGGCCCGATGATATTGGGATTTGCGTCGCGTGTGCCATCTGCCCTTGGTTTGGAGGGACCAGGGTTGAAGTCCAACCCAAACTCCTTCTTGTTTTGCTTCGCAGAGTTCTGAGCAAATTGGAAGTTGTGCTTGAATAGAGTGTCATCGCGACACCAGAGAAGGGATGACGGATGTGCGTCAGCTGGCTGTTGTCCCCTGACCATGCATGGAAAGAAGCCTTGAGCAATGGCTTCGTCTCTGGTTCGGGGTACGAGGTTTTTGTACAGTGCGTCTCCCCATGGTCTCTTGATGGCGCACTTTTCTACATATTCCTTGGTTACAAAGAGGTATTGGAACCACTGCTCTGCCCAATATCTTTGAATCCATTGGATTCGTGTCTTGCGCTGACCATAGCTTTCTTCAGGATCAGTTTGGTACATTTCTGCCAAATCTTCAGGTAGATCCTTAGACGTTTCACCACGTCTCTGTCTACCTCCCTTCCTCGCTGGTTTTTCTGCTGCCATGAAGCTTAACTTGGAAGGCTTCAGATTCAAAGTCTTCAAAGGCTTCCTTTTGCTTGACCAACAGGAACTTGCTTCGGGAGAATTGATGTGACGCTGTAAGAACTCTGCAAATGAATGCAGACTATGAGAACCAAAAGATTCTCCCACGGACATGTACCTGTGACAGCATTAAGGTGCGAGGGAAGGGGAAGAGGTCATATGCATTCTCAGAAGATTTTGAAGATAAATCAGTTTAGAAGATATTGACCTCATCATGCGAAGACATTCACTTTATAGAAAAGAAGTTGGTTCCAGATTTGTACGGACCCATAGATCGGTACAAGTGAGGAATCTAACTACTTCATGAAGAACAAGTGAATATACTAGGCAAGTTATGAGATGCAGATGAGAGAGATGAAACTTGTGTGAATAGAAACCTCTTATGGCAGAAAGTGACTGAGCTATAGGATCAAAAGAGGCTGTAAAAAGAGGCTTTATTTACCACACTTGGAACTGCTAGACGAAGTGAGAGTTGAGGCCGAGCAGTTTGATCCTCCGTGCCCTAACTTGGCGACGGAAGACACCTACGGCGGCGGCGGAGAGACCGATGTCCGTAGTCGGCGTGAGAACGGCGTCAGAGAGGTTGCGGCAGTGAAGCACTTCGTCGCCGGCGTCGTTGAGAGTTAGCGGTGGCGCTAGGGTTCGTGCGAGGGTGGAAGAAGAGATAATGACCGCAGTGAAACGTGTATTTATAGGGATATGGGCTGCACTGCGCTATTACTCAGGTGCCCCTGGCGATTCGCATCTGATCAGTACGTGGCCAGCATGCGGAATTGTGGGGGCAGTTTCACCCCACGCACGCCTTGTTTGTCGGGAGCCGTTCCTACTTCTCCGGATTTCTTGTTGATGGAATAACATTGAAAGCTGTTTTAAAGTTTGTCTCTGTGTCTTCATCTGACACGGATGCAGTGAAGACATTTGACAGTTTCAATAGAATGCATATGACTTGGAGAGATAGAGTTTGAGGTAGGAAGCATGGAGAGGTTAGGGTCCGATCACATTCACTTAGTTCAAAAGATTCAAACAAGAAGATATAGCTATAAGTGAATGCTGTAGAGGACAGAACACCAGTACATATATAATCAACATAGTGAAGATAATCATGAAGACATGTTGAGATTGAAGCCAAACCAAATGTGAAGACATAGCAAATGTAATGCCATGAGTGAAACTCTTCAAGCAGAAAATTTGGTAGTGGCGTTACCCACCGTATAGGAAGTATTAGACCCAGACACGGCGCACAATTATCGTGGAGCTCCGAAGTCAAATTCCACATTAATGTATTCACACTTAGAATGTATGTCTTCATTGATTGAAGATATACGTTACTTCGTGTGTTGCACATCTAAGTCATCAACATGCATAAGTGTTAGGATGTGTGCCTGATCACAGGACATTTGAGGATTCCAAGATATTTAGCTCACACCGTAACTTGCAAAATCTCTTCTCATCCAAGGGCTTGGTGAAGATATCTGCCAATTGCTCTTCAGTGTTGACGTGTATGATATCAATGTCTTCCTTTGCAACATGATCTCTGAGAAAATGATGACGAATTTCAATGTGCTTTGTCCTCGAGTGCTAAACTGGGTTGTTGGCGATCTTGATGGCGCTTTCATTGTCGCAGTAAAGTGGCACTTGCTTCAGATGAATGCCATAATCCTTGAGGGTTTGCTTCATCCATAGAAGCTGAGCGCAGCAGGATCCAGTAGAAATGTATTCAGATTCAGCAGTGGAGAGAGATACACAGTTCTGCTTCTTTGAAGACCAATAGACAAGTGAACGGCCCAGAAAGTGACATGTGCCTGATGTGGACTTCCGATCAACCTTGTCACCAGCGTAATCAGCATCCGAAAATCCAACCAGATCAAACTCTGAGCCCTTTGGATACCATAACCCTAGAGTTGGGGTGTGAGCCAAATATCGAAGAATTCGCTTCACAGCTAAGTGATGCGACTCCTTTGGTGCCGCTAGGAACCGAGCACACATGCAAACACTAAGCATAATATCTGGCCTAGATGCACATAAATAAAGCAAAGAACCAATCATGGAGCGGTATACCTTTTGATCGAACTCTTTACCATTGTCGTCAGGACCCAGATGATGTTTGGCTGGCATTGGTGTTGTGAAGCCTTTGCAGTCTTGCATACCGAACTTCTTCAGGCAATCTTTGAGATATTTCTCTTGCGATATGAAGATGCCATTGCGTTGTTGCCGTATCTGAAGACCGAGGAAGAATTTCAGCTCCCCCATCATAGACATCTGATATTGCTCTTGCATCATATATCCGAACTCCTCACTATACTTCTGATTGGTGTAGCCGAAGATAATGTCATCCACATATATTTGGCACACAAACAGTTCACCATCATATGTCTTCGTGAAGAGAGTGGATCTAGGGAACCAGGTATGAAGCCTTTGCTCTTCAGGAAGTATTTGAGTGTATCATACCAGGCCCGAGGGGCTTGTTTGAGGCCATATAGTGCCTTATTGAGCTTGTAAACCATGTCAGGATGTTTTGGATCTTCAAACCTAGGTGGTTGTGCAACATACACTTCTTCTTCAATTTTGCCATTGAGGAAGGCACTCTTTACATCCATTTGATACAGAGTTATGTTGTGATGATTTGCATAGGCCAGCAGTATATGGATGGCTTCAAGTCTGGCAACAGGAGCAAATGTTTCATCGAAGTCAATGCCTTCCACTTGAGTATATCCTTGAGCAACGAGACGAGCCTTGTTTCGGACGACTTGGCCATGTTCATCTTGCTTGTTGCGGTATATCCATTTGGTGCCTATTATGTTATGCTTCCGTGGATCAGGACGCTTAACCAACTCCCATACATTGTTCAGCTCAAACTGTTGAAGCTCTTCTTGCATAGCTTGAATCCATTCAGGTTCCATAAAGGCTTCATCAATTTTCTTGGGTTCAGTGATTGAAACGAATGCGAAGTGTCTGCAGAAATTTGCCAGTTGAGTTGCCCTTGAATGAGTCAGTGGACCTGGTGCATTGATGTTATCAATGATTCTGTCAATCTGCACTTCATTGGCAACACGAGGATGTAGGGGTCGAAGACTTTGCTCTTGCTGATCTATGTTGTCATGGGGAGGAATGTCTTCAGATTGAGCATTGTCTTCATGTGGATCAGGTGCTGAGATGATAAGTTCTTCTTCAGGATGAGCTTCAGAAGGTCTAATTTCTCCAGTTCCCATTAGCTTGATTGATTCACTGGCTGGAACTTCATCTAGCACATCTGGTAGTTGCTCTCTTTGTGACCCATTGGTCTCATCGAACCGCACATCCACTGTTTTAACCACTTTGTAGTGAAAGAGATTGAAGACTCTGTAGGAGTGCGAATCCTTTCCATATCCAAGCATAAAGCCCTCATGTGCCTTTGGAGCAAATTTTGAGGTGTGGTGAGGGTCCTTGATCCAGCATCTTGATCCAAATACTCTGAAGTAACTGACATTTGGCTTCTTGCCAGTCAGAAGTTCATAAGATGTCTTGTTCAGCAGCTTGTGAAGATATACACGGTTGATAGTATGGCATGCAGTGTCAATGGCTTCAGTCCAGAATTTTCTTGGTGTCTTGTACTCATCTAACATTGTTCTGGCCATCTCAATGAGTGTTCTGTTCTTGCGTTCGACGATGCCATTCTGTTGTGGCGTGTATGGAGCTGAGAATTCATGAGTGATGCCCAATGTATCAAGATATGTGTCAAGGCCAGTGTTCTTGAATTCTGTGCCATTGTCACTTCTGATGTGCTTAATCTTGGCACCATAATTGTTCATAGCCCTATTTGCGAAGCGTCTGAAGACATCCTGCACTTCAGTCTTGTAAAGGATTATGTGCACCCAAGTATATCTAGAGTAATCATCAACAATGACGAAGCCATAGAGGCAAGCAGTAGTGGAAAAAGTCGAGTAGTGAGTGGGACCAAAGAGATCCATGTGAAGCAGTTCGAAGGGTTGAGTAGTGGTCATGATTGTCTTCGAAGGATGTTTTGCCCTTGTCATCTTCCCAGCTTCACAGGCACCGCATAAGTGATCTTTCTTGAACTTGACGCCCTCGATGCCTATGACATGCTTCTTCTTCGCAAGGGTGTGGAGGTTCCTCATGCCAGCATGCCCGAGCCTTCGATGCCAAAGCCAGCATTCTGAAGCCTTTGCAAGAAGACATACTGCAAGCGGTGGCCCTGCTGAGAAATCTACCACGTACAAATCATCTTTCCGATACCCTTCAAACACTAGAGACTTGTCAGATTCCATTAGTACCAGGCAACGATATTTTCCAAAGATTACAATCATGTTTAAATCGCAAAGCATTGAGACAGACATTAAGTTGAAGCCAAGGGATTCAACAAACATGACTTTATCCATGTGTTGATCCTTTGAGATTGCAACTCTACCTAGACCCAATACCTTACTTTTACCAGTGTCAGCAAATGTGATGTGGCTCTTGTCAGATGGACGTAAGGTTGAGTCCATAAAGAGACTTCTTTTGCCAGTCATGTGATTTGTACACCCACTGTCAATAATCCATTCTGAAGACTCTGAAGTCGCTGGTGTCGTACCCTACAGTGCAGTTAGGGGGATAGGCTTCACCAAGAGTATTGTGAAGCAAAAACATTTGACGAACCAGTGGGTTATGAAAACTTAAATCCAGGTTAGGGTAAGTAGGGAGAGTAGCATGCGATTCAGGTATGAAATACATAGTGATGCCATTCGGGCATTTGATCTTGCGCCCCACAAGATTTTTAAGGTCCCCAGCAACAGCATCAGAAGATTTTGGTTTTCTGCTGGAGACCTTTCCCTGCAAAAGAGAGTTAAGCTTTCTTAACCACCCACATCTTCAAGGGTGGCTTAGAAGCAATAAGTCTAAGTGCAGCATCTGAGAATTTTGGCTTTGGAGCCCTAGCAAACAGTCTAGCAGGTGGGCAATTATACTCATAAGAATAGGCAGAATAGTTCTTGGTCATATGAGCATGACGGTTTGAAGAACCGCTCTCATATGCCTGAGCATGGTTTCCCTGCAAAACATTTGCGTTAGTGCGACTCAAGTGAGTCCTCGGCATGTATGAAGCCTTTGGACCATATGAAGCCTTTGGTCTGAGGTTTGTCTTCTTCATGTGAGGTGTCATGAGGACATTCACAGGAAGATTCTCAAGACACGTTTTTGAAACCCAGATCTTCTTCATGGGCGGTCCATTCCTGCAGTTAGTACCAATGTACCTGGCAAATACTTCACCATTCTGATTCTTAAACAGTTTATAGTTTGCATCAAAGGATTCATCAATGACAATAGGATTAGCACAAGCGAAGCCAGATAGATTGGATGGATCTGCTGAGGATTCCTTTGCAGCAACCCATGTGGTTTTGGGGTACTGCTCAGGTTTCCAGTAAGAGCCATCTGCATTAATTTTCCTCACGAACCCAACACCCTCTTTCCTAGGGTTTTGGTTCAGAATCTGCTTCTTGAGGACATCACATAATGTCTGGTGTCCTTTGAGACTTTTGTACATCCCTGTTTCAAGCAATGTCTTCAACCTAGCATTCTCATCAGCAATAGCAGTGGTATCCTCAGCAGAGGGGTTAGTTACCACTTCAACAGTTGAAGATATTGCAACAGCAGTAGCAGTGCAACATTCAGCAACAGAAATAGCATTATAATGCTCAATGCATTTAAGGCATGGTGGTTCAAATCCTTCCTGAGCAGAACTGATCTGTTCGGCTCGAAGTGACTCGTTTTCCTTTTGAAGATCTTCATGATCCGCCCTCAACTTCTCAAGATCTTGCTTCTTTTGAAGATAATCATAGGAAAGCTTTTCATGAGTAGTTGAGAGATTCTCAAGACGATCTTCGAGTTCCTGATACTTAACATGAAGATTTTTTATGTCTTCAATTAAGGATTCAGAACGAGTCATTTCAACACCCAACAGATCATCGCTTCTGTCTAACAGTTTTTGAATATGTTCCATGGCCTTTTGTTGTTCAGTTGCAATTTTAGCAAGTGTTTTGTAACTGGGTTTTAAATCACAATCAGAGTCATCGTCACTGGATGTTTGATAGTGAGTAGTGTGTGTGTTTACCTTGGCACCACGTGCCATGAAGCAGTAGGTAGGAGTAGAGTCGTCCTTGTCATTTGCATCGGTGTTGGTGATGAAGTTGTTGGGGAACGTTGTAATTTCGAAAATTTTCCTACGCACACGCAAGATCATGGTGATGCATAGCAACGAGGGGGAGAGTGTTGTCTACGTACCAACACAGACCGACTGCGGAAGCGATCACACAACGTAGAGGAAGTAGTCGTACGTCTTCTTCCCGATCCAACCGATCCAAGCACCGTTACTCCGGCACCTCCGAGTTCTTAGCACACGTTCAGCTCGATGACGATCCTCGGGCTCCGATCCAGCAAAGCGTCGAATAAGAGTTCCGTCAGCACAACGGCGTGGTGACGATCTTGATGTACTACCGACGCAGGGCTTCGCCTAAGCAGTACAACGGTATGATCGAGGTGGAATTTGGTGGCAGGGGGCACCGCACACGGCTAAGGAACGATCAACAATGATCAACTTGTGTGTCTATGGGGTGCCCCCTGCCCCCGTATATAAAGGAGCAGGGGGAGGGGTTCAGCTGGCTAGGGAGAGGGCGCGGGAGGAGTCCTACTCCTACCGGGAGTAGGACTCCCCCCCTCAATCCTATTCCAACTAGGACTCCCAAGGGGGAAAGGAGAGAGAGGGGGGCCGGCCCCTTCTCCTAGTCCTAATAGGACTTGGGGAAGGGGGGCGCGCGGCCAGCTATGGGCTGCCCCTTTTCTCTTTTCCACTAAGGCCCAATAGGCCCATTTGCCTCCCGGGGGGTTCCGGTAACCCTCCCGGTATTCCGGTAAAATCCCGATTTCAACCGGAACACTTCCGGTGTCCAAACATAGGCTTCCAATATATCAATCTTTACATCTCGACCATTTCGAGACTCCTCGTCATGTCTGTGATCACATCCGGGACTCCGAACAACCTTCGGTACATCAAAATGCATAAACTCATAATAACTGTCATCGTAACGTTAAGCGTGCGGACCCTACGGTTCGAGAACAATGTAGACATGACCGAGACATGTCTCCGGTCAATAACCAATAGCGGGACCTGGATGCCCATATTGGCTCCTACATATTCTACGAAGATCTTTATCTGTCAGACCGCATAACAACATACGTTGTTCCCTTTGTCATCGGTATGTTACTTGCCCGAGATTCGATCGTCGGTATCCAATACCTAGTTCAATCTCGTTACCGGCAAGTCTCTTTACTCGTTCTGTAATACATCATCTCACAACTAACATATTAGTTGCAGTGCTTGCAAGGCTTATGTGATGTGCATTACCGAGAGGGCCCAGAGATACCTCTCCGACAATCGGAGTGACAAACCCTAATCTCGAAATACGCCAACCCAACATCCACCATTGGAGACACCTGTAGTACTCCTTTATAATCACCCAGTTACATTGTGATGTTTGGTAGTACCCAAAGTGTTCCTCTGGTAAACGGGAGTTGCATAATCTCGTAGTTATAGGAACATGTATAAGTCATGAAGAAAGCAATAGCAACATACTAAACGATCGGGTGCTAAGCTAATGGAATGGGTCATGTCAATCAGATCATTCAACTAATGATGTGACCTCGTTAATCAAATAACAACTCTTTGTTCATGGTTAGGAAACATAACCATCTTTGATTAATGAGCTAGTCAAGTAGAGGCATACTAGTGACACTCTGTTGGTCTATGTATTCACATATGTATTATGTTTCCGGTTAATACAATTCTAGCATGAATAATAAACATTTATCGTGATATAAGGAAATAAATAATAACTTTATTATTGCCTCTAGGGCATATTTCCTTCAGAAGTCATTGTCTTCAGTGTTGAAGATGGACTTGGCGACATAGGCTGTAGCCAGACTCGCAATGCCTGAATCGGACTCCTCCTCAGACTCCACCTCTGCCTCCTCAGAAGCGGACTCCTCCTCTGAATCCATTTCCTTGCCAACAAACGCACGAGCCTTGCCAGATGAACTCTTCTTGTGTGATGAAGACCTTGAGGAAGACTTGGACGAAGACTTTGAGTATTTCTTCGTCTTCTTATCGTCAGAGTCATATTCCTTGCTCTTCTTCTTCTTTCTGTTCTCATTGTCCCACTGTGGACACTCAGAGATGAAATGTCCAGTTTTCTTGCACTTGTGACATGTTTTCTTCTTGTAGTCATGAGCAGAAGCTTCATCATTCCTTGAGCTTGATCGGGAAGACTTTCTGAAGCCTTTCTTCTTGGTGAATTTCTGGAACTTCTTCACTAGCATTGCAAGTTCCCTTCCAATGTCTTCAGGATCATCAGAACTGCTGTCAGATTCTTCTTCAGATGAGGACATAGCTTTTGCCTTCAAGGCACGAGTTCGCCCATAGTTTGGACCGTAGATATCTCTTTTCTCAGAAAGCTGAAACTCATGTGTGTTGAGCCTCTCAAGTATGTCAGACGGATCGAGTGTCTTGAAGTCTGGACGTTCTTGAATCATCAGGGCTAGGATGTCAAATGAACTGTCAAGTGATCTCAACAGCGTCTTGACGATTTCATGTTTGGTGATCTCAGTGGTGCCGAGGGCTTGAAGCTCATTTGTGATGTCAGTGAGCCGGTCAAATGTGTGCTGGACATTCTCATTGTCATTTCGCTTGAAGCGGTTGAAGAGGTTGCGAAGAACACTGATTCTCTGATCTCTCTGGGTTGAGATGCCTTCATTGACCTTGGAGAGCCAGTCCCAAACCAGCTTGGATGTCTTCAAGGCACTCACACGGCCGTACTGTCCCTTGGTCAGATGACCACAGATAATATTCTTGGCAATGGAGTCCAGTTGAGTGAACTTCTTGACATCAGCAGAAGTGACACCTTCTCCAGCTTTGGGAACGCCGTTTTCGACGACATACCATAGGTCGACGTCCATGGCTTCAAGATGCATGCGCATCTTATTCTTCCAGTAGGGATATTCAGTTCCATCGAAGACGGGGTACGCAGCGGAGACTTTAATTATCCCTGTAGTCGACATAGCTAAAACTCCAGGTGGTTAAACCGAATCACACAGAACAAGGGAGCACCTTGCTCTGATACCAATTGAAAGTGTGTTATATCGACTAGAGGGGGGTGAATAGGCGATTTTTATGAAAGTCTTCAAAACATGGAAGTTATGAAGACAAACAGAGTGAACAAGCCTATCACTATGCAGCGGAAGTTAGATTACACAACGCAAGCCATAGTCAAGTATACAATATAGTGAAAGCACAGTGACAAACAGCTTCAGTGTAATGAGGATCAGGTTGGAAGAAGTTATGAAGCCAAACAGATCATACAGTCAAGTTGTGAAGACAGAAGATAAAGCAAGCATGCAATAGCTTCACAAGGTGTACTGGTAAGTAAAGGAAGGTGAAGATGAAACTAGTGACACGTTGAAGACAATGATATGTTGGACCAGTTCCAGTTGCTGTGACAACTGTACGTCTGGTTGGAGCGGCTAGGTATTTAAACCAAAGGACACATAGTCCCGGACACCCAGTCCTGAACACGCAGCTCAGGACGCCCAGTCCTCACCGTTTTCTCCTTGAGCTAAGGTCACACAGACCTCGCCCAATCACTCTGGTAAGTCTTCAAGGTAGACTCCCAAACCTTCACAGACTTCGTTCACCGGCAATCCACAATTTCTCTTGGATGCTCAGAACGCGACGCCTAACCGTCTGGAGGATGCACAGTCCTCAAGTGTAATAAGTCTTCAGATCACTCAGACAAGAAGACTTAGGTGATGCCCAATTACTCTGGCTCTGGGTGGTTAGGGCTTTTCTCCTCGCTAGGGATTTTCTCTCAAAGGCTTCGAGGTGGGTTGCTCTCAAACGACAAAACCGTGCACTGAAATCTGAGCAGCCAACCGTTTATGGTTGTAGGGGTGGACTATTTATAGCCACTTGGCAACCCGACCTGATTTGTCCGAAATGACCTTGGGTCACTAAGGAACTGACACGTGTACCAACGGTCGGATTTCGAACTCACACGGCAACTTTACTTGGGCTACAAGTAAAGCTGACTTGTTTGACTCTGGACAAGATTTTCTCTCATTGTCTTCACTCAAAGACATAGGATTTGAATTTAGGCATCACTTCAGTCATCCAGACTAGTTCTCTTGGACCCCACTTAACAGTACGGTGGTTCCTATGACACAACATGAATGAAGTAAAACTACGAAGGATCTAAGTCTTCGAGTTCCATAGGCTTCATGGGGAGTCTTCATATGTCATTGTCTTCGACATGAATGTCTTCATGAACCACCATTGTCTTCAATGTCTTCGTACATTTTTAGGGGTCATCTCTGGTAGCTAAACCGAATCAATGAGGGACTTCTACCTGTGTTATCCTGCAATTCTCACAAACACATTAGTCCCTCAATTAGGTTTGTCGTCAATACTCCAAAACCAACTAGGGGTGGCACTAGATGCACTTACAACAAGTACTTAAAGCTCAAAATGATATTCTCAATGAATTGAATAGTAAGAATAATGATAATGCTGTTAGAGTGGCTACTAGAACTGGTAGAATGACTCGGGAACCTTTGTATCCTGAAGGCCACCATAAGAGAATTGAGCAAGATTCTCAGAGAAATAAAATAGATGCACATAGTCCTTCTAAAAGGAGGAAAAAGAAAAATGATAGGACTTTGCATTCTTCTAGTAAACCTATTACTGAAACACGTGAGAATCCAAATGATATTTTTATTTCTGATGCTGAAACACGATCTGGTAATGAACCTGAAACTAGTGATAATGTTAATAATAATGTTCGTGATGATGCTCAACCTAGTAATGATAATGATGTAGAAATTGAACCTGTTGTTGATCTTGATAACCCACAATCAAAGAATCAACGTTATGATAAGAAAGACTTTGTTGCTAGGAAACATGGTAAAGAAAGAGAGCCTTGGGTTCAGAAACCCATGCCCTTTCCTCCCAAACCATCCAAGAAAAAGGATGATGAGGATTTTGAGCGCTTTGCTGAAATGATTAGACCTATCTTTTTGCGTATGCGATTAACGATATGCTCAAAACCAATCCTTATGCTAAGTACATGAAAGATATTATTACAAATAAAAGAAAGATACCAGAAGCTGAAATTTCCATGATGCTTGCTAATTATACTTTTAAGGGTGGAATACCAAAGAAACTTGGAGATCCAGGAGTACCTACTATACCATGCTCCATTAAAAGAAACTATGTTAAAACTGCTTTATGTGATCTTGGAGCTGGTGTTAGTGTTATGCCTCTCTCTTAATATCGTAGACTTGATTTGAATAAGTTGACACCTACTGAAATATCTTTGCAAATGGCTGATAAATCAACTACTATACCTGTCGGTATTTGTGAGGATGTGCCTGTTGTGGTTGCAAACGTTACTATTTTAACAGACTTTGTTATTCTTGATATTCCCGAGGACGATAGTATGTCTATTATTCTTGGAAGACCTTTTTATAATACTGCAGGGGCTGTTATTCATTGCAACAAAGGCATTGTCACTTTTCATGTTAATGGTAATGAGCATACGGTACATTTTCCAAGGAAACAACCTCAAGTTCATAGTATCAATTCTATCGGAAAAATTCCATCGATTATATTTGGAGGTTTTGAATTTCCTCTTCCTACTGTCAAGAAGATATATGATATACTTATTATTGGGGATGTGCATATCCCCGTTGAGGTAACCTAGTGTTATTCAAAATTTCTCCGGTTTCATGTTAATCAGACTGAGTTCGTTAACAAGACTTGATCAACCTTGTTAATGGATTCCTTTTGACAAGCATGAGATGGATGAAACTAGAAGCACAACCTTCTGTACCCTCTCTATACTTTCTGTTATTTAGTTGAAATAAAGTAAAAATAAATAATTTTCTGTCTGTTATTTGATTATCCATGCAATATAAAAATACCTCGAAAATAAAAGTTCTCCAAATGCCCTGAAAATTAAATATGATTTTTTTCTAGAATATTTGAGGATTTATGGAACAAAGAACACACCAGGGGGGCCAACCACCTTGCCACAAGGGTGGAGGGCGCGCCCCCTGCCTCGTGGGCCCACAGTGGACCTCCTCCACTTATTCTTGCACCCAACCTTCGTCTTCTTCCTCCCACAAACACGAAAAACCAACTCAAGCACGAGTTCCAGCCCTCTTTGCTGCCATTTTCGATCTCCTTGCTCAAAGCACCTCTCACAAAACTGCTTGGGGAGATTGTTCCTTGGTATGTGACTCCTCCATTGGTCCAATTACTTTTTGTTCTAGTGCTTTATTCATTGCAAATTTTTGCTGCTTAGGTGACCCTGTTCTTGAGCTTGCCTGTCAAATTTATATGGTCAAAAGTAGTTTTGATGCATGATATAGGCCCTAGACACTTATAGGAGTGGTTGCTATCAATATTATTGAGTTTGGTTTACTTTTATTTCGAAGTTACTAAAAAATTTCAGAATTTTTTAGAGGAAGAAAAATGCTTAGGAAAATGTTCCAAGGTGGTTGTTCAAAGAAGCAAGGACCTAGGCTTGCAATGTGTGATGTTGACGAAGAGCCACCAAGAGACGCTCCAGTGCGTCCTTGTGAGTGGCCTTCTGAAAATTTTATGGATCGAGCGAGAATTAAAGAAGAATTTATCGCATATTTGCGTCACGCTGATCTTGTGAGCTTCGAGGAAGAGAAGTGCAGTCAGTATCATAACCTCACTAGTTCCTTTGTGAGGAGGTTTGAATTTTCCGCTTCACGTAATTCTCCAACTGCCCTGTTTGATCTTTATGATAAATCTTATACCATGGACTTAGAGGATTTTACCACTGCATGCAAACTTCCACAATGGGGTAGTGTTAGGAATCCCCCTAAATCTGAATTTAGAAACTTTCTTGCTAGTATAACTGTAGGGGAATCTAGAGATATAACGCAAGCTACCATAGGGAGCATTCACTTTCCTGCTATACATTATTTTGCTCTCTTCATAGATAGGTGCATAAATGCTAAGGATGAAGCATGTCACATGTGTGTCCCTGACCTTAGCATTCTCGGGAGTGTTGTGTCAGGAGACCAATCTTATCATATGGGAGCCATTGTAGCTCGTAGGTTGCATCATAATAGACGTAATGGAGATTTCTTTGGTGGAATTTATGCAACCCGCGTAGCTAATTTTCTTGGTATAGATGTGCGAGAAGATGATATTGAATTACCTCCTGCCTATTTAGATTTTGATTCTATGGCTTCCCACCATTTTGTCGAGAGGAACGAATCACCTCTCCAATACCGACTAATCTTTGACAGACGTCGTGTTGTCCGTATTACTCTCCATGCTCCTACTTTCTTTGATTATCAGGCAAGAGGAGGATATACTATTACCACAGATGAGGCAGATGAGTACGAGAGGAGAGAAGAGGCTGCTCGTCACCACGCTGCAGCTCAGCAGGCGATAGCTGCTGCATCACAGTACGACCCCGACTATTATTATGGATATCAGCCAGGCCAGCCATGGCCATAAACCAACTTAGGCCAAAAGCCTAAGCTTGGGGGAGTATGTATTTCCCACCGACATTACATTTATGTTCACACACACTAATTGCTAGATGTCGGTGCTCATACTTTTTCATTGTATCATACATGCTAGTTTATTTCCTTTTATGCTTTCTTCTTGTGTGTTTAATAAACCTTAATAAAAACAAAAAAGTAGTTGTAGCTTTTAATAAATTTACTTTCCATGCTTGTAGTAGTAATTAAAAAGAAAACCCAAAAATATTTCATGTTCTTCTTTTGCTTGTTGGGAGCTTTCCCATGTAAATAGTTTTATTTCTTTTCTTTTCTTTGGAGGTCGATAGGAGAAGACCATAATTAAATTGTTGAAATGGCTCTTATATGCATTATTGTTTATCTGACAAAAGAGCCCGTATTGCCTTGTATTCTCTTGTTATTGAATGCCCGCAGATTCCAACTTAGTCCAATGCACGTGCACTCTTATTATTATTTACATCGTTCGGTCATGCAAGTGAAAGGCAATTATGACGATATATGATGGACTGACTGAGATGAGAAAAGCTGGTACGAACTCGACCTCTTTTGTTTTTGTAAATATGATGAGTTCATCGTTCTTGATTCAGCTTGTTATGAATAAACATGTTTGCAATGACAATCAGATATCATAGTTGCTTGTGCCATGCTTGATTAGCTATGAGTTATAATGGTTTACCTTGCGTGCCGACATGCTATTAAAATGGTTATGTTGTGGTATGATAGGGTGGTATCCTCCTCTGAATGATTTAAGTGACTTGACTTGGCACATGTTCATGCATGTAGTTGAAACAAATCATCATAGCCTTCACGATATTTATGTTCATGGTGGATTATATCCTACTCATGCTTGCATCCAATGTTTATTAATTTTAATGCATGTACATGGCTGTTGTCGCTCTCTAGTCGGTCGCTTCCCAGTCTTTTGCTAGCATTCACCTGTACTAAGCGGGAATACTGCTTGTGCATCCAATCCCTTAAACCCCAAAGTTATTCCAGATGAGTCCACTATACCTTCCTATATGCGGTATCTACCTGCCGTTCTAAGTAAATTTGAATGTGCCAAACTCTAAGCCTTCAAATAATCATCCTGTTTTGTATGCTCGAATAGCTCATGTATCAACTAGGGATGTCTGTATCTTCCATGTTAGGCGGGTTATTCTCAAGAGGAGTGGACTCCGCTCCTCACTCACGAGAAAATGGATGGTCACCGGGATGCCCAGTCCCATGCTTTATGCAAACTAAATCAAAAATAATTGCTAAACAAAACTCCCCCTGGGACCTAATGTATGTTGGAGGCACTCGTTGTTTCGAGCAAGCCATGGATTGATGTTTGTTGGTGGAGGGGGAGTATAAACTTTACCATTCTGTTTGGGAACCGCCTATAATGTGTGTAGCATGGAAGATATCGCCATCTCTTGCTTGTTATGTTGACAATGAAAGTATACCGCTCAAAATGTTATTCACCTCTATTTCAAAACCGAGCTCTGGCACCTCTACAAATCCCTGCTTCCCTCTGCGAAGGGCCTATCCATTTACTTTTATGTTGAGTCATCACCCTCTTATTAAAAGCACTAGCTGGAGAGGGCAGCTGTCATTTGCATTCATTATTGTTAGTTTACATTGGGTATGACTATGATTGGATATCTTTTACCATGAATTACAATGTCTAGTCAGTCCTTGATCTTTAAAGGTGCTCTGCATTTATGTTTTGCGGTCTCAGAAAGGGCTAGCGAGATACCATCTTGTTATATCGTATTATGATTGTTTTGAGAAAGTGTTGTCATCCGAGATTTATTATTATGGCTTGCTAGTTGATTATTCTATTGATATGGGTAATCAAGAGACCTGAGAATTATTGCAAATGTGGTTAGTTATAATCTTTGCTTAAAACTTGAATGCTAGCTTGACATATTTACAACAACAAGAGCAAACGGAGTTTGTAAAAGTTTTTCTTTATTTCTTTCAGTTTGTCAACTGAATTGCTTGAGGACAAGCAAGGGTTTAAGCTTGGGGGAGTTGATACGTCTCCAACGTATCTACTTTTCCAAACACTTTTGCCCTTGTTTTGGACTCTAACTTGTATGATTTGAATGGAACTAACCTGGACTGACGCTGTTTTTCAACAGAATTGCCATGATGTTGCTTTATGTGCAAAAAACAAAAGTTCTCGGAATGACCTGAAACTCCACGGAATATCTTACAATAAATAATAAAAAATCCTCGCCAAAGATGAAGACCAGGGGGGCCACACCCTTGCCACGAGGGTGGGGGGCGCCCCCCTAGGGCACACCTCCCTACCTCGTGGGCCCCCTAGAGACCTCCCGACTCCAACTCCAAATCTATATAACTGCTTTCGGGGAGAAAAAATAGGACAGAAGAAATTATCGCGTTTTACGATACGGAGCTGCCACCAAGCCCTAAAACCTCTTGGGAGGTCTGATCTGGAGTCCGTTCGGGCCTCCGAAGAGGGCGATTCATCGCCGTCGTCATCATCAACCATCCTCCATCACCAATTTCATGATGCTCACCGCCGTGCGTGAGTAATTCCATCGTAGGATTGCTGGACAGTGATGGGTTGGATGAGATTTATCATGTAATCGAGTTAGTTTTGTTAGGGTTTGATCCCTAGTATCCACTATATTCTGAGATTGTGTTGCTATGACTTTGCTATGCTTAATGCTTGTCACTAGGGCCCGAGTGCCATGATTTCAGATCTGAACCTATTATGTTTTCATCAATATATGAGAGTTCTAGATCCTATCTTGCAAGTCTATAGTCACCTATTATGTGTTATGATCCGTTAACCCCGAAGTGACAATAATCGGGACAGTTACCGGTGATGACCATAGTTTGAGGATTTCATGTATTCACTAAGTGCTAATGCTTTGTTCCGGTTCTCTATTAAAAGGAGGCCTTAATATCCCTTAGTTTCCATTAGGACCCCGCTGCCACGGGAGGGTAGGACAAAAGATGCCATGCAAGTTCTTTTCCATAAGAACGTATGACTATATTCGGAATACATGCCTACATTACATTGACGAATTGGAGCTAGTTCTGTGTCACCCTATGTTATGACTGTTACATGATGAACCGCATCCGACATAATTATCCATCATTGATCCAATGCCTACGAGCTTTCCATATACTGGTTTATGCTTATTTACTTTCCCATTGCTATTGTTACAATCACTACAAAATACCAAAAACATTACTTTGCTTTCGCTACTCTTCTGTTACCGTTACCATCACTATCATATTACTTTGCTACTAAACACTTTGCTGCAGATACTAAGTTTCCAGGTGTGGTTGAATTGACAACTCAGCTACTAATACTTGAGAATATTCTTTGGCTCCCCTTATGTCGAATCAATAAATTTGGGTTGAATACTCTACCCTAAAAAGCTATTGCGATCCCCTATACTTGTGGGTTATCAATGTCATGGGCGGAGGGGCTACAGTGTCATGCCGTGCGGGCGATCGCCAGCCGGTACGGCACACTGTAGCCATGGCTCACCTTGGATTCGAGGGCGGCAGGCTCCTCTGTAGCCACACCTCGTCTAATCGCATTCCTGGTGGCTCAGACTTTGAGGGTGATTGGGGCCGCCTGCTAGAAGCCGGCCCATCTGGGGGCCGCCTGCTAGGAGCCGGCCCCTCTCGCAGCCGGCCGCTTGGACCAGCCGACCACAAGAAGGCAGCAGTCACTCTCTGATGCCTGAGGGGCGCAGTCGGCCCCGATGTCTTGAAATGCCATGGGGGCAGATGAGGCTACCCATGGCCAATAACTCTGATAGCCTCGCCATAGCCCGTGAAGTCCTCTGCCTCGGTGTTGGCGGACGGGGCCTTGGTGGAGCCGTCATTGTCCTCTGCCTCGTCGTCGATCTCGCCAAACAACACCTCGCCCCCATTGTAGGCGGCTGCAACGTCCGCTACCCGTATGCAGTACCACCATTGTGCGAGGTGGCTTTCGCGGGCGGAGCGGTATGACTCGAGCAAGGCCTCCTGCTCCGCGGCGATCTGCTCCTCTTCCTACAGGTGCTCCCGGAGGACATGGTGGTTGTAGGCGGCATCAGCCTGTGCCTCCCGGAACTGCTCCTCACACTTCTCCCTCATCATGTCCATGTATTAGGCACGGGCCTCGCCGATGGTCATAGTGCAATGCACTGGCAAGGATGGCGCAGAGGAGGGTGTTGGCGCCGGATCATCGACCACCACGTTCTCCATTGGGACCTCATCTATTGGGGAACATAGCATGCAATTTCAAAAAAAAAACTATGATCACACAAGATCTATCTAGGAGATGCCTAGCAACGAGAGGGGGAGAGTGTGTCCACGTATCCTCTAGACTGAAAGCGGAAGCGTTAGGTCAACGCGGTTGATGTAGTCGAACGTCTTCACGATCCAACCGATCTAGTACCAAACATACGGCACCTCCAAGTTCAGCACACGTTCAGCTCGATGACATCCCATGAACTCTTGATCCAGCAGAGGATTTAGGGAGAGTTTTGTCAGCACAATGGCGTGGTGACGGTGATGGTGATGTGATCCGCGCAGGGCTTCGCCTAAGTACTATGACGCTATGACCGGGGGAGTAATCTGTGGAGGGGGCACCGCACATGGCTAAGAGAATAAATTTTGTGCTTTGGGGTGCCCCCTGCCCCCGTATATAAAGGAGGGGAGGAGGAGGCCGGCCACCAGGGGTGCGCCATAGGGGGGAAACCGACTAGGACTCCCAATCCTAGTCGGCCCCCCTTTCCTTTCTATCGGAGGGGAAAAGGGAAGGAGAGGGAGAGGGGAAGAGGAAAGGGGGTGTGCCCCCTCCCCCTTGTCCAATTCGGACTCCCTTGGGGGGGACATGCCACCCTTGCGGGCTCCCCTCTCTCTCCACTATGGCTCATGAAGGCCCATTACTTCCTGCGAGGGTTCCGGTAACCGCTCGGTACTCCAATAAATATCTAAAACGTCCCGAAACCATGCTGGTGTCCGAATACCTTCGTCCAATATATCAATCTTTACCTCTCGACTATTTCAAGACTCCTCATCATGTCTGTGATCTCATCCGGGACTCCAAACAATCTTCGGTCACTAAAACACATAACTCATAATACAAATTGTCATCAAACGTTAAGCGTGCAGACCCTACGGGTTCGAGAATTATGTCGACATGACCGAGACATATCTCCGGTCAATAACCAATAAGGGAACCTGGATGCTCATATCGGTTCCTACATATTTTATGAAAATCTTTATCGGTCAAACCGCAATGACAACATATGTCATTCCCTTTATCATCATACCTAGTTCAATCTCGTTACCGGCAAGTCTCTTTACTCGTTCCGTAATGTATCATCCCGCAACTAACTCATTAGTCACATGCTTACAAGGCTTATAGTGATGCGCATTACCGAGAGGGCCTAGAGATACCTCTCCGATACTCGGAGTGACAAATCCTAATCTCGGTCTATGCCAACCCAACAAACACCTTCGAAGACACTTGTAGAGCATCTTTATAATCACCCAGTTACGTTGTGACATTTGATAGCACACAAGGTGTTCCTCCAGTATTCGGGAGTTGCATAATCTCATAGTCAAAGGAATATGTATAAGTCATGAAGAAAGCAATAGCAATAAAACTTAAGGATCATTATGCTAAGCTAACGGGTGGGTCTCGTCCATCACATCATTCTCCTAATGATGTGATCTTGTTCATCAAATGACAACACATGTCTATGGTCAGGAAACTTAACCATCTTTGATTAACGAGCTAGTCAAGTAGAGGCATACTAGGGACACTTTGTTTTGTCTATGTATTCACACATGTATCAAGTTTCCGGTTAATACAATTCTAGCATGAATAATAAACATTTATCATGATATAAGGAAATATAAATAACACCTTTATTATTACCTCTAGGGCATATTTCCTTCAGTCTCCCACTTGAACTAGAGTCAATAATCTAGATTACATAGTAATGATTCTAACACCCATGGAGTCTTGGTGCTGATCATATTTCACTTGTGGAAGAGGCTTAGTCAACGGGTATGCAACATTCAGATCCGTATGTATTTTGCAAATCTCTATGTCTCCCTCCTTGACTTGATCTCGGATGGAGTTGAAGCGTCTCTTGATGTGTTTGGTTCTCTTGTGAAATCTGGATTCCTTCGCTAAGGCAATTACTCCAGTATTGTGACGAAATATTTTCATTGGACCCGACGCATTAGGTATTACACCTAGATCGGATATGAACTCCTTCATCCAGACTCCTTCATTTGCTGCTTCCAAAGTAGCTATGTACTCTGCTTCACACGTAGATCCCGCCACGTCGCTCTGCTTGGAACTGCACCAACTGACAGCTCCACCATTCAATATAAATATGTATCTGGTTTGTGACTTAGAGTCATTCGGATCAGTGTCAAAGCTAGCATCAACGTAACCATTTACGACAAGCTCTTTGGCACCTCCATAAACGAGAAACATATCCTTAGTCCTTTTCAGGTATTTTAGGATGTTCTTGACCGCTGTCCATTGATCCACTCCTGGATTACTTTGGTACCTCCCTTCTAAACTTATAGCAAGGCACAGATCAGGTCTGGTACACAGCATCGCATACATGATAGAACCTATGGCTGAGGCATAGGGAATGACTTTCATTTTCTCTCTATCTTCTGAAGTGGTCGGGCATTGAGTCTGACTCTACTTCACACCTTGTAACACAGGCAAGAACCCTTTCATTGACTGATCCATTTTGAACTTCTTCAAAACCTTATCAAGGTATGTGCTTTGTGAAAGTACAATTAAGCGTCTTGATCTATCTCTATAGATCTTGATGCCCAATATAAGCAGCTTCACCGAGGTCTTTCATCGAAAAATTCTTATTCAAGTATCCTTTTATGCTATCCAGAAATTATATATCATTTCCAATCAACAATATATCATCCAAATATAATATTAGAAATGCTACAGAGCTCCCACTCACTTTCTTGTAAATACAGGCTTCTCCAATAGTCTGTATAAAACCATATGCTTTGATCACACTATCAAAGCATATATTCCAACTCTGAGAGGCTTGCACCAGTCCATAAATGGATCGCTGGAGCTTGCACACTTTGTTAGCACCTTTAGGGTCGACAAAACCTTCTGGTTGTATCATATACAACTCTTCTTAAGAAATCCATTAAGGAATGGAGTTTTGATATCCATTTGCCAAATTTCATAATCATAAAATGTGGCAATTGCTAACATGATTCGGCCAGACTTAAGCATCGCTACGGGTGAGAAAGTCTCATCGTAGTCAACTCCTTGAACTTGTCGAAAACCTTTTGCAACAAGTTGAGCTTTGAAGACAGTAACATTACCATCAGCGTCAGTCTTCTTCTTGAAGATCCATTTATTCTCTATGGTTTGTCGATCATCGGGCAAGTCAACAAAAGTCCATACTTTGCTCTGATACATGGATCCCATCTCAGATTTCATGCCCTCAAGCCATTTCGCGGAATTTGGGCTCATCATTTCTTCCTCATAGTTCATAGGTACGTCATGGTCTAGTAACATGACTTCCAGAACCGGATTACCGTACCACTCTGGTGCGGAACATACTCTGGTTGACCTACGAGGTTCGGTAGTAACTTGATCTGAAGTTTCATGATCATCATCATTAACTTCTTCACCGATTGGTATAGGCATCACTAGAACTGATTTCTGTGATGAACTACTTTCCAATTCGAGAGAAGGTACAAGTACCCCATCAAGTTCTACTTTCCTCCCATTGACTTCTTCCGAGAGAAACTCCTTCTCTAGAAAGGATCCATTCTTAGCAACGAATATCTTGCCTTCGGATCTGTGATAGAAGGTGCACCCAACAGTTTCCTTTGGGTATCATATGAAGACGCATTTCTTCGATTTGGGTTCGAGCTTATTAGGCTGACGCTTTTTCACATAAGTGTTGCAACCCCAAACATTTAAGAAATCATAGCTTAGGTTTCTTGCCAAACCACATTTCATATGGTGTCGTCTCAACGGATTTAGATGGTGCCCTATTTAACGTGAATGCTGCCGTCTCTAAAGCATAACCCCAAAACGATAGTGGTAAATCGATAAGAGACATCATAGATTGCACCATATCTAATAAAGTACAGTTACGACGTTCGGACACACCATTATGCTGTGGTGTTCTAGGTGGCGTGAGTTGTGAAACTATTCCACATTATTTCAAATGGAGACCAAACTCGTAACTCAAATATTCACCTCCACGATCAGATCGTAGAAACTTTATTTTCTTGTTACAATGATTTTCCACTTCACTCTGAAATTCTTTGAACTTTAACTGTTTCAAAATTATGTTTAATTAAGTAGATATACCCATATTTGCTCAAATCATCTGCGAAGGTCAGAAAATAACGATACCCGCCGCAAGCCTCAACACTCATCGGACCATATCAATATGTATTATTTCCAATAAGTCAGTGGCTCGCTCCATTGTTCCAGAGAACGGATGAGGGAGTCCTGGATTAGGGGGTCTCCGGACAGCCGGACTATCTCTATTGGCCGGACTGTTGGACTATGAAGATACAAGATTGAAGACTTCGTCTCGTGTCCGGATGGGACTCTACTTGGCGTGGAAAGCGAGCTAGGAAATACGGATATGGATATCTCCTCCTTTGTAACCGACCTTGTGTAACCCTAACCCTCTCCGGTGTCTATATAAACCGGAGGGTTTTAGTCCATAGGACAACAACAACCACAACATACAATCATAACATAGGCTAGCTTCTAGGGTTTAGCCTCTCCGATCTCGTGGTAGATCTACTCTTGTACTACCCATATCATCAATATTAATCAAGCAGGACATAGGGTTTTACCTCCATCAAGAGGGCCTGAACCTGGGTAAAACATCGTGTCCCCTGCCTCCTGTTACCATCCGGCCTAGACGCACAGTTCGGGACCCCCTACCCGAGATCCGCCAGTTTTGACACCGACATTGGTGCTTTCATTGAGAGTTCCTCTGTGTCGTCGTCATTAGGCTTGATGGCTCCTACTATCATCGATAGCGATGCGGTCCAGGGTGAGACTTTTCTCCCCGGACAGATCTTCGTATTCGGTGGCTTTACACCGCGGGCTAATTCGCTTGGCCATCTGGAGCAGATTGAAAGCTACGCCCCTGGCCATCAGGTTAGAATTGGAAGTTTGAACTACACGACCGACATCCGCGGAGACTTGATCTTCGACGGATTCGAGCCATAGCCGGGCGCGCCGCACTGTCATGATGGGTATGACCTAGCTCTGCCGCCGAACAGTACCCCAGAGGCCGCGCCCGCATTAGCTCCGACCCTTAGCTCGGAGCCAACTGCGCCAATCGAGGACGGCTGGTTAGACACCGCCTCAGGGGCTGCAGTCTCAACGGCGATCGAGTCGAACACCAGCCTAACCCTCTGCGCAGCCCGTGACTCCAAGGTGCCGGACTCTTTTCCGGACTCCGAACCATCCGCGCCCCTGCCAATCGAATTCGATTGGGCGCCGATCATGGAATTCATCACCGCGGATATCTTTCAGCACTCGCCCTTCGGCGACATTCTGAATTAACTAAGGTCTCTCTCTTTGTCAGGAGAGCCCTGGCCGGACTATGGCCAACAGGATTGGGATGTGGACGACGAAATTCGATGCCCACCCACCACCCACTTCGTAGCCACTATCGATGATTTAACCGACATGCTCGACTTCGACTCCGAAGACATCGACGGTATGGACGACGATGTAGGAGACGAACATGAACCAGCGCCTATAGGGCACTGGAAAGCCACCTTGTCATATGACATATACATGGTGGATACACCTAAAGAAGGCAATGGCGACGAGATAGCGGAGGATGACCCCTCCAAGAAACAACCCAAGCGCCGACGTCAGCGGCGCCGCTCTAAGTCCCACCAAAGCAAAAGTGGTGATACTGGCACAGGAGATAATAACACTCCGGATAGTGCCGAATACAACAACAATCCCCTCCAGCATGATTTAGAGCAGGAGGATGGAGGAGCCAGCTCTCCTGAGAGAGCGGCAGACGGAAAGGAGGAGGATGAAAATTACATACCCCCCCTCCGAAGACGAGGCAAGCCTCGGCGATGATGAATTCGTCGTACCAGAGGATCCCGTCGAACAAGAGCGCTTCAAGCGCCGGCTTATGGCCACGGCAAATAGCCTGAAGAAAAAGCAGCAGCAGCTTCAAGCTGATCAAGATCTGCTAGCTGATAGATGGACTAAATTCCTCGCGGCCAAGGAATATAAACTCGAGCGCCCCTCCAAGAATTACCCAAAGTGCAGGTTACTACCCCGACTGGAGGAAGAAGCGTATGATACGGCTGATCGGCCACCTCGTGGCCGCGATAGAGAGGCATTCCAGCCAAAAGCTCAGCCTCCACCCCGACGCCATTCAAATAAAAAGGCATGGGGAGATACGCCAGACCTGCGAGACATATTGGAGGACAAAGCAAAGCATGCAAGATCGATCTACGGATCACGACGGCGCACCACTCTGCGATACGATAAACGTCACGCCGGATACAGTAAAAGCAAATCCGGCTAGGCCGAACACAGCGGGCAAGACCCATTCGAGCTGCGTCATGATATAGCCCAATACAGAGGCGCCGCACACCCCTTATGCTTCACAGACGAAGTAATGGAACATCAATTCCCAGAAGGTTTCAAACCTATAAATATTGAATCATACGATGGCACAACAGATCCCGCAGTATGGATTGAGGATTTCCTCCTCCACATCCACATGGCCCGCGGTGATGACTTACACGCCATCAAGTACCTCCCACTAAAGCTCAAAGGACCAGCGCGGCATTGGCTTAACAGCTTGCCAGCGGACTCCATTAGCTGTTGGGAAGATCTGGAAGCCGCATTCCTCGACAACTTTCAGGGCACTTATGTGCGACCACCAGACGCTGATGACTTGAGCCACATAATTCAACAGCCAGAAGAGTCGGCTAGGCAATTCTGGACTCGGTTCCTTACAAAGAAAAATCAAATCGTCGACTGTCCAGATGCGGAGGCTTTAGCGGCTTTCAAACACAACATCCGAGACGAGTGGCTAGCCCGGCACCTTGGTCAGGAAAAGCCGAAATCTATGGCAGCTCTCACGACGCTCATGACCCGCTTTTGTGCGGGAGAAGATAGCTGGCTGGCTCGCAGTAATAACATATGAAAGAACCATGGTACCTCAGATACCAAGGACGGCAATAGCAGGTCATGTCGCAACAAACATAAGCGTCGCATTAACAGCGAAAATACTGAGGATTCAAAGGCTCTAAACCCGGTCAGTGGAAAAAGGCATTCAAACAAAGTACGCCGGGTCCGTCCAGCTTGGACCGTATACTCGATCGCTCGTGTCAAATACACGGCACCCCAGACAAGCCAGCCAATCACACCAACAGGGATTGTTGGGTGTTCAAGCAGGCCGGCAAGTTAATTGCCGAAAACAAGGACAAGGGGCCGCATAGCGATGACGAGGAGGAGCCCCGGCAGCTGCACACTGGAGGACAGAAGAGGTTTCCCCCGCAAGTGCGGAAGGTGAACATGATATACGCAACCCACATCCCCAAGAGGGAGCGGAAGCGTGCGCTCAGGGACGTATATGCGTTGGAGCCAGTCGCCCCAAAGTTCAACCCTTGGTCCTCCTATCCGATCACCTTCGATCGCAGGGACCACCCCACTAGTATCCATCATGGAGGATTCTCCGTACTGGTCCTGGACCCAATCATTTACGGATTTCACCTCACTCGAGTCCTTATGGATGGCGGCAATAGCCTGAACCTGCTTTATCAGGATACAGTGCGCAAAATGGGTATAGACCCCTCAAGGATCAAACCCACAAAAACGACCTTTAAAGGCGTCATTCCAGGTGTAGAGGCCCATTGCATAGGCTCAATTACACTAGAAGTGGTCTTCGGATCCCTGGATAACTTCCGAAGCGAAGAGTTAATCTTCGATATAGTCCCGTTCCGCAGTGGTTATCACGCGCTGCTCGGGCGAACCGCATTTGCTAGATTTAATGCGGTACCGCATTATGCATACCTCAAGCTCAAGATGCCAGGACCTCGCAGGGTTATTACAGTCAATGGAAACATAGAGCGCTCTCTCCGAATAGAGGAGCACACCGCAGCCCTCGTAGCAGAAGCGCAAAGTAGCCTCTCAAGGCAATCAACCAGTTCGGTGATTCAAAGCCCGGACACCTTCAAGCGCGCTCGAAGCAATCGGCAAATAGACCACCTGGCGCGATCTGAGCTCGCGTAGCAATACGGCGGCCACCCCAATCCCAGCCCAGCAGCGAAACTCGTGCCGCGCGTACATAATTACACATTAAAAATACCATGGGCACAGATGGGGAGGGGGCACAACTGCGGCACGCCCCAAGACGCGGCTTAAACCGCATTAGGGGCTTCCCGTTTGGTTATCTTTCTTTTTTTTAGGACCTTAATCTCTGGAAACACTGTCCGGCAGCACTATTGCCGAACACATGATGCAGCAACCAAGGAGGCAGACAGCTACGTCATACCACGGAATTCATAGGTGGATTACAGTAACGAGCGAAATATTCGATTTAATATCATTCCTCAGCTTGCCCTTGGAAGGTTCATAGTCCTATTCTTTGCTTATCGCACTATCTGTATCATTCTGCTTTAACGCAATTTTTTGAATAAACAATGCATGACATTACATATATATACATAGGGTCACGCTATTCGTCACCCTGAGCGAGGAATAGTTATTCTTCACCCCCCCCCCTCTATTTTACCATCAATGCACCATAATTTTACGTTCCGTAAGCTTTGTTTTATTTCCGGTGCAAAAAGGGACTGTAAGAAAATATATAATCACCGTAAAAAATATTTTATGTTATGTAAAATTACAAACGTAAAAATATAGTCTAAAATACACATAAACGGCAAATTTTCTTGTCTTATGACCTATATTTTTATTTTCTTATGTCAAATTTTATGTAGTGAATCAATAAGAATGTAACTATTTGAATTTCAAACGTAATTTAATTATGAAATGATCGTAAGATTACCTCGGGTGAAGAATAACTTATTCTACATCTGGGTGATGAATAGTAACACTATATGTGTGTGTGTGTGTGTGTGTGTGTGTGTGTGTGTTCATGATAAGGCGAGAGACTGGTCACTGTTCGGCGAGGTTTTCGAGTCCCTAAAGACTTATGCCGCTTAGAGCGAGGGGCCGGCCCTGTCCGGCTTAAAGGCGTGTATCGCGCCCCAAATTCGGCCTTCCGAATACTAGGGGCTTCGCCGAAATTTAAAATTATAGAATTCTATGGCTAAGTGAGAGTGATAAAGCATTATTAGTCTGGTTGCCTTGTTCGCTGTGCTGAGCACCTCCCTCGAAGGACCCAAACATGGGAACAAGAGTGCTCAGGTTTACCCCAAACACCCCAGCACTCGTGGCATGGGGGTAGAAGCCGAGGCCTAGCCATCTCTCAGATTGGATAAACAGCCAAACAGAAGGTAATATTTTAAATTCAAACAAGCGTTGCATAGCGCATATGAAACAAGTTTTCATAAATACAGGATAAAACGAGCAAGTCTCATTCAAATATTACATCTTTTGAAAACTCGTCCGCAATGAGACGGGCACCCGGCAGAACACCCTTGTAGTACATCTCGGGGTAGCGGTGCTCCTTGCCCTCCGGCGGCCCCTCCTTGATCAGCTTCACGGCGTCTAGCTTGACCCACTGCAATTTCACACGGGCGAAAGCCCGGCGTGCACCTTCAGTGCAGACAGATCGCTTGACGACCTCCAGCCGCGGGCAGGCATCCATAAGCCGCCTCACCAAGCCGAAGAAGCTGTTCGGAAGGGCGTCGCCAGGCCACTGCCGGACTATAAAGCTCTTCATGGCCCGATCGGCCGCCTTATGTAGCTTGACCATCTGCTTCAGCTGGTCGCTCATTGGCACCAGGTGTTCGGCCTCAACATACTGAGACCAGAACAGCTTCTTCGTTGAGCTTCCATCCTCAGCCTGGTAAAATTGTGCGGCATCGGACACACTATGGGGCAAATCTGTGAATGCTCCTGGAGAGCTCCAGATTAGGGTAAGTAATCGGTAATTTACTTTTACATGCTTGCTTTGCATATAGAAAGCCTTACCCGCCACTATCTTCTTCATCGCATCGATCTCTTGGAGGGCCTTTTGGGCTTCGGCCTTGGCACTTTTTGCACTCTCGAGGGCCGCAGCAAGCTCGGACTCCCGCGTCTTTGAGTCAAGCTCCAACGCCTCATACTTCGCCACGAGAGCCTGGAGCTCTTGCTACACCTCGCCCACCCGAGCCTCGTGCTTCTCTCGCTCGGTGCGCTCCTTGGCCGCTTTATCTTCGGCCTTGGTTAGCGCTTGCTTCAGGGTCGCCACCTCGGTCGTGGCCCCTGGCAAACATACGATGATCCTGTCATTTTGCAATCGCGTCCTCTTTTATATATACATATCTATAGATAGGGTATTACTTACCCTTGTTCCCCTCGAGCTACCTCTTGGCAAGGCCGAGCTCTTTCCTGGACCCCTCGAGGTCCTGCTTCAGTACGGCGACCTCCGCAGTCAGTGCGGCGGACGCCAGCAGCGAAGCCTGCATATGCATATTGACATACTTATATTAGACTCCTGCGATATTATTTGATCCTCTGCTCGGCTTTTCTTTGTGAACACCGAACAAAGCATCAAGGGCTACTGTCTATGCGGTAATATTTCTACTACATTTTGAAACACTTACCTCAAAGCCTGTTAGAAGGCTGGCACAGGCTTCAGTCAATCCGCTCTTGGCGGACTAAACCTTCTGGATCACCGCACTCATGATAGTGCGGTGCTCCTCGTCGATGGAAGCGCTGCAAAGCGCTTCCAGCAGATTGTCCGGCACCTCTGGATGGATAGAGGTCACCAGCACAGGCGTCTTGCCCCTCTTAGTAGGAGGCCGCCTGCCCGAGCCTAGAACCGCTGGAGGTTCCGGCGTGGTGTTCGGCTGAGGGCCAAACTCGGAGCTCTTAGGGGGCCCGTCCCCTCGGCTCCCAGAGTCCGGAAGGTCGTCTTGAGGCGCCTCCAGGACTGTCTCCCTCGACCCGGTGCCTCTTGAGACAGCACCTCGGTGTCGTCAGCAGGATGAGGGGAGGTGGCGGTCGGGACTGGATCGCTATCCATGTCCGACGAGCCTAGGGAGCCGTCCGATGATACATCGATACTGGCTCGTGGCGGCCTGCATAATTATGTTCGGCGTTAGGAAAAACAGTGCAACAAAGGAATTATATGAGTTACTCTGGTTTCCGAATACTTACGATCTCCCCAGGGGCTTGGCCCAGGGCAACCACTCGCCTTCGCCCTCGTCGGCGGCGGTGGAACTGTCCGGAAGGAGAGTCCTCCCCTTCTTGGACCCTTCGGCCTCCCCAGTTGGGGCGGCCTTCCTTTTCTTGTCTCCCCCGCCTGGAGGGGGAGCATCTTCTTCTTCCTCCTCGTCTTCGGGGGAGGAGTGTGCCGCAGAGTTATCGGACGATGAGTCCGATAACACCTGGTGCCGGGAACTCTTTCGGGTTCCCTTGGCCTTCTTGGTCTTCTCCGGCACCTTGTAAGGAGCCGGAGTCAGCATCTCCGTCAGGAGAGCGCCTGCAGTATCTTCAGGCAAAGGGGCCGGGCAGTTAATCTGCCCCGACATCTCCACACAGTCCTGTCAAAGGCATGGAGATTAGACCCCGCACATAATTAAGCTAGGGAAAATAAATGTCCTACGGGACATATTGAACTCACCGAACGCGCTAGGCGCTTTGCGCTTAGTCCGCGGTCCTCGGCGAGAGAAGGAGGGACCTCGGCGCCGTTGAACAGCACCTTCTAGACGTCCTTGTGGGTCGTATTAAAGAGCTCGCTCAGAGTCTGGTGCCGGGCCGGGTCGAACTCCCACAAGGTAAAATCCCGTTGTTGACACGGGAGGATCCGGCGGATGAGCATAACTTGGACTATGTTGACAAGATTGAGCTTCTTGCTCGCCATACTCCGGATACATTTCTGGAGTCCATCCAGCTCCACCGACGAACCCCACGACAAGCCCTTCTCTTTCCAGGAAGTGAGCCGTGTAGGGAATCCGGATCGAAACTTGGGGGCTGCCACCCATTTGGCGTCGCGCGGCTCAGTGATGTAGAACCACACCGATTGCCATCCCTTTATTGTCTCCATGAAGGAGCCTTCGAGCCATATAACGTTGGGCATCTTGCCCACCATGGCTCCGCCGCATTCTCCTTGTTGGCCTCGTACCACCTTCGGCTTCATATTGAAGGTCTTTCACCACAGGCCGAAGTGGGGCCGGATACGGAGGAAAGCCTCACACATGACGATGAACACCGAAATGTTGAGGATGAAGTTCGAGGCCAGATCATGAAAGTCCAGCCCATAGTAGAACATGAGACCATGGACGATCTGCGGAGGGGAAACAATAGTCCGCGAAGGAAGTGGTGAAGAAAAACTACCCTCTCGTGAGGTTCCGGGGTAGGGACGATCTGCCCCGCAGCGGGCAGCCGATGCGCGATGTTCGCGGCTAAGTATCCAGCTCCGCGCAGCTTCTTGATGTCTCCCTCCATGACGGAGGAGACCATCCACCTGCCTCCCACTCCGGACATGGTTGGAGATGGTTGAGGTGGGAAGTGCGGACTTGGGCGCTAGAGCTCGAGTGTGCGAAAACGGATGAGCAAATGAGGAAGAAGGCGTGGATAGAAAGGTGAATCCTTATCCCTTTATATGGGCGGACGAAGCTAAGCGTCCCCACTTGCCTGGTAAAACTCACTTATCCCCCAAGCGCCGTAATTGATGGCGCGGTTGGGTTACCCACGCCCGTATTGATGAGAATCCCGTAATAAGGGGACACAATCTCTTCTTTGACGAGACGTGTCGAAAAACTGCCTCGCGTTATGTGAGGGGCTGGTTAAAGGAAACGGTTCGAATAATCACTGGGCCATGACATAATGTCATGCTGCCAAAACAAGCCTGCAAATTAGATCTGCGAAAATATTATTCTCTCTACGGTGGTATGTAGAACTTATTTTGCAGGGTCGGACACTATCCTTGTATTCAAATTCTTCTGTGATGTATTCGGAGAAGGAACCCGCCTTGCAATGCCGAAGATAATACTGCGCGCCGGACTCATCGTCATTGAAGCCTGGTTCAGGGGCTACTGAGGGAGTCCTGGATTAGGGGGTCTCCGGACAGCCGGATTATCTCTATTGGCCGGACTGTTGGACTATGAAGATACAAGATTGAAGACTTTGTCTCGTGTCCGGATGGGACTCTACTTGGCGTGGAAAGCAAGCTAGGAAATACGGATATGGATATCTCCTCCTTTGTAACCGACCTTGTGTAACCCTAACACTCTCCGGTGTCTATATGAACCGGAGGGTTTTAGTCCATAGGACAACAACAACCACAACATACAATCATACCATAGGCTAGCTTCTAGGGTTTAGCCTCTCCTATCTCGTGGTAGATCTACTCTTGTACTACCCATATCATCAATATTAATCAAGCAGGACGTAGGGTTTTACCTCCATCAAGAGGGCCCGAACCTGGGTAAAACATTGTGTCCCCTGCCTCCTGTTACCATCTGGCCTAGACGCACAGTTCGGGACCCCCTACCCGAGATCCGCCGGTTTTGACACCGACAACAGAGTTTTAGTCATCTTGCCCATGAGGCATGGTTCGCAAGCATCAAGTGATTCCAAAAGCCCATCAGCATGGAGTTTCTTCATGCGCTTTACACCATTATGACCTAAACGTCAGTGCCACAAATAAGTTGCACTATCATTATTAACTTTGCATCTTTTGGCTTCAATATTATGAATATGTGTATCACTACGATCGAGATTCAACAAAAATAGACCACTCATCAAGGGTGCATGACCATAAAAGATATTACTCATATAAATAGGAAAACCATTATTCTCCGATTTAAATGAATAACTGTCTGCATCAAACAAGATCCAGATATAATGTTCATGCTCAACGCTGGCACCAAATAACAATTATTCGGGTCTAAAACTAATCCCGAAGGTAGATGTAGAGGTAGCGTGCCGACGGCGATCACATTGACCTTGGAACCATTTCTGACGCGCATCGTCACCTCGTCCTTAGCCAATCTTTGTTAATCCGTAGCCCCTGTTTCGAGTTGCAAATATGAGCAACAGAACCAGTATCAAATACCTAGGCGCTACTATGAGCATTAGTAAGGTACACATCAATAACATGTATATCAAATATACCTTTCACTTTGACATCCTTCTTATCCGCCAAATACTTGGGGCAGTTCTGCTTCCAGTTACCAGTCCCTTTGCAGTAGAAGCACTCAGTTTTAGGCTTAGGTCCAGACATGGGCTTGTTCCCAGGAGTAGCAACTTGCTTGCTATTCTTCTTGAAGTTCCCCTTCTTCCCTTTGCCCCTTTTCTTGAAACTAGCGGTCTTGTTAACCATCAACACTTGATGCTCCTTCTTGATTTCTACCTCCGTAGTGTTAAGCATTTCAAAGAGCTTGGGAATTTTCTTTTTCATCCATTGCATATTATAGTTCATCACGAAGCCTTTATAGCTTGGTGGCAGTGATTGAAGAACTCTATCAATGACACTATCATCCAAAAGATTAACTCCCAATTGAGTAAGTGGTTATGGTACCCAGACATTCTGAGTATGTGTTCATTGACAGAATTGTTCTCCTCCATCTTGTAGCTATAGAACTTGTTGGAGACTTCATATCTCTCAACTCGGGCATTTGCTTGAAATATTAACTTCAACTCTTCGAACATCTCATATGCTCCATGACGTTCAAAACATCTTTGAAGTCCTGATTCTAAGCCGTAAAGCATGGCACACTGAACTATCGAGTAGTCATCGGATTTAGCTTGCCAGACGTTCATAACATCCGGAGTTGCTCCTGCAGCAGGCCTTGCACCTAGCGGTACTTTCCAGACGTAATTCTTATGTGCAGCAATGAGGATAATCCTCAAGTTACGGACCCAGTCCATGTAGTTGCTACCATCATCTTTCAACTTAGCTTTCTCTAGGAACGCATTAAAATTCAAAGGAACGGTAGCACGGGCCATTGATCTACAACAACATAGATATGCAAAAAACTATCAGGACTAAGTTCATGACAAATTAAAGTTCAATTAATCATATTACTTAAGAACTCCCACTTAGATAGATATCCCTCTAGTCATCTAAATAATCACGTGATCCATATCAACTAAACCATGTCCGATCATCACGTGAGATGGAGTAGTTTTCAATGGTGAACATCTCTATGTTGATCATATCTACTATATGATTCACATTCGACCTTTCGGTCTTAGTGTTCTGAGGCCATATTTGTATATGCTAGGCTCGTCAAGTTTAAACTGAGTATTCTGCATGTGCAAAACTGTCTTACACCCGTTGTATGTGAACGTAGAGCTTATCACACCCAATCATCACGTGGTATCTCGGCATGATGAACTGTAGCAATGGTGCATACTCAGGGAGAACACTTATACCTTGAAATTTAGTGAGGGGTCATCTTATAATGCTACCGTCGTACTAAGCAAAATAAGATGCATAAAATATAAACATCACATGCAATCAAAATATGTGACATGATATGGCCATCATCATCTTGTGCCTTTGATCTCCATCTCCAAAACACTGTCATGATCTCCATCGTCACCGGCTTGACACCTTGATCTCCATCGCAGCGTCGTTGTCATCTCACCAACTATTGCTTCTACAACCATCGCTATCGCATAGTGATAAAGTAAAGCATAACGATTTTTTGTCAAGTGTGTTATTTTAACCTTCAACAAGGACCGGCCGTAGTCAAATTCGATTCAACCCAAGTTGGAGAAACAGACACCCGCCAGCCACCTTTATTCAAAACAAGTTGCATGTTTGTCGGTGGAACCGGTCTCATGAACGTGGCCATGTAAGGTTGGTCCGGGCCGCTTCATCCAACAATACCACCGAATCAAAATAAGACGTTGGTGGTAAGCAGTATGACTATTATCGCCCACAACTCTTTGTGTTCTACTCATGCATATCATCTACGCATAGACCTGGCTCGGATGCCACTGTTGGGGAACGTAGCATACAATTTCAAAAAAATCCTACGATCACGCAAAATCTATCTAGGAGATGCATAGCAATGAGAGGGGGAGAGTGTGTCCACGTACCCTCATAGACCGAAAGCGTAAGCGTTAGATTAACGTGGTTGATGTAGTCGAACGTCTTCGTGATCCAACCGATCTAGTACTGAACGTACGGCACCTCCAAGTTCAGCACACATTCAACTCAATGACGTCCCTCAAACTCTTGATCCAACAGAGGGTCGAGGGAGAGTTTTGTCAGCACGACGGTGTGGTGACGGTGATGTGATCCGCGCAGGGCTTCGCCTAAGCACTACGACGCTATGACCGGAGGAGTAAACTGTGGAAAGGGGCACCGCACACGGCTAAGAGAATAACTGTTGTGCTTTGGGGTGCCCCCTACCCCCGTATATAAAGGAGGGGCGGAGGAGCCCTGTAACGCCCCGAGACCGATGTGCCAGGTGTCGTTCAGTTATTCGCTGGTGTTGCCTTGTCATTGCTTGCGTGTCATGCATTGCATATCATGTCATCATGTGCATTGCATTTGCATACGTGTTCATCTCATGCATTCGAGCATTTTCCCCGTTGTCCGTTTTGCATTCCGGCGCTTCGTTCTCCTCCGGTGGTCATTTCTAGCTTTATTTCGTGTGTGGGGATTAAACATTTCCGGATTGGACCGAGACTTGCCATGCGGCCTTGGTTTACTACCGGTAGACCGCCTGTCAAGTTTCGTATCATTTGGACTTCGTTTGATACTCCAACGGTTAACCGAGGGACCGAAAAGGCCTCGTGTGTGTTTCAGCCCAACACCCCTCCATTTTGTCCCAAAACCCACCAAACTCTTCTCCATCACCTAGAGCGTTCGATCACGATCACGTGGCCGAAAACCGCACCTCATTTGGACTCTCCTAGCTCCCTCTATGCCTATTTAAACACCCCCCCTCGAAAATTCGCGGATCACCCTTCCTCAAACCCTAGATCTCTCCCTCTCCTCGCGCGCCGGACACACCCGCGCCGACGGACATGTCCGGTCTGCATCGCGCCGCCGCCCAGCGCCTATAGCGCCCCGCCACGTGTCCCTGTACCTCGCCTGACGCCGCGCAGCCCGGGGAGCCCGCCTCCGGCCCCCGCGGCCCATCCGCACCGTGCCGCCAGGCCGCCTCGTCCGCCTCCTCTCGCCCGAGCCTCCACCGCCTTCGAAGCCCGCCGCCGCTGCCGCGCCATTGCCGGCCGGGGCAAGCTCCGCCCGGACCTCCTCGCCCGCGCCGCCCCGGGCCACCTCGCCGCCGACATCCGCCGCCCTCCACCGCCTTCCTCCCGCGCCGGCGAGCGCCGCGAAGTCCGGCGACGACCCCCTCTCTCCGGCGAGCTTCGTCCGACTCCGGCGTGAACAGTGCTCCAGTGTGCTTCGTAATCCGTGTTGATCCAGATCTGGATCTGAGGACCCCCTGGTTGACTTTTGTCCCCCCGAACCCTAATTTTTGTGCATACTTTGACCTGGCATATCTCCGCATCCGTAGCTCCGATTTGGAAATATAGCATATCAAAATGTCCGTCTCGGAGAGTACATCATTTCATTCCATTGCATCATTTTCATTAGAGTTCATCTTGATGCCTATAATGCTGTTAGAAGAGGGCTTCGTGAGTTAATTGTCAGATCTGCTAGTTCATCTTAGACTTTTGTCATTTTTGCCATGATTGTTGTGTGCATGATATGCCCATGAGTCCTACATATGTTTTGTTAAGGGTTTTTTCATCTTTCCAGAGGTGCAACCCATGTATTTTGTGATGTGTGTGGTGCTTATTGCAAGCTTGCAAAGTGAGGCACCCAGTAACTCTGTTTTTAGTGACTTAGTAGTTTTCACTAAGTCTAGGATTGTTTAGTTCATGATGCCATATGTTCAGGTTGTTTCCTAGTGATCTGTGCCTCTTTTGAGGATGATCAGTAAAGGAGTTTTGTTAATATTGTAGTGCTCTATCCATCCATGTCTTTGTTTGCATATATGGAGCACCCTAGCTTGAGTCAATCGAGCTCTACTTTTGCTTCGTTGTGAATCTGGGCAGATCGTCAACTTGTTTGCGATTTTGCCGATGTTATTGTAGTTGATCCGTGCATCCGATGCCATTGTTCTTGCCATGTCTAGCTTGCATTTTGTGCCTTCTTAATGGATGTATGCTTGTCTTGCCATGACTTGCTCCGTAGTGAGTGCATCGAGCTCGTAAACATGCCTTCGTGAGTTATGTTTCAGCATGTCCCAGTTTTCACTAAGTCTGAAAACTGATTATGTTTTGCTATGTTCGTGTGCTTGTTAGTATTTTTTGTGATCCCTTTTGGCTCAAGGTCACTAAGGGGCTTTTGTTAAGCTTGTTGAGTAGCTCCATGCCATGTCTTTCTTGTCATGTTCAGGCCCTGTAGCATGTTGTTTTGTTGCTCTGAAGAGGGCTTCATGATCTGAAATTTCAGACAAGTCTTAATTTCACTAAGTCTGAGATCTGTTTACCATTTGCGTTTTTGTCATGCTTGTTTGAACCTCTTAATGGATGAATTGGCCGTAGCTCAGTGCTAGACTTTTGTTAAGCATCTAGAATGCTTCCCTGCCATGTATTTTGTTGCCATGTTTGAGTGCTGTAGCATGTTCATTTCATTGCATTTAGAGGCCTACTTGCTGTAAATCGCAGACCGGTGCCAATTTTGAATCGCTTGCCATTTCCAAACCGTAACTCCGATTCCGGTGATCTTTATATCGTTTTCAAGCGATTTCATCCCATCTTTCCAGTGGCATACTTGGTTTTCCAAGTTGAGGCCAGGTTCATGCATTTCCTGTCATATCTTGCATATGCATCGCATACCGCATCCCGCATATCATACCATGTTCATGTGTGGTTTGTTTACTATGTGTGTGCTTTCTTTTCCGATGTTGCTTCTTTGGGTTGGTTCCGGTAATGTCGCATTTATGAGGATCCGTTCGTCAACGTCCGTTTGTCTTCTTCATGGACTCGTTCTTCTTCCTTGCGGGATTTCAGGCAAGATGAGCATACCCTCGAAATCACTTCTATCTTTGCTTTGCTAGATGCTCGCTCTTTTGCTATGCCTATGCTGCGATACCTACCACTTGCTTATCATGCCTCCCATATTGTTGAACCAAGCCTCTAACCCACCTTGTCCTAGCAAACCGTTGATTGGCTATGTTACCGCTTTGCTCAGCCCCTCTAATAGCGTTGTTAGTTGCAGGTGAAGATTGAAGTTTGTTCCTTGTTGGAACATGGAGATCGTTCCTTTTCGGAACATGTTTACTTGTTGGGATATCACAATATATCGTATTTAATTCATGCATCTATATACTTGGTAAAGTGTGGAAGGCTCGGCCTTATGCCTGGTGTTTTGTTCCACTCTTGTCGCCCTAGTTTATGTCATATCGGTGTTATGTTCCCGGATTTTGCGTCCCTTACGCGGTGGGGCTATAATGGGAACCCCTTGACAGTTCGCCTTAAGTAAAGCTCTTCCAGCAATGCCCAACATTGGTTTTACCATTTGCCACCTAGCCTTTTCTTTTCCCTTGGGAGTCGCGCTCCTGAGGGTCATCATTATTTTACCCCCCGGGCCAGTGCTCCTCTGAGTGTTGGTCCAACTGAGTGATGTACGAGGCTACCAGGGGCAACTCTGGGCTGGCTTACCCGACGTCTGGCTCATCCGGTGTGCCCTGAGAACGAGATATGTGCAGCTCCTATCGGGATTTGTCGGCACATCTGGGTGGTGTTGCTGGTTTAGTTTTACCCTGTCGAAATGTCTTGTTGTACCGGGATACCGAGTCTGATCGGAATGTCTCGCATGGAGGTCTATTCCTTCGTTGACCGTGAGAGCTTGTGATGGGCTAAGTTGGGACACCCCTGCAGGGTTTTGAACTTTCGAAAGCCGTGCCCGCGGTTATGGGCAGATGGGAATTTGTTAACGTTCGGTTGTAGAAAACCTGAAGTTGACCTTAATTAAAATGAATCAACCGCGTGTGTAACCATGATGGTCTCTTTCCGGTGGAGTCCGGGAAGTGAACACGGTTGTTGGAGTTATGCTTGACGTAGGTTGTTTAGGATCACTTCTTGATCATAGTTTCTCGCCCGTGCTTTGCCTTCTCTTCTCGCTCTCATTTGCGTATGTTAGCCACCATATATGCTAGTCGCTTGCTGCAGCTCCACCTCATACTTTTACCTTACCCATAAGCTTAAATAGTCTTGATCGCAAGGGTGCGAGATTGCTGAGTCCCCGTGGCTCACAGATACTTCCAAAACCAGCTTGCAGGTGCCGATGAGTTCGTGCAGACGATGCAACCAAGCTCAAGGAGGAGCTCAATGAAGATCTTGTCCTTTGTGTTGTTCCGTTCTAGTTGATCAGTAGTGGAGCCCAGTTGGGGTCGATCGGGGACCTTTGTCGCATTTGGGGTTCTTCTTTTATTTTGGTTCCGTAGTCGGACCTTGATTGTATTTGGATGATGTAATGCTTTATTCATGTAATTGTGTGAAGTGGCGATTGTAAGCCAACTATGTATCTTTTTCCCTTAAGTATTACATGGGTTGTGTGAAGATTACCTCACTTGCGACATTGCTTTCAATGCGGTTATGCCTCTAAGTCATGCTTCGACACGTGGGAGATATAGCCGCATCAAGGGCGTTACAAGTTGGTAATCAGAGCCTTCCCCGACCTTAGGAGCCCCATTGCTTGATCGTTTTTAGCGGCCGAGTTGTGTCTAGAAAAATGTTTTGAGTCTTCTAGGAATTATATATCGGAGAGTTAGGAATTCTTTTTACTTCCCAGTCTCCTCATCGCTCTGGTAAGGTATCCTGATGTAGAGTTTTGACTCTTCTCTTCTCAAATTTCACTAAAAAAAATTTAGGATCACGCGGGTATCTTGGAATCGTTCAGATGGTTTTATGATGAGAACATTGTCTTGGTGCCTCCTGTCAGGGGTTTTGTGGAAGTGTCCCGGGGAGTTGAGCTCTGAGGTGTTGTCATCATAATTTTATCGTTGCAGTTCTGGAATACCTGAGTTTAGTACGCCGACATCAAAAATCTCTTTTATGCAGTTCGTTGGTGAGATAACCTCGACGCCACCCAGTATTGGGGCGGGAGTTCGGGAGTATCGCCATAACTTGTATAACGGATGCTTTTCGAAGGTTGAGGTAGATGGTTTCCGAAGGTTTCTTGGTTATGTGTTGAAGGATGGATACAGCTGGATGTAGGATTTGCTAGTTTTGGGTGAGATATTATGCTTCCCCTGTATCCCCAACACCTGATTGCATAACCGGAAAGGTTCGGGAGTTTCATAGGTGGGAATTCAAGTAGCTCATAGGATATCTTTCCGACAGATGTATGATATGAAATTGGGGTTCGACGTCTAGTGGTCCGCCTATTCACGGTCGATTTTACAGTGCTCTCGTTGTGTCTTAATGAGTCCTTAGCTATGCTGACTCGGGGACGCTTCGTATGTCATGTGCACTGCCTTGTACATGATGGTGTTGTACGATCGAGCCCGTGTAGGCCCCACCACGAAAACTTCGGACGAAATCTCTATCATATGTTTGTTCCGGCTTATTTTGCAAGCCAATCCTTTGTTTTGTTTTGAGTTGTGGTATTCGAGTTGCTTCGAAGTCAAATGTTGATTCCATACCTTCCCCAAATGGTGTTCTCATACTCCGATGTGAACACTAATCCCTCTTGATCATCGAGATTGTGTTGTAAATTCTTTTTCAACCGGCGTGTTTTCCTCTTCAAGTGGATCCGACCATTTCAACATTGGCAAGATCAATTATCAGTTCCTCTCGACGATGTTTGTTTCATTCGTTCCAAGCTGCCTTTGTTTTCCCGCCCGCCCACCCTTGTTTCTTCAAGGACTCGTATATCTTAATCAAGTATCCTTTTACTATTGTGAAGTCTCTCCATTCTTTTCCGTCAATGTTCTTATCCGGTGATTCTCATGAAGATTCTAACGGGGCCTCAAGTTCATTATTCTCCGCTCTTTGTTCTCCGGTGGTTTCAATTCAAAGCTTTTGGTGTTGATCTTATCCTTTTTCTTCCTGGCAAATACCTTCTTATGTCGGTGCACCGCATAATCATTCCCCGCTTGCTATTCAATTATTCCGGAGTGCTGAAGATATCTCAAAAGGCTCGTCTTGTCTTTCAAGATCAGTTCAACCTATTTCGAGGTTGTTATCTCATTCTAGCCATTTAATTCAACCGGTGCAATCTCTCTTTTTAATCTCTTCAACAGTATTTCTTTTGAGTGGGCCCTAACCCACAGGTCTTTTCCCAGGATCTTAGCTGACTCTTCTTATTTTTCTGGAGCTTTTCAAATTCTTTTCTAAAGTTTGACGTAAGAATGAATTGTCATCAGTCAAATGTCTTTCTCCAAGATCTTTCAAATTCTTTTCATCGTTGGCTCAACCTTTCCATTATTCATTCCGGTGTGCCTCAATAATTCTTGGTGGTGTTTCTCGTTGTCATTTGAAGACCGAAGAAGAGTTTTTCCTCCATTTCTTGCTCCATTCTCTTCAAGATTCATGATTCTAGCTTGTTGCCATCCTCGCATAATTATTTTTTTCATTTGTGAGAATTCTTTTCACCCATCTGGACTAATTCAGGAGTCTTTTCAGTTTGATTCTCCGAAGTCCATCATTTCGGGATTATTCATTCTCAGCTTTCAGTTATCATTCTCCGATCTTACCGGTGCAGCGTTCAAGTGATCTCTAATCGGTCCATGATCTATTATATTCACTTGTATCTAAATTCTCTCAAGTATCTTCGTTCATTTCATAATTCTTCCCGGTGATTCGTTATCTTTTATTCGTTCTTTTTCAATTCTTACGGTGGTTCGTTCTAGAGTTCTCTTCCTTGGTTATCATATCAATTCATTCGTTGTTTCTTGATTCTACCGGTGGTTCGTCGAAGACCTTCTTAAGTTTGCGCTATATCTATCTTAAGCTTTCTACGAGGATAAGTAATATGCCAAATCCATTGCTTGTCATCAATTTAATGGGTGAAGGATAAGCACAATGTAATTCTTATTCTTGTTTCATCCAAATGATTAATTCCCTATTCCGGAGGCTCATCTAAATTCTTGATCTCAAGTGTTCATCTTCTCTTTTCCCGGAGTTCCAAGCTTTCTCAATTTATTTCATCACGAAGATCCATCTAAATCATTGCAAGGATTCACCTTGTGTTTTCAATTTCTTTTTCTTGTTATTCTTTTCTTACCGGAGTTTCTTCATGGAGGCTTTACATGGTGGTAAATCAAGGATTTTATCCCTTCTCGAAGTTTTCATCAAGATTCCTTTTTAAGGAGCTCAAGCATTCTTCATCTCGCATTCCGGAGTGCAATTCTTTCTTCCGTATCATTGGAGGTGGTATTATGCCATTCTTGATAATTTGAATTCATGTTTCATGATTCATGCTCTCTCAAGATCGTGTTTCCCTTCGTTCATTCCATTCCATTCTTACTTTTGTTCCGGAGGCATTGTGATGTTGCTCTCTTCAATCCATCTTCTTGTTTTGTCAGGATCGTGTTCTTTTCTTGGTTCATCTCTTTTAACCGGAGTGTTGTGCCCTCTGCTCAGTTCTTTTCATCTTATCAAGGCTTTCATCTCTTTTAACCGGAGTGCTACCCGAATTGGTTCTTTCTTATCCCTCTTTCTTAATGGAGTGCTTTCAACTTCGTTCATCGCCGTTGCATCGTTATTTCAATTTGCTCAACCTTGCAAGGTTCTTTGGTTTCACTTGTTTGTCAAAGACGCAACTTAGTTTTACCTATTCTCTTTCTCTTCCGTTTTTTCCCTCCGGTGCCATTCTAGATCTCGGGACGAGATCCTCTCGTAGTGGTGGAGTGTTGTAACGCCCCGAGACCGATGTGCCAGGTGTCGTTCAGTTATTCGCTGGTGTTGCCTTGTCATTGCTTGCGTGTCATGCATTGCATATCATGTCATCATGTGCATTGCATTTGCATACGTGTTCATCTCATGCATTCGAGCATTTTCCCCGTTGTCCGTTTTGCATTCCGGCGCTTCGTTCTCCTCCGGTGGTCATTTCTAGCTTTCTTTCGTGTGTGGGGATTAAACATTTCTGGATTGGATCGAGACTTGCCATGCGGCCTTTGTTTACTACCGGTAGACCGCCTGTCAAGTTTCGTATCATTTGGACTTCGTTTGATACTCCAACGGTTAACCAAGGTACCGAAAAGGCCTCGTGTGTGTTGCAGCCCAACACCCCTCCATTTTGGCCCAAAACCCACCAAACTCTGCTCCATCACCTAGAGCGTTCGATCACGATCGCGTGGCCGAAAACCGCACCTCATTTGGACTCTCCTAGCTCCCTCTATGCCTATTTAAACACCCCCCCTCAAAAATTCGTGGATCACCCTTCCTCAAACCCTAGATCTCTCCCTCTCCTCGCGCGCCGGACACACCCGCGCCGACGGACATGTCCGGTCTGCATCGCGCCGCCGCCCAGCGCCTATAGCGCCCCGCCACGTGTCCATGTACCTCGCCCGCCGCTGCGCGGCCCGAGGAGCCCGCCTCCGGCCCCCGCGGCCCATCCGCACCGCGCCGCCAGGCCGCCTCGTCCGCCTCCTCTCGCCCGAGCCTCCGCCGCCTTCGAAGCCCGCCGCCGCCGCCGCACCATTGCCGGCCGGGGCAAGCTCCGCCCGGACCTCCTCGCCCGCGCCGCCCCGGTCCACCTCGCCGCCGACATCCGCCGCCCTCCACCGCCTTCCTCCCGCGCCGGCGAGCGCCGCAAAGTCCGGCGACGACCCCCTCTCTCCGGCGAGCTTCGTCCGACTCCGGCGTGAACAGTGCTCCGGTGTGCTTCGTAATCCGTGCCGATCCAGATCTAGATCTGAGGACCCCCGGTTGACTTTTGTCCCCCCGAACCCTAATTTTTGTGCATACTTTGACCTGCCATATCTCCGCATCCGTAGCTCCGATTTGGACATATAGCATATCAACATGTTCGTCTCAGAGAGTACATCATTTCATTCCATTGCATCATTTTCATTAGAGTTCATCTTGATGCCCGAAATGCTGTTAGAAGAGGGCTTCATGAGTTAATTGTCAGATCTGCTAGTTCATCTTAGACTTTTGTCATTTTTGCCATGATTGTTGTGTGCATGATATGCCCATTAGTCCTACATATGTTTTGTTAAGGGTTTTGTCATCTTTCGAGAGGTGCAACCCATGTATTTTGTGATGTGTGTGGTGCTTAGTGCAAGCTTGCAAAGTGAGGCACCCGGTAACTCTGTTTTCAGTGACTTAGTAGTTTTCAATAAGTCTGGGATTGTTTAGTTCATGATGCCATATGTTCAGGTTGTTTCCTAGTGATCCGTGCCTCTTTTGAGGATGATCAGTAAAGGAGTTTTGTTAATATTGTAGTTCTCCATCCATCCATGTCTTTGTTTGCATATATGGAGCACCCTAGCTTGAGTCAATCGAGCTCTACTTTTGCTTCGTTGTGAATCTGGGCAGATCGTCAACTTGTTTGCGATTTTGCCGATGTTATTGTAGTTGATCCGTGCATCCGATGCCATTGTTCTTGCCATGTCTAGCTTGCATTTTGTGCCTTCTTAATGGATGTATGCTTGTCTTGCCATGACTTGCTCCGTAGTGAGTGCATCGAGCTCGTAAACATGCCTTCGTGAGTTATGTTTCAGCATGTCCCAGTTTTCACTAAGTCTGAAAACTGATTATGTTTTGCTATGTTCGTGTGCTTGTTAGTATTTTTTGTGATCCCTTTTGGCTCAAGGTCACTAAGGGGCTTTTGTTAAGCTTGTTGAGTAGCTCCATGCCATGTCTTTCTTGTCATGTTCAGGCCCTGTAGCATGTTGTTTTGTTGCTCTGAAGAGGGCTTCATGATCTGAAATTTCAGACAAGTCTTAATTTCACTAAGTCTGAGATCTGTTTACCATTTGCGTTTTTGCCATGCTTGTTTGAACCTCTTAATGGATGAATTGGCCGTAGCTCAGTGCTAGACTTTTGTTAAGCATCTAGAATGCTTCCCTGCCATGTATTTTGTTGCCATGTTTGAGTGCTGTAGCATGTTCATTTCATTGCATTTAGAGGCCTACTTGCTGTAAATCGCAGACCGGTGCCAATTTTGAATCGCTTGCCATTTCCAAACCGTAACTCCGATTCCGGTGATCTTTATATCGTTTTCAAGCGATTTCATCCCATCTTTCCAGTGGCATACTTGGTTTTCCAAGTTGAGGCCAGGTCCATGCATTTCCTGTCATATCTTGCATATGCATCGCATACCGCATCCCGCATATCATACCATGTTCATGTGTGGTTTGTTTACTATGTGTGTGCTTTCTTTTCCGGTGTTGCTTCTTCGGGTTGGTTCCGGTAACGTCGCGTTTGTGAGGATCCGTTCATCGACATCCGTTTGTCTTCTTCATGGACTCGTTCTTCTTCCTTGCGGGATTTCAGGCAAGATGAGCATACCCTCGAAATCACTTCTATCTTTGCTTTGCTAGATGCTCGCTCTTTTGCTATGCCTATGCTGCGATACCTACCACTTGCTTATCATGCCTCCCATATTGTTGAACCAAGCCTCTAACCCATCTTGTCCTAGCAAACCGTTGATTGGCTATGTTACCGCTTTGCTCAGCCCCTCTTATAGCGTTGTTAGTTGCAGGTGAAGATTGAAGTTTGTTCCTTGTTGGAACATGGAGATCGTTCCTTTTTGGAACATGTTTACTTGTTGGGATATCACAATATATCTTATTTAATTCATGCATCTATATACTTGGTAAAGGGTGGAAGGCTCGGCCTTATGCCTGGTGTTTTGTTCCACTCTTGTCGCCCTAGTTTCCGTCATATCGGTGTTATGTTCCCGGATTTTGCGTCCCTTACGCGGCTGGGCTATAATGGGAACCCCTTGACAGTTCGCCTTAAGTAAAGCTCTTCCAGCAATGCCCAACATTGGTTTTACCATTTGCCACCTAGCCTTTTCTTTTCCCTTGGGAGTCGCGCTCCTGAGGGTCATCATTATTTTACCCCCCCCCCCGGGGGGGGGCCAGTGCTCCTCTGAGTGTTGGTCCAACTGAGTGATGTCTGAGGCTACCAGGGGTAACTCAGGGCTGGCTTACCCGACGTCTGGCTCATCCGGTGTGCCCTGAGAACGAGATATGTGCAGCTCCTATCGGGATTTGTTGGCACATCTGGGTGGTGTTGCTGGTTTAGTTTTACCCTGTCGAAATGTCTTGTTGTACCGGGATACCGAGTCTGATCGGAATGTCTCGCATGGAGGTCTATTCCTTCGTTGACCGTGAGAGCTTGTGATGGGCTAAGTTGGGACACCCCTGCAGGGTTTTGAACTTTCGAAAGCCGTGCCCGCGGTTATGGGAAGATGGGAATTTGTTAACGTCCGGTTGTAGAAAACCTGAAGTTGACCTTAATTAAAATGAATCAACCACGTTTGTAACCGTGATGGTCTCTTTCCGGTGGAGTCCGGGAAGTGAACACGGTTGTTGGAGTTATGCTTGACGTAGGTTGTTTAGGATCACTTCTTGATCATAGTTTCTCGCCCGTGCTTTGCCTTCTCTTCTCGCTCTCATTTGCGTATGTTAGCCACCATATATGCTAGTCGCTTGCTGCAGCTCCACCTCATACTTTTACCTTACCCATAAGCTTAAATAGTCTTGATCGCGAGGGTGCGAGATTGCTGAGTCCCCGTGGCTCACAGATACTTCCAAAACCAGCTTGCAGGTGCCGATGAGTTCGTGCAGACGACGCAACCAAGCTCAAGGAGGAGCTCGATGAAGATCTTGTCCTTTGTGTTGTTCCGTTCTAGTTGATCAGTAGTGGAGCCCAGTTGGGGTCGATCGGGGACCTTTGTCGCATTTGGGGTTCTTCTTTTATTTTGGTTCCGTAGTCGGACCTTGATTGTATTTGGATGATGTAATGCTTTATTCATGTAATTGTGTGAAGTGGCGATTGTAAGCCAACTATGTATCTTTTTCCCTTAAGTATTACATGGGTTGTGTGAAGATTACCTCACTTGCGACATTGCTTCAATGCGGTTATGCCTCTAAGTCGTGCTTCGACACGTGGGAGATATAGCCGCATCGAGGGCGTTACAAGCCCGGCCACCAGGGGCGCGCCATAGGGGGGAAACCGACTAGAGGACTCCCAATCCTAGTCGGCCCCCCTTTCCTTTCTATCAGATGGGAAAAGGGAAGGAGAGGGAGAGGGCGAGGGAAAGAGGAAAGGGGGCCGCGCCACCCTCCCCCTTGTCCAATTCGGACTCCCTAGGGGGCGGGGCGCGTGCCACCCTTGCGGGCTCCCCTCTCTCTCCACTATGGCCCATGAAGACCCATTAATTACTTCCCCGGGGTGGTTCCGGTAACCCCTCGGTACTCCCATAAATATCCGAAATGTCCCGAAACCATTCCGGTGTCCGAATACCTTCGTCCAATATATCAATCTTTACATCTCGACTATTTCTCGACTCCTCATCATGTCCGTGATCTCATCTGGGACTCCGAACAATCTTCTGTCACCAAAACACATAACTCATAATACAAATCATCATCGAACATTAAGCGTGCGGACCCTACAGGTTTGAGAACTATGTAGACATAACTGAGACATATCTCCGGTCAATAACCAATAGCGGAACCTGGATGCTCATATTGGTTCCTACATATTCTACGAAGATCTTTATCGATCAAACCGCAATGACAACATATGTAATTCCCTTTGTCATCGGTATGTTACTTGCCCGAGATTCGATCGTCGGTATCATCATACCTAGTTCAATCTCATTACCGGCAAGTCTATTTACTCGTTCCGTAATGTATCATCCTGCAACTAACTAATTATTCAAATTGCTTGCAAGGCTTATAGTGATGTGCATTACCGAGAGGGCCCAGATATACCTCTCCGATACTCGGAGTGACAAATCCTAATCTCGATCTATGCCAACCCAACAAACACCTTCGGAGACACCTGTAAAGCATCTTTATACTCACCCAGTTACGTTGTGACGTTTGATAGCACACAAGGTGTTCCTCCGGTATTCGGGAGTTGCATAATCTCATAGTCAAAGGAATATGTATAAGTCATGAAGAAAGCAATAGCAATAAAACTTAACGATCATTATGCTAAGCTAACGGATGGGTCTTGTCCATCACATCATTCTCCTAATGATGTGATCCCGTTCATCAAATGACAACACATGTCTATGGTCAGGAAACTTAACCGTCTTTGATTAACGAGCTAGTCAAGTAGAGGCATACTAGGGACACTTTGTTTTGTCTATGTATTCACACATGTATCAAGTTTTCGGTTAATACAATTCTAGCATGAATAATAAACATTTATCATGATATAAGGAAATATAAATAACAACTTTATTATTGCCTATAGGGCATATTTCCTTCATCGTCATCCTCCGGCTGCCTGTCGGCCAGCCAATCTACAGCAATGGCTGCCATCTCCTTCTTCTGGCCCATCATCTGCCTGTCCCGAAGAGCGTTGGAGCACGAGGAAGCCATGGTGGGAGTGGTGTGGAGAGGAGAAACAGAGCGGAGGCGGATGACTATGGCTATGGTCGACGCAGCAGTTTATATAGCAATGGTGGGCGGTAGAGGGACGGGCGGGTGGTGCCGGAGTAGCCACCTCAGCAACCGCGTATCATTAATGTGGGCGGCAGACGGACGGACGGACGACACGTGTGTTGTTTGAACGCGGAGCGGTCTCCTGTACTAGGAAGCGGCCAAGAGCCGTGTCATCGCCCAAGCCGGTTCATGCCGTGTTCACCATAGAGCAGGTGCGGCCGCACTTCAACGCCCTAATGGCGGAAGAGCTACCAGCGTAGTCGGAATTGGCATTCCGGCAAGCGTAGGAGGACCAGTTCTACAACCTCCGTCTTCTCAACGAGCACCAGCTCACAGAGGGACGAATCACCGGCGAACAAGCAAACGACAATGCCGTCGTGGACATGTGGCCCTATGATCCTGGCTTCCTGAATGAGCAGCGGAAGCTGTATCACACCACATCTGTAGGACCTGCGAGGCCCTCTCTGTCGTCCTTCGAGTGGTTGCGCTCACCGTGGCACCGCCATCTCATGTTGTCAACATGGTGAACGAACATGAGGAATCAAGAGATGAGTTTACGTGGAGAGGACGATAGTAGGGTACCTTAGATGACCAGTCTGTGAACAAATGGTGTGTCTGTTTTAAGAAACAACGTTGGAGATAACTTAGGCTTAGGCCAACTCCAGCGCACGACCCCATCTGGACGTCCGTTTTGCTCGGATTCTGTCCATTTGGGTAGGGTTATGGGGTCATGTCCGGGCCTTTCCTGGGATGCGGTGGCCGTGCGCCCAACACGCGGACGCATCCTTTGGCCCCATCCTGTACGCCACGGCCAATATGTCATATATTCATATTTCAAACAAGTTTGCACATCCAAATATTAATTGTCTCAAATTTGAAATAGTTTTACAACCAAATCGAATTTTTCTCGAAGAAAATAAGTTTACAACCAAATCGAAATTGTCTTGCATAACATTGATGAACCAATACATCTATTGGTTGCCAATGTGATTCCACATGTGCTCAACCAAGTCATTTTGAAGATCCAAAGGAGAATCCAAGCTTGCCAAGGGCATCCGTTTTGCACTCGAAGTATGGGTCATGAGCAACCACTTCTTCTCGGATACGATGGAACACATGCCTTGCCATACGAAAACGGCGACGGAATTTATCTGGTTTGAAGAGTGGGGTATTCGCAAAGTAATTTGCATAGAGCAGGGTGTGGCCTCTCTCTCTCTCTCTCTCTTGCGGTTTAGGTTGGGAGCACAGCCAGGGACTGACCCCCTGTACCAAGGAAGCTATCGTTGAATGTGGTCGTGAACGACCAGTGAAGCCACCACAAGATCTTCGTCATCAGAGGACGAATCATCCGATGAATAAATGAAGTGGTTGAAGAAAAATTCATCTCCACCCATACCTTTATGGGCAAAGTGTCAAACACCTTGCGGTCGTGGTGGCTAAGAGGCCGCGATGATCACCTCGAAGCAACAGAGGTGGTTGGCGGCCGGCTACAGGCCGCTCTCGAGCATCCGATGGAAGTTTTCGTGGTCCATATCCGTCGCCGGCGGTCGTATCCCCTCTGGCATCGGCTACGACGTCAACGGCCAAAACTCCTCCAACCGACGGCCAAAACTCCCACGAAAGCGCGGGCGTGGTGGCGGCCATGTCGAGACGTGGTTTCATATGGACGGCCGGGGGTGAGCAGTGAGGAGGCGGCCGCGGAATAGTGGCGGCGCCGGCGGCGAGGTGGGCGGGGGAGAGCGGGTGGAGGGATTGGATGCGAATGGATTGCTAGTGTCTTCGACAGGCGGGCCACGCAGAGGACAAGGGCGTGCATCCAGCCCGTCTGCACGATATCCGTTTCACTCCAAACGCGGCGCAAGTTTAGACCGGAAATGGATCAAAAACAGACGAAAACTGGACATTTGTCTGTTTGGAGCCGCGCGTTGGGTCGCGCTATTCGTTCGTTTTACCCTAAACGGATTGTGATGGACAGGGTGGAGTCGCGCGCTAAAGTTGTCCTTAGGCCCTGTTCGGTACCTCTCCGCTCCACAGCTCCGGAAGCGGAGTGGGAGGAGCTGCTGTTGAAACCGAAGGAGTTGCGGGTTCCTCGGTCCGCAGATTCTGACACGATACTAGTATGATCCACGACGGAGAGTAGCATTGTATTCCACGACTACAATACTTCTCCACGACGTATACTAAAGTTTTGACAGGAAATGACCCACGACGTACCTAGGCGGCTACGCTAGCTTAGGCCTCGGCGCCAGAAGATGAAAGCGCACGCGTGGTGGGCTTGCGGCGTGCGCCGTTGGTAGCCCTGCTGCGGTGATCTGACAGTAGCACGCGATCCACGCTCCGATCGATCGCTGCTGCAGCTGCATGCCTCCCCCGTGGATTTCTTTACCTGGAGCGTGCCTGCATCTGCCCCAGTCCCCGAGACACCAAAGTCAAAAGAATCTGGTGCCTTCACCGGCCGGCCTCACCGCTCTCTACCACTCTACTCCACGCAGGCCCGAAGACCAAACCGGGACGCTGATCCCTGCATGTACTACGCGCTACTTGGCTGGCTTGTCCGCGCGTTTTCCGGCACCAGATTCACCGGTCGTGCGTGCCCAAGTCCCTTCTGATCTGATCGATGCACACGATTACAAACTTGGGCACGCTTGCTCCGTGGTCCATCGTTATCTTTTTATATGTGAAAAACAGTTTCTGATGTGCTCAAAAGTAACCGGAGCGATAGTGCATGCGGAGAAAATGGACGTTTAAAGCGCTTTGCCTGCGTGGTCCTTGGCCCAATTTGACCATATACATATAGCAGACACTCTCTCGCATCTTTAACTTGTAGTACAGGGCAGGACGTGCTACTCTTATACTACTGCTCCGTAGCCAGGGGCTACGACTAAGCACCAGTAACTTCTTGGATGGTGTACTGTTTTCCTAGCAAACAAAACTTCTACCACGGGCCGTGTGGCGTGGGCATGGCTTTATTTTGGTGCGTGATTGGTGGTGGACTCGGGTCGGGCAAAATTGTAATGGTGGGTGGGCACCGCTGCATGCCTTAGCTTGGACCAGCCGAGGCCAACAGCATGTGCATGTGCTCATGGCTGGCGCCGCATGCAGCAGGGCCGCACATGCATGCCCCTCCGCCCGGGGCGTGGTAGTACCTGACGTACGTTTTTATGTGCGTGCCTTTCTATTTACGGCAGCACCACCATAACCCAAAAATGTGTGTTCCAGATCTGCCAACCGGGCAGCAAGTACTGGCCTACGCCGTGCACGCTGCACCACTGTACGCCCCTTCCCTGTAGCCCTGACCTGTACGACTGTGACAGCCTGGGCGGCGCCAGCCATGCATGTCGATCGCCACTGTTGGGGGCGGCCCGGTTGGGATGATGCTCATGGACTCATCCTTTAAACTGTGGAGCCACCGGTCGCGGCCCACGGCATTGGCATTGTCTTTGGTTCCACCCAACCTGGGAGAGGAGACTAAAATCGGCAAAGAAAGATATTCTGAATTTCAGACAGGATGATCCTGTGCTGATGGGCGCTTCGAAATATGTTTCCCTAATAACACCTGTGCTGTGCTGTATTGGGTTCTTTATATTGCAACGCATATACTCCACTTTGCCCGTCAAACCCGGTGGTGCAACTGCAAACCCACTCCACTGGCAACGTGAGGCCCTCCTTTGGCATCCACAGGCCTGAGATCTTTAACCAAATCCGGCATATGTAAAGCCAGATCTCTCCATGGATCACTTTGTACCAGATCGTCCACGCATGAGAAACTTTCAGAAAAATCGTCATGAGATAATGGACTCCCAACCGTGAGAAGATCCAAAGCATGGCGTCGGCGCATAGCAAAAGTCCACACCCCGGCCCACACATGGTCATGTGTGCTGGAGCTGTGGAGCATATCCGATAGTCCAAATCGACCAGCCTCCATGCATGCACAACCTTTCTTCATAATCACGGTCGGGTTATGTTCGTGCTACAGCTGTAGTGATATTATAGAGGACTGTTGTTCCGACACTGTGAATCTGTGATCAATAGCACATGGGACACGACCGCAAGAGTGGGAGCCCATGGAAAAACGTACCGCAGTACTAGGGGTGCAAACAACCAAGCATGCCGACCTGGGTCGACCGAACTTTTGTCCATGAGCGTCCGGAATCGGAGTTTATGGACTCATCGCTCATGGCTGAAGACGACACGATCTCATCGAGAGTTTACCCAGGATGTTAACCTCGTGCATTATGCAAAACGCATGTAACTATACATACGAGTAATAGACTCTTTTGTGTAATACTACGTATATATCGGATGATGCTTGGTATTCGTACGAGTTCAGTTTTTTTTATAAAGGATGAATTTTATTAATTCAAAAAATGAAACATTAAGTGGATAAAAAACAATGAGCATACATCCGGTCTCTGCAAAACTAAAATGCACACATTTATTATCAACACACACACATAGAAAACACGCCAAAAATAGTAAAACCATACAAGACCAAAACTATTCCTCGGCGAGTAAAAAAGAAAATGATCCCAAAGTGATCAATGATCAACAAACTACAATAACAACCATATCCGCACCAACAATTTCCTGACACCGCCGGGACAACGAGATTGTTCAACAGCAACACATTCAAAAAGTAAATGTCGCTCAAGCGTCGTCGTCACCGAATCCAACCACCAAAGGCCAGATTCTAGACACAAGTCCGAGCATGTCCAAGCAATGCCTTCAATAAGGTATCGATGCAAAAACATCGTCATTTCTATGTATAATCAACTCGGGTCTCACATAGTGTTTTCACCCCGAAGCATGAAATCAACCGACAAACGTCCATTTTAGTGAAGGGTTCCGTCGAAATTGTTCAGTTCCTTGTGGTAATTGGACACCAGCTAACCTCTCAAGATAAACATTCCACGACGCGTGCCTGATCAAATCGCGCCTGAAAGCTCGTCATCTTGATGTCTCTGACATATGTCCTCTATGTGGTATGGAACGAGAGGACGGGTCCGTGCATTTTGTAGGTGTCCTCTTGCAAAGGAGTTGTGGCACGCCATGGCCTTGGACCGAAGCATCCTGAGGGTGGAAAACATCGTCAACACTGGTCCGGAATGGCTCTTCACCCTGCTGGAACCACTCAATGAGGCAACAAGAATGGTCGCGCTAATGACTATGTGGAGGATTTGGCACGTTCGGAATGAGATTACGCATCAGAAGAGGCCGCCTGGAAATGAAGCTTCCCGCTGATTCCTACATGGGTATATCAATGCTTTGCCTCCAACAGCACCCATACGGCGACATGGTCAAAGGGAAGACGGCGATGTCTACCGCAAAGAGGTCCTCGCCCCTACACTATGCCTAAGGAAGAGAGGAGGTGGGTCGCGCCGGCACCGGGACGAACGAAACTCAACACTGGCGGAAGCTCTGTTGCTGCCTCGGGTTCAGCAGGAGGAGGCATGACCCCGCGGGACAATTGGGGAGGGATAATATACAGTGCATGCAGAGAACTGCGCACATGCGATAACGCAGTGAGAGCTGAGCTCTCGGCGTGTAAGGAAGGGCTTGAGTTGGCCTTGCATAGGACAGAGTTGCCAATCACAGTCAAGCTGGATTGTACGAAGGCGGTGGTGGTGATCACACGACATTTAGAGGACCAATCAATGCATCATAGTCTTATTGAGGAGATCAGGAGGTTGGCGGTTACCACAGGACGGGAGACCACGTTTACTCTCTATTGTCGTTCGTAAAATAAAGCTAATCATAAACTGGCCTTGAATGGTCGGAGGACTCTCCCGACCATCGTTAGGTTCCATTCAGGAATAGACTCTGTTGTAAGCTTGGTTTTGGCTGAGAAGCCACCTTGAGCAATGAGAATCTCCCTTTTTCACTGGCAAAAAAAATAAATCATGCCCGAAGGGCACATACAGAGGCGAACTGCCCATGATTTGTGCTATTGTGTCATGTTGGTTATTGCAGAATATCGTACAAAGCTGGTACTACTCATTGAGTGGCTCATCTTACATTAAACCATGCAAAGTCTGCCACATAAGCGAGTCATGCATTTAACTTATAAACTACAATCATTTTTGCATTAGTCTATGCACATAGCGCCACCACGACATATATTCATGTTAGTCACCCTCACATTTTTGTTCGAAATGACATTTTTAACCGAGATTCAAAAATGTAATCTATTTTTAGACACTTTCTTTTATTAATTTTCAAGTTTATACTTTCTTTTTATTAGATATAGTTATTTTTATAAACTACTTACGCATTTTTTAACAAAGTTACCGCAACAAGGCATAGGGAAGGATTCATGCCCACTACCAACTCAGCTATCATGCCATATCAGCAAGCATGCAATTAAACTACCGAATTTCCCTACTCTATCGTAATGGCATGTCATCGCTTATGTTTTCATTTATTTTCTTTGCTTCAGTTTACTAACCGTTAGTCCATTGTCTCATTCATGCAAAAAGAAATAGCAGAAAGCCAATTCGCACTATCTTATTGATATTCAATTTCTCCACAAAATAAGTTTAGGAGTAACAACTGAAGGCATCTATTCATTTCTTCATAACATGTACTTGTCACATGAGTTCTTCTAATCAATAGCAACGACCTCGTCACCTGACGATGATTCTTGATTTTTTTTTTCTCCTTCCCTTGCTCGATCTCTTCCTTGAAACCAAGACCAATGTGGGTACTGTACGGCTGTACATACCTAGAGATTCAGAGGCTGATGTTGGTGCAGGAAGACCATGTCACCGATTTTGTTGTGGCCATGGACAGCATCGGTGCCGAGATAGGGACAACAACGAGGCGGGACAAGAGGGCGAAGCACTACATGTCATCAACCATGCCGGCCAAATCGGACAGGGGTGCCGCGATCTCGCGGCGCGCTGCCGCTAAGGGTGTTTTTGTCTCCCAGTTCAATGCAATGGGGCATAAACATTGTAGCAGTTAAATATGAATTGTCTATATATAACGTGTAACTATACGTAAAGCGTCATTTTTTTTATAAAATGTTGTAGACTTATTTGTGTTCTTAAATACTCTCCTTTTTCCTCTTCCACCCACTACCTCCATCCACCGAATCCAAGCTCGCCAGCATCATCAACGGTGCATCTGGCTCGCACCCACCCCACCCACGCACAAAATGAGCCATTTGGATCATAATTGCTGCCATGGCAGCAAAAATGAACACCCGAAGGCTCAATTTTTTTGCCATGCCTAGGTTTGGTATGCGGTAATGTTACTATGTGTTGTAATGTGCCATGTTTGGTATGTAAGTTGATGTAAAAAAGACATTTTTGCTATGTACTCCCGCCATACCAAAATATAGTGATTAAAAATGTTTTATATTTTGATACGAAGGGATTAATTCTTAGGAGTGGGTATAATGAAATGTACGTTAAGTGGCCAAGAGAGGCCTCCGTTATAGGTATACCATCCATATTCCGTCGGACATGCAAATATATTTTTTCTATTATTTAACCACAAGACCAAATATATTATTCCCACCAAATTATATATATACTAGTCGCTCCCACTTTTCTCACCACGGGCCCGGTTGTATACCTATTACTTACCCCGTTAAGAGCTTGAGAAACATAAATTATTGAGAATCCCCTATTCTTCGCTCGTCCCAAAGAATAGAGAAGGAATCTTAAAGATCACACAAGGATCGAGTGTATGGGCGGCCAAATTCGGCGTACACAGGAGCGTTAGATGTTTGTACCGGTCTTTCCACCGTATTTTTTCCCTAAAAATTTTCTTGTTTTCTATTCTTATATATTTTTAATTCACAAATATTTCTATAATTTATAGACTTTTAAAATTGATGAAAATTTTGAAAATCTAGAAGACTTTTTAAATTTTGTGAATATTTCTACAATTCACAAAAGATACTTCCCATGAATATTTTTAAAATTCGCCAGCTAAAAAAGCAGAAACATGGGAGAAAATCCTAGAAAATAAATAAAGTAAGATAAAAAATCAAAACTAGGAAAAGTTGTTGGTTGCGAGGGAAAATCCTACTCGCCACTCGTTGTGCCAAGCTGTCCATGCTTCGCACAAGAGGAGGTGCAAGCGAGGGACCGAGTGCGCCGGCCTGTTTTAGCGTTTCAGCAGACACCGGTTTTTGGGGACCTTCTATGATGTTTTCAGCCGTTTTTTTTCTGGTTTTGGGAACCTTCTAGAAGGTTCCTGAACCGGCTTTTTCTTTTTCATTTTATTTTTTGTTTTCATTTATTCTATTTCTCTTCTTTTTCGTTTTTTCTTTTCTTTTTTCTGTTTCTTTCTTTTTTCTTTTTCTTTATTTCTTTTCCTTTTTTTCTTTTCAAGTTTATTTTCAAATTTTGTTTCTGAATTTCAAAAAATGTTCCTGTTTTTCAGATTTTCTTCATAAATTCAGAAAATGTTCCTGTTTTCCAAAAAAATCAATCAAAAAATGTTCCTGGTTTCAAAAAATTTGTTTCAAATTTTCAAAAAATGTTCCTGCTTTTTAAATTTTGTTCACAAATTCAAAAAATGTTCTTAGTTTTAAAATTTTGTTCAGAATTTCAAATATGTTCCCATTTCAGAAAAATCACAAATTCAGAAAATGCTCGCATTTTAGAATTCAAAAAGTATTCACGTTTCAAAAATGGTTTGGAATTTCAGAAAATGTCCATTTTTACAAATTTGTTCACAAATTCCAAAATTGATTGCGTTTTCAAAAAATATGCGTAAATTTTCAAAAATTGTTCCCAATTTTACAAAATTCAATATTTCAAAAAATGTTCTCGTTTTCGAAAAAATATTTACTTTTTGGAAAAATGTTTGAAATAAAAACACGGCCCAAAAAACCGATTCGCTACAGCAAACTGGATCACTACAGTATATATAGTTGCTACAGTGCGCGGTATACTGCAGTACACCATTCGCTTCGTGCGCTGCTGGCTACAATGGGCCGGCCCAGTACGCGCGCGCTTGTGCGTCGGGGTCGCTAGTTGACGCAGAATGCGTCCAATAGGACCTCCCGGTTGCGAAAACGTATCCTGTGAAACACCCCCCCCCCCCCCCCCCAAATGTAATCTATTAGACACTTTCTTTTATTGATTTTCAAGCTTATACTTTCTTTTTATTAGATATAGTTATTTTTAGAAACTACTTATGCATTTTTTAACAAAGTTACAGCAACAACGCATAGGGAGAGATTCATGCCCACTACCAACTCAACTATCATGCCATATCAGCAAGCATGCAATTAAACTACCGAATTTCCCTACTCTATCGTAATGGCATGTCATTGCTTATGTTTTCATTTTTTTTTTCTTTGCTTCAGTTTACTAACCGTTAGTCCACTGTCTCCTTCATGCAAAAAGAAATAGCGGAAAGCCAATTCGCACTATCTTATTGATATTCAATTTCTCCACAAAACAAGTTTAGGAGTAACAACTGAAGTCATCGCTTCATTTCTTCATAACATGTACTTCTCACATGGGTTCTTCTAATCAATAGCAACGACCTTGTCACCTGACGATGATTCTTGATTTCTTTTCTCCTTCCCTTGCTCGATCTCTTCCTTGAAACCAAGACCAATGAGGGTACTGTACGGCTGTACATACCTAGAGATTATGAGGCTGCCGTTGGTGCGGGAAGACCATGTCACCGATTTTGTTGTGGCCATGGACAGCGTCGGTGCTGAGATAGAGACAACAGCGAGGCGGGACAAAAGGGCGAAGCGCTCCATGTCATCAACCATGCCGGCCAAATCGGACAGGGGTGCCGCGATCCCGTGGCGCGCTGCCGCTAAGGATGTTTTTGTCTCCCAGTTCAGTGCAATGGGGCATGAACATTGTAGCGGTTAAATATGAATTGTCTATATATAACGTGTAACTATACGTAAAGCATCATTTTTTTTATAAAATCTTGTAGACTTATTTGTGTTCTTAAATACTCTCTTTTTTTCTCTTCCACCCACTATCTTCATCCACCGAATCCAAGCTCGCCAGCATCATCAATGGTGCATCTGGCTCGCACCCACCCCACCCACGCACAAAATGAGCCATTTGGATCATAATTGCTGCCAGGGCAGCAAAAATGAACACCCGAAGGCTCAATTCTTTTGCCATGCCTAGGTTTGGTCTGCGGTAATGTTACTGTGTGTTGTAATTTAGTATGTTAGTTGATGTAGAGAAGACATTTTTGCTATGTACTCCCTCCATGTCAAAATATACTGATTAAAAATGTCTTATATTTTGATACAGAGGGATTAATTATTAGGAGTGGGTGTAATGAAATGTACGTTAAGTGGCCAAGAGAGGCCTCCGTTATAATTTGTGTCATCCATATTCCGTCGGACATGCAGATATTTTTTTTCTATTATTTAACCACAAGACCAAATATATTATTCCCACCAAATTATATATACTAGTCGCTCCCACTTTTCTCACCATGGGCCCGGTTGACCTACTACTCACCCCGTTAAGAGCTTGAGAAACATCAATATTTGAGAATCCCCTATTCTTTGCTCGTCCCAAAGAATAGAGAGTGAATCTTAAAGATCACACAAGGATCGAGTGCGTGGGCGGCCAAATTCGGCGTACACGGCAGCGCTAGATGTTTGTGCCGGTCTTTCCACCGTATTTTTTCCCTACAGTTTTTCTTGTTTTCTATTCTTATATATTTTAAATTCACAAATATTTCTAAAATTTATAGACTTTTAAAATTGATGACAATTTTGAAAATCTAGAAGACTTTTTAAATTATGTGAATATTTCTACAATTCACAAAAGATACTTTCCATGAATATTTTTAAAATTCCCAGTTAAAAAAGCAGAAGCATGGGAGAAAATCATAGAAAATAAATAAATTATGATAAAAAAATCAAAACTAGTAAAATATGAAAAGTAGGAAAAGTTGCTGGTTGCGAGGGAAAATCCTACTCGCCGCTCGTTGCGGCAAGCTGTCCACGCTTCGCACAGGAGGAGGTACAAGCAAGGGACCGAGTGCGCCGGCCTGTTTTAGCGTTTCAGGAGACACCGGTTTTTGGGGCCTTCTATGATTTTTCCCGCCAATGTCCCCTGGTTTTGGGAACATTCTAGAAGGTTCCTGAACTGCCTTTTTCGTTTTAGGTTTATTTTTTGTTTTCATTTATTCTATTTCTCTTATTTTTCGTTTTTTCTTTTCTTTTTTCTGTTTCTTTCTTTTTTATTTTGTCTATATTTCTTTACCTGTTTTTGTTTTCAATTTCATTTTCAAATTTAGTTTCTGAATTTCAAAAAATGTTCCTATTTTTCAGATTTTCTTCACAAATTCAAAAAATGTTCCTATTTTTTAAAATTTATTCACAAATTTAAAAAATGTTCCTGGTTTCAAATTTTTTTTTTCAAATTTGCAAAAAAGTTCCTGTTTTTAAAATTTTGTTCACAAATTCAAAAAATGTTCTTGGTTTTAATTTTTTTCAGAATTTAAAAAATGTCCCTTTTAAAAAAATCACAAATTCAAAAAATGTTCGCATTTTAGAATTCAAAAATTATGGACATTTCAAGAATTGTTTGGAATTTCAGAAAATGTCCCTTTTTCCAAATTTGTTCACAAATTCGAAAATTGTTCGCGTTTTCAACAAATGTTCGGAAATTTTCAAAAATTGTTCCCAATTTTAGAAAGTTCGGAATTTCAAAAAATGTTCGCATTTTTGTAAAAAAGTAATTAATTTTTGGAAAAATGTTTGAAATAAAAACACGGGCCAAAAAACCGATTCGCTACAGCAAACTGCATCACTACAGTATATAATCGCTACAGTGCGTGGTTCGCTGCAGTACAGCATTCGCTTCGTGCGCTGCTGGCTACAATGGGCCGGCCCAGTATGGGCGCGCGCTTGTGCGACGGGGTCGCTAGTTGACGCAGAATGCGTCCAATAGGACCTCCCGGTTGCGAGAACGTATCCTGTGAAAGGCCCAAACGCGCGAGAGCTCCTATTTGACGCGTGGAGTGATGTGAGAGGGCCAAACGCGCGAGAGCTCCTATGTGCCGCATTTTGCGGCGAATAGCGAGCGCGACGCACATGAGGTGTGCGACTGGGTCAGCCCTCTGAGAGACACGATGAATTGTGTTTACAGCAGTTAAAAAATAAGTAAATCCAAGCTGATGACGCGGGGTATCGAGCCCAGGATGTTACTCTTCCCCACGCGCGCTGCTAGCCAAAACGCATCGCGGATGTATTTATGAACTTAATGTTGTGTGATATTCCCTGTTACATGTTATTTTCTGTATCTGTACATTAGAATTTAGGTATTTGATAATTTGAACACATTCTGGAAAACACGAAATAATTTTTGAAAAAACCCCCAAAAAATGGAATTTCAAACATATATTGAGAAAATTGGGAACATGTTGGAAAAACAAGAACAGATATTTTGAAGGCGATTTTTTTACATTTGAACTATTTTCTATAATATTCAGACAAATTTTGAATTTTTTGAATTTATGAATAAATGTTGGAACATAATCTGAACTTATGAACATATTTCTAAAGCCGAGCATTTTCCAAATATGCAAAGATTTTTAAAATAAAGAAATGTTTTGAATTTATCAACATTTTTGAAAGGAAAATATTTTTTCAAATATGCGAACATTTTTAAGAAATCACTAATTCTTTTGGAACTTCTGAACAAAAATTTGAAAGTAGGAACATTTTTTGAACTCGTGAACAGTCTGCGTCAAATTGTCGTCCCAACGCACAGGGAGGCAGCCTGACTGGGCCGGCCCATAGCTGTACTATTGGTAGGAAAAGAAAGCAAAAAAAAAGGAGGCATATACGATGGAAGAAATCGAACCAGCTACCAATAGGTTGCAAATCCGTACTCCCAACCACTGCAGCTGAACAGCATTGCTTGTAGCACACCAGCGCGCACCTAAAATAAACTAGCACAACCGTCCAACCAGACTTGTATACTGTATCAAACCGGAATTAGTTACTCTAGTGAACATCTTAAAAAAAGTGCAATTATTTTTTCTGAAAGTGTATATTTCACAAAAGTGCAATCATTTTTTTAATATCTGAAAAAAAACAGACAGGTACTTTTTTTGCATACACAAACAAAAAATTGAAAATGCAGAAACTGTTTTTGTAAAAAGTGAACGATTTTTTGAAGTTGTGAACAAATTATGAAATTCCGAACAAACTTTTAAACCGCGAACATTTTTTGAATTTTTGAACAAATATTTGAAAATTGAACATTTGATGAAATTGCGAAAATATGAAACCATGAACCTATTTTGAATTTTTTGAACTAATATTTTAAAATCAAACATTTGATGAAACTACAAAAATATGAAACCTTGGATATTTTTTGAATTTGTGAACAAAAAGTTGAAAATTGAGCTTTCATGAAATATCTGACAAAAAAAGAGAAACCACAAACATTTTTTGAAACTCCTGAACACTTTTGCAAAAGGGAACATTTTTTGAATTATGGGCCAAATTTTACAACCGCCAACATTTTTTATAATTCCAGAAGTATTTTTGGAATATGAACATTTTCTAAATTTGTGAACAAATTTTAAAAGGCATGAACATTTTTTAAGTTACTGTACATTTTTTGAATTTATGAACATATTTAATAAAGTGGAACATATTTTAAAGTCTGATTTTTTTAATTAAAAAAAGAAAAATATCAACATTAATTCAACATGAAAAAGGAAAAAAAGGCGAAAATAAAAGAAAAAAAGAAATGAAGAAACAGCATAAGGAAAATAAAAAAGAAAAGAAACAAGAAAAATAAACAGAAACACTAAAAACAAAAAAGAAAAAGAAAAAGAAACAGGAAAACTGAAAAACCCGCTGGGAAACTCTAGAAGGTTACCAAACCGAAAACGCTGCAACTCATTAATGGGCCGGCCCAGGTAACCGATCGATCGCTATATCTATGTGAAATTTTGACGCTTTGACGCATTATGCGTCCAATAGGGAATTCCCAAACACGCACCCCATATTCACAAAATATTCGCGATTTTGAAAAATGTTCTCGTATTAAAAAACCTTATGGACATAAAAAATGTTCATGGATTTTAAAAAATATTCATGAATTCAAAAAATGATAGCTAGTTCAAAACATGTTCACGAATTAAAGAAACTGTGAATTCAAAAAATCACGAGTTCAAAAAATTTATGAATTTAAAATTTCAAAAAATATTCACGAGTTTGAGAAATGTTCATGAATTTTTCAAAAATGTTTATCAGCTAAAAAATTGTTCACTGCTTTGAAGATTGTTCTCATATTTGAAAATAAATCATTAATTTGAAAATTGGTCTCAATTATCAATAAATTTGGTGAAAAAACATAATTTTCCAAAATGTTCACGAATATGTTGAAAAGTTCATGGATTTGAAAATAGGGAAAAAATGAGAATAAAGAATAGAAAATATGAAATATAAAAAATGGACAGAGAAAATGCAGAAACAGACTAACGAGCGATCCATTACCGCGAGCGAGGGTGCACATTTGGTCGCTATCCTCTGACCCTTGCCGAGAATAGGATCCCCAGTGCACTAGGTGTTGGAAATATGCACTAGAAGCAGTAATATTGTATTATTATATTTCTATATTCATAGTTAAGAGTTTATATTTCATGATATAACTGATATGATCCTGGAATATGCGATTCAGTGGAAAACTCATATGCACGTGTGGAATGATAATCGGAATAAAATAGGTTCCCGGTCTCGCCTCTAAGATTGGTTCAAGTATTGTTGGTGATCACGTTTTCCGGATATTACGATATCATTAAGTGTAATGATAGTCCTAAAACAACACTGAGGGAATGGGCTTGAACGAACCTGCCATGCTAGCCGAGGTGATGACGTCGCACCGATCAATGAGTTCCTCCACCACGTCATTTTTCAGATCAGGGCAAGAATAACGGGGTCGTTTCCGGCCTGTTCCCTCCATGGAGAAGACGATCGAACAATGGCAAAAGAAAGGGTGAAGGGCTGAAGGAAAATGGAGGAGGGAGAGGAAAAGCGTGCGACAGCAGTTTCAAATCGAGAGGGAAAGGCGAAGAGTCGGTGGACGGTTGCAAGTTTGCCACGATTCACGAAGAGGCGCCCCGGCCTACATGTCCGTTCGGAAATACTCCTACTACTCGCCGTCGTCTCACTGATATGTTGGAACGGGACCACATGTCAACGAAACATGGTGTGTAATTTCTCGTGCAAAATTCGATCTGGCCGCGTTGGCCCGAGGTGCCGCATTAGTTATCGACCTTTATTTTTTAATGGCATGCCGATCAGTTTTGAAGCACGACTAACTGGTACTGTACGTGAAGAGAATGACAGCAGGGACCCGCCAAGGTCATGGCAGTAAGAAAGCAAGTGCCTCCTTATTTCAAGCCAATAAAAAATGGCTCCTCCTAGTGGATTTCTGACATCTGGGTCCCATGCCATTGTCAACGTAGTCAATAAACGAGAGAATTGCACAACGAGCGGCTGACACCAGGGAACCAACAGCTCGCCCAGTTATTTTTGTTTTGGGTTAATTTGATAAATGCCACTCCAAATCTGGTGTATCCGAGAAATGCCACTGCAATTTCTAAACTTTGAAAAATGCCATTTCATGCCATTTCTAGTGGCATCTTTCGAAGTCTGGAGTGGCGTTTTTCAAAGTTTGCAAACTGCGGTGGCGTTTTTCAAAGTTTGCAAAAATTGCAGTGGCATTTTTCAAAGTTTGGAAATTGTAGTGGCATTTTTATGAATCGCCATAATTGGAGTGGCATTTATCTAATTTGTTTTTGAGACGGAAGCAGGGTGTCAACTGGGCTGTGCGAGACATTCTGGCCTGTCTAGACAACCTTTTCTTTTATGTTTACCACAGACCAGCCCAGTAGTTTTTTTTCTTTCTGAAAATGGCTAGCCCAGTTCTTTTGTGATTTGTCAAGTAAGTCACTTTATCAGGCCTGCTGGGCTGCAAATCTTTCAAGACGAGGAGAGCTTCATTCGGCTGGCCGAGAAAATGGCCTATCAGTAATGAGAAATGGGCTGTACATTTTTAAAACACATCAAACCGGCAATTATTTTCAAATATCTTTTTTTCATTTCGAGATTTTAAATTGCATTGATTTTTATGCGTGGACAATTTATTGGATTTTATATTGATATACATTTATTTTTAAAATCTGTCTGAATGTGACTCAAAATTTCGGGATTAAAAACAGTTCAGACCGCACCGACATATGCAAAATTTCGTATAATTTTTTAACCGTGGCCACAATATGGGTTCTAATGCTAACATAAAGAATATGGGCTCCAAAAAAACCCGTAAGAATTAGCAAATGGGCTGTAAATTATTTGGAATAATGGCAGATGGGCTGTATGCTGTTTTCCATAGATTTGAGGCTTTCCATAGATGGCATGTATACTGTTGGATGTCCATCAAACGGCCGTCGTGCTTCTTCAATCTCTGCTCTTCCTGCTCCAGCCGCTCAAACAAGCGTCGGCGGGACTTCCTGCTCCCTCCTCCCCGCGGCCGGCTGTGCTGCCGCGCAGGCCTCACCACCCCACCATACTCCCATCGTTGGCCTAGCCATCCCTCCACTCACCCACACCTGCTGTTATTCTCCGGCGACGGCAGATGAACCAGTAAACCCTCGTACAGTCGTACCCCCTCCGCGTGGGAAACAAAAACAACGGTCGAGTCTTCCTTGCCTCCGTGTCGTTCCCTTCCTAGGCCTCACCGTCGTCCACCGCCCTGGTGCTCTCGGCGTGGCGTGGTCAATGACCGACATGCATCCGAAGTGGACTGTACGTGGAGAGGCTGACAGCTGGGTCCACGGCCGCACGCAAGGAAATGCCTCCTTATTACGCGCAAAATAATGATTTTCTCCACCTGACATCTGGGACCTACCGAAACGGCCTCTGTATTTCACGAAAAATGTTACCGCCGCTGATAGCTCAGACCCACCAGCTATATCTTCGCACGCAAGGAAGTCCTCCTTATTACGCACAAAAAAATAAATACTCCCCCTGCTAGCTGGGACCCAGTATAGTGGGCCTACTAAGTTGACGGGGACGAAGGGCTTTGTCAACTTAGTCAATATGCACAATTCTAGCTCGACTGACTGTACGATGTCCATCCAACGGCCGTAGTGCTTCTTCAACCTCTGGTCTTTTTGCTCCAGCCGCCCAAAGCAGCGCCGGTCATGCCGCCTGCTCCTGCCTCCCGTGGCCGGCTGTGCTGCCGCTGGCCAGGCCATCCCTCCACTCCACTCACCGACACCCCCTGTTATTCTGTGGCGATGGCAGCGCAGCCGAACCAGTGAACCCTCGTACTCCTCTCCGCGTGGGCATCCACTGCCGCGTCTTCCCCGGCTCCGCATCGTCCCCTTCCTAGGCCTCGCCGTCGTCCACCGCCGTGGTGCTGTCGGCGCGGCATGGTGAATGTGGTCAACGACCGAATTCCATCGGAAGAATACTATACGTGGAGAGGCTGACAGCTGGGTCCACGGCAGCCGCAAGGAAGTGCCTCCTTATTACGCAGAAAATAATTATTCCTCCACCTCACAACAGGGACCCACCGGACGCCCACCAGTATATCGCGAAAAAAACGTTTGTCCCTGACTGCTGGGACCCACCTGACAGGCCATCGTATTTCGTGAAAAAAACATTCCCCCTGCTGTCAGCTCGGACCCACCGGAAGTGCCTCCTTATTACGCACAAAAAAATGAATACCCCCTGCTAGCTGGGACCCACCTTAGTGGCAGGCTGACTTGTGGGCCTACTAAGTTGACGGGGACGGAGGGCTTTGTCAACTTAGTCAATATGCACGATTCTAGCTCCAGTGACCGTACGATGTCCATCCAACGACCGTAGTGCTTCTTCAACCTCTGGTCTTCTTGCTCCAGCCGCCCAAACCAGCGTTGGTCGTGCCTCGTGCTCCTGTCTCCCGTGGCCGGCTGCGATGCGGCGGAGGCCTCACCGCCCCCTACTACTCCCACCGCTGGCCAGGCCATCCCTCCACTCACCCACACCCCCTGTTATTCTGCGGCGACGGTAGCCTCACACCGCAGCGAACCAGTGAACCCTCGTACTCCTCTATGCGTGGGCATCCACTGCCGCATCTTCCCCGGCTCCGCGTCGTCCCCTTCCTAGGCCTTGCCGTCGTCCACCGCCCTGGTGCTCTCGGTGCGGCGTGGTCAACGTGGTCAAGGAACGGCTTCCATCGGACGTGGACTGTACGTGGAGAGGCTGACAGCTGGGTCCACGGCCGCAGCAAGGAAGTGCCTCCTTATTACGTGCACAATAATTATTCCTCCACCTGACAGCGGGGACCCACCGGACGGGCCACCAGTATTTTGCGAAAAAAATCTTTTCCCCCTGACTGCTGGGACCCACCAAATGGGCCAGCGTATTTCGCGAAAAAATGCCCCCCCCCCCCCCCGCTGTCATCTCGGACCCACCGGAAGTGCCTCCTTATTATGCACAAAAAAATGAATACTCCCCCGGCTAGCTGGGACCCACCTTGCTAGGAGGCTGACTTGTGGGCCTACTAAGTTGACGGGGACGAAGGGCTTTGTCAACTTAGTCAATATGAACGATTCTAGCTCCAGTGACCGTACGATGTCCATCCAACGGCCGTAGTGCTTCTTCAACCTCTGGTCTTCTTGCTCCAGCCGCCCAAAGCAGCGCCGGTCGTGCCGCATGCTCCTGCCTCCCATGGCTGGCTGTGCTGCCGCAGAGGCCTCACCGCCCCCTACTATTCCCACCGCTGGCCAGGCCCTGTGGCGACGGCAGCCTCACACCGCAGCCGAACCAGTGAACCCTCGTAGTCCTCTACGCGCGGGCTTCCACTGCCGCGTCGTCCCCTTCCTAGGCCTCGCCGTCGTCCACCGCCGTGGTGCTCTCCACGCGGCGTGGTCAACATGGTCAAGGAACGACTTCCATCGGAAGAGTACTGTACATGGAGAGGCTGACAGCTGGGTCCACGGCCACAGCCCAGTTTTTTTGTGATTTGCCAAGTAAGTCGCTTTGTCAGGCCTGTTGGGCTGCAAATCTTTCAAGACGAGGAGAGCTTTCATTCGGTTGGCCGACAAATGGCCCATCAGTAATGAGAAATGGGTTGTACATTTTTAAAACACATCAAACTGGCAATTAGTTTCAAATATCTTTTTTTCATTTCAAGATTTTAAATTACATTAATTTTTATGCATGGAGAATTTGTTGGATTTTATATTGATATACATTTATTTTTAAAATCAGTTTGAATGTGAGTCGAAATTTCGGGATTAAAAACAGTTCGGACCGCACCGAAATATGCAAAATTTCGTATAATTTTTTAACCGCTGCCACAATATGGGTTGTAATGCTAACAAAAAGAATATGGGCTCCAAAAAAAAACCTTAAGAATTAGCAAATGAGCTGTAAATTATTAGAAATAATGGCAAATGGGTTGTATGTTGTTTTCCACAGATTTGAGGCTTTCCTAAAAAAAGGTTGACGCACAAGCACTGACTGTTGGATGTCCATCCAACGGCCGTCGTGCTTCTTCAATCTCTACTCTTCCTGCTCCAGCCGCTCAAACAAGCATCGGCGGGACTGCCTGCTCCCTCCTCCTCGCGGCCGGCTGTGCTGCCGCGCAGGCCTCACCGCCGGACCATACTCTCATCGCTGGCCTAGCCATCCCTCTACTCACCCACACCTGCTGTTATTGTCTGGCGACGGCAGACGAACCAGTAAACCCTCATATAGTCGTACTCCCCTCGGCGTGGGAAACAACTGCCGAGTCTTCCCTGCCTCCGTGTCGTCCCCTTCCTAGGCCTCGCCGTCGTCCACGGCCCTGGTGCTCTCGGCGGGGCGTGGTCAACGTGGTCAAGGAACGACTTCCATCGGACGTGGACTGTACGTGGAGAGGCTGATAGCTGGGTCCACGGCCGCAGCAACAAAGTGCCTCCTTATTACGCGGAAAATAATGATTCCTCCACCTGACAGCTGGGACCCACCAGATGGGCCATTGTATTTCGCGAAAAAACATTTCCCCCTGACTGCTGGGACCCACCAGCTACATCTTCGCACGCAAGGAAGTGCGTCCAAGCAAAAAAAAACGATTCGCCCCCTGACTGCTGGGACCCACCAGCTACATCTTCGCAGGCAAGGAAGTGCCTGACAGTCGGGACCCACCTGGTCGAAGCGTACGTAGCGTTGTCATTCTGGTCGTGAACGTGTACGTACATACTGGTCAATGTAGAGGCGCGCACGTGTCGTAGTAGAGGCGCGCACGTGTCGTAGTAGAGGCGCGCACGTAGCATGTACACGTACGTACAATAGCCAGGGTGCAAGAAAGAAAATACGGCCACGTATGTGTACATACGGGCGGGGTCTCGAACGCCTACTCGCGCATACGTACGGCGAGGGCTCGTGTACATGGCTGGGTCGGAACGGAGAAACAGCGTCGTCGTCGTGTTCATGGGGAGGCAACGGAATGCGTCGTGTTCATCGGGAGGCAACAGAACACGTGGGAGCCAACCGGCTGGGTCGGAACAGAATGCGTGGTCATGTTCATCGGGAGGGCTTGGACGGAACAGGCGATGGAAACGAGGCCTAGCGTACCGCACAACGGAGGAAACGGACCTCCTACATTCGGAACGGGGTCCTGTTGATCGGGAAGGGTCTGGCATACCGCAAAACGGAGGAAACGGAGCTCCTATGGTCGAAACGGGGGTCCTGTTCATCGGGAGGGGTGTGGCGTACCGCAAAACGGAGGAAACAGACTTGTGTTGGAGCGCTACGGTCGAAACGGGGGTCCTGTTCATCGGGAGGGGTGTGGCGTACCGCAAAACAGGACTCCACGGGATATTGTTCATCTCCACCGTCGACCCCCTCCAGCCTCCACGAGCTATTGTTCATCCACCGTCGACCTCCTCCAGCCTCCACCCACGACTGTTCATCCACGGGCTCCTGTTCATCCAGCCTCCACCGCGCGCTACTCCACCGGCTATTGTTCAACCAGCCCTCTCCACGGGCTCCTGTTCAACCACGCCTCCATGGGCTACTGTTCATCCCGCCCTCCACCGTCTACTATTCATCCTGCCCTCCACGGGGTGGTCCTGTTCATCCAGCCCTCCACGGGTCCTGTTCATCCAGCCCCAACCAGCTCGATCGATCGGGGTCCTGTTCATCCATAGGCAACACCACGGGGTCCTGTTCATCCAGCCCCACCGGGAACTGTTCATCCCAACCCCCCTAGCAACGCTCACTGTTCATCCAGAGGAAGCATCGATTGTCTTCAGTTAGCAGCAGTAGCGAAGGAATCGCTCGATCGGGTTCAGTTAACAGCCATCGATCGGTCGCTCGGGTTCAGTAACGCGTAGCCTGCAGTGCAATCGCTCGGGTTCAGTTAGAGCCCAACGCCTCGCTCGGGTTCAGTTAGAGCCAACGCCTCGCACACACGCGCGTACGTGTACAAGAGAAACGCGCATCGCTCGGCCCCCGACCTCCCACCGTAACCAGGAACTCCCCGAAATTTTCCTCCCCCTCACTTCTACCATGGTTTTTTCTGTCATGGACGGCCCAAAGAATGTCATGCAGCAGCGTCTCCAGCCCGCCCAGGACGAAAAGCCCATTTTCTGTCATGATTTTTTGTCATAGAAGTAGGAGCCCACCACATCTATGATGATACCGGGTTTTGTCACAATTATCGTCATAGAAGTGTCATATGTATGACAGAAAAAAATTTGTTCGGCCCAAAATGTCATGGTTGTGTCTTTTTTGTAGTGGGGGTAGGGCGCGCCCCACCCTCGTGGTGGCCTCGGGACTCCCCTGGTCCATCTCCGGTACTCCATGGGCTTCTTATGGTCCAAAAACAATCTTGTGAATTTTCAGTTCAATTGGACTCCGTTTGATTTTCCTTTTCTGTGATACTCAAAAACAAGGAAAAAACAGAAACTAGCACTGGGCTCTAGGTTAATAGGTTAGTCCCAAAAATCATATAAAACAGCATATAAAGGCCCATTAAACATCTAAGATGGATAATATAATAGCATGAATACTTCATAAACTATAGATACGTTGGAGACGTATCAGGATCCCCAAGCTTAATTCCTGCTCGTCCTCGAGTAGGTAAATGATTAAAGAAATAATTTATGAAGTGTGAATGCTAGCAAGTGCATGAGTTTGATCAATGATAGTTCCAATCACTTTTTCTAGCATCATTATATACCATAACAGTAGCTCAACTCATAAAACTTCTCATGATCAAGTAACAAGCTATTCACATGTTAAAGTATAGACCATAAACTTTCTTGAAAACTAACAAACCATGCTCTTAGTCATCAAACAATTGCAATTCATATTCAGGAAGGGTCCATGTAAGAGCTTTGGTTCGGCAAACTCCACATACTCAACTATCATTTAATATTTCACAATTGCTAACACTCACGTGATATTTATGGGTTCAAAGTTTTAATCGGACACAGAGAAAGATAGGGGCTTATAGTTTCGCCTCCCAACCTTTTACCTCAAGGGTAATGTCAACAATAATAATTTATGAAAACCTACATTCAAGTGGATATATATATCCGGATCGCTCCAACACAAAGTGCTTGCCAAAGGAAAAAGATTAAAAAGAAAAGGTGATGATCACCATGACTCTTGTATAAGGGTAGAAGATAAAAGTAAAAGATAGGCCCTTCGCAGAGGGAAGCAGAGGTTGTCATGCGCTTTTATGGTTGGATGCACAAAATCTTAATGCAAAAGAACGTCACTTTATATTGCCGCTTGTGATAAAGACCTTTATTATGCAGTCTGTCACTTTTATTTCTTCCTTATCACAAGTTCGTATAAAGCTTATTTTCTTCGCACTAATAGATCATACATATTTAGAGAGCAATTTTTATTGCATGCACCGATGAAACTTACTTGAAGGATCTTACTCAATCCATAAGTAGGTATGGTGGACTCTCATGACAAAACTGGTTTAAGGAATGTTTGGAAGCACAAGTAGTATCTCTACTTGTTGCAAAGAATTTGGCTAGCATGAGAGGGAAAGGCAAGCTCAACATGTTGGATGATCCAAGACAATATAACGTTTCGGATATAGGAAAACATAACCCATTAAGTTGTCTTCCTTGTCCAACATCAACCTTTTAGCATGTCATATTTTAATGAGTGCTCACAATTGCAAAAGATGTCTAAGATAGTAAATTTATATGTGAAATCTCTCTTCCTTCAATATTCTTTCATGAATTGTTCAAGTGACCAATTCTGCGTCTGCTAACTTCCAATAAGTTTACTACCTATACTTATTATGTGTGAAGTCATTACTCCCCATGTTGTAAGCATATGAAACGTATATAAATTCAGATTTATGATATTCAATTCATTCAACCATTTACTCATAGGATATATGTGACACACATGAGTAAATGACAAACTACTCCAAAAAGATATAAGTGAAGTTTAATGAGTAGTCAAATAATTAGATAGCCATGGGAGGATTCTTTTTATTTCAAGATTTCAGATCCAAATATTTTATTCAAACAGCACGTAAAATTGAAAATACGCTCCAAGCAAAACACATATCATGTGACGAATAAAAATAGAGCTCCCAGTAAGGTATACCGATAGTTTTGAAGACGAAAGAGGGGATGCCTTCCGGGGCATCCCCAAGCTTAGGCGCTTGAGTCTTCCTTGAATATTACCTTGGGGTGTGTTGGGCATCCCCAAGCTTAGGAGATTTCCACTCCTTATTCTCCTCATATCGATATCTCACTCAAAGCTTGAAAACTTCAATCACACAAAACTTAACGGAACTTCGTGAGATAGGTTTGTATGATAAAGAGTAAACCATTCACTTTGGTACTGTCAAAGACAAGGTTCATAATTGTTCTCAGACAATGCCTACTGTACCAAATCATTTCTACAATTTATATTGAGAAATATAAGCCATAGAAACTAGAAAACAAGCAGACTATGCAATGAAAACAGAATCTGTCAGAAACAGAACAGTCTGTAATGATCTGAATACCAACCATACTTCTGCTGCTCCAAAAATTCTTAAATAAATTGGTGGACATCAGGAATTTGTCTATTAATCTTCAGAAAAAAAGAATCAACTCAATCGCACTCTTCTGTAAAAAATGTCAGCTAATCTCGTGAGCGCAAAGTTTCTGTTTTTTACAGCAAGATCACATTAACTTTCACCCAAGTCTTCCCAAAGGTCTTACTTGGCAATTTATTGAAACAAAAGCTATAATACATGATTACTACAGTAGCTTAATCATGAGAACACACAAAAACAGTAAGGGTAAATATTGGGTTGTCTCCCAACAAGCGCTTTTCTTTAATGCCTTTTAGCCAGGCATGATGATTTCAATGAGGCTCACATAAAAGATAAGAATTGAAACACAAAGAGAGCATCATGAAGAATATGACTAGCACATTTGAACCTCACCCACTTCCTATGCCTAGGGATTTTGTGAGCACACAATTTATGGGAACAAGAATCAACTAGCATAGGAAGGCAAAACAAGTATAACTTCAAAACTTCAAGCACATAGAGAGGAAACTTGATATTATTGCAACTCCTACAAGCATGTATTCCTCCCTCATAATAATTTTCAGTAGAATCATGAATGAGTTCAACAATATAACCAGCACATAAAGCATTTTGTTCATGATCTACAAGCATACAAATTTTACTAGTCTTCACATAAGCAAAATTCTTCTCATTCGGAATAGTGGGAGCAAACTTCTTCTAAATCCACTTTAGATGATAGTATTATTCATACTCCAAAAAATATAAGTGAAGTTCATGGAGCATTCTAAAATTAATATAGACTAACCAATATCCAAACTCAAAATATATAAGTGAAGCACACGAAGCATTCTATAAAACCATACTCAAAAGATTTAAGTGAAGCACAAAGAGCAATTCTATAAGATCATACCTAAAAGATATAAGTGAAGCACATGAAGTATTCTATAAATCAATAAAGTATATATCATACTAGCATGGTTCTTAAAGGAAAAACAAAAACACAAAGGACACAAATTATGTGAACAAAACAAAAATGGAGGTATACCAATAATTGTTGAAGAAGAAGGATGGGATGCGAACCAGGGCATCCCCAAGATTAGATGCTTGAGTATCCTTGAAATATTTACTTGTGGTGCCTTGGGCATACCCAAGCTTGAGCTCTTGCCTCTCTTTATTCTTCTCATATTGATAGCTCCTCGATCTTCAAACACTTCATCCACACAAAACTTTAACAAAAACTTTGTGAGATCCGTTAGTGTAATAAAGTAAATCACCACCTTTAGGTATTGTTGCAAACTTATTCCAATTTAATATTAGAGATATATCTAATGTATTCCAACTTCACCATGGTTCATACCCCCGATACTATTCATAGATTCATCAAAAAAAGCGAACAACTCATAGAAAACAGAATCTGTCAAAAACAGGACAGTCTGCAGTAATCTGGCAGTTTAGTAAACTTATGTAACTCCAACAATTTCTAAAAAATATGAAAATTTAAAAAATTTATACAGAAGTAATGTTCAAAAAGATTCAGACCCATTTGACTTTCCAGTAAAAAATGTAAAATCACGCACTACAGCCAAAGTTTCTGTTTTGTACTGTACATAGTAAACAAGCAATCTAATCATCCTAAAACCGAAGCTTGGCACATTATTTTAATAATACAATGGATATATACAAGGGGATAATTATTTTTAGAGAAGCTCCATGAATTTTTTTACATTGTTTCCATGAGCATGAACACAAGTGCTCAAGGTCGACCCTCATTTCTTCAATGCATAATATTCCAATCACTTCTCTTATTGAAAAACTTTATAGGTATGAGAGGCAAGTAATTTTTTTTGTAATTTCATTCTTTTAAATTTTTTTGTATATTTCACCCACAACTAAACAGAAACAAAAAGGAAAAACAAAATCTACTTAGTGAAGAAAGCAAACAAGCACACACGAGAATATCAACCCCACGCTATTGCTCCCTGGCAACGACGCCAAAAAAGAGCTTGATAATCCCCAAGTGCAGGGAATCATCATAGCAATTCCCAAAGGTGGAAGTGATAAGTATGGAGTGTCGAACCCACAAGGAGCTAAAGGAAAGATCAATATTCTCTCAAGTCCTATCTGCCACTGATACGACTCTACGTACACTGAACGTTTGCTTCCAACTAGAAACAAGAAATAAAACTACGTTGTGGGTATGAAGATGATAACTTTGGACGATATAGGAGAGCTAAAATATAAAAGTTGGTGTTCTTATAATAAATTTAGAATATATTACTAAATATTATAATTAGCGAGTGTGGAATAATGATGGGTCGGTGTGCGGAATTGTCCTAGGCAATTGTTAACAAGAACGATAGTCGTCATTGCAATTTCATATGAGGGAGAGGCGTAAGCTAACATACTTTCTCTTCTTGGATCATATGAACTTATGATTGGAACTCTAGCAAGCATCCGCAACTACTAAAGATCATTAAGGTAAAACCCAACCATAACATTAAAGCACCAAGTCCCCTTTATCCCATACGCAACAACCCCCTTACTCGGGTTTATGCTTCTGTCACTCAAGCAACCCACTATAAGCGAATCATGAACGTATTGCAACACCCTATAGAGGGAATCCCTCACGCTTGGGCGACATGGAGGGCACAATAGGACAGCACCAAAATAAAACATACAACTCATACCAATCTAGATCATCAATCAACCCGAACACAAAGGATATCTACTCAAAACATCATAGGATGGTGTCGGCGTCCTGGGAACGGGGGTCCCCAGACTTGCCTGCCTGCAGCCCACGGCGTGGCTCCACCAGCGGCGCTATACGACCCATCTTCACTAGCAAAACACTCAAGACCCTTGAAAGTGCAACTATCCCTAGGTGGTTTTGGTAATTCATAACAACATATAGCTCATTGAGCTAATGCTATTCCAAGATGATTATTTCAGGAAAGCTCAATGATTGGCATGGCATGGATGGTGAAAGTGGAACCCTCAAAATGCTAAGGATAAAGGATTGGCTCAAGCTCAAAAGCTCAAGACTCTTCATTTTATATTTTAGTGATCCAAGATCACATTGAGTCTTTAGGAAAAGCCAATACTATCAAGGAGGGGTGAGGTGTTGCTTAATGAGCCTCTTGCTTCATGTGCTTAGTGATATGCTCCAAAACCCTCAACTACTTTCCCATATCCACATTTGACCTAAACCCTAAGCCAAACTCGTCCCTACCGATTCTTTCAACCCGGCGTCACCGAGTTTCACTTGTCATAGCCATTGCCAAACCCTAGCAAATCGGTTCTACCGATAGGGATCTCGGTCTCACCAAGATGGGATTGCAAACTCTCTGTTTCCCTTTCATAACTTTTCGGTCTCACCGAAAGAGCGGATCGGTCCCACCGAGATTGCAATGTAAATTCAGTGTTTCCTTTTTGTAACTTTTCGGTCTCACCGAAAGAGCAAATAGGTCCCACCGAGTTTACCTGACCAACTCTCTGGTTAGATTATTACCAAAATCGGTCTCACCGAGTTTGTGTAATCGGTCTCACCGAGATTACGTTATGCCTTAACCCTAACAAAATTGGTCCTACCGAGTTGCATGTCAGTCCCACCAAAAATCTCTAACGGTCACTAGGTTTACTATTTCGGTCTGACCGAGTTTGTTAATTCGGTCCCACCGAGATTGGTAAATTGTGTGTAACGGTTGGATTTTGTGTGGAGGCTATATATACCCCTCCACCTCCTCTTCACTCATGGAGAGAGCCATCAGAACACATCTACACTTCCAACTCATATGTTCTGAGAGAGAACCACCTACTCATGTGTTGAGACCAAGATATTCCATTCCTACCATATGAATCTTGATCTCTAGCCTTCCCCAAGTTGCTTTCCACTCAAATCTTCTTTCCACCAGATCCAAATCCTATGAGAGAGAGTTGAGTGTTGGGAAGACTATCATTTGAAGCACAAGAGCAAGGAGTTCATCATCAACACACCATTTGTTACTTCTTGGAGAGTGGTGTCTCCTAGATTGGCTAGGTGTCACTTGGGAGCCTCCGACAAGATTGTGGAGTTGAACCAAGGAGTTTGTAAGGGCAAGGAGATCGCCTACTTCGTGAAGATCTACCGCTAGTGAGCCAAGTCCTTCGTGGGCGATGGCCATGGTGGGATAGACAAGGTTGCTTCTTCGTGGACCCTTCGTGGGTGGAGCCCTCCGTGGACTCGCGCAACCGTTACCCTTCGTGGGTTGAAGTCTCCATCATCGTGGATGTAGTATAGCACCACCTATCCGAACCACGGGAAAAACATACGTGTCTCCAATTGCGTTTGAATTCTCCAAACCCTTCCCTTTACATTCTTGCAAGTTGCATGCTTTACTTTCCGCTGCCAATATACTCTTTGCATGCTTGCTTGAATTGTGTGATGATTGCTTGACTTGTCCTAAAATAGCTAAAATCTGCCAAGAACTAAAATTGGGAAAAGGTTAAGCTTTTATTTGGTCAAGTAGTCTAATCACCCCCCTCTAGACATACTTTCGATCCTACAAGTGGTATCAGAGCTTTGGTCTCCATTTTCTTTGATTTCCATAGCTTTTGGTGGTCATAGCCTTGGTTTCACAACCTAGGAGAGTATGGCGTCTAGCGAGGGAAATTATCACCGTAGAGGTCATTACTTTGATGGTACTAATTTTGCTAGTTGGAAGCATAAAATGAAAATGCATATTCTTGGACATAACCCCACCGTTTGGGCTATTGTGTGTGTTGGTTTGCAAGGTGACTTCTTTGATGGGAGAGAACCAAACCGTGAAGCTACCGTGGATGAGTTGAAGATGTTGCAATATAATGCTCAAGCTTGTGATATTCTCTTCAACAGATTGTGCCTCGAAGAATTCAACAAAATCAGTCGTCTTGAGAATGCAAAGGAAATTTGGGACACTTTGATTGATATGCACGAAGGTACCGACTCCGTCAAGGAATCCAAATTGGATGTGCTTCAAAGTCAACTTGACAAGTTCAAAATGAAGGATGGTGAAGGTGTCGCTGAAATGTACTCTAGGCTTGCTCTCATCACAAATGAGATTGCCGGCTTAGGAAGTGAAGAGATGACCGATAGATTCATCATCAAGAAGATTCTAAGATCCTTGGATGGAAAATATGATACCGTGTGCACATTGATCCAAATGATGCCCAATTACAAAGATCTCAAGCCAACGGAGGTAATTGGAAGAATTGTTGCTCATGAGATGTCACTTAAGGATAAAGAGGAACTTCACAACAAATCAAGTGGTGCCTACAAAGTCTCATGTGAAGCCCCTACATCATCAAGTGAGAAACAAAACTTCAATGAAGAATTGAGCTTAATGGTGAAGAACTTCAACAAGTTCTACAAGAGTAGAAGCAAAGATAGAAGCTCCAAGTCAAGGTCCTACAATGACAAAAGATCTTCTAGTCGAGAGCGAAACTGCTACAATTGTGGAAGACCCGGACACTATTCCAATGAGTGTACGACTCCCTACAAGAGAAGAGAAGACTCTCCAAAAAGAAGAAGCAAAAGAGAAGAATCACCACCAAGAGAGAGAAGGAGTAGAGATGATCGTTATGAACGAAGATACTCACGGAGAAGCAAGGATTCGGAAAGGAAGGAAAAATCATCAAGGAGCTACACAAAACAAAGACATCAAGCTCATGTTGGTGAATGGGTATCCGGCTCCGACTCCGACGACCACTCCGAGAGAAGTTATCACTCCGATTCCGAATATACTCAAGATGAAGGTGTTGCCGGTCTAGCACTTGTGTCAACCAACTCCTACGACATATTTGACTCACCAAATGAAGGAATTGGAAGATGCTTCATGGCCAAAGGTCCTAAGGTAACACACCCCGAGTATGTTGATTTTAATAGTGATGAAGATGACTTGTTAGATGATGATGATTTGCTTGTTGACAACTCTAGTGATGAATACTATGATGAAACGTCAATTAATCATGCTAATCAAGATAAAACGAATGACAATGATAAGGAGAAGATTGAGGCTCTAACTAAAGAACTAAACACTCTTAAGTTAGCTCATGAAACTATCTTCGAAGATCATCGAGAACTTTTAAGAGCTCATGAGAAGTTACGCTTTGAAAAGCTCAATCTTGAGCAAGTGCATGACTTTTTAAAGGCAATCAATGATGATCTCCGCAAGAAAAGTTCTTCTTACATTGCCAAGCGTTTACTCTTATCCACTTACATGCCTCAAGTCAAGTCTAGTAACAAGAACAAGAAAGATTCTTCCTCTAGTAGTAACAATGATCATGCTAAATCCAATATTGTTGCTTCTAGTAGTTTTCTTGATTTCACTAATGATTCTCTTAGCCAAGTTACAATTGAGCAAGAAAATAGCTTATTGAAGGGAATTATAGAGAAAGGAGTGTACAAAAGCCTTGCCGGGAGTAAGCAATTCGAGGAAATTGTGCGCAAGCAAGGAATGCACCGGAAGAATCAAGGTGTTGGTTTTGAACGAAAGTTCAATGCCAATGGAGTTGAGTGGGAAGAAGATCAATACCCCAAGATAAAGTTTGTTCCTCAACAAGAGAAGTATGATACTTCCTTCAAGGGGACACAAGCTCAAGATGATCTTCCACCACAAGACCACAAGAAAAAAGGCAAGGACAACCTTCAAGAGAAATTGATGCATTTGAAGAAGCTCCTAAGACCTTAGTCAAGTGGATTCCCAAGACCACTTCAAGTTCCACTTCATCAAGTACGACTACAACTCCAAGGATTCCCATCAAGATGGTGTGGATCCAAAAGAAAAAGAACTAGAGAGTTCTTGAGGGTGACTCCGCCAACATACTTCACTCTTATCATTTTGGCAAGAACAAGTGCAATCAACTTCCACATCTTGCACTAGTTCAAGGAGTCACAAACCGTCTTGTTGGTAAGACAAGGGACAAGGTAACCTAAAGTTTTCATGGACATCATCTTGTGTGTGCATCACTCTATGTCTATGGATATCCTTGTTTGTTCCTTGTGGGACTAACCCATGTAGGTATTGAAAGTGCAATTCACTCAAATGGATAGCTCCAAGTGATCTACATCAACATTGAGCATCCACATCTTCAACATCTACATGAAATCATCATCGACAAAACCCAAGGTTAGTTCATCCCTCTGAGGGGGGATATCACATCTAGGGGGAGCTTTACTCTAAGACTTGAGCTAAAGCAACTCTAAAGATGTGAACACAACAATGCTTTATGTAAAAGCGGTAACCCCACTTGAGCTTAAACGATGAGTATGACCTATGATCAAGTGTTCTCACTTGACTCCTAAGTCAATATACTCATATATAGATGACCTAGTCATCCCAAATTGCTTGATAGATGCTAGAATTGGTTGTGCATGCTTTGTCACATATTTCAATTGCCATCTTATTGTGTGAGCATGTTGGTTGCATATTTTACTCATTCGAGGACATCCACTTGTTGTTTTGATTGTTTGGTTTTATTTCCTTTTGCCAAGTGGATGGACAAGAATGCCTAAGAACCTCCTCTAGCTATCTATGCTTTTCTCGTCTCAAACTCTATTCATGCTACATCACAAAATTTGATCAAGTCAGATTCGAACCACTCTGTGTGAGGAGCACTCGGAGTCCCCGATTCGTCATAGACTTAAACTTCCAAAACCTCTTTGTGATTCTCGGTCTGACCGATATCCTACTTTCGGTCCTACCGAGATCATTAAGTTGATCTGAATTTTCGATCTCGGTGCAACCGATTTGAATCATTCGGTCACACCGAGTTGCAACAACTGTATACAGTTTTGCATCTCGGTGCCACCGAGTTGTTCCACTCGGTCACACCGACAGGGTCGGGCTATATATAGTCACGGGCAAAAATTTGGAAATTTCTCCGAATCCCTTCGCCCGCGCGATAGCTCGCTCTGCCAACGTGGTCTCCGGATCGTCTCCTCGCTGCCAGCCGCCTCCAGTCGCTGGTCTCCATCGCCGTCAACGGAATTCAACCCAGCCGTTGCCGTCGTAGCGAGTCTCCGCCGAACTAGGGTATGGACTCGATCTTTGTGCTATCCCCAATTTGATTCCTAGCACATTGTGTTCTTAATGATTCTTGCCACAATTGAAACACTCCTATCCAGTCAATGCGTTCGTAGATTAGTTTTGATTTGAAAATTTTAGGGTTAGGTTTCCGCCGAAACCATGTCAGACCCACCGAGTTGAAAAACTCGGTCCCACCGATGTGGCTCATGCCATTGCACAAGTGAGACTCAGTCTGACCGAGAATTACTTATCGGTGTGACTGATTTTGGAACTTTGTGAAACCCTAGCAGTCTCGGTGCCACCGAACTGTGACTCGGTCTGACCGAGTTCACTAGTTTAGGTTCCAAAACTGCTTTGGTATCACCAAGTTTAAAAATCGGTAGATCCGAGATGATTTCAGTGGGAAACTAAAACTAAGTTTTTGAACCATTCTTTTGCAAAAATCTCTGCATTTTGTGATGCTCATCCACTCTACCTCATCTATAAACTCTTCACAGGGTCAGCAGTCAGCTTTTACATCATGTCTGATCAGAGTGACAGCCAGAACAGATCAGAAGAGCAGGTGCTCATGAGTGAGGGCACTAGTCCCTCCAGCTCTTCAGATGATGGCAGCAGAAGTACCCCAAGCAATTTGCCAAAAGCTGCCACCAGACAGAGGAAGAAGAGAACTTCAGATTCTGAGGATGAAGATTATGTGGCAGAGTAAGAGGAAGCCACATCAAAGAGAGTTGTGCTCAATAAGGAATATGGCTCAACTCAAGGCACAAAGCCAGGCTTAAAAATCAAAAGGCCAGCAGGTAGGCAGCCTATGACAAAGGCCAGAGCTTCAACTCAGATTCCTGAAAAGCCTGCAACCATAGAGCCAGTTGCTGCAGAAGGAGCAGGCAAGGAAGGAGAAAGCTGCCAAGATGCCAACTCAAGAGGAGGCATCTGAGTATTTCTTGAAAACCAAACAAGAGCAGCTTGGTTACTTGATTGCATCCACACTGAGGATTGAGCAAGGACTGGCCACCCTCACTCAGAATCAGTAGAGCTTAGAGAGGATCATGGAACAAAAGTTCTATGACTTGGATGTCAAAGTAACAGAGATTCAGTCTGCAGTGGAACAACTTCAGGATGACATGCAGGAGAGGAGAGGCAAGACTACAACTGATGCATTTGCCAGAGTGCCAAGAGCTTAGAGATCACATGCAGTGCCAGTTGCTGACACCAGAGCCACCACTTCTACACCAGCTACAGCTTCAGTTCCACCAGCTCCAGCATCTACTTCAGCCTCAACTCCAACCACGTCTACAGAAGGCTTCGTCCTTGGAGTGCTCCGGACTCCACCACCACCAGAAGATCAAGCCTGAGAGTCGATCTAGCACTATGCATTTTCTAGGAACTTTTTGGTAACTTGTTGCCAAAGGGGGAGAAAAATGTATAGATCATAGGCTTCGAGAGAGAGAGAGAGTGTGTTGCTTTTATTCTCTCTTGCTTTATTTGGTGGTTTTTCGAACTTTGTTTGCTTTTGAGTGCTTGAGATACTATGCCGTTATCTGTGAGACATTGATGATCATGTGTTTGATCATAAGCTACACTTAATGCTTGGTGAATGCTATTATCTTATCTATCTTATGTGATCATTCACTTTTCTTGGTGATGAGTGCATGTATTTCATTCTTATCATTTTAAGCGCTCCACCAAGACGTATGTGACATGGAAGAGTAACCCATGACTCTAACTCTTTGTGCATTTGCAGTCCAAAGCAAATCTTAAATATGCACAAATTTAGGGGGAGCTCTTACTTATCACATACTTCTCAAAGCAACGATATATTTCATGCTTATTATCATTTGTCGAAGCTTTGATCTATATGTTGTCATCAATTACCAAAAAGGGGGAGATTGAAAGTGCAACTATCCCTAGGTGGTTTTGGTAATTCATAACAACATATAGCTCATTGAGCTAATGCTATTCCAAGATGATTATTTCAGGAAAGCTCAATGATTGGCATGGCATGGATGGTGAAAGTGGAACCCTCAAAATGCTAAGGACAAAGGATTGGCTCAAGCTCAAAAGCTCAAGACTCTTCATTTTATATTTTAGTGATCCAAGATCACATTGAGTCTTTAGGAAAAGCCAATACTATCAAGGAGGGGTGAGGTGTTGCTTAATGAGCCTCTTGCTTCATGTGCTTAGTGATATGCTCCAAAACCCTCAACTACTTTCCCATATCCACATTTGACCTAAACCCTAAGCCAAACTCGTCCCTACCGATTCTTTCAACCCGGCGTCACCGAGTTTCACTTGTCATAGCCATTGCCAAACCCTAGCAAATCGGTTCTACTGATAGGGATCTCGGTCTCACCAAGATGGGATTGCAAACTCTCTGTTTCCCTTTCGTAACTTTTCGGTCTCACCGAAAGAGTGGATTGGTCCCACCGAGATTGCAATGTAAATTCAGTGTTTCCTTTTTGTAACTTTTCGGTCTCACCGAAAGAGCAAATCGGTCCCACTGAGTTTACCTGACCAACTCTCTGGTTAGATTATTACCAAAATCGGTCTCACCGAGTTTGTGTAATCGGTCTCACCGAGATTACGTTATGCCCTAACCCTAACAAAATCGGTCCTACCGAGTTGCATGTCAGTCCCACCGAAAATCTCTAACGGTCACTAGGTTTACTATTTCGGTCTGACCGAGTTTGTTAATTCGGTCCCACCGAGATTGGTAAATTGTGTGTAACGGTTGGATTTTGTGTGGAGGCTATATATACCCCTCCACCTCCTCTTCACTCGTGGAGAGAGCCATCAGAACACATCTACACTTCCAACTCATATGTTCTGAGAGAGAACCACCTACTCATGTGTTGAGACCAAGATATTCCATTCCTACCATATGAATCTTGATATCTAGCCTTCCCCAAGTTGCTTTCCACTCAAATCTTCTTTCCACCAGATTCAAATCCTATGGGAGAGAGTTGAGTGTTGGGGAGACTATCATTTGAAGCACAAGAGCAAGGAGTTCATCATCAACACACCATTTGTTACTTCTTGGAGAGTGGTGTCTCCTAGATTGGCCAGGTGTCACTTGGGAGCCTCTGACAAGATTGTGGAGTTGAACCAAGGAGTTTGTAAGGGCAAGGAGATCGCCTACTTCGTGAAGATCTACCGGTAGTGAGGCAAGTCCTTCGTGGGCGATGGCCATGGTGGGATAGACAAGGTTGCTTCTTCGTGGACCCTTCGTGGGTGGAGCCCTTCGTGGACTCGCGCAACCGTTATCCTTCATGGGTTGAAGTCTCCATCAACGTGGATGTAGGATAGCTCCACCTATCCGAACCACAGGAAAAACATCCGTGTCTCCAATTGCGTTTGAATTCTCCAAACCCTTCCCTTTACATTCTTGCAAGTTGCATGCTTTACTTTCCGCTGCCAATATACTCTTTGCATGCTTCCTTGAATTGTGTGATGATTGCTTGACTTGTCCTAAAATAGCTAAAATCTGCCAAGAACTAAAGTTGGGAAAAGGTTAAGCTTTTATTTGGTCAAGTAGTCTAATCACCCCCCTCTAGACATACTTTTGATCCTACAACCCTCACGAGGGGCCAAGCCTCGCGAGGCGGATGACGCAAGACCTCCTCGGGGGCGGCCTCACCAGGCTAGCTCGCGAGGGGTAGAGATATCAAGGCAAGGGGCGCCTCGCGAGGTTCCTGTGATGCAAGCCATGACGACCTAGGCCAGGCGGGCGCCAGCGCGCAGTGTCCTCGTTTCCTCTTTGGTGCTAAAGAGGCAAGCGCAGGTGCGGAGACTCGAGGCGTCAAGCAAAGGTCTCCATATCGGTGCAACAAGACCAAGACCAACAAGACGACAGGACGGAGGTCGCCGTGGAGCCCAAGATGGCGTCATCACCAGAGCCTTTGGCAGGGGAAGACCATCTTTTATCAGGATAACCTGTACTAGATGTCCCCCTTCAAATTGGCCATTGTGGGATCCCTTCCCGCCTAATATTTGGGAAGAGGACCCGGGCCTCTAGATATAGGACTAGCAACCATCATAGGGGGATCATCTCATCTTGGACCGGATCCACTCCACCAAGGCACACACTCGGCAAGCACAGGAGCACCTCTCCTCAGGAGGCTGTTCTTCCCTTGTAACTGTTCATCCCCAGCCCAAGAGGCAATCCACCACACCACACTGGAGTAGGGTATTACACCACATCGGTGGCCCGAACCAGTATAAATCTTGTGTCCCTTTGTCCTGCGAGTTCGACACGCTGAGCCTTGAGATCACGGTGAGGGTGAGTGCTTGGGGGAGGAGGGATCTTCGTGCGCACCCCAGTGTTCGAATCTCAAGGGTTTTGCGGGAACCCGAAATCCGACATTAGGCGCGCAGGTAGGGGGTGCGCCGAAGCCTCTCTTCCATCAGCAGACCCGCCAACACTCTGCAGCGCCGATGTCCGGCGACCCGAGGGCCGAAGCCGATCGCTGGGCAGCCTGGCCAGCCCAGGCGGCGTCGTCCGCCCAAGAAGACCTCAACTCCACGCTCCAGGTGGCATGCGCACCGCCAAACGCCGTGGGGCGTGGGCGGCGTGGCCCAACGCCTTCCACCCTTACCACGCGGCGCGCGCGGGCCGCCGCAAGGGCCTCAAGCTATGACGCGGCAATGGCGCCGCACTCCCGACGGGAACAAGCAAACATGTGGGCCACCCTCACAGTGGCTCGGGAGCTGCTGCGATGCCGGCTGATGGAGAGCGGCCGGGATGCATTGCTGGAGCGTCTTGCCGAGCTGTTGGACGCCGCAGCCAGGGGTACGCTGCCTTTCTGCTCCTTGCTTATGCCTCATGCTGCGGCCAGATCGCACAGTGGGCCTCGTCGCGCCCGCGCGCCCCCAGGCGCACCAGGAGGTTTCGTCGGCACCGGCGCTACCAGCGGCGCCGGACACCCAACCACACATATGCCTCCCCCAATGGGCGCAGGCGTAAGCATCGCCACCCACGGTCCTGGCAGGATGCCGCCCTACCATCCTGGCACGCCTAGCCAAGCGACATGGAACAAGGGGCACCTCCGCGAGGTTTTCGGAGCGACGGCTCTAGAGGCCTATGTGCCCCGCATGATGGACCAGGAGTACATATTGGAAGACGACCCCAGTTCGTTCCTCGAGCCGGGTTGGGAAGAGGAGACGCTGGAAGCTGAGTCCTTCTAGGAGCCACCCGGGAGCCTCGCTGACCACGCCGGCAACAACAGCTATAGGGTACCACTAATTTCTCAGGAGCAGGCTTACGATAACCATGGGTCGCAAGTGAATCAGGTCACAGCGGTGGACGACGGCCCCAACACGGTAGCCCCCCCCCCTCACCAGGGGAAGCGCATTGGGGGCTGCGGGGGAGGAGCCGGGAGCGAGGCCCCTCCCCGCATCGTATGGAGCAAGGCGTCGCCCGGAGGTAGGTCCTCTGTCCGTGGTCGCCGAGGGCGCTGCTAGCGTCCCCTTTGCCCCTTGGTATCGTCCTGGTTTCTAGACGCCCCAACGGTGGTCGAGGGTGACGCAAGGCGGGGCCCTCACCTGGGGATATGAAGTAAGGCTCACTGATACGTCTCCAACGTATCTACTTTTCCAAACACTTTTGCCCTTGTTTTGGACTCTAACTTGCATGATTTGAATGGAACTAACCCAGAGTGACACTGTTTTCAGCACAATTGCCATGGTATTATTTTTGTGCAGAAATAAAAGTTCCCGGAATGACCTAAAAATCAACGAAGGATATTTTTGGAATATATAAAAAATACTGGCGAAAGAATCAAGCCTAGGGGCCCACACCCTGTCCACGAGGGTGGGGTCGCGCCTATCGCTTGGGCGCGCCCCCTGCCTCATGGGCCCCCTGGTGCTCCACCGACCTCAACTCCAACTCTATATATTCACGTTCGGGGAGAAAAAAATCAAAGAGCAGGATTCACCACGTTTTACGATACGGAGCCACCGCCAAGCCCTAATCTCTCCCGGGAGGGCTGATCTGGAGTCCGTTCGGGGCTCCGGAGAGGGGAATCCGTCGCCATCGTCATCATCAACCTTCCTCCATCACAAATTTCATGATGCTCACCGTCGTGCGTGAGTAATTCCATCATAGGCTTGCTGGACGGTGATGGGTTGGATGAGATTTATCATGTAATCGAGTTAGTTTTGTTAGGGTTTGATCCCTAGTATCCATTATGTTCTGAGATTGATGTTGCTATGACTTTGCTATGCTTAATGCTTGTCACTAGGGCCCGAGTGCCATGATTTCTGATATGAACCTATTATGTTTTCATGAATATATGTGAGTTCTTGATCCTATCTTGCAAGTCTATAGTCACCTATTATGTGTTATGATCCATTAACCCCGAAGTGACAATAATCGAGATACTTACCGGTGATGACCGTAGTTTCAGGAGTTCATGTATTCACTAAGTGTTAATGCTTTGGTCCGGTACTCTATTAAAAGGAGGCCTTAATATCCCTTAGTTTCCAATAGGACCCCGCTGCCATAGGAGGGTAGGACAAAAGATGTCATGCAAGTTCTTTTCCATAAGCACGTATGACCATATTCGGAATACATGCCTACATTATATTGATGAACTGGAGCTAGTTCTGTGTCACCCTATGTTATAACTATTGCATGAGGAATTGCATTCGACATAATTATCCATCACTGATCCATTGCCTACGAGCTTTTCATATATTGTTCTTCATTTATTTACTTTTCCGTTGTTATTGTTACAATCACTACAAAACCACTACCGTTACTTTTGCTACCGTTACCGCTACTATCATACTACTTTGCTACAGATATTAAGTTTTCCTGGTGTGGTTGAATTGACAACTCAGCTGCTAATACTTGAGAATATTCTTTGGCTCCCCTTATGTCGAATCAATAAATTTGGGTTGAATACTCTACCCTTGAAAACTGTTGCAATCCCCTATACTTGTGGGTTATCACTCACGCATGTGAAGGTCTCCGCTCGTGACACTCTCACGTAATAATGAGTGGGGTTGTACACGCCCCGGAGTCTCCGGAGTGCCGCCCTCGGGCCTCGGGGGCTCCCGCCCACGTCCTAGTGGAAGCACCATGCTCCGCGCTGGACGTCAACACTGTCCCCCAATGACTATGCTCACGGCCTCTGAAAGCACTTAGCTCCGCGCTGGTGAGAAGACTAGAAGACAAGAAGACTAGCTAGGCGCCGAGCGCGGCCATTTGCTTTTGACCTCTTTTCTGTAGCTCCGACTCTCTGCTTTTGATCTTGAATTTGAAGTTGCATTTTCCATTGGCAATCATGGGCGGCATCCTTTTTCGTTCGTGTTGATTTTGTGAGTTTCTAGATTCGTGTTTTGTTTGAGGTTCGCGTCCGCTACCTCCCCCCTTCCGAGCTCCTTGCGAGCGGGGGCTGGTAGCGGCGTACGCATGTTGCGCGCACACCTTGCCATCACTGGCGCTCGCTTCTCGCGAGACCCTCTCGGGTGGCCCGGCGGACCTCTCAGGGAACCAAAGCCTCGCGAGCTCGTGAGGGGCTCCTCTCAGAAGGAACGCACGTCCACAACAGCCAAACCAATTTGAAGCTTGGCTAAACCAAAGTAAGTTACGGCATCAAACCTGCAAGGAGAGTCGCGAGCACCCAAAAGCAAGCTTTAAGCCTAGCCTAAGGAATGAAGTAGTAGTCTATTTACATGAGGGGCTTCCCCTCCCAAAAATGCTCTTACATCGTGAGGGGCCACTGTAACACCCACGATGCGACTATATCTCCCACGTGTCGGGGCACGACTTAGAGGCATGGCCGCATGGTAGGTTTGTCGCAAGAGGGGTAATCTTCACACAATCCCATGTACTGAATAAGAAAGGGATAAAGAGTTGGCTTACAATCGCCACTTCACACAATACAAGTTAAACATACAACATCCAGAATACAATCAAGGTCCGACTACAGAACCAAAATAAAAGAAGACAATCCCAAATGCTAGATCCCCGATCATCCCAACTGGGCTCCACTACTGATCAACTGGAAACGAAACAACACAACGAACACGATCTTCTTCGAGCTCCCACTTGAGCTCGGTTGCATCACCTGCACTGGTATCATCGGCACCTACAACTGTTTGGAAGTATCTGTGAGCCACGAGGACTCAGCAATCTCACACCCATGAGATCAAGACTATTTAAGCTTATGGGTAGGATAGGGTAATGAGGTGGAGCTACAGCAAGCACTAAGCATATATGGTGTCTAACTTACACAAATAAGAGCGAGAAGAGAAGCAACGCAACGGTCGTGAAACTAGAAATGATCAAGAAGTGATCCTGAAACTACTTACGCACAAACATAACCCAAGAACCGTGTTCACTTCCCGGACTCCACCGAGAAGAGACCATCACGCATACACACGCGGTTGATGCATTTTAATTAAGTTAAGTGTCAAGTTCTCTACAACCAGATATTAACAAATTCCCATCTGCCCATAACCACGGGCATGGCTTTCGAAAGTTCAAACCCTGCAGGGTGTCCCAACTTAGCCCATCACAAGCTCTCACGGTCAACGAAGGATATTCCTTCTCCCAGGAAGACCCGATCAGACTCGGAATCGCGGTTACAACACATTTCGACAATGGTAAAACAAGACCAGCAAAGCCACCCGATGTGCCGACAATCCTGATAGGAGTCGCACGTATTTCGTTCTCAGGGCAACTCCAGATGAGACTAGCTACGAGTAAAACCAAACCTCAAGTTTCCCCGAGGTGGCCCCACAGGCAGCTCGGTTCGGACCAACACTTAGAGAAGCACTGGCCCGGGGGGTTAAAATAAAGATGACCCTCGGGTTGGCCGACCCAAGGGAAGGGTAATAGGTTGTTAGGCAAATGTTAAACCAAGGTTGCGACTTGCTGGAGGAGTTTTATTCAAAGCGAGCTGTCAAGGGGTCCCCATAACACCCGACCGTGTAAGGAATGAAACATAACACCGGTATGACGGAAACTAGGGCGGCAAGAGTGGAACAAAACACCAGGCATAAGGCCGAGGCTTCCTCCCTTTACCAAGTATATAGATGCATTAATTAAATAAGAGATAATAATGATATCCCAACAATATCCATGTTCCAACAAGGAACAATCTTCAGCTTCACCTGCAACTAACAACGCTATAAGAGGGGCTGAGCAAAGCAGTAACTTAGCCAAACAACGGTTTGCTAGGAAAGGTGGGTTAGAGGCTAACATGGCAAAATGGGAGGCATGATATAGCAAGTGGTAGGTAGCGCGGCATAGAAAAAGAGCGAACAACTAGCAAGCAATGATAGAAGTGATTTCGAGGGTATGATCATCTTGCCTGAGATCCCGCAAGGAAGAAGAACGAGACCATGAACAAGACAAACGGACGAAATTGAACCAATCCTCACAAACGCAACGTTATCGGAACTAACCCGAAGAAGCAACACCGGAAAGAAGCAAACAACATAGTAAACAACCACCACATAAACATGGCATGATGCACAACCAGGTATGATGCATGTCTGGTTTAATGAGGGCATGGCATGACAAAGTGCACAAGTAAAACTACAAGTTAAGTGGAGCTCAATATGCAACGAGTTGCATATTGACGGAACACCGCATGATTTATTTAGTTCTCTCCCGTTTATGTACCCAACAATATTAAATGTTGATTAACATGGCAAGGGGTGAAGCACAACAAAAACTACGTATCTAGGCAAGTTTAAATGAGGCCGGAAACAACGAACAACAATTCCGGTAAAACCCCATATACATATTTTAAGGTTTGGTACTGTTCTGCCCTAAACATAATTTTAGAGTTATTAAACATGCAAAGTAAACTCACCATGTTAAACTATGCATTTTTCTACCCCATTTACATATAAAGTTTATTAAATTTGGAGCTACGGTTATTAAGTTATGAATTAAAGCATTTTAGCATGGAAATATAGCAAAACAAAGCAAACAACAAGTTTAAACATTTTAAACATGCATGAAAGTTGGATATTATGAATCTAGATGCAAATCTAAGCATTTTTCATATTTGGAGTTTTTACATATGATGCATAGATCATGAGTTATAATATGCATGAAGACTAGGGACTAAACTATAAACTGGCAGTTTTCTGGATAAATAGGAAAATCGCTCTGCAAAAAAAAACATGTCCCGGGACGAATCTTAGACGGCCCAACAGTGCAGGGGAGGTCGGGCTGCTCACATTGGCCCTAAGGCCGAATCCGGCGCTGGGCCAGGGTGGCGCTGTGGAGCTGGGCCGGGAGGCCGAGCGCTGGGTCGGATGAGGCTGGGGCGGCGCTGGCTTTGGTGGGCAAGAGGAGGCCCACGCACGTGGCAGGTGTCCGCTCAATGCAGCGCTACTGCATCTCGCTACAGAAGCAGAAGAACTGCAGCGGCGCCATGGCGATAGGAAGCAGGGGGGTCGCCGCGGCGGGGCTCCCTCTGGCCGGATCACGCCGGATCCCGCGGGAACGGAGCGAGGGCGAACGGATCCACGCACGAGGAGTCGAGGCAGGGGCTCGAGGCAGCGAACTTGAAGGAGGTTGCTGTTAACTTAAGAAAAGAAGAGTTCAGAGGGAAACAAGGAAAGGAAGGAGAGAAAGATACACGGTGAGATGGCAAGGGCGCGACGGGGCAACCTGGGGTTGTCGGCGACGACGAGCCCGACCGTCGGAGGCGCGAAGGCGAGGCCGTGGTTGCAAGGGCGGCAAGGCAAGCCTCTGCTTGTGGCGTCCATGGCTGCATGAGCGACCTTCCTGAAGAAAAGCAGAGAGAGGGAGTTGAGAGAATGAGGACGATAGGAGAAGGAAAAGGGGGCTGCGTGCTGCTCATCTGTGGCGGGGACGGAGAGGACGGAGCTGGTCTTGCAGGTGAGGACGGATCGAGGCGCAGAGGGCATCGGGCTCCAGATCGATGCGAGGAAGGGCGGCCTTGGAGGAAGAAGTCTTCGAGGAGGCGTGGGCGCGGAGGAGCTCCACTCCTCTGGATTGAACAGGGAGGAGGAGGCGCTCGATGGATTGGCTGGGCGATGGGATCGAGGGAGATTGAGTGAGGGGATCCCGAGAGGATTTGAAGTGGCGGCGGCGATGAGTGGAGGATGGGACAGCTCTCCTAGTTTTTAGGTTTGCCCTGTTATATACGCTGGTGGAATTGGTTAGGGGCTAATGGATCCCTCCGATCATAAACGGATGATTGAGAATAAAAGGATAGAGGAGTCCAAATAAGAAAACGAAGATATTTCATAGATGTTTGGGGATAATCTGGACCCATCGGTGACGACTGCCCGGGTCGGGTTCGGGACAGCTTTCGGACGCGCGCGTGAGGAGGGTCGCGGGCTGACGAGAGAGGTTAGGTAGGGCCTGGCGGTGAGTGGTAGTGGGCTGTGCAGAAATCCTTGGGCTGAGAGAAGAGAAGAGAGAGACCCGGCGACTGTTTCCGGAGACCGAAAACGTCCAATGATTTGACCGACTATATTGCCGCTATAAGTTTAACGGTTGGGCTATCAAACGAGCTCCGAATACGATGAAATTTGACAGGCGGTCTACTGACAACATAACAACACCGCATGCCAACTTTCAACCCATTCCGGGAACATTTTCCAGCCACTTATAAAATAATATTTCGGACATGCCGCGGCCGCGTGCGAGTGTGTCTGGGCTCAGAACGGACAACGGGCGGGACTGGGGGAACCCGGACGGATGCAAGTTTTGAAAACATGATGATGCAATGCACGCAATCGAAAGACATGGCAACGACGGCAAAAAAAATGGAAGACACCTGGCGCGTCTGTCTCGGGGCGTTACAACACTCCACCACTACAAGAGGATCTCGTCCCGAGATCTAGGATGGCACCGGAGGGAAACGGAAGAGGAAGATAATAGGTAAAACAAAGTTGCTTCTTTGACAAATGAGTGAAACCCAAGAACCTTGAGAGGTTGAACAAATTGAAAGAAGGAATACAACAAAGAGATATCTGGAACGCCGGACAGGGAAAAACACGATGAGAGCCACCCACCTCCACCCCACCTCCTCCACCACCCCATCTCCGGCAACCTTCTCCATCTCCGGCGACCATGATCTCTAGATTAACATCATGGACGGTTTGCTCCACTGGGATTTCAACCCCGGCCTTAAGGTCGAGGACCAGGTTCGTAGAAAATTCAGATCCACGGTTCACTTTTCCCTCCCATCTACTTCCAAGGAATTTTTCTTGGTGGTCACATTTTCCTATGACTCCTTCCCTCTCTCTTGCGCTTCGGTTGGTTTGGCGTTGCAATGTTGCATTGGAGGTCTTGCTTCTGGATTTAACTTGACACAAATTGGAGCAATGAACTTTCAGTTTTCTGTGGCTTCAAATAAGGTGGGACATTTCATCTATACCCTACGGGATAGAGTTTGGCCGGATTTTGTTTGTCATTTTGGTTTATTCAAACAGCCATGGATCGCACCTAAGGATGGGTCTATGGGTTGGAACACACCGCATGAAATATCCGAGTTATGGGCTAGAAGTCCCAGAGCTGTGCGTTCAAACCTTGCTTTCCTTGAGACCAGTGCTGCTAAAGACAACTCATCCAACCGAGAATTGGTGAAATTTGGTCTCTCTAAGCACATCTCTGCTAATCTTATGAGTTCGTTTGAAGAAGTTTCTTCCCACAGAGTGGCAGATCTTGATCTTCCTTAGGCAGATGAGATTCCGAGCAACACATCTATTCAATTTGGCAGTTTGGTAATTCCATGTTCTTTGGGTAACAATAATGATCTTACCAAAATTTTTATGGAAAGAAACACCATGAGCACAATTGGCGCAACATACCAACCGCCGTTTTGGAGCATATCTTGGATTTCCGTCAGGCTCAATATGACGATGCTACTATCCAAAAATGTTATGACTTAAATGACTTGCCATCCTCGGAGGTCATCCATGATATCCTGGGCCGTTGTTTCCATTGTGGGGCAAATGACCACAGGTCAGTAGATTGCAATGCCAAACTATGTGTTTCATGCAACAATTTTGAACGAACGTGTTTCTGCGATAAACAGCCTATGGGCCGCGCCCGCCGGCCCTGTATCATATGCAACAGTCAGTCGCACACACAGGTTTTCTGCCCGGGCCTCCTGAGATGCCCAAAGTGCAATCTTTTGGGCCATGAACCACATCGCTGCTCGGCCAAAAATATATTTCGTTTAATTTGGTGCAGAAAGAAGCTAGAGCGGCAAGCCACCACCACCACAGATCCTCTACCCCATCCTGGGAAACGGCCATGTCAACAAAATCTGCACCTGCCAAAATATAATAAGATTTGGCGACCCAAAAAGAAAGTGCCGGATATTGGGCCCATCCCCCCTCCTCGGCTATTGGCTTGGCGATTCCGCTCCCAAACGAACACCAGCTACCTTTTCTGCCACCCCAGCCGACCAATGAGCAGCAAGGCAAAACACCATTGACAGCAGATCTTCGAGGAACCAAGCCACCTGTGGCCATGGCGAAGTTCCTGGTTCGACCATTCCAGTTCGTGCCAATGGGAGCTCAGATCGAGAGAGGGCCGGATAATCGGATCACGCGCAACATGATAGTGGTTGATGACCCGCCGCTCAGCCACAAAAGGTACGCCATCGTCACCGCTACACCCCCAGTGCCTGATCATCAAAAGCAGTTAGTTCTGAATGAGGTGGTCCGAATCATGACTGAAGACTTCCACCTTGAAGTTCCTGATGCTTTTGTTTATCCGATTGGGGTGGGCATGGTTGCTTTTGCGGATGTCGCTTTGAGAGATTAGTTTATCTTGGAAAGCCCACACCATCTAGATCCTTTGGATGATGACATGACCTTCTCATTTGTTCCGCACGATGAAGGGGAGAATATGCGTCAGTTTCCCTTTCAGTATGTAGCCCGGGTTCTTCTTTTGGCTTTCCCTATGGATTATCAGACAGATCACTACATCAACAAAGCTGTCTCTTGTTTTGGAAAGTTAGATCTCTGGCACAGGCCTGGCCAGAATAAGGAGCGGGTGCTTGTCCGTGTAATTATCAGCAACATTGCACAGGTACCCCATAGCCTTGTCGTCAAACGTGCTGGTACGCTGCCAGGTATGGGCCGCTCTTGGTCGGTGCCTGTATATGTTCTCAATGGAAGAGATACAATCCCGGGACTGGTTGGCAATGAGGATGATAAGCCACCCATGAATGCTTCCCCGCATCCGTATGAATTGCCTTACCTCTCTGCTGCACAACAATGGGCTTTTGATCATCAGCAGGCGCTGCAACAGCAGATTGATGCAGCATGGGAACAGCAAGCCCCCCAGCAGCAGCAGTTGCAAGGGGACGGTTGGGGTGCTTGGCCTGTTGCACCTCCACCTTACCGGGGTTTCAGTTTCAGAACTTTGTTTCAGTATACTGGCCCCTCCCTCATGGATGGCGTAGAACAGGAGAGCAATATCAGTGATGACCCCCAAGATGAATGGTCGATCTACTCCGACATTGAAGAGGCCGCTGATGCTCTGATCAATGGTAGACAGACCTCCGGTGCCCAATTTGTTCGTGCAATCGGCAGTTCTTACACGGTTGAGGTGAGAGCTGAGGATGGGAGGTCTTTTCTGCAGTTTCTCTGGACGATTTCTTTTGGGAGGTTTACTCGTTGCATTCAAGGCCTAGATGTCTCTGCACCAGTACTGAATCAGGGTCTGCTGCCGATCAACCCCCTTGCTTTCTTCCAAGCGGTCTCTGTTGCCATTTTCAGGGAGGCAGTCTCTGCCTGTGTTCAACCTGTCAGTATGACCGAAGCTCTGTTCCACCTAGATAAGCCAGTCATCATTCCTTCAGAAATCTGGGACAATTTTGTGGTGCAGATATCATCCACTGGAGATGAACATGTTCTCTCAAGGCAGCGGGACTCGGCTCGTCCCACACTTGTGGAATCGACCAAGGTTGGCCCTGCTAAGCAACGCCAAGGGTATCTCCAGAAGATGGTCTCTGAAGAAACGGCGCCTGTCAATACTGCATCCCTTCATCGCAGCACCAGATCTACGAGGTATGATGGCTTCAAAGTGCCAATGATCACTCACACTAGGAAGGGACAGTCTAAGGTCAAACCTAGGGGTGCCCCCTCGATTGCCTACTCCTCAAAAGCGACCAATCCCTGCATCACCACGCTGTTGAATCCCTCTGCATCTGGTGCACAGCTGCCTCCTCCAACGCCCATCGATCAGCTACAGTATGTGGGCACGACCCTGTGTGGAATCCCCCTGATGATCTCAGCAATGAAAAGCTCCTAGAGGGTGAGGAAGGGGAGGAACCAAATCAACACTAGGTGTGATGTCAGCGAATAAGCAGTGGAACGTCCTGTGCTGGAACGTGCGTGGAATCAATTCTGAGAAGAAGCACCTCGCGATCCGCAACGCAATTGATGTTAGTGGATGCTCCGTCGTTTGTTTTCAGGAAACTAAACGTACTTCTTTTGATGCTTCTTATGTTAAACTGTTCTGTCCTAAAAAATTTGATATGTTTGAATTTGTACCCTCTTTGGGTAGCTCTGGTGGGATCTTAACTGCGTGGATGAGCTCGGTTTTCACTGGAGTGGTTGTTTTCTCTGAAACTTTTGCATTACGCGTCAGACTTACTTCAACGCAATCAGGCGATTCTTGGACGCTCGTAAACATTTATGGCCCATGCAATGATCCGAATAGAGCGCTTTTTTACTTCGTGGTTCTTTGATCTGGATATCCCTACGGGTGAAGATTGGCTTCTCCTCGATGATTTTAATTTTATCCGCGCGCCGGATAACCAAAATAGAGGAGGAGGCAATGCTAATGATATGCTGCTCTTTAATGAAATCATACGTCGGCAATCCCTCGTTGAACTCCCAATCAAGGGGCGCTCGTTTACTTGGAGTAATATGCAATCCGATCCGCTCCTCGAACAGCTTGACTGGCACTTCACCTCCGTCAACTGGGCAGCCAAATACCCAAACACCGTGGTCATGCCTCTTGGTAAACCCACATCAGACCATGTCCCGTGCTATGTAAGTATCCAATCCAGGATACCAAAGTCCAAAATTTTCCGCTTCGAGGATTATTGGATCAAGCAACCGGGTTTTTTTTGGACATGGTTCAATGGTCTTGGGCTAAGCAATGCCATGCTTCGAATTCTGCCACTGTCCTGTGCAAGAAACTTAAAACCTTGCGTTATGATCTGAAACAGTGGAGCAGGAAAATATCTAAACTATCCTTACTGATTGAGAATTGCAATAAAACCCTTCTAGATATAGATGGGTTGGAGGAAAAAAAGGAGACTGTCCTCTTCTCTTTTCTCAGACTTAGTGAAATCAACACTTGTCTGGAATTTCAGATCAGATAGCACTCTTCGGAACAACAAAACTATATGCTACAGGACCTGAACATGACAAAGTAAAGCATGGCATGGAGCTACTCAAAGAGCTTAACAAAAGTCCCTTAGTGACCTTGAGCCAAAAGGGATCACAAAATACAATTGCAAGCATGTGAACATGGCAAAAACATAATCAGTTTTCAGACTTAGTGAAAACTGGCACATGCTGAAACATAACTCAAGTAGGCATGTTAACGAGCTCGATGCACTCACTACAGAGCAAGTCATGAAAAGCTAAGCATACATCTATCAAGAACACACAAAATTCAAGCTAGACATGGCAAGAACAATAGCATAGCATGCACGGATCAACTACAACATCATCGACAAAATTGCAAACAAGTTGACAATCTGCCCAGATTCACAAAGTAGCAAAAGTAGAGCTCGACTGACTCAAGCTAGGGTGCTCCATAATTGCAAACAAAGACATGGATGGATAGAGCACTACAAGATTAACAGAACATCCTTACTGATCATCCTCAAAAGAGGCATGGATCACTAGGAAACAACATGAACATATGGCATCATGAGATAAACAGATCAAGGACTTAGTGGAAATGCTAAGTCCCTGAAAACAACATTACCAAGTGCACCACTTTGCAAGCTTGTGCTAGTCACCACACACATCACAAAAATACATGGGTTGCACCTATGGAAAGATGACAAAACCCTTAACAAAACACATGTAGAGCATCAGGGCATATCATGCACACAATAATCATGGCAAAAATGACAAATGTCTAAATGGAGTAGCAGATCTGACAATTAACTCAAGTAGCCCTCTTCTAACAGCATTTCGGGCATTAAGATGAACTCAAATGAAAATGATGCAATGGAATGAAATGATGTGCTCTCTGAGACGACCATTTTGATATGCTATATGCATGAATCGGAGCTACGGTGCAAAGTTACGATGCTATGAACATGAGCAAATGATTAGGGGGGAAGATCGGATCCGGTGCGGGGGCAGCTCGCCGGAGCGGGCGGCTGCGGTGGTGGTGGCGCCGGGGCGGCTCGGGCGGTGAAAGGAGGCGGGCCGGCGCCGGCGGAGGAGCAGGGCGGAGGCGGCGGCCGGTGGGCACAGGCGGAGGCGCTCGGCGATGGTCGGCGCTAGGCGGCGGAGCACGGCCGCGAGGGAGATGGGGGAGCGGGCGCGGGCTCCCGCGGGGAGGCGGCGGCGAGATGGGCCCGCGCGGGCCCCGGATAGGCTCCGCGGGCCGCGGCGGCAGGGAGAAGAGAGAAGGGCGACGGCCGGACAGGTGGCAGCGCGCGATTGGGCGCGGGACGGGGCGGACATGTCCGGGCGAGAGGGTGGACGTGTCCGTCGGCGGGAGGAAGAAGAAGCTAGGGTTTCGTCCGTGAAAATTTCGGGGGTGGCCACATATTTATAGGTAGAGGGAGCTAGGAGAGTCCAAATGAGGTGCGGTTTTCGGCCACGCGATCGTGATCGAACGCTCTAGATGATGGAGAGGGTTTAGGTGGGTTTTGGGCCACTTTGGAAGGGTGTTGGGCTGCAACACACACGAGGCCTTTTCGGTCCCTTGGTTAACCGTTGGAGTATCAAACGATGTCCAAATGGTACGAAACTTGACAGGTGGTCTACTGGTAGTAAACCAAGGCCGCTTGGCAAGTCTCGGTCAAATCCAGAAATGTTTAATCCCCACAAACGAAAGAAAGGTAGAAATGACCACCGGAGGAGAACAAAACGCCGGAATGCAAAACGGACAACGGGGAAAAGGCTCGGATGCATGAGACGAACACGTATGCAAATGAAATGCACATGATGACATGATATGCAATGCATGACACGCAAGCAATGACAAAGCAACAACAGCGAATAAGCGGAGGACAGCTGGCACATCGGTCTTGGGGCGTTACAACACTCCACCACTACGAGAGGATCTCGTCCTGAGATCTAGAATGGCACTGGAGGGAAAACAGAAGATAAAGAGAAGAGGTAAAACTAAGTTGCTTCTTTGACAAACGAGTGACACCACGAACCTTAAAGAGGTTGAGCACATTGAAAAAAAGGATACAACGGAGGTGAACAAAGTCGAAAACACTCCGATAGAAGAGAGGAACAAAGAACATTGAGAAAAACCTTGAGGTTGAAGGGCAAGATATACATTGAAACCGCTCTAGTTAAAACAAGATAGAGAAGGATTAAGACTGATATAATTTGGACAGCACTTCGACTGTAAATGAAAGGAATTGAAATAAGATCTTGGTAAGATGAGAAGATACTTGATGAAATCACAACACACTATCTCCGGAACTATTGAAAGACTGGCACAAGGGGGTAAGAATGATTTTAGATAGCACTCCGGTTGAGAAAGGAGGCAAGACTTGACAGGATGGGAAGAACCCGAAAAGCGGGCACGACACTCCGGTTAAAAGCATTGATGCAGCAGCAGATTGATGCAGCATGGGAACAGCAAGCCCCCCAGCAGCAGCAGCAGTTGCAAGGGGACGGTTGGGGTGCTTGGCCTGTTGCACCTCCACCTTACCGGGGTTTCAGTTTCAGAACTTTGTTTCAGTATACTGGCCCCTCCCTCATGGATGGCGTAGAACAGGAGAGCAATATCAGTGACGACCCCCAAGATGAATGGTCGATCTACTCCGACATTGAAGAGGCCGCTGATGCTCTGATCAATGGTAGACAGACCTCCGGTGCCCAATTTGTTCATGCAATCGGCAGTTCTTACACGGTTGAGGTGAGAGCTGAGGATGGGAGGTCTTTTCTGCAGTTTCTCTGGACGATTTCTTTTGGGAGGTTTACTTGTTGCATTCAAGTCCCAGATGTCTCGGCACCAGTACTGAATCAGGGTCTGTTGCCGATCAACCCCCTTGCTTTCTTCCAAGCGGTCTCTGTTGCCATTTTCAGGGAGGCAGTCTCTGCCTGTGTTCAACCTGTCAGTATGACCGAAGCTCTGTTCCACCTAGATAAGCCAGTCATCATTCCTTCAGAAATCTGGGACAATTTTATGGTGCAGATATCATCCACTGGAGATGAACATGTTCTCTCAAGGCAGCGGGACTCGGCTCGTCCCACACTTGTGGAATCGACCAAGGTTGGCCCTGCTAAGCAACGCCAAGGGTATCTCCAGAAGATGGTCTCTGAAGAAATGGCGCCTGTCGATACTGCATCCCTTACTGATTGAGAATTGCAATAAAACCCTTCTAGAGATAGATGGGTTGGAGGAAAAAAGGAGACTGTCCTTACCTGAAGCCAACTTCAGAAGAATCTAAAAACCCGGTTACCTGTTCTCTTTTCTCAGACTTAGTGAAATCAACACTTGTCTGGAATTTCAGATCAGATAGCACTCTTCGGAGCAACAAAACTATATGCTACAGGGCCTGAACATGACAAAGTAAAGCATGGCATGGAGCTACTCAAAGAGCTTAACAAAAGTCCCTTAGTGACCTTGAGCCAAAAGGGATCACAAAATACAATTGCAAGCATGTGAACATGGCAAAAACATAATCAGTTTTCAGACTTAGTGAAAACTGGCACATGCTGAAACATAACTCAAGTAGGCATGTTAACGAGCTTGATGCACTCACTACAGAGCAAGTCATGAAAAGCTAAGCATACATCTATCAAGAACACACAAAATTCAAGCTAGACATGGCAAGAACAATAGCATAGCATGCACGGATCAACTACAACATCATCGGCAAAATTGCAAACAAGTTGACAATCTGCCCAGATTCACAAAGTAGCAAAAGTAGAGCTCGATTGACTCAAGCTAGGGTGCTCCATAATTGCAAACAAAGACATGGATGGATATAGCACTACAAGATTAACAAAACATCCTTACTGATCATCCTCAAAAGAGGCACGGATCACTAGGAAACAACATGAACATATGGCATCATGAGATAAACAGATCAAGGACTTAGTGGAAATGCTAAGTCCTTGAAAACAGCATTACCAAGTGCACCACTTTGCAAGCTTGTGCTGGTCACCACACACATCACAAAAATACATGGGTTGCACCTCTGGAAAGATGACAAAACCCTTAACAAAACACATGTAGAGCATCAGGGCATATCATGCACACAATAATCATGGCAAAAATGACAAATGTCTAAATGGAGTAGGAGATCTGACAATTAACTCAAGTAGCCCTCTTCTAACAGCATTTCGGGCATTAAGATGAACTCAAATGAAAATGATGCAATGTAATGAAATGATGTGCTCTCTGAGACGAACATTTTGATATGCTATATGCATGAATCGGAGCTACGGATGCAAAGTTACGATGCTATGAACATGAGCAAATGATTAGGGTTTCGGGCAGAAAAGTCAACCGAGGGGGATGGATCCAGATCTGGATCTCAGATCACTGTAGCGGCACAGAAACCGAGGCACGCCGGAGTCTTCGCCGGAATAGTGCTTGGGGCGCCGGAGTTGAGGGGGAAGGCCGGATCCGGTGCGGGGGCAGCTCGCCGGAGCGGGCGGCTGCGGTGGTGGTGGCGCCGGGGCGGCTCGGGCGGCGAAGGGAGGCGGGCCGGCGCCGGCAGAGGAGCAGGGCGGAGGCGGCGGCCGGTGGGCACAGGCGGCGGCGCTCGGCGATGGTCGGCGCTAGGCGGCGGAGCACGGCCAGCGAGGGAGATGCGGGAGCGGGCACGGGCTCCCGCGGGGACGCGGCGACGAGATGGGCCCGCGTGGGCCCCGGATGGGCTCCGCGGGCCGCGGCGGCGGGGAGGAGAGAGAAGGGCGACGGCCGGACAGGTGGCAGCGCGTGATTGGGCGCGGGACGGGGCGGACGTGTCCGGGCGAGAGGGTGGACATGTCCGTCGGCGGGAGGATGAAGAAGCTAGGGTTTCGTCCGTGAAAATTTCGGGGGTGGCCACATATTTATAGGTAGAGGGAGCTAGGAGAGTCCAAATGAGGTGTGGTTTTCGGCCACGCGATCGTGATCGAACGCTCTAGATGATGGAGAGGGTTTAGGTGGGTTTTGGGCCACTTTGGAAGGGTGTTGGGCTGCAACACACACGAGGCCTTTTCGGTCCCTCGGTTAACCGTTGGAGTATCAAACGAAGTCCAAATGGTACGAAACTTGACATGCGGTCTACCGGTAGTAAATCAAGGCCGCTTGGCAAGTCTTGGTCCAATCCGGAAATGTTTAATCCCCACACACGAAAGAAAGATAGAAATGACCACTGGAGGAGAACGAAACGCCGGAATGCAAAACGGACAACGCGGAAAAGGCTCGGATGCATGAGACGAACACGTATGCAAATGAAATGCACATGATGACATGATATGCAATGCATGACACACAAGCAATGACAAAGCAACAACAGCGAATAAGCGGAGGATAGCTGGCACATCGGTCTTGGGGCATTACAACACTCCACCACTACGAGAGGATCTCGTCCTGAGATCTAGAATGGCACCAGAGGGAAAAACGGAAGATAAAGAGAAGAGGTAAAACTAAGTTGCTTCTTTGACAAACGAGTGAAACCACGAACCTTGAAGAGGTTGAGCACATTGAAAAAAAGGATACAACGGAGGTGAACAAAGTCGAAAACACTCCGATAGAAGAGAGGAACAAAGAACATTGCGAAAAAACTTGAGGTTGAAGGGGAAGATATACATTGAAACCACTCCGGTTAAAACAAGATAGAGAAGGATTAAGACTGATATAATTTGGACAACACTTCGACTGTAAATGAAAGGAATTGGAATAAGATCTTGGTAAGATGAGAAGATACTTGATGAAATCACAGCACACTATCTCCGGAACTATTGAAAGAATGGCACAAGGGGGTAAGAATGATTTTAGACAGCACTCCGGTTGAGAAAGGAGGCAAGACTTGACAGGATGGGAAGAACCCGAAAAGCGGGCACGACACTCCGGTTAAAAGGATAAGGACGAAAAGAACACGATCCTGACAAAGCAAGAAGATGGGTTGCTGAGAGCAACATCACAACCTCCGGAACAAAAAGTGAGAATGGAATGTGATGAACGGGGGGAACAAGATCTCGAGGGAGCACACTTACAACAAATGCTAGAACAGAGTAGCTGGAAAACCAACAACGAAAAGAATAAGCTTGATATGGTCTTATGGAATACAACTCAAATTATGAGGTGACCACCTGCCACTCACGAGAAAAGAATTGGATTGATAAGAACAAGAAGACGAGGAACTTGCTCATCGGAAGGATAAAGAAGAACTTGGGTCATTTATAAGCACCATAGATAGCAACAAACCTTAGGGAAGGCTTTAGGTGAAATATAACCCAAGATAGTTCCAACGAATAGGTTGATGGATTTAAAATATCTCATACTTGATAACTTTTGAATCATGAAACACGAAGGAAAATTATCAGGAATGACATAACACCACCTCCAATAATACGGAAGAAAGAATTGCACTCCGGATAGCAAGAAGAGGAATGCTTGAGCTCCTTTGAAAGAAATCTCGATGAACACTTCGAGAAGGAAATAAATCCTTGATGCACCACCATGTAGAACCTCCATGAAGAACTCCGGTAAACAAAAGATAACGAAAAGAGTGAGAAGTTGAAAACACAAGGTGAAACCTTGTAATGATTAAGATGGATCTCCGTGATAATTAGAGCTTGGAACTCCGGGAAAGAAAGATGAGCACTTGAAACCAAGAATAAGTATGATGAGCCACTCCGGAAAACAGGAATTGAATAAGCTCGATGAAACAAGAATAAGAATTACATTATGCTTATCCTTCACCAATTAAATTGATGACAATCAACGGATTCGACATATTACTTATTCTCGTAGAAAAGATTAAGAGAGATATAACACAAGCTTGGGAAGGTCTTCAACTAACCACTGGTAGAATTGAAATAATGAAGAAATTGATTATGATAACGAATGACGAGAACTCTTGCACAAACCACCGTAAGAATTGAAAATGCACGAAGTAGGGGTGAATCACCGGTAAGAATTAGCAAATGAACGAAGGTGCTTGAGACAAACTAGATACAAGAGAACGAAGGGATCACGAGCTGATTAGAAACCACTTGAACGATGCACCGGTAAGATTAGAGAATGATAACTGTCAGCTGAGGATAAATAAACCTGAATTGATGGACTCCGGATAACAAACCGAGAAGACTCTTGCATTACTTCGGATGGGTGAAAAGAATTCTCACGATCAAAACAATTATGAGAGGATGACAACAATCTCGAATGACGAATCTTGAAGAGAATGGAGCAAGGTTGAAAGAAGAATCTTCTTCGGTCTTCAAAATATGAGAATGACAATGAGAAACACCATCAAGAATCGTTCAGGTACTCCGGAAGAATCAAAACGAAGAGGTTGAACCAACGATGAAAAGAATTTGAAAGATCTTGGAGAAAACATTTGACTGATGATAAATCATTCTTACGTCAAACTTCGAAAGGAATTTGAGAATACCTCCGGGAAAATAAGAAGAGTCAGGTAAGATCCTGGGAAAAGACCTGTGGGTTAGGGCCCACTCAAAAGAAACACCGTTGAAATGATTACTTGAAAGATATTGCACCGGTTGAATTAAATGACTTGAAAGAGATAACATCCTCGAAAGAGTTTGAAAGATAGCAGAGTGGAAACATGAATCTTGGAGATATCTTGAGCACTCCGGAACAATTGAATAGCGAGAAATGAATGAATATGAGGAGCATCGGCATGAGAAATCATTGAAACGAGGAAAGGATATGATCAACAAAGCTTGACTTGAAGACCACCGGAAATGAAAAGAATGAAGAATGATGAAGTTGAAGAGCATCTTCATGAGAACCACCGGGTAGAACATTCAAAGAAAAGAATGAAGAGACTTCACAAGAATAAAATGATACTTGATTAAGATATCTGAGCCATTGAAGAAAAAGGGTGGGTCGGCAGGAAAACAAAGGCAACTTGGAGACGGACGAAACAAACACCATTGAGAAGAAGTGATAATTGATCTTGCGGATGTTGAAAATATCGGATCCACTTGAAGAGAGAAGCGCGCCGGTTGAAAAGAAATTGAGATGACAAACTCGATGATCAAGAAGGATTATCACCCCCCTAGAAATATGAGGGCATCGCTTAGGAAAGGTATGGAAACACATTTGACATTGAAGCAACTCGAATACCACAACTGAAAACAAAAACAAAGGATTGGCTTGCAGAATAAGCCGGAACAAACATATGATAGAGATTTCGTCCGAAGTTTTCGTGGTGGGGCCTACACGGGCTCGATCGTACAACACCATCATGTACAAGGCAGTGCACATGACATACGAAGCGTCCCCGAGTCAGCATAGCCAAGGACTCTTTAAGACACAACGAGACCACTGTAAAACCGACCGTGAATAGGCGGACCACTAGATGTCGAACCCCAATTTCATATCATACATCTGTCGAAAAGAAATCCAAAGAGCTACTTGAATTCCCACTTATAAAATCCCGAAACTTTCCGGTTATGCAATAAGGTGTTGGGGATACAGGGGAAGCATAATATCTCACCCAAATCTTGCAAATCCTACATCCAGCTGTATCCATCCTTCAACACATAACCAAGAAACCTTCGGAAATCATCTACCTCAACCTTCGAAAAGCATTCGTTATACAAGTTATGGCGATACTCCCGAACTCCCGCCCCAGTACTGGGTGGCGTCGAGGTTATCTCACCAACGAACTGCATAAAAGAGATTTTCGATGTCGGCGTACTAAACTCAGGTATTCCAGAAGTGCAACGATAAAATTATGACGACAACACCTCGGAGCTCAACTCCCCGGGACACTTCCACAAAACCCCTGACAGGAGGCACTAAGACAATGTTCTCGTCATAATACCATCGGAATGATTCCAAGATACCCACGTGATCCTAAAAAAAATTAGTGAAATTTGAGAAGAGAAGAGTCAAAACTCTACGTCAGGATGCCTTACCAGAGCAATGAGGAGACTGGGAAGTAAAAAGAATTCCTAAACTCTCCGATATATAATTCCTAAATGACTCAAAACATTTTTCTAGACACAACTCGGCCGCTAAAAACGATCAATCAGTGGGGGCTCCTAAGGTCGGGGAAGGCTCTGATTACCAACTTATAACGCCCTCGATGCGGCTATATCTCCCACGTGTCGAAGCACGACTTAGAGGCATAACCGCATTGAAAGCAATGTCGCAAGTGAGGTAATCTTCACACAACCCATGTAATACATAAGGGAAAGAGATACATAGTTGGCTTACAATCGCCACTTCACACAATTACCTGAATAAAGCATTACATCATCCAGATACAATCAAGGTCCGACTACGGAACCAATATAAAAGAAGAACCCCAAATGCGACACGGTCCCCGATCGACCCCAACTGGGCTCCACTACTGATCAACTAGAACGAAACAACATAAAGTACAAGATCTTCATCGAACTCCTCCTGAGCTGGGTTGCGTCATCTGCACAGACTCATCGGCACCTGCAAGCTGGTTTTTGGAAGTATCTGTGAGTCACGGGGACTCAGCAATCTCGCACCCTCGCGATCAAGACTATGTAAGCTTATGGGTAAGGTAAAGGTATGAGGTGGAACTGCAGCAAGCGACTAGCATATATGGTGGCTAAACATACGCAAATGAGAGCGAGAAGAGAAGGCAAATCACGATCGAGAAACTATGATCAAGAAGTGATCCTAGAACAACCTACGTCAAGCATAGCTCCAACAACCGTGTTCACTTCTCGGACTCCGCCGGAAAGAGACCATCACGGCTACACACGCAATTGATGCATTTTAATTAAGGTCAACTTCAGGTTTTCTACAACCGGACGTTAACAAATTCCCATCTACCCATAACCGTGGGCACGGCTTTCGAAAGTTTAAATCCCTGCAGGGGTGTCCCAACTTAGCCCATCACAAGCTCTCACGATCAACGAAGGAATAGACCTCCTCCTGAGACATTCCGATCAGACTCGGTATCCCGGTTCTACAAGACATCCTCGACAATGGTAAAACAAGTCCAGCAAGACCGCCCGATGCGCCGACATCCTGATAGGAGCTGCACATATCTCATTCTCAGGGCAACACCGGATGAACACTACGTACAGCTAAAACCAGCCCTCAAGTTTCCCCGAGGTGGCGCCGCAAGTGGCTCTAGTTTCGGACCAACACTTAGACAAGCACTGGCCCAGGGGGGGGGTTAAAATAAGATGACCCTCGGGATGCGCGACTCCCAAGGGAAAAAGGCTAGGTGGCGAATGGTAAAACCAAGGTTGGGCCTTGCTGGAGGAGTTTTATTCAAAGCAAACTATCAAGGGGTTCCCATTATAACCCAACCGCGTAAGGAACGCAAAATCCGGGAACATAACACCGATATGACGGAAACTAGGGCGGCAAGAGTGGAACAAAACACCAGGCATAAGGCCGAGCCTTCCACCCTTTACCAAGTATATAGATGCATTAATTAAATAAGAGATATTGTGATATCCCAACAAAATACATGTTCCAACAAGGAACAACATCTCCATGTTCCAACAAGGAACAAACTTCAATCTTCACTTGCAACTAACAACGCTATAAGAGGGGCTAAGCAAAGCGGTAACATAGCCAAACAACGGTTTGCTAGGACAAGGTGGGTTAGAGGCTTGGTTCAACAATATGGGTGGCATGATAAGCAAGTGGTAGGTATCGCAGCATAGGCATAGCAAAAGAGCGAGCAACTAGCAAGCAAAGATAGAAGTGATTTCGAGGGTATGGTCATCTTGCCTGAAATCCCGCAAGGAAGAAGAACGAGTCCATGAAGAAGATAAACGGACATAGACGAATGGGTCCTTAAAAACGCGACGTTACCGGAACCAACCCGAAGAAGCAAACACCAGAAAGAAACACACAACATAGTAAACAAACCACACATGAACATGGTATGATATGCGGGATGCGGTATGCGATGCATATGCATGATTTGACAAGGAATGCATGAACCTGGCCTCAACTTGGAAATCCAAGTATGCCACTGGAAAGATGAGATGAAATCGCTTGAAAATGATATAAAGATCACCGGAATCGGAGTCACGGTTTGGAAATGGCAAGCGATTCAAATATGACAACGGTCTGCGATTTACAGCAAGTAGTCATCTAAATGCAATGAGATGAACATGCTACAGCACCCAAACATGGCAACAAGATACATGGCAGGGATGCATTCAAGATGTCTAGCACTGAGCTACGGCCAATTCATCCATTAACATGTTCAAACAAGCATGGCAAAAATGCATATGGTAAATAGATCTCACACTTAGTGAAATCAACACTTGTCTGGAATTTCAGATCAGATAGCACTCTTCGGAGCAACAAAACTATATGCTACAGGACCTGAACATGACAAAGTAAAGCATGGCATGGAGCTACTCAAAGAGCTTAACAAAAGTCCCTTAGTGACCTTGAGCCAAAAGGGATCACAAAATACAATTGCAAGCATGTGAACATGGCAAAAACATAATCAGTTTTCAGACTTAGTGAAAACTGGCACATGCTGAAACATAACTCAAGTAGGCATGTTAACGAGCTCGATGCACTCACTACAGAGCAAGTCATGAAAATCTAAGCATACATCTATCAAGAACACACAAAATTCAAGCTAGACATGGCAAGAACAATAGCATAGCATGCACGGATCAACTACAACATCATCGGCAAAATTGCAAACAAGTTGACAATCTGCCCAGATTCACAAAGTAGCAAAAGTAGAGCTCGATTGACTCAAGCTAGGGTGCTCCATAATTGCAAACAAAGACATGGATGGATAGAGCACTACAAGATTAACAAAACATCCTTACTGATCATCCTCAAAAGAGGCACGGATCACTAGGAAACAACATGAACATATGGCATCATGAGATAAACAGATCAAGGACTTGGTGGAAATGCTAAGTCCTGAAAACATCATTACCAAGCGCACCACTTTGCAAGCTTGTGCTCGTCACCACACACATCACAAAAATACATGGGTTGCACCTCTGGAAAGATGACAAAACCCTTAACAAAACACATGTAGAGCATCAGGGCATATCATGCACACAATAATCATGGCAAAAATGACAAATGTCTAAATGGAGTAGCAGATCTAACAATTAACTCAAGTAGCCCTCTTCTAACAGCATTTCGGGCATTAAGATGAACTCAAATGAAAATGATGCAATGGAATGAAATGATGTGCTCTCTGAGACGAACATTTTGATATGCTATATGCATGAATGGGAGCTACGGATGCAAAGTTACGGTGCTATGAACATGAGCAAATGATTAGGGTTTCGGGCAGAAAAGTCAACCGAGGGGGATGGATCCAGATCTGGATCTCAGATCACTGTAGTGGCACGGAAACCGAGGCACGCCAGAGACTTCGCCGGAATAGTGCTTGGGGCGCCGGAGTTGAGGGGGAAGACCGGATCCGGTGCGGGGGCAGCTCGCCGGAGCGGGCGGCTGCAGTGGTGGCGGCGCCGGGGCGGCTCGGGCGGCGAAGGGAGGCGGGCCGGCGCCGGCGGAGGAGCAGGGCGGAGGCGGCGGCCGGTGGGCACAGGCGGCGGCGCTCGGCGATGGTCGGCGCTAGGCGGCGGAGCACGGCCGGCGAGGGAGATGCGGGAGCGGGCGCGGGCTCCCGCGGGGAGGCGGCGGCGAGATGGGCCCGCGCGGGCCGCGCCGGCGGGGAGGAGAGAGAAGGGCGACGGCCGGACAGGTGGCAGCGTGCGATTGGGCGCGGGACGGGGCGGACATGTCCGGGCGAGAGGGTGGACGTGTCCGTCGACGGGAGGATGAAGAAGCTAGGGTTTCGTCCGTGAAAATTTCGGGGGTGGCCACATATTTATAGGTAGAGGGAGCTAGGAGAGTCCAAATGAGGTGCGGTTTTCGGCCACGCGATCATGATCGAACGCTCTAGATGATGGAGAGGGTTTTGGGCCACTTTGGAAGGGTGTTGGGCTGCAACACACACGAGGCCTTTTCGGTCCCTCGGTTAACCGTTGCAGTATCAAACGAAGTCCAAATGGTACAAAACTTGACAGGAAGTCTACCGGTAGTAAACTAAGGCCGCTTGGCAAGTCTCGGTCCAATCCGGAAATGTTTAATACCCACACACGAAAGAAAGATAGAAATGACCACCGGAGGAGAACGAAATGCCGGAATGCAAAACGGACAACGGGGAAAAGGCTCGGATGCATGAGACGAACACGTGTGCAAATGAAATGCACATGATGACATGATATGCAATGCATGACACGCAAGCAATGACAAAGCAACAACAGCGAATAAGCGGAGGACAGCTGGCACATCGGTCTTGGGGCGTTACAGCCGGTTCGTCCAACTATCTCGATTGAACCTGGTGTTACTTCTAGTTCTTTGGGGGTGCCTTGCCTTGTCCCCGCTTTACGCAATGTGCGCCTGCCCAAGGATTTCAAAGGCCTGCGCAAAGTACCAAATTACACGGCGGATCAACCTCCAGAGACATGGGTGGAGAGCTACAAGATGGCCATGGAGATGCTTGATGTGGATGATGCGGCGTGTGCGAAATACTTCACCATGATGCTTGAAGGAACGACCCGTACTTGGCTAAAAAGCTTGCCGGCTAATTCTATCAGTTCATGGGCCCAATTACGAGCCCGGTTTATCAGCAATTTCAAGGATACATGCAAACAGCCTATGTCGATAGTGGATTTAGCTGCCTGCGTCCAGGAGGAAGGAGAATCGACAACTCATTGGGTGCGCCGGGTCTCACAAGTGTTGCATTCATCAGACCGCATCAACGCTAACACTACAGTCATAACCCTAGAAGGCAACTGCCGGTTTGGGCCCCTAAAGCTGAAGTTGGGACGGATGAAGCGCCATTGCACTGACATGGGGACCCTCATGGCTGCCTTGGTAAAGTATGCTGATTCTGATAGTACCAAGGATCCCGAGTCTGATGATGAAAAGATAGGAAAGGGAAAGAAGAACAGCAACTCCAAAGGTCAGCAGCATCACTCGGCAGGTAACGGTAGCGGAGGCAAGCGTAAAGCGGATGGCAACATGGACTTCGTGGCTAATACCAACGCGTAGGACAAGGGTCAGCGACGCAAGGGTAAACCGCCAAATCGCAGTGGAGCGCCCAACCCTAACCCGGACCGCTTAAATTACCTATTGAACCAGCCCTGTCCAAAGCACGGGACGAAGGAGGTGCCAGCAAACCACCTTTGGAAGGATTGCTTCATTATGCAGGAGTTCAAGAATTCTAATGCTTTCCAGTATGATCACGGCTCCGGCGGTGGCTCAGGATCCGGGCCGGGATACGGTGGAGGAAATTTTGGTTCAGGATTCAATGGTAATCCGGGCGGACATAACAATCAAAATAATCAGAACAACCAGGGTGGTTACAAACATCAGCAGCAACAGTCGGGTTACCAGAGCAACCCAAAGCAGTTGAATAGTGGGCAGTACCATGTTTTCACCACTAGCTTGGACAAGCGAGACCGGAAGGTTCAGAGGCGGGTAGTCAACTCTGTTGAACCGGCTGTGCCCCGTTATCTACGCTGGTCTGAACAGCCAATCATATGGAGCAGAGAGGATCACCCTCCCCAGGTTGATAATCCGGGTCAGTTGGCTCTAGTGGTGGCGCCTCAGGTGGGAGGTTACAAGTTCACCAAGGTGCTCATGGATGGAGGGAGCAGCATTAATATCTTGTACTATGAGACCTTCCGTCGTATGGGACTAACAGATAAAAATCTCAAACCGTCCAATACGGTGTTCCACGGGGTGGTACCTGGAAAGTCAGCATATCCTGTTGGTAAGATAGCTCTGGAAGTGGCCTTTGGAGATGATCATGATTCCAGGTCAGAAACATTGACGTTTGAAGTGGTGAAAAATCCAAAGTCCATATCACGCCCTGTTTGGGCGACCGGCCTACGCCAAGTTTATGGCACGGCCCTGTTATGTGTATTTGCAGCTCAAGATGCCGGGTCACAAGGGGACAATAACGGTTCACGGAAGCCGTAAAATCGCTTTGGAGTGCGAGGAAGGAGATGCGGCCTACGCAGAGTCGGTTTGTACCGCCGAGGAGCTGAAGTATTATATGGACAATGTTGATCCGGCGGACATGACTCCATTAAAGAAGCCAACTACAAAGCATGATCCGGCCCTGAAGTTCAAATCGGCAGCTGAGACTAAGCTTGTTGACTTCGTGCCTGGCGACTCGTCCAAGCAGTTCAGCATCAGTGCCAACTTGGAGCCGAAATAGGAAAGCGCGCTCATCGAGTTCATCCGTGAGAATCGGGACATTTTTGCATGGAAGCCCTCTGACATGCCAGGTGTACCGAGGGAACTCGCTGAGCACGCCCTTAATGTGGATCCTAAATACAAACTGGTGAAACAGTTCCTCCGCCGGTTTAACAAAGAAAGACGCAAGGCGATTACAGAAGAGGTAGCCAGGCTCTTAGCAGCTGGCTTTATTATTGAGGTTTTCCACCCTGAGTGGCTTGCTAATCCGGTGCTGGTCCTTAAGAAAAATGGCACCTGGCGCATGTGTGTGGATTACACAGATCTTAATAAGGCTTGTCCAGCAGATCCTTTTGCCCTCCCCCGTATTGATCAAATTATTGATGCTACGGCGGGTTGTGAGCGTTTGAGTTTTTTGGATGCATATTCTGGCTATCATCAGATCAAAATGGCAGTTAAGGACCAGGAGAAGACGGCATTCATAACTCCCTTTGGAGCCTTCTGCTATGTGTCTGTGCCCTTTGGGCTCAAGAGTGCCCAGGCAACTTATCAACGGTGTGTACAAAATTGTCTTCACAAGCAGATTGGCCGCAATGTACATGCTTACGTAGATGATATTGTGGTTAAGTCAAGAGAGAAGGAGACTCTGGTTGATGACTTGAAGGAAACTTTTGATAACCTGAGGACGTACAAGATGATGCTTAATCCGGCCAAGTGTGTCTTTGGTGTATCGGCAGGCAAGTTATTGGGTTTTCTGGTGTCCAACAGGGGAATCGAGGCTAATCCGGAGAAGACCACAGCCATCACCTCCCTGGCTAAACCGAAGTGTATCAATGATGTTCAACGCCTGGCAGGACGGATTGCCGCGTTAAGCCGGTTTATCAGCCGCCTTGGTGAGAAGGCAATCCCTTTGTATCAGATGTTGAAGAAGACGGATCAATTCGTCTGGAGTTCTGCTGCTGATAAAGCATTAGAGGACTTAAAGCGGTAATTGGCCAATCCGCCTGTGCTCGCCGCTCCCATGGACAAGGAGCCATTGCTGCTATATGTTGCTGCTAATGCTCGTGCGGTCAGTGTGGCTATTGTGGTGGAACGAAAAGAGACAGGAAAGGAGCATCCAGTTCAACGTCCGGTCTATTATATCAGCGAGGTACTCATTGAGTCCAAGCAAAGGTATCCGCATTGGCAGAAGCTGGTATATGGAGTTTTTATGGCAAGCCGGAAGCTCAAGCAATACTTCCAAGGGCACCCCATTACGGTGGTCAGTTCTGCTCCCTTGGGGGATATCATCCAGAACCAGGAAGCGACTGGCCGGATTGCCAAGTGGGCTATAGAGCTTGGGCCGCACGGGTTGAAGTATGTGCCTCAGACGGCGGTTAAGTCTCAAGCACTTGTTCATTTCATCAATGATTGGACGGAACTGCAAGCACCTAAAGAAAAGCCGGATCACACATATTGGACCATCCATTTCGATGGATCCAGGCAATTGGAAGGCTCGGGGGCTGGAGTCGTATTAACTTCCCCACGAGGTGATAAGTTTTGTTACGTTCTCCGCTTAATGTTCCCTTGTACTAACAATGCAGCTGAGTATGAAGCCTTGCTTCATGGTCTCCGGATGGCTAAGGAGATGAATCTAAGTCGAGTTAAGTGCTTTGGTGACTCGGCCTCGTGGCTCAACAAGTATCTGGCACTTGGGATTCCAAGGACCCACTCATGGCAGCATATCGTCGTTAGGTGGATATTGTTGCAGGTCACTTTAAAGGGTATCAGGTGGACCACGTGGACCGACGGAAGAATGAAGCGGCGGACGCTTTAAGCCGGCTGGGCTCTCAGCGTAAACCAGTCCCGCCTAATGTTTTTCTGGATGTGCTACACAACCCGTCGGTCAAGCTCCCTAGTGAAGCGCATTTGGCTATTCCTGATCCGGAGGCTCAATTGGTGGCAGCTCTTCATATCATTCCGGATTGGACACTTCCTTACCTGGCGTACATGAACCAGGGCGAGTTACCAGAGGATGAAACTCTGGCCCGGCAGATAATCCGGCGGTCCAAGTCCATGACTATTGTCAATGGCGAGTTGCGTCATTACAGTGTATCAGGGGCGCTTCAACACTGTGTGTCTCCTGAAGAAGGCTATGAAATTTTGCGTGAGATCCACGAAGGAGATTGTGGTCACCACGCCGGTTCAAAATCTTTGGTGGCTAAAGCGTTCTGCCATGGCTTGTATTGGTTAACTGCTCATGTTGATGCGGAGGATCTGGTCAGACGATGTGATGGTTGCCAAAAGTTTTCAAGACGTGCTCATGTGCCGGCTCAAGAATTGAGAATGATTCCAATTACTTGGCCGTTTGAGACTTGGGGCCTGGATATGGTTGGGCCTTTCAAAAGGTCCAAAGATAAGAAGACCCACCTCCTGGTGGCGGTTGACAAGTTTACAAAGTGGGTAGAGGCAGAACCTGTTAGCAAGTGTGATGTGGCCACGGCGGTTCAGTTCATAAAAAAAAGTGATTTTCTGGTTTGGCTTTCCACACAGTATCATCATAGATAATGGTACCAATTTGTCCAAAGGTGCCATGAAGGAGTTCTGCGAACGAGAGCACATCTGGCTTGACGTTTCATCAGTGGCACACCCACAGTCCAATGGTCAAGCAGAAAGGGCTAATCAAGAGATTTTGAGAGGTATAAAACCCGGCTTATGGTTCCTTTGCAGAGAACACCGGGTTGTTGGGTAGAAGAGTTACCATCTGTGTTATGGAGCATCAATACTACACCCAACAGATCAACAGGATACACACCGTTCTTTATGGTCTATGGAGCGGAGGCGGTTCTTCCCAGTGATATCCGTCATGACTCACCTCGTGTGGCGGCTTATGTTGAAACGAAAAACAAGACAACATGGCAAGACGCTTTGGACCTGTTGGATGAAGAACATGACATAGCAGCTGCCCGCTCGGCGATTTACCAACAGGATCTTCGTCGTTATCACAGTCGCCGAGTCAGAACCAGAACCTTTCAGGAAGGAGATTTGGTGCTTCGGCTCATCCAAGATCATACTGATATGCATAAGCTATCCCCACCTTGGGAGGGACCTTTCGTGGTCAGCAAGAATCTGCACAATGGGTCATACTATCTGATCGATATTCGAGAGCATAAAGACTCACGTACATCAGAGGAGGAGACCAACAGGCCGTGGAACATAGCTCATCTTTGGCCTTACTATACCTGAGCCATTGGCTCTACTTATGTACATATTACGACGATGTATATATATGATTAAATATAATAAACCGGAACCTCAGCTAAAGCGGGGTATCTGTTCTTTTACATCATGTGTGGTTACACGGAGTTGTTCTAAAGCGGCCTCCGGTTTACCCCTTGAGTTAGCTTTTCAAAGCATCATGTTATATCACTTGGGGGCTTGGTCGTGTCCGAACCAATGCAACACCTCTTGATAGGCGAGAGCCACCAGATCACTTGGGGACTTGGTCACGTCTGAACTAGTCACGCCTCTTGATCGGCCTAAGGCCACAGAATCACTTGGGGGCTTGGTCGAACCCGAACCATTGCCACGCCTCTTGATCGGCATAAATGCCACAGTTTCATTTGGGGACCTGGCTGACTTGAACCATAGCTACACCTATCGGGAGCTTGGTCGTGTCCGACCATGGTAACGCCATCTGATCGGCTCAAATAAAGCCTCCTTTTGCAAACGGTTTTATCATTGCCTTTGCTTCACAATTTTCTTTGATAGATATTTCTTTCTTTTTGTTGCGTTTTTTTAAACCGACAAAGTTTTAAGCCGGTTCAAACTGTCAATTGACGGAACACGGTCCATTTTTAATCTAGAGACTATTTGCCCGGTTTGATTTTTTAACATCCTAGTACGGAGTAACACGGTGTTTTATTATAACCCGGCACGGTTTACATGATAAACCGGCATTATATATATATATATATATATATATATATATACAGGAGCTGCTATCTCCTCCAACAGTGTGGGTTTATAAACCTCCGCTTCAAGATTGGCTAAGCCAACTTCATGCCCAACGATGGCAGGTATTATGTATCTCAAATATTGGATCATATGCTTAAATTTCAAATATTTTGATTTCATATATGCAGACATCATACTCCGCCTGACGGTACAACCGCGGTGGCACTTCAAGATTTTTTATATTACAGAAAATACTTTGGAAAGTTCATTACCCAAAGGAAGAACAAGTTGCGGTAATTATGCACGAAGGCATATCAAAATCAAGAGTATCGGCTAGCCTATTACAAGGCAACACGATGCCCAAAATAAGATCATTGTTTTTTCAAAGAAGAGGCAGTTTAAATCGGCTTCCGGTTCAAGCTTGGTCACCAGCCTGGCCTGATGGTTGTGGGTCATCTCGCGTCGCTTCAACTTCAGCTTCTCTACCCAGTGGCTGGAAATCAACAGTTGTCCAGTCGATTCCCATTAATGCTCGAAAGATAGCTTCCTCATGGATCAGCAACGACGGTTCAATATCGGGAGCGCAAGTATGCTTATGGATTGGAGGGATAAGATTTCCCGCTTTAGGAATTGGTGCAGCTACTCGCTTGTTTTGGTTATCATATTGGGCTTGATAATGAGACAAGTCTGATTCTTCAACCAATTGACAAGCTAGCGGATGCACCTCCCGGTTTATGGCTCGCAGATCCGCTTCACTAAACTCTGACCCGTCTTCCTTCAAGCTGGGATAGCCTTGAGCCGCTTCAACATGATCAAAATCCGGCACCCAAGCTTTTGCCCAGATTAAGGCATTGATCGCACTGGTTCGAGCAGCAGATTTCTTCAGCTCTTCAACCCGGGCAGGAAGCATCGATAGTCTCTTCAAAGTGTCTTGAATCAAAGTGGGCGCCGAATTATTGTGGGATGCAGTACAGATGATCCGCTGTGCACCGGTGTACAGTTGGTCGATCAATGTGTAGGCGGCTTTCAATTTCTTCCGCACATCTGACCCCAAGTGACCAATGCGTGTCCCTGAAATATTACAAAGTGTTAACAAACCGGCAGCTCTATAAGACGGCCGAATCAAACCAGTTTACCAAAGATAGCAGTGATCATGGCATGCACATGCCGCTTTATGCTGGCCAGTTCGTCCACCACCAGTTTAAGTGCAGCCTCGGCATCTTCTTCTCGTTTGGTTAAAGCGGATTTTTTAGTGGCCCAATCCGCCCGCTCTTTCTTGAAGCCCTCCTTAAGTTGTTCCATGGCGCTTAAAGCGCTAGTTAATTCCTCTTTTGCTTTGGAGGTTTCAGCTTGTTGGGACTTCAGATTTTCTTGGAGATCGGCGACTTGGTTTTCTTTTGTCTTCAGCTCAGCCTGCATACAGATAGTTATATGATTCAGCAAGTAGTGCAAGAATTGAAGTACCAACCACATAACAAGTTATGCACTTGGCACTTGGGGGCTAATGTATATTTGATCTTAATCTTTCAATAGATTCTAAAGTCCCAAGATCAATACAAGTATTCAACTTGGCACTTGGGGGCTAATGGCTATTTGCTCAAGTAAAGATGACAATTACTTAAAGTCCCGGTTTAACTACGCTAAGTTGAACCGGCCCTTGGGGGCTATATCAGCAAATTCAGATAACATTGAAGTCTGCATTGACAAGTCCGGGTTTGAACAGGGATTCTAAACCGGCCCTTGGGGGCTAGGAGAAGTTGACAAATTAAGGTACATACGCAGATAAGCATAGGGAAGTTACCTCATATTTCTCTTTCATCATGTTAACCAGACCGGCTTCATAGTCACGGCTGGTGTATAGCCAGTTCAGATAGCCGGAATGGACATCTTGAGCGTTCAGAGCGGCATAGGTTGCCAAGTCAACATTCCATTTGCCTTTGCCCATGGCAGAAAATTCTTCTTTGCGGTATGCTTGGATAAAGCAACAGGATTGCTGGGCTCTGTACGGCCAACACCAGTAATTACAACTTCATCATCCTTAGCATCACCGGTTTGCACTGGCGCAATCGGTTTGTCAGTAGGCTTTGATGGACTGGTGGACTTCTCAATCTGGATAGGGCTTGTGGGCTGATTGACAGGGCCTGAGGTGTCAGTAGGCCTTTCTTCAGCAATAAAGTCATCATCTTGCAGTGGTGGATCATTGGGTATATCTTCATGAATGGCCGCTTCAAGATCCGGTGTGTTACCCGGTTCAGGAACGGTGTCCTCCTCGGCCGCTTTATCCAGGCGAGCCTTCTTGCTTGGCCTAGGCTTGGCCCTGAAAGGAATAAAAAAGTCAAATATAGCATGTGTTACAAGGTGATGTACCGGAAATATTATGATAAGTATAGCTTACCCAAGCACCGTTTTGAGCGGTGGCAGCTGAGTAGCCGATGACTCGCCAGAGGATGAGTGGGAAGTAACCTGATAATCGGAGTCAGATGGATTAAGTGGTTGACGAAAACAGCCCTCTTTAGGACAAGCACTGACAAGTAAATTAGAGACCTCTGAATGGCGTTTCCGAACCGAACTGTTCAGTAAACCGGCGGAGGTAGCTACCTGGCCGCTGTGCCGGGTTGTGCGGCGAGCTTCGTGCTGTTGGGTCTTCATAAGAAATTAGGGATCCAAGTAAGCAAGAGGATGAGAAAATTTAACCTTCCGGTTTGCCTGACGGATTTTTAGTGAAGGCAAAGGGTCTGAATCGGAAGAGAGAATAATTACCTCTGCAGCATCAGCATGGCTGGCTTCGGCATCATCCTGACAAATATCATCATCAATAAGGCGCATGAAAAATAAGCCAACTGAGTCAAGCTCTACCTCAAGGTCCGGATTACCCACATCATCATCAGGGGCCGGATCAGAAGACGCGGTGGTTTTCTTCTTATGAGCAGACCGTTTCACGACATTAGTCTTTGGCCGGGTTGGTCGTTCCGGTTTGTCTGCTTTTTCTGGCTTTTCCTGTGAAAGTTTCTTGCTCCAAAATGGATCATTACCCTGTTTAAACAGACATTGATATTAAACAATGACCAGATATATCAGTAACAGGTTTAGTAAAAGGAAAGATCAAACTCTTACAGCTGGCGGTTTGTTGGTGGCACAGAAGGGAAGCAGGCCGGTTCGAGCACAGACATGTTCCAGTTCATTCAGCATTTTATTCACAGCCTCTGTGATTTCTTCATCGGTGAGCTGGATGTTAGCATGTCGCAGTGGGTCATCAACACTGCTAGTATACTCGCACATCAAACTGGAGCGCTGACTAAGGGGCAGTATGCTCCATGATATCCAACAGCGAGCGAGATCAACTCCTGTTAAACCATTGGCCATGAAGGCTCTGAGCTTGGACAGTTGAGGAGCGTATTTGCTTCTCTCCTTGGCAGTCAGCCTTTGCGGAAAGGGGTGTGTATTGCTAAGCCGCTCCGGACGGAAGCCAGGCAAAGGATTTTCACCAGCAGGGGAGGTGTCTTTGCAATAGAACCATGTTTGATTCCACTCTTTGGGGTGGCTGTGCAGCTTCGCGTGAGGGTATGTGACTTCTTTCCTTTTCTGAATCGCCACACCACCCAATTCGGTATTGGAACCGTCAGTAAACTCAGTGCGGCGGTTTAGATGGAAGCGGTCTCTGAACAACTCCACTGTGGGCTCCTCTTGAAAGAACGCCTCACAGAGTACTTGGAAGTGACACATGTTTGTAACAGAGTTGGGGCCAATGTCTTGTGGGTGGAGTTGGAAATTGGCTAAAACGTCCCGGTAAAATTTAGAACCAGGCGGCTTAAAGCCCCGGGCTAAGTGATCTACGAAAACAACGACCTCTCCTTTTTGAGGTGTGGGAGGGCATTCTTCGCCCGGGACCCTCCAATGGATGGTATTTTTGCTGCCTAAAGCGCCGATCAGGACTAAGTTGTTCAGTTCAGTCTTTGTGACGCGAGAAGGGACCCAGTTGCACTCATATACTTGCTTGGCCATGATGAAATCTACAAAACAGGTGATTCCGGTTCAAGAATGCATTGATTAAAGTACACTGGCATGTCCAATGTTAAACCGGAGCCAGTTCTATCTAAACCGGAGTTTTATGAAGCAACAGCATCTGGCGGCTCAACAAGGGGACTAATGGTATATACTGGGTTGTTAATTTTTTCTACACCAAGTTAAACCGCTGGATCTAAGCATTGAAACAATTGAGATTGCGGATGGGTAAGTGTACAAAAACAGATTTCACAAGATTTCTCTACAGCGATGGATCTGAAGCAAGTTCAGAAAAGAAGGAAAATATTCAAAAGCTCAAAAAGAACAGTACCGAATCAATGGGCAGAGATACATGTAGGTATATGGTTTTGAGGCATATAAGTGAAGGCGGATGCTAAAAACTACTGCTACAAAGAGCAAAGATTCACAGGTTCATCTAAGATCTATCATATGAGTACGAAGCAGACGATGAACACTGAAGAACTTGGAAACCCTAGAACGGATCTACGAAGGAAAAGGTGAAGAACTCACCGGAGCCGAGGAAGAAACAGAAGGTCGCCGCGATGCTCTGGTACAATCAGGGTGATGCAGCGGACAAGGTTGGAGCAGAGGTCGTCGACGGCGGCGGAGCTGCAAAGCTGGACGACGCGGGGAAGATGAAGCAGAAGGGCACGAAGGGGAAAAGAAATGACCCTTCGGTCCTATTTATAAGGCAAGGGACATGTGCCAGGCGCGAAGATCAAGGGACCATGGGTTTGGAAACGAAGCTGTCGCCTCAATTGTCGCAGACCTATTAAACAAAAAAGGTATCATGGATAAGTTTCTTTATAACAGGTGACGTCACACCGGTTTACAACAACCAGAGAAGATGACATCACGGCGGTTCAACAAACCACACGAAGATGTTGAAGATGAAGATTTTTGCTAAGGATTGACATGAACCTGTTCAAATCAATCTAGGGCCTAATGTTGGGGATATCGCTACTGGGCGTAAACCAGCCTATCTGGGTCGGGTTAACTTCATCAGTAGTTAACTATGTTAAGGCCCAAGAAGGCAGATGAGGGCTCAAGGCCCATAGTCGGTTCAAGGCCTGTAGCCATAAACCGGCGTTGGTATGTAACTTGTATTGTAAGTTAGGAATAAGTAGAGACCAAACCGGACACATCTATGAGCCGATATTGGGACTCTGTGAACCGACGGGCGTCACCCGTGTATATAAGGGGGCGACCCGGCGGCGGTTCAAGGACAACAGACAACAACTCGAGACTTAGGTGAAGCTTATTTGCTCCCTAGTCATCGAAACCCCATCAATTCCATCACAACTAGACGTAGGCTTTTACCTTCACCGAACGGGCCGAAATAGTATAAACTCTCTTGCGTCCCTGTGTCCGCTTTAACCCCTTCAAGCTAACCCGTTGCGATGGCTCCACGACTAAGTCCATTCACGAGGACATCTGCCGTGACAAAACCACGACACCTAAGCTTAGGGGAGTACGTATTTCTCACTGATATTACATTCATGTTCACACACTCATGCCAGTTGTTGGTGCTCATACTTTTTCATTGTATCATCCATGCTAGTTTATTTTCTTTTTAAGTTTTCTTCTTGTGTGTTTGAAAAACCTTAAGAAAAACCAAAAAATAGTTGTAGCTTTTAGCTAGTTTACTTTCCATACCTGTAGTAGTAGTAATTAAAAAGAAAACCCAACAACATTTCTCGTTCTTATTTTGCTTGTTGGGAGCTTTCCCGTGTAAATAGTTTTGTTTCTTTTCTTGTTCTTTGGGGGTCAAGAGGAGAAGACCTTAATGAAAATGTTGAGTGGCTCTCATATGCATTATTGTTGATCTAACAAAGAGCCCATATTACCTTGTCTTCTCCCATGAATTGAATGCTTGCAGATTCCAGCTTAGTCCACTGCACGTGCACTATTATTATTATCCACACTATTCGGTCGTGCAAGTGAAAGGCAATAATGATGATATATGATGAACTGATTGAGATGAGAAAAGCCGGTATGAACTCGACCTCTCTTCTTTTTGTAAATATGATCAGTTCATCGTTACTGATTCAGCTACTATGAAAGAAACATGTTTACAATGACAATTAGAGATTGTAGTTGCTTATGCCATGCTTAATTAGCTAGGAGTTTATAATGGTTTACCTTGCGTGCCAACATGCTATTAAAATGGTTGTGATGTGGTATGATAGGGTGGTATCCTCCTTTGAACGATTCGAGTGGCTTGACTTGGCACATGTTCACGCATGTAGTTGAAACAAAATCAACATAGCCTCTACGATATTTATGTTCATGGTGCATTATATCCTACTCATGCTTGCATTCGGTGTTGATTAATTTTAATGCATGTTCATGACTGTTGTCACTCTCTAGCTGGTCGCTTCCCAGTCTTTTTTTCTAGCCTTCACTTGTACTAAGCGGGAATACTGCTTGTGCATCCAATTCCATAAACCCCAAAGTTATTCCGTATGAGTCCACCATACCTTCTTATATACGGTATCTACCTGCCGTTCCAAGTAAATTGTATGTGCCAAACTCTAAACCTTCAAATAAACATTCTGTTTTGTATGCTCGAATAGCTCATGTATCAGCTAGGGCTGTCTGTATCCTCCATGCTAGGCGGGTTATTCTCAAGAGCAGTGGACTCTGCTCCTCATTCACGAGAAAATGGCTGGTCACCGGGATGCCCAGTCCCATGCTCAAATCAAATCAAAATAATTGCAAACAAAACTCCCCCAGGATTGTTGTTAGTTGGAGGCACCCGCTGTTTCGGGCAAGCCATGGATTGATGCTTGTTGGTGGTGGGGAGTATAAACTTTACCATTCTTCTTGGGAACCACCTATAATGTGTGTAGCATGGAAGATATCGAGATCTCTCGGTTGTTATGTTGACAATGAAAATATACCACTCAAAATATTATTCATCTCTATTTCAAAATCGAGCTCTCGCACCTCTACAAATCCATGCTGCTCTCCGCGAAGGGCCTATCTATTTACTTTTATGTTGAGTCATCGTCCTCTTATTAAAAAGCACCAGTTGGAGAGTACCGTTGTCATTTGCATCCATTACTGTTAGTTTACATTGAGTATGACTGTGACTGGATCTCTTTTACCATGAATTACAATGTCTAGTCGGTCCTTGATCTTTAAAGGTGCTCTGCATTTATGTTTTGTGGTCTCAGAAAGGGCTAGCGAGATACCATCTTGTTATATCATATCATGATTGTTTTGAGAAAGTGTTGTCATCTGGGATTTGTTATTATTGCTCGCTAGCTGATTATGCCATTGATATGAGTAAACATGAGACCTAAATGTTATTGTGAATATGCTTAGTTCATAATCTTTGCTAAAAATTTGAATGTTGGCTTTACATATTTACAACAACAAGAGCAAACAGAGTTTGTAAAAGTTTTTCTTTATCACTTTCAGTTTATCAACTGAATTGCTTGAAGACAAGAAAAGGTTTAAGCTTTGGGGAGTTGATACGTCTCCGTCATATCTACTTTTCCAAACACTTTTGCCCTTGTTTTGGACTCTAACTTGCATTGTTTGAATGGAACTAACCCGGACTGACGCTGTTTTCAACAGAATTGCCATGGTGTTATTTTTGTGCACAAATAAAAGTTCTTAGAATGACCTGAAAATCAACGGAGATTATTTTGGAATATATAAAAAATACTAGAAGAAGAATCCACGTCAGGGGGGGCACACCCTGTCCATGAGGGTGGGGGCGCGCCTACCCCCTGGGCGCGCCCCCTGCCTCATGGGCCCCCTGATGCTCCACCGACCTCAACTCCAACTCCATATATTCACTTTCGGGGAGAAAAAATCAGGGAGAAGGATTCATCGCGTTTTACGATACGGAGCCGCCGCCAAGCCCTAAAATCTCTCGGGAGGGCTGATCTGGAGTCCGTGCGAGGCTCCGGAGAGGGGAATCTGTCACCATCTTCATCATCAACCTTCCTCCATCACCAATTTCGTGATGCTCACCGCCGTGTGTGAGTAATTCCATCGTAGGCTTGCTGGACGTTGATGGGTTGGATGAGATTTATCATGTAATCGAGTCAGTTTTGTTAGGGTTTGATCCCTAGTATCCACTATGTTCTAAGATTGATGTTGCTATGACATTGCTATGCTTAATTCTTGTCACTAGGGCCCGAGTGCCATGATTTCAGATCTGAACTTATTATGTTTTCATGAATATATGTGAGTTCTTGATCCTATCTTGCAAGTCTATAGTGACCTATTATGTGTTATGATCCGTTAACCCCGAAGTGACAATAGTCGAGACCATTACCGGTGATGACCGTAGTTTGATGAGTTCATGTATTCACTATGGGCCTGTTCTTAAGTCCTCCATCTTCAGAAAACTCCAAAAATCCAGCTTCTTTTCGTGGCTTCTTGCTCTACGTAGAGATTTCCTTCCGTTCGGGAGTTAAATCAGCTTCTACTTCGCCATCTTGAGCTAGCAGCGGTTGTTGGGCTGTCCACCACCATATTGGGCCAGCTAGAACTAGCCCAGGATGGCTATCGAGGGGAGATGTGGTACCTGTTCCTAGCGACAGTTGGCTCTCGAGGGGATGAATCGTTTTCTTTCTCGTGGCTGGGTGAAACGTTATACTTGGCGGTGGCATTTTGGTTGTAATATGGGTTAACTCCAGATTCTCGTTTTTGTGAAGCTGGGCTGGCCTCGCTCTAGATTTTTGCACTAGGATCGACCACAACTTCCTGAAGCTAGATTTTTGTTGTTATTTCGTTCGGCTCAGCTCTGCACGAGGTGTTTGTGAAGTGTGGAGTGGGAGGACTTCAGAACAGGCCCTATGTGTTAATGCTTTGGTCCGGTACTCTATTAAGAGGAGGCCTTAATATCCCTTAGTTTCCAATAGGACCCCACTGCCACAGGAGGGTAGGACAAAAGATGTCATGCAAGTTCTTTTCCATAAGCACGCATGACTATATTCGGAATACATGCCTACATTACATTGATGAACTGGAGCTAGTTCTGTGTCACCCTATGTGATAACCGTTGCATGATCGATCGCATCCGATATATTTATCCATCATTGATCCATTACCTATGAGTATATTGTTCTTCGCTTATTTACTTTTCCGCGGCTACTGTTACAATCACTATAAAACCAAAAATATTACTTTTGCCACCATTACTGCTACTACCATATTACTTTGCTACTAAATACTTTGCTGTAGATATTAATTTTCCAGGTGTGGTTGAATTAACAACTCAGCTGCTAATACTTGAGAATATTCTTTGGCTCCCCTTGTGTCGAATCAATAAATTTTGGTTGAATACCCTACCCTCTAAAACTGTTGCGATCCCCTATACTTGTGGGTTATCAGAGATCTTCATGCGCACCCCAGTGTTCGAACCTCAAGGGTTTTGCCGAAACCCGAAATCCGACAGATGGCAACACATCATTGGATCGTAATATGTGGCATAAAGCACCATGTTCAAGTAGGGATTACAGCGGGGTGCGGGAGAGTGGACCACATAAAAGAGATGAGGATGGTGATGATGATGGTGATGTTGATGAGGACGATCACTGCGGCGATGATTCCCCTCCCGATGGCACTCCGATGCCACCGAGAAAGAGGAGGAGAGGTTCTCCCCCTTGTGCTTCCTCCTCCATGGCCTCCCCCTAGATGGGGAGAGGTTCTCCCTCTGGTCCTTGGCCTTCAAGGCGATGATGGCCCCTCCGGGATCCTCCTCCATAGCCTCCGGTGATGATGGCCCCCTCCGGCAGGGTGCCAGAGAGGGCCTAGATTGATTTCTCGTGGCTATAGAGGCTTGAGGCGGTGGAACTTCTGATCTAGGTTTCTTTCTGGAAGTTTGGGTATAAATAAGAGGTGTTGGAGTCGGGAACAAGTCAGAGGGGTCCCCGAGGCGGCCATGAGATAGGGGGCGCGCCCAGGGGGTAGGGCGTGCCCCCACCCTCGTGGTGGCCTCGAAACTCCCCTGGTCCATCTCCAGTACTCCGTGGGCTTTTTCTGGTCCAAAAACAATCTCCGTGAGTTTTTAGGTCAATTGGACTCCGTTTGATTTTCCTTTTCTGCGATACTCAAAAACAAGGGAAAAAAACTAGCACTGGGTTCTAGGTTAATAGTTTAGTCCCCAAAATCATATAAAACAGCATATAAAGGCCCATTAAACATCTAAGATGGATAATATAATAGCATGAATACTTCATAAATTATAGATACGTTGGAGAGTATCACGCAGCTTCGCCGAGCACTTCTACCTGGTACGGTCGTAACTCCTGATCTTCCCATCTGTACTAACATGCTTGACATTCCCGTGGAGATACTTCAGACTCACTGGCGCTGGAAGAATGGTGCTATATGGTGGAGCAAGTCAAGGTGCGTTGGTAACCGGAGACTTCCATGGAAGACACCTGGGAAGACTGTGTTGCTCTCTTCGATCACTTCCCTCAAGCTATAGCTTGGGGTCAAGCCGCCACTCAAGGAGGGGGGATGTGAGCGCCCCGACTATGGCAGCCCCACTGGTAGGAGGGACCAAGCCCAACGAGCCACGACCCAACAAAGCCCGCAGGCCTAACCAACACTTCTATGGGCCGGAGTGGGTGACGGCCCAGCCTACCACTACTTAAGCACAAGTCACCAACTCCAGCAGGCATCCAGTGGATCACGACGGCGGCGACATCTGTTATTCATCCTAGGAATAGCCAGAGAGAAATTCCCCATTCGTGTATCGATCTGTAATCTTGCTACTACTTCAGAGAGCAGTATAGATCAAGTTGTTGTTACCTTATGATATAAAGATACGTAAATGTTATCACCAGATTACTTTTGTTTGATCTCAAAATAGATGTTGTTTGTGTTTTTCAGGTCCTCTCCAAATGTTCAGTTACAGGCTGAAATCTAAAATAAAAAAGTGTGTCCTTCAACCTAATGTACGACTAGGATACATTTTCTCCTTTTTAGCAATCGAAAGAATCTCTTCGAACTCATTAGGAGAGCTACATGATTATCAAACTATCTGCGAGTGCACGGTCAAGAGTGCATATCTTACTTTTGTCTTGGAAAGGGATATTAAAAAGTTCTAATGATACTCCAAGGTCTGCTTTGCAATTGTACCACCAGCCCACCTTAGTAGTTGCCCAGTTGGATCTCATCCCTTCCTTGTCAATCTGACGGTTCAAGTGCCTCTGGCGCATCTGGTGCATGATCGAGTCGAGGGGTTTGGTTTCAAATGACACGTTCGCGTCGGTTGCGGGGCAAATATACCAGAGGTTAGGGCTCGATCACGGGCGATGGAGGGTAAAATCGGCGGCTCGATCGCGGCGGAGCAGGGTGAAACCCTGAAGGGGAAGAAGGCGAACACGTCGGAGGGGGTGAAATCTGGAAGATGAATAAGGCGAGCGCGTCAGAACAGGGTGAAATCCGCGCTTCGCAGGGGACTGAAGTCCTGAAGAGGAAGACGGAGTTGGCGGAGGCGATAGCGGCGGAGGGTCGCCGGTGGCTGGGGTGGAAGAAGGATGCACAACCGTGCAAGTCCGGCAAGAAGAGGAAGGTGGTGGTCAAGCGGAGGTTGCCGCAGGCACTCGTCGACTTTTTGATTGCAAATCCCTGCAAGCTCGTCGATGAGCTCCCTGACGACGTGCTGGCCGAGAAGGACTATGAATACCGTGAAACCTACGCTGAGAAAAAGGACAAGGCCCAGAAGATAAATGCGTACAACCAGACCCTCATCGACCAGTACCACGCCAATGGCTATGCGGAGGATGAATCTGAGGTCAATGGCGACGATGAGGAGATGGTGGAGAACTGAGGCAGCAATCAAACGGAGCTAATAATTTGTTGTGTGCGCAAGATTGAGCTACCTTAAGTTGGGAGTAGTATCGTGTTCGTGTGTTACGCACTACTTATGTTCTAATCATCATCTTGGTGTTATCATCTCGTTTTCTACTGGTGATTCCTATGTTATTTATCATCCAGATGTTATTATCACACCTTACTACTAGTGATTCTCATGTTTTTTATTAAACAAGTAAGTTTGCAATTGCAAATTTTGCTGATTGGAACGACACTAACACTATAGTTTTTTTTGAAATGGAGGCGTACCCCCAGCCTATGCATCATGATGATGCATGCGGCCATCTTATTAACCATCCAGAATCGTCATAAAAGTCTTACAGCTCACAAAACGGAGCAGAAAAGAGTATCAAAAAAAAGGAAAAGTACAAGGGAACCACGCCAACCGGCACAATGAAGATAAAAAGGACAAGCTCTCTAGACTCCTATCCTGTTATGCGAGCGCCATCCGAACCGGTTGAAGATAACCCGAGCTACCATCTCTCATTGGTTGCACCCAGTAACCAAAGGCTCCCTGGAGTCCATAGGAGTGAGTAAGGACCACATACGGATCCAAGCTGTAGCTCTGAAGATAACCTGCAAAAAAGTTAAAGTGTGTTGTCTGTTAAAAATCATATCATTCCTGCAGTTCCATATAGCCCATAATAGCACACATATTCCAATCCGAATACGAGCCACAGTAATCTGTTCCACCCCAGCTAACCACGTCCCAAACAAAGACACAATATCAACTAGAGGATTAATATTAAAAGCTATATGAATCATTCTCCAAAGTAAATTGGCAAGTGGGCATTCAAGAAATAAGTGTTGTATTGTTTCTTCATGATCACAAAAACAACACCGCGAAGAACCTACCCATCGCCTCTTAATTAAGTTGTCCTTTGTGAGTATCACTTGCTTGTGAACAAACCACATGAATGTTTTAATACGCAAAGGAACCTTAACTTTCCAAATGTGCAGCGACCGTGATATGGGACCAGAGTTAATGAGATCCATATAAAAAGATTTCACCATAAACCTCCCGTTCGTGGTTAATTTCCATTGTATTGAATCCGGCTGATCGGAGAGTTGAACTTCTATCAATCTCCGAACCAGGTGCATCCAGGCGGTCCATCTCTCACCAACTAACACTCGTCTGAATTGGATGTTCAAGGGAATTGTTTGAAGGACGGTACCCACGTAATCCTCCTTACGTTGCACAATATTATAGAGTGTAGGATATTGGATGGCCAAGGGCGTCTCTCCTAGCCATGTGCCTTCCCAAAATCTTGTTGACATGCCATTGCCAACCAAGAATTTGACCCTACGAAAGAACAGGTCCTTCATGCGCATAAGTCCCTTCCAGAACAGCGAATCAGTCGGTCTCATGGTAACCTGGGCTAGTGTTTTCAAATGCGGATATTTATTACGCAAGATTTGAGACCACATACCCTCCGGCTCAGTCTCTAGTCTGTAGAGCCATTTGCTCATAAGACATTTGTTCTTGATTTCTAAGTTTTCAATGCTGAGGCCTCCTTGGTCTTTAGGTCGGCAAATGATATCCCATCGCGCGAGACGGTATTTCCGCTTGGCCTCATCAGACTGCCAAAAGAAGCGTGATCTAAAGAAATCAAGAAGCTTGCGAACTCCTTTCAGAACTTCGAAGAACGACAGAAGGAACATCGGCATACTAGTCAGTACTGAGTTAATCAGGACTAGCCGACCTCCATATGACATAAGCTTACCCTTCCAGCAGCTTAGTTTTTTTTTCAATTCGTTCTTCAATACATTTCCAATCTTTATTGGAGAGTTTACGGTGATGGATCGGTATACCCAAGTAATTGAATGGTAAGGCACCTGACTCGCACCCAAATAGTTGACTGTATTTATGTTCCTCGTCTTTGGCCTTCCCAAAGCAGAACACCTCGCTCTTATGGAAATTGATTTTTAATCCAGACAATTGTTCGAAGAGACATAAGATAAGTTTCATATTACGTGCCTCAGCCATATCATGTTCCATGAAGAGAATAGTGTCATCAGCATATTGTAGAATGGAAACCCCTCCATCGACAAGATGAGGAACTAGACCCTCTACGTGGCCATGCTGCTTGGCCATGCCAATAATGACGGCCAACATATCTGCCACAATATTGAACAGAAGAGGAGACATGGAATCCCCTTGTCGTAACCCCTTATGTGTCTGGAAATAGTGACTGATGTCGTCGTTCACCTTGATTCCTACACTACCTTTCTGGACTTGGGTATCAACTTGCTTCCTCCAATTTTCAATAAAACCCTTCATGCGCATTGCCTGTTGAAGAAAAGGACATTTTACTTTATCGTGCGCCTTCTCAAAGTCCACTTTGAAAATAACCCCATCTAGTTTCTTTGAGTGGATCTCATGAAGCGTTTCATGTAGAACGACCACCCCTTCCAGTATGTGTCGTCCCGGCATGAACGTTGTCTCGCTCAGTTGGATTACCGAATGAGCAATTTGTGTCAATCTATTAGTTCCTACCTTTGTGAATATTTTGAAACTCACATTTAGAAGGCAAATGGGGCAGAATTGTTCGATCCGGACAACCTCATCTTTCTTAGGTAACAACGTGATCGTCCCAAAGTTAAGATGAAACAACTCCAATGACCGTCAAAAAAATCATGAAACATAGGCATAAGATCATCTTTAATAATATGCCAACATTTCTTATAGAATTCAGCAGGAAATCCATCTGGTCCCGATGCTTTATTCGACTTCATTTGGGAAATTGCCTGATAAACCTCTTTTTCAGTAAACGGTGCAGAAAGAACATCATTCTCTGCTGCCTGTAATTGAGGTATATCATCAATCACAGATTCGTCCAGGGACACCGTAGATGAATTAGGGGGACCAAAAAGTTTTTTATAATAGTTAGAGATGTATGCCTTCAGATTTTCATGTCCCACTATTGTCCCCTCGTCCTGTTCAAGCTGTATGATTTTTTTCTTCCTATGTTTGCCATTTGCAACCATATGAAAAAATAGTGTATTGTCATCCCCTTGGACAACCCTCATTGTTTTCGCACGCAATGCCCACTTCAGCTCCACTTCTCTCAAGAGGGCTCGTAGACCTTGCTCAGCCTGGGACTTCGTGTGTTGCTCATGAACAGAGAGAAGAGTGACCTCTGCCTTTAAGTCTAATGCCTCAATCAATTGAGTAAGACGCTCTTTTTCTTGTTTATAGATCCCACTCTCATTTCTGGCCCAACCGCGCAGAAATTGTCGGAGATGTCTAATTTTATTTTGCCATCGCTCAACATGAGTCCTTCCACTAACTGGCTTAGCCCATTCTCGTGCAATCATCTCCATAAAGCCTTCTCGCTCAAACCAACTGTGCTCGAAGGAAAATATATTTTTATTCGCCACATGTGTAGCCTCCCCCGAGTCTAGAAGAAGTGGTGTGTGATCCGAGATCGCTCTCTGCATCGCATGAACCAACACCAACAGATATTTTTGTTCCCACTCCACACTAGCAAGAACCCTATCCAACTTTTCATAAGTCGGAATAGGTAACGAGTTGGCCCATGTAAACTGTCTACCGGTGAGCTCAATTTCTCTCAAATTGAGACTCTCTATAATCATGTTAAACATCATGGACCATCGTCCATCAAAATTGTCATTGTTCTTTTCATCTATTCTCCTAATTATATTAAAATCCCCCCAACTAATATAGGCAGATTTTCATCTCCACAAATCCGCACCAGATCGGCCAAAAAGTCAGGTTTGAGTTCAGGTTGTGCTGCCCCATAGACCGCTACTAGGGACCATCGAAACCCGTCTAGTTTCGATCGCACCCTGAATTTGACCGAAAAATCTCCGTGAACCACATTAAGCACCTCTAAAGTCTCACACCATACTCCTAGTAAAATCCCACTGGATCGGCCTCTAGGAGGTAAGATGTGCCAATCAAAATCTATACCACTGGAGAGAGTTTGAAGAAACTGTGATTTGAAATTATCTCGTCTAGTCTCCAAAAGTTCGATAAAGTCTAAGTGTTGTTCTATCATTGTTTCTGCTAAGAATCTTTGTTTAGCCAAGTCTGCTAGACCTCTGCTATTTCAGAAAATTCCTTTCATAAGTCATCATGAAATTTATTTTATGCTTAACTCTGGCACTTCTGCGTACCGCCGACTAAGGGTAAATTTTCCTCTTCCAGGGTCATTTGGGCTTCTCCTCAACTCCCTACGGGATAGAAGGATCAGTGACCACAGAATCCCCCCCCCCATCAGGAGAGGCTCAACCGTGTCTGTAATCTCCAAATCCTCCTCATCCTCCTCCTCCGCGGTAGGCAAAAGGTTATTACAAATATTTGCGAGATCAGCTATGCCTAAATTATTCATATCATTGTCACTCATTGGTTTGATAGATGCAAGATTTCTAATAATTTCGGAAGCCCTCTCAGCTTCTAAGTCTAAAATGTCATTAATGGATTTGACGACCTCGGTTTCATTTGACCCCAAAGAAATTCCTAAGTCGTTTGCCTTATGTACTATTTCATTTTCTGAGAAGTGCAAAAGTGAACAACTTTTATCAAAAGACGCACATGTAGTAGCCTCGACATCACGAAGCATGGCGGCCCTCTTGGCCCGCGCTAGCTGCAGGTCATCCGCATCCGGCTGTCCCTGGACCCGATTGCTGAGACGCCTGCCAGCCGATATCGGATCCGCAATCCCACCGAAGGTGATAAGCTCCTCCGTGGTCCTCTCCCGAGGAGTAAAATCCTGACTCCCACACCCATCCCCTATCGTCGGTGAAGAAGGGAAGGGCATGGACGAGCGGATCTCAGCTGAAGGGGGATAGGGGGAAGAAGACCGGAGAGCCACCCGCTCACTAGTCCCTCTCCCCCTCTCCCCACCGGAGCCACTCAGCGCCTGGCCGCAATGTACGACAAAGTCCTGTGGGGGGGGGGGGGGGGGGTTACGACGCGGGACTCCTTCCCGCACCTCACCCCCAGCTCCTCGCTCTGCATGGCGATACCCTGCAAGGGGGTTACAACACGGGTGTCCTTCCCGCACCTCACCCCCCTCTCGTCAGGGGTCGCCGCCGCCGTGATGGGAGAGGAGCCACAGACCTCCTGTCCAGGCGCCCCTCCAAAGAATACTGGCATGCTGTCACGGTGGGAGGAGAGGCACATACCACCTGTCCAGGTGCCCCTCTCGAAGAGGACTGGCCAGGCGGCCCACTCGCATCTACCTCATGAACGACAACCAGCCCGGCCGGAGAGGAATCCATCATTACATCGCTACAGTCAACGTGTCTCTCTAGTGCAGTCGTCGTCTCGCAGGTCAGACTCGGGACCGAAGGCAACTCAAGTTCCGCCGGGTCGTCAGCCTCAACTCTGGTGCTCCATAACCGACTAGGAGCTGAACTCGACCCAAACGAACCAAAACGAAGAGTGGTCATCGGAGTAGTGGATGGTGGCACCTGTTTGGCAGAACTATCTGCCTTATCTGGTTGCGCATTGGGTCCCTTTCCCGACTCCTGTTGAGAATTGTCAGTACCCTTATCCTGATTCCCGGGCGCTCCGCCCCCCTCAGTTGTGTCCATATCCTGAGGCTCATCCCCATCCTGGGAGATCGGAGTATCCTCAATCTCAAGCTCTAAAGTATAATTAACTCCAGCATATGTCCATCTAACCAAATCCGGAATGTGCTCAACACTCGCAACACTGACTAGCAACCGCGCAGCCCCTTGTGCACGAGTAAAGGGCATGTCCACTTTTTCAGTCTTGCCAATCATCCCACCCAAGCTCCAAGCAATCAGAAAATGCTTCATCAATTTTGGTGGAGCACCAAAGAAACGTACCCACACCTTCTCTAGAGGTATACCCTCCGGTTCCTCCTCCTTCCACTCATCAAAAGCAATAATAGTGTTGGTGCTTGGGACTCTACACATGCCCCACTTGAGAAAATGCATCTGATCCTCTTTAGTGGGAAAATCCACCTTATAAGACCGTCCCTCTAACTGTTCCAAATGCCATGGATGGTTACTTGGTACCAAGTCACGCAGTTGTCTCACAATCTGAGCCTCAGACAACTGTCCATTAGTCACCCGAACAACTGCGGGGAAGGAACTCTCAACCATCTGTGGTAGCGAGTCCACTTCCGGAGTCTCAAAAAACATCAGCTCCTTGCAACACACACCGAAAATGCTAATACCAGGTTTTGGACCAGATAGAAGTGGGCAATCTCCAGTAAGGTGCTGAGATTTTAGGCAATAATCGCAAAGCTCATTACTGCACTCTACCATAAAGTGACCCGGTTCGCCACATCTAGAGCAAGGCAACTTCTTTTTCTTAATTGCCCACTTTGAGAGTTTCTCTCCCTCCGCTTTCTCCGGCCCTTTGTTAGACATACCATCTCTGAGATTAGAAGCTGCAGATGCCGCTGGTACTGTCACGGCTGCCAGAGCTGTAACCACATCAACCGCAGCCGCTGGTAACGTGGATGGATCTATCACCAAGTCTGTGTGCTCAAGCTCCTCCCCCGTAGCCATGTCTACAACGGGCGGTGGCGGCGGAGGGATATGTCGCGGTGGAGGTGGGCGTCTACCTCTCCCACCACGCCGATATCCCCCCGGAAGCGATAGTTGGGTTCGGCAACGCCTTCAACAAAATTACCGGGCGGCCCCTGAAACTGTCCTGGACCACCATCATTGTACCAGTTGTGCCCACGGCCGCCACCGGAAGAAGAACCACGGTGCAGCCCCTCACCATATGCATCATAACCATCGTCTCCCCATCGCCCGTACCGGTTAGTATCCCGTCCATCTCTGTTGTGACCAGTGAGGCCACCACGGCCCTGAGCGCCACGACCTCTTCCTAGGGCCGGTACCTTGGCCACCGGCTGCTGAACTGGCTCACCCTGCCACTGCACGTCCTGTACAGGTGCCTGAGAACTTGGAGCGACCGTGACTGGGCCTTGTCGCGCGGGGAGAGCAGCACCTGCTCCGGTGATCGAGCCTTGCCGCGGTTGAAGTAGAGCACCATGGCCAGCACCAGTTTCTGCCTGCTGTAGTTGCGATGGTGGCCCCCCGCGTCCAGCAGCACCACCGGCAGCGGCGAGCGCAACGGCGCGGCCTCCCCCGATCGTCCCCACATCCGCGGCGGCTGGAGTGCCGTGACCAGCACCGACGGCGGCAGCCGCTCCAACGGCAGTCGGTGGTCCTCGCTTGCCAGGCGGCGGCCCGCGTCCCACCATCTTGCCGGCGCAGACGACTCGACGCGCTCGTCCCTTGCCTAGCGTTGGGAATCCTGGTTCGATAACCCTAGGCGCAGCCACAACGTGTGCCGAGATCGATACATGCACACCTGTACGTGCGGGAACGGGCTCGGCTTGGGCTCCTAACTAGGCCTCGCCCGAGTCTAGGAGGCCCACGATCGGCTCTGCAACCAAACGGGCCTCATTACCCAAAAGCGACTTCAAACGAGCCCGTCTGGCAGTTCAAATGTCGCTCACCGATCTCGCCACCGACGGCCTCGCCGGCGGTGACGAGCGACCCTTCTTTCCTTTGTTCTTCTTTTTTCGAGTAACTAGATTCCAAGAATCCGGCAGAAACTCGGATAAAGTCACGGGTTCACGGAAAACCTTAGGAATCGGACCGATCCAAGGTTTCATTGTCGGCTTGGAATTTTGAGTTTACGAATGCCGACGTTCAGGAGCCCCTTTGATCACCGGCAACTCCGTCCGTCCTGAAGCTTGTGGAAGCAGTAACGAACCTGTGGATTTGTGATCTTCCTCTTGATCTTCATCATCGCTGTCAATCAAAGCCCAAAATCGCCCTCCCGGTCTCGCAGGCACCGTCGTCTCCGTCAAGTCAATCATCTCTGATCTCGTCGGACGTTGATCCACCTGCACACGATCACCAACCACCACGTGAAAACCATCAAGGCTAAAACGAATCCCTACCTCGATCGAGTCACCGTCCGGCAAGTAGTCGCCGGCTAGGACGTCATTCTCCAAATCGAATAAAGCCATCCAACGCAAATGATGGGTGAGACGGACGCGGCCTTCGATCCAATTGCCAGGATCCGTCTCGGCTAGGAACTGAACACGCCATTGCGTGAATCTCTGGCCCTGGCCGATCGCTTTCAGCACTGAGGAAACTCGTTTGGCTTGCGAGCCCGACGCCCCCTCCTTTCGTTCGGACGCCATCGAGGCAATCGGATGTAGCGATCCGGGATGCGATCCACCCAGCAACTCCCCCGTCGAGGTATGGGGCGGCGGCGGCGGGATAGATCCGGCCACCGGCAATGGCAAAGGGCCGCTACCCATCAGGGCAAGGGGCGGCGGCGGCGAAGAGCCGGCCACCGACGGCGGCAAAGGGCCGCCTGCCTCAGGCGGCCGAGTTTCCGCCTCCCTCATTTCCGCTACTCAAGCTCTTTCTGATATATTTTTTGCTTGAGAATCATTGCTATCCTGGGTGGACTATAGTTTAGGTTCCCGATCTTCATACACCTGCCTGGCCCAAATGAGTTGCTACACCTCTCTGACCCAAATGAGTTCTTTTTTTTTCTCTCTCAAAAAAAAGAGTTCTTTTTGCTATAAGCTCTTCTGTTTCTTTCACACTGCTGTCCAATCGTAATCTGCTGCAGTATGCTACTTCACAGTTCTCAGTTCATGTTAAATCAATTTGTACTTGCTGTGTACGTACATCGTATGGTAGAAGCAGACGGTTGATACATTGGTCCTTGACCAAGGATAGAGCGAAATATTTCTCCGATGGGAATTTCCTTAGCTCTAAGGCCAAAGGGTCGACATTTTAGAATGGGATCCAGGCTGTCAAACCGGCCTTTGCGTTAGGAGCTAAGCTTAGCGTTAACGACGACAACTCCACGCGATTTTGGTTAGACCACTGGTTTGGTTCGGAGCCGTTGTGGCGCAGCCACTCCTCCATTTACCAACTTGCTACTAACATTGATACCCTCGTTGCCGACGTGCTTAGAACTAACCCGTAGCCATTTCTTTCAAAAGGCCTCTTATAGATACCGAACGGGCTTGTTGGGTCGGGCTATGTAATTCACTTGCTGACGTGGTGCTGCGACCCGAGGCCGATAAGGTCTCTTGGTCTCTCACGAGCTTCGGGAAGTTTTCGGTTAAGTCACTTTACGCTAAGTTGACGGAGGCCCGACACTAGACATAGCTAGGGGCTATGAAAAGTGTCAATCCCCCTCAAAATAAAAATATTCCTAGGGCAAATGTTCCGCGATCGTCTCCCGTCCTCTAACAACATAGCGAAACATAACGGGTCGTCCGATGGCACTTGCGTGATGTGTGGTGCGCACGAAGATGCAAACCACATTTTCTTCAACTGTCACTTAGCTCGATTCGCTTGGAGTGTGGTCCGGGAAGCCTTCGATCAGAATTGAAACCCTCACTCGGGTAGTAATCTCCGCGATATTCTCTTGGCCCACAGGGGTGGGTTCGACCGAGTTTTATGGTGTTGTGTAGGGGCGCTTTTATGGGCTCTATGGACTACTAGAAACAAAATCACTATAGAGCACAAATTCCCTTCTCACCCCGCTGACATTACTTTCAAATGCCATTTGTTCCTTCAGACCTGGATGCCGTTGGGGAAACGGCGGGACGCTGAGCGGATGCAGGAGACTATGCAGCGGATACGACTGATCCGGATTGCTGCCCGTCATTAAGATGTTGTGGAGCTGTATCTGTCCTTGCCAGTGTTGGCATGTTTAGACTGTTTATCCATTTTTCTCAGACCTAGTCCAGTTGCATGTATCAAACTTAGGCTTCAACCGTGACTACCTTTTGTTATCGTCTATCCCGTATGTTGGATGCTGTTTGTTGGTGGGCTTTATTAATTTAAAGCCGGACGCTCCTTACGTCTTCGTTCTAAAAAAAATGAAAAAACATATAATGTTTTGTGAGTATACTGCAAGGGTTAATTGATCTGATATTGGTACCCAGCCAGTTTGCATGTCGTAATGTACTTATTGAAATGTTACTGTTTTGTCTCACAGACTAAAAATGCACGTTTTATTCCATTATTACTGCATATTTCACTGAAGAAAAGTGATCACTTGCAGAACCTCATTTGAGCTTTTCGTCTGTTTGCCTGATGACATTAGGAATCAACTGCTTGCTCCGCGTGTTGTGTTGCTGCTGTAGCAAACATTGTTTCTGCCCTCGGGATTTTTATGGTATGTCGAAATACCCGGATCTATAATTAGTACCAGTACTGACTGCAAGTACTCTAAGTACGTACTTTGCCTTGCACCCAACGTGCCGTCTGAAGAATGCTAATTGCCTCCCTCCATTAATAATAAGTACTCCTATACGGGGAGAATTCTTCGAGCATACACGTTTCAGTTCAATATAGGCATTCGTACTACGGTAGTTCAATTGTCATATACTGGAAACTATGCTGCTACACCATACATGTAAGGCCATTCAACAGGAACAACCGGCTCTTTATTCTATCTGTTCATTACCATCTTTTCTTTCTGACGTTCGTTCCACGAGCTGAAGTGTCCACCACTCGTTTCGGCAGGGTTCCACTCTTCATCATGATAACGGTCCATATAGAAAAAACGCAGCCGCCAACTGCTACAATGCATAGTTTTAAGGTGATGCCTCACATGTCATGTAGAATCGGATATGACGTAAAGTAGGTTCGGATAGGGAAGCGGGATCCTCTCCAGGAGGCGGGTGCTTGAAAAGAAAAAATGTGATCCGGTGACAAAAGCTGAAAAGGTCGAGTGAAAAATAAAGATGCATGTGTATTAGAGTCTTTATTTTCTATTTCTTAATAAGGCCTACTAATAATACCTTGCATTGGAGAGAAAAAATTAATATAGATACCTTAAATTATTTTTTATCATGGAGCATATGTATCCATATACTACCACTGTACATGCACTAATATAAGATGCCAAAGTATCCGAAAACCAGGCGTTAAACATGAGTACCTACTCCATTGCTGGATTACTTACGCATTTGTTTTGCCTTGGTCTCGATCTGCATTTTTTTGCAGTTTTTACTCTTCTTCTAATCTGGACCATCTTTCATAATTCTAGATCTCTGCACTACGGCTCGGCCACAGGAATGAACTCAATAATTTCCTTCATCATACCTACCTTGCCAAAGCCGGACATCCTTTTCGTGTAGCCTTTACGTCAAGTGTGTGTATATATAAACAATAAACTATAACCAACGAGTGGCCTCCAGCGGCAGTACTGCTTGGACCTGTCATGTGTCTTCCATTCCAAGTCCAAGTAGAGGACAAGATGTTGGATTGGATATTGATGCGCCCAGATCGAAATGATACAAGTATACTCGTTACCAACTCTAAAAAGCTCGCCCACCTGCACATCCATGCTCTCTCGAGCAGAGCTAATAGCATCTCCAGCCGCGTTCCAGAAAGGTTTCCCTAAACAATTTTCTCGCGCCGGCGCCGAAAAAACGGCCCAATCGCGTCTTAGAAGGCCAATTTTCATCGACATGGGCCGAAAACAACGCCGGCGGATCCAGACCGAACCCGGCGTGCTGGGGGCGCCGAGGCAAGCTGTTTTGGCACGAAAAAACCACGGACCAGCCGCGTCAGCGACATGGCGCCTCGTCTTCCCTCAGCGGCCTCGGTTCCCGCGGGGAATCAATGGCAAGGCTGCCGCCGGTCAGCCTTGTCATTGATTCCTCACAGACGGCGCGTCACGGGACGGCGCGCCGACGCTTCCCCTCCCTTGCACACGTTCACACGGGCGCGGCGCGGCTATATAGCCGGTGGCCTCACTCGCCTGTGCCCACACCAGCCCCGCCCCTCGCCGCCGCCCAGCCCCTCCCTCTACCTCTCCCGAGCGCCACCGCCCAGCCCCTCCCTCTCCCTCTCTACCTCTCCTGACCCGTCGCCATGGCAGAGCGTTTCCCCGGAGACGAGGCGGCGGCCAACGGCTTCCGCCGCCGTTCGCTGCGCAAACAGGAGTCCTGACTCCTGTTCCAGGCGAACATCCCGGCGCCGCCGGACATGCGCGCCGGGCCGACGGGGTGGAGGCTCAGTGACGGGGGAGTGCCCGTTCCCCCGTTGCCCGACGCCGTGGCCAAGCCAAATTACTTCGCCGAGGAGGTCGAGGTCGTCCGCGTCTCCCTCACTGACGCCCAGCTCTCCCTCCCCCAGTACGTCGCCGACAACCACGCGGCTTCGGCGCCGCCAGCGGCAGCAGTTGGCGTCCACCAACGACGCGTCGGTGGTCGGCGGCCAGAAGAACAGCGAGGGGCGCCACCTGTGGTAGGGCGTCCCCGGCCGCACACTCGAGGGCATGCTGACGCACCTCGAGGGCGGCAACGACCCGCCGTTGGCGTACACGGCGAGGGCGGCTGCCCCGGCGCACCACCGACGCGACAGGCCATGGGCGCCAAGGAGGTCCGGGTCCTCCTCCTCTTCTTCCTCCTCGCGATCTTCCTCGCACTCCTCCGGTGCTCCGGCCCTGCTCGGCGTCAAGGCCGAGCCCGCGGCGGAGACGCCGCTCGGCCGGCGCACTCGTAGCACCGACATAGTCATCAACGAGGGCGGCCGGCGCGCCTCCTCGTCGGCTCCTCCTCCGCGCTTTGTCAAGGCAAAGACGGAGCCGGGGCTCGCGCCGGTGAAGAAGGAGCGGGCCGCGCCGTTGAAGACGGAGCTCGACGACGATGACGCGGCCCTGAAATGGGCGCGCAGGGACTCCATAGCGATGGAGAAGGAGCGCCTGGAGACGGCGGGGTCGTCGTCATCTGCGACAGCGACGACGACGACGCGCCACCGCCACCAGCCCGCGTTGGCGACGCCGGTCAGGGGTCCACCAGGGACGGCCGCGTCAAGGAGGAGAAGTCCGACAGCGGCGGCGACGATGGTGACTACTCGGCGTTCAGCCAGTTTCTATTTTAGTTTAGTTATCTATTTTGCTATGTAATGAAAACCGGCGAACATGTCTAATATATGCCCAAGTTTGCCGAAATTTATCGTGTTTTGCCGGACTTCGCCGAACTGTACCGAAATTTGCTATATAAATTTTATTTTCAAACGCGCCTGGGGCGACCCTGTGGCCGGTGACTGGGGACCAACTTGCCTCCAAGCTCAATTTTTACGCCGGCTCACCACCAGGCGGCGATTTTAAGCGCCCCCTGAAAGGCCAACGGCTGGAGATGCTCTAAGTAAAGCCGCAAATGAAAGATTACAGACACTGCTGCTTGGAACAGAGCCTGTGACTGCCTCTGAAGAACACAGCAGAAACCAGGTCGTAGTTTGGATCTGTTTCTAAACTCTTTAAAAACGAGTAAAACTAACATATTTTGTTATTTTTTTAAGAAAGAAACACGTGACAGAATGTGTATGTGAAACAGATAGGGGCACCGTTCCAATTCGGCATTGAATATTGTGGCCGACATTGCTGAGCACTAAACAGGACAGCCAAATCTGTCCTCGAGTGAGTCACCAATTCTAAAATGCAGGCCCCAAGCACGGCTCAGATGGATATGATAGTACGGCGTACGGGGCCTCCTAATTAAGTGCAGCGAAAGATATCCTTTAGCATTCACAAAACATACTTTGCTGAGAATCAACCTTGTGATGATTTTGACAGGGCAACGCCTGATGCCGACAACAGATGTTCCGACGAGAAGAATTAGAAGGGCAAGAAAAATCTACCAGTGATGGCATGCCTAGCATCTCTAGCAGACCCTTTAAAACACACAAAACTATAAAATAACTGTTGATTTATAGTTTTAGATGAAAAAATGACCTGAATAAAACCCGTAAACGACTCCCATCTGTAAAAAAAAATTAAAGAGGTGTGGAAAACATCCCCACCGAACCTATAAAAACAAGGATATTGGAGCCAACCCAAGAGTGCCCTGTATATGCGAAAGACCGTTGGCCAGAGTCTAACTGCCATCGGAATCTTCATGGCTCGCTCCCGATCGCCGCCCTGTCCGTCCCCGGCCGCCGCCCTGCTCATCCGGGAAGCCGCCCCACCCATGTGGGCCGCCGCCCGTCGTCCCCGGCCGCCAGAGGTAGGGTGTGAGGAGGTGGAGGCACTCGAGCCAGAGAGACCAGAGCTCATGCGCTGCGGCAGGAAGGGAGTGGAAGAGGAGGCGAGCAGCGTCACGACTGGAGGAGAAGATGGAGAGGTTGGGGGCGGCGAGTGGAGATCGGCGACGAGCGCGTCAATCTCCGTGGCGGTTGGTGTGGAGATGTTGGGGCCATGCGAAAGAGGATCACGACGAACTGCGGGGCCAATTGCGGTTGGCAGTGGCTCTGCTGGTGGTGCGGGCGGCAGTGGGGGGCGGAGAACCCTAGTTCGGCGGGCGGAAGGGGCGGCAGTGATTGGATTGACGCATGGAGTCGATGGGGCGCGTCGAGAGAGGCAAGGTGGGGCGGCGACGCGTCGAGGGAGGATTGGTGGGCGGGGTGCGGTGCGTCGAGGTAGGTGAGGTGGCAGGTATATTTAGAGAATATTCTTTTTTTACGAGTTGATTATATGGGATCTGTTCGACTGCAGCTAAATCAGTTCTTAAATTACGTTTTCTCGGCCCTTATAACGACTTTAAGGGTACACGCTATAAGGGGTCTGTTAGAGATGTTGTGATGCCCGTACTCTCTTCGGTCATTTTTACTTTGTATATAAAAATTGTCTGGAATCAAACTTCATCAAGTTTAACTATATTTATATGAAAAAATATCAACATCTATTATGCTAAAGCTATACAATATGAAAAGGGTCTATCTAGGACACATTTAGATGTGACATAGTTATGACATCTAACCTGATGTCCACTATGTTTGTGGTCTATTTTTTTCCGTAGTTTTTTTGTTCCTTGTTGTTACGTTATTTATGAGAGCTTAGATGTGACATCCTTAGAAAACATCTAAATGTGAATTAGACAAACTGATATGAAAATTTAAGTCATGACACATCTACTGATATTGATTTCATATTGTGCATGTTGTTATTTCTTTTCTTTTCTATAAAGTTGATCAAATTTTGCTAGGCTTGACTTTAGATAAATTTTATATGTCAACTAAAAAGGACCGGAGGGGAGGGAGTACTAGTCGAAAATTTCTCTTTTCTGGGTTAGAAACCAAAGCTTGCGTACACTCTACCACTCCAGTTAAGATTGATCGAAAGCTACAGTGTACTGTGATGAGTAATCATCATCATCAGTTAGGTGTAACCATTCCTTCTGAATACTACTGTAGTAGTATCTCTTTTCTTCTGTTGAGTGAGCGCAACAAGTGCTCAACAAGTGCAGTACGACTGAAGTCACGGCGAGCTGAGCAGAGCAACGCGGAGCAGGCTGGCGGTCAGATGATCGGCGGCGGCGGCGTCTCCCAGACGTCGAACACGTTCTCCTCGTTGTGCAGGGCGAAGAGGCGGTCGCCTCCGATGGAGAAGTCGCAGATGGCGCCGCCGTAGCTCCGCCTCAGCGTCGACGTCAGCACGTGCTCGGGCCCGCTGAACACGGAGATGCTGTCGTTCATCGACGAGAAGAGCTGCCCGCCGTGCGTCGCCAGCTTCGGGTAGCAGCTCTCCTCGCCGGGCGCCTTCCGGTTCATCAGCTTGCTGCGGGAGCTCCACCGCACGGCGCCGGCGTTGCTCCTCAGGTCCAGGAACCCGAGGTCGTCGTACTGGTTGATGACGCACACGGACCGCTCGTCCTCCATGGCGATGGCGTGGAGCACGCGCTTCTCCTCCAGCGAGGCGGTCGTGCCGGCGTCGGACCACGACCAGGCCACGCTCTTGTCCCGGAAATCCAGGAGGCCGATGGAACAGTTGTCCGTCTTCGGGAACAGCGTGGCCACCATGAGCGCGTTGGTGGCGTCCAGCCACTGGAGCCTGTCGGCGTCGCCCAGGGCGCAGCCGGGGGGCTCGTAGAAGAAGTCGGCCTGCTCGCCGGTGGCGCTGTCCCAGACGCCGACGCCGTACTCGTTGAGGCGGCCCTTGCAGCTGGCGAAGATCCTCGAGTCCCTGTCGAAGGCCAGCGCGCCGGCGGTGAAGGACTTGGCCTGGCGGTCGTGCTGGACGCGGAAGCGGTGGCGGAGGTCCCCGGAGACGGCGGAGAAGGCGGCCATCCCGCCGTCGCACTTGCCGAGCCGCTCGCGCGCGGCGATGAGGAGCGTGGACGCGTCGAGGTAGGCGACGTCGTTGACCTGCGAGTGGTCGAGCGAGACGGGGCGGCGCTCGTCGAGCATCCAGTTGTAGACGTGCACGGCGCCCCCGTGCGCGACGCAGCAGCCGCCGTCGGGCGCGGCGCGGACGGCCGTGCCGTCCCCGGGGGCGCGGCCGGGCACGGAGGAGGCGAGGCGCAGGCGGTCGCCGTCGAAGCTCCCCCAGCGCGCGGCGCGGACGTGGTCGAGGAGGCCGTAGTAGAGCGCCTCCCGGTAGAGCAGCTTCTCCGGGAGGTGCGGCGGGACGTGGAGGCTGCCCGTGCGGAGCAGGTCGAGCAGCACCGCGAAGCACGCCGGGTTGCGGTCGATGAAGTACTCGGCGGCCGCGTCCTCCCCTCCGGCACAGGGCACGTTCCAGGAGGCGTCGAGCAGCGCGCCGAGCATGGAATCGCGGCCGGCGTTGGCGAGCGTGGTGGTGGTGGTCTCGAACGCCTGCCCGCCCACGTTGAAGCGCACGCGCCCGCCTCGTCCCGGCCTCGCCGCCATCGAGCCGACCGACCGCCGGACCGATCACCGCGCCATTCGCTCTCCCCCAATCAACCTCGATCGGATCGATCCCGCCGGCGAGAAGAGAATCGGGTGGGGAATCGTGTCGCGGGGTTGGGGGGTTGGGTGGGGAGCGGATTGAGAGACTAGTTATGCGTAGTCTACGCGGCCTTGATTCGCTGCTGTTGTTTTTGTTGTGGCGGGACGGACGGAGGGGAGGGGGCAAGAGATGGTGCTGCTTGCTTTGGCGTGACGACTGACTACGGCGTTCATACTAACGGATGACAAGTCACAAGTCTCCGCTTCTCTCCGGAGTGGAATTTTTTGCTCCTGCCTGAATCTAATGCAATCGTACATTACATGCCTGTCTTGTCGAACGCGCAACCTTTTCATCAATCAGAAAGGAAAAATAAACTGTGGAGAAACTTGTAGTCAATGTACGGTATTGATATTTGATAATCTAAGCAAGAGGATGTGACGAGAAGTCGCCGCGCAGTCGTGGGTTCGAGGCAACGCCACCACGTACTCGGCCCGACCAGAGCTGAGCAGCCGTTAGGCTTAGACCGGCGCACGTTGGGACGGTACAACACCACCACGTGCTGGGCTCGACCCGAGCACCAGTAGGCGCAACTGCCCAAACGTTGGCGAGTACCGACCTGACATGGGCGAGCATCTCCAACTCTGCTGGGAGAATTCAGCAGGATGACTCTGCCAGATCCAATCATCGCAATCGCACGGCCGGCGCGGAATCTTCCTGCCTGCCTCTGTTTTTTTGCTTACTTTCTGTTGGCCTATTTCCCCTCTATTCCTGCTCCTGTCGGGATCGTGGCCGGGAACTGGCACGGCGACTCGGCGGCCTGCACTGCACGTTTGCTTTCCTCTATGCGGTGGTTAGGGCTTTTTGTAAACAGTCTTGTTAAGTCGACTTCAATCGATCTATATCCGTAAGATATTACATTAAGATCTGTATTAAAAAAATATTCAACTATTTTTATAAACCATGTCATTTGACTGAAACTTGGTTAAATTTTAGTCGACCGAGACCTATCTATATCCTTTTGTAAATGTAGATTCCATGGGGATTAATGGGAGTATTACGATACTGCTCGTGTCAATCAATTGTCATTCCACGGTACGATGAAGGCTAACCTACCTTCGGCTCGGCACGTAAGAGCATACCGGATAACCTCGCCGGCTGCATAATTCCGACCCATATAGCGTTTTTCCGTGTTTTGTGGCTCGAATAAGTACGCTATATTTAGCCCGTTCCGTAAAAATTATATGAGTGGCCCACAAAAACGCCATCCGTCTGCTATATCTACCAGACGACATGCGATTTAGGATTCCTTTCTCTCATTTCTTCCGCCGCCTCCCTTTTTCTTTCCGACGGTTTCACCCGGTGGAGAGCTTTTCTCCGATGAGTGATCGCAGGATCCACACGCGAGCGTGGTGGAAGTGGTAGTGGCGGGTCGCCGCCGCGCAAGATCTTCTGCGAAGACGCGGAGGCCAGCAGCTCCCTCTGCCCCCTGTCAAAGTGATAATGCACAAGTATAGTGGATCGCAACAGTTTTCGAGGGTAGAGTATTCAACCCAAATTTATTGATTCGACACAAGAAGAGCCAAAGAATATTCTCAAGTATTAGCAGCTGAGTTGTCAATTCAACTACACCTGGAAACTTGATATCTGTAGGAAAGTATTTAGTAGCAAAGTAATATGATAGTAGTGGTAACGGTAGCAAAAGTAATATTTTTGATTTTATAGTGATTGTAACAGTAGCAGCAGAAAAGTAAATAAGCGAAGAACAATATATGAAAAGCTCGTAGGCATTGGATAGGTGATGGAGAATTATGCCAGATGAGATTATTCGTGCAACAGTTATAACATAGGGTGACACAGAACTAGCTCCAATTCATCAATGTAATGTAGGCATGTATTCCGAATATAGTCATACGTGCTTATGGAAAAGAACTTGCATAACATCTTTTGCCCTGCCCTCCCGTGACAGCGGGGTTCTATTGGAAACTAAGGGATATTAAGACCTCCTTTAATGGAGTACCAGACCAAAGCATTAACACATAGTGAATACATGAACTCCTCAAACTACAGTCATCACCGGGAGTGGTCCTGATTATTGTCACTTCGGGGTTGCCGGATCATAACACATAGTAGGTGACTATAGATTGCAAGATAGGATCAAGAACTCACATATATTCATGAAAACATAATAGGTTCAGATCTGAAATCATGTCACTCGGGCTCTAGTGACAAGCATTAAGCATAGCAAAGTCATAGAAACATCAATCTCAGAACATAGTGGATACTAGGGATCAAACCCTAACAAAACTAACTCGGTTACATGATAAATCTCATCCAACCCATCACCGTCCAGCAAGCCTACGATGGAATTACTCACGCATAGCTGTGAGCATCATGGAATTGGTGATGGAGGAAGGTTGATGATGACGATTGAGGGAGTCCTGGACTAAGGGGTCCTCGGGCGTCCGACCTGTTAGCCATGGGCCGGACTTATGGGCCGTGAAGATACAAGGACCGAAGACTGTACCCGTGTCCGGATGGGATTCTCCTTGGAGTGGAGGGCAAGCTTGGTGACCGAACATGTAGATTCCTTTCTTTGTAACCGACCTTGTGTAACCGTAGATCCCCCCGGTGTCTATATAAACCGGAGGACTTAGTCCGGAGTGGGGAGATACTCATTAACATGGCCATACAAGCTAGACCTCTAGGGTTTAGCCATTACGATCTCGAGGTAGATCAACTCTGGTAATACTCATATTCATCAATATCAATCAAGCAGGACGTAGGGTATTACCTCCATAGAGAGGGCCCGAACCTTTGTAAACATCGTGTCCCCTGTCTCCTGTTACCATCGACCTTAGACGCACAGTTCGGGACCCCCTACCCGAGATCCGCCAGTTTTGACACCGACATTGGTGCTTTCGTTGAGAGTTCCACTGTTCCGTCGACGAAAGGTTCGATGGCCCCTTCAATCGTCAACAATGACGCTGTCCAAGGAGAAACCTTCCTTCCCGGACAGATCTTCGTGTTCGGTGGCTTCGCACTATGTGCCAACTCGTTTGGCCACCTGGAGCAGATCAATAGCTATGCCCCTAGCCATCAGGTCAGATTTGGGAGCTTGAATTACGTTGCGGACATCCGTGGAGATTTGATCTTCGCCGGATTCGAGACCGAGGCGACCTCTCCTGGTCACCTTGATGAACATGACCTAAATCTGTCGTCAGACCGCACCCCGGAGATAGCTCCTGCGACCATTTTGGCCTTAGATCCAGAGCACACTATGGCACCCAAGGATTGGAGGCTCGACCCCACCACGGAGGCCACAGATTCCCCAGCGTTCGAGCCGCACATGGACTTAACCTCACGCAATACTCGTGTCACCGGAACTCCGAACTCTTCCCCGGGTATAAGTTCCGAACCATGTGAGTCCGCGGATACCGAACTTGATCACTTATCGATCTTCGAGTTCAGCGCCGCAGACATCTTCCAGCACTCGCCCTTGGGCGATGTGCTGAACTCATTAAAGAACTTGTCCTTGGCGGGGGACTCACAGCCGAACTATGTACGGTTCAAACTAGAGGATGATGATGGGGAATTTTGCTTCCCACCCGCCACACACTTCATAGCCACTATCGAGGATTTAACCGACATGCTTGACTATGGCTCCGACGATGCCTACAAGGAGCAAGGCCAAATCTTGCCATTCACTGGATGACGGACGACCACTTCTTCCTACGACGTATACATGGTGGACACGCCTGAAAAAACTAACAACGATGAAAAAGAGGATCCAGTTGAGGATAAACCTCCTGAGAGACAACCCAAACACCAGCTTCCTCGACGCCGCTATAAGTCACGTCGTTCCCAAGACTGCAGTACGGGCACCGGAAAAATAATACTCCGGACGATGCCGAAAATAATGAAGACCCCGTCAAGGTAACCTCCGAACAAGGGGAATGGGAAAATGGGCAAGTTAGCCCTGATGAACAGGCCATACAAGGAGACTCGGAGGACAGTAATTATCTTCTACTCTCTGAGGAAGAGGAGAGCCTCGACAACGAGGATTTCATCGTGCCTGAGGAACCTCTCGAGCAGGAGCGCTTCAATCGCCGACTAATAGCCACTGCAAGGAGCCTTAAAAAGAAGCAGCTGCAGCTTCAAGCGGACCAAGATCTTCTCAATGATAGACGGAACGAAGTCCTGGCCGCCAAAGAATACAGCCTTAGTGGCCCAGCCAAAAGCTACCTGAAAGGATCGAGAAGAGGTGTCTAGAGGGGGGGGGGGTGATTAGACACTAAGTACCAAAAGTTGTAGTTTTTAATTTCTTTTAGTTGAAGTGGAGTTTTGGCACAAGTTTAACAAACACAATACATATCAAGCAAGCATGCAAAGAGTATATGAGCAGCGGAAAGTAAAGCATGCAACTTGCAAGAATGTAAGGGGAAGGGTTTGGAGAATTCAAATGCAATTTGAGACACAGATGTTTTTGTCGTGGTTCCGATAGGTGGTGCTATCGTACATCCACGTTGATGGAGACTTCAACCCACGAAGGGTAACGATTGCGCGAGTCCACGGAGGGCTCCACCCACGAAGGGTCCACGAAGAAGCAACCTTGTCTATCCCATCATGGCCATCGCCCACGAAGGACTTGCCTCACTAGCGGTAGATCTTCACGAAGTAGGCGATCTCTTAGCCCTTACAAACTCCTTGGTTCAACTCCACAATCTTGTCGGAGGCTCCCAAGTGACACCTAGCCAATCTAGGAGACACCACTCTCCAAGAAGTAACAAATGGTGTGTTGATGATGAACTCCTTGCTCTTGTGCTTCAAATGATAGTCTCCCCAACACTCAACTCTCTCTCACAGGATATGGATTTGGTGGAAAGAAGATTTGAGTGGAAAGCAACTTGGGGAAGGCTAGAGATCAAGATTCATATGGTGGGAATGGAATATCTTGGCCTCAACACATGAGTAGGTGGTTCACTCTCAGAAAATGTGTATTGGAAGTGTAGGTATGTTCTGATGGCTCTCTCAACGAATGAAGAGTGGGTGGAGGGGTATATATAGCCTCCACACAAAAACTAACCGTTACACACAATTTACCAATCTCGGTGAGACCGAATTGAGAAACTCGGTCGGACCGATTTAGCAAACCTAGTGACCGTTAGGATTTTCGGTGGGACTGGGATGCAACTCGGTAGGACCGATATGGTTAGGGTTAGGGCATAACGTAATCTCGGTGAGACCGATTACACAAACTCAGTGGGACCGATTTTGGTAATAAGCTAAGCAGAGAGTTGGTCAGGCAAACTTGGTGAGACCGATTACACAAACTCGGTGGGACCGATTTTGGTAATAAGCTAACCAGAAAGTTTGCATTGTAATCTCGGTAGTACCGATTGCTCAATCTCGGTGGGACCGATTTTGATAATGGACATACACAGAGAGATCACAATCCCATCTCGGTGAGACCGAGATCCCTATCTGTGAAACCGATTTGCCTAGGGTTTGTGGCAGTGGCTATGACATCTGAACTCGGTGGCGCCGGATAGAAGAATCGGTGGGGCCGAGTTTGACTTTTGGTTTAGGTCATATGTGGATGTGGGTAAGGTAGTTGAGGGTTTTGGAGCATATCACTTAGCACTTTGAGCAAGCAAGCAATTACGCAACACCTCATCCCCTCTTGATAGTATTGGCTTTTTCTATAGACTCAATGTGATCTTGGTTCACTAAAATAGAAAATGTAGAGTCTTGATCTTGAAGCTTGAGCTAATCCTTTGTCCTTAGCATCTTGAAGGGGTTCCACATCCTTTAGTCCATGCCACTTAATTTGTTGAACTTGTCTGAAACATACTAGGTAAAAGTATTAGTCCAACAAGAGATATGTTGTCATTAATTATCAAAATCACCCAGGGAGCACTTGTGATTTCAATCTCCCCCTTTTTGGTAATTGATGGCAACATACATCAAAGCTTTAGATAAAGATATAGAGAATAGCAAGTAAAGCTTTGGAAAGACATGTAACAAGCATAGGCTCCCCCTACATGTATGCAATCATGTGAATATGGAATATAGAAGCATGTGAGAGCATAACCATGACAGAGTAGCAGTGTGTTACATGTATCTTGGCTATATGCATCAGGGCAAAAGATATGAATATGGGAAATGTACCTTCATGCCCATGAGTCCTTCTTGCAAATAGTATGTACATCAGCAAGAATTTCTCATACACATGACTATGATGCATATACTTACCTTGTGGTCTTGAGTTGGCTAGGATGGGATGAGCCTACGTAAACAAGGTTAGATAACACAGATGCACCCACTAGCTAGAGCAAACAAAAGAAACCACAAGAGTACCAAGACTGGGATGACATGTAGAGTGAGTACAAAGTACCATGATAGATATTGACATGTCCCCAAAGAGAAAGATATGCAATGAATTTAATAAATTTCTTTCCCTTGGATGTCTTGCTCCCCCTGAATCTAGCATGGGATACTAGGAGAAGATAGGGAACAAAAAATAGAGCTCAAAGAAACAAATGAACAGAGCTAATGCAAATAAGCACATATGAACATGTCTTTCCCCCAAGAAGACATGTGGCATCTCTCCTCTTGAACATCAAGCATCTGGGATCCTTGAAGATTACTCTTTCCCCCCTAGAGATCTCTCCCCCTAGAGATATGATTAAGCTTTGATGTGATCTCTCTCTCCCCCTTTGACATCAATTTCCAAGAAGGGTCTTCTGGAATTTGTTGTGAATGGGTTCGGTCCTTGAATCATAGTACAAATCATTAAGGTAAATGTGATGCTTGCAGAGGACAAGATTTATTGAGTGGAGCTGGATCAAGAATAAAGCAGGAATAAATGGCAAAATGTTTTTCCTGTAGTGAAATCGGTGTCACCGAGTTGTATGCTTCGGTTGCTCCGAAAATCTTCGGCTAGACCGGAGACATGAAACCGGTGGAACCGAGTTCATCACAGAGAAAAACACTTGTCACCTCAGGTCATTGGACAAATAAGATCTCACCAAGATTTGCAATGAATTGGATGCAGAAAATGCAGGACAAAAAGCAAACAAAAGAAACTAAAAGATCTAGATGAAGTTTTTTTGAAAGGGGAAACAAATATGCATGAGACAAATGCAAGAACACAGAAAAGAACACAAGAGAACTTCATCTAGAGTTGGACGGTGACAAAGTCACCTATGTTAGAGTATATTGACTTAGGAGTCAAGTGAGGTCACTTGATCATAGGTCGTACTCATAGTTTAAGGTCAAAATGGGGTTACCATTTTTCGTTTTAGTATATAATAATATGCATATAGGATCTGAACATATGATCTTCCACCAATTAAACCAACTAGCATCAACTACAAGGGGTAATCAACACTACTAGCAACCTACTAGTACCAATCCCGGACTTTGAGACAAGAATTGGATACAAGAGATGAACTAGGGTTTGGAGATGAGATGGTGCTGGTGAAGATGTTGATGGAGATTGCCCTCTCCCGATGAGAGGAGCATTGGTGATGGCGATGGCGATGATTTTCCCCTCCGGGAGGGAAGTATCCCAGGCAGAACAGCTCTGCCGGAGCTCTAGATTGGATCCGCCAAGGTTCCGCCTCGTGGTGGTGGAGTCTCGTCCCGAAAAGTCCCTCCTTATTTTTTTCTCATCGAAAGACCTCATATAGGAGAAGATGGGCATCGGAGAGCCACCAGGGGGTCCACGAGGTAGGGGGCGTGCCCCCCACCCTCGTGAGAAGGGTGTGCCCCCCCGGCCTTCATCTTTGGCGTGGATTTTTCTTTATTTCTTTTATGACGTTCCTGTTGGGGAACGTTGCAGAAAACAAAAATTTTCCTACTCGTTTCACCAAGATCCATCTAGGAGTTCATCTAGCAACGAGTCATCAGATGCATCTACATACCTTTGTAGATCACGTGCGGAAGCGTTCAAAGAACGGCGATGATGTAGTCGAACACGACGTGATCCAAATCACCGATGACCAAGTGCCGAACGGACGGCACCTCCGCGTTCAACACACGTACGGGACGGGAGACGTCTCCTCCTTCTTGATCCAGCAAGGGGGAAGGAGAGGTTGATGATGATCCAGCAGCACGACGGCGTGGTGGTGGATGCAGGGCGTCACAGTAGCAGGGCTTCGCCTATACTACGAGAGAGAGAGAGATGTAACAGGGAGAGAGGGATGCACCAAAAGCCATAGCATCAAGTCCCTCCTCTCCCCACTATATATAGGGGTGCCAAGGGGGGGGGGGGGGCGCCGGCCCTAGGAGATGGATCTCCTAGGGGGGGCGGCGGCCAAGGGTGGGGGGCTTGCCCCCCAAGGCAAGGGGGCGCCCCCCCTTTAGGGTTTCCCCTAACCCTAGGCGCATGGGCCCTTAGGGGGTGGCGCCCCAGCCCACTAAGGGCTGGGTCCCTTCCCAATTCAGCCCATGGGGCCCTCCGGGATAGGTGGCCCCACCCGGTGGACCCCCGGGACCCTTCCGGTGGTCCCGGCACAATACCGGTAACCCCGAAACTTGTCCCGATGGCCGAAATAGCACTTCCTATATATAATTCTTTACCTCCGGACCATTCCGGAACTCCTCGTGACGTCCGGGATCTCATCCGGGACTCCGAACAATATTCGGGTTACTGCATATACATATCTTCACAACCCTAGCGTCACCGAACCTTAAGTGTGTAGACCCTACGGGTTCGGGAGACATGTAGACATGACCGAGACGACTCTCCGGTCAATAACCAACAGCGGGATCTGGATACCCATGTTGGCTCCCACATGCTCCACGATGATCTCATCGGATGAACCACGATGTCGAGGATTCAATCAACCCCGTATGCAATTCCCTTTGTCAATCGATATATTACTTGCCCGAGATTCGATCGTCGGTATCCCAATACCTCGTTCAATCTCGTTACCGGCAAGTCACTTTACTCGTACCGTAATGCATGATCCCGTGACTAGACACTTGGTCACTTTGAGCTCATTATGATGATGCATTACCGAGTGGGCCCAGTGATACCTCTCCGTCATACGGAGTGACAAATCCCAGTCTTGATCCGTGTCAACCCAACAGACACTTTCGGAGATACCCGTAGTCTACCTTTATAGTCACCCAGTTACGTTGTGACGTTTGGTATACCCAAAGCACTCCTACGGTATCCGGGAGTTACACGATCTCATGGTCTAAGGAAAAGATACTTGACATTGCAAAACTCTAGCAAACGAACTATACGATCTTTATGCTATGTTTAGGATTGGGTCTTGTCCATCACATCATTCTCCTAATGATGTGATCTCGTTATCAATGACATCTTATGTCCATAGCTAGGAAACCACGACTATTTGTTGATTAACGAGCTAGTCAACTAGAGGCTTACTAGGGACATGTTGGTGTCTGTTATTCACACATGTATTACGATTTCCGGATAACACAATTATAGCATGAATAAAGACAATTATCATGAACAAGGAAATATAATAATAATGCTTTTATTATTGCCTCTAGGGCATATTTCCAACAGTCTCCCACTTGCACTAGAGTCAATAATCTAGTTACATTGTGATGAATCGAACACCCATGGAATTCTGGTGTTGATCATGTTTTGCCCTAGGGAGAGGTCTAGTCAACGGATCTTCTACAATCAAGTCCGTATGTACTTTACAAATATCTATGTCTCCATCCTGAACATTTTCACGAATGGAGTTGAAGCGACGCTTGATGTGCCTTGTCTTCTTGTGAAACCTGGGCTCCTTGGCAAGTGCAATAGCTCCAGTGTTGTCACAGAAGAGCTTGATCGGCCCCGACGCATTGGGTATGACTCCGAGGTCGGTGATGAACTCCTTCACCCAAATTGCTTCATGTGCTGCGTCCGAGGCTGCCATGTACTCCGCTTCACACGTAGATCCCGCCACGATGCTCTGCTTGCAACTGCACCAGCTTACTGCCCCACCATTCAAAATATACACGTATCCGGTTTGTGACTTTGAGTCATCCAGATCTGTTTCGAAGCTAGCGTCGACGTAACCCTTTACGACGAGCTCTTCGTCACCTCCATAAACGAGAAACATCTCCTTAGTCCTTTTCAGGTACTTCAGGATATTCTTGACCGCTGTCCAGTGTTCCTTGCCGGGATTACTTTGGTACCTTCCTACCAAACTTACGGCAAGGTTTACATCAGGTTTGGTACACAGCATGGCATACATAATAGAACCTATGGCTGAGGCATAGGGGATGACACTCATCTCTTCTATTTCTTCTGCCGTGGCCGGACTTTGAGCCGAGCTCAATTTCATACCTTGTAACACAGGCAAGAACCCCTTCTTAGATTGATCCATATTGAACTTCTTCAATATCTTATCAAGGTATGTGCTTTGTGAAAGACCTATGAGGCGTCTCGATCTATCTCTATAGATTTTGATGCCTAATATATAAGCAGCTTCTCCAAGGTCCTTCATTGAAAAACTCTTATTCAAGTAGGCCTTAATGCTGTCCAAGAGTTCTATATCATTTCCCATCAAAAGTATGTCATCTACATATAATATGAGAAATGCTATAGAGCTCCCACTCACTTTCTTGTAAACGCAGGCTTCTCCATAAGTCTGCGTAAACCCAAACGCTTTGATCATCTCATCAAAGCGAATGTTCCAACTCCGAGATGCTTGCACCAGCCCATAAATCAAGCGTTGGAGCTTGCATACCTTGTCAGCATTCTTAGGATCGACAAAACCTTCCGGCTGCATCATATACAATTCTTCCTTAAGGAAACCATTAAGGAATGCCGTTTTGACGTCCATTTGCCATATTTCATAATTGTAAAACGCGGAAATTGCTAACATGATTCGGACGGACTTTAGCTTCGCTACCGGTGAGAAAGTCTCATCGTAGTCAACCCCTTGAACTTGTCGGTAACCCTTAGCGACAAGCCGAGCTTTATAGATGGTCACATTACCATCCGCGTCTATCTTCTTCTTAAAGATCCATTTATTTTCTATGGCTCGCCGTTCAACGGGCAAGTCAGTCAAAGTCCATACTTCGTTTTCATACATGGATCCTATCTCGGATTTCATGGCTTCTAGCCATTTGTCGGAATCCGGGCCCGCCATCGCTTCTTCATAGTTCGAAGGTTCACCGTTGTCTAACAACATGATTTCCAAGACAGGGTTGCCGTACCACTCTGGTGCGGAACATGTCCTTGTGGACCTTCGAAGTTCAGTAGCAACTTGATCAGAAGTTTCATGATCATTATCATTAACCTCCTCTCTAGTCGGTGCAGGCACCTCAGGAACATTTTCTTGAGTTGCGCTATTTTCCGGTTCAAGAGGTAACACTTCATCAAGTTCTACTTTCCTCCCACTTACTTCTTTCGAGAGAAACTCTTTCTCTAGAAAGGATCCATTCTTGGCAACAAAGACCTTGCCTTCGGATCTGAGGTAGAAGGTATACCCAATAGTTTCTTTTGGGTATCCTATGAAGACGCATTTTTCCGACTTGGGTTCGAGCTTTTCAGGTTGAAGTTTCTTGACATAAGCATCGCATCCCCAAACTTTCAGAAACGACAACTTAGGTTTCTTCCCAAACCATAATTCAAACGGTGTCGTCTCAACGGATTTTGACGGAGCCCTATTTAAAGTGAATGCAGCAGTCTCTAAAGCATAGCCCCAAAAAGATAGCGGTAGATCGGTAAGAGACATCATAGACCGCACCATATCTAATAGAGTGCGATTACGACGTTCGGACACACCGTTACATTGAGGTGTTCCAGGCGGCGTGAGTTGTGAAACTATTCCACATTTTCTTAAGTGTGTGCCAAATTCATGACTCAAGTATTCTCCTCCACGATCTGATCGTAGAAACTTGATTTTCCTGTCACGTTGATTCTCAACCTCACTCTGAAATTCCTTGAACTTTTCAAAGGTTTCAGAGTTGTGTTTCATTAAGTAAATATATCCATATCTACTCAAATCATCAGTGAGGGTGAGAACATAACGATAGCCACCGCGAGCCTCAACACTCATTGGACCGCACACATCAGTATGTATGATTTCCAATAAGTTGGTTGCTCGCTCCATTGTTCCTGAGAACGGAGTCTTGGTCATTTTACCCATAAGGCATGGTTCGCACGTGTCAAATGATTCATAATCAAGAGACTCTAAAAGTCCATCTGCATGGAGCTTCTTCATGCGTTTGACACCTATGTGACCAAGGCGGCAGTGCCACAAGTATGTGGGACTATCATTATCAACCTTACATCTTTTGGTACTCACACTATGAACATGTGTAGCATTACGTTCGAGATTCATAAAGAATAAACCATTCACCATAGGAGCATGACCATAAAACATATCTCTCATATAAATAGAACAACCATTATTCTCGGATTTAAATGAGTAGCCATCTCGTATTAAACGAGATACCGATACAATGTTCATGCTCAAAGCTGGTACTAAATAACAATTATTGAGGTTTAAAACTAATCCCGTAGGTAAATGAAGAGGTAGCGTGCCGACGGCGATCACATCGACTCTGGAACCATTCCTGACGCGCATCGTCACCTCGTCCTTTGCCAGTCTCTGCTTATTCCGTAGTTCCTGCTGTGAGTTACAAATGTGAGCAACTGCACCGGTATCAAATACCCAAGAGCTACTGCGATTACTGGTAAGGTACACATCAGTTACATGTATATCACATATACCTTTTTTTTGCCGGCCTTCTTGTCTGCTAAGTATTTGGGGCAGTTCCGCTTCCAGTGACCGCTTCCCTTGCAATAAAAGCACTCAGTCTCGGGCTTGGGTCCATTCTTTGGCTTCTTCCTGGCAGCTTGCTTGCCGGGCGCGGCAACTTCCTTGCCGTCCTTCTTGAAGTTCTTTTTACCCTTGCCTTTCTTGAACTTAGTGGTTTTATTGACCATCAACACTTGATGTTCCTTTCTGACTTCTACCTCCGCTGATTTCAGCATTGAAAACAACTCAGGAATGGTCTTTTGCATCCCCTGCATGTTGAAGTTCATCACAAAGCTCTTGTAGCTTGGTGGAAGCGACTGGAGGATTCTGTCAATGACCGCATCATCCGGGAGATTAACTCCCAGCTGGGTCAAGCGGTTGTGTAACCCAGACATAGTGAGTATGTGCTCACTGACAGAACTATTTTCCTCCATCTTACAGCTGAAGAACTTGTCGGAGACCTCATATCTCTCGACCCGGGCATGAGCTTGGAAAACCATTTTCAGCTCTTCGAACATCTCATATGCTCCTTGTCTCTCAAAACGCTTTTGGAGCCCCGGTTCTAAACTGTAAAGCATGCCGCACTGAATGAGGGAGTAGTCGTCAACACGTGTCTGCCAAGCGTTCATAACGTCTTGGTTCTGTGGGACGGGAGCTTCACCTAGCGGTGCTTGTAGGACGTAATCTTTCTTGGCAGCTATGAGGATGATCCTCAGGTTCCGGACCCAGTCCGTATAGTTGCTGCCATCGTCTTTCAGCTTGGTTTTCTCTAGGAACGCGTTGAAGTTGAGGACTACATGGGCCATTTGATCTACAAGACATATTGTAAAATATTTTAGACTAATGTTCATGATAATAAAGTTCATCTAATCAAATTATATAATGAACTCCCACTTAGATTAGACATCCCTCTAGTCATCTAAGTATTACATGATCCGAGTTAGCTAGGCCGTGTCCGATCATCATGTGAGACGGACTAGTCAACGTCGGTGAACATCTTCATGTTGATCGTATCTTCTATACGACTCATGCTCGACCTTTCGGTCTTCTGTGTTCCGAGGCCATGTCTATACACATGCTAGGCTCGTCAAGTTAACCCTAAGTGTTTTGCATGTGTAAAACTGTCTTACACCCGTTGTATGTGAACGTAAGAATCTATCACACCCGATCATCACGTGGTGCTTTGAAACGACGAACTTTAGCAACGGTGCACAGTTAGGGGAGAACACTTCTTGAAATTGTTATGAGGGATCATCTTATTTACTACCGTCGTTCTAAGTAAACAAGATGCAAAACATGATAAACATCACATGCAATCAAATAATAAACGTGACATGATATGGCCAATATCACATAGCTCCTTTGATCTCCATCTTGGGGCTCCATGATCATCTTGTCACCGGCTTGACACCATGATCTCCATCATCGTGTCTCCATGAAGTTGCTCGCCAACTATTACTTCTACTACTATGGCTAACGCGTTTAGCAATAAAGTAAAGTAATTTACATGGCGTTTCTCAATGACACGCAGGTCATATAAAAGAATAAAGACAACTCCTATGGCTCCTGCCGGTTGTCATACTCATCGACATGCAAGTCGTGATTCCTATTACAATAGAATGAACATCTCATACATCACATATAGATCATTCATCATTCATCACAACTTTGGCCATATCATATCACAAACCACTTGCTGCAAAAACAAGTTAGACGTCCTCTAATTGTTGTTGCAAGTTTTACGTGGCTGAATTAGGGTTCTAGCAAGAACGTTTTCTTACCTACGTGAAAGCCACAACGTGATTTGTCAACTTCTATTTACCCTTCATAAGGACCCTGTTCATCGAATCCGCTCCAACTAAAGTAGGAGAGACAGACATCCGCCAGCCACCTTATGCAACTAGTGCATGTTAGTCGGTGGAACCGGTCTCACGTAAGCGTACGTGTAAGGTTGGTCCGGGCCGCTTCATCCCACAATACCGCTGAAGCAAGAAAAGACTAGTAGCGGCAAGAAAGTTGACAAATCCACGCCCACAACAAATTGTGTTCTAGTCGCGCAAGAAGAACTACGCATAGACCTAGCTCTGATACCACTGTTGGGGAACGTTGCAGAAAACAAAAATTTTCCTACTCGTTTCACCAAGATCCATCTAGGAGTTCATCTAGCAACGAGTCATCAGATGCATCTACATACCTTTGTAGATCGCGTGTAGAAGCGTTCAAAGAACGGGGATGATGTAGTCGAACACGACGTGATCCAAATCACCGATGGCCAAGTGCCGAACGGACGGCACCTCCGCATTCAACACACGTACGAGACGGGAGACGTCTCCTCCTTCTTGATCCAGCAAGGGGGAAGGAGAGGTTGATGATGATCCAGCAGCACGACGGCGTGGTGGTGGATGCAGGGCGTCACAGTAGCAGGGCTTCGCCTATACTACGAGAGAGAGAGAGAGAGAGAGAGATGTAACAGGGAGAGAGGGATGCACCAAAAGCCGTAGCATCAAGTCCCTCCTCTCCCCACTATATATAGGGGTGCCAAGGGGGGGGGGGCGCCGGCCCTAGGAGATGGATCTCCTAGGGGGGGCGGCGGCCAAGGGTGGGGGGCTTGCCCCCCAAGGCAAGGGGGCGCCCCCCCTTTAGGGTTTCCCCTAACCGTAGGCGCATGGGCCCTTAGGGGGTGGCGCCCCAGCCCACTAAGGGCTGGGTCCCTTCCCACTTCAGCCCATGGGGCCCTCCGGGATAGGTGGCCCCACCCGGTGGACCCCCGGGACCCTTCCGGTGGTCCCGGTACAATACCGGTAACCCCGAAACTTGTCCCGATGGCCGAAATAGCACTTCCTATATATAATTCTTTACCTCCGGACCATTTCGGAACTCCTCGTGACGTCCGGGATCTCATCCGGGACTCCGAACAATATTCGGGTTACTGCATATACATATCTTCACAACCCTAGCGTCACCGAACCTTAAGTGTGTAGACCCTACGGGTTCGGGAGACATGTAGACATGACCGAGACGACTCTCCGGTCAATAACCAACAGCGGGATCTGGATACCCATGTTGGCTCCCACATGCTCCACGATGATCTCATCGGATGAACCACGATGTCGAGGATTCAATCAACCCCGTATGCAATTCCCTTTGTCAATCGATATATTACTTGCCCGAGATTCGATCGTCGGTATCCCAATACCTCGTTCAATCTCGTTACCGGCAAGTCACTTTACTCGTACCGTAATGCATGATCCCGTGACCAGACACTTGGTCACTTTGAGCTCATTATGATGATGCATTACCGAGTGGGCCCAGTGATACCTCTCCGTCATACGGAGTGACAAATCCCAGTCTTGATCCGTGTCAACCCAACAGACACTTTTGGAGATACCCGTAGTCTACCTTTATAGTCACCCAGTTACGTTGTGATGTTTGGTACACCCAAAGCACTCCTACGGTATCCGGGAGTTACACGATCTCATGGTCTAAGGAAAAGATACTTGACATTGCAAAACTCTAGCAAACGAACTATACGATCTTTATGCTATGTTTAGGATTGGGTCTTGTCCATCACATCATTCTCCTAATGATGTGATCTCGTTATCAATGACATCTTATGTCCATAGCCAGGAAACCATGACTATCTGTTGATTAACGAGCTAGTCAACTAGAGGCTTACTAGGGACATGTTGGTGTATGTTATTCACACATGTATTACGATTTCCGGATAACACAATTATAGCATGAATAAAGACAATTATCATGAACAAGGAAATATAATAATAATGCTTTTATTATTGCCTCTAGGGCATATTTCCAACAGTTCCGTGGAGTTTCAGGACTTTTGGAGTTGCACAGAATAGGTCTCTAATATTTGCTTCTTTTCTAGCCCAGAATTCCAGCTGCCAGCATTCTCCCTCCTTATGTAAAGCTTGTAAAATAAGAGAGAATAGCCATAAGTATTGTGATATAAAGTGAAATAACAGTCCATAATGCGATAAATATCAATATAAAAGCATGATGCAAAATGGACGTATCAACTCCCCCAAGCTTAGACCTCGCTTGTCCTCAAGCGAAAAGCCGATAACAATAAATATGTTCTCATGTTTAGAGGTAGAGGCGTCGATAAAAATAAAATACGGACATGAAGGCTTCATGATTATTCTCATAACAGCAACATATATAGGTTTTGTCATATGATTACTTATGTTCAAGTGATGATCTATTCACAATGCAAAAGTATAAATCATAAACCTTATTGGGTTCCAACAAACTATAATCTCAGCCATTGAAGCAATTGCAATTTATCATAACATCGGAAAGAGTCTATGTCAGAGCTAAAAAGCAAGTCCACATACTCAACTATCATTTAGTCATCCATAATTTCTAACACTCACGCGATACTTGTGGTTACAAAGTTTTAATCGAACACGGAGAAAGATAGGGGCTTATAGTTTTGCCCCACAACCTTTTACCTCAAGGGTTATGTCAACAGTAATGGTTCATGCTCCCCTACATCCAGTTATATATATATATATATATATATATATATATATATATATATATCATGTTCTTTCCAACATGCTGAGCTTGCCAAAGGATAAAATGAAAAAGGAAAGGTGAAGATCACCGTGACTCTTGCATAAGGTAGAAGATAATAATAAAGGATAGGCCCTTCGCAGAGGGAAGCAGAGGTTTCCATGCGCTTTTATGGTTGGATATATAAAATCTCAATGCGAAAGAACGTCAATTTATATTGCCACTTGTGATATGAACCTTTATTATGCAGCCCATCACTTTTATTACTTCCACATCACAAGATCGTATAAAGCCTATTTCTCCCACACCAATCAATCATATATATTTAGAGCAATTTTTATTGCTTTGCACCGATGACAACTTACTTGAAGGATCTTACTCAATCCATAGGTAGATATGGTGGACTCTCATGGCAAAACTGGTTTAGGGATATTTGGAAGCACAAGTAGTATTTCTACTTGGTGCTGAGAATTTGGCTAGCATGAGGGGGAAAGGCAAGCTCACCAAGTTAGAGGAACCATGACAACATACTTTATCTCAGATATAAGAAAGACATAACTCATTACGTTGTCTTCGTTGTCCAACATCAACTCTTTAGCATGTCATATTTTAATGAGTGCTCCCAATCATAAAAGATGTCAATGATAATATATCTATATGTGAAAACCTCTCTTTCCTTATTACTTCCTATTAATTGCAACAATGACCAAAGCTATGTCTGCCAACTCCCAACAACTTTTAATCATCATACTCTTTCTTTGTGAAGTCATTACTCTCAATAAGATCAATATGAACTCTTGGTTTCTTTTTATTCTTTTTCCCTTTTCTTTTATTTACCCAAGATCATGGCAAAATAATCAAGCCCTTGACTCAACACTAATCTTTATTATATATAGCTCACGGACTCGATTACATAGAGAGATCATAAAGCAAAACTCAAAACTAGATCATGCCATAAAATTTATTCTACTAGGTCAAGATACTACTAATAGGATTGAACTAAGAAAAACGGTAAAGATAGGAGTTGTGATTGTGATACGATACCGGGTCACCTCCCCCAAGCTTGGCAGTTGCCAAGGGGAGTGCCCATACCCATGTGATTATGTCTCCTTTGTCGGTGAAGAAGGTGGTGGTGATGTTGGCTTAGTTGATGGCTTAAGCTTCTCCCTTAATTTGCGCTTGAGGACAACATTTTGATCCTTCAAATCATCAATCTCCCACTCCAGGGTTAATATCTTTTTGCATAGGTCCTACTTATTTTCCTTCAAAAGACGAAAAGGGATAAACTCGAACTTGGGTTTCTTTACCCTATCAGGGAGACTTGACTTTTTGAACTCCACGTGCATGTCCCCAGGTTGAGGTAATGGTGCTTCATCTTCATCTGAGCTTGTCTCCTCCTTCCCTTTGGGTTCATAGTCCTCTTCTTCCTCCGTGGTCCATCCATTATGTTCCACATCTCCATAGACCATTGGATTTGCTAAGTAATCATCCACATAGCTTTCTCCTTCCGAATCCTGGGAAGACATGTTGATTTAATCTGCAACAGGACAACTCGAAACAAAGACAGGAGGTTTTTGCGTGATACGGGAGTCAAAACCTTCGGGAGAATATATAATGAATTTTTACCGACCAAAATACGTAACGTGCAAGAAAACGGAGTCCGAAAAGCACACGAGGCGCTCACGAGGTAGGGGGGCACGCCCAGGGGGGTAGGGCGCGCCCACCACCCTCGTGGGGCCCTCGTGTCCTTCCCGGACTGCTACTTATTTTTCTATTTTTCTAAATATTCCAAAACGGAGAAATATTGCCTTAAAAATTGTTTTGGAGTCGGTTTACTTACCGTACCACATACCTATTCCTTTTCGGAGTCTGAAACGTTCCGGAAAGTGTCCCTTATGTATTCCTCCGGGGTTATGGTTTCAATAATATTGGTTTCAACATTTATGGGATTACCTGAGATATAATGTTTAATTCTTTGACCATTTACCACCTTCGGATTTGTGCCCTCGAAGTTGTTGATTTTTATGGCACCGGAACGATAGACCTCTTCGATGACGTAGGGGCCTTCCCATTTAGAGAGAAGTTTTCCTGCAAAAAATCTTAAACGGGAGTTGTATAGCAATACATAATCACCTACATTAAACTCACACTTTTGTATCCTTTTGTCATGCCATCTTTTAACTTTTTCTTTAAACAACTTGGCATTTTCATAAGCTTGGGTTCTCCATTCATCAAGTGAGCTAATATCAAATAACCTCTTCTCACCGGCAAGTTTAAAATCATAGTTGAGCTCTTTAATAGCCCAATATGCCTTATGTTCTAGTTCGAGAGGTAAGTGACATGCTTTTCCATAAACCATTTTATACGGAGACATACCCATAGGATTTTTATATGCAGTTCTATAAGCCCATAATGCATCATCAAGTTTCTTAGACCAATTCTTTCTAGACCTATTAAGAGTCTTTTGCAAAATTATTTTGAGCTCTCTATTGCTCAATTCTACTTGACCACTAGACTGTGGGTGATAGGGAGATGCAATTCTATGATTAATATCATATTTAGCAAGCATTTTACGGAAGGCACCATGAATAAAGTGTGAACCACCATCAGTCATTAAATATCTAGGGACTCCAAACCTCGGAAAAATAACTTCCTTAAGCATTTTAATAGAAGTGTTATGATCAGCACTACTAGTTGGAATAGCTTCTACCCACTTAGTAACGTAATCAACAACAACTAGAATATGTGTGTATCCATTAGAGGCAGGAAAAGGTCCCATATAATCAAAGCCCCAAACATCAAACGGTTCAATAACGAGTGAATAATTCATAGGCATTTCTTGACGTCTACTAATATTACCAATTCTTTGACATTCATCAAAAGACAAGACAAACTTACGGGCATCCTTGAAGAGAGTAGGCCAATAAAAACCAGATTGCAATACCTTATGTGCAGTTCTATCTCCAGCGTGGTGTCCTACATAAGACTCGGAATGACACTTGCGTAGGATCTGTTCCTGTTCATGCTCAGGTACACAACATCTAATAACACCATCTACTCCTTCTTTATAAAGATGTGGGTCATCCCAAAAGTAATGTCTCAAATCATAGAAAAACTTTTTCTTTTGCTGGTATGTGAAGCTAGGTGGTATAAACTTAGCAACAATATAATTAGCATAATCAGCATACCATGGAGTACTACGAGAAGTGCTTATAACATTTAATTGTGCATCAGGAAAGTCATCATTAATAGGTAGTGGGTCATCAAGAATATTTTCTAACCTAGATAAGTTGTCTGCAACGGGGTTCTTAGCTCCCTTTCTATCAACAATATTCAAATCAAATTCTTGTAGCAAGAGAACCCATCTAATAAGTCTAGGTTTAGCATCTTTCTTTTCCATAAGATATTTAATAGCAGCATGATCAGTGTGAATAGTTACTTTAGAATCAACAATATAAGATCTAAACTTATCACAAGAAAATACAACTGCTAAAAGTTCCTTTTCAGTAGTAGCATAATTTCTTTGAGCATTGTCTAGAGTCTTACTAGCATAATGGATAACATTTAATTTCTTATCAACTCTTTGCCCTAGAACAACACCTACAGCATAATCACTAGCATCATACATAATTTCAAAGGGTAAATTCCAATCAGGTGGCTGAACAATAGGTGCAGAGACTAATGCTTTCTTAAGTATTTCAAATGCTTCTACACAATCATCATCAAAGACAAATGGTATATCTTTTTGCAATAAATTAGTCAGAGGCCGAGAAATTTTTGAGAAGTCCTTAATGAACCTCTTGTAAAATCCGGCGTGACCAAGGAAACTTCTTATACCTTTGATGTCCTTGGGACATGGCATCTTTTCAATAGCATCAACCTTGGCTTTATCAACTTCAATACCTCTTTCAGAAACTTTGTGCCCCAAGACAATACCTTCATTAACCATAAAGTGGCACTTTTCCCAATTCAAGACAAGATTAGTTTCTTCACATCTCTGCACAACTCGATCAACATTGCTCAAGCAATCGTCAAAAGAGGAACCATAGACAGAAAAGTCATCCATGAAAACCTCACAAATCTTTTCACAAAAGTCAGAGAATATAGCCATCATGCATCTTTGAAAGGTAGCAGGTGCATTACATAAACCAAAAGGCATACGTCTATAAGCAAAAGTACCAAAAGGGCATGTAAAATTAGTCTTTGATTGATCTTTAGCCGACACAGGTATTTGAGAGAAACCAGAATAACCATCTAGAAAGCAATAGTGTGTATGTTTGCATAATCTTTCTAGCATTTGATCAATAAAAGGTAAGGGGTAATGATCTTTCTTAGTAGCTTTATTTAATTTGCGGAAATCAATTACCATCCTATAACCTTTGATAATTCTTTGTGGAATCAATTCATCTTTATCATTAGGAACAACAGTAATACCTCCCTTTTTAGGGACACAATGGACATGACTTACCCACTCACTATCAGCAATGGGATAGATTATACCTGCCTCCAGAAGCTTTAGTATTTCTTTTCTTACCACTTCTTTCATTTTAGGATTCAAACGTCGTTGAGGCTCACGAACTGGTTTGGCATCTGCCTCCAAATTTATTTTATGTTGACATAGAGTGGGACTAATGCCCTTAAGATCATCAAGAGTATATCCAATTGCAGCACGATGCTTCTTCAGAGTTTTCAATAATCTTTCTTCTTCATGCTCTGCAAGGTTAGCACTAATAATAACAGGATATATCTTCTTTTCATCAAGATAAGCATATTTAAGATTATTAGGCAAAGGTTTAAGCTCAAACACGGGATCACCCTTGGGTGGAGGAGGTTCCCTTAGAATTTCAATAGGCAAATTGTGCTTCAGAATAGGTTCCTGTTTAAAGAATACTTCATCTATTTCCCTTGTTTCATTCATGAACATATCATTTTCATGGTCTAGCAAATAGTGTTCTAAAGGATCACTAGGAGATACGACAATAGAAGCAAGACCAATAATCTCATCCTTACTAGGTAATTCTTCCTCACGATGTTGTTTATTAAATTTAGAGAAATTAAACTCATGAACCATATCATCCAAGCCAACAGTAACAACATTCTTTGTGCAATCTATGGTAGCATTGACCGTATTTAAGAAGGGTCTACCAAATATAATGGGACAAAAGCTATCTTGTGGGGAACCAAGAACAAGAAAATCAGCAGGATATTTAGTTTTCCCACACAAGACTTCAACATCTCTAACAATTCTAATTGCTGAAATAGTATCCCTATTGGCAAGTTTAATTATGACATCAATATCTTCTAACTCAGCAGGTGCAATTTCATCCTTAATTTCTTCATATAAAGTATGCGGTATAACACAAGCACTAGCACCCATATCACATAAGCCATGATAACAATGATCTCCTATTTTAACAGAAATAACAGGCACGCCTACCACAGGTCTATGTTTATCTTTAGCACAAGGCTTAGCAATTCTAGCAGTTTCACCTTCGAACTGAATCACACGCCCATCAATATTATCAGACAAGAGATCTCTAACAATAGCAATATTAGGTTCTACTTTAACTTGCTCAGGAGGTGTATAAGTTCTAATATTGCTTTTATGAACAACAGTTGAAGCTTTAGCATGATCCTTTATTCTAACAGGGAAAGGTGGTTTCTCAATATAAGAAGTAGGAACAATAGGATCATTATAAGTGACAGTCTTTTCTTCAACTTTAATAGGTGCAGCTACTTTTACTTCTATGGGAGGATGATATTTAAACCACTTCTCCTTAGGGAGATCAACATAAGTAGGAAAAGATTCACAGAAAGAAGCTACTATCTCAGAGTCAAGTCCATATTTAGTGCTAAACTTACGGAAAATATCGGTATCCATAAAATATTTAACACAATCAAACTTAGGTGTCATACCTGACTCCTTACCTTCGTCGAGGTCCCAATCTTCAGAGTTGCGTTTAATTCTATCCAATAAATTCCATCTGAATTCAATAGTCTTCATCATAAAAGAGCCAGCACAAGAAGTATCGAACATGTTGCGATTGTTTTCAGAAAGCCGAGCATAAAAACTTTGCATAATTATTTCTCTCTGGAGCTCATGATTGGGGCATGAATATAACATTGATTTAAGCCTCCCCCAAGCTTGAGCGATGCTTTCTCCTTCGCGAGGCCAGAAATTATATATATAATTGCGATCACGATGAACAAGATGCATAGGGTAATACTTTTGATGAAATTCCAACTTCAATCTTTTTATAGTCCCATGGTCTCATATCATCACATTGCCTATACCATACCAATGCGTCTCCCTTCAAAGAGAAAGGGAAGACCTTCTTCTTAGCAACATCATCGGGTATACCTGCAAGCTTAAATAATCCACAAACTTCATCCACATATATTAAGTGCTCATCAGGATGCTTTGTTCCATCTCCTGTAAAAGGATCAGCTAGCAGTTTTTCTATCATACCCGAAGGATACTCATAAGGAATTTCATTTTCAATAGGTTCAGTAGGTTGAGGATCAACTCTTTGCTCTACTGGACGGGGTGAAGATACCCCGAACAAGCCCCTCAGAGAATTACTTTCCATAGTAACAAGTGACAGTAAATTTTAGCACACTATATACATTTTTCCTTACCAAATTCCACCTACCAAAGGCGCTACACTCCCTGGCAACGACGCCAGAAAAGAGTCTTGATGACCCACAAGTATAGGGGATCTATCGTAGTCCTTTCGATAAGTAAGAGTGTCGAACCCAACAAGGAGCAGAAGGAAATGATAAGCGGTTTTCATCAAGGTATTCTCTGCAAGTACTAAAATAAGTGGTAACAGATAGTTTTGTGACGTCCCCGATTCAATCGTACACTAATCATACACGCAAACGTGTACGACCAAGATCAGGGACTCACGGGAAGATATCACAACACAACTCTACAAATAAAATAAGTCATACAAGCATCATATTACAAGCCAGGGGCCTCGAGGGCTTGAATACAAGAGCTCGATCATAGACGAGTCAGCGGAAGCAACAATATTTGAGTACATACATAAGATAAACAAGTTTGCCTTAAGAAGGCTAGCACAAACTGGGATACAGATCGAAAGAGGCGCAGGCCTCCTGCCTGGGATCCTCCTAAACTACTCCTGGTCGTTGTCAGCGGGCAGCACGTAGTAGTAGGCACCTCCGGTGTAGTAGGAGTCGTCATCGATGGTGGCGTCTGGATCCTGGGCTCCAACATCTGGTTGCGACAACCAGGTAGAAGGGATAGGGGGAAAAGAGGGAGAAAGCAACCGTGAGTACTCATCCAAAGTACTCGCAAGCAAGGAGCTACACTACATATGCATGGGTATATGTGTAAAGGCCATATCGGTGGAATGAACTGCAGAATGCCAGAATAAGAGGGGGATAGCTAATCCTGTCAAAGACTACGCTTCTGGCAGCCTCCGTCTTGCAGCATGTAGAAGAGAGTAGACTGAAGTCCTCCAAGTATCATCGCATAGCATAATCCTAACCGATGATCCTCCCTTTGTCGCCCTGTGGGAGAGCGATCACCGGTTGTATCTGGCACTTGGAAGGGTGTGTTTTATTAAGTATCCGGTTCTAGTTGTCATAAGGTCAAGGTACAACTCCAAGTCGTCCTGTTACCGAAGATCACGGCTATTCGAATAGATTAACTTCCCTGCAGGGGTGCTCCACATAACCCAACACGCTCGATCCCATTTGGCCGAACACACTTTCCTGGGTCATGCCCGTCCTTGGAAGATCAACACGTCGCAGCCCTACCTAGGCACAATAGAGAGGTCAGCACGCCGGTCTAAATCCTATGGCGCAGGGGTCTGGGCCCATCGCCCTTTGCACACCTGCACGTTGCGAACGTGGCCGGTGAGCAGACCTAGCAACCTCCATTACAAAGGAAGTTGCGTTACGCGGTCCAACCCGGCGCGCGCCGCTTAGTCACTGACGTCACAAAGGCTTTGGCTGATACCAAGACGTCGAGTGCCCATAACTGTCCCCGCGTAGATGGTTAGTGCGTATAGGCCAGTAGCCAGACTCAGATCAAATACCAAGATCTCGTTAAACGTGTTATCTTGAAGACACCACGAACGTCGACAGGGCCAGGCCCACCTCTCTCCTAGGTGGTCTCAACCTGCCCTGTCGCTCCGCCACAAAGATCCACCCAGAGGGCCGTCGGGACAAAGGTCCTTTCAGCTCCCAATCCGTGAATCACTCGCGGGTACTCCTCGAGCCAACCCGACTTTAGTCATCACATGTATCATGTATAAAGTATAGGTATATACCCGTGATCAACTCCTGAGTGATCCCGGCCCGATAGTATAGCATGACAGACGGATGATAGCATCCTATACTAAGCATTTAGGATTGCAGGTAAGGTATCAACAGTTGTAGCAACAATGACAGGCTATGCATCAGGATAGGATTAACGGAAAGCAGTAACATGCTACACTACTCTAATGCAGGCAGTATAGAGGAGAGTAGGCGATATCTGGTGATCAAGGGGGGGGGGGGTTGCCTGGTTGCTCTAGCAGGAGAAGGGTTCGTCGTCGATGTAGTTGATCACAGGGGTACCAGCAGCGGTCTCGGAGTCTACCGGAAAGAAGTAACGGAGCGGGAACACAATAAATAACAGAGCAATCAAATGTAACACAAAGCAAGACGCGGCAATATGTGGTGCTAGGGGCGACCTAACGCGGGGATAGGTGATACCGGTGAAGGTGTGGAACATCCGGAAAGTATCCCCAGTGTTTCGCGTTTTCTGATAGACAGGCCAGAGGGGAAAAGTTGCAGGTTTGGTATGCTAGGGACGTGTTGCTGACAAACGGACTGTGTATTGGGATTCGTCTTGTCGTTCTGAGCAACTTTCATGTAGAAAGTATTTTCATCTGAGTTACGGATTATTTTATATTAATTTTTAAAGATTTAATCCATTTTCCTAAATTATTTGTATCTCAAAATTAATAGACAAAATGCTATGGGTACCCAGCCCTGTGTACACAGAATGTACACAAAGGCTGACATGTGGGCCAGTGGACCCAGTTGACCAGTCAAACTTTGACTGGTCAACAGGAGGGTGGGGCCTCCTTGTCATTGACTGATTGAACTAGTGAGGTAGTTAATTAGTTACCTAAGCAATATTAATTAAGTTAATTAATTATTAAATTATTAAACTAATTAATTATATTTAGTTATTTTGAAATTCTTTTTTTAACAGGGGCGGGCCCCACTAGTCATACTCACAAGGGGCGTTAGCACTTAATCTAATCTGGGGGTTATCCCCACTAATCCAACAGGGGACCGGCTGGGCTCGTGCGGGCACGTGACACTAGGCAATGGCAGCAGCTACTGCAACAGCAGCAGCAGTAGCAGGCGACGGCGTCATGATGGAGCGATGCGGGGGGGGGGGGGGGGTTGCAGCAGCAGAAGTGGGCGGAGGTGCGGGGCTCCGGTGGTGGCAGGGCTACCAGGGGAGCAAAGCCGGCGAGGTCATGGCCCGCGTGTGGCTAGCGCCACGGTCGGGGCTCCGGCGCGGCAGAGGCGCACGGGGCCGCAGCAGGGGGAGCAGCACTCGGGCAGAAGCAGCGTGGCACGACGGGTCAACTGAGGGGCTGGCGACGAGCGGGCGCGGTGGTGCGGGGACCGCGAGGCAGCGAGGCGAGGGGGAGGGCCACGCGCGAGCGGGAGAGCGCGAGCGTGGCTGATCCGGCGACGGGAAAGCGAGAGGTTGAAGAGAAGGTGCTCACGTTCGGAGCAGGGGATCGGGCAGCGAGGCTTGAGGTGGTCCGGCGGGGAGGAGGACGGGGACGAGCGACGGAGACGGGGAGGCGGTCCGGCGAGTTGGCGATGGTCGGGGACGTGGTTCCGGCGACGGGGTTCCAGGGACGATGGGCGACGCGGTCGGCGGGTTGATGGAGTCGGGGCGCCGTTGCCCCGATCTGGACCGAGGGGGAAACAGAGGGAGTGGGGATCGTGGGGGTGGGGAGTTAGGGTTTCGGGGGGCTAGCGGGGATATAGGCCAGGGCGTAGTGGGCTGGCTGGCCGGCTGACTAGCTGGGCCGGTTGGCCCAGTGGGGGAGGCTTGCCTTTTCTTGTTTTTTTGTTTTGTCTTTATTTATTTATTTTTCCTTTTACTTACTTTTAGTCTCATCTTATTTAAGTTTTAAAAAAAACATAAAAGTTTTACCAAAATCAGTATTACTAATTATACCTTTGTTACAAAAGTTTAAACCCCTAAATAAAATACTTTAACATTTTATAATTAATAAAAGGCATTTATTATATTGGTTATGTTGCTGTTTCATTCACATTTAAGCATCTAAACATTTTATAAAAGTGTGGTTTCTTTACCATAATTACCTATGCATTATTTGGCTCACTCCGAACATTTTAGTTTTAATATTTTAAAACTTTTATTGTTTGCTTGATTTTGAATTTGAATTCAAACCGGTTTTGAACTAACGTGAGATTATCAACACTAACCGAGGTGATGTGGCATCATTTCCGGAGGGTTACTGTAGCTTAACTACCGGGGCGTTACAAGTTTTGTGATAGGATAAATTGTAACGAGCAACAAGTAACAAAAGTAAATAAAGTGCAGCAAGGTAGCCCAATCCTTTTGTAGCAAAGGAAAAGCCGGAACAAACTATTATAATAGGAAAAGCACTCCCGAGGACACATGGGAATATCGTCAAGCTAGTTTTCATCACGTTCATATGATTCGCATTCGATACTTTATAATTTGATATGTGGGTGGACCAGTGCTTGGGTGCTGTTCTTACTTGAACAAGCATCCCACTTATGATTAACCTCTATTGCAAGCATCCGCAACTACAACAAAAGTATTAAGGTAAACCTAACCATAGCATGAAACATGTGGATCCAAATCAGCCCCTTATGAAGCAACGCATAAACTAGGGTTTAAGCTTCTGTCACTCTAGCAACCCATCATCTACTTATTACTTCCCAATGCCTTCCTCTAGGCCCACATAATGGTGAAGTGTTATGTAGTCGACGTTCACATAACACCACTAGAGGCTAGACAACATACATCTTATCAAAATATCAAACGAATACCAAATTCACATGACTACTCATAGCAAGACTTCTCCCTTGTCCTCAGGAATGAACGTAATTACTCACAAAGCATATTCATGTTCATAATCAGAGGGGTAATAATATGCATATAGGATCTGAACATATGATCTTCCACCAATTACACCAACTAGCATCAACTACAAGGAGTAATCAACACTACTAGCAACCTACTAGCACCAATCCCGGACTTTGAGACAAGAATTGGATACAAGAGATGAACTAGGGTTTGGAGATGAGATGGTGCTGGTGAAGATGTTGATGGAGATTGCCCTCTCCCGATGAGAGGAGTGTTGGTGATGGCGATGGTGATGATTTTCTCCTTCGGGAGGGAAGTATCCCCGTCAGAACCGCTCTGTCGGAGCTCTAGATTGGATCCGCCAAGGTTCCGCCTCGTGGCGGCGGAGTCTCGTCCTGAAAAGTTCCTCCTTATTTTTTCTCATCGAAAGACCTCATATAGGAGAAGATGGGCATCAGAGAGCCACAAGGGGGCCCACTAGGTAGGGGGGCGCGCCCTAGGGGGGGGGGGGGCGCCCCCACCCTCGTGAGAAGGGCATGGGCCCCCTGGCCTTCATCTTTGGCATGGATTTTTCTTTATTTCTTTTAACACGTTCCGTGGAGTTTCAGGACTTTTGGAGTTGCGCAGAATAGGTCTCTAATATTTGCTCCTTTTCCAGCCCAGAATTCCAGCTGCCGGCATTCTCCCTCCTTATGTAAACCTTGTAAAATAAGAGAGAATAGCCATAAGTATTGTGATATAAAGTGAAATAACAGTCCATAATGCGATAAATATTGATATAAAAGCATGATGCAAAATGGACGTATCAGTATCTTGATGTATTCACATCTTGTCGAGTTGCTTTGACTCATGACTTGTAGTAAAGCTACTCTAAGATGGAATAACATACCTTGGGTGGCGGTGTTGATCTTGATCATGTAGTTGAACTTGTGTGGGTTGCTCAAGGTTGATGTAGCCCATCAAGAGTTGGGAGCACCCTTTGGATTTTGAGTTCATCTACCTACATGGGTTAATTTTCGCAAGGAAGAACACTTGTGTATCCAACATGACAATCATGAAACTCAACATAGAATTTGTCAAAGGATATGTTTAAAAGGTTTCGTGCTTCCTTGTCATCAACCACCATTGCGTAGAGACTTGGTGATGTAGAGATTGCTCAAGATGTGAGTGAGTTGCAATCTCATAGAATTAGATTCATCCAAGTACCTACAAGGGTTAGATAACATGCAAGATGCAAATTTTCAAGACATAAGATAATCATCATAGGAGAAATATCAAGTGATTAGTCGTAAGCTCAAGTCTTGCATGTATCGAATGGAGTTCCTACTCCAAGTTTGAAGCATCAATGATGTTCAATTAACCTCTTAACCTGCAAAACACTTTCTCATCAAGTGGTTTAGTGAATATATCCGCTAATTCCTTATTGGCGCGAACATGCTTAAGGTTTATGTCACCCTTAGCAACGTGATCTCGAATGAAATGATGACGGACTTCAATGTGCTTAGTTCGAGAGTGTTGCACGGGATTGTGAGCAATCTTGATAGCACTTTCATTGTCACAAAGTAATGGAACATGTTTCACATATATCCCATAATCTTTAAGAGTTTGGGTCATCCAAAGTAATTGAGCACAACATGAACCAGCGGCAATGTATTCCGCTTCGCCGGTGGATAAGGATACCAAGTTTTGTTTCTTGGAAGACCAAGACACAAGAGATCTACCAAGGAATTGACAAGTACCCAAAGTGGACTTTCCATCAAGCTTGTCACTGGCATAGTCCGAGTCGGAGTAGCCAAAAAGATCAAAGGAAGCCCTCTTTGGATACCAAATGCCAAAATTTGGTGTATGTATTAAGTATCTCACTATCCTCTTCATGGCCTTAAGATGACATTCCTTAGGAGCAGCTTGATATCGTGCACACATGCACACACTTAGCATGATATCGGGACGTGAAGCACATAGATATAACAATGAACCAATCATAGAGCGTATACTTTTTGATCAACCGGTTCACCATCTTTGGTCAAATCAAGATGTCCACTAGTAGGCATGGGTGTAGTCATACCTTTGCATTCTTGCATATTTAACTTCTTGAATAAGTCCTTGGTGTACTTCGTTTGAGAGACAAAGGTGCCTTCCTTAGTTTGCTTGATTTGCAAACCAAGAAAGAATTTGAGTTCACTCATCATAGACATCTCAAACTTCTCCGACATTAGCTTCCCAAACTTTTCACTAAAATGAGGGCTAGTTGATCCAAATATAATATCATCGACATAAATTTGGCATACAAATAGTTCTCCATTAACCCTTTTAGTAAAAAGAGTCAAGATGTCCACTAGTAGGCATGGGTGTAGTCATACCTTTGCATTCTTGCATATTGAACTTCTTGAATAAGTCCTTGGTGTACTTCGTTTGAGAGACAAAGGTGCCTTCCTTAGTTTGCTTGATTTGCAAACCAAGAAAGAATTTGAGTTCACTCATCATAGACATCTCAAAATTCTCCGACATTAGCTTCCCAAACTTTTCACTAAAATGAGGGCTAGTTGATCCAAATATAATATCATCGACATAAATTTGGCATACAAATAGTTCTCCATTAACCCTTTTAGTAAAAAGAGTAGAATATATTTTTCCAATTTCCAAGCCTTTTTCAATAAGGAACTTGGTCAAGCATTTATACCATGCTCTAGGAGCTTGTTTAAGACCATAAAGGGCTTTGTGAAGTTTGTAGACATGATTAGGTTTCTTAGGATTGACAAAGCCGGGAGGTTGCTTAACATAAACTTCCTCGTCAATTTCACCATTTAGAAAAGCACTTTTAATGTCCATTTGGTACAAAGTGATATCATGGTGATTAGCATAAGCAAGTAAGATGCGAATGGACTCAAGTCTAGCAACGGGAGCATATGTCTCACCATAGTCCATACCTTCGACTTGTGTGTAGCCTTGGGCGACGGGACGTGCTTTGTTGCGAACCACTTGTCCTTCTTCATCTTGCTTGTTGCGAAACACCCATTTGGTACCGATGATGTTCTGGTTGTTGTCGGGCTTCTTGACCAATGTCCACACTTGATTTCTCTCAAAGTTGTGTAGCTCTTCATGCATAGCGTTTACCTAGGCTAGATCCTCCAATGCTTCTTCAACCTTCATAGGTTCAATGCTAGAGATGAATGAGTAATGTTCACAAAAGTTAGCCAAACGAGTTTTAGAGCGAGTGATTCTCCCGGTTTGGATATCATTGTAGATTTGCTCCACGGGATGATCTTTAGCAATTCTTGCTCGAACTCGTGAAAGCTTTTGCTTGGGTCTTGGTTGAACATCTTCTTCATCTTGTTCTTCTTCTTGGCCTTCTTCATTGTTAGCGTTGTCGTTCTCTTGTCGTGCTGGAGAAGGAGGTTGTTAACGTTCGTCTTGGTGCACTTACTCATTTTCTTCATCTTGGTGTGTCCCACTCATGGATGCTTCCGTATCAACTCTTGGTTCACCTTGTCGTGAGGTAGAAGCTTCCACTTGGACGGATGAGGTACTCTCCTTCATCTCCGTTGGACGAATCTTGCCAATAGACAAATCTTGGATTGCTTCCGAGGGATCTTTGTCTCCTACATCAATTGGCAATTGCTCTACTTGCGAGCCGTTAATTCATCAAACTTAACATCTACCGTTTCTTCAACCTTTCGGGCGAAATTGTTGTAGACACGGTATGTGTGAGAGTTTGAGCCATAACCAAGTAGGAAACCTTCATGAGACTTAGGAGCAAATTTAGAACGATGATGCTTATCAAGAATGTAGCACTTTGAGCCGAATACTCGAAAGTATCCAACTTGGGGTTTGTTACCGGTGAGGAGCTCGTATGCCGTCTTGCCGAGTAGCTTGTGAAGATACAAGCGATTTGTTGCATGACAAGCTGTCTCAACCGCTTCCGCCCAAAAGTGTTTTGGTGTCTTGTACTCATCAAGCATTGTTCTTGCCATCTCGATAAGAGTCCGGTTCTTCCACTCGATGACTCCATTTTGTTGAGGTGTGTACATAGCCTAGAACTGATGTGCAATCCCTTCTTCGTCAAGAAAGGTGTCTACATTTGTGTTCTTGAACACCGTTCCATTGTTGCTCCGAACCTTCTTGATCTTCACAAAAAATTGATTTTGGGCCTTCCTAGCAAAGTTTTTGAAGATCTTTTAGACCTGCGATTTGTCATCAAGAAAGAACACCCACATAAATCTTGAAAAATCATCAACTATGACTAGATCAAATGAGTTACCACCGAGACTCTTGTAGGCATTTGGACCAAAGAGATCCATGTGAAGTAGCTCGAGTGGTCTTCTTGTGGTCATGATGTTCTTAGCGCGATGACTTCCTCCAACTTGTTTCCCTGCTTGACAAGCACCACAAAGTCTATCCTTATCAAATATGACATCGTTAACGCCAAGGATATGATTTCCTTTAATGAGTTTGTCAAGGTTTCGCATGCCCACATGGCCTAGCCTTCTATGCCACAAGCAGCCTTTAGAAGATTTAGCAATTAAGCAAGTTCTAGGTTGAGCCTTTTTAGTGAAATCAACAATGTAAAGATCTCCTCTATGTATACCGGTAAATACCATTTTATGATTACCTCTACGAAACACTTGGCAGTCTACTTCAGTAAATAGGACATTGAAACCGAAATCAGCAAGTCTAGATACTGAAAGTAAGTTGTAGCCAAGAGATTCAACGAGCATGACATTTTGTATGGAGCTATCATGTGATATGGCCACCTTACCAAGGCCAACCACCTTACCCTTTGAATTATCACCAAAAGTGACATACTTTTGAGGGCCGTCGTTTCCAGCAAGCTCACGGAACATGTCTTTATCTCCGGTCATATGATCAGTACATCCACTATCAAGAACCCATTCCTTTCCTCCAGCCATGTAGCCGTGAAGATTTGCCATAATACCAAAGTGTCTCATCGCATCATCGAGATCATAGTCACTATCATCATCCTCATCATAGTATCCATGTTCAACATTATTTTGTGATTGATCAATTCCTAGAGAGGGTAATTCATTAGAAAAATGATCATCAGAATGGTCACCTTTATGAATTCTAATAGCTTCGGATATGATATCGCTAATGATCCCAACATTTCCTATGGCACGCATGAGATTGGTAAGCTCAAATAGATAATCACCAAAGCTAGGATCACTAGAATTCATCTTACTCAAAGCAATAGACTTATGGAGAATTTCGTCTAAATTTTTCAAGGAATATTCTGGAAACCGTTCCTCAAGAAATTTCCATATAGTATAGGCACAATCAAGAGTAGGGAAACTAGCAATCAAATTTTTGGGCAATCCTCTTATGATAAGATTGATGGTTCTAAGATTGCGAATCATTTCAAGATCCTCTTCGGGTGTGGGATGCAAGGGATCAATATGAGGTGCACAAGGGCTAGCAATGTACTTGTTCAAGTGATATTCATTGAAAATCTCAAGCATTTCATTTTTCCATTCATGAAAATATTCTTCATCAAGAATAGGCACTCTATGTCTAAGACTCTCCAAAGTAGACACATCCATCTTCCTCCAAATTGTTTAAACCAAGGCAATGGAGACCAAGGCTCTGATACCAATTGAAAGGATCGAGAAGAGGTGTCTAGAGGGGGGAGGGTGATTAGACACTAAGTACCAAAAGTTGCAGTTTTTAATTTCTTTAAGTTGAAGTGGAGTTTTGGCACAAGTTTAACAAACACAATACATATCAAGCAAGCATGCAAAGTGTATATGAGCAGCGGAAAGTAAAACATGCAACTTGCAAGAATGTAAGTGGAAGGGTTTGGATAATTCAAACGCAATTTGAGACACAGATGTTTTTGTCGTGGTTCCGATAGGTGGTGCTATCGTACATCCACGTTGATGGAGACTTCAACCCACGAAGGGTAACGGTTGCGCGAGTCCACGGAAGGCTCCACCCACGAAGGGTCCACGAAGAAGCAACCTTGTCTATCCCATCATGGCCATCGCCCACGAAGGACTTGCCTCACTAGCGGTAGATCTTCATGAAGTAGGCGATCTCCATGCCCTTACAAACTCCTTGGTTCAACTCCACAATCTTGTCGGAGGCTCCCAAGTGACACCTAGCCAATCTAGGAGACACCACTCTCCAAGAAGTAACAAATGGTGTGTTGATGATGAACTCCTTGCTCTTGTGCTTAAAATGATAGTCTCCCCAACACTCAACTCTCTCTCACAGGATATGGATTTGGTGGAAAGAAGATTTGAGTGGAAAGCAACTTGGGGAAGGCTAGAGATCAAGATTCATATGGTGGGAATGGAATATCTTGGCCTCAACACATGAGTAGGTGGTTCTCTCTCACAAAATGTGTATTGGAAGTGTAGGTATGTTCTGATGGCTTCCTCAACGAATGAAGAGTGGGTGGAGGGGTATATATAGCCTCCACACAAAAACTAACCATTACACACAATTTACCAATCTCGGTGAGACCAAATTGAGAAACTCGGTCGGAACGATTTAGCAAACCTAGTAACCGTTAGGATTTTCGGTGGGACTGAGATGCAACTCGGTAGGACCGATATGGTTAGGGTTAGGGCATAACGTAATCTCGGTGAGACCGATTACACAAACTCGGTGGGACCGATTTTGGTAATAAGCTAACCAGAGAGTTGGTCAAGCAAACTTGGTGAGATCGATTACACAAAATCGGTGGGACCGATTTTGGTAATAAGCTAACCAGAAAGTTTGCATTGTAATCTCAGTGGGACTGATTTTGGTAATGGACATACACAGAGAGATTACAATACCATCTCGGTGAGATCGAGATCCCTATTGGTGAAACCGATTTGCCTAGGGTTTGTGGCAGTGGCTATGACATCTGAACTCGGTGGCGCCGGATAGAAGAATCAGTGGGGCCGAGTTTGACTTTTGGTTTAGGTCATATGTGGATGTGGGTAAGGTAGTTGAGGGTTTTGGAGCATATCACTAAGCACTTTGAGCAAGCAAGCCATTACGCAACACCTCATCCCCTCTTGATAGTATTGGCTTTTCCTATAGACTCAATGTGATCTTGGATCACTAAAATAGAAAATGTAGATTCTTGATCTTGAAGCTTGAGCTAATCCTTTGTCCTTAGCATCTTGAAGGGGTTCCACATCCTTTAGTCCATGCCACTTAATTTGTTGAACTTGTCTGAAACATAGTAGGTAAAAGTATTAGTCCAACAAGAGATATGTTGTCATTAATTATCAAAATCACCCAGTGAGCACTTGTGCTTTCACTACCCAAAGCATAGATTGCTACCTTAGTTCGATGACGATGCGCTGGAGCCCATACCATCATCGCACAATGCGGCAGGTCGACAACAACTTGGTCCGAATAAAGCGGCAACTCAAGTCGAACACCAAACCGCCCACCTCGCCGTAGAGGCAAGAATAAAACAACTCGGGGTTGTACATACGACCTTCGACAGGACTTGGGCAGTAGAGCAGGATACACAAGTTTGATCTAGGGATCGCGATTACGTGCCTCGACACGCGACGACGGCTACCTATTTGGACGTGACAAACCTAGCCACGCCTGGGCCAAAAACCGCAAATGGACTCCATCGGAGGTACTCGCAGTGTGGCCCAATATAGAGGCGCTGCACACCCTCTTTGCTTCATAGACGAAGTAATGGAGCATGAATTCCCAGACAGGCTCAAACCAATGAATATCGAATCATACGACGGAACAACGGATCCCGCGGTATGGATCGAGGACTTCCTCCTCCATATCCACATGGCCTGCGGAGATGACCGTCATGCCATCAAATACCTACCACTAAAACTCAAAGGACCGGCTCGGTACTTGTTGGAGGGGCCGGGTCAGCCCCAACGGCAGGTTACAAAGGAAGCCTAGTAAACATTCAAGGCGATAGTTTATTAAGGCTTATACAAGGCCTAAGCTCAGAGGCGGCTTAAGGCCCAATATTGTACACCGCCGTATTTAAGGAAAGACTTGTAAGGAAAGGCATATAAAAGAAGTCACTGAGCCGGACACACTTTATGAGCCGTCCGGGACTCCGTAGGCCGCCAGGCGTCAACCCGTGTATATAAGGGGATGACCCGGTGGCGGCTTAGGGAAAGAAACAAGAGATCGATAACCTCTTGGTGATCGAAACCCCAACAATTCCAACATAACTAGATGTAGGCTTTTACCTTCATCGTAAGGGGTCGAACTAGTATAAACCTCTCGTGTCCCTTGTCCCGATTAACCCCTTTAAGCTTCCTAGTTGCGACGGCCCTACGACTAAGTCCTTTTGCTAGGACATATGGCGTGACAATTCCACGACAATTGGCGCCCACCGTGGGGCCAGCGCACGGTGGATTTGAGTTCTTGAAGGGCAACTTCGAAGGGCTCAAGGGATACGTTGTGGGCCGGATGACTAGGAGTCGTCGCGGCAAGCTCTACATCGACGACGAAGGCTGGGGCCCCGAGGCCGGCTCAATTGAGTACGGGTACCGGGTCCCCTTCGGCGGGATTCATGTCTTCATCGGCCAGATCGGCGAATCAGGCCCTGAGTCAGACGTCTGCACCAACATCATCGAGACGACTCAGCGCGAGACCCGCCCGGGCCCGGCCTGCCGTAAAGCGTGCCTTTGTGGGTTGCATCCATGGAGGTGAATACTCAGAAGGATCGGTGGATGGCGGTGAGACGGCCATCTGTTCTGACGCTACGTCATCAACATGCGAGACATATTCTTTGTACCAACTGCAAGATGGCATGCTCGGGGGCTGTTCCGATGGCAACAGTATTCCGGACCCCTTCGAGCCGCCGAATCGAGCCAGAGTCTTCATGGCGGGCACTCAACCTGGTCAGAACTCCACGGCTGCAGCAGCAACAACCATCGGGTCGGCAGCGGCCGGGTTAGGAGACCCCGCGCGCCCCCCGGCTTAGATGCTAATGGACCTCACGGATAAGCTGACAGCTCTGTTGACTATTGTGGTAGAGCCGGCAGATAAAGCTCAGCATGACGCGGAGATGGCATGGATACGCGAAGAGATGGCACAGACCAAGGAAAATTTAGCAGCAGAAGAGGTCAGGATGGCCGCGGAGCGGGCAGCCCGAGACGCTCATGCTCAGCAGCTTCAAGCGGAGACTTTCCGACTCTCGGTGGATCTGAACGCGTCAAACGAGGTCATGAGGAGAAGGCATCAGAAAAATCAGTCACGTCTACCTCTGACGCTCGATCCTAGGAACCTTTTCCATACACCCGAGGCCGGTCCAAATAACCCGCCGGAGGCAAATCGGATCACGACGCCCGGAGCGCCGCTGCAGCCGCGGGCTATGGAGCCACCTCGCATGTATACCACGCCGCGTCATTATGCGCCAACACTACCGGGTCACTTCTCCAATCCTTTGGAAAACCTTATTGTTGTGTCGGCTCATCAGGAGACTCTCCCGATGGAAGGTGACTCTCCAACAGCAATTGAAACACGAAGGGTGAGAGAACTTCTTCAGACGGCTTTGGCACAGCAGGATGCATACTCTTATAGTCGAGACAGAATCCATTCAACCCCTCGCCCGAGCCGGAGCCCAAGCTACATCAGGCATATGGACTCAGCTGATGTGTCAAGCAACGCTCAACGCCGCAACCAACCGCGTAGGCATGAGCCGGTATAGGCTGGAGCCCTTAACTTAGCAGATCAGGAGAGGATTCGATAAGAGGTTGAGCGAGCGCTTTTGCTGGCAGCTGAGCAGGCGGCTCATCAAACTTTTCCGGCCTATCTAGCAACCTCTGTCGAGGCAGGAGTAGCCACAAGAACAGGAGGTGTCCCTTGCCTGGTGCCGGCTATACGTAATGAGCGCTTGCCAAAAGACTTCAAGGGGACTCGTAAGGTGCCTAATTACACGGCCGATTTGCAGCATGGGGCCTGGATTGAGAGTTATGAGATGGCAATGGAGCTGTTGGAGGTCAGCGATGCAGCAATGGCTAAGTATTTCACTATGATGTTGGATGGAACGACTCACACTTGGTTGAAAGGATTACCCCCCAATTCCATCAGTTCATGGGCGGAATTAAAAGCCCGGTTCATTTAGAACTTCAAGGATACATGCAAACAACCTATGTCAATCGTGGGACTGACTAATTATAAGCAAGAGGAAGTTGAGTCCACAACCCATTGGGTGCGCCGGGTCAAGGAGATAATACATTCATCTGATAAGATGAATGCCGGCTCGACAGTCTTAATGTTGGAGAAAAATTGCCGTTTTGAACCTCTGAAGCAGAAGCTGGGGCAGCTCAAGCGTGACTGCAATGACATGGGCCAGTTGATGGCGGCTCTGGTCAAGTATGCTGATTCTGATAGTACCAAGGACCCTGTGTCTGATGAAGAAAAAACAGGGAAGGGAAATAAGAATGGCAACGGCAAGGGTCACCAACATAACCCGGCAAATCAAGGAGGTAATAAACATAAGACTGACGAATTCGTGGCTAAAACCAATGCGCAGGGAAACAATCAACGGCGCAAGCATAGGCAACCCCCTCGGTCGAGCGGGTCTGGTCCCACCCTCGAGAAACTATTGAATGAACCTTGTCCAAGACACGGCACCTGGGAGAAGCCAGCCACCCATCTGTGGAAGGACTGTACAATCATGAAAGCGTTTAAAAATTCAAATGCATTTGATGGAAGTCACGGGCCTGGCGGGGGTTCAAGTGGAGGCGACTTTCATGGCCCTGGCGCCGGTTCAGGTGGAGGCGGCTTTCACGGTCAGGGCCATACGGGTAACCAGGGAGGTTATAATCCACAACCCGGCCAAGGTAATCAGCAGCAACAGTCTGGATATCAGAGCAACACAAAACAGTTGAATAGTGGGAAATATCATGTATTTACCACTAGTTTATGCAAGAGGGACCAGAAGCTTCATAAGAGGGCTGTCAATGCCGTTGAGCCGGCGATTCCACGTTATTTACGGTGGTCAGAACAACCTATTGTGTGGAGCAGAGAAGATCATCCTACCCGGGTTGATAATCCGGGTCACTTAGCCTTGGTAGTAGCGCCTCAGGTTGGTGGATATAAATTCACTAAAGTGCTCATGGATGGAGGCAGTAGCATCAACATCCTCTACTATGAGACGTTCCGTCAGATGGGGTTGACTGATAAGAGTCTTAAGCAATCCAACACTGTTTTTCACGGCGTGGTACCTGGCAAGTCGGCATACCTAGTTGGTAAGATTGAACTGGAAGTAGCCTTTGGGGATGAATATGATTCCAGAGCGGAGAAGTTAACTTTTGAGGTGGTTAAGATCAAAAGCCCATATCATGCTCTGTTTGGACGGCCGGCTTACGCCAAGTTCATGGCTCGGCCGTGTTATGTATATCTGTAGCTCAAGATGCCGGGTTATAAGGGCACCATTAGAGTACATGGAAGCCGGAAAATAGCCCTGGAGTGTGAAGAAGGAGATACTGCATACGCTGAGTCTATTTATGCAACAGAGGAGTTAAAGTTTTATAAAGATAATGTTGACCCGGTAGACATGACGTCTTTAAAGAAGCCAACAATGGAGCATGAACTGGTGTTGAAATTCAAGTCAGCAGATGACACCAAGACGGTTGATTTTGTGCCCGGTAACTCATCCAAGCAGTTCATCATGAGTGCCAACTTTGATCCAAAATAGGAAAGCGCACTCATCGAGTTCATCCGTGAGAACCGGGACATCTTTGGATGGAAACCTTCTGACATGCCGGGTGTCCTGAGAGAACTCGTTGAGCACACTCTCACTATTGATCCAAAGTTTAAGCCAGTCAGGCAGTTTCTCCGACGGTTTAACGAGGAACGGCGCAAGGCCATTGGAGAAGAGGTGGCCCGGCTCTTGGCGGCAAGGTTCATTGTGGAAGTTTTTCACCCAGAGTGGTTGGCCAACCCGGTGCTTGTACTCAAGAAGAACGACACCTAGCATATGTGTGTGGATTACACCGATTTAAACAAAGCTTGTCCAGCTGACCCTTTTGCTCTCCCCCGTATTGATCAGATCATTGATGCTACGGCGGGTTGCGCACGTTTGAGTTTTCTGGATGCTTATTCATGTTATCATCAGATCAAGATGGCAGTCAGGACCAGGAGAAGACACCTTTCATCACTCCGTTTGGAGCCTTCTGCTATGTGTCTATGCCTTTTGGGCTTAAGAGCGCCCAGGCAACTTATCAATGGTGTATGCAGAATTGCCTTCACAATCAGATTGGGCGTAATGTTCATGCTTATGTGGATGATATAGTGGTGAAGTACAGAAAAGAGGAAACCTTGGTAACAGATTTGAAGGAGACCTTTGATAACCTCCAGGTCTACAAAATGATGCTTAACCCGGCCAAGTGTGTTTTTGGAGTCCCAGCTGGCAAACTCTTGGGTTTTTAGTGTCCAACCGAGGTATTGAAGCTAACCCGGAGAAAATTAAGGCAATCACATCCCTGGACAAACCAAAATGCATCAATGACGTTCAACGGCTGGCGGGTCATGTTGCTGCTTTGAGCCGGTTCATAAGCCGGTTAGGGGAAAAGGCGATGCCTTTGTATCAGATGATGAAAAAACGGATGATTTCGTTTGGAGCGATGCAGCAAACTCTGCTTTTGAGGATCTGAAGAAACAGCTTGCTGAGCCGCCGATTCTTGCTTCTCCAGTTGAGAAAGAGCCGCAATTGTTATACGTAGCTGCTAACTCACGAGCTGTTAGTGTTGCGGTTGTGGTGGAGCGCAAGGAGGCTGGCAAGGAACATCCGGTTCAATGGCCGGTTTACTACGTCAGTGAGGTGCTGATTGAATCTAAACAAAGATATCCACATTGGCAGAAGCTCGTGTATGGGGTGTTCATGGAAAGCCGGAAGCTCAAACATTACTTTCAGGGTGACCCAGTCACTGTGGTTAGCTCTGCTCCTTTGGGAGACATCATCCAAAATAGAGAAGCTACTAGACAAGTCGCCAAGTGGGCCATTGAACTTGGGTCTCATGGGTTGAAGTATGTGCCATGTACTGCGATCAAATCTCAAGCGCTGGTTGACTTTATTAATGACTGGACAAAGATGCAGATGCCAGAAGAGAAACCAGACAACACGTATTGGACGATTCACTTTGATGGGTCTAGACAATTGGAAGGCTCGGGGGATGGAGTTGTTTTAACTTCCCCTTGAGGTGACAAGTTTTGTTATGTGTTGCGACTGATGTTTCTTTGTACTAACAACACAGCAGAGTATGAAGCCTTGCTCCATGGTCTTCGAATGGCCAAAGAGATGAGCCTGAGCCGGGTCCGGTGTCTTGGCGATTCAGATTTGGTGGCTCAACAGGTGTCAGGCAAGTGGGATTCCAAGGACCCTCTCATGGCGACTTATCACCGTGAAGTCGATGCTGTTGCAGGACATTTTAAAGGTTATCAGGTGGAACACATTGACCGTAGGAAGAACGAAGCGGCAGATGCTCTAAGCCAGTTGGGGTCTCAGCGTAAGCCGGTGCCACCTAACACCTTTTTGGATGTTTTGCATAACCCGTCTGTTAAGTTACCTACAGAGGAAGATTTAGTCATTCCTGACCCGGAGGCACAATTGGTGGCGGCTCTTCACGTCATCCCAGACTGGAAAGTATCATTCTTGGCTTACATGACCCGGGGCGAGTTGCCAGAGGATGAGACCCTGGCCCAAAAGATAACCAAGCGGTCCAAATCAATGATGATTTCTGACCGAGAGTTATACCATCGCAGCGTCTCTGGAGCGTTTCAGCGGTGTGTTTCTCCTGAAGAAGGCCAAGAAATACTTCATGAGATCCATGAAGGGTATTGTGGTCATCATGCCTGGTCAAAGTCTCTTGTGGACAAAGCTTTTCATCATGGTTTTTACTGGTTGACGGATCACGCTGATGCAGAGGATCTGGTCAGTAGGTGTGATGGATGTCAAAAATTTGCATGGCGAACACATGTGCTGGCTCAAGAGTTGCGGATGATTCCAATCACCTGGCCATTTGTGGTCTGGGGGCTTGACATGGTTGGACCTTTCAAAAGGTCTTAGGATAAAAAGACACATCTTTTAGTAGCAGTTGACAAATTCACAGAGTGGGTTGAGGCGGAGCCAGTGAGTAAGTTTGATGCAGCCACAATGGTCCAGTTCATGAAAAAGGTGATCTTTCGCTTTGGTTTTCCACACAACATTATCACTAACAATGGCACTAATTTATCCCAAGGGGCTATGGAGGAGTTTTGTCAACGTGAGCATATCCGGCTTGATGTTTCTTCTGTAGCTCACCCTCAATCTAATGGGCAGGCTGAGAAAGCAAATCAGGAAATCTTAAAGGGTCTCAAGCCCCGGCTCATGGTTCCTTTACAACGGACGCCGGGTTGCTGGGTAGAGGAGTTACCCTCGGTATTGTGGAGTATTAATACCACCCCTAACAGATCTACGGGTTATACACCCTTATTCATGGTTTATGGAGCAGAAGCAGTGCTGCCTAGTGACATCCGTCATGACTCGCCTCGTGTGGCGGCTTATGTTGAAGCTAATAACGAACAAGCCAGACATGATGCGCTTGACTTGTTAGATGAGGAAAGAGACTTAGCAGCGGCTCGATCAACAATTTATCAACAGGACCTGCGCCGATATCACATCCGCCGGGTTAAGTCCAGGACTTTTCAAGAAGGTGACGTGGTGCTCCGGCTCATCCAGGATCTGTCAGATGCACACAAGCTATCCCCACCTTGGGAAGGACCCTTTGTGGTCAGCAATAACTTAAACAACGGGTCATATTACCTCATTGACATTCGAGAGCACAAAGACTCACGTAAGTTGGAGGAGGAGACCCGCCGGCCATGGAACATTGCTCAACATCGGCCATACTACACCTGAGCCACCGGCTCTCATCATGTACATACTTTGACATTGTATATACTATGACAAGTAATAAAGCAGGACCTCTGTCCTTTTCCTTTTCAAAGATTATATATCTTTACTCTTTTTCACTATTTAAAATTACTATTAAGGACCTGATCATATCTGAATCAAGTCTAACCTTTTTGGTCTGGCTTATGATCGTATTCGAATCTAGATGTAAACCTCATGATCACTTGGGGGCTTCCTGTTCAAACATAGGTCGTATTCAAACCAAAGAGAACATAGCTGTCGTAACCCTCTTGATCGGCTCAAAGCCAAACTCACCAGGGGGCTTCTTGATCGTATCCGAATCATAGCTTAACCCCTTTTGGGTCCGACTTGGATCGTATTCTAATCAGGGTCGTTAAAAACCTCTCAAGATCATTTGGGGGCTTCCTGTTCAAACATAGGTCGTATTCGAACCAAAGGGAACATAGCTGTCGGTACCCTCTTGATCGGCGCAACGCCAAAGCCACTGGGGGCTATATGATCGTATTTGAATCTTAGCTTAACCCCTTTGGTCCGGTTTACTGATTGTATTCAAATCAGAAACCCCCAACTTTTAGTTACAAGGTTATTTATGTTGTTTGCCACCTGTTATTTGTCTTATTGGTCTTTTATTGTCTCAATTTTAAACAATCAGCATGGTCTTTTTGCTGGCTTGACTATTTGACAATAAGCCACCAAGGCATGATAATCATCAGGCATTCAGAAGCATTGACTTCTCAAAAGGACTGGATCGTCAACCTCATCACCCGGGTCATACAAACCGGTGGTCCAGAGGTCAAAGATACATGTATGACTGTTGTTTATGAACAATTTCTTTATGTGTTAATCCAAGGTTATTTCAACCCTGTTTATTTTCATGTCTAGTTCTGTTTTTATACTATGATAAAACTATTGGTCATGTACCGGGTATTCTGACCCGTTCGATGCTAAATCGCCAAGCAAGTTTTTCCTTTGCTACAGGAACAGAGCTGAAATATTACAAAGATAACCATGAATGTGACGCATATATTGACATCAGGAAGCAAAGAGTCACAAACGACATCTTATGCACGATGGCATAGGCAAAATATGCAGTTGTTTCAAGCTAATTCTATTACATGGCTTTCAAGAGCCCACAAAGATGGTTCTCACTCTTCCCTCGCCGGTTCACCTCCTTTTGTTAATTGAAAGCTGGGATTGGACCAGTCAAAGCCATTCACGGCGATGAACTCTGATTCAACATCAATCAGGCCAGCCGGATCAACTTCTGGAGCAAACGTATGTTGACGAACCGGAGGGAGAAGGTTTGTCACCTTGTAAGAGGGAGTCGCCATCTTCTGATACTCCAAATAAAAACCCGGCTGATATTTGTCAATATTGGTTTCATCTCCAAGAATAGTAGCGTGAGGTCGAACTTCCCTCACGCAAGCAACAAAGTCATCCTGCTCAAACAGAGACTCGTCTTCCTTCACGGTAGGGTACCCCCTGGCTACGTCCGCCGGATCTAGATCTGGTACCCAAGCCTTGGAATGGCCCAGAGCAGTCAAGGCTCCGGTTCTAGCGCAGGATCGTTTGACCTCTTGGAACCTGGCGGGTAAGATTGACAATTTCTTCAAAACGTCGCTCAACAATTGGGTCCTTGGTTGGCAGGGAAGATGGTGGCAAGTGCTCATTGAGCGCCAGTATACAATTGCTCTACTAATGTATAAACCTCCTTCAGCTTGATCACGCTGTCTTGGCTCAGATTTTTGCTTCGAGGACCTGCGAAGTTTTTTTATACAGAGGCTCATCAGGCGGTTCATATTCCAGGTCAAAAAGAAGGTATAAGTGATTAAACTCAGATAACTTACCAAAGATGGCGGAGACCATTTGAGACACCCGGCTCTTTAAACCGGTAAGCTCGGTGGTAACCTCCTCAAGAGCTGATTGAGCTTTTTCAGCATGTTGGATTAGGAGTGTCTTTTCTTCAGCCCAGGATTTCTTCTTGGCCATCAAACTGGTCTTCAATTCCTCTGTCTCAGAAAGACTCAGTTGGAGTTTAGTGTCAGCAGTTTTGATCTCTATCTCTTGTTCCGCCAACCGGGTCTTTGCTTCAGTTAATTGAGAGTCCAATTCAGATAGGGCCTTCTGCAAAAACTATACATGTGTGTCAAAGCTTAAACTTAAGATTCAAGTCTCAAGTACTATGCACTGCAAGACCACTTGACACTTGGGGGCTAATGTCTGCCAAAACAATTTTTTATGACTCTTATATATTTCAAGTCCCAAGTGCCTTACAAAGTAACAACACTTGGCACTTGGGGGCTAATGTATGATATTCAGAAAGTTATTCAATGTTAAGCCGAATTACAATGCTTATTGGGACAATTCTAAAGTTAAGTACCGGTTCATTTTGATCCATTGAGCCAGCCCTTGGGGACTCTGGGTGAACTTTATACTATTTTATTGGACTTTAGAAAAATTTAAGGGTAAAGTTTTAGCCTATATCATAAGTCTATTGATCATTCAGGTTTTATCATAATCTAAAGACTTGGGGACTGGGAGAATATAAGTAAGCCGGAAGAGCATACCTCATACTTCAGCTGCAATTGCTTCACCATCTCGATTTCCGAGTCACGGCTGGAGTGCACATGGCTGAGATAGCCGGACAATATGTCATTGGCGTTCAGATGGTTGTAGTGAGAAACATCAAAACATACTTTCTATCTCTCCAAGGCCTCTTGTTTAGCCGTGTGACGAGCCAACACGGTGGGAGTCCCCAACTCAACAAAATAGCTTCCAGTGATCAGAACGTCATGGGTAGACGATGATGGCGGGTTGGCCGAGCTGGATGGTCTGGTAGTAGAGGGGTTAATGATGGTATCGTCAGCTGACGGCTCAGGAGGATCTAATTGAGCATTGGCAGCCGGGTCTTATGGTGCTTCAGTTTGAGGGGGAGAAGGTGCCATGGCCGGTTCAGGCGCAAGGACTGACGGGTCTTCCGCCGGCTTAGTCACCATGGCCTTCTTGGACTTAGCTTGGAAACTAAGAAAGATGTTATGAGACTGTCAATATAAAGTTGCAGTTGGAGAAACATGAAGGAAAGATGATTGTTTCGTTACCAGGGGCAGTTTTGAAGGCCGGAAATTGTGTCTGAGAGGAGTCACCAGAAGAGCGAGAAACCTCCTTCAAAGGGCAAATAACGTCAGTAGCACAAGAGAATATATTCATTAATGAAATACCGAAGAGGAATATAAAAGAGACCTCATTTTGGCGTTTTTAGGAGTTTGTTGTACAACAGGTGGCGGCTCATCATCGTTCCGGGCTTGACGACGGCTCTCGTGTTGCTGCTTTTTCAAAAGAAAATGAGGGTCCAAATAAGCCAAAGGGTGCGAAAACCTTACTTTCCGGGTTACCAGTCGAAGTTTTTGTCTCGGCAAATGGTCTGAGTCGGAGGAAATAATTACCTCTTCTTCTCCGGCCTGACTGGCCCCCGTGTCGTCCTGGCAATAATCAGTGTCAATAAGGTTATTAAAAAACTAGCCAAGGGAGTCAAGGGCTACCTCTGACTCAGAAGTATCATCGTCAAGCTTCAACAGGTCGTCAACGGTGCTCTTCTTCTTCTTCTTCTTAGACCTCCGGGTCGTCTTCTTGGCGGTCATGGCGGCGGCTCTAGCCTTCTTGGCGGCTTCATGGTCATACTTGGCTTTCTAGAAATCAGATTTGGCTTGTAAACAAATAAACAAGATGAAAGGTCATGCAGGTATTTAAAACGACTGAGAAAAATACAAAGAGAAAGAGGTCAGAGGTTCTTTACCTCTGGCGCTGGGTTAAGTTTGCAGAACAGGTTTAACCCGACTTTACTGCAGTCTTCATACTTGCCGTTCACCAGAAGAGTTGACATTGAAACAATATCTTCTTCAGTAAGTTGAACGGAGCTGTGACAAAGAGATTCATTTGGGCCACCACCATATTCATACATCAATTTGGATCGGCGGCTTAGAGGGATGACCTGCCATGAGACCCAGCAACGGGTCAAGTCAACTCCGGTTAAGCCGTTCCCCAATAAGGCGTTAATCCTTTTGATTGATGGCATAAGCTTCTTGTGTTTAGTGGCATTGAGTTTGTCAAGGAGCACAAACTTGGAGTCAAGACGCTCTGCGTGATAACCCGGCAGTGGCTTCTCATTTGCTGGTGAAGTGTCTTGACAATAGAACCAAGTCTGATTCCAGCCTTTGGGATGAACCGACAAGACTATTAGAGGGAAGACGGTGCCCTGTCAATGCTGAATTGAGATGCCTCCAAGTTCCAAGCTAGGGCCATTGGTACACTCGTTCTGGCGGTTCAGATAAAAATACTCTCTAAAGAGTTCCACAGTCGGTTCTTCTTGAAGGTACACCTCACAGAGAACTTGGAAATTACAGATATTGGATATGGAGTTGGGACTGAGATCTTGAGGGTGGAGTTTGAAAAAATGGAGGACATCTCTGAAGAACTTTGAGCCGGGCGGTGAAAAGCCACGGTTCATGTGGTCAGAAAAGACTATGACTTCACCATCTTTTGGATTGGGCCGTTCCTCGTCCGGGTTAGGTGCACGGTAAGGCATAACATTCTTCCCTGGCAAAAATCCTATGGAGAAGAAGTCCTTCAAATTATCCTCAGTCACTGTTGAGGGAACCCAGTTGCAGACAGTCGGTGCTTTGGACGGCATGATGTTCAAAAGACGAACTGAAAAGAAAGCAACATGCCGATTCAATTCAATGATAATGGTGAAATTAAGTGATAATGGTACAGGGGAGTAATGGCTGCTTAAGTAAGGGCTAATGTCATATAAGGAAAAGTAAGCCGGCGCAATAAGCCGCCATGACTACAGATATTTGAGAAAGCGGATTCGGCTAAGCGTTGAGACAAACAAGTTTCCTAATTGTTTGATATTATTCCAGATCAAATGGCTATTCAAAATGGAAAAAATTCTCGACCTAAAAGTTTAGCGCAGATGAGTTTGTGAGTCCTAATGAGGCCTTTATACTGGGAAAAGGGGTCTACTAGTGTCAAGAGTAGGCACAAAACAACTACCGCACAGGCATATATCTCTTTTTGTATCAAGAAGAGGCTGCAGTGGAAGAACTACGAAGAAACTATGATGAACTACGAAGAACATGTAGAAACCTAGAAAGCCCTAATGCAAATCTGAGGAGCAAGAAGGGAAACGCTTACAGCCACAGATATTCCGCGGAAAGTGGCCGCCGTTTTCTAGACTGATTCCGGTCGATGCAGCGGCCAAAGTCGACGGAGGTGAGGTGCTCTCTGACGGCGGCAGAGCTCGAGCAGTAGTGGGGGTTGCGAGAGGAAGAAGACAAAGAAGAGAGAAGAATGAGAAAGACTGGGGCGTGCCTATTTATAAGGGGATAAGCGAACAGGCGGGCACGAAAATTGAGGAAGACCCGAATAATGATTATCCAACTAAACGGACGCCTCGATTCTCGGAAGGCATTAAAGAATAAAGATCCATTGAGAGATGATGTCATAATAGTTTTTTGTGTTTTCAAGAAATGACGTCATGGCGGGTTATAAAAATTTCTGTGAAGAAAGGAAGATGGATTTTGTCTAAGTATTGAAGATTGACAAAGAACAAAGTTCAAACTCAACCTGGGGCCTAATGTTGGGGATATAGCTATCAATTATGACCCGCCCAGGAGGGGCCGGGTTAGCCCCAATGGCGGTTCACAAAGGAAGCCCAGTAAACATTCAAGGCGATAGTTTATTAAGGCTTATAGAAGGCCTAAGCCCAGAGGCGGCTTAAGGACCAATATTGTAAACCGCCGTATGTAAGGAAAGACTTGTAAGGAAAGGCATATAAAAGAAGTCACCGAGCCGGACACGCTTTATGAGCCGACCGGGACTCGGGAGGCCGCCAGGTGTCAACCCGTGTATATAAGGGGACGACTCGGTGGCGGCTTAGGGCAAGAAACAAGAGATCGATAACCAAGCCGGCGGATTAGCCTCTTGGTGATCGAAACCCCAGCAATTCCAACATAACTAGACATAGGCTTTTACCTTCATCGTAAGGGGCCGAACTAGTATAAACCTCTCGTGTCCCTTGTCCTAATTAACCCCTTTAAGCTTCCTAGTTGCAATGGCCCTACGACTAAGTCCTTTTTCTAGGACATCTGCCGTGACAATTCCACGATAGTACTGGTTAAACAGTCTGCCGGAAAATTCTATTGGTAGCTGGGAAGATTTGGAAGACGCCTTTCGCGACAACTTCCAAGGAACATACATCTGGCCACCGGACGCCGATGACTTAAGTCACATTGTCCAGCAGCCTGGAGAGTCAGCCAGGAAGCTCTGGACTAGGTTCTTAGTTAGAAAGAACCAAATCATCGACTGTCCGAACGCGGAAGCCCTTGCGGCCTTCAAACACAGCGTCCGGGATGAATGGCTTGCAAGCCACCTCGGTCAAGAAGGACCTAGATCCATGACAGCCCTTACCGCTCTAATGACCTGCTTTTGTGTGGGAGAAGACAGCTGGCTCGCTCGTAGAAGCAACAATGCCAGTGACTCGGGCACTTCTGAAATCCGAGACGGCAATGGCAAGCCACGACGAAGCAAACACAATAGTCGCAATGATAATGAAAGATCACGTGACACGGCGTTCAACACCGGATTCAGCAATCCAAGCCCGATCAACGGAAAAAGCCATTCAAGGCGAACAGAGACGGACCATCCAACCTAGACAAGATACTGGACCGATCCTGCCAGATTCGCGGCCACCCCGATAAACCAACCAACCATACCAACATAAGTTGTTGGGTCTTCAAGCATGCCGGCAAGCTCAATGCAGAACACAAGGGGAGGAGGCCGCCAGGCGATAGGGATGACGGAGAGGTTCACGAACCAAATACCGGTGGCCAGAAGCAATTTCCCCCCAAGGATCGATCAACCCCGGAGCGGAAATTGCAGTTCGGCTTCCGCCGCCCACCTCATATACCCGCAAAATTTGTACCGCGCATATGTCACTACATACTTAAGATACCATGGGCATTGGCAGAAGCACAGTACGAACAAGCCGGCAAGCATTCCCATAACATTTTTATCTACTTGCCTTTTTTTCTTTCTTCATTATCTCTTAAAAACAGGTGACACATAGGACAAACATCTAAACTGACGCCATCGGAGTTCGGATCTGTACACTCACCTAAGGGGCTACTTTCGTTAAGGATTCCCCTCGCCGAGGACAGGTGGCGCAGACATGCAACAGGAGGTCCAAAATAAACTTCTTGTAGACCGCACTCTTTATTTCGAGCCTGTAATATGCCTTTTCCTCTGCCTTCGACCCCGGGCATGTCAAATAGCCAGGGTTGAGGTGTTTTTATATATAAAGTAACCATTGGCATACCGCTCAGGTCCCAGTAAACATCATCCGAATTAATCATTCGTGTCTTTTCGCAAATGAATATGGCCCCTATGGTTGTTTCATAGATATGCCTTGGCAGAACCTGCCAGGGGCTCGGTATGGGAACAAATGAGTTGCCAACAAAGTCTGAACAACTTTACAGCATACTTCGGTGTCGCGAGTTTGGCCTTATATGCATCAGCTCCGAATCATGTCTTGGGTCAATGGTTGGGATGCCCGGCTCCTGTGCTTGCTACCTTACGTTCCGCTCTATCGGCTAAGGTAGTAAAGGGAGAACTACTGCGGTTGTGCTTCCGGTTCATCTGGTCAAGCATCTCAGTAGAGAAAGCCGAAAAACCGACTGTCATGATGCTGCGAGAGCTGGTCAACGACTTGATGACTTATCGGAATCTGTCGCGATTCCCCCCGTATCACACGAAGGACCCTTTTTCTTCAGGTCATATATGTAACGCACCATATTGGAATAAGCCGTACGCATACCAGTGGCTATATCGTAGTCCCCCCTATAAAACTCCTATGGTGAAGTGAAAGTGTTAATGCCCTATAGTCTGATTGCCTGGTTCACCGCATTATCACCTCCTTCATGGACCAAGACGTTGGATCAAGAGTGAATAAATGCTTTTCCGAACACCCCCGTACTTCCTACAAGGGGGTTGAAGCCGACGACTGGAAAACTTTCAGCTTATATTAAAACGGCCGCACAAGAGGAACACAAGCTTTCGAGCAAAACATAAAAATAGATTAACTATAAAATTGTCTTTTACAATTCCCATACACCTCACTCGAATATTATGTCATTCAAGCATTGACCCTCTATCAAGCGGGCAACCTCTAAGACATCCTCAAAATAATGCTTTGGTGCGTGATGGTCCTTGCCCTTGGGTGGACTCTTCGCCGCAACATCGATGGCCTTCATTTTCCCCCACTATGTCTTGACATGGGCAAAGGCCATCCGTGCACCCTCAATGCACGTCGAACGCTTAACAGCATCGATACGCGGCGCCGCATCAACAAGCCGCTGCACCAAGCCGAAGTAGCTATTCGGAATAGGCTCAGTCGGCCACAACCGGATTATGATGTTCTTCATGGGAGCGCCGGATATCCTATGAAGCTCGTCCCATTGGGACATCTGTTCATTCAGCAGCAGAGGGCGCTTCGATGCGCCAAATTGTGACTAGAAAAGCTTCTCTGTTGCATACCCCTCTTGCGCTTGGTAAAACTACGCTGCATCGGAAGAACTCTTCGGCAAGTCTAAAAACACGTTTGGAGAACTCCACACTTGGTTAAGCTGTGCATAGTTCGGATCGCCGAACTTAGTCTATAGCAAAAAGGGCTTACCAGCCGCAATTTCCCCAGCTTGCCGGATCTCCTCATGGGCCGCTCTAGATTCGGACCGCGCTTCTTTCGCCTCTCGCAAGGCCTTGTCAAGCCCAGCTGTTTTGGCTTTATTCTCCTTCTCTAGGAATTCACAACGGCTAGTAGCATTTTTCAGTTCGAGTGCCATTGTGGATATTTTCTCCTCGTCTTAGCGCCGAGCAGCTTGTTCGGCTTTTAACTCAGCCCGATGCCTTTTTGGCAGCCGCATTACTAAACCAGGCCTGCTCCTTGGCCTGGGCCAGCTCCACCCAAAGAATTTCAATGGCGGCACCATCATCTGCAGCCATATATATATTCCAGTATGCAACTTTCAGCGTCACGCTTATATTACAAACATGTATATGTAACGATTGCTCCGAATACATACCTTGCGAATCGTCAAGACGCCTGTTGATAAGCGCGATATCATTATCCGCCTCATCAATCTTGTGTTGTAAATCCGCAACCTCTACAGTCCGGGCAGTATCCGGCGAGGTCACAACCTGTGTTCCAATTAATCATATTATTTCCTGGGCATATCTTTTGATCCTTCGATCGCCTCCCTCGGGAAGCCAATCAGAGTCTCAGGGGATACTATCTATACATAGCTGTATCTCGCGAATAAAACACTATTGCACATATTATAGTACAAACCTCGAAGCCTCTTAGTAGGCCCGCAAAGGCCTCATTCAATCTGCTCTTCGCGAACAGGACCTTTTTAACCACCGTGCCCATTAAGGTACGATGTTCCTCTAAGACGGACGCCTGCCGTAGCATGTGCGTCAAGATATCCGGCGCCTCTGGGTCTCCGGAGGCTGCCTTAGGAGTACGGCCGCCCTTTGAAGGGACCCGTTTATTCGTATCCGGCTGTATCCGGATTGTTCGGGGCCTTCATTATTGGTCCCCGGACCCTGGGCCACCGAAGTATCACCTTCGGGTAATGTCTTCATCGTCCCTTGCACCACCTGTTGGTCGGGGGATACCCTTCGCGACGACACCTCGAAGTCGTCCGCCCTATTGGGCGGAGAAACCGGTGGAGGCATCTCGCTTTCCATCATCCCGGGGAGAAGGTCCCCCGAAGAAGAGGATTGTTTGATACATCTCCAACGTATCTATTATTTTTTATTGTTCCATGCTATTATATTATCTGTTTTGGATGTTTATGGGCTTTATTAAACACTTTATATTATTTTTGGGACTAACCAATTAACCCAGAGCCCAGTGCCAGTTTCTATTTTTTCCGTTGTTTCAGTGTTTCGCAGAAAAGGAATAACTAAGGGAGTCCAAACGGAATGAAACCTTCAGGAGCGTGATTTTTGGAACGAACGTGATCCAAGAGACTTGGAGTTGAAGTCAAGGAAGCTTTGAGGTGGCCACAAGGCAGGGAGGCGCGTCTGCCCCCACTTGGCGCGCCCCCACCCTTGTGGGCCCCTCGTGGCTCCCCTGACCGACTTCTTTCGCCTATATATATATCCATATACCCTAAAACCATCAGGGAGCAGAATAGACCGGGAGTTCCGCCGCCAAAAGCCTCTGTAGCCACCGAAAACCAATCTAGACCCGTTCCGGCACCCTGCCGGAGGGGGGAATCCCTCTCCGGTGGCCACCTTCATCATCCCGGTGCTCTCCATGACGAGGAGGGAGTAGTTCTCCCTCGGGGCTGAGGGTATGTACCAGTAGCTATGTGTTTGATCTCTCTCTCTATCTCTCTCGTGTTCTTGAGGTGATATGATCTTGATGTATCGCGAGCTTTGCTATTATAGTTGCATCTTATGATGTTTCTCCCCCTCTACTTTCTTGTAATGGATTGAGTTTTCCCTTTGAAGTTATCTTATCGGATTGAGTCTTCAAGGATTTGAGAACACTTGATGTATGTCTTGCATGTGCTTATCTGTGGTGACAATGGGATATCACGTGATCCACTTGATGTATGTTTTGGTGGTCAACTTGCGAGTTCCGTGACCTCGTGATATTATGCATAGGGGTTGGCACACGTTTTCGTCTTGACTCTCCAGTAGAAACTTTGGGGCACTCCTTGAAGTTCTTTGTGTTGGTTGAATAGATGAATATGAGATTGTGTGATGCATATCGTATAATCATACCCACGGATACTTGAGGTGACATTGGAGTATCTAGGTGACATTAGGGTTTTGGTTGATTTGCGTCTTAAGGTGTTATTCTAGTTCGAACTCTATGATAGATTGAACGGAAAGAATAGCTTCATGTTATTTTACTACGAACTCTTGAATAGATCGATCAGGAAGGATAACTTTGAGCTGGTTTCGTACCCTACAATAATCTCTTCGTTTATTCTCCGCTATTAGTGACTTTGGAGTGACTCTTTGTTGCATGTTGAGGGATAGTTATATGATCCAATTATGTTATTATTGTTGAGAGAACTTGCACTAGTGAAAGTATGAACCCTAGGCCTTGTTTCAACGCATTGCAATACCGTTTGTGCTCACTTTTATCATTAGTTACCTTGCTATTTTTATATTTTCAGATTACAAAAACCTATATCTACTATCCATATTGCACTTGTATCACCATCTCTTCGCCGAACTAGTGCACCTATACAATTTACCATTGTATTGGGTGTGTTGGGGACACAAGAGACTCTTTGTTATTTGGTTGCAGGGTTGTTTGAGAGAGACCATCTTCATCCTACGCCTCCCATGGATTGATAAACCTTAGGTCATCCACTTGAGGGAAATTTGCTACTGTCCTACAAACCTCTGCACTTGGAGGCCCAACAACGTCTACAAGAAGAAGGTTGTGTAGTAGACATCATTCTTGCAGAAGACTGCGTGCCGAGCTGCAAAAACATATATTCCAGGCATTACAAGAAAAGAATGGGATATGTTTAAAAACATCCTTGTTCGCTTACGATTTGGCCCAAGGCTTGTCCTCGTCATGAGACCGTGCTTCGACGTCCTCCAAGCCCGAGCCACCCAACAGAGGCATCTTGCCTTGCTTAGGAGCCTGTTTCTCCAAATCTTCGGAGGTGGCCCTTTTCTTCCCATGAGGAGAGGAGACAGAGCCCCCCCCCTTCACTTTTGTCTTTGGATGAGGGAATTTTGATTCTTCCGGGCACAATGTCTGATGTACCCTTGGAATAGGGGCCATCTTTGGTTCTCTCACTCTCCGCCTCACCCTCCTTCACATGCATATGGTGTGGTGCTAGGGCCAGCATCCATGTTAGAAGAAGATTCGCTGGGCCTTCGGGAAGAGGGGCCAAACACATAATTAATTCCGCCTTCTTTATCCAGCCCTGGAAGAAGATAGCTTGCTCAGTACCATATTATGGTATGCGTAATTGCAAAGTTTTCGAGAGACAAGTGGTTACCGGGGTATCCGGACGGTTGCAGTTAAGGCCAGCGTCCTCAGTAGTGTCCGGCCAATGTTTTCGCTTCCCGGAAAACAACTTCCACATCCCTTCGTCTGTAGTGCCGAAAAAGTGTTGGAGGGTTCGTGATCCTTCTGGATTAAGCTCCCAGATACGGCGAGACCTGCGCTGGCATGGCAGGATTTGGCGAACTAGCATCACTTGAATCACGTTGACAAGATCAATGTCTCTCTCAAGGAGGATTCGGATGCGGCTCTGTAGAGTCTGTACTTCATCAACTGATCCCCAGTCCAGCCCCTTGTTAATCCATGATGCAAGCTGTGGTGAAGGGCCGGAACAGAACACAGGTATAGCTGCCCACTTGGTACTACGGAGTTCCGTGATATGAAACCACTCTCGCTGCCATTGGTTGGAGGTTTCAGTGAAAGAGCCTTTTGGCCAAGGGGTGTTGGTAAGTTTGCTCACTTCAACACCACTGCACTCTTCCTGTTCCCCATCAATTACCTTCGGCTTCACACTAAAGGTCTTGAGCCATAAGCTGAAGTGTGGGGGGACTCGGAGGAAGGCCTCGCATGTGATGATAAACGCTGAGACATGGAGGAAGGAGTCCGGGGCTAGATCATGAAAATCTAGTCCGTAATAAAACATTAGTGTTGGGAATATAGCTACCAAGTAAGACCCGCCCAGGAGGGGCCGGGTCAACCCCAACAGCAGGTTACAAAAGTAGCCCAGTAATATTCAAGGTGATAGTTTATTAAGACTTATAGAAGGCCTAAGACCAAAGGCAGCTTAAGGCCCAATATTGTAAACCGCCGTATGTAAAGAAAGGCATATAAAGAAGTCACCGAACCGGACACGTTTTATGAACCGCCCGGGACTCTATAGGCTGCCAGGCGTCAACCCGGCGGCGGCTTAGGGCAAGAAAGAACAACTCGAAGCCAGGAAAAGTGTATTCGCTCCTTGGTCATCGAAATCCCAGCAATTCCAACACAACTAGATGTAGGCTTTTACCTTCATCGTAAGGGGCCGAACTAGTATAAAACCTCTCGTGTCCTTTGTCCTGATTAACCCCTTTAAGCTTCCTAGTTGCGATGGCCCTACGACCAAGTCCTTTTGCTAGGACATCGGCCGTGAAAATTCCACGACAGTTGGCGCCCACCGTGGGGTCAGCGCGCAGTGGATTGGAGTTCTTGAAGTACAACTTCGAAGAGCTCAAGGGATACGTTGTTGTCCGGATGACCAAGAGTCGTCGCGGCAAACTCTACATCGACAACGAAGGCTGGGGCCCCGAGGCCGGCTCAATTGAGTATAGGTACTGGGTCCCCTTTGCGGAATTCATGTCTTAATCAGCCGGATAAGTGAATCGGGCCCTGAGCCAGACGTCTGCACCAACATCATCGAGACGACTCAGCGTGCGAGATCCGCCCGAGCCCAACCCGCCGTAAAGCATGCCTTCATGGGTTGCATCCATGGACGTGAGTTTTCTGAAGGATCTGTGGATGGCGGTGAGACGGCCATCTATTTCGACGGTGAGTCATCCTCAGGCAAGACAAATTCTTTGTATCAGCTACAAGATGGCGTGCTTGGGGGCTGTTCTGATGGCAGCTGTATTCTGGACCTCTCTGAGCTGCCAAATCGAGCTGGAGTTTTCATGGCTGGCACTCAACCCAGGAAGAACTCTACGGCTGCGACATCAATAACCACCGGGTCGGCAGCAGCCGGGTCAGGAGACGCCGCGCGCACCCCGGCTCAGATGCTAATGGACCTCATGGATAAGTTGACGGCTCTATTGACTGCTGTGGTGGAGCCGGCGGATAAGGCTCAGCATGACACGGAGGTGGTACGGGTGCGCGAAGAGATGGCACAGGCCAAGGAAAATTTAGCAGCAGAAGAGGTTAGGATGGCTGCGGAGCGGGCGGCTTTGGAAGCTCGTGCTCAACAGCTTCAAGCGGAGACTTTCTGGCTCTTGGTGGATCTGAACACGTCAAACGAGGTCATGAGGAGAAGGCACCGGAAAACTCAGTCACGTCTACCTCTGATGTTTGATCCTAGGAACCTTTTCCACACACCCAGGGCCAGTCCAAGTAACCCGCCGGAGGCAAATTGGATCACGACACCCGGAGCGCCGGTTCAGCCGCGGGCCATGGAACTGCCTCGTATGAATACCGCTCCGCCTCATTATACACCAATACCACCGGGTCACTTTTCCAATCCTTTGGAGAATCGCATTGCTGCGTCGGCTTGTTTGGCGGCTCTCCGATGGAAGGCGACTCTCCGACAGCAATCGAAACACGAAGGGTGAGAGAACTTCTTTAGACGGCTCTGGCTCAACAAGATGCGTACTCTTACAGTCGAGACAGAATCTATTCAACCCTCGCCCACGCCGGAGCCCAAGCTATAGCAGGCATATGGACTCAGCTGCTATGTCGAGCAATGCTCAACGCCGTAACCAACCGCGCAGGCATGAGCCGGCATAGCGTGGAGCCTTTAACTTGGCGGATCAGGAGAGGTTCCGTCAAGAGGCTGAGCGGGCGGTTCAACTAGCAGCTGAGCAGGCGGCTCATCAGGCTTTTCCGGCAACCTCTGTTGAGGCAGGAGTAACCACAAGAATAGGAGGTGTCCCTTGCCTGGTGCCAGCTATACGTAATGAGCGCTTGCCAAAAGACTTCAAGGGGCCTCGTAAGGTGCCTAATTACACGGCTGACTTGCAGCCTGGGGCTTGGATTGAAAGTTATGAGATGGCGGTGGAGCTGTTGGAAGTCAGCGATGCAACAATGGCTAAGTATTTCACTATGATGTTGGATGGAACGACTCACACTTGATTGAAAGGATTGCCCCCCATTTCCATCGGCTCATGGGCGGAATTAAAGGCCTGGTTCATTCAGAACTTCAAGGACACATGCAAACAACCTATGTCAATCGTGGACCTGACTAATTGTAAGAAAGAGGAAGGTGAGTCCACGACCCATTGGGTGCGCCGGGTCAAGGAGATAATACATTCATCTGATAAGATGAATGCCGGCTCGGCAGTCTTAATGTTGGGGAAAATTGCCGTTTTGAACCTCTGAAGCAAAAGCTGGGGCGACTCAAGCGTGACTGCAATGACATGGGCCAGTTCATGGCAGCCCTGGTCAAATATGTTGATTCTGACAGTACCAAGGATCCCGTGTCTGATGAAGAAAAAACAGGGAAGGGAAAGAAGAACGATAATGGCAAGGGTCACCAGCATAACCCGGCAAATCAAGGAGGTAATAAACGTAAGGCTGACGAATTTGTGGCTAACAGCAATGCATAGGGAAACAACCAACGACGCAAGGGTAGGCAACCCCCTCGGTCAGGCGGGTCAGGTCCCACCCTCGAGCAACTATTGAATGAACCTTGTCCAAGACACGGTACCCGGGAGAAGCCAGCTACCCATCTGTGGAAGGACTGTATGATCATGAAGGCATTTAAAAATTCCAACACGTTTGATGGTAGTCACGGGCCTGGCGGTGGTTCAGGCGGAGGCGGCTTTCATGGCCTGAGCGCCGGTTCAGGAGGAGGCGGTTTCCATGGTCAGGGCCATCCGTGTAACCAGGGAGGTTATAATCTACAACCCGGCCAAGGTAATCAGCAGCAACAGTCCGGATATCAGAGCAACCCAAAACAGTTGAATAGTGGGCAGTACCATGTATTTACCACTAATTTATGCAAGAGGGACCAGAAGCTTCATAAGAGGGTTGTCAATGCCGTTGAGCCGGCGATTCCATGTTATTTGAGGTGGTCAGAACAGCCTATTGTGTGGAGCAGAGAAGATCATCCTCCCCGGTTTGATAATCCGGGTCACTTGGCCTTGGTGGTGGCACCTCAGGTTGGTGGATATAAGTTCACTAAGGTGCTCATGGACAGAGGAAGTACCATCAACATCCTCTATTATGAGACGTGTGGTCGTATGGGGTTGACTGATAAGAGTCTTAAACAATCCAACACTGTTTTTCATGGTGTTGTCCCTGGTAAGTCGGCATACCCAGTTGGTAAGATTGAACTGGAAGTAGCCTTTGGGGATGAATATGATTCCAGGGCTGAGAAGTTAACTTTTGAAGTGGTTAAGATCAAAAGCCCGTATCATGCTCTGTTTGGACGGCCGGCTTACGCCAAGTTCATGGCTCGGCCGTGTTATGTATATCTGCAGCTCAATATGCTGGGTTATAAAGGCACCATTACAGTACATGGAAGCCGGAAAATAGCCCTGGAATGTGAAGAAGGTGATGCCTCTTATGCCGAGTCTGTTTGTCCGATAGAGGAATTGAAGTTTTATAAAGACAACATTGACCCGACAGACATGACGTCTTTAAAGAAGCCAACTACGGAGCATGACCCGGTGTTGAAATCCAAGTCAGCTGATGACACCAAAACGGTTGATTTTGTGCCTGGCGACTCATCCAAGCAGTTCATCATCAATGCCAACTTGGATCCAAAATAGGAAAGCGCGCTCACCAAGTTCATCCATGAGAACCGGGACATCTTTGCATGGAAACCTTCTGACATGTCGGGTGTCCTAAGAGAACTCACTGAGCAGACTCTTAATATTGATCCGAAATTTAAGCCGGTCATGCAGTTTCTTTGACGGTTTAACGAGGAACGGCGCAAGGCTATCGGAGAAGAGGTGGCCCGGCTCTTGGCGGCCGGGTTCATTGTGGAGGTTTTTCACCCAGAGTGGCTAGCTAACCCAGTGCTGGTACTCAAGAAGAACGACACCTGGCGTATGTGTGTGGATTACACTCATTTGAACAAAGCTTGTCTGGCTGACCCTTTTGCTCTCCCTCATATTGATCAGAACATTGATGCTACGGCGGGTTGTGAGCGTTTGAGTTTTTTGGATGCCTATTCAGGTTATCATCAGATCAAGATGGCAGTCAAGGACCAGGAGAAGACAACTTTCATCACTCCGTTTGGAGCCTTCTGCTATGTATCTATGACCTTTGGGCTTAAGAGTGCCCAGGCGACTTATCAACGGTGTGTGCAGAATTGCCTTCACAATCATATTGGGCGTAATGTTCATGCTTATGTGGATGATATAGTGGTGAAGTCCAGAAAAGAGGAAACCTTGGTAACAGATCTGAAGGAGACCTTTGATAACCTTCGGGTCTACAAGATGATGCTTAACCCGGCCAAGTGTGTTTTTGGAGTCCCAACTGACAAACTCTTGGGTTTTTGGTGTCTAACAGAGGTATTGAGGCTAACCTAGAGAAAATTATGGTAATCACGTCTCTGGCCAAACTGGTGTGCATCAATGATGTTCAGCGGCTGGCGGGTCGCGTTGCTGCCTTAAGCCAGTTCATACGCTGATTAGGGGAGAAGGCGATGCCTTTGTATCAAATGATGAAAAAGGCGGATGACTTTGTCTGGAGTGATGCTGCTAACTCTGCTTTTGAGGATTTGAAGAAACAACTCGCTAAACCGCCGGTTCTTGCTGCTCCGGTTGAGAAAAAGCCGTTCTTATTATATGTAGCTGCTAACTCACGTGATGTTAGTGTGGCCATTGTGGTGGAGCGCAAGGAGGCTGGCAAGGAACATCCGGTCCAACGGACGGTTTACGACGTCAGCGAGGTGCTGATTGAATCTAAACAAAGATATCGACATTGGCAGAAGCTCATTTATGGGGCGTTCATGGCAAGCCGGAAGCTCAAAAATTACTTTCAGGGTCACCCAATCACTGTGGTTAGCTCTGCTCCTTTAGGAGACATCATTCAAAATAGAGAAGCTACTGGATGAGTTGCCAAGTGGGCCATTGAACTTGGGTCTCATGGTTTGAAGTATGTGCCACGTATTGCGATCAAATCTCAGGCGCTGGTTGACTTCATTAATGACTGGACAGAGTTGCAGATGCCAGAAGAGAAACCAGACAACACATATTGGACGATTCACTTTGATGGGTCCAGACAGTTGGAAGGCTCGGTGGCTGGAGTTGTTTTAACTTCTCCCCGAGGTGAAAAGTTTTGTTATGTGCTGCAATTGATGTTTCCTTGTACTAACAACGCAGCAGAATATGAAGCCCTACTCCATGGTCTTTGAATGGCTAAAGAGATGAGTCTGAGCCGGGTCCGGTGCGTTGGCGATTCAGATTTGGTGGCTCAACAGGTGTCAGGCAAGTGGGATTCCAAAGATCCTCTCATGGCGGCTTATCGCCGCGAGGTCGACGTTGTTGCAGGGCATTTTAAGGGTTATCAAGTGGAGCACACTGACCGCAGAAAGAATGAAGCAGCCGATGCCTTAAGCCGGTTGGGATCTCAGCGTAAGCCGGTACCCCCTAACACCTTTTTGGATGTTTTACATAACCTGTCGGTTAAGTTGCCTATAGAGGAAGATTTGGCCATTCCTGACCCGGAAGCACAGTTAGTGGCACCTACTCATGTTATTCCAGACTGGACAGTACCGTTCTTGGCCTACATGACCCGGGGCGAGTTGCCAGAGGACGAGACCCTGGCCCGATAGATAACTCGGCGGTCCAAGTCAATGACGATTTCTGACGGGGAGTTGTATCATCGCAACGTCACTGGAGCGTTTCAGCATTGTGTCTCCTGAAGAAGGTCAAGAAATACTCCATGAGATCCATGAAGGGGATTGTGGTCATCATGTCGGGTCAATGTCTCCTGCGGCCAAAGCTTTTCGTCATGGTTTTTACTGGTTGACGACTCACGCTGATGCAGAGGATCTGGTCAGTAGGTGTGATGGATGTCAAAAATTTGCATGACAAGCGCATGTGCCGGCTCAAGAGTTGTGGATAATTCCAATCACTTGGTCGTTTGAAGTTTGGGGGCTTGACATGGTTGGACCTTTCAAAAGGTCTAAGGATAAAAAGACACATCTTTTAGTGGCAGTTGACAACTTCACAAAATGGGTTGAGGCAGAGCCAGTGAGTACGTGTGATGCAGCCACGCCGGTTCAGTTCATGAAAAAGGTGATCTTTCGCTTTGGTTTTCCACACAGCATTATCACTGATAATGGCACTAATTTGTCCCAAGGGGCTCTGGAGGAGCTTTGTCGACGTGAGCATATACGGCTTGATGTTTCTTCCGTAGCTCATCCGCAATCCAATGGTCAGGCTGAGAAGGCAAATCAGGAAATCTTAAAAGGTCTCAAGCCCCGGCTTATGGTTCCCTTACAACGGACACCGGGTTGTTGGGTAGAGGAATTACCCTCGGTGCTGTGGAGTATCAACACCACTCCTAACAGGTGTATAGGTTATACACCTTTCTTCATGGTTTATGGGGTGGAAGCAGTGCTGCCCAGTGACATCCGTCATGACTCGCCTCGCGTGGCGGCTTACGTTGAAGCTAATAACGAACAAGCCCGACAGGATGCACTTGACTTGTTAGATGAGGAGAGAGACTTGGCAGCGGCTCGATCAGCAATTTATCAACACGACCTGCGCCATTATCACAGCCGCCGGGTTAAGTCCAGAACCTTTCAAGAAGGTGACCTGGTGCTCCAGATCATCCAGGATCTGTCTGATGCACACAAATTATCCCCGCCTTGGGAAGGACCCTTTGTGGTCATCAAGAACTTAAACAACGGGTCATATTACCTCATTGACGTTCGAGAGCACAAAGACTCACATAAGTCGGAGGAGGAGACCCGCCGGCCGTGGAACATTGCTCAACTTCGGCCATACTATACTTAAGCCATCGGCTCTCGTCATATACATACTTTGACGTTGTATATATGATGATAAGTAATAAAGCAGGACCTCTGTCCTTTTTTCTTCCCTTTCAATGATCATACATCCTTATTATTTTTATTGTTTGAAAATGACCAGAAAGGGGGCTGATCGTATCCGAATCTAGCTTCACCTTTTTTGGTCCGGCTTATGATTGTATTCAAATCTAGCTGTATTCGAACATAGGTCGTATTCGAACCAAAGAGAACATAGCTATCGTAACCCTCTTGATCGGCTCAAAGCCAAACTCACTAGGGGGCTTATTGATCGTATCCGAATCATAGCTTAACCCCTTTTGGGTCCGACTTGGATCGTATTCGAATTAGGGTCGTTAAAACCCTCTCAAGGTCATTTGGGGGCTTCCTGTTCAAACATAGGTCGTATTCGAACCAAAGAGAACATAGCTGTCGGTACCCTCTTGATCGACGCAACGCCAAATCAACTGGGGGCTATATGATCATATTCGAATCTTAGCTTAACCCCTTTGGTCCGGTTTACAGATCATATTCAAATCATAAACCCCCAAATTTATGTTGCTTGAGATCTGCTATTTTGTCGTACTGGTTTTTTATTGTCTCATTTAAATTATTAGTATGGTTTTTATTTAAGCCGGCTTAGTTATTTGACAATAAGCTGCCAAAGGCATGATAGTCATCAGGTGTATGGAAGCATTGACTTTTCAAAAAGATTGGGTCATCAACCTCATCATCCGGATCATGAAAACCGGCAGTCCAGAAACACAGGTATGACAGTGTTGTTCATGAACATGGTTTTTTCATCCTTATTTATCTTTTCAAATAAAGACATATACCGGGTGTTTTTGACTCGTCCAGTGTTAAGCCGCCAGACCAACTCTTTCATTTTTTGTAGGAGCGAAGTTAAAACATTGCAGATGTAACCATAGATGTGACGTATATATTGACATCCGGAGCAAAGAGTCACACCGCATCTTATGCACGATGGCATAGGCAAAATATGTAGTTTTTAAAACTAACCTATTACAAGGCATTAAGAGCCCAAAAGGTTACCATTTTTCTCTATTAAGACAGGTCCTAAGCTAAAAGCAAGATTGTTCAGATGGTTACGACTCCCCCCTGGCCGGTTCATCTCCCTCCACTGGTTGAAAGCCAAAATTAGACCAGTCAAAGCCGTCTAGAGCAATAAACTCAGCCTCATCATCAATTAAGCCGACCGGGTCAATCTCTGGAGCAAATGTATGTTGGCGAACCGGCGGGATAAGATCCGTCACTTTATGAGAGGGAGTCGCCATCTTCTTATTCTCCAAATCAAAACCCGGCTGATATTTATCAACGTTGGTCTCATCTCCAAGAACGGTGGCTTGAGGTCGAACTCCCCTCACTGAGGAAATGAAGTCATCCTGCTCAAATAGAGACCCATCTTCCTTCACGGTAGGGTCCCCCCTCGCTACATCCACTGGGTCTAGATCTGGCACCCAGGCTTTGGAGCGGCTCAGGGCAGTCAAGGCTCCGGCTCTGGCACATGATCGTTTGACCTCTTGAAACCTGGCAGGTAAGATTGAGAATTTCTTCAAGACGTCGCTCAACCGATTGGGTCCTTGGTTGGCAGGAGAGATAGCACCAAGTGCTCGTTGAGCGCCAGTATACAACTGCTCCACTAAGGTGTAAACTGCCTTCAGTTTGGTCACATTATCTTGGCTCAGATTTTTGCTTCACGGACCTACACATATTTTTTCAACAAGGGGTCAGCAGGCAGTTTATATTCTGGGTCAAAAGAAGGTATAAAAGATCAGTACAGATGGCTTACCAAAGATGGCGGAAACCATTTGAGACACCCAGTTCTTTAAGCCGGTAAGCTCCGTGGTAAACTCCTCAAGAGCCGCTTCAGCTTTTTCAGCACGTTGTATCAGCAACGTCTTTTCTTCGGCCAAGGATTTGTTTTTGGCAATCAAGCTGGTTTTCAATTTTTCCATCTCAGAAATACTCAATTGAAGTTTAGAATCAGCAGCCTTGATTCTGCCACTTGATCCGCCAGCTGGGTCTTTGCGTCAGTTAATTGGGAGCCCAATTCAGATAGGGCGTTCTACAAAACATACACAGGTGTGTCAAGGCTTAAACTAAAAGTTATAAAGATTCAAGTCTCAAGTATTTTGCACCGCAATACCACTTGGCACTTGGGGGCTAATGTCTGCCAAAACAATCTTTTATGACTTATATGTTTCAAGTCCCAAGTGTTTTTACAAAGTAATAACACTTGACACTTGGGGGCTAATGTCTGCCAAAGAAATTTCTTATGACTCTTATATATTTCAAGTCCCAAGTGCCTTACAAAGTAACAACACTTGGCACTTGGGGGCTAATGCATGATATTCAGAAAGTTTCTCAAGATTAAACTGGATTACAATATTTATTGGGATTGGCAAAAGACAGCTATGAAGTTAAGTACCGGTTCATTTATGATAAATTGAGACGACCCTTGGGGACTACAGGTGAAGTTTACACTATTTTGTTGGACTTTTGAAAAACTTAGAGAGAAAGTATCAATCTATATCATAAAGTCTCCAGATCATTCAGGTTCATCATCTGAAGACTTGGGGGCTGGCAGAGTATAAGTAAACCAGAGAACATACCTCATATTTCAGTTGCAGTTGCTTGACCATCTCAATTTCTAACTCACGGCTAGAGTGAACATGGCTAAGATAGTCGGACAATATGTCACTAGCATTCAGATGAGTGTAGTGAGAGATATCGAAACACACTTTCTGTCTGTCCAAGGCTTCTTGTTTAGAAGTGTGCCGAGCTAACAAAGTGGGAGTCCCCGGTTCAACAAAACGGCTACCAGTGATCAGAATGTCATGATCAGAAGATGATGGCAAGTTAGCTGAACTGGATGGTCTGGCAGTAGAGGGGTTAACAACGGTAGCATCAGCTGACGGCTCAGGAGGGTCTAATTGAGTATCAACGGCTGGGTCTTCTGGTGCTTCAGTTTGAGGGGGAGAAGTTGGCATGGCCAGTTCAGGTGCAAGAACTGATGGGTCTTCCGCCAGTTTAACCACTTTGGCCTTCTTGGACTTGGCTTCACCACTAAGAAAGATTTTATGAGACAGTTAGTGCAATGATGCAGTTTTTAAAGACAAAGAGGAAAAATGATTTTTTCCCCTTACCTAGGGGCACTCTTGAAGGCCGAAAATTGCGTTTGAGACGAGTCGCCAGAAGAGCGAGAAACCTCCTACAAAGGTAAAATAAAGTTAGTAATGCAAGAGAATAGACTCATTAATAAAAGAGAAGATGAAGATAAAAGAGACCTCATTCTGGCATTTTCGAGGAGTTTGTTGTAAAATGGAAGGCGGTTCATCGTCGTTCTGGGCCTGACGGCGGCTCTCATGTTGCTGCATTTTCAAATAGGCTAAAGGGTGCGAAAACCTTACTTTTCGGGTTACCAGTCCAAGTTTCTGTCTTGGCAAATGGGCTGAGTCGGAGGAAATAGTTACCTCTTCTTCTACGGCCTAACTGGCCCCCGTGTCGTCCTGGCAATATACAGTGTCAATAAGGTTACTAAAAAACTAGCCAAGGGAGTCAAGGGCTACCTCCGACTCAGAATCCTCATCAAGCTTTAACAGGTCCTCAACGATGCTCTTTTTCTTCTTGGACCTTCGGGTCATCTTCTTGGTGGCTATGGCCGCGGCTCTAGCCTTCTTGGCGGCTTCATGGTCATACTTGGCTTTCCAGAAGTCAGATTTGGCCTGTAAACAAGTAAACAAGATAAAAGGTCATGCAGGTATTTAAAACTGTTGAGGAAAATACAAAGAGAAAGAGGTCAGGTTTTTTTTACCTCTAGCATCGAGTAAAGTTTGCAGAAGGGGTTTAACCCGACTTTACTGCAGTCTTCATATTTTCCATTCACCAGAAGGGTTGACATTGAAACAATATCTTCTTCAGTTAGTTGAATGGAGCTATGACGAAGAGAGTCATCTGGGCCTCCGCCATAGTCATACATCAATTTGGATCGGCAACTTTGGGGGATGACCCGCCACGAGACCCAGCAACGGGTCAGGTCAACTCCGGTTAAGCCATTCCCCAATAAGGCATTAATTCTCTTAATAGGTGGGATAAGCTTCTTGCAGTCGGCGGCAGTAAGCTTATCAGGGAACACAAACTTGGAGTCGAGACGCTCTGCGCCGTAATGCGGAAGTGGTTTTTCATTGGCCGGAGATGTGTCTTGGCAATAGAACCAGGTCTGGTTCCAATCCTTGGGATGACTCGGTAAGACTATTAGGGGAAAGACGGCGCCCTATCGATGCTGAATTGAGATTCCACCGAGTTCCAAGCTAGGACCATTGGTACACTCATTTTGGCGGTTCAGATAAAAGTACTCCCTGAAGAGTTCCACAGTCGGCTCTTCTTGAAGATACACCTCACAGAGAACTTGGAAGTTGCAGATGTTGGATATGGAATTAGGACCAAGATCTTGAGTGTGGAGTTTGAAAAAATGAAGAACGTCTCTGAAGAACTTTGAGTCGGGTGGTGAAAAACCCCGATTCATGTGGTCAGAGAAGACAATAACTTCACCGTCTTTTGGGTTAGGTCGTTCCTCGTCCGGGTTTGGTGCATGGTAAGACATAACATTCTTCCTTGGAAAAAATCCTATGGTGAAGAATTCCTTCAAGTTATCCTCAGTTACTGTGGAGGGGACCCAGTTGCAGACAGTCGGTGCTTTTGACGGCATGATGATCAAAAGACGAACTGAAAAGAAAGTAACGTGACAGTTCAATTCAATGGTGAAGATGATGGTGCAAATGAGTAATGGCGGCTTAAGTAAGGGCTAATGTCATATAAGGGAAAAGTAAGCCGACGTCATAAGCCGCCATGACTAAAGATATTTGAAGGAAACCATAAACAAAATTGGTTAAGTGTTGAGGCAAACAAGTTTCCTAATTTCTTGATATTATTCTGGATCAAATGGTCGTTCAAAATGGAAAATATTCTAGACCTAAAAATCTAGCACAAATGAGTTCATGAGTTCTAATGAGGCCTTTGAACTAGAGAAAGGGATCTGTTGGCATCGAGAATGGGCATAAAACAACTACCGTACGAATATATGTTCTTTTTGGATCAAGAAGAAGCCACAGTGGAAGAACTACAAAGAAACCGTGATGAACTATGAAGAACACGCAGAAACCTAGAAACCCTAATGAGGATCTGAGGAGCAGGAAGGTGAACACTTACAACCACGGATCTTCTGCGGAGGTCGCCTCCGTTCTCTGGACCGATTCAGGTTGATGCAGCGGCCAAGGTCGACGAAGACGAGGTGCTCTGCGATGGCGGCGGAGCTCGAGCAGCGGTAGGGTTGCGAGAGGAAGAAGACGAAGAGAGAGAAGAATGAGAAATATAGGGCGTGCCTATTTATAAGGGGATAAGCAAACAGGCGGGCGCAAAAATCGAGGAAGACCCGAATAATGATTATCCAACTAAACGGACGCCTTGATTCTCGGAAGACATTAAAAGATAAAGATCCGTTGAGGATGATGTCAGAGCAGTTTTTCATGTTTTTAGAAGATGACGTCATGGCGGGTTACATAATTTCTACAAAGAGAGGAAGATGGATTTCATTTAAGTATTGAAGATTGACAAAGAACAAAGTTCAAAGTCAACCTGGGCCTAATGTTGGGAATATAGCTACCAGGTAAGACCCGCCAAGGAGGTGCCGGGTCAACCCCAATGGCGGGTTACAAAAGGAGCCCAGTAATATTCAAGGTGATTGTTTATTAGGACTTGTAGAAGGCCTAAGCCCAGAGGCGGCTTAAGGCCGAATATTGTAAACCTCCGTATGTAAAGAAAGGCATACAAAGAAGTCACCGAGCCGGACACGTTTTATGAACCGGCCGGGACTCTGTAGGCCGCCAGGCATCAACCCGTGTATATAAGGGGACAACCCAGCGGCGGCTTAGGGCAAGAAAGAACAACTCAAAGCCAGGAAAAGCGTATTCGCTCCCTGGTCATCAAAATCCCAGCAATTCCAACACAACTAGACATAGGCTTTTACCTTCATCGTAAGGGGCCGAACTAGTATAAAACCTCTCGTGTCCTTTGTCCCAATTAACCCCTTTAAGCTTCCTAGTTGCGATGGGCCTACGACTAAGTCCTTTTGCTAGGACATCTACCGTGACAATTCCACAACTTTTAGCCCCAGGACGAAGGGGTGAAGAGCGAACCTCGGCCCTCGGAGGAAGTGGGTGATGAATACGACCCTCCCGCCAGATCTGGGGGTCGTAATAACATGTCCTTGAGAAGGAAGCCTGTGGTGTATCTCCGCAGTCAAGTATTTGGCCGCCCGAAGCTTTGCAATATCCTCCTCTGTAATGGAGGAAGCTACCCATCGGCCTTGATGGCTGGGTCCGGACATGATGGGGAGGCTTGAAGCAATGAAATCGAACCTTGGGTGCTAGAACTCGAGGTTGGGAAGGCCGAGGAGAAGTTTGGCATAAAAAAGATGGCCCTTGGTTCCTTTATAAAGGCAGCGGGTATTGAACGCCTCCTCCTAAGCCTAAGAACCTGCCTATTCCTAAGGAATCTTTCCCGCAGGACGGTTGGGTTACCCACTGTAACATCCCGGATGTAACTTTCCATATTCGTAACTCCGACTCTTGCCATTTTCGACTTTAAGTTATGAGATTCATGGTTAGGTTTTGTCTTTGTTTTGCTTTTTGCCCATGTAATGCATTTTCATATCATGTCATCATGTGCATCTCATTTGCATACGTGTTCGTCTCATGCATCCGAGCATTTTCCCTGTTGTCCGTTTTGCAATCCGGCACTCCTACGTCCTCCGGCACCCTCTTTTGTCTCTTTTCGTGAGCGGGTGTTAAACTTTCTCGAGTGGACCGAGATTTTCCAAGCGGCCTTGGTACACCACCAGTAGACCACCTATCAAGTTTCGTGCCATTTGGAGTTCGTTTGATACTCCAACGATTAACCGGGGAACCGTAAAGGGCTCATGTGTGTTGCAGCCCAACACCCCTTCAAAGTGGCCCAATAACCCATCCAGACCTATCCCATGTCCTCCGTCGTCGGATCACGATCGCGTGGTCGAAAACTACACTTCATTTGGACTCTCCCACCTCCTTCTATGTATAAATATGTGCTCCTCGTCCAAAAATTTGGGTCCAAAACCCTAGATCTCACCTCCACCGCGCCACCGGACATGCCCGCACCGCACCGGACATGTGCACCGCCGCCGCCACATCACCCCGGCCAATCCGAGGCTGCCATGTCAGCGCCGCCGCCTCCCTCCTCCAATCCCGCTTCGCCACATGGCCTCTGTCTCCGCGCACCGTCGGCGGCCCGCTAGGCCCGTGCGGGGCCCTCCCGGCCCGCGCGCCCGAGCCCGCCTGCCCCGCCTCCCTTCACCGTCTGCCGCCTCGCCGCCTCTGCCGCGAGTAGCCGCCGCCGCCCTTCGCTCGCTTGCGCCGCTCTGCCTCCGCCTCACCGCCGCGCCCGCGCCTCCCCGTCGCCGGCCCCTCCTTCCACGACTCCGGCCGCCTCCTCCACGTGCTCCGGCGACCTCCGGCCGCCGTCCTCTACCTCCCCGGCAAGTTCTCCGGTGAGATCCGGTCGTCCTCATGATCCGCGCCGCCCCTGATCCAGATATGGAAAACCCTAAGGTTGACTCCGAAATATCCTAAGTCCCCGAGTTTTTGCATTCTGAAGCCCTGTTCAACATGCCATAACTCCTCATCCGTAGCTCAGTTTTCTGCGTGCTATATATCAAAATGTTCGTCATGATGTGCTCTTCATTTTGTTCCGTTGTGCCATGCTTGTTTGAGTCCATCTTGATGCCCTAACCGCTAATGCAAGATTGCTATAAATTGTTAGGTGCCGATTCTTAGCAGAGTATGAGCATTTGTCATTTTTGTTACAATTGTTGTGTGCTGCATATGGGCATGAGCTCTACATGTGTTTTGGGATATGCTATGCCATCTTTACATGGGTGTATGCCATGTATTTTTCTGATCAATGTGGTGACTAGTACAAGCATGCAAAGTAGCTCTCGTGATATTGCTGATTTCAGGGACTTAGAATTTCACGAAGTCATTGCTCTGCTGTTATTTTTATGCCATGTATTCATGTTGCTACAGTGAGATCCATGCTCCTTTTGAGTATGTTCAGTAAGGATGATTTGGACATATGGTTATGCTCTATCCATCCATGCCCCTGTTTGCAATTATGGATTGCCCTAGCAGGACTTAATCTTGCTCTATTTTTGCTATAAAAATGTTCCTGGCAGATTGTTTACATGTTAATCAATTTTGCCATGGATGTTGTAGTTGATCCAAGCATGCTATAAACTTGTTCTTGCCATGGTTAGCTTCTTGAACATGTCTTCTTGCTATTGCTATGTTTATCTTGTCATGCAATGCATTGTGGTGAGTGATCGAGCTCGCAAAGAGGCCTTCATAACTCTGTTTTGCCATGCCCAGTTTTCTGCTAAGTCTGAATCTGTTAACGAAACTTGCTATGTTTATATGGGTGCCATCATATCTTCTGTGCCTTTTTGGCTCATGATCATTAAGGGACTTTTGTTCTATGCTTTGAGTAGACTCATGCCATGCCTTGTATTTCTATGATAAGTTCATGTAGCATATTGTTATCTTGCTCTAAACATTGCTCCCTGATGTTAATTCCTGACATGTTAATATTTTCACTAAGTCTGTGATGCTGATATCTTTTGCATTCTTTCCATGCTTGCTTGAACCTGCTCTTATGTGATTTAGCCGTAGCTCAGTGTTCATCTTTTGTCAAGCATCTTGAGTACATCACTGCCATATGCTTTGTTGCTATGTTGGGGTGCAGTAGCTTAGTTTCTTGTTGCATTCTAGATGGCATCGTGCTGTTAATCGCAGAATTGTGCCATTCTTGTTTTGCTTGCCATTTGCAAACCATGCATCCGATTCCGGTGATCTTTATATCGTTTTCGACCGAAATCAACTCAGCTTTCCAGCGGCACACTTGGTTTGCCAAGTTAAGGCCTGGGTCAATCTTTCCCTTCCGAAGCATTGCATATCACGTCCCACATGTCATGTCATGTTTTGCACCATGTTGCTTGCGCATTGCATCGTGGTTGATTGTGGTTTCCTTTGCTTGTGTTCTTGCCTTGGGTAGAGCCGGGAGATGAGTTCGTGATCGAGGAACCCGTTGAGTACACTTACGAGGATTAAGCTTTTGTCAACTCTGAGAACTTTGCAGGCAAGATGACCATACCCTCGAAATCACTTCTATCTTTGCTTTCTAGTTGTTCGCTCTTTTGCTATGCCGCGATACCTACCACTTGCTATATCATGCCTCCCATATTGCCATGTCAAGCCTCTAACCTACCTTTCCTAGCAAACCGTTGTTTGGCTATGTTATCGCTTTGCTCAGCCCCTCTTATAGCGTTGCTAGTTGCAGGTGGAGATGAAGTTTGTTCCTTGTTGGGACATGTTTATTTTTGGGATATCATTATTATATCTTGTTTACTTTAATGCATCTATACACTTGGTAAAGGGTGGAAGGCTCGGCCTTATGCCTGGTGTTTTGTTCCACTCTTGCCGCCCTTGTTTCCGTCATACCGGTGTTATGTTCCTTGATTTTGTGTTCCTTATGCGGTTGGGTTATAATGGGAACCCCTTGACAGTTCGCCTTGAATAAAACTCCTCCAGCAAGGCCCAACCTTGGATTTACCATTTGCCACCTAAGCCTTTTTCCCTTGGGTTCCGTGGACTCAAGGGTCATCTTTATTTTAAACCCCCGGGCCAGTGCTCCTTTGAGTGTTGGTCCAACCTGTCAGCAGTCGGTGGCCACCAGGGGCAACTCTGGGCTGGCCTACCGGAATCTTGGACAATCCGGTGTGCCCTAAGAACGATATATGTGCAGCTCCTATCAAGATTTGTCGGCACATTCGTGTGGCTTTGCTGGTCTTGTTTTACCATTGTCAAAATGTCTTGTAACTGGGATTCCGAGTCTGATCGGGTCTTCCTGGGAGAAGGAATATCCTCCGTTGACCATGAGAGCTTGTGATGGGCTAAGATGGGACACCCCTGCAGGGTTTTGAACTTTCAAAAGTCATGCCCGCGGTTATGGGCAGATGGGAATTTGTTAATGTCCGATTGTAGAAAACTTGACACTTAATTAAAATGAATCAACCGTGTGTGTAGCCGTGATGGTCTCTTTTCGGCGGAGTCTGGGAAGAGAACACGGTCTCGTGTTATGCTTGAACATAAGTAGTTTCAGGATCACTTCTTGATCTTTATAGCTTCTCGACCGTGCTTTGCTTCTCTTGTCGCTCTTATTTGCGTAAGTTAGCCACCATACATGCTAGTGCTTGCTGCAGCTCCACCTCACTACCTTTCCTACCTTAAGCTTAAATAGTCTTGATTGCGAGGGTGTGAGATTGCTGAGTCCCCGTGGCTCGCTAATACTTCCAAACAGATGCAGGTGCCGACGATGCCAGTGTAGGGGACACTATCAAACTCAAGTGGGAGTTCGAAGAGGATTCGGGACGTTACTATGGTTCCTTTCCGGACGATCAGTAGAGGAGCCCAGTTGGGGCGATCGGGGATCTAGCATTTGGGGTTGTCTTTCTTTATTTGGTTTCGTAGTCGGACCTTGATTGTATTCTGGATGATGTAACGCTATATTTATGTATTGTGTGAAGTGGCGATTGTAAGCCAGCTCTTTATCCCTTTCTTATTTAGTACATGGGATGTGTAAAGATTACCCCTCTTGCGACATGCCTACTATGCGGTTATGCCTCTAAGTCGTGCTCCGACACGTGGGAGATGTAGCCACATCGTGGGTGTTACACCCACGCTCGTATTGATGAAAATCCCGCAATAAGGGGACACGATCTCTGCTTTGACAAGACGTGCCAATAAAAACCATGCCCCGAAATGTGGAACGGCAGGACGAGAAACGGTTCGAAATAATGACCGGGAAAGCGTGATGTCACATTACTAAAGTTGTCAGCAGATTGGATTCGTGAAATACTATACTCTCTACGGCTGTGTGTTGCAGATCCGGACACATTTTTTTCATCCGAAGACTATCTTGGAGTTCGGAAGGAGGAACCCGCCTTGCAATGCTGAAGACAGATCTACGCGCCGGATACCTTGTCATTGAAGCTAGGTTCAGGGGCTACTGGGGGAGTCCTGGACTAAGGGGTCCTCGGGCGTCTGGCCTGTTAGCCATGGGCCGGACTGATGGACCGTGAAGATACGAAGACCGAAGACTGTACCCGTGTCCGTATGGGATTCTCCTTGGCGTGGAGGGAAAGCTTGGCGACCGAACATGTAGATTCCTTTCTTTGTAAACGACCTTGTGTAACCCTAGATCCCCCCGGTGTCTATATAAACCGGAGGACTTAGTCCAGAGTGGGGAGATACTCATTACCATAGCCACACAAGCTAGGCCTCTAGGGTTTAGCTATTACGATCTCGAGGTAGATCAACTCTGGCAATACTTGTATTCATCAATATCAATCAAGCAGGACGTAGGGTATTACCTCCATAGAGAGGGGCCGAACCTGGGTAAACATCGTGTCCCCTGTCTCCTGTTACCATCGACCGTAGACGCTTAGTTCGAGACCCCTACCCGGGATCCGCTGGTTTTGACACCGACAATGATGGTGTCAGATTCCCCTCTTCAGAGCCCCGAACAGACTCCAGATCAACCCTCCCGAGAGAGTTTAGGGCTTAGCGGCGGCTCCGTATCGTAAAACGCGATGAATCCTTCTCCCTGATTTTTTCTCCCCGAACACGAATATATGGAGTTGGAGTTGAGGTCGGTGGAGCGTCAGGGGGCCCACGAGGCAGGGGGCGCGCCCAGGGGGGTTAGGCGCGCCCCCACCCTCGTGGACAAGGTGTGGGCCCCCTGACGTGGATTCTTCTTCTAGTATTTTTTATATATTCCAAAAATAATCTTCGTTGATTTTCAGGTCATTCCGAGAACTTTTATATTTGCACAAAAATAACACCATGGCAATTCTGCTGAAAACAGCGTCAGTCCGGGTTAGTCCCATTCATATCATGCAAGTTAGAGTCCAAAACAAGGGCAAAAGTGTTTGGAAAATTAGATACGACAGAGACGTATCAACTCCCCCAAGCTTAAACCTTTGCTTGTCCTCAAGCAATTCAGTTGATAAACTGAAAGTGATAAAGAAAAACTTTTAAACTCTGTTTGCTCTTGTTGTTGTAAATATGTAAAGCCAGCATTCAAGTTTTCATCAAAGATTATGAACTAACCACATTCGCAATAACATTAAGTCTCATGCTTACTCATATCAATGGCATAATCAACTCGCAAGCAATAATAATAAATCTCGGTTGACAACACTTCTTCAAAACAATCATAATATGATATAACAAGATGGTATCTCGCTAGCCCTTTCTGAGACCACAAAACATAAATGCAGAGCACCTTTAAAGATCAAGGACTGACTAGACATTGTAATTCATGGTAGAAGAGATCTAGTCAAGTCATACTCAATGTAAACTAACAGTAATGGATGCAAATGACAGCGGTGCTCTCCAACTAGTGCTTTTTAATAAGAGAATGATGAATCTCAACATAAAAGTAAATAGATAGGCCCTTTGTGGAGGGAAGCAGGGATTTGTAGAGGTGCTAGAGCTCGGTTTTGAAATAGATATGAATAATATTTTGAGCGGTATACTTTCATTGTCAACATAACAACCGAGAGATCTCGATATCTTCCATGCTACACACATTATAGGCGGTTCCCAAGCAGAGTGGTAAAGTTTATACTCCCCCACCACCAACAAGCATCAATCCATGGCTTGCCCGAAACAACGGGTGCCTCCAACTAAAAACAATCCTGGGGGAGTTTTGTTTGCAATTATTTTGATTTGATTTGCTTAAAGCATGGGACTGGGCATCTCGGTGACCAGCCATTTTCTTGTGAGTGAGGAGCGGAGTCCACTCCTCTTGAGAATAACCCGCCTAGCATGGAGGATACAGATAACCCTAGTTGATAAATGAGCTATTCGAGCATACAAAACAGAATGTTTATTTGAAGGTTTATAGTTTGGCACATACAAATTTACTTAGAACGGCAGGTAGATACCGTATATAGGTAAGTATGGTGGACTCATATGGAACAACTTTGGGGTTTATGGAGTTGGATGCACAAGCAATATTCCCGCTTAGTACAAGTGAAGGCTAGAAAAAGACTGGGAAGCGGCGAGCTAGAGAGCGACAACAGTCATGAACATGCATTAAAATTAATCAACATCGAATGCAAATATGAGTAGGATATAATTCACCATGAACATAAATATCGTAGAGGCTATGTTGATTTTGTTTCAACTACATACGTGAACATGTGCCAAGTCAAGCCACTCGAATCGTTCAAAGGAGGATACCAAACTATCATACCACATCACAACCATTTTAATTGCATGCTGGCATGCAAGGTAAACCATTATAAACTCCTTGGCTAATTAAGCATGGCATAAGAAACTACAATCTCTAATTGTCATTGCAAACATGTTTCTTTCATAATAGGCTGAATCAGGAACGATGAACTAATCATATTTACAAAAACAAGGGAGGTCGAGTTCATACCAGCTTTCCTCATCTCAATGAATTCATCATATATCATCATTATTGCCTTTCACTTGCACGACCGAATAGTGTGGAAAATAATAATAGTGCATGTGCATTGGACTAAGCTAGAATCTCCAAGCATTCAATTCAAGAGAGAAGACAAGGTAATATGGGCTCTTTGTTAGATCAACAATAATGCATATGAGAGCCACCCAACATTATCATTATGGTCTTCTCCTCTCGACCCCCAAAGAAAAGAAACAAAACTATTTACACGGGAAAGCTCCCAACAAGCAAAAGAAGAACGAGAAATCTTTTTGGGTTTTCTTTTTAATTACTACTACTACAGGGATGGAAAGTAAACTAACTAAAAGCTACAACTATTTTTTGGTTTTTTTAAGGTTTATTAAGGCACACAAGAAGAAAACTAAAAAGGAAATAAACTATCATGGATGATACAGTGAAAAAGTATGAGCACCGACAACTAGCATGATTGTGTGAACATGAATGCAATGCCAGTGAGAAATACGTACTCCCCCAAGCTTAGGCTTTTTTCCTAAGTTGGTCTATGACCATGGATCAAAGTAGCCCTCTCCGGTGTAAGGGGGAGTGTCCTTTGGGTGCCACTGATTGGCAATCTCCTCCGAATTCCATTGATAAATTGACTGTCGATAAGGGTCCTGGGGTGGTTCCGGCTAAGGCTCTGGAGCTGGTGTCACACTCCAGTATGCATAAACATCCTCCGGTAAAACAAGGTACTTGCCTGAAAATATGTTAAACAAAGAGGGAGCAGGCAAGGTAATAGTCTCAATGTTATTCTTACCAAAAATTAGTCTATAGTTAAGCAACTTCTTCTTGTTCTTAACAATAAAATCATGTGCTACCATGCTCTTATAATCCAGAAAAATATTAGGCAGCAACTTTTCCTCTTTCTCATAATGCATGATGGGTATGTTAAAGTGTGCAGCTAGGTGCGAGGCAAAGATGCCTCAGAGGACGGGGCCCTTAGTACGGTTCAGGTTTAACCGTTTAGCAACAATAGCGCCTAAACTGAAAGTGGTATCTTGAAACAAGGCATGGCGCAAAATAACAATATCAGGAGCACTAAGGTTCCCACAGTTCCCGCGACCAATTAAGCATCTACTAGGAAATATTGCGAAGTAACGTAAAACGGGAAAATGTATGCTAGTGATTCTCGCATCAAAAACTTTCCTCGTTTCCCCTACAACAATCATATCAATAAACCCTCCACATCATTACGATGTGATTCCTCTATGCTGCCCTCAAAGGGTATCAAACAAACCCGACAAAAATCACGAAGTGACATTTCCTTATGCTCATCATATAATTAAAATTCCGAAGGTGGCGAGCTTCTAGCATCGAAATGAAAGTTTTGCACAAAGATATTGGTGAGTAAGAGATACTGTTCGCGTTGGTCGTGGAGGAAAGCGGCGAGGCCTGCATTCTCAGCCAATAATAAAAATCTTCATGAATCTCGGCTTCTCTCAAGAAATCATCATAAGGCCATTCAGACGGCCGAACCTCTGCATTATGAGGGAGATTATACTTTGGCTTCTTGTTCTCTTCACTATGTTTATCCTTCGAGCTTTGGCTCAATGAGCCCCTCAAAAATCTCTTCATCTTTTGCTGAAAAATTTCTGAAATTTTTAGCAACTCAAAATAAAAGTGTACCAAACTCAACAAAATTGATAGCAACTACTCCCACAAGTTCCTAGAGACTATATCATGCATTAGAACTACTTGGGACCATATAAATTTGACATGCAAGCTCAAGAACAGGGTCACCTAAGCAGCAAAAATTTGCAATAAATAAAGCACTAGAACAAAAACTAATTGGACCATTGGACGAGTCACATACCAAACAACAATCCCCCAAAGCAGTTTGGTGAATGGAGCTTTGAGCTAGGAGATCGAAAATTGCAGCAAGATGAGCTAGAACTCGTGCTTGAGCTGGTTGGTGATTTTTTTGGGAGGAAGAAGGAGTGTGTGGTGGCTGGAATAAGTGGAGGGGGGCCACCAGGGGCCCATGAGGCAGGGGCGCGCCCAGGGGGGTGGGCGCGCCCTGGACCCTCGTGGCCAGGAGCTGGGTCTCCCTGATGTGTTCTCAGTGCCAGATATTCTCAAATATTCTAGAAAAAATCATATTTAATTTTCAAGGCATTTGGAGAACTTTTATTTTCGGGGTATTTTTTTGTTGCATGGATAATTCAGAAAGCAAACAGAAAATACTATTTTTGCTTTATTAATATAAATAACAGAAAGTAAAAAGAGGGTACAGAGAGTTGTGTTTTCTAAATTCATCCTTCTCATGCTCATCAAAAGGAATCCACTAACAAGGTTGATGGGGTCTTGTTAACAAACTCATTTCGAATAACATGAAACCGGAGAATTTTTGAATAACACTAGGTTACCTCAACGGGGACATGCATGTACCTAACAATAAGAATATCATATTTCTTCTTGATAGTGGGAAGAGGAAATTCAAAACCTCCAATAGTGATTGTTGAAATTTTTCCAATAGAATTGATATTGTGGACTTGAGGTTGTTTCCTCGGAAAGTGTACCGTATGCTCATTACCATTAACATGAAAAGTGACATTGCCTTTGGTGCAGTCAATAACAGCCCTACAGTATTCAAGAAGGGTCTTCCAAGAATAATAGACATGCTATCGTCCTCGGGAATATCAAGAATAACAAAGTCCGTTAAAATAGTAACGTTTGCAACCACAACAGGCACATCCTCAGAAATACCGACAGGTATAGCAGTTGATTTGTCAGCCATTTGCAAAGATATTTCAGGAGGTGTCAACTTATTCAAATCAAGTCTACGATATAAACAGAGAGGCATAACACTAACACCGGCTCCAAGATCACATAAAGCAGTTTTAACATAGTTTCTTTTAATGGAGCATGGTATAGTTGGTACTCCTGGATCTCCAAGTTTCTTTGGTATTTCACCCTTAAAAGTATAATTAGCAAGCATGGTGGAAATTTCAGATTCCGGCATCTTTCTCTTATTTGTAACAATATCCTTCATATACTTAGCATAAGGATTCATTTTAAGCATATCGGTCAAACGCATACGCAAAAAGATAGGTCTAATCATTTCAGCAAAGTGCTCAGAATCCTCATCATCCTTTTTCTTGGATGGTTCAGGAGGAAAAGGCATGGGTTTCTGAACCCATGGTTCTCTTTCTTTACCGTGCTTCCTAGCAACAAAGTCTCTCTTATGATAACGTTGATTCTTTGATTGTGGGTTATCAAGATCAACAGCAGGTTCAATTTCTACATCATTATTATTGCTAGGTTGTGCATCAACATGAACATCATCATTAACATTATCACTAGGTTCATGTTCATTACCAGATTGTGTTTCAGCATCATAGATAGAAATATCATTAGGATTCTCAGGTGTGTCTACAACAGGTTCACTAGAAGCATGCAAAGTCCTATCATTTTTCTTTTTCTTCCTCTTAGAAGGACTAGGTGGGTCAACGTTATTTCTCTGAGAATCCTGCTGTAGCGACCAGACCTCAAACGGTCCGATCTCTGTGCTTCAGTGTCATCCCTAGATCAGTAATGCTGACACGCACAATACTTGAAGGATTTACAACAGAGTAGCAATCACACACTTAGTACATCGAATGTCTCAAAAGAGAACTTATTACAATAAATATGGCTTAAGGCCATCTAATAACGATAACATCGGAAGGCTTGGAAGATAAGTGAGTCCATCAACTCCAACGGCATCACCGAGAATAGAACCACGACCTAAAAGCACCTTACTCGTCATCTGAAAAGTCTGCAACATGAACGTTGCAGCCCGAAACAGGTCAGCACATGGAATATGCTAGCGAAGTAACACATAGAGAGTAATGAAAGAATAAGGCTATACTACATGCATATTTGGCTGGTAGAAAACTCTATGGTTACAGTTTTGCGTAAAGCCAATTTTTCCCTACTACAAAGGAATAATTTTTATTTAACTATCATGGTAGTTGTTAAACATTGAGAGTGTAGACACCCTCTCAATCCCAATTAAGTATCATATATATATAACCCAACGATATTAATTAGAGTAACATGATGAGATTCACATGATAATCCAAGTACTAGATACTCAAGATGTCCATAACGGGGGACACGGCTAACCATGATTAGTTTATACACTCTGCAGAGGTTTGCGCACTTTTCCCCACAAGATTCGATCTCCTCCGTTGGGGTTCTCGCACTACATGATGTTTGAGAAACGGATGACCGAGACATAGTCTTTCAGAAGCGCTAGCACCTTACGAATGGGTAGACCATTACACCTACTTTCCCCTACATCTGCTAGTCTACCACTGTAAGAGTTCGCACGACTTAATCAACTATGCTAGAGCCCATAGTAGCTTGTGGTTGCACATGGAAATTTCTAGTGTGAATGATCTCATGATCCGTTTGAGCCTGGGTGGCGGTCCATAAAGAAAAACAGGCAATCACTGGAATACCCAGGTGCCTCAATCCACCCAGATGTGTGTTTAAGTTGCCACCTTAAATAAACCATTAATTTAACAATCTCACATCTGTCATCGATACACTCACCCAATCCACGTCTACTAGCATAGCATGGCAATATAAGCAACGTAGAAGTAACTCCCAAGGGTTTGATAATAAAACAGGTAATAGGTACTACGTCATCTACTTCCCAACCCACAATTTAATTAGATCATAATCATGCAATGTTTGAGGATTGATCTAATGCAATAAAAACTAGGTAGTAGGAGGTATGATCAAAGTGTTACTTGCCTTGCTGATGATCCGTGAAACCTAGCGATTCGAAGTAGCAAGCGGCGCACCCCGGGTACTCTATCACAAACAAACAAGCATACAATAAGTACTCATCTAATGCACGGTAAAACTGAAATAAGAGATCTAACCAGAAAGTTCAACTTAAGAAGTCCGGCTTGCAAAAAGAATCAAATCGAACGAAGCAACGAAATTCAAACGGTGAAAGAAACAAGCTCGTTTACTAATCTAGATCTAAGTCAAATTTTACAGAGGCAAAAACTTGTTTGAGTTGGTTAAACTGAAAGAGGGTTTTGAGACGAAACTCCAGGCGCTTGAATCGCCTGATTCCGATAAACGAGCGAAAAGTTATACTAGAACGAATATCGGATCTGAAATCGCGATCAGAAATAATTGCGGAAATCCGAGAAAAAGAAAACGACGAATAGATTAATGAACGAACGTTCGTTTTCTGTAACTAAATGATGAACCGTCCGTTAAAATGAACAAACGAGCGAACGCTCGCTTAATAAATTAACCGGAAAAAAACTGATCTAACTAAAAAACGGATCTAAAAAAACCGATCGAAAGCCGGCGAAAACCAAACGGTTTTCTAGGAAAAACCGGTAGCGGCGGCGGGGTTAACCTCAGCGGCGGCGGCGGGCGGCGGCGGCGCGGGGCGTGGGGCGGCAAGGCGGTGGCACGGCGCGGCGCGGCGTCGGGCGGCGGGGCGGTGGCGCACGGCAGCGGCGGCGGCGGTGATGGCGGCGACGGCGGCCTAGGGTTAGGGTTCCAGTGGTGGGCGGCGGCTTGGGCTAACGGGCTCGGGGTCGGCGCTATATAAAGGCCCGGCTGGAAGAGTCCGGGTCGAAACCGGCTCTAAGTCGGTTGCGTTTTTTTAAATAATTACGTGCAAAAAAAACAAATAAAATAAATACTAAACTGACTCCAAAAATCCCGATATAAAATTTCCCCGGCTTCTAAAATCAAGCCGAACAGGATGAACATTTATTTGGGGCCTAAATGAAATTTTGAAAAATGCACATTTTTCCTAAATTCAAATAAAATAGCAAATAACTCCAAAATAAAATCTTATTTGATTTTATTATTAAATCCTTAATATTTCTTTATTTTGGGAAATTCATTTTATTCCCTCTCTCATATTTTTTTAATAGAAATAATTGAAGATAAAATAAATAAAATCACATGATCCTGTTTTCAAAATTTGAGAAAGCTCAAATATGAAAATCATAAAATCCCCAACTCTCTCCGAGGGTCCTTGAGTTGCGTAGAATTTCTAGGATCAAGCCAGAAGCAAATAAAAATATGATATGCATTGATGATCTAATGTATAACATTCCAAATTGAAAATTTGGGATGTTACAAACCTACCCCCTTAAGATGAATCTCGCCCTCGAGATTCGGGTTGGCTAGAAAATTGGTGAGGGTGGTCTTTTAGCAAATCTTCCTCTCGTTCCCAGGTGGCTTCATCCTCGGTGTGGTGGCTCCACTGAACTTTGCAAAACTTGATAACCTTGCTACGGGTGACTCGACTGGCATACTCAAGAATCTTCACTAGTTTCTCCTCATAGGTCAAATCACTGTCCAACTGAATCGCTTCCAGCGGCACTGTATCTCTCAGCGGTATATCAGCCATCTCTGTGTGGCACTTCTTCAACTGGGAAACATGGAATACATCACGAACTCCTGACAATCCTTCGGCCAATTCCAACTTGTAGGCTACTTCTCCCATACGCTCCAAAACCTTGTATGGTCCTACAAAATGTGGCGCTAACTTCCCTTTAACTCCAAAGCACTTAACTCCTTGAAGTGGAGATACTCGAAGATAAACCCGGTCTCCGAATTCGTAAGCTGTCTCCTTGCATTTAGAATCTGCGTAGCTCTCCTGCCTGGACTGGGCTACCTTGAGCCTATCGCGAATCAATTTCACCTTCTGTTCAGACTCCTTAATTAAATCTGGTCCAAACAACTGGCGGTCTCCAACTTCATCCCACGACAACGGGGTCCTGCACCTCCTTCCGTACAAGGCTTCGAAAGGGGCCATCTTCAAACTGGATTGATAATTGTTGTTGTAGGAGAACTCTGCGTATGGAAAATTCTCGTCCCAACTAGATACGTAATCTAGCGCGCAAGCTCTTAGTATATCCTCCAAAATCTGATTGACTCTCTCGGTCTGTCCATCTCTTTGTGGATGAAAAGCTGTGCTGAACTCTAGCCTGGTACCCAAGGTTTCGTGCAACTGATTCCAGAACTTTGAGGTAAACTGGGTTCCTCTATCTGATACAATACTCCTTGGAACTCCATGCAGACATACGATCCTGGTCATGTATATCTTTGCCAACTTAGCACTGGTGTAGGTAGTCTTCACTGGGATGAAATCAGCTACCTTTGTCAAACGATCGACTACAACCCAAATCGAGTCATAGCCTGAACGAGTTCTAGGCAATCCCATAATAAAATCCATGCCTAGCTTATCCCACTTCCATTCGGGTATCGGCAATGGCTGTAACAACCCTGCTGGCTTCTGATGCTCTACCTTTACTCTCTGACATACGTCACAAATTGCTACATACTCTGCAATATCCTTCTTCATTCCGGTCCACCAGAAAGTATCTTTCAAATCCAAATACATCTTGGTATTTTCTGGGTGAATTGAATATGGTGAATCATGGGCCTCCTGCAGAATTAACTTCCTGATCTCTGGGTCATTGGGCACATAAACACGGTCTTCAAACCATAGGGTATCGTGCTCATCCTCACAAAATCCTTTAACTTTTCCTTTGCCCATCTTCTCTTTATAGAGGCAATCTCCTTGTCAGTCTTCTGAGCTTCTCTGATCTTATCCATCGAAGTAGACTAAATCTCCAATGCTGCTACATATCCTCTCGGAACTATCTCCAAACATAGCTCAAGAAGATCCTCAGCTAACTCCTTCGGTAAATCTCCCGTCATTAGTGTGTTGACATGGCTCTTACGGCTCAATGTGTCAGCTACTACGTTAGCCTTTCCGGGATGATAATGCAATCTCATATCATAATCCTTGATGAGCTCCAACCATCTCCTTTGCCTGAGATTCAGCTCCTTCTACGTGAAAATGTACTTCAAACTCTTGTGATCTGTACACTTCACAATGGTTTCCAATGAGAAAATGTCTCCAGGTCTTTAATGCATGCACTATGGCTGCTAACTCCAAATCATGCGTGGCATAATTCAACTCATGAGGCTTAAGCTGTCGTGAGGCATATGAAACAACTCTTCCCTCCTACATAAGCACCGCTCCAAGTCCTCGATGTGAAGCGTCGCAATACACCTCATAATCCTTGTTCTGATACGGCAACATCAACACTGGTGATGTAACCATACGTTTCTTCAACTCTTGGAAACTGGCCTCACATTTCTCAGTCCATATGAACTTGGTATCCTTTTTCAACAACTCCGTCATAGGCTTCGCAATCTTCGAGAAATTTTCAATGAATCTCCGGTAGTATCCTGTGAGTCCTAGAAAACTCAGGATTTCTCCAACTGTTGTTGGGGCTTCCCAATTTGTCACAGTGTCAACCTTGGTGGGATCTACTGTTATACCTTCTTCGGATATAACGTGTCAGAGGAATCCAACTTCCTTCAACCAAAACTCACATTTGCTAAACTTGGCATATAACTGATGTTCTCTGAGCTTCCCAAGTACCAAACACAAATGCTCCTTATGCTCCTCTTCATTCTTCGAGTAAACCAGAATATCATCAATGAACACTACGACGAACTTATCCAAAAAGTCCATAAACACCTTGTTCATCATGTTCATAAAATAGGCAGGTGCGTTAGTCAGACCAAATGACATAACGGTATACTCGTACAACCCATACCTGGTGGTAAAAGCCGTCTTAGGTATATCCTATTCTCGAATCTTCAACTGATGGTATCCTGATCGCAGATCGATCTTGGAAAATACCTTGGCTCCTTGCAATCGATCAAACAGATCATTGATCATCGGTAGTGGGTACTTGTTCTTGATTGTTACTTCATTCAATCCTCGATAATCGACAACCATCCTTAACGATCCATCCTTCTTCTCCACTAGAAGTACTGGCGATCCCCAAGGCGAAGAACTTGGGCGAATATAGCCTTTATCCAGTCACTCCTTAATCTGCTTCTTAATCTCCTCCAAATCCTTTGCGGGCATCCTGTATGGTCTCTTAGATATTGGCCCTGTGCCTGGCAAAAGCTCAATCAAAAACTCAATGTCTCTATCCGGTGGCATGCCTAGCAACTCCTCTGGAAATACATCAGGAAAATCCTTTACCCCCGGTACTTCCTCCTGTACAACTCCTATTAGGGAGTTTACTTGAGTCCTCTTTGGCACATGTCGGGATACATACTTGATCCTTCTTCCTTCTGGGGTGGTAAGCAAAATCGACTTACTGGCACAATCGATGTTTCCTCCATACATCGACAGCCAATCCATACCTAGAATTACATCCAAACCTTGTGATTCCAAAATGATCAAATCCAAGGGAAACACATGCCTACCTATACTCAATGGCACTTGAAAACACCCTCGGCTGGCCATATACTCCGCTCCTGGTGAGCTTACTAGCATAGGTGTTCTAAGAACCTTGGTGGGCAGGTTATACTTATGCACGAATCCCTGTGAGATGTACGAATGCGATGCACCAGTTTCAAAAAGGACGATTGTAGTAAAAGACTTAACCAAAAACTTGCCGATTACTGCATCCGGCTGTTCTTCAACCTCCTCCAGTTTACGTGGTTCACCTGTCCCCTATTGAAAGGGTTCGGTTTCTTCCCAGAGCTTCCATTGCCATTTCCATTCTGGGATTCAGGACATTTATTGGCATAATGTCCGGTCTTCTGACACTTAAAGCAAGTGACTTGGCTCAGGTCTCTCTTGGCTGGGGTTGATGGGTTGGTACGGTTCTGGCCGTTGCTTCCTCCATTCCCATTACCATTCTTGGGGCCATTATGATTATGCGAACTTCCTCCCCCATGGGTATGCTGAAAATGTCCTCCTGGTTTAGGGGTACAATGCGGCTTCTGTTGAGCTCCAGAGTTGTACTTCCCTTGTCCATACTTCCTCTTACGGTTTTCAATCTGTTGCTGCTTCCCTTCAACCATAAGAGCACGATCTACCAACTACTGGTAGTTGTTGAAGCTTGCTACCATCAACTACATGCTCAACTCATCATTCAGTCCTTCCAAAAACTTCTCCTGCTTAGCTGCATCCGTAGCAACGTCATCTGGGGCATAACGTGCTAGCTTACTAAAGTCATCCACATACTGGCCAACTGTTCGTCCTCCTTGGCGCAAGTTGTGAAACTCATGCTTCTTCATGGCCATAGCTCCTGCTGAAACATGGGCAGTACGGAAAGCCTGCTGAAACTGGTCCCACGTGACAGTGTCGATAGGGTAAGTGGCTATGAAATTTTCCCACCATGATGCTGTGGGTCCATCCAATTGATGTGTGGCAAATTTCACCTTTTCCGCATCTGTGCATCTTGCCGTGGTCAACTCCCTTGCTGTCTTGCGGAGCCAATCATCTGCTACTATAGGCTCGGTGCTACTAGAGAACACCGGCGGATTCAGCCTAAGAAAACGGGTTAAGTGATCAACAGGTGGTGGTGGTGGGTTGTTGTTGTTGTTGTTCCCCTGATTCTGATTCTGGACTAGCAACTGCATCAACGTATTCTGCTGCTAGATCAACTGAGTGAGCTCCGGTGGGAAGGTAAATCCAGGGTCACGTCTCGGAGGCATCTGATGGGTTTAGAAAAGATGAGATTTAAGAATAGAGAGAGGTCTAGAGAGAAAACACTACCCATATGCACATGAGGCAAATGCACACAAAATCACTTCATTCAATCAAACAAGGGCATACAATCGGTCTAACTATCGCAAAAGTTCTCAGACTACTATATTTACATGGTGGAATACTACTACTTATGGGGTGGGCTACTAGAAATATTCTTCGGTTGCAGACTCCATGATATCTGCTCCAGCTTCATCAACATAGTCATCATCGCTATCGTCTGGGTCCGAGTCGGTGTCGTCGATGGTGATGTAGTCTTCCGGGTGAATCTCCTTGGGTTCTTCGTCTTCTTCTACTGGTGTAGGGTCTCCCATGAATATTCCGATCTTCTTGATCAGGTCGTCATTCTTCTCCACTAATACTTCGATTTCCTCCATATAATCTTCACGTGTGGCCTTGAATTCTTCCTCTAGTTCCGTGATTCTTGTCCTCTCATTCTTCAAATCTATCATGTCTACGCACATCCGGTTCTCCTGACGTTGAATGTGCTGCTTTAACTCCTGGATGAAAGCTGCGATTGATCTATCCTTCTTGGTGTTGATCATCTCCCAGTGCTCATCTCGACGCCCACAAACCTGGTAGATAGTATCCTTGAGATCATTGCGGTAAACTTCTCCAATATGTCCCATGGTGATGTGAGCTGCCATGCTCTTTCCTAGACTCCAGGTTGGTGCATCAAAGGAAAACTCTATGGGCTCAGTGACTGGCATGAACGTCCTTCCTGGAACTTGAACTTGAATCATCCAGCGGTCCTCTTCAGGTAAAGTGGCGTTGTAGGTTCCGGTGAAGCTTGGTACTCCGATGTTCAGGTATCTAGTGACTTCCTTGAAGTGACGTCCAAAGGGTGTATCTTCATCCGGTTGCGTGAACTTGTTCCTTGCATCCGCCATCCTAAAAGAGTAGAAAAGATGAGGAGTCAAAATGAGAACAGTGAGTAGTGACCTAGGGCTTTAGCTTAGTGGTCGTGTCCTATAGTCAGCGTGTGCTCTGATATCATCTTGTAGCGACCAGACCTCAAACGGTCCGATCTATGTGCTTCAGTGTCATCCCTGGATCAGTAATGCTAACACGCACAATACTTGAAGGATTTATAACAGAGTAGCAATCACACACTTAGTACATCGAATGTCTCAAAAGAGAACTTATTACAATAAATATGGCTTAAGGCCATCTAATAACGATAACAGCGGAAGGCTTGGAAGATAAGTGAGTCCATCAACTGCAGCGGCATCACTGAGTATAGAACCACGACCTAAAAGCACCTTACTCGTCGTATGAAAAGTCTGCAACATGAACTTTGCAGCCCAAAACGGGTCAGCACATGGAATATGCTGGCAAAGTAACACATAGAGAGTAATAAAAGAATAAGGCTATACTACATGCATATTTGGCTGGTGGAAGCTCTATGGCTATAGTTTTGCGTAAAGCCAATTTTCCCTACTGCAAAGGAATAATTTTTATTTAACTATCATGGTAGTTGTTAAACATTGAGAGTGTAGAAACCTTCTCAATCCCAATTAAGCATCATATATATAACCCAACAATATTAATTAGAGTAACATGATGAGATTCACATGATAATCCAAGTACTAGATACTCAAGATGTCCATAACCGGGGACACGGCTAACCATGATTAGTTTATACACTCTGCAGAGGTTTGTACACTTTTCCCCACAAGACTCGATCTCCTCCGTTGGGGTTCTTGCACTACATGATGTTTGAGAAACGGATGACCAAGACATAGTCTTTCAGAAGCGCTAGCACCTTATGAACGGGTAGACCGTTACACCTACTTTCCCCTACATCTGCTAGTCTACCATTGTAAGAGTTCGCACGACTTAATCAACTATGCTAGAGCCCATAGTAGCTTGTGGCTGCACACGGAAATTTCTAGTATGAATGATCTCATGATCCCTTTGAGCCTGGGTGGCGGTCCACAAAGAAAAACAGGAATCGCTGGAATACCCAGGTGCCTCAGTCCACCCAGATGTGTGTTTAAGTTGCCACCTTAAATAAACCATTAATTGAACAATCTCACATCTGTCATGGATACACTCACCCAATCCACGTCTACTAGCATAGCTTGGTAATATAAGCAATGTAGAAGTAACTCCCAAGGGTTTGATAATAAAACAGGTAATAGGTACTACCTCATCTACTTCCCAACCCACAATTTAATTAGATCCTAATCATGCAATGTTTGAGGATTGATCTAATGCAATAAAAACTGGGTAGTAGGAGGTATGATCAAAGTGTTACTTGCCTTGCTGATGATCCGTGAAACCTAGCAATTCGAAGTAGCAAGCGGCGCACTCCGGGTACTCTATCGCAAACAAGCAAGAATACAATAAGTACTCATCTAATGCACGGGTAAAACTCAAATAAGAGATCTAACCAGAAAGTTCAACTGAAGAACTCCGGTTTGCAAAAAGAATCAAATCGAACGAAGCAGCGAAAGTCAAACGGCGAAAGAAACAAGCTCGTTTACTAATCTGGATCTAAGTCAAATTTTACAGAGGCAAAAACTTGTTTGGGTTGGTTAAACGGAAAGAGGGTTTCGAGACGAAACTCCAGGCGCTTGAATTGCCAGATTCCGATAAACGAGCGAAAAGTTATACTAGAACGAAAATCGGATCTGAAATCGCAATGAGAAATAATCGCGAGAAATACGAGAAAAAGAAAAACGACGAACAGATTAACGAAAGAACGTTCGTTTTCTGTAAGTAAATGATGAACGTGCCCGTTAAAACGAACGAACGAGCGAACGCTTGCTAAATAAACTAAACCGAAAAAACCGACCTAACTAAAAAAACGGATCCAAAAAAACCGATCGAAAACCGGCGAAAACCGAACGATTTTCTAGGAAAAACCGGCGGCGGCGGCGGGGTCAACCTCGGCGGCGGCGGCGGGCGGCGGCGTCTGTGGCGGCGGCTCTGGCGGTGGCGGCAAGGGGCGTGGGGCGGTGCGGTGGTGGTGCGGCAAGGCGGCGGCGCGGCGCGGCGTCGGGCTGCGGGGCGGTGGCGCGCGGCGGCGGCCTAGGGTTAGGGTTCCGGTGCGGGGCGGCGGCTTGGGCTAAGGGGCTCGGGATCTGCGCTATATAAAGGCCTGGCCGGAAGAGTCCGGGCCGAAACTGGCTCTAAGTCGGTTGCGTTTTTTTAAAATAATTACGCGCAGAAAAACAAATAAAAGAAATACTAAATGGACTCTAAAAATCCCGAAATAAATTTTCCCCGGCTTCTAAAATCAAGCCGAACAGGATGAACATTTATTTGGGGCCTAAATGCAATTTCGAAAAACGCGCATTTTTCCTAAATTCAAATAAAATAGCAAATAACTCCAAAATAAAATCTTATTTGATTTTATTATTAAATCCTCAATGTTTCTTTATTTTGGGAAATTTATTTTATTCCCTCTCTCATATTTTTGTAATAGAAATAATTGAAGATAAAATAAATAAAATCACATGATCCTGTTTTCAAAATTTGAGAAAGCTCAAATATGAAAATCATGAAATCCCCAACTCTCTCCGAGGGTCCTTGAGTTGCGTAGAATTTCTAGGATCATGCCAGAAGCAAATAAAAATATGACATGCATTGATGATCTAATGTATAACATTCCAAATTGACAATTTGGGATGTTACACCTGCTCAATTCTCTTAGGATGGCCCTCAGGATACAAAGGTTCCTGAGTCAGTTTACCTCCTCTAGTTGCAACTCTAACAGCAAAGTCATTATTCTTACTATTCAATTCTTTGAAAAAATCATTCTGAGCTTTAAGTACTTGTTCTACTTGAGTGGTAACCATAGAAGCATGTTTACTAATGAGTTTAAGTTCACCTTTAACACTAGCCATATAATCACTCAAGTGTTCAATCATATAAGCATTATGTTTCAATTGTCTACCAACATAAGCATTGAATTTTTCTTCTTTAACAATAAAATTATCAGACTCATCTAATTATTGGCTAGCAGACTTATTACGAGGAATATCACCTTCATCAAATCTATAGAGAGAGTTTACCTTTACTACATGTGTCGGGTTATCGAGACCGTGTGTTTCTTCAATAGGTGATGAATTAATACCATGTATTTCTTCAACAGGAGGTAAATTCTTAACATCTTCAGCTTTAATACCTTTTTATTTCATGGATTTCTTTGCCTCTTGCATATCTTCAGGACTGAGAAATAGAATACCCCTTTTCTTCGGAGTTGGCTTATGAGTTGGTTCAGGAAGTGTCCAATTATTTTCATTGGTCAACATATTATTCAATAGAATTTTAGCTTGATCAACTGTTCTTTCCCTGAAAACAGAGCCAGCACAACTATCCAGGTAATCTCTGGAAGCATTGGTTAGTCCATTATAAAAGATATCAAGTATTTCATTTTTCTTGAGAGGATGATCAGGCAAAGCATTAAGTAATTGGAGAAGCCTCCCCCAAGCTTGTGGGAGACTCTCTTCCTCAATTTGCACAAAATTATATATTTCCCTTAAAGCAGCTTGTTTCTTATGAGCGGGGAAATATTTAGTAGAGAAGTAGTAAATCATATCCTGGGGACTACGCACACAACCAGGATCAAGAGAATTAAACCATATCTTAGCATCACCCTTTAATGAGAACGGAAATAATTTAAGGATATAATAGTAGCAAGTTTTCTCATCATTAGTGAACAGGGTAGCTATATCATTTAATTTAGTAAGAGGTGCCACAATAGTTTCAGATTCATAGCCCTAAAAGGATCAGATTCAACCAAAGTAATTAACTCAGGACCGAGGGAGAAATCATAATCCTTATCAGTAATAAAGATAGGTGAAGTAGCATAAGCAGTATCATATTTCATTCTAGCATTCAGAGATTTTTCTTTTAGCTTAGCAAATAGTTTCTTAAGATCACTTCTATCATTGCAGGCAAGAAAGTCTCTAGCAGTTTGTTCATCCATAACATAACCCTCAGGCACAACAGGCAATTCATATCTAGGGGGAGAATCTTCATCATCACTTTCATCAATATTATCAGTTTCAATAATTTCATTCTCTCTAGCCCTAGCAAGTTGTTCATCAAGAAATTCACCTAGTGGCACAGTAGTATCAAGCATAGAAGTAGTTTCATCATAAATATCATGCATAGCAGAAGTAGCATCATCAATAACATGCGACCTGTCGGAATCAATAACAACAGTAGGTGTCGCAAGTTTAGTCAAAACAGAAGGTGAATCAAGTGTAGAGCTAGATGGCAGTTCCTTACCTCCCCTCGTAGTTGAGGGGAAAATCTTAGTTCTTTTGTCTTTCAAGCTCCTCACAGAGATAAGCAGACATAAATCCCAAGTGACTCAAAGAATAGAGCTATGCTCCCCGGCAACGGCACCAGAAAATGTTCTTGATAACCCACAAGTATAGGGGATCGCAACAGTTTTTGAGGGTAGAGTATTCAACCCAAATTTATTGATTCGACACAAGGGGAGCCAAAGAATATTGTCAAGTATTAGCAGCTGAGTTGTCAATTCAACCACACCTGGAAACTTAATATCTGCAGCAAAGTATTTAGTAGCAAAGTAATATGATAGTAGTGGTAATGGTAGCAAAAGTAATATTTTTGGTTTTATAGTGATTGTAACAGTAGCAGCGGAAAACTAAATAAGCGAAGAACAATATATGAAAAGCTCGTAGGCATTGCATTGGTGATGGAGAATTATGCCGGATGCGATTATTCATGCAACAGTTATACCATAGGGTGACATGGAACTAGCTCCAATTCATCAATGTAATGTAGGCATGTATTTCGAATATAGTCATATGTGCTTATGGAAAAGAACTTGCATGACATCTTCTGTCCTACCCTCCCGTGGCAGCGGGGTCCTATTATGAACTAAGGGATATTAATGCCTCCTTTTGATAGAGCACTGGACCAAAGCATTAACACATAGTGAATACATGAACTCCTCAAACTATGGTCATCACTGGGAGTGGTCTGATTATTGTCACTTCGGGGTTGCCGGATCATAACACATAGTAGGTGACTGTAGACTTGCCAGATAGGATCAAGAACTCACATATATTCATGAAGAAATAATATGTTCAGATCTGAAATCATGGCACTCGGGCCCTAGTGACAAGCATTAAGCATAGCAAAGTCATAGCAACATCAATCTCAGAACATAGTGGATACTAGGGATCAAACCCTAACAAAACTAACTCGATTACATGATAAATCTCATCCAACCCATCACCGTCCAGCAAGCCTATGATGGAATTATTCATGCACAACGGTGAGCATCATGGAATTGGTGATGGAGGAAGGTTGATGATGATGATGGCGACGAATTCCCCTCTCCGGAGCCCCGAACGGACTCCAGATCAGCCCTCCTGAGAGAGTTTAGGGCTTGGCGGCGGCACCGTATCGTAAAACGCTATGAATCCTTCTCCTTGATTTTCTTCTCCTTGAACACAAATACATGGAGTTGGAGTCGAGGTCGGTGGAGCGTTAGGGGGGCCACGAGGCAGGGGCACGCCTAGGGGGTAGGCACGCCCCCACCCTCGTGGACAGGGTGTGGGCCCCATGATGTGGATTCTTTTTCCAGTATTTTTTATAAATTCCAAAAATAATCTCCGTTGATTTTCAGGTCATTCCGAGAACTTTTATTTCTGCACAAAAATGACACCATGGCAATTCTGTTGAAAACAGCGTTAGTCCGGGTTAGTTCCATTCAAATCATGCAAGTTAGAGTCCAAAACAAGGGTAAAAGTGTTTGGAAAAGTAGATACGACGGAGACGTATCACAAAGCTTGGCGGTCACAGCAGGCACGCGAGCGCGGTCGTCTCCCCGTCAGCGATGGTCTCTTCCCTTGGGCTCAATTCAACTGCCTCCATGAGGAGCCCTACCCGCACACCGTGGCTTGCCGCAAGGTGGATGCGGAGCTCCTCATCACAGAGCGCGCCGTTGAGGCCGGAGAAGAAGGCCCCGCCCATAGGTTCGCCGCGGCGAAGGAGGAGCATGCCTTCGCCCACGCTTGCCGCAAGTCTACAGAGGCGTTCTTCCTCGACGTCCAGCATTGATCCATCACTACTCCTGCAACTATTTCTGCATTTTATCTATGTATGATGAATTCTGGTGTGTTGTGTGATAAACTTTGTAGCGAGAAGTTGTTTTATCTATGTTTTAAAATTTCCAGTAAGCTTTTGGAGGATCTTTTTCTATTAGAGCGCATCACTTCCCGCTAAATCGTTTTAAGGGGAACCGTAAAACGATTTTGCGGGATGTGAATATAGCACATCGACTAGAGTTGCTCTAAAGCTCTGGCACGACCAGCATGAAAAACTCCATTGTGTCGCACCATGGTTAGCTTACATTTGTCAGAAATCAGTCGCGACATTACCAGCGGCGGCATCTAGCAAAATAAGGACAACTCAAACGCAATACCTTGAAACCGCCCCTAAATGTATGAATCTTGGTGTTCAGACGTTTTTACCATCCAACATCGTGTTGTAAATGTTTGGGGCGCGTTTGGGTATCCAGATTCCTGCAAATCCGCATCAAACTGAGGAAGGTTTGCGGACGCCTGGACCTTCACCATGTAGGAGTCTGACTCCCCCGGCCCATCCATGCATGCACATTTGGATCATTTGACATAGTTTTCACGCCCAAACCCATGCTTCACCATCTTCTGCGCTTCGATCGTCGCCGCCCTTCGCCCCAATTCCCGCCCTTTTCATTGTCCACTGTCGAATTGACCCGTTCGAGATGTCCAAACTGCCACCGAAGTTGAAGCCTGAGTCGGGGGATCGAGAGGTGGTGACTGCGCACAAGATCAACTCGGTGATATGCAGTGTGCGCTCGCGGAAGCAAAGGGGCAGGGAGATAGTAGTTGCGGCAGTCGGTTAGGAGCCACCTCTTGAGATGAAGAAGGCGAGCGGGAGGGGCGTCACCGATGCACTTGCCAGTCTGGTCGAAGCAGTTGCAACCGCCGTACTACTACGCCACCACACAGCTCAGTCTTCAGCATCACTTCCCGACCACATCCGCTCTGCACGTACCATGGAGCATTGACCTCAACATGCCCCTCAATTTCGTCGACTCTCCATCACCACAGCTTGCCCTGAAGCGGACGTCGGGCATGGATCAACTAAGTGCCCGTTCTCTGTTTGTCGGTTTGTCTCAATTGGGCGCGATGTCGGCTGATGATGGGGAGATGTTGGACATCATCCATGATGGAGGCAACTTCAAGGACACACAAGTGGATGACTCTGATTCTGAGTCGGGCATGTACACCCAACAGCTAGGCACATACACCCATAAGCCGAATTCCTGCATCGAGTAGCCCAACCTTGAGTTGGACGATTGGCTAGGCAGTGTCGACCCAAAGAAGAAGGGTAGGGGAGAAATTTTCAATTTGAGGGAGAAAAAATTGTTGTGTGGTCGGCCACTAGCATTGATCCATTTCATGACACGGAGCAAAAGGGCTCAACCTTTTGGTCGAGGGTTCAAGATGGTTCATGAGCACAAACACTATGATCCCTATCGCATAGAAGAGGTTCGGTCGTGGTCCAAAGTCTCTCACCCATATATGGTACACCATTCAAGATATCATCAACAATAAGATTGCGTCCATTACAAACAACTCGAAAACGGTTGTCCAAGTGGTGCGCTAATCTCTGAGCAAGTAAGTTGTTAGTGTGTTGGTCATTTCACCGGATATGCTCTTTCTGTTGTCATTTGTTTGGATATGCTCTATGTTTTGTCATTTGGGAAGATATGCTCTGTGCATTGTCATTTGATCAGATATCATGTGTGCGCATTGTTAACCATGTCCTTTTTTGCTATCCATCCCGTGTGTGCAAATTGTTCTTGAAGGTGGAGAAGAAGCACTTCATCTTCATGCATGGTTGGTTAAAGTTGAATGTGCACCCCGAATGGCTCCTACAATTGCCAATTTTGTCAACACTATTGGCATCACCAATGAAGACGGAGATGATGATCCAACCGACCAAACAAAAGGAGGGCTTGATCCGGCCAAGAAGATCAAAAGGGGCGGGGCAAGAAGTGGAAGGAGGAGAAGGAGAAGAGAGAAGGGGCGACAACCAAGATAACAAAGAGATTTGAGGACATCATGGCGAAGAAGGAGGAGAAGTCATGTGTCAAGCTCAATGATGAAAAGGAGGAATAGAAGGTTGAGTGGTTTGACAAGTTCATGGCAGCGATGAACAAGAAGATCAAGCTTGAAGAGAAAAGGATTGAGCTCGTGGCCAACTTGAATGATGCCAAGATGTTGACCTTACAGATGGAGGATTTGGATCTCAAAGCATCAAATAATGCAAGCATAACATGCAAGGATGTTCAAGAGTTTGGTGGCTAAGTCGTCCGTCAAGGAGCAGTCGACTATAGAGTGTAAAATTTGCCATGGATAGTCGGTTTTCCTAGCAAAAAGTGACATTTTTTGCCTGGACAACCGAACTAGAAACTTTTGGGGTCATTGGATGTGAAAACTTGTTGAGCATCTGGTGCTTTTTTGTTGTGATGCATATGTTTGCAACTATTTTCGCATATGTATAAAATGCTCAACATATTCATGTCAACTAGAGGAGGTCGGACCTAGGGCGGGCATTTGGTGCACGTGATTGGACTGTCGTTCCTATATCCGGGTCTGCAGATGTTACTGTGTTCGATTTTGGGTACGCCATTGGAGACCCTAAGGGGCATTCATGTTTACTTCGTGAGACTTCATTGATACAAAATCAAACTTAGGTCCTTGATGTATGATTTTTGTATGATGCCTAAGATGGATGGTTGTGGTCTTATATAGTTGATCACATGAATGAATGTGATTGCTCGTCATATAAAATCATACTAAAAGGAATGTATGTGTAGCCACGACATTTTCTGATTTGCGGGAAAAGCTTTCGATCTATTCATCAATTGTTATTGGACATTGGGTTTACGAGACATAGTAGCCATCCATCTTCGTGGTTGGGATCGAAACTATTTCCGAAAGAACAAGGTGAAGGACACACCTAGTGCTTCTCTAACCCATCATAAAAACCATCTCAGATATCACAGAGGAAGATACCCATATTTTCTCATTGCATGCTAGGAGATGCCGCAACTGCCCCTTTTGAGCTTATTTGAAGGACCGTTGATACCAGCACGCCGAACCAAAGTGTTGGATGACCCTCAGACTCATCGACAATCCACCATATCCAGTGAATAAGTGGTAGATTGAACCCGCCAGGCACTCCATATTGTTTATAAACTTTTAGCAGGGGTAATTGGTAATTTAAGATTATTTTATATTAAATGAATTGATGGAAATAAAAGGTGGCAGCTAGGGTTTATGGAGACTTTTTCATGTATTTTGCATTATACTAAAATTTCTACAATAGATGGAAGGGTTTAAATGTAAAGTCATATCTGTGATGGTAGTTACTCCCTCCGTCCTGGAAAGAGTGTACTTCCAACTTTGTTGGAGTGTCAAACTATCTCAAAATTTGACCGAGTTCGTGCAAAAATATATCAATGCTTGTGAAACCAAATAGGTATATGATGAAAATATATTTTATCATGAATCTACTGCTACTAATTTGATGGCATAAATGTTGGTATATTATTGTATAAATACGGTCAAACATAAAAAAGTTTGACTTTCCAACAAAATTGGAAGTACACTCTTTCAAGGACGGAGGGAGTAGAGTTGTAAATGTAGACCCCAGGGGTGATGTTTGAGCTTCTAAAGGTTGTAAATGAAACTTTAGTGGAGGCTAGGATTTAATATGCAAATCTTGGGTATTCTAAAGCAAGATTGTAAATGTGAGTCTATGATGTTAATCTAGGGTATTTATTATGGCACTAAGGGTATAAATATGATTTGGCATTCTTCTTTTGTCTAGGGTTATAAGTTTGGTTTCTTTATATAATGTGATGAGAAAACATGTCATGTGTAGCGTTGATGGGGGGGTGTCTTCCACACATGCATACGTACTTGCCATAGATGTCTGAGATAGGTGGGCGAGTATGGCAAAAATTGTAATGGCACGATACTTCTACAAAAGCATATGTCATAAGTATTTCAGTTTTCTTTGGACACTACAGATATCTGTTGAATACACACATGAAGGAGACATTCATAAAACCTAGCCACAAAATTATGACATCGCCAACTTTCGTTTATAGGTGTGTTCACCACACATGCATAACCTAACTTAGTTAATGTGATTCTCTTTCCATACCATATTGTCACCTATTGTCCTATCCTTGACAATCAAAGTTCTAGATAGCTCATATGAAAAGAACCATTTATGGACCATATCCTCACATAGTGCCCTAACATCAGCAATCAAAGTGACACAAGCTAGCAGCTCTCATAAGTACCCCTTTTGATCTTATTTGAAGGAACGTTAATACGAGCAAGTGGAGCCAAAGTGTCAGATGACCCTGACTCCTAGATGATCCATCTTATCCATTGAAGGAGTGGTAGATTGAACCCACCATGCACTCCATGTTGCTTATGCATATGGATCCAACGTAATTGATAATTTAAGTGGTTCTTGGGTGATCGTGTGAGTATATTTAAAACCAATGAAAAATTTCTACATAAGATAGGGGCGAGAAAAATAGGTGACGCATAGGGTTTTAAATGTGGAGTCGTATCTTTGGTGGCTGTTAGGCTTGTAAATGTAAACCTTGTGTGTGATGTCAAGGGTTCTTAGGGTTTGAACTGCAAACATTACTGTCCGCTAGGATTTGATATGCAAATCCGGGGGTTGGTGTAAATGTGAGTATACGTTGTTTTTTAGGAAGCTAGGGTTGTAGATACAAATCTAGGGTATTTATTGTGGCTCTAAGGGATAAATATGAATCAGCATATTTTTTGCCTAAAGTTGTAAATTCGACTCTCTACACGATGGGATCAGAAAACAAGGTCATGAGTAGCGTTTATAGGTTTTATTTTGCACAATCATACGCACTTGCCATAAATGTGTGTGTGGGGGGGGGGGGGTATTAGAACAATTATAATAACATAATGATCTTATGAAAGCATATATCATAATGATTTTTCTTGTCTTTGGTCACTACAAAAGTATATGAATACACGCATGAAAGGACACATTCATAAAACCTACCCACCAAATTATGACATCTACAAGCTTTGATACACGTGTATTGCACACGTCTGCATAACCTAAATTAATCTATGTGACTCTCTTTTCGAACCATAATGTTACTTATTGTCTTATCATTGACAATCAAAGATCCTGGGTGCTCGTATGAAAAAGAACCATTTATGGATCATATTCTCACATATTGTCTTATTCTAAGTGACACAAGCTAGTATATATCACAATTGCCCCTTCTAAGCTTATTTGAAGGTTAGTTGATGCCACCATGTAGTGCGAAAGCGTGGAATGACCCCCCAACTCCTAGACAATCCATCATATCCATTGAAGTAGTGGTATTGTACCCGTCGTGCACTCCCTATTGCGTATAAACATGGAGCCGAGGTAATTGGAAATTTAAGTGATTCGTGGCCGCAATGTGATTATTAATTTTTAAATGAATGGATGAAATAAAAGGTGGTGACTAGGGTTTATGGACTTTTTCATATGCGTTCATATACACTACAAATGTCTACAAAAGATAGGGATGAGAAACTAGGTGATGCATAGTGTTTTAAATGTGAAGTTGTATCTTTGGTGGCAGTAAGGCTTGTAAATGTAAACCATGAGCCGATGTTGGGGGCTCTTAGGATTGTAAATGCAAAATTTTGTGGTGGAACTCTTGGGTATTTTTTCGACATGGGTTGTAATTGTCCATAATATCCATTGAAACGGTGGTAGATTGAACACGCCAGGCAGTCCCTATTGCATTTAAATGTGGATCCAGGGTAATTGGTAATTTAAGTGGTTCTTGGGTCCTAATGTGATTATTATTATTATTATTTTAAATGAATGGATGAAAAATAAAAGGCTGTTACTAGGAGTTATGGACATCTTTTCCATGCATGTTATATATACTACAAATGTCTACATAAGATAGGGACGAGAAAAATAGGTGACTAGTAGGGTTTTTAAATGTGAAGTTGTATCTTTGGTGGCAGTTAGGTTGTGAAGTTAACCTCATCTTATTAGGGTTTCCAATGCAAACTTTAGTGGCATCTACGGTTTAGTATGAAAATCTTTTCTATTTTCGTAACATGGGTTGTGAAGGTGAGTCTAAGGTGTTTTTAATGGGGCTAGGGTTGTAGATGCAAAACTAAGATATTTACAATGGCGCTAAGGGTATAAATGTTAATTGACATATTCTTGCCTAGGATTATAAATTTGGTTTGTTTATATGATTGAAAAGAGAAAAAAAGGTCATAGGTAGTGTTTATGTTTCTTTGCATATCTGTGCGTACTTGACATAGATGCATGAGGTGTTCTAAAAAATTATGATGGCATGATGCTCTTATGAAAGCATATATCATAATGATTTTTGTTGTCTCTGGTCACTATAGATGTCTATTTATTACACACATGAAAGAAACATTTGTAAAACCCAACCACCACAATTATGACATATCTAACATTTCAGGTACACGTGTGTTGCACGTAACTGCATAACCTAACTTAGTTAATGTGGTCATCTTTTAGAACATATTGTCACCTATTGTCATGTCCTCAACAATGAAAGTTCTAGAGCATCCATATCAAAAAGAACCATTTATAAATCATATTTTCATATCCTCGATAATGAAAGTGACACAAGCTAGAATCTATCATAACTACCCCTTTTGAGCTTATTAGAAGGTTAAATGATGCCACCATGCAAAGCGAAAATGTAGGATCACCCCAGCTCATAGGCAATCCACCATATCTAGTGAAGGCGTGGTCAATTGAATCCTCCAAAAAATACTTGTTGGTTATAATTGTAAACCTGGGGTAGTTGGTAATTTAAGTGGGTTTTGGGTTGAAACTCCTTGTAGATTTATTTCATGTTTTTTCATATATATATATATATATATATATATATATATATATATACTACACATGTATTGATGTATAGAAAAGATAGAGACGACAAATAGGTGAAACTTATGGTTTTAAACTGAGATGATCTCATAGGGTTTTTCAATGGAAGGTGATCTCATAGCTTGTTGGGTTGTAAATGCATATTTTGGTGGCGGCTCAGGTTTAATGTGCAAATATTGGGGACTTTTTGCGGCAATGGTTGTAAATGTGAGTATACATTATATTTGTGGGGCTAAGGTTGTAGATGTAAAGCTGGGATATTTATTGTGGCGCTAAGGATTATGAGTCAAATGTTTTTGTCTAGGGTTATATGTTGAGGTTTTTAATGATGGGATGAGAACATAAGGTCATGTCTAGAATTCATAAGGGTTCTTGATACGTCTAGGTCGTATCTATAATTTTTGATTGTTTCATGCCAATATTATACAACTTTCACATACTTTTGGCAACATTTTATATGATCTATTGGACTAACCTATTGATCCAGTGCCAGTTGTTGTTTGTTGCATGTTTTTTGTTTCGCGGAATATCCATATCAAACGAAGTTCAAACGCGATAAAAATTTACGGAGAATTATTTTGGAATATTTATGATTTTGGGAGGTGGAATCAACGCTAATGGAGGCCCACGACCTCCACAAGCCACCAGGGCGCGCCAGGCACCCCTGGCGCGCCCAAGTATCTTGTGCCCTCCCCGTAACTCGGTTGGGGCCCTTCTTAGGGCGCAAGAAAGATAATTTATGGAAAAAATCATGTAAAAATTTCAATGAAATCGGAGTTACGAATCTCCGGAAATTTAAGAAATGGTGAAGGGCCAGAAAACAGGAATGCGGAACAGAAGAGAATAGAGAGGGAGATCCAATCTCGTAGGAGCTCCCGCCCCTTCGCTGCCATGGACCAGAGGGGGAACTCTCCTCCCATCTAGGGGGAGGCCAAGGAAGAAGAAGAAGAATAAGGAGGTGGGCTCTCTCCCCCTCTCTCCCGGTGGCGCCGGAGTGCCGCCGGGGCAAGGATCATGACGGCGATCTACATCAACAATCTTTCTACCGTCAACACCAACTTTCTCCCCCTCTATGCAGCGGTGTAACACCTCTTCTCCCCGCTGTAATCTCTACTTAAACATGGTGCTCAACTCCATGTATTATTTCCTAATGATCTATGGCTATCCTATGATGTTTGAGTAGATTTGTTTTGTCCTATGGGTTAATCATGATCTTGGTTGGTATAAGTGTATATTTTATTTATGGTGTTGTCCTATGGTGCCCTCTGTGTCATGCAAATGGAGGGATCCCCGCTGTAGGGTGTTGCAATATGTTCATGATTCGCTTATGGTGGGTGGCGTGAGTGACAGAAGCACATACCTAGGTAAGTGGGTTGTTGCGTATGGGAGTAAAGAGGACTTGATACTCAATGCTATGGTTGGGTTTCACAACCTTAATGATCTTTAGTAGTTGCGGATGCTTGCTAGAGTTCCAATCATAAGTGCATATGATCCCAGTAGAGAAAGTATGTTAGCTCATGCCTCTCCCTCATATAAAATTGCATGAATGATTACCAGTCTAGTTATTGATTGCCTAGGGACAAATGACTTTCTTGTTGACAAAAGATATCTACTTTTATTACCTTGCAATTTTCTCATAGTTTTATTATTGCAAATTACTTGTAGTTTTATTCTTGCCAAATAGTTTCATACTTGTTTTAGGTAAAGCAGACGTCAAGTGTGCGTAGCGTTGTATCTGTGGTCGATAGAACTTGAGGGAATATTTGTTCTACTTTTAGCTCCTCGTTGGGTTCAACACTCTTATTTATCAAAAAGGGCTACAAATAATCCCCTATACTTGTGGGTTATCAGTTCTTCTACACAAATTCCGTGTATATATTTGCTAGAGATGCGTGGGAGAGAGACTATTACAATAATTATAAATTGTGCTCTTCCGAAAGTGAAAGTGCGTTATATCGACTAGAGGGGGTGAATAGGCGATTTTTATGAATTCTTCACTGAGGAATCTGCGGGAGAGGAAATTCCTGAGTGAAGAACTACTTGCAGCGGAATAAGTACTCAGATGTAAACATAACAGAACATGAGCATGGTCTTCATGATGAAATGAAAACAAGCACAGAGTACAAAAAGCGTAAACACAGGATAAACAGAATGAAGACAAACAGACTGAAGAAATTGAGCTAAGGAAATAAAGAAAGTCTTCAGTCAAAGCCTTCAAACAGATATGAACAAGCACACAACACAGAAATGAGGAAATGGAAGGGTTGAGGAAATGGAACTAGTTAGCTCGGTGAAGACAATGATTTGGTAGACCAGTTCCAACTGCTGTGACAGTTGTACGTCTGGTTAGGGCGGCTAGGTATTTAAACCTGAGGACACACAGTCCCCGGCACCTAGTCCTGAACAAGTAGCTCGGGACACTTAGTCCTCACCATATTCCCCTTGATCTAAGGTCACACAGACCTCGCCCAATCACTCGTGGTAAGTCTTCAGGTGACTTCCAAACCTTCACAGACTCGGTCACTTGGCGATCCACAATTTCCTCTTGGATGATCTGGACCATGACGCCTAACCGTCTGGAAGATGCACAGTCTTCGAAGGTAACAAGCGTCAGATCCATGCAGGATCAATCTCTTTAGTGATGCTCAATCACTTTGGATTTGTAGGTGTTTGGGTTTGGGTTTTCCTCACTTGATAATTTTCACTCAAAGTCCTCTGAGGATGGGATGCTCTCAAATGACAAGTGTCAGTTTCTCTCGGAGCAGCCAACCAGCTAGTGGTTGTAGGGGCGGCTATTTATATCCTAGGGAGCAGCCCGACATGATAAGACATAAATGCCCTTCAATGATATGACCGTTAGGTGGGTAGATATTTTGGGACAGTTGGCGCATAGCACAACAACGGTCGGAATTTTAAGTGTCAAATTCCTCAGGGCTATCATGTTCCTCACTGCGTAGGCAATCCGCACTGGCGAATTCCTAACTCTTCAGTCAGAACAAATTCCTCAGAGACCATAAGAACTTCGTCTCTGTCACTGAAGAAATTTGACTGAACTGTATGAGATTTCCAATGGCTTCACTCGAAGGGATTGGTTGATGTAGGATTTGAGTTGAGCATCACTTGGAAATTTTTCCTTAGTATTTCCTCGACCCCCTTTAACAGTACGGTATTTCCTATGACTCAAGAAAGAGAAAATGGAACTACAAAAACAAAAGTCTTCACGCTTCATGTTCCTCGAATGAATACCAAGTCTTCAGGATCACACCAATTTCTTCACTTTCAAAGTCTTCAGAAAGTCCTCAGTAATCCAAAGTATTCAGTCGAAGAACTTCATTTTTGGGGGTCAACTTTCACTGTAAATATCAAACTCCTCATAGACCTATAGACCTGTGTACACTCACAAACGCATCAGTCCCTTAACCTATAAGTCTTCAATACACCAAAATCACTAAGGGGCACTAGATGCACTTGCAATCTCCCCCTTTTTGGTGATTGATTACAATATAGGTTAAGTTTTCAACGGGGATAAACATATGAAGTGTAAATACTGATATTGAGGAATTTTATTGCAAGATATAGAAGACCCCCCCCCCCTGAAGATGTGCATAGTGAGGAATTAGCTTTTGAAGCAATGCACACTTTGAAGAGTAGGATCATGGAGATCTCCCCCTATATCTTGTAATCCATACACGCATTTAACATATAATATGAAGAATTTGAAATGCATGATGAAATATGGTGACTGATGTAATTCAGCATGCGTGCATTAACATTAATGAGGAATAAGCATGCAGAAAAATTCAGCAGAAGTATCAGACCACCATAGAGTTTAAGTTTACAACTCGATCCAGTAAAGTCTTCAAAAGAACGAGAGTTGTAACTTAAAAAAACGCCCACATAGATAGACCCGCTTGAAGACTAACTCAAATTTCTCCCCCTTTGTCATCGAATGACCAAAAGGGTCAAAAAATGAGGACTAACGCCCCTGAAGAATATCAAGTTGATGGAGGAGCGCCAGCGTTGTTGGGGTCGTTTGTTTTTGTAGGGTCTGCCGCAGTGTTGTCCAAGTCTTCATACTCATTGGTTTCGCGTGATGAAGAATATGAGCTGGCCACCGAGGAAGGAACCTTGACCTTCTAGAATTTCTTCGATGGAGGAGCAGACCAGTCAAAATCCTTCTTGAGACCCATTTGCTTCAGATCTTCTTCACCATACAGATGTGATAAGACAGCCCAGGTGTGACCGAAGACTTCATGGAGGTGGTAATGGTTTTTCTTCACTGCATTGTGCGTAGTAGTCATGTTGTGAAGAAAAGAACCAAACTGGCGCTTAACCCATTTGTGGTTTCGATCCACCTTCTGGTGAAAACTAAGAAGAATCTCACGGTCAGTCATCACCCTGGGAGCTGTGGCTTGAGGATTTTGCTTAGATGCATTAGCGGCAGAATCATGAGTAGCGGAATCATCATTGGTGGACTAAGATGTAGCTTTGCGAAACTGACCATCCAATGGACGAATGCCTTCATCAATAATTGCAGTAGACTTGCCCTTTTCATCAGATGAGGAAAATGTCCTCTTGAGGACTTCAATGGGGGGCAAGTAACTGACATGATTCTGAAAATCAGCCTTGTAGTTGAGTGAAGACCTAGTTCTGAGGAATCTCATAATCCAAGGAGCATAACGCTTCAACTCAAATGGAGAGAGAGCAACATTTGCCAGAGTCCTCATGAAGAAATCATGAAAGTTGATAGGAATGCCATGTATGATATTGAATAGCAGATTCTTCATGATGCCAACAACTTCTTCACCATTTGAATCATGGCCTTTGATTGGGCTCAATGTCTTCGTCATAATGCGATAGACAGTTCTAGGCACAAACGTCAATTCCTTCACGAGGAATTTGGTCCTTGGAGCTTGACCGAGCTTCAGAGGCTTCATTAGCACTTGCATGTAATGGGCGGTGAGTTCAGGTTCATGATAATGCAACGAGCACCTTCAAGGGGAGGATTGATAGGCAGGGCATGAAGTATTTCAGAGGCCGGTGCTTTATAGTGAGTATTATCGGTCATCTAGTCCAAAACCTAAGAATTCACATCGTCAGCATCGCCTGTGATATGCAGAGTTGCATAGAATTGAAGAATGAGCTCTTCATTCCAATCGCAAATATCCGTGAAAAAGTTGAGCAGTCCTCCATCATGAAGCACACTGAGGACTAGGGTGAATCAAGGCAGTGATTCCATGTCCACGTGAGGAATATGCTCATGGTCAAAGACTTTGTCCTTGTTGAAGAGCAATGAAGAATAAAAGTTTGCTTGGCTGGCAGTCCAGAAGCGCTTCCTTCTAAGACGAGTAGAGTCATAAGGGTTATAGTCTGTGAAGAACACATGTTCGCAAAAGAAGTCATCAACCTTGAATTTCTGCTTCTTCGAGAAGGGATCCTTTGGCTTGGGCTGAGGGGTATCGGTCAATTGCATCACCACCTCAGGAATTGCAATCTCAGGATCCACTGGCTGAGGAATTTCAGCTTCTTCTTCAGTGACAACCTTGTTGGGGAACGTTGTAGAAAACAAAAAATTTCCTACGGTTTCACCAAGATCCATCTATGAGTTCATCTAGAAACGAGTGATCGGATGCATCTACATACCTTTGTAGATCGCGAGCGGAAGCGTTCAAAGAACGGGGATGAGGTAGTCGTACACGACGTGATCCAAATCACCGATGACCAAGCGCCGAACGGACGGCACCTCCACGTTCAACACACGTACGGAGCGGATGACATCTCCTCCTTCTTGATCCAGCAAGGGGAGAGGAGAGGTTGAGGAAGATGGCTCCAGCAGCATCACGACGGCGTGGTGGTGATGGAGCTGCAGTACTCCGTCAGGGCTTCGCCAAGCACTATGGAGGAGGAGGAGGTGTTGGAGAGGGAGAAGGAGGCAAAAAAAGGCGTGGTGTGAAGTCCTCCATCTCCCCCACTATATATAGGAGGGCCAAGGGGGGGCGCCGGCCCTAGGAGATCCAATCTCCTAGGGGGCGGCGGCCAAGGAAGGTTTCCCTCCCCCCCAAGGCACCTAGGGGGTGCCTTCCCCTTGTGTGACTCTTCCCCTCTTGAAACCCTAGGCGCATGGGCCTCTTGGGGCTGGTGCCCTTGGCCCATATAGGCCAAGGCGCACCCCTACAGCCCCTGTGGCCCCCCGGGGCAGGTGGCCCCACTCGGTGGACCCCCGGGACCCTTCCGGTGGTCCCGGTACAATACCGGTGACCCCGAAACTTGTCCTGATGGCCGAAACAGCACTTCCTATATATAATTCTTTACCTCCGGACCATTCCGGAACTCCTCATGACGTCCGGGATCTCATCCGGGACTCCGAACAACATTCGGGTTATTGCATATACATATCCCTACAACCCTAGCGTCATCGAACCTTAAGTGCGTAGATCCTACGGGTTCGGGAGACATGTAGACATGACCGAGACGACTCTCCGGTCAATAACCAACAGCAGGATCTGGATACCTATGTTGGCTCCCACATGCTCCACGATGATCTCATCGGATGAACCACGAAGTCGAGGATACAAGCAACCCCGTATACAATTCCCTTTGTCAATCGGTATGTTACTTGCCCGAGATTCGATCGTCGGTATCCCAATACCTCGTTCAATCTCGTTACCGGCAAGTCACTTTACTCGTACCGTAATGCATGATCCCGTGACCAGACACTTGGTCACCTTGAGCTCATAATGATGATGCATTACCGAGTGGGCCCAGTGATACCTCTCCGTCATACGGAGTGACAAATCCCTGTCTTGATCCGTGTCAACCCAACAGACACTTTTGGAGATACCCGTAGTATACCTTTATAGTCACCCAGTTACGTTGTGACGTTTGGTATACCCAAACCACTCCTACGGTATCCGGGAGTTACACGATCTCATGGTCTAAGGAAAAGATACTTGACATTGGAAAAACTCTAGCAAACAAACTATACAATCTTTATGCTATGTTTAGGATTGGGTATTGTCCATCACATCATTCTCCTAATGATGTGATCTCGTTATCAATGACATCCAATGTCCATAGTCAGGAAACCATGACTATCTGTCGATCAACGAGCTAGTCAACTAGAGGCTTACTAGGGACATGTTGGTGTCTATTATTCACACATGTATTACGATTTCCGGATAACACAATTATAGCATGAATAAAGACAATTATCATGAACAAGGAAATATAATAATAATGCTTTTATTATTGCCTCTAGGGCATATTTCCAACAGTCTCCCACTTGCACTAGAGTTAATAATCTAGTTACATTGTGATGAATCGAACACCCATGGAATTCTGGTGTTGATCATGTTTTGCTCTAGGGAGAGGTTTAGTCAACGGATCTGCTACATTCAGGTCCGTATGTACTTTACAAATATCTATGTCTCCATCTTGAACATTTTCACGAATGGAGTTGAAGCGACGCTTGATGTGCCTTGTCTTCTTGTGAAACCTGGGCTCCTTGGCAAGTGCAATAGCTCCAGTGTTGTCACAGAAGAGTTTGATTTGCCCCGATGCATTGGGTATGACTCCGAGGTCGGTGATGAACTCCTTCACCCAAATTGCTTCATGTGCTGCCTCCGAGGTTGCCATGTACTCCGCTTCAATTGTAGATTCCGCCACGACGCTCTGCTTGCAACTGCACCAGCTTACTGCCCCACTATTCAAAATATACACGTATCCGGTCTGTGACTTAGAGTCATCCAGATATGTGCCGTAGCTAGCGTCGACGTAACCCTTTACGACGAGCTCTTCGTCACCTCCATAAACAAGAAACATTTCCTTAGTCCTTTTCAGGTACTTCAGGATATTCTTGACCGCTGTCCAGTGTTCCTTTCCGGGATTACTTTGGTACCTTCCTACCAAACTTACGGCAAGGTTTACATCAGGTCTGGTACACAGCATGGCATACATAATAGAACCTATGGCGGAGGCATAGGGGATGACACTCATCTCTTCTATATCTTCTGCCGTGGTCGGACATTGAGCTGAGCTCAATTTCATACCTTGTAACACAGGCAAGAACCCCTTCTTAGATTGATCCATATTGAACTTCTTCAATATCTTATCAAGGTATGTGCTTTGTGAAAGACCTATGAGGCGTCTTGATCTATCTCTATAGATCTTGATGCCTAATATATAAGCAGCTTCTCCAAGGTCCTTCATTGAAAAACTCTTGTTCAAGTAGGCCTTGATGCTATCCAAGAGTTCTATATCATTTCCCATCAAAAGTATGTCATCTACATATAATATGAGAAATGCTACAAAGCTCCCACTCACTTTCTTGTAAACGCAGGCTTCTCCATAAGTCTGCGTAAACCCAAACGCTTTGATCATCTCATCAAAGCGAATGTTCCAACTCCGAGATGCTTGCACCAGCCCATAAATCGAGCGTTGGAGCTTGCACACCTTGTCAGCATTCTTAGGATCGACAAAACCTTCCGGCTGCATCATATACAATTCTTCCTTAAGGAAACCATTAAGGAATGCCGTTTTGAGGTCCATTTGCCATATCTCATAATCGTAGAATGCGGCAATTGCTAACATGATTCGGACGGACTTTAGCTTCACTACCGGTGAGAAAGTCTCATCGTAGTCAATCCCTTGAACTTGTCGATAACCCTTAGCGACAAGCCGAGCTTTAGAGATGGTCACATTACCATCCGCGTCTGTCTTCTTCTTAAAGATCCATTTATTTTCTATGGCTCGCCGATCATCGGGCAAGTCAGTCAAAGTCCATACTTTGTTTTCATACATGGATCCTATCTCAGATTTCATGGCTTCTAGCCATTTGTCGGAATCCGGGCCCGCCATTGCTTCTTCATAGTTCGAAGGTTCACCGTTGTCTAACAACATGATTTCCAGGAGAGGGTTGCCGTACCACTCTTGTGCGGAACGTGTCCTTGTGGACCTACGAGGTTCAGTAGCAACTTGATCTGAAGTTTCGTGATCATCATCATTAACTACCTCTCTAGTCGGTGCAGGCACCTCACGAACATTTTCTTGAGTTGCGCCATTTTCCGGTTCAAGAGGTAATACTTCATCAAGTTCTAGTTTCCTCCCACTTACTTCTTTCGAGAGAAACTCCTTCTCTAGAAAGGATCCATTCTTGGCAACAAAAACCTTGCCTTCGGATCTGAGGTAGAAGGTATACCCAATAGTTTCTTTAGGGTATCCTATGAAGACGCATTTTTCCGACTTGGGTTCGAGCTTTTCAGGTTGAAGTTTCTTGACATAAGCATCGCATCCCCAATCTTTTAGAAACGACAACTTAGGTTTCTTCCCAAACCATAATTCATACGGTGTCGTCTCAACGGATTTCGACGGAGCCCTATTTAAAGTGAATGCAGCAGTCTCTAAAGCATAGCCCCAAAAAGATAGCGGTAAATCGGTAAGAGACATCATAGATCGCACCATATCTAATAGAGTGCGATTACGACGACGCTGAGGTGTTCCAGGCGGCGTGAGTTGTGAAACTATTCCACATTTTCTTAAGTGTGTGCCAAATTCATGACTCAAGTATTCTCCTCCACGATCTGATCGCAAAACTTGATTTTTCTGTCACGTTGATTCTCAACCTCACTCTGAAATTCCTTGAACTTTTCAAAGGTTTCAGACTTGTGTTTCATTAAGTAGATTTACCCATATCTACTCAAGTCATCAGTGAGGGTGAGAACATAACGATAGCCACCGCGAGCGTCAACACTCATTGGACCGCACACATCAGTATGTATGATTTCCAACAAGTTGGTTGCTCGCTCCATTGTCCCTGAGAACGGAGTCTTGGTCATTTTACCCATGAGGCATGGTTCACACGTGTCAAATGATTCGTAATCAAGAGACTCTAAAAGTCCATCTGCATGGAGCTTCTTCATGCGTTTGACACCTATGTGACCAAGGCGGCAGTGCCACAAGTATGTGGTACTATCATTATCAACCTTACATCTTTTGGTATTCACACTATGAACATGTGTAGCATTACGCTCGAGATTCATTAAGAATAAACCATTCACCATTGGAGCATGACCATAAAACATATCTCTCATATAAATAGAACAACCATTATTCTCGTATTTAAATGAGTAGCCATCTCGAATTAAACGAGATCCCCATACAATGTTCATGCTTAAAGCTGGCACTAAATAACAATTATTAAGGTTTAAAACTAATCCCGAAGGTAAATGTAGAGGTAGCGTGCCGACGGTGATCACATTGACCTTGGAACCATTCCCGACGCGCATCGTCACCTCGTCCTTTGCCAGTCTCCGCTTATTCCGCAGCCCCTGCTTTGAGTTACAAATGTGAGCAACCGCACCGGTATCAAATACCCAGGAGCTACTACGAACACTGGTAAGGTACACATCAATCACATGTATATCATATATACCTTTCGTTTTGCCGGCCTTCTTGTCCGCTAAGTATTTGGGGCAGTTCCGCTTCCAGTGACCACTTCCCTTGGAATAAAAGCACTCAGTCTCGGGCTTGGGTCCATTCTTTGGCTTCTTCCCGGCAGCTTGCTTGCCAGGCGCGGCAACTCCCTTGCCGTCCTTCTTGAAGTTCTTTTTACCCTTGCCCTTCTTGAACTTAGTGGTTTTATTGACCATCAACACTTGATGTTCCTTCTTGACTTCTACCTCTGCTGATTTCAGCATTGCAAATACCTCAGGAATGGTCTTTTCCATCCCCTGCATATTGAAGTTCATCACAAAGCTCTTGTAGCTTGGTGGAAGCGACTGGAGGATTCTGTCAATGACCACGTCATCCGGGAGATTAACTCCCAGCTGAGTCAAGCGGTTATGCAACCCAGACATAGTGAGTATGTGCTCACTGACAGAACTATTTTCCTCCATCTTACAGCTGAAGAACTTGTCAGAGACCTCATATCTCTCGACCCGGGAATGAGCTTGGAAAACCATTTTCAGCTCTTCGAACATCTCATATGCTCCATGTCTCTCAAAACGCTTTTGGAGCCCCGGCTCTAAGCTGTAAAGCATGCAGCACTAAACGAGGGAGTAATCATCAACACGTGTCTGCCAAGCGTTCATAACGTCTTGGTTCTGTGGGACGGGAGCTTCACCTAGCGGTGCTTGCAGGACATAATCTTTCTTGGCAGCTATGAGGATGATCCTCAGGTTCCGGACCCAGTCCGTGTAGTTGCTGCCATCGTCTTTCAGCTTGGTTTTCTCTAGGAACGCGTTGAAGTTGAGGACTACGTTGGCCATTTGATCTACAAGACATATTGTAAATATTTTAGACTAAGTTCATGATAATTAAGTTCATCTAATCAAATTATTCAATGAACTCCCACTTAGATAGACATCCCTCTTCTAGTCATCTAAGTATAACATGATCCGAGTTAACTAGGTCGTGTCCGATCATCACGTGAGACGAACTAGTCAACGTCGGTGAACATCTTCATGTTGATCGTATCTTCTATACGACTCATGCTCGACCTTTCGGTCTTCTGTGTTTCGAGGCCATGTCTGTACATGCTAGGCTCGTCAAGTCAACCTAAGTGTTTTGCATGTGTAAATCTGTCTTACACCCGTTGTATGTGAACGTCGGAATCAAACACCCGATCATCACGTGGTGCATTGAAACAACGAACTGTCGCAATGGTGCACAGTTAGGGGAAACACTTTCTTGAAATTATTACGAGGGATCATCTTATTTACTACCGTCGCTCTAAGTAAACAAGATGCAAAACATGATAAACATCACATGCAATCAAATAATAATAGTGACATGATATGGCCAATATCACATAGCTCCTTTGATCTCCATCTTGGGGCTCCATGATCATCTTGTCACCGGCTTGACACCATGATCTCCATCATCGTGTCTCCATGAAGTTGCTCGCCAACTATTACTTCTACTACTATGGCTAACGCGTTTAGCAATAAAGTAAAGTAATTTACATGGCGTTTCTCAACGACACACAGGTCATATAAAAAATAAAGACAACTCCTATGGCTCCTGCCGGTTGTCATACTCATCGACATGCAAGTCGTGATTCATATTACAATAGCATGAACATCTCATACATCACATATAGATCATTCATCATTCATCACAACCTTGGCCATATCATATCACAAAGCACTTGCTGCAAAAACAAGTTAGGCGTCCTCTAATTGTTGTTGCAAGTTTTACGTGGCTGAAATAGGGTTCTAGCAAGAATGTTTTCTTGCCTACGTGAAAGCCACAACGTGATTTGTCAACTTCTATTTACCCTTCATAAGGACCCTTTTCATCGAATTCGCTCCAACTAAAGTAGGAGAGACAGTCACCCGCCAGCCACTTTATGCAACTAGTGCATGTTAGTCGGTGGAACCGGTCTTACGTAAGCGTACGTGTAAGGTTGGTCCGGGCCGCTTCATCCCACAATACCGTTGAAGCAAGATAAGACTAGTAGTGGCAAGAAAGTTGACAACATCTACGCCCACAACAAATTGTGTTCTACTCGCGCAAGAAGAACTACGCATAGACCTAGCTCATGATGCCACTGTTGGGGAACGTTGCAGAAAACAAAAATTTTCCTACGGTTTCACCAAGATCCATCTATAAGTTCATCTAGCAACGAGTGATCGGATGCATCTACATACCTTTGTAGATCGCGAGCGGAAGCGTTCAAAGAACGGGGATGAGGTAGTCGTACACGACGTGATCCAAATCACCGATGACCAAGCGCCGAACGGACGGCACCTCCGCGTTCAACACACGTACGGAGCGGATGACGTCTCCTCCTTCTTGATCCAGCAAGGGGAGAGGAGATGTTGAGGAAGATGGCTCCAGCAGCAGCATGACAGCGTGGGGGTGATGGAGCTGCAGTACTCCATCAGGGCTTCGCCAAGCACTATGGAGGAGGAGGAGGTGTTGGAGAGGGAGAAGGAGGCAACCAAAGGCGTGGTGTGAAGTCCTCCATCTCCCCCCCTATATATAGGAGGGAAAGGGGGGGTCGTCGGCCCTAGGAGATCCAATCTCCTGGGGGCGGCGGCCAAGGGAGGTTTCCCTCCCCCCCAAGGCACCTAGGGGGTGCCTTCCCCTTATGGGACTCTTCCCCTCTTGAAACCCTAGGCGCATGGGCCTCTTGGGGCTGGTGCCCTTGGCCCATATAGGCCAAGGCGCACCCCTACAGACCATGTGGCCCCCCGGGGCAGGTGGCCCCACCCGGTGGACCCCCGGGACCCTTCCGGTGGTCCCGGTACAATACCGGTGACCCCGAAACTTGTCCCGATGGCCGAAACAGCACTTCCTATATATAATTCTTTACCTCCGGACCATTCCGGAACTCCTCATGACGTTCAAGATCTCATCCGTGACTCCTAACAACATTCGGGTTATTGCATATACATATCCCTACAACCCTAGCGTCACCGAACCTTAAGTGTGTAGACCCTACATGTTCGGGAGACATGTAGACATGACCGAGACGACTCTCCGGTCAATAACCAACAGCGGGATCTGGATACCCATGTTGGCTCCCACATGCTCCACGATGATATCATCGGATGAACCATGAAGTCGAGGATTCAAGCAACCCCGTATACAATTCCCTTTGTCAATCGGTATGTTACTTGCCCGAGATTCGATCGTCGGTATCCCAATACCTCGTTCAATCTCGTTACCGGCAAGTCACTTTACTCGTACCGTAATGCATGATCCCGTGACCAGACACTTGGTCACCTTGAGCTCATAATGATGATGCATTACCGAGTGGGCCCAGTGATACCTCTCCGTCATACGGAGTGACAAATCCCTGTCTTGATCCGTGTCAACCCAACAGACACTTTCGGAGATACCCGTAGTATACCTTTATAGTCACCCAGTTACGTTGTGACGTTTGGTATACCCAAAGCACTCCTACGGTATCCGGGAGTTACACGATCTCATGGTCTAAGGAAAAGATACTTGACATTGGAAAAACTCTAGCAAACGAACTATACGATCTTTATGCTATGTTTAGGATTGGGTATTGTCCATCACATCATTCTCCTAATGATGTGATCTCGTTATCAATGACATCCAATGTCCATAGTCAGGAAACCATGACTATCTGTCGATCAACGAGCTAGTCAACTAGAGGCTTACTAGGGACATGTTGGTGTCTATTATTCACACATGTATTACGATTTCCGGATAACACAATTATAGCATGAATAAAGACAATTATCATGAACAAGGAAATATAATAATAATGCTTTTATTATTGCCTCTAGGGCATATTTCCAACAAGCCTGTGTCTTCAATTCTTCATTAACATTTTCTTCAGCACTAGTGGCTGGAATCTCTTCATGGACAGATGGTGTGGCATGAGGTTCTTCAGATCCCATTTGAACTTCAGTGGTCACAGGGGATTGAGGAATTTGTTGAAGGGGTGTGAACAAAGGAGAATTGGGGTGCTGACTTTCCCAAAAGTCATCGTTCAACACTGGAGTTGTGCACCCAATGTCCACATCTTCTTCTTCACTCTTTTCCTCAACGCCAGCCTCTTGAGCAGTGAACTGAGGTGTGGGCGATGAGACTATTGGGGTTGAAGGGATTGCATTCGCTTCAATTTCTTCATCCAACTGCTCTGAAGAAGCACCAGAAGGAATGTCATCATCAGATCCACTTGGGATCTCATATTCTTCATCAAAAGGAACAAGGTCCTTTGATGGCATGGATGAGATAGGAACAACATCAATTGGATTGTCAAAAGATCTAGTCAGTGGCTTCATCTTCTTCAGAGCTGAAGAATCTAATGCAGTTGATGCCTTCCTTTTCTTCACAGCTGCATGCTTTGCAGCCTTGGTCTTCTTCACATCTGATGCAGATGGAAGGATCGGAGTTGGGGTAGGTGCAGGAGGAGCATAGGAATTGGTTCAATATCTTCAGGCACAACAGATGCAGTTGCCCTGACTTATTCAGTTTATCCAGGTGCAACACTAGTGGTTGCCCTGGCAATTTCTTCAGCGGCTGGAATCCAGTCATCAGCCCTGGTACTCTGAGTATCTTCAGCAGCCTGATATTCATCAGCGGTGCTGGCATGCTCTTCAGTAGGCTGAGCAGACGCCTCAGCCTGAGGATTTTCTTGTTGCGTTGGGCTGCAACATTGGAAGTGAACTTCTCAGTTATCTTGACAAATCTGACTTTGGCACCAAGCCAGTCAGCATAGTAGCGATCAAATTCATCACTTAGTTGCTTGATCTCAGATTGAAGAGCAACAAGTTCTTCAGGTGAAAGCTTTAGAACGTTTTGCTTCAGAAAGCGCTCTTTCTTGTACTGCGCTTTCTTCACCCTCCTTCCCTGTTCAAATTTCCATTTTTCCTCATCAATGAAGGCAGTCAAAACATGGCTTTGACCAGGAGTGAGGTTCATGTCCAACAAAGGTGTGTTGGGATCCTTGTGCCATAGGTCGATGAAGTCTAGGATCAACTTCGGTTCCAGTATCAATGACACATTGCTGCCTTTGGCTCTAGCGGCCCTGAGCTGCCCGTCTCTGATGATTTCGGCAAGTTCCTCATCATCAGCTTTGTCATCTTCGAATGATACTTGAAAGGCGACCTGTTTCTTGTGAGGACTTGGTCGAGAGCCTCATCCAGCAGTGGCCTTTTTCTTCAGCAAAGAGGGGTCAGTTGATGAATTGGGTGGAGCCGAAGAACTGGCAGAAGCTCGTGAGGCAATAGAGATGCATGTTGTCCTTCGGCACGTGGCAAGATGCACAGGTGCTGAGGATTTTGACGGAGGAGTTGAGGACTTTGGAGGAGCTGGAGCAGCTTGAGGAATTGGCCTTGAGGGCTTTGAAGAATCTGGTCGTGAGGGTGTTGTTGAGGAACTTGGCCGTGAGGGAATTGGGGGTGAAGCACTTGGCTTATGAGCAGGCTTCTTTGCCATGGCCTTCTTTGGCTTGCTTGCAGAGGCCTCAACAGTGGTAGCAGCAGCAGCAGAGTCTTCATTAAATTCCCTCACTGCTTCCTTACCTATTTTGGCTAGCTTGGCTTGGCGCTTGGCCCATTCATCAGGATAGTCCTCACCACGCTTGAGGCTGGTGGGATCAGCTTCTTGGCCAGGTGCCAATGGAGGTCTTGGGCATGGAGGATTAAGAGGGAATTTCTTCATATACTTGGGAGTAACATATTTGTACTCCCTCCATTCCCGTGCCCATCTCCTCGCTATCCTTTGTATGCGCACCTTGCGCTGATTTTTGTCCTCCTTGCCAAATTTGGCCTCATCAGGAGTGCAATAATCCTTGTATATGTCATCAGGAATCTCGAAATCAGTATTGACTTAGGCCTCTTTCCTCCCTTCTGTGGCTTCTTACCGTCAGCCATTTTCTTCAGCTGAGGAATTTGAGCAATGGAATTCTCTAAAGAGGTGTGCAACTTTTCTTCAAGGAACGTTGCAAATGAGTTAAGTTGATGAGAACCTAGTGATTCAGCAGCAGACATATGTACCTGTGAACAGAGTATAGTTGCGAAGAATTTGGAGAGGTCATATGCGTTCTCAGAAGGTTTTGGAATAAGAACAAGTTTGAGGAATTTGACCAGATGAGTCTTGAAGAATTTCACTAAGCATTCTTTGACTTAGGTTCTAGAGTTGTACAGATTGAAAAATCCACACAATTGAGGAATCTTGAAGAAAAATGTTGCTTAGGGAAACAAATCAAGAAAAAATGTTATGGGAGGTGTCCAGTGTGTGAAGATTTGAAGAATAAACACTTTTTGAAGATTTTGTAGAAAACATTTGAATCAAAGAGGGTAGCAAAAGTAACTTTTAATTACCCTGGATGAAGAACACGATGAACTGGGAACTGTAGATGTGAAGCTCGTCGGTTCAGATCTTCCACGCCGTAACTTGGCAGAGGAAGACAGCTACGGCGGCGGCGGAGTGAAGAAATCCGCAGTCAGTGCGAGTACGGCGGCAACAAGGTCGAGGCAGTGAAGCTCTTCCTCATCAGTGACGATGTAGTAGGGGCGGCGCTAGGTTTTGGGAAGCTCGAGCGAGAGAGAGGTCAAGCTGAGTAAAATCAAAGTGAAGAAGGGGAGGGGTATTTATAGTAGAAGTGAAAAGTTGTTCACCCGAAGAAATTGGACGAACGTGCCCCTGACCCTTCTCATTCGCTTGACATGTGTCACCCACGTACTAAGAGGTGACGACCATGTGAGATCATGGGTGAATAGATAAGCATTTCATAGAATGCGGAATGGTTTGAGCGGCAAAAGCCAAAAATTCAGATAAGATAAGTTTAAAGTTCCGCTCGCAATTTCTTCAGCTGACAAGGACACAGTGAAGATTTTGAACGAGTTTCAAATAGAACACACATGAAGAATTTGTGAATACACTAGGTTGAGTTTAGCATAGAGGGGGAAGGGTCCGATCACATTCACTTAGCAAAACAAGCAACTTGAAGAAATAGCAATAAGTGAATTGGTGGTGGTGGCATTGCCATGGTGTTATATCGACTAGAGGGTGGGTGAATAGGCGATTTTTATGAATTTATCACTTAGGAATCTACGGGTGAGGAAATTCCTGAGTAAAGAACTACTTGCAGCGGAATAAGTACTCAAAAGTAAACAAAACAAAACATGAGCATGGTCTTCATGATGAAATGAAAACAAGCGCATAGTACAGAAAGCGTAAACACAGGATAAACAGAATGAAGACAAACAGACTGAAGAAATTGAGCTGAGGAAATAGAGAAAGTCTTAAGTCAAAGTCTTCAAACAGATATGAACAAGCACATAACGCAGAAATGAGGAAATGGAAGGGTTGAGGAAATGGAACCAGTTAGCTCGGTGAAGAGAATGATTTGGTAGACCAGTTCCAACTGCTGTGACAGTTGTACGTCTGGTTAGGGCGGCTAGGTATTTAAACCTGAGGACACACAGTCCCAGACACCCAGTCCTGAACACGTAGCAAATCACTCGTGGTAAGTCTTCAGGTGACTTCCAAACCTTCACAGACTCGGTCACTCGGCGATCCACAATTTACTCTTGGATGCTCTAGACCATGACGCCTAAGCATCTGGAAGATGCACAGTCTTCAAAGGTAACAAGCATCGGATCCACGCAGGATCAATCTCTTTAGTGATGCTCAATTACTTTGGGTTTGTAGGTTTTTGGGTTTGGGTTTTCCTCACTTGATGATTTTCACTCAAAGTCCTCGGAGGATGGGATGCTCTCAAATGACAAGTGTCAGTTTCTCTCGGAGCATCCAACCAGCTAGTGGTTGTAGGGGGTGGCTATTTATAGCCTAGGGAGCAGCCCGACATGATAAGACATAAATACCCTTCAATGATATGACCGTTAGGTGGGTAGATTATTTGGGACAGTTGGCGCACAGCACAACAACAGGTCGGAATTTTAAGTGTCAAATTCCTCAGGGCTATCATGTTCCTCACTGTGTAGGCAATCCGCACTAGCGAATTCCTAACTCTTCAGTCAGAACAAATTCCTCAGAGACCAGAAGAACTTCATCTCTGTCACTGAAGAAATTTGACTGAACTGTATGAGATTTCCAATGGCTTCACTCGAATGGATTGGTTGATGTAGGATTTGAGTTGAGCATCACCTGGAAATTTTTCCTTAGTATTTCCTCGATCCCCTTTAACAGTACGGTGTTTCCTATGACTCAAGAAAGAGAGAATGAAACTACGAAAACAAAATCTTCACACTTCATGTTCCTAGAATGAATACCAAGAATTCAGGATCATACCAATTTCTTCACTTTCAAAGTGTTCAGAAAGTTTTAGTAATCCAAAGTCTTCAGTCGAAGGACTTCATTTTTAGGGGCCGACTTTCACTATAAATATCAAACTCCTCATAGACTTATAGACCTGTGTACACTCACAAACGCATCAGTCCCTTAACCTATAAGTCTTCAATACACCAAAATCACTAAGGGCCACTAGATGCACTTACAGAAAGCATATATCATAATGTTTCTTGCCATATCTGGTCATTATAGATGTCTATTGCACAAATACGCAAAGACATTTGTAAAATCTATCCACTACAATTATGACATCACCAACCTTTGGAAACATGTGTGTTGCCCATGGTTGAATAACCTAACTTAGTTTATGCGATCCACATTTGGGTTACCTTGCGCATAAGTTCTAGAGCACTATATAAAAAATATTTTTTTAAACCATATTCTTCCTTATTGTCCTATCCTCGGCAATCAAAGCAATGCGGGCTATTATCTATCATAAGTAATAATAGATTTCTTATCATAAGGATTTCTGTAGACATCATAACCAGGAGAGATCATGCAACATCACTTTTATATAAAAATATCAGTACCAGTCGAATTTTTCATAGAAATACATAGAACCTTATTTACATGGACAAGAAAGATGGAGGAAGACAAAATAAGGTCGACTCTTTATGAATAGTCAAAGATCTAGAAACAATTTTACTGCCAGTATGTGCTTTTGATGACCATTAGTATAACATATTTCAACATACACCATAAATTACACATTCGTATTAAGATGTGAGAAAAATGTAAAAGGACAATTCCGTGTATGGAGTTTACCTCTACCTGAAGGAAATATGCCCTAGAGGCAATAATAAAGTTGTTATTTATATTTCCTTATATCATGATAAACGTTTATTATTCTTGCTAGAATTGTATTAACCGGAAACTTAGTACATGTGTGAATACATAGACAAACAGAGTGTCCCTAGTATGCCTCTACTAGACTAGCTCGTTAATCAAAGATGGTTAAGTTTCCTAACCATAGACATGTGTTGTGATTTGATGAACGGGATCACATCATTACAGAATGATGTGATGGACTAGACCCATCCGTTAGCTTAGCACTATGAACGTTTAGTTTATTGCTATTGCTTTCTCCATGACTCATACATGTTCCTATGACTATGAGATTATGCAACTCCCGAATACCGGAGGAACACTTACTGGCTATCAAACGTCACAACGTAACTGGGTGATTATAAAAATGCTCTACAGGTGTCTCCGATGGTGTTTGTCGGATTTCGGGTTCCGGCAGACCCTTGAGGTTCGAACACTGGGATGCGCGCGGAGATCTCTCCCCTACCGATCTACGTCCGATCTCCTCGCGTGATCTAAGCTGGAAACAACAAACAACACAGGGGACACGAGGTTTATACTGGTTTGGGCCACCGTTGTGGTGTAATACCCTACTCCAGTGTGTGGTGTGGTGGATTGCCTCGGCGGCTGATGATGAACAGTACAAGGGAAGAATAGCCTCGTGAGAGGTGTTCTCGAGCTGGTGCGATGAACTGTTGGGGCGAGTTCAGTCGCCTCTTTCTCTCTCTGCTAGGGTTCTACCAGATCTCTCACTGTCCCTCTACTTTGTGGTCGCTAGCTCTATTTATAGAGGCCTTGGGCCTCTCCCCAAATAATGAGCGGGAAGGGCACCAACAATTGGCCATTTTGAAGGGGAACATCTAGTACAAGTTATCCTGACCAAAGATGGTCTTCGGCTGCCAAAAGCTCTGGTGATGACGCCGTCTTGGGCTCCACGGTGACCTTCGTCCTGCCGCTCTGTTGGTCTTGGTCTCGTTGCACCGGAATGGTAACCTTTACCCGGTGCCCTGACCTGTGCTTGCCCCCTTTGCACCAAAGGGGAAACAAGGACACTGCGCAGGCCGGCGCCCGCCTGGTTTCGATCGTCATGGCTTGCGTCATGGGCTCCTCGCGAGGTACCCCTGCCTTGATCTCCCCGCCTCTTCGCGAGCCTGCCTGATGAGGTTGCCTCCGAGGAAGCTTTCCGTCGTCCGCCCCGTGAGGCTTGGCCCCTCGCGAGGGTCTTGAGCTTGAGCTGATGAAGGTGGGCCGCGCTGGGCCCCCACTTGAGCCACACCGCAGGCCGCAGGCAGGCAAGTCTGGGGACCCCCGTTCCCAGAACACCGACAGTAGCCCCCAGGCCTAAGGCGCGCCCGGGATTGGCCTAGCAGGGAAGTGAAGAGGCAAGCACCAAGCTCCGCGGGCCCAAAAAGCTTGCGGCCTCGGCCGCCGTGTGGCGATTGATTGGACGTGGGCGTCTGCGCTTCCCCACAACGCCTTGCTACGCGCCCGGCTAAGCGGACCCGTAGTTGCACACAGTTGTTCCTCCTTTCTGCTACTCGCCCGCCTCCTACCTTTCCTTCTTCTTCGAGCTCCAGGCTCCGCCGCCAATCCGGCTCGAGTTCTTCCTCCCCTTCACCGCCATGGCGCCGTCGAAGAAAGGAAGGGGAATGAAGCCCGTGCCTTCGCCCCACACACCTCCAGCGGTGGCCCCCGCCGTCGCCCGGTCGAGCATATTCAATCCAGAAGCTTTGGACAAGGTCCGCTCCGCCCTTGCAACTATCTTCAACGAGTGCGGCAGGACCACGGTCTGGCCTGCGTCCCATGCCTCCCTTGATAGGATCATCACGGAGGTTTGATTCTTCGCCGATGCCCTATGGGTGGGTCTGGTTCCTCCCTTTTCCGTCTTCTTCAATGCGGTGCTCTCCCATTATCAGATCCGCATGATGCACCTCGGGCCGGAGTCCATTACTCTTTTGGCTGTCTTTGCTTTTGTTTGCGAAGCGATGATAGGCATTCCCCCTTCCATGGCCCTGCTGCGCCACTTCTTTTCCTTGCGCCTGAGCGATCCCACTCAGTGCTTAGGGTGTGTGAGCCTCCTGGCCATGCCAGAGACGGCCACTTCAGGGATCGACTTCGGCCTTCCTCCTTCTGAGGCCAGGTTCAGAGAGCGGTGGCTGTACGTGGACGTTGGAGTGCCCAACCCTCTGCTCTCGCACCTGACCTCGCCTGCTATTCCTCACGCGGGTTGGGACCATGAGGTGCTCGCGAGCCCCCGGCTCGCCTTTGTCTGGCGTCGCTTCCAGAGTTTGAGGGCGCTCAATGTGACAGCGCCCAAGGTGGTGAAGGAGTTCCTCCAATGTCGCATTGCTCCTCTTCAGTTTCACTCTCGCCGGATGTGGGACTTTGCGGGGCATGGAGACCGCATGCGTCTTCAGGAGGAGGACTTGGCGCCTGAAGTGCTGTGGACGGTGCTCAGGGTCTTCACTGGTGATCCTTCCCCAGGCAGCCTTCGGAGCAATGGTATCCTCTTGTATCTTTGCTCCGGCAGGGCCGATTTTGTGAGGCAGATGCCCAACTTCAACGAGTGGGGACTGCGCCCGGCTGGCCTCATGGGGCCCCGCGAGAACCCAGCCGCCGTGGTTGCTTCCCCTGCCACCCACAGCGGTCCTTCCTCGGGCGACAGGGCGGGGAGACGAGAACCGGCGAGGGTTGAGGCGCCCGATGTCGAGGTGCCGATGCCGCGAGAAGCCTCGAAGGCGGCGTTTCCCGAGGCCCGCCCTGGAGCGGTGACATGTGCGGAGTCGTGGCCTATGGTTCCTGAGGCCGGGGCTTCCGAGCCCCCAGCCGTTCCTCGCGAGGCGACGCCTGACAGCGCCCCGAGGCTGACTCCTCCAGCGCTAATCATCTTGACGCTTCTTCTGCACCAGGGGCCGACCCCTGCGCCGGGCGCTTAGGTCGGTTCCGTGTAGACTTCGAGGCCCTCCGCAAGAGGAAGGAGGCCTTGGGTGGCAACGACCGCCCTTGCCGCTTGTTGAAGCGCAGGAAGCACTTTGCCATGGATGAGTAAGTCTTCTTCTTTCCTTGCTCGTTTACTTTGCTATCCCTACGACTGATTGTGGCCCTTTCAGGCCCTGCCCTGCGAAGCCCGCCGAGCCAGCCCGGGAGCCACCCCCCCTAGCTTCACCTTCTCCGCTGGCCCTGGGCTCGCCGAGCTTGAGCGGCACCCCTGCTGCCAGACCAGTTGGTGGAGTGGTCCGTTCCATAGGGCACCTCGAGCCTGCGCGTCCGCAGTCCTCCTGGGGCACATCCGGCTTCCCCCGCGTTCCTCCTCTGATCATAGATGGTGAATGGCTGAAGTCTGTCTTCGGCTCTTCCTCCGTGGGTGGGCCGACGCCAGGCCGGATTCCTAGATAGGTCCGTTCAGCGATGGCTAGGGCGCCAGCCCCCAGCCCCGCGCCGAGAGGGGGCCTGCCGCCTCGGGGCCCTCCGCATGCTCCGGAGGAAGAGGGTGATGCGGAAGACGTGCTCAGACGCGCTCGGGAGCGACGCGCCCTTCGCGAAGAGTTCCTCCAGAGGGCGGCGGATGCGGTGAGCCGGATCGGGGCAAAGCTTGCTGACGAGGATGCACGCCTCGAGGCCGAAGGTTTGCGCCTTACTGAGGAGAGGCGCAAACTAAAGGTAGCCATCGCGCTCGCGCGTCACCAACGTGATCTCGAAAATGCGAAGGCTGAAGCGTCGCTGGCAGCTTCGCGGGAGGCCTGTTCCCAGACTGTTGAGGAGGCTCAGGAAGCAGACCAACGACGCAAGGATGCGGAGGAGCGCGCATGGGAGCTCTTGGCCTGGGGCAACTCCCTGGAGCAGCAAGTGGAACTGCGCCCGGCGGCCCTTGAGTCGATGGAGGGGGGCCCTGTTGATCGGGCGGAGCTTCTGAAGCGCGAGGAGGCGCTGACGCTGGAGGCCGCTGAGCGCAACCTTGATCTTGAGCGGTTGGAGACGAGGGAGCGCCTGGTGGCTCAGGCGGAGGATGACGTTGCCGCGCGTGAAGCCTGGGCCCAGGAAGAAGTCGATCGCCGCGTGGCAGAAGCTAGCTCGACCTTCGAGAACGAATACGAGACGAGGTTGGGGTTGATCAAGGCCTAGGCTGAGGGCAGGACCGCAGCCCTCAGGGCCAAACTGGCCGAAGTGACGCGGCGTGCGGACTCCTCCGCAGCCGCCCTCAGCGCAGCACAGGCGGAGCTGTCCTCTTCCCGGGCCGAGCAGCTTCTTCTCCATTAGAGGGTTGATGACGCCGAGGCCATCGCGCAGCGGAATGAGGACGAGATCCGTCGACGGCGGGTTTTGGAGCATGAGCATGCCCCCATGCTTCAAATGCTCAGAGAAAGGGCCAACACAGCTTTGGGCAACATCTGCGAGGCTGCCGCTAAGGAGCCGCACGAGGTCAACTACGCCGGCAACCTCCAGTTTTTCACCGATGTGGTGACGCTTCTGGAGAACCGCTTCGAAAGGTCCCGTTGGCTTGTCAAAGAGAGGAGCCGAGCCTTCCTCGGGCGTGCATTCTCCCGCGTCTTCAGCTATCTGCTAGACAGGGACCCCCACTTTGACTTCGACGTTTCCATCGCACCCGTGCCCATAGCCGTTCGGGGTGCCCTAGCGCGATGGGTGGAGGATAATGTGGACGCCCTCGTCAGGGCCTTTGCGTCTGATGCTGATGGCATGGCCGTGGCGCCAATGAAGGCGGTGTTGTGGACGAGCCTGGCGCTGGCGGAGATGCTGGCGGCGGCGGGAATGTCAACGACGCCAGCGATGCCTCCGAGGATGCCCAAGAAGATGCGGTGAGTGATATGTCCGATAGACCGCATGTCACTGCTGTTTATCCTGCACGAAGAAGGTTCGGGCTTGGCCCTGAAGAATGTAAGAGCATTTTGGGAGGGGAAGCCCCTCATGTAAAGGTTTGCAATTAGTACCCTGGTAAGTATAACGTTGCGTGCGAGATTAGCCGCTGGCCCGGTGATGGGTCAGCTGACTTGTGTACCTTCCGACCCCGACGAGTCCCGAGCGGGCCTGCGGGGGCCGCCGCACCTCGGGTGTCTTCTGATTAACTTGTAGATTCCACGATGAAAACCTCCGGAAAGGGTGCGGTGACAACGGTCATGGTTGTAAACGTGCCTGGCCCGGCCTGGCTCACGAGGGGCTCGTGAGGGGGGGGCAGCCAATGCTAACTTGGGACGCAAAGCCGAAACCAGAACGCAAGAGAGCTTGAACGAGACTAAACACCCCTTCCCCCAAACACATGCAAGCATCGAGCTCAAAATCCAACTTAAATCCAAATCGAAGAACTTTGTCAACAAGGAAAGGCAAAAGCAAAAGGCCGCGTCCGGCACCTAGTCTAGTCTTCGACGTCTTCTCACCAGCGCGGAGCTAAGTGCTTCCACTGGCCATGGGCGGAAGCCCCCAAGGCCCGAGGGCGGCTCTCTAGAGACTCCGGGGCATGTACAGCCTCACTCATTATTACATGAGAGTGTCACGGGCGGCGAGCTTCACAGGCACTGGGCCTTCTTCACAGGTACCGGTCTTGCTTCATATCGCCAGACGAAGGCCCCGCCTTGCGCCTCACTCTGTCGCCATCAACGGCGACCGGAAACCAGGACGACGCCAATGAGGCAGAGCGGTCGCCAGCGGTTCCCCCGACGACCATGGGTCCCCTGCCGGGGGCAGGCCCTGGGGCACCTCCCCGGCAGGGGGCCTACCTCCTGAGAACGCCTTGCTCCGACCGTCGCGGGGACGAACCCGAATCTCGGCCCCTTTCCTGCAGCCCCCTGCGCCCTCCTCCTGAGGGGTATGAGGCTGCAGAATTGGGGCAGCCACCTGCTGCGGCGACCTGTATCTCCTGTGACCCATGGTTAGCATAAGCTTGCTCCTGAGGGATGAGTGGTACCCGATAGTTGTCGCCGACGATGCGGTCATCGAGGTTCTCCTGGGGTTCCTGAAAGAGCTCAGCTCCTGGCGTCTCCTCGCCCCAGCCTGGCCCGAGGAATGAGCCATGATCTTCTTCTAGTGTGCACCCCTGGTCCACCATGCGGGGCACATAAGCTTCCGGGGTCGCCGCCCCGTGCGCCTCGCCGTAGCGCCCCGCATGCCACGCAGCCTGGCTTGGAGCGCCGTCTTGGGGGTGATGGTGCGGCGGTTCGCCGAGGCCGAAGGTCGCGGCGTGCACCCCTTCGCTGGCCTGAGAGGGAGATGGCGTGACTTGTCGCCCAGTGCCGGCGGAGGTGTTGGCGCTGGACGGGCCCTGGAGTCCACTGGAAGTCGCGTGCGCGCGCACGATGCCACCATGCGGCCCGCCTTGGGTCTGGGGTGGCAGCTGGATGCAGAAAGGAGGTGTTCCTGAGGCGGCGGCGTCCAGGAGCTCAGCTACTCGCTCCAACAACACGTCACGGCCGCCCTCCAGCAGTCGGCACCGTAGCAGCTCTCGGGCCACCGTGAGCGCGGCCCTGGAATTCGCTTGCTCCCGTCGGGTGTACGGCGCTGTGGCCGCGGCATGGTCTGAGGCCCTTGCTGCAGCCTGCACCTGCCGTGGTTGGAGGGCAGGGGCGTCTGGCCATGTCGCCTGCACCCCGCAGCGCCCTGCGGAGTGCGGGTTGCCTGAGGCGCAAGATTGAGGTCGCCCTGGGCTGGTGCCACGGCGTGGGCGGGCCACACTGCCCAGCGGTCGGCGTTGGCTGCCGGGTCGCTTGACATCTGAACAGCAAGGCGACGGAACATGATGCGGAGGAAGAAGGATTCCGGCGCACCCCTACCTGGTGCGCCAAATGTCGGATTTCGGGTTCCGGCAGACCCTTGAGGTTCGAACACTAGGGTGCGCGCGGAGATCTCTCCCCTACCGATCTACGTCCAATCTCCTCGCGTGATCTAAGCTGGAAACAACAAACAACACAAGGGACATGAGGTTTATACTAGTTCGGGCCACTGTTGTGGTGTAATACCCTACTCCAGTGTGTGGTGTGGTGGATTGCCTCGGGGGCTGATGATGAACAGTCCAAGGGAAGAACAGCCTCGCGAGAGGTGTTCTCGAGCTGGTGCGACGAACTGCTGGGGCGAGTTCAGTCGCCTCTTTCTCTCTCTGCTAGGGTTCTACCAGATCTCTTGCTGTCCCTCTACTCTATGGTGGGTAGCTCTATTTATAGAGGCCCTGGGCCTCTCTCCAAATAATGAGCGGGAAGGGCGCCAACAATTGGCCATTTTGAAGGGGAACATCTAGTACAAGTTATCCTGACCAAAGGTGGTCTTCGGCTGCCAAAAGCTCTGGTGATGACGCCGTCTTGGGCTCCACGGTGACCTTCGTCCTGCCGCTCTGTTGGTCTCGGTCTCGTTGCACCGGAATGGTAACATTTGCCCGGTGCCCTGGCCTGTGCTTGCCCCCTTTGCACCAAAGGGGAAACAAGGACACTACGCAGGCCGGCGCCCGCCTGGCGCCAGCCTGGTCTCGATCGTCATGGCTTGCGTCACGGGCTCCTCGCGAGGTACCCCTGCCTTGATCTCTCCGCCTCCTCGCGAGCCTGCCTAATGAGGCTGCCTCTAAGGAAGCTTTCCATCATCCGCCCCGCGAGGCTTGGCCCCTTGCGAGGGTCTTGAGCTTGAGCTGATGAAGGTGGGCCGCACTAGGCCCCCATTTGAGCCACGCCGCAGGCCGCAGGAAGGAAAGTTTGCGGACCCCCGTTCCCAGAACGCCGACGGTGTTTGTTGAGTTGGCATAGATCGAGATTAGGATTTGTCACTCCGATTATCGGAGAGGTATCTCTGGGCCCTCTCCGTAATGCACATCACTATGAGCCTTGCAAGCAATGTGACTAATGAGTTAGTTACAGGATGATGCATTACAGAACGAGTAAAGAGACTTGCCGGTGACGAGATTAAACTAGGTATGATGATACCGATGATTGAATCTCGGGCAAGTAACATACCGATGACAAAGGAAACAACGTATGTTGTTATGCGGTTTGACCGATAAAGATCTTCGTAGAATATGTAGGAACCAATATGTAATGCCCACGATGCGGCTATATCTCCCACGTGTCGAGGCACGACTTAGAGGCATAACCACATTGTGGTTTTGTCGTAAGAAGGGTCATCTTCACACAATCCCATGTAATGAACAAGAAAGGGATAAAGAGAGTTGGCTTACAATCGCCACTTCACACAATACTTAAATAAGTCATACATCATCCAAAATACACACATAGACCGACTACGGTCCAATCCAAATAAAAAGAAGATAACCCCAAATGTTAGATCCCCGATCGTCCCAATTGGGCTCCACTACTAATCATCAGGAAACGAAACATAGAAATGACCAAGTTCCTCGTCGATCTCCCACTTGAGTTCGGTAGCATCACCTCCACTGGTATCATCGGCACCTGCAACTGTTTGGGTGGTATCTGTGAGTAACGAGGACTCAAGAATCTCAAAACCCATGAGATCAAGAATATTTAAGCTTATGGGTAGGAGACGGTAATGAGGTGGAGTTGCAACAATGCTAAGCAAATATAGTGGCTAACATACGAACACAAGAGTAAGATGAGAAGCTACGCAACGGTCATAAATCTAGAAGCGATCAAGAAGTGACCCTGAAACTACTTACGTTCAAACATAACCCAAAACCGTGTTCACTTCCCAGACTCCGCCGAAAAGAGACCATCACGGTTACACACGCAGTTGATTCATTTTAATTAAGTCAAGTGTCAAGTTCTCTACAACCAGATATTAACAAATTCCCATCTGCCACATAACCGCGGGTACGGCTCTCGAAAGTTTATACCCTGCAGGGGTGTCCTAACTTAGCCCATCACAAGCTCTCACAATTAACGAAGGATATTTCTTCTCCCGGAACAACCCGATCAGAGTCGGAATCCGGGTTACAAGACATTTCGACAATGCTAAAACAAGACCAGCAAGACCGCCCAACTGTGCCGATAAATCCCGATAGGAGTTGCACATATCTCGTTCTCAAGGCACACCGGATAGGTCAAGCTACGAGTAAAACCAGCCCTCAAGTTTCCCCGAGGTGGCCCCGCAGGCAGCCTGTTTCGAACCAACACTCAGAGGAGCACTGGCCCAGGGGAGGTTAAAATAAAGATGACCCTCGGGTTTGCAACCCGAAGGGAAAGTTATAAGTTGTTAGGCAAATGTAAAACCATGGTTGGGCCTTGCTGGAGGAGTTTTATTCAAAGCAAATTGTCAAGGGAGTCCCATAACCCCAACCGTGTAAGGAACACAAAATCAAGGAACATAACACTGGTATGACGAAAACTAAGGCGGCAACAGTGGAACAAAACACCAGGCATAAGGCCGAGCCTTCCACCCTTTGCCAAGTATATAGATGCATTAATTAAATAAGAGATATTTTGATATCCCAACATATCCATGTTCCAACAGGGAACAACCTGCATGGCACCTGCAACTAGAAATGCTATAAGAGGGGTTGAGCAAAAGCGGTAACTTAGCCAAACAACGGTTTGCTAGGAAGGTGGGTTAGAGGCTTGACATGGCAATATGGGAGGCATGATAAACAAGTGGTAGGTAGCGCGGCATAGCGATAGAACGAACAACTAGCAAGCAAAGATAGAAGTGATATCGAGGGTAATGGTCATCTTGCCCGAGATCCCACAAGGAAGAAGAACGAGTCCATGAAGAAGACAAACGGACGTAGTCGAACGAATCCTCACAACTCCGGATCGAATCCGAAGCTAACGAGAGAAGCAAACCGGAAAGAAGCAAGCAACATAGTAAACACACAAGCATAAAGATGGCATGATGCACACCCAAGGATGATGCATGTCCGGTTTAATGAGTCATGGCATGGCAAAGTGCACAAACAATACTACAAGTTAAGTGGAGCTCAATATGCAATGAGTTGCATATTGACGGACCTTCACAACAATTATTTAGTTCACTCTCGTTTATGTACTCAACAATCTTAAATGTTGTTAAACATGGCAAGAGGTGAAGCATAATAAAACTACCTATCTAGGCAAGTTTAAATGAGGCCGGATGTCGGAGTAAATAGCCATGGGTAGCCCAGCCGGCTTCCCCTGGCCCATCAGAAAAAATTACGAGCCCGTCTGGCTCTCAAGAAGACTCAAGACCTGGGGCCGCCTCCCCCCTTTGCCGGCTATCTTCTAGGCCGACTTCGGGGGCGGCCCGCCCTTTACCCTCGTGAAGAAAGTTGTGGAGGGCCGACTACGAGAAGCCGGCTACAACAAGGCCGACTACAAGAGGCCGGCTCCCATAAAGCGGTCAAGGCCGTACCCGCAGAGTACAAGTCCACCCCGCGATGATGAAGCAGGGCATGGCTACAGTGGAGTCTGCCACCCCCAAAACCCAGAGCACGCCTGGTACAGTGCGTCGTACGGGTGGCCACGACCCGTCCGGCGCGGCACTGTTGCCACGGCGGCCCCGACGCCGTCCACGACGGGCCACCAGCGTGGCCCCCGAGGCGGCGGGCCCCTACGGGCAGAGAGATACCGAAGGTGGCCGCCCCTCCTCCCAAGTCAGCCTAATGAGGGGCCGGCTCCCCGTAGCCGGCTCGCCATCATCCTCGAAGGAGACGTCCATTAAAGAGACAAGATACGGCGGGGCTACAGTAATCGCCCGCCAGGGTGGCGGTACTATAGCCACGCTTGCCCCAACCAAGCCCGCGTCAACAGCACGGGGCAACAGTAACCAGCCACCGACCAGGCCCTGGCCAGTGGGGCCTGCCTATCGACCCAGGAGCCGGCAGCCGGCGGGACCCACCAGTCGGCGGACCCCAGCAGCCGGCGCCGAAGCCGGCGAGCATGGTCACAGACAGCTGGGCCCCGCGCCCAGCTGGATTACCTTTGTACCCCCGGGGGGTAGGCCTATATAAACCCCCCGGTGCACCCATGCAAGGGGGACGCTGAAGTTAGACCTAGACACCATACAAGGAGAGGAAGCACGCTAACTGAGTCCTTCTTCCTCCTTCCACCCAAACCAGCTCGAGGAGCATTGTGTAGTTTCTTGTTCGTTTAGTAACCATGCGGAGACCCCGCAGAGCAGCAGTAGGGGTGTTATCTCCCCGAAGAGCCCTGAAGCTGGGTAAGATTCGCCGGCGTGCATGTCTTCGCCTTATCCTGTTTCCAGGCACCGGCGATGTTTTATTGGCTCCCACAATGATAAGCCACCCGTTGGCATATGTCGCACCTACCACCCGACATTTGGCGCCCACCGTGGGGCCAGGTGCACCGTCGTCCGGAGACCTGTTCTGGACGGGAACCCTTTTCCTCCCTCGCGAGCGTAGCCAGCCCGGCTCGCCCGATGGCGCTTGCCACGACATGCTGCATGGCGTCACCAACATCTGCGCGGCGAGCAGCCTCGCCAACCTCTTCGACAAGGCCCGCATCTCCGACGAGCTTGCCTCTGATGCGGGCACCGACCACCTCGCCAACCTCCTCGGCCAGCTCCATGTCTCCAGCGAGCCCGCTGCAGATTTGGAGTCGGTTGGCTCCACCGACCCGAGGCCTGTCGACTCCGACACGGCATCCTACGACACCTTCCCCACCAATGTCACGATCTACAACGACCCGCTCCCTCCGGCCGGCGATCGCGATACTGTCACCACTGAGGTGATGGTTATCGGCCACGACGGCCCGACTGATGAGGGCGCCCACGACGCCCCGCGCGCGGCGGCCCACGACTTGTCCGCCCCCCTTACGGCTGACGCCAACGACAAAGTACTGGAGGCGCGCCGCCTCGCCCTCCTCGCGGAGGGCTGGCGGCTGGCCTCCGTAAGACGCCTCACCGAGGCCTACCAGCGCGAAGCTGACCGCGCCGCCTTCGACACGCCGGCTCCGGCTGGCCCAAGCCGGGTTGGTGCTGTCAGGCAACGCGGCGCCGTCATCGCCGACACGCTTGGAGTCGATCGCCCGGTCTACGCCACTCCGCTCGAGAACCTGTGCGCCGCCCAGGCGGCCGTAGACGAGCTGGACGGCTTGGAAGCCGAAGACCTCCCCCACATGACGCGGCGTATACAGCAACTAATTGAAGCGGCCGCTCGGTGGCACGAAGCCGATGCCTGCGCGGGGAGCCCTCCCCCGCGCCGCGATCACGGCGCGACTTCCCGATCGCCGACTATGAGCAACACCCGCGCGCGGCGCGAGAAAGAGCCGGCTTCCAGCCGAAGCCGGACCCAAATCTCCATCGAGCGAGACGCGGATGGCCGCCCCCGAGCCATGGAATGGAGGGGCACCCCGCCTCCGCCTCGAGCTCGTGGAGAGAGATACCCCACCCCGCCTCCAGTGGCGCACCCGACTCTCAGCGGCCGGCTTGGTCGTCGCGAAGGAGTCGGCGAAAACGACGCCCGCCACCGGATCGACCGCCTGGCCAGATCCCTGGCGCTAGAAGAAGAAGACGATGTCGGCCCACCCTGCTTTGGCCCCCGCATCCGCGACGAGCCCTTCCCCAAAGGGTTCTCGCTCCCGAGAGACACGCCCAAGTACAATGGCTCGGTGAAGCCAGAAGACTGGCTGACCGACTACTCCACAGCCGTCAGCATCGCCAATGGCAACCGGCGCGTTGCCGTGAAGTACGTGCCCCTCATGCTGCAAGGCACGGCACGGACTTGGCTTAACAGCCTCAAGCCTCTCAGCATCAACAGCTAGGTAGATTTCACTAAAGCCTTCGTTCGCAACTTCACCAGCACCTACAAGCGGGCTCCCAAGCCCAGACAGCTCTCCCTGTGCATACAGGGCCCAGTCGAGTCCACTCGCGACTACCTCACGCGTTGGGCCGAGCTCCGCAACTCTTGTGAAGGGGTGCACGAGGTGCAAGCCATCGAATACTTCACTGCCGGGTGCCGAGAGGGCACCCTCCTCAAGCACAAGCTCCTTTGCGACGAGCCGACTACCCTCGACGAGCTCCTAAACATCGCTGACAAGTACGCCACCGCCGAATCCTCGATGAAGACCGAGCTCCCGGTGGACGCGTCCGGAAAAGTGCTCAATCCGGCGCCCCAAGCACCGGCTGGAGATTCCGGCCGACGCCAACACCAGAATGATCAGAAGCGCAAAGGCCCTGCGCCGCCTCCCGCTAGCCGGCAGGTGGCCACGGTCGAAGACGCGCCGCCTGAGGGGTGGCCCGCGCCCAAGAAGCCCAAGGGCGGCCGGCCGGCTTGGCAGTTGGCCTTCTCTTACGAACAAACCCTTGACGCCCCGTGCAAGTTCCATAGCGGCGCGAAGCCATCCAACCATACGACCCGAAAGTGTAACTGGCTCGCCCGAATCTCCAAGGGCGAAGGGCTCACGCCGACTCCGCCTGCCGGCCCGCCGCCTCCGGCTCCGCCGCCCAAGGCCGCTCGGCCCGCGGTCGACGCCATGCAGGACGAGTTCCCCGACGAGCAAGCATCTTACGTTGTCTTTACGAGCCAGCCCGAAGACCGGCGCAGCAAGCAGCGAGAGCAACAAGAAGTCAATATGGCCGCCGCCAACCCAGCCGGCCACATGCATTGGTCAGAGAAATCCATCAACTGGAGCCGGGCCGACCACCCAGAGGTGATGCCGTCCCCCGGCTCCTACGCTTTGGTCCTGGAGGCCACCCTCGCGACGGACACGCGCGCCGCACGCTTCTCCCGCATGCTGATCGATGGTGGAAGCAGCATCAACATCCTGTACCGTGACACCATGGAGAAGTTGGGTGTCAGGGCAAAACAGCTTGTGCCGACTCGAATGGTGTTTCACGGCATCGTACCCGGTTTGTCCTGCGCCCCCATCGGCAAGATCAAGATCGATGTACTCTTTGAGGGCAAGGATCATTTCCGTCGGGAAGCAATCTGGTTCGAGGTGGTGGACCTGGAGAGCCCCTACCACGCCTTGCTTGGCCGACCCGCCTTGGCCAAGTTCATGGCGGTCCCCCACTACGCATACCTCAAGATGAAGATACCAAGCTCCAAGGGCATCATCACCATCACCGGCGATTACAAGAAGTCCGCCGACTGCGCCGCGGCAGCAGCCGGCTGGCCGAATCCCTCGTGATTGCCGAAGAAAAGAAGACGCTGGACAGGGTCGTGGCCCTGGCCAGCAAGCAGCTAAACCAGCTCGCCGACTCCAAGGAGTATGATGCCCAAGGATCTTTCCAGCCGGCCAAGGAGACCAAGAAAATACAGCTCGACCCCGAGCACCCCGAGAGGTTTGCCGTCATTGGGGCGAGCCTAGACAGCAAATAGGAAGGCGAGCTCGTCGATTTCCTCCGTGAGAATCGGGATATCTTTGCATGGTCCCCCAAGGACATGCCGGGTGTTCCGAAGGATTTCGCCGAGCACAAATTACATGTGCGGGAGGACGCAAAACCAGTCCAGCAGCCTCTCCGCCGACTGTCAGAGGAGAAGAGAACGATTGTAGGGGAGGAGATAGCCCGGCTTCTTGCAGCCGGCTTCATCATGGAAGTTTTCTTCCCAGAGTGGCTCGCGAACCCGGTTCTCGTGCTGAAAAAGAATAACAAGTGGCGCATGTGTATAGATTACACAAGCCTCAACAAAGCCTGCCCCAAGGATCCCTTCGCCCTGCCCAGAATTGACCAAGTGATAGACTCCACAACCGGATGCGAGCTGTTGAGCTTTTTGGATGCTTATTCAGGATACCACCAGATAAAACTGAACCCGGATGACCGACTGAAGACCGCCTTCATCATGCCGTTTGGAGCCTTCTGCTACCTGACCATGACGTTCGGCTTGAGGAATGCCGGCGCCACTTTTCAGCGTTGCATGCAGAAGTGCCTCCTCACGCAGCTCGGCAGAAACGCCCACGTCTACGTGGATGATATCGTGGTGAAGACGGAGAAGCGCGGCACTCTGCTGGAAGACCTGAAAGAGACATTCGAGAACCTGCGTCGGTTCCGAATCAAGCTCAACCCCGAGAAATGCATGTTCGGAGTGCCAGCCGGCCAGCTCCTAGGCTTTCTGGTCTCCGAACGCGGCATCGAGTGCAACCCTGTGAAGATCAAGGCCATCGAGAGGATGGCGGTCCCAACCAAGCTTCGAGGGATCCAGAAGTTCACCGGGTGCCTGGCCTCTCTGAACCGCTTCATCAGCCGGCTTGGAGAGAAAGCTCTCCCTCTCTACCGCCTCATGAAGAAGAGCACTCACTTCGAGTGGAATGACCAGGCCGACCAAGCTTTCCGCGAGCTGAAGAAAATGCTAGCCACGCCGCCTGTCTTGGCGGCGCCGACTGAGAAAGAGCCCATGCTCCTTTATATTGCCGCCACTAGCCGGGTGGTCAGCACCGTCATTGTAGTCCAACGCCCCGAAGAAGGCCGAGCCCAGCCGGTCCAGAGGCCGGTTTATTACCTGAGCGAGGTGCTGTCCGCCTCAAAACAAAACTACCCGCACTACCAGAAGATGTGCTACGGCGTGTACTTCGCCGCCAAGAAGCTGAAGCCGTACTTTCAAGAACATCCCATCACGGTCGTATGCACTGCCCCGCTGGCCGAGATCATAGGCAGCCGGGATGCATCCGGCCGGGTGGCTAAGTGGGCCATCGAGCTGGCCCCTTACACGATCTTCTACCAACCCCGCACCACCATCAAGTCACAAGCACTGGCCGACTACCTCGTCGACTGGGTCGAGACCCAGTACTTACCGCCAGCTCCCGACTCCACCCATTGGCGCATGCACTTCGACGGATCCAAGATGCGCACCGGCTTGGGAGCCGGCGTCGTCCTTACCTCTCCTAAGGGCGACAAGCTCAGATACACGCTGCAGATCCACTTCGCCGCCTCCAACAGTGTAGCCGAGTACGAAGCGCTCATACACGGGCTCCGGCTTGCCAAGGAACTCGGCATCCGCCGGATCCTGTGCTATGGCGACTCGGATTTGGTGGTTCAGCAATCATCTGGCGACTGGGACGCCAACGACGCAAACATGGCAAGCTACCGCTTCCCAGTGCAGCAAATCAGTGGGTACTTCGATGGATGCGAATTCCTCCATGCACCACGAGCCGACAACGAGCCAGCAGATGCCCTGGTCCGAATAGGCTCCACGCGGCAAGCAATACCAACTGGCATCGCCCTACAACGCCTCCTCAAGCCGTCCATCAAGCCGTCTCCGGAATCTGACTCTATCTTCGTGCCGCCTAACCCCGATGGGGCCGGATCCGGCTCGAAGAATCAAGCAGTCGGCCCGGGGACTTCAATACTCGGCTCGGGGACTGCAGTAGCCGGCTCGGGGACTACCGCACCCGGCTCGGGGACTGCGGTAGCCGGCCCGGGGACTTCTTCAGCACAGCAAGCGGCGGCCGACTCCAGTACTTCATTACCCAGCCCGCCCACCCTGGTGGCTGTAGCCACATTGGCGGCAGGGGAAGTTGCAGCTCCATCATGGGCCCAAACCATCCTCAACTTTTTGGTGAACCAAGATCTGCCGGCTGACGAAACAGAAGCGAGACAAGTCCAACGTCAAGCCGGAGCATACACAATCGTCAACAGAGAACTTGTGAAGCGCAGTGTCACCGGAGTCTTACAGCGATGCGTCGAGCAGGAGAAAGGCATTGCAATCCTCAGAGATATACACCAAGGAGAGTGCGGCCACCACGCCGCTTCAAGATCACTTGTCGCCAAAGCCTTCCGCCACGGTTTCTTCTGGCCGACTGCTTTGGACGATGCCAAAGAGCTAGTCAAACACTGCAAAGGCTGCCAGCTTTTCAGCTCCAAGCAACACATGCCGGCTTCGGCACTCAAGAGCATTCCCCTCACCTGGCCCTTTGCCGTCTGGGGACTGGATATGGTGGGCCCATTCAAGACAGCGCGCGGCGGCATGACGCATTTGCTCGTCGCCGTGGACAAATTCACCAAGTGGATCGAGGCGAAGCCGATCAAGAAGCTGAATGGGCCGACTGCGGTGACTTTCATTGCAGACATAACAACCCGGTACGGCGTACCGCACAGCATCATCACCGACAACGGCACGAATTTTGCCAAAGGTGCCTTGGCACAGTTCTGCGCTGCACAAGGTATCCGGCTGGACCTTGCGTCCGTCGCCCACCCGCAGTCAAACGGCCAAGTAGAGCGAGCAAATGGCCTCATCCTGTCCGGCATCAAGCCCCGACTAGTCGTACCTCTGGAGCGTTCAGCCGGCTGTTGGCTCGACGAGCTGCCGGCTGTCCTATGGAGTCTGCGTACTACCCCAAACAGATCAACCGGCTTCACTCCTTTCTTCCTTGTATATGGTGCCGAGGCAGTCATCCCAACAGACATCGAGTTCGACTCGCCTCGGGTAACCATGTACACGGAAGCGGAGGCCAAAGAAGCAAGAGAAGACGGCGTCGACCTGCTGGAAGAAGGCCGGCTGTTAGCCCTCAGCCGGTCTACCATCTACCAGCAGGGTTTGCGCCGCTACCACAGCCGGAAGGTCAGACCAAGATCCTTCCAGGAGGGCGACCTTGTGCTCCGGCTGATCCAGCGAACAGCCGGCCAGCACAAGCTCGCAGCCCCCTGGGAAGGCCCCTTCGTCGTCAGCAGAGCTCTAGGCAACGATTCCTACTACCTCATCGACGCGCAGAAGCCGAAGGCATGCAAGAGAGACGACTCCGGCAAGGAGTCGGAACAACCATGGAACGCCAATCTCCTTCGAAAATTTTACAGTTGAAATACAGTATGTATCACGTCCACTTTTGTATTAAGTACGAAACAATAGGCTCCCCCAGGAGGACTCGGGGACTGCCATCTTTTATTTTATGAATGAAAGTTATCATGCGTATGATATCGCCTGTTCATTTATTTATTTCGTCCGGCACCGGGTTCGACGAGTCGGCCCGGGGACTAGCCGACTGGAGTTATATTAGGAGTCCTACCCGCGGTCAGACAAGTAATGTGCCGACACCCAGGCTTGGCTCTTGCCAAAGTCGCAGTTCGAAGAACCGACTGCCCGGTTGGCAAGAGTCATAAGCCGGAAAGGGTGCGCACACGAAAAACGGCTAGGGACTAACGGACTTATATAACAAAAGCCGGCTTGCCGCCTCCCGCCGACCGACTACCAGAGTAGCCGGCCGACCGGCTTGCATTCAGTCTGCTTCAAATCCAAGAAAGCTCGAGTACTTGCCTTCCCATAGAGGGAAGGCGGCAAAGGAAAAAGCCTAAGGATAAAAAGTGCACTCGAATGGAAACCAAAACATGCATACAATAATATTTACACAAAGGACCTCCAGAAGAGGTCAGCATCCAACATCGTTCGATACACCCCCAGTGGGTGGAATTGCGGAAACTTAAAAGTTGTTCGAAAAAGCAAAAGCAGGAACAACAAGGACGGCAGATCAAGCCGGCGGGGCCGCTGACGAGTCGGGCTGGGCGGTGGAGACGGTCACGCCAGCTGAAGGAGCGGCCGGCTGGCCAACTTCGGCCTGATCACCGCCTCCGGCAGAGGGCGCGCTCCCGTGCAGCTCGTTGCTGGAGGCACAGTCGGCTTGAGGGCGGTCGGTCGTTCCACTGGCCGGCTCGGTGTCCCCGCCGTCCTCTTCCTCGTCATCCTCGCCCTCATCGCTAGAGGCAATCTCCTCGGCCGAGTCCTCGCCTTCCGCCGGGTTCAGCCCGAACCACTCCTCCGGCTGGGCGATGCCATCGTCATTGAGTTCCGCACGCGAAGACGCTGGTGTCGGTGCACTCGGCGATCGTCGAGGCGCGCTGCGCGATCGCCGGCCGCACCTCCTCCAGCTCCGCGTCGGCCTCCAGCCGCCAAGTCCGCAGCTGGTCCAGGCTTAGCCCTGGGTACCATGCGCGGACGAACTCCAACGCACGCCCGGCTCCGAGACGGGCTGCTGACGCCTTCCAAGTCTCGAAGCGGCCGACTGCGACTTCTTGCCAGTCGGCGGTCCGACTTGGGGTGCGGGGAATCATCTGGCCGGGCCAGAGCGCGGCCAGCACCTGCGCCCCGGCATGTTGGAGCCGGCGGAGCATCCGATGGGCCGGCTGCAGTCGCGCGTGGACGGCAATGAGCTGCTCCGACAGCGTTCGATTTGCATCCGGCGCAATGACAACTCCAACCTGACGGCGCGCCTCGCGATAGGCCTCGATGGCTTGGGTGGCGAGGACGGAGTGGCCGGGAAAGTAATCTGCGCAAAGTAACAAGCACAAGTCAGAATAAAACCCCAGGCGGCCGGCAGATGGAGGAAGGGCAAGAAAAGCGGCTTACCATCGATCAGATCTTCGATTCGGCCGAAACCCTCCTCGAGCGCCTGACACGTCTCGGCCCAGTTCGCCTCCTTGGTCTCGAACTCCGCCTTCTGGGCAGCCTCGCTGTCCCGCGCCTTCTGCAGGGCCGCCTTATGGCTCTCGTCCTGGTCGGCCAGTTTCTTCACCAGGCGGTCGCGCTCCTGAACCAAGTCGGCGTACTCGGCGTCCCTGGCACGAAGAGCGGTCTGCGCTTCGCCGAGCTCCCTCCGCAAGTCGGCATTGGCCCCTACATGAGCAAGAGACAAAGAGAAAGAGTCAATAAGGGAAAGGTCATCAAGAAAGATCCGACCCGACTGCGCTGCAGTCGGCCCGGATCTCGGGGACTACACCCAGTGGGTGCGCTGTCGCGCCCCCACGAGAGACAGATAAGAGCAATATACTTACGTCGGCTGCTGGCCAGGTCTTCGGTCTTCCGGCTCAGCTCCTGAGCCTGGGAGTTGAAGGCGGCAGCACGAGAGTTGTGATAATCCTAAAGATCAGACAGAAAACAGAGTTAAGATAGTCGTCGAGAAAGATCCGACCCGACTGCGCTGCAGTCGGCCCGGATCTCGGGGACTACACCCAGTGGGTGCGCTAGCGCGCCCCCACGGAAAAAATCAGAGGACCAAAGCGGTCGACAAGTAAAAAACTTACCCGGATTGCGGACCGCGTCGACAGAAACTCCTGAGTAAATTGCTGCAGGAGGGCGGCCTGAGGCTGCAGCCGGCTCCGAACCCCTTGGGCCGCCACGTTCAGCTCGCCACTTCCTCCACTGGGAGTCCACCCGGACGTGGCGGAACTGGCCGCCTCCAAGGCTTCTGCCGTCTGGTCGGCACCCGCGGCTTGGCGCGTGTCCGGCGGGGCCGTGCTCCCTCCGGCGCGCTGGCTCGCTGCCAGCTGAATTTCAATACCGGCTCCGGCCTCGGGTGCGGCCCGGGCCGGCTCCTCCGGCACCGCCGACGACTGGCCGCCTTCGCCCGCTCCGGCTGACGCTGCCGGCGGCGTCCTCTCCGCGAAGACCTCGAAGAGCTCATCCCTCTACGCCGGCGGCTGATCGGGGGTGATCTCCTCCGCCGTGGGCAGCGGGATGTCCGGGTCCACGGTGCGGAGGGGGATGGCGAGCAGCAGAGGCCGGCTACACATGCCCTCCGCCTCCGTCTCCGCGGTCGCCCGCTCCAATGGAGTCTCGGTTGCCGCATCCGCTCGCTCCATCGCCGCCCGAGCGGCCTCCCGCTCCGCCGCCTCCCTCTCTTCTCGCGCCTCGCGGGCGTTCCGCTCCGTGGCTTCCGCAAGATCGGCGTGGGGGTCCACGCGGCGGGGCCCTGAAGATCCAGCACCCGGCCCAACCACAGAGCCGCCTGGGCCTCGCTCAAGGGAAAGCGGCGCCCTGCTCAGAAATCGGAGAAGGGTTAGAACAAAAGAAGACAACAAAAAACAAGCACGCAAGCGGCCAAAGGGCTTACGATAAAACCGCTGGAGGTTGCTTCACCGCCTTCCGGAAACGGGCCGCCTTCGCTGCCGCTTCGTCTCGCTTCGTTGCCGCGGCGGAGGCCCTCGTTTTCTTCGGCCGGCTGCGGAAGAGAGGAAGCGCGGCCCGGCGCTTCGACGTTCCACCACCGACAGCTGGCGCGGCGGACGAGCCCGCGCTGTGGCGATCGGTTGCCGGCTGGTGGCGCGGGATTTCTTCAGCGTCGGCGTCGTCCGGCCAGTCGTCAAAACTGGCCGAGAGCCCCGTGCCTCCGGGCTCGGCGACGTCCCCCGTGGCGGCGTCCTCCATGGCGGCTACCCCCAAATCCGGGTCGTCAATGTCGTCTACCGTACGGTCCGGGGCATACCGGCGTTCGACTCCTGCCGCCCCGGCTGGCGGCGGAAGAAGAGGGTTCTGATAAAAAGAGCCGCCTGGTCAGAAGCCGGCTGATGACAGAAAGAAGGACTTACCACGGGCGGAGGATGGGCGCGGGAGTACGGCGCCTTGCCGTATTGCCAGTCATCGGCGAGCTTGAGGTTGGCGATGTAGTTAACCATGAGCGCTACCTCGGCATGGGGCATGTCCCATGTGCTCAGCCGGCAAGGGTCGAGGCGGCCGCTCATCTGGCATAGCATGTGGGGCCGGCTCTGAAGGGGAAGGATCCGGCGCTCGACGAAGGCGGCCACCAAGTCGGCCCCGCGCAGGCCTTCCGACTGGATCATCACCCGAAGCCGGGCGATGGCGGCGTTCCCAGCCGGAGATAAGGACTTGGATCTGAAGCCCCAAGACGGCTGCCTCCCAGCCGGCGGGCCGGCTACGTAAGCCGGCAAATTAACGTAGTCTCCTTGTGAGGCGATGTTCTTGACGTAGAAGTATGATTTTTGCCAAAGCTTCACCGATTGGATTAAGGGGATGTGCGGGAAGGGGTTGTTATCGCCTGACCTTTTCATCGCGATGAAGGCCCCGCAGGGGGCGGGCACGCCGGCAGAGACGGTGCCGAGTTTGTTCTGGAAGAGCTCCGCCCAAAGCTCCAGCGTGGGCAGCACTCCCAAGAAGCCTTCGCAGAGGGAGACGAAGGCCGACAGCAGCATCACCGCGTTGGGCGTGAGGTGATGCGGCTGGAGACGGTAGAAGTCGAGGAAGGAACGCATGAATCCGCTCGCCGGGAAGCCGAAGCCACGCAGGAAATGCGTGCGGAAGACGACGCGCTCGCCTTCCTCCGGTGCCGGCGAGATTTCCGCCTCCGGCGCCAGACGAGCCTGCATGAGGTTGGCGGCGGGCAGGCGCCGGGTCTGGCGGAGAAACTCTATGTGATCTTCGTGGACGTTGGAGCCGTCCCACGAGCTCGACAGCGCCATGGACATGGCGGCGTGGGCAGGCTGCGACGGGAGATTGCGTCGGGCGCGGAGGAAGAAGAAAGGAACGGAGAACAAGGAGGGACGGGGAGCGGGGGAGCGAGCAAGCCTTTGTCTCTCCCCTCCCCCTCCTACTTGTAGGCTCGTGCGCCGGAGCCGAGGAGGCGCGGTGTGGGGGATCGTGGGGATCGATCGTGCCCACTTCCCCCACGCCCCGCGTTTACTGCGCGCTAAAGACAAGAAGAAACGGCCGCGGGGAGGCGAGCAGTCCCCTCGGGCCACAGAAGATCTGCGCCCGGGCCGAGGCCGAGCAGTGGCGGGCCCGGGCCTGCGGCGGCGTCCCGTCGCGCGCGTGCGACGGCAGGACTTCTCCGCCACGTGGCCCGTCGTGGGGCCCGCGGGCTGCCCGCGGGTCAACCGTGGTCATAAGGATAAACAAATAAGTTCCCCAAAGTCGGCCTGCGACGGCAGGGTCGGCTCCTCAGGGTATGAAGCTAGCCAAGCTTCTCGTCCTTCTGTCCGCCGCGAAGCTCGCCCAGCTTCGGGGACTACTATCGGAGTAAATAGCCATGGGTAGCCTAGCCGGCTTCCCCTGGCCCATCAGAAAAAATTACGAGCCCGTCTGGCTCTCAAGAAGACTCAAGACCTGGGGCCGCCTCCCCCCTTTGCCGGCTATCTTCTAGGCCGGCTTCGGGGGCGGCCCGCCCTTTACCCTCGTGAAGAAATTTGTGGAGGGCCGACTACGAGAAGCCGGCTACAACAAGGCCGACTACAAGAGGCCGGCTCCCATAAAGCGGTCAAGGTCGTACCCGCAGAGTACACGTCCACCCCGCGATGATGAAGCAGGGCGTGGCTACAGTGGAGTCTGCCACCCCCAAAACCCGGAGCACGCCTGGTACAGTGCGCCGTACGGTTGGCCACGACCCGTCCGGCGCGGCACTGTTGCCACGGCGGCCCCGACGCCGTCCACGACGGGCCACCAGCGTGGCCCCCGAGGCGGCGGGCCCCTTCGGGCAGAGAGATACCGAAGGCGGCCGCCCCTCCTCCCAAGTCGGCCTAATGAGGGGTCGGCTCCCCGTAGCCGGCTCGCCATCATCCTCGAAGGATACGTCCATTAAAGAGACAAGATACGGCGGGGCTACAGTAATCGCCCGCCAGGGCGGCGGTACTGTAGCCACGCTTGCCCCGACCAAGCCCACGTCAACAGCACGGGGCAACAGTAACCAGCCACCGACCAGGCCCTAGCCAGTGGGGCCTGCCTGTCGACCCAGGAGCCGGCAGCCGGCGGGACCCACCAGTCGGCGGACCCCAGCAGCCGGTGCGGAAGCCGGCGAGCACGGTCACAGACAGCTGGGCCCCGCGCCCAGCTGGATTACCTTTGTACCCTCAGGAGGTAGGCCTATATAAACCCCCCGGTGCACCCATGCAAGGGGGACGCTGAAGTTAGACCTAGACACCATACAAGGAGAGGAAGCACGCTAGCTGAGTCCTTCTTCCTCCTTCCACCCAAACCAGCTCGAGGAGCATTGTGTAGTTTCTTGTTCGTTTAGTAACCATGCGGAGACCCCGCAGAGCAGCAGTAGGGGTGTTATCTCCCCGGAGAGCCCTAAAGCTGGGTAAGATTCGCCGGCGTGCATGTCTTCGCCTTATCCCGTTTCCAGGCACCGGCGATGTTTTATTGGCTCCCACAATGATAAGCCACCCGTTGGCATATGTCGCACCTACCACCCGACACCGGAACAACAAGAAAACAAGTCTGGAAAATCCCCATATGCATATTATGAATTTGGTACTGTTCTGCCTAAACACAATTTTATAGTTGTTAAACATGCAAAGTAGTGTCACCATGTTAAACTATGCATTTTTCTACCCCATTTACATATAAATTTCTTTAATTTGGAGTTATTATTTAGTTATGAAATAAATCATTTTAGCATGTCATTATGCAAATTAAATGCAAACATCAATTTAAGCATGTTAAACATGGATGACAGTCGGATAATATGAAACTAGATGAAATTCTAAGCATTTTACAAATAAGGTTTGTTTAATTCCGATGAATGGTTGTTCAGTTTTTATATGCAAGTTTGAGGGGTTTTCTGCAAATCTGTAGTACTCAGGATAATGCTAAATTCGTAGTCAGTGGAAAAAACATCAACGGGCCGAATCTGTTAGGCCCAACAGTGCACAGGGAGGGGTTTGGGCGGTTGCTCACATCGGGCCTTGAGGACGGTCGGTGGTGAGGCGGCCCGCAGGAGAGTAGGCACGCCGCGGTGGATCTGGCCCAAGGGGCGGCTTGGAGGCAGACCGAGCTGGGCCGTGGCGGGTCGTGCAGCTGGGCCTTCGGGGCTGCTGGCGATGCTGGACCGGGTCTGGAGGCACGCTGGTCAACGCGCACAGCTCGAGCGTGCGTGGCCCTTTGCTGGACAGGAAGCAGAGCAGCGGCGGCGGGGCTTGAGGCCGGCAACGGGAATGCACGGGCAGTCGACGCAGGCGAGGGAAGCGGCGGTACTCCGACGCGACAGGGAGCTCCGTGGACATGGTCGAGCTGGAGGCATCGGTGTTCAGCGGGGCGAAGAGGACCACCATGGTGGCCTTATGGAACTCGTCCATGACGGCGTGACGGCGACCTCATGTCCGGGCGAGGGGATTCGTTCCTGGCACCGACGAAGCTTGACGGCGGTGACGCATGGTCTTGGTCGCCGGCAGCGCGGTTCGACGAGGACGAGCTCGATGCTCGGAAGACTGAAGGCGCGCGGGATCGAGGAAGGCGACTCGAGGGAACTTGGCGAGGCGGCGGGAGGCGGTGAAGCAGCGGTTCCGGCGAAATTGCAGAGGCCTGGGGATCGAGGAGCCGACGAGGAAGGCCAGAACTGGCCGGACCCGGCCGGGGACAACGACGCTCGCGCATGGAAGGCGAGGATGGCCGGCGGCAGACAACTTGGGTTCCTGTTGCACGAACAGAGAGAGGGAAAATGTGTGTGAGAGAGAGAGAGAGAACTGGAGAGGAAAGAGAGAAGTAGGGGCATGGCCTGGCCGTGGTCGATGCGGCCCCGGGCGTGCTCGGGTGCTCCTCCCGAGCGGGAGCCCCGTGGTGATGCGGCACAGGGGAGGACGAGGCAGGAGGCCAGGGATGAGACAGGGCTTGGGCAGGAGAAGGAGGGGCGCTGCGCTGAAAGCAAGGTGGAGGCGCTTGGGTGGATTTGGATCGGGAGGATCCCGAGGTGGAAGAGGAGTGGCGGCGGGGAGAAGGATTGGCTGGGACATACTACCTAAAATCTAGGGTTAGACTTAGCAGATGGATTTTTGGATGGAGGTTACCTCGTCCCTCCGATCGCAATTGGACGGTCGAGAAAAAAAATAGGTAGGGAGTCCAAATAAGAAAACAGAGATGTTTTATAGATGTTTGGGGATGATCCGAATCCAATGGTGATGACTGAGCGGTTCGGGTCCGGGGCAGTTCCGGACGCACATGCGAGGTTGCGAAGCGGGGGGGGGGGGGGGTCCACGGCTGTGCAGATAGGTGAGGCGATCAAACAAGAGGGGAACGAGAACCTGGTTGGTTTGAGAAAAGTCAATTGAGACAAGGGGGAACGCGGCAACTACGAATGTATACAAGCTTTATGAAAACATGACGACTACGAAATGTCGATGCAATGCGAATGATGTGATGTTGAATGCAACAAACAAATAAAACACACGGCGACAACGAAAAACAAGGAAGGCATCTGGAACGTCGATCTTGGGGCATCACAACACTCCACCACTTACAAGAGATCTCGTCCCAAGATCTAAGGAATTCACCGGAGAGAAGCAGAAGAGGAAGAGAAGAGGTAAAACTAAGTTGCTTCTTTGACAAACGAGTGAAACAACGAACCTTGATAGGTTGAACAAATGGAAAGAGATAATACAAGGGAGATGAACGGGATTGAAAACACTCCGTTAGACAAGAGGAACAAGCAACATTACGAGAACCTTGTAGGTTGAAAGACATAAGAAAAGGGATACAATGGACCGGAAATACATGCAAGCACTCCGGTTGCCGAGATGTACAAGGAACGATAAAGAACAATTACGACAACACTCCGGTTGGAAATGGAAGGGATAGAATATGAACTTGGCAAAATGAAAGCACTTGGATGACACTCCGGTTAGAAGAGGAATGATAGACACAACACTTCGGTTAAAACAAGATAGAGAAGGAATAAGAATGGTATAATTTGAACAGCACTCCGACTGTAAATGGAAGGAATTTAACATGAGCTTGACAAGATGAGAGGATAATTGATGAAATCAACAACACACTGCCTTCGGAACTATTGAAAGAATGGCACAAGGGGTATGAAAGATTTCAGACAGCACTTCAAATGAATGGATAAACAAAGGAAAGAACGTGATCTTGACAAAAATGGGATGCTGGGTCGAAGAGTGCAACATCACAATGCCTCTGGAACGAAAGAATAGAAGCTAGATTGTTAGAAAGAAAGAAAGTAGAAGAAAATGATAACTTCTACCACCAATGAATTTGAAAGCATCCTTAGAAAGAAGGATTGAATGGAGTTGTTGAAAATTAAACAACCAAAGAATAAGGTTGTTGTGGGCTTATGAAAACGTCTCAAAATTATGAGGTGAAATTCTGCCACTAACGTAAACAATATATTGGATTGATATCAACAAGGAGACGCGAAACTTATTTCACCGAGAGGATAAATGAAGAACTTGGGTCATTTATAAGCACCATAAATAGCAACAATCCTTAGGAAAAAGTTTAGGTGAAATATAACCCAAGATAACTCCAATGAAGAGATTGATGGGTTGCAAAGGATCTCATGGACGAATTGAAAATGATGGGTTTAAAATATATCATTTCGGACAACTTGTGAATCATGAAACACGAAAGGAAATTGTCAAGAATGACATAACACCACCTCAATGATAAGGTAGAAAGAATTGCAAATTGGAATGCAAGAAGAAGAATACTTGAACTCCTCAGAACAAAACATGTGTTGAGCACCATGTTTAATGTTGAGTATAGCTTGGCGGATCATAACTTCGAGAGAAATCTTGAAGAACAATTGAAGAATGAAAGGAATCCTTGACGAACTACCATGTAGAGCCTCCATGACGAACTCCGATAATAAAAGGATGATTGAAAGAAAGAGAAGTTGAAAACACAAGGTGAAGCCTTGCACTGATTTAGATGGATCTTTGTCATGATATAATTGAGAGCTTGAGACTCTCGAAAGAAAAGGATGAAACACTTGATCCGGGAATTTTGACGAGCCTCCGGGATAAGGAATTAAATCACCTCGATGATAAGAATCACGTCATGCATACCGTTCATCAACTTAAATTGATAACAATGAATGGAATCGGCATGCCAGTTATTCTTCTTGAAGGATTAAGGATAGACATAGCGCAAACTTGAGAAGGTCTTGATGGAACCACCGGTGGGATTTGGAAACAACTAATGAATTGATATGACAACGAAGGAAGAGAAGTCTTGAACGAACCACCGTAAGAATTGAAAATGAAAGTAGCAAAGGCACAATTCACCGGCAAGAATTGGAAAACGAATGAAGAGACTTGAGGGAATTTAGATACATGAGAACGAAGAGATCACAATTTGATTAGAGGATATTTGAACGATGCACCGGCCGGTAGAATTGGGGAATGAGAGCTGAATGTTGAGAATGAATAAATCTTCTGAAATGATGGCCTTTCAGGGAAAGAAATGGAAACAACTCATGAAATGCTCTGGACAGTAAGAAAAGAATTGTCACAATCAAAAATAATTATGAGTATGGCATGAAGCTAGAACCATGAATCTTCAAGAGAACAGAGCAAAGATTTAAAGAAACTCATCTCCAGTCTTCAAAAGCTAAGAATGTCGAAGAGAAACACCACCATGAATTGCTGAGACACTCCCGGATAATGAAGAATATAAAGGTTGAATCAACGATGAAAAGAATTTGGAAGCTATCTTGGAGAAGGCATGTGACTAATGGAATCCATTCTTACGTCACACTTTGAAAAGAATTTGAGAATAACTACAGGAAAATTAGAAGAGTCACGTAAGATCCTGGGAAAAGACCTATGGGTTAGGGCCCACTCAAAAGATACGCTGTTGAACGATTACTTGAAAAAGGAGATTTGATGACCCACAAGTATAGGGGATCTATCGTAGTCCTTTCGATAAGTAAGAGTGTCGAACCCAACGAGAACAGAAGGAAATGATAAGCGGTTTTCAGCAAGGTATTCTCTGCAAGCACTGAAATTATCGGTAACAGATAGTTTTGTGATAAAGTAATTGGTAACGAGTACCAAGTAATAAAAGTAAACAAGGTGCAGCAAGATGGCCCAATCCTTTTTTTAGCAAAGGACAAGCCTGGACAAACTCTTATATGAAGGAAAGCGCTCCCGAGGACACATGGGAATTATCGTCAAGCTAGTTTTCATCACGATCATATGATTCGTGTTTGGTACTTTGATAATTTGATATGTGAGTGGACCGGTGTTTGGGTGCTCTCCTTACTTGGACAAGCATCCCACTTATGATTAACCCCCATTGCAAGCATCCACAACTACAGCAGAAGTATTAAGGTAAACCTAACCATACCATGAAACATATTTATCCAAATCAGCCCCTTACGAAGCAATGCATAAACTAGGGTTTAAGCTTCTGTCACTCTAGTAACCCATCATCTACTTATTACTTCCCAATGCCTCCCTCTAGGCCCAAACAATGGTGAAGTGTCATGTAGTCAATGTTCACATGACACCACTAGAGGGATGACAACATACATCTCATCCAAATATCGAACGAATACCAAATTCACATGACTACTAATAGCAAGACTTCTCCCATCTCCTCAGGAACAAACGTAACTACTCACAAAGTATATTCATGTTCATAATCAGAGGGTTATTAATATGCATAATGGATCTGAACATATGATCTTCCACCAAGTAAACCAACTAGCATCAACTACAAGGAGTAATCAACACTACTAGTAACCCACAAGTACCAATCTGAGGTTTGGATACAAAGATTGGATACAAGAGATGAACTAGGGTTTGAGATGAGATGGTGCTGGTGAAGATGTTGATGGATATTGACCCCCTCCCGATGAGAGGATCATTGGTGATGACGATGGTGATGATTTCCCCCTCCCGGAGGGAAGTGTCCCCGGCAGAATAGCTCTGCCGGAGCCCTAGATTGGTTCCGCCAAGGTTCTGCCTCGTGGCGGTGGAGTCTCGTCCCGAAAGCTTGATTATGATTTTTCCCTCGACAAAAGACTCATATAGCAGAAGATGGGCATCAGAGGGCCACCAGGGGGGCCACGAGGTAGGGGCGCGCCCCCACCTTCGTGGCTGGTGGGTGGCCCCCCTCTGGTACTTCTTGCGCTCAGTATTTTTTATATATTCTAGAAATAACTTATGTGAAGTTTCAGGACTTTTGGAGCTGTGCAGAATAGGTCTCTAATATTTGCTCCTTTTCCAGCCCAGAATCCCAGCTGCCGACATTCTCCCTCTTTATGTAAACCTTGTAAAATAAGAGAGAATAGGCATAAGTATTGTGACATAATGTGTAATAACAGCCCATAACGCAATAAATATCAATATAAAAGCATGATGCAAAATGGATGTATCAAGATTGCACCGGGTTATTTAAATGGCTTGAATGAGATAACAACCTTGAGATAGCTTGAACGGATTAGGAATGAAAACACGAATCTCCTAAGATATCTTCCGTACTCCAGAACAAATGAATGGTGAGAAGTGGATGATTAAGAGGTGCACCGACATGAGAAAACATTTGAAACGAGGAAAGGATATGATCGATAAAGCTTGAATTGAATCCACCGGAGAAGAAAAAGAATGAAGAATGATTAACTTGAAGCTCCGTTAGTATCATCCTAAGAATCACTGGATAAGAACATTGACGGAAAAGAATGGAGAGGCTTCCCATCAATAAAAGGATACATGATTAAGAAATCTGAGCCCTTGAAGAAAAAGGGTGGGTGGGCGGGAAAACAAGGGTAGCTTGGGACGGATGAAACGAACACCGTTGAGAAAACTTAGACTTGTTCTTGCGGATGGGGAGAATGATGGGATCATCTCGAAGAGAAGCGCACCGGTTGGAAATAGAATTGGGATTACAATCTCGATGAATAAGAAGGATTAGTATTCACATAGGAATACGAGAACACCGCTTAGGAAAAGTATGGAATCAACACTTGACATTGAAGCAACTCGAATACAAAAACTCAAACAAAACAAAGGATTTGGCTTGCGGAATAAGCCAGAAACAAACATATGATAGATCCCATATCGTATCATGTGTCTGTTGGAAAGATATCCTACATGATACATGAATTCCCACCTATAAACTCCCGAAACTTTCTGCTTATGCAATCTGCTGTTGGGGATAAAGGAAGGCACAATATATATCACACAACTAACAAGCCCTACGCTCCAACTGTATCCATCCATCAACACATAACCAAGAAAACTCTGGAAATCATGTACCTCAACCTTCAAAAAGCATCCGTTATACAAGCTATGGCAATACTCTCGAACTCCCGCCCCAGTACTGGGTGGCGACGAGGTTATCTCACCAACAACTGCATAAAAGAGATTTTCAAGGTCGGCGAACTCAGGTATTCCAAAACTGCAACGACAAAATTGTGACGACAACACCTCAGAGCTCAACTCCCCAGGACACTGCCACAATACCTAAATGTCAGGAGGCACCAAGAACAATGTTCTCGTCACAAGAATATCGGAACGATCCCAATATACCCGCATGATCCTAAAAAAATCATGAAATTTGAGGACAGGAAAGACAAAACATCTATGTTAGGAGGCCTCACCAGAGTGACGAAGGGACTGAGGAGTAAAAACAATCCTACTCTTCGATATATATATAATCCGAAGACTCAAAACATTTTGTTCTAGACTCAACAACATCAGTGATTCGATCAAGTAGGGGCTCCAAAGTCGGGCATGGCTCTGATTACCAACTTGTAACACCCACGATGCGGCTATATCTCCCACATGTCGAGGCATGACTTAGAGGCATAACTGCATTGTGGTTTTATCGCAAGAAGGGTCATCTTCACACAATCCCATGTAATGAACAAGAAAGGGATAAAGAGAGTTGGCTTACAATCGCCACTTCACACAATACTTAAATAAATCATACATCATCCAAAATACACACATAGACCAACTACGGTCCAATCCAAATAAAAAGAAGATAACCCCAAAAGCTAGATCCCCGATCGTCCCAACTGGGCTCCACTACTGATCATCAGGAAACGAAACACAGTAACAACCAAGTTCCTCGTCGAACTCCCACTTGAGTTCGGTAGCATCACCAGAACTGGTATCATCGGCACCTGCAACTGTTTTGGTAGTATCTGTGAGTCACGAGGACTCACCAATCTCAAAACCCGCGATATCAAGACTATTTAAGCTTATGGGTAGGAGAAGGTAATGAGGTGGAGTTGCAGCAACGCTAATCAAATATAGTGGCTAACATACGAATACAAGAGTAAGATGAGAAGCTACGCAACGGTCGTAAAGCTAGAAGCGATCAAGAAGTGATCCTAAAACTACTTACGTTCAAACATAACCCAAAACCGTCTTCACTTCCCGGACTCAGCTGAAAAGAGACCATCATGGCTACACACGCGGTTGATTCATTTTAATTAAGTCAAGTGTCAAGTTCTCTACAACCGAATATTAACAAATTCCCATCTGCCACATAACCGCGGGCATGGCTCTCGAAAGTTTATACCCTGTAGGGGTGTCCCAACTTAGCCCATCACAAGCTCTCTCGATCAACGAAGGATATTCCTTCTCCTGGAACAACCCAATCAGACTCGGAATCCCGGTTACAAGACATTTCGACAATGGTAAAACAAGACCAGCAAGACCGCCCGACTGTGCCGACAAATCCCAATAGGAGCTGCACATATCCCGTTCTCAGGGCACACTGGATAAGTCAAGCTACGAGTAAAACCAACCCTCAAGTTTCCCCGAGGTGGCCCCGTAGGCTGCCTGTTTCGGACCAACACTTAGAGGAGCATTGGCCCGGGGGGGTTAAAATAAAAATGACCGTTGGGTTTGCAACCCCAAGGGAAAGTTATAGGTTGTTAGGCAAATGTAAAACCAAGGATGGGCCTTGCTGGAGGAGTTTTATTCAAAGCAAACTGTCAAGGGGGTCCCATAACCCCAACCGCGTAAGGAACACAAAATAAAGGAACATAACACCGGTATGACGGAAACTAAGGCGGCAAGAGTGGAACAAAACACCAGGCATAAGGCCTAGCCTTCCACCCTTTGCCAAGTATATAGATGCATTAATTAAATAAGAGTTATTGTGATATCCCAACATATCCATGTTCCAACACGGAAGAACCCGCACGACACCTGCAACTAGCAATGCTATAATAGGGGCTAAGCAAAAGCGGCAACTTAGCCAAAAAATGGTTTGCTAGGCAGATGGGTTAGAGGTTTGACATAGCAATATGGGAGGCATGATAAACAAGTGGTAGGTAGTGCGACATAGTGATAGAACGAACAACTAGCAAGCAAAGATAGAAGTTATATCGAGGGTAATTGTCATCTTGCCTGAGATCCCGCAAGGAAGAAGAACGAGTCCATGAAGAAGACAAACAGACGTATTCAAACGAATCCTCACAACTCCGGAACGAATCCGAAGCTAACGAGATAAGCAAACCGGAAAGAAGCAAGCAACATAGTAAACACACAAGCATAAAGATGGCATGATGCACACCCAAGGATGATGCATGTCCGATTTAATGAGTCATGGCATGGCAAAGTGCACAAACAATACTAAAAGATTGACGGACCTTCACAACAATTATTTAGTTCGCTCTCGTTTATGTACCCAACAATATTAAATGTTGTTCAACATGGCAAGATGGGAAGCATAATAAAACTACCTATCTAGGCAAGTTTAAATGAGGCCGGAACAACAAGCAACAAGTCCGGAAAATCCTCATATGCATATTATGAATTTGGTAGTGTTCTTCCCTAAACAAAATTTTAGAGTTGTTAAACATGCAAAGTAGTGTCACCATGTTAAACTATGCATTTTTCTACCCCATTTACATATAAATTTTATTTAATTTGGAGTTACGTTATTTAGTTATTAAATACATCATTTTAGCATGTCATTATGCAAATTAAATGCAAACATAAATTTAAGCATCTTAAACATGGATGTAAGTGGGATAATATGAAACTAGATGAAATTCTAAGCATTTTACAAATAAGGTTTGTTTAATTCGGATGCATGGTTGTTGAGTTTTTATATGCATGAAGTTTGAGGGGTTTTCTGCAAATCTGTAGTACTCAGGATAATGCTAAATTCGTAGTTATGGAAAAAACATCAACGTGTCGAATCTGTCAGGCCCAGCAGTGCACAGGGAGGGGTTTGGGCGGCTGCTCACATCGGGCCTTGAGGCCGGTCGGTGGTGAGGCGGCCCGCAAGAGAGCAGGCAGGCCGCAATGGATCTTGCCCAAGGGGCGGCTTGGAGGCAGACCGAGCTGGGCCGTGGCGGGGCATGTAGCTGGGCCTTGGGGGCTGCTCGCGATGCTGGGCCGGGTCTGGAGGCGCGCTGGTCAACACGCACGGCTCGAGCGTGCGTGTCCCTTTGTTGGACAGGAAGCAGAGCAGCGGTGGGGTTGAGGCCGGAACGGGAATGCATGGGCAGTCAACGCAGGTGAGGGAAGCGGCGGGACTCCGGTGCAGCAGGGAGCTCGGTGGACGTGGTCGAGCTGGAGGCATCGGTATTCAGCGGGGCGAAGAGGACCACTATGGTGGCCTTTGCTACCTCTTGAGCATGTGTTGGTTTTCCCTTGAAGAGGAAAGGGTGATGCAGCAAAGTAACGTAAGTATTTCCCTCAGTTTTTGTGAACCAAGGTATCAATCTAGTAGGAGACCACGCGCGAGTCACCTCGTACCTACACAAACAAATAAGAACCTCGCAACCAACGCGATAAAGGGGTTGTCAATCCCTTCACGGCCACTTGCAAGAGTGAGATCTGATAGAGATAATAACAATAAGATAAATATTTTTGGTATTTTTGTGATATAAATTGAAAGTAAAGATTGCAAAATAAAACAGATTGGAAACTTGTATGATGGAAAATAGACCCCGGGGCCATAGGTTTCACTAGTATCTTCTCTCAAGATAGCACAAGTATTATGGTGGGTGAACAAATTACTATCGAGCAATTGATAGAATTGAGCATAGTTATGAGAATATCTAGGTATGATCATATATATCGGCATCACGTCCGTGACAAGTAGACCGACTCCTTCCTGCATCTACTACTATTACTCCACACATCGACCGCTATCCAGCATGCATCTAGAGTATTAAGTTCATAAGAATGGAGTAACGCTTTAAGCAAGATGACATGATGTAGAGGGATAAGCTCATGCAATATGATATAAACCCCATCTTTTTATCCTCAATGGCAACAATACAATACGTGTTGTTTCCCCTACTGTCACTGGGATCGAGCACCGCAAGATTGAACCCAAAGCTAAGCACTTCTCCCATTGCAAGACAGATCAATCTAGTAGGCCAAACCAAACTGATAATTCGAAGAGACTTGCGAAGATAACCAATCATACATAAAAGAATTCAGAGAAGATTCAAATATTGTTCATAGATAATCTTGATCATAAACCCACAATTCATCGGATCTCGACAAACACACCGCAAAAGAAGATTACATCGAATATATATCCAAGAGAATCAAGGAGAACTTTGTATTGAGATCCAAAGAGAGAGAACAAGCCATCTAGCTAATAACTATGGACCCGAAGGTCTGAGGTAAACTACTCACACATCATTGAAGAGGCTATGGTGTTGATGTAGAAGCCCTCCGTGATCAATGCCCCCTCCGGCGGAGCGCCGAAAAAGGCCCCAAGATGGGATCTCACAGGTACAGAAGATTGCAGCGGTGGAATTAGGTTTTCGTGGTGCCCTCTGATGTTTTCAGGGTACGTAGGTATATATAGGAGGAAGAAGTAGTTGGTGGATCCATGAGGGGCCCACAAGGGTGGAGGGCACGCCAAGGGGGTAGGGCGCCCCTGCCTCGTGGCCTCCTCGTTGGTTGCTTGATGTCCACTCCAAGTCCTCTGGATCACGTTTATTCCAATAATCACGCTCCCGAAGGTTTCATTCCGTTTGGACTCCGTTTGATATTCTTTTTCTGCGAAACACTGAAATAGGCAAAAAAACAGCAATTTGGGCTGGGCCTCCAGTTAATAGGTTAGTCCCAAAAATAATATAAAAGTGTATAAGTAAGACCATTAAACATCCAAAACAGAATATATAATAGCACGGAACAATCAAAAATTATAGATACGTTGGAGACATATCAAGCATCCCCAAGCTTAATTCCTGCTCGTCCTCGAGTAGGTAAATGATAAAAACAGAATTTTTGATGTGGAATGCTTCCTAACATATTTTCCAATGTAATTTTCTTTATTGGGGCACAAATGTTCAGATCCGAAAGATTCAAGATAAAAGTATAATATTGACATAAAAATAATAATACTTCAAGCATACTAACTAAGCAGTCATGTCTTCTCAAAATAACATGGCCAAAGAAAGTTATCCCTACAAAATAATATAGTCTGGCTATGCTCTATCTTCATCACACAAAATATTAAATCATGCACAACCCCGATGACAAGCCAAGCAATTGTTTCATACTTTTGATGTTCTCAAACTTTTTCAACTTTCACGCAATACATGAGTGTGAGCCATGGACATAGCACTATAGGTGGAATAGGATGGTGGTTGTGGAGAAGACAAAAAGGAGAAGATAATATCACATCAACTAGGCGTATCAACGGGCTATGGAGATGCCCATCAATAGATATCAATGTGAGTGAGTAGGGATTGCCATGCAACGGATGCACTGGAGCTATAAGTGTATGAAAGCTCAACAAAAGAAACTAAGTGGGTGTGCATCCAACTTGCTTGCTCACGAAGACCTAGGGCAATTTGAGGAAGCCCGTCATTGGAATATACAAGCCAAGTTCTATAATGTAAAATTCCCACTAGTTTATGAAAGTGGCAACGTAGGAGACTCTCTATCATGAAGATCATGGTGCTACTTTGAAGCACAAGTGTGGAAAAAGGATAGTAACATTGTCCCTTCTCTCTTTTTCTCTCATTTTTTATTTGGGCCATCTTTTTTTCTTTTGGCCTCTTTTCTCTATTTTTTTTATTTTTCGTCCGGAGTCTCATCCCAACTTGTGGGGGAATCAAAGTCTCCATCGTCCTTTCCTCACTGGGACAATGCTCTAATAATGATGATCATCACACTTATTTTTTTCTTACAACTCAAGAATTACAACTCAATACTCAGAACAAAATATGATTCTATGTAAATGCCTCCGGCGGTGTACCAGGATATGCAATGAATCAAGAGTGACATGTATGAAAAAATTATGAAAGGTGTCTTTGCCACAAATATGATGTCAACTACATGATCATGCATGGCAATATGACAATGATGAAGCGTGTCATAACAAACGAAACGGTGGAAAGTTGCATGGAAATATATCTTGGAATGGCTATGGAAATGCCATAATAGGTAGGTATGGTGGTTGTTTTGAGGAACATATATGGTGGGTGTATGATACCGGCGAAAAGTGCGCGGTAATAGAGAGGCTAGCCAATGCGGAAGGGTGAGGGTGTGTATAATCCATGAACTCAACATTAGCCATAAAGAACTCACATACTTATTGCAAAAATCTATTAGTTATCGAAACAAAGTACTACGCGCATGCTCCTAGGGGGATAGATTGGTAGGAAAAGACCACGCTCGCCCCCGACCGCCACTCATAAGGAAGACAGTCAATAAATAAATATGCTCCGACTTCATCCCATAACGGTTCACCATACGTGCATGCTACGGGAATCACAAACTTCAACACAAGTATTTCTCAAATTCACAACTACTCGACTAGCATGACTCTAATATCACCATCTCCATATCCCAAAATAGTTATCAATTATCAAACTTCTCGTAGTATTCAATGCACTTATATGAAAGTTTTTATTATGCCTAAAAGAAAATTGCCATGTTGTTCTAAAGGACTCTCAAAATAATATAAGTGAAGCATGAGAGATCAATTATTTTTATAAAATAAAACCACCACCGTGCTCTAAAAGATATAAGTGAAGCACTAGAGCAAAAACTATATAGCTCAAAAGATATAAGTGAAGCACATAGAGTATTCTAATAAATTACGATTCATGTGTGTCTCTCTCAAAAGGTGTGTACAGAAAGGATGATTGTGGTAAACTAAAAAGCAAAGACCCAAATCATACAAGATGCTCCAAGCACAATACATATCATGTGGTGAATGAAAATATAGCTCCAAGTAAAGTTACCGATGGACGAAGACAAAAGAGGGGATGCCTTCCGGGGCATCCCCAAGATTAGGCTTTTGGTTGTCCTTGGATTTTACCTTGGGGTGCCTTGGGCATCCCCAATCTTAGGCTCTTTCCACTCCTTGTTCCATAATCCATCAAATCTTTACCCAAAACTTGAAAACTTCACAACACAAAACTTAACAGAAAATCTCGTGATCTCCGTCAACGAAAGAAAACAAAACACCACTTAAAGGTACTGTAATGAACTCATTATTTATTTATATTGGTGTTAAACCTACTGTATCCCAACTTCTCCATGGTTCATAAACTCTATTACTAGCCATAGATTCATCAAAATAAGCAAACAACACACAAAAAACAGAATCTGTCAAAAACAGAACAGCCCGTAGTAATCTGTATCAAACGCAAACTTCTGGAACCCCAAAAATTCTAAAATAAATTTCTGGACGTGAGTAATTTATCTTTTAATCATCTGCAAAAAGAATTAACTAAATATCACTCTCAAATAAAAAATGGCATTAATTCTCGCGAGCGCTAAAGTTTATGTTTTTTACAGCAAGATCAAAAAGACTTTCCCCAAGTCTTCCAATGGTTCTACTTGGCACAAACACTAATTAAACACAAAAACACAACCAAAACAGAGGCTAGATAAATTATTTATTACTAAACAGGAACAAAAAGAAAGGAATACAAATAAAATTGGGTTGCCTCCCAACAAGCGCTATCGTTTAACGCCCCTAGCTAGGCATAAAAGCGAGGATAGATCTAGGTATTGCCATCTTTGGTATGCAATCCATAAGTGGCTCCCATAATAGATTCATATGGTAATTTAATTTTATTTCTATGGAAGTGTTCCATGCCTTTCCTTAACGGAAATTGGAATCTAATATTCCTTCCCTTCCTTCATATCAATAATCGCACCAATCGTTCTAAGGAAATGTCTACCAAGAATAATAGGACATGAAGGATTGCAATCTATATCAAGGACAATGAAATATACAGGCACATAATTCCTATTTGCAACAATAAGAACATCATTAATTCTTCCAATAGGTTTCTTAATAGTGGAATCTGCAAGGTTCAAGTTTAAAGAACAATCATCAAATTCACAGAAACCTAGGAAATTACACAAAGTTTTTTGGATCGTGGAAACACTAGCACCCAAAGCATAGCATTCATGATCTTTAATTTTTATTTTAACTATAGGTTCCCAATCATCATAAAGTCTTCTAGGGATAGAAACTTCCAACTCAAGTTTTTCTTCGTAAGATTGCATTAAAGCATCAATGATATGTTTAGTAAAATCTTTATTTTTACTATAAGCACGAGGAGAGTTTAGCACGGATTGCAACAAGGAAATACAATCTATCAAAGAGAAATTCTCATAATTAAATTCCTTGAAATCCAATATGGTGGGTTCATTGCTATCTAAAGTTTTAACCTCTTCAATCCCACTTTTAACAATTTTAGCATCAAGATCTAAAAACTCTGAATTTCTGGGACACCTTCTAAATAAAGTTGACTCATCTCCAGTCCAATCATTATCAAGATTCATATTGCAAAACAAGGATTTAATAGGGGACACATCAATCACTTTAAGATCTTCATCCTTATTATCATGAAAACTAGAAGAACACGCTTTCACAAAGGAAGCCCTTTTTGCACGCATCCTAGCGGTTCTTTCCTTGCACTCATCAATGGAAATTCTCATGGCTTTGAGAGACTCATTGATATCATGCTTAGGTGGAATAGATCTAAGTTTCAAAGAATCAACATCAAGAGAAATTCTATCCACGTTCCTAGCCAACTCATCAATCATAAGCAATTTTTCTTCAATCAAAGCATTGAAACTCTTTTGCGAACTAATAAATTTTTTAATACTAGATTCAAAATCAGAGGGCATCTTATTATAATTTCCATAAGAATTGTTGTAGGAATTACCATGATTATTAGAGGAATTACTAGGAAACAACCTAGAATTAAAATTACCTCTATACGTGTTGTTACCAAAATTGTTCCTACCAACAAAATTCACATCCATAGATTCATTATTATTCTCAATCAAAGTAGACAAAGGCATATCATTGGGATCAGTAGGAGTACTCTTATTAGCAAAAAAATCATAAGTTCATCCATTTTTCCACTCAAAACATTAATCTCTTCAATTGCATGCACCTTTTTACTAGTAGATCTTTCAGTGTGCCATTGAGAATAACTAACTATAATATTATCTAGGAGTTTGGTAGCTTCTACTAAAGTGATTTCCATAAAAGTGCCTCCGCGGCCGAATCTAAAAGATTTCTAGAAGCAAAATTCTATCCGGCATAAATTTTTTGTATAATCATCCATAAATTCAAACCATGTGTAGGGCAATTACATATCATTAATTTCATCCTCTCCCAAGATTGTGCAACATGCCCATGATCAAGTTGCTTAAAGTTCATAATATCGTTTCTAAGAGAGATGATCTTAGCGGGAGGAAAATACTTAGAGATAAAAGCATCTTTGCACTTATTCCATGAATCAATACTATTTTTAGGCAAAGACAAAAACCAAGCTTTAGCACGATCTCTAAGCAAAAACGGAAATAGCTTAAGTTTACCAATATCATTATCCACATCTTTCTTCTTTTGCATATCACACAAATCAATGAAGTTGTTTAGATGGGTAGTGGCATCTTCACTAGGAAGGCCAGAAAACGGATCTTTCATGACAAGATTCAGCAAAGCGGTATTAATTTCACAAGATTCAGCATCGGTAAGAGGAGCAATCGGGGTGCTAATAAAATCATTATTGTTGGTATTGGCAAAGTCACACAATTTAGTATTATATTGAGCCATCGTGACAAGCAAGCAATCCAACACACAAGCAAACAAGCGAAGAAAAAGCGAATGGAAAGAGAGGGCGAATAAAATGGCAAGGGTGAAGTGGGGGAGAGGAAAACAAGAGGCAATGGCAAATAATGTAATGCGAAAGGTAAGAGTTGTGATGGGTACTTGGTATGTCTTGACTTAGCGTAGATCTCCCCGGCAACGGCGCCAGAAATCCTTCTTGCTACCTCTTCAGCATGTGTTGGCTTTCCCTTGAAGAGGAAAGGGTGATGCAGCAAATCAGTGTAAGTATTTCCCTTAGTTTTTGAGAACCAAGGTATCAATCCAGTCGGAGACCACGTGCGAGTCACCTCGTACCTAAACAAACAAATAAGAACCTCACAACCAACGCGATGAAGGGGTTGTCAATCCATTCACGGCCACTTGCGAGAGTGAGATCTGATAGAGATAATAATAATAAGATAAATATTTTTGGTATTTTTGTGATATAAATTGAAAGTAAAGATTGCAAAATAAAATAGATTGTAAACTTGTATGATGGAAAATAGACCCGGGGCCATAGGTTTCACTAGTGGCTTCTCTTAAGATAGCATAAGTATTACGGTGGCTGAACAAATTATTGTTGAGCAATTGATAGAATTGAGCATAGTTATGAGAATATCTAGGTATGATCATGTATATAGGCATCACGTCCGTGACAAGTAGACCGACTCCTGCCTGCATCTACTACTATTACTCCACACATCGACCGCTATCCAGCATGCATCTAGAGTATTAAGTTCATAAGAACGGAGTAATGCTTTAAGCAAGATGACATGATGTAGAGGGATAAACTCATGCAATATGATATAAACCCCATCTTTTTATCCTCGATGGCAACAATACAATACATGTCGTTTCCCCTACTGTCACTGGGATCGAGCACCACAAGATTGAACCCAAAGCTAAGCATTCTCCCATTGCAAGAAAGATCAATCTAGTAGGCCAAACCAAACTGATAATTCGAAGAGACTTGCAAAGATAACCAATCATACATAAAAGAATTCAGAGAAGATTCAAATATAGTTCATAGATAATCTTGATCATAAACCCATAATTCATCGGATCTCGACAAACACACTGCAAAAGAAGATTACATCAAATAGATCTCCAAGAGAATCAAGGAGAACTTTGTATTGAGATCCAAAGAGTGATAAGAAGCCATCTAGCTAATAACTATGGACCCGAAGGTCTGAGGTAAACTACTCACACATCATCAGAGAAGCTATGGTGTTGATGTAGAAGCCCTCCGTGATCAATGCCCCCTCCGGTGGAGCGCCGGAAAAGGCCCCAAGATGGGATCTCACGGGTATAGAAGGTCGCGGCGGTGGAATTAGGTTTTCATGGTTCCCTCTGATGTTTTCAAGGTACGTAGGTATATATAGGAGGAAGAAGTAGGTCGGTGGAGCCACGAGGGGTCCACGAGGGTGGAGGGCGCGCCCAGGGGGGTAGGCGTGTCCCCTGCCTCGTGGCCTCCTCGTTGGTTGCTTGACGTCCACTCCAAGTCCTCTGGATCACGTTCGTTCCAAAAATCATGCTCCCGAAGGTTTTATTCTGTTTGGACTCCATTTGATATTCTTTTTCTGCGAAACACTAAAATAGGCAAAAAATAGCAATTTGGGATGGGCCTCCGGTTAATAGGTTAGTCCCAAAAAATAATATAAGTGTATAAATAAGCCCATTAAACATCGAAAATAGAATATATAATAGCATGGAACAATCAAAAATTATAGATACATTGGAGACGTATCAGCCTTCTGGAACTCATCCATGACGGCGTGATGGCGAGCTCATGTCCGGGCGAGGGGATTCATTCCTGGCGCCGACGAAGCTTGACGGCGGCGGCGCATGGTCTTGGTCGTCGGTAGCATGGTCTTGAAGGCGCGCGGAATCGAGGATGGTGACTCGAGGGAACTTGGCGAGGCGGCGGGAGGCGGTGAAGCAGCGGTCCCGGTGAAATTGCAGAGGCCGGGGGATCAAGGAGCCGACGAGGAAGGCCAGAACTGGCCGGACTCGATCGAAGACAATGATGCCCGGGCATGGAAGGCAAGGATGGCCGGCTGTAGACAACTTGGGTTTCCTATTGCACGAACAGAGAGAGGGAAAACGGGTGAGAGAGAGAGAGAGAGAACTGGCGAGGAAAGAGAGAAGCAGGGGCATGGCCTGGCCGTGGTCGATGCGGCCCCGGGCGTGCTCGGGTGCTCCTCCCGAGCGGGAGCCCCATGGTGATGCAGCATAGGGGAGGACGAGGCAGGAGGCCAGGGACGAGACAGGGCTTGGGCAGGAGAAGGAGGGGCACTGCGCTGAAAGCAAGGTGGAGGCGCTTGGGTGGATTTGGATCGGGAGGATCCCGAGGTGGAAGAGGTGTGGCGACGGGGAGAAGGATTGGATGGGACAGACTACCTAAAATCTAGGGTTAGACTGAACTATATAGCAGATGGATTTTTTGGGTAGGGGCTGCCTCGTCCCTCCGATCGCAATCAGACGGTCGAGAAAAAAATAGGTAGGGAGTCCAAATAAGAAAACGGAGATGTTTTATAGATGTTTGGGGATGATCCGAATCCAACAGTGATGACTAAGCGGTTTGGGTCCGGGGTAGTTTTGGACACACACGCAAGGTTGCGAAGGGGGGGGGGGGGGGGTCCATGGTTGTGCAGATAGGTGAGGTGATCAAACAAGAGGGAAATGAGAACGCGGTTGGTCTGAGAAAAGTCAATGGAGACAAGGGGGAACGCGGCAACTACGAACGTATGCAAGCTTTATGAAAACATGACGACAACGAAATGTTGATGCAATGCGAATGATGCGATGATGAATGCAACAAACAAATAAAACACATGGCGACAACGAAAAACAAGTAAGGGGTCGGGGATATACCCCACGGTATGACCCGGTTGGGACTTGGCGACTCGCCAGAGACCCGGTTGGAGCTAGGCGACTCACTGGCGATCCGCCCGGACATGGCGGTTTACATGTAACCCGCCTGGACATTGTGAATCACTGGAGACCCGGCGGGCGGATCATATGGACGACAAGGCCCAAAGCCCAGCAGACCGGCTTATACTCTGGTGGGCCGGCTTGAGAGGAAAGCGTAAGGAATATTCCCTTACAAAGGAGGCAAGACTAGGACTCCACTTGTAATTAAGTAAATCCTAATCCTACTAGGACTAGTCATGTAACCCGCCCCTTCAACTTATATAAGGAGGGGCAGGGCTCCCCAAAGAGGGACAAGCAACAAGAAACAATCTCTAGGGCTAGACACAAAGGGGGAGCTGGCTTATGCGGCGACTCTCTCATGAGCATAATGAGATCTAGCCACAAACAGCATGTAGGGCTATTACCGGATCATGTTTTCCGGGGCCCGAAGCTGTCTAAATCCTTGTCTTGTGTTGTGTCTCTCGATTCTGTTCAACCCCTCTCAAGCTACTAAAAAGATGTGATGGCCTCATGATTAAGTTCTCACACTAGGACATCTGCCGTGAAAATTCCACGACAGTTGGCGCCCACCGTGGGACCCGCGCACGATGGTGTTGAGTTTTTGGAGGGATTTTCTTCAAGGATTGAGAAAATTAGCAATATTTTGGATGAGGAAGAGCTGGTCAGAGAGGATCTACATCGGCTTTGAGTTTATCAAGTTCAAAATTATAATCAATGAGATTTAAGGTTCAGGAAGAATTAGGGTTGTGATCAACTATGCTCGGCCGTTATCTTGCAAGTCGCCGAGGCCGAAGGTTTCCCGTCGTCGTCAACAACAATCTAGTGGAGGGCTCAAAACTTACGCCTCAGTCGCCCAGAGCAAATGAAAATCAATCCTTACTGAGTCCCGATGAAGGCCCCAGCTCACGTATGTTTCGGAGATCAAAGTCAAATATTGCTAGTCCACAACCCGAAAAAGAGGCCCACGGCTCGTGGTTAGTCTGGATTCCGCTTTTCCATCCGAGTCATCATCGTGTCTCGTCTCCGGTCCAAGTGGCGGTCACGCCTCGTCTCCTGTCTGGGTCACCATCACCGACCTATTTCCGTTGCCGACGAGCCGCTTCAACAACGCTGGCCTCGACGAGTAGCCTGCTCCACTGCGGTCCACCTTGAGCTGCCTGCCTAAACCGGCTGTTTCTGCGTGTTGAACCTGTATTTCCTAGCCCGGTTCAGTAGCTAGCTTAGTTTCTTTCAGTTAGCAAATAAACGGCCAAGTCACGTGTGCATGTACACGATGAGGCCGATCCTAGTTTCAGTTAGTAGTTAGCTAGCTCGGCGCGGCCGTTAGTGTTGCATGGGATGGCATGCAGCGTAGCTCGCGGCACGCGCGCATCACTCGCACGTCGAGCGTCATGGGATGGCACGGCCAGTCTGCTCGAGTTGATCTTTTCCTTTATAATCTCGGTACAAATAAGAGGAATGAAAACGGGAAAAGCTGCAATGCAGTACGCAGCACAAAACCACTAAGTCATCGTCCTCCTCTCGCCATTGTTGCCATGATCTAGAGCTTGTAGACGTCCCTGGTTTCAACAAGTGGCATCAGAGCCACGTCGTTCCTCGGAGACCATGGATGGTTCGACATCTCCGGGAGGCACTCCGGTGACCGTTGACGCCGTGACAGCGGCCCGTGCAGCAGCTGGCAAGAGCGGCGACGACGGCGCACGCTCGCCGACTCTAGACCGCGGTCGCAGCCGTGGTCGGAGTCGAACCCACAGGCACGGCAAGGAGATCGTCGTGCACGAGCGCACGATCCAGGAGCGTCTCGTCCCAGGCGGCAACATGGTGTGGCCGATGCTCACGCCGACGAACTACTTTGAGTGGTCCATGCTGATGCAAATTAACATGGAGGCCAACCTGATGTGGGACGCGGTTGAGGGAAACCCGACGAGCGTCCCCAACGACAAGGCGGCACTGGCGGCCATCCTGCGATCCGTGCCGCCGGAGATGGTGGGTGCGATCGTGGTGAAGAGGACGGCGAAGGAGGCTTGGGACACGATCAAGACCATGCGCATGGGCGTGGCGCGCGTCCGCGAGGCCACGGCACAACGGCTACGCTCCGAGTTTGAGGCGATCGCGTTCCGCGACGGCGAGACGCTCGACGCGTTCGGCATGCGGATCACCTCGCTTGTCAACAACCTGCGCTCGCTCGGCGACACCATGGATGAGGTGAGAGTGGTTCAGGAATTCCTCCGCGTCGTCCCGTCTCGGTACATGCAGATTGCTCTCGCCATCGAGACGATGCTCGATCTCAACACGCTCTCCGTTGAGGAGCTCGTCAGACGCTTGCGCTCCGCGGAGGAGCGTTACCTCACCAACGATCAAGGTGGAGGCGGCGGGGCACAGCTGTTGATGACGGAGGCGCAGTGGCACACACGCAAGAACCAGCGCGCCCAAGGCCAGAACAACAGCCAGGGCGGCGGACAAGGCGGGTCTGGCGGACAAGGCGGCGGCTCAAATCGTCGCCGCGACAAGCAACAAAATCGTCGTGGCGGCAGCCAAGGCGGCGGTGGAAACGGCGGGCGCGACGGCACGCCGAACGGAGAGCGCGACATGTCCCAGGTCAAGTGTTACAATTGTAACAAGGCTGGGCACTTCTCCAAACACTGCACCGAGCCACGGCGCGAGCGCAAGGAGCAAGCAAACCTAGTGCGTGGCGAAGGGGAGGACACGGAGACGTCTCTCCTGCTAGCCACGGTGAGCGCGCTCTCGAAGACCACATAGCACCCAGTCGAGCGTGTTCTCCTCAATGAGGAGCGCTCCCAGGCGCGCGCTGCCCCCGTCGACGGCCACTGCGACATGTCCTGGTACCTGGACACCGGGGCGAGCAACCACATGTCCGGGTGCCGGGAGATCTTCTTCGAGCTCGACGTCGGCGCGTGCGGCTCGGCGACAGCAACGACATGCAGATCGAGGGGAGGGGCACCATCCTGTTTGAGTGCCAAAACGGTGAGCACCTGACTCTGTCAGAGGTGTACTTTATACCTCGTCTACGTAGTAACATCATCAGCTTGGGTCAGATGGACGAACTTGGGTGTGAGACCAACATCCGCCACGGGCTGCTGCGGTTTCACGATCAGGAAGGCCGCCTCATCGCGCGTGTTCAGAGGAATGGCGGACGACTATACGTGCTCCGCTTGACGGCAGGGCGCCCGATCTGCCTGTTGTCACGCAGCGCGGACGAGGCGTGGTTGTGGCACGGTTGCTACGGCCACCTGAACTTCCGTGCGCTGCGGGATCTGGGGCGCTTGGGCATGGCGGATGGCATCCCCGTCATCGACCGCGTCGACCAAGTGTGCGACGGGTGCGCCCTGGGCAAGCAGCATCGTCTGTCGTTTCCCCAGGCCACGACGTACCGCGCGGAGCAAGCTCTGGAGCTCGTTCACAGCGACCTTTGTGGCCCGATCAAGCCGGCCACAGCGGGAGGTAACCGGTATTTTCTCCTGGTCGTTGATGATTGCTCATGATACATGTGGCTTGAGCTGTTGCAAACCAAAGATGAGGCGTTCGATCGCTTCAAGAAAATCAAGGCACGGGCCGAGGCCGAGTCGAACTGCAACCTCCTGGCGTTCCGTTCGGATCGGGGCGACGAGTTCAACTCGATCGCCTTCCGCAAGTACTGCGACGACGGCGGCATCAAGCATTGCACCACCGCGCCGTACACGCCCCAACAGAACGGCATGGTCGAGCGGCGCAACCAGACTGTGGTCGAGATGGCCCGCTGTTTGCTGAAGGCCATGGCGGTGCCGGCGACGTTCTGGGGGGAGGCGGTGAAGACTGCGGTCTACCTCCTAAACCGTGCGCCCACGCGCAGCCTCGACGGACTGGCGCCATACGAGGCTTGGCACAAACAGAAGCCGGCGGTGCACCATCTTCGCGTCTTTGGTTGCATGGCACACATGAAGCGGCTCGGCCCCGGCATTGACAAGTTGGCCGACCGCTCCACGCCGGCGATCTTCGTTGGGTACGAGGGGGGCGCCAAGGCCTACAGGGCCTACGATCCGTCGAGCAAGCGGGTGATCATAACCCGCGACGTCACCTTTGAGGAGTAGAGGAAGTGGGACTGGGCGACCACGGCCAACGGAGATGCCGCGCCCACGGTCGAACACCTTGTGGTCACCTACAGTGACGAAGAGCACAACGAGCTGTCATCGCCGACGCGCACTGGCTCTCCGGCAGTCTCTCCGGCGGCCTCCGCTACACCCATCAGCGCCAGCTCTTCGTCCTCCGGGGCGGCAGGGTCGCCTCCCATGGCGTCAGCAGGCAGCACGCCCATGTCCGTGGAGGATGGTTGGGCCACGCCGCTGGACGACGACAGCGAACGCCACGACCTCGACCACACTCCAGCCCGCTACCGCAAGATGAAGCGCGTACTCGCGGAGCTGGACGCGGCGGCGAGGGAGGAGCACATCGGGCTATGTCTCATGGCTGCGGAGGAGCCGGACAGCGTTGATGAGGCACTTGACAAGGCATGGTGGAAGCGCGCCATGTACGCCGAGCTCGCGGCGATCCGCGACAACGGCACGTGGGAACTCGCCACGCTCCCACCCGGCCACAGAGCTACAGGTCTCAAGTGGGTATACAAGATCAAGAGGGACGCTGCCGGCGACACGGTGAAGCACAAGACGAGGCTGGTGGCGAAGGGATACGCGCAGCGGCAAGGCGTGGACTACGACGAGGTGTTCGCTTCGGTGGCGCGCATGGAGACTGTGCGGCTTCTGTTAGCACTCGCGGCGCATCGAGGCTGGCAAGTCCATCACATGGACGTTAAGTCTGCATTCCTGAATGGAGATCTCCTTGAAGAAGTGTACGTGCACCAGCCGCCGGGTTTCGTCATCGGCGGCGATGCGGGAAAGGTGTTGCGCCTCCGGAAGGCGCTGTACGGCCTGAAGCAAGCGCCACGGGCTTGGAATGCCAAGCTCGATGCGTCGCTCGTGTCGCTCAGCTTCGAGCGCAGCCCTCTTGAGCACGCGGTGTACAGGAGGGGTGCGGGCGCGTCGACTCTGCTTGTCGGCGTCTACGTCGACGACTTGATCATCACCGGCGCCAGCGACAGAGAAATTACAACGTTCAAGGAGCAGATGAAGAATCTGTTTGACATGAGCGATCTTGGGCTTCTGTGCTACTACCTTGGCATAGAAGTTCAACAGCAGGCCGGCACGATCACCCTTTGCCAGGGCCCGTATGCGGCCAAGATCTTGGATGCAGCAGGGATGAGGGGGTGCAACCCTGCAGACACGCCGATGCAGAATCGGATGAAACTTGGCAAGACCGGCGCCGGCGAGCCCGTGGATGCCACACGGTACAGAAGCATCGTCGGGAGCCTGCGGTACCTCTGTAACACGAGGCCAGACATCTCGTTCTCTGTTGGCATGGTGAGCAGGTACTTGGAAGCGCCGGCGAAGGCGCACTGGGCTGCTGTCAAGCAAATACTGCGCTACGTCAGTGGCACACTGAATCATGGCTGCTGCTACAAGCAAGGTGGTGCAGCAGTGCCGGAAGTGATCGGCTACAGCAACAACGATCACACGGGCGACGTTGACGATCGGCGGAGCACAACGGGAGTGGTCTTCTTCCTCAACTCCAGCCCGATCACATGGACTTCTCACAAGCAGAAGGTCGTCGCCGTCTCGTCTTGCGAGGCTGAGTACATGGCGGCGGCAACCGCAGCCTGCCAAGGCGTGTGGCTGTGCAGGCTCCTCGGCGAGCTCACCGGCGACACTCCGACGAGGGCGAAGCTGTGCGTCGACAACAAGTCGGCGATTGCTCTGAGCAAGAATCCGGTGCACCACAACAGAAGTAAGCACATTAACATTCGATATCATTTCATTCGTGAGTGCATCGAAGACGGCAAGGTGGACGTCGACCACGTCAGCACTGACGGACAGCTTGCTGATTTCCTCACCAAGGCGCTCGGCCGAATCAAGTTTGTTGAAATGAGGCAGAAGGTTGGCGTCGGAGTGGTGAGCACCGGGCGTCGGAATTAGGGGGTGAAATGTTGAACCTGTATTTCCTAGCCCGGTTCAGTAGCTAGCTTAGTTTTTTTCAGTTAGCAAATAAACAGCCAAGTCACGTGTGCATGTACACGATGAGGCCGATCCTAGTTTCAGTTACTAGTTAGCTAGCTCGGCGCGGCCGTTAGTGTTGCATGGGATGGCATGCAGCGTAGCTCGCGGCACGCGCGCATCACTCGCACGTCGAGCGTCGTGGGATGGCATGGCTGGTCTGCTCGCGTGTGGAGTTGATCTTTTCCTTTGTAATCTCCATACAAATAAGAGGAATGAAAACGGGAAAAGCTGCAACGCAGTACGCAGCACAAAACCGCTTAAGTCATCGTCCTCCTCTCGCCATTGTTGCCGTGATCTAGAGCTTATAGACGTCCCTGGTTCCAACACTGCGGTCTTCCCACGCTGGCGCGTCGCCTCCGAGTCGCCGTGGTTCAAGCCGCCGAATTGCACTGGCCTCGCTTCCACTCGTCACCTACGCGTGCACGATGCAATGTGATAGCAACAGAGTCATGTATGTCCAACATCGCCGTATGTACATCAAGTAACATTCAAAGGAAATCAATCAACACGGGAGCAATCACGTGTCGAGCGCGGCGGCGGTTTGTGGCCTTGTGAAGTTTCCCGGTCGACCTAGCGCATGCACAGGGATCAAGGGTCCAAGAGCTGATTGATAGAAAAAACAAAATCTGATTCCCCGGTTTCTACGCATGAAGAAACATCAAACTAGTACAAATACTGTACACGCATAAACTTCGAGGAAGGATTAAGTATAAAGAGCAGCCCCCAACATTGATTTGGATTTAGAAGAATTGTCTACGGGGACACGGATCAGGGATGGTCAAACTAGCAACGACCAGGATGAGCACAGGGACAAGGGGATCGACTCAGACTCTGCATCCCCGTTTGTGCGGAGCCGCCGCGCCGTTTCAGCCGCTCACCTTCTGAGTCGCCACGCCATGATCCGCCTCGCTCCGCCGTTGCTCTGAATCACTGGAGCCACCCCCGCGCCACGGTTTCTCTCTTCTCTGCCTACTGCACGTTGACCGCGTCTGCTGACTCGCCAAGATCGTCGCAGTTCTCCTGTGATGTCGCCTTCACCTCGCCGGACACGGCACCACTGCACCTCGCCGGCATCACTTTCGAGCCGCCGCTGCTTGGCCACAACCACGCCTCAAGCCAGCTCCGCCTTGACTCGCCGGGGTGCGCGTGTCTGCTGTCACCACTTCACCGTCACGCCTCCACCTCACGGGACTCCTTATCTCCAAGCAGGGCCGGCTTGTGTCCACTGCGCCTTGCGTCGTCGATGATGCCAATCTCCGTCGAGCCGGCCATGAGCCACTGCCGTTCTCCGCCTTGCTGGGGACACCTTGAGCCGCCCCGCTTCTGTCTAAACCGCCTAAAGCTGGCTTACCATCCATTGCCGACCGCCGCCGGGTCAAGTCGCCGCGCTCCGGCTGTTTTAAGTCGCTAAGCCGCCGAGAGCCACTGTAGCTAACCCGTTGGCCCTATCCTTGATTTCTACGTGCGTGGCTGTGGCCTCAAAGTAAGATTATTATTGAGATGGATGAGATGGTGGAGAAGTCATTGAGTGAGACTGCTGACAGGAAATTTTTGACATGCCCCGAGCGGAGTGCAATGAAGGGGCCAGGTTCTGTCAATTTATTGGATTGCTGGTTTCCAATCCCGTGCTAATTTTCCTCATAAAAGAAGGGGGCCAGTGCAGCCAGTACTACTGGTTGATCAAACACTATAACCAGTCGTATCAGTCAAGGAGCAAGCACGTGATCATCAATTTGTGCTATTTAGTACTAATCGCCGTACGCATGTCAGACGAGTTGTGGTGGCCGTTTTACCCGTCAAAGAACAATCTGTTATGCCAGATTCCCACACAGTATCAATTTCATTGTTATACGCTCACAGACATTCTTATGGACAATGCATCACATGGAAATCAACTATCATCCAAATATATCAGGTGATATTTGTCTAAATTATTTTTATTGTACTTATTAATTCTTGTGAGAATAATTACTCTGTCCTACAATGTTATTATACGCAGGGCAATTATTCACTATAAAAGTGACGCCAAGACCCCGAGTACGGAGTACGCGCCGGCGACATCTGCATTGGTGTCTGTGCGTGTTACGCTGCCCGACGGATACGTGTGCAAGTCGCCGCCCCCGCTATTCGGTTTATGTCAACACGAGGTCGACACATCTGTCTGCACCTGCGGCCGACTCGTGTGTCCGCGCCGGTTCACAAACGCTGTGGCTACACCCAACTCTCTTGTCCGCGCCGGCTTACAATACCGCGGCCGACTCTCTCATCCGCGCTGGCTTACAACACCGCAGCCGGATCATCTGTCTGATCCCACGGCCGACTCGGCCATGGTTGGTTTCAGCTTCACCCTGGTGATCATCAATTCCACTGTGGATAATCACCGGCCTAACATATCAGGTGAAATCCATCTAGTATATTTTATATTACATATTATTTTCTTCAAAAGAGCAATTACTCCGGTTTGCAAGTTGTCACATGCAGGATTCAAACCGGTCTATATCATGGTTAATTATGAAGAATCTCAAGCCAACTCTTCGAGTCGCCTTAAGACTCGGGGGCTACAATGGCATGACTCGGCAAAATTGGCCAGTATCAATATCCAGAACTCCGCGTCGTTGGAGGGAAAAAATAACCCGGCCCCGGAGACTACCGCTATATTGATAAGAATTTAAAAGACCGTCAGAAAATTTCCGGTTCTAAAATGAAGAGTGCCGGTTACAATCCGGCTCAAGGTAAACATGTCTCCCACAAAGCTTTGAAACTCTCAAATCCGGTTTAAAGTTCCGTTTCAAAAAGAATTAATCTCTCGCAAGATTCGAGTTCTCAGAAAAATTAAAAGGTTGCCAAAAGAGAACTTGCTGCCATGATGCGCGGTTCAAACATGGGTATCTTGCCTTACGGCTTATCTTATTATGGTCACTTGGGGGCTTCCTTCTCATCGAGCATAGCTGTCTGTACCCTCTTGATCGGCGCGATGCTAAAATTTATATGGTCACTTGGGGGCTTCCTGTTCAAACATAGGTCGTATTCGAACCAAAGAGAACATAGCTGCCGGTACCCTCTTGATCGGCACACTACCAAACTCACTAGGGGGCTTCTTGATCGTATTCGAATCATAGCTTAACCCCTTTTGGGTCTAACTTGGATCGTATTCGAATCAGGGTCGTTAAAAACCTCTCAAGGTCATTTGGGGGCTTCCTGTTCAAACATAGGTCCTATTCGAACCAAAGAGAACATGGCTGTCGGTACCCTCTTGATCGGCGCAACGCCAAAGCCACTGGGGGCTACATGATCGTATTCGAATCCTAGCTTAACCCCTTTGGAATGGTTTACTGATCGTATTCGAATCAGAAACCTCAATTTTTATTTGGTTCAAGTTTTTGCAAACAATCTTTGGTTTTGTCTTGAGACTTTTTTGTTCAGATCTAAGTATAAGTGTGGTTTCGTTTAAACCCGGCTTGGCTTTGGACGATAAGTCGCCAGCATGTGATAATCATCATATATTTGGAAGTATTGGCTTCTAAGGATTGGGTTATCACCCTTACTGCACAGGTCATCTAAACCGGTAGTACAAATTCAATATCACAATGGTTATATGTGGGATATTATGACCCGCCCTGCGGTAAACAGCCAAGGGATCTTGTGATTTACTTGTGTGCAGGATAAGACTACATTTGGGTGGTTACCCACCTTGGCTTTTGAGGTTAAAACGCCAGGGCATATGTTGTTTAAACTATGTGCAAGATTTACAGAGCTATGACTTACATGAATGATTAAGTTCCAGCCCATAATCAAAGATTGAAATTGGTGTCTCAAAAGGGTTATCAATTCTTGATTTTCTCAAAGACTATAAGCCGTCGGGTTATAAAAAATCCGATTTACAATGGAGGCGTATTAAATCGCCATCGGTCAAGAGTCGCCGGGTATTTAAACTCCAGATTTACTGGTCAACAGATAAGGTATCTGAATCTTTAAATAGTCAAACTTGGCTGGATTTTCATTATGATATTTAATGATTGAGATTTTCAAACCGGGTTATTCAAATCTTTAATAGCCAGCATGGCTGGATTTTTATTATGGTTATCAATAACCAATATTACGATTGAAGTTTTCAAAGTCACTTCAGCGCAATGGATATTATTTTATCAATGGATATAATTTATTCTACAATGGAAGGAATAGTCCCGGGTCGCTGCAGGCTTACGACCCGGCACTTGGGGGCTACATTATTCAAATTAAGATTACATCGAATATGCAAGTCCCATGTCACTGCCAGCATGCACCATGGCACTTGGGGGCTAATGTAAAGTCATTTTTGGCTCAACTTATTGAAGACCCGACTCATCACATTGTAATGAGCCGGCCCATGGGGGCTACCAATTGCTCCTATCAATAATTCAAGGTACACAAGTCTTAATCCATTATATTGAAGGGTCCACTTCTCTGTTGGTAAAGCACAAAGCTCTTAACCTTGTGGACGTGGGTTCAAGCCCCATGATGGGGGTTACATCATATGATGTTCTTTTCCAAGAAGTATATATAAAGTCCCAGTTCAATATTATCTTACTGAGCCGGCCCTTGGGGGCTACACGTTGTTGTTCAAATCTACATGATCATATTTATAAAGTCCCTGCTCATTATTGCATAATGACCTGACCCTTGGGGGCTACACTGGTTGAAGTTTTATGAGCATAAGGAAATTACAAGTCCCAGGTTGCTGCAAGCATGACAACCTGGCACTTGGGGGCTACATATGTGGAATACTCAGTTCTGACTAGTGATTGAGATGAACAACTTAGATTTCTTCAAAGTGGTAATATTTATATTGAAGCAAGTCTTAAGTCATCACTTTGCTCTACTCAAGACTTGGGGGCTACAAGTAATATGGATACAAGGGAGAGAAATCTTCAAAATTCTCAGTTATGACCTGGCATCATCATAAAATTAACCCGGCATCAGCAACAATTATATGATCCGGCATCGTCTCTTTCATAATCCGGTAGTTTGGTAATGATAAACCGACAAGTGTTACATCTTCAAGTCAGTTGAAAGTCAGATGAGTATTTCAAGACCAATATTTTTTAAGCCGGAGTTTTGGAGGCCGACTCAAGTGGATTATCTCTTACTATATTTCTCTACAAGAAGACCAATGTCAGCAAATTGATTCTAATGCTGGCCTGTTGACCCGGATTTTTCAAAAAGAAGTATCTGGATTATTTGCATTGACAAAGTTGAAGCATATCAATTAAAGAAGATTTTCTATGGGGATATGGACATATTTATATCAACAAGGAAATGAGAAGGATTTAAAGATGTTCAGGTGCCGGCTTACAAGAATATTTAACCCGGAGCACAACCTGTCAAATTTGTTCTTAAGTTATTTTGCAGGATTAGTTTAACATGGATAAATCTAAATTAAACTGGGGGCTAATATCGGGGATATACCCCGCGGTATGACCCGGCCGGATGGATGACCCGACTGGGACTTGGCGACTCACCAGAGACCTGGCTGGAGCTAGGCGACTCACTGGCGATCCGCCCGGACATGGCGGTTTACATGTAACCCACCTGGACATTGTGAATCACTGGAGACCCGGCGGGCAGATCAGATGGACGACAAGGCCCAAAGCCTAGCAGACCGGCTTATACTCTGGTGGGCCGGCTTAAGAGGAAAGCGTAAGGAATATTCCTTTACAAAGGAGGCAAGACTAGGACTCCACTTGTAATTAAGTAAATCCTAATCCTACTAGGACTAGTCATGTAACCCACCCCTTCGACTTATATAAGGAGGGGCAGGGCTCCCCAAAGAGGGACAAGCAACAAGAAACAATCTCTAGGGCTAGACACAAAGGGGGGAGCCGGCTTATGCGGCGACTCTCTCATGAGCATAATGAGATCTAGCCACAAACAGCATGTAGGGATATTACCGGATGATGTTTCTCGGGGCCCGAAGCTGTCTAAATCCTTGTCTTGTGTTGTGTCTCTCGACTCCGGTCAACCCCTCTCAATCTACTACAAAGATGCGTTGGCCTCACGATTAAGTCCTCACACTAGGACATCTACCGTGAAAATTCCAGGACAGAAGGCATCTGGAATGTCGGTCTCGGGGTGTCACACAATATGTGCATCCAGGTTCCGCTATTGGTTATCGACCGGAGATGAGACTCGGCCATGTCTACATTGTTCTCGAACCCGTAGGGTCCGCATGCTTAATGTTCGATGACGATATGTATTGTGAGTTATGTGATTTGATGTACCGAAGATTGTTCAGAGTCCCGGATGTGATCACAGACATGACGAGGAGTCTCGAAATGGTCGAGACATAAAGATTGATATATTGGAAGGTTATGTTTGGACACCGGAAAGGTTTCAGATAGGTTCGGGCATTTTCCAGAGTACCGGGGGGTTACCGGAACCCCCTGGAGGGTTAATGGGCCTTCATGGGCCTTAGTGGAAGAGAGGAGGAGGTGGCCAGGTGGAGGCGCGCACCCCCCAATCCCAATCCGAATTGGGGGGCCTTTCCTTCTCTCCCTCTTCCTCTTTCCTTCCCCTCCTAGTTGGACTAGGAAAGGGGGTAACCCACTCCCAGTAGGAGTATGATTCCCCCCTTGGGGGCGCCCCATGAGGCCTGATACGTCTCCGTCGTATCTACTTTTGCAAACACTTTTGCCCTTGTTTTGGACTCTAACTTGCATGATTTGAATGGAACTAACCCGGACTGACGCTGTTTTCAGCAGAATTGTCATGGTGTTATTTATGTGCAGATACAAAAGTTCTCGGAATGACCTGAAACTTCACGAAACGTCTATTTGGAAATCATAAAAAACCCTTGCAAAAGATGAAGACCAGGGGGCCCACACCCTAGCCACGAGGGTGGGGGCGCGCCTGCCCCCTAGGGCGCGCCCCCTACCTCGTGGGCCCCCTGGAGCTCCTCCGACCTCAACTCCAACTCTATATATTTGCTTTCGGGGAGAAAAAAATCAGGGAGAAGGATTCATCGTGTTTTCCGATACGTAGCCGCCGCCAAGCCCTAAAACCTCCCGAGAGGGCTGATCTGGAGTCCGTTCGAGGCTGCGGAGAGGGGAATCCGTCGCCATCGTCGTCATCAACCTTCCCCCATCACCAATTTCATGATGCTCACCGTCGTGCGTGAGTAATTCCATCGTAGGCTTGCTGGACGGTGATGGGTTGGATGAGATTTATCATGTAATCGAGTTAGTTTTGTTAGGGTTTGATCCCTAGTATCCACTATGTTCTGAGATTGATGTTGCTATGACTTTGCTATGCTTAATGCTTGTCACTAGGGCCCAAGTGCCATGATTTCAGATTGAACCTATTATTTTTTCATCAATATATGAGAGTTCTTGATCCTATCTTGCAAGTCTATAGTCACCTATTATGTGTTATGATCCGTTAACCCCGAAGTGACAATAATCAGGATACTTACCGGTGATGACCGTAGTTTGAGGAGTTCATGTATTCACTATGTGTTAATGCTTTGGTCCGGTACACTATTAAAAGGAGGCCTTAATATCCCTTAGTTTCCATTAGGACCCCGCTGCCACGGGAGGGTAGGACAAAAGATGTCATGCAAGTTCTTTTACATAAGCACGTATGACTATATTCGGAATACATGCCTACATTACATTGATGAATTGGAGCTAGTTATGTGTCACCCTATGTTATGACTGTTACATGATGAACCGCATCCGATGTAATTCTCTATCACTGATCCATTGCCTACGAGTTTTCCATATATTGTTCTTTGCTTATTTACTTTTCCGTTGCTATTGCTATCATCACTACAAAATACCAAAAACACTACTTTTGCTATTGTTACCTTTTGCTACCGTTACCACTACTATCATATTACTTTGCTACTAAACACTTTGCTGCAGATATTAAGTTTCTAGGTGTGGTTGAATTGACAACTCTGCTGCTAATACTTGAGAATATTCTTTGGCTCCCCTTGTGTCGAATCAATAAATTTGGGTTGAATACTCTACCCTCGAAAACTGTTGCGATCCCCTATACTTGTGGGTTATCAAGACTATTTTCTGGCGCCGTTGCCGGGGAGCATAGCTCTATTCTTTGTGTCACTTGGGATTTATATCTGCTTATCATTATGAAGAACTTGAGAGATCGAAAAACCAAGATTTATCCCTCAACTATGAGGGGAGGTAAGGAACTGCCATCTAGCTCTGCACTTGATTCACCTTCTGTTTTGAGTAAGCTTGCGACACCTAAACCTGCTTCAGCTATTCGTTCTGATATGTCGCATGTTATTGATGATGCCACTTCTGCTATGCATGATACTTATGACGAAACTACTTCTACGCTTGATACTACTGTGCCACTTGTTGAATTTCTTGATGAACAACTTGCTAGGGTTAGAGAGAATAAAATTATTGAAACTAATAATATTGATGAAAGTGATGATGATGACTCTCCCCCTAATAAATATGAATCACCTAATATTCCTGAGGGTTATGTTTTTGAAAAAGAAGCTGCTTTAGCTATTTTAGCTTGCAAAGATAGATACGAGCTCAAGAGGTTATTAGCTAAATGGAAGCAGCAATCTCTTAATGCTAGAATGAAACCTGACCCTGCTTTTGCTACTTCACCTATAGGATTGTGAATTTTCTATTGATCCTGATATAATTACTTTGGTTGAATCTGATCCTTTTCATGGCTATGAATCTGAAACTGTTGTGGCACATCTTACTAAATTAAATGATATAGCTACCCTGTTCACTAATGATGAGAGAACTCGTTACTTTTATATCCTTAAAATATTCCCGTTCTCATTAAAAGGTGATGCTAAGATATGGTTTAATTCTCTTGATCCTGGTTGTGTGCGTAGTCCATAGGATATGATTTATTACTTCTCTGCTAAATATTTCCCTGCTCATAAGAAACAAGCTGCTTTGAGGGATATATATAATTTTGTGCAAATTGAAGAAGAGAGTCTCCCACAAGCTTGGGGGAGGCTTCTCAAGTTACTTAATGCTTTGCCTGATCATCCTCTTAAGAAAAATGAAATACTTGATATCTTTTATAATGGACTAACCGATGCTTCCAGAGATTACCTGGATAGTTGTGTTGGTTCTGTTTTCAGGGAAAGAACACCGGATGAAGCTGAAATTCTATTGAATAATATGTTGACAAATGAAAATAATTGGACACTTCCTGAGCCTATTCCTAAACCAACTCCGAAGAAAAGAGGTGTTCTATTTCTCAGTCCTGAAGATACGCAAGAGGCAAAGAAATATATGAAAGAAAAGGGTATTAAAGCTGAAAATGTTAATAATTTACCTCCTATTGAAGAAATACACAATCTTAATTTACCGCATGTTGAAGAAACATATGATCTTAATCCATTACCTATTGAAGAAATACATGGTCTTGATAACCCGACACAGGTAGTAAAGGTAAATTCTCTCTATAGATGTGATAAAGCTGAAATCCCATTTACTAAGTTTGCTAGCCCATGCTTAGATGAGTTTGATAAATTTATGGTTAAGCAAGAAGACTTCAATGCTTATTTTGGTAGACAATTGAAATACAATTCAAATATGCTTGAACACTTGGGTGATTATATGGCTAATGTCAAAGGTGAACTTAAACTTATTAGTAAACATGCTTCTATGGTTACCACTCAAGTAGAACAAGTACTTAAGGCTCAAAATGATTTGCTCAATGAATTGAATAGTAAGAATAGTGATAATGTTGTTAGAGTTATGACTAGAGGTGGTAAAATGACTCATGAACTTTTGTATCCTGAAGGCCATCCTAAGAGAATTGAGCAAGATTCTCAGAGAAATAATATAGATGCACCTAGTCCTTCTAAAAGGAAGAAAAATAAAAATGATAGGACTTTGCATGCTTCTAGTGAACCTGTTATTGATACACCTAAGAATCCAAATGATATTTCTATTTCTGATGTTGAAACACAATCTGGTAATGAACCTGAAACTAGTGATAATGTTAATGATAAGGTTCAGGATGATGCTCAACCTAGTAATGATAATGATATAGAAATTGAACCTGATGTTGATCTTGATAACCCACAATCAAAGAATCAACGTTATGATAAGAAAGACTTTGTTGCTAGGAAACATGGTAAAGAAAGAGAGCCTTGGGTTCAGAAACCCATGCCTTTTCCCCCCAAACCATCCAAGAAAAAGGATGATGAGGATTTTGAGCGCTTTGCTGAAATGATTAGACCTATCTTTTTGCCTATGCGATTAACTGATATGCTTAAAATGAATCCTTATGCTAAGTACATGAAAGAAATTGTTACTAATAAAAGAAAGATACCGGAAGCTGAAATTTCCACCATGCTTGCTAATTATACTTTTAAGGGTGGAATACCAAAGAAACTTGGAGATCCAGGAGTACCCACTATACCATGCCCAATTAAAAGAAACTATGTTAAAACTGCTTTATGTGATCTTGGAGCCGGTGTTAGTGTTATGCCTTGATAACCCACATGTATAGGGGATCGCAACAGTTTTCGAGGGTAGAGTATTCAACCCAAATTTATTGATTCGACACAAGGGGAGCCAAAGAATATTCTCAAGCATTAGTAGCTGAGTTGTCAATTCAACCACACCTGGAAATTTAATATCTGCAGCAAAGTGTTTAGTAGCAAAGTAATATGATAGTAGTGGTAACGGTAGCAAAAGGTAATGATAGCAAAAGTAATGTTTTTTGGTATTTTGTAGTAATGATAGCAATAGCAATGGAAAAGTAAATAAGCGAAGAAAATAATATGGAAAGCTTGTAGGCAATGGATTGGTGATAGAAAATTATGTTGGATGTGGTTCATCATGTAACAGTCATAACCTAGGGTGACACAGAACTAGCTCCAGTTCATCAATGTAATGTAGGCATGTATTCCGAATATAGGCATACGTGCTTATGTAAAAGAACTTGCAAGACATCTTTTGTCCTACCCTCCCGTGGCAGCGGGGTCCTAACGAAAACTAAGGGATATTAAGGCCTCCTTTTAATAGAGTACCGGAACAAAGCATTAGCACATAGTGAATACATGAACTCCTCAAACTACAGTCATCACCGGTAAGTATCCTGATTATTGTCACTTCGGGGTTAACGGATCATAACACATAATAGGTGACTATAGACTTGCAAGATAGGATCAAGAACTCTCATATATTGATGAAAACATAATAGGTTCAGATCTGAAATCATGGCACTCAGGCCCTAGTGACAAGCGTTAAGCATAGCAAAGTCATAGCAACATCAATCTCAGAACATAGTGGATACTAGGGATCAAACCCTATCAAAACTAACTCGATTACATGATAGATCTTATCCAACCCATCACTGTCCAGCAAGCTGACAATGGAATTACTCATGCATGGCGGTGAGCATCATGAAATTGGTGATGGAGGATGGTTGATGATGACTATGGCGACGGATTCCCCTCTCCAGAGCCCCGAACGGGCTCCAGATCAGCCCTCCCGAGAGGTTTTAGGGCTTGGCGGCGGCTCCATATCGTAAAACGCGATGATTTCTTCTCTCCGATTTTTTCTCCCCGAAAGCAAATATATAGAGTTGGAGTTGAGGTCGGAGGAGATCCAGGGGGCCCACGAGGTAGGGGGCACGCCCTAGGGGGGCCGGCGCGCCCCCCACCCTCGTGGACAGGTGGTGGCCCCCCTGGCCTTCATCTTTTGCAATGATTTTTTATTATTTCCGAATAGATGTTCCGTGAAGTTTCAGGTCATTCCGAGAACTTTTTTCTGCACATAAATAACACCATAGCAATTCTGCTGAAAACAGCGTTAGTCCGGGTTAGTTCCATTCAAATCATGCAAGTTAGAGTCCAAAACAAGGGCAAACGTGTTTGGAAAATTAGATTTGACGGAGACGTATCAACTCCCGCGAGATTAAACATTTGCTTGTCCTCAAGCAATTTAGTTGATAAACTGAAAGTGATAAAGAAAAACTTTTACAAACTCTGTTTGCTCTTGTTGTTGTAAATATGTAAAGCCAGCATTCAAGTTTTCATCAAAGATTATGACTAACCACATTCACAATAATGCTTAGGTCTCAAGTTACTCATATCAATGGCATAATCAACTGGCGAGCAATAATAATATATCTCGGATGACAACACTTTCTCAAAACAATCATAATATGATATAACAATATGGTATCTCGTTAGCCCTTTCTGAGACCGCAAAACATAAATACAGAGCACCTTTAAAGATCAAGGACTGACTAGACATTGTAATTCATGGTAAAAAGAGATCCAGTCAAGTCATACTCAATGTAAACTAACAGTAATGAATGCAAACGAGAGCGGTGCTCTCCAACTGGTGCCTTTTTAATAAGAAGATGATGACTCAACATGAAAGAAAATATATAGGCCCTTCGCAGAGGGAAGCAGGGATTTGTAGAGGTTCCAGAGCTCGGTTTTGAAATAGAGATGAATAATATTTTGAGTGGTATACTTTCATTGTCAACATAACAACCAAGAGATGGCGATATCTTCTATGCTACACACATTATAGGCGGTTCCCAAACAGAATGGTAAAGTTTATACCCCCCCTCCACCAACAAGCATCAATCCATGGCTTGCTCGAAACAACGAGTGCCTCCAACTAACAAGAGTCCCAGGGGGAGTTTTGTTTGCAATTATTTTGATTTGATTTGCATAAAGCATGGGACTGGGCATCCCGGTGACCAGCCACTTTCTCGGGAGTGAGGAGCGGAGTCCACTCCTCTTGAGAATAACCCGCCTAACATGGAAGATACGGACAACCCTAGTTGATACATGCGTTATTCGAGCATACAAAACAGGATATTTATTTGAAGGTTTAGAGTTTGGCACATACAAATTTACTTGGAACGGCAGGTAGATACCGTATATAGGTAGGTATGGTGGACTCATATGGAATAAACTTTGGGGTTTATGGAGTTGGATGCACAAGCAGTATTCCTGCTTAGTACAGGTGAAGGCTAGCAAAATACTGGGAAGCGACCAGCTAGAGAGCGACAACAGTCATGAACATGCATTAAAATTAATCAACACCGAATGCAAGCATGAGTAGGATATAATCCACCATGAACATAAATATCGTGAAGGCTATGTTGATTTTGTTTCAACTACATGCGTGAACATGCGCCAAGTCAAGTCACTTAAATCATTTAGAGGAGGATACCACCCTATCATACCACATCACAACCATTTTAATAGCATGTTGGCATGCAAGGTAAACCATTATAAGCTCCTAGCTAATCAAGCATGGCACAAGAACTATGATCTCTAGTTATCATTGCAAACATGTTTATTCATAATAGGTTGAATCAGGAACGATGAACTAATCATATTTACAAAAACAAGAGAGGTCGAGTTCATACCAGCTTTTCTCATCTCAGTCAGTCCATCATATATCATCATAATTGCCTTTCACTTGCACGACCGAATAGTGTGAATAATACTAATAGTGCACGTGCATTGGACTAAGCTGTAATCTGCAAGCATTCAATAAACAGGAGAAGACAATGCAATATGGGCTCTTTTGTCAGATCAACAATAATGCATATAAGAGCTACTTCAACAATTTGATCAGGGTCTTCTCCTATCGACCCCCAAAGAAAAGAAAAGGAATAAAACTATTTACACGGGAAAGCTCCCAACAAGCAAAAGAAGAACATGAAATCTTTTTGGGTTTTCTTTTTAATTACTACTACAAGCATGGAAAGTAAACTAATTAAAAGCTACAACTATTTTTTTTTGGTTTTTCTTAAGGTTTATTAAACACACAAGAAGAAAGCATAAAAAGGAAAATAAACTAGCATGGATGATACAATGAAAAAGTATGAGCACCGACATCTAGCAATGAGTGTGTGAACATGAATATAATGTCGGTGGGAAGTACGTACTCCCCCAAGCATAGGCTTTTGGCCTAAGTTGGTCTATGGCCACGGCTGGCCTAGCGGATATCCATAATAATAGTTGGGGTCATACTGAGATGCAGCGGCTATCGCCTCCTGAGCTGCAGCGTGGCGACGAGCGGCCTCTGCCCACCTCTCGTAGTCATCTACCTCCTCTCTGGTGATAACATATCTTCCTTTTTCCTGATAATCAAATAAGGCAGGAGCAGGGAGAATAATATGGACAACACGACGTCTGTCAAAGATTAAGCGATACTGGAGAGGTGATTCATTCCTCTCGACAAACTGGTGGTGAACCATAGCCTCATAATCCAAATAAGCAGGAGGCAACTCAATATCATCTTCACGTATGGCTATACCAAGAAAATTAGCTATGCGGGTTGCATGCATTCCACCAAAGAAATCTCCATTAAATCTATTAAGATGCAACCTACGTGCAACAATGGCTAACAAATTATAAGATTTATCTCCTAACACAGCACTCCTAAGAATACTGAGGTCAAGGACACACATGTGACATGCCTCATCTTTACCATTAATGCATCTACCTATGAAGAGAGCAAAATAATGTATAGTAGGAAAGTGAATGCTCCCTATGGTAGCTTGTGTTATATCTCTAGATTCCCCCACAGTTATACTAGCAAGAAAATCTCTAAATTCAGATTTGCGAGGTTCCCTAACACTACCCCATTGTGGAAGTTTGCAAGAAGTGGTAAAATCCTCTAAGTCCATAGTGTAAGAATTTTCATAAAGATCAAACAGGACAGTTGGAGAATTACATGAAGATGAAAATTCAAACCTCCTCACAAAGGAACTAGTGAGATAGTGATACTGGCTGCACTTTTCTTCCTCGAAGCTCACAAGATCAGCGTTACGCAAATATGCGTTAAATTCTTCCTTAATTCCCGCTCGATCCAAAAAGTTTTCCGAAGGACATTCACAAGGATGCACTGGAGCGTCTCTTGGTGGCTCTTCATCAGCATCACGCATTGCAAGCCTGGGTCCTTGCTTCCTTGAAGAACCACCTTGGTACATTTACCTAAACATGTTTCTTCCTCTGAAAAATTTCTGAAATATTTAGTAACTTCAAAAATAAAAGTAAATCAAACTCAACAAAATTGATAGCAACTACTCCTACAAGTGCCTAGAGCCTATATCATGCATCAAAACTACTTTTGACCATATAAATTTGACATGCAAGCTCAAGAACAGGGTCACCTAAGTAGCAAAAATTTGCAATGAATAAAGCACTAGAACAAAAACTAATTGGACCAATGGAGGAGTCACATACCAAGGAACAATCTCCCCAAGCAGTTTTGTGAGAGGTGCTTTGAGCAAGGAGATCGAAAATGGCAGCAAAATGAGCTAGAACTCGTGCTTGAGCTGGATATTCGTATTTATGGGAGGAAGAAGAAGTGTGTGGGTGCAGGAATAAGTGGAGGAGGGCCACTGTGGGCCCACGAGGCAGGGGGCGCGCCCAGGGGGTAGGGCACGCCCCTGACCCTCGTGGCCAGGTGCCAGCTCCTCCTGCTGTGTTCTCAATGCTAAATATTCTTAAATATTCCAAAAAAATCATATTTAAATTTCAGGGCATTTGGAGAACTTTTATTTTTGGGCTATTTTTATATTGTACGGATAATTAGATAATAGATAGAAAAATACTTATTTTTATTTTATTTAAAATAAATAACAGAAAGTAAAAGGAGGGTACAGAAGGTTGTGCCTTCTAGTTTCATCCATCTCATGCTCATCAAAAGGAATCCACTAACAAGGTTGATCAATTCTTGTTAACAAACTCATTCCGAATAACAAGGAACCGGAGAAATTTCGAATAACACTATGTTTCAGCATCAGAGATAGAAATATCATTTGGATTCTCTGGTGTTTCAATAACAGGTTCACTAGAAGCATGTAGAGTCCTATCATTTTTCTTTTTCTTCCTTTTAGAAGGACTAGGTGCATCTACATTATTTCTCTGAGAATCTTGCTCAATTCTCTTAGGGTGGCCTTTAGGATACAGAGGTTCCTGAGTCATTTTACCACCTCTAGTCATAACTCTAACAACATTATCATTATTCTTACTATTCAATTCATTGAGAAAATCATTTTGAGCCTTAAGTACTTGTTCTACTTGAGTGGTAACCATAGAAGCATGTTTACTAATAAGTTTAAGTTCACCTTTGACATTAGCCATATAATCACCCAAGTGTTCAAGCATATTTGAATTGTATTTCAATTGTCTACCAAAATAAGCATTAAAATATTCTTGCTTAGCCATAAATTTATCAAACTCATCTAAGCATGGGCTAGCAAACTTAGTAAATGGGATTTCAGCCTTATCATATCTATAGAGAGAATTTACCTTTACTACCTGTGTCGGGTTATCAAGACCATGAGTTTCTTCAATAGGTGAAGGATTAAGATCATATGTTTCTTCAACAGGTGGTAAATTAAGACCGTGTATTTCTTCAATAGGAGGTAAATTCTTAAGATCTTCAGCTTTAATACCTTTTTCTTTCATAGATTTCTTTGCCTCTTGCATATCTTCAGGACTGAGAAATAGAATACCCCTCTTCATTGGAGTTGGTTTAGGAATAGGCTCAGGAGTTGGCTCAGGAAGTGTCCAATTATTTTCATTTGTCAACATATTATTCAATAGAATTTCAGCTTCATCCGGTGTTCTTTTCCTGAAAACAGAACCAACACAACTATCCAGGTAATCTCTTGAAGCATCGGTTAGTCCATTACAAAAGATATCAAGTATTTCATTTTTCTGAAGAGGATGATCAGGCAAAGCATTAAGTAATTGGAGAAGCCTCCCCCAAGCTTGTGGGAGACTCTCTTCTTCAATTTGCACAAAATTATATATATCCCTTAAAGCAACTTGTTTCTTATGAGCAGGCAAATATTTAGCAGAGAAGTAATAAATCATATCCTGGGGACTACGCACACAACCAGGATCAACAGAATTAAACCATATCATAGCATCACCCTTTAATGAGAACGGAAATATTTTAAGGATATAAAAGTAGCGACTTCTCTCATCATTAGTGAATAGGGTGGCTATATCATTTAATTTAGTAAGATGTGCCACAACAGTTTCAGATTCATAGCCATGAAAAGGATCAGATTCAACCAAAGTAATTATATCACAATCAACAGAGAATTCATAATCCTTATCAGTAACACAGATAGGTGAAGTAGCAAAAGCAGGCTCAGGTTTCATTCTAGCATTAAGAGATTGCTGCTTCCATTTAGCTAATAACCTCTTGAGCTCATATCTATCTTTGCAAGCTAAAATAGCTAGAGAAGCTTCTTTTTCAAAAACATAACCCTCAGGAAAAACGAGAGAATTGGACAATCTGGGGCTCATGCCATTGTCAACGTAGTTAATAAACGAGAGAATTACACTACGAGCGGCTGACACCAGGGACCCAGCAAGTCGCGTAGTTTTTTTAGGAACAAGCAGTTGTTATTTATACTAGTTTTATCAACGGATTAGGGTAACAACGGGGTTGTGCGGGGGTTGTGGCCCGTCTAGCCAGGGTTTTATTTATGTTTACCACATCATGAGCCCAGTTATGTTTTTTTCTTGCTGAAAATGGCTAGCCCAGTTCTATTTTGTTTAAAGAAATACCCAAACAAGGCCTATTTGCTTTATCGGCCCTGCTGGGCTGCAAATCTTTCAAGACAAGGAGAGTTTCATTCGGTTTGCCCAGAAATGGGCTGTACATTTTTAAAACACATCAAACCGGGAATTAGTTTCAAATTTTTTTCATTACAAGATCTTAAATTCCATTGATTTTTATGCATGGACAATTATTTGGACTTTATATTTATATAAATTATTTTTCAAAATAGTTTGAATGTGAATCGATATTTCTGGATTAAAAACAGTCGACCGCACCGAAATATGCAAAATTTTGTATAATTTTTAACCGTGGCCACAATATGGGGTGTAATGCTAACAAAAATAAGATGGGCTCCAAAAAATTCTTAAGAATTAGCAAATGGGCTGTACATTATTAGAAATAATGGCAGATGGGTTGTATGCTATTTTCCACAGATTTGAGGCTGACTTGTGCGCCTACTACAGGTTGACGCGTATGCTTTCATAAAAAAAGGTTGACGCACACGCAACGCCCTATCAACTTAGTCAACACATGAGAGCAGTGACTGTTGGATGTCCATCCAATGGTTGTCGTGCTTCTTCAATCTCTGCTCTTCATGCTCCAGCCACTCAAACAAGCGCCAGCGGGACTGCCTGCTCCCTCCTCCCGCGGCCGGCTATGCTACCGCGCAGGCCTCACGGCCCCACCGTACTCCCATCGCTAGCCTAGCCATCCCTCTACTCACCCACACATGCTGTTATTCTCCAGCGACGGCAGACGAACCAGTAAACCCTTGTACTCCTCCTCGTGGGAAACAACTGCCGAGTATTCCCTGGCTCTGTGTCGTTCCCTTCCTAGGCCTCGCCGTCGTCCACCGCCCTGGTGCTCTCGGCGCGGCCTGGTCAACATGGTCAATGAACGACATCCAACGGAAGTGGACTGTATGTGGAGAGGCCGACAGCTGGGTCCACGGCCGCACGCAAGGAAATGCCTCCTTATTACATGCAAAATAATGATTCCTCCACGTGACAGCTAGGACCCACAGGAAGGGCCTCTATATTTCACAAAAAATGTTCCCCCTGATGACAGGTCGGACCCACCAGCTATATCTTTGCACGCAAAGAAGTGCCTCCTTATTACGCCCAAAAAATGAATACCCCCTGCTAGCTGGGGCCCACCATATTGTTGGGCTGACTTGTGGGCCTACTAAGTTGACGAGGACGGAGGGCTTTGTCAACTTAGTCAATACTCCAGTGACCGTATGATGTCCATCCAATGGCCATAGTGCTTCTTCAACCTCTGGTCTTCTTGCTCCAGCCGCCCAAAGCAGTGTCGATCGTGCCGCCTGCTCCTGCCTCCCGTGGCCGGTTGTGCTACCGTGGAGGCCTCACCGCCCCCATACTACTCCCACCACTGATCAGGCCATCCCTCCACTCACCCACACACCCTGTTATTCTGCGGCGATGGTAGCCTCACACCACAGCCGAACCAGTGAACGCTCGTACTCCTCTCCGCGTGGGCATCCACTGTCGCGTCTTGCCCGGCTCCGCGTCGTCCCCTTCCTAGGCCTCGCCGTCGTCCACCTCCGTGGTGCTCTCGGCGCGGCGTGGTCAATGTGGTCAACGACTAACTTCCATCGGAAGAGTACTGTACGTGGAGAGGCTGACAGCTGGGTCCACGGCAGCCGCAAGGAAGTGCCTCCTTATTACGCGGAAAATAATTATTCCTCCACCTGACAGCAGGGACCCACCGGACGGGCCACCAGTATTTTGCGAAAAAAATCGTTTCCCCTTGACTCCTGGGACCCACCGGACGGGCCACCGTATTTCGTGAAAAAAATGTTCCCCCTGCTGTCAGCTTGGACCCACCGAAAGTGCCTCCTTATTACGCACAAAAAAATGAATACTCCCCGGGCTAGCTGGGACCCACCTTGGTGGGAGGCTGACTTGTGGGCCCACTAAGTTGACGGGGACGAAGGGCTTTGTCAACTTAGTCAATATGAATGATTCTAGCTCCAGTGACCGTACGATGTCCATCCAACGGCCGTAGTGCTTCTTCAACCTCTGGTCTTCTTGCTCCAGCCGCCCAAAGCAGCGCCGGTCGTGCCGCATGCTCCTGCCTCCCGTGGCCGGCTGTGCTGCCGCAGAGGCCTCACTGCCCCCTACTATTCCCACCGCTGGCCAGGCCTTGCGGCGACGGCAGCCTCACACTGCAGCCGAACCAGTGAACCCTCATACTCCTCTCCGCGCGAGCTTCCACTGCCGCGTCTTCCCCGGCTCCACGTCGTCCCCTTCCTAGGCCTCGCCGTCGTCCACCGCCGTGGTGCTCTCCGCGCGGCGTGGTCAACGTGGTCAAGGAACGACTTCCATCAGAAGAGTACTGTACATGGAGAGGCTGACAGCTGGGTCCACGGCCACAGCCCAGTTTTTTTGTGATTTGCCAAGTAAGTCGCTTTGTCAGGCCTGTTGGGCTGCAAATCTTTCAAGACGAGGAGAGCTTTCATTCGGCTGGCCGAGAAAATGGCCCATCAGTAATGAGAAATGGGTTGTACATTTTTAAAACACATCAAACCGGCAATTAGTTTCAAATTTCTTTTTTTTCATTTCAAGATTTTAAATTACATTAATTTTTATGCGTGGAGAATTTGTTGGATTTTATATTGATATACATTTATTTTTAAAATCGGTTTGAATGTGAGTCGAAATTTCGGGATTAAAAACAGTTCGGACCGCACCGAAATATGCAAAATTTCGTATAATTTTTTAACCGTGGCCACAATATGGGTTGTAATGCTAACAAAAAGAATATGGGCTCCAAAAAAACCTTAAGAATTATCAAATGGGCTGTAAATTATTAGAAATAATGGCACATGGGTTGTATGCTGTTTTCCACATATTTGAGGCTTTCCTAAAAAAAGGTTGACGCACAGGCACTGACTGTTGGATGTCCATCCAACGACCATCGTGCTTCTTCAATCTCTACTCTTCCTGCTCCAGCCGCTCAAACAAGCGCCGGCGGGACTGCCTGCTCCCTCCTCCCCGTGGCCGGCTGTACTGCCGCGCAGGCCTCACCGCCCCATCGTACTCCCATCGCTGGCCTAGCCATCCCTCTACTCACGCACACCTGCTGTTATTCTCCGGCGACGGCAGACGAACCAGTAAACCCTCGTATAGTCATACTCCCCTCCGCGTGGGAAACAACTGCCGAGTCTTCCCTGCCTCCATGTCATCCCCTTCCTAGGCCTCACCGTCGTCCACCGCCGTGGTGCTCTCGGCGCGGCGTGGTCAATGTGGTCAACGACCGACTTACATCGGAAGAGTACTGTGCGTGGAGACGCGGACAGCTGGGTCCATGGCCGCAGCAAGAAAGTGCCTCCTTATTACGCGTAAAATAATTATTCCTCCACCTGACAGCGGGGACCCACCGGACGGGCCACCGTATTTCACGAAAAAACGTTTCCCCCCTGACTGCTGGGACCCACCAGCTACACCTTCGCACGCAAGGAAGTGCGTCCGGGCAAAAAAACAATTCACCCCCCTGAGTGCTGGGACCCACCAGCTACATCTTCGCACACAAGGAAGTGCCTGACAGTCGGGACCCACCTGGTCGAAGCGTACGTAGCGTTGTCATTCTAGTCGCGAACGTGTACGTACATATATACTAGTGGATGTAGAGGCACGCACGTGTCGTAGTAGAGGCGCGCACATAGCATGTACACGTATGTACAACGGCCAGGGTGCAAGAAAGAAAATATGGCCACGTATGTGTACATACGGGCGGGGTCTCAAACGCCTACTCACGCATACGTACGGCGAGGGCTCGTTGACATGGTTGGGTCGGAACGGAGAAACAACATCGTCGTCGTGTTCATGGGGAGGCAACGGAATGCGTCGTGTTCATCGGGAGGCAACAGAACGCATGGGAGCCAACCGGCTGGGTCGGAACGGAATGCGTGGTCGTGTTCATCCGAGGGGGCTTGGACGGAACAGGCGATGGAAACGAGGCCTGGCGTACCGCAGAATGGATGAAACGGCCTTGTGTTCGACCGGCCACGTTCAAAATGAGATCCTGTTCATCGGGAGGTGTCTGGCGTACCGCAAAACGAAGGAAACGGACCTCCTATGGTCGAAACGGGGGTCATGTTGATCGGGAGGGGTGTGGCATACCGCAAAACGGAGGAAACGGGCCTCCTACGGTCGAAACGGGGGTCCTGTTGATCGGAAGGGGTGTGGCGTACCGCAAAACGGACGAAACGGACCTCCTACGGTCGAAACGGGGGTCCTGTTCATCGCGAGGGGTGTGACGTACTGCAAAACGGGACTCCACGGGATACTGTTCATCTCCACCGTCGACCTCCGCTAGCCTCCACGGGCTACCGTCGACCTCCTCCAGCCTCCACGGGCTCATGTTCATCCAGCCCCCACCACGCGCTACTCCACCGGCTATTGTTCAACCACCCCTCCACGGGCACCCCTCCACCGTCTACTGTTCATCCAGCCCTCCACACCACAGGGTCCTATTCAACCACCCCTCCACGGGCACCCCTCCACCGTCCACTGTTCATCTAGCCCTCCACACCATGGGGTCCTGTTCATCCAGAGGCAACGCCACCGCTCACTGTTCATTCAACCCCCCCCCCCCCCCGCAACGCTCACTGTTCATCCAATCGATCGGCTTCAGTTAGCAGCAATAGCGAAGGAATCGCTCAATCAGGTTCAGTTAACAGCCATCGATTGATCGCTCGGGTTCAGTAACGCGTAGCCTGCAGTGCAATCGCTCGGGTTCAATTAGAGCCCAATGCCTCGCTCTAGTTCAGTTAGAGCCAACGCCTCGCACACAGGCGCGTACGTGTACGAGAGAAACGCGCATCGCTCGGCCCCCGACCTCCCACCGTAACCGGGAACTCCCCAAAATTTTCCTCGCCCTCGCTTCTACCATGGTTTTTTCCTTCATGGAGGACCCAAAGAATGTCATGCAGCTGCGTCTCCAGCCCGCCCAGGACGAAAAACCCATTTTCTGTCATGGTTTTTTATCATAGAAGTAGGATCCCACCACATCTATGATGATACCGGGTTTTGTCACAATTATCGTCATAGAAGTGTCATATGTATGACAGAAAAAATTCGTTCGGCCCAAAATGTCACGGATGTGTCTTTTTTTGTAGTGTATGTGTGTCAGCATTACCGATCCAGGGATGACACTTATGCACAGAGATTTGATTGTTTGAGGTCAGATCGCTACAAGATGGTATCAGAGCATGCGCTGAATATAGGACACAACCACTAAGATAAGCCATAGGTCACTCTTCTCTACTCATTTCTGACTCATCTCCATTTTCCACACTATAGGATGGCGGACTCAAGGAACAAGTTTGCACAACCGGATGAAGAGACACCTTTTGGGAGACACTTGAAGGAAATCACTAGGCACCTGAACATCGGAATACCAAGCTTCACCGGGACCTACACCACCACTTTACCAGAAGAGGAGCGTTGGATGATTCGAGTTCAGGTTCTAGGAAGGACATTCACGCCAGTTACTGAGCCCATAGAATTTCCCATTGATGCACCAACCTGCAGTCTAGGAAAGAGCATGGCAGCCACATCGCCATGGGACGCATCAGCGAAGTTTATCACAAGGATCTTAAGGACACCATCTATCAGATATGTGGACGCTGAGATGAGCAATGGGAGATGATCAGCACCAGGAGGGACAAGTCCATTGCAGCCTTCATCTAGGAGTTAAACCAGCACATTCGTCACCAGGAGAACCTGATGTGCCGAGCATGATAGATCTGAAGAAGTTGATGACTAGGAACTTGGAGCTTGAAGAGGAACTCAAGTCTACACGCAACAGATGCGAGGAGGAAATCACAATACTAGTGGAGAAGAATGACGACCTGGCAAGGAGTATTCATGGGAGACCCCACGCCTGGAGGAGATGACGACCATCCCCAGGACTACATCATCATCGACGACACTGACTCCTACCCCGACAGTAGTGCTGATGACTATGAAGACAAAGCTGGAGCGGATATCATGGAGTCTTCCACCGATCAAAATTTCTAGTCGACCACCATATTATCAGTAGTATTTTCCCCATGTATATAGTAGTAGTTCGAGCACTGTAACGATAGTTAGATCGATTGTATGCCCTTGCTTGAATTGATTGATGTGATATGATTGTGTTTGTCTCATGTGCATATGGGTAGTGTTTTCTCATTAGACATCATTCTATTCTAATCTCTCCCCTCTAATAAACCCATCAGATGCCTCTGAGACGTGACCCCGGATTTGCCTTCCCATCGGAGCTCACACAGTTGATCCAACAGCAAAATAGCCTGATGCAGTTACTAGTCCAGAACCAAGGCAACAACAACAACAATAACAACAACCCACCGCCACCACCTCCGGTTTACAACTTAGCCCGTTTTCTAAGGTTGCAGCCACTAGTGTTTTCCAGTAGCACCGAGCCAATAGTTGCTGACGATTGGCTATGTAGGATTGTAAGGGAGTTGACCACCGCAGGTTCCACAGATGCTGAGAAGGTACGATTTGCCGCACATTAATTGGATGGACCTGCAGCCTCATGGTGGGAGAATTACACAGCCACTTTTCCTATAGCTAATGTCACTTGGGAGCAGTTTCAGCAAGCGTTCCGCACCGCACATGTCTCAACTAGAGCTATGAGTATGAAGAAGCGTGAGTTTCGCAACTTGCGCCAGGGAACCGTACTGTGGGGCAGTACGTGGATGAGCTCAGTAAGTTAGCCCGCTATGCCCCAGATGATGTGGACACAAATGCCCCTAAGCAGGAGAAGTTTATGGAAGGGTTGAATGATGAGATGAGTATGCAGTTAATGGTCGCAACATTTAACAACTACCAGGAGTTGGTAGACAAGGCTCTTATGATTGAAGGGAAGCAGCAGCAGATTGAGAGCCGCAAAAGGAAGTATAGACAAGGGAAGTACAATTCAGGAGCTCGGCAGAAGCCTTGTTTTACCCCGAACTCGGGAGGATATACCCATAATCATGGAGGCCACACCCACAATGGAGGAGGTTCACATAACCACAGTGGCTCCAAGAATGGAAACGGAAATGGGGCAGATAGCAATAAGAACCGCTCTAACCCAGCCACACCAGCCAAGAAGGACCAAAGTCACATTACCTGTTTCAAGTGCGGGAAGACTAGACACTATGCCAATGAGTGCTCGAAAGCAAAGAATGGTAATAGCAATGGAAGCCCTGGGAAGAAGCACAGCCCTTTTAACAGGGGACAAGTGAACCACGTTAACGTGGAGGAGGTTGAAGAGCAGCCAGATGCAGTTATCGGTAAGTTTTTGGTTAAGTCATTTACCGCTCTCGTTCTTTTTGATACTAGTGCATCGCATTTATACATATCAAGGGGGTTTTGTGGACAAGTTTAAGTTACCCACCTTAGCCCTTAGGTCACCCATGCTAGTAAGCTCACCAGGAGCAGAGTATATGGCCAGCCGATGGTGCGATCAGTTACCCTTAACCATTGGTAGCCATGTTTTCCCCGCAGACCTAATAATTCTGGAGTCACAAGGATTGGATGTGATACTAGGCATGGATTGGCTGTCAAAGTATGGAGGAAACATTGACTATGCTAGTAGGTCAATTCTACTCACCACCCCGGAGGGAAAAAGGATTAAGTATGTATCCAGGCATGCGCCAAGGAGAACCCAAGTAAATTCCCTCTTAGGAGTTGTTCAGCAGGAAGTGCTTGTAGTGAAGGATTATCCATATGTATCTCCAGAGGAGCTACCAGGCATGCCGCCGGATCGAGACATTGAGTTTTTGATAGAGTTGTTGCCAGGCACCGGACCAATATTGAAGAGACCATACCGGATGCCCGCAAATGATCTGGAGGGGATAAAGAAGCATATTAAGGAGTTGTTGGAGAAAGGTTACATTCGACAAAGTTCGTCACCGTGGGGAGCCCCAGTACTTTTGGTTGAGAAGAAGGATGAATCTTTGAGAATGGTTGTTGATTATCGAGCATTGAATGAAGTGACGATCAAGAACAAGTACCCACTGTCGATGATCAATGATTTGTTTGACCAGTTGCAAGGAGCTAAAGTATTCTCCAGGATCGATCTACGATCAGGATACCACCAGTTGAAGATCCGAGAACAGGATATACCCAAGACAGCCTTCACCACAAGGTACGGGCTATATGAGTACACGGTTATGTCATTTGGATTGACTAACGCCCCTACCTATTTCATGAGTATGATGAATAAGGTGTTCATGGAGTTCTTGGATAAGTTTGTTGTGGTGTTCATTGACGATATCTTGGTATACTCAAAGAATGAAGAGCAGCACAAGGAGCATCTGCGTTTAGTTCTCGAGAAGCTCAGGGTACATTAGTTGTATGCCAAGTTCAGCAAGTGTGAGTTTTGGTTGAAGGAAGTTGGATTTCTTGGACATGTCATATCAGGAGAAGGCATAGCAGTGGATCCTACCAAGGTTCAGTCCGTCACTGAGTGATTGGCACCCACCTCAGTTGGAGAGATCCGCAATTTTCTTGGACTCGCGGTATATTACCGAAGATTCATTGAGAATTTTTCCAAGATTGCGAAGCCCATGATGGAGTTGTTAAAGAAGGACACTAAGTTCAAATGGACAGATAAATGTGAGGCAAGTTTTTCGGAGTTGAAGAAACATTTGGTTACAGCCTCAGTGATGATTCTGCCGGATATACGTAAGGGTTTCCAAGTGTATTGTGACGCTTCTCGCCTAGGACTTGGAGGTGTACTTATGCAAGACGGAAGAGTAGTATCATATGCCTCACGTCAGCTTTGACCGCATGAGTTGAATTATGCCACGCGTGATTTGGAGTTAGCAGCTGTAGTGCATGCACTCAAGACCTGGAGACATTTTCTCATTGGAAATCATTGTGATGTGTACACGGATCATAAAAGTTTGAAGTACATTTTCACTCAGAAGGAGCTGAATCTCAGGCAAAGGAGATGGTTGGAGCTTATAAAATATTATGAGATGAAGTTGCACTATCATCCCAGCAAGGCCAATGTCATAGCAGACGCTTTGAGCCGGACGAGTTATGCCAATACCCTTGTAAGTGGAGGATTTCTGCAGGAGTTAGTTGTCGATCTCAAGGAGCTTCATTTGGAGATAGTTCCACAAGGTTTTGTTGCAGCAATGGAGGTTCAGTCAACATTATTGGGAAAGATTCGAGAAGCTCAGAAGGATGATAAGGAGATTGCTGAGATAAAGGAGAAGATGAGCAAAGGAAAAGCCAAAGGTTTTCGTGAGGATGAGCACGACACTTTATGGTTTGAGGACCACATTTATGTACCCAATAATGCAGAGATCGGGAAGTTAATACTTCAGGAAGCCCATGACTCGCCATACTCGATACACCCTGAAAAAACCAGATGTATTTGGATTTGAAGGAGCGTTTCTGGTGGGAAGTAATGAAGAAGGATATTGCCGAGTATGTAGCCATATGTGATGTATTTCAAAGAGTGAAGGCAGAACATCAGAAGCCAGCAGGGTTACTGCAGCCTATGCCAATACCCGAATGGAAGTGGGATAAGCTTGGCATGGATTTCATCACTGGATTGCCCAGGACCCGATCGGGATATGATTCTATCTGGGTAGTAGTGGATCGTTTGACCAAAGTGGCTCACTTTATCCCGGTGAAAACCACATATACAAGTGCAAAGTTGGCCAAGATATATATGACCAGGATCGTATATCTGCATGGAGTTCCGAGGACCACCATATCAGATAGAGGGACCCAGTTTACTTCAAAGTTTTGGAATCAGCTGCACCAGACTTTGGGTACCAGACTAGAGTTTAGTACAGCCTTTCATCTGCAGACAGATGGACAGACCGAGAGAGACAATCAGATTCTGGAGGACATGTTGAGAGCTTGTGCGCTAGATTATGGATCTAGTTGGGATGATAATTTGCCCTACGCGGAGTTCTCATACAACAACAGTTATCGAGCCAGTTTGAAGATGGCACCTTTCGAAGCTTTGTATGGAAGGAGGTGCAGGACACCGTTAATGTGGGATGAAGTTGGAGACCGTCAGTTGCTTGGACCAGATTTGATCAAGGAGTCCGAAGAGAAGGTTAAATTGATTCGAGATAGACTGAAGGTAGCTCAGTCCAAGCAGAAGAGTTATGCAGATTCAAAACACAAGGAGATAGTCTATGAAATCGGAGACAGAGCATACCTTCGTGTGTCACCTCTACGAGGAGTTAAACCTTTTGGAGTTAAGGGAGAGTTAGCACCGAGATTTGTAGGACCATACCGAGTTTTGGAACGTATGGGAGAAGTTGCCTACAAGTTAGAGTTACCCGAAGGACTGTCAGGAGTTCATGATGTGTTTCATGTTTCCCAGTTGAAGAAGTGCCATGCTGAGATGGTCGATATTCCTCTGAGAGGTACAATGCCCCTGGAAGCAATTCAGTTGGATAGTGATCTGACTTATGAGGAGAAACCTGTCAAGATTCTCGAGTTTGCCAGCTGAGTTACCCGCAGCAAAGTTATCAAGTTTTGCAAAGTTCAGTGGAGTCACCATACCGAGGATGAAGCCACCTGGGAGCAAGAGGAAGACCTACGGAAAGACAACCCACACCTATTTTCTAGCCAACCCGAATCTCGAGGGCGAGATTCATCCTAAGGGGGTAGGTTTGTAACATCACAAATTTTCAATTTGGAATGTTATACATAGGTCATCATATGCATATCATATTTTAATTGCATTTTGGTTTTGATCCTAGATATTCTAAGCAACTCAAGGACCCATGGAGAGAGTTGGGGATTTTGTTTATTTTCATATTTGAGTTTTTCTCGAATATTGAAAAGAGGATCATCTTGGTTTTAATTATTTTTCTCTCCAATTAATATTTCCAATATTAAAAATAAAAGAGAGGCGATAATATGACTTCTCCAAAATAAAGGAAATATTGGAGGGAAACTATTAAAATCAAATAAATATTTTATTTGGATTTTATTGGTTATTTTATTTAAATTAGAAAATATGCATTTTTCAAAATTGCATTTTTAGGCCAAGAAAATGTTCACTTTGTTCTAAATATTCTATTTAGACGGTGAAAATTGTTTTTGGTATTTTTTTAGAATTTTTTTATATTTATTTAGGATTTTTACTTTTCGGCAGAATTTTATTTTTATTTTATTTTTAAATCTCGGACCGACCTGGGCCAAAGGCCCAGCCGGCCCAGCCAGTCGTCGCCGCCTTCCCCGCGCATCATCGCGCCTCGCCAGGACTCCGGGGGAGTCCGAGCCCCGCCCAACGCCGCCCGACCCCCTTCCTAAGTCGGCGCGCCGCCGCCGCCTCTCCCCCCCTTTAAATAGCCACCCGGGGCCCCCTTGGACCTCGCAGCCTGCGCCGCACATCGCCGTCGCCGAGCGCCGCTGCCTCGCCGAGCCGCTCCCCGCCGGCGCGCCGCTGCTTCGCCGCCACCCGCCAGCACCGCCGACGCCGCCTCGCCCCGCCAGACCTCACCAGAGCCGCCGGACCTCTCTGATCTAGCCGCCAGTTTTTTCGGTTTAGGTAAAAACTATTCGGTTTTATTTAAAAAAATCCTAGATCGGTTTGGTTTTCTTCGGCTAGTTCTAATTTGTGAACGTTTGTTCGTTCGTTCATTATAATGAACGATTTTGTTCTTTGCCTCTGTTAGCGGACGTTTGCCCGATAGATTTTTCCTTTTTTTATTTTCTGCCAGGGACCTATCCGCGATTATTTTTATCGCAGATTAGCCCCTGGTCTTCAAACCCTCGCAACTTTTCAACTGTTTGTCCAAATCCAGTGAAACCAACGCCAAAATCTTTGTCTCGAAGCCCTCTTTCCAATTAATCAACTTGAACATGGTTTTGACGATTTAAATTTTGGTTTCAAGCAGATTTGAATTTGAAGTTCTTTTGATCGTAGTTTCAGTTCCGTAGCTCCGATTCGATCGATTCTTTTTGTAAATTGAAGCTCTTCAGTTGAACTTTCAGATTTAATCTTCTTATTTGAGTTTTACCCTTGCATCTATGCTGAGTGCTTATGTATGCTATTGTTTGATTGCAATAGAGTACCCGAAGTGCGAAGCATGCTACTACGAGTCTCTAGGGTTTGCGGATCATCAGCAAGGCAAGTAACACATTGATCATACCCCTTTATTACCCAGTTTTTATGCATTAGCTACACTCCTCAAACATTGCATGAGTAGGATCTTTTATCATGTGGGTTTGGGAAGTAGATGATGAGGTAGAAATTATTGCCCTTTTAATATCAAACCCTTGGGAGTTACTTCTACGTTATGCTTATGTTGCTATGCTATGCTCATAGACGTGGATTGGGTTTGAGTGCATCCATGACATATGTGAGATTGTTAATTAATGGTTAACTTAAGGTGGCTACCTAAATACACATCTGGGTGGATTGGTTGCGGGCACCTGGGGACATACCAGTGCTGTCCTTTGGTTCGCCACCTAGGCTCAAAGGGATCATGAGATTATCCATGCTAGAAACTTCCGTGTGCAGCCACAAGCTATTATGGGCTCTAGCATAGTTGAGTATGTTGCATGACCTCTTTCAGTGGCAAACTAGCAGATGTAGGGGATGTAGGTTGGTACTATCTACCCAGAGTGAAGAGTTAATGTTTTTGAAAGACTGTGTCTCGATCATCCATTTCTGAAACAACTTGTAGTGCGATAAATCCAACGGAGGAGATCGAGTCTTGTGGGGAAAAGTGTGCAAACCTCTGCAGAGTGTACAAACTAATCATGGTTAGCTGTGTCCCAGATTATGGACATCTTGAGTATCTGGTTCTTGAATTATCATGTTGATCTCATCACTCTAAATTAATTTGTTGGGTTATTAATTACTCTTTAATTGGGATTGAGATGGGGGTACCATTCTCAATGTTTATCAACTACCATGATAGTTAAATAAAATATTTTCCTTTGTTGTAGGGGAAAATTGGCTTTTCGCAAAAACATTATAACCTTAAAGCCTCCACCAACCATATATGCATGTAGTGATAGCCTTTACTTGTTCATTGCTCTACTGTGTTATATAGCCAGCATATTCCATGTGCTGACCCATTTCGGGCTACAACGTATTATGTTGCAGACTTTTCAGACGAAGAGTAAGGTGCGCTAGGTCGTTTGTCGTGCATTCAGCTATGCCGTTGGAGTTGATGGACTCACTTTATCTTCCAAGCATCCCGTTGTTATCATATTTAGATGGCCTTAAGCCATATTATTGTAATAAGAACTCTTTTATGAGTTATTCGATGTAATAAGTGTGTGATTGCCACTCTATTATAAATTCTTCGAAGTATTGTGTGTGTCAGCATTACCAATCCAGGGATGACACTTATGCACAGAGGTTTGACAGTTTGAGGTCAGATCGCTACATGGAATATATGCTTTGACAGTGTGATCAAAGCATATGGTTTTATATAGACTTTTGGATAATCCTGTATTTACAAGAAAGTGAGTGGGAGCTCTGTAGCATTTCCGATATTATATGTGGATGACATATTGTTGATCGGAAATGATACTGAATTTTTGAATACCATAAAAGGATACTTGAATAAGAATTTTTCAATGAAAGACCTCGGTGAAGCTGCTTATATATTAGGCATCAAGATCTATAGAGAAAGATTAAGACGCTTAATTGGACTTTCACAAAGCACATACCTTGATAAAGTTTTGAAGAAGTCCAAAATGGATCAAGCAAAGAAAGGGTGCTTGCCTGTGTTACAAGGTGTGAAGTTGAATCAGACTCAATGCCCGACCACTGCAGAAGATAGAGAGAAAATGAAAGGCATTCCCGCCTCAGCCATAGGTTCTATCATGTATGCAATGTTGTGTACCAGGCCTGATGTGTGCCTTGCTATTAGTTTAGAAGGGAGGTACCAAAGTAATCCAGGAGTGGATCACTGAAATACCTGAAAAGGACTAAGGATATGTTTCTCGTTTATGGAGGTGACAAAGAGCTCGTCGTAAATGGTTATGTCAATGTGAGCTTTGACACTGATTCAGATGACTCTAAGTCACAAACCGGATACATATTTTTATTGAATGGTGGAGCTGTCAGTTGGTGCAGTTCTAAGCAGAGTGTCGTGGCGGGATCAACGTGTGAAGTGGAATACATAGCTGCTTCAGAAGCAGCAAATGAAGGAGTCTGGGTGAAGGATTTCATATCCGACCTAGGTGTAATACCTAGTGCATCGGGTCCAATGAAAATCTTTTGTGACAATACTGGTGCAATTGCCTTGGCAAAGGAATCCAGATTTCACAAGAGAACCAAGCACATCAAGAGACGCTTCAATTCCATCCGCGATCAAGTCAAGGAGGGAGACATAGAGATTTGCAAGATACATACGGATCTAAATGTTGCAGATCCATGACTAAGCCTCTCTCACGAGCAAAACATGATCAGCACCAAGACTCCATGGGCGTTAGAATCATTACTGTGTAATGTAGATTACTGACTCTAGTGCAAGTGGGAGACTGAAGGAAATATGCCCTAGAGGCAATAATAAAGTTGTTATTTATATTTCCTTATATCATGATAAGTGTTTATTATTCATGCTAGAATTGTATCAACCGGAAACTTAGTAAATGTGTGAATACATAAACAAACAGAGTGTCCCTAGTATGCCTCTACTAGACTAGCTCGTTAATCAAAGATGGTTAAGTTTCCTAGCCATAGACATGTGTAGTCATTTGATGAACGGGATCACATCATTAGAGAATGATATGATGGACTAGACCCATCCGTTAGCTTAGCACTATGATCGTTTAGTTTATTGCTATTGCTTTCTCCATAACTTATACATGTTCCTATGACTATGAGATTATGCAACTCCCGAATACTGGAGGAACACTTAGTGTGCTATCAAACATCACAACATAACTGGGTGATTATAAAGATGCTCTACAGGTGTCTCCAATGGTGTTTGTTGAGTTGGCATAGATCGAGATTAGGATTTGTCACTCCGATTATTGGAGAGGTATCTCTGGGCCCTCTCGGTAATGCACATCACTATGAGCCTTGCAAGCAATGTGACTAATGAGTTAGTTACGGGATGATGCATTACTGAAAGTGCAACTATCCCTGGGTGGTTTTGGTAATTACTAACAACATATAGCTCATTGAACAAATACTATTTCAAGATGATCATTTCAGAAAGTTCAATAATTGGCATGGCATGGATTAGGAATGTGGACCCCTAAAATGCTAAGGACAAACATTGGCTCAAGCTCAAGACTCTACATTTTTATTTTAGTGACCCAAGATCACATTGAGTCCATAGGAAAAGCTAATACTATTAAAAGGGGATGAGGTGTTTCTTAATGGCTTACTTGCTCAAAATGCTTAGAGATATGCTCCAAAAACCCTCAACCACTTTCTCATATCCACATATGTCCCAAGCCAAAAGTCAAACTCGGCCCCACCGAAATGTTCTATCCGGCGCCACAGAGTTCACTTGACATAGCCACTGCCAGAAACCCTAGTCACTTCGGTCTCACCGATAGGGATCTCTGTCTCACCAAGATGGGATTGCAAACTCTCTATTTCCCTTTGTAATGTTTCGGCCAAACCGAGATGAGCGATTGGTCCCAGCGAGTTCACAATGCTAACTCTCTATTTCCCTTTCATAACATTTCGGTCTCACCGAAATGAGCGAATCGGTCCCATCGAGTTTGCCTGACCAACCCTCTGGTTAGCTTATTGCCAAAGTCGGTCCTACCGAGTTTGTGTAATCGGTCTCACCGAGATTACATTATGCCCTAACCCTAATGGAATTGGTCCCACCGAGTTGACATGTCGGTCCCACCGAAAAGCCTAACGTTCACATTTTTAACTAAATTGGCATGACCAAGTTTTCTGATTCGGTCCCACCGAGTTTGGTGAATTGTGTGTAACGGTTAGATTTTGTGTGGAGGTTATATACAGGGTCGGCCCTGGGGCATGGGTAGAGGGGCGACGGCCCAGGGCCCAGGGCGGAGGGGGGCCCATGATGTAGTACACATATAGTATAGCCCAGCAACAAAATAGACAAGGGAAAAATTATGAGAGGAAGAAAACAAGATGGGCTCGGCCCATCAGATCGCCTGGTAATGCGTAGCGAAGCGTCGCGCACGCAAGTCACAGCCGCTCGATGCACGCGTACGTGTGAAACAAATCAATCGGAATGTCTGGCTTTTCCTTTCTTCTCAAAAATAAAAAAATGTGACTTTTCCCATTCGTCGCTCGTTGGTTCTTCTTTGTCATCTCATCAGCCCGTCGCTCCGTCGTTCCTCGCTCGTTGCCGCCGCGGCACATAGCAATCCAACAACTCGGCCTTCCAGCAATACGGCAATACATATGTATGCGAACACAAGTCCGTACCCAATATCCATGTTCGGATGTTCCTGATCCATTCATCCACCCCCAATTTCAGTAGTTTCTTTAGTACATATATTAAACTATTCATCCATGAGTTCATCCCATGAAGTATCTATTTTTTATGTATAATTTTCTAATTCAATCTTTCATAGTATGTATTCAACCATCCTAATTTTTTGTCATTCTGTGTACATGTCTAGGGTTCTGATCATCTGATCTATAAATTTCTAATTCATTGTCTACTCTTTGCTTCGTAATATTAGGACATTAGCATGCCATGTTGCTTAAGAAGCATTTGTCGGGTGCTGAAAAAAGAAAAACAAAGAAAGAAATACATCTAAAAATGCAACCACTGAAGGGCTCTTTGACAAAGTATTTTACATCTTCAAGTATTGTTGATGTCAGTGAAGAACATAGGCAAGGAACTAATCTCGAGCATGAAAATTCAGATGTTAGGGTCAATGAAGATTGTGAAAGTATACAGAGGAGCAAATAAATTTGTTTCCTGTTTGAGGTAATCATGTCATGTTTGTTTTATTTTGCATTGTCCAACAACTATTGTAGTCAAATTTCAAACTAAAGATGTGTGGTTGAAAGTTTAGATTTAGTATTATGCAAATGAAGTTATATATATATATATATATATATATATATATATATATATATATATATATGTATCACGCAAACACATACATAGATATATGGTCTTGGGACTTAAAGGGCCCATGTCATCGAGTTCGCCTAGGGCCTCCCGAAACACAGGGCCGGCCCTGGTTATATATACCCCTGAAAGTGCAACTATCCCTGGGTGGTTTTGGTAATTCCTAACAACATATAGCTCATTGAGCTAACATTATTCCAAGATTAATATTTCAGGAAAAGCTCAATGAATGGCATGGCATGGATGAGGAAAGTGGATCCCTCAAAATTCTAAGGACAAAAAGTTTGGCTCAAGCTTGAAGTTCAAGACTCTATATTTTATATTTTAGTGATCCAAGATCACATTGAGTCTATAGGAAAAGCCAATACTATCAAGGAGGGATGAGGTGTTGCTTAATGGCTTGCTTGCCCAAAGTGCTTAGTGATATGCTCCAAAATCCTCAACTACCTTCCCACATCCAAATATGACCTAAACCAAAAGTCAAACTCGGCCCCACCGATTCTTTCTATCCGGCGCCACCGAGTTTCAAATGTCATAGCCAATGCCACAAACCCTAGGCAAATCGGTCTCACCGATAGGGATCTCGGTCTCACCGAGATGGGATTGTAATCTCTCTGTTTCCCTTCATAACATTTCGGTCTTACCGAGATGAGCGATCGGTCCCACCGAGATTGCAATGTAAACTCTCTATTTCCCTTTTGTAACATTTCGGTCTCACCGAGATGAACGAATCAGTCCCACCGAGTTTACCTGACCAACTCTCTGGTTAGCTTATTACCAAAATTGGTCCCACCGAGTTTGTGTAATCGGTCACACCGAGATTACGTTATGCCCTAACCCTAACCATATCGGTCCTACCGAGTTGCATCTCAGTCCCACCAAAAATCCTAACGGTCACTAGGTTTGCTGAATCGGTCCGACCGAGTTTAACCATTCGGTCCCATCGAGTTTGGCAAATTGTGTGTAACGGTTAGATTTTGTGTGGAGGCTATATATACCCCTCCACCCACTCTTTATTCGTGGAGAGAGCCATCAGAACATACCTACACTTCCAATACACATTTTCTGAGAGAGAACCATCTACACTTGTGTTGAGGTCAAGATATTCCATTCCAACCATATGAATCTTGGTCTCTAGCCTTCCCCAAGTTGCTTTCCACTCAAATCTTCTTTCCACCAAATCCAAATCCTATGAGAGAGAGTTGAGTGTTGGGGAGACTATCATTTGACGCACAAGAGCAAGGAGTTCATCATCAACACACCATTTGTTACTTCTTGGAGAGTGGTGTCTCCTAGATTGGCTAGGTGTCACTTGGGAGCCTCCGACAAGATTGTGGAGTTGAACCAAGGAGTTTGTAAGGGCAAGGAGATCGCCTACTTCGTGAAGATCTACCGCTAGTGAGGCAAGTCCTTCATGGGTGACGGCCGTGATGGAATAGACAAGGTTGCTTCTTCATGGACCCTTCATGGGTGGAGCCATCCGTCGACTCGCGCAACCGTTACCCTTCGTGGGTTGAAGTCTCCATCAACGTGGATGTATGATAGCACCACCTATCGGAACCACGACAAAACATCCGTGTCTCCAATTGCGTTTGAATCCTCCAAACCCTTCCCTTTACATTCTTGCAAGTTGCATACTTTACTTTCCGCTGCTCATATACTCTTTTGCATGCTTGCTTGAATTGTGTGGAGATTGCTTGACTTGTGCTAAGATAGCTAAAATCTGCCAAGAACTAAAATTGGGAAAAGGCTAGATTTTTATTTGGTCAAGTAGTCTAATCACCCCCTCTCTAGACATACTTTCGATCCTACAAGTGGTATTAGAGCTTTGGTCTTCATTTGCTTTGATTTCCATAGCTTTTGGTGGTCATAGCCTTGGTTTCACAACCTAGGAGAGTATGGCGTCTAGCGAGGGAAATTACCACCGTAGAGGTCCTTACTTTGATGGCACTAATTTTGCTAGTTGGAAGCATAAGATGAAAATGCATATTCTTGGACATAACCCTGCCGTTTGGGCTATTGTGTGTATTGGCTTGCAAGGTGAATTCTTTGATGGGAAAGAACCGAACCGTGAAGCTACCGCGGAAGAGTTGAAGATGCTGCAATACAACGCTCAAGCTTGTGATATCCTCTTCAACGGATTGTGCCCCGAAGAATTCAACAAAATCAGCCGTCTTGAGAATGCAAAGGAAATTTGAGATACTTTGATTGATATGCATGAAGGTGCAGACTCCGTCAAGGAATGCAAATTGGATGTGCTTCAAAGTCAACTTGACAAGTTCAAAATGAAGGATGGTGAAGGTGTCGCTGAAATGTACTCTAGGCTCGCTCTTATCACAAATAAGATTGCCGGCTTAGGGAGTGAAGAGATGACCGATAGGTTCATCATCAAGAAGATCCTAAGAGCCTTGGATGGAAAATATGATACCGTGTGCACATTGATCCAAATGATGCCCAATTACAAAGATCTCAAGCCAACGGAAGTCATCGGAAGAATTGTTGCTCATGAGATGTCACTGAAGGATAAAGAGGAACTTCACAACAAATCAAGTGGTGCTTACAAAGCCTCATGCGAAGCCCCCACATCATCGAGTGAGAAACAAACCTTCAATGAAGAATTGAGCTTAATTGTGAAGAACTTCAACAGGTTCTACAAGAGTAGAAGCAAAGAGAAAAGCTCCAAGTCAAGGTCCTACAATGACAAAAGATCTTCTAGTCGAGAGCGAAATTGCTACAATTGTGGAAGGCCCGGACACTATTCCAATGAGTGTACAGCCCCCTACAAGAGAAGAGAAGATTCTCCCAACAGAAGAAGTAGAAGAGAAGAATCACCATCTAGAGAAAGAAGGAGTAGAGATGATCGTTATGAACGAAGACCCTCACGGAGAAGCAAGGATTCGGAAAGAAAGGACAAGTCATCAAGGAGCTACACAAAACGAAGACATCAAGATCATGTTGGTGAATGGGTATCCGGCTCCGACTCCGACAACCACTCCGAGAGAAGCTATCACTCCGACTCTGAATATACTCAAGATGAAGGTGTTGCAGGTCTAGCACCTGTGACAACCAACTCCTACGACATATTTGACTCACCAAATGAAGGAGTTGGAACATGCTTCATGGCTAAAGGCCGAAAGGTATCACACCCCGAGTATGTTGATTTCCATAGTGATGAAGATGACTTGTTAGGTGATGATGATTTACTTGTTGACAACTCTAGTGATGAATACTATGATGAAACGTCAATTAATCATGCTAATCAAGATAAAACGAATGACAATGATAAGGAGAAGATTGAGTCTCTAACTAAATAACTAAACACTCTTAAGTTAGCTCATGAAACTATCTTAGGAGATCATCGAGAACTTTTGAGGACTCATGAGAAATTGCGCTTTGAAAAGCTCAACCTTGAGCAAGAGCATGAGTTCTTAAAAGCAATCAATGATGATCTTCATAAGAAAAGTTCTTCTTACATTGCCAAGCGTTTACTCTTATCCACTTACATGCCTCAAGTCAAGTCTAGTAACAAGAACAAGAAAGATTCTTCCTCTAGTAGTAACAATGATCATGCTAAATCCAATATTGTTGCTTCTAGTAGTTCTCTTGATTCCACTAATGATTCTCTTAGCCAAGTTACACTTGAGCAAGAAAATCTTGAGAAAGAGCATGAGTTTTTAAAGGCAATCAATGATGATCTCCGCAAGAAAAGTTCTTCTTACATTGCCAAGCGTTTACTCTTATCCACTTACATGCCTCAAGTCAAGTCTAGTAACAAGAACAAGAAAGATTCTTCCTCTAGTAGTAACAATAATCATGCTAAATCCAATATTGTTGCTTCTAGTAGTTCTCTTGATTCCACTAATGATTCTCTTAGCCAAGTTACACTTGAGCAAGAAAATAGCTTATTGAAGGGAATTATAGAGAAAGGTGTTTACAAGAGCCATGCCGGAAGTAAGCAATTCGAGGAAATTGTACGCAAGCAAGGAAGGCGCCGGAAGAATCAAGGTGTTGGTTTTGAACGAAAGTTCAATGCCAATGGAGTTGAGTGGGAAGAAGATCAATACCCCAAGACGAAGTTTGTTCCTCAACAAGAGAAGTATGATCCTACTTCTCTCAAAGGGACACCAGCTCAAGATGATCTTCCACCACAAGACCACAAGCAAAAGGGCAAGGACAAGCTTCAAGAGGAAATTGATGCATTTGAAGAAGCTCCTAAGGCCTTGGTCAAGTGGGTTCCCAAGACTACTTCAAGTTCCACTTCATCAAGTACAACTACAACACCGAGAATTCCCGTCAAGATGGTGTGGATCCCGAAGAAGAAGAACTAGAGAGTTCTTGAGGGTGAATCCGCCAACATACTTCACTCTTATCATTTTGGCAAGAACAAGTGCAATCAACTTCCACATCTTGCACTAGTTCAAGGAGTCACAAACCCTCTTGTTGGTAAGACAAGGGACAAGGTAACCTAAAAGCTTTCATAGACATCATCTTGTGTGCATCACTTTATGTCTATGGATATCCTTGTTTGTTCCTTGTGGGACTAACCCGTGTAGGTATTGAAAGTGCAACTCACTCCAATGGATAGCTCCAAATGATCTACATCAACCTTGAGCATCCACATCTTCAACATATACATGAAGTCATCATCGACAAAACCCAAGGTTAGTTCATCCCTCTTAGGGGGGATCTCACATCTAGGGGGAGCTTGTCGGCGTTCTGGGGACGGGGGTCCCCAGACTTGCCTGCCTGCGGCGTGGCTCAAAGGGGGGCCCAGTGCGGCCCATCTTCACCAACACAAACTCAAGACCCTCGCGAGGGGCCAAGCCTCGCGGGGCGGATGACGCGGAGCTTCCTCAGGCACGGCCTCGTCAGGCAGGCTCACGAGGAGGCAGAGAGATCAAGGCGGGGTACCTCACGAGGTGCCCGTGATGCAAGCCATGACGACTCAGGGCGCCAGGCGGGTGCCAGCCCGTGCAGCGTCCTCCTTTCCTCTTTGGTGCAAAGGGGGCAAGCGCAGCCGCGGAGTACCGAGGCATCAGGCAAAGGTTGCCATTTCGGTGCAACGAGACCAAGACCAGGAGGACTACGAGACGGAGGTCACCGTGGAGCCCAAGACGGCGTCATCACCAGAGCTTTGCGCAGGCGAAGACTACTTTTGTCAGGATAGCTGATACTTGCTGTCCCCCTTCAAATTAGCCTGCCATTGTTGGCTCCCTTCCCGCTCGATATTTGGGAAGAGGACCAGGGCCTCTATAAATAGGACCGGCCACCCACATAGCAAGGGGTTCGGTTCGGTTGCTTCCGAGGGCTCGACTAGTCGGTTGGTTGGAAACAGAGAGAGAGAGAGAGAGAGAGAGAGAGAGAGAGGGAGAGAGAGAGAAAGGTGGCTGAACTCCTCCCAGCAGTTCATCGCCCCAGCCAAGAACAGACCCTCGCGAGGCTGTTCTTCCTTGTACTATTCATCATCATCAGCCCAAGAGGCAATCCACCACACCACACACTGGAGTAGGGTATTACACCACAACGGTGGCCCGAACCAGTATAAACCCAGTGTCCCTTGTGTTGTTCTTTTCGTAGTTTAGATCTTAGCATGGCGGGGGTGCACGTAAGTAGGAGGCGAAATCTCCGCGCGCACCCCAGTGTTCGAACCTCAAGGGTCTGCCGGAACCCGAAATCCGACATTTGCGCGCCAGGTAGTGGTGCACCGGAATTCGTCTCCCACCACCCCGTTCTCCTCCGACCATCGCGCCCATGTCTGACGCTCGTCGGGCCCGCGTAGAGCGCCGGGCCGCCTTCGCTTCCCGCGTCGCCCAAACGGCCCCTGTCGGCGGGCGTCCCCGCCGTTCCCCGTCACCTGCCATCAATGCTGCCACCGGCCCGGCAGGGGACGAGCAGCAAGCATCGTCCCGGCATCTGTCCGTGCGGCAAGACGGCCCCACCGCAACTCCCTCGCTCACCCCAGCTAGTTCTTCGTCCCGCGCGCTCCACGCACCCATGGAGCCCCGCAACTTCTCCCCCGCCTATCGCGCTGCACCAACACCCCCAGTCGTCGCGGCCCTCTTGGGCGGCTCGCAGGCGCCGCCTACAAGTTACCACGTCAAGCCGTTCATCCACCGGGTCAGCGCCGCTTCCACGCGGCAGGGGGCTCCCCTGGATCGGGCGGCGCCCGAGACCGGCCTGAGCTTCAGCCCGGAGGACCACCCCTCCAACTCGGCCTGCTCGGGTGCGCTCCCCATGCTGTGCACCCCCACCATCTGTCAGGTGGCCGTCACCAGAACTTTCATCGATGGCGGGGCGGGCCTCAGCGTGCTCTTAGTCGAGGCCTTCAACCTCCTCTGCATACCCCTGGAACGGCTGCAGCCCAGCCGACCCTTCTCAGGCGTTGGGGGCAGGTCGTCCAGCTCCTTGGGACAGATCCGGCTCCCAGTGACCTTCGGCACCTACGACAACTTCCGCACGGAGCTGGTCGACTTCGACATCGCCCCCATCGGCCTCGCCTACAACGCCATCCTCGGCTACCCAGCACTGGCCCAGTTCATGGCCGAGACGCACCCGGCGTACAACCTCATGAAGATGCCCGGGAGCGGCGGTGTCCTCACTGTGCACAGGGACACTGGTGACGCTCTGCGGGTGCTCAAGCTCGTCTTCAAGATAGCGGCGTCGGCACAACCCGCCGACTTGGAGGCCCCCGAGCCCAAGGGGGCTGCGCCCGCCAAGAAGAAGCAGTTGTTCACCCAAGACAAGGCAGAAACCAAGCAGATACCCGCCGATGAGGACGGGTCCACCAACGCCACTTTCACCATAGGCGCCCACCTCGAACCCGAGCAGGAGGAGGCCCTGGTTGGGTTCATGCGCGCAAACAAGAAGGTATTCGCTTGGGAGCCAGACCAGTTGGCAGGGATCCCCAGGAGTTTAATCGAGCATCACCTCAACGTGTGCCCCAACGTGCGCCCTGTGAAGCAGAAGGCCAGGCGGCAGTCCACAAAAAAGCAGGCCTTCATCATCCAAGAGACCCGCAAATTAGAGGCTGTTGGGGTCATTTGCGAGGTCCGATACCCAGATTGGTTGGCCAACCCTGTCGTTGTGTCGAAGAAGGGAGGGAAGGAACGCATGTGTGTCGACTTCACCAACCTCAACAAAGCGTGCCCGCAAGATCCGTTCCCGCTCCCCCGCATCGACCAGATCGTCGATTCCACTGCGGAATGCGACCTGTTATGCTTCCTGGATGCCTTCTCTGGGTATCACCAGATCAAGATGGCGGTAGAAGACGTCGAGAAGACAGCCTTCCTAACCCCGTGTGGGGTGTACTGCTACACCTGCATGCCATTCGGGCTGCGTAACGCAGGGGCGACCTTTCAGCGGCTGATGCATATCACCTTGGGCCCGCAGCTCGGGAAGAATGTTGAAGCTTACGTCGATGACATCGTGGTAAAATCTCGGGAGGCCAGGACCTTGATACAAGACCTGGAGGAAACCTTCGCGAGCCTCAATGCAGTGAACCTACGGCTCAACCCAGAGAAGTGTGTGTTCGGAGTCCCCTCGGGCAAGCTCTTGGGTTTCCTCGTGTCTCACCAAGGCATCAAGGCTAACCCGGAGAAGGTCAAGGCAGTGGAAGACATGAGCCCGCCAAAGACCCTCAGCGAAATGCAGAAGCTCACGGGGCGCGTGACCGCGCTAGGGCGCTTCATCTCCAAGTTGGGGGAGCGAGCGCTACCCTTCTTCCAGCTAATGAAGAAAAAGGGGCCCTTCAAGTGGACTGGAGAGGCCGACAAGGCGTTCCAGGATCTCAAGAAATACCTGACCAGTCCACCGGTCATGGTGGCTCCGCGCCCTCAAGAGCCCCTGGTGCTTTACCTCGCCGCCACTCCCTACTCCGCCAGCGCAGCCCTGGTGGCAGTCAGAGAGGAGCGTCGAATCAAAACCGCGGCAGCAGCCCGAGACAAGGCGAAACTGGTACAAGGAAGGCCCACAGAAACCGCCACAGCGGCTGAGGAGGATCAGCCGCCGCAAAGGGGCGCACCAGAGGCGGAAGAGGCCCCTCTCCCAGATGGCCAGTCTCAGGAGGCCCCATTGTCTCAAGAGGCGCCATGGTCTCCAAAGGGAGCCACCAGCACTGATGCACTCCACCTCGTTGAGCACCCAGTGTACTTCGTCAGCACAGTGTTGCAGGATGCAAGGGTGCGGTACCCTATGCCTCAGAAACTCCTCCTCGCGCTACTGGTGGCCTCGCGCAAGCTGTGGCACTATTTTCAGGGTCACCCCATCAAGGTCGTCTCGTCATACCCCATGGAGAGGGTGCTCAGGAGCCCCAATTCAGCTGGGAGGGTTGCTGAGTGGAACATAGAGCTGCAAGCATTTCAGCTCGAATTCAGCACGACCAGAGTCATCAAGGGAGCAGCGTTGGCGGATTTTGTGGCAGAATGGACGGAGGCGCCAGGCCTCAAGGCCGACGAGGACCGGTCCCTGTCCCCAGGAAGCGAGGCGCCAGAAGGCTGGGTCATGTACTTCGATGGGGCGTTCTCCAGACACGGGGCTAGGGCTGGGGCGGTGCTTATATCGCCCACCCAGGACAAGCTCTATTACGCCGTGCAGCTCTGTTTCCAGCAAGGTGAAAAGGTCTCCAACAACATAGCGGAGTATGAAGGTTTAATAGCAGGCTTGAAGGCCGCAGCTGCCCTGGGGGTGAAACACCTCACCATCAAGGGCAATTCGCAGCTCCTTGTCAATTTCTCCAACAAGGTGTACGATCCGAAGGATGAGCACATGGAGGCCTACCTTGCTGAGGTCCGCAGGATGGAGAAGCAGTTCTGGGGGTTGGAGTTGCAGCATGTGCCCCGTGGCACCAATCAGGAAGCCGATGACATCGCCAAACGCACGTCTAGGCGGTTACCTCAGGAGCCTGGCATTTTCGGGGAGCAGCTCTTCAAGTCTTCAGCCTTACCGTCATTATCAAACACGGCTCATCCCAGGGAGGAGCTCCCTCAGCCACCTGCCTTAGGAGCTCCGGCTTGTGGCCCGGCCTCGGGAGCACGCTGGCTCCTGACGATGGAACCTCGGGAGGGATGTTGGATCACGGAGCTTCGGAGCTACTTAACGCAAGGGACCCTGCCGGAGAAGGAGGAGAAAGCAGAGCGAGTGGCGCGCCAGGCCACGGCATACTGCATCAAAGATGGAGAGCTCTACCGGAAGCGACCAAACGATGTATCCCTGTGCTGCATCTCCAGGGAGCAAGGGAAGGAACTACTGGAAGATATACACGGCGGAGACTGCGAACATCATTCATCATCACGGACCCTCGTTGGCAAGGTGTTCCGCAGTGGGTTTTATTGGCCCACCGCGCTCAATGACGTTGTTGAACTAGTGAAAGCTTGTGAGGCCTGCCAGTTCCACGCCAAGTAGATCCATCAGCCGGCAGGGGGCTTGCAGACTATCCCCCTTTCGTGGCCATTCGCAGTCTGGGGGCTCGACATCTTGGGTCCGTTTCCTCGGGCGCCAGGGGGCTACCGCTACCTTTACGTTGCCGTAGACAAGTTCACCAAGTGGGCTGAAGTGGAGGCTGTCCGCACCATTCCTGCGGGTTCCGCAGTCAAGTTCATCAAGGGCATCGTGAGCCGGTTCGGGGTGCCGAATCGCATCATCACGGACAACGGTTCGTAGTTCACCAGTAACCTCTTCAAAACATACTGTGCTAACCTTGGAATGCAGATATGCTACGCTTCAGTGGCGCAGCCCCGAAGCAACGGCCAGGCCGAGCGAGCCAACGCGGAGGTCCTGAGGGGCCTCAAGACCAGGGCGTTCAAGAAGAAGCTGGAGGCTTGCGGCAGAGGTTGGTACGACGAGCTGCAGTCCGTGCTGTGGTCCATCCGCACCACCGCGACCAAGCCGACTGGAGAGACCCCGTTCTTCCTGGTCTACGGAGCGGAAGCAGTCCTCCCTCACGAGGTCAGACGTCGCTCCGCGCGGGTCCTGGCGTTCGACGAGGCGCAGCAGGACACCATGCGGGGGATGGACCTCGTGCTGGGGGAGGAGCGTCGCGGGGAAGTCGCGCTGCGAGCGGCGAGGTACCAACAAGCATTGCGGCGATATCACTGCCGCAACATCCGCCCCGGGACTCTTGAGGTAGGAGACCTCGTGCTCAGGCGGGTTCTCTCCAGGGAGGGACTGCACAAGCTCTCTCCCATGTGGGAGGGCCCGTTCAAGGTTGTTCATGTTTCCAGGCCCGGCTCCGCGCACTTGGAGACTCAGGAGGGAGTGCCGGTCCAGAACGCATGGAACATCTAGCACCTCCGGAGGTTCTACCCCTAAAAAGGCCCGGAGCCTGTGAAGCTATCGCGTTTTGGAAAAGGCCCGGAGCCTGTGAAGCAAGGCGAATGCCTGTGAAGCTACCGCATTTTGGAAAAGGCTCGGAGCCTGTGAAGCAAGGCGAATGCCTGTGAAGCTATCGCGTTTTGGAAAAGGCCCGGAGCCTGTGAAGCAAGGCGAATGCCTGTGAAGCTATCGCGTTTTGGAAAAGGCCCGGAGCCTGTGAAGCCAGGCGAATGCCTGTGAAGCTATCGCGTTTTGGAAAAGGCCCGGAGCCTGTGAAGCAAGGCGAATGCCTGTGAAGCTATCGCGTTTTGGAAAAGGCCCGGAGCCTGTGAAGCAAGGCGGATGCCTATGAAGCTATCGCATTTTGGAAAAGGCCCGGAGCCTGTGAAGAAGGCCAACGCCTGTGAAGCTCGCCGCCCGTGACACTCTCACGTAATAATGAGTTGGGGCTGTACACGCCCCGGAGTCTCAGGAGCGCCGGCCTCAGGCCCTGGGGCTCCCTCCCACGCCCAATGGCAGCACTTAGCTCCGCGCTGGTGAGAAGATGTCGAAGACTAGACTAGGTGCCGGACGCGGCTTTTCATTTGCTTTCCGCAGTAGGCTTGTTCCTCTTCATTTGAAGTTTTATTGAAGTTGTTGCCGTCTTTGGCTTGCGGTTCTTCGGCTTTTTGCTCTCCTGCCTCGATTTCTCTTGCGCAAGGCCTCGCGAGGGGGGAGCCGAGCGCCCTCGCGAGTGTTCCTATCCTAGTCATTCAAAGGGTTCACGACCTGGGCCCCTTGCAGGAGCACCCCTCCAGTCCGTGCCCCTCGGGCACCGCGACACAAACACAGGGCCTGGGTCGGTCGCCCCCACGGCTGGGGCCGGGAACCATCCACGCGCGGGCACGTAGCTGGAAGGTACGATAAAGAAAGCAAAACGATAATTAACAGCAATAACCCATACGCGCCCCCGCGGGGCACCACGCTACTGTCCTTTTTACGCAGGAAAAGGGAAGAGAAAGAACAAATCTGGTGCGGCTCGCCTCACACCGGCCCGCAGGGAAGCCCAAGCTGCCTCTGGAGCTCAGGCGGACTCCCTCTCGCGCTTCACCGAGGCGCGACGGTGGGCGGACACGCTACCACCTCCCAAGCAGATATGACGGCGTGGAGGCTGACCGCGGCCACCGCTCGAAGAGTCGCCGCCTGAAGAAGAACCGGAGAAGCTTGAGGAACCCTGAGTGCCGCCAGCCGCGCGAGCACTGCCCTCTTCATCACCGCCGGAGCCGGGTTCCCAGCTGCGGTCGTCGCCCTCGGGGCAACGCCCTGCGCGGCGACCATCTTCCCCAAACACCCTCACATAGAGGGTGGCGTCGCCGTCGAACTTGAAGTGTAGGGTGCACCGACAACCCAGGCCACGCGCGCGGGCAAACATCTGCCAACCGCGGGCCAGGGCCAGGCTCCCGGCTGCGGAGACCTCCAGTGAAACCCATGAGGCCCGGCTGCAGCAGCCGTCGGCCTGAAGCTAGAGGCCGCCTGGAGCGCCGGCGGGGAGCTCGCCAAGGAGGAAGCGAGGAAGTGGAAGTCGGGTGCTAGTCGGCTCCGCCGACCACACGACAAACTCTGGCAGCACCTCTGCAGTGTGAAAGCGCGGCATAGGGGGACGCGCAGCCAGAGCGCACCCCCCGGCCGCAGCAATCCGCCCGCCACCGCGCTGGACAGCGTCTCCGCGGCCGCGAGGAGCTGCTGTGGTGGCCACAGGATGTTTGCGGGGGCGCCCTCGGCCGCGCTTGGGCGGGGGAGAGGCATGCTCAGCCTGGCAAGCCTTCCCCTTCTCCGCGGCCGAGAACCTCCTCGACGGGGCCATGAAGAAGAAGGAGAAGCAAGGGGAGATGAACCGGAAGGGCACACGCCGTTCCGTACTTATAGCCGGCGGAGGCCAACCGCCGACCTCCATGATCGCAGGTAATCATGACCCGTTTTGCATGCAGGGACTTGTCCAATCAGTGCAGTTACCGAGGCGCCATGGGGAAGTGGAGACGCTCACGTCCAATCAACCGCCACGCGGCGCCCAAGGCCGCAGGCTGTTAGGGCCCGCGGCGCTTCGCTCTTGCCCTTCCGCCTCCCTGCACGGCCAAGTCCGGGCGCGCCTTGGGCCCGGGGGCTACTGTCGGCGTTCTGGGGACGGGGGTCCCCAGACTTGCCTGCCTGCGGCCTGCGGCGTGGCTCAAAGGGGGGCCCGGTGCGGCCCATCTTCACCAACACAAACTCAAGACCCTCGCGAGGGGCCAAGCCTCGCGGGGCGGACGACGCGGAGCTTCCTCAGGCATGGCCTCGTCAGGCAGGCTCACGAGGAGGCGGAGAGATCAAGGCGGGGTACCTCACGAGGTGCCCGTGACGCAAGCCATGACGACTCAGGGCGCCAGGCGGGTGCCAGCCCGCGCAGCGTCCTTCTTTCCTCTTTGGTGCAAAGGGGGCAAGCGCAGTCGCGGAGTACCGAGGCATCAGGCAAAGGTTGCCATTTCGGTGCAACGAGACCAAGACCAGGAGGACTACGAGACGGAGGTCACCATGGAGCCCAAGACGGCGTCATCACCAGAGCTTTGCGCAGGCGAAGACTACTTTTGTCAGGATAGCTGATACTTGATGTCCCCTTCAAATTAGCCCGCCATTGTTGGCTCCCTTCCCGCTCGATATTTGGGAAGAGGACCAGGGCCTCTATAAATAGGATCGGCCACCCACGTAGCAAGGGGTTCGGTTCGGTCGCTTCCGAGGGCTCGACAAGTCGGTTGGTTGGAAACAGAGAGAGAGAGAGAGAGAGAGAGAGAGAGAGAAAGGTGGTTGAACTCCTCCCAGCAGTTCATCGCCCCAACCAAGAACAGACCCTCGCGAGGCTGTTCTTCCTTGTACTGTTCATCATCATCAGCCCAAGAGGCAATCCACCACACCACACACTAGAGTAGGGTATTACACCACAACGGTGGCCCGAACCAGTATAAACCCAGTGTCCCTTGTGTTGTTCTTTTCGTAGTTTAGATCTTAGCATGGCGGGGGGGGTGCGGGTAAGTAGGAGGCGAAATCTCCGTGCGCACCCTAGTGTTCGGACCTCAAGGGTCTGCCGGAACCGAAATCCGACAGAGCTTTACTCTAAGAATTGAGCTAAAGCAACTCTAATGGTGTGAACACAACAATACTTTATGTAAAAGTGGTAATCCCACTTGTGCTTAAACAATGAGTATGACCTATGATCAAATGTTCTCATTTGACTCCTAAGTCAATATACTCATATATAGATGACCTAGTCATCGCAAATTGTTTAATAGATGGTAGACTTGGTTGTGCATGCTTTGCCACATATTTCAATTGCCATTTTATTGTGTGAGCATGTTGATTGCATATTTTACTCATTCGAGGACATCCACTTGTTGTTTTGATTGATTGGTTTTCTTTTCTTTTGCCAAGTGGATGGACAAGAATGCCTAAGAACCCTCTCTAGCTATCTATGCTTTTCTCATCTCAAACTCTATTCAACCTACATCACAAAATTTGATCAAGTCAGATTCGAACCACTCTGTGTGAGGAGCACTCGGAGTCCCCGATTCGTCATAGACTTAAACTTCCAAAACTTCTTTGTGCTTTTCGGTCTGACCGATTCCTCCATTTCGGTCATACCGAGATCACTAAGTCGATCTAGGTTTTCAATCTCGGTGCAACCGATTTGAACCTTTCAGTCACACCAAGTTTCAGTAACTGCTTGCGGTTATGAATCTTGGTGCCACCGAGTTGTTCCACTCGGTCACACCGACAGGGTCGGGCTATATATACTCACGGGTAAAATTTTGGAAATTTCTCCTAAACCCCTTCGCCCGCGCATAGCTCGCTCTGCCTCATGGATCTCCGGATCGTCCTCCTCATCGCCAGGCGCCTCCTGGCGCTGGTCTCTGCTGCCGTCAACGGAATTCTTCCACGCCGTTGCCGCCGTAGCAAGTTCATCGCCGAACTAGGGTATGGACTCGATCACAGTGCTATCCCCGTTCGATTCCTAGCACATTGTGTTCATTATGATTCTTACCACGATTGAAACGCTTCTATCCAGTCACAACACTCCGTAGATTAGAGTTGAATTGAAAATTTAGGGTTAGGTTTCCGCCAAAACCATCTCGGACCATCCGAGTTGTGGAACTCGGTACCACCGATTCGGCTCAGGCCATTGCACATGTAATTTTCGGTCTGACCGAGAATTGCAAATCGGTGTGACCGAGTTCAGGACTTTGTGAAACCTTAGCAGTCTCGGTGCCACCAAACTGTGACTCGGTCTGACCGAGTTCACTAGTTTAGGTTCCAACAGCTGCTTCGGTATCACCGAGTTTACAAATCGGTTGATCTGAAATGCTTTCTGTAGAAAACGAAAACTAAGTTTTTGACTCATTCTCTTGCAAAAACCTCTGCATTTTGTGATGCTCATCCACTCTATCTCATCTATATCTATTCACAGGGTCTGCTGTCAGTGTTTGCAATATGTCTGATCAGAGTGACAGCCAGAACAGGTCAGAGGAGTAGGTTCACCTGAGTGAGGGCACTAGTCCCTCTAGCAGTTTAGATGGTGGTAGAAGGAGCACTCCCAGCAACTTGCCCAAAGCTGCCACCAGAACAAGGAAGAAGAAAACTTCAGAGTCTGAGGATGAAGACTATGTGGCAGTTGAGGATGAGGCCACTTCCAAGAAGAAAGTGGTTAATAAGGAATATAGCACTGCTGCTGCCACCAAGCCAGGCATGAAGCAAAAGGTTCCTGCAAAGAGAATTCCAATGTCTAAGGCCAGAGCATCTACTCAAGTCCCTTTGGGATCTAAACCCAAAGAGGCTGCTGCAGAAGGGAAGAAGAGGAAGGAGAGGATCAAAAAGACCACTGCTAGAGTGCTTGGGAGATCCTCAATCATGAGAGATTCTGAAGAGGAAGAGGAAGAAGAGGTTGCTGCACCAGCACCTAAGGCCCAGAAGCTTATGGGTGATGCTATCAGGACAGGGGCTGCTTCATCAAAGCCCAAAGAAGCACCCAAAGCAGCCTCCAAGCCCAAGAGTGCACCTAAGAGGAATACCAGGAGTATACCAGCTGCTGAGAAGAATAAGGCCCCAGTGCCTGAAGTTGCTGCTGATGAAGATGATGAAGGACAAGTCCTGAGAAAGCTCAAACCCAAGATTCCAGACCACAATGATGCTCATCCTGTGGCTGAGAACATGAAGATCAGGAGAGACTTAGGGTTGAAGCTATGGAGAGAGACAGATCCATATGCTACCAGGAGAAGGACTGCTGTTGATTACAGGTTCCACACAAAGGAACAGCAGGACTTCTATGAGACAGTGTTGTTGGACAAGAAGCCTATAGTGTGTGAAATGAGGTGGGTCGACTAGAAGTATATCAAGGAAAATGAGGAACACTATCCTGGTGTGTTTGAAAGCTTCAGTGCTTGTGGAGTTGCAGACTTTGTTGGGCAGAAGCTCACAAAGTGGAATGAGGAGCTCATAATGCAATTCTACTCCACAACACACTTCTATCCAGATGGCAGGATAGTATGGATGTCTGAAGGTACAAGGTACCACTCAACTATTGAGGAATGGGCAAATCTGATCAATGCTCCTAAGGAAGAAGAAGATGACTTGGATGTCTATGCCAAGAAGAAGATGGATCACAACTCTATGGCAAACATGTACAAGGAGATTCCTGAAGATGATCTTGAGACTCACCAGTTTGGGTCAGTAAAAAACTTGCTGTCAGGGCTGCCTACAATCAATTGGATCCTTAGGCACACTCTCTTGCCCAAGTCTGGTGATCACAGAATGATCAGAGGCCATGCAATTAACTTGCTACATATATTTGATGTGCCACAGAAGTTCAAGGTCATGAGCCTTATAGTTGAGACTATCAAGAGGACTGCAGCAGACCAGAAAAGAAGTTGTGGATATACCCCACAAATTCAGGAGTTGATAAACTCAAAGATGGGCACAGGCACATACATGTTGGATAAGGAACACTTGCCTATCTACCCAGACTTCGAGTACAATCAAGTTGTGATGAATGAGAATGAACCATCATCAGTACAAGCTCAAGAGAAGAAGGAGAAAGCAAAGAAAGAGAAGGCTGCCAAGATGCCAAGTCAAGAGGAGGCATCTGAGTACTTTTTGAAAAGCAAGCAAGATCAGCTTGGCTACCTGATTGCATCCACTCTGAGGATTGAGAAGGGACTGGCCACCCTGACTCAAAACCCGGAGAGCTTGGAAAGAATTGTGGAGCAAAAATTCTATGATTTAGATGTCAAAGTAATTGAGATTCAGTCAGTTGTGAGCAGCTACAAGATAATATGCAAGAGAGGAAGGGCAGAACAACCACTGATGCATTTGCTAGAGTGCCTCGAGCTCAGAGATCAACTGCAGTGCCTGTTCCAGACACTAGAGTCACTTCATCTGCACCAGCTACAGCTCCAGCGCAACCAGCTCCAGCACCAACTCTTTCAGCTCCACCCACATCAACTGAAGCCTTCGCCCTTGGCGTTCTCCGGACACCGCCACCTGAAGACCAAGCTTGAGAGACATTCTAGTGCTATGCATTTTCTATGAACTTTTTGGTAACTTGTTGCCAAAGGGGGAGAAAAATGTATAGATCATAGGCTTCGAGAGAGAGCGTTGCTTTTTATTCTCTCTTGCTTTGGTGGTTGAACTTTGTTTGTCTTTTGATTGCTTGAGATACTATGCTATTTTCTGTGAGACATTGATGATCATGTGGTTCATCATAAGCTACACTTATGCTTGTTAGATGATATTATCTTACTTATCCTTATATGATCATTCACTTTGCTTGGTGATGAGTGCATGCATTTAATTCTTATCATTTTGAGCGCTCCACCAAGATGTATGTGACATGGAAGAGTAACCCATGATCCTAACTCATTGTGCATTTGCAGTCCAAAGTAAATCTTAATATATGCACAAATTTAGGGGGAGCTCTTGCTTTTCACATACTTCTCAAAGCGACAATATCTTTCACTCTTATTATCATTTGTCGAAGCTTTGATCTATATGTTGTCATCAATTACCAAAAGGGGGAGATTGAAAGTGCAACTATCCCTGGGTGGTTTTTGGTAATTCCTAACAACATATAGCTCACTGAGCTAACATTATTCCAAGATTAATATTTCAGGAAAATCTCAATGAATGGCATGGCATGAATGAGGAAAGTGGATCCCTCAAAATTCTAAGGACAAAAAGTTTGGCTCAAGCTTGAAGCTCAAGACTCTACATTTTATATTTTAGTGACCCAAGATCACATTGAGTCTATAGGAAAAGCCAATACTATCAAGGAGGGATGAGGTGTTGCTTAATGGCTTGCTTGCTCAAAGTGCTTAGTGATATGCTCCAAAATCCTCAACTACCATCCCACATCCACATATGACCTAAACCAAAAGTCAAACTCGGCCCCACCGATTCTTTCTATCCGGCGCCACCGAGTTTCAAATGTCATAGCCACTGCCACAAACCCTAGGCAAATCGGTCTCACCGATAGGGATCTCGATCTCACCGAGATGGGATTGTAATCTCTTTGTTTCCCTTCGTAACATTTTGGTCTTACCGAGATGAGCGATCGGTCCCACCGAGATTGCAATGTAAACTCTCTGTTTCCCGTTTGTAACATTTTGGTCTCACCGAGATGAGCAAACCGGTCCCACCGAGTTTACCCGACCAACTCTCTGGTTAGCTTATTACCAAAATCGGTCCCACCGAGTTTGTGTAATCGGTCACACCGAGATTATGTTATGCCCTAACCCTAACCATATCGGTCCTACCGAGTTGCATCTCAGTCCCATCGAAAATCCTAACGGTCACTAGGTTTGCTGAATCGGTCCGACCGAGTTTAACCATTCGGTCCCACCGAGTTTGGAAAATTGTGTGTAACGGTTAGATTTTGTGTGGAGGCTATATATACCCCTCCACCCACTCTTCATTCGTGGAGAGAGCCATCAGAACATACCTACACTTCCAATACACATTTTCTAAGAGAGAACCACCTACACTTGTGTTGAGGTCAAGATATTCCATTCCAACCATATGAATCTTGATCTCTAGCCTTCCCCAAGTTGCTTTCCAGTCAAATCTTCTTTCCACCAAATCCAAATCCTATGAGAGAGAGTTGAATGTTGGGAAGACTATCATTTGAAGCACAAGAGCAAGGAGTTCATCATCAACACACCATTTGTTACTTCTTGGAGAGTGGTGTCTCCTAGATTGGCTAGGTGTCACTTGGGAGCCTCCGACAAGATTGTGGAGTTGAACCAAGGAGTTTGTAAGGGCAAGGAGATCGCCTACTTCGTGAAGATCTACCGCTATTGAGGCAAGTCCTTCGTGGGCGACGGCCGTGATGGAATACACAAGGTTGCTTCTTCGTGGACCCTTTGTGAGTGGAGCCCTTCGTGGACTCGCACAACCATTACCCTCCGTGGGTTGAAGTCTCCATCAACGTGGATGTACGATAGCACTACCTATCAGAACCACGACAAAACATCCGTGTCTCCAATTGCGTTTGAATCCTCCAAACCCTTCCCTTTACATTCTTGCAAGTTGCATGCTTTACTTTCCGCTGCTCATATACTCTTTTGCATGCTTGCTTGAATTGTGTGGAGATTGCTTGACTTGTGCTAAGATAGCTAAAATCTGCCAAGAACTAAAATTGGAAAAAGGCTAGATTTTTATTTGGTCAAGTAGTCTAATCACCCCCCCCCCCTCTAGACATACTTTCGATCCTACAACCCCTCCATCCACTCTTCATTAGAAGAGAGAGCCATCAGAACGTGCCTACACTTCCAGCATACATTTTTTGAGAGAGAACCACCTACTCATGTGTTGAGACCAAGATATTCCATTCCAACCATATGAATCTTGATCTCTAGCCTTCCCCAGGTTGCTTTCCACTCAAATCACCTTTCCACCAAATCCAAATCTGTGAGAGAGAGTTGAGTGTTGGGGAGACTATCATTTGAAGCACAAGAGCAAGGATTTCATCATCAACACACCATCTATTACCTTTTGGAGAGTGGTGTCTCCTAGATTGGTTAGGTGTCACTTGGGAGCCTCCGTCAAGATTGTGGAGTTGAACCAAGGAGTTTGTACGAGCAAGGAGATCGCCTACTTCGTGAAGATCTACCCTAGTGAGGCAAGTCCTTCGTGGGCGATGGCCATGGTGGGATAGACAAGGTTGCTTCTTCGTCGACCCTTCATGGGTGGAGCCCTCCGTGGACTCGCGCAACTATTACCCTTCGTGGGTTGAAGTATCCATCAACGTGGATGTATGATAGCACCACCTATCGGAACCACGCCAAAAATCTTAGTGTCTACATTGCGTTTGCTCCCTCCAAACTCCTCCCTTTACCTTCATATGCAAATGTTTTACATTCCGCTGCTATACTCTTAGACTTGCATGTGTAGGTTGTTTGATTGACTTGTGCTAAGTTGCTAAAATCTGCCAAGACTTAAAATTGGGAAAAGGCTAGATTTTTATTTGGTCAAGTAGTCTAATCACCCCCCTCTAGACATACTTTCGATCCTACAAGTGGTATCAGAGCTTTGGTCTCCATTTGCCTTGATTTCCATAGCTTTGGTGATCATAGCCTTGGTTTCACAACCTAGGAGAGTATGACGTCTAGCGAGGGAAATTACCACCGTAGAGGTCCTTACTTTGATGGTACTAATTTTGCTAGTTGGAAGCATAAGATGAAAATGCATATTCTTGGACATAACCCCACCGTTTGGGCTATTGTGTGTATTGGTTTGCAAGGTGAATTCTTTGATGGGACATAACCGAACCGTGAGGCTAGCGCGGAAGAGTTGAAGATGCTGCAATATAATGCTCAAGCTTGCGATATCCTCTTTAATGGATTGTGCCCGAAGAATTCAACAAAATCAGCCGTCTTGAGAATGCAAAGGAAATTTGGGATACTTTGATTGATATGCACGAGGGTACCGACTCCGTCAAGGAATCCAAATTGGATGTGCTTCAAAGTCAACTTGACAAGTTCAAAATGAAGGATGGTGAAGGTGTCGCCGAAATGTACTCTAGGCTTGCTCTCATCACAAATGAGATTGCCAGCTTAGGAAGTGAGGAGATGACCGATAGATTCATCATCAAGAAGATCCTAAGAGCCTTGGATGGAAATATGATACCGTGTGCACATTGATCCAAATGATACCCGACTATAAAGATCTCAAGCCAACGGAAGTCATTGGAAGAATTGTTGCTCATGAGATGTCACTCAAGGATAAGGAAGAGCTTCACAATAAGTCAAGTGGTGATTACAAAGCCTCATGTGATGCTCCTACATCATCAAGTGAGAAACAAGCCTTCAATGAATAATTGAGCCTAATGGTGAAGAACTTCAACAAGTTCTACAAGAGTAGAAGCAAGGAAAGAAGTTCCAAGTCAAGGTCCTACAATGACAAAAGATCTTCGAGTCATGAATAAAATTGCTACAATTGTGGAAGACCCGGACACTACTCCAATGAGTGTACGGCCCCCTACAAAAGAAGAGAAAATTCACCCAAAAGGAGAAGTAGAAGAGAAGAATCACCACCAAGAGAGAGAAGGAGTAGACATGATCATTATGAACGAAGAACATCAAGGAGGAGCAAGGATTCGGAAAGGAAGGACAGACATCAAGGAGCTACACAAAACGAAGACATCAAGCTCATGTTTGTGAATGGGTATTCGGCTCCGACTCCGACAATCACTCCGAAAGAACTTATCACTCCGACTCCGAATATACTCAAGATGAAGGTGTTGTCAGTCTAGCACTTGTGTCAACCAACTCCTACAGCATATTTGACTCACCAAATGAAGGAATTGGAAGATGCTTCATGGGAAAAGGCCCAAAGGTATCACACCCCGAGTATGTTGATTTCAATAGTGATGAAGATGATTTGCTAGGTGATGATGATTTACTTGTTGACAACTCTAGTGATGAAAACTATGATGAACTTGCTATTAATCATGCTAATCAAGATAAAACGAATGATGATGATAAGAAGGAGATTGAGCATCTAACTAAAGAGCTGAAAACTCTTAAGTTAGCTCATGAAACTACATTGGAAGATTATCAAGAACTTTTAAAGACTCATGAGAAGTTACGCTTTGAAAAGCTCAACCTTGAGCAAGAGCATGGGTTCTTAAAAGCAATCAATGATGATCTTTGCAACAAAATTTCTTCTTACATTGCCAAGCGTTTACTATTGTCTACTTACATGCCACAAATTAAATCTAGCAACAAGAGTAAGAAAGATTCTTCTTCTAGTAGTAACAATAATCATGTTAAATCCAATGTTGTTGCTTATAGTAGTTCTCTTGATTCCACTAATGATTCTCTTAGCCAAGTTACACTTGAGCAAGAAAATAGCTTCTTGAAGGTAATTATAGAGAAAGGTGTTTACAAGAGCCTTGCCGGAAGTAAGCAATTTGAGGAAATTGTACGCAAGCAAGGAAGGCACCGGAAGAATCAAGGTGTTGGTTTTGAACGAAAGTTCAATGCCAATGGAGTTGAGTGGGAAGAAGATCAATACCCCAAGACGAAGTTTGTTCCTCAACAAAAGAAGTATGATCCTACTTCTTTCCAAGGGACACAAGCTCAAGATGATCTTACACCACAAGACCACAAGCAAAAAAGGCAAGGACAAGCTTCAAGAGGAGATTGATGCATTTGAAGAAGCTCCTAAGGCCTTGGTCAAGTGGGTCCCAAGACTACATCGAGTTCTACTTCATCAAGTACGACTACAAGTCCAAGGATTCCCATCAAGATGATGTGGATCCCGAATAAGAAGAACTAGAGAGTTCTTGAGGGTGACTCCACCAACATACTTCACTCATACCATTTTGGCAAGGACAAGTGCAAACAACTTCCATATCTTGCACTAGTTCAAGGAGTAACAAACCCTCTTGTTGGTAAGACAAGGGACAAGGTAACCTATTGCCTTCATGGACATCATCTTGTGTGAACATCACTCTATGTCTATGGATATCCTTGTTTGTTCCTTGTGGGACTAAGCCATGTAGGTATTGAAAGTGCAACTCACTCCAATGGATTGCTCCAAATGATCTACATCAACATTGAGCATCCACATCTTCAACACCTACATGAAGTCATCATCGACAAAACCCAAGGTTAGTTCATCCCTCTTAGGGGGGGATATCACATATAGGGGGAGCTTTCCTCTAATCATTTGAGCTAAAGCAACTCTAAAGGTGTGAACATGACAATCCTTTATGTAAAAGTGGCAATCCCACTTGTGCTTAAATGATGAGTATGACCTACGATCAAATATTCTCATTTGACTCCTAAGTCAATATACTCATATGTAGATGACCTAGTCATCGCCAATTGCTTGATAGATGCTAGAGTGTTTGTGCATGCTTTGCCACATATTTCATTTGCCATTTTATTGCGTGAGCATGTTGATTGAATATTTTACCCATTCGAGGACATCCATTTGTTGCTTTGATTGTTTGGCTTTTCTCTTTTGCCAAATGGATGGACAAGAATGCCTAAGAACTTCCTCTAGCTATCTATGCTTTTCTCGTCTCAAACTCTATTCATGCTACATCACAAAGTTTGATCAAGTCAGATTCGAACCACTCTATGTGAGGAGCACTCAGAGTCCCCGATTCGTCATAGACTTAAACTTCCAAAACCTAACTGTGCATTTCGATCTGACTGATCCATCCACTTCGGTCACACCGAGTTCACTGAGTTGATCTAGGTTTTCAATCTTAGTGCAACCGATTTGAATTTTTCGGTCACACCGAGTTGCAATAACCGCTAGCGATTCTGCATCTCGGTGCCACCGAGTTGTTCCACTTGGTCACACCGACAGGGTCAGGATATATATACCCACGGGTGAGATTTTGGAAATTTCCTCAAAACACTTCGACCCGCGTGTATCCTGCTCTGCCGCCTCGGGTCTCCGGATCGTCTCCCCATCGCCAGCGACCTCCCGCCGGTGGTTTCCATCACCGTCAACAGCATTCTGCCCCGCCATTGTCGCCGTAGCGAACTTCCGCCGAACTAGGGTATGAGTTCGATCTTGTGTGCTAATTCCTTACTCCGATTCCTAGCATATTGCTTTGACATGATCATTACTACGTATGAAATCAATATATCCTGAGAAAACTTCATTTAGGTTAGGTTTGATTCGAAAATTTAAGGTTAGGTCTCCGCCGAACTCATCTCGGACCGACCGAGTTGCAGAAATCGGTCCCACCGATTTGGCTTAGGCCATTGGACATGCGCTTTTCGGTCTGACCGAAAATTGCAAATCAGTGCAACCGAATTCGACTCTTTGTGAAACCCTAGCAATCTCGAAGCCACCAAAATGTGACTCGGTCTGACCGAGTTCACTAGTTTAGACTCCAACAGTTGCTTTGGTATCACCGAGTTTAACAAATCGGTAGCTCCGAAATGATTTCTGTGGAGAACTAAAACTAAGTTTTTGAATCATTTGTTTTGCAAAAACTTTGCACTTTGTGAGGCACATCTATTCTACCTCATCTATATCTATTCACAGGGTTTGTTGTCAGTTTGCTTGCCAGAATGTCTGACCAGAGTGATAGTCAGAACAAGTCAGAAGAGCAAGTGCAAATGAGTGAGGGCACTAGTCCCTCAAGCAGCTATGATGAGGGTAGCAGGAGCACTCCTAGTAATTTGCCTAAGGCAGCCACCAGATCAAGGAAGAAGAAAACCTTATATTCTGAGGATGAGGACTATGTGGCTACAGAGGAGGAAGTTAGATCCAAAAAGAAAGTGTTGAAGAAAGAGTATGGTACTGCTGCAACAACAAAGCCTGGAGTACATAAGAAGACCCCTGCCAAGAGGGTGCCAACCTTAAAGGCAAGGGCCTCAACTGCTGAAACTTCTAAGCCAACTGAAGAGGCTGCTGGAGCGGGTAAGAAAAGGAAAGAGAGGGTCAAGAAGACCACTGCCAGATTCATTGGTAGATCCTCTATAATGAGGGATCTAGAAGAAGATGAAGAGGAAGAGGATGCTGCTCCCGCACCCAAGTCCCAGAAGCTTATGGGGGATGCCATTAAGTCAGGGGCTGCCACTTCAAAGCCCAAGACTGCCCCAAGGATGCTGCTCAACCTCAGAAGCCTTCTAAGCCCAAGAGAAGCACCAGGAACATCCCAGCTGAAGAGAAGAACAAGGCCCCAGTGCGTGAAGTTGAAGAAGAAGATGCAGAAGCCCAAGTGCTGAGGAGACTGAAACCAAATATTCCAGAACACAATGACACTCATCCAATGGCTAAGGATATGAACATCAGGAAGGATGCAGGACTGAGACTTTGGAGACAGTCTGATCCATATGCTGTGAGGAGGAAGACTGCAGTGGACTTTAGGTTCCACACCAAAGAACAACAAGACTTCTATGAGACTATTTTGCTTGACAAGAAGCCTATAGTCTGTGATATGAAATGGGTTGATTGGGAATTCATTGATGAGAATGAAGACTATTTTCCAGGAGTACATGAAAGCTTCAAAGCTTGTGGAGTTGATGAGTTTGTGGGACAAAAGCTTACCAAATGGAATGATGATCTCATTATGCAGTTCTATCTACAGCTCATTTCTATCTAGATGGTAGAATTGTTTGGATGTCTGAGGGTACAAGGTACCAGTCAACTGTTGATGAGTGGGCCAAGTTGATCAATGCCCCAGAAGAGCATGAGGATAATTTGGATGTATGCCAAGAAGAAGAAAGACCACAACTCTATGCAAACATGTACAAGGAGATCCCAGACAAAGCTTTGGAGACACACAAGCTTGGATCTATGCATTATTTGTTGTCTGGTCTGCCTACAATCAACACAATCTTGAGGCATACTCTATTACCCAAATCTGGAGATCACAAGATGATCAGACGCCATTCAATCAACTTGCTACAGATATTAGATGTTCCTCAAAAATTCAAGGTCATGAGTCTGATTGTTGAGACAATCAAGAGGACTGCTGCAGATCAGAAAAAGATCTTGTGGGTATGCTCCACACATTCAGGTGCTCGTCAACTCCAAGATGGGCACAGGCACTTACTTTTTGGACAAGGAGCATTTACCTTTGCACCTAGAATTTTAGGATAACACAGTTGTGATGAATGAGGATGGTCCTTCATTAGTGCAAGCACAAGAGAAGAGAGCAAAGGCAAAGGCAGAAAAGGCTGCAAGGATGCCAAGTGTTGAGGAGGCATCTCAAGTGTTCTTAAAGAGCAAACAAAATCAGCTAGCTTATCTGATTCAGGCAACTTTGAGGATTGAGAAGGGTTTGGCCACCCTGACTCGGAATCAGGAAGGCTTGGAGAGGATCATTGAGACCAAGTTTTATGATCTTGATCTGAAAGTGACTGAGATACAGACTGCAGTCGAGCAGCTCCAGGAGGAAGCGGAGGAGAAGAAAGGGAAGGCAACTGCGGATGCTTTTCAATGAGTGCCAAGAGGTCAGAGGTCAGCTGCAGTGCCAGTGCCAGAAACAAGAGCTACTTCATCTACACTAGCAGCCACAGCTTCAGTGCCACCTCCAGCAACTACTCCACCGGCTCCAACAACATCTACTGATGCCTTCGTCCTTGGAGTTCTCTCTACACCTCCTCCCGAAGACCAAGCCTGAGAGACGCATAGCACTATGCATTTTCAAAAAAAATGGTAACTTGTTGCCAAAGGGGGAGAAATGTATAGATCATAGGCTTCGAGAGAGAGTGTTTTGCTTCTTTGTCTCTCTTGCTATTTGGTTGATACTTTCGTGTGTGCTCGTTTGATACTTTTTATGTTTGTGTGTGAGATATTTATATGATCATGTGTTTGATCATATCATACTTTAATGTTTTCTTGGATGATATTATCTTTTATATCCCTATATGATCATTCACTTTGCTTGGTGATGAGTGCATGTTTTAATTACTATCATTTTGAGCGCTCCACCAAGATGTATGTGACATGGAAGAGTAACCCATGATCCTAATCGATTGTGCATTTGCATTCAAAAGCAAATTTTAAATAATCCACAAATTTAGGGGGATCTCTTGCTTATCACATACTTCTCAAAGCGATGATGTATTTAAATCTTATTACCATTTGTCGAAGCTTTGATCTATATGTTATCATCAATTACCAAAAAGGGGGAGATTGAAAGTGCAACTATCCCTGGGTGGTTTTGGTAATTACTAACAACATATAGCTCATTGAACTAATACTATTTCAAGACTATCATTTTAGAAAGTTCAATGATTGGCATGGCATGGATTAGGAATGTGGACCCCTCAAAATGCTAAGGACACACATTGGCTCAAGCTCAAGACTCTACATTTTCATTTTAGTGATCCAAGATCACATTGAGTCCATAGGAAAAGCCAATACTATTAAAAGGGGATGAGGTGTTGCTTAATGGCTTACTTGCTCAAAATGCTTAGTGATATGCTCCAAAAACCCTCAACCACTTTCTCATATCCACATATGTCCCAAACCAAAAGTCAAACTCGGCCCCACCGAAATGTTCTATCCGGCGCCACCGAGTTCACTTGACATAGCCACTGCCAGAAACCCTAGTCACTTCGGTCTCACCGATAGGGATCTCGGTCTCACCGAGATGGGATTGCAAACTCTTTGTTTCCCTTTGTAACATTGCGGAAAACCGAGATAAGCGATCAGTCCCATCGAGTTTGCAATGCAAACTCTCTATTTCCCTTTCGTAACGTTTCGGTCTCACCGAAATGAGCAAATCGGTCCCACCGAGTTTGCCTGACCAACTCTCTGGTTAGCTTATTACCAAAGTCTGTCCTACCGAATTTGTGTAATTGGTCTCACCGAGATTACGTTATGCCCTAACCCTAATGGAATCGGTCCCACCGAGTTGACATGTCGGTCCCACCGAGAAGCCTAACATTCACATTTTGAACTAAATCGGTCTGACCGAGTTTTCTGATTTGGTCCCACCGAGTTTGGTGAATTTTGTGTAACGGTTAGATTTTGTGTGGAGGCTATATATACCCCTCCACCCACTCTTCATTAGAAGAGAGAGCCATCAGAACGTGCCTACACTTCCATCATACATTTTCTGAGAGAGAACCACCTACTCATGTGTTGAGACCAAGATATTCCATTCCAACCATATGAATCTTGATCTCTAGCCTTCCCCAAGTTGCTTTCCACTCAAATCATCTTTCCATCAAATTCAAATCTGTGAGAGAGAGTTGAGTGTTGGGGACACTATCATTTGAAGCACAAGAGCAAGGAGTTCATCATCAACACACCATCTATTACCTTTTGGAGAGTGGTGTCTCCTAGATTGGTTAGGTGTCACTTGAGAGCCTCCGTCAAGATTGTGGAGTTGAACCAGGGAGTTTGTACGGGCAAGGAGATCACCTACTTCGTGAAGATCTACCCTAGTGAGGCAAGTCCTTCGTGGGCGATGGCCATGGTAGGATAGACAAGGTTGCTTCTTCGTGGACCCTTCATGGGTGGAGCCCTCCGTGGACTCGCGCAACCGTTACCCTTCCTGAGTTGAAGTCTCCATCAACATGGATGTACGATGGCACCACCTACCGGAACCACGCCAAAAATCTTCGTGCCTACATTGCATTTGCTCCCTCCAAACTCCTCCCTTTACCTTCATATGCAAATGTTTTACATTCCGCTGCTATACTCTTAGACTTGCATGTGTAGGTTGTTTGCTTGACTTGTGCTAAGTTGCTAAAATCTGCCAAGACTTAAAATTGGGAAAAGTCTAGATTTTTATTTGGTCAAGTAGTCTAATCACCCCTCCCCCCCTCTAGACATCCTTTCGATCCTACAATTATAGAACGAGTAAAGAGACTTTCCAGTGACGAGATTGAACTAGGTACGATGATACCGACGATCAAATCTCGGGCAAGTAACATACAGATGACAAAGGGAACAACGTATGTTGTTATGTGGTTTGACCGATAAAGATCTTCGTAGAATATGTAGGAACTAATATGAGCATCCAGGTTCCGCTATTGGTTATTGACTGGAGATGAGTCTCGACCATGTCTACATAGTTCTCGAACCCGTAGGGTCCGCACGCTTAATGTTCGATGACGATATGTATTGTGAGTTATGTGATTTGATGTACCGAAGGTTGTTCGGAGTCTAGGATGTGATCACGGACATGAAGGGGAGTCTCGAAATGGTCGAGACATAAATATTGATATATTGGAAGGTTATGTTTGGACACTGGAAAGGTTTCGGATAGGTTCGGGCATTTTCCGGAGTACCGGCGGGTTACCGGAACCCCCTGGAGGGTTAATGGGCCTTCATGGGCCTTAGTGGAAGAAAGGAGGAGGCGGCCAGGTGGAGGCGCCCCCCCCCCAAGCCCAATCCGATTTGGGGGGCGGCCCCCCTTTCCTTCTCTCCCTCTTCCTCTTTCCTTCCCCTCCTAGTTTGACTAGGAAAGGGGGGACCTACTCCTAGTAGGAGTAGGATCCCCCCCCCTTGGGGCGCGCCCCATGAGGCCAGTCGGCCCCCTCCTCCCCTCCATTATACACGGGGGAGGGGAGCACCCCATAGACACACAAGTTGATTTCTTAGCCGTGTGCGGTGCCCGCCTCCACATATTTCCACCTCGGTCATATTGTCGTAGTGCTTAAGCGAAGCCCTGCATCGGTAACTTCATCATCACCGTCAACACGCTGTTGTGCTGAAGAAACTCTCCCTCGGCCTCAGCTGGATCTAGAGTTCGAGGGACGTCACCGAGCTGAACGTGTGCAGATCGCAAAGGTGCCATGTGTTCGGTACTTGATCGGTTGGATCGTGAAGACGTTCGACTACATCAACGGCGTTACTCAACGCTTCCGCTTTCGGTCTACGAGGGTACGTAGACACACTCTCCCCTCTCGTTGCTATGCATCTCCTAGATAGATCTTGCGTGATCGTAGGAATTTTTTTGAAATATTGCGTTCCTCAACACTACCAACATACACAAGACCCAATAAAGTAACAATTGAACATAAATGTTTACAATGACATGTATGCTTGCTAGGTTGCCCATGCTGCCATGCTCCATCCTCACCAAATAACAGCCATAAATGATAACACAAATAACCATCTTCCCAACAACTAAGTGAACATCATTGTCCATTGCCCATTGGCATCACGAGCAACAATGGCCACCATTCTCAAAGGGCATGATCAAATTCATCGCTGAAACAACATAACAATGGACACGCCTCATGATTCTCTACCCAATATTTGAAACCATTGCCATCCATAGCCAAGGAAATACACCCATGTCTACTTTCCGTGCACTTGTGGATACTACAATCTCCCCTCTCAAGCTTATTTGGAGGACCGGTGTTGCAACTATGTGCAGCTAAAGTTCGAATGACCATTGGCTCCTTCACAATCCACCATTGAGTAAAGATGGGCCAGCTAAACAACACACTCCTAACAAATGTGGTCCCAGGGTCAGTTTAATGGTTTTAAATATGAAGTTAGGTTATCTTTGGTAGCACCTAGGTTGTAAGTGTTAACTCAAGGTGACCTTAGAGGTTGTGGTGATAAATGAAAACTTTTGGTGGTGGTTGGGTTCTAAATGTGAATCTAGAGTATTTTCTGCGACAACTAAGATTTTAAATGTGAATATATTTGTATTTTAGATGGGGCTAGGATTGTAGGTGTAAATCTAGAGTATTTTTGTGGCGGCTAGGGATTTAAATATAAACCCAAGGCATCCTTTTGGGCAGCTAGGGTTGCAAGAGTAATATTTTAGGATGAGAAAATAAGGTCAAGTATGTTGTTTATGGAGGGTTCTTTTGCATTAATTTTTCATTTGTTCCCAATGAAGGAAATATGCCCTAGAGGCAATAATAAAGTTATTATTTATTTCCTTATATCATGATAAATGTTTATTATTCATGCTAGAATTGTATTAACCGGAAACATAATACATGTGTGAATACATAAACCAACAGAGTGTCACTAGTATGCCTCTACTTGACTAGCTCGTTAATCAAAGATGGTTATGTTTCCTAACCATGAACAAAGAGTTGTTATTTGATTAACGAGGTCACATCATTAGTTGAATGATCTGATTGACATGACCCATTCCATTAGCTTAGCACCCGATCATTTAGTATGTTGCTATTGCTTTCTTCATGACTTATACATGTTCCTATGACTATGAGATTATGCAACTCCCGTTTGCCGGAGGAACACTTTGGGTGCTACCAAACGTCACAACGTAACTGGGTGATTATAAAGGAGTATTACAGGTGTCTCCAAAGGTAGATGTTGGGTTGGCGTATTTCGAGATTAGGATTTGTCACTCCGATTGTCGGAGAGGTATCTCTGGGCCCTCTCGGTAATGCACATCACATAAGCCTTGCAAGCACTGCAACTAATATGTTAGTTGTGATATGATGTATTACGGAACGAGTAAAGAGACTTGCCGGTAACGAGATTGAACTAGGTATTGGATACCGACGATCGAATCTCGGGCAAGTAACATACCGATGACAAAGGGAACAACGTATGTTGTTATGCGGTCTGACCGATAAAGATCTTCGTAGAATATGTAGGAGCCAATATGGGCATCCAGGTCCCGCTATTGGTTATTGACCGGAGACATGTCTCGGTCATGTCTACATTGTTCTCGAACCGTAGGGTCCGCACGCTCAATGTTACGATGACAGTTATTATGAGTTTATGCATTTTGATGTACCGAAGGTTGTTCGGAGTCCCGGATGTGATCACGGACATGACGAGGAGTCTCGAAATGGTCGAGACGTAAATATTGATATATTGGAAGCCTATGTTTGGACACCGGAAGTGTTCCGGGTGAAATCGGGATTTTACCGGAATACCGGGAGGGTTACCGGAACCCCCCGGGAGGCAAATGGGCCTATTGGGCCTTAGTGGAAAAGAGAAAAGGGGCAGCCCATAGCTGGCCGCGCCCCCCCCCCCTTCCCCAAGTCCTATTAGGACTAGGAGAAGGGGCCGGCCCCCCTCTCTCTCCTTTCCCCCTTGGGAGTCCTAGTTGGAATAGGATTGAGGGGGGGAGTCCTACTCCCGGTAGGAGTAGGACTCCTCCCGCGCCCTCTCCCTAGCCGGCCGAACCCCTCCCCCTGCTCCTTTATATACGGGGGCAGGGGGCACCCCATAGACACACAAGTTGATCATTGTTGATCGTTCCTTAGCCGTGTGCGGTGCCCCCTGCCACCAAATTCCACCTCGATCATACCGTTGTAGTGCTTAGGCGAAGCCCTGCGTCGGTAGTACATCAAGATCGTCACCACGCCGTCATGCTGACGGAACTCTTCCTCGACGCTTTGCTGGATCGGAGCACGAGGATCGTCATCGAGCTGAACGTGTGCTAAGAACTCGGAGGTGCCGGAGTAACGGTGCTTGGATCGGTTGGATCGGAAAGAAGACGTACGACTACTTCCTCTATGTTGTGTGATCGCTTCCGCAGTCGGTCTGTGTTGGTACGTAGACAACACTCTCCCCCTCGTTGCTATGCATCACCATGATCTTGCGTGTGCGTAGGAAAATTTTCGAAATTACTACGTTCCCCAACAGTGGCATCCGAGCCTAGGTTTTATGGTTTGATGTTATTTGCACGAGTAGAACACAAGTGAGTTGTGGGCGATACAAGTCATACTGCCTACCAGCATGTCATACTTTGGTTCGGCGGTATAGTTGGACGAGACGATCCGGACCAACCTTACGCGTACTCTTACGCGAGACCGGTTCCCTCGACGTGCTATGCACACAGATGGCTTGCGGAAGACTGTCTCTCCAACTTTAGTTGAACCAAGTGTGACTACGCCCGGTCCTTGAGAAGGTTAAAACGGAGTCTATTTGACGAACTATCGTTGTGGTTTTGATGCGTAGGTGAGATGAGTTCTTACTTAAGCCCGTAGCAGCCACGTAAAACTTGCAACAACAAAGTAGAGGACGTCTAACTTGTTTTTGCAGGGCATGTTGTGATGTGATATGGTCAAGGCATGATGGTGATTTTATTGTATGAGATGATCATGTTTTGTAACCGAGTTATCGGCAACTGACAGGAGCCATATGGTTGTCGCTTTATTGTATGCAATGCAATCGCGATGTAATGCTTTACTTTATTACTAAGCGGTAGTGATAGTCGTGGAAGCATAAGATTGGCGAGACGACAACGATGCTACGATGGAGATCAAGGTGTCGCGCCGGTGACGATGGTGATCATGACGGTGCTTAGGAGATGGAGATCACAAGCACAAGAAGATGATGGCCATATCATATCACTTATATTGATTGCATGTGATGTTTATCCTTTTATGCATCTTATCTTGCTTTGATTGACGGTAGCATTATAAGGTGATCTCTCACTAAATTATCAAGAAGTGTTCTCCCTGAGTATGCACCGTTGCCAAAGTTCGTCGTGCCCAGACACCACGTGATGATCGGGTGTGATAAGCTCTACGTCCATCTACAACGGGTGCAAGCCAGTTTTGCACACGCAGAATACTCAGGTTAAACTTGACGAGCCTAGCATATGCAGATATGGCCTCGGAACACAGAGACCGAAAGGTCGAGCGTGAATCATATAGTATATATGATCAACATGACGATGTTCACCATTGAAAACTACTCCATCTCACGTGATGATCGGTTATGGTTTAGTTGATTTGGATCACGTGATCACTTAGAGGATTAGAGGGATGTCTATCTAAGTGGGAGTTCCTAAGTAATTTGATTAACTGAACTTAAAACTTATCATGAACTTAGTCCTAGTAGTATTTTGCAAATCAAGTTGTAGATCAATAGCTCGCGTTGTTGCTTCCCTGTGTTTATTTTGATATGTTCCTAGAGAAAATTATGTTGAAAGATGTTAGTAGCAATGATGCGGATTGGATCCGTGATATGAGGTTTATCCTCATTGCTGCACAGAAAAATTATGTCCTTGATGCACCGCTAGGTGACAGACCTATTGCAGGAGCAGATGCAGACGTTATGAACGTTTGGCTAGCTCAATATGATGACTACTTGATAGTTTAGTGCACCATGCTTAATGGCTTAGAATCGGGACTTCAAAGACGTTTTGAACGTCATGGACCATATGAGATGTTCCAGGAGTTGAAGTTAATATTTCAAGCAAATACCCGAGTTGAGAGATATGAAGTCTCCAACAAGTTCTATAGCTAAAAGATGGAGGAGAATCGCTCAACTAGTGAGCATGTGCTCAGATTGTCTGGGTACTACAATCGCTTGAATCAAGTGGGAGTTAATCTTCCAGATAAGATAGTGATTGACAGAATTCTCTAGTCACCATCACCAAGTTAGTAGAACTTCGTGATGAACTATGATATGCAAGGGATAACGGAAACGATTCCCAAGCTCTTCGTGATGCTGAAATCGATGAAGGTAGAAATCAAGAAAAACATCAAGTGTTGATGGTTGACAAGACCACTAGTTTCAAAAAAAGGCAAAGGGAAGAAGGGGAACTTCAAGAAGAACGGCAAGCAAGTTGCTGCTCAAGTGAAGAAGCCCAAGTCTGATCCTAAGCCTGAGACTAAGTGCTTCTACTGCAAAGGGACTGATCACTGGAAGCGGAACTACCCCAAGTGATTGGCGGATAAGAAGGATGGCAAAGTGAACATAAGTATATTTGATATACATGTTATTGATGTGTACTTTACTAGTGTTTATAGCAACCCCTTAGTATTTGATGCTAGTTCAGTTGCTAAGAGTAGTAACTCGAAACGGGAGTTGCAGAATAAACAGAGACTAGTTAAGGGTGAAGTGAGGATGTGTGTTGGAAGTAGTTCCAAGATTGATATGATCATCATCGCACACTCCCCTATACTTTCGGGATTAGTGTTGAAACTAAATAAGTGTTATTTGGTGTTTGCATTGAGCATGAATATGATTTGATCATGTTTATTGCAATATGGTTATTCATTAAAGTCAGAGAATAATTGTTGTTCTGTTTACATGAATAAAACCTTCGATGGTCATACAACCAATGAAACAAGTTCGTTGGATCTCGATCGTAGTGATACACATATTCATAATATTGAAACCAAAAGATGCAAAATTAATAATGATAGTGCAACTTATTTGTGGCACTGCCGTTTAGGTCATATTGGTATAAAGCGCATGAAGAAACTCCATGCTGATGGGCTTTCGGAATCACTTGATTATGAATCACTTGATGCTTGCGAACCATGCCTTTTGGGCAAGATGACTAAAACGCCGTTCTCCGGAACAATGGAGCAAGCAACAGATTTGTTGGAAATCATACATACTGATGTATGTGGTCCGATGAATATTTAAGGCTTGCAGCAGGTATCATTATTTTCTGACCTTCACAGATGATTTGAGCAGATATGGGTATATCTACTTGATGAAACATAAGTCTGAAACATTTGAAAAGTTCAAAGAATTTCAGAGTGAAGTGAAAAACATCGTGACAAGAAAATAAAGTTTCTACGATCTGATCGCGGAGACAAATATTTGAGTTACGAGTTTGGTCTTCAGTTAAAACAATGTGAAATAGTTTCACTACTCACGCCACCTGGAACACCACAGCATAATGGTGTGTCTGAACGTCATAACCGTACTTTATTGGATATAGTGCAATCTATGATGTTTCTTACCGATTTACCACTATCGTTTTTGGGGTCATGCATTAGAGACAGCTGCATTCACGTTAAAAAGTGGCACCATCTATATCCGTCGAGACGACGCCTTATGAACTATGGTTTGGCAAGAAACCAAAGTTGTCGTTTCTTAAAGTTTGGGGTTGTGATGCTTATATGAAAAGGTTTCATCCTGATAAGCTCAAAACTCAAATCGGAGAAGTGCATCTTCATAGGATATCCAAAGGAAACTATTGGATACACCTTCTATCACAGATCCGAAGGCAAGACTTTTGTTGCTAAATTCGGAAACTTTCTGGAGAAGGAGTTTCTCTCGAAAGAAGTGAGTGGGAGGAAAGTAGAAAACTTGATAAGGTAATTGTACCTTCTACCTTATTGGAAAGTAGTTCATCACAAAAATCTGTTCTTGTGACTACTACACCAATTAGTGAGGAAGCTAATGATGATGATCATGTAACTTCAGATCAAGTTACTACCGAATCTCGTAGGTAAACCAGAGTGAGACCCGCACCAGAGTGGTACGGTAATCCTGTTCTGGAGGTCATGTTACTTGACCATGACGAACCTACGAACTATGAGGAAGCGATGATGAGCCCAGATTCCGTGAAATGTTTTGAGGCCATGAAATCTGAGATATGATCCATGTATGAGAACAAAGTTTGGACTTTGGTTGACTTGCCCGATGATCGGCAAGCAATTGAGAATAAATGGATCTTCAAGAGGAATACGGACGCTGATAGTAGTGTTACTATCTACAAAGCTAGAATTGTCGCAAAAGGTTTTCGACAAGTTCAAGGTGTTGACTACGATGAGAGCTTCTCATTCGTATCTATGCTTGAGTCTGTCCGAATCATGTTAGTAATTGCCGCATTTTATGAAATCTGGCAAATGGATAAACAAAACTGCATTCCTTAATGGATTTATTAAAGAAGAGTTGTATATGATGCAACAGAAGGTTTTGTCAATCCGAAAGGTGCTAACAAAATGTGCAAGCTCCAGCGATCCATCTGTGGACTGGTGCAAGCATCTCGGAGTTGGAATATACGCTTTGATGAGTTGATCAAAGCATATAGTTTCATACAGACTTGCGGTGAAGCCTATATTTACAAGAAAGTGAGTGGGAGCACTACAGCATTTCTGATAAGTATATGTGAATGACACATTGTTGATCAGAAATAATGTAGACTTATTCTGTAAAGCATAAAGGAGTGTTTGAAAGGAGTTTTTCAAAGAAAGACTTCAGTGAAGCTGCTTACATATTGAGCTTCAAGATCTATAGAGATAGATCAAGACGCTTGATAAGTTTTTTTAATGAGTACATACCTTGACAAGATTTTGAAGTAGTTCAGCACGGCAGAAGATAGAAAGAGAATGAAAGTCATTCCCTATGCCTTGGCCATAGGTTCAATAAAGTATGTCATGCTGTATACCAGATCTATTGTATACCCTGCGTTGATTTGGCAAGGGGGTACAATAGTGATCTAGGAGTAGATCACTGGACAGCGGTCAGAATTATCCTTAGTGAAATAAGGATATGTTTCTCGATTATGGACGCGACAAAAAGGTTCGTCGTAAAGGGTTACGTCGATGCAAGTTTTTGACACTGATCCAGATGATTCTAAGTCTCAATCTGGATACATATTGAAAGTGGGAGCAATTAGCTAGAGTAGATCCGTGTAGAGCATTGTAGACATAGAACTTGCAAAATACTTACGGATCTGAATGTGACAGACCCGTTGACTAAAATTATCTCACAAGCAAAACATGATCACACCTTAGTACTCTTTGGGTGTTAATCACATAGAGATGTGAACTAGATTACTGACTCTAGTAAACCCTTTGAGTGTTGGTCACATGACGATGTGAACTATGGGTGTTAATCACATGGTGATGTGAACTATTGCTGTTAAATCACATGGCGATGTGAACTAGATTATTGACTCTAGTGCAAGTGGGAGACTGAAGGAAATATGCCCTAGAGGCAATAATAAAGTTATTATTTATTTCCTTATATCATGATAAATGTTTATTATTCATGCTAGAATTGTATTAACCGGAAACATAATACATGTGTGAATACATAAACCAACAGAGTGTCACTAGTATGCCTCTACTTGACTAGCTCGTTAATCAAAGATGGTTATGTTTCCTAACCATGAACAAAGAGTTGTTATTTGATTAACGAGGTCACATCATTAGTTGAATGATCTGATTGACATGACCCATTCCATTAGCTTAGCACCCGATCGTTTAGTATGTTGCTATTGCTTTCTTCATGACTTATACATGTTCCTATGACTATGAGATTATGCAACTCCCGTTTGCCGGAGGAACACTTTGGGTGCTACCAAACGTCACAACGTAACTAGGTGATTATAAAGGAGTATTACAGGTGTCTCCAAAGGTAGATGTTGGGTTGGCGTATTTCGAGATTAGGATTTGTCACTCCGATTGTCGGAGAGGTATCTCTGGGCCCTCTCGGTAATGCACATCACATAAGCCTTGCAAGCACTGCAACTAATATGTTAGTTGTGAGATGATGTATTACGGAACGAGTAAAGAGACTTGCCTGTAATGAGATTGAACTAGGTATTGGATACCGACGATCGAATCTCGGGCAAGTAACATACCGATGACAAAGGGAACAACGTATGTTGTTATGCGGTCTGACCGATAAAGATCTTCGTAGAATATGTAGGAGCCAATATGGGCATCCAGGTCCCGCTATTGGTTATTGACCGGAGACATGTCTCGGTCATGTCTACATTGTTCTAGAACCGTAGGGTCCGCACGCTCAACGTTACGATGACAGTTATTATGAGTTTATGCATTTTGATGTACCGAAGGTTGTTCGGAGTCCCGGATGTGATCACGGACATGACGAGGAGTCTCGAAATGGTCGAGACGTAAAGATTGATATATTGGAAGCCTATGTTTGGACACCGGAAGTGTTCCGGGTGAAATCGGGATTTTACCGGAATACCGGGAGGGTTACCGGAACCCCCCGGGAGGCAAATGGGCCTATTGGGCTTTAGTGGAAAAGAGAAAAGGGGCAGCCCATAGCTGGCCGCGCCCCTCCCCCCCCCCCCTTCCCCAAGTCCTATTAGGACTAGGAGAAGGGGTCGGCCCCCCTCTCTCTCCTTTCCCCCTTGGGAGTCCTAGTTGGAATAGGATTGAGGGGGGGAGTCCTACTCCCGATAGGAGTAGGACTCCTCCCGCGCCCTCTCCCTAGCCGGCCGAACCCCTCCCCCTGCTCCTTTATATACGGGGGTAGGGGCACCCCATAGACACACAAGTTGATCATTGTTGATCGTTCCTTAGCCGTGTGCGGTGCCCCCTGCCACCAAATTCCACCTCGATCATACCGTTGTAGTGCTTAGGCGAAGCCCTGCGTCGGTAGTACATCAAGATCGTCACCACACCGTCGTGCTGACGGAACTCTTCCTCGACGCTTTGCTGGATCGGAGCCCGAGGATCGTCATCGAGCTGAACGTGTGCTAAGAACTCGGAGGTGCCGGAGTAACGGTGCTTGGATCGGTTGGATCGGAAAGAAGACGTACGACTACTTCCTCTATGTTGTGTGATCGCTTCCGCAGTCGGTCTGCGTTGGTACGTAGACAACACTCTCCCCCTCGTTGCTATGCATCACCATGATCTTGCGTGTGCGTAGGAAAATTTTCGAAATTACTATGTTCCCCAACACCCAAAGATGCGCGGAAGAATATTATGGGAATAAGAACTGGATGTGGCTCTTCTAGAAGCATATTCTGATGATAATTTTTGTACTTCGCCATTACAGAAGGTTATTAAATAGACACACGAATGCGAAAATTATAGAACCTAGCTGCTACAGTGACCACATATCTAACCTTTCAGATAAACCTATGTTGGACGTGTATGCATAGTTTAACTTAGTTAATGTGATCCATTAGCATGTTGCCTTGAAGAAATGTTCTAGAGTAATCGTATGAAAATAATAATTTATAATTTGTTGTTCCCTAGGGAGCATATTGCTACTTGTGAGCTGTGTTAGGATTTCCTTGAAGAGGAGAAGATGAAGCAGTACAATAAAGATAAGTATTCCTCTCAGTTAAGAACCAAGGTTATCAATCCAGTAGGAGAACCTCGTTAGCAGCACCTGCACACACAAAAGCAAATACTTGCACCCAACGCAAACAAGGGGGTTGTCAATCCCCTCAGTGGTTATTTGCAAGGATCAAATCTTGTAGTGGTAGGTAAAAAAACATAAAATAAAATAACAGTAAATAAATTGCAGCAAGGGATTTTTGGATTTTATATATGATAAAAGTAGACCCGGGGGCCATAGTTTTCACTAGAGGCTTCTCTCTCGAGCACATAAAGTACAGTGGGTGAACAAATTACCGTTGGGCAATTGATAGAAAAACACATATTTATGACGATATTCAAGGCAATGATCATGTATATAGGCATCACATCCGAGATAAGTAGACCGACTCCTGCCGTCATCTACTACTATTACTCCACCTATCGATCGCTATCCAGCACGCATCTAGGGTATTAAGTTAATGAAAATAGAGTAACGCCTTAAGCAAGATGACATGATGTAGACAAAGTAAACCCAAGTAATATGAATAAACCCCATATTTTTATCCTTAATGGCAATAATACAAATACATATCATGTCCCTTTCTGTCACTGGGATTGAGCACCGGAAGATTAAACCCATCACAATGCACCTCTCCCATTGCAAGAAAAATCAACCTAATTGGCCAAACTAAGCGGATAGATCGGAGAGAAATACAATGCTATAATAATCATGGATAAAAGAATTTAGAGAAGACTCAATTAATATTCGTGAATAATATGATCATAAACCCACAATTCATTGGATCCCAACAAAAACACACTGCAAAAGAAGATGACATCGAATAGAACTTCAATAACATCAAGGAGAACATTGAATTGAAGATCAAAGAGAGAGAAGAAGCCATCTAGCTACTAGCTATGGACCCGTAGGTCTATGGTAAACTACTCAGGCATCATCGGAAGGGCAGCAAGGATGATGTAGAAGCCCTCCGTGATCGATTTCCCCTCCTGCAGGGTGCCGGAAAAGGCCTCAAGATGGGATCGCGGAAGAAGAGAAACTTGCGGCGAAAGAAAAAATATTTCAAGTGGCTCTCTGATGTATTGGGAATATTTGGGAATTTATAGAGGTGGAATTAGGTCAAGAGGTGCTAGGAGGGGCCCACAAGCCTGGAGGGCGCGCCGACCCCCTAGGGCGTGCCCCCCGGGCTTGTCGCCCCCTCTTGATTCCCCGGGTCTTCTCCCGAACCTTCTAGGGTCCTTTCTGATCTAGAAAAAATAATCCAAAGTTTTTTCTCCGTTTGGACTCTGTTTGATATTGATTTTCTGATAAGCAAAAACAACAGCTGGCACTGGGCACTGGGTTAACAGGTTAGTACCAAAAAATGATACTCCCTCCGTTCCTTGATATAAGGTGTATAGATTTTTGAGAAAACATCCAAAATATAAGGTGTATTGCGTTGCACCACTTGTTTGGATAAATTTTTTAGGGATTTGATTACATTTCCTTATATTAGGCAAGCTCCTCTATTTTCTCATGTCAATTAGTCAGGTGTAATCTCGCCGAAAACTTGTGAAATTTACCCTCCATGCGCGTTCTTTAATTTCCGTGCAAAAAACTATACACCCTATATTCAGAAACGGAGGGAGTATATAATTGCATATAAAACATTCAAGATTAATACTATAATAGCATAGAAGAATAAAAAATTATAGATATGTTGGAGACGTATCACATATGTGCCCCAGCTCTGTTTTTAACATCCGCATTAATAACCCTACTTTCAGCTATTGTCCTACCATAGGCAATCAAAGAGATGAAGCTACTATCTATCATTAGACGATACATAGTGTTGGTGAGGAATTGGATATATAGTTCCTAAATATTGTGTACTATATTAATTTAGCCCTTATGATTTAAAATATTGGTGAAATGGCTGCATAAGCAAAAAAATCTTAACATAAAAGCCATACATGTCACAATTAAATGCAATGTGATTTGAAACCCACATAGAATGCGCTAATGCATATTGCATGGTAGAGGGTTCTCATGCATAGATCGGACGGGGTGCTACCAGATCGAGCTAGTAAATCTAACGGCTACAGCAATTTTGATGATGTGGAAGCACGCATGTTGAGATAATTAGAATTAGTGGCGATCACTCTCTTAGATATATATATAGTATATGTACTAATCGCTTTCTTTTCATAGGGAAGCCAACGCAACCGAGAGGGATCATGCAGCAATATTTTAGAACATACAAATAAGGGTGTGAATCATATGAACACATATGAAGTTGTTTGCATGGAGAGCGAAACTAGAAGAAGAGAAAGTAAGGTTGAATCTCTACAAATAGTCGGAGCTCTTGAGAGGATTTTAAGACCCGGTGTGTATCATTATTCCCCTTTAGTGTTAGTTTATACTATGAACATACACCATAGAGTACATATTATGCCTTAAGATGTAAGGAGAACATAAAGTGCAAGTACATATATGAACCTATACAAAGAGATTCACCTGCCTCCACCAACATACACAGGACCCAAGAAAATAATAATGGGACATGAATGTTCAAGATGGTATTTTTGCTTGCTAGGGCCCAGGGTAGTTTTAGTGGCTTTTTTGTTGTAATGTGATATTTTAAAAATAATGGATGAGAATAAAAGGCGATGACTATGGTCTACGCGGGGTTCTTTTAGGATGAAAATCCCCTATATACTATAAGTGTCTATAGAAGATAGAGATGTGAAAATAGTTGGCGGGTAGGGTTATAAACATGAAGTTAGGTTATCTTTGGTTGCGGCTAGGCTTGCAAATGTTAACCCATGGTGATCTCTGATGTTTTTGGGTTTGTATATTGAAAGTACATGTAGTTCCCATGTGTGGTTTTGGTAATTAAATAACAATCCTATAGGACTAATGTTTGCATTGAGATATACATTTGAAGGTTAGTCCCATTGAAAAAATGATTGAAGAATAATGGAATACAACTCCTTTGAAGCAACAATTACATCGAGATGATCAAAATGGAGTTCATTGGAGTATCTTAAGGGTTGCCATGCTTAGAGCTATGGTTTGAGCCATAATGGATCAAGATCTTAAAAGGATGATTTGAATGATGAATTCTAGGAGTGGCTCAAAGATATGATCATAATGGACTCATGTGTTGAGTCACGATTGAGCAAGCTATTCAAGTGAAGAGTTCAATATACCCTTCATGACGTCAAGATTAAATATGGAGTAGAGATATCGGTTGACCAAGATGAAGCTCGGAGATCAAACTCTAAATGGTCAACACATGAGTGCAAACGATGCACCACATAGGATCTTGTGGTATGATAAGAAATTATCAATTGTACTATGTGTACTAACCCATACTATGTGTTGTCTATGTTTTTGAGGGTTAGGTGATTCTCATGGGCTCGCGGAGAGAGAGAGAGAGAGAGAGAGAGAGAGAGAGATAGAGAGAGAGGGGGGAGAGCGAGAGAGATCAAGTGTCCATGAGAGGATGACATCAAGTGTTGATGATCATGGTTGACAAGGTCAAGTTCAATATAGCCATCCTCAAGGATTACATGCTTGAATCTTGTGGATGATCACATGACGAATGTATGAAGATGAATACAAAGCAATGCTCCCCACATGGCTTATGGGGGAGCTATTTGAAGCCTTCACCAAGTGCCATGATCAAGATCATCGTTCTGACTTGAGCCATGCATAAACGTCAACATCAAGCTCAATTGGAATGCTTTAGTCAAAGGTATTAGTTCCTTTGGCTTTACTTGGTAGGATCGATGACCATCGAAAAGGATATATGCTCAAGAATGAGTTTCTGGAAGCTATCTAGTATAGTTCTTTTATGATTCTTGAGTTATAGGGATCCCACACCATTAAGAGGGGATCAAAGGGGTTAGTGATAGATCTTCTCAAGTCAACATATTCTATTTCTACTTCCTCACATCATATTCCAACATAGGCATATTTCACTCCTATACAATACAAATACAAAATGCCTATACATCTACCAAAGAAAATCCAAAGCCAAATAGGTTACCCAAATACATGATAAAACCTTTGCATAATTTGCATCCTCCATTTTTGTTGATCTTGGATGGTTCTATATGTGAGGACCTGGGATTTTTCCATAGCTTCAAACCGAGTCCAAGATCATCAAAATCGAAGTCTAAATGTGAAAGTTATGCATGTTTTAGTTTTGGGATTCCTGCTGTTTTTTTAATGGCCGGATGTCCGAGCTTCCGGGTCGCCCCGGATGTTCGGGATCCTCCCGGAAATCCGGCCCGCAAATTCCAAAACCTGTTTTCAAATGGTGGTTGTGGCCGTCGGATGTCCGGCACTTGCCCGCATGTCCGGGGCCCCAATTTTGGCCAGATGTCCGGGCCTTGGCCAGATGTCCGAGGCCTGTACTCTGGCCTCTGTTTTCCACATGCGTGTGTGTGCTTTTCTTAGCCGCCGGATGTCCGGCCCTTCCTCGGATGTCCGGCCCGGCGCTGTCACTTACTCACAAACGGCTAGTTTTCTAGGCCTTCTATTAATACCCCTCTACTAATCCAGTAGAGGGTTGACCACTTCATTCCAAATCGCCCAAGAACACAAGTGGCTCCCTCTCACTTCTCCTACACCAAATCTTAGATCCTGGAGAGATTCGTGAGAGTTCTTGAGAGTTTTTCCAATCAAGTGATAGATCCACTCCCTCTCCCTCTCTTGACCAAAGGAATTCGTGATTTGAGCAAGTCTTGAGCATTTCCCCTTTTGTTCTTGTTACTCTTGGAGGTTGGAGACTCCTAGGCGGTAGGAGTGCTCCGGTGAGGAATAAACTTGTGATTTGTCCCCCGGAAAGTTTGTGAAGGTTTGGAGGCCGCCTCAAGGTCTACCACTAGTGGTTGAGAATCGCCTTCGTGGTGATATCTCAAGGAGAATAGGGTGAGCCTTCATGGCGTTTGTGTGCCTTCGTGGTAATATCCACCTCTCTAACGGTGACTAGCTTCCCTCCAAGAAAGTGAACATCAGGATACATCCTCGTCTTCGTGACTTTGGTTATCCCTAACCCTAACTCCTTACTTGTAGTTTACTTTGGTCACTTGACCGTGCATTCACTATATCTTGTTGTCCTCATTATATTGTGTTGGCCATTCCCTTGAAGAGATTATTTAGGCCTACACTTTATATTCGCAATTCATACTTTCTACTATTGTTCTATCTTATGCTTAGTGTGAACTGCTAGCATGTAACATTCATTTCCATATCTTGTGACATAACTTGTGTAAGCTTGTAGTGCTTACTTGAGTTTGCTTGTATCATTCAATTCCATATATTGTGATATAATTTGTGTAAGCTTGTATTGCTTACTTGTGGTTGTGTGTATTATTCATTTCCATATCTCGCGATATACATTGAGTAAGTTTCTGTGACTTACTTGTGCTTACTCATATCCTCGCTGTTCTCATCTTGTTTATCCTAAGTTGTTGGTGCACTTAGTGAGCCTAGTATATTTAGGATTTGTGCTTGAAAAGTATCCACTTAGTTTATTTCTGCATTAGGATATAGCCAAATCCGTAAAAGATTTTAAAATGCCTATTCACTCCCCTCTAGGCGACATCGTGGTCCTTTCATATATACAAACTTTTTGTGACTGCTAGGGTGTAAACTGTGAGTCTAGTGTATTTTTGGTGGCAAGTAGGGTTTTAAATGTGAATATAGTATATTTGAAGTGGGGGTTAGGATTGTAGATGTAAATTTGTGGTGAGATGGATTTGAATATGATCCCATGGCATTTTTGTGGCATCTAGTGTCGCAAGTGTGACTTTTTATTTTAACCAATGGGTTGAGAAACTAAGCTCACATACTATTTACGGAGGGCTATTTTATGTTAATTTTCCATATTAAGTTGCCAAAGATACATGGGGCATATTATGGCAATAATAATGACACACAACTCCTTTGAAAGCATATTCATAATAATCGTTATCGTCTTTGGCCATCATAGAGGTCTATTAAGTACACACATGAAGGGGACATTTATAACACCTAGCCACGACAACTACGATATGTCTAATCTTTCGTACACACATGTGTTGGACACGTCTGAATAGTTTAACTTAGTTAATGTGATCCTCTTTCAGGTTGCATTGTACAAAAGTCTAAAGCGCTCATATGAAAAGGAACCATTTATTATTTGTTGTTCATTAGGGAACATATCCGCTCGGGCTCCGTTTTTAATATCCACATTTATAAGTTATTCTTTCACCTATTGTCCTGTCATCGACAACCAAAGCGACAAAGCTACTATCTGTCATATGTATGAATTGCTTGCTTTTCACAAGGCTTTCTAAAGCCAACACAGCCAAGAGAAATCATACAGCTTTAACACATGCAAAATAATGGCATCAACCATATGAACACATATGAAGTTGTTTGCATAGAGGAGAAAGTAGGAAGAAGAAAAAGAAGGTTAACTATCTCAAAATAGCGGGAGGTCTACATAACATTTTAATTCCGGTATGTATAGTTGTGCGTATATGGATTGGGCCTATACTAGTGGTTCGTCGATATAAACAACACTCGAAGAAATAATAAATGAACGTCTTCAATGATATTTGTGCTTGCTAGGGCTCAGGGTAATTTTAATGGTTTTTGGTTTGTAATGTGATTTCATTTCAAATGAATGGATGGGAATAAAAGGCTATGGCTACGGTTTAAGGAGTGTTCTTGTATCTTAAATTTTCCCTTTCTAATCTAAGTTTGTACAAAAGATTGAGTGTAGAAAATAAGGGGGCGGGCGAGCTTTTAAATATGAAGTAGGGTTATCTTTTGTGGTGGCTAGGGTTGCAAATGTTAACCCAAGGTGATATCAGATGTTCCTGGCTTGTATATGCAAAAGTATGGTGGCTAGGGTCTAAAATGTGAGTCTAGAATATTTTGACTGTGTGTGGGTTTTAAATGTGAGTATAGTGTATTTTAGGTGGGGCTAGGATTGTAGGTGTAAATCTAGGGTGTTTTTGTGGCATGTAGGGATTTAAATATGAACCCATGGCATTTCTGTGGTAGCAAGGGTTTCAAGTGCAATTTTGTTTCATTTAAATGATAGGGTGCAGAAATAACGTCACATCTAACGTATATGGAGGTTTTTTTAATTATTTTTTCATATTAAGATGCCAAAGATACACGTGAGCATTTAATGGCCATAAGAATGGCATGCAACTATTTCAAACACATATTTATAATAATTGTTGTCGGCTTGGGCCATTATAAATGTTGATTAAATACACATGAACGACACATTTATAACACCTAGAAATCACAATTGCGATATCTCCAACCTTTCGTATACATGCGTGTTGGACACGTCTAGATAGTTTAACTTAGTTAATGTGATCCTCTTTCTTTCTTTCTGTGAGGGGAAAGGATGTTTTAACAAGCTCACAGAGGTACAATCATTAGCAACAAGTTCGGAACAAAATGTGGGGATTGGTTAAGCCAGCACGCATTTCTATCTCTAGATCTACAATGTGCAACTTTATTTTGATCACGAGAAACTTTCACCAAAATAAACTTTGATCACGAGAAACTTTCACCAAAATAAACACCATATTCTCCATTAAACTTTTAATCTCCATCAAGAGGTGACTATATGCTCATTTGTTGAGAGACTCATTTGCCAGTGCCGACAACACCACTACACAATCCGATTGAAGCTGGACTAGGAGATTCGAACACTGGATAGCGAGACTTACTCCCTCCATGATCGCATGCAGTTCTGCTTCAAGAGCCTCATTACAGTGAAAAATATGCCGGTATGCAGCATAGATAATGTCGCTCTTGTCATACCGCAAAATCGTGCCCGACCCTACGCGCCGTCTTCAGCACAAAAAGAGCCATTGACGGACCACACTACCCACTCCGGCGGCGGAGCGGGCCACGGTAGCCGAGGCGGCGATGGGCGAACTTGCTTAGACGGCGGTTCCATCAACATATGAGACTTCCCTTTGATCACCTCTTTCACTCCCATCCGAGCTATTTGGAGCAAAGAATTAAGATAGTTGCATATATAATCAAAAGATACCTCCATCGGTGGGATAGGTTTAGCATGCGCCAATTCATTGCAGATATGCCGAACCAGCCACAACACCAAAATGATCATGTGCCGAACGTGGTCATGTTGATCAACAAGCAGGTGAAGGAACCATTCCTCGCCCATACATATAATATCTCTCATGTTTAGTAGTGGCCACTGGTCTTTCATTGTGTCCCACAAAATCACGATGTTTGGGCAGGCTAGCAAAGCATGAAAGGATGATTCATCTTCCCGCCCGCACACCGCACATATTGATGCGTACTAATATGACGCCGATTCTTCTCCAAGTTTGTAGCTGGTGTACCTGAGATCACCTTCCAGGCAAATACCGATGTGATCCTCTTTCGTGTTACCCTGTACAAAAGTTCTAGATCACTCATATGAAAAGAATCATTTATTGTTCTCTAGGGAGCATATGTGTTATGGCTCTGTTTTTAATATCCTTGTTTACAAATCATACTTTCACATGTTGTCATGTCATCCACAATCAAAGTGACAAATCATATGTATGAGTGGCTTGCTTTTCACAAATTTCTAAGGCTAGCAGAACCAAGAGAGATCATGCAACAATACATCGACACATACAAAATAATGGTATCAATCATATGAACAAATAAGCTTTTTTTGGTGGGGAGGGGGGAGGCACATATGAAGTTGTTTGCATGGAAGAGATGATTTTAAAACCGAAATGTATCGCCATTTTCCTTTACCCTTTGATTCATTTTATAAACGTACGCCATAGTGTATGCTTATGTATTAAGATGTAAGGAGAACGTTAAGGACAAGTGTATATATATGGATATATACAGAGAAGTTTACCTGTCTCCGCCAACATACAAAGAAAATAATGTTCATGGTGATATTCGTGCTTTTCTATTTTTTTTTCCTTTTTTTGAGAGAGAGAGAGAGTGAAAAGTTGAGGGTGATCTCAGAGGTTGCCGAGGTTGTAAATGCGAATTTTATGTGTAGGATAGTTTCGGTGGCAGCTATGTTTTTAAATGTGAATCTACGGGTATCTTTTATGGTGGCCACATCGACAGCATATAACACAATAAGCTATCTATAAAAGGCGATCAACAACAACATGCTTCATAGCCAGTACAAACGATCCGGGCAACAAACACGGTCAGTGAAAATACTGACAACGCACTGCTTTGGGCCGCGTAACAGGGCAAGATACCTGAAGGGAGCAAAATTTCACCGCACGTAAAAGAGACAACTTGCATAATGAAGTAGATACGGAAATGACTGCAAAAAGAACTCGACAATACAATGAAGTTGGGCTCCTCCCTTCGAGACTTTCTTCATTCATATTTGGTACTACAAAGTTAACTTTCAGATAGCAAGGTAACCCAACTACTACATAAACATCACAATGCAATAATAAAACGGCTTGAACCAAAGCAAGCATGGCATCCAATCTTCCAAAGAGGTTTCAACGCCGACCACACGCAAACAAAAGTAAAGCCTAAAACATTACAGCTACTAATCAGGAGACTAGCTACAACTATTAGCTAGCTGGTTCAGCAGTAGAGCAACTAGTTGAGCATCTTCCTTCTGCGCTTCTTCCCTGTGGATGCCTTGGCAGACACCGGCTCTTCTTCTTCCTCCTCTTCATCAGATGACTCTGCTACTTTCTCCTTGGGCTTCCGTTTGCCTGCAAGACCGTTGCTCTTGGATCCATCAGAAGCTTTCACAGCGCTTGCGCCTTTTGGAGTCTTGCCGCCAGCCTCATCCTTGCTGCTTCCCCTGCTAGCAGATCGAGGCCACCTCCCCCCACCTTCAGCATCCTTTTCTGCAGTCTTCACCTTCGATTTGGCTGAAGACACAGGGCTATCCTCACGCACAACTTTCGGACGCCCTCTTTTCCTGGAAGGATTGCTGTCAACAGTGCTGTCCTGCTTGCCTCTCCTACCACGAGACCTGCTTCAAATGAGCAGAAACTCAAATGTTAGTACAAACCAGGAAATCATAGATAAAACAGCATACTCAGATTGTCATGCTAAAGAAATAAAATTGGAGATTAACAACCAATGAGAGCCGTCCAGACAAGCACACATCTAAGGATCCACCTAAGTCTTGATGATTTAGACTATTGGTGCTTTGGAAAACCAAATGCATGCATGCTACAGCACCTTATTTTGAGCTTACTAACCGCAGTGAGTCACGTCAGTTCTAAGATAATGAGATGGCGGAGATTGCAGTTCTATATGAATGGACCACATATACAAAGTTTTAAGTGCTAAAATGTCGATTGTCAGCTAAACGTAAAGCATATAGAAGGTGCAGAGTACAATATTAAGCTTACCTATCAGATGCTGCATTAGGATTCTCGTCTTGCTCCTGCAGGATAGCAGACAAATTAGACAGGATCAAAAAAAGGGGATAATAGCAGCATCACAGCGTCAGGCTGCATGAGGCATACCTCATCAATGAACTCCCATCTTTCATTCTTAAGTAGCAGATGTTCAATATCACCGTCATCATACACAACCTGAATGCCAAAAAATTAACATAAAAGAAAGGGAAAACATCTTGTTAGTAGCTCATGGACAGCCCAAAGGAAGAAACATGGAGATGGCAAATAGTGCCCGTCTACTGAATGTGCACCTTGTGCTTTTTTGCAGAAGCGTCAAATGACTTAACAGCACCCTTATAGAACCTGCAGAGCAAGAAACAGATTCAAAACTAACCAAACAACTGGCTAACTTAACTCATGGAGGAAATGACATAACTATGCAGACAGAAAGTTAAAGCAAATCTTGCTCAGAAATAAAAACTACATACTGACAATGGCAGAGGAACAATCCTACACCAAGGAAACATGTAACATTGTTGCAGCACTCACTTTTTGTCATCAGGCCACCACACTTTGATTCTTGAGCCAACAAGGCTCCCATCAAAAACTTTGCTCTTCTTTGACTGAGGAACCTGCCCAATAGCATGGAAAAGGCGTTCACAACAGAAAAAGGGAATCAGATCATAATAAGACACCATCACTAGTATTCTAGTAATTAATAGAAGTGTGTATACCTCTTCAGCTTCCTGCACAAGTTTCCTTTTTGACACTCCACTGTCCCCTGGTTGGCCTTTGCTTTTTCCCGTCTTGGTCATTGATTTAGGAGACGCCATTTCCTGGATTCCAATAAAATAGTTTTTGCAGATAACCAAGTTAGATCATTATAACATGCTCAAAATATCAGCTGCCTAATACTGCTGATGGAACTGAAGCTCTATAATTTTAACAGAACTAGAGCGTACATGGTTGGACAATGCCATTACCATTCAGAAAAAATATTATGTTAAACAAAAGATATAGAAAAGTAAAAAAAACATAGTTACCATCAGACAATAGCTATAGAAATATTATAAACTGGTCATGAGTTATGACACTTCTCCAAACCACCTTAGGATTGTAAAATCATGTAAACATGAAATATAAATAGGCAAAGCAGAAACCCAACCTTCGGCAATCAATACACATGCATGACTTATGTGCAAAGTAAACACCTGAATATGTCTACTGGTAGCAAGAAAATTACCTTCAAACTGAGATCTTCATCACTGTCTTCATCAGAGAGAGAGTCCTCTTTCCTCAGATCGGGACTGGCTGTTGATTGTTTCTTTGAAGATTCTTCTTCACTGGACTTTCTTGATGATAATTTGTCATCTTTAGCGGGTCTTCTTGCAGGTCTCCCACCAGAAGTACTGCCTGAGCGGACCTCTTTAGATTCTAGACCTGATCCTTGACTCTTCCCAACAAGCTTCTTCTCCTGTGACTTTACTGCAGGAGGCCGGCCTCGCTTTGGTTTATCTACAGCAGGTGTACCATCAGCAGGCTTTGATGTGTCATCCGCAGGTGCACTATCAAGAGGCTTTGATGTATCATCACTAGCTTTGTTGCAAGCCTCTACCATCGGCTTATTATTGCCATCATTTGCCCCTGGTGACAGCTCCCCAGATGCAAGGTCCTGGTTATAGCTAGCAACCTTAGAATGTTCAGTCACCTTGGACTCAGTGGAAGTGCCAACCTTACTGCTTTTCTTTGAGTTGACACCAGATAGCTTTTCAGGCTCTGTGGTGACTGGCTCTGGTGCCCCCTTGTCATCAGAAACTGCTGTCTGCTTGTCATCAGTAGGCGGTTCAGATTTCTGAACAGAAGAAGCTAATCCATTTGGATTACTGTATGTAGGACTTTCATCTTGTCCGTCTTTCTCTGACTTTGAAGATTCCTGAAAAATAGAAAACATGCACAGTTATGATATATCTTACTTTCTAGAACTCTAGATACTCAATATCCAAAGCGGATACTCAGGTGACTCATCAGAAACAACCATCTGAGATACATTTTTGTCAGCTACCTACCTACATAGTTAGAACTTAGAACATAGAATTTAATAATCACCACGGCCGAAATATACTGCATATCTATCAAAACGAACTCTGGCTAATAATCTCATATTTTAGACAATGAGCAAAACAAACACTTCTACATCATGTTATAAGCTCTACCACAAACAAATCATGCATCATGCTATTGACACTAGCAGAAACCAAAACGTCTTTAACATATGTTAAGATACTCTCAGTGAATAACATATCTGAATAACACCATGGAATCTAGTATAATCACCAAACTGTTCTTTGCAATCACAAAGTTAAACCTATTCTGGCAGATATAACTGGGAGTCAAAAGGCAGACTTGAAAGTGTCCACAATCCCTTTCACAGGACAATCTGATATTTTTAACTAAACTGCAGTACGTCTTAAGCAAAACTGACACTGGATGCCTGTCAAAAGTCAAAACAGTTTATGTCCCTCTCCTACAACTACCAAGTACCCAGATAGCATAAACATATTATATTACAACCAGTGAGCAACAAGCCTGACAGCTACAAATATCAAAATAATTTAGAAGAATCTAGAAGAAAATTTGCACCCCAGGACCCTGTTTGCCCCACTCTAGTTCAAATGAATTTCCAAAATGTATTCGTAGACTTTTGAATAGGTGTCATCAACTGTTACTACGTTAGCAAGTTCAACTGACCGTGTCATTTTCAACAGCATCAATTTTGTTGTCTCTTCCAGCATCTGAAGAACTTTCTACTGAAGATGCAACAACTTTGCTGTACTCATTTAAGGGAGTGCCCTGAAGTAACTCAGCAAACACCGGCTTTAATTTTTCAGGACAAAGACGTGTTATCCTCTTTGCAAGCCGATAAGATGCTAGAAGAGAATCCTGGAATGTCAAGTTGAAAAGGCTTAGTGAAGATGGTAAGAATTATATCTCTAGTAATGCTAACAATGTATCGATGCGCTTACCTTCTTTTCCTTTTTAAGATTCCGAAGGAGGCAAGATGCCAGACCTGGATGGACAGGCTCACTCTCCTGGATTACAAACATCATTATAGTTTCCATAGAGGTGACGACAGTTTCTTGAAGTGTTGGGCTGAAATAAATTAAGAAAGTAGATGAATGTGATTAGAAATAAAAATGCAATTAACAATAATAACAGAACTAAACTACACAGAATGCGCCCATGTCATATATGGAAGGAATAAGCACAAGAAAATACGCACGCACACATAAATAGTGAATTCTTGTAGCAATCTGCTGTGACTGCGTGAAAATAAACCGTCAGTCCATAACGAAAAGCACTGACATGCCGTTTCAACTATCAACTTGCAGCAATAGAAATAATCATGGGTATTTTGAAAACTTGTTTTGGGAATTAAAATGGTAACGAGTTCCAAACCAACAAATGGAGAACAAGGAAATAACAAAGGTTTGATGGAGTTATCATTGTTTGTGACGTGGGCTGGGATCAACTTGACCTCAGTTTTTCAAACAAGTGATTTTAAAGCTAATCATTAGCGTAGAATATGATGGAATTTTGACAAACCTAGGTAAGCAGATGTGATCAATAATCTAATCACCAAAATACAAGTTATTGACAAGGATATATCTGTAAAAATGTCACTGTAAGAGAATAGTAAAGAAGTAAATACAGATGTATTCAGTGTTAGGGCCAGCATGACCAATAAGTTGGCGATTTCAGGTCATTGAAACGTCATAACCAAATCCAAAATTAAAACATTATAACATTCAACACCAAAGAATATGTATTGTTGTATATCGTGCTCCACAGAAAAGTAGTACAGTGTACTCTACATGTATAATCATGTCGTATGAGTGACAGTAATTTCTAGGGATCTCTCAACGTCACCACAACTGTGTTGTACCTCTCCCTGATCCATTTGACATCATTGATACAACTTTCAAAGTAAAGACAACAACTATGTTATTTCGTCTCCCTAATCCATTTGACATTCCCCATGTTACTTCCAAAAGTAAAGACAACAATTACACCATGCATTCTCACTAGTCCATTTGGCATCTACCATAGTCAACATATACAGAAGCTATTCCCCACACAAAATAACATATACAGAAGCTATGAAAATAAAAAGAAGAGAAAAACATGTTCCACACCTTATGATCCTGAAAAAGTGTGTGAATGTTTCCTGGATCAAGTCGTCACAGTCAAGGTCCAACATTAGGACGCAAGACCTGACCTTGGCGATGGTTTCCAGCATGGAAACTCGCTTTGCAAACAACGGGCTTTTGGTATCATCCAGCTTGCCGAAAGCGTCCACAACCACTGTGAACACACCCTGAAGCCGCAAGTAAATAGAAGGGTAAGCCGCCAGGTACAAGGTTTCATCATGAGAAGAGTTCATCACGAGAAGACTCACCCTCATCACATCATCCTCGTACGGAGGATCTGGTGCGGAGACCCTGGTGACCTCTGTTAGGCAACATGCTATACCAACCTTAACCCCCGGGTGAGGGTGGTTTAGCAGATCCTCTCTGACCAAAGCATCCATCATGGGCCGAATAGCAGCGCGCGTGCTGTCGGGTGGAGACTGGTCCACCCTGGACAACCAGATCTCTGCTTCCTGCACAAATGAAACATCAATTGTGAGTATCTAGACTAGCAATCAAAATAGCAACCACTGCCTGTAACTAACCAGTTAGGGTAGACTACAGAGCACAGATACAATCCAACGCTAAATAAATAATATAATAGCACCGCACGGGTAATTCGGTCCTTGTGACTAGCAAAGGCAAAGACAAGTGATTCAACGCAGGGGCCGGGAGGCGATAAATCTCCAACCTTATCTAAAAGGTATAAAATATCGACAGATACAAGAACAATGATACTAACAGCGAAGGCAACCAAAAAACAAAAAAGCAGTGATTCGAATTCGCCGGGGCGCTCACCTCGAGCAACGCTTGCAGCTCCTTGTTGGAGTCCGGGAGCGAGACGAAGCGCGCGGCGACGTCGCGCAGCCGCCGCTCGACTTCCATCTGCGCACCCCCCGACGCCATCAGCGGGGAGGGCTCGGGCGCGGCCCCAATCGGAGGACGGTGGGAGGATCTAGCCGGGGAAGGTGGTTAGGGTTTCGGGACGGGGGTCGTGGGAGGGGGAGACGGGAGCACGAAAGCTTTGGGTGGGTAGTTTGGGGGGAAGTTTTGGCGATAGAGACGAACGGGGGGTTTCTACTACTTCAATTTTTTCCCTCCTCTCTCTCCTCTCCTACTCTCTCGCTCTCTCTCCATCCGCGAGTCGTTCTGCGGACGGTTTTGCCCGCTTTTTAGGTTGTGGGTTCGGCCTGGGCCAGACGTGGGGTACTTATACTCGCACGGGTAAATCTTTTCCAGGCACGCTATAAATGTCTGCTATAAATAGCGAATATCGCAACATTGTGTGGGCTGGGGTGCAGGGTGTGAAATTGGAGTGATTTGCTGGTGGCCAGGGTTGTAAACGTGAACCCAGGGTAATTTTGGCGGTCCACGGGGGTTGTGATGTGAGATTTTCTGTTTCGAATGGACGGACCAGAATAAATAAATAAAGGTAGTAAATTGTAGAAAATCTTTTCGAGGTATGCTATAAATGCCTTCTAGAGATAGAGACAAGATTGTTAGGTGGCGGGTGGGGCTTAAGTGTAGAATTTGAGTATTCTGTTGGTGGCTAGGGCTATATATGTAAAACCTTAAGAAGATTTTGGGTTGTAGTGTAAAAATTTTGTATTGAACGAATGGACGAGAATAAAAGCTAGCAAATTGAGTAGAACTTTCCATGTATGCTATAAGGGCCAGTTCTTTTGGGCGATTCTACCAGAATCGCCCCCCTTCCCAGCTTCTCCCAGAATCACCACTCCATATGTTTTTTACAATCCTAGCTAATTAGACCTTAACTAGATAGGATTGTAAAAAAAATATGGAGTGGCGATTCTGGGAGAAGCGAATCGCCGAAAAGAACTGGCCCTAAATGTCTCCTAAAGATATACTCAAGGTTGGAAAAAGCGGTAGGCGTAAGCGGGGCAGTTGGCCTTTGCCTAGTGCCTAGGCGGTGCCTAAGCGCCCTAGGCGCGGCCTAGACGGTAATATAGTTTTTACTCGAAGTGTATTTGTGACTTTTATATGGGTGTTGATATTAATTTAGGGCATATGAATAAGGTAATTACCGGATACTCCCACTGGAATATAACCTGCTTGGCATATCTGTGTAGTATGTGTCATGATTTCTTGCTTGGGTAGGCAATTCCTTGCTTTCCCTGCCTAGACCTCCATTTATGCCCTAGGCGAGGCGTTTGGACATTGCCTAGCGCCTAGGCGTGCCTAAGCGCCTCCTAGGCACTGCCTTTTCCAACAGAGGATATACTCCCTCCGTTTCTAAATATTTGTCTTTCTAGAGATTTCAACAAGTGACTATATACGGAGCAAAATGAGTGAATCTACACTCTAAAATATGTCTATATACATCCGTATATAGTAGTCCATTTGAATTCTCTGAAAAGACAAATATTAGGAACGGAGGGAGTGGACGAAATATTAGGTGGTTGGTAGACTTTCTGTAAAATTAGAGTTTTGCTAGTGGGCAAGGTTATAAACATGGGCCCGAGGCAATTTTAGGGGGTTGTGATGTGGAAAAAAAACTATTTTCAAATGGTAGGGTGGGAATAAAAGGTGGCTGGTAGGTTTACATAGGATTCTTTTTCATGAATCGTCTATGTATTCTATAGATGTCTATAAATGATAGAGATGAGAAAAAACAAACCTTGCGTGATCTCACGACTTGGTGGGAACATAAACGCGAGATATTGGACATAGCTAGGGTTCAGAATGTGAATTCAGAGTACTTTTGGTGACAGCTAGGGTTTAAAATGTGAATGTAGGGTACTTTGGTGGTGCCTCGGGGTTTTGAATGTGACTGTAGGACCTTTTTCTATGGCAACTAGGGTTTAACATATTAATCTATGGTGTTTTAGTGAAGCTAGGGTTGTAGATGTAAATCTAGGGTATTTTTCTGTGGTGGCTAAGGGTTTAAATATGAATATAGGGAATTTTGTGTGATGGCGGGGTTGTTAATGCAAATGTCATATTTTAAAAGGCGGGATGAGAAAATAAGGTCACGGGTAGAGTTTATGGAGGGTTGTTTGCCTGAATTATAGTTTTTTTTTGTTTTATTACACACATGGAAGATACATTTATAAAACTTAACCAGTACAATTACGACGCCTTCAACTTTTCTAGATACACGTGTTTTGGACACATGAGGGGAGTGTAACTTAGTTAATGAGATTCAATTTTGTGTTATCTTTCATAAAATTCGGAGCATTCATACTAGAAGAATCATTTATAGACCATATTGTCGCACATTGTCCTTTCATTGGCAAATGAAGCGACGTAAGATATTGTTGTCATATTTTGACACAAAAAGTTCTAAAGTACCACAACTAAGAGAGATCATGTAACAACGATTTGACAAATAGTGGTATCATTTGAAATTTTTCATTGAAACATATACATAGTTGTTTGCATGGAGGAGAAAAATGGAAGACAACAAGAGTGACTCTTTACAAATAGTCGAAGCTCTAGACACAGCTTTAGCATCGGTGTAGGTTGTTGCACTTTCGTATTGGTATATTTAATAAAACATTGTGGATCTACACAACGAGGTATGTCTACTTCAACCAACATAGACAAGACACAATAAAATACCAGATGAAAATAAATGTTCACTGTGATATTTTGTGCTTGCGAGGGTATGCCAACATGCTCCATCATCCCCAAAAAAGCACTAGAAAAGGACAAGCAGTTGACCATCTTACAATAACTAGAAAAACAACATCACATGTCGCCCATAGGCTTTATGCGACGCAATAGGCAATAGCCACTCTTCTTCGAGAATGGGATTGAAGTCATCGCTAAAAGGACAAAGCAATGGACGCTCTTGAATCTCTGCCTAGACTTTAATCTCTACTAGTTGTCGACACCCGAATTTGCTCATTGCACACTTTTAGATATCACATTTGTCCCGCACAAGCTTATTTCAAGGACCAGTGTTGCATTGCGTGGAGCCAAAGTGTCAGATGGTTATTGACTCTTGGAAAATACACCATAATCACAGAAGGACTGGTCTACTGAACCCTCTACCCACTCCTTGTCGGTTTACAAGTGTGGACTTGGGGTGATTTGAGTAGTTTGGGTGAGTTCTAATGTGATCATTTCCTACAAAAAAAATTGTTGAGAACAAAAGGTCTTGGCTAGGGTTTATGGATGGTTGCTTTTGCATGAATTTACCATATATACTATATGTGCCTACAAAAGGTATAGACGGGGAAATAAGTGGCGGGTAGGGTTCTAAGTGTGAAGTTAGAGTATTTTCGCAATAGCTACGACCTACAGTTGTAAATGTACTCAGGTGATCTCAAAGGTTATTGGGTTTGTAAATGCGAATTTTGGGTGGCGGCTAGGCTTGAAATGTGAATCTAGGGTATTTTTGGCATTGGGTGGGATTGTAAATGTGAATGTATGGTATTTTTAGCAACTTGGTATATTAATATGTAGCATGTTTGGGTAGCTAGGGTTATAAGTGAGAATTTTTGTGATGGGACAAGAAAATCATACTATCTCTTGTGTTACCTTGTACGAAGGTTCTAGAAAACTCGTATCAAAATAAGCATTCAGAAAAATTGTATGAATAGCTTGCTTCCCACAAGGATTTCTGAAGCTAGAACAACCAACTGATGTCATGCAACAACACCTATAGACAAACAGATAGTTCTATGAATTGACTTTATGTACAAATGTTGCTTTCATGGAGGATAAAATTGGATGCCAAAATAAGGTTGACTCTTTACAAATGGATGAAGCTGCGGCGCGGGTTTTAATACCGGTATGTACTTTGTTGTCCTTTAGTATTGCTAGTTTGTTTTATAAACATGCAACATAGCGTGTGTGTTTGTATTATAAAGTGAGGAGATCGTAAAAGGAAAGGTACATATATGAACATATAGAAATGTACGCCTACGTCTGCAAATACACACCAGATTCGAGAAATGACAAATGAGCATAAATATTCATGTTTACATTTGTGGTTACTAGGTTGGTGCATGCCAATGCTCCCCCGTCACCAAACTAGATGTTAGAGAAGGATGACGTGGATGGCCATCTTCTACAATTAGAAAAATGTCATTAAATGTGGACCATTGACTTTAAAAGTTGGGGTAGCCACTCATCCCCAAGGGTGTGATCAGATTCATCGCTAAAAGAGCATGACGAGGTACATTCTTTATTCTTTCTATCCTAGTTTTGAAACGACTGTCAAACATCAGTAGGAAGACACCCAAATATGCCTGTTGCACGTTTATAGATTCTGTGACTACTCTCCAAAGCTTCCGAAGGGGAGATAATATCGTCATGTGGAGCCAAAAATGTCGAGTGACCACAAATTCTTAAACAATCCATCGCAGTGAGTGAAGGATTGTTCAACTAACCCTCCACGTACTCCTTGTAGGCTATAAATGTGCACCGGGGATAATCTTAGTGTTTTGGGGGTTGTATTGTCATTATTCCAAGGTTGTCAGAATGGTGATTTGAATCGGATCGGAGCTCCGATGGTAGGATCACAGATCGTAGAATCTTAACTATCATGTTCGTAAAATCATAGATTCTATAAACCAAAATTGTAGAACCAAAGGGGTTAGTTTGGATAGTAAAACCGTAGAATCGTGATTCTGACAACCTTGCATTATTCTATTTCAAACAAATGGGTGAGAAGAAAATGCGGGGCTAGGGTTAAGGAGGGTTGTCTTTCATGATTTTTTTGTACAAATTACAAAAATTTACAAAGTTATAAGCATGGAAAATACAAGGTGGGTAGGGTTTAAAAACATGAGATTAGTTATCTTCGGTGGCGGCTAGGGGTTGTAAATGTAAACCTGGGGTGATATCAAAGGTTGTCGACATGGTAAAAACAAACTTTTGGTGGCGTCCAGGGTTTAAAATGTAGAAATCTAGGATATTTTGGTGTCAACTAGAGCCGAAAACGTGAATGTAGGGTGTTCTTGGTGGCAATTTGGGTTTAAAGTGTGAATCTAGGGTACTTTTGGCACGGCTAAGGGTGTACATGTAAATACATATATTTTTTATAGCGCCCAGGGATTATATCTAAATCTAGGGTATTTTTTTAAACCAGGGTTCTTTTGGTTGTAAGTGCGAGAAAATATTATCACGACTAGGGGTTGTTGAGGTTTCTACATTTTACATAGATTCACCTGAGATTATTAAGGCAATTGTAAGAAAAACCTCTCATGGAAGTGTTGGGGAACGTAGTAATCTCAAAAAAATTCCTACGCACACGCAAGATCATGGTGATGCATAGCAATGAAAGGGGAGAGTGTTGTCCACGTACCCTCGTAGACCGAAAGCGGAAGCGGAAGCACAACGCGGTTGATGTAGTCGTACGTCTTCACGATCCGACCGATCCAAGTACCGAACGCACGGCACCTCCGAATTCAGCACACGTTCAGCTCGATGACGTCCCGCGAACTCCGATCCAGCAGAGCTTCATGGGAGAGTTCCGTCAGCACGACGGCGTGGTGACGGTGATGATGTTGCTACCGACGCAGGGCTTCGCCTAAGCACTGCTACGATATAACCGAGGTGGAATATGGTGGAGGGGGGCACCGCACACGGCTGGGAGAGATCAACTGATCAACTTGTGTGTATAGAGGTGCCCCCTACCCCTGTATATAAAGGAGCAAGGCGGGAGGCCGGCCGGCCCTCTATGGGCGTGCCAGGAGGAGGAGTCCTCCTCCTAGTAGGAGTAGGACTCCCCTTTCCTACTCCTACTAGGAGGAGGAAAGGAAGGAGGAGAAGGAGAAGGAAGGAGAAGGAGGAAAAGGAGGAAAGGGGGCCCGCCCCCCTAGTCCAATTCGGTTTGGGCTAGGGGGGCCGCGCGCCCTGCCTCCTCTCTTCCACCACTTGGCCCATGAGGCCCATTACTTCTTCCTCGTATTCCCGTAACTCTCCGGTACCCCCGAAAATACCCGAATCACTCGGAACCTTTCGATGTTCGAATATAGTCGTCCAATATATCGATCTTTATGTCTCGACCATTTCGAGACTCCTCGTCATGTCCCCGATCTCATCCGGGACTCCAAACTACCTTTGGTACATCAAATCACATAAACTCATAATACAATCGTCACCGAAACTTTAAGCGTGCGGACCCTACGGGTTCGAGAACTATGTAGACATGACTGAGACATGTCTCCGGTCAATAACCAATAGTGGAACCTGGATGCTCATATTGGCTCCCACATATTCTACGAAGATCTTTATCGGTCAGACCGCATAACAACATACGTTGTTCCCTTTGTCATCGGTATGTTACTTGCCCGAGATTCGATCGTCGGTATCTCAATACCTAGTTCAATCTCGTTACCGGCAAGTCTCTTTACTCGTTCCGTAATACATCATCCCACAACTAACTCATTAGTTGCAATGCTTGCAAGACTTAAGTGATGTGCATTACCGAGAGGGCTCAGAGATACCTCTCCAACAATCGGAGTGACAAATCCTAATCTCGAAATACGCCAACCCAACAAGTACCTTCGGAGACACCTGTAGAGCACCTTTATAATTACCCAGTTACGTTGTGACGTTTGGTAGCACACAAAGTGTTCCTCTGGTAAACGGGAGTTGCATAATCTCATAGTCATAGGAACATGTATAAGTTATGAAGAAAGCAATAGCAATAAACTAAACGATCAAGTGCTAAGCTAATGGAATGGGTCAAGTCAATCACATCATTCTCCTAATGATGTGATCCTGTTAATCAAATGACAACTCATGTCTATGGTTAGGAAACATAACCATCTTTGATTAACGAGCTAGTCAAGTAGAGGCATACTAGTGACACTCTGTTTGTCTATGTATTCACACATGTATTATGTTTCCGGTTAATACAATTCTAGCAGGAATAATAAACATTTATCATGATATAAGGAAATAAATAATAACTTTATTATTGCCTCTAAGGCATATTTCCTTCAGTCTCCCACTTGCACTAGAGTCAATAATCTAGTTCACATCGCCATGTGATTTAACATCAATAGTTCACATTACCATGTGATTAACACCCATAGTTCACATCGTCATGTGACCAGCACCCAAAGGGTTTACTAGAGTCAATAATCTAGTTCACATCGCTATGTGATTAATACCCAAAGAGTACTAAGGTGTGATCATGTTTTGCTTGTGAGGGAAGTTTAGTCAACGGGTCTGCCACATTCAGATCCGTATGTATTTTACAAATTTCTATGTCAACAATGCTCTGCACGGAGCTACTCTAGCTAATTGCTCCCACTTTCAATATGTATCCAGATTGAGACTTTGAGTAATCTGGATCAGTGTCAAAACTTGCATCGACGTAACCCTTTACGACGAACCTTTTGTCACCTCCATAATTGAGAAACACATCCTTATTCCACTAAGGATAATTTTGACCAATGTCCAGTGATCTACTCCTAAATCACTATTGTACTCCCTTGCCAAACTCAGGGCAGGGTATACAATAGGTCTGGTACACAGCATGGCATGCTTTATAGAACCTATGGCTGAGGCATAGGGAATGACTTTCATTCTCTCTCTATATTCTGCCGTGGTCGGGTTTTGAGTCTTACTCAACTTCACACCTTTGTAACATAGGCAAGAACTCCTTCTTTGACTGTTCTATTTTGAACTACTTCAAAATCTTGTCAAGGTATGTACTCATTGAAAAACTTATCAAGCGTCTTGATCTATCTCTATAGATCTTTATGCTCAATATGTAAGCAGCTTCACCGAGGTCTTTCTTTGAAAAACTCCTTTCAAACATTCCTTTATGCTTTGCAGAATAATTCTACATTATCTCCGATCAACAATATGTCATTCACATATACTTATCAAAAATGCTGTAGTGCTCCCACTCACTTTCTTGTAAATACAGGCTTCACCGCAAGTCTGTATAAAACTATATGCTTTGATCAACTTATCAAAGCGTGTATTCCAACTCCGAGATGCTTGCACCAGTCCATAGATGGATAGATGGAGCTTGCATATTTTGTTAGCACCTTTAGGATTGACAAAACCTTCTGGTTGCATCATATACAAATCTTCTTTAATAAATCCATTATGGAATGCAATTTTGTTTATCCATTTGCCAGATTTCATAAAATGTGGTAATTTCTAACATGATTCGGACAGACTTAAGCATAGATACGAGTGAGAAACTCTCATTGTAGTCAACACCTTGAACTTGTTGAAAAACTTTTGCGACAATTCTAGCTTTGTAGATAGTAACACTACTATCACCGTCCGTCTTCCTCTTGAAGATCCATTTATTTTTTATGGCTTGCTAATCATCGGGCAAGTCAACCAAAGTCCACACTTTGTTCTCATACATGGATCCCATCTCAAATTTTATGGCCTCAAGCCATTTCGTGGAATCTGGGCTCATCATCGCTTCCTCATAGTTCATAGGCTCATCATGGTCAAGTAACATGACCTCCAGAACAGGATTACTATACCACTCTGGTGCGGATCTCACTTTACCTACAAGGTTCGGTAGTAACTTGATCTGAAGTTTACATGATCATCATCATTAGCTTCCTCACTAATTGGTGTAGTAGTCACAGGAAGAGATTTCTGTGATGAACTACTTTCCAATAAGGGAGCAGGTACAGTTACCTCATCAAGTTCTACTTTCCTCCCACTCACTTCTTTCGAGAGAAACTCCTTCTCTAGAAAGGATCCATTCTTAGCAATGAATATCTTGCCTTCGAATCTGTGATAGAAGGTGTACCCAACATTTTCTTTTTGGGTATCCTATGAAGATTTACTTCTCCGATTTGGGTTTGAGCTTATCATGTTGAAACTTTTTCACATAAGCATCGCAGTCCCAAACTTTAAGAAACGACAGCTTAGGTTTCTCGCCAAACCACAGTTCATACGGTGTCATCTCAACGGATTTAGATGGTGCCCTATTTAACGTGAATGTAGCTGTCTCTCATGCATAACCTCAAAACGATAGTGGTAATCGGTAAGATACATCATAGATCGCACCATATCTAATAAAGCACGGTTACGATGTTCGGACACACCATTACACTATGGTGTTCCAGGTGGCGTGAGTACTGAAACTATTTCACATTGTTTTAACTGAAGGCCAAACTCGTAACTCAAATATTTTACTTCTGCGATCATATCGTAGAAACTTTTATTTTTGTTACGATGATTCTCCACTTCACTCTAAAATTCTTTGAACTTTTCAAATATTTCAGACTTGTGTTTCATCAAGTAGATATACTCATATCTGTTCAAATCATCTGTGAAGATCAGAAAATAATGATACCTGCCGCGAGCCTCAATATTCATCGAACCACATACATTAGTATGTATGATTTCGAACAAATCTGTTGCTCGCTCCATTGTTCCGGAGAATGGAGTCTTAGTCATCTTGCCCATGAGGCATGGTTCGCAAGCATCAACTGATTCATAATCAAGTGATTCCAAAAGCCCATCAGCATGGATTTCCTTCACGCGCTTTACACCAATATGACCTAAACGGCAGTGCCACAAATAAGTTGCACTATCATTATTAACTTTGCATCTTTTGGCTTCAATATTATGAAAATGTGTATCACCACGATCGAGATCCAACAAACCATTTTCATTGGGTGTATGACCATAGAAGGTTTTATTCATGTAAACAGAACAACAATTATTCTCTAACTTACATGAATAACTGTATTGCAATAAATATGATCCAATCATATTTATGCTCAATGCAAACACCAAATAACATTTATTTAGGTTCAACACTAATCCCGAAAGTATAGGGAGTGTGCGATGATGATCATATCAATCTTGGAACCACTTCCAACACACATCGTCACTTCACCCTTAACTAGTCTCTATTTATTTTGCAACTCCCATTTTGAGTTACTACTCTTAGCAACTGAACCAGTATCAAATACCGAGGGGTTGCTATAAACACTAGTAAAGTACACATCGATAACATGTATATCAAATATACATATGTTCATTTTGCCATCCTTCTTATCCGCCAATTACTTGGGGTAGTTCCGCTTCCAATGACCAGTCCCTTTGCAGTAGAAGCACTCAGTTTCAGGCTTAGGTCCACACTTGGGTTTTTTCACTTGAGCAGCAACTTGTTTGCCGTTCTTCTTGAAGTTCCCCTTTCTTCCCTTTGTCCCTTTACTTGAAACTAGTGGTTTTACCATCAACACTTGATGCTTTTCTTGATTTCTACCTTCGTCGATTTCAGCATCACGAAGAGCTTGGGAATCGTCTCCGTTATCCCTTGCATATTATAGTTCATCACGAAGTTCTACTAACTTGGTGATGGTGACTAGAGAATTTTGTCAATCACTATTTTATCTGGAAGATTAACTCCCACTTGATTCAAGCGATTGTAGTACCCAGACAATCTGAGCACATGCTCACTGCTTGAGCTATTCTCCTCCATCTTTTAGCTACAGAACTTGTTGGAGACTTCATATCTCTCAACTCGGGTATTTACTTGAAATATTAACTTCAACTCCTGGAACATCTCATATGGTCCATGACGTTCAAAACGTCTTTGAAATCCCGATTCTAAGCTGTTAAGCATGGTGCACTAAACTATCAATTAGTCATAATATTGAGCTAGCCAAACGTTCATAACGTCTGCATCTGCTCCTGCAATAGGCCAGTCACCTAGCGGTGCATCAAGAACATAATTCTTCTGTGCAGCAATGAGGATAAACCTCAGATCACGGACCCAGTCCGCATCATTGCTACTATCGTCTTTCAACTTAGTTTTCTCTAGGAACACATATAAAACATAGGGAAGCAATAACGCGAGCTATTGATCTACAACATAGATATGCAAATACTATCAGGACTAAGTTCATGATAAATTAAAGTTCAATTAATCATATTACTTAAGAACTCCCACTTAGAAAGACATTCCTCTAATCTTCTAAGTGATCACGTGATCCAAATTAACTAAACCATAACCGATCATCACGTGAAATGGAGTAGCTTTCAATGGTGAACATCAATATGTTGATCATATCTACTATATGATTCATGCTCGACCTTTCGGTCTTAGTGTTCCGAGGCCATATCTGCATATGCTAGGCTCGTCAAGTTTAACCTGAGTATTCTGCGTGTGCAAAACTAGCTTGCACCCGTTGTAGATGGACGTAGAGCTTATCACACCCGATCATCACATGGTGTCTCGGCACGGCGAACTTTGGCAACAGTGCATACTCAGGGAGAACACTTTTATCTTGAAATTTAGTGAGAGATCATCTTATAATGCTACCGTCAATTAAAGCAAGATAAGATGCATAAAAGATAAACATCACATGCAATCAATATAAGTGATATGATATGGCCATCATCATCTTGTGCTTGTGATCTCCATCTCCGAAGCACCGTCATAATCACCATCGTCACCGGCGCGACACCTTGATCTCCATTGTAGCATCGTTGTCGTCTCGCCAATCTTATGCTTCCACGACTATCGCTACCGCTTAGTGATAAAGTAAAGCATTACAGCGCAATTGCATTGCATACAATAAAGCGACAACCATATGGCTCCTGCCAGTTGCCGATAACTCGGTTACAAAACATGATCATCTCATACAATAAAATTTAGCATCATGTCTTGACCATATCACATCACAACATGCCCTGCAAAAACAAGTTAGACGTCCTCTACTTTGTTGTTGCAAGTTTTACGTGGCTGCTACGGGCTTAGCAAGAACCGTTTTTACCTACGCATCAAAACCACAACGATAGTTTGTCAAGTTGGTGCTATTTTAACCTTCACAAGGACCAGGCGTAGCCACACTTGGTTCAACTAAAGTTGGAGAAACTGACACCCGCCAGCCACCTGTGTGCAAAGCACGTTGGTAGAACCAGTCTCGCGTAAGCGTACGCCTAATGTCGGTCCGGGCCGCTTCATCCAACAATACCGCCGAACCAAAGTATGACATGCTGGTAAGCAGTATGACTTATATCGCCCACAACTCACTTGTGTTCTACTCGTGCACAACATCAACGCATAAAACCTAGGCTCAGATGCCACTGTTGGGGAACGTAGTAATTTCAAAAAAATTCCTACGCACACGCAAGATCACGGTGATGCATAGCAACGAGAGGGGAGAGTGTTGTCCACGTACCCTCGTAGACCGAAAGCGGAAGCGTTAGCACAACACGGTTGATGTAGTCGTACGTCTTCACGATTCGACTGATCCAAGTACCGAACGCACGGCACCTCCGAGTTCAGCACACGTTCAGCTCGATGACGTCCCGCGAACTCCGATCCAGCAGAGCTTCACGGGAGAGTTCCGTCAGCACGACGGCGTGGTGACGGTGATGATGTTGCTACCGACGCAGGGCTTCGCCTAAGCACTGCTACGATATAACCAAGGTGGAATATGGTGGAGGGGGGCACCGCACACGGCTGGGAGAGATCAACTGATCAACTTGTGTGTCTAGAGGTGCCCCTGCCCCTGTATATAAAGGAGCAAGGGGGGAGGCCGGCCGGCCCTCTATGGGCGTGCCACGAGGAGTCCTCCTCCTAGTAGGAGTAGGACTCCCCTTTCCTACTCCTACTAGGAGGAGGAAAGGAAGGAGGAGAAGGAGAAGGAAGGAAAAGGAGGAAAAGGAGGAAAGGGGGGCCGCCCCCCTAGTCCAATTCGGTTTGGGCTAGGGGGGCCGCGCGCCCTGCCTCCTCTCTTCCACCACTTGGCCCATGAGGTCCATTACTTCTTCCTCGTATTCCCGTAACTCCCCGGTACCCCCGAAAATACCCGAATCACTCGAAACCTTTCCGATGTCCGAATATAGTCGTCCAATATATCGATCTTTACGTCTCAACCATTTCGAGACTCCTCGTCATCTCCCCGATCTCATCCGGGACTCCGAACTACCTTTGGTACATCAAATCACATAAACTCATAATACAATCGTCACCGAAACTTTAAGCGTGCGGACCCTACGGGTTCGAGAACTATGTAGACATGACCGAGACATGTCTCCGGTCAATAACCAATAGTGGAACCTGGATGCTCATATTGGCTCCCACATATTCTACGAAGATCTTTATCGGTCAGACCGCATAACAACATACGTTGTTCCCTTTGTCATCGGTATGTTACTTGCCCGAGATTCGATCGTCGGTATCTCAATACCTAGTTCAATCTCGTTACCGGCAAGTCTCTTTACTCGTTCCGTAATACATCATCTCGCAACTAACTCATTAGTTGCAATGCTTGCAAGGCTTAAGTGATGTGCATTACCGAGAGGGCCCAGAGATACCTCTCCAACAATCGGAGTGACAAATCCTAATCTCGAAATACGCCAACCCAACAAGTACCTTCGGAGACACCTGTAGAGAATCTTTATAATCACCCAGTTACGTTGTTACGTTTGGTAGCACACAAAGTGTTAATCAGGTAAACGGGAGTTGCATAATCTCATAGTCATAGGAACATGTATAAGTTATGAAGAAAGCAATAGCAATAAACTAAACGATCAAGTGCTAAGCTAATGGAATGGGTCAAGTCTATCACATCATTCTCCTAATGATGTGATCCCGTTAATCAAATGACAACTCATGTCTATGGTTAGGAAACATAACCATCTTTGATTAACGAGCTAGTCAAGTAGAGGCATACTAGTGACACTCTGTTTGTCTATGTATTCACACATGTATCATGTTTCCGGTTAATACAATTCTAGCATAAATAATAAACATTTATCAGGATATAAGGAAATAAATAATAACTTTATTATTACCTCTAGGGCATATTTCCTTCAGGAAGAATATTTTATAACAAGTTTTCTCATGTTTGGTCATTATATGTTTGTTGAATACACACATGAAGTAGACAATTATAAAACATAGCCACCATAATTATGACATCTCCAACCCTTCTGGTACACGGACATGTCTCGATAGCTCAACTTAGTCGATTTAATCCTCTTTCGTGTTACCTTACACACAAATTCTAAAGCACTTGCATGAAAAGAACCATTGTAACTTTACAAGCCATATTATCACCTATTATCCCATCATCGGTGGTCAAAGTGACAAAGCTACTATATGTAATACATACACATTGATTGCTTTCCATAAGGATTTGTAAAGCCACCCTAACGAGGAAGATCATGCAACAACACTTTACACACACAAAATAATTTTTTAATTGCCTTTGGGCACGAACACATATGGATGTTGTTTAATGCATACTGGTACATATGTTGTTGCCCTTCTGCATTAGTTTATTTTATAAACATACACCGTATGAGATTATTACAACATATACATATATGTGTCTATAGAGAGATGTACTCCTAGTTCCACCAACATACAAAATGATACATGAAAATAAGAAAATGAACATGAATGTTCACCATGACATACGTGGTTGTCGTGGTCACCATATGTTGTTGTATCATCTCGTCACCAACACATTCGCTAGAGAAGGATGACCATCTTACCACCAACTAGAAAACACCATCGCATACCGCCCATTGGCTTTCCAAGCCATGGTAGCCGCACGTCTCTAAGGATGGGCAAATACATTGATGAACTGCACTCAAATTTGCTCGTCACACACTTGTACATACTATAATTGTCATCCCTATCCTTTCTAAAGGGTCGTTGTTTCCACCATGCAGGGCTAAAGCGTCGGATATGGCCACCAACTCAAAAACAATCCACTATATACATGCACTCTCGACCTGTTATAAACATGGGCTCAAGGAAATTTTAGTGGTTATGGGTTGTAATGTGATTTTTTTCCACATGAATGAGTGAGAATAAAAAGGACGCAACTAGGGTTTACATAGGGCTCTCTTTCCATGAATTCCCCATATACACTATAAATGTCCAAAAAGGATAGAAATGAGAAAATTGTGGTGGGTAGGGTCTTAATGTGAAGTTGGGGTATCATTGGTGACACATAGGGTTGTAAATGTAAACTTGAGATATTTTCAAAGTTTGTTTTGGTTGCATGTGTGGACTTTTGGTGACATCTAGGATTTAAAATGTGTATCTAAGATATTTCTGGTGTTGGTTGTGGTGGTAAATGTGAATGCTGGGTTATATTTCGTGGCAATAACTGTTCTAAATGATCGGGGGTGGTTTGGTGGGGGTTGGAGGTGTGGATATGAATCTAGCTAGGGTATTTTTGGTGCTGTCTCGAGGATTAGATACGAATTTAAGGCATTTCTTGTGGCGGGCAATGTTGTAGTTCTGATTTTTTTAACAATTGGACGAGAAAAATTGGACGATTAGGGTTTCATGAAGGGTTTATTTGAGTGATTCTTCATATATATTTGCCAAAGATTCATGGGAGAGTATTATGATAATTTGGATGGCATTAAACTGTTAATATGCATATACATCATAATGACTTTTGTCGTATTTGTTCATTACATATGTTTATTACATGCATGAAGAGTGTGGCGCTTATATAACCTAGACACCACAATGATGACATGTCTAACCTTTCAATAGAAGTATGTTGAACACGCATGTATAGTTGTAGGATCGCAAGTAGGTCTAGAGGGGGGGGGGTTATTAGACTATTTGGCCAATAAAAACTTAGTCTTATCCCAATTTTAGTTCTTGGCAAGTTTTAACAATTTTAGCAAATCTTGTCACACTCTACACATGCAAGACTAAGATAGTAGGTAGCGGAAAAGCAAATACTTTGAATATGAACATAAAGGAGGGGTTAAAGAAAATCAAACCCAATAAAGACATAATGAATTTTCTCGTGGTTCCGATAGGTGGTGCTATCGTATGTCCACACTGATGGAGACTTCCACCCATGGAGGGTAACAACGGTTGCGCGAGTTCACGGAGGGCTCCCCCCTCAAAGGGTCCACGAAGAAGGAACCTTGTCTATGCCATCATGGCTTACACCCACGAAGGACTAGCCTCACTCGGGTAGATCTTCATGAAGTAGGCGATCTCCTTGCCTTTACAAACTCCTTGGTTCAACTCCACAAGTTTGGAGGCTCCCAAGTGACACATAACCAATCTAGGAGACACCACTCTCCAAAAGGTAATAAAAGTTTTTGTTAATGATGAACTCCTTGCTCTTGTGCTTCAAAAGATAGTCTTCTTAGCACTCAATCACTCTCTCACAGATTCAACTATGTGGTAGGAGGAGGATTAAAGTGGAAAGCAACTTGGGAGGCTAGAAATCAAGGATCAAAGGTTGGAGTGGAATCCCTTCATTTCAACACATGTGTGGGTGGTTCTCTCTCAGTAATTGGATATGGGAAGTTGCAGTTTTCGTCCTGGTTGTTCTCTAACAGTTGGTGGAATGGGTGGGTGCAACCCTGCAACCAAATAACAAAGAGTCTCTTGTGTCCCAACACACCCAATACAATGGTAAATTGTATAGGTGCACTAGTTCGGCGAAGAGATGGTGATACAAGTGCAATATGGATAGTAGATAAAGGTATTTGTAATCTGAAATTATAAAAACAGCAAGGTAACGAATGATAAAAGTGAGCGTAAACGGTATTGCAATGCTAGGAAATAAGGCCTGGGGTTCATACTTTCGCTAGTGTAAGTTCCCTCAACAATACTAACATAATTGGATCACATAACTATCCCTCAACATGCAACAAAGAGTCACTCCAAAGTCACTAATAGCGGAGAACAAACGAAGAGATTATGGTAGGGTACGAAACCACCTCAAAGTTATTCTTTCCAATCAATCCGTTGGGCTATTCCTATAAGTGTCACAAACAGCCCTAGAGTTCGTACTAGAATAACACCTTAAGACACAAATCAACCAAAACCCTAATGTCACCTAGATACTCCAATGTCATCTCAAGTATCCGTGGGTATGATTATACAATATGCGTCACACAATCTCAGATTCATCTATTCAACCAACACAAAAGACCTCAAAGAGTGTCCCAAAGTTCTACCAGAGAATCACGATGAAAACATGTGCGAACCCCTATGCATAGGTTCCCAATGTCACGAAACCCGCAAGTTGGTCACCAAAACATACATCAAGTGGCACGTGATATCCCATTGTCACCACAGATATTCACGACAAGACATACATCAAGTGTTCTCAAGTCTTTAAAGACTCAATCCGATAAGATTACTTCAAAGGGGAAACTCAATTTATTACAAGAGAGAAGAGGGGGAGGAGAAACATAGGATCCAACTATAATAGCAAAGCTCGCGATACATCAAGATCGTGCCAAATCAAGAACATGAGAGAGAGAGATCAAACACATAGCTACTGGTACATACCCTCAGCCCCGAGGGAGAACTACTCCCTCCTCATCATGGAGAGCACCGGGATGATGAAGATGGCCACCGAAGATGGATCCCCCCTCTGGCAGGGTACCGGAAAGGGGTCCTGATTGGTTTTTGGTGGTTCTGGAGGCTTGCGGCGGCGGAACTCCCGATCTATTGTGCTCTCTAATATTTTTAGGGTATATGGAGATATATAGGCGGAAGAAGCACGTCGGTGGAGCTCCGAGGGGCCCACGAGGCAGGGGGCGCGCCCAGGGGGGGCGCCCTCCACCCTCGTGACCTCCCCAGAAACTTCTTGGAGTAGCGTCCAAGTCTCCTGGATCACGTTCGGTGAGAAGATCACGTTCCCGAAGGTTTCATTCTGTTTGGACTCCGTTTGATATTCTGTTTCCTCGAAATACTGAAATAGGCAAAAAACAACAATTCTGGGCTGGGCCTCCGGTTAATAGGTTAGTCCCAAAAATAATATAAAAGTGGAGAATAAAGCCCAATATAGTCCAAAATAGTAGATAAAGTAGCATGGAGCAATCAAAAATTATAGATACATTGGAGACGTATCAGTGGGATATATATTGGCAGCACAAAAATCTAACCGTTACACACCTTTATGAACTACTTTATGGGGCCGGGTGGAAACACTCGGTGAGACCAATTAGCACAGAAGGTTTGAACTTTAGGATTTTCGGTGAGACCAGATAAAACAGCTCGGTGAGACTGATGGGTCATGACCTAATCATTTTCCACACTTTGATGAGACTGATCGAAACCACTCGAAAATTCCCAGATGAAATCGATAGGTTCCAGAAGGTTGGCAGGTGCTCTTTGGTGGGACTAAAGGGTCATCTCAGTGAGACCGGGCTGCTAGAGTTTAGGTAGTGGCTATGTCAAGTGCTTCTCGGTGAGTCCAGATATATGTGTTTCGGCGGGACCGAGATAGACTCTAGGGTTTTAGATTCTAGGGTCTTGTGATGGGGAACGTTGCATGGAAAACAAAAAATTCTATGCACATGCAAGATCTATCCATGGAGATGCATAGCTACGGCAGGGGGAGAGCATCTACATACCCTTGTAGATCGCTAAGCGGAAGTGCTTATCAAGGCGGTTGATGTAGTAATACAACTTCGCGATCTGTATCGATCAAGCACCGAAAGCACGGCACCTCCGAGTTCAGCACACATCCAGCTCGATGACGTCCTCGCCTTCTTGATCTAGCAAGAGAGGCGAACTAGTAGATGAGTTCTAGCAGCACGACGACATGGTGACGGAGGTGGTGAAACTATTCAACAGGGCTTCACCAAGCAGAACGGATTTAGGACGGAGGACGAACTAGAGGGAGAGGGGGCGCTGGCACATGGCTTGGTGAATCGTGGTGTCCCCCGGGGGCTAGCCCTGCTCCTCTATTATATATTCAGGAGGTAGCTAGGGTTCAGAATGTGAATTCAGAGTACTTTTGGTGATAGCTAGGGTTTAAAATGTGAATGTAGGGTACTTTGGTGGTGCCTCGGGGTTTTGAATGTGACTGTAGGACCTTTTCTATGGCAAGTAGGGTTTAACATATTAATCTATGGTGTTTTATTGAAGCTAGGATTGTAGATGTAAATCTAGGGTATTCTTTCTGTGGTGGCTAAGGGTTTAAATATTAATATAGGGAATTTTGTGTGATGGCGGGGTTGTTAATACAAATGTCATATTTTAAAAGGCGGGATGAGAAAATAAGGTCACGGGTAGAGTTTATGGAGGGTTATTTGTCTGAATTATAGTTTTTTTGTTTTATTACACACATGGAAGATACATTTATAAAACCTAACCAGTACAATTACGACGCTTTCAACTTTTCTAGATACACGTGTTTTGGACACATGAGGGGAGTGTAACTTAGTTAACGAGATTCAATTTTGTGTTATCTTTCATAAAAGTTCGGAGCATTCATAATAGAAGAATCATTTATAGGCCATATTTTCGCACATTGTCCTTTCATTGGCAAATGAAGCGACGTAAGATATTGCTGTCATATTTTGACACAAAAAGTTCTAAAGCTGCCACAACTAAGAGAGATCATGTAACAACGATTTGACAAATAGTGGTATCATTTGAAATTTTTCATTAAAACATATACATAGTTGTTTGCATGGAGGAGAAAATTGGAAGAAGACAACAAGAGTGACTCTTTACAAATAGTCGAAGCTCTAGACACAGCTTTAGCATCGGTGTAGGTTGTTGCACTTTCGTATTGGTATATTTAATAAAACTTTACGAATCTACACAAAGAGGTATGTCTACTTCAACCAACATAGACAAGACACAAGAAAATACCAGATGAAAATAAATGTTCACTATGACATTTTGTGCTTGCGAGGGTATGCCAACATGCTCCATCATCCCCAAAAAAGCACTAGAAAAGGACAAGCAGTTGACCATCTTACAATAACTAGAAAAACAACATCACATGTCGCCCATAGGCTTTATGCGACGCAATAGGCAATAGCCACACTTCTTTGAGAATGGGATTGAAGTCATCGCTAAAAGGACAAAGCAATGGACGCTCTTGAATCTCTGCCTAGACTTCAATCTCTAGTAGTTGTCGACACCCGAATTTGCTCATCGCACAGTTTTAGATATCACATTTGTCCCGCACAAGCTTATTTCAAGGACCAGTGTTGCATTGCATGGAGCCAAAGTGTCAGATGGTTATTGACTCTTGGAAAATACACCATAACCACAGAAGGACTGGTCTACTGAACCCTCTACCCACTCCTTGTCGGTTTACAAGTGTGGACTTGGGGTGATTTGAGTAGTTTGGGTGAGTTCTAATGTGATCATTTCCTACAAAAAAAATTGTTGAGAACAAAAGGTCTTGGCTAGGGTTTATGGATGGTTGCTTTTGCATGAATTTCCCATATATACTATATGCGCCTACAAAAGGTATAGACGGGGAAATAGGTGGCGGGTAGGGTTCTAAGTGTGAAGTTAGAGTATCTTCGCAATGGCTACGACCTACAGTTGTAAATGTACTCAGGTGATCTCAAAGGTTATTGGGTTTGTAAATGCGAATTTTGGGTGGCGGCTAGGCTTGAAATGTGAATCTAGGGTATTTTTGGCATTGGGTGGGATTGTAAATGTGAATGTATGGTATTTTTAGCAACTTGGTATATTAATATGTAGCATGTTTGGGTGGCTAGGGTTATAGGTGAGAATTTTTGTGATGGGACAAGAAAATCATACTATCTCTTGTGTTACCTTGTACGAAGGTTCTAGAAAACTCGTATCAAAATAAGCATTCAGAAAAATTGTATGAATAGCTTGCTTCCCACAAGGATTCCTAAAGCTAGACCAACCAACTGATGTCATGCAACAACACCTATAGACAAACAGATAGTTCTATGAATTAACTTTATGTACAAATATTGCTTTCATGGAGGATAAAATTGGATGCCAAAATAAGGTTGACTCTTTACAAATGGTTGAAGCTGCGGCATGGGTTTTAATACCGGTATGTACTTTGTTGTCCTTTAGTATTGTTAGTTTGTTTTATAAACATGCAACATAGCGTGTGTGTTTGTATTATGAAGTGAGGAGATCATAAAAGGAAAGGTACATATATGAACATATAGAAATGTACGCCTACGTCTACAAATATACACCAGATTCGAGAAATGACAAATGAGCATAAATATTCATGTTGACATTTGTGGTTACCAGAGTTGCTGCATGCCAATGCTCCCTCGTCACCAAACTAGATGTTAGAGAAGGATGACGTGGATGGCCATCTTCTACAACTAGAAAAATGTCATTAAATGTGTACCATTGACTTTAAAAGTCGGGGTAGCCACTCGTCCCCAAGGGTGTGATCAGATTCATCGCTAAAAGAGCATGAAGAGGTACATTCCCTATTCTTTCTATCCTAGTATTGAAACGATCGTCAAACATCAGTAGGAAGACACCCAAATATGCTTGTTGCACGTTTATAGATTCTGGGACTACTCTCCAAAGCTTCCGAAGGGGAGATAATATCGTCATGTGGAGCCAAAAATGTCGAGTGACCACAAATTCTTAAACAATCCATCGCAGTGAGTTAAGGATTGTTCAACTAACCCTCCACGTACTCCTTGTAGGCTATAAATGTGCACCGGGGGTAATCTTAGTGTTTTGGGGGTTGTATTGTCATTATTCCAAGGTTATCAGAATGGTGATTTGAATCGGATCGGAGCTCCGATGGTAGGATCGCAGATCATAGAATCTTAGCTATCATGATCGTAAAATCATAGATTCTATAAACCAAAATTGTAGAACCAAAGGGGTTAGTTTGGATCGTAAAGCCGTAGAATCGTGATTCTGACAACCTTGCATTATTCTATTTCAAACAAATGGGTGAGAAGAAAATGCAGGGCTAGGGTTAAGGAGGGTTGTCTTTCATGATTTTTTGTATAATTTACAAAAATTTACAAAGTTATAAGCATGGAAAATACAAGGCGGGTAGGGTTTAAAAACATGAGATTAGTTATCTTCGGTGGCGGCTAGGGGTTGTAAATGTAAACCTGGGGTGATATCGAAGGTTGTCGGCATGGTAAAAACAAACTTTTGGTGGCATCCAGGGTTTAAAATGTAGAAATCTAGGATATTTTGGTGTCTACTAGAGCCGAAAATGTGAATGTAGGGTACTTTTGGCACAGCTTAGGGTGTACATGTAAATACATATATTTTTTATAGCGCCCAGGGATTATATCTAAATCTATGGTGTTTTTTTAAACCAGGGTTATTTTGGTTGTAAGTACGAGAAAATATTATCACGACTAGGGGTTGTTGAGGTTTCTACATTTTACATAGATTCACCTAGATTATTACGGCAATTGTAAGAAAAACCTCTCATGGAAGAATATTTTATAACAAGTTTTCTCATCCTTGGCCATTATATGTTTGTTGAATACACACATGAAGTAGACAATTATAAAACATAGCCACCACAATTATGATATCTCCAACCCTTCTGGTACACGGACATGTCTCGATAGCTCAACTTAGCCAATGTAATCCTATTTCATGTTACCTTACACACAAATTCTAAAGAACTTGCATGAAAAGAACCATTGTAAGTTTGCAAGCCATATTGTCACCTATTATCCCATCATCGGCGGTCAAAGTGACAAAGCTACTATATGTAATACATACACATTGATTGCTTTTCAAAAGGATTTGTAAAGCCACCCTGACGAGGAAGATCATGCAACAACACTTTACACATACAAAATAATTTTTAAATTGCCTTTTGGCACGAACACATATGGATGTTGTTTAATGCATACTAGTACATATGTTGTTGCCCTTTAGCATTAGTTTATTTTATAAACATACACCGTATGAGATATGACATGTACATATATGTGTCTATAGAGAGATGTACTCCTAGTTCCACCAACATACAAAAAGATACATGAAAATAAGAAAATGAACATGAACGTTCACCATGACATACGTGGTTGCCGTGGTCACCATATGTTGTTGTATCCTCTCGTCACCAACAAAGTCGCTAGAGAAGGATGACCATCTTACCACCAACTAGAAAACACCATCGCATATCGCCCATTGGCTGTCCAAGCCATGGTAGCCACACGTCTCTGAGGATGGGCAAATACATTGATGAAATGCACTCAAATTTGCTCGTCACACACTTGTACATACTATAATTGTCATCCCTATCCTTTCTAAAGGATTGTTGTTTCCACCATGCGGGGCTAAAGCGTCGGATATGGCCACCAACTCAAAAACAATCCACTATATACATGCACTCTCGACCGATTATAAACATGGGCTCAAGGAAATTTTAGTGGTTATGGGTTGTAATGTGATTTTTTTCCACATGAATGAGTGAGAATAAAAAGGAAGCAACTAGGGTTTACATAGGGCTCTCTTTCCATGAATTCCCCATATACACTATAAATGTCCAAAAAGGATATATATGAGAAAATAGTGGTGGGTAGGGTCTTAATGTGAAGTTGGGGTATCATTGGTGACACATAGGGTTGTAAATGTTAACTTGAGATATTTTCAAAGTTTGTTTTGGTTGCATGTGTGGACTTTTGGTGACGTCTAGGATTTAAAATGTGTATCTAAGATATTTCCGGTTTGTGGTGGTAAATGTGAATGTTGGGTTATATTTTGTGGCAACAAGTGTTATAAATGACCGGGGGTGTTTTGGTGGGGGTTGGAGGTGTGGATATGAATTTAGCTAGGGTATTTTTGGTGCTGTCTAGAGGATTAGATACGAATTTAAGGCATTTCTTGTGGCGGGCAATGTTGTAGTTCTGATTTTTTAAGAATTGGACGAGAAAAATTGGACGATTAGGGTTTCATGAAGGGTTTATTTGAGTGATTTTTCATATATATATTTGCCAAAGATTCATGGGAGAGTATTATGATAATTTGGATGGCATTAAAATGTTAAAATGCATATACATCATAATGACTTTTGTCGTATTTGGTCATTACATATGTTTATTACACGCATGAAGAGTGTGGCGCTATATAACCTAGACACCACAATGATGACATGTCTAACCTTTCAATAGAAGTATGTTGAACACACATGTATAGTTGTAGGATCGCAAGTAGGTCTAGAGGGGGGTTATTAGACTATTTGGCCAATAAAAACTTAGTCTTATTCCAATTTTAGTTATTGGCAAGTTTTAACAATTTTAGCAAGTCTTGTCACACTCTACATATGCAAGACTAAGATAGTAGGTAGCGGAAAAGCAAATACTTTGAATATGAACATAAAGGAGGGGTTAAATAACATCAAACCCAATGAAGACATAATGAATTTTCTTTATGCTTCCGATAGGTGGTGCTATCATACGTCCACACTGATGGAGACTTCCACCCACCGAGGGTAACAACGGTTGCGCGAGTTCACGGAGGGCTCCCCCCCACAAAGGGTCCATGAAGAAGGAACATTGTCTATGCCATCATGGCTTACACCCACAAAGGACTAGCCTCACTCGAGTATATCTTCACGAAGTAGGTGATCTCCTTGCCTTTACAAACTCCTTGGTTCAACTCCACAAGTTCGGAGGCTCCCAAGTGACACCTAACCAATCTAGGAGACACCACTCTCCAAAAGGTAATAGAAGTTTTTGTTAATGATGAACTCCTTGCTCTTGTGCTTCAAAAGATAGTCTCCTTAGCACTCAATCACTCTCTCACAGATTCAACTATGTGGTAGGAGGAGGATTAAAGTGGTAGCAACTTGGGAGGCTAGAAATCAAGGATCAAAGGTTGGAGTGGAATCCCTTGATTTCAACACATGTGTGGGTGGTTCTCTCTCAGTAATTGGATATGGGAAGTTGCAGTTTCCGTCCTGGTTGTTCTCTAATAGTTGGTGGAATGGGTGGGATATATATTGGCAGCATACAAAATCTAACCGTTACACACCTTTATGAACTACTTTGTGGGGCCGGGTGGAAACACTCGGTGAGACCAATTAGCACAGAAGGTTTGAACTTTAGGCTTTTTGGTGAGACCAGATAGAACAGCTCGATGAGACTGATGGGTGATGACCTAATCATTTTCCACACTTCGATGAGACTGGTCGAAACCACTCGAAAATTCCCAGATGAAATCGATAGGTTCCAGAAGGTTGGCAGGTGCTCTTTGGTGGGACTGAAGGGTCATCTCGGTGAGACCGGGCTGCTAGAGTTTAGCTAGTGGCTATGTCAAGTGTTTCTCGGTGAGTCCAGATATATGTGTTTCGGCGGGACCGAGATAGACTCTAGGGTCTTGTGATGGGGAACATTGCATGGAAAACAAAAAATCTATGCACACGCAAGAACTATCCATGGAGATGCATAGCTACGAGAGGGGGAGAGCATCGACATACCCTTGTAGATCGCTAAGCTGAAGTGCTTATCAAGGCGGTTGATGTAGTCATACAACTTCGCGATCCGTATCGATCAAGCACCGAAAGCACAACACCTCCGAGTTCAGCACACATTCAACTCGATGACGTCCTCGCCTTCTCGATCTAGTAAGAGAGGCGAAGTAGTAGATGAGTTCCAGCAACACGACGACATGGTGACGGAGGTGGTGAAACTATCCAGCAGGGCTTCACCAAGCAAAACGTAGTTAGGACGGAGGACGAACTAGAGGGAGAGGGGGCGCTGGCACATGGCCTGGTGAATTGTGGTGTCCCCCAGGGGCTAGCCCTGCTCCTCTATTATATATTCATGAGGTAGCTAGGGTTCAGAATGTGAATTCAGAGTACTTTTGGTGATAGCTAGGGTTTAAAATGTGAATGTAGGGTACTTTGGTGGTGCCTCGGGGTTTTGAATGTGACTGTAGGACCTTTTTCTATGGCAACTAGGGTTTAACATATTAATCTATGGTGTTTTAGTGAAGCTAGGATTGTAGATGTAAATCTAGGGTATTCTTTCTGTGGTGGCTAAGGGTTTAAATATGAATATAGGGAATTTTGTGTGATGGCGGGTGAGGGAGTCCTGGATTAGGGGGTGTTCGGATAGCCGGACTATACCTTCAGCCGGACTCCTGGACTATGAAGATACAAGATTGAAGACTCCGTCCCGTGTCCGAAAGGGACTTTCCTTGGCATGGAAGACAAGCTTGGCGATACGGATATGCAGATCTCCTATAAATTATAACCGACTCTATGTAACCCTAACCCTATCCGGTGTCTATATAAGCCGGAGGGTTTTAGTCCGTAGGACAACATACACATCAACAATCATACCATAGGCTAGCTTCTAGGGTTTAGCCTCCTCGATCTCGTGGTAGATCTACTCTTGTACTACCCATATCATCAATATTAATCAAGCAGGACGTAGGGTTTTACCTCCATCGAGAGGGCCTGAACCTGGGTAAAACTTCGTGTCCCTCGCCTCCTGTTATCATCCGGCCTAGACGCACAGTTCGGGACCCCCTACCCGAGATCCGCCGGTTTTGACACCGATAGCAGGGTTGTTAATGCAAATGTCATATTTTAAAAGGCGGGATGAGAAAATAAGGTCACGGGTAGAGTTTACGGAGGGTTGTTTGCCTGAATTATAGTTTTTTTGTTTTATTACACACATGGAAGATACATTTATAAAACCTAACCAGTGCAATTACGACGCCTTCAACTTTTCTAGATACACGTGTTTTGGACACATGAGGGGAGTGTAACTTAGTTAACGAGATTCAATTTTGTGTTATCTTCCATAAAAGTTCGGAGCATTCATATTAGAAGAATCATTTATAGACCATATTGTCGCACATTGTCCTTTCATTGGCAAATGAAGCGATGTAAGATATTGCTGTCATATTATGACACAAAAAGTTCTAAAGCTGCCACAACTAAGAGAGATCATGTAACAATGATTTGACAAATAGTGGTATCATTTGAAATTTTTCATTGAAACATATACATAGTTGTTTGCATGGAGGAGAAAATTGGAATAAGACAACAAGAGTGACTCTTTACAAATAGTCGAAGCTCTAGACACAGCTTTAGCATCGGTGTAGGTTGTTGCACTTTCGTATTGGTATATTTAATAAAACATTGTGGATCTACACAAAGAGGTATGTCTACTTCAACCAACATAGACAAGACACAAGAAAATACCAGATGAAAATAAATGTTCACTATGACATTTTGTGCTTGCGAGGGTATGCCAACATGCTCCATCATCCCCAAAAAGCACTAGAAAAGGACAAGGAGTTGACCATCTTACAATAACTAGAAAAACAACATCACATGTCGCCCATAGGCTTTATGCGACGCAATAGGAAATAGCCACTCTTCTTCGAGAATGGGATTGAAGTCATCGCTAAAAGGACAAAGCAATGGACGCTATTGAATCTCTGCCTAGACTTGAATCTCTACTAGTTGTCGACACCCGAATTTGCTCATCGCACACTTTTAGATATCACATTGTCCCGCACAAGCTTATTTCAAGGACCAGTGTTGCATTGCGTGGATCCAAAGTGTCAGATGGTTATTGACTCTTGGAAAATACACTATAACCACAGAAGGACTGGTCTACTGAACCCTCTACCCACTCCTTGTCAGTTTACAAGTGTGGACTTGGGGTGATTTGAGTAGTTTGTGTGAGTTCTAATGTGATCATTTCCTAGAAAAAAATTGTTGAGAACAAAAGGTCATGGTTAGGGTTTATGGATGGTTGCTTTTGCATGAATTTACCATATATACTATATGTGCCTACAAAAGGTACAGACGGGGAAATAGGTGGCGGGTAGGGTTCTAAGTGTGAAGTTAGAGTATCTTCGCAATGGCTATGACCTACAGTTGTAAATGTACTCAGGTGATCTCTGATACGTCTCCGTCGTATCTATAATTTTTGATTGTTCCATGCCAATATTCTACAACTTTCATATACTTTTGGCAACTTTTTATACTATTCTTGGGACTAACATATTGATCCAGTGCCCAGTGCCAGTTCTTGTTTGCTGCATGTTTTTTGTTTCGTAGAATATCCATATCAAACGGAGTCCAAACGGAATAAAAACTGACGAAGATTTTTTTTGGAATATATATGATTTTTGGGAAGAAAAATCCATGTGAGACGATGCTCGAGGGGCCCACGAGGTAGGGGGGCGCGCCCCTAACCCTCGTGGCCACCCCATAAGGCAGTTGGTGCCCTTCTTTCGCCGCAAGAAAGCTAGTATCCGGATAGAGATCGTGTTAAAATTTCATCCCAATCGGAGTTACGGATCTCCGGGAATATAAGAAACGGTGAAAGGGAAGAATCTGAGAACGCAGAAACAGAGAGAGACAGATCCAATCTCGGAGGGGCTCTCGCCCCCCCCCCCCCCCGTGCCATGGAGGCCATGGACGAGAGGGGAAACCCTTCTCCCATCTAGGGAGGAGGTCAAGGAAGAATAAGAAGGAGGGGCTCTCTCTCTCCCCCTCGCTTCCGGTGGCACCGGAGTGCCACCGGGGGCCATCATCATCACCGCGATCTACACCAACACCTCCGGCATCTTCACCAACATCTCCATCACCTTCCCCCCTCTATCTACAGCGGTCCAGTCTCCCGCAACCCGGTGTACCCTCTACTTGAACATGGTGCTTTATGCTTCATATTATTATCCAATGATGTGTTGCCATCCTATGATGTCTGAGTAGATTTTCGTTGTCCTATCGGTGGTTGATGAATTGCTATGATTGATTTAATTTGCTTGTGGTTATGTTGCTGTCCTTTGGTGCCCATCATATGATTGCGCGCATGGGTCACACCCTAGGGTTAGTTGTATGTTGATAGGACTATGTATTGGAGGGCAAGAGTGACAGAAGCTTTGACCTCGCATAGAAATTGATGCATACGGGATTGAAGGGGGACCAATATATCTTAATGTTATGGTTGGGTTTTACCTTAATGAACATTATTAGTTATGGATGCTTGCTAATAGTTCCAATCATAAGTGCATAGAATTCCAAGTAAGGGATGACATGCTAGCAGTGGCCTCTCCCACATAATACTTGCTATCGGTCTAGTAAAGTAGTCAATTTCTTAGGGGCAATTTCACAACTCCTACCACCACTTATCCACACTCGCTATATTTACTTTATTGTTTCTTTATCTAAACAGCCCCTACTTTTTATTTATGTACTCTTTATTATCTTGCAAACCTATCCAACAACACCTACAAAGTACTTCTAGTTTCATACTTGTTCTAGGTAAAGCGAACGTCAAGCGTGCGTAGAGTTGTATCGGTGGTCGATAAAACTTGAGGGGATATTTGTTCTACCTTTAGCTCCTTGTTGGGTTCGACACTCTTACTTATCGAAAACTGTTGCGATCCCCTATACTTGTGGGTTATCAAGACCTTTTTCTGGCGCCGTTGCCGGGGAGCAATAGCATGGGGTGAATATTCTCGTGTGTGCTTGTTTGCTTTATCACTAAGTAATTTTTATTTGCTGTTCTTAGTTGTTTTCTATCTTTACTTATGGGTAGTAAACGCAAAATACCAAAAAAATTAGTTGTACCTACTAAACCAATGGTTGAAGAACCACTAAAAATCTATCACACTGCTGAAGCTTATTACTTGGATCATCTTCGATCCCTATGTGCTTGTGCTGAAACCCCAACTAGCTTAGTTGAGGGAAAATCTTTAGATGAGCATGCTTGTTTTGTGCGACACCGAATATCTGAAAAAGGGAAAACTTTACTGGATCAAATTCATCGTTTGCAATGCTATGCTTGGAATTTATGTGAAATATATGATTATACTTGTTGTTCCGATGACCCTAAGAAACACCTTCCCTACCAATGTTTGTTTAGTGATAATGGAATCATATCCTCCTATGCTAAGGGTGTTTATAGTTACTATGATGTTCAACAAATTGAAGAATTTGTTGCTTTTAAGGGTGCTTATGAAATTGCTTCTTTGATTGAAAAGTATGATGCTACTCTTTTCAAATCTGAAAATTTTGACATACTTAAATATTGCTATGATAATTATGCTTCTAATGCCTATGTTGAACCATATATTGAGTACTACTCCGCTGTCCAAGAAGAGACTAATATTTTGCATGAGTCTATGGAAGAAGAAATTGATGAAACTGTGAGCTCATTGGATGAAAAAGATGATGAGGAGAGCGAAGAACAAAAGGAGGAAGAGTGGATTACCTACCCGTGCCCACCTTCTAATGAGAGTAACTCTTCAACTCATACATTGTTTAATTTCCCTTCATGCTTACCGAAGGATGATTGCTATGATGATTGTTATGATCCCGTTGATTCTCTTGAAATATCCCTTTTTGATGATGCTTGCTATGCTTGTGGCCAAGATGCCAATATGCATTATGCTTATGGAGATGAACTTGCTATAGTTCCTTATGTTAAACATGAAATTGTTGCTATTGCACCCACACATGATAGTCCTATTATCTTTTTGAATTCTACCGACTACACTATATCAGAGAAGTTTGCCCTTATTAAGGATTATATTGATAGGTTGCCTTTTACCGTTGCACATGATGATTTTGATGAATATAATATGCATGTGCTTGCTGCTCCTACTTGCAATTATTATGAGAGATGAACTATATCTCCACCTCTCCATGTTTCCAATACAACAAATTTGCAAGAAACTGTTTATACTATGCATTGGCCTTTACTATGTGTGCATGAATTGTTCTTTTATGACATGCCGATGTATAGGAAGAGAGTTAGACTTTGTCATTACATGATATATGTTACCTTGTGCTCACCACTAAATTACAAATCATTGTTAATTAAAATTGGCTTTGATATACCTTGGGATCCGGGTGGATCCATTACTTGAGCACTATATGCCTAGCTTAATGGCTTTAAAGAAAGCACTGCCAGGGAGACAACCCGGAAGTTTTAGAGAGTCATTTATTTCTGTTGAGTGCTTTTATATAGTTTAAAACAACAAAAATAAAGAGGGGAACCCAAAACTTTTTCAAAAAGGAAAGCGAAAGTGAGAAAGACAAGCATTGTTGAAGTGTGAGCTAGCCTTGAACTTTGTTCATGCTCACGGAAACTTTGTGAATCTTGATTACAGAAACTTTTCAACAAAAATAATTATCCCCTTGTACAATTCCATTGTATTATAAAAATAATGTGCCAAGGTTTGCCTTTAGGATGTTTATATTTGCTTGATGGTTTGTACGGTGCAGGACAGAAACTTTGGCTGTAGTGCGCGATTTTACATTTTTAGCTGGAACGTCAAGTGGTTCTGATTCTTTTTTAACTGTCTTCCTATACAAATTGTTTATTTTTCCTAATTTTGGTAGAATTTTTAAAGTATCAGAAGTATGGTGAATGTTCAGATTATTACAGACTATTCTGTTGTAAACAGATTCTGTTTTTGATGCATAGTTTGCTTGTTTTGATGAAACTATCGATTCATATCAGTGGATTAAGCCATGAAAAAGTTATATTACAGTAGACACAATGCAAAAACAAAATATGAATTGGTTTTCAACAGTACTTAGAGTAGTGATTTGCTTTATTATACTAACGGATCTTACCGAGTTTTCTGTTGAAGTTTTGTGTGGATGAAGTGTTCGATGATCGAGAAGGTCTCGATGTGAGAAGAAGGGAGAGAGGCAAGAGCTCAAGCTTGGGGATGCCCGAGGCACCCCAAGTAAATATTCAAGGAGACTCAAGCATCTAAGCTTGGGGATGCCCCGGAAGGCATCCCCTCTTTCTTCAACAAGTATCGGTATGTTTTCGGATTCATTTTGTTCGTGTGATATGTGCAATCTTGGAGCGTCTTTTGCATTTAGTTTTCATTTTTATTTTATGCACCATACTGGTATGATATAGTCCTTGGTTGATTTATATAATGCTCATTGCACTTCACTTAAATCTTTTGAGTATGGCTTTATAGAACGCTTCATGTGCTTCGCTTATATCATTTGAAGTTTGGATTGCCTGTTTCTCTTTACATAGCCAACCGCCATTTGTAGAATGCTCTTTTGCTTCACTTAGATTTGTTAGAGCATGGGCATATCTTTTGTAGAAAGAACTAAACTCTCTTGCTTCACTTATATCTATTTAGAGAGATCGCAGGAACTGGTCATTCACATGGTTAGTCATAAAATCCTACATAAAACTTGTAGATCACTGAATATGATATGTTTGATTCCTTGCAATAGTTTTGCGATATAAAGATGGTGATATTAGAGTCATGCTAGTGGGTGGTTATGAATTGTATAAATACTTGTGTTGAGGTTTGTGATTCCCGTAGCATGCACGTATGGTGAACCATTATGTAACGAAGTTGGAGCATGAGGTATTTATTGATTGTCTTCCTTATGAGTGGCGGTCGGGGACGAGCGATGGTCTTTTCCTACCAATCTATCCCCCTAGGGGCATGCATAGTAGTACTTTGCTTCGAGGGCTAATAAACTTTTGCAATAAGTATGTGAGTTCTTTATGACGAATGTTGAGTCCATGGATTATACGCACTCTCACCCCTCCATCATTGCTAGCCTCTCTAGTACCGCGCAACTCTTGCCGGTACCATAAACCCACCATATACCTTCCTCCAAACAGCCACCATACCTACCTATTATGGCATTTCCATAGCCATTCCGAGATATATTGCCATGCAACTTTCATCATCATCATATACATGACTTGAGCATTCATTGTCATATTGCTTTGCATGATCGTAAGATAGCTAGCATGATGTTTTCATGGCTTGTCCGTTTTTTGATGTCATTGCTACGCTAGATCATTGCACATCCCGGTACACCAGCGGAGGCATTCATATAGTCATATCTTTGTTCTAGATATCGAGTTGTAAGTAAATAAAAGTGTGATGCTCATCATTATTAGAACATTGTCCCATGTGAGGTTATTAAAATAAAAGTGGCCAAAGAAGCCCCCCCCCCAAAAGAGAGAGAGAGAGAGAGGCCAAAGAAGCCTACAAAAAAAGAAAAAAAAGGAAAAAAGGGAAAAAAAGAAAAAAATGACAGAAAAAGAGAGAAGGGGCAATGTTACTATCCTTTTACCACACTTGCGCTTCAAAGTAGCACCATGTTCTTCATATAGAGAGTCTTTTGAGTTATCACTTTCATATAATAGTGGGAATTTTCATTATAGAACTTGGCTTGTATATTCCAACGATGGGCTTCCTCAAATGCCCTATGTCTTCATGAGCAAGCAAGTTGGATGCACACCCACTTAGTTTCAGTTTGAGCTTTCATATACTTATAGCTCTAGTGCATCCGTTGCATGGCAATCCCTACTCACTCACATTGATATCTATTGATGGGCATCTCCATAGCCCGTTGATACGCCTAGTTGATGTGAGACTATCTTCTCCTTTTTGTCTTCTCCACAACCACCATTCTATTCCACCTATAGTGCTATGTCCATGGCTCACGCTCATGTATTGCGTGAAGGTTGAAAATGCTGAAGCGCGTTAAAAAGTATGAAACAATTGCTTGGCTTGTCATCGGGGTTGTGCATGATGTGAGTATTTTGTGTGAAGAAGATGGAGCATAGCCAAACTATATGATTTTTTAGGGATAACTTTCTTTGGCCATATTATTTTGAAAAGACATGATTGCTTTATTAGTTGGCTTGAAGTATTATTGTTTTTATGTCAAATGATAGACTACTGCTTTGAATCACTCGTATTTTAATATTCATGCCATGATTAGATTACATGATCAAGATTATGCTAGGTAGCATTCCACATCAAAACTTATCTTTATTATCATTTACCTACTCGAGGACGAGCAGGGATTAAGCTTGGGGATGCTGACACATCTTCGTCGTATCTATAATTTTTTATTGTTCCATGCTAATATTCTACAACTTCCATATACTTTTGGCAACTTTTTATACTATTTTTGGTACTAACATATTGATCCAGTGCCCAGTGCCAGTTCTTGTTTGTTGCATGTTTTTGTTTCGCAGAATATCCATATCAAACGGAGTCCAAACGGAATAAAAACTGGCGGAGATTTTTTTTGGAATATATATGATTTTTGGGAAGAAAAATCCATGCGAGACGATGTTCGAGGGGCCCACGAGGTAGGGGGCGCGCCCCTGACCCTCGTGGCCACCCCGTAAAGCGGTTGGTGCCCTTCTTTCGCCGCAACAAAGCTAATATCCGGATAGAGATCGTGTTAAAATTTCAGCCCAATCGGAGTTACGGATCTCCGGGAATATAAGAAACGGTGAAAGGGAAGAATCTGAGAACGCAGAAACAGAGAGAGACAGATCCAATCTCGGAGGGGCTCTCGCCCCCCCATGCCATGGAGGCCATGGACCAGAGGGGAAACCCTTCTCCCATCTAGGGAGGAGGTCAAGGAAGAAGAAGAAGGAGGGGGGCTCCCCCCCTCACTTCTGGTGGCACCGGAGTGCCACCGGGGGCCATCATCATCACCGCGATCTACACCAACACCTCCGCCATCTTCACCAACATCTCCACCACCTTCCCCCCTCTATCTACAACGGTCCTCTCTCCCGCAACCCGCTGTACCCTCTACTTGAACATGGAGCTTTATGCTTCATATTATTATCCAATGATGTGTTGCCATCCTATGATGTCTGAGTAGATTTTCGTTGTCCTATCGGTGGTTGATGAATTGCTATGATTGATTTAATTTGCTTGTGGTTATGTTGCTGTCCTTTGGTGCCCATCATATGATTGCGCGCATGGATCACGCCCAGGGTTAGTTGTATGTTGATAGGACTATGTATCGGAGGGCAAGAGTGACAGAAGCTTCAACCTAGCATAAAATTTGATGCATACGGGATTAAAGGGGACCAATATATCTTAATGCTATGGTTGGGTTTTACCTTAATGAACATTAGTAGTTGCAGATGCTTGCTAATAGTTTCAATCAGAAGTGCATAGAATTCCAAGTAAGGGATGACATGCTAGCAGTGGCCTCTCCCACATAATTCTTGCTTTCGGTCTAGTAAAGCAGTCAATTGCTTAGGGGCAATTTCGCAACTCCTACCACCACTTTTCCACATTCGTTGTATTTACTTTATTGTTTCTTTATCTAAACAGCCCCTACTTTTTATTTATGTACTCTTTATTATCTTGCAAACCTATCCAACAACACCTACAAAGTACTTCTAGTTTCATACTTGTTCTAGGTAAAGCGAACGTCAAGTGTGCGTAGAGTTGTATTAGTGGTCGATAGAACTTGAGGGAATATTTGTTCTACCTTTAGCTCCTCGTTGGGTTCGACACTCTTACTTATCGAAAACTGTTGCGATCCCCTATACTTGTGGGTTATCAATCTCAAAGGTTATTGGGTTTGTAAATGCGAATTTTGGGTGGCGGCTAGGCTTCAAATGTGAATCTAGGGTATTTTTGGCATTGGGTGGGATTGTAAATGTGAATGTATGGTATTTTTAGCAACTTGGTATATTAATATGTAGCATGTTTGGGTGGCTAGGGTTATAAGTGAGAATTTTTGTGATGGGACAAGAAAATCATACTATCTCTTGTGTTACCTTGTACGAAGGTTCTAGAAAACTCGTATCAAAATAAATATTTAGAAAAATTGTATGAATAGCTTGCTTCCCACAAGGATTTCTGAAGCTAGAACAACCAACTGATATCATGCAACAACACCTATAGACAAACAAATAGTTATATGAATTGACTTCATGTACAAATATTGTTTTCATGGAGGATAAAATTGGATGCCAAAATAAGGTTGACTCTTTACAAATGGATGAAGTTGCGGCGCAGGTTTTAGTACCGGTATGTACTTTGTTGTCCTTTAGTATTGTTAGTTTGTTTTATAAACATACGACATAGCGTGTGTGTTTGTATTATAAAGTGAGGAGATCGTAAAAGGAAAGGTACATATATGAACATATAGAAATGTACGCCTACGTCTACAAATATACACCAGATTCGAGAAATGACAAATGAGCATAAATATTCATGTTGACATTTGTGGTTACCAGAGTTGCTGCATGCCAATGCTCCCCCGTCACCAAACTAGATGTTAGAGAAGGATGACGTGGATGGCCATCTTCTACAACTAGAAAAATGTCATTAAATGTGTACCATTGACTTTAAAAGTCGGGGCAGCCACTCGTCCCCAAGGGTGTGATCAGATTCATCACTAAAAGAGCATGACGAGGTACATTCCTTATTCTTTCTATCCTAGTTTTGAAACGATCGTCAAACATCAGTAGGAAGACACCCAAATATGCTTGTTGCATGTTTATAGATTCTGGGACTACTCTCCAAAGCTTCCGAAGGGGAGATAATATCGTCATGTGGAGCCAAAAATGTCGAGTGACCACAAATTCTTAAACAATCCATCGCAGTGAGTGAAGGATTGTTCAACTAACCCTCCACGTACTCCTTGTAGGCTATAAATGTGCACCGGGGGTAATCTTAGTGTTTTGGGGGTTGTATTGTCATTGTTCCAAGGTTGTCAGAATGGTGATTTGAATCGGATCGGAGCTCCGATGGTAGGATCGTAGATCGTAGAATCTTAACTATCATGATTGTAAAATCATAGATTCTATAAACCAAAATTGTAGAACCAAAGGGTTAGTTTGGATCGTAAAGCCATAGAATCGTGATTCTGACAACCTTGCATTATTCTATTTCAAAGAAGTGGGTGAGAAGAAAATGCAGGGCTAGGGTTAAGGAGGGTTGTCTTTCATGATTTTTTGTATAAATTACAAAAAATTACAAAGTTATAAGCATGGAAAATACAAGGCGGGTAGGGTTTTAAAACATGATATTAGTTATCTTCGGTGGTGGCTAGGGGTTGTAAATGTAAACCTGGGGTGGTAACAAAGGTTGTCGGCATGGTAAAAACAAACTTTTGGTGGAGTCCAGGGTTTAAAATGTAGAAATCTAGGATATTTTGGTGTCTACTAGAGCCGAAAATGTGAATGTAGGGTGTTCTTGGTGGCAGTTTGCGTTTAAAGTGTGAATCTGGGGTACTTTTGTCACAGCTAAGGGTGTACATGTAAATACATATATTTTTTATAGCGCCCAGGGATTATATCTAAATCTAGGGTGTTTTTTTAAACCAGGGTTCTTTTGGTTGTAAGTGCGAGAGAACATTATCACGCCTAGGGGTTGTTGAGGTTTTTACATTTTACATAGATTCACCTGAGATTATTACGGCACTTGTAAGAAAAACCTCTCATGGAAGAATATTTTATAACAAGTTTTCTCATCTTTGGCCATTATATGTTTGTTGAATACACACATGAAGTAGACAATTATAAAACATAGCCACCACAATTATGACATCTCCAACCCTTCTCGTACACGGATATGTCTCGATAGCTCAACTTAGTCAATGCAATCCTCTTCCGTGTTACCTTACACACAAATTCTAAAGCACTTGCATGAAAAGAACCATTGTAACTTTGCAAGCCATATTACCACCTATTATCCCACCATCGGTGGTCAAAGTGACAAAGCTAGTATATGTAATACATGCACATTGATTGCTTTCCATAAGGATTTGTAAACCACAGTGACGAGGAAGATCATGCAACAACACTTTACACACACAAAATAATTTTTCAATTGCCTTTTGGCACGAACACATATGGATGTTGTTTAATGCATACTAGTTCATATGTTGTTTTCCTTCAGCATTAGTTTATTTTATAAACATACACCATATGAAATATGACATGTACATATATGCGTCTATAGAGAGATGTACTCCTAGTTCCACCAACATACAAAAAGATACATGAAAATAAGAAAATGAACATGAATGTTCACCATGACATACGTGGTTGCCGTGGTCACCATATGTTGTTGTATCCTCTCATCACCAACACAGTCGCTAGAGAAGGATGACCATCTTAGCACCAACTAGAAAACACCATCACATACTGCCCATTGGCTTTCCAAGCCATGGTAGCCACACGTCTCTGAGGATGGGCAAATACATTGATGAAATGCACTCAAATTTGCTCGTCACACACTTATACATACTATAATTGTCATCCCTATCCTTTCTAAAGGATTGTTGTTTCCACCATGCGGGGCTAAAGCGTCGGATATGGCCACCAACTCAAAAACAATCCACTATATACATGCACTCTCGACCGGTTATAAACATGGGCTCAAGGAAATTTTAGTGGTTATGGGTTGTAATGTGATTTTTTTCCACATGAATGAGTGAGAATAAAAAGGACGCAACTAGGGTTTACATAGGGCTCTCTTTCCATGAATTCCCCGTATACACTATAAATGTCGAAAAAGGATAGAGATGAGAAAATAGTGGTGGGTAGGGTCTTAATGTGAAGTTGGGGTATCATTGGTGACACATAGGGTTGTAAATGTAAACTAGAGATATTTTCAAAGTTTGTTTTGGTTGCATGTGTGGACTTTTGGTGACGTCTAGGATTTAAAATGTGTATCTAAGATATTTCTGGTATTGGTTGTGGTGGTAAATGTGAATGTTGGGTTATATTTCGTGGCAACAAGTGTTCTAAATGATCGGGGGTGTTTTGGTGGGGGTTGGAGGTGTGGATATGAATCTAGCTAGGGTATTTTTGGTGCTGTCTAGAGAATTAGATACGAATTTAAGGCATTTCTTGTGGCGGGCAATGTTGTAGTTCTGATTTTTTAAGAACTGGACAAAAAAATTGGACGATTAGGGTTTCATGAAGGGTTTATTTGAGTGATTTTTCATATATATTTGCCAAAGATTCATGGGAGAGTATTATGACAATTTGGATGGCATTAAACTATTAAAATGCATATACATCTTAATGACTTTTGTCGTATTTGGTCATTACATATCTCTACTATTAAAGGGGGATCGAACGTCGTGATGGTTCGACCTCGTTAGATCCCCACCTCCCTTCCTACGACCTCCTCCTCCTATCGATCGCCCCACGCCACCGATTTTCTTTCACGGTGTGTCCCACTTCCACCTCCGGTTTACAGGAAAAAACCAGAAAACTAAACAGCCCTACCCCACACACGCCTCATGAAGTCACGATCCCCAACTGTCGCTAGACCAAGCCAACGTGCACCAGGTCAAGGCGTTACACGTGCGATCGGGAGGCGCTCACGACTGCTAGGGTTTCACTCACGGGGATGGTTTCTTGCAGGCGGCCGTAAGGATTGTGATGGCGTGATCCATTGGCTGGCCAGATTGTGTGTTGGTCGTCTCGCTCTTGCTTGGCTGTCGCACGGGGGGGGGGGGGATGGGGATGCACAAGATAATGTATCCCCTATGGAGGGTGTCCTGATCCTCATGAGGAGGATGCAGACCACTTGGCAAGGCTCGGAGGCGGAGGATGCAGGCCACGCAGCAAGGCTGGGACTGGGGGGCTCATCTTGACGGAGAAGGAAGACCAAGGGATGCTCTTTCAGGACGAGCCAGGTGATCAATTCCAAAACCTTAGATGGGTTGTTGCGGGCAAAGGTATGTTCGTCGAGAAAACTCAACATCACGGCGCTGGAAAAAACCATGAAGAGTAGGATGGGTTTGGCCGAGGGAAGCGGCATTTTTTCGCTATTTGTACTTTTGTACAACTCATGATTCTTGAGTAAGGACTTTCAGCATGCTTGCAGCGCTGCTGCTCTACCTGAACATGACCTGGAGTGCCGGCCTAGCGCTTATCGTGCTCAACTTCATGGATGCCGCTCTAGCAACTCACAGTTGTCCTTATTTGTTTTGTGTTGCACTTCTGCCTCTGGTTGTCTCACGTACAGGTTGCGGGCTGCGTGGAGGTGTGGCGGCAGCGATGACAAGGACTGCATAATTAACCATCCACGACGAGCACCGTTGCAGCTATTCCTGCTGTGCTCACAACCTCACACGCCGTGGAGCCGGCCTGCCCTAGCCTTTCCGATCAGCATCCCCGTGCACCTCCGCTTGGCTGATCCAACGCGGGCGACTGCCTGCCAATCCCGATAGAGCTTGTCTCTACCCACCATGGCCAAGAGGTGAGCAAAATCCAATGACCGGGCCGGTAGGATGCATCCGTAAAGAACCACCCAATCTAGGGAACTCACAAACACAATTTCCCATTGTCTCATGAATACCAGATTTCCAAGTTCTCCTGGGTAGTTCAGGCAAAAATTCTGAAATACTACTTCCAAATCATCAAATGTTTCCATGATATGCTGAGTTAATTGTTGAATTCCCATGGAATTAGTATGACAAGTTTACAACGATTGGTATGTCCCTGTTTGAGGCATGGTTTGAGGTAGTGAGTTCGTGTTCTGCTTAGTAAACAACCACTATACTTGAGTACATTCTATTATGAACTTGTCGAGGAGGAGATATAATTTTATACAGCTATGAGTAGGAAACTTTCTGATTGTTTCAGACCATGGTTTTGGTTTTTGAGAAGTACTCTTTAAGTTTTGTTGGCAAGTAATATTTTTGTATTAATTTCGTGATAACTAATCAGTTTGTATGATATCAGGCCCATTGTTCAAATGAAAGTTTTTTTCTAGGGAAATGAATTGGAGGAATTTTACTTGGGCATTACACTGATCTTTTTATTAGGTGAGGTTAATACCCTGACCCCTGAACTGAGATGCAGACGGTTCTTGGTTTCACTGGATCTGATTAGATCTTGGGAGCATTTTTCTTTTGACGCCTCAATTGTAGAGGAGTTTACATCGTGTGTTGTAGTAAACTTACTAGAGACAACCAGTTTTGTTTGAGCTTTGGTCATGTTATTTCATGTCCCAATTTTGATGCAAGTGGTCCGATTCTTTCAGTCTGTGTGTAGCATGTTATGTTTCAGTTCAAGCTTGCAGAGTATAGAGCGATGTGATGGTCCAAATTCTCACGACATATCATGGTTAGTCATTCAAAATTTAGCATATCATAATGTGATTCCCAGTTACTTCCACTAAACATTTTTCATATATGATGATTTATTGTAATGTACAGAACATTTTTCATGTATAATGACCTCTTTGTAACGTTTGTTTACTATTTTTGCAAGAAGACAGATTTTAGTACCACCTATAATCATATCTTAGGTGACTGCATGTACAAGTATGTGTCCGTTTTTTCTTTTTTGGATTAAGAACACCAATGCGGTAATATGGGATTGACATTTTTGGCACTTTCTGGACGCGGAATTTTGGCTAAGGGGAGCATATGGTCCCTAATAAACAGTAAAATCAAAATAAATAGTAAATAAAAATTCAAACTTCTGATATTCCTTTGTAGATGTTGACGTTAGTGTAGCAAGTGTGATTGACAATTTTCATGCGATACGGGATAGCAATGCTTTGTCGGTGAAAAAAATAAAATTAAGTGTAGCATTTGGCGTTCGACTTATTTTTTTGCACAAGTCAAAATGCTTATGTTTTTTCCTTGAAAAGTTGAATACAAAAAATGTATCCTTACCAATCATGCAGTGTGGGTGCTCACCAGTACCGCAGAGGGGGGGGGGGGTAGATGTAAGGTCGGGGGCAACGATGGACCATCAGAGAAGGCGGCTCGGGCAGGGCAGCACCCGACATTGGCACCGGTTGCAACCACGATCAAAAGGTGGGTCATGGGGACGAAAGCAAGAAATTGACAATTACCATGGAATTTTAGAAGAAGGGGTGGGGATAGACGGAGAAGACGGCTCGGGCAGGGAGGTACTCGACATCAACATCGATCATGACCAGTGTCGGAGGGTAGACCAGGGGCAACCGTGAACCAACTGAGAAGGTAGCTCGGGCAGGGTGGCATCCACACCGGTCGTGACCAATGTCGGGCAACATGAACCGATGGAGAAGGCAGCTCGGGTAGGGTGGTGCACGACATCGACACTGACCGCGACCAATGTCAGAGGATGGGCTATGGGGTCGAAAGAAGGAAGGCAGAGAGGAGGAAGAAGAAACTGTTCAAAGAATTTTACAACCGACAAAAATAGACGACTGATGCATAGTTGCTCTTATAGTTTCCACTAAAAATGATAGAAGGCGAAGGACTTCACTCATGTTCCTACATTTCGCCCATAGCTCGCCCATAGCAACGCATGGGCATTCTACTAGTGTTTATTACATGCATGAAGAGTGTGGCGCTTATATAACCTAGACACCACAATGATGACATGTCTAACCTTTCACTGGAAGTATGTTGAACACGCATGTATAGTTGTAGGATCGCAAGTAGGTCTAGAGGGGGGGGGGGTTATTAGACTATTTTGCCAATAAAAACTTAGTTTTATCCCAATTTTAGTTCTTGGCAAGTTTTAACAATTTTAGCAAGTCTTGTCACACTCTACACATGCAAGACTAAGATAGTAGGCAGCGGAAAAGCAAATACTTTGAATATGAACATAAAGGAGGGGTTAAAGAAAATCAAACCCAATGAAGACATAATGAATTTTCTCGTGGTTCCGATAGGTGGTGCTATCGTACGTCCACACTGATGGAGACTTCCACCCATGAAGGGTAACAACGTTTGCACGAGTTCACGGAGCCCCCCCCCCCCCAACACACAAATGGTCCATGAAGAAGGAACCTTGTCTATGCCATCATGGCTTACAACCACGAAGGACTAGACTCACTCGGGTAGATCTTCATGAAGTAGGCGATCTCCTTGCCTTTACAAACTCCTTGGTTCAACTCCACAAGTTGGGAGGCTCCCAAGTGACACATAACCAATCTAGGAGACACCACTCTCCAAAAGGTAATAGAAGTTTTTGTTAATGATGAAGTCCTTGCTCTTGAGCTTCAAAAGATAGTCTCCTTAGCACTCAATCACTCTCTCACAGATTCAACTATGTGGTAGGAGGAGGATTAAAGTGGAAAGCAACTTGGGAGGCTAGAAATAAAGGATCAAAGGTTGGAGTGGAATCCCTTGATTTCAACACATGTGTGGGTGGTTCCCTCTCAGTAATTGGATATGGGAAGTTGCAGTTTTTGTCCTGGTTGTTCTCTAACGGTTGGTGGAATGGGTGGGATATATATTGGCAGCATAAAAAATATAACCGTTACACACCTTTATGAACTACTTTGTGGGGCCGGGTGGAAACACTCGGTGAGACCAATTAGCACAGAAGGTTTGAACTTTAGGCTTTTCGGTGAGACCAGATAGAACATCTCGGTGAGACTGATGGGTGATGACCTAATCATTTTCCACACTTCGATGAGACTGACCAAAACCACTCGAAAATTCCCAGATGAAATCGATAGGTTCCAGAAGGTTGGCAGGTGCTCTTTGGTGGGAATGAAGGGTCATCTCGGTGAGACCGGGCTGCTAGAGTTTAGCTAGTGGCTATGTCAAGTGTTTCTTGGTGAGTCCAGATATATGTGTTTCGGCGGGACCGAGATAGACCAATACATTTACGACGCCTTCAACCTTTCTAGATACACGTGTTTTGGACACATGAGGGGAGTGTAACTTAGTTAACGAGATTCAATTTTGTGTTATCTTTCATAAAAGTTCGAAGCATTCAATTAGAAGAATCATTTATAGACCATATTGTCGCACATTGTCCTTTCATTGGCAAATGAAGCAACGTAAGATATTGCTGTCATATTTTGACACAAAAAGTTCTAAAGCTACCACAACTAAGAGAGATCATGTAATAACGATTTTGCAAATAGTGGTATCATTTGAAATTTTTCATTGAAACATATACATAGTTGTTTGCATGGAGGAGAAAATTGGAAGACGACAACAAGAGTGACTCTTTACAAATAGTCGAAGCTCTAGACACAACTTTAGCATCGGTGTAGGTTGTTGCACTTTCGTATTGGTATTGAGGGAGTCCTGGATTAGGGGGTATCCGGACATCCGGATTATATCCTTTGGCCGGACTGTTGGACCATGAAGATACAAGATTGAAGACTTCGTCCCGTGTCCGGATGGGACTCTACTTGGCGTAGAAGGCAAGCTAGGCAATATGGATATGTATATCTCCTCCTTTGTAACCGACCTTGTGTAACCCTAGCCCCCTCCAGTGTCTATATAAACCGGGGTTTTAGTCCGTAGGACAACATATAATCATACCATAGGCTAGCTTCTAGGGTTTAGCCTCTCCGATCTCGTGGTAGATCAACTCTTGTACTACTCATATTATCAAGAATAATCAAGCAGGACGTAGGGTTTTACCTCCATCAAGAGGGCCCAAACCTGGGTAAAACATCGTGTCCCCTGCCTCCTATTACCATCCGCCTTGGATGCACAGTTCGGGACCCCCTACCCGAGATCCGCCGGTTTTGACACTGACATTGGTGCTTTCATTGAGAGTTCCTCTATGCCGTCACCATAAGGAAGGATGCCTCGTCTCATTGTTAAAAACAACATCACCGCCGGGGGAGCCCTGGCTGTTGGCCAAACTCTCCGGCTAGGCAGTTTCATCATGACCGCCCGTTCGGCTGCTGCCCCGACGATGACTTCTCGGGTCATCGAAAACAGCCTCCATGTCGGCTTGGAATTCGCCAAGCAGATGGATCCAATGGAGCTCTCTTCCCTAAATGAGCTCTTGGATTGTATCGCCGCCTTGGGAGTCACTACAGAGTATGATCGGATTGGGCTTAAACCCGATCAAAGGGAGATTAACTCTCCACCGCTCACCCACCATATCGCAGTAGTGGAGGAACAATGCGGCGATTCTTCCTCTATTTTGAGGACTAACTATGTCCGGATTCCCGAGCTCTCCGAGCCGGATACCCGCTTACGGGAGGACATCACCCAAGCCCTGAACCTAGAATCAGGCAGTGGGCCAGACTTATCGGGCAGCACTCCGGAACCCGAACTTCCAAGATTGGAAACTCCTCAGCCCCTGGGTCTTAGATTGGGTAGGGGTTCGGACTCAATTCCACCCACCCACCCAGACATAAATGATCTTTCCCACATCAGGCAAGAGCCCCATGAAATAGTACATCATTATTGGGCCAGATTCCTCCTTGTGATGAACAAGGTTAAGGACTGTCGCGAGGAAGACGCAGTCTCATTTTTCCGCAATAATTGCACGGACAAGGGAATCCTTAACACCTTAAGTCGCCATGACATATCACGCTTCACTGACTTGGCGTCCATAGTACGAAAGTACTGTGCGATGGAAAGCGCCTGGAAAACCGAAACAAAATTTTGGGATAATCCAGCTCAGAATATACACCCAGTCCGAAGTAAAAGGGTGCACTATCATAAGACACCCGAGTTAGTTATAAATAAACAAAAACCCTCTATAGGGCATGCAACTGTATTGGAGGGATGTCTTAACGGACCCTGCAAAATTCATAGCATAGCGGATACCATACCAACGCACAGCCTTAGAGCATGTTGGATACTCCGGCAGGTGGCCAAAAGTGGTGAGGATCTTCTTATCCCAAATACAACAGAGCACCATCCCGTGGATAACAATACGGTATTAACAATTTTTGAAACTTTCGCATCAAATAATAGGCGCAAGCGAACACTCCGCAGCCTCGCCGAAATCTGCCATGTAGCAGCAATGAATCCATGGAGTGACACGGCTATTACCTTCAATGTCAGTGACGAACCTAAATTTCGAACTACCCGAGCACCAGCTGCACTGGTCCACAGTCCAATTGTGGACGGCTTTCGAATCACCAAAGTACTCATGGACGATGGGAGTGGATTAAACCTCATCTATGAGGAAACTCTTCAAAAAATGGAAATAGACTGGAACCGCATTGAGCAAAGCAGCACAACCTTCAGGGGAATCATCCCCAGTCGGGAAACACACTGTGCTGGGAAAATCACACTAGATGTGATATTCGACACGCCAGAGAACTATAGGTCCGAAGAAATTACATTCCAAGTGGCCCCGTTCAGTAGTGGATACCATGCCCTTTTAGGATGGGAGGCATTCACGATCTTCCAAGCCATACCCCATCATGGGTACATGAAGCTCAAAATGCACGGGCCCAACAGAATCATCACTCTCGCTAGTGATCCGGACACAGCACTCCGCACCGAAAACAAAACAGCCGCATTGGCCCTCGAGGCATTATCTGAAGCCCTTTCGGCCGAGGAATTAACTGCGCTACGCTCCACGGTGAACAGGGACGGTGTAATACTTGACAAGAGATCCAAGTCCACCTCTTTTAAACCAGCGGATGAAATAGTCAAATTCCAAGTCCACCCAACGGACCCTACAAAACAGCCTCCATCGAGGCACAGTTAAACCCTGCCGTGGACGCCGCACTATGAGAGTTCCTGCGCGAGAATTGGGACATATTCGCCTGGCACCCCTCAGACATGCTAGGAATCCCACGCAGGCTGGCTGAGCACAGCCTCAATATCCTAAAGGGATTCAAGCCGGTCAAGCAGGCTCTTCGGCGTTTCTCTGAACCTAAGAGACAAGCAATGGGGGAGGAACTAGCCAAGTTATTGGAGGCCGGATTCATTAGAGAAATAAAACACCCGGACTGGCTAGCAAACCTGGTGATGGTACCAAAGAAGGACAAATCCTGGCGCCTATGTGTCGATTTCAAGGACCTCAACAAGGCTTGCCCAAAGGATCCCTCCCCCCTCCCCCCGCATTGATCAAATTATTGATGCTACCGCAGGACACGAGTCATTGTGTTTCCTCGACGCATACTCCAGCTACCACCAAATCAAGATGGCGGAGTCCGACCAAGACGCAACGGCATTTATCACACCATACGACCCATTCTGTTTCAACACAATGCCTTTTGGGCTCAAAAACGTCGGCGCAATGTATCAGCCCATGATTCAGACATGTCTGGAGAAACAGATTGACAAAACAGTAGAAGCATACGTAGATGATGTGGTCGTCAAAACCAAACACGCCGACTCTCTAATAGACAACTTGAGGCTCACATCCGACAACCTGCGAACATAAGACATCAAGCTCAATCTGGAAAAATGCGTTTTCGGTGTGCCAGCCGGAAAGCTCCTGGGTTTCATTGTCTCCGGTAGAGAAATTGAATCTAATCCGGCCAAAATTCGAGCTTTGTCACAGTTGGCTACCCCAATAGACCTCAAGCAAATCCAGAAATTAATCGGATGTGTGGCGGCTCTAAGCCGCTTTATCTCCCGCTTAGGAGAAAAGGCATTACCCCTTTATCGCCTCCTTCGGCGCACCAAACACTTTGAGTGGACGGACGCCGCCACAGCCGGATTGGAAGAAATAAAATCCATACTGGCAACCAACCCAATCCTGGCCGCGCCAAACATCGGCGAACCAATGCTGTTGTACATTGCGGCAACTCATCAAGTTGTAAGCGCAGTGCTCGTCGTCGAACAAGAAGCCGACGGACATAAATTCCCTCCTCAAAAGCTAGTATACTATGTATCCACCGTCATCACTCCATGCAAATCACGGTACCCACATTACCAAAAGATAGCCTATGCGGTATTCATGGCATCCCGGAAGCTGCGACACTACTTTCAGGAGTGTTCAATTACAGTAGCCTCGGAAGTGCCACTTAATGATATTATAAACAACCGCGACGCTATGGGCCGGATTGCCAAATGGGCCATTGAGCTCCTCCTGTTCGACATAACATACAAACCTTGGTGAGCCATTAAATTGCAAGTATTGGCCGACTTTGTCGCCGAATGGATGGAAGCCGAACTCCCTAAAGAGTACGGTGCATACTCCAATTGGATCATGCACTTCGACGGCTCTAAAATGCTGGCTGGTCTAGGGGCTGGCATCGTCCTGACGTCCCCAACTGAAGATACCGTTCAGTATGTACTGCAGATACTGTATACAAACTCCAACAACGCAGCCGAATACGAAGCTCTGCTGCATGGTCTTCGGATGGCAGTCTCCATGGGCATTCAATGTCTGGAGGTGCGTGGGGATTCAAACCTCGCAATATCCCAAATAAATGGAGACTTCAACGCCAAGGATCCGAAGATGGTGGCCTATCGAAACGCCATCCTAAAGATGCCAGCTCGGTTTGAGGGGCTCGAATTTCACCATGTGGCTCGGGAAAACAATCAGGCGGCGGATATCCTCGCCCGCATCGGCGCAAAACGCGACGCGGTCCCCCCAACATCTTTTTGGAGAGGTTGTTTAAGCCATCGGTGGTATGGGAAGGGGACACCGGTAACAATAGTCCGGACCCGACCAAAACGCCTGATACCGAACACTCTGACATAATCAGAGGCTCTGCCACCGAAATAACACCTTCAGCCCACGTAATAATGGCCGTCATCACCCCATGTGCAGAACCATTCCTGGCCTACCTAACTAGGCGGGAACTTCCCGAAGACCAAAATGAGGCACGCTGCATAGTGCGGCAATCTAAAGCCTACAGGGTCCACGAGGGAGAGCTATATAAGAAAAGCACTACCAGAGTCCTTCAAAGGTGCATCTCCGAAGAGGAAGGGCGGAAGCTTTTGGCAGAAATTCACGCCGGACTCGGCGGCCACCACGCTGCAGCCCGAGCCCTTGTAAGCAAGGCCTTCCGTACAGGTTTTTATTGGCCGACGGCCCGGGCAGACGCACAGGACTTGGTCCAACGCTGCGCCGGTTGCCAGCTTTTTGCAAACCAAAGCCATATGCCACCCACCGCCCTCCAAACAATCCCCATTACCTGGACCTTCACGGTCTGGGGGCTTGACATGGTCGGACCCCTTAAGGGGGGAACCCACAAGAAAAAATACTTACTGGTCATGGTGGATAAATTCACCAAATGGATAGAAGCCAAACCTGTTAAAACAGCCAAATCCGGACCGGTGATAGACTTCATATCCGGGGTTGTACACCGTTATGGCGTCCCCCACAGCATCATCACTGACAACGGCACGAACTTCACGGCCGACGAGGTAAAACTCTGGTACAGCAACATGGGCATCAAGCTCGATTATGCTTCTGTCTATCACCCACAAACCAACAGCCAAGTTGAGCGAGCAAATGGTCTTATCATGAGCGACATTAAACCCAGATTAGTGCGGTCCTTAACAGAGTCTAACACGCACTGGGTAGAGGAGCTCGACTCCGTACTCTGGGGGCTGCGGACCACGCCGAATCGTAGTACCGGATATACACCCTTCTTTATGGTGTATGACGCAGAGGCAATCCTGCCCTGCGACATAATTCATGACTCACCTCGAGTGCGAGAAGCCGAGCTCGATCGGCAGGACAATCTGGACACCCTAGAGGAGGAGCGTGACGTGGCAAAAGCCCATTCCGCATTTTATCAGCAACAGGCTCGTAGATACCAAAGCAGAGAAGTACGGGCCAAAACTTATAACGTTGGCGAGTTAGTTCTACGCCTGCCAGAGAAGAAAAAGTCTAAGCTCGAGCCCAAATGGGAAGGTACCTTCATTATTGACCAAGTTTTGACCGGTGGAGCGTACCGTCTGCGGTATGCACCGAATAATCGACTTGAGCCGAACCCATGGAACGCAGCCAGGCTCCGAAGATTCTACGCCTAGCGCCGGACTCTATGTTTGTCTCCCTCATCTGTCCATTTTTTGAATATATATTATCTGTCTTTTTTCTCTTTCTTTCTTTTACTCTTTCTCTAGGCCTTCAAGGGCTACCTTGTGCCTCGCTTGCACATTATAGATGCGCTAACCGCGCTCATTATACCTGGGGGCTTCTTACACAGAAGCTTAATTATCTATCCGGGCTTCACGCCCCGCACATGTGTTATTCTTTCGCATGTACCTTTTCTCCGCCACTATATGCATCGATATGACTTAAGTTTTGGCCAGGCTGGGTTGCGTGGCTCTTGTATTCATGCCCTACGTTCCCGTTAATTCGGCTAGGGCATAAGGGGAGCACCTTTGTGATTGTTACTGCCGGGTCAGCCGGATGTGTACCTCAGACTGGGTGAAGCCGAAAGCTAGCGTTCTTAAGGGAATATTCGGTCGGCGAACAAAAGATGATTTTTATTTATTTATTTTCCATACGTGCCCCCAGATGTTTTTTCCTGCGTTTCCTCTCGCAGTCCGGACATGCACTTTAGGGCATGCGTACCCAGGGAAAGGAACCCTTAACGGAACTATTCTCCCTGGAAGATGTTTCTTACTACCCATGTAATATAACATAACTAGTTGGGCACTTGTCTGTTCAAGCACTAATGACCCCTACGCCTGGTCTCCCACATACCCCGGTTCTTATATAACTGAGCGGGTATTCGGATACACTCCGGACTATCGGGTCCCGAGGATGAAGCGAAAAGGTCCGCCATGACAAATGATCTACAATCCGGCTAGAAGGCATTATACATGTCACTATAATTACATAGTCATGTAGACTGACTAAATTCCTCTTCTATACCATCCAACAGGCGGTCTAGCCTACAATCCTGTTGGGAATACTTTGCGGCTAAGTCTACTTGCCCATAGACTAAGCTAACGGGGATCTCTTTCCCGTCGGGCCCCACAGGTCCGACCTCGGCCATGTGATTGGGGTCAGCCTTGGTATACCACGTCTTCACCATGGCCCAGGCTTCCCCGACACCTTGACGACAATCAGATATCTTCCATAATCAGAAGCGCCGCCGTGCTCCCTTGAGCTTCTCCACAAGCTCTCCAACGCCTTCTGGCAGGGAGACGGATGGCCACAAGGCCTGGGCAATACCTTGCATCACCTGCCGAACTTGTTCGTGCAGTTGTGAGAGCTCGGATAGAAGATCACCCGCAGACCCGGGCATCTCCTCCGCGGGACGACCCATCAGCATACCTGCAGACATAACTCTGTTAGCCGGCTTCTCCGCCGTCCCCTTTATTAAGGGTTCGTTCAAGCACTTACTAAATATGCTGCGTCGAAGCCGCTTATTCTCCTTCTCGGAGTTTGCAAGCTGGGCTCGAACATCTTTCAGTTCCACACTCAGCTTGGTATTGGCGTCTTGGAGATTGTTTTTCTCCCGCCTGATGTCACACCCTAGCTAGTTCAAGCATTAGAGTGTGCATCATGTTTAAATTCCTTTTAAATTTGAAATGGGGATGACAGAACCCCCAGCACCCCCTGGAACAACTAGGGTTTACTAAAAACTTTTTTAATGAACCTGAAATGCCCTTCTAAAAAGCCCACCCTTTTTGTTTTGGGTTAAAACCTTTGACAAAAATGGTGCACATTTTTCTAGGACATCAAAGGTCATTGGATTAATCCTTATGGTATTTGCATTTGGGCATTTAAATGCTATAAAATATTTTAAATGCTCAAATAATCATAAACTAAAATGTTTGCTGCTGGATATATTCTAATCGGTGGCCATGATTAATTTTATGATTTTTGGTAATGCCCTGGCATTTTTAATAAAGCCCTGAAGTTACAGAAATAATAAATAAATAGAAAAACATAAAAGGAGAGAAAGAACAGGGACTTACCTGGCGCAGCCCACCAGCCCACCCAGCTCGGCCTAGTCCACTGGCTCATGCCAGTCGTCCCCCTCCTCTCTCCAGGAGGACGAGGAGCGCGTGGCCGGCGCCCGCGGCCACACGCCGGCCACCTCCTGCTTCCGCCGACGCCCTGGAGGCATCCACGAGTGCCACGCCGACCCCCACGTCTCCCTCACTTTCTTCCCACTCTCCTCGTGGCCTCTCCCCCTCTCTGGCTCTCTCCCCATCTTCCTGCCGAGCGCAGCCGTCGCCGCCGACAAGCTTCACCGCAGCCACCGCCGTCCATTCGTTGCCCCGTCATGCCAGGAAGCTCCGCCGTCGTCGACTACATCAAGTAGGCCGAGCCCCGAGCGCTCGCTCGCCCCGGAGATGCTGCACCGAGCTCGTCCTCAACTCCGGCCACCGGAGATCCCCTTCGCCGCCCCGCTCGCTCTAGCCCTTCCCCGAGCTCGCTGTTCGCTCCCCTGCAACCGCTGTGAGCTCCACCACCGTTTCCCCCTCTCCCCGCGCTCGTCTGCGTCCTCTAACCACCTCTGCCATCAAAGCCGAAGCTCACTGCCGCCACCGCACGTCGCCGTCATGGCCACAGCCACGTTGGGACGCCACCGAGCATGCCTTCATCTTCCACGCACTCGCAGGAGCCCGTAGCACCCCGGCATGCCCCTCGCCGTGCCCCTAGCGACTAGCTCGACCTCACCCGAGCTTCGGCCACCGCCAAACTCGTCGCCGACGATGTTTCAGGCCACCCCAGCTCCACCCACTACCACCACTCGATGCGGCTTCCTCCCCGCATCACGTAGATAGTCTCCGCCGCCCTTTTGGTCGCCGGAGTGCAAATCCCGCACTGCTCCGCCGCGTCTGGCCTCGCCGGCGGCTAGACGCCGGTGAGTTTGACTCTGTTTGACCCCTGTGTGGGCCCAGGTTGACCCCCCCTGAGTCTATGATAGGTGGGGCCGGTCTGCTAATTAGTTTAGGATTAGTTTTAACTAATTTTAATTAGTTTAGTCACTGACATGTGGGCCCAGGCCCCACTGACAGCTAATTAGTGTTAATTTAATTCTGTTAATTAGCTGAGTCACTGATAGACAGGGCCCACCAGTTAGGTTTGACCTGGCCAGCCCAGTTGACCGCTGACGTCACACCTATGTCATGCTGACGCATTAATTCAATTACTAGAATTATTCTTATATGGGAAATTCCAGAAAATAGCCAAAACTTCTAAAAATCATAGAAAATCAACCATAGCTCCAAATGCAAAGATTTATATATGAAAAATCATCAGAAAAATTCAATCTATCCATCTGTAATGGTTTCATGCATGACTAAACAAGTTAACCTTGCTATTTAAGAAGAATAAGATAATACACTAATAAGGCTATGTTTAATGGGCTAACATTTGAATCTTTGGTTCAAATGAGTTCATTCCATCCTGTTTTAGCTTGCATTAGGCCAAGACACTTTCATCTTGCCATGTCATAGCATGCATCATATTGTTGCATATTGTCATGTGTTGATTATGTTCGGTGTGCCTTTCGTGGTAGTGTCGGGGGTTGCTGATCCCACGCACACCTATGGGGATCGGCGGGCCGAGCCCCTTTTGGTTCGACAGGGGGCGGTGGATGCACAAAGAGCAGATCGAGGCGAGCGCACGAGCGAGACGATCGGTTTACCCAGGTTCGGGCCGCACGGATGCGTAAAACCCTACTCCTGCTTTGGTGGTTGTATTGAGTTCTTGCTCGGGAGCGATGAGTGCTATAGTACACTCAAGCGGCTGGCGAGACCGAGCGTGAGAATGGCTGTCCTCCCCGCTCTGTTGCGCATGGGCCTCCTTTTATATGTCTAAGGGGTCACCGACAGGTGGCAACAAAGGTGAGGGTAAAAATGTAAAAGTGGTGGTAGTTGGATCCACCGCCTACAACAGACGTATCATACCTAACCCTGACGGCAGGGGACAAAGGCATTAAATGCCTGTCTGTGTCGCCTAGACGGGGCAGAAAGGGACCGTCAGGGATGCCACCGTTTGCCACGATGGCTATCTTGTCAGCGCTCGCTTGCCACCGCATGCCCTCGGCTGCACAGCCTCCCGCCACGTACGCCAGGAGCGGTCCCAGGGAGACACGTTGGTGGGTGAGCTGGAGCGTGGGCTGTGGAGTAGTAGCTTGCCGCGGCAAGCGCCTTGCCGCGGATGTTGCCTTGTCGCGTCCGGGAGCTTGTCGCTCACCGGGTCTTGTCGGGATGCGCAGTGCGCCACAGCGAGCTTCTTGAGATGCTTTGGTTGTCTTCCCGGCAAGCTCCTCTTGCCGGGGTCTCGTCTCCTTCCCAGCAAGCTCCTCTTGCCGGGGCCTTATCTCCTTCCCGGCAAGCTCCTCTTGCCGGGGTATCTGTGCTTTGAGTAGCCTTCCCGGCAAGCTCCTCTTGCCGGGGCCTTGGATACTTTATTCTTGAATGGCTCCTAAAGGAACCATGGAGGGTCTTGGCGGTCGCCCGGCAAGCCTTGCCGCGGGTCGCTGCGACTGCCCGTGCACAAGTTCGGGATACTAAGGTACCCCTACTTTAGTACACCGACAGGAGCCCCCGGGCCTGGGCCATACACGGTGCCAAGCGCTGTTGGGCCAGGCCCAAAACAGTGCACGGGCACGCGCGGCCTAGGGCACGCCATAACTCACTCCGCATCCACCGCGCCCTCCCCGCACGGCACGCGTCAAACGTGGCATCGTGGGAGAGATCGTGGGCGGTTTTCGAGGTGCCCACTCCCCACGATCATGGGGTGGAGAGGCGCTGCCCCATCTGTCGCCTCAGTTCTGCACGCCTGCCACGCGGCTCCCATGCACATGGGATCGCGGACGGCGGAGGCGGGAAACGGGGCCGTCATGGGTCGAGGCAGCGGGTCGGCCCCAGCTCTCCGCCTTCCCGCGTCTTGATTCGCTGAGCGGGGCGGCCGAGCCCCCACCTCGCTCCTTTATAAGGAGTGGGAGGGGAGGACGGAAGCCCGCATCCTCCCATCTCCTCCTTCCTTCAGCTTCTGCTCCCCCTCCTCCCATTCGCCATGGAGAAAGGGAACCCTGGTCCCTCATCGGTGGCGGCGAGGGTTGCCGCCAGGCAGCGCATCCCTCCCTCTCCCGCACGCGTGGTGGCGGAGCCAGCCGTAAGGGGGAGAGGGAGGGGGCGAGGTCATGGACGAGGTCGGGGACGAGGTCGAGGCGCTCGGGGAAGAGGTGGACGAGGCGGCGCGTCGGCTTCGCCTCCGCCGGCGGCTCTTCTTCCCGCGGTGGCCCATGCTGGGGACGACCCTTGCGAGTTCTTCGTCGGGCTGCGCCGGGCGCCTCGTCGTCGCCTCTGACTCCCAGCTCCGTTTGCGGACGTGGTGGGGTTGGACCCGCCCGAGACACTGAGACTGCACATGAGGGGTTGTGGGATCAGCGGCACGCGAGTCCGCGCCAAATTCCCAACCCCTGGTGTGATGTATCTCAGTCGAGGGTGGAAGACGTTCGCCCGCATCCACAGCTTGACGGCGGGGCTCACCCTCCATTTCAAGTTGGTGGAGGGCGATCTCCTCTCCGTCAAGGTCTTCGGGTGCTTCGGCATCCGGGCACGGTGCTGCGTGGACAGCTCCTCCGATAGCGAAGGCTCCTCCTCGAGCGAGAGTGACGAGGAGGGGAGCGACAGCGACGACGAGGGGAGCGGGCGGCAGGATGGCGGGTCCGACTAGGTGTCGGGCGCCGCTCCGTGCGGCACCGGCAACCCCATCATCCGTGTCGCCGGCTCCTTGAACTCTCCAGGGTCGTCTCCTTGGGCGGCTGGCGTAGGGAGGCTGCGGAAGAGGAAGAGGGCCGGCGGCAAGGCCGTCAGGTCGGAGTACGAGGGCGTGGTGCCCTCGACAGCGTGCTGACGTCCTGCCGCCTCGTCTTCGAGCCCCGCTTCTGGCGCCGCCATCACCGTCCAGCCTTGACGACCCCATGGATGTTCTCTTGGTGTCTTCTGGCACCCGTAGTTCGCCTAGGCGCTCCTTTTGCCCTTCTCGCCTCCTTGACCTACCTCCTAAAGAGAGGGACAAGAAAAGGATTACGGGCATCTTATCTTTTTAATTTGTAAGCCCTTGGGCCTTAGTTGCATTTAAAACTTGTAATCCTCTCTTTCTTGTTTTTCATTCTCTATGGACTGTACCTGCGTGGAATGTTTTTTTAATGAAAAGGGGATGTTTGCCGGGTCATTTGTCTCGCGGGTAGAACCCACGTCAAGGAGCAAATCCTTGGTATCTTTCAGATAGACACTCCTTCCCCGGCAACAGGCCCTGCCGTCTTCCCACGTCGCTCGACCTTTCTCACGCTTTTGACGGAGGCATGGACTAGGCGGGTGCGGCCCCTCGTTTCATCCCTTTGCTGCCGCGACTACAACCAAAACTTGGCCCCAGGAACGAGCCCCAGGGCCTAGAGCTAAGGGAGCACGGTAGTTTTCGGGAAGAAACGAGGTTTCGTATTCCCCAGTCCATAAGAGAATGCATGAAGAGGGATGAAAGACTTATCTGAGATTGCAGCCCCCGGCAACTCTGGCTTGCTGTGGGTGAACTTTGGTACTTGCAGCCCCCGGCAACACTGGCTTGCCGGGGTCCAGATGCCGGCACGTCCTTCTTCTCCTTTTTGTCCCCAGGCAGTCCGACAAGGATATGCGAGCCCTGTGAACCAAAGGAAACGAAAGAAAGGCAAAGGGACGCACACTCGACCTCTAAGTTAGGGGTTAGCCGCTGTTAAGCACTATCAACCCTAACCGAGGACCCGACTCGACCTAGCATGCATGCTATAACTCTGGGCGCCAGCGCTTCATTTACTTGTGCTCAGGGTCTGTGCCTGGCTTTGTACAAAGGATTACATGCAACAGCGGCAAGACTTGTACAAAAGGGTGGTTGCCGGACAGGGTCCGACAACCGCGCCTTACGGGTAAAACTTACGAAGATGCTCGATATTCCAGGAGTTGCTCACTGGTACGCCATCTTTGGTCTCCAGGCGGACAGCGTCGGGCCTGGTGACTCGTTTCACCCGGTAAGGGCCTTCCCACTTCGGCGTCAACTTGTTGGAATTCTTGGCGGACTGAACGTGCCGAAGAACAAGGTCGCCTTCCTCGAGACTTCTGGCGTTAACTTTGTGGCTATGATAGCGGCGCAAAGCTTGCTGGTAGCGAGCGGCTCGCACAGCAGCCTGAAGACGATCTTCCTCAAGGAGCAGCGCGTCATCTTGCCGCAGCTGCTCTTGCTCAAGCTCATCATAAGCGAGCACTCGAGGTGACCCGTATACGAGTTCCGTGGGGATAACTGCCTCCGCTCCATAGACTAGAGCGAAGGGTGTCTGTCCAGTGGCTCGATTTGGCGTCGTCCTGATCGACCAAAGAACCACCGGCAGCTCCTCGATCCAGTTGCGTCCGCGCTTATGCAGCCTGTGAAAAGTCCTGGTCTTGAGCCCGCGCAGCACTTCAGCATTTGCCCTCTCCGCTTGGCCGTTGCTTCTCGGGTGAGCGACAGAAGCGAAGCAGACCTTGGCGCCAAGATCTTGGACGTACTGCATGAAGGTGTGGCTCGTAAATTGTGTACCGTTGTCGGTGATTATCCTGTTAGGGATTCTGAAACGACAAACAATCGACCTGAAGAACTTGACCGTGGACTGCGCCGTCACCTTCCTCACTGGTTCCACTTCCGGCCACTTTTTGAACTTGTCGATTGCAACGTACAAGTATTCAAAGCCCCCGACTGCTCGGGGGAAGGGGCCGAGGATGTCGAGCCCCCAGACCGAAAATGGCCAGGATAAAGGGATCGTCTGGAGAGCTTGAGCTGGCTGGTGTATCTGTTTGGAATGGAACTGGCACGCTTCACACTTGGTTACTTGTGCAGTTGCATCCTGGAGGGCTGTCGGCCAGAAGAAGCCTTGCCGGAATGCCTTTCCGACAAGAGCTCTCGCGCCAATGTGGTGACCACATATGCCTCCATGTATCTCTGCCAACAGCTTCTGTCCATCTTCCCGAGGAATACACTTTAATTTCACACCGTTGAGTCTTCTTCTGCATAGTGTGTTGTCGACAAACTGGTACATACTAGACTGCCGGGCTACTCTTTCCGCTTCTTCTGGTTCCTCGGGAAGCTCTCCTGTCTGAAGGAAATGGACAATCTGCTGCGCCCATGTTGGAGCCTGTGGCTCGACAACAAGGACTAAAGGCACATCTGCTGCTGCGGGAACGTCCGCTTCTACGGCAACAGCCTGCGATTCTGCCGGAGCTTGACGTTCCCCGACAAGCTTGCCGGGAGTGTCTGCTGCAACGGAACAAACCCTGGGGTTTGCCGGAGTAGACTGCTCCTCAGCACTCTTGGCGTCGATCTTGGGGACCTTCTTGGCGGCGGCTTCGGGGAGCTCTGCCAGAAGATAGTCACCAGAAATCAACTTCCTCTTCTTGCTCTATCCAGTTAATGGTGTTACGGATGGCTGAGTTAGCTTGAGCACAAAGATCCCTAGTTCCACAGGTAACTTAAGTGCTGCGCACTTTGACAGGCCATCGGCAATGTCGTTCTCAGCTCTTGGAACATGTTCCATTTGCAGGCCGTCAAAGCGCTCTTCTAGCTTCCTCACTTCATCAACGTAAGCTTCCATCAACGGACTCTGGTAAACCTTGTTCACTTGGCGGACGACAAGCTGCGAGTCACCGCTGACAATGAGCTTCTTAATCCCAAGTTCTGCCGCGATCCTGAGTTCGGCAAGCAAGCCTTCATACTCTGCAGTATTGTTTGTAGCTTGCTCCTTGGGAAAGTGCATCTGGACTATGTACTTGAGGTGCTCTCCGGTGGGTGCGACAAGCAGTACACCAGCACCGGCGCCTTGCAGCGAGAAGGCACCGTCAAAGTACATGAGCCACTCTTTGCTTGCTTCCTTGGCGGGGATGCTCGTCTCTGGAATTTCTTCGTCTGGAGTTGGCGTCCATTTTGCTATGAACTCTGCCAATGCTCTGCTCTGGATTGTTGATGTACTCTCAAACTTGAGGCCAAAGCTTGACAGTTCCAGTGCCCACTCGACAATCCTGCCTGTTGCTTCTGGGTTTTGCAATATCCTCTTCAGCGGAAAGCGAGTGACAACTGTGATCTCGTGTGCTTGGAAGTAATGGCGCAACTTTCTCGAGGCCATGAGAAGGCCGAAAAGCAGCTTCTGCACACCAGAGTACCTTGACCTAGCCCCCTGTAAAAGGGAGCTGACAAAGTAAACTGGGCGCTGCACCATTTTCTTCTGTATCTCCTCTTGCATCTGCGCGGATCCATCCTTGTCGGGACCAGAGCTTGTCGGGGAAGCCCCCTGCTTGTCGCTGGATGTGCTTGCCGCGGTCGCTGGCTCGTCATCTGCATCCCTCTCCGCTACTAACGCAGCACTAACCACTTGATTGGTTGCCGCTATGTACAGCAGCAACTTCTCTTGTGGTTTAGGTGCGACAAGTGTTGGAGTGGAGGACAGGTATCTCTTCAAGTCTTGCAGCGCAGCCTCCGCTTCCGGCAGGGCGCGCTCAGTAGACCGAGAGATAAACCTGCTGAGAGCAGCCACGCAGCCGGCAAGCTTCCGTACATCCTTGACGCGCTTTGGTGCTTCGATCTGCTCAATGGCCTTGATCTTGTCGGGATTAGCTTCGATTCCCCACTGAGACACAAAGAACCCGAGAAGCTTGCCGGAAGGGACTCCGAACACACACTTCTCGGGGTTGAGCTTGAGGTTGACCTTGCGCAGATTTGCAAAAGTCTCTTCTAAGTCTTGGATCAGAGTTGCCCTGTCCCTGCTTTTAACCACTATATCATCCATGTAAGCTTCTACATTTCTGTGTATCTGTGGCTTCAAAGCGATATGGACTACTCTGGCAAATGTTGAACCAGCATTCTTTAATCCGAAAGGCATCCGTACGAAACAGTACGTGCCACATGGAGTAATGAATGCGGTTTTCTCCTCATCCTCTTCTGCCATGAAGATCTGATGGTATCCTGAATATGCATCAAGAAATGAAAGCAATTCACATCCGGCTGTGGAGTCAACAATCTGGTCAATGCGCGGCAAGGGAAATGGATCTTTGGGACAAGCTTTATTAACATCAGTAAAGTCAGTACAAAGCCTCCATTTCCCATTCACCTTGCGCACTACAACCGGATTGGCCAACCACGTGGGATGGAGCACCCCTCTGACAAGGCGTGCTGCTTCCAATTTCTTGATTTCTTCTGCTATGAATTCTTGTCGCTCCACCGCCTGTTTCCGGACCTTCTGCTTGACGGGCCACGCATGAGGACAAACGGCAAGGTGGTGCTCAATTACCTTCCTGGGAACACCGGGGATGTCAGACGGTTGCCATGCAAACACGTCGACATTCGCCCGCAGGAAAGTAACGAGCGCGCTTTCCTATTTATGGTCAAGCGTGGCACTGATGGTGAAGGTACCACCAGTGCTGTCCTCCTTGGCGGACACCTTCTTGGTGAGTGGTGGAGCCGCCATCATCTTCTTACTCTTGCCGGTGGAGCTCGATGGTGCGTCCTCGACGGCAGCACAGCACTCCGAAGAGGCGCGCTTGCCGGAGTAGGCATCAGAGCTCTTGCCGGACTTGGTCTTCTTGCCGGTGGAGCTCGATGGTGCGTCCTCGATGGCAGGACGGCACTCCAAAGAGGCGCGCTTGCCGGAGTGGACACCAGAGCTCTTGCCGGACTTAGTCTTCTTCCCCTCGGGAGCTTCAGCGGCAAGTGTCTCGTGGTCTGTCGCGGCAGCAGCTTCCCGGTAGATCTTGTCGGCGTAGATAAGGGCATCCTTCTTGTCGCCATGGATAGAGATGACGCTTATCGGGCCTGGCATCTTGAGCATGTTGTACGCATAGTGAGAGGCCGCCATGAACTTGGCGAGTGCGGGACGGCCAAGTATCCCATTGTAAGGCAATGGGAAATCAACAACGTCAAAAGTGACCCTCTCCATTCTGAAATTCAGCTCGCTGCCAAATGTCACCGGCAACGTGACCTTCCCTTTCGGTTTGCTCCTTCCCGGGTTAATTCCTTGGAATGTACCGGTTTCTTCGAGCTCGCTGTCTGGGATCTGGAGTTTCTGGAGCACAGCGGAGGAGATCAGATTTAGGCCGGCCCCACCGTCAACTAGCATCTTAGTGACTTTGAGGTTGCGGATTGTTGGCGAAACCAACAACTGCAGGCACCCGACCGCAGTTGTGCGATCAGGGTGGTCCTCAATGTCAAAGATGATAGGCGTGCTGGACCACTTCAGAAGCTTGCGTGATTCGACAGGTGGCTCTGCCGCATTAATTTCCCGGAGCCACTGTTTGAGTTGGCGGTGGGAAGTATGCAGAGAAGCGCCACCGTCCACACACAAGACTTCTGTAGCCTTCTGAAACTCCTGCTCGCTGTTCTCAACATCATCCATGTCTTCGTCGTCGTCTTCGTCTTCGTCCTTGTCGCGGCCGCGGGGAGGTCTGTCTCCTTGCCGCTGCTTGGCCTTGCCGCGGCTTCCTCCCTGGCCAGCGCGCTTCTTGCCGGCTTCTCCACCGCCTCCTTGGGCTCTCTCCTTGTCGCGCCGCTCGTACTCAGCTTTTTGTTGCTGGACAAGCTGCTCGACCCTCTTGCAGTTCTGGAGATCATGGCCCTTGGTGCGGTGAATCTTGCAGTACTGCTTGCCGGAGCTGTCCTGCTTGTCGGCGGCTGCCACAGCCTGGCAGTTGGTGCACGCGGCAACCTCCTTGCCGGAGCTGCCAACTTTGGCTTGCTTGGCAGGGCCGTCATCGCCGGACTGCTCAACAACTAGTACCTCTTTGCCGCTCTTCTTCCTGTTGCGCCTCCGGTTTTTCCTTGCCGGGGCGGCATCCTCGCTGTCAGATCCCCCTGCTCCAGCATCTTCTCCGGGGAGTTTCCTCCCTTCTTCAGCGCGTGCGCACTTGTCGGCTAGGGCGTACAGCTCGCTGACGTCTCTGATCCTGCTCATCGCCATCTCCTCCCGCATCCTGCGATTACGCATGTTCTGATGGAACGCGCTGATAACCGCGGCAGGGTGGATGTCTGGGATGTTGCGCTGCACGCGGCTGAATCTCTGGATATACTTGCGCAGGGGTTCTCCTTCCTTCTGGGCAAGCAGGTGGAGGTCACTTTCTTGGCCATGTGGTTTGTGGCCGCCCGTAAAGGCGCCGACAAACTGATGGCACAAATCCGCCCAAGAGGATATGGAGTTGTCCGGCAAGTGCATGAGCCAGGATCTGACTTCGGGCTTGAGCACGAGCGGGAAGTAGTTGGCAAGGACCTTGTCGTCTCACCCCCCGGCAGCTTGCACTGCAATGGTGTAGATGCTGAGGAACTCAGACGGGTGCGACTTGCCGTCGTACTTCTCCGGTACGTCTGGCTTGAAATGCTTCTGGTTGGGCCACTGGACTTGCCGCAGCTCACGGGTAAACGCAGGACAACCTGCCGCGTACGGCAAGTTACCTGGCTCTCCGGGCGCATGCATGTCAACAGAGGGCCCAGCGCGCAGGTCTGGTTGACGCCGCGCTTCTCTTCGGCGCTCGATGCGTGTTTGAGCATCTTCTTGCTGTCTCTCATGAAGAACTTGGCGTTGATCGTGACGAGCTCGCGGATCTGACGACGCGGTGGAGTAGCCATCAAGGTGGATCCGGCGAGTCGGCGATCTTGGCCTTCGGGGCGGAGAGTGCACAATGGTTGCACCCTCGCCGGTCTTGTCGCCACCGGCTCGCGCCTGGCTGACTTGCCGCGGCAGCGATGCGCTCGGCTGCCGTGGATTGTCACCGTTGGCGAAGCCGATGAGGCTCTGGATAGTGGCCCTCCAGTCATCGATCTTCTCTGGCGCTTGAGGGTAGTCTAGGAGCAGCTCGGCACGTGCCAATGCTTCCGCTGGAGTTGTGGGCGGCGACAGCGAACGGTGCGAGGAGCGAGATATGCTCGGACTCCTAACTGCGTTAGAAGGAGCAACATCTCGTCCAAGCGACCGCGCCACGCTCACGCCAGCATGTTGGCGTGCATGCTGATCCTGAGCACTCTGGGATCCGCCAGCTTGATCTTGGCCCAGCAGACGTATGGTACCGTGGGTACCATGACGCTGCTGGTCCCGCACCTCCTGGGACGGGCGCGGTGCGTGTACGGACGCCGAGGTCTTGGAGTGCGCGCGGTCGTTGTGGGAGGCGACCGCGCCGCCGACGTGCGGCGCAGCCTGGTCCTTGGACCTGGCAGCGCCATGGGTCTCCCCGTCGTCGCCCGCTCTCCCGCTGGCGCCTACCCCACCAGCCGTGCGCCCCGGCGATGGTGGGTTCGGCGCAGACGGAGCAGCTGCTTCCGAAGCCTTCTTCTTCGGCGGCATGTTGATGAAGACGATGAAGGTTCGGCTCGTGTGAACGCCGGATCAGGTTCGCACAACCTCGACGCACCCCCTACCTGGCACGCCAAAGATGTCGGGGGTTGCTGATCCCACGCACACCTATGGGGATCGGCGGGCCGAGCCCCTTTTGGTTTAGCAGGGGGCGGTGGATGCACAAAGAGCAGATCGAGGCGAGCGCACGAGCGAGACGATCGGTTTACCCAGGTTCGGGCCGCACAGATGCGTAAAACCCTACTCCTGCTTTGGTGGTTGTATTGAGTTCTTGCTCGGGAGCGATGAGTGCTACAGTACACTCAAGCGGCTGGCGAGACCGAGCGTGAGAATGGTTGTCCTCCCCCCTCTGTTGCGCATGGGCCTCCTTTTATATGTCTAAGGGGTCACCGACAGGTGGCAACAGAGGTGAGGGTAAAAATGTAAAAGTGGTGGTAGTTGGATCCACCGCCTACAACAGACGTATCATACCTAACCCTGACGGCAGGGGACAAAGGCATTAAATGCCTGTCTGTGTCGCCTAGACGGGGCGGAAAGGGACCGTCAGGGACGCCACCGTTTGCCACGATGGCTATCTTGTCAGCGCTCGCCTGCCACCGCATGCCCTCGGCTGCACAACCTCCCGCCACGTACGCCAGGAGCGGTCCCAGGGCGACACGTTGGTGGGTGAGCTGGAGCGCGTGCTGCGGAGTAGTAGCTTGCCGCGGCAAGCGCCTTGCCGCGGATGTTGCCTTGTCGCGTCCGGGAGCTTGTCGCTCACCGGGTCTTGTCGGGACACGCAGTGCGCCACAACGAGCTTCTTGAGATGCTTTGGTTGTCTTCCCGGCAAGCTCCTCTTGCCGAGGTCTCGTCTCCTTCCCGGCAAGCTCCTCTTGCCGGGGCCTTGTCTCCTTCCCGGCAAGCTCCTCTTGCCGGGGTCTCTGTGCTTTGAGTAGCCTTCCCGGCAAGCTCCTCTTGCCGGGGCCTTGGATACTTTGTTCTTGAATGGCTCCTAAAGGAACCATGGAGGGTCTTGGCGGTCGCCCGGCAAGCCTTGCCGCGGGTCGCTGCGACTGCCCGTGCACAAGTTCGGGATACTGAGGTACCCCTACTTTAGTACACCGACAGGTAGGTTTCTGCCTCCGAGGATAACCCCGAGTATCCGTCTGAAGGGCAGTACCCTACTACCACTACATCAGGCAAGCAACCATTGATCATTCCGATACAAACCCATGTCCTTGCTTCTGCTCTTGTTTACTGCATTAAGACAACGCGATTCAAACTGCTGTGTGCTACGGTAGTTAAACCCTTATCCTCTGCATGACCTGTCATTGCCACAATAACTAGATGAAACCCACTAGCATGTGTAGGAGTTGATTGAGCCATGTATGTGATTCCTACCTTGCTATGCCTGCTATGCTTAGAGTTGTGTCAGGTCTGGTCCATCTGGGTGATGGGCTAGAGTGAAATGGTTATATCAGTAATGTGAGGGATGTGATGAACATGATTTGGTAAAGGTATCGATGAGAGGCCATGTAGGAGTACATGGTGGGTTGTTTCATTGAGGCCGTCCATAAGAACTGAGATCTGTATGCGTGATTTAAGATGCAGTTACTACCATACATTGGGCCCGAAACCAATGGACCCTCTCGGCTTCTTATTCACCCTAGTACTCTGTCCAGGAGTTGCAAATAGTTTCTGGTGTTTGTAGGTTATGTGTTGGTGGCCGTGCGTAGCGCTGATCCTAGGGGTGGGCTATGTTGCGGTAGATACACCGTGGCACGGTGTACCGAGTCGCCTGTTTGGTGTCTCGGGAACCCTGTTCACATCGTTCGGGGCCGTATGTGGAAACCTTGGCCGGACTCCCTGCGGATGGAACCTGGATAGGCGATACACCTGGACTAGAGACTTGAGTGTTTGGGTAGGCCGTGGCCGACACCCTCGTTGGGCTTCCGCTTGAAGGTTGCCGAGTACATGTCGTGTAAACGGCGGTAAGTGGTGAAAGCGTGTATGAAGAAGTACACCCTTGCAGGGTATAAAACTACTCGAATAGCCGCGTCCGCGGTAAAGGACTACTTGGTTGCCTATACAGTTCATAGACAAGTTAATGGATAATACTAAAAGACTCAAGATAAGTGTGAGTAACGAGGATGGCCCTCTCGTAGGATGACGAGGGAGGATCCCTGGTGGAGTATTGTGTTGGTGAGTAGTGGACTCGTGTGCGAAAACTATTTTACTAGTGGAGTTCCGTAGGATAGCCTAGCCAAGAGTCAAAGCTGGCTTGCTGCAATAACCCCACCACCTTCTTGAGAATGAGCATGTATAGCAGGTTCTGTTGTAAGACTTGCTGAGTACCTTTGTACTCATGTTTGCTTAATTACTGTTTTCAGACGACAACACCGCCCCCTCCGATGGGTTCTACGTAGACCTTGATGTCGACGAGTGACTAGCCACCCAGGTGGTGATCCTGGCCATGGAGGGCCCTATGTAGATAGACAGGCTTCGAAAGCCTTCTTGCTTTCTAGTGTCTGTACCCAGACTATTTACTTCCGCTTGTGCTTGTATGATTGTATGGCTTGAGTGTTGGGTCGTGTGACCCCTACTTGTATGAACATGTTATGTATGGCCCTCTGGAGCCTTTAAATAAAGTACTTGAGTTGTAGAGTTTTGTTGTGATGCCATGTTGTATGTACTCATATCGGGCATATTGTGTGTATGATTAAAATGCTTGGTATGAGTGGGATTCGACAATCTAGTTGTTTATCCTTGGCAACCTTTCTTATGGGGAAATGTAGTCTAGTGTTCCTCGAGCCATAGTAGTCCGCTACAGCCCGGTTCACCGGAGTCCTGCTAGCCCAGCACTACTGCTCAGGACGCTTGACTGGCCGACATGTGTTTCACTTCGTTCCTATGTCTGTCCCTTCGGGGAAATGTCACGCGGTGACATCCGGAGTCCTGCCTAGCCTGCTACAGCCCGGGTTCCCCGGAGTCCTGTTAGCCCAGTGCTACAACCCGGAATCACTCGCTGATGACCGACATGCTTGATGTGATTCATGTATGCCTGTCTCCATAGGTCTGTGCCGCTTTGGGTTCATGACTAGCCTTGTCGGCCCGGGTTCTCTGTCATATGGATGCTAGCGACACTATCATATACGTGAGCCAAAAGGTGCAAACGGACCCGGGCCATGGTAAGGAGACACCCGTGGGATACCGTGCGTGAGGCCGCAATGTGATATGAGGTGTTACCGGCTAGATCGATGTGACTTGGAATCGGGGTCCTGACACCTGACCTCAGTCAGCACGCATTCGCCAGCCTTTAGCTGTCGTACGGCGTGCTGCTCCACCGGATTCTCTTCGGATTCAATTGCAACATCTATTATTAGATCTGCAGCCATGCCACACGCTATATGGTACCTATCATTCTTTGAAAGAAATGTTACCAGATGGGGACTTTTTAGGTTCCTTCAATGCGGCAACAGCGGCCCAAAGTTGGGTCTTGCATTCCTCCAGCTCTTGTGACAGTCGACTATTCTTCTCTGTAAGAACCTGCACAATAAGATGATCCTTAAATCAGTTCTGCTAACTGTTTCAAGTCTCAGGGGCTACTGGTACATATAATCGTCAGATTTTCTTACCCGTACATCCTTTACATACTGGTTCGTGGCTCTGGCTAGACCATTTTGAGCAGCAAGGAGGTACGCCTCTCCAGAATTGAAGGCATCAAATGCCTTTGGTAGGAAGCAAGCGTTGCGGAGTACGGCCCGACGACGCCTATGATTCATTGCGCTCTCCACTTCTGAATGTGTAGCAGATAGCCTATCCGCATCATCTGTAGGGGGACTATCCGGCGTCCGCCCCATGTCGGCTTCCGCCCCTATGTCCGGTCCTACAGCCCGACTGGTGGAAGCATGATCGGCAGCCTCGCCGGACATATTCCGGCGAGCGTTTTTTCTGTTAACGAAACATGGACGTCATACACAAAGAGGTATGTCTACTTCAACCAACATAGACAAGACACAAGAAAATACCAGATGAAAATAAATGTTCATTGTGACATTTTGTGCTTGCGAGGGTATGCCAACATGCTCCATCATCCCCCAAAAAACACTAGAAAAGGACAAGCAGTTGACCATCTTACAATAACTAGAAAAACAACATCACATGTCGCCCATAGGCTTTATGCGACGCAATAGGAAATAGCCACTCTTCTTCGAGAATGGGATTGAAGTTATCGCTAAAAGGACAAAGCGATGGACGCTCTTGAATCTCTGCCTAGACTTGAATCTCTACTAGTTGTCGACACCCAAATTTGCTCATCGCACACTTTTAGATATCACATTTGTCCCGCACAAGCTTATTTCAAGGACCAGTGTTGCATTGCATGGAGCCAAAGAGTCAGATGGTAATTGACTCTTGGAAAATACACCATAACCATAGAAGGACTGGTCTACTGAACCCTCTACCCACTCCTTGTCGGTTTACAAGTGTGGACTTGGGGTGATTTGAGTAGTTTGGGTGAGTTCTAATGTGATCATTTCCTACAAAAAAATTGTTGAGAACAAAAGGTCATGGCTAGGGTTTATGGATGGTTGCTTTTGCATGAATTTCCCATATATACTATATGTGCCTACAAAAGGTATAGACGGGGAAATAGGTGGCGGGTAGGGTTCTAAGTGTGAAGTTAGAGTATCTTCGCAATGGCTACGACCTACAGTTGTAAATGTACTCAGGTGATCTCAAAGGTTATTGGGTTTGTAAATGCGAATTTTGGGTGGTGGCTAGGCTTGAAATGTGAATCTAGGGTATTTTTGGCATTGGGTGGGATTGTAAATGTGAATGTATGGTATTTTTTAGGAACTTGGTATATTAATATGTAGCATGTTTGGGTGGCTAGGGTTATAAGTGAGAATTTTTGTGATGGGACAAGAAAATCATACTATCTCTTGTGTTACCTTGTACGAAGGTTCTAGAAAACTCGTATCAAAATAAACATTTAGAAAAATTGTATGAATAGCTTGCTTCCCACAAGGATTTCTGAAGCTAGAACAACCAACTGATGTCATGCAACAACACCTATAGACAAACAGATAGTTCTATGAATTGACTTTATGTACAAATATTGTTTTCATGGAGGATAAAATTGGATGCCAAAATAAGGTTGACTCTTTACAAATGGATGAAGCTGCGGCGCGGGTTTTAATACCGGTATGTACTTTGTTGTCCTTTAGTATTGTTAGTTTGTTTTATAAACATACGACATAGCGTGTGTGTTTGTATTATGAAGTGAGGAGATCGTAAAAGGAAAGGTACATATATGAACATATAGAAATGTACGCCTACATGTGCAAATATCACCAGTTTCGAGAAATGACAAATGTGCATAAATATTCATGTTGACATTTGTGGTTACCAGAGTTGTTGCATGCCAATGCTCCCCCGTCACCAAACTAGATGTTAGAGAAGGATGACGTGGATGGACATCTTCTACAACTAGAAAAATGTCATTAAATGTGGACCATTGACTTTAAAAGTCGGGGTAGCCACTCGTCCCCAAGGGTGTGATCAGATTCATCGCTAAAAGAGCATGACGAGGTACATTCCTTATTCTTTCTATCCTAGTTTTGAAACGGTCGTCAAACATCAGTAGGAAGACACCCAAATATGCTTGTTGCACATTTATAGATTCTGGAACTACTCTCCAAAGCTTCCGAAGGGGAGATAATATCGTCATGTGGAGCCAAAAATGTCGAGTGACCACAAATTCTTAAACAATCCATCTCAGTGAGTGAAGGATTGTTCAACTAACCCTCTACGTACTCCTTGTAGGCTATAAATGTGCATCGGGGGTAATCTTTGTGTTTTGAGGGTTGTATTCTCATTATTCCAAGGTTGTCAGAATGGTGATTTGAATCGGATCGGAGCTCCGATGGTAGGATCACAGATCGTAGAATCTTAACTATCATGATCGTAAAATCATAGATTCTATAAACCAAAATTGTAGAACCAAAGGGGTTAGTTTGGATCGCAAAGCCGTAGAATCGTGATTCTGACAACCTTGCATTATTCTATTTCAAACAAATGGGTGAGAAGAAAATGCAGGGCTAGGGTTAAGGAGGGTTGTCTTTCATGATTTTTTGTATAAATTGCAAAAATTTACAAAGTTATAAGCATGGAAAATACAAGGCGGGCAGGGTTTAAAAACATGAGAGTAGTTATCTTCGGTGGCAGCTAGGGGTTGTAAATGTAAACCTGGGGTGATATCAAAGGTTGTCGGCATGGTAAAAACAAACTTTTGGTGGCGTCCAGGGTTTAAAATGTAGAAATCGACGATATTTTGGTGTCTACTAGAGCTGAAAAGGTGAATGTAGGGTCTTCTTTGTGGCAATTTGGGTTTAAAGTGTGAATCTAGGGTACTTTTGGCACAGCTAAAGGTGTACATGTAAATACATATATTTTTTTATAGCGCCCAGGGATTATCTCTAAATCTAGGGTGTTTTTTTAAACCAGGGTTCTTTTGGTTGTAAGTGCGAGAGAACATTATCACGACTAGGGGTTGTTGAGGTTTCTACATTTTACATAGATTCACCCGAGATAATTACGCCAATTGTAAGAAAAACGTCTCATGGAAGAATATTTTATAACAACTTTTCTCATGTTTGGTCATTATATGTTTTTTGAATACACACATGAAGTAGACAATTATAAAACATAGACACCACAATTTTTACATCTCCAACCCTTCTGGTACACGGACATGTCTCGATAGCTCAACTTAGTCAATGTAATCCTCTTTCGTGTTACCTTACACACAAATTCTAAAGCACTTGCTTGAAAAGAACCATTGTAACTTTGCAAGCCATATTGTCACCTATTATCCCATCATCGGTGGTCGAAGTGACAAAGCTACTATGTGTCATAGATACACATTGATTGCTTTCCATAAGGATTTCTAAAGCCACCCTGACGAGGAAGATCATGCAACAACACTTTTCACACACAAAGTAATTTTTCAATTGCCTTTTGGCACGGACACATATGGATGTTGTTTAATGCATACTAGTACATATGTTGTTGCCCTTCAGCATTAATTCATTTTATAAACATACACCGTATGAGATAGGACATGTACATATATGTGTCTCTAGAGAGATGTACTCCTAGTTCCACCAACATACAAGAAGATACATGAAAATAAGAAAATGAACAGGACTGTTCACCATGACATACGTGGTTGCGTGGTCACCATATGTTGTTGTATCCTCTCATCACCAACACAGTCGCTAGACAAGGATGATCAACTTACCACCAACTAGAAAACACCATCGCATACTGCCCATTGGATTTCCAAGCCATGGTAGCCACACGTCTCTAAGGATGGGCAAATACATTGATGAAATGCACTCAAATTTGCTCGTCACACACTTGTACATACTATAATTGTCATCCTTATCCTTTCTAAATAATCGTTGTTTCCACCATGCGGGGCTAAAGCATCGGATATGGCCACCAACTCAAAAACAATCCACTATATACATGCACTATCGACCGGTTGTAAACATGGGCTCAAGGACATTTTAGTGGTTATGGGTTGTAATGTGATTTTTTCCACATGAATGAGTGAGAATAAAAATGACGCAACTAGGGTTTACATAGGGCTCTCTTTCCATGAATTCCCCGTATACACTATAAATGTCCAAAAAGGATAGATATAAGAAAATAGTGGTGGGTAGGGTCTTAATGTGAAGTTGGGGTATCATTGGTGACACATAGGGTTGTAAATGTAAACTTGAGATATTTTCAAAGTTTGTTTTGGTTGCATGTGTGGACTTTTGGTGACGTCTAGGATTTAAAATGTGTATCTAAGATATTTCTGGTATTGGTTGTGGTGGTAAATGTGAATGTTGGGTTATATTTCGTGGCAACAAGTGTTCTAAATGATCGGGGGTGTTTTGATGGGGGTTGGAGGTGTGGATATGAATCTAGCTAGGGTATTTTTGGTGCTGTCTAGAGGATTAGATACGAATTTAAGGCATTTCTTGTGGCGGGTAAGGTTGTAGTTCTGATTTTTTAAGAATTGGACGAGAAAAATTGGACGATTAGGGTTTCATGAAGGGTTTATTTGAGTGATTTTTTCATATATATTTGCCAAAGATTCATGGGAGAGTATTACGATAATTAGGATAGCATTAAACTGTTAAAATGCATATACATCATAATGACTTTTGTCGTATTTGGTCATTACATATGTTTATTACATGCATGAAGAGTGTGGCGCTTATATAACCTAGACACCACAATGATGACATGTCTAACCTTTCAATAGAAGTATGTTGAACACACATGTATAGTTGTAGGATCGCAAGTAGGTCTAGAGGGGGGGTTATTAGACTATTTGGCCAATAAAAACTTAGTCTTATCCCAGTTTTAGTTCTTCGCAAGTTTTAATAATTTTAGCAAGTCTTGTCACACTCTACACATGCAAGACTAATATAGTAGGTAGCGGAAAAGCAAATACTTTGAATATGAACATAAAGGAGGGGTTAAAGAAAATCAAACCCAATGAAGACATGATGAATTTTCTCGTGGTTCCGATAGGTGGTGCTATCGTACGTACACACTGATGGAGACTTCCACCCCTGGAGGGTAACAACGGTTGCGAGAGTTCAGGGAGGGCTCCCCCCACAAAGGGTCCATGAAGAAGGAACCTTGTCTATGCCATCATGGATTACACCCACGAAGGACTAGCCTCACTCGGGTAGATCTTCACGAAGTAGGCGATCTCCTTGCCTTTACAAACTCCTTGGTTCAACTCCACAAGTTTTGAGGCTCCCAAGTGACACCTAACCAATCTAGGAGACACCACTCTCCAAAAGGTAATAGAAGTTTTTGTTAATGATGAAACCCTTGCTCTTGTGCTTCGAAAGATAGTATCCTTAGCACTCAATCACTCTCTCATAGATTCAACTATGTGGTAGGAGGAGGATTGAAGTGGAAAGTAACTTGGGAGGCTAGAAATCAAGGATCAAAGGTTGGAGTGGAGTCCCTTGATTTCAACATAGGTGTGGGTGGTTCTCTCTCAGTAATTGGATATGGGAAGTTACGGTTTTCGTCCTGGTTGTTCTCTTATAGTTGGTGGAATGGGTGGGATATATATTGGTAGCATAAAAAATCTAACCGTTACACACCTTTATGAACTACTTTGTGGGGCTGGGTGGAAACACTCGGTGAGACCAATTAGCACAAAAAGCTTGAACTTTAGGATTTTCGGTGAGACCGGATAGAACTGCTCAGTGAGACTGATGGGTGATGACCTAATCATTTTCCACACTTCGATGAGACTGATCGAAACCACTTGAAATTTCCCAGATGAAATTGATAGGTTCCTGAAGGTTGGCAGGTGCTCTTTGGTGGGACTGAAGGGTCGTCTCGGTGAGACCGGGCTGCTAGAGTTTAGGTAGTGGCTATGTCAAGTGTTTCTCGGTGAGTCCAGATATATGTGTTTCGGCGGGAGCAAGATAGACTCTAGGGTTTTAGACTCTAGGGTCTTGTGATGGGGAACGTTGCATGGAAAACAAAAAACATTCTATGCACATGCAAGATTTATCCATGGAGATACATAGCTACGGGAGGGGGAGAGCATCTACATACCCTTGTAGATCGCTAAGCGGGAGTGCTTATCAAGGTGGTTGATGTAGTAATACAACTTCGCGATCCGTATCGATCAAGCACCGAAAGCACGTCACCTCCGAGTTCAGCACACATTCAGCTCGATGACGTCCTCACCTTCTCGATCTAGCAAGAGAGGCGAAGTAGTAGATTAGTTCCAGTAGCACGATGACATGGTGATGGAGGTGGTGAAACTATTCAGCAGGGCTTCGCCAAGCAGAACGGATTTAGGACGGAGGACGAACTAGAGGGAGAGGGGGCGCTGGCACATGGCTTGGTGAATCATGGTGTCCCCCAGGTGCGAGCCCTGCTCCTCTATTATATATTCAACACTAGGGTCATTTCTTCGAGAAAGAGCCTCCTCAAAGTCGGTTTGGAATGCAAGGAAGAGTCCTTCTCAGTTTCCAGTACCAGACACCATGGGCCTCGGCGTCTGGCCTAGGGCCAGATGCTAGGGTCCCTGGCGTCTGTTCCCTGACCTCCGCAAAACTTCCTTTTGCATCGACCTAAAGCCCTGTGGGCCTTACCCCTTGGCCCAACCATATCATCATATATATCAATATTCACTTTCGGACCATTTCGAAGCTCCTCGTCATGTTTGTGATCTCATCCGGACTCCGAACAACATTCGGTGACCAACATACATAACTCATATAATACTATATTGTCAATGAACGTTAAGCATGCAGACCCTACGGGTTCGAGAATGATGTAGACATGACCGAGACGCTTCCCCAGTCAATTACTAATAGCGGGACCTGGATGCCCATATTGGTTCCTACATATTCTACAAAGATCTTTATCGGTCAAACCTTTATGACAACGTACAGAGTTCCCTTTATTCGTCGGTATGTTACTTGCCTGAGATTCGATCATCGGTATCTCCGTACCTAGTGCAATATCGTTACCGATAAGTCTCTTTACTCGTTCCGTAATACATCTTCTCGTAACTAACTCCTTAGTCACTTTGCTTGCAAGCTTCTTATGATGCTGTATTACCGAGAGGGCCCAGAGATACCTCTCTGTCATGCGGAGTGACAAATCCCAATCTCGATTCACGCCAACCCAACAGACACCTTCGAAGATACCTGTAGAGCATCGTTATGATCACCTAGTTATGTTGTGACGTTTGATAGCACACAAGGTATTCCTCCGGTATCCGAGAGTTGCATGATCTCATGGTCGAAGGAATATGTATTTGACATTTAAGAAAGCAGTAGCAATAAACTGAATGATCATATGCTAAGCTAACTGATGGGTGTTGTCCATCACATCATTCTCCTAATGATGTGATCCCATTATCAAATGACAACTCATGTTTATGGTCAGGAAATCTTAACCATCTTTTGATCAACGAGCTAGTCTAGTAGAGGCATACTAGGGACTTGGTATTTGCTTATGTATTCACACATGTATTTAAGTTTCCAATCAACAAAATTCTAGCATGAATAATAAACCTTTATCATGATTAAGGAAATATAATAATAATCACTTTATTATTGCCTCTATGGCATATTTCCAACAGTCTCCTACTTGCACTAGAGTCAATAATCTAGATTACATTGTAATGAATTTAACACCCATGAAGTCTTGTTGCTGATCATGCTTTGCCCGTGGAAGAGGTTTAGTCAATGGGTCTACACATTCAGATCCGTATGTACTTTGCAATTTCTATGTCTCCATCCTTGACCTTTTCACGAATAGAGTTTAAGCGTCTCTTGATGTGTTTGGTTCTCTTGTGAAACCTGGATTCCTTCGTGAAGGCAATTGCTCCAGTGTTGTCACAAAAGATTGTCATTGGACCCGATGCACTAGGTATTACACCCAGATTGGATATGAACTCCTTCATCCAGACTCCTTGTTTCCGAAGCAGCTATGTACTCTGCTTCACATGTAGATCCTGCCACGACGCTTTGCTTGGACCTGCACCAATTGACAGCTCCATGATTCAATATAAATATGTATCCGGTTTGTGACTTAGAGTTATCCAGATCTGTGCCGAAGCTAGCATCAACGTAACCCTTTACGACGAGCTCTTCGTCACCTCCATAAATGAGAAACATATCCTTGGTCCTTTTTAGGTACTTCAGGATATTCTTGATCGCTCTCTAGTGATCCACTCCTGGATTACTTTGGTACCTCCCTGCCAAACTTATGGCAAGGCACACATCAGGTCCGGTACACAACATGGCATGCATAATAGAACCAATGGCTGAGGCATAGGGAATGAGTTTCATTTTCTCTCTATCTTCTACTGTGGTCGGTCTTTGAGTCTGACAAAATTTCACACCTTGCAACACAGGCAAGAACTTCTTCAGAACTTTGTCAAGGTATGTGCTTTGTGAAAGTCCTATTAAGCGCCTCGATCTATCCCTATAGATCTTGATGCCTAATATATAAGCAGCTTCACTGGGGTATTTCATGAAAAAAATCATATTCAAGTATCCTTTTATGCTATCTAGAAATTCTATATCATTTCCAATTAGTAATATGTCATCCACATATAACACCAGAAATGCTACAGAGCTCCCACTCACTTTCTTGTAAATACATGTTTCTTCATAAGTCTGTATAAAACCATATGCTTTGATCACATCATCAAAGCATATATTCCAATTCCGAGATGCTTGCACCAGTCCATAAATGGATCACCAGAGCTTACACACTTTGTTAGCACCTTTAGGATCGGCAAAACCTTCTGGTTGCATCATATACAACTCTTCTTTAAGAAACCCGTTAAGGAATCAGTTTTGATGTCCATTTGCCAAATTTCATAATCATAAAACGCGGCAATTGCTAACATGATTCGGACAGACCTAAGCATCACTACGAGTGAGAAAGTATCATCGTAGTCAACCCCTTGAACTTGTCGAAAACCTTTTGTGACAAGTCGAGCTTTGTAGACAGTGATATTACCATCAGTCCGTCTTCTTCTTGAAGAGCCATTTATGGCTTATTGATCATCGGGCAAGTCCACCAAAGTCCACACTTTGTTATGTTACATGGATCCTATCTCAGATTTCATGGCCTCAAGCCATTTGTCAGAATCTGGGGTCATCATAGCTTCTTCATAGTTCGAAGGTTTGCCGTTGTATAACAACATGACTTCCAAGACAGGATTACTGTACCACTCTAGTGCGGTACATGTTATGGTCGACCTACGAGGTTCAGTAGTAACTTGATCCGAAGTTTCATGATCATTATCATTAGCTTCTTCTCTAGTTGGTGTAGGCACCACAGGAACGGTTTTCTCTGATGTGCTACTTTCCAATTCGAGAGAAGGTACAACTACCTCATCAAGTTCTATTTTCCTCCCACTCACTTCTTTCGAGAGAAACTCCTTCTCTAGAAATGACCCATTCTTAGCAACAAAGACGATCTTGCCTTCGAATCTGTGGTAGAAGGTATACCCAATAGTTTCTTTAGGGTATCCTATGAAGACACACTTCTCCACTTTGGGTTCGAGCATATCAGGCTAAAGCCTTTTGACATAAGCGTCGCATCCCCAACTTTAAGAAACAACAACTTAGGTGTAACATCCCAAATTTTCAATTTGGAATGTTATACATAGGTCATCATATGCATAGCAAATTTTATTTGCATTTTGGCTTGATCCTAGAAATCCTAAGCAACTCAAGGACCCACAGAGAGAGTTGGGGATTTCATTATTTTCATATTTGATTTTTCTCAAATTTGAAAAGAGGATCATTTTGGTTTTAATATTTTTCTCTCCAAATATTTCAAATATCAAAATAAATGAGAGGAGATAAAATGACTTCTCCAAAATAAAATAAATATTGAAGGAAAAATGTTAAAATGAAATAAATAATTTTATTTGGATTTTATTGCTATTTTATTTGAATTAGAAAAATATGCATTTTTCAAAATTGCATTTTAGGCCAGAAAAATGTTCACTTTGTTCTAAATATTTTATTTAGACGGTGAAAAATTATTTTTGGCATTTTTAGAATTTTTTTTCTATTTATTTAGGATTTTTCCTTTTGGCGGAATTAATTAAAAAGTGAGGCCGAACTGGGCCGGCCCAGCTAGCGCCAGGCCACGGCCCAGCCGCCACCGCCTTCCCCTCCCCGAGCCGTGACCGCGCCGGACTCCGGCAGGAGTCCGGGACTGCGCCGTCGCCGCCGCTTGGCCCCTTGGCCAAGTCAGATCGCCCCCTGACCCCCTTTAAATAGCCTTGCCCCGCCGCCCTCTTCTCCTCGTCCCGCACCGCACCACCGCCGCCGCCGCAGCCGCGCCCCGCACCGCTGCTGCCGCCGCGTAGCCGCCACCCCGCGCCGATGCCGCCGCCTCGCCGAGCCGCCCCGCTTGCCAGAGCCACCGCCCGCTGCCCACCGTCGCCGTTAACCCGTCGCCACCGCGGTTTTGTTCCGGTCCGTTTCCTTTTTTTATAAACTCCTGATCCGGTTTTCTTCGAGTAGATCGGTTCGGTTTTCTCGGTTTCGTCGATTTAGATCTTTTTTTCTGAGTTCGCTAATTAGCGAACGTTCGTCAGATTAGTTTCTGAAGCGAATGAATTCGTTAGTTAGTCTCTGTTAGCGGACGTTCATCTGATAGATTTTTCTTTTCTATTTTATTTTTCGCCAGGACCTATCCGCGATTATTTTTATCGCAGATTAGCCCCTGATCTTCAAACCCTCGCAACTTTTTAACCGTTTGTTTAAATCTAGTGAAACCAACGCCAAAATCTACGTCTCGAAGCCCTCTTCCCAGTTAATCAACTTGAACATGGTTTTGACAATTTAAAATTTGGTCTCAAACTGATTTGAATTCAAAGTTCTTTTGATCGTAGTTTCAGTTCCGTAGCTCTGATTTGATTGATTCTTTTTGCAAATCGAAGCACTGAAGTTGAACTTTCAATTTGGACTTTTTCATCTGAGTTTTACCCTTGCATCTATGCTTGATTGTTTATGTATGATATTGTTTGTTTGCGATAGAATTCCCGGAGTGCGAAGCGTGCTACTACGAGTCTCTAGGGTTTACAGATCGTCAGTAAGGCAAGTAACACTTTGATCATATTCCCCTATTACCCAATTTTTATGTATTAGTTTCAACCCTCAAGCATTGCATGAGTAGGATTGATAACATGTGGGTATTGGGAAGTAGATGATGAGGTAGAACCTATTGCCTACTAATTCTTGAGCACTGCATTGGTTTTCCCTTGAAGAGGAAAGTGTGATGCAGCAAAGTAGCGTAAGTATTTCCCTTAGTTGTTGAGAACCAAGGTATTAATCTACTAGGAGGCCACGCAAGTCCCTCGTACCTACACAAACAAATAAGAACCTCGCAACCAACACAATAAAGGGGTTGTCAATCCCTTCACGGTCACTTACGAGAGTGAGATCTATTAGAGATGATAAGATAATATTTTTGGTATTTTTATGAACAACATTAAAAGTAGATATTACAAAATAAAAGGTAATAGAAATAGCTTGTTGATGGAAGATTAATATAATGGAGAATAGACTCGGGGGCCATAGGTTTCACTAGTGGCTTCTCTCAAGATAGCATAAGTATTACGGTGGGTGAACAAATTAATGTCGAGCAATTGATAGAAAAGTGAATAATTATGAGAATATCTAGGCATGATCATGTATATAGGCATCACATCCGTGACAAGTAGACCGACTCCTACTTGCATCTACTACTATTACTCCACACATCGACCGCTATCCAACATGCATCTAGAGTATTAAGTTCATAAGAACAGAGTAACGCGTTAGGTAAGATGACATGATGTAGAGGGATAAACTCAAGCAATATGATATAAACCCCATCTTTTTTATCCTCGATGGCAACAATATAGCACGTGTCGTTTCCCTTTCTGTCACTGGGAAAGAGAACCGCAAGATTGAACCCAAAGCTAAGCACTTCTCCCATTGCAAGAAAGATCAATCTAGTAGGCCAAACCAAACTGATAATTCGAAGAAACTTGCAAAGATAACCAATCATACATAAAATATTTCAGAGAAGAATCAAATATTGTTCATAGATAGACTTGATCATAAACCCACAATTCATCGGATCTTGACAAATACACCGCAAAAAGAGTTACACCGAATTGATCTCCAAGAAGATCGAGCAGAACTTTGTATTGAGATCCAAAGAGAGAGAAGAAGCCATCTAGCTAATAACTATGGACCCGAAGGTCTGAAGTAGACTACTCACACATCATCGGAGGGGCCATGGAGTTGATGTAGAGGCCCTCCGTGATCGATGCCCCCTCCGGTGGAGCTCCGGAAAAGGCCCCAAGATGGGATCTCTTGGGTACAGAAGGTTGTGGCGGTGGAAATAGGGTTTCGTGGTGCTCCTGGATGTTTTCAGGGTATATGAGTATATATAGGAGGAAGAAGTAGGTCGGCTGAGCCACGAGGGGCCCACAAGGGAGGAGGGCGCGCCCAGGGGGGTAGGCGCACCCCCTGCCTTGTGGCCTCCTCGGTTGTTTCTTGACGTTCACTCCAAGTCCTCTAGATAATGTTTGTTCCAAAAATCACGTTCCCAAAAGTTTCATTCCGTTTGGACTCCGTTTGATATTCCTTTTCCGCGGAACACTGAAATAGGCAAAAGAAAACAGCAATTTGCACTGGGCCTTAGGTTAATAGGTTAGTCCCAAAAATAATATAAAAGTGTATAATAAAGCCCATTAAACATCCAAAACAAAATATATAATAGCAAGGAACAATCAAAAATTATAGATACGTTGGATACGTATCATTGCCCTTTATTTCAAACCCTGGGAGTTACTTCTACGTTATGCTTACATTGCTATGCTACGCTCGTAGACGTGGTTTGGTTTGAGTGAATCATGACAGTTGTGAGCGTTATTATAAACTAAGGGTTTATTTAAGGTGGCTACTTTAACACACATTTGGGTGGATTGGTTGTGGGCACCTGGGGCAATCCAGTGCTGTCCAAGGAGATCCCGGGGAATCCGTGTGATCATCATTTATGTGAGCATCATTGAAATCATCATGCCTAGCTAGGGGCGTCAAACGATAGCGCTTTTTGGGAGGCAACCCAACTTTATTTTTGTTCCTTGCTTTTCTATCCTGTTTAGTAATAAATAATTCATCTAGCCTCTGTTTAGGTATGGTTTTATGCTTTTAATTAGTGTTTGTGCCAAGTAGAACCGTTGGGAAGACTTGGGGAAAGTCTTTGCGATCATGCTGTAAAAAACAGAAACTTTAGCGCTCACGAGATTTGCTGCCATTTTTTATTGGACAGTGCTATTGAGTTAATTATTTTTGAAGATGATTAATAGATAAATTCCTCACGTCCAGAAATTTATTTTAGAATTTTTGGGGTTCCAGAAGTTTGCATTAGTTACAGATTACTACAGACTGTTCTGTTTTTGACAGATTCTGTTTTCATTGTGTTGTTTACCTATTTTGATGAATCTATGGCTAGTAAAAGAGTTTATAAACCATAGAGAAGTTGGAATACAGTAGGTTTAACACCAATATAAATAAATAATGAGTTCATTACAGTACCTTGAAGTGGTGTTTTGTTTTCTTTCGCTAACGGAGCTTACGAGTTTTCTGTTAAGTTTTGTGTTGTGAAGTTTTCAAGTTTTGGGTAAAGATTCGATGGACTATGGAATAAGGAGTGGCAAGAGCCTAAGCTTGGGGATGCCCAAGGCACCCCAAGGTAATATTCAAGGACAACCAAGAGCCTAAGCTTGGGGATGCCCCGGAAGGCATCCCCTCTTTCGTCTACTTCCATCGGTAACTTTACTTGGAGCTATATTTTTATTCGCCACATGATATGTGTTTTGCTTGGAGCGTCAATTTATTTTCTTTAGTTTTTCTTGCTGTATGAATAAAATACCAAGATCTGAAATTCTTAAATGTTAGAGAGTCTTCACATAGTTGCATAATTATTCGGCTACTCATTGATCTTCACTTATATCTTTCGGAGTAGTTTGTTGTTGCTCTAGTGCTTCACTTATATCTTTTAGAGCACGGTGGTGGTTTTATTTTATATAAATTAATGAACTCTCATGCTTCACTTATACCATTTTGAGAGTCTTTAGAACAGCATGGTAGTTTGCTTTGGTTATTAAACTAGTCCTAATATGATGGGCATCCAAGAGGGATATAATAAAAACTTTCATATGAAGTGCATTGAATACTATGAGAAGTTTGATACTTGATGATTGTTTTGAGATATGAAGGTGGTAATATTAGAGTCATGCTAGTTGAGTAGTTGTGAATTTGAGAAATACTTGTGTTGAAGTTTGTGATTCCCGTAGCATGCACGTATGGTGAACCGTTATGTGATGAAGTCGGAGCATGATTTATTTATTGATTGTCTTCCTTATGAGTGGCGGACGGGGACGAGTGATGGTCTTTTCCTACCAATCTATCCCCCTAGGAGCATGCGCGTCGTACTTTGTTTCGATAACTAATAGATTTTTGCAATAAGTATGTGAGTTCTTTATGACTATTGTCGAGTCCATGGATTATACCACGCACCTTCCGCCGATATCATAAACCCACCATTTACCTTCTTCAAAACACCCACCATACCTACCTATTATGGCATTTCCATAGCCATTCCGAGATATATTGCCATGCAAATTTCCACCGTTCCGTTTATTATGACACGCTTCATCATTGTCATATTGCTTTGCATGATCATGTAGTTGACATCGTATTTGTGGCAAAGCCACCATTCATAATTCTTTCATACATGTCACTCATGCATCATTGCACATCCCGGTACACCGCCGGAGGCATTCATATAGAGTCATATCTTGTTCTAAGTATCGAGTTGTAATTCTTGAGTTGTAAGTAAATAAAAGTGTGATGATCATCATTATTAGAGCATTGTCCCAGTGAGGAAAGGATGATGGAGACTATGATTCCCCCACAAGTTGGGATGAGACTCCGGACGAAAATAAAAAAATAAAAGAGGTCAAATAAGCCCAAATAAAAAAAGAGAAAAGAGGCCATAAAAAAAGAGAAGGCCCAAATAAAAAAAATAAAAAAAATAAAAAATGAGAGAAAAAGAGAGAAGGAGCAATGCTACTATCCTTTTACCACACTTGTGCTTCAAAGTAGCACCATGATCTTCATGATAGAGAGTCTCTTATGTTATAACTTTCATATACTAGTGGGAATTTTTCATTATAGAACTTGGCTTGTATATTCCAATGATGGGCTTCCTCAAAATGCCCTAGGTCTTCGTGAGCAAGCGAGTTGGATGCACACCCACTAGTTTCTTTTGTTGAGATTTCATACACTTATAGCTCTAGTGCATCCGTTGCATGGCAATCCCTACTCACTCACATTGATATCTATTGATGGGCATCTCCATAGCCCGTTGATACGCCTAGTTGATGTGAGACTATCTTCTCCTTTTGTCTTCTCCACAACCACCATTCTATTCCACCTATAGTGCTATGTCCATGGCTCACGCTCATGTATTGCGTGAAGATTGAAAAAGTTTGAAAACATCAAAAGTATGGAACAATTGCTTGGCTTGTCATCGGGGTTGTGCATGATTTAAATATTTTGTGTGGTGAAGATGGAGCATAGCCAGACTATATGATTTTGTAGGGATAGCTTTCTTTGGCCATGTTATTTTGAGAAGACATGGTTGCTTAGTTAGTATGCTTGAAGTATTATTATTTTTATGTCAATTAAACTTTTGTCTTGAATCTTATGGATCTGAACATTCATGCCAAAACAAAGAGAATTACATGGATAAATATGTTAGGTAGCATTCCACATCATAAATTCTATTTTTATCATTTACCTACTCGAGGACGAGCAGGAATTAAGCTTGGGGATGCTGATACGTCTCCAACTTATCTATAATTTTTGATTGTTCCATGCTATTATATTATCAACCTTGGATGTTTTATATGTATTTATATGCTATTTTATATGATTTTTGGGACTAACCTATTAACCTAGAGCCCAGTGTCAGTTTTTTTCCCTTGTTTTAGAGTATCGCAGAAAAGGAAAATCAAACAGAGTCCAATTGACATGAAACTTCACGGAACTTATTTTTGGAAGGAAAGCAACCCGGGAGACTTGGAGTCCATGTAGGGGAAGCAACGAGGAAGCCATGAGGCAGGGGGGGCGCCCACCCCCCTGGGCGCGCCCTCCACCCTCGTGGGCCCCTCGTGGCTCCCCTGACGTATCTCTTCCGCCTATATATATATCCATATACCCTAAAACAATCGGGGAACACAATAGATCGGGAGTTCCGCCGCCAGAAGCCTCCATAGCCACCGAAAGCCAATCTAGACCCGTTCCGGCACCCTGCCGGAGGGGGAATCCCTCTCCGGTGGCCATCTTCATCATCCCGGTGCTCTCCATGACGAGGAGGGAGTAGTTCTCCCTCGGGGCTGAGGGTATGTACCAGTAGCTATGTGTTTGATCTCTCTCTCTTTCTCTCTCTCTTTCTCTCTCTCTCGTGTTCTTGAGGTGGCACGATCTTGATGTATCATGAGCTTTGCTATTATAGTTGGATCCTATGATGTTTCTCCCCCTCTACTCTCTTGTAATGGATTGAGTTTTCCCTTTGAAGTTATCTTATCGGATTGAGTCTTTAAGGATTTGAGAACACTTGATGTATGTCTTGCGTGGGATAACCATGGCGACAATGGGTTATTCTATTGATTCACTTGATGTATGTTTTGGTGATCAACTTGCGGGTTCCGTGACCTTGGGAATCTATGTATAGGGGTTGGCACACGTTTTTGTCTTGACTCTCTGGTAGAATCTTTGGGGCACTCTTTGAGGTTCTATGTGTTGGTTGAATAGATGAATCTGAGATTGTGTGATGCATATCGTATAATCATACCCACGGATACTTGAGGTGACATTGGAGTATCTAGGTGACATTAGGGTTTTGGTTGATTTGTGTCTTAAGGTGTTATTCTAGTACGAACTCTAGGGCTGTTTGTGACACTTATAGGAATAGCCCAACGGATTGATTGGAAAGAATACCTTTGAGGTGGTTTCGTACCCTACCATAATCTCTTCGTTCGTTCTCCGCTATTAGTGACTTTGGAGTGACTCTTTGTTGCATGTTGAGGGATAGTTACGTGATCCAATTATGTTATTATTGTTGAGAGGACTTGCACTAGTGAAAGTATGAACCCTAGGCCTTGTTTCAACACATTGCAATACCGTTTACGCTCACTTTTATCATTAGTTACCTTGCTGTTTTTATATTTTTAGATTACAAAAACCTTTATCTACCATCCATATACCACTTGTATCACCATCTCTTCGCCGAACTAGTGCACCTATACAATTTACCATTGTATTGGGTGTGTTGGGGACACAAGAGACTCTTTGTTATTTGGTTGCAGGGTTGCTTGAGAGAGACCATCTTCATCCTACACCTCCTACGGATTGATAAACCTTAGGTCATCCACTTGAGGGAAATTTGCTACTGTCCTACAAACCTCTGCACTTGGAGGACCAACAACGTCTACAAGAAGAAGGTTGTGTAGTAGACATCATGCACCAACCTAGAGTCTAGGAAAGAGCATGGCAGCTCACATCGCCATGGGACGCATCGGCAAAGTTTATCACAAGGATCTTAAGGACATCATCTACCATATATGTGGGCGCCGAGATGAGCAATGGGAGATGGTCAGCACCAGGAGGGACAAGTCCATTGCAGCTTTCATCCTAGAGTTAAACCAGCACATTCGTCACCAGGAGAACCAAATGTGCGCAAGTATGATAGATCTGAAGAAGTTGATGACTAGGAACATGGATCTTGAAGAAGAAATCAAGTCTACACGTGATGGATACGAGGAGGAAATCACAATACTAGTGGAGAAGAATGAAGACTTGACGAGGAAGCTAGAAGTATTTATGGGAGACCCCGCGCTAGGAGGAGATGACGACCATCCCAAGGACTACATCATCATCGATGACACCGACTCCGAACCCGACAGTAGTGATGATGATTATGAAGATGAAGCTGGAGTAGATATCATGGAGTCTTCCACTGATCAAAATTTCTAGATGACCACCATATTATTAGCAGTATTTCCCCCATGTATATAGTAGTAGTCAGAGTATTTTGTAACGGTAGTTAGATCGATTGTATGCCCTTGTTTGAATTGAGTGGTGTGATACGAATGTGGATGTCTCATGTGCATATGGGTAATGCTTTCTCACTAGACCTCACTCTATTCTAATCTCTCCCCTCTAAACCCATCAGATGCCTCCGAGACATGACCCCGGATTTTTCTTCCCACCGAAGCTCACTCAATTGATCCAACAGCAGAATGCCTTGATGCAACTACTAGTCCAGAACCAAGGCAACAACAACAACAATAACAACAACCCACCGCCACCGCCTCCAGTGGACAACCTAGTCCATTTTCTGAGATTGAATCCGCCGGTGTTTTCCAGTAGCACCGAGCCGATTGTTGCTGATGACTAGCTACGTAGGATTGGAAGGGAGTTGACCTCCGTAGGTTGCACAGATGCGGAGAAGGTGTGCTTTACCGCACACCAACTGGATGGACCCGCAGCCTCATGGTGGGAGAATTACACATCCACTTTTCCCATAGCCAATGTCACTTGGGATCAGTTTCAGCAAGCATTCTGCACAGCCCATGTCTCTACAGGAGCAATGAATATGAAGAAGTGTGAGTTTCTCAACTTACGCCAAGGAAACCGTGCTGTGGGGCAGTACGTGGATGAGTTTAGCAAGTTAGCCCGCTATGCCCCAGATGATGTGGCCACAGATGCCGCGAAGCAGGAGAAGTTTATGGAAGGACTGAATGATGAGATGAGTATGCAGTTGATGGTGGCAACATTCAATAACTACCAGGAGTTGGTAGACCGGGCCCTCATGATTGAGAACAAACAACAGCAGATAGAGAGCCGCAAACGGAAGTATGGACAGGGGAAGTACAATTCTGGAGCTCAGCAGAAGCCTCGCTTTACCCCTAACTCCGGAGGTTATACCCATAACCATGGAGGCCATACTCACAATGGAGGAAGTTCACATAATCACAATGGGCCTAAGAATGGAAACGGGAATGGAGCAAGAAGTAGCCAGAACCGTCCCAACCCAGCAACACCCGCCAAGAAGGACCTCAGCCATGTTAACTGTTACAAGTGCGGGAAGATAGGGCACTATGCCAACGACTGTTTTGAGCTAAAGAATGGAAACGGAAATGGAAACTCTGGGAAGAAGCCCAATCCCTTCACCAGAGGTCAGGTGAACCACATCAACATGGAGGAGGTAGAAGACCAACCTGACGCAGTGATCGGTAAGTTTTTGGTTAAGTCATTTACCACTCTCATTCTTTTCGATACTGGTGCATCGCATTCGTACATATCAAGGGGATTTTTGGACAAGTTTAAGTTACCCACTTTAGCCCTTAGGACACCCATGTTAGTAAGTTCACCAGGAGCAGAGCATATGGCCAGCCGATGGTGTGATCGGTTACCCTTGACCATTGGTAGCCATGTTTTCCCCTCCGACCTAGTAATTTTGGAGTCACAAGGATTGATATAATACTAGGCATGGATTGGCTATCGAAGTATGGAGGAAACATTGACTGTGCTAGTAAGTCAATTCTGCTCACCACCCCGGAGGGAAAAAGGATCAAGTATGTATCTAGACATTCGTCAAGAAGGACCCAAGTGAATTCTCTTTCAGGGGTTGTTCAGGAGGAAGTGCGTATTGTGAAGGATTACCCGGATGTATTTCCAGAGGAACTACCAGGCATGCCACCGGATCGAGACATAGAATTTTGGATAGAGCTGTTGCCAGGCATCGGATCAATATCAAAGAGACCATACCGGATTCCCGCAAATGATCTGGAGGAGATTAAGAAGCAGATTAAGGAGTTATTGGAGAAATGTTACATTCGACGAAGTTCATCCCCGTGGGGAGCCCCAGTGCTCTTAGTTGAGAAGAAGGATGGATCTTTGAGAATGGTTGTTGATTATCATGCACTGAATGAAGTAACGATCAAGAACAAGTACCCACTACCGATGATCAATGATCTATTTGACCAGCTGCAAGGAGCTAAAGTATTTTCCAAGATCGATCTGCGATCAGGATACCACCAGTTGAAGATCCGAGAAAAGGATTGAGGGAGTCCTAGATTAGGGGGTGTTCGGATAGCCGAACTATACCTTCCGCCGAACTCCTGGACTATGAAGATACAAGATTGAAGACTCTGTCCCGTGTCCGGAGGGGATTTTCCTTGGCGTGGAAGGCAAGCTTGGCGATACGGATGTTCAGATCTCCTACCATTGTAACCGACTCTATGTAACCCTAACCCTATCCGGTGTCTATATAAACCGGAGGGTTTTAGTCCGTAGGACAACATACACATCAACAATCACACCATAGGCTAGCTTCTAGGGTTTAGCCTCTCTAATCTCGTGGTAGATCAACTCTTGTAATACCCATACCATCAATATTAATCAAGCAGGACGTAGGGTTTTACCTCCATCAAGAGGGCCCGAACCTGGGTAAAACTTCGTGTCCCCTGCCTCCTGTTACCATCCGGCCTAGACGCACAGTTCGGGACCCCCTACCCGAGATCCACCGGTTTTGACACCGACATTGGTGCTTTCATTGAGAGTTCCTCTGTGCCATCGCCGTCAGGCCCGATGGCTCCTACGATCATCAATGGCGATGCAGTCCAGGGTGAGACCTTCCTCCCCGGATAGATCTTCGTCTTTGGCGGCTTCGCACTACGGGCCAATTCACTTGGCCATCTAGAGCAGATCGAAAGCTACGCCCCTGGCCGTCAGGTCAGATTTGGAAGTTTAAACTACACGGCCGACATCCGCGGGGACTTGATCTTCGACGAATTCGAACCACTGCCGAGCGCGCCGCGCTGTCACGACGAGCATGATCTAGCTCTGCCGCCGAACAGTGCCTTGGAGGCCGCACCCACATCGGCTCCTACCCCTAGTTCGGAGCCGGCCGCGCCGATCAAGGACGGGCGGTTGGACGCCGCCTCGGGGGCTGCGATCCCAATGGTGGTTGAGCCGAACACCAGCCCCGTACTCCGCAAGACTCGTGACTCCACGGAGCCGGATTCTTCTCCGGACTCCGAACCCGCCGCGCCCCTGCCGAGCGAATCCGATTAGGCGCCGATCATGGAGTTCACGGCCGCGGACGTCTTTCAGCACTCGCCTTTCGGCGATATCTTGAAATCACTGAAGTCTATCTCTTTGTCAGGAGAGCCCTGGCGGGACTACGGTCAGCAAGGCTGGGGTACGGACGATGAAGAAATTCAAAACCCACCCACCACCCACTTTGTAGCCACTGTCGACAACTTAACCGACATGCTCGACTTCGACTCCGAAGACATCGACGGTATGGATGCCGATGAAGGAGATGATGAAGAACCAACACCTACTAGGCCCTGGAAAGCCACCTCGTCATATGACATATACATGGTGGACACCCCAAAAGAGGGAGATGGCGATGGAACAGCGGAGGATGACCCCTCCAAGAAACAACAAAAGCACCGGCGTCAGCGGCGCCGCCCAAAATCCCGCCAACACAAAAATGGCGATTCCAACACGGGAGATAATAATACCCCGGAAAGCGCCGAAGAACATCCCCCCGAGCAAGATTTAGCATAGGAGGATGGAGAAACTAGCCCCCATGGGAGAGCGGCTGACAGAGAGGTCGAGGACGATAATCATATGCCTCCCTCCGAAGACGAGGCAAGCCTCGACGACGACGAATTCGCCGTGCCAGAGGATCCCGTCGAACAAGAGCGTTTTCAACGCAGGCTTATGGCCACGGCAAGAAGCCTCAAGAAAAAACAGCAACAGCTTAAAGCTGATCAAGATCGGCTAGTCGATAGATGGACTGAAGTCCTCGCGGCCGAAGAGCATAAACCCGAACCCCCCTCCAATTGCTACTCGAAGCGCAGGTTGCTACCCTGATTAGAGGAGGAAGCACTCGATGCGGCCGACAGGCCACCTCGTGGCCGCGACAGAGAGGCCTTATGGCCCTCTACCCAAGCCGCACCCCGTACCAAGGCATGGGAATATGCGCCGGACTTACGAGACATGTTGGAGGACAAGACAAGGCAAACAAGATCGATCTACGGATCGCGTAGGCACCCCACGGCTCGAGACGACAACCGTCACGCCGGCCACAAATTTGGCAGGACCGAACACAGTAGACAAAGCTCATTGGAGCTACGTCATGATATCACCCAATACAGAGGCGCCGCACACCCATTGTGCTTCACAGACGAAATAATGGGTCATCAAATCCCCGAGGGTTTCAAACCCGTAAACATCGAATCATATGATGGCTCAACAGATCCCGCGGTATGGATCGAGGATTATCTCCTTCATATCCACATGGCCCGCGGCGATGATTTCCACGCCATCAAATACCTCCCACTCAAGCTTAAAGGACCAGCCCAGTAGTGGCTTAACAGCCTGCCAACAGGGTCAATCAGCTGTTGGGAGGACCTGGAAGCCGCATTCCTCGACAATTTCTAGTGCACTTATGTGCGACCCCCAGACGTTGACGACCTAAGCCACGTAATTCAGCAGCCAGACGAATCGGCCAGGCAATTCTGGACACTTTTCCTAACAAAGAAAAATCAAATACTCGACTGTCTGGACGCAGAGGCCTTAGTAGCCTTCAAGCAAAATGTCCGTGACGAGTGGCTTGCCAGGCACCTAGGACAAGAGAAGCCAAAATCTATGGCAGCACTCACGGCACTCATGACCCGCTTTTGCGCGGGAGAAGACAGCTGGCTTGCTCGTAGCAACAATATGACCAAGAACCCTGGTCGTTCGGACACCATGGACATTGGCGGCAGGTCGCGTCGCAACCAACAGAAGCGCCACATCAATGGCGACAATGCTAAGGATACGGCAATTAATGCCGGATTCAGAGGCTCTAAATCCGGCCAGCGGAAAAAATCATTCAAAAGTAATCCCAGGGGCCCGTCCAGCTTGGACCGAATACTCGACCGCTTGTGCCAAATACATGGCACCCCCGAAAAGCCGGCCAATCACACCAACAGGAACTGTTGGGTGTTCAAGCAGGCAGGCAGATTAAGCACCGACAATGAAGACAAGGGGTTGCATAGCGATGATGACGAGGAGCCCCGGCCGCTGAACAACAATGTATAGAAGGGTTTTCCCCCACAAGTGCGGACGGTGAACATGATATACGCCACCCACGTCCCCAAGAAGGAGCGGAAGCGCGCGTTAAGGGACGTATACGCGGTAGAGCCAGTCGCCCCAAAGTTCAACCCATGGTCCTCCTGCCCGATCACCTTTGATCGAAGAGACCATCCCACTAGCATCTGTCATTGCGGATTTGCCGCATTGGTCCTCGACCCAATTATCGACGGATTTCATCTCACTAGAGTCCTTATGGACGGCAGCAGTAGCCTGAACCTGCTTTACCAGGATACAGTGCGGAAAATGGGCATAGATCCCTCGAGGATTAAGCCCACCAAAATGACCTTTAAAGGCGTAATACCAGGTGTAGAGGCCAGTTGTACTGGCTCAGTCAGACTTGAAGTGGTCTTCGGATCTCCGGATAATTTCCGAAGGGAGGAGTTAATCTTCGACATAGTCCCGTTCCGCAGTGGCTACCATGCACTGCTCGGGCGAACCGCATTCGCCAAGTTCAATGCGATCCCGCACTACGCATAGCTTAAGCTCAAGATGCCAGGCCCTCGAGGAGTAATTACGGTCAATGGAAACACCGAACGCTCCCTCCGAATGGAGGAGCACATGGCGGCCCTTGCAGCGGAAGTACAAAACAGCCTCTCCAGGCAGTTCTCCAGTCCGGCCATTAAACGTCCGGACACAGTCAAGCGCGCCCGGAGTAACCTACAACAAGACTGCCTGGCACATTCCGAGCAGGCGTAGCAATGTGGCCCCAACCCCAACCCCCGCAAAAGGCGACGCCAGTACTTCGTGTACATAACTACGCCCTAGAAATACCATGGGCATAGGGGGAGGGGCACCATCACAGCATGCCCAAAACACGGCTTAAACCAGGGGCTGCCGACCTTTTTTATACTTTTCTCTTACTTCCAGGACCCTACTCTTCGGAAGGCTTGTTCGGCAGTTCAATTGCCGCACAAACGATGCAAGGACCAGGGAAGCAGACAAGCCATGCCGCATTACGGAAATCCCAGGTGGTCTCTATCACGAGCAATATACCTGTTTCACATACTATCCCGTAGCTTGCCCCTGAAGCAGACATGTTAAATAGTCCAACTTTTCGTTTATCGCATCGCTTGTATCATTCTGCTTTGATCGCAGCTATTTTAATGAACAATGCTTAGCTTTTGTCTATTTTTTGCATTACCTTTTGTTAACATATATATGTTCCTTAATGACATGTTGCACCCGTACACTTTGGTACGGCCAAAATACGCCAGGGGCTTCAGTACCCCTCAACATGGTGTGAGAAGTCCGTACACTTTAACAAGTGCGGCACCCCGAACTTATAACATTATATGCATCGGCTCCGAATCATGTCTTGGGTCAATAGTTGGGTTTGCCCGGCTCCTATGTTTTGGTGCATTATTTTCCGCTATATCGGCTAAGGTAGCACTAGGAGAACCACTGCGATTGTGCCCCAGTTGAGCTGGGCCAAGCACCTCAGTGGAGAAAGCTAAAACTGACTGTCATGATGAAGCGAGAGCTAGTCGCTGTTCAAGAGGTTTTTTTGAGTCCCTAAAGACTTATGCCACTTCGGGCGAGGAGTCGGCTCTGTCCGGCCAAGGCATGGATAGCGCCCCGAAATCAGTCTTCCGAATACTAGGGGCTTCGCCGAAATTTAAAATTATAGAATTCTATGGCTAAGTGAGAGTGTTCACGCATTATAGTCTGATTGCCTCATTCGTTGGGCTGAGCGCCTCCCTCGAAGGACCCAAATATGGGAAAAAGAGCGCCTAAGTTTATCCCCGAACACCCCAGCACTAGCGGCATGGGGGCAGAAGCCGACTACTCGCCATCTCTCAGTATTGATAAACAGCCGCACAGAAGGTAATATTTTAAATTCAAGCAGCATTGCTTAGCGCATATGAACAAGTTTTCAGCGCACATGATAACACGAGCGGGTTTTACTCAAAAAATACATCCTTGGTACATTCATCCGCAACAAGGCGGGCACCCTTCAGAACATCCTTATAATAATTCTCGGGCTTGCGATGCTCTTTCCCCAGCGGTGGCCCATCCTTCACAAGCTTCTCTGCATCCATCTTGCCCCAGTGCACCTTAGCACAGGCAAGGGCCCTACGGGCACCTTCAATGCAGACAGAGCGCTTGATGTCTTCAAGCCTCGGACAGGCCTCCACCAGCCGCCGCACCAGCCCAAAATAGCTCCCAAGCAGAGCCTCTCTAGGCCACAGCCGAACTAGGAGGCCCTTCATGGCCTGTTCGGCCGCCTTGTGGAGCTCAACCAGTTGCTTTAGCTGATCGCTCAGGGGCATGGGGTGTCCGGCCTCAGCGTATTGAGACCAGAACACCTTCTCCGTCGAGCTACCCTCCTCGGCTCGATAGAATGCGGCGGCATCAGATACACTCCGGGGAAGATCTGCGAACGCTCCTGGAGAGCTTCAGATTCGGGTAAGTAACAGGTAACTCACGTTTATGTGTTTGCTTTGCATAAATAATGCCTTACCCGCCGCAATCTTCTTCACCTCATCCAACTCCTGGAGGGTCTTCTGGGACTCGGCCTTGGCAGACTTGGCATTTTCTATAGCCGCCGCGAGCTCAGACGGTCGCATCTTCGAGTCAAGCTCCAAACTCTCATGTTTCTTCATGAGAACCTGGAGCTCTTGCCACACCTTGCCAACCTCAGCCTCATACCTCTCCCGCTCGGCGCGCTCCACGGACACACTCTTCTCGGCCTCGAGCAGCGCTTGCTTAAGGGTTGCCACCTCAGACGTGGCCCCTGCAATAGCCATGTCAATCCTATCATTTTTTGCAATTGCACCTTTTTTATATACATATTCAAACAGGGCATTTCTTACCTTCCTTCTCCTCGAGCTGCTTCTTGGCACGCCCGAGCTCTTGCTCGGACTTCTCGAGACTCTGCTTCAGCACGTCCACTTCCGCAGTCAGTGCGGCGGATGCTAGCAGAGAAGCCTGCATACGCATATTGACTCCTTTTGTTAGACTCTTGCGAATTCTTTGATCCTCTATTCGGCTTTTCTTCCCGAATGCCCAACAGAGCATCAGGGGCTACTGTCTATGCGGGAACATTATTTGAACATTCTTTACTTACCTCAAAGCCTGTTAAAAGGCTTGTACAAGCTTCAGTCAGCCCGCTTTTGGCGGACTGAACCTTCTGGATCACCGCACTCATAATAGTGCGGTGCCCCTCATCGATGGAGGCACCTTGGAGCGCCTCCAACATATTGTCCGGCGCCTCTGGTTGGACGGAGGTCACCGGCACGATAGGCTTGCCCCTCTTGGAAGGAGGTCGCCAGCCGGACTCTGGAACCCTTGAAGATTCTGGAGCTGTGTCCGGCCTTAAGCCGGACTTGGAGCCCTGGGGGGTTTCATCCCCTTTACTCCTGGAGTCCGGGAGGTCGCCTTGCGGCGCCTCCAGGACCACCTCCTCCCGGCTTGGAACCTGTTGGGACAACACTTCGGTGTCGTTCGCAGGGTGGGGGGATGAAGCCGTCGGAAGCGAGTTCACCTCCGACGGGTCCAGTGAGCCGCTCGACGATGCGTCGAGCCGGTCTTTGGGTGGGCTGCATAAACATATTCGACATAAGGAAAAGTTGTGTGAAAAACGGATACTATGAATTACCCCGGTATCCGGACACTTACGATTTCGCCAGGGGCTTGGCCCTGGGCTGCCACTCCTCTTCGTCGTCGGCGGCATCGGTGGAGCACTCCGGAGGAAGGCCTTTCCCCTTCTTGGACCCTCCGGCCTCCTCGGACAGGGCGGCCTTCCTTTTCTTCTCTCCTCCCGCTGGAGGGGGAGAGGTCTCTTTTTCTTCTTCCTCCTCGTCTTCATGAGAGGAAGGCGCTTCGGGACCATCGGATGATGAATCCGACACCTCCTGGCGCCGGGCACTCTTTCGAGTCCCCGTGGCCCTTTTCGTGGCCTTCTTCTCCGGAGATAAATGCCAAGATGTTGAGGACGAAGTTCAGGGCCAGATCGTGGAAATACAGGCCGTAGTAGAACATGAGCCCTCAGACAAATGGATGCAGAGGGAAGCCCAGTCCGCGGAGGAAATGGGGGAGAAATACCACCCTCTCATGGGGCCTAGGAGTGGGGATGAGCTGCCCCTTTTCGTGGAGCCGGTGCGCGATGTTGCTGGCCAGATATCCGGCCTTCCTCAGCTTTTTGATGTGTCCCTCCGTGATGGAGGAGACCATCCACTTGCCTCCCGCTCCGGACATGACAGGAGGAGGTCGAGGTGGTAGTGCGGACTTGGGCGCTGGAGCTCGAGTGCGCAAGAATGGATAGGCAGAGGAGGAAGAAGGCGTGGGTGAAAAGGTGGATCCCTATCCCCTTATATGGGTGGACGCGATTATGTGTCCCCACCAGCCTGGTAAAACTTGCTTATCTCCAAGCGCCGTAATCAAAGGGGCGGTTGGGTTACCCATGCCCGTATTGATGAGAATCCCGAAATGAGGGGACACGATCTCTGCTTTGACAAGACGTGCCAAGGAACCCGCCTCGCATAACGCGCTGAGGTGGGATAATGAAACAATTTGGATAAAGGCTTGGCCGTGGCGTGTCGCACCACGGAATACATCAGTAGATTAGATTTGTGTTAATATTATTATTCTCTCTATGGCAATATGTGGAAACTTATTTTGCAGAGCCGGACACGATCTTTGTGTTCAAGATCTTCTATGAAGTATTCGGAGGAGGAACCCGCCTTGCAATGCCGAAGACAATTTGCGCGCTGGACCCGTCGTCATTGAAGCCTGGTTCAGGGGCTACTGAGGGAGTCCTGGATTAGGGGGTGTTCGGATAGCCGAACTATACCTTCCGCCGGACTCCTGGACTATTAAGATACAAGATTGAAGACTCCGTCCCGTGTCCAGAGGGGATTTTCCTTAGCGTGGAAGGCAAGCTTGGTGATACGGATGTTCAGATCTCCTACCATTGTAACCGACTCTATGTAACCCTAACCACCCTATCCAGTGTCTATATAAACCGGAGGGTTTTAGTCTGTAGGACAACATACACATCAACAATCATACCATAGGCTAGCTTCTAGGGTTTAGCCTCTCTGATCTCATGGTAGATCAACTCTTGTAATACCCATACCATCAATATTAATCAAGCAGGACGTAGGGTTTTACCTCCATCAAGAGGGCCCGAACCTGGGTAAAACTTCGTGTCCCCTACCTCCTGTTACCATCCGGCCTAGACGCATAGTTCGGGACCCCCTACCCGAGATCCACCGTTTTTGACACCGACAAGGATATACCTAAGACAGCTTTCACCACAAGGTACGGGCTATATGAGTACACAGTTATGCCATTTGGATTGACTAATGCCCCTGCCTACTTCATGAGTATGATGAATAAGGTGTTCATGGAGTTTTTTGATAAGTTTGTTGTGGTGTTCATTGATGATATCTTGGTATAATCGAAGAATGAAGAGGAACACAAGGAGCATTTGCATTTAGTTCTCAAGAAGCTCAGGGAACATCGGTTATATGCCAATTTTAGCAAATGCGAGTTTTGGTTGAAGGAAGTCGCATTCCTTGGACATGTTATATCAGTAGAAGGTATAGTAGTAGACCCCACCAAGGTTCAGTCTGTAACTGAGTGGTTGGCACCCACCTTAGTTGGGGAGATTCGTAGTTTTCTGGGACTCGCGGGATATTATCTGTGATTCATTGAGATTTTTTCCAAGATTGCGAAGCCTATGACAGAGCTGTTGAAGAAGGACACTAAGTTCAAATGGACAGATGAATGTGAGGCAAGTTTTCAAGAGTTGAAGAAACGATTGGTTACATCCCCATTGCTGATTTTGCCAGATATACGCAAGGATTTCCAAGTGTATTGCAATGCTTCGCACTTAGGACTTGGAGGTGTACTTATGCAAGATGGAAGTGTTGTTTCTTATGCCTCACGTCAGCTTCGACCGCATGAGTTGAATTATGCCACACATGATTTGGAGTTAGCAGCTGTAGTCCATGCACTCAAGACCTGGAGACATTTTCTTATTGGAAACCATTGTGATGTGTACACGGACCACAAGAGTTTGAAGTAAATTTTCACGCAGAAGGAGCTGAATCTCAGCCAAAGGAGATGGTTGGAGCTTATAAAGGATTATGATATGAAGCTACACTATCACCCAGTCAAGGCCAATGTCGTAGCAGACGCTTTGAGCCGGAAAAGTTATGCCAATACCCTGGTAAGCGGAGGATTACCACAGGAGTTAGTCCAGAATCTCAAGGAGCTTCGTTTGGAGATAGTTCCAAGAGATTTTGTGGCAACAATGGAGATTCAGTCTACATTATTGGGAAATATTCGAGAAGCTTGAAAGGATGACAAAGAGATTGCTGAGATAGAGGAGAAAATGAGCAAAGGAAAAGCCAAGGGTTTCCGTGAGGATGAGCACGAGAGCTTGTGGTTTGAGGATCGTATATACGTGCCCAATAATGCGGAGATCAGGAAGCTAATACTTTAGGAGGCCCATGACTCGCCATACTCGATTCACCCCGGAAACACCAAGATGTATTTGGATTTGAAGGAGCGTTTCTGGTGGACAGGTATGAAGAAGGATATTGTCGAGTATGTAGCCGTATGTGATGTATGTTAGAGAGTGAAGGCAGAACATCAGAAGCCAACAGGATTAGTACAGCCTATGCTGATACCCGAATGGAAGTGGGACAAGCTTGGCATGGATTTCATCACCAGATTACCCAGGACCCGATCGGGATATGATTCTATCTGGGTAGTAGTAGATCGTTTGACCAAAGTGGCTCACTTTATCCCAGTAAAGACCACCTATACGAGTGCGAAGTTGGCCAAGATATATATGACCAGGATCGTATGTCTTCATGGAGTTCCGAGGACCATCGTATCAGACACAGGTACATAGTTTACCTCGAAGTTTTGGAATCAGCTGCACCAGACTTTGGGAACCAGGCTAGAGTTCAGTACAGCCTTTCACCCACAGACAGATGGACAAACAGAGAGAGTCAATCAGATTCTGGAGGACATGTTGAGAGCTTGTGCGCTAGATTATGGATCTAGTTGGGATGAAAATTTGCCTTACGTAGAGTTTTCATATAACAACAGTTATCATGCTAGTTTGAAGATGGCACCTTTTGAAGCGTTGTATGGAAGAAGATGCCGAACACCGTTGATGTGGTATGAAGTTGGAGACCGTCAGTTGTTTGGACCGTATTTGGTCAAAGAATCCGAAGATAAGGTTAAGTTGATTCGTGACACACTAAAGGTAGCTCACTCCAGACAGAAGAGTTACGCAGATTCAAAATGCAAGGAAGTAGTCTATGAAGTCAGAGACAGAGCATATCTTCGTGTGTCACTTTTGCGAGGAGTTAAACGGTTTGGAGTTAAGGGAAAGTTAGCTCCGAGATTTGTAGGACCGTACCGAGTTTTGGAACGTATGTGAGAGGTTGCCTACAAGTTGGAGTTACCCGAAGGTTTGTCAGGAGTTCATGATGTGTTTCATGTTTCCCAGTTGAAGAAGTGCCATGCAGAGATGGCTGATATTCCTCTAAGAGATACAATGCCTTCGGAAGCAATTTAGTTGGATAGTGATTTAACATATGAGGAGAAACCCGTTAAGATTCTCGAGTTTGCAAGCCGAGTTATGATAACCCACAAGTATAGGGGATCGCAACAATTTTCGAGGGTAGAGTATTCAACCCAAATTTATTGATTCGACACAAGGGGAGCCAAAGAATATTCTCAAGTATTAGCAGCTGAGTTGTCAATTCAACCACACCCGGAAACTTAATATCTGCAGCAAAGTGTTTAGTAGCAAAGTAATATGATAGTAGTGGTAACGATAGCAAAAGTAACAGTAGCAAAAGTAATATTTTTGGTGTTTTGTAGTGATGATAACAATAGCAACGGAAAAGTAAATAAGCGAAGAACAATATATGGAAAGCTCGTAGGCAATGGATCGGTGATAGAGAATTATGCCGGATGTGATCGATCATGTAACAGTCATAACCTAGGGTGACACAGAACTAGCTCCAATTCATCAATGTAATGTAGGCATGTATTTCGAGTATAGTCATACGTGCTTATGGAAAAGAACTTGCACGACATCTTTTGTCCTACCCTCCCGTGGCAACGGGGTCCTATTGGAAACTAAGGGATATTAAGGCCTCCTTTTATTAGAGTACCGGACCAAAGCATTAACACATAGTGAATACATGAACTCCTCAAACTATGATCATCACCGGTAAGTATCCCGATTATTGTCACTTCGGGGTTAACGGATCATAACACATAATAGGTGACTATAGACTTGCAAGATAGGATCAAGAACTCTCATATATTTATGAAAACATAATAGGTTCAGATCTGAAATCATGGCACCTGGGCCCAAGTGACAAGCATTAAGCATAGCAAAGTCATAGCAACATCAATCTCAGAACACAATGGATACTAGGGATCAAACCCTAACAAAACTAACTCGATTACATGATAAATCTCATCCAACCCATCACCGTCCAGCAAGCCTACAATGGAATTACTCACGCACGGTGGTGAGCATCATGAAATTGGTGATGGAGGAAGGTTGATGATGATGATGGCGACAGATTCTGCTGTCCGGTGCCCCAAACGGACTCCAGATCAGCCCTCCCGAGAGAGTTTAGGGCTTGGCGGCGGTTCCGTATCGTAAAACGCGATGAATCCTTCTCCCTGATTTTTTCTCCCCGAAGGTGAATATATGGAGTCAAGGTTGAGGTCGGTGGAGCATCAGGGGGCCCACGAGGCAGGGGGCGCGCCCCCACCCTCGTGGACAGGTGGAGGCCCCCCCTGACGTGGATCTTCCTTCCAGTATTTTTTATATATTCCAAAATAATTCTCCGTTGATTTTCAGGTCATTGCGAGAACTTTTATTTCTGCACAAAAATAACACCATGCCAGTTTTGCTGAAAACAACACCAGTCCGGGTTAGTTCCATTCAAATCATGCAAGTTAGAGTCCAAAACAAGGGCAAAAGTGTTTGGAAAAGTAGATACGACGGAGACGTATCAACTCCCCCAAGCTTAAACCTTTGCTTGTCCTCAAGCAATTCAGTTGATAAACTGAAAGTGATAAAGAAAAACTTTTACAAACTCTGTTTGCTCTTGTTGTTGTAAGTATGTAAAGTCAGCATTCAAGTTTTTAGCAAAGATTATGAACTAACCATATTCACAATAACATTTAGGTCTCATGTTTACTCATATCAATGGCATAATCAACTAGCGAGCAATAATAATAAATCTCGGATGACAACACTTCCTCAAAACAATCATGATATGATATAACAAGATGGTATCTCGCTTGCCCTTTCCGAGACCGCAAAACATAAATGCAGATCACCTTTAAAGATCAAGGACTGACTAGACATTGTAATTCATGGTAAAAGAGATCCAGTCAAGTCATACTCAATGTAAACTAACAGTAATGGATGCAAATGACAGCGGTGCTCTCCAACTGGTGCTTTTTAATAAGAGGATGATGACTCAACATAAAAGTAAATAGATAGGCCCTTCGAAGAGGGAAGCAGGGATTTGTAGAGGTGCCAGAGCTCAGTTTTGAAATAGATATGAATAATGTTTTGAGTGGCATACTTTCATTATCAACATAACAACCGAGAGATGGCGATATCTTCCATGCTATACACATTATAGGCGGTTCCCAAATAGAATGGTAAAGTTTATACTCCCCCTCCACCAACAAGCATCAATCCATGGCTTGCTCGAAACAACGAGTGCCTCCAACTAACAATAATCCCGGGGGAGTTTTGTTTGCAATCATTTTGATTTGATTTGCATAAAGCATGGGAATTGGCATCCCGGTGACCAGCCATTTTCTCGTGAGTGAGGATCGGAGTCCACTCCTCTTGAGAATAACCCGCCTAACATGGAAGATACGGACAGCCCTAGTTGATACATGAGCTATTTGAGCATAGAAAACAGAATGTTTATTTGAAGGTTTAGAGTTTGGCACATACAAATTTACTTGGAGCGGCAGGTAGATACCATATATAGGTAGGTATGGTGGACTCATATGGAATAACTCTGGGGTTTATGGAATTGGATGCACAAGCAGTATTCCCGCTTAGTATAGGTGACGGCTAGCAAAAGACTGGGAAGCGACCAGCTAGAGAGCGACAACAGTCATGAACATGCATTAAAAGTAATCAACACCGAATGCAATCATGAGTAGGGTATAATGCACCATGAACATAAATATCGTAGAGGCTATGTTGATTCTGTTTCAACTACATGCGTGAACATGTGCCAAGTCAAGCCACTCGAATCATTCAAAAGAGGATACCACCCTATCATACCACATCACAACCATTTAATAGCATGTTGGCATGCAAGGTAAACCATTATAAGCTCCTAGCTAATTAAGCATGGCATAAGCAATTATAATCTCTAATTGTCATTGCAAACATGTTTATTCATAATAGGCTGAATCAGGAACGATGAACTAATCATATTTACAAAAACAAGAGAGGTCAAGTTCATACCAGGTTTTCTCATATCAATAACTTCATCATATAATCATCATTATTGTCTTTCACTTGCACAACCGAATAGTGTTGATAATAATAATAGTGCACGTGCATTGGACTAAGCTGGAATCTGCAAGCATTCAATTCAAGAGAGAAGACAAGGTAATATGGGCTCTGTCATATCAATGATAATGCATATAAGAGCCACTTTAACATTTTCATTATGGTCTTCTCCTATCGACCCCCAAAGAACAAGAAAGGAAATAAAACTATTTACACTGGAAAGCTAACAACAAGCAAAAGAAGAACGAGAAATCTTTTTGGGTTTTATTTTTAATCACTACTAAAAGCATGGAAAGTAAACTAATTAAAAGCTACAACTACTTTTTTTTGTTTTTCTTAAGGTTTATTAAACACACAAGAAGAAAGCATAAAAAAGGAAAATAAACTAGCATGGATGATACAATGAAAAAGTATGAGCATCGACAACTAGCAATGAGTGTGTGAACATGAATGTAATGTCGGTGAGAAATACGTACTCCCCCAAGCTTAGGCTTTTGGCCTAAGTTGGTCTATGGCCACGGCTGGCTTGGCGGATATCCAAAGTTGTAGCTGGGGTCATACTGAGATGTAGTAGCTATTGCCTCATGAGCTGCCACTTGGAGACGGGCCGTCTCCGTCCTCCTCTTATACTCGTCCGCCTCCTCCCTTGTTATAACATATCTCCCTTTTGCCTGAGAGTCAAAGAAAGCAGGAGCAGGGAGAGTGACGTGATCGGTGCGTCGTCTATCAAAGATTAGTCGGTACTGGAGGGACCGGTCGTTCCTCTCAACAAACTGATGACGAACCATGGCCTCATAATCTAAATAAACAGGAGGCAACTCAATATCATACCCACGTATGGGTATATCAAGAAAATTAGCTAGACGGGTTGCATAAATTCCACCGAAGAAATCTCCATTAAATATATTATTATGCAACCTACGTGCAACAATGGCTCCCAAATTATAATGTCTATCTCCTAATACAGCACTCCTAAGAACACTGAGGTCAGGGACACACATGTGACATGCTTCATGCTTACCATTTATGCACCTACCTATGAAGAGAGCAAAATAATGTATAGCAGGAAAATGAATGCTCCCTATGGTAGCTTGTGTTATGTCTCTAGATTCCCCCACAGTTATACTAGCAAGAAAATCTCTAAATTTAGATTTGCGAGGTTCATTAGGACTACCCCATTGTGGAAGTTTGCAAGCAGTGTTGAAATCCTCTAAGTATAAGAATTTTCATAAAGATCAAACAGGACAGTTTGAGAGTTCCGTGATGATGTAAATTCAAACCTTCTCACAAAGGAATCAGTGAGATAGTGGTACTAGCGGCACTTATCTGCCTTGAAGCTCTCAAGATCAGCTTTACACACATATTCGTTAAATTATTCCTTGATTCCTGCTCGATTCATAAAGTCTTCCGAAGGCCATTCACAAGCCTGCACTTGAGCTTCCCTCGGTGGTTCTTCGTCGGCATCGCGTATTGCGAGCCTGGGTCCTTGCTTCCTTGAAGGACCACCTTGGTACATTTTCCTAAACATATTTCTTCCTCCGAAAAATTTCTGAAATTTTAGTAACTTCAAAATAAAAGTGAACCAAACTCAACAATATTGATAGCAACTACTCCTACAAGTGCCTAGAGGCAATATCATGCATCAAAACTACTTTTGACCACATAAATTTGACATGCAAGCTCAAGAAAGGGGTCACCTAAGCAGCAATAATGTGCAATGAATAAAGCACTAGAACAAAAACTAATTGGACCATTGGAGGAGTCACATACCAAGGAACAAGCCCCCAAAGCAGTTTTGTGAGAGGTGCTTTGAGCAAGGAGATCGAAAATGGCAGCAAAATGAGCTTGGACTCGGGTTTGAGCTGGTTAGTGACGTTTGTGGGATGAAGAAGGAGTGTGTGGTAGCTGGAATAAGTGGAGGGGAGAAACCGTGGGCCCACGAGGCAGGGGGCGCGCCCAGGGGGGTAGGGTGCGCCCTCCACCCTCGTGGCCAGGTGGTTGCTCCCCCTGCTGTGTTCTCAATGCCAGATATTCTCAAATATTCCCGAAAAATCATATTTAAATTTCAGGGCATTTGGAGAACTTTTATTTTCGGGGTATTTTTTATTGCATGGATAATACAGAAAACAGACAAAAAAAATACTATTTTTGCTTTATTTAATATAAATAATAGAAAGCAAAAAGAGGGTACAGAGAGTAGTGTTTTCTAAATTCATCCATCTCGTGCTCATCAAAAGGAATCCACTAACGAGGTTGATCAGGTCTTGTTAACAAACTCATTCCGAATAACATGGAACCGAAGAATTTTTGAATAACACTAGGTTACCTCAACGGGAATATGCACATCCCCAACAATAAGAATATCATATTTCTTCTTGACAGTAGGAAGAGGGAATTCAAAACCTCCAAAAATAATCGATGAAAATTTTCCAAAAGAGTTTATACTATGAACTTGAGGTTGTTTCCTCGGAAAGTGTACCATATGCTCATTGCCATTAACATGAAACGTGACATTGCCTTTGGTGCAATCAATAACAGCCCCTGTAGTATTCAAAAAGGGTCTTCCAATAATAATAGAGATACTATCGTCCTCGAGAATATCAAGAATAACGAAGTCCATTAAAATAGTAATGTTTGCAACCACAACAGGCACATCCTCACAAACACCGACATGTATAGCAGTTGATTTATCAGCCATTTGCAAAGATATTTTAGTAGGTGTCAACTTATTCAAATCAAGTCTACGATATAAAGAGAGTGGCATAACACTAACACCGGCTCCAAGATCACATAAAGCAGTTTTAACATAGTTTCTTTTAATGGAGCATGGTATAGTTGGTACTCCGGGATCTCCTAGTTTCTTAGGTATTCCACCTTTAAAAGTATAATTAGCAAGCATGGTGGAAATTTCAGCTTCTGGTATCTTTCTTTTATTAGTAACAATTTCTTTCATATACTTAGCATAAGGATTCATTTTGAGCATATCAGTCAAACACATATGCAAGAAGATAGGTCTAATCATTTCAGCAAAGCGCTCAAAATCCTCATCATCCTTTTTCTTGGATGGTTTAGGAGGAAAAGGCATGGGTTTCTAAACCCATGGTTCTCTTTCTTTACCGTGCTTCCTAGCAACAAAGTCTCTCTTATCATAACGTTGATTCTTTGACTGTGGGTTATCAAGATCAATAGCAGGTTCAATCTCTACATAATTATCATTGCTAGGTTGAGCATCAACATGAACATCATCATTAACATTATTACTAGGTTCATGTTCATTACCCGATTGTGTTTCAGCATCAGAAATAAAAATATCATTGGGATTCTCAGGTGTGTCAATAACAGGTTCACTAGAAGCATGCATAGTCCTATCATTTTTATTTTTCTTTCTCTTAGAAGGACTGGGTGCATCAATATTATTTCTTTGAGAATCTTGCTCAATTCTCTTAGGATGGCCCTCAAGATACAAAGGTTCCTGAGTCATTTTACCACCTCTAGTCATAACTCTAATAGCATTATCATTTTTCTTACTATTCAATTCATTGAGCAAATCATTCTGAGCTTTGAGTACTTGTTCTACTTGAGTGGTAACCATAGAAGCATGTTTACTAATAAGTTTAAGTTCACCTTTAACATTAGCCATATAATCACCCAAGTGTTCAAGCATATCAGCATTGCGTTTTAATTCTCTACCAAAATAAGCATTGAAGTTTTCTTGTTTAACCATAAAGTCATCAAACTCATCCAAGCATGGGCTAGCAAACCTAGTAAATGGGATTTCAGCTTTATCATATTCATAGAGAGAATTTACCTTTACTACATGTGTCGGGTTATCAAGACCATGTATTTCTTCAACAGGCGGTAAATTAAGACCATGTATTTCTTCAATAGGAGGTAAATTCTTAACATCTTTAGCTTTAATACCTTTTTCCTTCATAGATTTCTTTGCCTCTTGCATATTTTCAGGACCGAGATATAGAATACCCCTCTTCTTAGGAGTTGGTTCAGGAATTGGACCAGGAATTGGATCAGGAAGTGTCCAATTATTTTCATTAATCAACGTATTATTCAGTAGAATTTGAGCTTCATCTGGTGTTCTTTCCCTGAAAACACAACCAGCACAACTATCTAGGTGGTCTCTGGAAGCATCGGTTAGTCCATTATAAAAGATATCAAGTATTTCATTTTTCTTAAGAGGATGATCAGGCAAAGCATTAAGTAATTGGAGAAGCCTCCCCCCAAGCTTGTGGGAGACTCACTTCTTCAATTTGCACAAAATTATATATTTCCCTTAAAGCAGCTTGTTTCTTATGAGGAGGGAAATATTTAGCAGAGAAGTAATAAATTATATCCCGGGGACTACGCACACAACCAGGATCAAGAGAGTTAAACCATATCTTGGCATCACCCTTTAATGAGAACGGAAATATCTTAATGATATAATAGTAGCGAGTTTTCTCATCATTAGTGAACAGGGTGGCTATATCATTTAATTTAGTAAGATGTGCCACAACAGTTTCAGATTCATAGCCATAGAAAGGATCAGATTCGACTAAAGTAATTATCTCAGGATCAACAGAGAAATCATAATCCTTATCAGTAACAAAGATAGGTGAATTAGCATAAGCAGGATCATATTTCATTCTAGCATTCAAAGTTTTTTTGTTTCAGCTTAGCTAATAATTTCTTAAGATCACTCCTATCATTGCAAGCAAGATAATCTCTAGCGGTTTCTTCATCCATAACATAACCCTCAGGAACAACAGGTAATTCATATCTAGGGGGAGAATCTTCATCATCACTTTCATCAATATTATCAGTTTCAATAATTTCATTCTCTCTAGCCCTAGCAAGTTGTTCATCAAGAAATTCACCAAGTGGCACAGTAGTATCAAGCATAGAAGTAGTTTCATCATAAGTATCATGCATATCAGAAGTGGCATCATCAATAACATGTGACATATCAGAATGAATAGCAGGTCTAGGTGTCGCAAGCTTACTCAAAACAGAAGGTGAGTCAAGTGCAGAGCTAGATGGCAGTTCCTTACCTCCCCTCATAGTTGAGGGATAAATTTTTGTTTTAGCGTCTTTCAAGTTCTTCATAGTGATAAGCAGATATAAATCCCAAGTGACTCACAGAATAGAGCTATGCTCCTCGGCAATGGCGCCAGAAAATATTCTTGATAACCCACAAGTATAGGGGATCGCAACAGTTTTCGAGGGTAGAGTATTCAACCCAAATTTATTGATTCGACACAAGGGGAGCCAAAGAATATTCTCAAGTATTAGCAGCTGAGTTGTCAATTCAACCACAACTAGAAACTTAATATCTGCAGCAAAGTGTTTAGTAGCAAAGTAATATGATAGTAGTGGTAATGATAGCAAAAGTAACAGTAGCAAAAGTAATATTTTTGGTGTTTTGTAGTGATGATAACAATAGCAACGGACAATTAAATAAGCAAAGAACAATATATGGAAAGCTCGTAGGCAATGGATCGGTGATAGAGAATTATGCCGGATGCTATCGATCATGTAACCGTCATAACCTAGGGTGACACAGAACTAGCTCCAATTCCTCAATGTAATGTAGGCATGTATTCCGAATATACTCATACGTGCTTATAGAAAAGAACTTGCATGACATCTTTTGTCCTACCCTCCCGTGGCAGCGGGGTCCTATTGGAAACTAAGGGATATTAAGGCCTCCTTTTAATAGAGTACCAGACCAAAGCATTAACACATAGTGCATACATGAACTCCTCAAACTACGATCATCACCGGTAAGTATCCCGGTTATTGTCACTTCGGGGTTAACGGATCATAACACATAATAGGTGACTATAGACTTGCAAGATAGGATCAAGAACTCTCATATATTGATGAAAACATAATAGGTTCAGATCTGAAATCATGGCACTCGGGCCCAAGTGACAAGCATTAAGCATAGCAAAGTCATAGCAACATCAATCTCAGAACATAATGGATACTAGGGATCAAACCCTAACAAAACTAACTCGATTACATGATAAATCTCATCCAACCCATCATCGTCCAGCAAACCTACGATGGAATTACTCACGCACGGTGGTGAGCATCATGAAATTGGTGATGGAGGAAGGTTGATGATGACGATGGCGACGGATTCCGCTGTCCGGTGCCCCGAATGGACTCCAGATCAGCCCTCCCGAGAGAGTTTAGGGCTTGGCGGTGGCTCCATATCGTAAAACGTGATGAATCCTTCTCCCTGGTTTTTTCTCCCTGAAAGTGAATATATGGAGTCAGGGTTGAGGTCGGTGGAGCGTTAGGGGGTCCACGAGGCAGGGGGTGCGCCCAGGGGGGTAGGGCGCGCCCCCACCCTCGTGGACAGGTGGAGGCCCCCCTGACATGGATCTTCCTTCAAGTATTTTTATATATTCCAAAATAATTCTTCGCTGATTTTCAGGTCATTCCGAGAACTTTTATTTCTGCACAAAAATAACACCATGGCAATTCTGCTGAAAACAATGTCAGTCCAGGTTAGTTCCATTCAAATCATGCAAGTTAGAGTCCAAAACAAGGGCAAAAGTGTTTGGAAAATTAGATACGACGGAGACGTATCAAGTTACGCGCAGCAAGGTTATCAAGTTTTGCAAAGTTCAGTGGAGCCACCATACCGAGGATGAAGCCACCTGGGTACGAGAAGAAGATCTACGGAAAGACCACCCACACCTATTTTCTAGCCAACCAAATCTCGAGGGCGAGATTCATCTTAAGGGGGTAGGTTTGTAACATCCCAAAATTTCAATTTGGAATGTTATACATAGGTCATCATATGCAGAGCATATTTTATTTGCATTTTGGCTTGATCCTAGAAATCCTAAGCAACTCAAGGACCCACGGAGAGAGTTGGGGATTTCATTATTTTCATATTTGATTTTTCTCAAATTTGAAAAGAGGATCATTTTGGTTTTAATATTTTTCTCGCCAAATATTTCAAATATCAAAATAAATGAGGAGATAAAATGACTTCTCCAAAATAAAATAAATATTGGAGGAAAAATATTAAAATCAAATAAATAATTTTATTTGGATTTTATTGCTATTTTATTTGAATTAGAAAATATGCATTTTTTCAAAATTGCATTTTTAGGCCAGAAAAATGTTCACTTTGTCTAAATATTTTATTTAGACGGTGAAAATTGTTTTTGGCATTTTAGAATTTTTTATTTATTTAGGATTTTTCCATTCGGCGGAATTAATTAAAAAAAGTTTTCAGCCGAACTGGGCCGGCCCAACAAGCGCAAGGCCATGGCCCAGCCGCCACCACCTCCCCCCTCCCCGAGCCGTGACCGCGCCGGACTCTGGCGGAAGTCCGGGACCGCGCCGCCGCCGCTTGGCCCCTTGGCCAAGTCGGATCGCCCCCGACCCCCTTTTAATAGCCCCGCCTCGCCGCCCTCTCCTCCTCGTCCCGCACCACACCACCGCCACTGCCGCGCCGCACCACTGCCGCAGCCGCGCCCTGCACCGCTGCTGCAGCTGCCGCTGCCGCCGCGTAGCCGCCACCCCGTGCCGACGCCGCCGCCTTGCCGAGCCGCCGCCCTTTGTCGCCGTTGACCCATCACCGCTGTGGGTTTGGTTCCGGTCCGTTTCGTTTTTATAAACCCTAGATCATGTTTTCTTCGAGTAGATCGGTTCGGTTTTCTCGGTTTCGCCGGTTTAGATCATTTTTTTCTAAGTTCGCTAATTAGCGAACGTTCGTCAGATTAGTTTATGAAACGAACGAATTCGTTCGTTAGTCTCTGTTAGCGAACGTTCGTCCGATAGATTTTTTCTTTTCTGTTTTATTTTTTGCCAGGGACCTATCCGTGATTATTTTTATCGCAGATTAGCCCCTGATCTTCAAACCCTCGCAACTTTTTAACCGTTTGTCCAAATCCAGTGAAACCAACGCCAAAATCTTAGTCTCGAAGCCCTCTTTCCAGTTAATCAACTTGAACATGGTTTTGACAATTTAAAATTTGGTCTCAAGCAGATTTGAATTCAAAGTTTTTTTGATCGTAATTACAGTTCCGTAGCTCCGATTTGATTGATTCTTTCTGCAAATCGAAGCACTTCAGTTGAACTTTCAATTTGGACTTTTTCATCTGAGTTTTACCCTTGCATCTATGCTTGATTGCTTATGTATTCTATTGATTGTTTGTGATAGAATTCCCAGAGTGCGAAGCGTGCTACTACGAGTCTCTAGGGTTTACAAATCGTCAGCAAGGCAAGTAACACTTTGGTCATATTCCCTTATTACCTAGTTTTTATGCATTAGTTTCAACCCTCAAACATTGCATGAGTAGGATTGATAACATGTGGGTATTGGGAAGTAGATGATGACGTAGAAACTATTGCCCTTTATTTCAAACACTGGGAGTTACTTCTACGTTATGTTTACATTTCTATGCTACGCTTGTAGACGTGGTTTGGTTTGAGTGAATCATGACAGTTGTGAGCGTTATTATAAACTAAGGGTTTATTTAAGGTGGCTACTTTAACACACATCTGGGTGGATTGGTTGTGGACACCTGGGGCAATCCAGTGCTATCCAAGGAGATCCTGGGGAATCTGTGTGATCATCATATGGTTCACCACCCAGGCTCAAAGGGATCATATTGTTATTCATGCTGGAAACTTCCGTGTGCAGCCACAAGCCATTATGGGCTCTAGCATAGTTGAGTATGTTGCGTGAACTCTTTCAGTGGTAAACTAGCATATGTAGAGGATGTAGGTGGTACGGTTTACCCGATGAAAGGGCTAATGCTTCTGAAAGACTATGTCCCGGTCATCCATTTCTCAAAGATCTTGTAGTGCGAGAAATTCAACGGAGGAGATCGAGTCTTGTGGGGAAAAGTGTGCAAACCTCTGCAGAGTGTACAAACTAACCATGATTAGCCGGGTCCCTGGTTATGGACATCTTGAGTATCTAATGCTTGAATTATTATGTTGAACTCATCACTTTACTTAATTAACATGCTGGGTTAATGATTACTTTAATTGGGATTGAGATGGGGTTTACCATTCTCAATGTTTATCTACTACCATGATAGTTAAATAAAATATATTCCTTTGTTGTAGGGAAAAATTGGCTTTTCGCAAAAACATATTAACCATAGAGCCTCCACCAGCCAAATTTGCATGTAGTTATAGCTATTACCTGTTCCTTGCTCTACAATGTTATTTTGCCAGCATATTCCATGTGCTGACCCATTTTCGGGCTGCAACGTAGTATGTTGCAGACTTTTCAGACAAAGAGTAAGGTGTGCTAGGTCGTTGTCGTGCACTCAGCTATGCCATTGGAGTTGATAGACTCATTTTATCTTCCAAGCCTTCCGCTGTTATCGTATTTAGATGGCCTTAAGACATATTATTGTAATAAGTACCCTTTTATGAGTTATTCGATGTAATAAGTGTGTGATTGCAACTCTGTTATAAATCCTTCGAAGTACTATGTGTGTCAGCATTACCGATCCAGGGATGACACTTATGCACAGAGATTTGACCGTTCGAGGTCGGATCGCTACATTAGGTTTCTTGCCAAACCACAGTTCATACACTGTCATCTCAACGGATTTAGATGGTTCCCTATTTAACGTGAATGTGGCTGTCTCTAATGCATAACCCCAAAATGATAATGGCAAATCGGTAAGAGACATCATAGAATGCACCATATCTAATAAAGTACGGTTACAATGTTCGGGCACACCAGTATGATGTGGTGTTCTAGGTGGCATAGGTTGTGAAACAATTCCACATTATCTTAAATGAAGGCCAAACTCGTAACTCAAATATTCACCTCCACGATCAGATCATAGAAACTTTATTTTCTTGTTACGATTTTTCTCCACTTCACTCTGAAATTCTTTGAACTTTTCAAATGTTTCAGACTTGTGTTGATTAAGTAGATATACCCATACCTACTTAAATTATATGTGAAGGTTAGTAAATAACGATACCCGCCGCGTGCTTCAACACTCATTGGACCGCATATATCGGTATGTATTATTTCCAACAAGTCATTATCTCGCTCGATTGTTCCGGAGAACAGAGTTTTAGTCATCTTGCCCATGAGGCATGGTTCGCAAGTATCAAATGATTCATAATCAAGTGATTCCAAAAGTCCATCCACATGGAGTTTCTTCATGCGTTTTACACCAATATGACCTAAATGGCAGTGCCACAAGTATATTGCACTATCATTATCAACTTTGCATCCTTTGGCATCAATATTATGAATGTGTATTGATGACTGATACGTCTCCAACGTATCTATAATTTTTGATTGTTCCATGCTATTATATTATCCATCTAGGATGTTTTATATGCATTTATATGGTATTTTATATGATTTTTGGGACTAACCTATTAACCTAGAGCCCAGTGCCAGTTTCTGCTTTTTTCCTTGTTTTTGAGTATCACAGAAAAGGAAAACCAAACGGAGTCCAATTGACCTGAAATTTCACGGAGATCATTTTTGGACCAGAAGAAGCCCACAGAGTACCGAAGATGGTCCAGAAGAGTCCCGAGGCCACCACGAGGGTGGGGGGCGCGCCCTACCCCCTGGGCGCGCCCCCTACCTCGTGGCCGCCTCGGGGACCCCCCTGACTTGTTCCCGACTCCAACACCTCTTATATATACCCAAACTTCCAGAACATAACCTAGATCGGGAGTTCCGCCGCCGCAATCCTCTGTAGCCACCGAAAACCAGTCTAGACCCATTCCGGCACCCTGTCGAAGGGGGGAATCCCTCTCTGGTGGCCATCTTCATCATCCCGGCGCTCTCCATGATGAGGAGGGAGTAGTTCACCCACGGGGCTGAGGGTATGTACCAATAGCTATGTGTTTGATCTCTCTCTCTCTCTCTCTCTCTCGTGTTCTTCATTCAGGACGATCTTGATGTATCGCGAGCTTTGCTATTACAGTTGGATCTTATGATGTTTCTCCCCCTCTACTCTCTTGTGATGGATTGAGTTTTCCCTTTGAAGTTATCTTATCGGATTGAGTCTTTAAGGATTTGAGAACACTTGATGTATGTCTTGCATGTGCTTATCTGTGGAGACAATGGGATATCATGTGATCCACTTGATGTATGTTTTGGTGATCAACTTGCGAGTTCCGTGACCTCGTGAACTTATGCATAGGGGTTGGCACACGTTTTCGTCTTGACTCTCTAGAAACTTTGGGGCACTCTTTGAAGTTCTTTGTGTTGGTTGAATAGATGAATATGAGATTGTGTGATGCATATCGTATAACCATACCCACAGATACTTGAGGTGACATTGGAGTATCTAGGTGACATTAGGTTTTTGGTTGATTTGTGTCTTAAGGTGTTATTCCAGTACGAACTCTAGGATAGATTGAACGGAAAGGATAGCTTCGTGTTATTTTACTACGGACTCTTGAATAGATCGATCAGAACGGATAACTTTGAGGTGGTTTCGTACCCTATAATAATCTCTTTGTTTGTTCCCTGCTATTAGTGACTTTGGAGTGAATCTTTGTTGCATGTTGAGGGATTGTTATATGATCCAATTATGTTATTATTGTTGAGAGAACTTGCACTAGTGAAAGTATGAACCCTAGGCCTTGTTTCAACGCATTGCAATACCGTTTTCTCTCAATTTTATCATTAGTCGCCTTGCTGTTTTTATATTTTCAGATTACAAAAACCTATATCTACCATCCATATTGCACTTGTATCACCATCTCTTCGCCGAACTAGTGCACCTATACAATTTACCATTGTATTGGGTGTGTTGGGGACACAAGAGACTCTTTGTTATTTGGTTGCAGGGTTGTTTGAGAGAGACCATATTCATACTATGCCCCCCACAGATTGATAAACCTTAGGTCATCCACTTGAGGGAAATTTGCTACCGTCCTACAAACCTCTGCACTTGGAGGCCCAACAACGTCTACAAGAAGAAGGTTGTGTAGTAGACATCAATGACCCCGAAGTATAGGGGATAAATCGTAGCTCTTTTCGATAAGTAAGAGTGTCAAACCCAACGAGGAGCAGAAGGACATGACAAGTGGTTTTCAGCAAGGTAATGTCTGCAAGTGCTGAAATTGTAAATAACACAGTAGTTTGATAACAAGATAATTTGTAACAAGCACGTAATGATAAAAGTAGCAAAAGTGCAGCAAGGTAGCCCAATCCTTTTGACGCAAAGGTCGGGCCAAAATGGTCTCTTATGATAAGCAAAGCGTTCTTGAGGGTACACGGGATTTTCATCTAGTCACTTTCACCATGTTGGTTTGGTTCGTGTTCGGTACTTTGATAATTTGATATGTGGGTGGACCGATGCTTAGGTGCTATTCTTACTTGAACAAACCTCCTACTTATGATTAACCCTCATGCAAGCATCCGCAACTACGAGAAAAGTATTAAGAATAAATTCTAACCATAGCATTGAACTTTTGGATCCAATCGGTCCCTTACGGAATAACGCATAAACTGGGGTTTATCTGTCACTCTCGCAGCCCATCATCTAATTGCTACTCCACAATTATGGTGAAGTGTCATGTAGTCGACATTAACATGACATCACTAAGAGAATCACAACATACATACTATCAAAATATCAAACACATATCAAGTTCACATGATTACTTGCAACATGATTTCCCCCGTGACCTCAAGAACAAAAGTAACTACTCACAATTGATAATCATGCTCAAGATCACAGGGGTATTAAATAGCATATTGGATCTGAAAATATAATCTTCCACCAAATAAACCATATAGCAATCAACTACAAGATGTAATCAACACTACTAGTCACCCACAAGCACCAATCTACAGTTCCGGTAACAACATTGAACACAAGAGATGAACTAGGGTTTGAGATGAGATGGTGCATTCCCTTAGGCTCAAATATGGTGAAGTGTCATGTAGTCGACATTCACATGACATCACTAAGGGAATCACAACATACATACTATCAAAATATCGAACACATATCAAGTTCACATGATTACTTGCAACATGATTTCTCCCGTGACCTCAAGAACAAAAGTAACTACTCACAATTGCTAATCATGCTCAAGATCACAGGGGTATTAAATAGCATATTGGATCTGAAAATATAATCTTCCACCAAATAAACCATATAGCAATCAACTACAAGATGTAATCAACACTACTGGTCACCCACAAGCACCAATTGTAACGCCTTCGATGCGACTATATCTCCCACGTGTCAAAGAATGACTTAGAGGCATAACCGAATTGAAAGCAATGTCGCAAGTGAGGTAAATTCACACAACCCATGTAATACATAAGGGAAAGAGATACATAGTTGGCTTACAATCGCCACGTCACACAATACATGAATAAAGCAGTACATCAACCAAATACAATCAAGGTCCGACTACGGAACCAAAATAAAAGAAGAACCCCAAATGCGACAAGGTCCCCGATCGTCTGGACTGGGCTCCACTACTGATCAACTGGAAACGAAACAACACGAAGGACAAGATCTTCATCGAGCTCCTCCTTGAGCTTGGTTGCATCAACTTCACGGACTCATCGGCACCTGCAAGCTGGTTTTGGAAGTATCTGTGAGTCACGGGGACTCAGCAATCTCACACCCTCGTGATCAAGACTATTTAAGCTTATAGGTAAGGCAAAGGTATGAGGTGGAGCTGCAGCAAGCGACTAGCATATATGGTGGCTAACATACGCAAATGAGAGCGAGAAGAGAAGGCAAAGCACGTTCGAGAAAGTCAATAAGTGATCCTAAAGCAACCTACGTCAAGCATAACTCCAACACCGTGTTCACTTCCCGGACTCCGCCGGAAAGAGACCATCACGGTTACACACGTGGTTGATGTATTTTAATTAAGGTCAACTTCAGGTTTTCTACAACCGGACGTTAACAAATTCCCATCTACCCATAACCGCTGGCATGGCTTTCGAAAGTTCAAATCCCTGCAGGGGTGTCCCAACTTAGCCCATCACAAGCTCTCATGGTCAACGAAGGATATTCCTTCTAGCGGGAAGACCCGGTCAGACTCGGAATCCCGTTTACAAGACATTTCGATAATGGTAAAACAAGTCCCGCAAAGCCGCCCGATGCGCCGACGTCCTGATGGGAGCTGCACATATCTCGTTCTTGGGGCAACACCGGATGAGACATCCTACGAGTAAAACCAGCCCTCAAGTTTCCCCGAGGTGGCCCCGCAGTCTACTCAGTTCGGACCAACACTTAGACAAGCACTGGCCCGGGGGGGGGGGGTTAAAATAAGATGACCCTTGGGCTGGCCTAACCCAAAGCAAGTTTCGTATATAAAACATTTTAATCCGATGCACGGTTAGTGAGTTATTAAATGCATGAACTAGGGGGACTTTTCTATAAAACTGGCACTCTCTGGAAAATTGCTAAAATCGCATATCTGAAAAAAAAACAAGAACTGGGCCGAATCTGGCCGGCCCATCAAGAGAAAAAACAAGAGGAGGGGGCGGTGGCCTCACCCATGGGCTTCGGCGCATTTGAGGAGGAGGGGGGTAGGCCGGCAAGGGCCCTACGCTGGGCCAGGGATGCGTTGGGCCTTGGCGCTCTAGCTGGAGAGGCATGGAAGTAGTTGGGCCGCAGCGCGGTCAATGAGAGGAGCAGGGACGCGTCGTCCCGTCCCGCTCGAAGCAGGGGAAGCAGGGCGGCGACATGGACTTGGCGACGGCAAGACAAGTGAAGGCAGCAGCGATGAAGGAGAGCAACGCCGGTGAACTTGGCGCGCGAGGGAGAGGAGCTCGGGCTGCAGGAGAGGTCCGGTAGGGCAGCGCGTGGAGGAGGGCACGCCATGCCTGAGGCCCTGGTGGACTTGGCCGGTGGAGCCCGATCCGGCGACGGCTCGACGAGGACGTCCATGGCAGCGGACGCGGTTGATCCACGACGAGGCTTGCGGAGCGAGGGAGGCAGGGAGGCAGGGGTTGCAGGCGCGATTGAGGAAGGGGTGCCGGGAGTGGGAGGTCGTCACAGTGCGGTGGAGAAGGTTGGCCTCCATGGCGGCATCCATGGCGCAAGGAGCACCTGTTGCAGGAGAAGAACGAGGAAGATGAGAGGAGGAGACGAAGGGAGGAAGGAGAAGGGCAGGGCGACAGGGTCCTGGTCCGGTTGAGGCGTCGACGAGCGATGGGAGGCCAGGCCTCCTAGATTGAGCGACCTGGGAGCTGTTTTCCCGATCCAGAACAGATCGAGGAGGCTGCGGGCGACGGGAGGTCTTGGCCTGATGGCAGCAGAGCTGCGGCACTGGGTGATCCTGCTCGGGCCCAACCGCGGAGGGGCGTGGGGATGGATCGAGAGGAGGAGGAGCTCGCTGGTTGGATTTGTGGTGAAAACGAGGAGGAGATGGATTTGGTTCGAGCGATGGGGATCCCAAATAAGAAAACGGTGACGTTTGGTAGACGTTTGGGGATGATCCGGACACAACGGTGGCGACACCCCGGGTCGGGTCCGGGACAACTTTCGGACGCTCACATGAGGGGTTCGATGCACTGTGCAGAGAGGGTTTCAGACCGTGCTGTAACACCCCGAGACCGATGTGCCAGCTGTCCTCCAATTATTTGCTGTTGTTGCGTTGTCATTGCTTGCGTGTCATGCATTGCATATCATGTCATCATGTGCATTTCATTTGCATACGTGTTCGTCTCATGCGTCCAAGCATTTTCCCCGTTGTCCGTTTTGCAATCCGGCGTTTCGTTCTCCTCCGGTGGTCATTTCTACCTTTCTTTCATGTGTGGGGATTAAACATTTCCGGATTGGACCGAGACTTGCCAAGCGGCCTTGGTTTACTACCGGTAGACCGCCTGTCAAGTTTTGTACCATTTGGACTTCGTTTGATACTCCAACGGTTAACCGAGGGACCGAAAAGGCCTCGTTTGTGTTGCAGCCCAACACCCCTCCAATTTGGCCCAAAAGCCACCTAAACCTGCTCCATCATCTCGGTCATTCGATCACGATCGCGTGGCCGAAAACCACACCTCATTTGGACTCTCCTAGCTCCCTCAACCTATAAATATGTGATCCCCTCCGAATTTTCGCGCAGTCCAAACCCTAACCTTCGTCCACCTCGCGCCGCCAGACAAATTCGTCCGCGCCGGACATGTCCGCCGCCTCAGCAACGTCGCCCGGACCAATCCCGGGGTGCCACGTCAGCGCCGCCGCCCCGCTCGACCACTCCCCCTGCGCCACCTATCTCCACGCCTCCTCTCTCTCCCCCGTGCCGCCGCGTCCCTGCGGGCCCACGGCCGGCCCGACTGCGCCCCGCGCCTGGGCGTTCCCGCGCCGCCGCCCGAGCGCGCTTCTCCGCCGACCGAGCGCCGCTGCTCTCGCCGCCGGCCGCCGCCTCCACCGCGCAGCTTCACCGCCGCCGCCGCGTCATCTCCGCCGCCGCCTTGCGCCTAGCCGCGCCGCGGCACTTGCTCGGCCCCGCCGGCTCCTCCGCAGGCCGGCCGTCGCCTCGATCCGGCCGAGCCGCTCGGCCCCTCCTGTTCCCTTCGCCGGCGCTGCCGCCCGCGCCCTCGCCGGAGTTCCAACCTCGCCGGAGCTCCTCTCCGGTCAGATCCGGAGAAGACGGATCAGATCCACCACCTCCTCCAACCAAACGCCTCCCCTCGTCTCGATCCGCTCCGTCCTGGATATCCCCGTCCGCCGTTGAGTTTTCCGGAGGTATAAATTTCACTAAGTCCCCGAAATTCCCAGATCCATGTGCTCCTGCTCATCGTGTCGTATCTCATCATCCGTAACTCCGATTTTGAGCATATAGCATATCAAAATGTTCGTCTCAGAGAGTACATCATTTCATTCCATTGCATCATTTTCATGTGAGTTCATCTTGATGCCCGAAATACTATTAGAAGGAGGCTACTTGAGATAATTGTCAGATCTGCTACTCCATTTAGTCATTTGTCATTTTTGCCATGATTATTGTGTGCATGATATGACCATGAGCTCTACATATGTTTTGTTAAGGGTTTTGCCATCTTTCCAGAGGTGCAACCCATGTATTTTTGTGATGTGTGTGGTGACTAGTGCAAGCTTGCAAAGTGAGGCACTTGGTAATTCTGTTTTCAGGGACTTAGCATTTCCACTAAGTCCTTGAGCTGTTTAGTTCATGATGCCATATGTTCATGTTGTTTCCTAGTGATCCGTGCCTCTTTTGAGAATGATCGGTAAGGATGTTTTGTTAATCTTGTAGTGCTCTATCCATCCATGTCTTTGTTTGCATATATGGAGCACCCTAGCTTGAGTCAATCGAGCTCTACTTTTGCCACTTTGTGAATCTAGGCAGATTGTCAACTTGTTTGCAATTTTGCCGATGATGTTATAGTTGATCCGTGCATGCTATGCTATTGTTCTTGCCATGTCTAGCTTGTATTTTGTGTATCCTTGATGGATGTATGCTTAGCTTATCATGACTTGCTCCGTAGTGAGTGCATCGAGCTCGTAAACATGCCTACTTGATATCTGTTTTCGGCATGTCCCAGTTTTCACTAAGTCTGAAAATGATTATGTTTTTGCGATGTTCACATGGTTGCAAATGTATGTTGTGATCCCTTTTGGCTCAAGGTCACTAAGGGATTTTTGTTAAGCTCTTTGAGTAGCTCCATGCCATGCTTTACTTTGTCATGTTCAGGTCCTGTAGCATATAGTTTTGTTGCTCCGAAGAGTGCTACCTGATCTGAAATTCCAGACGAGTGTTAATTTCACCAAGTCTGAGATCTGTTTACCATATGCATTTTTGCCATGCTTGTTTGAACCTGTTAATGGATGAATTGGCCGTAGCTCAGTGCTAGTCTTTTGTTAAGCATCTTGAATGCATCCCTGCCATGTATTTTGATGCCATGTTTGGGTGCTGTATCATGTTCATCTCATTGCATTTAGATGGCTACTTGCTGTAAATCGTAGATCGCGGTCATATTTGAATCGCTTGCCATTTCCAAACCGTAACTCCGATTCTGGTGATCTTTATATCGTTTTCAAGCGATTTCATATCACCTTTCTAGTGGCACACTTGGATTTCCAAGTTGAGACCAGGTTCATGCATTACTTGTCAAATCATGCATATGCATCGCATACCGCATCTCGCATATCATACCATGTTCATGTGTTGGTTGTTTACTATGTTGTGTGCTTCTTTCCGGTGTTTGCTTCTTCGGGTTGGTTCCAGTAATGTCGCGTTTGTGAGGACCCGTTCATCTTCGACCATTTGTCTTCTTCATGGACTCGTTCTTCTTCCTTGCGGGATTTCAGGCAAGATGATCATACCCTCGAAATCACTACTATCTTTGCTTGCTAGTTTCTCGCTCTTTTGCTGTGCCTCTGCTGCGATACCTACCACTTGCTTATCATGCCTCCCATATTGTTAAACCAAGCCTCTAACCCACTTTGTCCTAGCAAACCGTTGATTGGCTATGTTACCGCTTTGCTCAGCCCCTCTTATAGCGTTGTTAGTTGCAGGTGAAGATTTGAAGTTAGTTCCTTGTTGGAACATGGAGATGTTGTTCCTTGTTGGAACATGTTTACTTGTTGGGATATCACAATATATCTTGTTTAATTAATGCATCTATATACTTGGTAAAGGGAGGAAGGCTCGGCCTTATGCCTGGTGTTTTGTTCCACTCTTGCCGCCCTACTTTCCGTCACACCGGTGTTATGTTCCCAGATTTTGCGTTCCTTACGCGGTTGGGTTATAATGGGAACCCCTTGATAGTTTGCTTTGAATAAAACTCCTCCAGCGAGGCCCAACCTTGGTTTTACCATTCGCCACCTAGCCTTTTTTCCCTTGGGAGTCGCGCATCTCGAGGGTCATATTATTTTAACCCCCTGGGCCAGTGCTTGTCTAAGTGTTGGTCCAACCCAGAGCACCGTGTGGGGCCGTCCCTTGGTAACTTGGGTTACGTTGGCTCCCGTACGCTTAGCTTATCCGGTGTGCCCTGAGAACGAGATATGTGCAGCTCCTATCGGGATGTCGGCGCATCGGGTGGTCTTGCTGGACTTGTTTTACCATTGTCGAGGATGTCTTGGAGTACCGGGATACCGAGTCTGATCGGAATGTCTCGGGAGGAGGTCTATTCCTTCATTGACCGTGAGAGCTTGTGATGGGCTAAGTTGGGACACCCCTGCAGGGATTTGAACTTTCGAAAGCCGTGCCCGCGGTTATGGGCAGATGGGAATTTGTTAATGTCCGGTTGTAGAAACCCTGAACTTCACCTTAATTAAAATGCATCAACCGCGTGTGTTACCATGATGGTCTCTTTCCGGCGGAGTCCAGGAAGTGAACACGGTGTTGGAGTTATGCTTGACGTAGGTTGTTCTAGGATCACTTCTTGATCATAGTTTCTCGATCGTGCTTTGCCTTCTTTTCTCGCTCTCATTTGTGTATGTTTAGCCACCATATATGCTAGTCGCTTGCTGCAGCTCCACCTCATACCTTTACCTTACCCATAAGCTTAAATAGTCTTGATCGCGAGGGTGTGAGATTGCTGAGTCCCCGTGACTCACAGATACTTCCAAAACCAGCTTGCAGGTGCCGATGAGTCCGTGCAGATGACACAACCCAGCTCAGGAGGAGCTCGATGAAGATCTTGTCCTTTATGTTGTTTCATTCTAATTAATCAGTAGTGGAGCCCAGTTGGGGTCGATCAGGGACCGTGTCGCATTTGGGGTTCTTCTTTTATTTTGGTTCCGTTGTCGGACCCTAATTGTATTTGGTTGATGTAATGCTTTATTCATGTAATTGTGTGAAGTGGCGACTGTAAGCCAACTATATATCTATTTCCCTTATGTATTACATGGGTTGTGTGAAGATTACCTCACTTGCGACATTGCTTTCAATGCGGTTATGCCTCTAAGTCATGCTTCGACACGTGGGAGATATAGCCGCATCGAGGGCGTTACAGGTTGGTAATCAGAGCCATCCCCGACCTTAGGATCCCCCACTGTGTGATCATTTTTAGCGGCCGAGTTGTGTCTATAAAAATGTTTTGAGTCATCTAGGAATTATATATTGGAGAGTTTAGGAATTCTTTTTACTTCCTAGTCTCCTCATCGCTCTGGTAAGGCATCCTAACGTAGAGTTTTGACTCTTCTCTTCTCAAATTTCACTAAATTTTTTTTTTAGGATCATGCGGGTATCTTGGAATCGTTTCGATGGTTTTATGATGAGAACATTGTCTTGTTGCCTCCTGTCAGGGGTTTTGTGGAAGTGTCCCGGGGAGTTGAGCTCTGAGGTGTTGTCGTCATAATTTTATCGTTGCAATTTTGGAATACCTGAGTTTAGTACGCCGACATCGAAAATCTCTTTTATGCAGTTTGTTGGTGAGATAACATCGACGCCACCCAGTACTGGGGCGGGAGTTCGGGAGTATCGCCATAACTCGTAAAACAAATGCTTTTCGAAGGTTGAGGTAGATGATTTCCGAAGGTTTCTTGGTTATGTGTTGAAGGATGGTGTCGGGACCCCGATCCCAAGTCACACCGATCTAGCATGTAACACTTCATATCACTTTGCGGCCTCACGCACGGTATCCCCACGGGTGCCACCTTACCTGGCCCGGGACCGTTTGCGCATTTTGGCTCACGTATATGATAGTGTCGCTAGCATCCATATGACAAAGAACCCGGGCCGACATGGCTAGTCGTGAACCCAAAGCGGCACGGACCTATGGAGACAGGCATACATGAATCGCATCGAACATGTCGGTCATCAACGAGTGATTCCGGGCTGTAGCACTGGGCTAACAGGACTCCGGGGATCCCGGGCTGTAGCAGGCTAGGCAGGGCTCCGGAGATCACCATGTGACATTTCCCCGAAGGGACAGACATAGGGACGAAGTGAAACACATGCCGGCCAGTCAAGTGTCCTGAATAGTAGTACTGGGCTAGCAGGACTCCGGTGAACCGGGCTGTAGCGGACTACTATGGCTCAAGGAACATTAGACTACATTTCCCCATAAGAAAGGCTGCGGAGGATAAACAACTAGATTGTCGGATCCCACACATAGCAGTACACGTTACACGTACGCATAACATGCATGTATGTGCGGTACATCATGTCATCACAACATAACTCAAACTCATATAGATAAGGGCCCAGACGAGCCACATAGCATAAATACAAACAGGGGTCACATGACCCATCATTCAGAGCATACAAGCAACAAGCGGAAGCATTACATGTCTGAGTACAGACAACTACAAAAGAAAAAGACTAAGAAGCCTGACTAACACGACCCTCCCAAGGGTACAAGATCGTAGCTGGGATACAAGCTACTCGTCGAAGCCACTAGTGTAACCAACTGCAAAACATAAATAAGCAAACGTGAGTACAAAGGTACTCAGCAAGTCTTACTTCAGAACTATCTACATATGCATCATTATCAACAAAGGGGGGGGGGGTGGAGTTTAACAGCAGCAAGCCAGCTTTGACTCAATGGCTAATCTATACTACGGGTAATAGAAACTTCTTTGAGGTGAGAAGACGCACATGAGCCCACAACTTCACCATATCAATACTCCACTATGGATCCGTTCCCGAATCCCTACGAGTAGGCCATCCATAGCACTCACGCTTATCTTGCGTATTTTAGAGTATCCACTTCAAGTTATCTATGTACTATATAAGTCCTCCAAGTTTCCATATCCGAGGAAAACGGCTATTCGAATAGATAATATTAACCCTGCAGGGGTGTACTTCTTCACACACGCTCTCGCCACTTATAGCCCCGTACACGTCATGTACCTCGGCAACCTTCAAGCGGAAGCCGGGCGAGGGTGTCGGCCACGACCTGACTAACCACACAAGTCTCTCGTCCAGGTTTATCGCCTATTCAGGTTCCATCCGCAAGGAGATCCGGCCGGGGTGTCGCTCACGGCCCCAAACGATGTGTGCAGGGTTCCCAAGCCCACCACCCGGGTGCCACTTGGTACACCGTGCCACAGTGCCTAGTCTGTCCCAATCCCGTCCCGTCGGACACCACCTGGTAGACAAGTAGCACTACCTACAAACGCCAGAAACTAGTTGCAACTCCTGGACAGAGATCAAGTGGGTTAATAAGTCGAGAGGGGCCGGATAACCGGAACCCAATGTGTGGTAGTAACTGGACTTGGATAACATACACAGAACTCAGTGCTTAAGGACGGTTCCAATGAGACAACCCACCATGTACTCCTACATGGCCTCTCATCGCTACCTTTAACAAAACGTGTTCACACACTTAGCCTTTACCGGTAGGACATGTTCACCACTCCGATTCATTCCCGATGAATCAGACCTGACACAACTCTAAGCATAGCTGGCATAAAGAAAACAAGCATGGATGAGCAGGCACATCAAGGCTCAAGCAACTCCTACTCATGCTAGTGGGTTTCAACTATTTACTGTGGCAATGACAGGTCATGCAGAGGAATGGGTTCAGCTACCGCAGCAGAAAGTAGCAGTTTGAATCGTTGTTGTCCTAATGCAGTAAAAGGAGCAGGAGCGAGAGAGTGGGACTTTATCGGGATGCTCAAGGGGGTTTGCTTGCCTGATAGATCCACGAAGAAGCACTGCTCCTCAGACAGGTACTCGGGACACCTTCCGGAGTAGAACCTATCAAGAGGGAATGGTGCCGGCAATCAATAAACAACCATATGCAACAATATGATGCATGAAGATAACATTCAAAAATGCTATGATTTGCCCTAATGCATCTAGCATCAATTTGGTTGAAGTCCACATGAACCAAGGGTTCATATGCAAACCCTAATTTAGATATATAACATGCCATTATTACGTTTTCACTTATACAGTAGGTATAAGTTGGTTTTTCATGCATGAGACTGGCATAAATGGATTCCTTGCATTTTTCTGATAATTTTTCATATATAATTTATTTGATTTGGAGTTACGGTTGAATTACTATGAATTTTTGAAGTTTTAACTATTTTCTGAAATTCTCTGAATTATTTAAAATCCAGAAAACAAATACTGCATCAGCATGACGTCACAGAGGCGTCAGCAGGCTGACCAGGTCAAACCTGACGTGTGGGGCCCACACGTCAGTGTTTGTGGTTAATCTTAATCTAAGAATAACCTAATCTGATTTAGTTAATGGGGTTGGGCCCACGCGTCAGTGACCCATCTAGCTAAACAGGGTTTAATTAGTCGTTAATCTAATCCTAATTAGAACTTAACAGGGCCGGGCCCACATGTCATTGACAAAGAGGGAGAGGTCAACGGGGCTGTGGGGGGTCAAAACCACCGGCGGCTTGACGCTGGCGAGCCAGACGCGGCGGAGGGCCTCGGATTTCGCCCTCCGGCGACCATTTGGACGGCGGAGACCACTGGCGAGGAGCCAGCGCTCGTCCGCGTCATCTGGAGCAAGTGGGAGAGGCGGGGATGGCCGGAGCTCGCCGGAGCGGAGCTCGGGGCGGCGGCCGGAGCACGGGCTTCAAGCGGGAGCGGCTGTGGGGCACGGGGAGGCCACCCGAGGGGCTCTGCGGCACCCTCGTGGCACCAGGAGCATGGTGACGTGCTCCGTTGCGGCTGGCTCGGCCCCTGGCCACGGTGGCGCCATGAACGGCGGAGCCGAGCTCTCGGCCAAGGTGGCCGGCAGGGCTAGGGGGGCGCTCGAGCTACGGGGCTATGGGGAGGAGGAAGGGGAGCTCACAGCGAAACCGAAGGCGTCGTCGGTGAGCTCGGGAAGGCGTGGGTTGCCGCGAATTTGACGGCGGCGATCCACGGCGGCCGAGGCGAAGACGATGGCAATGGCGGCGCTCCAGGGCTTCTCGCGTCACGTGGCTCGACAGAGAGGTGGAAGGCGACGTGGCGGAGCTTCTGAGCTGGTCGGAGAAGCGAGGGGGAGGCGGTGGCTACGGAAACGGCGAACGGCGGCGACGGCAGTGCTCGGGCGTGGTGAAGAGAGCGAGACAGAGGAGAGGATAGAGCTGGGGGGGGGAGTGAGAGGGGTAAGGGACAGCGCGTGGCGTCGTCCGGGCGTTCCAGGGCGACGAGGAGGCGCCAGGCAGGCAGCTGCGTGCCGGCGCGCACGGCGTCGGGCGCAGCTTCCCCTCTGCCTACTGGCAAGAGGAGGAAGACGCCCATGCCCCTGGTGGGCTGGGCCAGAACAGAGATGGGCCGTGGTGGGGCGCCAGGTAAGTCAGGTAAGTGTTTCCTTACTTCCTATTTTCTTTTTTTCTATTTCTCACATTTGTTTTGCATTTAAAAGAAATGTTAAAACATTTCCATAAATGTTGAAAATAATTGTGGCATCTAGATATAATATTCTAGAGGCCCTCACCAATTCCCAACATTTTTGGAGCTATTAAAAATATTTATATAATTTAAACAGCTCCAATTCAAATATTTAAGCATTGATTCAAAAATCCAAAATGAGAAGGAAAAATGTGCATCACCTCTGGTTGTTGTTCCCAACATTTTCCAAAGACCATGAACATTTTTGAAAAGCATTTTGGGTTCATTGAAATTCCACTTTTAATTTGAACCTATTTGAATTGCTTTGGTGCTAGGGTTTGCAACTTCCCCATTTCAATTTCATTTGAAATATAAACATGATGCACAAAGCAAGCCTAGGACCATACCAGAACTAGGGATGTGACAACTCGCCCCCACTCGAGGAAATCTCGTCCCGAGATTCAGGAGTCGGCGGGAAGAAAGCGGGGTACTCAAGTCGAAGACGATCTTCACGCTCCCAAGTGGCTTCTCTCTCGGAATGATGAGACCACTGAACCTTGAGAAACTTGATGTTATGACGTCGAGTGACACGCTCTGCTTGATCCAGAATGTGAATGGGGTACTCTCGATAAGTGAGGTTATCTTGGAGATCAAGCGTTTCGTGGTCCACTCCGCGGATGGGATCCGAGAAGCAACGCCTGAGTTGAGAGACGTGGAAAACATCATGAACTCGAGAAAGATGTGGGGGTAGTTCCAGCTGGTAGGCAACCTCTCCTCGTTTAGCGAGAATGCGAAAAGGACCGATGTAACGAGGAGCCAACTTGCCCTTGATACCGAAACGATGGGTACCCTTCAAAGGGGTAACCCGAAGGTAAGCCTTGTCGCCAACTTCATAAGCCACTTCCTTATGACGACGGTCATACTGGCTCTTTTGACGAGATTGGGTTGTTTTCAAATTCTCACGAATGATGCGAACTTGCTCTTCTGCCTCCTGGATCATATCCGGTCCAAAGAATTGTCTTTCGCCGGTTTCTGACCAGTTCAAAGGTGTTCGACATCTTCGTCCATACAGGATCTCGAAGGGTGCTTTCTTAAGACTGGATTGGTAGCTATTGTTATAAGCAAACTCGGCAAAGGGAAGACATTTCTCCCAATCCATACCGAATGAGATAACGCAAGCTCTAAGCATGTCTTCGAGAATTTGGTTGACCCTTTCCACCTGACCACTTGATTGAGGGTGGAAAGCGGTACTGAAAGAAAGATGGGTGCCCATGGCAGTTTGGAAACTTTCCCAGAAATGAGAGATGAAAAGACTGCCACGGTCTGAATTGATCTCTAGTGGAACACCATGGAGTGACACTATTCGGGAGATATATAAGTCAGCGAGCTGACTAGCAGTGATACTCTCTCGAATAGGTAGGAAGTGAGCCACTTTGGAAAGATGATCAATGACTACAAAGATAGCATTATTTCCTTTCTTGGTGCTGGTAAAGCCGGTGATGAAGTCCATACCAACTTTGTCCCATTTCCACTCGGGAATAGCTAAAGGTTGAAGGGTGCCAGCAGGTCTTTGATGCTCTGCCTTAACGCGACGACAAACGTCACAGTTGGCAATATACTGAGCGATTTCTCTCTTCATCCTAGTCCACCAGAACCTCTGGCGTAGGTCCTGATACATCTTTGTACTACCGGGATGAATCGTGAGAGGGGATTCATGGGCCTCCTTAAGGATCAGTTGCTGCATCTGTTGACATTTGGGAACCACCAAACGGTTACCAAAGTAAACAACACCTCGTTCATCCATGGAGAAACAACCAGCAACTCCCTTGGAAATATTCTTCTTGATCCGGGAGATTCCCGTATCATGCTTCTGAGCCTCTACGATCTGATCCGTAAGGGTAGGTTTCGCCACCAAGGTAGAAAGGAAACCATGAGGAGCTATGTGAAGGTTAAGCTTACAGAATTCCTCATGGAGGGGCGGTTGACAATGTTGCAACATGAGGTTGTTGCAATAGGATTTACGACTTAAAGCATCAGCCATGACATTGGCTTTGCCTGGGGTGTAGGTGATTCCTAAGTCGTAATCCGAGATCAACTCCAACCAACGTCTCTGTCTGAGATTCAGATCCGGTTGGGTGAAGATATACTTGAGACTCTGATGGTCGGTGTAGATTTCGCAACGGTTACCAAGAAGGTAATGCCGCCAGGTCTTAAGTGCATAGACTACGGCTGCAAGCTCCAGATCATGTGTAGGATAATTTTCCTCATGTGGATGCAACTGTCGAGATGCATAGGCAATCACATGACGATCCTGCATAAGAATGCAACCTAGTCCTTGACGCGAAGCATCACAATAGATAACAAAGTCTTTAGTGAAATCCGGTGGCACGAGTATGGGCGCAGAAGTCAGGCGTCTTTTCAGTTCCTGAAAACTGTGCTCACACTGTGGGGTCCACTCAAACTTTTTATCTTTCTTGAGAAGCTCCATGAGGGGTTTGGCTACTTTGGAGAAGTTTTCAACGAAGCGGCGACAATAACTGGCTAGACCGAGGAAACTCCTAACTTGCTTAACTATTTCGGGTGGAGTCCAATCGAGAACGGCTTTGACTCTCTCGGGATTTACAGCAATGCCCTTACCGGAGATCACGTGGCCTAAATAGGTTACTTCTGGCAACCAAAATTCACACTTGGAGAACTTGGCATAAAGGCGATGCTCTCTGAGTTTTTCTAACACAAGCCTAAGATGTTCGGCATGCTCTTCCTCGTTCTTCGAGTAAATAAGAATATCATCGAGATAAACCACGACGAACTTATCTAAGTACTCCAGAAAGACCGAGTTCATCAAGCGGGAGAAAGTAGCTGGAGCATTGGTTAGGCCGAAAGACATCACGGTGTACTCGTATTAACCATAACGAGTGACAAAGGCCGTTTTGGGGATGTCCCCATTTCTGATCTTGATTTGGTGGTAGCCTAACCTCAAATCCATCTTGGAAAAGACTGAGGATCCAGCGAGCTGATCATACAGGTCGTTGATCCTGGGGAGAGGATACTTGTTCTTTATCGTGACCAAATTAACGGGACGATAATCTACAACCATCCGGTCCGTACCATCCTTCTTCTTGACGAAGAGAACGGGGCAAGCCCAGGGAGAAGAACTAGGACGGATGAAACCCTTTTGCAAGGACTCATCAAGTTGTTGCTTAAGCTCGGCTAACTCCAAAGGTGCCATCTTGTATGGTCTTCTAGAGATTGGAACAGTTCCTGGGATAAGTTCTATGACAAGCTCTACATCTCTGTCAGGTGGGACACCTGGCAGTTCTTCTGGAAAGACATCCGGGAATTCACGGACTACCGGAATATCTTCAAGGTCTGGAAGAGGGCTGGCATTAAGAGAATAGAGTTGACGCCTTGCAACACTAGTGGAGACAGTGACTATTTTGCCAGATGGATGTGTAAGTTGAATAGATCTGGTGTAACAATCGATCTTGGCATGATGAGCTGTCATCCAGTCCATACCCAAGATGATGTTAATATCTGAGGACTTGAGAGATATCAAAGAAGCAAGGAAAACCAGTCTATTAACAAGGATTTCATTACCATGGCTTACCTTGGAGGTTTGCCATTTGGAACCAGGAGTCTGGATTACTAATGGAGTTGGCATATCACAAAATGACTTGTCGTGCATCCGAGCATAACCTTCAGATATGAAGGAGTGGGATGCTCCGGTATCAAACAGAACTGAAGCTGGGTGACAATTGACAAGAAGTGTACCCAGTACGACATCGGGATCATCTTGAACTTCTGAAACGGAGACATGGTGCACACATGCTCGTTCAATGGAGGCTGGCTTGGTACTAATCATCTTGATTGATGGCTTTTCACGGCCAACAGGCCTCTCAGACTGGGGTGGAGCATAACTGGACTGAGGGCAGTCACGTGCATAGTGTCCTGGTTCTCCGCAGGTAAAGCAAGTTCCTGAGGTAGGACGTGGACCTACGTTGGCAAGTGGTCCACTAGTAGGCCTGAGTGGAGCATGTTGCTGAGTTGGGTGAGGCGCCACATAGGATGGCCTCGGTGCATATCGAGGTGGAAGAGCCGAGTTCGGAATCCAAATCCGTCGCTTCTGAGAGCCAGAGCGGGAGGAAGAACCCAGATCACGGTTGTGCTTACGAGACTCCTCGTAAGTGAGTTGAGCTGTCTCTGCATTAATGGCCTTGTTCACAAGAGCCTGGAAAGTATCACAATGATGCAGGTGGAGATCACGACGCAACTTAGGGTGGAGACCCTTCCGGAACCTAGCCTGCTTCTTAGCGTCCGTGGACACTTCTTCTGTAGCATAGCGGGCGAGGTTTCCAAACTCCCTACTGTAAGCATCAACAGGCAGCTTACCCTGGGTAAAATTACAGAACTCTTCCCTCTTGCGGTCAAAGAGAGCCTGAGGAATGTGGTGCTCACGAAAAGCCTTGGTGAAATCTCTCCATGTAGGAATCTGACCAGCTGGAAGCATAGCTTCAAAGCTCTACCACCAAATACTAGCAGGTCCTTCCAGGTGATAAGTAGCATAGGTGACCTTGTCACTTTCAACGACGTTCGCAGAATGCAACTTGTGAGTGATGCTTCGGAGCCAGTCATCCGCATCGAGTGGCTCAATGGAATGATGGAAGGTGGGTGGTTTCAGACCAATGAAGTCGGTGATGGAAACCAACTTCTTACGCTGATGTGCGGTGTTCTGCTCAATCTGTGCCAGCAAGCGGTTAGTCTCACGCTTGTTCCTCTCGGATGCTAACAAGAACCCTGCCACCAAAGGTTGGTCAGGAGGATCCACGTCCCTACCATCTCCATGGTTCTTGCTATGAGCAACGGAAGCTCGATTAGCAGATGACATCCTGACACAGAAACCAAAGAAACAAGGGTGGAATTAGCATCGACCTAGGGATGCGGAAAGTAATGCAAAAGCATTGGAAAGTCTTGAAATCTTGGGACAATTTCGGCAGCATAACGGCTGTAAATGCTCAAAAGGATGTTTGAGACATTCATCAAAGGAATAGCATAATCAATCAGCATCATAATATCAAGGTTCTGGGTCAAACTGAGGACACACAGAAGTAGTAGAACTGTATTGAGACACAACCCAACAATCCTAAGACTTTATGGTTTAGTAACACGTCATCCTGAGAGATAGAGGAGAAGCCTAGGCCTTAACCCTCGTAGAAAAGAAGAGGCTGACTCAGAAAGAATGACATGAGGTAAAGAAGTAAAAGGAGCCTTACGTTCCCTTCCACAATCAATTCCCTTATGTAACTAAAGCATTTCTAGACTCAACTTCGACCAGTTTGGCTTGGTAATCCTACAGGCAGTCAGGCTCTGATACCAAGTCTGTCGGGACCCCGATCCCAAGTCACACCGATCTAGCATGTAACACTTCATATCACTTTGCGGCCTCACGCATGGTATCCCCACGGGTGCCACCTTACCTGGCCCGGGACCGTTTGCGCATTTTGGCTCACGTATATGATAGTGTCGCTAGCATCCATATGACAAAGAACCCGGGCCGACATGGCTAGTCGTGAACCCAAAGCGGCACGGACCTATGGAGACAGGCATACATGAATCGCATCGAACATGTCGGTCATCAATGAGTGATTCCGGGCTGTAGCACTGGGCTAACAGGACTCCGGGGATCCCGGGCTGTAGCAGGCTAGGTAGGGCTCCGGAGATCACCATGTGACATTTCCCCGAAGGGACAGACATAGGGACGAAGTGAAACACATGCCGGCCAGTCAAGTGTCCTGAACAGTAGTACTGGGCTAGCAGGACTCTGGTGAACCGGGCTGTAGCGGACTACTATGGCTCAAGGAACATTAGACTACATTTCCCCATAAGAAAGGCTGTGGAGGATAAACAACTAGATTGTCAGATCCCACACATAGCAGTACACGTTACACGTACGCATAACATGCATGTATGTGCGGTACATCATGGCATCACAACATAACTCAAACTCATATAGATAAGGTCCCAGACGAGCCACATAGCATAAATACAAACAGGGGTCACATGACCCATCATTCAGAGCATACAAGCAACAAGCGGAAGCATTACATGTCTGAGTACAGACAACTACAAAAGAAAAAGACTAAGAAGCCTGACTAACACGACCCTCCCAAGGGTACAAGATCGTAGCTGGGATACAAGCTACTCGTCGAAGCCACTAGTGTAACCAACTGCAAAACATAAATAAGCAAACGTGAGTACAAAGGTACTCAACAATTCTTACTTCAGAACTATCTACATATGCATCATTATCAACAAAGGGGGGGTGGTGGAGTTTAACAGCAGCAAGCCAGCTTTGACTCAATGGCTAATCTATACTACGGGTAATAGAAACTTCTTTGAGGTGAGAAGACGCACATGAGCCCACAACTTCACCATATCAATACTCCACTATGGATCCGTTCCCGTCTCCCTACGAGAAGGCCATCCATAGCACTCACGCTTATCTTGCGTATTTTAGAGTATCCACTTCAAGTTATCTATGTACTATATAAGTCCTCCAAGTTTCCATATCCGAGGAAAACGGCTATTCGAATAGATAATATTAACCCTGCAGGGGTGTACTTCTTCACACACGCTCTCGCCACTTATAGCCCCGTACACGTCATGTACCTCGGCAACCTTCAAGCAGAAGCCGGGCGAGGGTGTCGGCCACAACCTGACTAACCACACAAGTCTCTCGTCCAGGTTTATCGCCTATTCGGGTTCCATCCGCAAGGAGATCCGGCCGGGGTGTCGCTCACGGCCCCAAACGATGTGTGCAGGGTTCCCAAGCCCACCACCCGGGTGCCACTTGGTACACCGTGCCACAATGCCTAGTCTGTCCCAAGCCCGTCCCGTCGGACACCACCTGGTAGACAAGTAGCACTACCTACAAACGCCAGAAACTAGTTGCAACTCCTGGACAGAGATCAAGTGGGTTAATAAGTCGAGAGGGGCCGGATAACCGGAACCCAATGTGTGGTAGTAACTGGACTTGGATAACATACACAGAACTCAGTGCTTAAGGACGGTTCCAATGAGACAACCCACCATGTACTCCTACATGGCCTCTCATCGCTACCTTTAACAAAACGTGTTCACACACTTAGCCTTTACCGGTAGGACATGTTCACCACTCCGATTCATTCCCGATGAATCAGACTTGACACAACTCTAAGCATAGCTGGCATAAAGAAAACAAGCATGGATGAGCAGGCACATCAAGGCTCAAGCAACTCCTACTCATGCTAGTGGGTTTCAACTATTTACTGTGGCAATGACAGGTCATGCAGAGGAATGGGTTCAGCTACCGCAGCAGAAAGTAGCAGTTTGAATCGTTGTTGTCCTAATGCAGTAAAAGGAGCAGGAGCGAGAGAGTGGGACTTTATCGGGATGCTCAAGGGGGTTTGCTTGCCTGATAGATCCACGAAGAAGCACTGCTCCTCAGACAGGTACTCGGGACACCTTCCGGAGTAGAACCTATCGAGAGGGAACAGTGCCGGCAATCAATAAACAACCATATGCAACAATATGATGCATGAAGATAACATTCAAAAATGCTATGATTTGCCCTAATGCATCTAGCATCAATTTGGTTGAAGTCCACATGAACCAAGGGTTCATATGCAAACCCTAATTTAGATATATAACATGCCATTATTACGTTTTCACTTATACAGTAGGTATAAGTTGGTTTTTCATGCATGAGACTGGCATAAATGGATTCCTTGCATTTTTATGATAATTTTTCATATATAATTTATTTGATTTGGAGTTACGGTTGAATTACTATGAATTTTTGAAGTTTTAACTATTTTCTGAAATTCTCTGAATTATCTAAAATCTAGAAAACAAATACTGCATCAGCATGACGTCATAGAGGCGTCAGCAGGCTGACCAGGTCAAACCTGACGTGTGGGGCCCACATGTCAGTGTCTGTGGTTAATCTTAATCTAAGAATAACCTAATCTGATTTAGTTAATGGGGTTGGGCCCACGCGTCAGTGACCCATCTTGCTAAACAGGGTTTAATTAGTCGTTAATCTAATCCCAATTAGAACTTAACAGGGCCGGGCCCACATGTCATTGACAGAGAGGGAGAGGTCAACGGGGCTATGGGGGGTCAAAACCACCGGCGGCTTGACGCCGGCGAGCCAGACGCGGCGGAGGGCCTCGGATTTCGCCCTCCGGCGACCATTTGGACGGCGGAGACCACTGGCGAGGAGCCAGCGCTCGTCCGCGTTATCTGGAGCAAGTGGGAGAGGCGGGGATGACCGGAGCTCGCCGGAGCGGAGCTCAGGGCGGCGGCCGGAGCACGGGCTTCAAGCGGGAGCGGCTGTGGGGCACGGGGAGGCCACCTGAGGGGCTCTGCGGCACCCTCGTGGCACCAGGAGCACGGTGACGTGCTCCGTTGCGGCTGGCTCGGCCCCTGGTCACGGTGGCGCCATGAACGGCGGAGCCGAGCTCTCGGCCAAGGTGGCCGGCAGGGCTAGGGGGGCGCTCGAGCTACGGGGCTATGGGGAGGAGGAAGGGGAGCTCACAGCGAAACCGAAGGCATCGTCGGTGAGCTCGGGAAGGCGTGGGTTGCCGCGAATTTGACGGCAGCGATCCACGGCAGCCGAGGCGAAGACGATGGCAATGGCGGCGCTCCAGGGCTTTTCGCGTCACGTGGCTCGACAGAGAGGTGGAAGGCGACGTGGTGGAGCTTCTGAGCTGGTCGGAGAAGCGAGGGGGAGGCGGTGGCTACGGAAACGGCGAACAGCGGCGACGGCAGTGCTCGGGCGTGGTGAAGAGAGCGAGACAGAGGAGAGGAGAGAGCTGGGGGGGGGGGAGTGAGAGGGGTAAGGGACAGCGCGTGGCGTCGTCCGGGCGTTCCAGGGCGACGAGGAGGCGCCAGGCAGGCAGCTGCGTGCCGGCGCGCACGGCGTCGGGCGCAGCTTCCCCTCTGCCTACTGGCAAGAGGAGGAAGACGCCCATGCCCCTGGTGGGCTGGGCCAGAACAGAGATGGGCCGTGGTGGGGCGCCAGGTAAGTCAGGTAAGTGTTTCCTTACTTCCTATTTTCTTTTTTTCTATTTCTGACATTTGTTTTGCATTTAAAAGAAATGTTAAAACATTTCCATAAATGTTGAAAATAATTGTGGCATCTAGATATAATATTCTAGAGGCCCTCACCAATTCCCAACATTTTTGGAGCTATTAAAAATATTTATATAATTTAAACAGCTCCAATTCAAATATTTAAGCATTGATTCAAAAATCCAAAATGAGAAGGAAAAATGTGCATCACCTCTGGTTGTTGTTCCCAACATTTTCCAAAGACCATGAACATTTTTGAAAAGCATTTTGGGTTCATTGAAATTCCACTTTTAATTTGAACCTATTTGAATTGCTTTGGTGCTAGGGTTTGCAACTTCCCCATTTCAATTTCATTTGAAATATAAACATGATGCACAAAGCAAGCCTAGGACCATACCAGAACTAGGGATGTGACAGATGGATACAGCTGGATGTAGGATTTGCTAGTTTTGGGTGAGATATTATGCTTCCCCTGTATCCCCAACACCTGATTGCATAACCGGAAAATTTCGGGAGTTTATAAGTGGGAATTCAAGTAGCTCTTAGGATATCTTTCCGACGGATGTATGATATGAAATTGGGGTTCGACGTCTAGTGGTCCGCCTATTCACGGTCGGTTTTACAGTGGTCTCGTTGTGTCTTAAAGAGTCCTTGGCTATGCCGACTCGGGGACGCTTCGTATGTCATGTGCACTGCCTTGTACATGATGGTGCTGTACGATCGAGCCCGTGTAGGCCCCACCACGAAAACTTCGGATGAAATCTCTATCATATGTTTGTTCCGGCGTATTTTGCAAGCCAATCCTTGTTTTGTTTTGAGTTGTGGTATTAGAGTTGCTTCGAAGTCAAATGTTGATTCCATACCTTCCCCAGATGGTGTTCTCATACTCCATGTAAATACTAATCCTTCTCGATCATTGAGTTTGTCATGTCAATCCTTTTCAACCGGTGTGTCTCTCTTCAAGTGGATCCGATCATTTCAACTTCCGCAAGATCAATTATCAATTCTTCTCAACGGTGTTGGTTTCATTCGTCTCCAAGTTGCCTTTGTTTTTCCCGCCCACCCACCCTTTTCCTGCAAGAACTCAGATTTCTGAATCAAGTATACATTTTATTGATGTGAAGTCTCTCCATTCTTTTCCGTCAATATTTTTGTCCGGTGATTCTCAGGAAGATGCTAACGGAGCTTCTAGTTCATCATTCTTCGTTTCTTTTATCTTCTCCGGTGGTTTCAAGTCAAGCTTTGTTGATCTTACCCTTTCCTCATTTCAATGCCTTCTCATGCCGGTGCAATTCTTAATCATTCACTTCTCGCTATTCAATTGTTCTGGAGTGCTCAAGATATCTCGGAGATTCATGTTACCACTCTGCTTTCGTTCAAGCCCTTTCGAGGATGCTACCTCATTCAAGCCATTTAATTCAACCGGTGCAACCTCTCTTTGAAATCATTTCAACGATGTTGTCTTGAGTGGGGCCTAACCCACAGGTCTTTTCCCAGGATCTTACCTGACTCCTCTTATTTTCCCGGAGCTATCCTAAATTCATTTCAAATTTTACGTAAGTACGATTCATCATCGGTCTTATGTTTTTTCTCCAAGATCTTTCAAATTCTTTTCATCGTTGGTTCAACCTTTTCCAATTTTAATTCCGGAGTATCTCAACAATTTGGTGGTGTTTCTCGTTGGCATTCTCATCATTTGAAGACCGAAGAAGATTTTTACCTCCATATCTTGCTCCATCCTCTTCAAGATTCGTGATTCTAGCTTGTTGCCTTCCTCTCATAATTGCTTTTGATTGTGAGAATTCTTTTCACCCAGCCTGAGTAATTCAGGAGTCTTTCTAGTTTGTTTCTCCAGAGCCCATCATTTCAGAAGAGTTATTAATTCTCAGCTTTCAGTTATCATTCTCAATTCCTACCGGTGCATCGTTTAAGAGATCTCTAATCGGCTCGTGATCTCTTCGTTCTCATGGGTCTAAATTCTCTCAAGCATCTTCATTCATTTGCTAATTCTCCCCGGTGTTTCTTTATCTTCTCTTCGTTCATTTTCAATTCTTACGGTGGTTCGTTCAATAGTTTTTCTTTCTTTCTTCGTGTATCATATCTATGCATTCGTGCTTTTCAAATTCTACCGGTGGTTCGTTGAAGTCTTTTATCAAGTTTGTGCTATATCTATCTTAATACTTTCTACGAGAATAAGTAGTATGCTAATTCCATTGCTTGTCATCAATTTTAGTTGGTGAAGGATAAGCATAATGTAATTCTTATTCTTGTTTCATCCGAATGATTAATTCCCTATTCCGGAGGTTCATCAAAATTCTTGATCTCAATTGTTCATCTTATCTGTGTCCCGGAGTTCCTACCTCTCGCAATTATATCACCACGGAGATTCATCTAAATCATTAGAAGGATTCACCTTGTGTTTTCAACTTCTCTTGCTTTTATCATCATTTTGTTTACCGGAGTTCCTCATGGATGTTCTACATGATGGTTCATCAAGGATTTAATTCCTTCTCAAAGTTTTCATCGAGATTCTTTTAAGGAGCTCAAGCTTTCTTCACATTGTAATCCGGAGTGCATTCTTTCTTCCGTATTATTGGAGGTGGTATTATGTCATTTTTGATAATTTGAGTTCATGTTTTCATGATTCACATGTTGTCAAGAATGAGATATTTTAAATCCATCAATCTCTTCATTGGAGTTATATTGGGTTATATTTCACCTAAAGCCTTCCCTAAGGTTTGTTGCTATCTATGGTGCTTATAAAGGACCCAAGTTCTTCTTTATCCTTCCGATGAACAAGTTCCTCGTCTTCTTGTTCTTATCAATCCAATATTGTTTTCGTTAGTGGCGGAATTTCACCTCAAGTTCTAGAGACGTTTTCCATAAGCCCACTACAAGCTAATCCTCTTCGTTGTTGTTTTCCCAACAACCCCGCGCAATCCTTTCTTGCAAGGATGCTTTCCAAAGTTTAGTTGTGATAGAAGTTGTCATTTTCTTCTCCGCTCTTTTGTTCCGACAATCTACCTTTGATTCTTTCATACGGAGGCATTGTGATGTTGCTCTTTTCTCTCATCATCTTGCATCTTGTTCTTTTCGTGATTATCCATTTAACCGGAGTGTTTTGTCCTTTTTGCTCAAGTTCTATCACCTTATCAAGTTCTTATTCAATTACTTTATTTTCAACCGGAGTGCTACCCGAATTTGGTCTTCCTTGATCCCCTTCCTTAACCGGAGTGGTTTCAATATATACCTTGCCCTCCAACCTCAAGATTTTTTCCAATGTTCTTTGTTTCCTCTTTTCTATCGGGGTGTTTTCGACCATATTCACCTTTGTTGTGTTCTTTTCTCGTATTTGCTTAACCTTTTCAAGGTTCGTGGTTTCACTCGTTTGTCAAAGAAGCAACTTAGTGTTACCTCTTCTCTTTCTCTTCCGTTTGTCCCTCCGGTGCCATTCTAGATCTCAGGACGAGATCCTCTCGTAGTGGTGGAGTGTTGTAACGCCCCGAGACTGATGTGCCAGCTGTCCTCCAGTTATTCGCTGTTGTTGCATTGTCATTGCTTGCGTGTCATGCATTGCATATCATGTCATCATGTGCATTTCATTTGCATACGTGTTCGTCTCATGCATCCGAGCATTTTCCCCGTTGTCCGTTTTGCAATCCGGCGTTTCGTTCTCCTCCGGTGGTCATTTCTACCTTTCTATCATGTGTGGGGATTAAACATTTCCGGATTGGACCGGGACTTGCCAAGCGGCCTTGGTTTACTACCGGTAGACCGCCTGTCAAGTTTCGTACCATTTGGACTTCGTTTGATACTCCAACGGTTAACCGAGGGACCAAAAAGGCCTCGTGTGTGTTGCAGCCCAACACCCCTCCAATTTGGCCCAAAACCCACCTAAACCTGCTCCATCATGTCGGTCGTTCGATCACGATCGCGTGGCCAAAAACCGCACCTCATTTGGACTCTCCTAGCTCCCTCTACCTATAAATATGTGATCCCCTCCAAATTTTCGCGCGGTCCAAACCCTAACCTTCGTCCACCTCGCGCCGCCGCACAAACTCGTCCACTCCGGACATGTCCGCCGCCTCAGCCACGTCGCTCGGACCAATCCAGGGGTGCCACGTCAGCGCCGCTGCCCCGCTCGACCACTCCACTTGCGCCACCTGTCTCCACGCCTCCTCTCTCTCCCCCGCGCCCACGGCCGGCCCGCCCGGCCCGACCGCGCCTGGGCATTCCCACGCCGCCGCCCGAGCGCCGCTGCCCTCGCCGCCGGCCGCCGCCTCCACCGCGCAGCTTCGCCGCCGCCGCCGCGTCATCTCCGTCGCCGCCTTGCACCTCCCCGCGCCGCGGCACTTGCTCCGCCCCGCTGCCTCCTCCGCAGGACGGCCGTCGCCTCGATCCGGCCGAGCCGCTCGGCCCCGCCTGTTCCCTTCGCCGGAGCTGCCGCCCGCGCCCTCGCCGGAGTTCCAACCTCGCTGGAGCTCCTCTCCGGTCAGATCCGGAGAAGATGGATCAGATCCACCACCTCCTCCAACCAAAAGCCTCCCCTCGTCTCGATCCGCTCCGTCCTGGATATCCCCATCCGCCGTTGACTTTTCTGGAGGTATAAATTTCACTAAGTCCCCGAAATTCCAAGATCCATGTGCTCCTGTTCATCGTGTCGTATCTCATCATCCGTAACTCCGATTTGAGCATATAGCATATCAAAATGTTCGTCTCAGAGAGTACATCATTTCATTCCATTGCATCATTTTCATTTGGGTTCATCTTGATGCCCGAAATGCTGTTAGAGGGAGGCTACTTGAGATAATTGTCAGATCTGCTACTCCATTTAGTCATTTATCATTTTGCCATGATTATTGTGTGCATGATATGACCATGAGCTCTACATATGTTTTGTTAAGGGTTTTGCCATCTTTTCAGAGGTGCAACCCATGTATTTTTGTGATGTGTATGGTGACTAGTGCAAGCTTGCAAAGTGAGGCACTTGGTAATTCTGTTTTCAGGGACTTAGCATTTCCACTAAGTCCTTGAGCTGTTTAGTTCATGATGCCATATGTTCATGTTGTTTTCTAGTGATCCGTGCCTCTTTTGAGGATGATCAGTAAGGATGTTTTGTTAATATTGTTGTTCTCTATCCATCCATGTCTTTGTTTGCATATATGGAGCACCCTAGCTTGAGTCAATCGAGCTCTACTTTTGCTACTTTGTGAATCTGTGCAGATTGTCAACTTGTTTGCTATTTTGCCGATGATGTTATAGTTGATCCGTGCATGCTATGCTATTGTTCTTGCCATGTCTAGCTTGTATTTTGTGTATCCTTGATGTATGTATGCTTAGCTTATCATGACTTGCTCCATAGTGAGTGCATCGAGCTCGTAAACATGCCTACTTGATATCTGTTTTCAGCATGTCCCAGTTTTCACTAAGTCTGAAACTGATTATGTTTTTGCGATGTTCACATGGTTGCAAATGTATGTTGTGATCCCTTTTGGCTCAAGGTCACTAAGGGATTTTTGTTAAGCTCTTTGAGTAGCTCCATGCCATGCTTTACTTTGTCATGTTCAGGTCCTGTAGCATATAGTTTTGTTGCTCCGAAGAGTGCTACCTGATCTGAAATTCCAGACGAGTGTTAATTTCACTAAGTCTGAGATCTGTTTACCATATGCATTTTTGCCATGCTTGTTTGAACCTGTTAATGGATGAATTGGCCGTAGCTCAGTGCTAGTCTTTTGTTAAGCATCTTGAATGCATCCCTGCCATGTATTTTGATGCCATGTTTGGGTGCTGTATCATGTTCATCTCATTGCATTTAGATGGCTACTTGCTGTAAATCGCAGATCGCGGTCATATTTGAATCGCTTGCCATTTCCAAACCGTAACTCCGATTCCGGTGATCTTTATATTGTTTTCAAGCGATTTCATCTCACCTTTCCAGTGGCACACTTGGATTTACAAGTTTAGACCAGGTTCATGAATTACTTGTCAAATCATGCATATGCATCGCATACCGCATCTCACATATCATACCATGTTCATGTGTTGGTTGTTTACTATGTTGTGTGCTTCTTTCCGGTGTTTGCTTCTTCGGGTTGGTTCCGGTAACGTCACGTTTGTGAGGACCCGTTCGTCTTCGGCCATTTGTCTTCTTCATGGACTCGTTCTTCTTCCTTGCGGGATTTCAGGCAAGATGATCATACCCTCGAAATCACTACAATCTTTGCTTGCTAGTTGCTCGCTCTTTTGCTGTGCCTCTACTGTGATACCTACCACTTGCTTATCATGCCTCCCATATTGTTAAACCAAGCCTCTAACCCACTTTGTCCTAGCAAACCGTTGATTGGCTATGTTACCGCTTTGCTCAGCCCCTCTTATAGCGTTGTTAGTTGCAGGTGAAGATTTGAAGTTAGTTCCTTGTTGGAACATGGAGGTGTTGTTCCTTATTGGAACATGTTTACTTGTTGGGATATCACAATATATCTTGTTTAATTAATGCATCTATATACTTGGTAAAGGGTGGAAGCCTCGGCCTTATGCCTGCTGTTTTGTTCCACTCTTGCCGCCCTAGTTTCTGTCGTACCGGTTTTATGTTCCCGGATTTTGCGTTCCTTATGCGGTTGGGTTGTAATGGGAACCCCTTGACAGTTTGCTTTGAATAAAACTCCTCCAGCGAGGCCCAACCTTGGTTTTACCATTCGCCACCTAGCCTTTTTTCCCTTGGGAGTCGCGCATCCCGAGGGTCGTCTTATTTTAACCCCCCCGGGCCAGTGCTTGTCTAAGTGTTGGTCCAACCCAGAGCACCGTGTGGGGCCATCCCTTGGCAACTTGGGTTACGTTGGCTCCTGTACGCTTAGCTTATCCGGTGTGCCCTGAGAACGAGATATGTGCAGCTCCTATCGGGATGTCGGCGCATCAGGTGGTCTTGCTGGACTTGTTTTACCATTGTCGAGGATGTCTTGGAGTACCGGGATACCGAGTCTGATCGGAATGTCTCGGTAGGAGGTCTATTCCTTCGTTGACCGTGAGAGCTTGTGATGGGCTACGTTGGGACACCCCTGCAGGGATTTGAACTTTCGAAAGCCGTGCCCGCGGTTATGGCAGATGGGAATTTGTTAATGTCCGGTTGTAGAAAACCTGAACTTGACCTTAATTAAAATGCATCAACCGCGTGTGTTACCGTGATGGTCTCTTTCCGGTGGAGTCCGGGAAGTGAACACGGTGTTGGAGTTATGCTTGACGTAGGTTGTTCTAGGATCACTTCTTGATCATAGTTTCTCGATCGTGCTTTGCCTTCTCTTGTCGCTCTCATTTGCGTATGTTTAGCCACCATATATGCTAGTCGCTTGCTGCAGCTCCACCTCATACCTTTACCTTGCCCATAAGCTTAAATAGTCTTGATCGTGAGGGTGTGAGATTGCTGAGTCCTCGTGACTCACAGATACTTCCAAAACCAGCTTGCAGGTGCCGATGAGTCCGTGCAGATGACGCAACCCAGCTCAGGAGGAGCTCGATGAAGATCTTGTCCTTTATGTTGTTTCGTTCTAATTAATCAGTAGTGGAGCCCAGTTGGGGTCGATCGGTGACCGTGTCGCATTTGGGGTTCTTCTTTTATTTTGGTTCCGTAGTCGGACCCTGATTGTATTTAGTTGATGTAATGCTTTATTAGTGTAATTGTGTGAAGTGGCGGCTGTAAGCCAACTATATATCTCTTTCCCTTATGTATTACATGGGTTGTGTGAAGATTACCTCACTTGCGACATTGCTTTCAATGCGGTTATGCCTCTAAGTCGTGCTTCGACACGTGGGAGATATAGCCGCATCAAGGGCGTTACACGTGCGGTCGCATCGGACAACTCCGGAAGCGAAGAGGGGAAGGAGGATGGACTAGGTGGGCTGTGGCGAGACTGCGAGGGGGAGAAGAGAGAGAGAGGGCCCGGCATCTGTTTCCGGAGACAGAAAACGTCCGATGTTAGACCGGCTATAATGCCGCTATAGTTATCCGTTGGGGCATCAAACAATCTCCGAATGCGATGAAACTTGACAGGCGGTCTATCTACACTATAATAAGACCACACGTAAACTCTCATCCCATTACGAGAACATTTTCTGGCCACTTATAAAATAATATTTCGGACTTGCCGCGGGCGCGTGCAAGTGTGTCTGGACACAGAACGGACAACGGACGGAACGAGGAGACCGGGACGGATGCAAGTTTTGAAAACATGATGATGCAAAGTGGATGATGACATGGCAAGATGCAACACGCAAGCAAAAGACAAGGCAACAACAGCGAATAACTGGAGGACGCCTGGCACATCGGTCTCGGGGCGTTACAACACTCCACCACTACGAGAGGATCTCGTCCCGAGATCTAGAATGGCACCGGAGGGAAACCAGAAGAGAAAGAGAAGAGGTAAAACTAATTTGCTTCTTTGACAAACGAGTGAAACCACGAACCTTGAAAAGGTTAAGTCATTTCGAGAAAAGAATACAATGGAGATGAACGAAGTTGAAAGCACTCCGTTAAGAAAGGGGAAAAGAAAGAGCCGATTCGGGTAGCACTCCGGTTTAGAAAGGATGCAAGACTTGATAAGGCGACAAGGGCTTGAGCAAAAAGGTCACAACACTCTAGTTAAATGGATAAACCAAGAAAAGAACACGATCCTGATAGAACAAGATGATGTGTTGAAGAGAGCAACATCACAATGCCTCCGGAAGGAAGAAATAGAAGATAGATAATTGAAATAAAAGAATGGGGAAGAAAATGCCACGTTGTGCCACAATTGAGCTTGAAAAGACATCCTTAGGAGAATGGTCGAACGGAGTTGTTGGAACACCAACAACAGAAGGAAAAGCTTGAAGTGGGCTTATAGAAGGCATCTCAACATTATGAGGTGACAACTTGCCACTCACAGAAAAGATTTGATTGGATTTATAAGACAAGGGGATGAGAAACTATTTCACCGAGAGGATAAATGAAGAACTTGGGTCATTTATGAGCACCATAATAGTAACAATCCTTAGGGAAGGCTTTAGGTGAAATATAACCCAAGAGAACTCCAAAGAAGAGATTGATGGATTTAAAATACCTCATTCTTAACAACATGTGAATCATGAGACATGAACTCAAATTATCAAGAATGACATAATACCACCTCAAATGATACGGTTGAAAGAATTGCACTTTAAAATGCAAGATAAAGAATACTTGAGCTCCTCTGAAAAGAATCTCGATGAACACTTCGAGAAGGAATTGAATCCTTGATGAACCACCATGTAGAACCTTCATGAAGAACTCCCGTAAACAAAAGAATGATCAAACGAAAGGAAAGATAAGTAGAGAACACAAGGTGAAGCCTTGCAATGCTTAGATGGATCTTCGCAATGAAATAATTGAGAAAACTTGGAACTCCGAGAAAAGAATAGATAAAGCATCTCGAACCGAGAATTTGATGAGCCTCCGGAATAAAGAATTAATCATTTGGGTGAATCAAGAATAAGAATTATGTTATGCTCCTCCTTCACCAATTAAATTGATGACGGGCAAACGGATTGCATACAACTTATTCTCGAAGAAAGGATTAGGATAGATACGGCGCCAACTTGAGAAGGTCTTCAACTAACCACCGGTAGAATTAGGAAACAATGAATGCATTGATATGATAAGAAAGAAGAAAATCTTGAACGAACCACCGTAAGCATTGACAAAGAACGAAGTAAAGGGATAAATCACCGGAAAGGAATTAGAGAACGAATGAAAATACTTGAGGGAAATTAGATCCACGAGAACAAAGATCATGAGTTGATTAGAGAATATACTTGAATGATGCATCGGTATGATTGGAGAATGATAACTGGAAGCTGACATGAATAATCTAGAATTGATGGACTCCGGATAACAAACTTAGAAGAATCTTGAATTACTCCGGATGGGTGAAAAGAATTCTCACAATCGAAAACAACCGAGAGGATGGCAACAAGCTAGAACCACGAATCTTGAAGAGAATGGAGCAAGAAATGGAAGAAAAACTCTTCTTCGGTCTTCAAATGCAGAGAATGACGATGAGAAACACCACCAAGAATTATTGAGGTACTCCGGAATTAAAATTGGAAAGGTTGAACCAACGATGAAAATAATTTGTAAGATCTTGGAGAAAGACATTTGACTGATGATAAATCATTCTTATGTCAAACTTCGAAAACAAATTTGAGGATAGCTTCGGGAAAATAAGAAGAGTCAGGTAAGATCCTGGGAAAAGACCTATGGGTTAGGGCCCACTCAAAAGATACACCGTAGAACAATTGCTTGAAAAGAGAGATTGCATCGATTGAATTAAATGGCTTGAAAGAGATAATAACCTCGAAACAGGTTGAACGAATGTAGAGTGGAAACACGAATCTTCAAGATACCATGAGCACTCCGGAATAAATGAATAGAAAGCGGGGAAGATTAAGAGGTGCACCGGCAAGAGACGACATTTGAAACGAGGAAAAGATATGATCAACAAAGCTTGACCTCAAACCACCGGAGATGAAAAGAATGAAGAATGATGAACTTGAGGTTCCATTAGTATCTTCTTGAGAATCACCGGGTAAGAACATGAAGGAAAAGAATAGAGAGACTTCACATGAATAAAAGGATACTTAATTACGAAATCCGAATCCTTGAAGAAAAAGGGTGGGAGGGCGGGAAAAACAAAAACTACTTGGGGATGGATGAAACAGACAATGTTGGGAAAAATGAGAGGTGATCTTGCGATGTTAAAATGATCGGATCCACTTGAAGAGAAGCACACTGGTTGAAAAGGACTGACATGACAGTCTCGATTATCATGAAGGTTTAGTATTCACATAGGAGTATGAGAACACCGCTTAGGAAAAATATGGAATCAACATTTGACTTCGAAGCAACTCGAATACCACAACTCAAAACAAAACAAGGGATTGGCTTGCAGAATAGGCCGGAACAAACATATGATAGAGATTTCATCCGAAGTTTTCATGGTGGGGCCTACACGGGCTCGATCGTATAGCACCATCATGTACAAGGCAGTGCACATGACATACGAAGCGTCCCCGAGTCGGCATAGCCAAGGACTCTTTAAGACACAACGAGACCACTGTAAAACCAACCGTGAATAGGCGGACCACTAGACGTCGAACCCCAATTTCATATCATACATCTGTCGGAAAGATATCCTAAGAGCTACTTGAATTCCCACTTATAAACTCCCAAAATTTTCCGGTTATGCAATCAGGTGTTGGGGATACAGGGGAAGCATAATATCTCACCCAAAACTAGCAAATCCTACATCCAGCTGTATCCATCCTTAAACACATAACCAAGAAACCTTCAGAAATCGTCTACCTCAACCTTTGAAAAGCATCCGTTATACGAGTTATGGCAACACTCCCGAACTCCCGCCCCAGTACTGGGTGGCGTCGAGGTTATCTCACCAACAACTGCATAAAAGAGATTTTCGATGTCGGCGAAACTAAACTCAGGTATTCCAGAACTGTAACGATAAAATTGTGACGACAACACCTCGGAGCTCAACTCCCCGGGACACTGCCACAACCCCTAAATGATAGGAGGCACCAAGAACAATGTTCTCGTCACAAAACCACCGGAACGATTCCAAGATACCCGCGTGATCCTAAAAAAAATTTAGTGGAATTTGAGAAGAGAAGAGTCAAAACTCTATGTCAGGATGCCTCACCAGAGCGTTGAAGGGACTGAGGAGTAAAAAGAATTCCTAAACTCTCCGATATATAATTCCTAAAAGACTCAAAACATTTTTCTAGACTCAACAACGTCCGCTAATTCGATCAATCAGTGGGGGCTCCTAAGGTCGGGGAAGGCTCTGATACCAACTTGTAACGCCCTCGATGCGGCTATATCTCCCACGCGTCGAAGCACAACTTAGGGGCATAACCGCATTGAAAGCAATGTCGCAAGTGAGGTAATCTTCACACAACCCATGTAATACATAAGGGAAAGAGATACATAGTTGGCTTACTATCGCCACGTCACACAATACATGAATAAAGCATTACATCAACCAAATACAATCAAGGTCCGACTACGGAACCAAAATAAAAGAAGAACCCCAAATGCGACAAGGTCCCCGATCGTCCCGACTGGGCTCCACTACTGATCAACTGGAAACGAAACAACACGAAGGACAAGATCTTCATCGAGCTCCTCCTTGAGCTTGGTTGCGTCAACTGCACGGACTCATCGGCACCTGCAAGCTAGTTTTGGAAGTATCTGTGAGTCACGGGGACTCAGCAATCTCACACCCTCGCGATCAAGATTATTTAAGCTTATAGGTAAGGCAAAGGTATGAGGTGGAGCTGCAGCAAGCGACTAGCATATATGGTGGCTAACATACGCAAATGAGAGTGAGAAGAGAAGGCAAAGCACATTCGAGAAAGTATGATCAAGAAGTGATCCTAAAGCAACCTACGTCAAGCATAACTCCAACACCGTCTTCACTTCCCGAACTCCGCCGGAAAGAGACCATCACGGTTACGCACGTGGTTGATGTATTTTAATTAAAGTCAACTTCAAGTTTTCTACAACCGGACGTTAACAAATTCCCATCTGCCCATAACCGCGGGCACGGCTTTCGAAAGTTCAAATCCCTGCAGGGGTGTCCCAACTTAGCCCATCACAAGCTCTCACGGTCAATGAAGGATATTCCTTCTAGCGGGAAGACCCAATCAGACTCGGAATCCCGTTTATAAGACATTTCGACAATGGTAAAACAAGTCCAGCAAAGCCGCCCGATGCGCCGACATCCTGATGGGAGCTGCACATATCTCGTTCTCAGGGCAACACCGGATGAGACATCCTACGAGTCAAAACAAGCCCTCAAGTTTCCCCGAGGTGGCCCCGTAGTCTACTCAGTTCGGACCAACACTTAGACAAGCACTAGCCCGGGGGGTTAAAATAAGATGACCCTTGGGCTGGCCTAACCCAAGGGAAAAGGCCAGATGGCGAATGATAAAACCAAGGTTGGGCCTTGCTGGAGGAGTTTTATTCAAAGCGAACTGTCAAGGGGTTCCCATTATACCCAACCGCGTAAGGAACGCAAAATCCGGGAACATAACACCGATATGATGAAAACTAGGGCGGCAAGAGTGGAACAAAACACCAGGCATAAGTCCGAGCCTTCCACCCTTTACTAAGTATATAGATGCATTAATTAAATAAGAGATATTGTGATATCCCAACAAATAAACATGTTCCAACAAGGAACACCATCTCCATGTTCCAACAAGAAACAAACTTCAATCTTCACCTGCAACTAACAACGCTATAAGAGGGGCTGAGCAAAGCGGTAACATAGCCAAACAACGGTTTGCTAGGACAAGGTGGGTTAGAGGCTTGGTTGAACAATATGGGAGGCATGATAAGCAAGTGGTAGGTATTGCAACATTGGCATAGCAAAAGAGCGAGCAACTAGCAAGCAAAGATAGAAGTGATTTCGAGGGTATGGTCATCTTGCCTGAAATCTCGCAAGGAAGAAGAACGAGTCCATGAAGAAGACAAACGGACGTGGTCGAACGGATCCTCACAACACGACGTTATCGAAACCAACCCGAAGAAGCAACACCGGAAAGAAGCGCACAACATAGTAAACAAACTACTACAACACCATGGCATGATGCACAACAATATGATGCATGTCCGGTTTAATGAAGCATGGCATGATAAAATGCACAAGCAACCCTACAAATTAAGTGGAGCTCAATATGCAATGAGTTGCATATTGACGAAACACCACAACAAGTTATTTAGTTCGATCTCGTTTATGTACCCAACAATATTAAATGTTGATTAACATGGCAAGGGTTGAAGCAAATGAAAACTACCTATCTAGTCAAGTTTAAATGAGGCCGGGAACAACAAACAACAATTCCGGAAAAACCTCATGTGCATATTTTACGGTTTGGTACTGTTCTGCCCTAAACCATATTTTAGAGTTATTAAACATGCAAAGTAAAGCCATCAGGTTAAACTAGGCATCTTTCTACCCCATTTACATATAAAGTTTATTAAATTCCGAGTTACGGTTATTTAGTTATGAAATAAATCATTTTAGCAAGTTATTTAAACAAATTTAAACAAACAACATTTTAAACATTTCAAACATAGATGAAAGTTGCATATTATGAATCTAGACAAAATTCTAAGCAAGTTTCATATATAAAAACATTTTAATCCGATGCACGGTTAGTGAGTTATTAAATGCATGAACTAGGGGGACTTTTCTGTAAAACTGGCACTCTCTGGAAAATTGCTAAAATCGCAGATCTGAAAAAAAAACAGGAACTGGGCCGAATCTGGCCGGCCCATCAAGATAAAAAACAAGAGGAGGGGGCGGTGGCCTCACCCATGGGCTTCGGCCCGTTTGAGGAGGAGGGGGGTAGGCCGGCAGGGGCCCTGCGCTGGGCCTTGGCGCTCTAGCTGGAGAGGCATGGAAGTAGTTGGGCCGCGGCGCGGTCAACGCGAGGAGCAGGGACGCATCGTCCCGTCCCGCTCGAAGCAGGGGAAGCAGGGCGGCGACATGGACTTGGCGATGATGAGACAAGCGAAGGCAGCGGCGATGCAGGAGAGCGACGCCGGCGAACTTGGCGCGCGAGGGAGAGGAGCTCGAGCTGCAGGAGAGGTCCGGCAGGGCAGCGTGTGGAGGAGGGCACGCCATGCCTGAGAACCTGGTGGACTTGGCTGGTGGAGCCCGATGCGGCGACGGCTCGACGAGGACGTCCATGGCAGCGGACGCGGTTGACCCGCGACGAGGCTTGCGGAGCGAGGGAGGCAGGGGTTGCAGGCGCGGTTGAGGAAGGGTTGCCGGGAGTGGGAGGTCATCACAGTGCGGTGGAGAAGGTCGGCCTCCATGGCGGCATCCATGGCGCAAGGAGCACCTGTTGCAGGAGAAGAACGAGGAAGATGAGAGGAGGAGACGAAGGGAGGAAGGAGAAGGGCAGGGCGACGGGGTCCTGGTCCGATTGAGGCGCCGGCGAGCGATGGGAGGCCAGGCCTCCTGGATTGAGCGACCTGGGAGCTGTTTTCCCGATCCAGAACAGATCGAGGAGGCTGCGGGCGATGGGAGGTCCTGGCCTGATGGCGGCAGAGCTGCGGCTCTGGGTGATCCTGCTCGGGCCCAACCGCGGAGGGGCGTGGGTATGGATCGAGAGGAGGAGGAGCTCGCTGGTTGGGTTTGTGGTGAAAACGAGGAGGAGATGTATTTGGTTCGAGTGATGGGGATCCCAATGTTGAGGAATGAGTGCGGCGGCGGCGGCTGGGAGGATCCCTAGAATTTAGGGATTTGGTCTGAAATTAGACTAGGGGTGGACTATAAATATACATCACGGATTAGGTTAGGGGCTATCTCGACCCTACGATCGCAATCGGACGATCGCAAATAAAATAGCTAGGAAGTCCAAATAAGAAAAGCTGACGTTTTGTAGACGTTTGGGGATGATCCGGACACAACGGTGGCGACACCCCGGGTCGGGTCCGGGACAACTTTCGGACGCTCACGTGAGGGGTTCGATGCACTGTGCAGAGAGGGTTTCGGACCGTGCGGTCGCATCGGACAACTCCGGAAGCGAAGAGGGGAAGGAGGATGGACTAGGTGGGCTGTGGCGAGACTGCGAGGGGGAGAAGAGAGAGAGAGAGGGCCCGGCATCTGTTTCCGGAGACCGAAAACGTCCGACGTTAGATCGGCTATAATGCCGCTATAGTTATCCGTTGGGGCATCAAACGATCTCCGAATGCGATGAAACTTGACAGGCGGTCTATCTACACTATAATAAGACCACACGTCAACTCTCATCCCATTCCAAGAGCATTTTCCGGCCACTTATAAAATAATATTTCGGACATGCCGCGGGCGCATGCAAGTGTGTCTGGACTCAGAACGGACAACGGACGGAACGAGGAGACTGGGACGGATGCAAGTTTTGAAAACATGATGATGCAAAGCGGATGATGACATGGAAAGATGCAACACGCAAGCAAAAGACAAGGCAACAACAACGAATAACTGGAGGACACCTGGCACATCGGTCTCGGGGCGTTACACCAATCTACAGTTCCGGTAACAACATTGAACACAAGAGATGAACCAGGGTTTGAGATGAGATGGTGCTATTGAAGATGTTGATGGATATTGCCCTCCCCGGGATGGGAGAGTTGTTGATGATGACAAGGACGATGATTTCCCCCTTCGGGAGGGAAGTTCCCGCGACGGAATCGCTTTGCCGGAGGGCAAAAGTGCTCCTGCCCAAGTTCCACCTCAAGACCGCAGCGCTCCGTCCCAAAAGTCCTCTCCTTATTTTTTCTAGGTCAAAATGACTTATATACCAGAAGATGGGCACCAGAGGTGGGCCTGGGTGAGCACAACCCACGAGGGCGCGCCTGGGCTCTCTGGCGTGCCCAGGTGGGTTGTGCCCACCTGGTGGGCCTCCTCCGGTACTTATTGACTGGAATATTCATCATATATTCCATAAAAATTCTCCGTGAAGTTTCAACTTGTTTGGAGTTGTGCAGAATAGGTAGCCTAACGTAGCTTTTCCAGGTCCAGATTTCCAGCTGCTAGGATTCTCCCTCATTGTGTATACCCTGCATATTATGAGAGAAAAGGCATTAGAATTACTCCAAAAAGCATTATTATGGATAAAAACATCATAAATAATAGTAGGAAAGCATGATGCAAAATGGACGTATCAACTCCCCAATCTTAGACCTCGCTTGTCCTCAAGCGAAAACCGAAATCGAAAAACATGTCCACATGCTTAGAGAGAGAGAGAGAGGTGTCGATAAAAACAAAATACGGACATAGAAGCATCATGTTGATTATTATAACAATAACAACAAATTTAAACATAAGACTCTTATCATAGAACTTTTATCATAGACTTCTCATGAATAAGTGACAATTCATCACACTATTGAAGTATAAAGCAAAGACTATATTAGAAACTAACAAACTATGTTCTCAGTCAACTTTGCAACTACAATTCATCATCTTTTTAGGAAGGGTCACATATCGGAGCCTTTAGGCAAGGCCACATACTCAACCATCATATAGTCTTCCATGATTGCTAACACTCATCGCGTACACATGAGCAAAACATTTCAACTGGACACATAGAAAGATAGGGGCTTGTAGTTTCGCCTCCCAATGTATTCACCTCAAGGGTGATGTCAACAATAATAACTCATGCTATCTATATTCAACTGCATATGTGCCTGGATCTTTCCTCACCACATGATGCTTGCCAAAGGAGAAAAATAAAAAGGAATAGAGAGAAAACTTTTGACTCTTTGCATAAAAGTAAGTACATAAAAGTAAAAGATAGGCCCTTCGAGAAGGAAGCAGAGGTTGCCATGCGCTTATTTGTTTGTATGCTCAACCCCTTAGTGAAAAAGAACGTCACGTTGTATTGCCCCTTGTGATAGCAACCTTTATTATGCAGTCTGTTGCTTTTATTCTTCACCATCACAAGTTCGTAAAATGCTCAATTTTCTCTTACACTAAATGATCTCACACTTTTAGAAACAATTTTTATTGCCTTTTTTCACCGATGACAACTTACTTGAGGGATCTTGGCCAATCCCTAGGTAGGTATGGTGGACTCTTGAAAATAAGATTTGGGTTTAAGGGTTTTTGGATGCACAAGTAGTATCTCTACTTAGTGTGGAATTTTTGGCTAGCAAAGATAGGGGGCAAGCACCACATGTTAAAGGATCCATGACAATATGACTTCTATGTGAATATAAACAAACATAAACCATTAGGTTGTCTTCCTTGTCCAACGTCAACAATTTTGGCATATAATATTTTGATGAGGGCTCACAATCACAAAAGATTTCTAGGATAGTATATTTATATGCGAATCTTCTCTTCCCTTATTATTTCTTTCATGAGTTGCATCATTGACTAATGCTATGTTTGTCAATATCTAACAAAATTTTCTACTTATACTTTTTCTTATGTGGTGTCATCACCTACCATAAGATTAGCATATGGTCTTTTTCATTTATTTCCTTTCTTTTAATTGCAACATGAAAGTAAAGAAAGCAAAAACTCAAACTAAAGTTTATTATATATCTTGCACACGATTACAAGGATAGATCACTAAGCAAACTCTGGAAAAGAAAGGATCAAACTAAACTTTTATTCATCTAAAGCAAAAGACCAAACTAAAATAAGTAAAGGCAAAAGATAGTGGGGATGATACGATACGGGGGAACCTCCCCCAAGCTTGGCGGAAGCCAAGGGGAGTGCCCATACCCGATACTCAATTCTCTTTTGGTGATGAAGAAGAAGGTGGTGGTGATGAAGAGATCTTGTCCTCGGATTTCCATGGCAGTGGTCCACCATCATAAGAGGAGGAGTGAGTCTCATGGGTCCTGCAGCTAGCAGCCAAACTCATACCTTTTAACCTCGCCTCATATTCAAAGACTTGGTTTTGGAGATCGTAGATCTGGCTCTGGAGGAAGTCGATTTGCTCGTTGAGGGTGAAGATGATGTCCTTCATGGGCTTGCCGTCCACCTTGAGATCACGGGAGAGGTGCGTGATCATGATGTGATTGGCATTGAGTCCACGCTCCACCATCCCCTTGCACCAGCAGACCTCTTGTTCCATAGCTTGAAGCCTGGCCTCCATGGTTCCTGTTCCCTTGGGACCTTGCACATCGCGGATGTGAAGCACCCCCTCATGCATCTGGATGGCTTGGGGGTGCTGCACCACCTCCCGCAGATATGGGTTGATGACGTTCTTGTAGAACTTGTCCTTGGAGGAGGTTGAAGCAGCCATGGTAGATGGGATCACACAGAAAAGAACAAGGAAAAGAAAACAAAAGATTTCTCCGTGATACGACGATCAATTGGTTCGGAGGTATATGTTGGATTTCGGGTTCCGCAAACCCTTGAGAGGTTCAAACTCTGGGGTGCGTGAAAGAACTCGCCCTCCCCAGTCTGCCTACTCGCTAATCTCACGGCTTAGCTCGATGAACCGATTGAACAAGAGACACATTAGTTTACCCAGGTTCGGGCCACCTTGCGGTGTAAAACCCTACTCCTGCTTTATGGTGGATTGGCCTTGAGGGGCCGAGGATGAACTAGTACAGTGGAGAACAGCCTCAGGAGGAGAGGTGTCCTTGAGCTCGATGAGCTGGTGGGTGTGTGGATGATCCGAATGATCGACCCCCCTCTATGGTGGTGGCTAGGACCTATTTATAGTGGCCTCGGTCCTCTTCCCAAATGAAGGCAGGAAGGGATCCCACAACAGTCAAATTTGAAGGGAGACAACTAGTACATGATATCCTGACAAAAGTAGTCTTCGCCTGCAAAAGCCTCTAGTCATGATGCCATGGTGGGCTCGGCGATGACCTCCCTTTTGCCGTCCTGGCGGTCTAGGTCTTGTTGCACCGGAAAGGAAACCTTTGCTTGATTCCTCGGGACTCCGCACCTGCGTTTGCCTCCTTAGCACCAAAGAGGAGACTGGTACACTGAGCCCGCTAGGGCCCGCCTGGCCTTGGTTGTCATGGCTCACGTCATCCGAACCTAGCGAGGTGCACCATGCATAGATATCTCTGCTCCTAGGGAGCCATCCTGGGGAGGCCGCCCCACATGGAGGTCCTCGTGTCGTCTGCCTTGGGAGGCTTGGGCCCTCCCGAAGGTCTTGAGCTGTCGATGTTGAAGCTGGGCCGTACCAGGCCATTGATGGAGCCACGCCATGTGCCGCATGCAGGCAAGTCTGGGTACCCCCATTCCCAGAACGCCGACAGTAGCCCCCAGGCCCATGGCGCGCTCGAACTTGGCTTCGAGGCGAAGCCAAAGGGCAAGTACGGAGCCACTCAGGCCCTAAACGCTTGTGGCCTTGGTCGATGCATGGCGATTGACAAGATGTGGGAGCCCCCACTTCCCCATGCAACCTTGATATTTGCCGTCTCGGCAGGTGCTACCTCTTGAGCATGTGTTGGTTTTCCCTTGAAGAGGAAAGGGTGATGCAACAAAGTAGCGTAAGTATTTCCCTCAGCTTTTGAGAACCAAGGTATCAATCCAGTAGGAGACAACGCGCAAATCTCCTAGTACCTGCACAAACAATCAAGAACCTTGCAACCAATGCGATAAAGGGGTTGTCAATCCCTTCACGGCCACTTGCAAAAGTGACATCTGATAAAGATAATAAGATAAATATTTTTGGTATTTTTGTTGTATAGATTGACAAGTAAAGATTGCAAAATAAATAGTAAACTAGAAGTACATATCGGAAACTTATATGATGTAAAGTAGACCCGGGGGGCATAGGTTTCACTAGTGGCTTCTCTCAAGATAGCATATATTACGGTGGGTGAACAAATTACTGCCAAGCAATTGATAGAAAAGCGCATAGTTATGAGAATATCTAGGCATGATCATGAACATAGGCATCACGTCCGTGTCAAGTAGACCGAAACGATTCTGCATCTACTACTATTACTCCACACATCGACCACTATCCAACATGCATCTAGAGTATTAAGTTCATAAGAACAGAGTAGCACATTAGGTAAGATGACATGATGTAGAGGGATAAACTCAAGCAATATGATATAAACCCCATCTTTTTATCCTTGATGGCAACAATACAATACGTGTCAGTTCCCTTTCTGTCACTGGGATATAACACCGCAAGATTGAGCCCAAAGCTAAGCACTTCTCCCATTGCAAGAAAGATCAATCAAGTAGGCCAAACTAAACCGATAATTCGAAGAGACTTGCAAAGATATCAAATCATGCATATAATAATTCAGAGAAGAATCAAATATTGTTCATAGATAATCTTGATCATAAACCCACAATTCATCGGATCTCGGCAAACACACCGCAAAAAGTATTACATCGAATAGATCTCCAAGAACATCGAGGAGAACTTTGTATTGAGAACCAAAGAGAGAGAAGATGCCATCTAGCTAATAACTATGGACCCGAAGGTCTGTGGTAAACTATTCACACATCATCGGAGAGGCTATGGTGTTGATGTAGAAGCCCTCCGTGATTGAATCCCCCTCCGGCAGATCGCCAGAAAAGGCCCATGGATGGGATCTGAGGGGTACAGAAGGTTGCGGTGGTGGAAAAATGGTTTCGTGGCTTCGCTGGATGTTTTCAGGCTATAAGAGTATATATAGGCGAAAGAAGTAGGCCAGTGGAGCTCCGTGGGGCCCACGCGGGTGGGGGCGCGCCTACCCCACTGGGCGCGCTCCCTACCTCATGGAAGCTTCGCGGACTTCCAGACTTGTACTCCAAGTCTCCCGGGTGACGTTTGTTCCAAGAAAGATCCTCGCGAACGTTTCGTTCCGTTTGGATTCCGTTTGATATTTCTTTTCTGCGAAACACTAAAATAGGCAAAAAAACAACAATTTGCACCGAGCCTTCTGTTAATAGGTTAGTCCCAAAAATGATATAAAGGTGCATATTAAGGCGCATTAAACATCCAAAACAGATAATATAATAGCATGGAACAATCAAAAATTATAGATACGTTGGAGACGTATCAAGCATCCCCAAGTTTAATTCCTGCTAGTCGTCAAGTAGGTAAATGATAAAAACAGAATTTTTGATATGAAATGCTACCTAAGATAATTTTCAATGTAATTCTCTTTATTGCGGCATGAATATTCAGATCCGAAAGATTCAAGACAAAATTTAAATATTGACATAAAAACAATAATACTTCAAGCATACTAACCAAGTTATTATGCCTTCTCAAAATAGCATGGCCAAAGAAAGATATCCCTACAAAATCATATAGTCTGGCTATGCTCTATCTTCATCACACAAAATATTTAAATCATGCACAACCCCGATGACAAGCCAAGCAATAGTTTCATACTTTTGATGTTCTCAAACTTTTTCAATCTTCACGCAATACATGAGCGTGTGCTGTGGATACAACACTATAGGTGGAATAGAATGGTGGTTGTGGAGAAGACAAAATGGAGAAGATAGTCTCACATCAACTAGGCATATCAACAGGCTATGGAGATGCCCATCAATAGATATTAATGTGAGTGAGTAGGGATTTCTAAGCAACGGATGCACTAGAGCTATAAATGTATGAAAGCTCAATAAAAGAAACTAAGTGGGTGTGCATCCTACTTGCTTGCTCACGAAGACCTAGGGCATTTTGAGGAAGCCCATCATTGGAATATACAAGCCAAGTTCTATAATGAAAAATTCCCACTAGTATATGAAAGTGCCAACATAAGAGACTTTCTATCATGAAGATCATGGTGCTACTTTGAAGCACAAGTGTGGAAAAAGGATAGTAGCATTACCCCTTCTCTCTTTTTCTCTCATTTTTTTATTTGAGCCTTTCTCTCTTTTTTTGGCCTTTTGTCCTTTATTTTTCGTCCAGAGTCTCATCCCGACTTGTGGGGGAATCATAGTCTCCATCATCCTTTCCTCAATGGGACAATGCTCTAATAATGATGATCGTCACACTTTTATTTACTTACAACTCAAGAATTACAACTCGATACTTAGAACAAGGTATGACTCTATGTGAATGCCTCCGGCGGTGTACCGGGGTGTGCAATGAATCAAGAGTGACATGTATGAAAAATTATGAACTGTGGCTTTGCCACAAATACGATGTCAACTACATGATCATGCAAAGCAATATGACAATGATGGAGCGTGTCATAATAAACGAAACAGTGGAAAGTTGCATGTCAATATATCTAGGAATGGCTATGGAAACGCCATAATAGGTAGGTATGGTGGCTGTTTTTAGGAAGGTAGATGGTGGGTTTATGGTACCGGCGAAAGTTGCGCGGTACTAGAGAGGCTAGCAATGGTGGAAGGGTGAGAGTGCGTATAATCCATGGACTCAACATTAGTCATAAAGAACTCACATACTTATTGCAAAAATCTATTAGTTATTGAAACAAAGTATTATGCGCATGCTCCTAGGGGAATAGATTGGTAGGAAAAGACCATCGCTCGTCCCCGACCGCCACTCATAAGAAAGACAATCAAAAAATAAATCATGCTCCGACTTCATCACATAACGGTTCACCATACGTGCATGCTACGGGAATCACAAACTTTAACACAAGTATCTCTCAAATTCACAACTACTCAACTAGCATGACTATAATATCACCATCTTCATATCTCAAAACAATCATAAAGAATCAAACTTCTCATAGTATTCAATGCACTTTATATGAAAGTTTTTATTTTACCCATCCTGGATGCCTATCATATTAAGACTAATTTTATAGCCAAAGCAAATTACCATGCTGTTCTAAAAGACTCTCAAAATAATATAAGTGAAGCATGAGAGATCAATAATTTCTATAAAATAAAACAACCACCATGCTCTAAAAGCACTAGAGCAAAATTATCTAGCTCAAAAGATATAAGCGAAGCACATAGAGTATTCTAATAAATTCCGATTCATGTGGGTCTCTACAAAAGGTGTGTACAGCAAGGACGATTGGGGTAAACTAAAAAGCAAAGACTCAAATCATACAAGACGCCCCAAGCAAAACACATATCATGTGATGAATAAAAATATAGCCCCAAGTAAAGTTACCGATAGATGAAGACGAAAGAGGGGATGCCTTCCGGGGCATCCCCAAGCTTTGGCTTTTGGTTGTCCTCGAATTTTACCTTGGGGTGCCTTGGGAATCCCCAATCTTAGGCTCTTGCCACTCCTTATTTCAAAATCCATCAAATCTTTACCCAAAAACTTGAAAACTTCACAACACAAAACTCAACAGAAAATCTCACGAGCTCCGTTAGTATAAGAAAACAAACCACCACTTTAAGGTACTGTAATGAATTCATTATTTATTTATATTGGTGTTAAACCTACTGTATTCAAGTCCTCTATGGTTCATACCCCCCAATAGTAGCCATATATTCATCAAAATAAGCAAACAACACACGAAAAATAGAATCTGTCAAAAACAGAACAGTCTGTAGTAATATGTAGGTTTCGAATACTTCTGTAACTCCAAAAATTCTGAAAAATCAGGACATCATAAATAATTTGTATATTGATCTACTGCAGTTGGAATTGGTATTTTATCGCTCTGTGGTAGAAAATGAAAATTATTATCGTGAGCGCATACTTTCTGTTTTTTACAGCAAGATCAAACAACAATCATCCAAGAAGATCCTAAAGGCTTTACTTGGCACAAACACTAATTAAAACATAAAAAACACAATCATAACAGAGGATAGATGATTTATTTATTACTAAATAGTAACAAAAAGCAAGGAACAAAAATAAAATTGGGCTGCCTCCCAACAAGCGCTATCGTTTAACGCCCCTAGCTAGGCATAAAGGCAAGAATAGATCTAGGTATTGTCATTTTTGGTATGTAATCCATAAGTGGCTCTCATAATAGATTCATAAGGTAATTTAATTTTCTTTCTAGGAAAGTGTTCTATGCCCTTCCTTAACGGAAATTGGAATCTAATATTTCCTTATTTCATGTCAATAATTGCACCAATCATTCTAAGGAAAGGTCTACCAAGAATAATAGGACATGTAGGATTGCACTCTATATCAAGAACAATGAAATCTACGAGCACATAATTCCTATTTGCAACAATAAGAACATCATTAATCCTTCCCATAAGTTTCTTAATGGTGGAATACGCAAGGTGCAAATTTAAAGAACAATCATCAAATTCACGAATACCTAACACATCGCACAAAGTTTTTGGAATCGTGGAAACACTAGCACCCAAATCACATAAAGCATAACATTCCTGATCTTTAATCTTAATTTTAATAGTAGGTTCTCACTCATCATAAAGTTTTCTAGGGATAAAAACTTCTAATTCAAGTTTTTCTTCATAAGATTGCATTAAAGCATCAACGATATGTTTAGTAAAAGCTTTGTTTTGATCATAAACATGAGGAGAATTTTACACGGATTGCAACAAGGAAATACAATCTATCAAAGAGCAATTATCATAATTAAATTCCTTGAAATCCAAAATAGTGGGTTCATTGCTATGTAAAGTTTTGACCTCTTCAATCCCACTTTTTATCAATTTTTGCGTCAAGATCTCAAAACTCGAATCGTTGGGACACCTTCTAACTAAAGTGGACACATCTCCAGTCCCATCTTTATCAAGATTCATATTTGCAAACAAAGATTTAATAGGAGACACACCAATCACTTTTAGATCTTCATCTTTATTATCCTCTAGATCTTCCAGTTTAGCGGCCATCTTATTAACTAAGGTGGCTTGCTTATCCGAAATTTGGCCTACTAGATTTTCAAGATGGGAAAACCGAGATTTCAAACCACAAAATTCCTTAGACATATCATCAAGATCTTTATTCATGTACTCCATAAATCCTTTCTGTTCTTTAAGCTCATTTCTGAAGAAATTATTATGCTCAAATTGCAAAAACATAAAGCTTCTAACATTGTTTTTAATTTCTTCTAACCTTCTAAGGTGAGGATCAACGCTTTTAGGCAAGGCCATCAGGGCAAATAGGCACACAAGAGGCAAGCGGAAAGAGGCAGACGGAAAAAGGGCAGATAAAACGGCAAAGGTGAAGTGGGGGAGAGGAAAACGAGAGGCGAATGGCAAATAATGTAATGGGAGGGATAAGAGTTTGTGATGGGTACTTGGTATGTCTTGACTTGAGCGTAGATCTCCCTGGCAATGGCGCTAGAAATCCTTCTTGCTACCTCTTGAGCATGCGTTGGTTTTCCTTTGGAGAGGAAAGGGTGATGCAGCAAAGTAGCGTAAGTATTTCCCTCAGTTTTTTAGAACCAAGGTATCAATCCAATAGGAGACTACATGGAAATCGCCTAGCACCTGCACAAACAATCAAGAACCTCGCAACCAACGTGATAAAGGGGTTGTCAATCCCTTCACGGCCACTTGAAAAAGTGAGATCTGATAAAGATAATAAGATCAATATTTTTGGTATTTTTGTTGTATAGATTGACAAGTAAAGATTGCGAAATAAATAGTAAACCAGAATTATAGATCGGAAACTTATATGATGTAAAGTAGACCCGGGGGCCATAGGTTTCACTAGTGGTTTCTCTCAAGATAGCATATATTATGGTGGGTGAACAAATTACTACCCAGCAGTTGATAGAAAAGTGCATAGTTATGAGAATATGTAGGCATGATCATGAACACAGGCATCATGTCCATGTGAAGTAGACCGAAACAATTCTGCATCTACTACTATTACTCCACACATCGACCGCTATCCAGCATGCATCTAGAGTATTAAGTTCATAAGAATAGAGTAACACTTTAGGCAAGATGACAAGATGTAGAGGGATAAACTCAAGCAATATGATATAACCCCCATTATTTTATCCTTGATGGCAACAATACAATACGTGTCGGTTCGCTTTCTATCATTGGGATCGGGCACCGCAAGATTGAACCCAAAGCTAAGCACTTCTCCCATTGGAAGAAAGATCAATCTAGTAGGCCAAACTAAACCGATAATTCGAAGAGACTTGCAAAGATATCAAATCATGCATATAAGAATTCAGAGAAGAATCAAATATTGTTCATAGATAATCTTGATCATAAACCCACAATTCACCGGATCTCGGCAAACACACCGCAAAAACTATTACATCTAATAGATCTCCAAGAACATCGAGGAGAACTTTGTATTGAGAACCAAAGAGAGAGAAGACGCCATCTAGCTAATAACTATGGACCCGAAGGTGTGTGGTAAACTACTCACCCATCATCGGAGAGGCTATGTTGTTGATGTAGAAGCCCTCCGTGATCGAATCCCCCTCCGGCAAATCGCCAGAAAAGGTCCCAAGATGGGATCTCACGGGTACATAAGGTTGCGGCGGTGGAAAAGTGGGTCCGTGGCTCCCCTGGATGTTTTCAGGGTATAAGAGTATATATAGGCGAAAGAAGTAGGTCGGTGGAGCTCCGTGGGGCCCATGAGGGTGGGGGCATGCCCCCTGCCTCGTGGAAGCTTTGCGGACTTCTAGACTTGTACTCCAAGTCTCCCGGGTGACGTTTGTTCCAAGAAAGATCCTCGCGAAGGTTTCGTTCTGTTTGATATTCCTTTTCTGCGAAACACTGAAATAGGCAAAAAACAGCAATTTGCTCTGGGCCTTCGGTTAATAGGTTAGACCCAAAAATAATATAAAAGTGCATATTAAAGCCCATTAAACATCCAAAACAGATAATACATAGCATGGAACAATAAAAAATTATAGATACGTTGGAGACGTATCAGCAGCCATCTGTTGCCAATGCTGCCCCGCCTTCATCGCTTGCCGTGCCTACCCTTAGTTCCTGCACCTTCTCGAGGAACATCGGTCTCTTTCCCGAATTCGTCGCCGGTGCCGGTCTTCCCTTGTTGCTATGGCGCCGCGGTCGAAGAAGAAAGGGAAAACCCATGCTTTGGTCGGGCCTCGACCAGCCTTCGAGCCCGCCCTCGAGCGGTCGACAGTGCCCAATCAAGAGGTGCTGGACAAGGTCCGTCCGACCCTCGCCGCCGATTCCAATGAGTGGAAGGCGATGGTGGCTTGGCCTGCTTCGCGGGCCATGATCGACATGGCGGCCACCGAGATCCCCATCCATCTTCACGCCCTCTTGGCTGGCCTGGTCCCCCTTTCTCAAATTTCTTCAATGCTATACTCTCACATTATCAAGTCCACGCGCTGCATCTGGATCCTCAATCTATCATCCTCCTTGCCGTCTTTGACTTCCTCTGCTAGGCCATGATGGGCATCTCCCCCTTCGTGGCCTTGTTTCGCCACTTCTTCTTGCTTCACCTGGTCGACGCCCGCCAGCGCCCGGGGTGTGTGGCCTTTGAGGCCGTAGTGGCCACAGTTGGCTCTGGCATCGACTTCGAGCTCTCGCCAGCTATAAGTGGATTCCGGAAGCGGTGGGTGTTTGTGGACATTGGTGTACTCAGCTCCTTGCTCCTGCTTCCACGAGCGCCAGCCATACCCAACTCCAGCTGGGTTCACGTGAAGCTTGTCGACCATCAGCTTACCCATGTCTGGCACCGGCTGGCCAGGTTGAGGAAGCTTGGAGTGACGGCACTAATGGTGATGAAGGAGTTCATCCAGTGTCGCATCGCTCCACTTCAGCATCATTCTCGACAAATGTGGACCTTCACCGGTAGCAGGGACCCCATGAGACTCCAGGTGCCTGCGCTTCCTTCCGAGACGCTGCGCACAGTACTTGAGCTTCTGACGGGCGACCCAGCGCCAGCCATGCTTCTGGAGGAGGGTTTCCTCCTGTACAATTTCCTGAACAAGGAGTACTTCGTGAGGCAGATGCCCTTTTTGACGAGTGGGGGATGCGCCCGGCAGGCCTTGAAGGTCCCTGTGAGAACCCCATCTTCGTGGCGCCCCTGCCTGCCGACCCTGCGGCGTGTGCCCCAAATGTGGGAGCAGGGGGGCGAATGCCGCAGGGTTCCGCTGAGATGACTGTTGGGGGGCTGGCGCCAACAGGTGCCCCGGAGGCAGCCGCCCCCGAGGCTCTGGATGGCGCCCCCAAGGTGGCCGCTGAAAGGCTGGAGCTGTCCAACGCTCCTGAGGTGATGGCCCCCGAAGCCCGGGTGAGCAGGCCTGAAGTGGCGATCGGAGAGCTGGTGCAGCCATATGCTCCCGAGGCCGCTGATACGTCTCCAACGTATCTATAATTTTTGATTGCTCCATGCTATATTATCTACTGTTTTGGGCAATATTGGGCTTTATTTTCCACTTTTATATTATTTTTGGGACTAACCTATTAACCGGAGGCCCAGCCCAGATTTGCTATATTATGCCTATTTCAGTGTTTCGAAGAAAAGGAATATCAAACGGAGTCGAAACGGAACGAAATCAACTGGAGAAGTTATTTTTGGAAGGAAACCAACCGGATAGACTTGGACCTTATGTCAGAAGATGAAGGAGGAGCTCACGAGGGTAGGGGGCGCGCCCCATGCCTTGTGGCCACCCCTTCGGTCCACCGACGTACTCCTTTCACCCATATATACCCACGTATCCTAAAACTTCCAGAACAGAGAATAGATCGGGAGTTCCGCCGCCAGAAGCCTCCGTAGCCACCGAAACCAATCTAGACCCGTTCCGGCACCCTGCCGGAGGGGGCAATCCCTCTCCGGTGGCCATCTTCATCATCCCGGTGCTCTCCAAGATGAGGAGGGAGTAGTTCTCCCTCGGGGCTGAGGGTATGTACCAGTAGCTATGTGTTTGATCTCTCTCTCTCTCGTGTTCTTGATTTGGCACGATCTTGATGTATCGCGAGCTTTGCTATTATAGTTGGATCTTATGTTTCTCCTCCCCCTCTACTCTCTTGTAATGAATTGAGTTTTTCCTTTGGAGTTATCTTATCGGATTGAGTCTTTAAATATTTGAGAACACTTGATGTATGTCTTGCCATGCGTATCTGTGGTGACAATGGGATACCACGTGATTCACTTGATGTATGTTTTGGTGATCAACTTGCGGGTTCCGCCCATGAACCTATGCATAGGGGTTGGCACACATTTTCGTCATGATTCTCCAGTAGAACTTTGGGGCACTCTTTGAGGTCCTTTGTGTTGGTTGAATAGATGAATCTGATATTGTGTGATGCATATCGTATAATCATACCCACGGATACTTGAGGTGACATTGGAGTATCTAGGTGACATTCGGGTTTTGGTTGGTTTGTGTCTTAAGGTGTTATTCTAGTACGAACTCTGGGGCTATTTGTGACACTTATAGGAATAGCCCAATGGATTGATTGGAAAGAATAACTTTGAGGTGGTTTCGTACCCTACCATAATCTCTTCGTTCGTTCTCCGCTATTAGTGACTTTGGAGTGACTCTTTGTTGCATGTTGAGGGCTAGTCATATGATCCAATTATGTTATTATTGTTGAGAGAACTTGCACTAGTGAAAGTATGAACCCTAGGCCCTATTTCAACGCATTGCAATACCATTTACGCTCACTTTTATCACTTGTTACCTTGCTGTTTTTATAATTTAAGATTACAAATACCTTTTATCTACCATCCATATTGCACTTGTATCACCATCTCTTCGCCGAACTAGTGCACCTATACAATTTACCATTGTATTGGGTGTGTTGGGGACACAAGAGACTCTTTGTTATTTGGTTGCAGGGTTGTTTGAGAGAGACCATCTTCATCCTACGCCTCCTACGGATTGATAAACCTTAGGCCATCCACTTGAGGGAAATTTGCTACTGTCCTACAAACCTCTGCACTTGGAGGCCCAACAACGTCTACAAGAAGAAGGTTGTGTAGTAGACATCAAGCTCTTTTCAGGCGCCGTTGCCGGGGAGGTTACCGCTTGAAGGTATATCTTTAGATCTTGCAATCGAGTCTTTTAGTTTCTTATTTTATCACTAGTTTAGTTTATAAAATAAAACTATAAAAAATGGAATTGAGTTTGTCTCATACGCTTCATCTTTTTAATATCTTTCGTGAGTCTGATGGAAAGGAAAATATTGCTCAAGTGCTAGAAGAAGAAATCTATAAAATGTTTGGCACTAAATATTTGAATGATGATCATGATTGCAATGTTGTTAGTATGAATTCCTTGAATATCCATGATGCTAATGATATGCAAAGCCACAAGCTTGGGGAAGCTATGTTTGATGAAGATGATATTTTTTGTCCCCCAAGCTTTGATGAGCAAATTTACTATGATGAAAGCGTGCCTCCTATCTATGATGATTATTGTGATGACACATATGCTTTAAAGAATAATGATAACCATGAAACTTGTCATCTTGATCTTAATTTTCAATCACATGATAGTTATTCTGTTGAGTTTGCTCCTACTATTATTCATGAGAAGAAATTTGCTTATGTGGAGAGTAATAAAATTTCTATGCTTATAGATCATGAAAAGAATGCTTTAGGTGCTGGTTATATTGTTGAATTCGTTCATGATGCTATTGAAAATTATTATGAGGGAGGAATATATGCTTGTAGGAATTGCAATAATATCAAGTTTCCTCTCTATGTGCTTAAAACTTTCAAGTTATGCTTGTTTTGCCTTCCTATGCTAGTTGATTATTGTTCCCACAAGTTGTTTGCTCACAAAATCCCTATGCATAGGAAGCATGTTAGACTTAAATGTGCTAGTCATATTCTTCTTGATGCTCGCTTTATATTTCAATTCTTATCCTTTATGTGAGCATCATTGAAATCATCATGCCTAGCTAGGGGCATTAAACGATAGCGCTTGTTGGGAGGCAACCCAACTTTATTTTTGTTCTTTGCTTTGTTCTCCTGTTTAGTAATAAATAATTCATCTAGCCTCTGTTTATATGTGGTTTTATGCTTTTAATTAGTGTTTGTGTCAAGTAGAACCTTTGGGAAGACTTGGGGAAAGTTTTGTTGATCATGCTGTAAAAAACAGAAACTTTAGCGCTCACGAGAATTGCTTCCATTTTTATTTGGAGACTGCTATTTAGCTAATTCTTTTTCATATGATTAATAGGTAAATTCCTCACGTCCAGAAATTTATTTGAGAATTGTATGTGCTCCAGAAGTATACGTTTGATTCAGATTACTACAGACTGTTCTGTTTTTGACAGATTCCGTTTTTCATGTGTTGTTTACTTATTTTGATGAATCTATGGCTAGTAAAATAGTTTATAAACCATAGGGAAGTTGGAATACAGTAGGGTTAACACCAATACAAATAAAGAATGAGTTCATTACAGTACCTTGAAGTGGTGTTTTGTTTTCTTTCGCTAACGGAGCTTACGAGTTTTCTGTTAAGTTTTGTGTTGTGAAGTTTTCAAGTTTTGGGTATGGATTCGATGGACTATGGAATAAGGACTGGCAAGAGCCTAATATTGGGGATTCCCAAGGCAGCCCAAGTTAATATTCAAGGACAACCAAGAGCCTAAGCTTGGGGATGCCCCGGATGGCATCCCCTCCTTCGTCTTCGTTCATCGGTAACTTTACTTGGAGCTATATTTTTATTCACCACATGATATGTGTTTTGCTTGGAGCGTCAATTTATTTTGTTAGGATTTTCTTCCTGTTATTTAGAACAATGTTTTGCATCTTTTATTTCAATAATAGTGGCATTGATGGCCTTTACTATGCCTATGCTACAAGTATACATGTTGCTGTTTGAAAACAGAAAGTTTACCGCTGTTGCAATAATTCCCTAGAAAAGTCAGAATGTGATAAAATGTCAAAACCTTTTGCATATTAATCTCTGATAAATTTAATACAGTGGGAATTTTCTTTCATAATTTTTGGAGCTAGAGAAGTATGGATGTTGCAGCATTCTTTACAGACTATCCTGTTTAGGCAGATTGCTGTTATGTTTGCATTGTTTGCATATGTCTGCTTCTTTAATGATTCTATTTGAGGATAGGACTATTAAATATGCAGAGGCATTTAGTATGCAATGTTGAATAATAATTTTAGTGATTTTCTACAGTAGAGTATGATAAGGTTTTTGCAATGGTTTATACTAACTTATCTCACGAGTCCTTGTTGAGTTTTGTGTGGATGAAGCTTTTGAGATTTAGGGAGACCGTGATATGAGAGGAATTAAGGAGACACAAAAGCTCAAGCTTGGGGATGCCCAAGGCATCCCAAGATAATATTTCAAGAAGTCTCAAGCATCTAAGCTTGGGGATGCCCCGGTTGGCATCCCACCTTTCTTCTTTAACAACTATCGGTTAGTATCGGTTGATCCTAAGTTTTTGCTTCTTCACATGATGTTTGCTATTCTTAGATGTCATTTTCTTTTGCTGTGCTTGCTGTTTGAATAAAATACCAAGATCTGAAATTCTTAAATGTTAGAGAGTCTTCACATAGTTGCATAATTATTCGACTACTCATTGATCTTCACTTATATCTTTCGGAGTAGTTTGTTGTTGCTCTAATGCTTGACTTATATCCTTTAAGAGCACGGTGGTGGATTTGTTTTAAAGAAACTATTGTTCTCTCATGCTTCACTTAAATTATTTTGAGAGTCTCTTAAATAGCATGGTAATTTTCTTAAAATCCTAATATGCTAGGTATTCAAGAATAAAAAAATTCTCTTATGAGTGTGTTGAATACTAAGAGAAGTTTGATACTTGATGATTGTTTTGAGATATGAGGATGGTAATATTAGAGTCATGCTAGTTGAGTAGTTGTGAATTTGAGAAATACTTGTGTTGAAGTTTGTGATTCCCGTAGCATGCACGTATGGTGAACCGTTATGTGATGAAGTCGGAGCATGATTTATTTATTGATTGCCTTCCTTATGAGTGGCGGTCGGGGACGAGCGATGGTCTTTTCCTACCAATCTATCCCCCTAGGAGCATGCGCGTAGTACTTTGTTTCGATAACTAATAGATTTTTGCAATAAGTATGTGAGTTCTTTATGACTAATGTTGAGTCCATGTATTATACGCACTCTCACCCTTCCACCATTGCTAGCCTCTCTAGTATCGTGCAACTTTCGCCGGTACCATAAACCCACCATATACCTTCCTCAAAACAGCCACCATACCTACCTATTGTGGCATTTCCATAGCCATTCTGAGATATATTGCCATGCAAATTTCCACCGTTCCGTTTATGACACACTCCATCATTGTCATATTTCTTAGCATGATCATGTAGTTGACATCGTATTTGTGGCAAAGCCACCATTCATAATTCTTTCATACATGTCACTCATGAGTCATTGCATATCCCCGTACACCGCCGGAGGCATTCATATAGAGTCATATCTTGTTCTAGGTATCGAGCTGTAATTCTTGAGTTGTAAGTAAATAAAAGTGTGATGATCATCATTATTAGAGCATTGTACCAGTGAGGAAAGGATGATGGAGACTATGATTCCCCCACAAGTCGGGATGAGACTCCAGACAAAAAATAAATAAAAGAGGCCAAAGAAGCCCAAATAAAAAAAGAGAAAGAAAAGAGGCCATAAAAAAGAGAAAAGGCCCAAATAAAAAATAATAAAAAAATGAGAGAAAAAGAGAGAAGGGACAATGTTACTATCCTTTTACCACACTTGTGCTTCAAAGTAGCACCATGATCTTCATAGTAGAGAGTCTCTCATGTTATCACTTTCATATACTAGTGGGAATATTTCATTATAGAACTTGGCTTGTATATTCCAATGAGGGGCTTCCTCAAAATGCCCTAGGTCTTCGTGAGCAAGCAAGTTGGATGCACACCCACTAGTTTCTTTTGTTGAGCTTTCATACACTTATAGCTCTAGTGCATCCGTTGCATGGCAATCCCTACTCACTCACATTGATATCTATTGATGGGCATCTCCATAGCCCGTTGATATGCCTAGTTAATGTGAGACCATCTTCTCCTTTTTGTCTTCTCCACAACCACCATTCTATTCCACCTATAGTGCTATGTCCGTGGCTCACGCTCATGTATTGCGTGAAGATTGAAAAAGTTTGAGAACATTAAAAGTATGAAACAATTGCTTGGCTTGTCATCGGGGTTGTGCATGATTTAAATATTTTGTGTGGTGAAGATGGAGCATAGCCAGACTATATGATTTTGTAGGGATAGCTTTCTTTGGCCATGATATTTTGAGAAGACATAAATGCTTTACTAGTATGCTTGAAGTATTATTATTTTTATGTCAATATGAACTTTTGTCTTGAATCTTTCAGATCTGAATATACATATCACAAGTAAGAAGAATTACATCGAAATTATGCCAACTAGCATTCCACATCAAAAATTATCTTTTTATCATTTACCTACTCGAGGACGAGCATGAATTAAGCTTGGGGATGCTTGATACGTCTCCAACGTATCTATAATTTTTGATTGCTCCATGCTATATTATCTACTGTTTTGGGCAATATTGGGCTTTATTTTCCACTTTTATATTATTTTTGGGACTAACCTATTAACCGGAGGCCCAGCCCAGATTTGCTGTTTTATGCCTATTTCAGTGTTTCGAAGAAAAGGAATATCAAACGGAATCGAAACGGAACGAAATCAACTGGAGAAGTTATTTTTGGAAGGAAACCAACCAGATAGACTTGGACCCTATGCCAGAAGATGAAGGAGGAGCTCACGAGGGTAGGGGGCACACCCACCCCCTGGGGCGCGCCCCCCTGCCTCGTGGCCACTCCTTCGGTCCACCGACGTACTCCTTTCACCCATATATACCCACGTATCCTAAAACTTCCAGAACAGAGAATAGATCGGGAGTTCCGCCGCCAGAAGCCTCCGTAGCCACCGAATACCAATCTACACCCGTTCCGGCAGCCTGCCGGAGGGGGCAATCCGTCTCCGGTGGCCATCTTCATCATCCGGTGCTCTCCATGATGAGGAGGGAGTAGTTCTCCCTCGGGGCTGAGGGTATGTACCAGTAGCTATGTGTTTGATCTCTCTCTCTCTCTCTCGTGTTCTTGATTTGGCACGATCTTGATGTATCGCGAGCTTTGCTATTATAGTTGGATCTTATGTTTCTCCTCCCCCTCTACTCTCTTGTAATGAATTGAGTTTTCCCTTTGGAGTTATCTTATCGGATTGAGTCTTTAAAGATTTGAGAACACTTGATGTATGTCTTGCCATGCGTATGTGTGGTGATAATGGGATACCACGTGATTCACTTGATGTATGTTTTGGAGATCAACTTGCGGGTTCCGCCCATGAACCTATGCATAGGGGTTGGCACACGTTTTCGTCGTGATTCGCCGGTAGAACTTTGGGGCACTCTTTGAGGTCCTTTGTGTTGGTTGAATAGATGAATCTGAGATTGTGTGATGCACATCGTATAATCATACCCACGGATACTTGAGGTGACATTGGAGTATCTAGGTGACATTAGGGTTTTGGTTGATTTGTGTCTTAAGGTGTTATTCTAGTATGAACTCTAGGGCTGTTTGTGACACTTATAGGAATAGCCCAACGGATTGATTGGAAAGAATAACTTTGAGGTGGTTTCGTACCCTACCATAATCTCTTCGTTCGTTCTCCGCTATTAGTGACTTTGGAGTGACTCTTTGTTGCATGTTGAGGGCTAGTTATATGATCCAATTATGTTATTATTGTTGAGAGAACTTGCACTAGTGAAAGTATGAACCCTAGGCCTTGTTTCAACGCATTGCAATACCGTTTACGCTCAATTTTATCACTTGTTACCTTGCTGTTTTTATAATTTCAGATTACACATACCTTTATCTACCATCCATATTGCACTTGTATCACCATCTCTTCGTCGAACTAGTGCACCTATACAATTTACCATTGTATTGGGTGTGTTGGGGACACAAGAGACTCTTTGTTATTTGGTTGCAGGGTTGCTTGAGAGAGACCATCTTCATCCTACGCCTCCTACGGATTGATAAACCTTAGGTCATCCACTTGAGGGAAATTTGCTACTGTCCTACAAACCTCTGCACTTGGAGGCCCAACAACGTCTACAAGAAGAAGGTTGTGTAGTAGGCATCAGCCGCTGCCCCAAGAGCCCCGCCGAATGCTCCAGGTGCTGGCAGCCATGCCCCGCTCCTTGGTCGGCTCTGCCTGAACCTTAAGGCATTCCGCAAGCGGAAAGGATCTCTGCGCTGCAATGGTGACGCCTACCGTCTGCTGAAGTAGAGGAAATACATAGCCATAGATGAGTAAGTACCTTTTCTTTGTGTTTTCCTGCTTGTCGAGTTCCTCTCTGACAATGGCTCCTCAAGATCCCTTCGGCTGCGGCGGCGAAATCTCCTGAGAAGCGACCCCCGCAGGTTCTTGGTTCGCTCTTGATTCCGAGCCCCTCGCACCAGACCTTTGCGCGAGGTGCGGGGGAGGTCCGGAAGGCAGGCGCGCCGACGGGGGGTCGTGAGCATGTGTTTCCAGCGTCCTTCCTTCACGGTCCGGCCTAGGGTGCAGAAGGCGTGCCGTGGGCTCCTCCATTGATCGTCGCCAATGACTGGGTGATCCCAACATCAACTTTGTCCTCAAGCAGCAAGACCGCGTCACCCAGCACCTCTGCCTAGGCTGACTTGGCCTCCGCACATGCCGACTTGATCTCACTCGAGTAGCAGATTGAGGGTGCCATGTCCCTCGCAAAGAAGAATGCGGATGAAGTGTGGCGCCGCCATACATTGCAGTGCGAGCATTCCTCGATGCTCCAGGCCCTCAGGGTGAGGGCCAACGGGGCCTTGAGCACCATCTGCGAGGAGAGCGCCCCTCACCCGCTCGAGGATGACTACGCCAGCCACCTTCGCTTCTTCACTGATGTCGTGACCCGCGTGGAGGATCGGGCCATGAGAGCTCGCGAGCTTGTTGAGGAGAGAAGTTGGGGCCTTCTCGGGCGCGTGTTCTCACGCGTCTTCAGTCACCTCCAAAATGTTGACCCCCACTTTGACTTTGATGCCACCATAGCCCTCGTGCCCGGGGTAATCCGAGACGACCTAACGTACTGGGTGGACGATCATGTGGACACCCTGGTCGTAGAGTTCGCCCCCGAGGATGACGTGGCGGTGATCGGGGTGTATGAAGACGGCAGGGATGACGATGATGAAGACGAGACCAGTGGCAGCATAGGTAGCACGGATGAAGGCGACCAAGACGGTACCGGAGGTAGTGCATCCAGTTAGGCCTATATTCCTTTTGCCTTGACCTGTATGCAAAAACTTGGACACAGCCCCGCGGGGCGTGAAAGCATTTTGGAGGGGAGCCCCTTGTAATGTATAATTAACTAATGTCATGTCTTTCAAAGTAGGACTTGAAATGTGATGTCGCGAGCTTGTGAGCCCCTGAGCAGGGTTGTTGTTGCGACTTATCTTGATTTTAGTAGGTCTTGAGCGGGTCCTAAGGTCGTAGACGTGCCTTCCTTCTGAGGCCAGCTCTCCGGGGCTCGCTAGGCTTTAGGTCTCCTGAGGGGCCTGCTGGCCCGCCCAAGAGAGCCTCGCAGGGAACGAATGCCGGACCACTGCAGGGTATGCACATGGTGTTCCTGCGGTGATTCCATCCTTGACCTCGGGGAGCCTTGTTGTCACCCGGGCTGATCCGAGCGTGCTTAGTGCGCACATACCACACCCAGCCCCCGCTCGCTGGGGGGTAGCAGGCGCGAGCCTCACAGTAAAACACGCAACCAGAAATCAAGAAACCGACACAGATCAAGAGAACCCCCCCCCCCCCGTTTTTGACCAACACAAGGAACTTCAAATTTCAGTCCAAAAAGGCGGCACATCGAGTTACATAAAAAGGAGTGAAAGCAAATGGCCGCGTCTGGCACCTAGCTAGTCTTCTTGTCTCCTCACCAGCGAGGAGCTAAGTGCTTTCACTGGGCGTGAGCATAGTCATTGGGGGACAGTGTCGATGGCCAGCGCGGAGCATGGTGCTTCCACTTGGACGTGGGTGGGAGCCCCCCTGAGGCCCGAGGGCGGCACTCAGGAGACTCCAGGGCATGTATAGCCCCACTTAGGGAGTCCTGGATTAGGGGGTATCCGGGCAGCCGGATTATATCCTTTGGCCAGACTGTTGGACTATGAAGATACAAGATTGAAGACTTCATCTCGTGTCCGGATGGGACTCTACTTGGCGTGGAAGGCAAGCTAGGCAATACGGATATGTATATCTCCTCCTTTGTAACCGACCTTGTGTAACCCTAGCCCCCTCCGGTGTCTATATAAAGCAGAGGGTTTTAGTCCGTAGGACAACATACAATCATACCATAGGCTAGCTTCTAGGATTAGCCTCTCTGATCTCGTGGTAGATCAACTCTTGTAATACTCATATCTGTTGGGGAACGCAGTAATTTCAAAAAATTTCCTACGCACACGCAAGATCATGGTGATGCATAGCAACGAGGGGGAGAGTCTGATCTACGTACCCTTGTAGATCGCAACGGAAGCGTTGACACAACGTAGAGGAAGTAGTCGTACGTCTTCTTCCCGATCCGACCGATCCAAGCACCGTTACTCCGGCACCTCAGAGTTCTTAGCACACGTTCAGCTCGATGACGTTCCTCGGGCTCCGATCCAGCAAAGCGTCGAGGAAGAGTTCCGTCAGCACGACGGCGTGGTGACTATCTTGATGTACTACCGACGCAGGGCTTCGCCTAAGCACTGCAACGGTATGATCGAGGTGGAATTTGGTGGCAGGGGGCACCGCACACGGCTAAGGAACGATCTCAAGGATCAACTTGTGTGTCTTGGGGTGTCCCCTGCCCCCGTATATAAAGGATGAAAGGGGGGAGGCTGGCCGGCCAAAGGAGGGAGGCGCAGGAGGAGTCCTACTCCTACCGGGAGTAGGACTCCCCCCCCAATCCTATTCCAACTAGGACTCCTTGGAAAAAAGGGAGAGGGAAAGAGAGAGAGGTGGCCGGCCACCTCTCCTAGTCCTAATAGGACTAGGGGAGGGGGGGAGGCGTGCAGCCCTCCTTGGCAGCCCCTTTCACCTTTCCACAATGGCCCATGTAGGCCCATTTGGCTCCCGGGGGGTTCCGGTAACCCTCCCGGTAATCTGGTAAAATCCCGATTTCACCCGGAACACTTCCGATGTCCAAACATAGGCTTCCAAATATATCAATCTTTACGTCTCGACCATTTCAAGACTCCTCGTCATGTCCGTGATCTCATCCGGGACTCCGAACAACCTTCGGTACATCAAAATGCATAAACTCATAATAACTGTCATCGTAACGTTAAGCGTGCGGACCCTACGGTTCGAGAACATTGTAGACATGACCAAGACACATCTCCGGTCAATAACCAATAGCGGGACCTGGATGCCCATATTGGCTCCTACATATTCTACGAAGATCTTTATCGGTCAGACCGCATAACAACATACGTTGTTCCCTTTGTCATCGGTATGTTACTTGCCCGAGATTCGATCGTCGGTATATGATACCTAGTACAATCTCGTTACTGGCAAGTCTCTTTACTCGTTCCGTAATACATCATCCCGGAACTAACTCATTAGTTGCACTGCTTGCAAGGCTTAAGTGATGTGTATTACTGAGAGGGCCCAGAGATACCTCTCCGACAATCGGAGTGACAAATCCTAATCTCGAAATACGCCAACTCAACATCTACCTTTGGAGCCACCTGTAGTACTCCTTTATAATCACCCAGTTACGTTGTGACGTTTGGTAGCACCCAAAGTGTTCCTCCGGTAAACGGGAGTTGCATAATCTCATAGTCATAGGAACATGTATAAGTCATGAAGAATAGCAACAGCAACATACTAAACGATCGGGTGCTAAGCTAATGGAATGGGTCATGTCAATCAGATCATTCAACTAATGATGTGACCTCGTTAATCAAATAACAACTCTTTTGTCCATGGTTAGGAAACATAACCATCTTTGATTAACGAGCTAGTCAAGTAGAGGCATACTAGTGACACTCTGTTTGTCTATGTATTCACACATGTATTATGTTTCCGGTTAATACAATTCTAGCATGAATAATAAACATTTATCATGATATAAGGAAATAAATAATAACTTTATTATTGCCTCTAGGGCATATTTCCTTCAGTCTCCCACTTGCACTAGAGTCAATAATCTAGTTCACATCGCCATGTGATTTAACAGCAATAGTTCACATCACCATGTGATTAACACCCATAGTTCACATCGTCATGTGACCAACACTCAAAGGGTTTACTAGAGTCAGTAATCTAGTTCACATATCTATGTGATTAACACCCAAAGAGTACTAAGGTGTGATCATGTTTTGCTTGTGAGATAATTTTAGTCAACGGGTCTGTCACATTCAGATCCGTAAGTATTTTGCAAGTTCTATGTCTACAATGCTCTACACGGAGCTACTCTAGCTAATTGCTCCCACTTTCAATATGTATCCAGATTGAGACTTTAGATTCATCTGGATCAGTGTCAAAAACTTGCATCGACGTAACCCTTTACGACGAACCTTTTTGTCACGTCCATAATCGAGAAACATATCCTTATTTCACTAGGGATAATTCTGACCGCTGTCCAGTGATCTACTCCTAGATCACTATTGTACTCCCTTGCCAAATCAGTGCAGGGTATATAATAGATCTGGTACACAGCATGGCATACTTTATAGAACCTATGAATGAGGCATAGGGAATGACTTTCATTCTCTTTCTATCTTCTGCCGTGGTCGGGCTTTGAGTCTTTACTCAACTTCACACCTTGTAACACAGGCAAGAAACTTTTTCTTTGACTGTTCCATTTTGAACTACTTTAAAATCTTGTCAAGGTATGTACTTATTGAAAAACTTATCAAGCGTCTTGATCTATCTCTATAGATCTTGAAGCTCAATATGTAAGCAGCTTTACCGAAGTCTTTCTTTGAAAAACTCCTTTCAAACACTCCTTTTATGCTTTACAGAATAATTCTACATTATTTCCGATCAACAATATGTCATTCACATATACTTATCAGAAATGCTGTAGTGCTCCCACTCACTTTCTCGTAAATACAGGCTTCACCGCAAGTCTGTATAAAACAATATGCTTTGATCAACTCATCAAAGCGTATATTCCAACTCCGAGATGTTTGCACCAGTCCACAGATAGATCGCTGGAGCTTGCATATTTAGTTAACACCTTTAGGATCGACAAAACCTTCTAGTTGCATCGTATTCAACTTTTCTTTAGCAAATCCATTTAGGAATGCAGTTTTGTTTATCCATTTGCCAGATTTCATAAAATGCGGCAATTGCTAACATGATTCGGACAGACTTAAGCATAAATACGAGTGAGAAAATTTCATCGTAGTCAACACCTTGAACTTGTCGAAAACCTTTTGCGACAATTCTAGCTTTGTAGATAGTAACACTACTATCAGCGTCCGTCTTCCTCTTGAAGATCCATTTATTTTCTATGGCTTGCCGATCATCGGGCAAGTCAACCAAAGTCCATACTTTGTTCTCATACATGGATCATATCTCAGATTTCATGGCTTCAAGCCACTTTGCGGAATTTGGGCTCACCATCGCTTCTTCATAGTTCGTAGGATCATCATGATCTAGTAGCATGACTTCCAGAACAGGATTACCGTACCACTCTGGCGCGGATCTTACTCTGGTTGATCTACGAGGTTCAGTAGTGTCTTGTTCTGAAGTTTCATGATCATCATCATTAGTTTCCTCACTAACTGGTGTAGGTGTCACAGAAACATTTTTCTGTGATGTACTACTTTCCGATAAGGAAGCAGGTACAGTTACCTCGTCAAGTTCTACTTTCCTCCCACTCACTTCTTTCGAGAGAAACTCCTTCTCCAGAAAGTTTCCGAATTTAGCAACAAAAAGTCTTGCCTTCGGATCTGTGATAGAAGGTGTATCCAATAGTTTCCTTTGGATATCCTATGAAGATGCACTTCTCCGATTTGAGTTTTGAGCTTATCAGGATGAAACTTTTTCATATAAGCATTGTAACCCCAAACTTTAAGAAACGACAACTTTGGTTTCTTGCCAAACCATAGTTCATAAGGCGTCGTCTCGACGGATATAGATGGTGCTCCATTTTTTTAACGTGAATGCAGCTGTCTCTAATGCATAACCCCAAAACTATAGTGGTAGATCGGTAAGAGACATCATAGATCGCACTATATCTAATAAAGTACAGTTATGACGTTCGGACACACCATTACACTATGGTGTTCCTTGTGGCGTGAGTAGTGAAACTATTTCACATTGTTTTTTAACTGAAGGCCAAACTCGTAACTCAAATACTCTTCTCTACGATCAGATCATAGAAACTTTATTTTCTTGTTACGATGATTTTTCACTTCACTCTGAAATTCTTTGAACTTTTCAAATGTTTCAGACTAATGTTTCATCAAGTAGATATACTCATATCTGCTCAAATCATCTGTGAAGATCAGAAAATAATGATACCTGTCGCGAGCCTCAATATTCATCGGACCACATACATCAGTATGTATGATTTTCAACAAATCTTTTCTCGCTCCATTGTTCCGGAGAACGGCGTTTTAGTCATCTTGCCCAAAAGGCATGGTTTGCAAGCATCAAGTGATTCCGAAAGCCCATCAGCATGGAGTTTCTTCATGCGCTTTATACCAATATGACCTAAACAGCAGTGCCACAAATAAGTTGCACTATCATTATTAACTTTGCATCTTTTGGTTTCAATATTATGAATATGTGTATTATTAAGATCGAGATCCAATGAACTATTTTCATTGGGTGTGTAACCATATAAGGTTTTATTCATGTAAACAGAACAACAATTTATTCTTTTACTTAAATGCATAACCGTATTACAATAAACATGATCAAATCATATTCATGCTCAACACAAACACCAAATAACACTTATTTAGTTTCAACACTAATCCCGAAAGTATAGGGGAGTGTGCGATGATGATCATATCAATCTTGGAACTACTTCCAACACATATCGTCACTTCACCCTTAACTAGTCTCTGTTTATTCTGCAACTCCCGTTTCGAGTTAGCAACTGAACTAGTATCAAATACTGAGGGTTTGCTATAAACACTAGTAAAGTACACATCAATAACATGTATATCAAATATACTTATGTTCACTTTGCCATCCTTCTTATCCGCCAATCACTTGGGGTAGTTCCGCTTCCAGTGACTAGTCCCTTTGCAGTAGAAGCACTTAGTCTCAGGCTTAGGATCAGACTTGGGCTTCTTCACTTGAGCAGCAACTTGCTTGCTGTTCTTCTTGAAGTTCCCCTTCTTTCCTTTGCCCTTTTTCTTGAAACTAGTGGTCTTGTCAACCAGCAACACTTGATGTTTTTCTTCGATTTCTACCTTCGTTGATTTCAGCATCACGAAGAGCTTGGGAGTTGTCTCCGTTATCCCTTGCATATTATAGTTCATCACGAAGTTCTACTAACTTAGTGATGGTGACTAGAGAATTCTGTCAATCACTATCTTATTTGGAAGATTAACTCCCACTTGATTCAAGAGATTGTAGTACCCAGACAATCTGAGCACATGCTCACTAGTTGAGCGATTCTCCTCCATCTTTTAGCTATAGAACTTGTTGGAGACTTCATATCTCTCAACTCGGGTATTTGCTTGAAATATTAACTTCAACTCCTGGAACATCTCATATGGTCCATGATGTTCAAAACATCTTTGAAGTCCCGATTCTAAGCCATTAAGCATGGTGCACTTAAACTATCAAGTAGTCATCATATTGAGCTAGCCAAACGTTCATAACGTCTGCATCTGCTTCTGCAATAGGTCTGTCACCTAGCGGTGCATCAAGGACATAATTCTTCTGTGCAGCAATGAGGATAAACCTCAGATCACGGATCCAATCCGCATCATTGCTACTAACATCTTTCAACACAATTTTCTCTAGGAACATATCAAAAATAAACACAGGGAAGCAACAACGCGAGCTATTGATCTACAACATAATTTGCAAAATACTACCAGGACTAAGTTCATGATAAATTTAAGTTCAATTAATCATATTACTTAAGAACTCCCACTTAGATAGATATCCCTCTAATCCTCTAAGTGATCACGTGATCCAAATCAACTAAACCATAACCGATCATCACATGAGATGGAGTAGTTTTCAATGGTGAACATCATTATGTTGATCATATCTACTATATGATTCACGCTCGACCTTCCGGTCTCCGTGTTCCGAGGCCATATCTGTATATGCTTGGCTCATCAAGTATAACCTGAGTATTCCGCGTGTGCAACTGTTTTGCACCCGCTGTATTTGAACGTAGAGCCTATCACACCCGATCATCACGTGGTGTCTCAGCACGAAGAACTTTTGCAACGGTGCATACTCAGGGAGAACACTTCTTGATAATTTAGTGAGAGATCATCTTATAATGCTACCGTCAATCAAAGAAAGATAAGATGCATAAAAAGATAAACATCACATGCAATCAATATAAGTGATATGATATGGCCATCATCATCTTGTGCTTTGTGATCTCCATCTCTGAAGCACCGTCATGATCACCATCGTCACCGGCGCGACACCTTGATCTCCATCGTAGCATCGTTGTCGTCTCGCCAATCTTATGCTTCCACGACTATCACTACCGCTTAGTAATAAAGTAAAGCATTACATCGCGATTGCATTGCATACAATAAAGCGACAACCATATGGCTCCTGCCAGTTGCCGATAACTCGGTTACAAAACATGATCATCTCATACAATAAAATCAGCATCATGCCTTGACCATATCACATCACAACATGCCCTGCAAAAACAAGTTAGACGTCCTCTACTTTGTTGTTGCAAGTTTTACGTGGCTACTACGGGCTTAAGTAAGAACTCATCTCACCTACGCATCAAAACCACAACGATAGTTCATCAAATAGACTCCGTTTTAACCTTCTCAAGGACCGGGCGTAGCCACACTTGGTTCAACTAAAGTTGGAGAGACAATCTTCCGCAAGCCATCTATGTGCAAAGCACGTCGAGGGAACCGGTCTCGCGTAAGAGTACGCGTAAGGTTGGTCCGGATCGTCTCGTCCAACAATACCGCCGAACCAAAGTACGACATGCTGGTAGGCAGTATGACTTGTATCGCCCACAACTCACTTGTGTTCTACTCGTGCATATAACATCAAACCATAAAAACCCAGGCTCGGATGCCACTGTTGGGGAACGCAGTAATTTCAAAAAATTTCCTACGCACACGCAAGATCATGGTGATGCATAGCAACGGGGGGGAGAGTCTGATCTACGTACCCTTGTAGATCGCAACAGAAGCGTTGACACAACGTAGAGGAAGTAGTCGTACGTCTTCTTCCCGATCCGATCGATCCAAGCACCGTTACTCCGGCACCTCCGAGTTCTTAGCCCACGTTCAGCTCGATGACGTTCCTCGGGCTCCGATCCAGCAAAGCGTCGAGGAAGAGTTCCGTCAGCACGACGGCGTGGTGACTATCTTGATGTACTACCGACGCAGGGCTTCGCCTAAGCACTGCAACGGTATGATCGAGGTGGAATTTGGTGGCAGGGGGCACCGCACATGGCTAAGGAACGATCTCAAGGATCAACTTGTGTGTCTTGGGGTGTCCCCTGCCCCCGTATATAAAGGATGAAAGGGGGGAGGCTGGCCGGCCAAAGGAGGGAGGCGCAGGAGGAGTCCTACTCCTACCAGGAGTAGGACTCCCCCCCCAATCCTATTCCAACTAGGACTCCTTGGAAAAAAGGGAGAGGGAAAGAGAGAGAGGTGGCCGGCCACCTCTCCTAGTCCTAATAGGACTAGGGGAGGGGGGGAGGTGCGCATCCCTCCTTGGCAGCCCCTTTCACCTTTCCACAATGGCCCATGTATGCCCATTTGGCTCCCGGGGGGTTCCGGTAACCCTCCCGGTAATCCGGTAAAATCCCGATTTCACCCGGAACACTTCCGATGTCCAAACATAGGCTTCCAATATATCAATCTTTACGTCTCGACCATTTCGAGACTCCTCGTCATGTCCGTGATCTCATCCGGGACTCCGAACAACCTTTGGTACATCAAAATGCATAAACTCATAATAACTGTCATCGTAACGTTAAGCGTGCGGACCCTACGGTTCGAGAACGTTGTAGACATGACCGAGACACATCTCCGGTCAATAACCAATAGCGGGACCTGGATGCCCATATTGGCTCCTACATATTCTACGAAGATCTTTATCGGTCAGACCGCATAACAACATACGTTGTTCCCTTTGTCATCGGTATGTTACTTGCCCGAGATTCGATCGTCGGTATCCGATACCTAGTTCAATCTCGTTACCGGCAAGTCTCTTTACTCGTTCCGTAATACATCATCCCGCAACTAACTCATTAGTTGCACTGCTTGCAAGGCTTAAGTGATGTGTATTACCGAGAGGGCCTAGAGATACCTCTCCGACAATCGGAGTGACAAATCCTAATCTCGAAATACGCCAACTCAACATCTACCTTTGGAGCCACCTGTAGTACTCCTTTATAATCACCCAGTTACGTTGTGACGTTTGGTAGCACCTAAAGTGTTCCTCCGATAAACGGGAGTTGCATAATCTCATAGTCATCGGAACATGTATAAGTCATGAAGAATAGCAACAGCAACATACTAAACGATCGGGTGCTAAGCTAATGGAATGGGTCATGTCAATCAGATCATTCAACTAATGATGTGACCTCGTTAATCAAATAACAACTCTTTTGTCCATGGTTAGGAAACATAACCATCTTTAATTAACGAGCTAGTCAAGTAGAGGCATACTAGTGACACTCTGTTTGTCTATGTATTCACACATGTATTATGTTTCCGGTTAATACAATTCTAGCATGAATAATAAACATTTATCATGATATAAGGAAATAAATAATAACTTTATTATTGCCTCTAGGGAATATTTCCTTCAATATCATCAAGAATAAATCAAGAAGGACATAGGATTTTACCTGCATCAAGAGGGCCCGAACCTAGGTAAAACATCGTGTCCCTTGCCTCCTGTTACCATCCGCCTTAGACGCACAGTTTGGGACCCCCTACCCGAGATCCGCCGGTTTTGACACCAACATTGGTGCTTTCATTGAGAGTTCCTCTGTGTCGTCGCCGTTAGGCTTGATGGCTCCTACTATCATCGATAGCGATGCAGTACAGGGTGAGACTTTTCTCCCTAGACAGATCTTCGTGTTCGGCGGCTTCGCACTATGGGCCAACTCTCTTGGCCATCTAGAGCAGATCGAAAGTTACGCCCCTGTCCACCAGGTCAGGTTTAGAAGCTTAAACTACACAACCGATATCCACAAAGACTTAATCTTCGACGGATTCGAGCCCCTGCCTTGTGCGCCATGCGGTCACGATGAGTACGATTTAGCTCTACCATCGGACAATGTTTAGGAGATCGCACTGGCAGCCGCTCCGACCCTCAATTCGGAGCCAGTTGCACCATCCATGAACGGGTGGATAGACCCCGCCACGGAGGCTGTATCCTCTGCAGCGATCGAGCCGAATATCGACCTTACCCTAAACTATCGGATCCTTCTCCGGCCACGGACTCCGAACCGCTTGCGCCCGTTCCTGTCGAATCTGATTGGGAGCCGATCATGGAGTTTACCTCCGCGGATATTTTTCAGCACTCGCCCTTTGGTGACATACTGAACTCATTAAGGTCTCTCTCCTTGTCAGGAGAGTCCTGGCCGAACTACGTCCGGCAGGATTGGGACGCGGATGACGAAGAAATTCGCCGCCCACCCACCACCCACTTAGTAGCCATTGTCGATGGCTTAACCGACATGCTTGATTTCGACTCCGAAGACATCGACGCAATGGACGACGATGCGGGAGGCAAAGAGGAACCTCTGCCCATAGGGCACTGGACACCCACTTCATCACATGACGTATACATGGTGGACACACCTAAAGAAAATAACAACGAGGAACGAAAGGACGTAGCGAAGGGTTGTTCCCTCGAGAAGCAGTCAAAGTGACGGTGTAAACGCCGCTCCAAATCCTGCCTTGGCAGCAATAACGATCACATAGACCAAGCGTTAGAGCAGGGTGAACCATTGCCCGACCACGGCAACACGGAAAATCAAGCCGAACAACCCAACAACGTCGAAGATAATAGTCCGGACGACATCACACCGAACAGGAACGAGGAGCAACATAATGCCCACCAAAGGCTTGTTGCCATGGCGACGAGTCTGAAAAAACAGAAGCAAAGGCTCAAGGCTGCACAAGACACACTCAGAATCAAATGGAGTGAAGTACTCAACACTGCAGCGAAGTACGGCAGTAATCGCCACACCAAGAGCTATCCGAAGCGAAAGTTGCTACCTGAATTCGATGAGGAGGACTTAGATCCTCCACAATTAAAAAATAAAACGGCCATCTGGTCGGATATACGACCTCATAGCCAACATAAAGCGGCAATCGATGCTGCACATGAACCAGTACGCGATCCGCGTAAGGGCTCGCATCAAAAGGACGGCGCAACCAGATCCATCTATGGACCACGTAGGCGCGCTCCAACATACAATGCAACACAACAAACATCCGAACACCACGGTACACCCAATTATAGGGGTGCCACACAGCCTCTATGTTTCATCGACGAGGTGCTGGATCATGAATTTCCAGAGGGATTCAAACCTGTAAACATAGAGGCATACGACGGAACAACAGACCCTGGGGTCTGGACTGAGGACTATATCCTCCATATCCATATGGCTCGAGGAGATGATCTCCACGCCATCAAGTACTTACCCCTCAAGCTCAAAGGGCCAGCTCGGCACTGGCTTAAAAGCCTCCCTGAAAACTCCATCGGAATCTGGGAAGAGCTCAAAGACGCATTTTGGGCAAATTTTCAAGGGACATATGTCCGACCACCGGATGCAGACGATCTAAGTCATATAACTCAACAGCCCGGTGAGTCAGCCCGAAAACTTTGGAACATGTTCCTCACTAAAAAGAACCAAATAGTTGACTGTCCGGACGCCGAAGCCTTAGCAGCCTTCAAGCATAGCGTTTGAGACAAATGGCTTGCCAGACACCTCGGTCAAGAAAGGCCGAGAACAATGGCAGCATGAACAAGCCTCATGACCCATTTTTGCGTGGGCGAGGACAGCTGGTTAGCCCGATGCAGCACCAGCGACCCAAGTACATCCGAAGTCAGGGATGGAAACGGGAAATCACGACGCAGCAAAAATAAGCGCCGGAATAAAGAAGACGGCCCGAAGAGCACGGCGGTAAACGCCGGATTTAGAAGCTCTCGGCCAGGGCAGCAGAAGCCTCCCTCCAAAGGCAACAGAGATGAATCGCCCAGCCTAAACAAAATTTTGGATCAAATATGTCAGATCCATAGCACCCCTGATAAACCTGCAAATCATACCCACAGAGAATGTTGGGTCTTCAAGCAGTCCGGCAAGCTCAACGCCGAACTTAAGGGGTAGGATACACCAAGCGAAGACGAGGATGAGCCTCGCAAGCAAAGCACTAGGGTACAGAATAAATTTCCACCAGAAGTCAAAACAGTAAACGTGTTACACGTGATAAAGGGGAGAAATAAAGTGGCACTCCTAGATAAATATGCCCAAGGGCCTATCACCGCGGAGCTCCGCCACTGGTCGTCCCAACCGATCACCTTCGACCATCGGTATTACTCGGCAAGTATCTGGCATGCAGGATGGGCTGCCTTGGTATTAGATCCAATAATTGATGGATACCACTTCACCCGAGTCCTGATGGACGGCAGCAGCAGTTTGAATATGATATATCAGGACACAGTCCGCAAAATGGGGATAGACTCAACAAAAATTTGCCGCAGCAATGCTACCTTTAAAGGAGTAAAGCCAGGCCCGGAGGCTCACTGCAGGGGCTCCCTGCTACTAGAGGTTATATTCGGCTTCCTCGATAACTTCCGCAGCGAAAATTTAACTTTCCATGTCGCTCCGTTCCAAAGTGGCTATCAAGCACTACTCAGACGCGAAGCTTTCGCTCGCTTTAACGCAATACCGCATTACGCTTCCCTCAAGCTCAAGATGCCCGGTCCACGCGACATCATTACAGTAAATGGAAATATTGAGCTCTCCTTGCACGCCGAAGACGGTGCGGCCGCCTTGGCCGCCGCACACTAAACGGCCTCACCAACTCAAGCATTTGACAGGTCGTTAAGACCACGGACACGGCTAGACGAGTCCGACTCAGCTATATGTAATTAATACATGTTTGATGGCTACACCCCTATTACAATACAAGGGGCTCAACGCGCGTGCAAAAGTGGCAATAAGGCTCACCTTTACTCATTTTCAACTATATATTATTTATTTAGTATAACTTAACTTTTGCATGGCAACTTTTCAATTAAGTTCCTCTCTTTTTCAGATGACCATCGTGCTACACCCGTCCAGGATATGGCACAACGGAGACACATGCGCAGACGTGCAGCAGGGACCCGTTCCAAGGATTCTTTGTAGATTAAGACCATGCGTAAACCTTTTTTTACTGTCTCTTGTTGATTTACATCCCTCGAATTCTCAGTACAACCGAGAAGGATGCTGACGTCTTGGCATGTGGCCACGCCAGAATAATGCACGTACCTGGACACCAGCGGCTTATTACAAAGGGTACTGTTTATACCCGGTTTACACCATAAAGACCGAATACCTTAGGGAGTGTTCAGCCTCGCGAGTTTGGCCTTATATGCATCAGCTCCAAATCATTTCTTTGGTCAAATGTTGGGTTTGCCCGGCTCCTGTGTTTTGCTGCCTTATGTTCCGCTCTATCGGCTAACGCGGCACCAGGAGAACTACTGCGATTGTGCCCTGGTTCATCCGGACGAGCACCTTAGTAGAGAAAGCCGAAAACTAACTATCATGATATAGCGTGAGACTGGTCAACCACTCGATGACCTATTGGAGTCTTCGGGATTCCTCCGCATTAATGAATGGCCGTTTCCCAGCCAGGCATGTACGCACCCCGAATCCGGACGAGTGCGGAGCCACTAGGGGCTATATAGTAGCCCCACTATCAAACTCCTATGGCTAAGTGAAAGTGTTAACGCATTATAGTCCGGTTGCCTAGTTCGCTGTGCTATCACCTCCTTATTAGGACCAAGACGTTGGATTAAGTGCGAATACGTGTCTTCTACAAACACCCCCGCATTATATGCGTGGGGGCTGAAGCCGACGACTGCAATCTTTCAGGTTATATACATGAATACATAAACGGACGCACAGGAGGCATCACAATACTTTCGGGCAAAAGTATAAATACAGCCTTGATAAATTCAATAAAACATTATTTTTACAATGGGAATACATGTCACTCAAACATAACATTCTTCGAGCACTGGGCCTCTATCGAATGAGCGCCCTCAAGAACTTCTTCAAAATAGTGCTCGACAGCCACTCGGCCTATGGCCGAACCCTGTGCTGCGACAGTGGTGGCATCCATCTCCGCCCACTATGTTTTGACATGGGCAAGGGCCATCCGCGAGCCTTCTATGCACGCCGACCTCTTCATCGCATTAATACGAGGCACCACACCAAGGAACTGCTGCACCAAGCTAAAATAGTTTTTCGGCTTTGGCCTTTCCGGCCACAGATGATCCACGACAGACCTCATGGCGAGTCCAGACAATCTATTGAGTTCGGCCCATTCGGCAAGCTGATCAGTTAATGGAAGCAGACGCTCTGGAACGTTAAATTGCGACCAGAACAGCTTGTCCACTTCACGGTCTGTCTGATCTTGGAAGTATTCCGCCGCATCGACAGCGCTCCCCGCTAAGTCCAGATATGCGTCGGCCGAACACCACAGCTGATCTAGAGGGGCATACCGTGGATCGCCGAACTTCCTCCGCAGCATAAAGGGCTTCCCAGCCACAATGTCCCCGGCTTCACGCAGTTCCTCCTTCTTCGCTCTCATTGCAGAGCGGGTGCCTTTGGTCGCCATTGTGGCCTTTTCAAGGTCCGTAGTGTAACACCCTCGATGCGACTATATCTCCCACGTGTCGAGGCACGACTTAGAGGCATAATCGCATTGAAGGCATATGTCGCAAGTCGGTTAATCATCACAAACATCCCATGTAATATAGATAATGAAAAGGGATAACATATTTGGCTTACACTCGCCACGTCAATCAAGTACATAAATAACATACATCATCCAAACACTCATGGCCCGACTACGGCGCCAAAATAAAAGACAACCCAACAAGCGACATGGTCCCGATCACCCCAACTGGGCACCACTACTGATCATCAGGAAAAGAAATATAGTAACGCTGAGAATCCTCGTCGTACTCCCACTTGAGCTCAAGCGCACCATCTGGAGCTGTATCATCTGTCCCTGCATCTGGTGTAACAGTAATCTGTGAGCCACAGGGACTCAGCAATCTCGCACCCTCGCGATCAAGACTATTTAAGCTTAATAGGTAGGATAGGGTAAATATATGTGGAGCTGCAGCAAGCGACTAGCATATATAGTGGCTAACTTATTCGCAAAAGAGAGCGAGAAGAGGAGGCAAAGTGCGAGCGAGAAACTAGAGAGCAACCTGCGCAAACATAACTCTAACACCGTGTCCACTTCCCGGACTCCGTCGAGAAGAGGCCATCACGGTAACACACTCAGTTGATTCATTTTAATTAAATTAAGGTTCAAGTTATCTACAACTGGACATTAACAAATTCCCATCTGCCCATAACCGCGGGCACGGCTTTTGAAAGTTCAATCCCTGCAGGGGAGTCCCAACTTAGCCCATGACAAGCTCTCACGGTCAACGAAGGAATAGACCTCCACCCGAGACATTCCGATCAGACTCGGTATCCCGGTACAACAAGACATTTTGACAGGTTAAAACAAGACCAACAACACCGCCCGAATGTGCCGACAAATCCCGATAGGAGCTGCACATATCTCTTTCTCAGGGCACACTCAGATTGTCTTAGGTATGGGTAGGCCAGCCCAGAGTTGCCCCCGGTGGCCACCGGCAGCTGACAGGTGGACCAACACTCAGAGGAGCACTGACCCGGGGGGGGGGGGGTTAAAATAAGATGACCCTCGGGCTCCGGAAACCCAAGGGAAAAAGAGGCTAGGTGGCAAATGGTAAAACCAATATTGGGCATTGCTGGAAAAGCTTTAATCAAGGCGAACTATCAAGGGGTTCCCATTATAACCCAACCGCGTAAGGAACGCAAAATCCGGGAACATAACACCGATATGTGACACTCCAAAAAATTTTGATTTGGTTTTCATAAAAACCTTTATTGGATTCTAAAGGAGGGCCTTTTAAAATTTCTCTTTCAGAAAATCCTTCCTCTTAAAAAACTTCCTTTCACCTTTGGCAAGGATTTCATTTCCTTTTTAATTTTGGTGTTAAAATTTTGGAAGCTTTTCTTCTGGTTATTTCCCTCTCAAACTTATTTATTTTAAAAAAAAAAGAGAAACCCTAGGAGTTTTGGGACTTCTTTCCTTTTGAAAACACCCATGGTTTTACCATGTCTCCTATAGTAAATCTTCTCAAAATCCATCCCTCCATCTTTGAACAATCTAAATCCCCTGTCTCAACAAGTCCAAACAAGTTTTGGATTTTATTTCAATTATTTTATTCCCCAAAACAATTCTGCCATTTATTTTGAGCTTAAGTGATTTTCAAAGCAAGTGTCTCTTTGCCTTTGAGTTTTTATCCCAAACCAACTTCCCTGGATTGCCTTTAGTACCCACAACCTAGAACCATCTTGATCCACTCTTCTTCTTTTCAAATATTTCAAATTTCACTCACTGCAAGTTTGGACCAGATTTGCCAAATTTGGTGAAATTCATATCTACACTTCTCCAAAAGTTCCACCAAAATTCAGGCAGCCTACTGGAGCAATGAGAGGCCACTCCACCAAGTTTCAGCTCAAGGAAAAATCCCTAGATGCCAAAAACATTCTGTCGAACACCTGAGCTGCACTGTTCTTTGCAAAGTTCAGTAAAATTCATTTTTTACAGTGTCGTTTTCTTTAGAGTTGCAGGCACATGCTCACAGTGCCTTTGGCTCGATGCGCGCAGCCCCTCCCTCTTGTCCGGAGCTTCACACGCATGCTTGGAGCTTTCCTGGCGTTGGTAGCGCGCTGGCCCGCCCTCGCCGGCGTTTTCTGCAGTGTCGGGACCTCCCGTGGCGGCCGACAGAAGGCACACCACGGCAGAACGCCGTTTCGGCGCCGCCCAAAGCTTCTTGGCCCTCCGCGTGGCCTCATGCATGCCAGCGCACGCCCGTGGCACCCTCACCGCGGCCCGGGAAGCACGGAACGTGCTCCCTGCCGCCGACGGGCCCGCGCCGCCCCGTTCCGTCGAGCTCGCCCTTAGCACCTCAATCCAAGCTCGCTTAGCACCTAAATGGAACCAGTGGAACTCCGTGATGACACCCAACTCCCTAAACCTTCCCTACCAAGCTCTGCGCCGCCGTAACCTTCACCGGAGATCCCCGTTCACGGCCACCGCCTCAGATCGCCTATAAAAAGGACGCCGAGCTCGCTCACGAGACCCACACCTTAACTACACCTCTCCAGGACCCTGCCAAGCCACCAGGAGGACCTCGAGGAGGTCTCCTCCCCCAACTCCGGCTGCCTCGCTCCGCCTCGGCCTCCACCTCGATTCACTCCGGTGAGGCCATCCCCGGCGCCCAAACCTCGTCCGTAGCCTTCTCTTACACCTAGTGCTCTAACCCCCACCTCAATTTGATCCTTGCAGCCCTCCTCGGCGAGATCCATCAACGCCCGAACCACCGTCCGCCGGAGTCAAGACCGCCGTCGACGTGGTGCTCACCGGCGACCAACACCACCACCCACCGTTGCAGAAGGACACGGTGAGCATGTTGGTAATCTCTGATCACCCTGCCTCGTCGTGGATCGCCGCCGGCGACCACCGCGGCTCTCGGGCACCGGCGATATCTGCCGCCCCGTTTGAAAGTTTAAACCTGACGGGCGGGACCCGCTGTCAGCCTCTCTATCCTGTCTAAGCGAAGCGTTTTCTGAAAACGCCTTCTGCCAAATGCGCCTTCCCTCTGGGCTGGCGTAGTTTCTGCCGAAGCGCTTTCTGTTTTTATAAACTAGCCCCTGGAAACTTTCTGTTTCATTACAGATAAGTCCTTGGATTAAAACCCTTATAACTTTTTAACAGAAAGGAATTTTTGAGTGATTCTTTTTCTGTCCTCTTCAGGTTTTTGTCTAGTTTTTTATCATATTTATTTGAAAAATATTTGGAATACTTTCTGTGCACCTCTTGGTATTTACGATAGCGCATATATTTTCTTTATACCGTAGATACCGAAGGAGGTGACGGAGCCGCGAACTTCACCGAGCTAGGCTCCGACTACTCTGAACCAGGCAAGCATGTTTGAACTTTTGATATGATGAATGTCTTGGCATGTTTTGCATTTAGTTAGTTTCATGGCATGTTGATGAGCATACCGATGAACGTTATTTTTATGAAATGTTGAGGTAAATGTTGATGGATGTGAGTATGAAAGGCCATGTGTTGGCATGAGGATGGGTAAGATGGCAGTGTTGTAACATGCCAGTCTTATGCCAGACTATATGACTTCAGGGACGAATCGTACCGGTCCAGTTCCTCCCATTTCCTTCCCTGTACTACCACATGTTTTCCGCAAGGAATATGGCTTAGTAAGTTGCAAACCGCTTTCCTGGTACACACCAAAAAGGAGAGGCCGGGATGATGGTTCCATGGCCCTGGATTAAAGCCAGTCATCCGGTCAGGGGGCATGGGTGTTTCCGGTTGGGACCGAGAGGGGGGCACCCCTTAGAGCGCGCGTATATAAATTTGATCCCATGCTATTCGAGATTGTGATCTCCCCGTCTCAAAAGTTTTTCTTGGACGATGTCTAGGGTGAGTCCTGGCATCGAGAGGTAGGATGGGTGTGTACTGGTTAGCTGTGTTTTCTTCCGAAAAACCGTAAACGGAACTAGTCCCTCGTGACTACGGAAATCCATTGGCTGTGGGAATTTTTTTTGTACAAACTCTGCAGAGTCATACATTCCTTGAATCATCTATTCCATGTCCAAATTCGTATCATCTTGGCCTAACAGTATCAGTTTGAAGACAGAGACTCCGGTGAATCCCATGAGTGCTAAGCCCGGCTAAATGTTATTCATGTGGATGGACTAACCTGTTTATTATCATGAATTGAATATTTATTATGAGCATTATTTACTTGTGAATAAAGCCCTTTCTGTGATGTCGCTTAGACGTCCGACTGTGGCATTTCTTTTAAAGCCCTTTCTGTGATGTCGCTCAGACGTCCGACTGTGGCATTTCTTTTAAAGCCCTTTCTGTGATGTCGCTCAGATGTCCGACTGTGGCATTTCTTTTAAAGCCCTTTCTGTGATGTCGCTCAGACGTCCGACTATGGCATTTCTTTTAAAGCCCTTTCTGTGATGTCGCTCAGACGTCCGACTGTGGCATTTCTTTTAAAGCCCTTTCTGTGATGTCGCTCAGACGTCCGACTGTGGCATTTCTTTTAAAGCCCTTTCTGTGATGTCGCCCAGACGTCCGAGTGTGGCATTTCTTTTAAAGCCCTTTCTGTGATGTCGCTCAGACATCCGACTGTGGCATGATTTTTCTGTTATTATTTGTTCACCCTTCGAGCTGTCGCTTCAGACACCCGATCGGTTCTCATTTATATTCTGTTGGGATTTTAGGCGGACTACCACCGTTTCCCTCGTACTTACTTCGTTGTGCAAATATTATCAGTGTGCATTGGGAAGATTATTCATGATGCATTAATGCATGCATTTGTTATATCTTACGTCCGAACTGTCTTGCGAGTACTTTCAAAGTACTCACTGGCTTGTTGATTTGGCCAGATGCTGACGAAGGTGATCTCATGGATGAAGAGTTCGATAGCGAGTCCGACGCCTAGAGGAATCCTAGTCAGTCTCGTGCGACCCTGGTCTTGGTCACATTTTTATACCCGCATCCGCAACCCGAATAAATTTATCGAGCCTCACCTCGACGCTCGATGAGATGCCAGTTTGAGAGTCGTGTTACCACACTCCCCATTGTGTTATTCCACCACCACTATATCCTCAAGTCAGTAGTATGCCACCACTCCATTGTGTTATATCCGCCATTATGTATAATTATTGGCGCGCTTGTAATAATCGTTGAGCAGCCCTAGCTCAACTATGTAATATATTCTATGCTACTGGCTTATTGTATCAAGTATTTGTCTACCAGTGAGGAGGATTTTCTCTCATACTGGACTTAAAGATTGGTTTCTCAATAAATATTTTTATTGGAAAACCGGTCGTGACACGATATGACGGAAACTAGGGCGGCAAGAGTGGAACAAAACACTAGGCGAGAGGCCGAGCATTCCACCCTTTACCAAGTATATAGATGCATTAAGATAACATAGCAATATAATGATATCCCAACAAGTAAATAAATGTTCCAACAAGGAACGGTCTCCAATCTTCACCTGCAACTAGCAACGCTATATGAGGGGCTGAGCAAAGCGGTAACATAGCCAATCAACGGTTTGCTAGGACAATGGTGGGTTAGAGGCTGAACATGGCAATTTGGGAGGCTGACAAGCAAGTGGTAGGCATCGTAGCAGTGGCATAGCAAAAGAGCGAGCAAACTAGCATAGCAAAGAAAGTAGTGATTTCGAGGGTATGATCATCTTGCCTGCAAAGTTGTCAGAGTTGACTGGATCCTCAAAAGCAAACTCAACGGGCTCCTCATTAGCGAACTTGTCTCCTGGCTCTACCCAAACAAGACAAACAAGCAACAAGGATACAATCAACCACGTGCAAGCTCAAACAATAAGATGCAATGAGGGTATGCTATGCGGGATGTGATGCGGGATGCAAAATGCAAGATATGACAGGAAATGCATGAACCTGGCCTCTACTTGGAAAACCAAGTGTGCCACTGGAAAGAGGGGATGAAATCGCTTGAAAACGATATAAAGATCATCGGAATCGGAGTTACGGTTTGGAAATGGCAAGCGATTCGAAATTGGCACCGGTCTGCAATTTACAGCAAGTAGGCCTCTAAATGCAACGAAATGAACATGCTACAACACTCAAACATGACAACAAAATGCATGGAAGGGAAGCATTCAAGATGCTTAATAAAAGACTAGCACTGAGCCACGGCCAATTCATCCATTAAGAGGTTCAAACAAGCATGGCAAAAGCGCAAATGCAAAACAGATCTCAGACTTAGTGAAATTAACACTTGTCTGAAATTTCAGATCATGAAGCCCTCTTCGGAGCAGCAAAACAACATGCTACAGGACCTGATTAAGACAAAGAAGAACATGGCATGGAGCTACTCAACAAGCTTAACAAAAGTCCCTTAGTGACCTTAAGCCAAAAGGGATCACAAATTATGCTAACAAGCACACGAACATAGTTAAAACATAATCAGTTTTCAGACTTAGTGAAAACTGAGACATGCTGAAATTTAACTCACGAAGGCATGTAAACGAGCTCGATGCACTCACTACGGTGCAAGTCATGGAAAGGCAAGCATACATCCATTAAGAAGGCACAAAATTCAAGCTAGACATGGCAATAACAATGGCATGGCGTGCACGGATCAACTATAATAACATCGGCAAAATCGCAAACAAGTTGACGATCTGCCCAGATTCACCACGAAGCAAAAGTAGAGTTCGATAGACTCAAGCTAGGGTGCTCCACAATTGCAAACAAAGGCATGAATGGATAGAGCATAACAAGATTAACAAAACTCCTTTGCTGATCATCCTCCAAAGAGGCACGGAACACTAGGAAATAGCATGAACATATGGCATCATGAACTAAACAATCCCAGACAGTGAAAACTACTAAGTCACTGAAAACAGATCTACCGGGTGCCTCACTTTGCAAGCTTGCACAAGTCACCACACACATCACAAAAATGCATGGGTTGCACCTCTGGAAAGATAACAAGATGCTTAACAAAACATATGAAGGACTCACAGGCATATCATGCACACAACAATCATGGCAAAAATGACAAAAGTCTAAGATGAACTAGCAGATCTGACAATTAACTCACGAAGCCTCCTTCTAGCAGCATTTCGGGCATCAAGATGAACTCAAATTGAAAATGATGCAATGGAATGAAATGATGTACTCGTCGAGATGAACATTTTGATATACTATATGTCCAAAACGGAGCTACGGATGCGGAGATATGACAGGTCAAAGTATGCACAAAAAATTAGGGTTCAGAGGGAAAGTCAACCGAGATATTTTCCAGATCCAGATCTGGATCGGGCGGCGCGGATTACGAGGAACGCCGGGGTATTGTTCACGCCGGAGTTCGTCGCCGGAGTTGGAGGGGACGAGGTAGCCGGAGATCCTAGTGGCCGGAGAGGCTCGTCGGGGCCTTGGCCGGCGTGGGGCGGCGCGAGGAAGGCGGCGGCCGGCGCCGGGGCGGAGCGGTGGGCGGGGCGGGCGACGGTGGCCGGTGTCGGCGCCGGTGGCGGAGGTGGGCGGCGAGGGGAGACGGCGGGCGGCGGAGGCGCGGCCTCGGGCGCCGAGGATGGAGAAGGGCGGCGGCGTCTCGTGGGCCGGGGAGGGCCCCGCGTGGGCCTGCGGGCCGGCAGCGCGGCGATGTGGACCGGATGCCATGTGGCGGCGGCGGATAGGGCGAGGGGGCGCGGCGGACATGTCCGGCGCCGGGCGGACGTGTCCGGCGCGTGGAGAGATGGATTTTTAGGGTTTCGTGGGGGAGGAGATCCGAAAAACGGGGGGTCTATTTATAGGCACAAGTGGAGGTAGGAGAGTCAAAATGAGGTGCAGTTTTCGGCCACGCGATCGTGATCGAACGCTCTAGATGATGGAGCAGAGTTTGGTGGGTTTTGGGCCAAATTGAAGGGGTGTTGGGCTGCAACACACATGAGGTCTTTTTGGTCCCTTGGGTAACCGTTGGAGTATCAAACGAAGTCCAAATGGTACGAAACTTGACAGGCGGTCTACCGGTAGTAAACCAAGGCCGCATGACAAGTCTGGGTCCAATCCGGAAATGTTTAATCCCCAAACACGAAAGAAAGCGAGAAATGACCACCGGAGGAGAACGAAGCGCCGGAATGCAAAACGGACAACGGGGAAAATGCTCGAATGCATGAGATGAACACGTATACAAATGCAATGCACAAGATGACATGGTATGAGATGCATGACAATGAAAACAACACACGGAGACAAAGACCCGAACCCGAGGAAATAAATATAACTTAACGCCGGAAACGGCAAGAGTTGGAGTACAAATTGGGGAAGTTACATCTGGGGCGTTACAACACTCCTCCACTACAAAAAGATCTCGTCCCGAGATCTAGGACTGAAAGAACGCCGGGTACTCAGAACGGAGGTGATCATCGCGTTCCCAGGTAGCTTCATGGTCGGAATGGTGTGACCACTTTACTTTGAGAAATTTGATTGATTTGTTGCGAGTCCTGCGTTCAGTCTCTTCAAGGATTGCAACTGGGTGCTCACGATAGGAGAGATCTTCTTGGAGCTCAATGTCCTCGAAGTTGACGGTGCGGTCGGGCATCTTGAAGCACTTTCGAAGCTGAGAGACATGGAACACATCATGAACATTTGCAAAGTTTGACGGAAGCTCGAGTTGATAGGCGAGGTCACCTCTCTTGCTGACAATCTCGAAAGGTGCGACGTATCTAGGGGCAAGCTTCCCTTTGATACCGAAGCGACGAGTCCCTTTCATAGGAGAGAGGCGGAGGTAAACATGATCTCCGATCTCGAAAGCCAAATCACGGTGCTTACTATCATAGTAGCTCTTCTGGCGGGATTGGGCTGCTTTGAGGTTATCACGAATGACCTTGCACATTTCTTCTGCCTCTGTGATTAAGTCGTTACCCAGCAGCTGACGTTCACCGGTTTCAGACCAGTTGAGAGGGGTACGACATTTCCTTCCATACAGAATTTCAAATGGGGCCTTGCCCGAACTTGCTTGAAAACTGTTGTTGTATGAGAATTCAGCATAAGGAAGATAATCCTCCCACTTCATGCCGAAGGAGATCACACAAGCCCTGAGCATATCTTAAAGAATATGGTTGACACGCTCGACTTGACCGCTTGTTTGAGGATGGAAAGCTGTGCTGAAGCGGATGTTGGTGCCCATGGCCTTCTGAAAAGAATCCCAAAACTTGGAGGTAAAGATGCTGCCATGGTCTGAAGATATCACTTGAGGAATACCGTGCAGAGAGACAATTCGAGAGGTGTAGAGTTCCACCAATTGAGCTGCAGTGATCGACTCTTTGATAGGCAGAAAATGAGCCACTTTGGTGAGTTTGTCAATGACAACGAATGTAGCATCATTGCCACGCTTGGACTTTGGAAACCCAGTCACGAAGTCCATTTCAATGTGGTCAAACTTCCATTCTGGAATGGCATGAGGTTGGAGGAGACCAGCTGGCCTTTGGTGTTCTGCCTTCACTCTTCTGCAGACATCACATTCATTCACGAATTGAGCGATCTCGCGCTTCATTCGAGTCCACCAATAAGCTTGCTTAAGATCCTGATACATCTTCGTGCTCCCAGGGTGGACGGAGAGGAGAGAGTTGTGAGCCTCATTCATGATCACCTTACAAAGTTCACCTTTGGGCACAACAATTCGATCCTCGAAGAAGAGAGTGTCCTTGTCATCAAGGCGGTAGCACTTGTACTTGGACTGACTCTTGGCAATCCCAATCTTCACCTTTTTCACCATAGCATCAAGAAGCTGGGCTTGGCGAATCTGGTCTTCCAAGGTAGGAGAGACTTGAAGGTTGGCGAGGAAACCTTGAGGAACAATTTGCAGATTAAGTTTGCGGAAAGCTTCACAAAGCTCGGGTTGATAAGGCTTGAGAATCAGACTGTTGCAATACGCTTTCCTGGTCAAAGCATCCGCAATCACATTGGCCTTGCCTGGAGTATACTCGATACTCGGATTATATTCTTGAATCATTTCGACCCATCGAGTTTGCCTGAGGTTGATATTAGGCTGAGTGAAGATGTACTTGGGACTCTTGTGATCAGTGAAAATGTCCACTTTTCTTCCCAATAGAAGATGTGTCCAAGTCAAAAGAGCATGCACAACTGCCGCCAACTCGAGATCATGAGTGGGGTAGTTCTTCTCATTAGGCTTCAACTGGCGAGATGTATAATCAACAACTTTCTTCTCTTGCATCAGTACAACACTGAGACCTTGGAGAGAGGCATCACAAAAGACCTCGTACGGCTTGGATTCATCAGGCAGAGTCAGAACTGGAGCAGTGATCAATTTCTCTTTCAAAGTGTTGAAAGAAATGTCACACTCCGGAGACCAAACGTACTTGACGTGCTTCTGAAGAAGATTTGAGAGAGGCTTCGCGATCTTAGAAAAGTTTTCAACGAATCTTCGGCAGTAGCTTGCGAGACCGAGGAAGCTACGGAGTTGCTTCACGTTCTGAGGAGGTTCCCAATTCACAATTGCAGACACCTTCTTAGGATTCACGGCAATGCCCTTGGCGGAGATGATATGACCAAGATAAAGAACCTCATCGAGCCAAAATTCACACTTGGAGAACTTGGCGTAGAACTGATGTTCCCTGAGCTTATCGAGAACCAAACGCAAGTGCTTGGCATGATCTTCCTTGTTCTTGGAGAAAACCAGAATGTCGTCGAGATAGACCAAAACAAAGTCATTGGTCTAGGGGTTGAAGATGAAGTTCATCATGTGAGAGAACGTCGGAGGAGCGTTGACGAGACCAAAAGACATGACAGTGTATTCATATGATCCATAGCTTGTCCTGAAAGCCGTCTTGGGGATATCTTGCTCACGGATACGAATCTGATGATAACCCATACGGAGATCAAGCTTGGAGAATACTTGGGCACCTTTGAGTTGTTCGCACAGCTCATTGATGTTGGGAAGTGGGTATTTGTTCTTGATGGTCTTCTTGTTCAATGGACGGTAATCAACACAAAGTCGGTCCGTTCCATCCTTCTTCTTCACAAAAAGAACACTACAACCCCACGGAGAAGAACTAGGCCGGATGAGACCCATTCTTTCTTGTTCATCGAGTTGTTTCTTCAGCTCCTTCAACTCTTCAGGTCCGAGCTTGTAAGGACGTTTGCACACAGGTTCCGTACCGGGCTCAAGATCAATAACGAATTCAACTGGCTGGTGCGGAGGCATTCCTGGGAGCTCTTCTGGAAAGATGTCTTGATATTCGCAAACAACTGGGATCTGCGAGATAGCATCCAATTCACCCTTCTCATTGAGAGAAAACAACCGGATAGTGTTATCCCAAGCGGCAAATACAATTACATCCTCAGACGAATGAGTCAATTGAATCTGCCTGGCAGCACAATCAAGCTGAGCTTTATGCTTAGAGAGCCAATCCATCCCGAGAATAAGATCGATATCGGAATCACCAAGAACCGATGGAGAAGCCAGAAACTTGTAGTCACCCAATGTGATAGAAATATCCGGAGCAATGGAGTTAGCCTGCATATGCCTACCGGGAGAGACAACTGCTAATGGACTAGGCAAAATTTGCAAAGCCAAACCATGCCTAGATGAAAACGGCCTCGAGATGAAACAATGCGATGCACCCGTGTCAAAAAGAAATTTTGCAGGAATATCATTAACAGGAAGGTTACCCATGATCACATCTGACGAGTCCTCTGCCTGAGCTGCATTCATCAAATTGACCTTGGCGTGCTTGGGGTTATGCTTGACCACAGCTGTACTTGCCGATCTGGCAGGAGGAGGAGGAGGAGGAAGACGCCTCTGGTTTAAACACTTGTTGGCATAGTGACCCTTCTGTCAGCACTTGTTGCACGTGACCTCTGAAAGCGGACGGTGGTATGGAGCACTCGATCTTGGAGGTTGAGACGAAGTCTTGTTCTGAAAGCCAGGGTTGGGTGGGTGGGAAGAACCACTGCCACCTTTGCTCTTCTGCTGATACGGCTGACGGAACGGAGGAGGAGGAAGCCAATACTTCTGCTGCTTGGCCACTTGAGTAGAGGAAGAAGGAGTAGCATCTCTGACTCGCTTCTTGGAAGCATCACACCTCAACTGAGCAGCTTCTTGCTTCAGTGCCATGTTGTAGAACTCATCGTATCTCAACGGCTCAAAAAGGACAAGAGCGAGCTGAATTTCTTCTCTGAGACCACCCCTGAACTGGTATATCATGCTCTTCTCATCAGGTACGTCCTGCTTGGCAAAGCGGGCGAGTTTCTGGAACAACTTGTTGTAGTCATAGACAGACAAAGAGCCTTGCTTCAGGTTGCGGAATTCCTCACGTTTGCTTTCAGTCACACTCTGAGGGATGTGATGATCTCGGAAATCTCGACGAAAATCATCCCAAGTGATCAGACGTCCACCTCTGGAATCCTTGTACTACTGGAACCATTCTGCAGCTTGATCTTTGAGTTGGAAGGAAGCGAACTTGACGAAATCTTCAGGCCTGACGTTGCTGCATTCAAAATGCTTACAGAGATCCACCAGCCAATCGTCAGCATCGGTTGCCTCAACACAATTGCTGAACGTCTTCGGCCCATTAGCAAGGAACTGGTTCAGTGTAGCAAAATGGTTCTGATTGTTGCCTTGATTCCCTTGACTGCCTTGATTGCGCTCTTGGAGGATTTGCATGATCAACTGTGTGTTTGCATTGGTTGCGGCCATCACAGCTTGCCAAGCCTCCGGAGGAGGTGGAGGTGGTGGCGGATCTTGATTCTGGTTCTGACTGGTGCTCTTAGCGGGAGCCATCCTGAAGAGGTTGACCACCATTAGCACATAGACAGATAAATATTGAAGCTGAATCCAACGGAATGAAAATTGCAACATAAAGTCTTCACATCCGAACAAAATGAACGAATGCACTTCTCTTGAAGTGGTCACATATCCCTAAATTGCGAAGCCACGTAGAATTAGGTAGATGAAGTAAATCAACAAGGGATGGAATCAACATTTGACTTCGAAGCAATTCGAATACCACAACTCAAAACAAAACAAAGGATTGACTTGCGGAATAAGCCGGAACAAACATATGATAGAGATTTCATCCGAAGTTTTCGTGGTGGGGCCTACACGGGCTCGATCATACAACACCATCATGTACAAGGCAGTGCACATGACATACGAAGCGTCCCCGAGTCGGCATAGCCAAGGACTCTTTAAGACACAACAAGACCACTGTAAACTCGACCGTGAATAGGCGGACCACTAGACGTCGAACCCCAATTTCATATCATACATCTGTCGGAAAGATATCCTAAGAGCTACTTGAATTCCCACCTATGAAACTCCCAAAACTTTTCGGTTATGCAATCAGGTGTTGGGGATACAGGGGAAGCATAATATCTCACCCAAACTAGCAATTCCTACATCCAGCTGTATCCATCCTTCAACACATAACCAAGAAACCTTCGGAAACCATCTACCTCAACCTTTGAAAAGCATCTGTTATACAAGTTATGGCGATACTCCCGAACTCCCGCCCCAGTACTGGGTGGCGTCGAGGTTATCTCACCAACGAACTGCATAAAAGAGATTTTCGATGTCGGCGAACATATCTCAAGTATTCCAGAATTGCAACGATAAAATTATGATGACAACGGCTCAGAGCTCAACTCCCTGGGACACTTCCACTAAACCCCTGACAGGAGGCACCAAGACAATGTTCTCATCATAAGCCATCGGAACGATTCCAAGATACTCGCGTGATCCTAAAAAAAAGTTTTGTGAAATTTGAGAAGAGAAGAGTCAAAACTCTACGTCAGGAAGCCTTACCAGAGCGATGAGGAGACTGGGAAGTAAAAATAATTCCTAAACTCTCCGATATATAATTCCTAAAGACTCAAAACATTTTTCTAGACACAACTCGGCCGCTAAAAGCGATCAATCAGTGGGGGCTCCGAAGGTCGGGGAAGGCTCTGATTACCAACTTCTAACACCCTAGATGCGACTATATCTCCCACGTGTCGAGGGACGACTTAGAGGCATAATCGCATTGAAGGCATATGTCGCAAGTCGGGTAATCATCACAAACATCCCATGTAATATAGATAATGAAAAGGGATAACATATTTGGCTTACACTCGCCATGTCAATCAAGTACATAAATAACATACATCATCCAAACACTCATGGCCCGACTACGGCGCCAAAATAAAAGACAACCCAACAAGCGACATGGTCCCGATCACCCCAACTGGGCACCACTACTGATCATCAGGAAAAGAAACATAGTAACGCTGAGAATCCTCGTCGTACTCCCACTTGAGCTCAAGCGCGCCATCTGGAGCTGTATCATCTGTCCCTGCATCTGGTGTAACAGTAATCTGTGAGCCACAGGGACTCAGCAATCTCGCACCCTCGCGATCAAGACTATTTAAGCTTAATAGGTAGGATAGGGTAAATATATGTGGAGCTGCAGCAAGCGACTAGCATATATGGTGGCTAACTTATTCGCAAAAGAGAGCGAGAAGAGGAGGCAAAGAGCGAGCGAGAAACTAGAGAGCAACCTGCGCAAACATAACTCTAACACCGTGTCCACTTCCCGGACTCCGCCGAGAAGAGGCCATCACGGTAACACACTCAGTTGATTCATTTTAATCAAATTAAGGTTCAAGTTATCTACAACCGGACATTAAAAAATTCCCATCTACCCATAACCGCGGGCACGACTTTCGAAAGTTCAATCCCTGCAGGGGAGTCCCAACTTAGCCCATGATAAGCTCTCACGGTCAACGAAGGAATAGACCTCCACCCGAGACATTCCGATCAGACTCGGTATCCCGGTACAACAAGACATTTCGACAGGTTAAAACAAGACCAGCAACACCGCCCGAATGTGCCGACAAATCCCGATAGGAGCTGCACATATCTCTTTCTCAGGGCACACTCAGATTGTCTTAGGTACGGGTAGGCCAGCCCAGAGTTGCCCCTGGTGGCCACCGGCAGCTGACAGGTGGACCAACACTCAGAGGAGCACTGGCCCGGGGGGGTTAAAATAAGATGACCCTCGGGCTCCGGAAACCCAAGGGAAAAAGAGGCTAGGTGGCAGATGGTAAAACAATTATTGGGCATTGCTGGAAAAGCTTTAATCAAGGCAAACCATCAAGGGGTTCCCATTGTAACCCAACCGCGTAAGGAACGCAAAATCCGGGAACATAACACCGATATGACGGAAACTAGGGCGGCAAGAGTGGAACAAAACACTAGGCGAGAGGCCGAGCCTTCCACCCTTTACCAAGTATATAGATGCATTAAGATAACATAGAAATATAATGATATCCCAAGAAGTAAATAAATGTTCCAACAAGGAACGGTCTCCAATCTTCACCTGCAACTAACAACGCTATAAGAGGGGCTGAGCAAAGCGGTAACATAGCCAATCAACGGTTTGCTAGGACAATGGTGGGTTAGAGGCTGAACATGGCAATTTGGGAGGCTGACAAGCAAGTGGTAGGCATCGTAGCAGTGGCATAGCAAAAGAGCGAGCAAACTAGCATAGCAAAGAAAGTAGTGATTTCGAGGGTATGATCATCTTGCCTGCAAAGTTGCCAGAGTTGACTGGATCCTCAAAAGCAAACTCAACGAGCTCCTCGTTAGCGAACTCGTCTCTCGGCTCTACCCAAACAAGACAAACAAGCAACAAGGATACAATCAACCACGTGCAAGCTCAAACAATAAGATGCAATGAGGGTATGCTATGCGGGATGCGATGCGGGATGCAAAATGCAAGATATGACAGGAAATGCTTGAACCTGGCCTCTACTTGGAAAACCAAGTGTGCCACTGGAAAGAGGGGATGAAATCGCTAGAAAAGAATATAAAGATCATCGGAATCGGAGTTACGGTTTCGAAATGGCGAGCGATTCGAAATTGGCACCGGTTTGCAATTTACAGCAAGTAGGCCTCTAAATGCAACGAAATGAACATGCTACAACACTCAAACATGACAACAAAATGCATGGCACGGAAGCATTCAAGGTGATTAATAAAAGACTAGCACTGAGCCACAGCCAATTCATCCATTAAGAGGTTCAAACAAGCATGGCAAAAGCGCAAATGCAAAACAGATCTCAGACTTAGTGAAATTAACACTTGTCTGAAATTTCAGATCATGAAGCCCTCTTCGGAGCAGCAAAACAACATGCTACAGGACCTGATTAAGACAAAGAAGAACGTGGCATGGAGCTACTCAACAAGCTTAACAAAAGTCCCTTAGTGACCTTAAGCCAAAAGGGATCACAAAATATGCTAACAAGCACACGAACATAGTTAAAACATAATCAGTTTTCAGACTTAGTGAAAACTGAGACATGCTGAAATTTAACTCATGAAGGCATGTAAACGAGCTCGATGCACTCACTACGGTGCAAGTCATGGCAAGGCAAGCATACATCCATTAAGAAGGCACAAAATGCAAGCTAGACATGGCAAGAACAATGGCATGGCGTGCACGGATCAACTACAATAACATCGGCAAAATCGCAAACAAGTTGACGATCTGCCCAGATTCACCACGAAGCAAAAGTAGAGCTCGATAGACTCAAGCTAGGGTGCTCCACAATTGCAAACAAAGGCATGGATGGATAGAGCATAACAAGATTTACCAAACTCCTTTACTGATCATCCTCCAAAGAGGCACGGATCACTAGGAAATAGCATGAACATATGGCATCATGAACTAAACAATCCCAGACTTAGTGAAAACTACTAAGTCACTGAAAACAGATCTACCGGGTGCCTCACTTTGCAAGCTTGCACAAGTCACCACACACATCACAAAAATGCATGGGTTGCACCTCTGGAAAGATAACAAGATGCTTAACAAAACATATGAAGGACTCACAGGCATATCATGCACACAACAATCATGGCAAAAATGACAAAAGTCTAAGATGAACTATCAGATCTGATAATTAACTCACGAAGCCTCCTTCTAACAGCATTTCGGGCATCAAGATGAACTCAAATGAAAGTGATGCCACGGAATGAAATGATGTACCTGTCGAGACGAACATTTTGATATACTATATGTCCAAAACGGAGCTACGGATGCGGAGATATGGCAGGTCAAAGTATGCACAAAAAATTAGGGTTCGAAGGGAAAGTCAACCGAGATATTTTCCAGATCCAGATCTGGATCAGGCGGCGCGGATTACGAGGAATGCCGGGGTACTGTTCACGCCGGAGTTCATTGCCGGAGTTGGAGGGGACGAGGTAGCCGGAGCTCCTAGTGGCCGGAGAAGCTCGCCGGGGCCTTGGCCGGCGTGGGGCGGCGCAAGGAAGGCGACAGCCGGTGCTGGGGCGGAGCGGTGGGGTGGAGCGGGCGACGGCGGCCGGAGTCGGCGCCAGTGGCGGAGCTGGGCGGCAAGGGGAGACGGCGGGCGGCGGAGGCGCGGCCTCGGGCGGCGAGGATGGAGAAGGGCGGCGGCGTCTCGCGGGCCGGGGAGGGCCCCGCGTGGGCCTGCGGGCCGGCGGCACGGCGATGTGGACCGGGTGCCAGGTGGCGGCGGCGGATAGGGCGAGGGGGTGCGGCGGACGTGTCCGGCGCCGGGCGGACGTGTCCGGCGCGCGGAGAGATGGATTTTTAGGGTTTCGTGGGGGAGGAGATCCGAAAAATGGGGGGTCTATTTATAGGCATAAGTGGAGCTAGGAGAGTCCAAATGAGGTGCGGTTTTCGGCCACGCAATCTTGATCGAACGCTCTAGATGATGGAGCAGAGTTTGGTGGCTTTTGGGCCAAATTGAAGGGGTGTTGGGCTGCAACACACACGAGGTCTTTTCGCTCCCTCGGGTAACCGTTGGAGTATCAAACGAAGTCCAAATGGTACGAAACTTGACAGGCGGTCTACCGGTAGTAAACCAAGGCCGCATGACAAGTCTCGGTCCAATCCGGAAATGTTTAATCCCCAAACACGAAGGAAAGCGAGAAATGACCACCGGAGGAGAACGAAGCGCCGGAATGCAAAACGGACAACGGGGAAAATGCTCGAATGCATGAGATGAACATGTATGCAAATGCAATGCACAAGATGACATGGTATGAGATGCATGACAACAAAAACAACACACAGAGACAAAGACCCGAACCCGAGGAAATAAATATAACTTAACGCAGGAAACGGCAAGTGTTGGAGTACAAATTGGGAAAGTTACATCTGGGGCGTTACACGTAGCCCTCGCCCGATTTTCTTCTTGAAGAAACTGGCAGCGGTCGGCAGTGTTTTTTAACTTCTCAGCTATTTTGGCCATTCTCTCTTCGCTCTCGCTATGAGCGGCCTTCTCGGCTTTCAACTCTTCGGCTGCCTTCAAAGCGGCCGCATTACTACTCCTTGCTTGCTCCTTTGCTCGGGCAAGCTCCGCCCGCAGGGCCTCCACGGTGGCAGCTCCATCTGTAGTCACAACATATTAAAGATACTGGCATTATGCTACTCTTACTATGTGACATTCACTATAAATATTACCCACCCTGTGCCTCGTCAAGCCGCTTGTTAACAAGATCGATGTCGGCATCCGCCGCATCCAGTCGCCGTTTTTGTTCGGCAACCCCATCAGTCCGGCTAGCCACCGGAGTTTCAGACACCTGCACATAACGACAGTCTGGTCATTACCTGGGACTACGATCCTCTGTTCGCCGCCGTTCTCGATGACAACCAGAGTCTCAGGGGCTACTATCTACACAGGGCGCACCTAAAAATGTGCGGTACTACCACAAACGCATATCATTCCACGTACCTCAAAGCCCGTCAGTAGACTCATAAAGGCTTCATGCAACCCACTTTCGGCGGACGAAATCCTTTCAATCACCGTACACATTAATAGTCGCTCGCCCTAGCAGACCCTCCAGTACGTCCGACCGGACACCAAGTTGTGCTGGACTCTTTTGATTGCTCTCTTCAAGAGCCGGATACTAAGGGCTTCGGGTGACCATGGGATTACCTTCTGGCCTTGCCGGATCCGGAGAAACTCTCCGTGACGACACTTCAAGGTCGCCCGCTTCTTGAGCCAGGGAGTCCGGAGGAGGCGTTTCGCTCTCCATCATCTCCGGAAGAAGATCCCCCGAAGACGAGCTCTGCTGAGAAGGGCTCAGATCTGAACTGCAAAGATAGATGCTTCGGTTATCTTCCTCAGAAGTAAGTTAGTATATCTTCACTATTAAGTACTTTTTGATTACTTACAGCTCGTTAGAGGGCTGATCCCCGCATGGACTTTGTGCGGCAAGAGCACCCTCTGAGGCGGGACCCTCTGGTGGAGTTTGCTTCTCCCGTTTGGAAACCTTGGTTTCTGGGTCATCAGAGGTAGTCCTCTTCCTCCCCCGGGGCGAGGGAATGTTAGATTCCATCCCTTGGTTATCGTCCCTCATGGAGGTGCCCGTTCCCTCGGTTCGAATAGGTAGTGGTGGGGGCCCACTTTCGCCCTCTTTATTCCCCCCTTCATCTTCCTTTGAGGGCACCAGGCAAGGTGCTGGCTCGAGCATCTTTTCCAGCACCGGATTGTCCAAGCCTTCGGGAAGGGGGGCCGAACACCGGATCATCTTCGCCTTTGTTATCCAGGACTGGTCAAAAAGCGATTCTTCAAAATGACGTCATGATGAATGAAAGATAGTGTGTTCGGCTAGAGGATTACTTACTTGGGCCGCGGTGCGGTTGCTGCTTAGGCCCATGTCCTCGGTGGTGTCCGGACACTCTATTTGGGGTCTGAAGAACGACTTGTACATCTCCTCGTGCATCAGGCCGAGGAAATTCTGAATAGCGCGCGGTCCTTCTGGGTTGAATTCCCACAAGCGGAGGGGCCGGCGTTTGCAAGGCTGGACTTGACGAACCAGCATGACTTGCACTACCATAACTAAACTAAAATCTCCCTCGAAGAGATCCCGGATGCGGCTCTGCAATATGGGCACATCCTTGGCTGGACCCCAGCTCAGCCCCCTGCTGATCCATGACATCAGTTGTGCTGGAGGGCCCGAGCGAAAGGCGGGAGAAGCTACCCACTTGGTACTTCTGGGAGCGGTGATGTAGAACCACTCCCATTGCCATAATACGGACACCTCTGGAAAGGAACCTTTTGGCCACGGAGCTCCAGCAATCTTGCTTATTAATGCACCCTCGCACGCTGCATACTTCCCTTCGACCGTCTTCGGCTTCACATCAAAGGTCTTGAGCCACATGCCGAAGTGAGGGGTAATGCGGATGAAGGCCTCACATATGACAATAAATGCCGAGATGTGGACAAAGGAATCCGGGGCTAGATCGTGGAAATCCAGCCCATAATAGAACATCAAACCCCTAACGAAGGGATCTAGAGTGAGGCCTAGTCCTCGGAGGAAGTGGGAGATGAACACGATGTCTTCGTTGGGTTCAGGAGTAGGGACGACCTGCCCTCGGGCGGGAAGCCGATGCGAGACTTCGGTGGTCAAGTATCTTGCCTCCCTCAACTTCTTGATATCCTCTTCCGTGACGGAGGAGGGCATCCACCGGCCCTGGAGGCTGGATCTGGACATGATTGAAGGTTCGAAGCACCTGACCTGGGCTTTGGGTGTTAGAACTCGAGGCGGGGGAAGGATTCGATTGAGCACGGGAGGAAAAAAGTAAAAACCTTGACCCTTTATAAAGAGGGTGAATATCAAGCGTCCTCCTCGTGGCCGTTTGGGACTTGCCTAAAATCTAGGAGTCCTAGGCGCGGTTGGGTTACCCACGCCCGTATTGATGAGAATCCCGTAATAAGGGGGACACAATCTCTGCTTTGACAAGACGTGTCAAGAAACTGCCTCGCATTATGTGCGGGGCTAGTTAAAAGAAACGGTTCGAATAATCACTGGGCCACGGCAGGATTGCCGAAACATGTCAGCAGATTAGATTTGTGGAAATATTATTCTCTCTACGGTGGTATGTGGAACTTATTTTGCAGGGTCGGACACTATCCTTTTATTCGAACTCTTCTGTGGTGTATCCGGAGGAGGAACCCGCCTTGCAATGCCGAAGACAACACTGCGCGCCAGACTCATCATCATTGAAGCCTGGTTCAGGGGCTACTGAGGGAGTCCTGGATTAGGGGGTATCCGGACAGCCGGATTATATCCTTTGGCCGGACTATTGGACTATGAAGATACAAGATTGAAGACTTCGTCTTGTGTCCGGATGGGACTCTACTTGGCGTGGAAGGCAAGCTAGGCAATACGGATATGTATATCTCCTCCTTTGTAACCGACCTTGTGTAACCCTAGCCCCCTCCGGTGTCTATATAAACCGGAGGGTTTTAGTCCATAGGACAACATACAATCATACCATAGGCTAGCTTCTAGGGTTAGCCTCTCCGATCTCATGGTAGATCAACTCTTGTGATACTCATATCATCAAGAATAAATCAAGCAGGACGTAGGGTTTTACCTCCATCAAGAGGGCCCGAACCTGGGTAAAACATCATGTCCCCTGCCTCCTGTTACCATCTGCCTTAGACGCACAGTTTGGGACCCCCTACCCGAGATCCGCCGGTTTTGACACCGACACCCACTCATTATTACGTGAGAGTGTCACGGGCGGAGACCTTCACTGGCATGGGCCTTGCTTTATGTCGCCTAACGAGGGCCCCGACCTGCGCCTCCCCCGACCACCGTTGGGGTGTCCGGAAACTAGGACGAGACCAAGGGGCAAGGGGGACACTGGCTGTGCCATCGGTGACCATGGGCCCTCCGCGAGGGAAGGGATCATCGGTGCCTTCCCCGGCGGAGGACCTACCTCCGTGTAGCGCCTTGCTCCATGCGGCGCGGGGGAGGCCCTGGCTCCAAGATCCTCCCGCACCGCCACCAGTGCGCTTCTCCTGCCTGGAACCGGGCCATCACCCCGGGGTCTCCGGCCGCTGCTGTGGCCTGGTTCACCTGCGGTCCATGGTTAGCATAAGCATGCTCTTGAGATATCGGCTATACCCAATGGCTGCTATCGTTGAAGGGGTTGGCAAAGCTTCCGGGTGGCTCATGAAAGAACTCAGCCTCTTGTGTCCCCGCTACCCAGCCTGGCTCGAGGAACAGGCCGGGGCCTTCTTCTGCTGGGCGCGTTAGGTCCATCATGGTGGGCACGTATGTTTCCGAAGTTGCCGCAGTAGGGCCATCGCATGGGTGTCCTGCGTCGTGAGCCATCAAGCCCCGTGCCTGGCTCTGACAACCGTGAGGTAGTGTCCCGGTGCGGCCCCAGGGAGGACCGCCCGAGCTTGCCTCACCTGGGAGTGGCACAATCGTGGTAGGACATGTGGCGCCGCGGGCCACGTTGACGACGTCGAATCCCCGGGGCACTCCGTGGGGTGCGCGGGCATGGCGGGATCCAACGTGCGCCCCCGCCACAACCTGCGATGTAGGCAGGGTGCAAAAAGGCACCGCGCCCCTACAGGCGGCATCCAACAGCTCGGCGACCCTCTCCAGCAGGGTGTCGCGCCCACCCTCCGCGAACCCGGCTCGCATGTTCACCTGCTCCCGGCGAGTGTGTGGCGCCATTGCCGCGGCGTAGCTTGAAGATCGTGTGGTGGCACGTGCGCGTCGAGGTACGAGGGTAGGCGGCACTGGCCCATGCCGCCCGCGTCCGACAGCGTTAGGTAGCGTGCAGGCCGCCTGGAGCATGGAGTGGAGGTCTTCTTGGGCGGACGACGCTGCCTGGGCAGGCCAAGCAGCCCAGTGCGCGGTATGAGCCCTTGGATTGTCAGCCATGGGGACGACAGGACGGCGGCGAATCGGCTGGGAGAGGAGAGGCTCCGACGCACCCCTACCTTCCACGCCAAATGTTAGATTTCGGGTTCCGCAAACCCTTGAGAGGTTCTGTAACGCCCTCGATGCGGCTATATCTCCCACGTGTCGAAGCACGACTTAGAGGCATAACTGTATTGAAAGCAATGTCGCAAGTGAGGTAATCTTCGCAACAACCCATGTAATACATAAGGGAAAGAGATACATAGTTGGATTACAATCGCCACTTCACACAATACATGAATAAATCATTACATCATCCAGATACAAAAAAGGTCCGACTACGGAACCAAAATAAAAGAAGACTACCCCAAATGCTACACAGATCCCCGATCGATCCCAACTGGGCTCCACTACTGATCAACTAGACGAATCAACACAAAGGACAAGATCTTCATTGAGCTCCTCCTTGAGCTTGGTTGCGTCACCTGCACGGTTTCATCGGCACCTGCAAACTGGTTTTGGAAGTATCTGTGAGTCACGGGGACTCAGCAATCTCACACCCTCGCGATCAAGACTATTTAAGCTTATAGGTAGGGTAAAAGGTATGAGGTGGAGCTGCAACAAGCGACTAGCATATATGGTGGCTAACATACGCAAATGAGAGCGAGAAGAGAAGGCAAAGCACGGTCGAGAAACTATGATCAAGAAGTGATCCTAGAACAACCTACGTCAAGCATAACTCCAACACCGTGTTCACTTCCCAGACTACGCCGGAAAGAGACCATCACGGCAACACACGCGGTTGGTGCATTTTAATTAAGGTAAGCTTCAGGTTTTCTACAACCGGACATTAACAAATTCCCATCTGCCCATAACCGCGGGCACAGCTTTCGAAAGTTCAAAACCCTGCAAGGGTGTCCTAACTTAGCCCATCACAAGCTCTCACGGTCAACGAAGGATATTCTTTCTCCCAAGACAACCTGATCAGACTCGGCAGCCTGGTTACAAGACATCCTCGACAATGGTAAAACAAGTCCAGCAACACCGCCCAAATGTGCCGACAAATCCCGATAGGAGCTGCACATATCTCGTTCTCAGGGCACACTCAGATGAGCACTCCATACAACTAAAACCAAACCCCGAGTTTCCCCGAGGGGGCGCTGCATAGGGCTCTAGTTTGGACCAACACTCAGAGGAGCACTGGCTCGGGGGGGGGGGGGGTTAAAATAATGATGACCCTCGGGAGCGCGACTCCCAAGGGAAAAGAAAAGGCTAGGTGGCGAATGGTAAAACCAATGTTGGGCATTGCTGGAGGAGTTTTATTCAAGGCGAACTGTCAAGGGGTTCCCATTATAATCCAACCGTGTAAGGAACGAATCCGGGAACATAACACTGATATGACGGAAACTAGGGCGGCAAGAGTGGAACAAAACACTAGGCATAAGGCCGAGCCTTCCACCCTTTACCAAGTATATATATGCATTAATTAAATAAGAGATATTGTGATATCCCAACAATAATATCCATGTTCCAACATGGAACAAACTCCAATCTTCAGCTGCAACTAACAATGCTATAAGAGGGGCTGAGCAAAGCGGTAACATATCCAAACAACGGTTTGCTAGGACAAGGTGGGTTAGAGGCTTGGCTTAACAATATGGGAGGCATGATAAGCTAGTGGTAGGTATCGTAGCATAGGCATAGCAAAAGAGCGAGCAACTAGCAAGCAAAGATATAAGTGATTTCGAGGGTATGGTCATCTTGCCTGAAATCCCGCAAAGAAGGATAACGAGTCCATGAAGAAGACAAACGGACGTAGTCGAACGGATTCCTCACAAACACGACGTTAACGGAACTAACCCGAAGAAGCAACACCGGAAAGAAGCAAACAACATAGTAAACAACCATCACATAATCATGGCATGATGCACAACAAGTATGATGCATGTCCGGTTTAATGAGGCATGGCATGGCAAAGTGCACAAGCAATTCTACAAATTAAGTGGAGCTCAATATGCAACTCCGTTGCATATTGACGAAACACCACATGACTTATTGAGTTCTCTCTCGGTTAGGTACTCAACAATATTAAATGTTGTTAAACATGGCAAGAGGAGAAGCATAATAAAACTACCTAACTAGGCAAGTTTAAAAGAGGCCGGAAACATCAAACAACGATTCCGGTAAATCCTCATATGCATTTAGCAAATTAAAGCAAACAACAAATTAAACCATATTAATGTTGTTAACATGATGCGGATGACATGTTCAAGTTTATGCAATTTTTATTAAAAGTTGACAAGAGCATTATGAAGCATTTGTCACCGCGGTGGAAAGGAAAGGGGTACAACGGCAATGATAACGAAAACGGTGCAATGGCAACGTTCCGGTTCCGGTAACTCGATTGAGATACCGATGCAAAGGAGACGTGTGCGGATGCGTGCAAAAGATGGTGGGGCGCTCCCGGATACCGGGTGTCCCATGAGTCGATGATGGTGACAAGGCAAAAGAGGGGCAACATGCACCGACAATTCGAGCACGGAGCAAGCACGAGCATCTCATACTTCACACATGCATTCATTCACGGGTGGTCGTCTCGGGGTTATACCTTCGAAGCATGCAAACGGGATGGTTCAAGTTCGTCGAGGGAAGTAGAGAAAATAGTCGTTCATGGGTCGTCGAGGGAAGTAGTGGTACTTTTCTGAAGAGGAACTTGATGAACCCAACATCTCCAAGGCGACGGTAGTCGTACACGGCAACGGTAACTTATAGGGTCGTCCATTTCGTGGTACTTAGGTGAATCCACAAGAAATGGTAGTCGTACATGGTTCATCGAGGAACTTGGCGTTTCAGCCTGTAGTCGTTTGAGCGTCCGAAGGTAATGGTACTCGGTCGTTTCGAAGAGGTACTTGGGGTCATTCGAACTTGCCGGTCTTGTCATCTCGAAGGGGTACTTGACGTTCTTAGCGATTCCGAAGACGATGGTAGAGGTACACTTGTTGTAGGGGTATTTGTCGGATCCACGGCGATGGTAGAGGTACAAACGTTCTCGCGGTACTTGATGATCCAGTCTTGGTGTAGATGTACATGGCAAATGTACTGGTACTCGGCATCTTGTCGAACCCAAGTGACGGTAGTCGTACACGCCCGGAGAAGAACTTGTCGTCGAGGGACTTGGTGCATCCAAGATCTTCGGACTCACGGTACTTGACGCTTGGTTCTGAAACACGTATTGATTGTGTCCACGGCAACACATCGCAGGTGCACCCGGTAACAACTTGGTGCAGTTCTGTTCATCGCCTTGTAGTTTGACTTGGCGATTCCAAAACGTTCATCGGAGCGGGGACTTGGTGAAAATCCTAGAGACGATGCGTCCGCATAGGGTTCTTGGCGATGTACTTGCTGGTCCAAAAGAAACAAGACACGAGGCTGGTGGTGCATCTGTCCGGTGAGGCCGAGGTGGATCCGGGAAGAACAAGTGTCGGTGTGGTTCCTGCTGGAGCTCGGGGAAGCTCCTGGCGAGGCTGTCGGGAACGTCGACGACAGGTGGGCGCGGAGGCATAGGAGCACAAGGGAGGCTCAGGCGGAGGAAAAAGTGGAGACACAAGAAGGCGATGCCACAGGCATTCAGGGCGGCCGCGAGCAACAAGGGTGCAGCAGCGCGGTGCCGGAGCATGGGCTCGCCGGGCGGCGTGGTCGCAGGGCAAGGCGAGGTCGAAGGAGCAGGAGGGAGCACGCAGGCAAAGGGAGTGGTGCTGGCGACTGTAGTGAAGCGAGGTCGAGGAGGTGGCCAGGTCGGGGACGCAGCTGGACACCGGCGCAGACCCTGGGGTGTCGCCGGACCTGGAGGTTGAGGCGAACAGGGGCGGAGCTTGGGGCGGTGCACAATGGAGGCTCGGGCACGACTGCAGGAGGTGGGAGGCGGGGCACTTGGGGCGTGGTGCGGCTGGACGACGCCGGGGATGAGGCGCATGAGAGGAGAGGCGATCGGGGTCAAGCAGAGGCAACGGGAGGAGGGAGCGGGGCTTCTCCCTGGTGCGTTGCGAGGAGAGGGAGAGGAAGGAGAGATGCACTCGCGGGAGGGAGAGGGGATCGACTCCTGGCGGCGCTGGAGGGATCGAGCAGGGAAGCGAGAGGGGGGGGTGTGGTTAGGCTAGGAGGGTTGTAGGGGTTAGGTGGGCCAGCGCTGAATGGGCCTTGGGCCTTTTTGTCAGGCCGCAGGAAGAGAGGAGGGGGGGTGTCAGCTGGGCCTAAAGGGCCGGCCTAGTAAAGAAGGAAGTGGCCAGATGCCTGGCTGGACTGATGGGCTCTCTCCTCCTTCTCTCTAATTATTTCTTTACAGAAAACAAGAGAAGAAAAAGAAATAAAGAGGGGGTTTAGGGAACGAAGTTGGACTCGCGGATAAATTTCCCGGACTCATAAAAATGAGTTTGACCCAAGAAAAATAGAAACGGCAAGATTGAAAGATACAAATTCAAACTCATTTGAATTTAGTTCGAATGGGTTTGAACTAGGACTTGGTAAAAAGGAAGGTCCAAAAATGTTCGGATTTTTGGTGGAGCTCCGGAAAATGATGAAAGAGTGTAAGCAAAGTTTGGGGACCAAACTTGAAGCGAGAAAAGGCATGTGATTTTGTTGGGAACGTAGCAGAAATTCAAAATTTTCTACGCAACACCAAGATCAATCTATGGAGTAATCTAGCAACGAGGGAAGGAGAGTGCATCTACATACCCTTGTAGACCGCTAAGCGGAAGCGTTCAAGAGAGCGGGGTTGAAGGAGTCGTACTCGTCGTGATCCAAATCACCGGAGATCCTAGTGCCCAACGGACGACACCTCCACGTTCAACACACGTACAGCCCGGTGATGTCTCCCATGCCTTGATCCAGCAAGGAGAGAGGGAGAGGTTGAGGAATACTCCATCCAGCAGCAGCACGACGGCGTGGTGGTGGTGGAGGAGCGTGGTGATCCAGCAGGGCTTCGCCAAGCACCGCGAGATATGAGGAGAAAGAGAGGTAGGGCTGCGCCAGGGAGAGGTCAAAAAACTCGTGTGTGTTGGGCAGCCCAAACCTCAAGTATATATAGGGGAAGGATAGGGGCTGCGCCCCCACCTAGGGTTCCCTCCTCAGGGGTGGCGGCAGCCCCCTGATCCCATCTGGGTGGCGGCCACAAGGGGGGGAGGGGGAGGCGCACCTGGTGTGGGCCTTAGGGCCCATCTACCCTAGGGTTTGCCCCCTTCCCTCTTGGAGGCGCCTTGGGCCCTTGTGGGGGGCGGGGGGGGGGGGGGGGCGCACCAGCCCACCTGGGGCTGGTCCCCTCCCACACTTGGCCCATGCAGCCCTCCGGGGCTTGTGGCCCCACTTGGTGGTCCCCCGGGACCCTCCCGGTGGTCCCGGTACGTTACCGATAAAACCCGAAACTTTTCCGGTAACCAAAACATGACTTCCCATATATAAATCTTTACCTCCAGACCATTTCGGAACTCCTTGTGACGTCCGGGATCTCATCCGGGACTCCGAACAATATTCAGTAACCACGTATATCTATTCCTTATAACCCTAGCATCATCGAACCTTAAGTGAGTAGACCCTGCGGGTTCGGGAACCATGCAGACATGACCGAGACGTTCTCTGGCCAATAACCAACAGCGGGATCTGGATACCCATGTTGGCTCCCACATGCTCCACGATGATCTCATCGGATAAACCACGATGTCAAGGACTTAATTAATCCCGTATACAATTCCCTTTGTCTATCGGTACGATACTTGCCCGAGATTCGATCGTCGGTATCCCGATACCTTGTTCAATCTCGTTACCGGCAAGTCTCTTTACTTGTTCCGTAACACATCATCCCGTGATCAACTCCTTGATCACATTGTGCACATTATGATGATGTCCTACCGAGTGGGCCCAGAGATACCTCTCCGTTTACACGGAGTGACAAATCTCAGTCTCGATTCGTGCCAACCCAACAGACACTTTCGGAGATACATGTAGTGTACCTTTATAGCCACCCAGTTACGTTGTGACGTTTGGCACACCCAAAGCACTCCTACGGTATCCGGGAGTTGCACAATCTCGTGGTCTAAGGAAATGATACTTGACATTAGAAAAGCTTTAGCATACGAACTACATGATCTTGTGCTAGGCTTAGGATTGGGTCTTGTCCATCACATCATTCTCTTAATGATGTGATCCCGTTATCAACGACATCCAATGTCCATGGTCAGGAAACCGTAACCATCTATTGATCAACGAGCTAGTCAACTAGAGGCATACTAGGGACATGGTGTTGTCTATGTATCCACACATGTATCTGAGTTTCCTATCAATACAATTCTAGCATGGATAATAAACGATTATCATGAACAAGGAAATATAATAATAATCAATTTATTATTGCCTCTAGGGCATATTTCCAACAGTCTCCCACTTGCACTAGAGTCAATAATCCAGTTCACATCGATATGTGATTAACACTCCAGGTCACATCCCCATGTGACTAACACCCAAAGAGTTTACTAGAGTCAATAATCTAGTTCACATTACCATGTGATTAACACTCGATGAGTTTTGGGTTTGATCATGTTATGCTTGTGAGAGATGTTATAGTCAACGGGTCTGAATCTTTCTGATCCGTGTGTGCTTTACTAATATCTATGTCATCTCCTAGATGCAGCTACCACGTTGTATTTGGAGCTATTCCAAATAACTATTCTACTATACGAATCCAGTTTACTACTCAGAATAGTCTGGATTACTGTCAAAGTTTGCATCGGCGTAACCCTTTACGACGAACTCTTTTACCACCTCCATAATCGAGAAAAATTCCTTAGTCCATTAGTTACTAAGGATAACTTTGACCGCTGTCCTGTGATCCATCCTTGGATCACTCTTTTACCCCTTGACTGACTCATGGCAATGCACACTTCAGGTGCGGCACACAGCATAGCATACTGTGGAGAGCCTATGACAAAAACATAAGGGACGACCTTCGTCCTTCCTCTTTCTTCTGCCGTGGTTGAGCTTTAAGTCTTAACTTCATACCTTACAACTCAGGCAAGAACTCCTTCTTTGACTGATCCATCTTGAACACCTTCAAGATCATGTCAAGGTATGTGCTCATTTGAAAGTACCATTAAGCGTTTTGATCTATCCTTATAGATCTTGATGCTCAATGTTCAAGTAGCTTAATCCAGGATTTCTATTGAAAAACACTTTTCAAATAACTCTGCATGCTTTCCAGAAATTCTACATCATTTCCGATCAACAATATGTTAACAACATATACTCATCAGAAATTCTATAGTGCTCCCACTCACTTCTTTGGAAATACAAGTTTCTCATAAACTTTGTATACACCAAAAACTTTGATCATCTCATCAAAGCATACATTCCAACTCCGAGATGCTTACTCCAGTCCTTAGAAGGATTGCTGGAGCTTTGCATACTTGTTAGCATCTTTCAGGATTGACAAAACCTTCCGGTTGTATCACATACAACCTTTCCTCAAAAATTGTCGAGGAAACAATGTTTTGACATCCTATCTGCAAGATTTCATAAATAATGCAGTAATTGCTAATATAATTCCAACAGACTCTTAGCATCGCTACGAGTGAGAAAGCCTCATTGTAGTCAACTCCTTGAACTTGTCGGAAAACATCTTAATGACAAGTCGAGCTTTCTTAATGGTGATACTTGCCATCATTGTCCGTCTTCCTTTTAAAAATCCATCTGTACTTAACAGCCTTACGACCATCGAGCCGTTCCACCAAAGTCTACACTTTGTTTTCATATATGGATCCTTTCTCGGATTATATGGCCTCGAGCCATTTTGGAATCCAGGCCCACCATCGCTTCTCCATAGCTCGTAGGTTCATTGTTGTCTAGCAACATGACTTCCAAGACAGGATTACGTACCACTCTGAAGTAATACGCATCCTTGTCATCCTACGAGGTTTGGTAGTGACTTGATCTGAAGTTTCATGATCACTATCATAAGCTTCCACTTCAATTGGTGTAGGTGCCACAGGAACAACTTCCTGTGCCCTGCCACACACTAGTTGAAGAGACGGTTCAATAACCTCATCAAGTCTCCACCATCCTCCCACTCAATTCTTTCGACAGAAACTTTTCCTCGAGAAAGGACCCGATTCTAGAAACAATCCCTTATTGCTTTCGAATCTGAGACGGGAGGTATACCCAACTATTTTGGGTGTCCTATGAAGATGCATTTATCCGCTTTGGGTTCAAGCTTATCAGCCTGAAACTTTTTCACATAAGCGTCGCAGCCCCAAACTTTTAAGAAATGACAGCTTAGGTTTCTCTAAACCATAGTTCATACGGTGTCATCTCATCGGAATTACGTGGTGCCCTTTTAAAGTGAGTGTGGTTGTCTCTAATGCCTAACCCATAAACTATCATGGTAATTCGATAAGAGACATCATGGTATGCATCATATCCAATAGGGTGTAGTTATGATGTATGGACACACCATCACACTATGGTGTTCCTGGCTATATTGGTTGTGAAACAATTTCCACAATGTCTTAATTCTGTGCCAAACTCGTAATTCAGATATTCATCTCTACGATCATATCATAGACATTTTATCCTCTTGTCACGATGATGTTCAACTTCACTCTGAAATTATGTGAACCTTTCAATAATTCAGACTTATGTTTCATTAAGTAAATATACTCAGTATCTACTCCAATCATCTGTGAAGTAAGAACATAAGGATATCCACTACATGCCTCAGCACTCATTGGACTACGCACATCAAGATGTATTACTTCCAACAAGTTGCTTTCTTGTTCCATTTTACTGAAAACGAGGCTTTCAGTCGTCTTGCCCATGTGGTATGATTTGCATGTCTCAAGTGATTCAAAATCAAGTGAGTCCAAACGATCCATCTGTATAGAGTTTCCTCATGCATATCTACCAACAAACATGGTTCGCATGTCTCAATCCTTTCAAAAATGAGTGAGTCCAAAGATCTATCAACATGGAGCTTCTTCATGCATTTTATACCGATATGACTTAAGTGGCAGTGCCACCTGTAGGTGGTACTATCATTACTATCTTATATCTTTTGGCATGAACATGTGTATCACTACAATCGAGATTCAATAAACCATTCATTTTAGGTGTAAGACCATTGAAGGTATTATTCAAATAAACAGAGTAACCATTATTCTCCTTAAATGAATAACCGTATTGCGATAGACGTAATCCAATCATGTCTATGCTCAACGCAAACACCAAATAAAAATTATTTAGGTTTTAATACCAATCTCGATGGTAGAGGGAGCGTACAATATTTGATCAACCTTGGAAATACTTCCAACACATATTGTCATCTCACCTTTTAGCTAGTCTCCATTTATTACGTAGCCTTTTGTTTCGAGTTACTAACACTTAGCAACCGAACTGGTATCTAATACCCTGGCGCTACCAGGAGTACTAGTAAAGTACACATTGTAATGCATATCCAATATACTTCTGTCGACCTTGCCAGCCTTCTCATCTACCAAGTATCTAGGGTGGTTCTGCTTCAGTGACTGTTCCCCTTATTACAGAAGCACTTAGTCTCAGGCTTGGGTTCAACTTTTGGGTTTCTTCACTAGAGCAGCAGCTGAATTGCCGTTTCATGAAGTATCCCCTCTTGCCCTTGCCCTTCTTGAAACTAGTGGTTTCACCAACCATCAAAAATTGATGCTCCTTCTTGATTTCTACTTTTGTGGTGTCAAACATCGCGAATATCTCAAGGATCAGCATATGTGTCCCTGATATATTATAGTTCATCACGAAGCTCTAGCAACTTGGTGGTAATGACTTCGGAGAAACATCACTATCTCATCTGGAAGATCAACTCCCACTCGATTCAAATGATTGTTGTACTCAGACAATCTGAGCACAAGCTCAACAATTGAGCTTTTCTCCCTTAGTTTGCAGACTAGGAAAATCGTCGGAGGTCTTATACCTCTTGATGTGGGCACAAGCCTGAAATCCCAATTTCAGCCCTCGAAACATCTCATATGTTTCGCGACGTTTCAAAACGTCTTCGGTGCCTCAACTCTAAACCATTTAACTGAACTATCACGTAGTTATCAAAATGTGTATGTCAGATGTTCGCAACATCCATAGACGACGTTCGAGGTTCAGCGCACTGAGAGGTGCATTAAGGACATAAGCCTTTTACTGTCTGCATAATTGCTACTATCAACTTTCAACTAATTTTTCTCTAGGAACACATCTAAACAGTAGAACTAAAGCGCGAGCTACGACATAATTTGCAAACTCCTTTTGACTATGTTCAGGATAAACAAGTTCATCTTATGAACTCCCACTCAGATAGACATCCCTCTAGTCATCTAAGTGATTACATGATCCGAGTCAACTAGGCCGTGTCCGATCATCACGTGAGACGGACTAGTCAACATCGGTTAACATCTTCATGTTGATCGTATCTTTTATACGACTCATGCTCGACCTTTCGGTCTCTTGTGTTCCGAGGCCATGTCTGTGCATGCTAGGCTTGTTAAGTCAACCTAAGTGTTTCGCGTGTGTAAATCTGGCTTACACCCGTTGTATGTGAACGTAAGAATCTATCACACCCGATCATCACGTGGTGCTTCGAAACGGCGAACTTTCGCAACGGTGCATAGTTAGGGGGAACACTTTCTTGAAATTTTAATGAGGGATCATCTTATTTACTACCATCGTTCTAAGCAAATAAGATGCAAAAACATGATAAACATCACATGCAATCAAATAGTGACATGATATGGCCATCATCACTTTGCTCCTTTTGATGTCCATCTTCGGGGCACCATGATCATCATCGTCACCGGCATGACACCATGATCTCCATCATCATGATCTCCATCATCGTGTCTTCATGAAGTTGTCTCGCCAACTATTACTTCTACTACTACAGCTAACGGTTAGCAATGAAGTAAAGTAATTACATAGTGTTGTTCAATGACACGCAGGTCATACAATAAATAAAGACAACTCCTATGGCTCCTGCCGGTTGTCATACTCATTGACATGCAAGTCGTGATTCCTATTACAAGACCATGATCAATTTCATACATCACATATCATTCATCACATTCTTCTTGGCCATATCACATCACATAGCATACCCTGCAAAAACAAGTTAGACGTCCTCTAGTTGTTGTTTGCATGTTTTACGTGGCTGCTATGGGTTTCTAGCAAGAACGTTTCTTACCTACGCAAAAACCACAACGTGATATGCCAATTTCTATTTACCCTTCATAAGGACCCTTTTCATTGAATCCGATCCGACTAAAGTGGGAAAGACAGACACCCGCTAGCCACCTTATGCAACTAGTGCATGTTAGTCGGTGGAACCAGTCTCACGTAAGAGTACGTGTAAGGTCGGTCCGGGCTGCTTCATCCCACAATGCCGCCGAATCAAGATTGGACTACTAACGGTAAGCATATTGAACTAAATCAACGCCCACAACTACTTTGTGTTCCACTCGTGCATAGAAACTACGCATAGACCTAGCTCATGATGCCACTGTTGGGGAACGTAGCAGAAATTCAAAATTTTCTACGCAACACCACGATCAATCTATGGAGTAATCTAGCAACGAGGGAAGGAGAGTGCATCTACATACCCTTGTAGATCGCTAAGCGGAAGCGTTCAAGAGAACGGGGTTGAAGGAGTCGTACTCGTCGTGATCCAAATCACCGGAGATCCTAGTGCCGAATGGACGGCACCTCCGCGTTCAACACACGTACAACCCGGTGACGTCTCCCATGCCTTGATCCAGCAAGGAGAGAGGGAGAGGTTGAGGAAGACTCCATCCAGCAGCAGCACAATGGCGTGGTGGTGGTGGAGGAGCGTGGTGATCCAGCAGGGCTTCGCCAAGCACCGCGAGATATGAGGAGAAAGAGAGGTAGGGCTGCGCCAGGGAGAGGTCGAAAAACTCGTGTGTGTTGGGCAGCCCAAACCTCAAGTATATATAGGGGAAGGGGAGGGGCTGCGCCCCCACCTAGGGTTCCGTCCTCATGGGTGGCGGCGGCCCCCTGATCTCATCTGGGTGGCGGCCACAAGGGGGAGAGGGGGAGGCGCACCTGGGGTGGGCCTTAGGGCCCATCTGCCCTAGGGTTTGCCCCCCTTCCCTCTTGGAGGCGCCTTGGGCCCTTGTGGGGGGGCGCACCAGCCCACCTGGGGCTGGTCCCCTCCCACACTTGGCCCATGCAGCCCTCCGGGGCTTTGTGGCCCCACTTGGTGGACCCCCGGGACCCTCCCGGTGGTCCCGGTACGTTACCGATAAAACCCGAAACTTTTTCGGTAACCAAAACAGGACTTCCCATATATAAATCTTTACCTCCGGACCATTCCGGAACTCCTCGTGACGTCCGGGATCTCATCCGGGACTCCGAACAACATTCGGTAACCACGTATATCTATTCCTTATAACCCTAGAGTCGTCGAACCTTAAGTGTGTAGACCCTACGGGTTCGGGAACCATGCAGACATGACCGAGACGTTCTCCGGTCAATAACCAACAGCGGGATCTGGATACCCATGTTGGCTCCCTCATGCTCCACGATGATCTCATCGGATGAACCACGATGTCAAGGACTTAATCAATCCCGTATACAATTCCCTTTGTCTATCGGTACGATACTTGCCCGAGATTCGATCGTCGGTATCCCGATACCTTGGTCAATCTCGTTACCGGCAAGTCTCTTTACTCGTTCCGTAACACATCATCCCGTGATCAACTCCTTGATCACATTGTGCACATTATGATGATTTCCTACCGAGTGGGCCCAGAGATACCTCTCCGTTTACACGGAGTGACAAATCCCAGTCTCGATTCGTGCCAACCTGTCACACCCTAGTTAGGTTATGCATTAGAGTGTGCATCATGTCTACTTTCATCAGAAATGGAAATGGGGAAAGCAGAACCCCCAGCACCCCCCCCCCCCTGAAATCAACTAGGGTTTACTAAAAATAAATTCAATGAACCCGAAATGCCCTTCAGAAATGTTCACCCTCTTTGCCTTGGGCTAGAACCCTTGGGAAAAATAGTGAATATAATTTTAGGTCATCAAAAGGGGCATTGATTTAAATTATAAATATTTGAATTTGGGCATTTAAATACTATTAAATAATTTAAATGCTCAAATAATGTTGGAATTATTTTTGGGGCCACTGAAATATTTCAGAAAGTGCCCATAAATATTTTCAGGATTTTATAAAATGATTTAGTATTTTAAACTAAATCAAAACAGAATAACAGAAATAGAAAATAGAAAACAGAAAAAAAAGGAGAGGGAGAAGCCCACCTGGGCCTTACCTGGCGCCGCACACCAGGCCCACCTGCCGGCCCAGCCCAGCCACCGCGCCAGCGAGCAGCTTGGCTCGGCCAGGCAGGCAGGCAGGTGCTCGCCGGCGGCACCCGAGCGCGCCACGCACCTGGCTGCCGCCCTGCTTCCTCCCCTCGCCGCCCTGCTGGCCTAGACGGGCTCCACGTCGCCGCCTCGACCCCCTGGACATGCTCACTCGCCCCCTGCCTCACTCCCTCGCTCCCCTTAGCCATGGCCGACGCAGCCGTCGCCGTTCCACCGGCGTAGTCGTGTCCACTGCCGTCCCCGCGCTGCTCCACCGTGTCCGGAAGCTCCGCCACTTCCTCCTCGATCGCTCCACCAAGCCACGCCCCGCCGGAGACCCGCAAACGACTCCACCGAGCTCGTCTTCAACCTCGGGCGCCGCCGATCGCCGACTTCGATCCGCCGTCGTCAAGCCTTCCCCGAGCACGCTGACCCTCCCTGCGGCTTCGCTGTGAGCTGCTGAACCTCCCCGTGCTTTCCGTTTCACCCCTGGAACACCGTAGACGCCGCACCTCTTGTGCCCGAACGCGCCGCCGCCTGACCACGTCGCCGGCGTTGCTCCGGTGACCATTTGGTCACGGGCTTGCGCCTGTCACACTCCCCGCACCGCGTAGAGGCTGTAGGTGCTAGCGCCACATCACCTAGGCCACTGCAGCCACGCGCACGAGCTGGCCCGAGCTTCGGCCTCCGCCTAACCTCGTCGCCGGCGATGCTCCGGCCACTCCCCGGCCAAGCCATCACCACGGCTGGATGCGGGCGAGCACCAGCTGCCCGTAGCTGCTCTCCGTGTAGCAAACGGAGCCCTGTGGGCAAATCCCGCAGCACGCCGCCGCGTCTGGCCTCGCCGGCGGCTAAACGCCGGCGAGTTTGACCACTGACGTGGACTGGGTGGGCCCAGTTGACTCCCCTGAGTCGATGACAAGTGGGCCCCCCCCCTGCTAATTATCCAGATTAATTCCTAACTAAAATTAGTTAGTTTAATTAACTAATGACCCTGACAGGTGGGACCCACTAGTCAGCCTCTCCCCCTGCCCTGTTACACTGACCAGTGGCCCCCACGCGTCAGGTTTGACTGGGACAGCCGCCTTTGACCTGCTGACGCAATGCTGATGTCATGCTGACGCAGTAAATCATTTTCTAGTTTAAAAATAACTCAGGAAATTCCAGAAAATACCCAAAACTTCAAAAATTCATAGAAATTCAACCATAACTCCAAATGAGACAAATTATATATGTAAAATTATCAGAAAAATTCAAGGAATCCATCTGTACCATTTTCATGCATGTTTGAACAATGTTTGTCCCCTGTTTTGGACAAAACAAATAAAGGGCATTTAAATAATCATATATGGGGTTGGGATTTGAACCTTGCACTCAAGCCAACTCCATTTAAATTATAGCTAGTTGCATTAGCTCAAGACACATCCATATTGCCATGTCATAGCATGCATCATATTGTTGCATATCGTCATGTGTTCATTGTGCTCGGTTGTGTTCTTCGTGGTAGGTTCTGCCTCCGAGGATATTCACGAGTATCCAACTGAAGGGCAGTATCCCGTCACCACTCCATCAGGCAAGCAACCTTTGATCATTCCGATACAACCCATGTTCTCGCTCCTGCTCTTATTTACTGCATTAAGACAACACGATTCAAACTGCTGTGTGCTACGGTAGTTGAACCCTTATCCTCTGCATGACCTGTCATTGCCACAGTAACTAGATGAAACCCACTAGCATGTGTAGGAGTTGATTGAGCCATGTTTTGTGATTCCTACCTTGCTATGCCTGCTATGCTTAGAGTTGTGTCAGGTCTGGTTCATCTGGGTGATGGGCTAGAGTGAAATGCTTGTGCCAGTATTATGTGGGATGTGTAGAACATGTTTTGGTAAAGGTATCGATGAGAGGCCATGTAGGAGTACATGGTGGGTTGTTTCATTGAAACCGTCCCTAAGAACCGAGTTCTGTATGCGTGAATTAAGATTCAGCTACTACCACACATTGGGCCCTGAAATATGACCCCGCTCGACTTACCGACCCCTCTCGCCTCAGTCCAGGAGTTGCAACTAGTTTCTGGTGTTTGTAGGATATGTGTTGGCGGCCGTGCGTAGCGCTGACCCTAGGGGTGGGCTATGTTGCGGTAGATACACCGTGGCACGGTGTACCGAGTCACCCGTTTGGTGTCTCGGGAACCCTGTTCACATCGTTCGGGGCCGTTGAGGACACCCCGGCCGGATTTCCTTGCGGATGGAACCTGAATAGGCGATGACCCTGGACTAGAGACTTGTGAGGTTAGTCAGGTCGTGGTCTACACCCACGTCGGTTTTCGCTTGAAGTCTGCCGAGCACATTTCGTGTGCAGACGCTAAGTGGTGGAAACATGTGTGACGAAGTACACCCCTGCAGGGTATGAAACTATTCGAATAGCCGCGTCCGCGGTAAAGGACTACTTGATTGCATATACAGTTCATAGACAAGTTAATGGATACTACTAAAAGACTCAAGATAAGTGTGAGTACCGAGGATGGCCCCTCACAGGATACGAGGGAGGATCCTCGGTGGTGTATTGTGATGGTGAGTAGTGGACTCGTGTGCGAAAACTATTTTGCCAAAAGATTCCGTAGGATAGCTTAGCCAAGAGTCAAAGCTGGCTTGCTGCATAAACCCCACCACCTTCTTGAGAATGAGCATGTACAGTAGGTTCTGATGTAAGACTTGCTGAGTACCTTAGTACTCATGTTTGCTTATTTATTGTTTTCAGACGACAACACTGCCCCCTCCGATGGGTTTTACGTAGATCTTGACATCGACGAGTGACTAAACACCCAGGTGGTGATCCAGGCCATGGAGGGCCTATGTAGATAGACAGGCTTCGAGAAGCCTTCTTTTTTTTTTAGAGTCTGTACTCAGACTAGTTGCTTCCGCATGTGCTTGTATGACTGTATGACTTGAGTGTCGGGTCATGTGACCCCTACCTGTATGGATATGTTATGTATGGCTCCCTGGAGCCCTTTAAAATAAAGTACTTGAGTTGTAGAGTTTTGTTGTGATGCCATGTTGTATGTACCCATATCGAGCATATTGTATGTATGTTGAAATGCTTGGTATGTGTGGGATCCGACAATCTAGTTGTTTGTCCTTCGCAGCCTTTCTTATGGGGAAATGTAGTCTAGTGCTCCTCGAGCCATAGTAGTCCGCTACAGCCCGGTTCACCGGAGTCCTGCTAGCCCAGCACTACTGTTCAGGACACTTGACTGGCCGGCATGTGTTTCACTTCGTCCCTATGTCTGTCCCTTCGGGGAAATGTCACGCGATGATCTCCGGAGTCCTGCCTAGCCTGCTACAGCCCGGGATCCCCGGAGTCCTGTTAGCCCAGTGCTACAGCCCGGAATCACTCGTTGATGACCGACATGTTCGATGTGATTCATGTATGCCTGTCTCCATAGGTCTGTGCCGCTTTGGGTTCACGACTAGCCATGTCGGCCCGGGTTCTCGGTCATATGGATGCTAGCGACATTGTCATATACGTGGGCCAAAAGACGCAAACGGTCCCGGGCCCTGGTAAGGCGACACCCGTGGGATACCGTGCGTGAGGCCGCAAAGTGATATGAGGTGTTACCGGCTAGATCGATGTGGCTTAGAATCGGGGTCCTGACAGCGTTGGCATCAGAGCCGGACTGCCTGTAGGTTCGTTCAGCCAAACTGGTCGATGTCGAGTCTAGAAATGCTTTAGTTATATGTAAGGGAATTGATTGTGGGAGGGAACGTAAGGTTCTTTTTATTCCTTTACCTATGCTTCTGATCTGAGTCATTCTCTTCTCATTCAACGTGGGTTAAGGACTAGGCTCTCTTCTTCTATCAGGTTCACGTGTTACTAATCCGTAGTAGCTCATAGGATTTTTGCTACGAGTTTCAGTCCAGTTCTACTATTTTAGTATGTGGCTATTGAATCAGAACCTTGATATGATGCTGTTGAGCGGTATTATGAACTGTTGTGGATGTCTCAAATCTTTCTCTGAGCATTTACAGCCGTTATGCTGCCCAATTTTCCCTAGGAATTCTGATGTCTTTGTCTTGTGGCTGTGCTTTCAGATGGCCAATCAGTCTCAAAATCAAGTGGTTCGCCTGACCAGGTGCCTCGACGTGCCCGGTCATACTGCTATGTTGGTCCGGGTTATGATCGAGACAGGATACCGTTGGTATCCCGAATACACTGTTGAAGAGCAGTTCCGCGACTTTAATCAAAGCCAGTACCTATGCACCGTCAGGATATTTCCTTCCTATCCTGGATCTACCGAGCCCCTTCACTGTTCCTATGGACTCGGGGTTACCATTGAGATGGCTGTGCAGGATGCTGCCTACTCCATGATGACCATCTTGCGAGTCCGGACTGGCCTGCTTCGGAACACTGACTTCCGTTACATGCCAGCTTCACTTCCGGGAGCGCAGGGGTATCTTCAGGCTATCTATGCTGACTCCACTCAGGAGGACTCTTTAACTCGTACCACTGCTGAGATGCTCGAAGATAAGGACCGAGAGAATCGAGCCTTGAGGCTGGAGCTCTTCAATACCCGTGCTGATCATTGGGCCACATTGACTCGGTTTGCACCCGCGGTGCAAGCTGGATGTATGGATACCAGGGATCTGTATCCTGTGAGAGCAGCTCTGCCAGACATGGTGGATTGGCGTGATGTGGGAGGCATCACCCCACCCCTTGGTCCCCGCAGGCCACCGTTTGTTGGTCCAAGACCTTATCCTAGCCCCTATGGTCCACAGGCTCCTCAGGACCGTCTGTTTCCGGACGATCACGTTGAACTTCCAGGCTATGGAGGTGACTTCTATGAGGACTACTACGGAGCTATCTGAGTTAGTAGTAGTACCACTAGTATGGTAGTAGTTGTATCTCCACTGTCCTGTGTGACTTGTGGCATACGACTTGGTGTGTAATCGATTCCGGAGGTGTAGACAAATAATGTATAGGGACTCGGAATGCCTCCGATGAGATGTAACGTCTACCTTCATAGTTGTACTGTAGCATGGGCTTGTACTAAACTATGTATGACGAGTATGACCGTTGGTGTATATATAGCAGTTTTATATTACCATGGCATACGAATGAGCATCTCTGCATTCCGTGTTATCCTTTACATTCTGCACTTCCCTGTTAAGTTTGAGCCATCCTTGTCTAAACCGTTGTCTTGTTTTCCCTCCTAGGATGGTCAACACCCGCGGAAACCCTGCTGCCCCAGAGCAGGGGGAAGCTAATGCAGCTAGAGGTGAAAATTTGCCTCACCCGCCTTCCCTGGCCGAAGTGATGCTGGAGGCGGAAAGGAACAAGCGGGAGACCAACCGCCTGTTGGAGCGGATTGAGCAGAACACTGCACGCCACCCACGAAATGCCTTGGTGTCAATCAACGACTTCATCAAGCTGTACCCACCAAGGTTTAACCATTCCGTCGAGCCCCTCGACGCGGATGATTGGCTTCGCAGCATCACCCACAAGCTATGCTCTGCCAACGTAGCTGAAGCCGACAAGGTTACCTATGCTGCTTATCATCTTGAGGGCCCCGCTAGCCATTGGTGGGAAAACTATGAAGCTATGCGCCCGGTCGGCCAAATCACTACCTGGGCTGAGTTCAGCGAGGCTTTCCGTGAGCATCACATTCCGGAAGGTCTCATGGATCGCAAGAGGGAGGAGTTCTGCAACTTCACCCAAGGAAGGCTGACTGTGGATGCATATAGCCGAGAATTTGGGAACCTGGCACGCTATGCTCCTGAAGAGGTTTCTACTGACGCCAAGAAGCAGGCAAGGTTCCGTAAGGGACTTAGCCCTGAGCTTCGCCGCGATCTCCGTCTGCACGAGTGCACATCCTTTCAGAAGCTGGTCAATAAGGCTATCAGTGCTGAGACAGGCCAGACTGATTATGACGCTTCACGCAAGCATTCTCGTGATTTTGGGTCTTCATCCGGCTCTGGAGCTCAGAAGCGCCGGGTGTGGATTCCAAGCACCGCACTACCCCCCAGATTCACCCCGAGGCCATCTTTTGAGGCGCCTCGTCCCAACCAGCAAATTGCACCGTCCAAGCCCTATGGTGGCCCCGCTGCTAATGTTGCTCCACGCCCCACCGTGGTAACATGCTTCAAGTGTGGAGAACCGGGTCACTATAGTCGAGAGTGTCCCCAGAACAACCCCAATCAAGCTGGAAAGTCCGTTGGCCGTGGTAAGCCCGCGGGAAAGACTTTCTACGCCAAGCCGGCCACTACTGCACGTGGCCATGTCAACTACGTCTCAGCCGAAGAGGCTCATGAGGATCCCAACGTCGTCCTTGGTACGCTCCTTGTTAACTGCCATCCGGCATCTGTTCTTTTCGATACTGGAGCATCTCATTCATTCATATCCGAGAATTATGCTCGGTTGCATAACACGACATTCTGTGACATGCCCACTTCCATGGTAATTCAAACCCCGGGTTCCAAATGGCAAACTTCTAGGGTAAGCCATGGGAACGAAATTCTTGTCGATGGGCTTGTCTTCCTTGCATCTTTAATAGCTCTCAAGTCCTCCGACATAAACATCATCTTGGGTATGGACTGGATGTCGGCTCATTACGCCAAGATCGATTGTGCCACTAGAACCGTTCAACTTACTCATCCCTCGGGCAAGACAGTTAATGTCTTAACTCGAGTGGCCAAACGCCAACTTTACTCTCTCAATGCCAACCCCCTTCCAGACCTTGAGGACGTTCCGGTAGTCCGAGACTTCCCGGATGTGTTTCCGGAAGAACTGCCAGGTGTTCCACCTGACCGGGATGTCGAGTTTGTGATAGACCTTGTTCCAGGAACCGTTCCAATTGCTAGAAGACCCTACAAGATGGCACCCTTAGAACTAGCCGAGCTTAAAAACCAACTCGATGAGTCCTTGAACAAAGGGTTCATCCGTCCTAGCTCCTCTCCTTGGGCTTGCCCCGTCCTCTTCGTCAAGAAGAAGGATGGAACGGATCGAATGGTTGTGGATTACCGACCTGTCAATCTGGTCACCATCAAGAACAAATACCCGCTTCCCAGGATCAACGACCTGTACGATCAGCTCGCTGGATCCTCAGTCTTCTCCAAGATGGATTTGAGGTTGGGCTACCATCAAATCAAAATCAGAAACGGGGACATTCCCAAAACGGCTTTTGTCACTCGTTATGGCCAATACGAGTACACCGTCATGTCCTTCGGTTTAACCAATGCCCCGGCCACTTTCTCCCGGTTAATGAACTCGGTTTTCATGGAGTACTTGGACAAATTCGTCGTAGTATACCTCGATGACATACTCATCTACTCCAAAAATGAAGAGGAACATGCCGAACATCTGAGATTGGTATTGATGAAACTTCGAGAGCATCGCCTTTATGCCAAATTCTCCAAGTGTGAATTTTGGTTGTCAGAAGTGACCTATCTAGGCCACGTAATTTCTGGTAAGGGTATTGCTGTCAATCCCGAGCGAGTTCAAGCCGTCCTTGATTGGACTCCACCTGTTTCGGTCAAGCAAGTTCGGAGTTTCCTTGGCCTAGCAAGCTATTGCCGCCGCTTCGTCGAGAATTTCTCCAAGGTTGCTAAACCTCTAACTGAACTCCTCAAGAAAGATAAAAAGTTCGAATGGACTCCACAGTGCGAGTTCAGTTTTCAGGAACTGAAAAGACGCCTGACATCTGCTCCCGTACTGGTACCACCAGATTTCTCCAAGGACTTCATTATCTATTGCGACGCCTCGCGACAAGGACTAGGTTGCATACTCATGCAAGATCGTCAGGTAATTGCCTATGCCTCACGGCAATTACACCCACATGAGGAAAATTATCCCACACATGATCTAGAACTTGCAGCTGTAGTCCATGCACTCAAGACCTGGCGACATTACCTTCTCGGTAATCGTTGCGAGATCTTCACCGATCACCAAAGCTTGAAATATATCTTCACCCAACCAGATTTGAATCTCAGGCAAAGACGTTGGGTCGAGTTGATCTCGGATTACGACTTAGGAATAACTTACACCCCTGGCAAAGCCAATGTCATGGCTGATGCACTAAGTCGTAAATCCTACTGTAACAACCTGATGTTACAACAAAGTCAACCACTTCTCCATGAGGAATTTCGTAAGCTTAATCTTCACATTGTTCCTCGTGGATTCCTGTCTACCCTGGTGGCGAAACCTACCCTTATGGATCAAATCATAGCTGCCCAAAAGCGTGATAAGGGCATATTCCGGATTAAGGAAAACATTGCTAGCGGAGTAGCTAAATGTTTTTCCATGGATGAGCAAGGTGCTGTCTTCTTTGAGAACCGCCTGGTGGTTCCCAAGAACCAACATCTACGCCAGATAATCCTTAAGGAAGCTCATGAATCCCCTCTCACCATTCATCCCGGTAGTACTAAAATGTATCAAGACCTACGCCAGAGGTTTTGGTGGACTAGGATGAAGAGGGAAATTGCTCAATACATTGCTAATTGCGACGTTTGTCGTCGTGTTAAAGCAGAGCATCAACGGCCTGCTGGCACCCTTCAACCTTTGGCTATTCCTGAATGGAAATGGGACAAAATCAGTATGGATTTCATCACTGGGTTTCCCAGGACCAAGAGGGGAAATAATGCCATCTTCGTTGTGATCGACCGTCTTTCCAAAGTAGCCCACTTTCTACCTGTTCGAGAGAGTATCACCGCTAGCCAGCTAGCTGACTTATACATCTCCCGAATAGTGTATCTTCATGGTGTCCCGTTGGAAATTAACTCAGACCGTGGAAGTCTCTTCACCTCTCGATTTTGGGAAAGTTTCCAAAATGCTATGGGAACTCATCTCTCCTTTAGCACCGCCTTCCATCCTCAATCAAGTGGTCAAGTAGAGCGAGTAAATCAAATCCTGGAGGATATGCTCCGAGCTTCTGTTATCTCGTTCGGAATGAGTTGGGAGAAATGCCTTCCATTCGCAGAGTTTGCCTATAACAATAGCTATCAAGCTAGTTTGGGCAAGGCTCCCTTCGAAGTTCTCTATGGACGAAAATGTCGAACGCCTCTTAACTGGTCAGAAACCGGGGAAAGACAACTCTTTGGCCCGGATATGATTCAGGAAGCAGAAGAGCAGGTTCGCGTTATTCGTGAAAAATTGAAAACGGCCCAATCTCGCCAAAAGAGTCAATATGATCGTAAGCATAAGCCTATGACATTTGAAATTGACGAGAAAGCTTACCTTCGGGTTACCCCGTTAAAGGGAACCCATCGCTTCGGTATCAAAGGCAAATTGGCTCCTCGTTACATTGGACCCTTTCGCATTATTGCCAAACGAGGAGAAGTTGCCTACCAATTGGAACTACCTCCGCATCTTTCCAGAGTTCACGACGTCTTCCACGTTTCGCAACTCAGGCGTTGCTTCGCGGATCCTATCCGTGGAGTGGACCACGAAACGCTTGATTTACAAGATAACCTTTCTTATCGGGAATACCCCGTTCGTATCCTTGATCAAGCCGAGCGTACCACTCGACGTCATAATATCAAGTTTCTCAAGGTTCAATGGTCACACCATTCAGAGGAAGAAGCCACTTGGGAAAGGGAGGATCGTCTTCGACTCGAGTACCCCGCCTTCTTCCCAGATGATCCTAAATCTCGGGACGAGATTCTATTGAGTGGGGGTGAGTTGTCACACCCTAGTTAGGTTATGCATTAGAGTGTGCATCATGTCTACTTTCATCAGAAATGGAAATGGGGAAAGCAGAACCCCCAGCACCCCCCCCCCTGAAATCAACTAGGGTTTACTAAAAATAAATTCAATGAACCCGAAATGCCCTTCAGAAATGTTCACCCTCTTTGCCTTGGGCTAGAACCCTTGGGAAAAATAGTGAATATAATTTTAGGTCATCAAAAGGGGCATTGATTTAAATTATAAATATTTGAATTTGGGCATTTAAATACTATTAAATAATTTAAATGCTCAAATAATGTTGGAATTATTTTTGGGGCCACTGAAATATTTCAGAAAGTGCCCATAAATATTTTCAGGATTTTATAAAATGATTTAGTATTTTAAACTAAATCAAAACAGAATAACAGAAATAGAAAATAGAAAACAGAAAAAAAAAGGAGAGGGAGAAGCCCACCTGGGCCTTACCTGGCGCCGCACACCAGGCCCACCTGCCGGCCCAGCCCAGCCACCGCGCCAGCGAGCAGCTTGGCTCGGCCAGGCAGGCAGGCAGGTGCTCGCCGGCGGCACCCGAGCGCGCCACGCACCTGGCTGCCGCCCTGCTTCCTCCCCTCGCCGCCCTGCTGGCCTAGACGGGCTCCACGTCGCCGCCTCGACCCCCTGGACATGCTCACTCGCCCCCTGCCTCACTCCCTCGCTCCCCTTAGCCATGGCCGACGCAGCCGTCGCCGTTCCACCGGCGTAGTCGTGTCCACTGCCGTCCCCGCGCTGCTCCACCGTGTCCGGAAGCTCCGCCACTTCCTCCTCGATCGCTCCACCAAGCCACGCCCCGCCGGAGACCCGCAAACGACTCCACCGAGCTCGTCTTCAACCTCGGGCGCCGCCGATCGCCGACTTCGATCCGCCGTCGTCAAGCCTTCCCCGAGCACGCTGACCCTCCCTGCGGCTTCGCTGTGAGCTGCTGAACCTCCCCGTGCTTTCCGTTTCACCCCTGGAACACCGTAGACGCCGCACCTCTTGTGCCCGAACGCGCCGCCGCCTGACCACGTCGCCGGCGTTGCTCCGGTGACCATTTGGTCACGGGCTTGCGCCTGTCACACTCCCCGCACCGCGTAGAGGCTGTAGGTGCTAGCGCCACATCACCTAGGCCACTGCAGCCACGCGCACGAGCTGGCCCGAGCTTCGGCCTCCGCCTAACCTCGTCGCCGGCGATGCTCCGGCCACTCCCCGGCCAAGCCATCACCACGGCTGGATGCGGGCGAGCACCAGCTGCCCGTAGCTGCTCTCCGTGTAGCAAACGGAGCCCTGTGGGCAAATCCCGCAGCACGCCGCCGCGTCTGGCCTCGCCGGCGGCTAAACGCCGGCGAGTTTGACCACTGACGTGGACTGGGTGGGCCCAGTTGACTCCCCTGAGTCGATGACAAGTGGGCCCCCCCCTGCTAATTATCCAGATTAATTCCTAACTAAAATTAGTTAGTTTAATTAACTAATGACCCTGACAGGTGGGACCCACTAGTCAGCCTCTCCCCCTGCCCTGTTACACTGACCAGTGGCCCCCACGCGTCAGGTTTGACTGGGACAGCCGCCTTTGACCTGCTGACGCAATGCTGATGTCATGCTGACGCAGTAAATCATTTTCTAGTTTAAAAATAACTCAGGAAATTCCAGAAAATACCCAAAACTTCAAAAATTCATAGAAATTCAACCATAACTCCAAATGAGACAAATTATATATGTAAAATTATCAGAAAAATTCAAGGAATCCATCTGTACCATTTTCATGCATGTTTGAACAATGTTTGTCCCCTGTTTTGGACAAAACAAATAAAGGGCATTTAAATAATCATATATGGGGTTGGGATTTGAACCTTGCACTCAAGCCAACTCCATTTAAATTATAGCTAGTTGCATTAGCTCAAGACACATCCATATTGCCATGTCATAGCATGCATCATATTGTTGCATATCGTCATGTGTTCATTGTGCTCGGTTGTGTTCTTCGTGGTAGGTTCTGCCTCCGAGGATATTCACGAGTATCCAACTGAAGGGCAGTATCCCGTCACCACTCCATCAGGCAAGCAACCTTTGATCATTCCGATACAACCCATGTTCTCGCTCCTGCTCTTATTTACTGCATTAAGACAACACGATTCAAACTGCTGTGTGCTACGGTAGTTGAACCCTTATCCTCTGCATGACCTGTCATTGCCACAGTAACTAGATGAAACCCACTAGCATGTGTAGGAGTTGATTGAGCCATGTTTTGTGATTCCTACCTTGCTATGCCTGCTATGCTTAGAGTTGTGTCAGGTCTGGTTCATCTGGGTGATGGGCTAGAGTGAAATGCTTGTGCCAGTATTATGTGGGATGTGTAGAACATGTTTTGGTAAAGGTATCGATGAGAGGCCATGTAGGAGTACATGGTGGGTTGTTTCATTGAAACCGTCCCTAAGAACCGAGTTCTGTATGCGTGAATTAAGATTCAGCTACTACCACACATTGGGCCCTGAAATATGACCCCGCTCGACTTACCGACCCCTCTCGCCTCAGTCCAGGAGTTGCAACTAGTTTCTGGTGTTTGTAGGATATGTGTTGGCGGCCGTGCGTAGCGCTGACCCTAGGGGTGGGCTATGTTGCGGTAGATACACCGTGGCACGGTGTACCGAGTCACCCGTTTGGTGTCTCGGGAACCCTGTTCACATCGTTCGGGGCCGTTGAGGACACCCCGGCCGGATTTCCTTGCGGATGGAACCTGAATAGGCGATGACCCTGGACTAGAGACTTGTGAGGTTAGTCAGGTCGTGGTCTACACCCACGTCGGTTTTCGCTTGAAGTCTGCCGAGCACATTTCGTGTGCAGACGCTAAGTGGTGGAAACATGTGTGACGAAGTACACCCCTGCAGGGTATGAAACTATTCGAATAGCCGCGTCCGCGGTAAAGGACTACTTGATTGCATATACAGTTCATAGACAAGTTAATGGATACTACTAAAAGACTCAAGATAAGTGTGAGTACCGAGGATGGCCCCTCACAGGATACGAGGGAGGATCCTCGGTGGTGTATTGTGATGGTGAGTAGTGGACTCGTGTGCGAAAACTATTTTGCCAAAAGATTCCGTAGGATAGCTTAGCCAAGAGTCAAAGCTGGCTTGCTGCATAAACCCCACCACCTTCTTGAGAATGAGCATGTACAGTAGGTTCTGATGTAAGACTTGCTGAGTACCTTAGTACTCATGTTTGCTTATTTATTGTTTTCAGACGACAACACTGCCCCCTCCGATGGGTTTTACGTAGATCTTGACATCGACGAGTGACTAAACACCCAGGTGGTGATCCAGGCCATGGAGGGCCTATGTAGATAGACAGGCTTCGAGAAGCCTTCTTTTTTTTTTAGAGTCTGTACTCAGACTAGTTGCTTCCGCATGTGCTTGTATGACTGTATGACTTGAGTGTCGGGTCATGTGACCCCTACCTGTATGGATATGTTATGTATGGCTCCCTGGAGCCCTTTAAAATAAAGTACTTGAGTTGTAGAGTTTTGTTGTGATGCCATGTTGTATGTACCCATATCGAGCATATTGTATGTATGTTGAAATGCTTGGTATGTGTGGGATCCGACAATCTAGTTGTTTGTCCTTCGCAGCCTTTCTTATGGGGAAATGTAGTCTAGTGCTCCTCGAGCCATAGTAGTCCGCTACAGCCCGGTTCACCGGAGTCCTGCTAGCCCAGCACTACTGTTCAGGACACTTGACTGGCCGGCATGTGTTTCACTTCGTCCCTATGTCTGTCCCTTCGGGGAAATGTCACGCGATGATCTCCGGAGTCCTGCCTAGCCTGCTACAGCCCGGGATCCCCGGAGTCCTGTTAGCCCAGTGCTACAGCCCGGAATCACTCGTTGATGACCGACATGTTCGATGTGATTCATGTATGCCTGTCTCCATAGGTCTGTGCCGCTTTGGGTTCACGACTAGCCATGTCGGCCCGGGTTCTCGGTCATATGGATGCTAGCGACATTGTCATATACGTGGGCCAAAAGACGCAAACGGTCCCGGGCCCTGGTAAGGCGACACCCGTGGGATACCGTGCGTGAGGCCGCAAAGTGATATGAGGTGTTACCGGCTAGATCGATGTGGCTTAGAATCGGGGTCCTGACACAACCCAATAGACACTTTTGGAGATACCTGTAGTGTACATTTGTAGCCACCCAGTTACATTGTGACGTTTGGCACACCAAAAGCACTCCTACGTATCCGGGAGTTGCACAATCTCATGGTCTAAGGAAATGATACTTGACATTAGAAAAGCTTTAGCATACGAACTACATGATCTTGTGCTAGGCTTAGGATTGGGTCTTGTCCATCACATCATTCTCTTAATGATGTGATCCCGTTATCAACGACATCCAATGTCCATGGTCAGGAAACCGTAACCATCTATTGATCAACGAGCTAGTCAACTAGAGGCTTACTAGGGACTTGGTGTTGTCTATGTATCCACACATGTATCTGAGTTTCCTATCAATACAATTCTAGCATGGATAATAAACGATTATCATGAACAAGGAAATATAATAATAATCAATTTATTATTGCCTCTAGGGCATATTTCCAACAATTATTTGCAAGTGTGTTTATGGGTGATTCCGAAAATGGAATATTTAATATATCTCCCTAATATCGGGAGGATATGTTATAAAGAGAAGTCATCCTTCCCTCGATTTAAATGGGTCGAAGATCCATTTGATTTATTTAAAAGAGTTTCGAAATGGTTGCAATAATAATGGCATGATGACATGATGCAATGCAAAAAAATAAAAGGTGCAAGCAAAAATAAAACACACGGAGAAACCCGGAACCTATGGAAGACTTCTCGAGCATCGGTGTTGGGGCGTCATAGGTTCGAACTCTGGGATGCATGTGAAGAACTCGCCCTCCCTAGTCTGCCTGCTCGCTAATCTTACAGCTTAGCTCGACGAACCAAATGAACAAGAGACACAACAGTTTACCCAGGTTCGGGCCACCTTGCGGTGTAAAACCCTACTCCTGCTTTGTGGTGGATTGGCCCCGAGGGGCTGAGGATGAACTAGTATAGTGGAGAACAGCCTCAGGAGGAGAGGTGTCCTTGAGCTTGATGAGCTGGTGGGTGTGTGGATGATCCGAATGATCGACCCCCCTCTATGGTGGTGGCTAGGTCCTATTTATAGTGGCCTTGGTCCTCTTCCCAAATGAAGGTGGGAAGGGATCCCACAATGGCCAAATTTGAAGGGAGACAACTAGTACATGCTATGTGACAAAATCAATCTTCGCCTGCAAAAGCCTCTGGTCGTGACACCATGGTGGGCTCGGCGATGACCTTCCTACTGTCGTCCTGGCGGTCTTGGTCTTGTAGCACCGGAATGGAAACCTTTGCTCCATTCCTCGGGATTCCGCGCCTGCGCTTGCCTCCTTAGCACCAAAGAGGAAACTGGTACACTACGCCCGCCGGCGCCCACCTGGCCTTGGTCATCATGGCTCACGTCATCCGAACGTCGTGAGGTGCACCTTTCATAGATATCTCCGCTCCTCGGGAGCCCGCCTGGGGATGCCGCCCCACGTGGAGGTCTTGGTGTCGTCCGCCTCGCGAGGCTTGGCCCCTCGCGAGGGTCTTGAGCTATCGATGTTGAAGCTAGGCCATACCAGGCCGTTGATGGAGCTTCGCCATGGGCCTTAGGCAGGCAAGTCTGGGTATCCACGTTCCCAGAACGCCAATAGTATATAAATATTTTTTATCTTGGGAAACAAGCAAACTGTAGAAAAATGAAGTCCGGAAGGTACCCCAAGTGGGCACACGCCCTGGTGTCTTGTGCCCACCAGGGTATGCTTCCTGGAAGTTTCTTATTTTCCTAATTTTCTAAATATTCCAAAACTGACAAAAAATTTTTTTGCGGATTTTTCGGAGTCTGTTTACTTACCGTATCACGTACCTCCTTATTTTCCATGATTCTGCAGTGTTCCGGAAGGACTCTTGTCGGCGTTCTGGGAACGGGGGTCCCCAGACTTGCCTGCCTGCGGCCTGCGGCATGGCTCAAGTGGGGGCTCAGCGTGGCCCATGTTCATCAGCTCAAACTCAAGACCCTCGCGAGGGGCCAAGCCTCACGGGGCGGACGACCGGAAGCTTCCTCAGAGGCAGCCTCATCAGGCAGGCTCGCGAGGAGGCGGAGAGATCAAGGAAGGGGTTCCTCACAAGGAGCCCATGATGCAAGCCATGATGATCGAGACCAGGCGGGCGCCAGGTGGGCACCGGCCTACGTAGTGTCCTTGTTTCCCCTTTGGTGCAAAGGGGGCAAGCACAGGCCAAGGCACTGGGCAAAGGTTACCATTCCGGTGCAACAAGACCAAGACTAACAGAGCGGCAGGACGGAGGTCACCGTGGAGCCCAAGACGGCGTCATCACCAGTGCTTTTGGCAGCCGAAGACCACCTTTGGTCAGGATAACTTGTACTAGATGTTCCCCTTCAAAATGGCCAATTGTTGGCGCCCTTCCCGCCCATTATTTGGGGAGAGGCCTAGGGCCTCTATAAATAGAGCTAGCCACTACAGAGTGGAGGACGGAAAAGAAGGGACCGAAAAAGAGAGATAGAGAGAGAGGCGATTGAACTCACCCAAGCATTTCATCGCACCAGCTCAAGAACACCTCTCGCGAGGCTGTTCTTCCCTTATACTATTCCTCATCAGCCCCTGAGGCAATCCACCACACCGCACACTAGAGTAGGGTATTACACCACAACGGTGGCCCGAACCAGTATAAACCTTGTGTCCCTTGTGTTGTTCGTTGTTTCCAGCTTAGATCACGCGAGGAGATTGGACGTAGATCGGTAGGGAGAGATCTCCGCGCGCACCCAAGTGTCTGCCGGAACCCGAAATTCGACATTTGGCGCGCCAGGTAGGGGTGCGCCGGAATCCTTCTTCCTCCGCATCGTGTTCCGTCGCCTCGCCGTTCAGATGTCAAGCGACCCTGCTGACAACGCCGACTGCTAGGCAGCGTGGCCCACCCACGCCGTGTCACCGGCCCAGGGCGACCTCAACCTTGCGCCTCAGGCAGCCAGCGCTCCGCAGGGCACTACGGGGCGCGGGCGACGCGGGAAGACGCCGCCTACCCTCACACCACGGCAGGTGCGGGCCGCAGCAAGGGCCTCAAACCACCCCGCGGCCATGGCGCCGTACACCCGACGGGAGCAAGCAAACTCCAAGGCCGCGCTCACGGTGGCCCGAGAGCTCCTACGGTGTCGGCTGCTGGAGGGCAGCGGCGACGTATTGCTGGAGCGAGTCGCCGAGCTCCTGGATGCCGCCACCTCAGGGATACCTCCTTTCTGCGTCCAGCTGCCACCCCAGACCCAAGGCGGGCCGTATGGCGGCGTTGTGCACGCACACGCAACTTCCGGCGGACTCCAGGGCCCATTCAGCGTCAACACCCCCGCCGGCACCGGGCGACAAGTCGCGCCGGCCTCTTCTCCGGCCAGCGAAGGGGTGCCCGCTGTGGCCTTCGGCGTCGGCGGACCGCCGTGCCATCACCCCAAGACGGCGCTCCAAGCCAGGCTGCGTGGCATGCGGGGCGCTATAGCAAGGCGCACGGGGCGGTGGCCCCAGAAGCTTACGTGCCCCGCATGGTGGATCAGGGGTGCGCACTGGAAGAAGATCATGGCTCATTCCTCGGGCCAGGCTGGGGCGAGGAGACGCCAGGAGCTGAGCTCTTTCAGGAACCACAAGAGAGCCTCGACAGCCACACCGACGGCGGCAACTATCGGGTACCACTCATCCCTCAGGAGCAAGCTTATGCTAACCATGGATCGCAGGAGATACAGGTCACCGTAGTAGGTGGCTGCCCCAATTCTGCAGCCTCATACCCCTCAGGAGGAGGGCGCAGGGGGCTGCAGGAGAGGGGCCGAGATTCGGGTTCGTCGCCACGACGGTCGGAGCATGGCGTTCTCAGGAGGTAGGCCCCCTGCCGGGGAGGTCTCCCAGGGCCTGCCCCCGGCAGGGGACCCATGGTCGTCGGGGGAACCGCTGGCGACCACTCTGCCCCATTGGTGTCGTCCTTGGTTTCCGGTCGCCGTCGATGGTGGCAGAGTGAGGCGCAAGGTGGGGCCCTTGTCTGGTGATATGAAGTAAGGCCAGTACCTATGAAGAAGGCCCAGTGCCATGAAGCTCGCCACCCGTGACACTCTCACGTAATAATGAGTGGGGCTGTACACGTCCCGGAGTCTCCGGAGAGCCGCCCTCAGGCCTCGGGGGCTCCCGCCCACGCCAAGTGGCAGCACTTAGCTCCGCGCTGGTGAGAAGACGTCGAAGACTAGACTAGGTGCCGGACGTGGCCTTTTGCTTTTGCCTTCTCCTTGTTGACAAGTTCTTCGATTTGGATTTAAGTTGGATTTGAGCTCGATGCTTGCGTGTGTTTGGGGGAAGGGGTGTTTAGTCTCGTTCGAGCAGTCTCTTGCGTTCTGGTTTTGGCTTTGCGTCCAAAGTGAACATCGGCTGCCCCCCTCGCGAGCCCCTCGTGAGCCGGGCCGGGCCAGGCACGTTCACAACCAGGACCGCTGTTACCGCACCCTTTCTGGAGGTTTTCATCGCGGGATCCACAAGTTAATCAGAAGACACCCGAGGTGCAGCAGCCCCCGCAGGCCCGCTCGGGACTCATCGGGGTCGAAAGGTACACAAGCCAGCTGACCCATCACCGGGCCAGCGGCTAAGTTCACACGCAACATTATGCTCACCAGGTTACTAATTGCAAACCTTTACATGAGGGGCTTCCCCTCCCAAAATGCTCTTACATCCTTCAGGGCCAAGCCCGAACCTTCTTCATGCAGGTTAAACAACAGTGACATGCGGTCAGTCGGACATATCACTCACCGCGTCTTCTTGGGCATCCTCGGAGGCATTACTGGCATCGTTGACATTGCCGCCGCCGCCACCAGCATCTCTATCAGCGCCAGGCTAGTCCACGACGCCGCCTTCATTGGCGCCCATGACCACGCCGTCGCCATCCGACGCAAAGGCCCTGACGAGGGCGTCCACGTTGTCCTCCACCCACCGCGCCAGGTCGCCCCGGACGACAATGGGCACGGGTGCGATGGCAGCGTCGAAGTCGAAGTGGGGTTCCCTGTCCTGCAGATGGCTGAAGACGCGGGAGAAGGCACGCCCGAGCAAGGCTCGACTCCTCTCTTCGACAAGCCAACGGGACCTCTCGGATTGGTTCTCCAGAAGCGTCAGCACATCAGTGAAAAATTGGAGGTTGCCGGCGTAGTTGACCTTGTGCGGCTCCTTAGCGGCAGCCTCGCAGATATAGGCCAAAGCTGTGTTGGACGTCTCTTTGAGAGTTTGAAGCATGGGGGCATGCACATGCTCCAGAACCCGCCGCCGACGGATCTCGTCCTCATTCCGCTGGGCGGCGGCCTCGACGTCATCAACCCTTTGTTGGAAGAGGACAGCTCCGCCTGCGCCGCGCTGAGGGCAGCTACGGAGGAGTCTGCACGCCGTGTCACTTCAGTCAGTTTGGCCCTGAGGGCTGCGGTCCTGCCCTCGGCCTCGGCCTTGATCAGCCCCAACCTTGTCTCGTATTCGCGCTCGAAGGCCGAGCGAGCTTCCGCCACACGGCGATCGACTTCTTCCTGGGCCCGGGCTTCGCGCACGGCAACGTCATCCTCCGCCCGGGCCACCAGACCCTCCCCCGTCTCCATCCGCTCAAGGTCAAGGTTGTGCTCGGCGGCCTCCACCGTCAGCGCCTCCTCGTGCTTCAGAAGCTCCGCCTGGTCAACAGAGGCCCCCTCCATCGACTCAAGGGCCGCCTGGCGCAGTTCCACTTGCTGCTCTAGGGAGTTGCTCCAAGCTTGGAGCTCCCATGCGTGCTCCTCCGCAGCCTTGAGTCGTCAGTCTGCTTCCCGAGCCTCCTCGATGGCCTCGGAGCAGGCCTCCCGCGAAGCTACCAGCGACGCTTCAGCCTTCGCGTTGTCAAGATCACGTTGGTGACGCGCGAGGGCGACGACTACCTTTAGTTTGCGCTTCTCCTCAGCAAGGCGCAAACCTTCGGTCTCGAGGCGCGCATCCTCGTCAGCAAGCTCTGCCCCGATCCGGCTCACCGCATCCGCCGCCCTCTGGAGGAACTCTTTGCGAAGGGCGCGTCGCTCCCGAGCGCGCCTGAGCACGTCTTCTGCATCACCCTCTTCCACTAGAGCATGCGGAGGCCCCGAGGCGGCAAGCCCCCTCCCGGCGCGGTGCTGGGGGCTGGCGCCCTAGTCATCGCCAGATGGACCTCTCTGGGAATCCAGCCTGGCGTCGGTCCACCCACGGAAGAAGAGCCAAAGACAGACCTCAGCCATCCACCATCTATGATCAGAGGAGGAACGCGGGGCAAGCCGGATGTGCCCCAGGAGGACTCATGAAGAAAGGACAGCGGGCGCGCATGCTCGAGGTGCCCTATTGAACGGGCCACTCCACCAACTGACTGGCAGCAGGGGTGCAGCTCGGGCTCCGCGAGCCCAGGGCTAGCAGAGAAGGTGAAGCTTTGGGGGATGGCTCCCGGGCTGACTCGGCGAGTTTCACAGGGCAGGGCCTGAAAGGGCCACAATCAGTCGCAGGGATAGAAAAGTAAATGAGCAAGGAAAGAAGAAGACTTACTTGTCAATGGCAAAATACTTCCTGCGCTTCAACAAGCGGCAAGGGCGGTCGTTGCCACCCAAGGCCTCCTTCCTCTTGCGGAGGGCCTCGGAGTCTATGCGGAACCGACCTAAGTGCTCGGCGCAGGGTTCGGCCTCTGGTGAGGAAGAAGCGACAAGATGATCAACGTTGGAGGAGTCAACCTGGGGGGCGCCATCAGGCGTCGCCTCGCGAGGAACGGCTGGGGCCTCGGGGGCCCCGGCCTCAAGAACTGTAGGCCGCGACTCCGCACCTGCCGCCGCTCCAGGGCGGGCCTCAGGAGACGCCGCCTTCAAGACTTCTCGCGGCGTCGTTACCTCGACATCGGTCGCCTCAACTCCCGCCGGTTCTCGTCTCCCCGCCCTGTCCCCCGAGGAAGGACTGTTGTGGGTGGCAGGGGAAGCAACCACGATGGCTAGGTTCTCGCGGGGCCCCATGAAGCCAGCAGGGCGCAGTCCCCACTCATCGAAGCTGGGCATCTGCCTCACAAAATTGGCCCTGCTGGAGCAAAGATACAAGAGGACACCATTACTCCAAAGGCTGCCTGGGGAAGGATCGCCGGTCAAGACCCTGAGCATCATCCGCAGCGCTTCAGGCACCAAGTCCTCCTCCTGAAGCCGCATGCAGTCTTTGTGCCCCACAAAGTCCCACATCCAGCGAGAGTGGCGCTGGAGAGGAGCAATGCGACATTGGAGGAACTCCTTCACCACCTTGGGTGCAGTCACATTGAGCGCCCTCAAACTCCGGAAGCGGCGCCAGACGAAGGCGAGCCGGGGGCTCACGAGCACCTCATGATCCCAACCCGCATGGGGAACAACAGGCGAGGTCGGGTGCGAGAGCAGAGGATTGGGCACTCTGACATCCACGTACAGCCACCGCTCTCTGAACCTGGCCTCAGGAGAAGGAAGGCTGAAGTCGATCCCTGAAGTGGCCGTCTCTGGCACGGCGAAGAAGCTCACGCACCCTGAGCACTGAGTGGGGTCGCTCAGGCGCAAGGAAAAGAAGTGGCGCAGCAGGGCAACGGAAGGAGGAATGCCTATCATCGCCTCGCAAACAAAAGCAAAGACAGCCAGAAGGGTAATGGACTCCGGCCCGAGGTGCATCATACGGATCTGATAATGGGAGAGCATCGCATTGAAGAAGGCGGAAAAGGGGGGAACCAGACCCGCCCATAGGGCATTGGCGAAGAATCGGACCTCCATGACGATCCTATCAAGGGAGGCATGGGACGCAGGATAGGCTGTGGTCCTGCCACACTCATTGAAGATTGTGGCAAGGGCGGAGCGGACCTTGTTCAAGGCTTCTGGATTGAGTATGATTGACTGAGCAATGGCGGGGGCCGCCGCCGGAGGTGTGCGGAGCGAAGGTGCGGGCTTCTTTCCCCTTCCTTTCTTCGTCGGTGCCATGGCAGTGAAGAGAGGGAAGAACTCGAGTCGGGTTGACGGCGGAGGCTGGAGCTCGAAGAGGGAGGAAAGGTAGGAGGCGAGCGAGCAGCGGAAAGGAGGAACAACTGTGTACAACTGCGGGTCCGCTTAGCCGGGCGCGCAACAAGGCGACGTGGGGAAGCGCAGACGCCCACGTCCAATCAATCGCCACGCGGCGCCCGAGGCCGCAGGCTTTTGGGGCCCGCGGCGCTTCGCGCTCGCCCCTTCGCTTCCTTGCTAGGCCAAGCCCGGACGCGCGTTGGGCCCGGGGGCTACTGTCGGCGTTCTGGGAACGGGGGTCCCTAGACCTGCCTGCCTGCAGCCTGCGGTGTGGCTCAAGTGGGGGCCCAGCGCGACCCATCTTCATCAACTCAAGCTCAAGACCCTCGCGAGGGGCCAAGCCTCGCGGGGTGGACGATCGAAAGCTTCCTCAGAGGCAGCCTCATCAGGCAGGCTCGCGAGGAGGCAGAGAGATCAAGGCAGGGGTACCTCACGAGGAGCCCGTGACGCAAGCCATGACGATCGAGACCAGGCGGGCGCTGGCTTGCGCAGTGTCCTTGTTTCCCCTTTGCTGCAAAGGGGGCAAGCACAGGCCAAGGCACCGGGCAAAGGTTACCATTCCGGTGCAACGAGACCAAGACAAACAGAGCGGCAGGATGGAGGTCATCGTGGAGCCCAAGACGGCGTCATCACCAGTGCTTTTGGTAGCCGAAGACCACCTTTGGTCATGATAACTTGTACTAGATATTCCCCTTCAAAATGGCCAATTGTTGGCGCCCTTCCCGCTCATTATTTGGGGAGAGGCCCGGGGCTTCTATAAATAGAGCTAGCCACTACAGGGTGGAGGACGGACAAGAAGGGACCGAAAAAGAGAGATAGAGAGAGAGAGAGAGAGGCGACTGAACTCACCCAAGCAGTTCATCGCACCAGCTCAAGAACACCTCTTGCGAGACTATTCTTCCCTTGTACTGTTCCTCATCAGCCCCTGAGGCAATCCACCACACCACACACTGGAGTAGGGTATTACACCACAACGGTGGCCCGAACCAGTATAAACCTTGTGTCCCTTGTGTTGTTCATTGTTTCCAGCTTAGATCACGTGAGGAGATTGGATGTAGATTGGTAGGGGAGAGATCTCCGCGCGCACCCCAGTGTTTGAACCTCAAGGGTCTGCCGGAACCCAAAATTCGACAACTCTTTTATGTGTTCTTCTGGTGTCAAAGTTTGGATAATATTACTTTCAACATTAATGGGCATACCTGAGATATAATGTTTTATTCGTTGCCCATTAACAACCTTCGGGTTAGTACTTTGGGCATTATTTATTTTGATGGCTCCAGACCGATAAACCTCCTTGATGACATAGGGCCCTTCCCATTTTGAGAGGAGTTTTCCTGCAAAGAATCTGAAACGAGAGTTGTACAAAGGGACATATTCTCCTACTTTAAACTCACGCTTTTGGATTCTTTTATCATGCCATCTTTTGACTTTTTCTTTAAACAACTTAGCATTTTCATAAGTTTGGGTTCTCCATTCATCTAAAGAGCTAATATCAAATAACCTCTTTTCACTAGCAAGTTTGAAATCATAATTGAGCTCTTTGATTGCCCAATGTGCTTTATGTTCTAACTCAAGAGGCAAATGACAAGCTTTTCCATAAACCATTTTATAAGGAGACATACCCATATGATTTTTATATGTTGTTCTATAAGCCCAAAGCGCATCATCTAATTTCTTAGACCAATTCTTCCTGAACCTATTGACAGCCTTTTGCAAAATTAACTTTATTTCTCTATTGCTAAGTTCAACTTGACCACTAGACTGAGGATGATAAGGTGATGCAATTCTATGGTTAACATCATACTTGGGAAGCATTTTGCGGAAAGCACCTTGAATAAAGTGTGAACCGCCATCAGTCATTAAGTATCTAGGGACTCCAAACCTTGGGAAAATAACTTCCTTAAGCATTTTAATAGAGGTGTTGTGATCAGCACTACTGGTTGGAATAGTTTCTACCCATTTAGTAACATAATCAACAACAACCAAAATATGTGTATACCCATTAGAGGAAGGGAAAGGTCCCATGTAATCAAATCCCCAAACATCAAATGGTTCAACAACAAATGAATAATTCATAGGCATTTCTTGACGCTTACCGATATTACCTATTCTTTGGCATTCATGACAAGATAAGACGAACTTATGGGCATCCTTGAAGAGAGTAGGCCAATAAAATCCAGATTGCAATACCTTGTGAGCAGTTCTATCCCTAGCATGATGCCCTCCATAAGCTTTGGAGCGACATTTCCATAGGATTTGTCCTTGTTCATGCTCAAGCACACAACGTCTAATAATACCATCTACTCCTTCTTTATAAAGATGTGGGTCATCCCAAAAGTAATGTCTTAAATCATAAAAGATTTTTTTTCTTTTTTTTTGGTATGTAAAGCTAGGTGGTAAATATTTAGCAACAATGTAATTAGCATAGTTAGCATACCAAGGAGTGTTATGAGCAACATTTATTGCAGCTAACTGCTCATTAGGAAAGCTATCATCAATAGGTAGTTGGTCGTCAAGCACATTTTCAAGCCTAGACAAGTTATCAGCTACGAGGTTCTCAGCTCCTTTCCTATCAGTGATATGTAAATTGAATTCTGGTAGCAAGAGAACCCATCGAATAAGTCTAGGTTTAGCATCTTTCTTTTCCATAAGTTATTTAATAGCAGCATGATCGGTATGAACAATTACTTTTGAATCAACAATATAAGATCTAAATTTACCACAAGCAAACACCACTGGTAAGAATTCTTTTTCAGTAGTGGCATAGTTTCGTTGAGCACTATCTAGAGTTTTACTAGCATAATGACTAACATTCAGTTTCTTATCAACTCTTTGTCCTAGAACAACACCAACAACATAATCACTAGCATCACACATAATTTCAAAAGGCAAGTTCCAATTAAGGTGGTTGAACAATAGGTGTAGAAATTAAGGCTTTCTTGAGTGTTTCAAAGGCTTCTAAACAATCATCATCAAAAATAAAAAGGAATATCCTTTGGCAAAAGATTCGTAAGAGTCCTAGAGATTTTAGAAAAGTCTTTGATAATTCTCCTATAGAAACCAGCATGACCTAAGAAAGTACGAATACCTTTGATATCTTTAGGACATGGCATTTTCTCAATTGCATCAACCTTAGCTTTGTCCACTTCAATACCTCTTTCAGAAATTTTATGGCCCAAGACAATACCTTCATTAACCATAAGTGGCACTTTTCCCAATTCAAGACAAGATTTGTTTGCTCTTATATCTGCAAAACTCGGTCAAGATTTCTTAAACAATCATCAAAAGACTTCCCATAAACAGAGAAATCATCCATCAAAACCTCAACAATCTTTTCACAAAAGTTAGAGAATATAGCAGTCATACATCTTTGAAAGGTAGTAGGTGCATTGGATAAACCAAAAGGCATACGTCTATAAGCATAAGTTACAAAGGGACAAGTAAAAGTGGTATTTTCTTGATCAGGTTGAGAAACAAGTATTTGTGAAACAACAGAATATCCATCAAGGAAGCAAAAATGTGTGTGCTTAGATAATCTTTCTAGCATTTGATCAATAAAAGGAAGAGGGTAATGATCTTTTCTAGTTGCTTTGCTTAATTTTCTAAAATCAATTACCATTCTATAGCCTGTAACAATGCTTTGTGGAATAAGTTCATTCTTATATTAGGAACAATAGTTATACCTCCTTTCTTATGGACACATTGAACATGACTTACCCATCTACTATCGCTATGGGATAGATTATATGTGCTTCTAGAAGTTTTAATATTTCCTTTCTTACCACTTCTTTCATCTTAAACCATGATAACAGTGATCTCCTATTTTGACTGAGACAATGGTCATGCCAACAACATGTCTATGTTTATCCTTTTTATCAGGTTTGGCAATTCTAGCAACTTCTTCGCAGAAGTAAATAACATGTCCATCTACATTTTCTTCCAAGAGATCCTTAACCATAGCAATACTAGGTTCTACTTTAATTTGTTCATCAGGTTTAGGTGTTCTAATGTAACTTTTGTTGACCACAGTTGAAACTTCAGCATGTTCCTTTATCCTAATAGGGAAAGGTGGTTTCTCAATGTAAGCAGTAGGAACAACTGGATCAACATTGTAAAGTATAGTTTCTTCTTTAACTGGTATCGGTTCTCTAATTTCTTCTTTAATAGGTGGGTGATATTTAAACCACTTCTCTTTAGGGAGATCAATATAAGTAGCAAATGATTCACAAAAGGAGGCTACTATCTCAGAGTCAAGTCCATATTTAGTGCTAAATTTTTGAAAAGCATCGGTATTCATAAAAGATATATAACAATCATACTTAAGTTTAATACCTGACTATTTACCTTCATCAAGTTCCCAATCCTCAGAGTTGTGTTTAATTCTTTCCAAAAGATCTCACCGGAATTCAATAGTCTTCTTCATAAAAGAACCAGCACAAGAAGTATTAAGCATGGTTTGATCATCACGAGAAAGCCGAGCATAAAACTTCTGGATAATAATTTCTTTTGAGAGCTCATGGTTGGGGCATGAATTTAACATTGGCTTAAGCCTCCCCCAAGCTAGAGCGATACTTTCTCCTTCACGAGGCCAAAAACTATATATATAATTCCGATCACGATAAACTAGATCCATAGGATAATTTTTTTGATGGAACTCCAATTTCAATCGATTCCAATTCCAGGATCCAATATCATCGCATGGCCTATACCATGCCAATGCTTTCCCTTTCAAAGATAAAGGGAAAACCTTCTTCATAACTTCATCTCTGGGTAAACATGCATGCTTGAACAATCCACATATTTGTTCTACATATATCAAGTGCATATCAGGATGTTCGGTTACGTCTCCTGCATAAGGATTAGCTAGCAGTTGTTCTATCGTACCCGAAGGAATTTCATATTCAATATTTTGAGTAAGTGCAGTAGGTTGAGGGGTAGCTAACTATTGTTCTGGTCGAGGTGAAGATACCCCGAACAAACCCCTCAAAGGATTGTTTTCCATGGTACCAAGTGACAGTAAATTTTACCACACTAGATAAATGTTTCCTTACCAAATTCCACTTACCAAAGGCGCTTCACTCCCCGGCGATGGTGCCAAAAAATAGCCTTGATGAACCTAAAGTATAGGGGATCAATTGTAGCTCTTTTTGATAAGTAAGAGTGTCAAACCCAACGAGGAGCAGAAGGAAATGACAAGTGGTTTTCAGCAAGGTCATGTCTGCAAGTGTTGAAATTGTAAGTAATAGAGTAGTTTGATAGCAAGATAATATGTAACGAGCAAGTAATGATAAAAGTAGCAAAAGTGCAGCAAGGTAGCCCAATCCTTTTGAGGCAAAGGACATGCCAAAATTGTCTCTTATGATAAGCAAAGCGTTCTTGAGGGTACACGGGATATTCATCTAGTCACTTTCAGCATGTTGATTTGATTCGTGTTCGGTACTTTGATAATTTGATATGTGGGTGGACCGGTGCTTAGGTGCTGTTCTTACTTGAACAAACCTCCTACTTATGATTAATCCTCCCGCAAGCATCCGCAACTACGAGAAACGTATTAAGAATAAATCATAACCATAGCATTAAACTTTTGGATCCAATCGGTCCCTTATGGAATAGCGCATAAACTGGGGTTTAAGCTTCTGTCACTCTCGCAACCCATCATCTAATTGCTACTCCACAATGCATTCCCTTAGGCCCAAATATGGTGAAGTGTCATGTAGTCGACATTCACATGCCACCACTAAGGGAATCACAACATACATAATATCAAAATATCAAACACATACCAAGTTCACATGATTACTTGCAACAAGATTTCTCCCGTGACCTCAAGAAAAAAGTAACTAATCACAATTGATAATCATGCTCAAGATCAGAGGGGTATTAAATAACATATTGGCTCTGAACATATAATCTTCCACCAAATAAACCATAAGTAATCAACTACCAGATGTAATCAACACTACTAGTCACCCACAAGCACCAATCTATAGTTCCGGTAACAAGATTGAACATAAGAGATGAACTAGGGTTTGAGATGAGATGGTGCTGTAGAAGATGTTGATGGAGATTGCCCTCCCCAAGATGGGAGAGTTGTTGGTGATGATGAGGACGATGATTTCCCCCTCCGGGAGGAAAGTTCCCCCAGTGGAATCACTCCGCCGGAGGGCAAAAGTGCTCCTGCTCAAGTTCCGCCTCGAGAAGGCGGCGCTTCGTCCTGAAAGTACTCTCCTTATTTTTTCTAGGTCAAAATGACTTATATACCAGAAGATGGGCATCGGAGGTGGGCCTGGGTGTGCACAACCCACCAGGGCGCGCCCAGGTGGGTTGTGCCCACCTGGTGTGCCTCCTCCGGTACTTATTTGCTCCAATATTCATCATATATTCCATAAAAATTCTTCGTGAAGTTTCAACTTGTTTGGAGTTGTGCAGAGTAGGTAGCGTGACGTCGCTTTTCTAGGTCCAGATTTCCAGCTGTCGGGATTCTCCCTCTTTGTGTATACCTTGCATATTAAGAGAGAAAAGGCATTAGAATTACTAAAAAAAACATTATTATGGATAAAAACATCATAATAACAGCAAGAAAACATGATGCAAAATGGACGTATCGTGTATCACTACGATCGAGATTCAACAAGAATTCATCAAATGTGCATGACCATAAAAGATATTACTCATATAAATAGAACAACCATTATTCTCTGACTTAAATGAATAACCGTTTTGCAATAAACAAGATCTAGATATAATGTTCATGCTCAATGCTGGCACCAAATAACAATTATTCAGGTCTAAAACTAATCCTGAAGCTAGATGTAGAGGTTGCGTGCCGACAACGGTCACATCAACCTTGGAACCATTCCCGACGCGCATCTTCAACTCGTCCTTAGCCAATCTTCGTATATTCCGGAGCTCCTATTTCGAGTTACAAATATGTGCAACCAAACCAGTATCAAATACCCAGGCGCTACAACGAGCATTAGTAAGGAACACATCAATAACATGTATATCAAATATACCTTTGTTCTCTTTGCCATCCTTCTTATCTGCCAAGTACTTGGGGCAGTTCTGCTTGTAGTGACCATTTCCCTTGCTGTAGAAGCACTCAGTTTCAGGCTTGGGTCCAGCTTTGGGCTTCTTCACGGGAGCGACAACTTTCTTGCCATTCTTCTTGAAGTTCCCTTTCTTTCCCTTTCCCTTTTTCTTGAAACTAGTGGTCTTGTTAACCATAAACACTTGATGCTCCTTATTGATTTCTACCTCTACCGATTTTAGCATCATGAAGAGCTGGGGAATCGTTTTTGTCATCCCTTGAATATTATAGTTCATCACAAAGCCTTTGTAGCTTGGTGGCAGTGACTGAAGAACTCTGTCAATAACACTCTCAACTGGAAGATCAATTTCCAACTAAGTCAAGTGGTTATGATACGCAGACATTTTGAGTATGTGTTCACTGACAGAACTGTTCTCCTCCATCTTACAACTGTAGAACTTGTTGGAGACTTCATATCTCTCAACCCGGGCATTAGCTTGAAATATCAACTTCAGCTCTTGGAACATCTCATATGCTCTGTGGCGTTCAAAATGTCTTTGAAGTCCCGGTTCTAAGCCGTAAAGCATGGCACACTGAACTATTGAGTACTCATCAGATCGAGCCTGCCAGACGTTCATAACATCCGCAATAGCTCCTGCAGCAGGTTTGTTACCTAGCGGTGCATCGAGGACATAATTCTTGTATGCAATAATGAGGATAATCCTCATGTTACAAAACTAGTTCGTGTAGTTGCTACCATCATCTTTCAACTTAGCTTTCTCTAAGAACGCATTAAAATTCAAGGGAATGGTAGCACGGGCCATTGATCTACAACATAGATATGCAAAAACTATTAAGACTAAGCTCATGATAACTTTTTAGTTCAAATAATCAAATTACTAATGAACTCCGAGTTAAATCAACATCCCTCAACTTGTCTAAGCGATACATGATCCAAATCAACTAACCCATGTCCAATCATCATGTGAGATGGGGTAGTCTTCAATGGTGAACATCTCTATGTTGATCATATCTACTATATTACTCACGTTAGAACCTTCGGTCTCCAGTGTTCTGAGAACATGTATGTACATGCTAGGCTCGTCAAGTTTAACCCAAGTATTCTGCATGTGCAAAACTGTCTTACACCCGTTGTATGTGAACGTAGAGTCTAAAATACCCGATCATCATGAGTGCTTCGAAACGGCGAACTTTACCAATGGTGCATACTCGGGGAGAACACTTTTATCTTGAAATTAAGTGAAGGGATCATCTAATAATGCTACCATCGTTCTAAGCAAAATAAGATGCATAAAGGATACACATCACATGCAATCGAAATATGTGACATGATATGGCCATCATCATCTTGTGCTTTTGATCTCCATCTCCAAAGCATCGGCATGATCTCCGTCGTCACCGGCGTGACACCTTGACCTCCATCGTTGCATCGGGGTTGTCTTGCCAACTATTGCTTCTACAACTATTGCTAACGTATAACGATAAACTAAAGCAATTACATGGCGCTTAGCGATTGATACGCATGTCATACAATAATTAAAGACAACCCTAAGGCGCCTACTGAAGGAAATATGCCGTAGAGGCAATAATAAAGTTGTTATTTATATTTCTTTTTATCACGATAAATGTTTATTATTCATGCTAGAATTGTATTAACCGGAAACTTGATACATGTGTCGATACATAGACAAAACACCGTGTCCCTAGTAAGCCTATACTAGACTAGCTCGTCGATCAAAGATGGTTAAGTTTCCTAACTATAGACATGTGTTGTCATTTGATTAATGGGATCACATCATTAGGAGAATGATGTGATGGACAAGACCCATCTGTTAGCTTAGCATAATGATCGTTAAGTTTTATTGCTATTGCTTTCTTCATGACTTATACATATTCCTTTGACTATGAGATTATGCGACTCCCAGATACCATAGGAATACCTTGTGTGCTATCAAACATCACGACGTAACTAGGTGGTTATAAAGATGCTCTATAGGTATCTCCGAAGGCGTTTGTTGGGTTGTCATAGATCGAGATTAGGATTTGTCACTCAGAGTATCGGAGAGGTATCTCTGGGCCCTCTCAGTAATGCACATCATAATAAGCCTTGCAAGCAATGTGACTAATGAGTTAGTTGCGGGATGATGCATTAGGGAACGAGTAAAGAGACTTGCCCATAATGAGATTGAACTAGGTATGGAGATACCGACGATCGAATCTTGGGCAAGTAACATACCGATGACAAAGGGAATAACGTATGTTGTCATTAAGGTTTGACCGATAAAGATCTTCGTAGAATATGTAGGAACCAATATGAGCATCCAGGTTCCGCTATTGGTTATTGACCAGAGAGATGTCTCGGTCATGTCTACATAGTTCTCGAACCCGTAGGGTCCGCACGCTTAACGTTCGAGGATGATTTGTATTATATGAGTTATGTGATTTGGTGACCGAATGTTGTTCAGAGTCCCGGATGAGATCACCCACATGACAAGGAGTCTCGAAATGGTAGACAGGTAAAGATTCATATATAGGACGATAGTATTTGGACACCGGAAGTGTTCCGGGGGTACCGGGTACGTATCTGGTCACCGAAAGGGGTTCCGGGCAACCCCCTGCAAACTATATGGGCCTAATGGGCCAAGAGAGGGACGGACCGGTGCGCCCCCATATGGGCTGGCCAAATTGGAGTGGAAAAGGGGAAGGAGGAAAGGAAAAAGGGAATAGGATTCCCCCTTCCCCCTCTTCCCTTCCTACTCCGAATAGGAATAGGAATGGGGAGAGGCCGAATTGGGAGGACCCCAAGTTGGATTCCTCCTACTTGGGGCGCCCCCTTGGCTGCCTCTCCCCCCTCCAACTTATATATATGAGAGGGGTGTCAGTGTCAAAACCGGCAGTTCTCAGGTAGGGGTCCCGAACTGTGCGTCTAAGGCGGATGGTAACAGGAGGCGGGGGACACAATGTTTACCCAGGTTCGGGCCCTCTCGATGGAGGTAATACCCTACTTCCTGCTTGATTGATCTTGATGATATGAGTATTACAACAGTTTATCTACCACGAGATCGGAGAGGCTAAACCCTAGAAGCTAGCCTATGGTATGATTGTTGTTGTCCTACGGACTAAACCCTCCGGTTTATATAGACACAGGAGGGAGCTAGGGTTACACAGAGTCGGTTATAAGGGAGGAGATCTACATATCCGAATTGCCAAGCTTGCCTTCCACGCAAAGGAGAGTCCCACCCGGACACGGGGCGAAGTCTTCAATCTTGTATCTTCATAGTCCAACATTCCGGCATTGCAAGGCGGGTTCCTCCTCCGAATACTCCATAGAAGATTTTGAACACAAGGATAGTGTCCGGCTCTGCAAAACAAATTCCACATACCACCGTAGAGAGTATAATATTTCCACAAATCTAATCTGCCGACAACTTTTCATAATGTCACATCATGCCATGGCCTGGTCATTATTTGAATCGTTTTTCTCAACCAGCTACTGCACATATTGCGAGACAGTTTTCTTGGCACGTCTTGTCGAAGCAGAGATCATGTCGGGAGGCAAGTGGATGGCCTCCTCCGTTACAGAGGAGAACATCATGAAGCTCCGGGAAGCCGGATACCTGACCATAGATATCGCGCACTGGCTCCTAGGCGCGGGGCAGATTGTTCCTACCCCCGAGCCCCACGAAAGGGTTGTATTCCTTACCCACTTCGTCCGTGGGCTGGGATTTCCCCTCCACCCATTTGTTCGTAGGCTCATGTTCTACTATGGGCTGGACTTCCATGATCTGGCCCCCAATTTCATCCTCAACATCTCGGCGTTTATCGTCGTGTGCAAGGCCTTCCTCCGCATGAAGCCCCACTTTGGCCTGTGGCTGAAGACCTTTAATGTTAAACCGAAGGTGGTGGTCGTCCAGCAAGCGGAGTGCGGAGGCGCCATGGTGGGCAAAATGCCCAACGTCACCTGGCTCCAAGGCTCCAATGTGGAGACCGTAAAGGGGTGGCAATCGGGGTGGTTCTACATCACCGAGCCGCGCGACACCAACTGGGCGGCGGCTCCCGAATTCCGATCTGGCATCCCCATGCGGCTCACCTCCTGGAAAGAGAAGGGCTTATTTTGGGGTTCATCGGTGGAGCTGACCGGACTCCAGAACTGTGTTAAAAATATGATAAGCAAGAAAATCAAGCTTGTCAACATGGTCCAGGTCGACTCCTCCCGTGTCAAAGACGGGCATTCAATATGTGGGAGTTCGACTCGGCAAGGCACCAGACGCTGGGAGAGCTCTTCGACATGACACACCAGGACATCTGGAGGGTGCTGTTCAAGTCTGCCAAGGTACCTCCTCCTCTTACCGAGGACCGTGGACTTAGCGCAAAGCGCCCTGCTAATCCGGTAAGCTCCTTATATCTCATAAGGCGTTTCTTTCCCTAGTATAATTATGTGAGGGATCTGAACCTCCACATTATTTGACAGGAATGGGTCGCGACAGCGGAGCGGATCGATTGTCCGGCCCCACTGCCCGAAGATCCAGCAAGTACTCTCATGACGGAGATGCTGGTTCCGGCGCCCTATGAGGCGCCGGAGAAGAAGGCCAAGAAGAAGGCCGCGGGGACCAGGAAAGGTCTCCGGCGCAAGGTTGTATCAGACTCGTCGTCCGATAACACCGAGACACCCTCCTCCCACGAAGCCAAGGAGGAGGAAGAGGAAAATTCTCCCCATCTAGCCAGGGGAGATAAGAAAAGGAAGAGCGCCCCATCTGGGAAGGCCGAAGGGTCCAAGAAGGGAAGAACCCTCCTTCCGGACCGCTCCACCACGGCCGCGTTCAACGACGAGGAGTGGTTGCCCAGGGACAAGCCCCTGGTGAAGTCGTAAGTATCCTGATACCATAACAGTTCTGGTATATTTTGTTTTATTGTTTCTTATCATGCCGAACATGATCATGCAACCCACCCAAGGACCATCTCGACGTATCCTCTTCGGATGGGTCTCTGGGCCTGTCGGAGATGAACAGTGATTTGCTCCCGACCGCCTCCACCCCTCGCCCTACGGACGATGCCAAGGTGTTGTCCCGAAGGGCACCAAACCAAGGGAAGTTAGTTCTGGGGGCGCCCCAAGGCGACCTCCCAGACGCTGGGCGCATGGGAGGCAAGGCTCCCATGGGCCTTGACGACGGGGGCAGCAAGTCCGCCCCCAGCCGAATACTGCACCGGAACCTCCAGTGGTTCCGAACTCTCTTAGGCGACCCCTCACTAAGGGGGGGGGGGGGTGAGCCGTCTGTGCCAACGGCCTCTGTCCATCCAGAGGCACCGGACAACTTGCTGGAAGCGCTTCGCGGCGCTTCCATTGACGAAGAGCACCACACTGTCATGAGTGCGATGGTAGAGAAGGTTCAGTCCGCTAAAAGCAGACTGACTGAAGCGTGTGCCAGCCTCCTAACAGGCTTTGAGGTAAGTAATCAATTTATAAGAAAATGTTATAGCATAGACAGTAGCCCCTGATGCTCTGTTTGGTGTTCGCGAAGAAAGGCCGAACAGAGGATCAAATAATAATCACAGGAGTCTAATCAGAATATGTCTTATGTGAATAAGCAGGCTTCGCTGCTGGCCGCTGCCGCTCGCACTGCGGAGGTCTCCGCACTAAAGCGTGACCTTGAGTGGTCCGAAGAAGAGCTCGGCCATACAAATAGTCAGCTCGAAGAGAACAAAGGTAAGTAATACCCCGTCTGTATATTGATAGGAATAAAAAAAGAATGTGGTTGTTAAGTCACAGGATCATCATGAATTTTGCTAGGGGCCACGACCGAAGTGGTGTCCCTAAAGAAGGCGCCGTCCGAGGCCGAAGACAAAGCGGCTAAGGAGCGCACCGAGCGCGAGAAGCAAGAGGCTCGAATCGGCAAGGTGCAGCAAGAGCTCCAGGATTTCATCAAAAAATATGAGTCCTTGGAGCGTGCCTCTAAGACGCAAGGGTCTAAGCTTGTGAAGGCCCTTGAGAACGCAAAAAATGCCAAGGCCAAAGCCCACAAGGCCCTCCAGGAGCTTCAGGCGGTCCAGAAGATAGCGGAGGGTAAGGAATTCATTATGCAAAGCAAGCATGTGAAGGAAACTTTCCTTTTACTTACCCGAGTTCGGAGCTCTCCAGGAGCGTTCGTAGATCTTCCCCGCAGCGTGTCTGATGCCGTGGAATTTTACCGGGCCGAGGAAGGGAGGTCGACGGAGAAGTTGTTCTGGTCTCAGTATACTGGGACAGAACATCCGATGCCCTTGAGCGACCAGTTGAAGCAACTGGTTGAGCTTCACGAAGCGGCCGAACAGGCCATGAAGGGCCTCATAGTCCGGATGTGGCCTGGTGAGCCCTTGCCTGGCAGCTACTTCGGCCTGGTGAGGCGGCTTGTGAATGCCTGCCCACGGCTTGAAGTCATAAAGCGGTCCGTCTGCATTGAGGGTGCGCGTAGGGCTTTTGCCCAAGCGAAAGTGCACTGGGCGAAGATGGATGCCGAGAAGCTGGTGGAGGAGGGGCCGCCGGAGGGCAAGGAGCATCGCCGCCCCGAAAAGTATTATGACAGCGTCCTGAAGGTGCCCGCCTTATGGCGGAGGAATGTTCTAAGGATGTAATATTTGAATTAATGTACTCATGTGATCCTGTAATATGAAAACAAGTTCATGTGCGCTATATAACGCTTGTTGATTTAAAATATTACCTTCTGTGTGACCGTTTATAAAATCTGAGAGTTGGCTAGTCGTCGGCTTCTGCCCCCATGTAGCTAGTACTAGGGTGTTCGGGATATATCTGATCACTCTTTATCCCAGTTTTGGGTCCTTCGAAGGAGGTGTTCAGCACAACGAACTAGGCAATCGGACTATAAAGCTTTACCACTTTCACTTAGCCATAGAAGTCTACAATTTTAAATTTTGGCGAAGCCCCTAGTATTCGGAAGGCCGAACTTGGGGCACTATGAACGCCTAAATCGGACAAGGCCGACTCCTCGCCTGAAGCGGAAAAAATATTTAGGGATTTGGGACCTCTCGAACAACGACCAGCTCTCGCCGCATCATGACAGTCAGTTTTCGGCTTTCTGTACTGAGGTGCTCGTCCGGAAGAACCAGGACACAATCACAGTAGTTCTCCTAGTGCTACCTTAGCCGATATAGCGGAACGTAAGGCACCAAAACATGGGAGCCGGGCAAACCCAACTATTGACCCAAGACATGATTCGGAGCTGATGCATATAATGCTATAAGTTCGGGGTGCCGCACTGTCGAAAGTGTTCGGACTTTTCTTGCCGTGTTATGGGGTACACTGAAGCCCCTGGCGTACTGAACGTACCAGAATGTGAGCAACTTGTCGTTAATAGACAAACAAGGGAAAAGAAGAAGATGAAGAAATGTAATAATAAGCTGACGCTGTGCATTGTTATTTAGAGGACACGTCAAAGCGTATGTGTATAAGTAGTACAATAAGCAAAAATAGGACTATCTGACATGTCCGATCCAAGGGCGAGCTGCGTGCGGGTATGTAAAACAGGTATAACGATCGTTATGAGAGATCACCTGGGGATTGCCTTGTACGTCAAAGCTTCTTGCTCCCTTGGTGCTTCCTTCCTGTGATGGGTCTGATGATCTAGCTATCGGAGAGGTCCTCCAAAGAATAGGCTCCTGAAAGGAAGAAAGTGATAAAGATATACTGGTCCTGAGGTGGTTGAACCGCCTTGTGGGACGTGCCATAGCCGTGCCTCTGCCTATACCCATGGTATCTTTAGTGCGTAGTCATGTACGCGTGACGCAAATTTCGTCGCTTGACTGGGACTAGGATGGTGGCCGAATTGCTAGGCGAGCTATGAACACGCATGGTGATTCTGTTGCAGGTTATTCCGGACTCGCTTGAATGTGCCTATGGACCTTGTTGCCGGATTGGCGGTTTGCCTCAAAAGGCTGCTTTGCACTTCTGTTGCAAGGGCCGCAGTGTGCTCCTCCGTGTGGAGTGAGCATTCTGTGTTTCCATTAACTGTTATAACCCCGTGAGGTCCTGGCATTTTGAGCTTGAGGTATGCATAATGCGTTACCACATTGAATCTAGCGAATGAGGTTCGTCTGAGTAGTGCGTGATAGCCACTGCAGAAGAGGACGATATTGAAGGTTAACTCTTTGCTTCGGAAGTTATCCGGAGATCCGAAGACCACTTCCAGTGTGATTGAGCCCGTGCAACAGGCCTCTACACCTAGTAAGACACCTTTGAAGGTGGTTTTTGTGGGTTTGATCCTCAAGGGGTCTATACCCATTTTGTGCACCGTATCCTGATAAAGCAGGTTCAGGCTGCTGCCACCGTCCATAAGGACTCGAGTGAGGTGGAATCCGTCAATGATAGGATCAATGACCAATGCGGCAGAACCGCCATGACGGATACTATTGGGGTGGTCCCTACGATCAAAAGTGATCGGACAAGAAGACAATGGGTTGAACTTTGGGGCGACTGGCTCCATCGCGTAGACGTCCCTGAGTGCACGCTTCCCTTCCCGCTTGGGGATATGGGTTGTGTATATCATGTTCACCGTTTTCACTTGGGGAGGAAATTTCTTCTGTCCTCCTGTGTTCGGCGGCCGGGGCTCCTCCTCGTCGTCGCTATGCAGCCCTTTTCCCTTGCTTTCGGCATTCAACTTGCCGGCCTGTTTGAATACCCAACATTCTCTGTTGGTGTGGTTGGCTGGCTTGTCGGGGGTGCCTTGAATTTGACACGAGCAGTCGAGTATGCGGTCCAAACTGGACGGGCCCGGATTGTTTCTTTTGAACGGCTTTTTCCGCTGACCAGATTTAGAGCCACTGAATCCGGCATTGACTGCCGTGTCTTCGGCATTATCGTCGTTGTTGCGGCGCTCGTATCTGTTGCGATGTGGCTTGCCGTTGCTGTCTCTAGCCTCCGATGTGCCAGGGTTGCTTGCTGTGTTGTTGCTACGGGTCAACCAGCTATCTTCGCCCGTGCAGAAGCGGGTCATGAGTGTTGTAAGGGCTACCATGGACTTTGGCTTCTCTTGGCCGAGATGTCTGGCGAGCCACTCGTCACGGATGTTATGTTTAAAGGCCGCTAGGACTCCGGCATCCGGACAGTCCACAATTTGGTTCTTTTTGGTTAGGAACCGAGTCCAAAATTTCCTAGCTGACTCTCCGGGCTGTTATGTTATGTGACTTAAATCATCAGCATCCAGTGGTCGCACATAAGTTCCCTAGAAGTTGTCCAGGAATGTGTTTGCCAGGTTCTCCCAACTTCCGATGGAGTTTGCTGGCAAGCTATTTAGCCAATGCCGAGCTGGTCCTTTGAGTTTTAACGGGAGGTTCTTGATGGCGTGTAGATCATCCCAGTGGGCCATGTGAATGTGGAGGAAGAAATCCTCTATCCATACCACAGGGTCAGTAGTACCATCGTATGATTCAATGTTCATGGGTTTAAACCCTTCTGGGAATTCATGATCCATTACTTCATTAGTGAAGCATAGGGGGTGTGCGGCGCCTCTGTGCCGGGCTATGTCACGACGCAGTTCGTACGAGTCTTGTCTGCTGTGTTCGGCTCGGCCGGATTTGCTTTTGGTATATCCGGCATGACGGTCGTCGTCATGTGTTGGGGCGCGCCCTCGTGATCCGAAGATCAATCTTTTGTGTCCTACTTTGTTTTGCAATACGTCTTGCAAGTCATGTGTGTTACCCCGGGCCTTGCTATTTTTGTTTTACTGGTGACGGGGTGCGGGCTGGACTTCGGGCTTATATGCCACTTTGTCCCGACCACGAGGTGGCCGGTCTGCCGCATCATACGCTGGAAGCGCAGGCTTTAATGCTTCCTCTTCAAGTTGGGGTAGCAACCTGGGCTTTGGGAAACTTTTGATTGGGCGCTCGAGTTCATGTTCCTCAGATGCCGGGACCTCAGTCCATCTATCCGCTAGCAGATCTTGCTTAGCTTGAAGCTATTGTTGCTTTTTCTTCAAGCTTTTTGCTGTGGCAATAAGCCGATGCTTGAAGCGCTCCTGTTCGATGGGATCCTCAGGCACGATAAATTCTTCATCGCCGAGCTCACCTCGTCTTCGAAGAGAGGCATGTAATTGTCATCCTCTGATTCTCCGTCTGCTGCCTATTCCTTGGGGCTAGCTTGCCCATCCTCCTTCTCAAAGCCTCGCGGGAGGGGACTGTCTTTGTCTTCGGCACTATTTGCAGCGTTATTGTCTCCCGTGCCGGTATCGCTATTTTTGCTATGGCGGGGCTTAGAGCGGCGCCGATGACGCCGGTTCTTGGATTGCTCCTCGGGGGAATTATCCTTCGTTGCCTTATTGCCATCGCTTTCTTTGGGGGTGTCCACCATGTATATATCATACGATGAGGTGTCAGTCCAGCGCCCTGTGGGCGGTGGTTCCTGTTCGTCTCCCGCATCGTCGTCCATACTGTCGATGTCTTCGGAATCAAAGTCAAGCATGTAGGTTAGGTCGTTGATAGTGGCTACTAAGTGGGTGGTGGGTCGGGAACGAATTTCTTCGCCGTCCGCTTCCCACTCGAGCCGGACATAGTTTGGCCAAGGGTCTCCTGACAAGGAGAGAGACCGTAATGAGTTTAGCACGTCGCCTAGGGGTGAGTGCTGAAAGATATCCATGGAGGTGAACTCCATGATCGGTGCCCAATCAGATTGGATGGTCACGGACGCGAGCAGTTTGGAGTCTGTGGCCGGGGATGAATCCGAGTGTCCGGCAACACAGGTCTCATAGGAGGTGAAGTCATTATTCGGCTCTATCACCATTGAGTGTGCGGCCTCCGTGGCGGGGTCCATCCACCCATCCTTGGACGGCGCAATCTGTTCCAGATCGAGGGTCGGAGTAGTCACAGGTGTGATCTCCCAAACACTGTCCGACGATAGAGCTAAATCATGCTCATCGTGACTGTTTGACCACTGGTAGAAAAAAGCCCTTTAGTCCCGGTTCGCAACAGCCTTTAGTCCCGGCTGTGCAACCGGGACTAAATAAGCGCGACTAAAGACCCCCCCCCCTTTAGCCGCGGCTCTTACGGACCGCGACAAAAGTCTTTAGTCCCGGTTCTTGTGGCTGACCGGGACCAAAGGCCCGCCACGTGGGCGCCCGTGGTCCGTCGGGGCCGAGGACCTTTAGTCCCGGCTCTCGTGGCCAACCGGGACTAAAGGCCTCCTCCGCAGGTTTAGGGTTTTAGCCCCCCTAAACCTGGTTTCTTTTTAATTTGTAGTGTTTTATTTGTTTTATATTTTATTTTGTGTTTTATTTTATTTTTGATGAAGTTTCAGTACACATATTCTACGCTTCTATATACATGCATATGAAATTTCAAACAAGAAGAATTCAAGAGGAATATATAATATATATTCAATCTTGGGTGACCATATACAACTTCGAACAAGTTTCCATACACAATTAGGATGGATGACCATATACAACTTCGAACAAGTTTCAACCTCGGGTATGCATATAAATTTCTTCGTCCTCGGTATAGTGTTGTCCTTTAGGATTGATGACTTCCCTCATGAAAAATCCTGCTAATTCTTCTTGAATTGGTCGGAAGCGAGCTTCTGGACTAAGCCTCCTCCGCAAGTTATCCGTCGCGTTCCGCACGCTAGCTGATGCCTTCCGCTCAGTGGTTTGTCTCCGGATGTTCTCACAAACATAGTATCCACATAGATCGGTCCCCGATGGCTGCTTATCCACATTAACTAACTTTCTGAAATCTAGCTCATGTTTGAATTCACCGACAGTTTCTTTTGAGAACCGTCTCCAAACCCTACAGGGCAAAGAAAATTAAATGAATAAGGGATTTATTAGTTAGTTGATATTAGGAAATGAAGAGACCGATCGATATAGAGCTCAAATGATTGAAAATAATTACTTTTGCAGCATTTTTCTCATGTCGGCCCAACGCTTTGGATCCAAATCCTTAGAGTCCATGATTAGAACTGTGGAGGTGTGAAGTTCAATATTTAGCAGAATCCAGTGGAACCTGCGGACACGTTACATGCACAGTCATGCATAACTCATCGATTAGACATACCATGCATGGAGTAAACAAAATAGAATGGGCACAAGAGAGAAACACTCACCCAAAATGGTAAGGAAATAGAATATGACTTTTGAGTTGATGCTTTTTAAGAAACTTGTACAGGTCTTTCTCCATGTCTTTGGGGTGATGTTCTAACACATGTCCATTAACGATATGTGGGTCAATGAACCCAACATCATGGATGTTTCTTATTTTGCATTCCCAAATCTTCAATCTGCATAATAGCGTACGCAACAATATAGTTAGGACAATATATATATATATATATATATATATATATATAGTGCAGGCAATGAAGAACGAGATGAGGTAGAAATAAATCACTTACAGAACGTAGCAACTCAGCATAGATTTGTCGAGGGCGCGCAGATTGAACAGCTGGAATAATTCACTCATATGAACTTCTACAGAGTACCGTTTGATGTGATGCTCATGTGTAACATCCGCATAAACATATTCTTTGTCGGCCCATGTTATGAATTGCTTGTACCAACGTAGCAGATTTCGCATTTGTGTTGGTAGACTATTTTCCTTCTCAGGCTCGACGAGAGGCCCCTTCCGCACATATTGTAATGTTATCTCACCTGCAGGCGCATCCTCAAGGTCTAAGAAGGCACGAACAGTCAAACCCATCTCGGACGCTTGTTTCATGGCAGCCGCTACAGTCAATCCAAGTGCCGCCGCAGCTGCTATGATCTCGGGGTCCTCTTCCGGACCGGCTTTCACTATGAGCGGGGGGATCGATTGTTTCTTCTGCATCCCGAGCTGGTCAACTTGTTTCCCGCTTTTTTTACTTTCTTCCTCCTTCAATATTTTTGCTTGCCTACGAAGTTCATGTCCATAGTCGTCAGGCATATTCAGCTCGGCTTGGGACGGTGTCGTCAAAAAATCCTTAGCCCACTTCTTTTGCTTCTCAGTGAATACTTGCTTGGGCTCAGGCACTTTTTTCGCCTTCATATCCGCCTTCCATTTCTCATAATCAGTAGACGCGGCCAATGTGAGGTCAGCTTCACTAAGTTCCCCAGGCCTTGGGAGGAGAGGCTTCAGCGATGGCTCCGGTACCCTTGTGGTCTTAGGTACATAAGGGTCCGGGTTAATAGTCCAGGAGCAGGTTTCCTTGCTGTCCGCCTGCTTCTGCTTCTTTGCCGGAGGTGGATTGGGGGGCGTCGTACCCGCCGAAGGAGGATTGGGGGGCGTCGTACCCGCCGGAGGTTGTGGATCGGGGGACGGCGTCGAATGGCGTGAAGGAGGTGTAGGTGAACCACCACGACCACCACCACCGCCACCACCGCCACCACCACCACCACCATCGGAGGGGGGTGGACTTGCTAGCCTTGGCGCCTCGTCTGGAAACACTATGTACTTCTTTTTCCATAGAATGAACTGGCGCTTGACATCTCCAAGTCTGCTATCCCCTTCGGGTGTAGGTTTGTCAATCTCCAGGTCCTCAAACCCTTGGACTATGTCTTCCACCGTGACACAAGCATAGCCATATGGAATGGGGTTGTTGTGGTGGAGTGCTCCAGGTTTACAGGGTAAAGCACTGCCGCTAGCTACCTTCGTGGAAACGTTCCCCACGGGATAATGCAGATCACAGTCTTTCATCTTCTTTACATCATCCACGGGGTAGTGAGGCTCCGGTGCACGAATCTCGATCATCGGTGCACTATCACCAGGCGGGGCATCCGTGGAAGCCACGCTGCTTCTCCGCTGCTGGCTTCCGCAATCCGCTTCATGATCTTCATGCGGCCCTGCAGCCGATTTTTCTTTCAATAGTTCATGCACGGTCTGCTTCAACTCATGGAGTTCCGATGCAAACTTCGTCATAAGATCTGCATCCCGGTCCGTCTTTCTCTTACGGCTTCTGTAACCGTACGGGTCATTGTCTTGGGAAAACCCTACTTTCCACGAAACTTTGCCTTTGCCTCGTACACGTCCTCCGTGTTCATCATTCCCGAGGGCTAAAGTCAGTGCGTCTTTCTCTCTGTTGAACTTGATCAAGCCCGCTTGAGCTTGGGTCATTGCGTCAATAAGGGCTTGGGTCGGAGCAAAGCGTCGATGCCGGTGAACACACACCCCTGTCTCCGGGTCTAGCGATCCCCCATGCCCGTACCACCAGCTTTTGGCCCTTGGGTCCCATCCCTCTGTACCTAGAGGGATTCCTCGCACCCTCAGGTCCTCCTCCATCTTCTGCCACCTAGGGTCCGCAAGGCGGTATCCTCCTGGCCCCATAATATGATGGTACTTTTTCTTAGCCGCATTATCCTTATTTTTTTTTGATATTTCCTTGAAATGGTCCGATTGCTTTTGCCTCACAAATTCTGGCCAATCATCTTTCAGTTTCTCATATTGTCCATTGAAATCCGGAGTCTTGCCCTTGTTGACATAGTCACGGGTTAAATTTTTCTTGAAGTTCCGGAATGCATCGGCCATCTTCTGAAGAGCGAACTCTTTAACTAGCCTCCTCCTCTGACGTCCACCCGGAACCTCGTTACCGAATTCATCGACTTTGTTGTATTCCGGAGGTAGAATGAAATGTTCCATAAGCTTTCTCCAGCAATCCTTTTTCGTTCTCTTGTCGACAAAACTGAAACCAAGACGTGCCTTCTTTGGCTCTTTCCATTCCTGGACGGTGATCGGGACGTTGTCTCTAACAACGACTCCGCATTGGTTGACAAACTTTGAGGTGTGCTGTAGGGGCTTGCCGGTTTCACTGACAGACTCAATGGCATATGTTTCTCCTGTTTTCATCGCCTTGGATTTGCCACGCTGCTTTGTCGTACTCGATCCGGAGGGCTAAAAAAAGAAAGAGAGTCGCGCGCGTTAATACATATGTATTCACATTTCAGTAAGTTTGTATCACGAGAGGCTCTCAATGTATATATATACCTCGCCGGAGGTGGTTGCTTCTTGCAATTGGAGATCGTCGGTTGTTGACGGTTGACCTCCGTCGACAATGTCCGTTCCTTCACCTTCTCAATCATCGTCACCGTCAAGGTTCATATAAGAAGAGACTACATCCTCTTGTTGCTCATATTCTGAGCCCGGCACATAAGGAATCTCGTTGTTGATGATGTCCATTAAATAACGTTCAGCCTCCGGATCCCTAAGCGGCTCGGTTCTGTCGTCCGCCATATGTCACTCCTGCATGTAGTAAAAATTCTTTAAGTATAAAGGAATTAAAAAATAAGATTAAGGGGACATAGAGGAGGAGGAATTAAAAAATAAGATTCTTTAAGTAAAAATTCTTTTTTTCTTCTTCTTCCTTTCTTCTTCTTCCTTTTTCCTTTCTTCTTCTTTCTTTCTTCTTCTTCCTTTCTTCTTCTTCCTTTCTTCTTTCTTTCTTCTTCTTCCTTTTTCTTTTTTCTTTCTTTCTTCTTCTTTCTTTCTTCTTCTTCCTTTCTTCTTCTTCCTTTCTTCTTTCTTTCTTCTTCTTCCTTTTCTTTTTTCTTTCTTTCTTCTTCTTTCTTTCTTCTTCTTTCTTTCTTCTTCTTCCTTTCTTCTTCTTCCTTTCTATTCTTTCTTTCTTCTTCTTTCCTTTTTCTTTTTACTTTCTTTCTTCTTCTTCCTTTCTTCTTCCTTTCTTCTTCTTTTTTTCTTCTTCCTTTTTCTTTCTTCTTTCTTTTGGTTTTCATTTGGTTTTCATTTTTTTCTTCTTCCTTTTTCTTTTTTGTTTTTTCTTCTTCCTTTTTTTCTTCCTCCTTTTTTTTGTTTTTTTCTTCTGTTTGTTTTTTTGTTTTCTTTTTCTTCCTTTGTTTTTCTTCTGTTTTTTTGTTTTCTTTTGTTTTTCTTGAGTTTTTTCTTCTTCCTTTTTCCTTTCTTCTTCTTTCTTTCTTCTTCTTCCTTTCTTCTTCTTTCTTTCTTCTTCTTCCTTTCTTCTTTCTTTCTTCTTCTTCCTTTTTCTTTTTTCTTTCTTTCTTCTTCTTTCTTTCTTCTTCTTCCTTTCTTCTCTTCTTCCTTTCTATCTTTCTTTCTTCCTGCGGAGGACGGCAGGCAGGGCGGCGGGCGGAGGGCGGCAGGGCGTCGGGCGGCGGGCGGAGGGCGTCGGGCGGCGGGCGGCAGGGCGTTGGGCGGCGGGCGGCGCAGGGCGGCGGGCAAGGGCGGCGAGCAAGGGCAGGCACGGGCGGAGGCGGCGCTCACTGGGGACGGGGGCGGCGGCGCGCAGGGCTTCGGCGTCGGCGTCGGGGCAGGGCTTCGGCGTCGGCGTCGGGGCAGGGCTTCGGCGTCGGCGTCGATCGGCGTTGGGGAGACAGAGGAGATCGGCTAAGTGTATATATAGACGCACCTTTAGTCGCGGTTGGGGAGGAGGACCGCGACTAAAGGTACCCTTTAGTCGCGGTTGGGGAGGAGGACCGCGACTAAAGGTACCCTTTAGTCGCGGTCCCCCACCTTTAGTCGCGGTCCCCCTCCCCAACCGCGACTAAAGGGTTTTGGCGCCGCTTCCTTTCCCGCGCAGAAAGACCCTTTAGTCGCGGTTGGGGACAACAACCGCGACTAAAGGGTACCCTTTAGTCGCGGTCCGCCTCCCTAGCCGGGACTAAAGGGTCTGTGCTGAACTGGCGCGGTGCGGTGGGATGTTTAGTCCCACCTCGCTAGCCGAGAGGCTTCGACAGTGGTTTATAAGCGCGGCTGCGCTCACCACTTCGAGCTCCTCTCGAATGCAGGCTTACGGGCCTATTGTGTTACTATGTGCCTGTGGGCCTACTGGGCCTTCTGCGGGCCTGAATCCTGGCCCATTAATGGGTTTCTAGTCGTATTCAGGCCGTGGTGGCCCAGTAGGTGGCATAATATTTATTTTTTGCCTGTTTTTTGTTTTCATTTTTGCTTTATTTATTTTGTTTTGTTTCTACTTACAACAAAAAACTTATTTATTTTATTTTATTTTGTTTCTAATTACTTATTTATTTTTACTTTATGATAATTACTTATTTATTTTACTTTATGATAATTATTTTATTTTATTAAAGTTTATATTATTTTGTTTCTAATTCATTTTAAAATCTTAAAAATACAATTATATATCAAAAAAATCAGAAAATAAAACAAATTCATTTTAAATTCTTGTTTTTCTTCTGTTTTTTTCTTCCTTTTTTCTTCTGTTTTTTCTTCTGTTTGTTTTTTCCTTTTTCTTGTTTTTCTTCTTCCTTTCTTCTTCTTCCTTTCTTATTCTTCCTTTCTTCTTTCTTTCTTCTTCTTCCTTTTTCTTTTTTCTTTCTTTCTTCTTCTTTCTTTCTTCTTCTTTCTTTCTTCTTCCTCCTTTTTCTTTCTTGTTTTTTCTTCTTCCTTTTTTTCTTCTTTCTTTTCTTCTTCCTCCTTTTTATTGTTTTTTTCTTCTGTTTGTTTTTTTGTTTTCTTTTGTTTTTTTCTTCTTCCTTTGTTTTTCTTCTGTTTTTTTGTTTTCTTTTGTTTTTCTTGAGTTTTTTCTTCTTCCTTTTTCCTTTCTTCTTCTTTCTTTCTTCTTCTTCCTTTCTTCTTCTTTCTTTCTTCTTCTTCCTTTCTTCTTCTTCCTTTCTTCTTTCTTTCTTCTTCTTCCTTTTTCTTTTTTCTTTCTTTCTTCTTCTTTCTTTCTTCTTCTTTCTTTCTTCTTCTTCCTTTCTTCTTCTTCCTTTCTATTCTTTCTTTCTTCTTCTTTCCTTTTTCTTTTTACTTTCTTTCTTCTTCTTCCTTTCTTCTTCCTTTCTTCTTCTTTTTTTCTTCTTCCTTTTTCTTTCTTCTTTCTTTTGGTTTTCATTTGGTTTTTATTTGGTTTTCATTTTTTTCTTCTTCCTTTTTCTTTCTTGTTTTTTCTTCTTCCTTTTTTTCTTCTTTCTTTTCTTCTTCCTCCTTTTTATTGTTTTTTTCTTCTGTTTGTTTTTTTGTTTTCTTTTGTTTTTTTCTTCTTCCTTTGTTTTTCTTCTGTTTTTTTGTTTTCTTTTGTTTTTCTTGAGTTTTTCTTCTTCCTTTTTCCTTTCTTCTTCTTTCTTTCTTCTTCTTCCTTTCTTCTTCTTTCTTTCTTCTTCTTCCTTTCTTCTTCTTCCTTTCTTCTTTCTTTCTTCTTCTTCCTTTTTTCATTTTAAATTCTTGTTTTTCTTCTGTTTTTTTCTTCCTTTTTTCTTCTGTTTTTTTCTTCTGTTTGTTTCTTCCTTTTTCTTGTTTTTCTTCTTTTTAAAATCTTAAAAATACAATTATATATCAAAAAAATCAGAAAAATAAAACTAATTCATTTTAAAATCCCTTGAAGGTTCGACCAAATACAAAGTTTGGTACAATAAATTATTACACATCAATTCTTCCCTTGTACGTCCCTGCTTGCTTACGATTGTGCCGTATCCATGGAGCATCCTCATCATTTAACTTAATGCTTGGGTCAGTGTTCACTTTGAAGGGCGGAATTTCACCAAACATATTATAATCTTCTGACATGTCTGTCTTGTCCTCCACTCCCACGATGTTTCTTTTCCCTGAAAGAACAATGTGGCGCTTTGGATCATCGCATGATGTACTGATCGTTTTCTTATCTTTCCGTTTCCTCGGTTTGCTACTCATGTCCTTCAAATAAAAAACCTGAGCGACATCTTTGGCAAGGACGAATGGTTCGTCAAGGTAACCAAGATTGTTGAAATCCACCATTGTCATTCCGTATTGCTCGTCCACCTTTACCCCACCTCCTGTTAGCTTGAACCATTTGCACCGGAACAAAGGGACCTTAAAGGAGGGTCCATAGTCAAGTTCCCATATCTCCTCTATGTAACCATAATATGTGACCTTTTGCCCATTCTCGGTTGCTGCATCAAAGCGGACACCACTGTTTTGGTTGGTGCTCTTTTTATCTTGGGCGATGGTGTAAAATGTATTCCCATTTATCTCGTACCCTTGGAAAGTCGTTATAGTCGAAGATGGTTTCTTGGCCAACATGTACAGCTGATCTCCAACATCATTGTCATTCATTAAATGTTTTCGCAACCAACTGCCGAAAGTCTCCATGTGGGCCTTTCTAATCCAAGATTCAGGCTTCCCCGGGTTGTCCGAGCGTAAAATATTCTTGTATTGCTTGAAGTACGGAGCCACCAAGCTGGAATTTTGCAGAACTGTGTGGTGTGCTTCAGTCATAGAATGACCGTCCATACATATCGTGGTATCCCTTCCGATCTTGCCTTTTCCACTTAGTCTCCCCTCGTGCCGCGATTGAGGAATACCAATCGGCTTAAGGTCAGGAACATAGTCAATACAGAACTCAATTACCTCCTCATTTTGATGGCCCTTGGAGATGCTTCCTTCTGGCCTAGCACGGTTACGAACATATTTCTTTAATACTCCCATGAACCTCTCAAAGGGGAACATATTGTGTAGAAATACAGGACCGAGAATGGAAATCTCTTCGACTAGGTGGACCAGGAGGTGCGTCATAATATTGAAGAAGGATGGTGGGAACACCAACTCGAAACTGACAAGGCATTGGACCACATCGTTCTGTAACCGTGGTAGATCTTCTGGATTGATTACCTTCTGAGAGATTGCATTGAGGAATGCACATAGCTTCACAATGGCTACTCGAACATTTTCCGGTAGGAGCCCCCCCAAAGCAATCGGAAGCAATTGCGTCATAATCACGTGGCAGTCGTGAGACTTCAGGTTTTGGAACTTTTTCTCCGGCATGTTTATTATTCCCTTTATATTCGACGAGAAGCCAGACGGGACCTTCATACTGCTCAGGCATTCAAAAAAAAATGACCTTCTCTTCTTTGGTAAGAGCGTAGCTGGCACGACCTTGAAACCATTCCGGATGCCGGTCATCTGGGTCTTTCAAAAGTTGCTGGTCCTGCCGTGCTTCCTTTGTATCATTTGTCTTCCCATACACGCCCAAGAAGCTTAGCAGGTTCACGCAAATATTCTTCGTAACATGCATCACGTCGATTGCAGAGCGGACATCTAGGACTTTCCAATATTCTAGCTCCCAAAATATAGATTTCTTCTTCCACATGGGTGCGTGCCCGTCAACTCCCCGCGGAACTGATTGTCGGGCAGGACTCTTTCCAAAGATGACTTTCAAATCCTTGACCATATCAAATATCTCAGCACCAGTACGTTCCGCAGGCTTCGACCGGTGATCTGCCTTCCCGTTGAAATGCTTGCCTTTCTTTCTTACGTTATGATTTCGGGGAAGAAATCGACGATGACCCAGGTACACGTTCTTCTTACAATTAACCAAACGTACACTTTCAGTCTCATGTAAGCAGTGCGTGCATGCATTGTATCCCTTATTTTTCTGTCCCGAAAGGTTACTGAGAGCAGGCCAATCGTTGATGGTTACAAAAAGCAACGCTCGTAGGTCAAATTCCTCTCCTTTGTGCTCATACCAGACACGTACACCAGGTTTCGCCCACAACTGTAAAAGTTCTTCAACTAATGGCCTTAGGTACACATCGATGTCGTTACCGGGTTGCTTAGGGCCTTGGATGAGAATTGGCATCATAATGAACTTCCGCTTCATGCACAACCAAGGAGGAAGGTTGTAGATGCATAGAGTCACGGGCCAGGTGCTATGGTTGGAGCTCTGCTCGCCAAAAGGATTAATGCCATCAGTATTTAGACCAAATCTTAAGTTCCTTGCGTCAGCTGCAAAATCTTTGAAAACTCTGTCGATCTTTCTCCATTGCGTTCCATCAGCGGTGTGTCTCGACTGCCCGTCGGACAAACGGTCCTCTTTGTGCCATCGCAACAACTTGGCATGCTTTTCGTTCATGAACAGACGTTTCACCCGTGGTATTATAGGAGCATACCACATCACCTTGGCGGGAACCCTCTTCCTGGGTTTCTCGCCCTCAACATCGTCACCAGGGTCATCGCCTCTGATCTTATAACGCAATGCAGTGCATACAGGGCATTCATTCAAATTCTCGTATTCACCGCGGTAGAGGATGCAGTCATTAATGCATGCATGTATCTTCTGAACCTCTAAACCTAGAGGGCAGACAACCTTCTTTGCTTCGTACGTACTGGTGGGCAACTCATTATTCTTCGGCAACATATTCTTCAATATTTTCAGCAAATTTTCAAATGATGAGTCACCTACACCTTCCTGTGCCTTCCATTTTAGCAAATCCAGTGTGCAGCCCAGCTTTTTCAGACTATTATCGCATCCTGGATACAACGACTTTTTGTGATCCTCTAACATGCGATCCAAATTCTCCCTCTCCTTGTCAGTTTCGCAGCGTCTCCGTGCATCAGCAATGGTCCGACCAAGATCATCAGCGGGCTCATCATGTGCCTCTTCTTCACCTTCACCTAACCCTTCCACACCTTCAGCATCATCCTCCATGAAAGTATCACCGAAAAGATCATGATAGTTGTCATCGATATCATCCCCTTCTTCATCTTCTTCCATTCTAACCCCTCTTTCTCCATGCTTGGTCCAACAATAATAGCTTGGCATGAAACCATGCTTAAGCAGGTCCATGTGAACTCTTCTTGAGGAGGAGTAACCCTTCTCATTCTTACAGACAGCACATGGACAGATAATAAAACCTTGCTGCTTGTTCGCATTTGCCGCTACGAGGAAATCTTTCAAACCCGTAGTGAACTCGCCGGAGAGTCGGGAACCGTACATCCATTGCCGATTCATCTGCATTATTATTATATAAAGTATATAATTAACCATCATGCATTTGTTAAACTAACTAGCTAGAAATAATACAAATTAAACAATGAACTACACACATGCGTATTTTATCAATGACACATGAAAGGTTCGAGTTGCTAACCGCGATCGCGGAGGAAAAATAAATGAGAAAGCTCAAATGTGGCTTGTTTCAGGCTCTCGGGCATTTCATCAAACACCTTGTGTGCATAGGACAAACCAAAAGCAAACCCAGCACCACCCCACCACCACCTTCTGAAAATTGTGAAGTGAGCCGAGTGAAGTGAAGTGAGCTGAGTATATATAGGGCCTTTAGTCGCGGTTGGCCAGGCCAACCGGGACTAAAGCCCCTCCCGTCCGCCAGCTGGATGGGCTTTAGTCCCGGTTGGCCTGGCCAACCGCGACTAAAGGCCTTCTGGGACCTTTAGTCCCGGTTGGCCACGCCAACCGGGACTAAAGCCCCTCCCGTCCACCAGCTGTCAACCAAGCGCGCTGGGCCCAGGTAGTTGGTCGCGGGTCTTCTCCTGAACCGCGACTAAAGACCCCTTTGGTCGCGGTTCGATTGTTTTGGGGACTAATGGGGGCGTATGGAAGCCTCGTTTTCTACCAGTGGACGTACTTGACATGGGTTCGAATCCGTCGAAGATCAAGTCTCTGCGGATGTCGGTGGATAGTTCAAGCTTCCAAACCTGACCTGATGGCCAGGGGCATAGCTCTCGATCTGCTCCAGATGGCTGAGCGAATTGGCCCGCAGTACGAAGCCACCGAATACGATGATCTGTCCGGGGAGGAAAACCTCACCCTGGATCGCATCGTTGCCGATGATCGAAGGAGCCATCAAGCCTTATGATGACGACACAGTGGAACTCTTAATGAAAGCACCAATGTCGGTGTCAAAACCAGCAGATCTCGGGTAGGGGGTCCCGAACTGTGCGTCTAAGGCGGATGGTAACAGGAGGCGGGGGACACAATGTTTACCCAGGTTCGGGCCCTCTCGATGGAGGTAATACCCTACTTCCTGCTTGATTGATCTTGATGATATGCGTATTACAAGAGTTGATCTACCACGATATCGGAGAGGCTAAACCCTAGAAGCTAGCCTATGGTATGATTGTTGTTGGCCTATGGACTAAACACTCCGGTTTATATAGACACCGGAGGGATCTAGGGTTACACAGAGTCGGTTACAAGGGAGGATATCTACATATCCAAATTTCCAAGGTTGCCTTCCACACAAAGGAGAGTCCCACCCGGGCACGGGACGAAGTCTTCAATCTTGTATCTTCATAGTCCAACAGTGTGGCCAAAGTATATAGTCTGGCTGTCCGAGGACCCCCTAATCCAGGACTCCCTCAGGGGGGCACCGCTAGAACACACAACAAACATTGTTAGCCGTGTGCGGCTCACCCCTCCACAGTTTACGGCTCCGGTCATATTCACGTACTGCTTAGGCGAAGCCCTACGCAGATCACTTCACCATCACCGTCACCACGCCGTCGTGCTGACGGAACTCTCCCTCGACACTTCGCTGGATCAAGAGTTCGAGGGACGTCATCGAGCTGAACATGTGCAGAACTCAGAGGTGCCGTACGTTCGGTGCCTGATTGGTCGTAACGAGAAGAAGTTCGACTACATCAACCGCGTCATACATTTCCGCTTTTGGTCTATGAGGGTACGTGGACACACTCTCCCCCTCTCGTTGCTATGCATCTCCTAGATAGATCTCGCATGAGCGTAGGAAATTTTTGAAATTGCATGCTACGTTTCCCAACAATGGCATCTGAGCCAGGTCTATGCGTAGATGATATGCACGAGGAGAACACAAAGAGTTGTGGGCGGTGATTGTCATACTGCTTACCACCAATGTTTTATTTTGATTCAGCGGAATTGTTGGATGAAGCAGCCCGGACCAACCTTACATGACCATGTTCATGAGACCGGTTCCACTGACAGACATGCTAGTAGTTTTGCATAAAGGTGGTTGACGGGTGTCTGTTTGTCCAACTTTAGTTGAATCGAATTTGACCGCAACCGGTCCTTGTTGAAGGTTAAAACAACGAACTTGATAAATCACTAATGTGGTTTTGATGCATAGGTAAGAACGGTTCTTGCTAGAAGCCCGTAGCAGCCACGTAAAACTTGCAACAACAAAGTAGAGGACGTCTAACTTGTTTTTGCAGGGCATGTTGTGATGTGATATGGTCAATACATGATGTCATATACGTTGTTGTATGAGATGGTCATGTTTTGTAAAAGTTATCGGCAACTGGTAGGAGCTCTATGTTTGTCGCCTTATTGTATGAAATGCAATCGCCATGTAATTGCTTTACTTTATCACTATACGTTAGCGATAGTTGTAGAAGCAATAGTTGGCGAGACAACAACGACGCTACGATGGAGATCAAGGTGTCTAGCCGGTGACGATGGAGATCATGATGGTTCTTTGGAGATGGAGATCAAAGGCACAAGATGATGATGGCCATATCATGTCACATATTTTGGTTGCATGTGATGCTTACCTTTTATGCATCCTATTTTTCTTTGTACGACGGTAGCATTATAAGATGACCCCTCACTAAAATTTCAAGGTATAAGTGTTCTCCCTGAGTATGCACCATTGCGACAGTTCATCGTGTCGAGACACCACGTGACGATCGGGTGTGATAGGCTCTATGTTCACATACGACGGGTGCAAGACAGTTTTGCACGTGTGGAATACTCTGGTTAAACTTGACGAGCCTAGCATGTACAGACATGGCCTCGGAACACTAGAGACCAAAAGGCCAAACATGAATCATATAGTAGATATGATCAACATAGAGATGTCCACCATTGAAAACTACTCAATCTCACGTGATGATCCGACATGGTTTAGTTGATATGGATCATGTGATCATTTAGATGACTCGAGGGATGTCTATCTAAGTGGGAGTTCTTAAGTAATATGATTAATTGAACTTAATTTATCATGAACTTAGTCCTGATAGTATTTGCATATCTATGTTGTATAGATCAATGGCGAGCGGTGTAGCTCCCCTATGTTTTTGATATGTTCCTAGAGAAAACTAAGTTGAAAGATGATAGTAGCAATGATGCGAACTGGGTCCATGGTCTAAGGATTATCCTCGTTGCTTCACAGAAGAATTATGTCCTTGATGCACCGCTAGGTGACAAACCTATTGCAGGAGCAGATGCAGACGTTATGAATGTTTGACAAGCTCGGTATGATGACTACTTAATAGTTTAGTGTACCATGCTTTATGGCTTAGTACCAGGACTTCAAAACCATTTTTAATGCCACAAAGCATATAAGATGTTCTAAGAGTTGAAATTGGTATTTTAGACTCATGCCCATGTCGAGAGGTATGAGACCTCTGACAAGTACTTTGCCTACAAGATGAAGGAGAATGGCTCAGCCAGTGAGCATGTACTCAGAATGTCTGGGTAGTACAATCGCTTGAATTAAGTGGGAGTTAATCTTCCCGATAAGATAGTGATTGACAGAGTTCTCTAGTCACTATCACCAAGCTACTAGAACTTCGTGATAAACTATAATATGCAAGGGATGACAAAAATGATTCGCAAGCTCTTTGCGATGCTAAAATCGACGAAGGTAGAAATCAAGAAAAAACATCAAGTGTTTATGGTTGACAAGAACACTAGTTTCAATAAAAAAGGCAAAGGAAAAAGAAAGGGAACTTTAAGAAGAATTACAAGCAAGTTGCCACTCCCATGAAGAAGCCCAAAGCTAGACCTAAGCCTGAAACTGAGTGCTTCTACTGCAAAGGGAATGGTCACTGGAAATGGAACTACCCCAAATACTGAAGGAAATATGCCCTAGAGGCAATAATAAAGTCATTATTTATTTCCTTATATCATGATAAATGTTTGTTATTCATGCTAGAATTGTATTAACCGGAAACATAATACATGTGTGAATAAATAGACAAACAGAGTGTCACTAGTATGCCTTTACTTAACTAGCTCATTAATCAAATATGGTTATGTTTCCTAACCATAGACATGAGTTGTCATTTGATAAACAGGATCACATCATTAGGAGAATGATGTGATTGACTTGACCCATTTTGTTAGCTTAGCACTTGATCATTTAGTATGTTGTTATTGCTTTCTTCATGATTTATACATGTTCCTATGACTATGAGATTATGCAACTCCCGTTTATCGGAGGAACACTTTATGTGCTACCAAATGTCACAACATAACTGGGTGATTATAAAGGTTCTCTACAGGTGTCTCGGAAGGTACTTGTTGAGTTGGCGTATTTTGAGATTAGGATTTGTCACTCCGTTTGTAGGAGAGGTATGTCTGGGCCCACTCAGGAATGCACATCAATATAAGCCTTGCAAGCATTGTAAGTAATGAGTTAGTTGCGGGATGATGTATTACGGAACGAGTAAAGAGACTTGCCAGTAACGAGATTGAACTAGGTATTGAGATACCGATGATCGAATCTCGGGCAAGTAACATACCGATGACAAAGGGAACACCGTATGTTGTTATGCGGTTTGACCGATAAAGATCTTCGTAGAATATGTGGGAGCCAATATGAGCATCTAGGTTCCGTTATTGGTTATTGACCAGAGACGTGTCTCGGTCATATCCACATACTTCTCGAGCCTGTAGGGTTCGCACGCTTAAAGTTCGGTGACGATCGATATTATGAGTTTTTTGTGTTTTGATGTACCGAAGGTAGTTCAGAGTCCCAAATATGATCACGGACATGACGAGGAGTCTCGAAATGGTCAAGACGTAAGGATCAGTATATTGGGCGACTATGTTCGAACACCGGAAAGATTCCGAAAGGCTTCGGACATATACCGGAGTACCGGGGGGGTTACCGGAACCCCCCGGGGGCTTAATGGGCCTACATGGGCCTTAGTGGAAATAGAGGGCGGCAAGGGGAGTGTGGGGCGCACCCCCAAGGCCCGAACCGAATTGGTTTAGGGCAAGGGGGGCGCCCCCCTCTTTCCTTATCCTCCTCTCCCTTTCCTCCCCCTCTCTTACTCCTACTAGGAAAAGGAGGAGTCCTACTCCTAGTGGGAGTAGGACTCCCCCTCTTGGCGTGCCTCTCCCTAGCCGGCCGCCTCCTCCCCTAGCTCCTTTGTATACGGGGGTAGGGGGCACCCCAGAGACACAACAATTTATCATTGATCTCTTGGCCGTGTGCGATGCCCCCTCCACCATAATCCACCTCGATCATATTATAGCGGTGCTTAGGAGAAGCCCTGCGTCAGTTGCATCATCATCACCATCACCACGCCGTCGTGCTGACGAAACTCTCTTGTGAATCTTTGCTTTTCGGAGCTTGCGGGACGTCATCGAGTTGAACGTGTGCAGAACTCGGAGGTGCCGTGCGTTCGGTACTTGGATCGGTCGAATCGTGAAGACGTACGACTACATCAACCGCGTTGTGCTAACGCTTCCGCATTCGATCTACAAGGGTACGTGGACGCACTCTCCCCTCTCGTTGCTATGCATCACCATGATCCTGTGTGTGCGTAGGATTTTTTTAAATTTACTACGTTCCCCAACAGTGGCATCCGAGGATGGTTTATGCGTAGATGTTATAGGCATGAGTAGAACACAAGTGAGTTATGGGCGATACAAGTCATACTGCTTACCAACATGTCATACTTTGGTTCAGCGGTATTGTTGGATGAAGCGGCCCAGACCGACATTACGCGTACGCTTAGGAGAGACTGGTTCTACTGACGTGCTTTGCACACAGGTGGCTGGCGGGTGTCAGTTTCTCCAACTTTAGTTGAACCGAGTGTGGCTACGCCCGGTCCTTGTGAAGGTTAAAACAGCACTAACTTGACGAAATATCGTTGTGGTTTTGATGCATAGATAAGAACGGTTCTTGCTCAGCCCATAGCAGCCATGTAAAACTTGCAACAACAAAGTAGAGGACGTCTAACTTGTTTTTGCATGGCTGGTTGTGATGTGATATGGTCAAGACGTGATGAGATATAAGTTGTTGTATGAGTTGATCATGTTTTGTTGAAGTTATCGGCAACTGGCAGAAGCCTTATGGTTGTCTCTTTATTGCATAAGATGCAAGCACCAAACAATTGCTTTACTTTATCGCTATGCGATAGCAATAGTTGGCGAGACGACCATATGATGACACATTGATAGAGATCAAGATGATGGAGATCATGGTGTCATGCCGGTGACGATAGAGATCATGACGGTACTTTAGAGATGGAGGTCAAAGGCGCAAGATGATCATGGCCATATCATGTCACATATTTTGATTGCATGTGATGTTTATCCTTTATGCATATTATTCTGCTTTGTTTGGCAGTAGCATTATAAGATGATCTCTCACTAAATTTCAAGGTAAAAGTGTTCTCCCTAAGTATGCACCGTTGCCAAAGTTCGTCGTGCCGAGACACCATGTGATGGTCGGGTGTGATATGCTCCATGTTCATCTACAATGGGTGTAAGATAGTTTGACACACGCAGAATACTCGGGTTAAACTTGATGAGCCTAGCATATGCAGATATGGCCTCGGAACACAGAGACCGAAAGGTCGAGCGTGAAACATATAGTACATATGATCAACATAGTGATTTTCACCCTTGAAAACTACTCCATTTCACGTGTTGATGGGTTATGGTTTAGTTGATATGGATCACATGATCACTTAGATGATTAGAGGGATGTCTAAGTGGAAGTTCTTAAATAATATGATTAATTGAACTTTAATTTATCATGAACTTAGTCATGATAGTATTTGCATATCTATGTTGTAGATCAATAGCTCGCACATGGCTTCCCCGTTTATTTTTGATATGTTCCTAGAGAAAAAATAAATTGAAAGATGTTAGTAGCAATGATGCAGATTGGATCCGTGATCTGAGGATTATCCTCATTACTGCATAGAAGAATTATGTCCTTGATGCACCGCTAGGTGACAGACCTATTGCAGGAGCATATACAGACGTTATGAACGTTTGGAAAAGCTCGGTATGATGACTACTTGATAGTTTAGTGCACCATGCTTTACGGCTAAGAACCGGGACTTAAAAAATGTTTTGAATGCTACTGAGCATATAAGATGTTCCAAGAGTTGAAATTAGTATTTCATACTCATGCCCGTGTCGAGAGGTAGGAGACCTCTGACAGTACTTTGGCTACAAACATGGAGGAGAAGAGCTCAACCAGTGAGCATGTGCTCAGATTTTCTAGGTACTGCAATTGCTTGAATCAAGTGGGAGTTAATCTTCCAGATAATATAGTAATGGACAAAGTTCTCTAGTCACTATCACCAAGTTACTAGAACTTAGTGATAAACTATAATATGCAAGGGATAACAGAAATGATTCCCAAGCTCTTCGTGATGCAGAAATCGACCAAGGTAGAAATCAAGAAAATCATCAAGTGTTGATGGTTGACAAGACCAATAGTTTCAATAAAAGGGAAAACGGAAGAAGGGGAACTTCAAGAAGAACGGCAAGCAAGTTGCTGCTCAAATGAAGAAGCCCAAGTCTAGACCTAAGCCTGAGACTAAGTGCTTCTACTGCAAAGGGACTGGTCACTAGAAGCAGAACTGCCCCAAGTATTTGGTGGATAAGAAGAATGGCAAAGTGAACAAAGTTATATTTGATATACATGTTATTGATGTGTACTATACTAGTATTTATAGCAACCCCTAAGTATTTGATACTAGTTCAGTTTCTAAGATTAGTAACTCGAAACGGGAGTTGCAGAATGAACAGAGACTAGTTAAGGGTGAAGTGACGATGTGTGTTGGAAGTGGTTCCAAAATTTATATGATCTTCATCGCACACTCCCTATACTTTCGGGATTAGTGTTGAACCTAAATAAATATTATTTGGTGTTTGCGTTAAGCATGAATATGATTTGATCATATTTATTGCAATATGTTTATTCATTTAAAGTCAGAGAATAATTGTTATTCTGTCTGCATGAATGAAACCTTCAATGGTCATACACCCAAGGTGAGTGGTTTACTGAATCTCTATCATAGTATCGTAGTGATACACATATTCAGAATAATGAAACCAAAAGATGCAAAGTTAATAATGATAGTGCAACTTATTTGTGGCACTGCCGTTTAGGTCATATTGGTGTAAAGCGCATGAAGAAAAACCATGCTGATGGGTTTTTGGAATCACTAGATTATGAATCAGTTGATGCTTGCGAACCATGCCTCATAGGCAAGATGACTAAGACTCTGTTCTCCGGAACAATGGAGCGAGCAACTGACTTATTGAAAATAATACATACTGATGTATGCGGTGTGATGAGTGTTGAGACTCACGGCAGTTATCATTATTTTCTGACCTTCACAGATGATTTGAGTAAGATATGGTATATCTACTTGACGAAACATAAATGTGAAACATTTGAAAAGTTCAAAGAATTTTAGAGTGAAGTGGAAAATCATCATAACAAGAAAATAAACTTTATACGATCTGATCGTGGAGGAGAATATTTGAGTTACGAGTTTGGTCTTCATCTGAAACAATGCGGAATAGTTTCGCAACTCACGCCACCCGGAACACCACAACATAATGGTGTGTCCGAACGTCATAACCACACTGTATTGGATATAGTGCAATCTATGATGTCTCTTACCGATTTACCACTATCGTTTTGGGGTTATGCATTAGAGATAGCTACATTCACGTTAAATAGGGCACCGTCTAAATCCGTTGAGACGACACCATATGAACTATGGTTTGGCAAGAAACCTAAGTTGTCGTTTCTTAAAGTTTGAGGTTGCAATGATTATGTGAAAAAGTTTTAACTTGATAAGCTCAAACCCAAACCGGAGAAGTGCGTCTTCATGGGATACCCAAAAGAAAATGTTTGGTACACCTTCTATCACAGATCCGAAGGCAAGATCTTTATTGCTAAGAATGGATCCTTTCCAGAGAAGGAGTTTCTCTCGAAAAAAGTGAGTGGGAGGAAAGTAGAACTTGATGAGGTAACTGTACCTGCTCCCTTATTGGAAATTAGTTCATCACAGAAATCTGTTCCTATGACTGCTACACCAATTAGTGAGGAAGCTAATGATGATGATCATGTAACTTTATATCAACCAGAGTGAGATCCACACCAGAGTGGTACGGTAATTGTCGGTGTCAAAACCTGCGGATCTCGGGTAGGGGGTTCCGAACTGCGCGTCTAAGGCGGATGGTAACAGGAGGCAGGGGACACGATGTTTTACCCAGGTTCAGGCCCTCTTGATGGAGGTAAAACCCTATGTCCTGCTTGACTTATTCTTGGTGATATGAGTATTACAAGAGTTGATCTACCATGAGATCGGAGAGGCTAAACCCTATAATCTAGCCTATGGTATGATTGTATGTTGTCCTATGGACTAAAACCCTCCGGTTTATATAGACACTGGAGGGGGCTAGGGTTACACAAGGTCAGTTACAAAGGAGGAGATATCCATATCCGTACTGCCTAGCTTGCCTTCCACGCCAAATAGTGTCCCATCCGGACACGAGACGAAGTCTTCAATCTTGTATCTTCATAGTCCAATAGTCCGGCCAAAGGTTATAGTCCGGCTATCCAGAGACCCCCTAATCCAGGACTCCCATAGTAGCCCCTAAACCAGGCTTCAATGACGATGACTCCGGCGCGCAGTATTGTCTTCGGCATTGCAAGGTGGGTTCCTCCTCCGGATACACCACAGAAGAGTTTGAATAACAGGATAGTGTCCGACCCTGCAAAATAAGTTCCACATACCACTGTAGAGAGAATAATATTTCCACAAATCTAATCTGCTAACACGTTTGGCAACATGACATCATGCCATGGCTCGGTGATTATTCGAACCATTTTTCTTTAACCAGCCCCGCACATAACGCGAGGCAGTTTCTTGACACGTCTTGTCAAAGCAGAGATCGTGTCCCCCTTATTACGGGATTCTCATCGATACGGGCGTGGGTAACCAAACCGCGCCATCAATTTCGACGCTTGGGGGATAAGCGAGTTTTACCAGGCTAGTGGGGGCGCATAGTTTCGGCCGCCCTTATAAGGGGATAAGGTTTAACCTTTTTCTACCGAGGCGCTTCGTCCTCCTTGCTCATCCATTCTTGTGCACTCGAGCTCCAACGCCCAAGTCCACATCCTTCTCATCAACCTTCTCCAAACATGTCCGGAGCGGGAGGCAAGTGGATGGCCTCCTCCGTCATGGAGGGCCACATCAAGAAGCTACGCGGAGCCGGATACTTAGCCACGAATATCGCGCATCGGCTGCCCGCTACGGGGCAGATTGTTCCTACCCCGGAACCTCACGAGAGGGTAGTTTTCCTCCACCACTTCGACTAGGGTTTCCCCTCCATCCATTTGTCCGTGGTCTTATGTTCTACTACGGGCTGGACTTTCATGATCTAGCCCTGAACATCATCCTCAACATTTCGGCGTTCATCGTCATGTGTGAGGCTTTCCTCCGCATCCGGCCCCACTTCAGCCTGTGGCTGAAGACCTTCAATATCAAGCCGAAGGTGGTGGGAGGCCAACAAGAAGAATGCGGCGGAGCCATGGTGGGCAAGATGCCCAATGTTATATGGCTTGAAGGCTCCTTCGTGGAGACCATAAAGGGGTGGCAATCGGCGTGGTTCTACATCACCGAGCTGCGCGACACCAACTGGGTGGCGGCCCCCGAGTTTCGATCCAGAATCCCCACGCGGCTCACCTCCTGTAAAGAGAAGGGCATATCCCGGGGTTCATCGGTGGAGCTAGACGGACTCCAGAAATGTATCCGGAATATGGCAAGCAAGAAGCTGAAGCTTGTCAACATAGTCCAGGTCATTCTCTTCCACCGGATCCTCTCGTGTCAACAACGGGATTTCAACTTGTGGGAGTTCAACGCGGCCCAGCACCAGACTCTGAGCGAGCTCTTCGACACGACGCACAAGGATGTCTGGAGGGTGCTGTTCAAGAGTGCTGAGGTCCCTCCCTCTCTCACCGAGGACCGCGGGCTAAGCGCGAAGCACCCTGCGAATCCGGTAAGTTTTGTACATCTGGTAGGGTTTTTACTTCCCATAGCTTAACCACACGCGGGGTCTGAGCTCCCATGCCTTTGATAGGACTGGGTGGGGGCATCGGAGAAGATCGACTGTCCGGCCCTTCTTCCCGAAGACATCGCGGACGCTCTCCTGACGGAGATGCTGACTCCGGCTCCATACAAGGTGTCGGAGAAGACCAAGAAGAAGGCCAAGGGAACCCGAAAGAGTTCCTGGCGCTAGGTGATACCGGGCTCATCATCCGATGACTCCATGACGCACTCCTCCCCCGAAGACGAGGAGGAAGATGAAGATGATCCCCGTTCAGCCGGGGGAGACAAGAAAAGGAAGGCCGCCCCAACTGGGGGGGCCGAAGGGTCCAAGAAGGGAAGGACTCTCCTTCCGGACTGCTCCACCACCGCCGCCGAAGACGAAGATGAGTGGCTTCTCAGGGCCAAGCCCCTGGCGAAGTCGTAAGTATTTGGATACCAGAGTAACTCATAGCATACCTTTGACGCACTGCTTCTCCTAACGTCGAATATGATTATGCAGACCGCCCCAAGCCCGTATCGACGTATCTTCGTCGGGTGGCTCCTTGGACTCGTCGGATATGGATAGTGATCCACTTCCGACCGCAACCTCCCCTTGCCCTATGGACAATGCCGAGGTGCTATCTCGAGAGGCCTCGGGTCGAGGGGAGACAATCCCGAAGGCACCTCAAGGCGACCTTCCGGACTCTGGGAGCAGAGGGGGTAAGGCTCCCGAGGGCTCCGAGTTCGGCCTTCAGCCGAACACTGTGCCAGAACCCCCAGTGGTTCCGGACTCGGGCAGGCGGCCTCCTTCCAAAAGGGACAAGACGCCCGTGCTGGTAACCTCTGTCCATCCAGAGGCACTGGACAATCTGCTGGGAGCGCTTCGCAGCGCTTCCATCGACGAAGAGCACCGCATTATTATGAGTGCGGTGATCCAGAAGGTTCAGTCCACAAAGAGCGGACTAACTGAAGCATGTGCCAGCCTTCTAACAGGCTTTGAGGTAAGTATTTGAAATATAGGAAAAATATTACCGCATAGACAGTAGCTCTTGATGCTCTGTTTGGTGTTCAAAAAGAAAAGCTGAATAGAGGATCAACTAATATCTGTAGGAGTCTAATATAAGTATGTCTATATGCGTATGCATGCTTCACTGCTGGCCTCTACCGCACTGACTGCGGAGGTCGCCGTACTGAAGCAGGACCTCGAAGGGTCCAAGAAAGAGCTCGGCCTTGCCAAGAGGCAGCTCGAGGAGAACAAAGGTAAGAAATACCTAGTCTGTAGATATGTATATATATAAAAGGGATGAGATTGCAAAATGACGGGATCATCTTTAATCTGCCAGGGGCCACAACCGAAGTGGCAACCCTGAAGCAAGCGCTATCCGAGGCTGAAAACAAAGCAGCCCAGGAGTGCACCGAGTGGGAAAAACAAGAGGCACGAGTGGGCGAGGTGCAGCAAGAGCTCGACGCTCTCGTGACGAAGCACGAGGCGTTGGAGCTTGACTTGAAGACGTGAGAGTCCGAGGCTGAAGCCCAAAAGGCTCTCCGGGAGATTGATGCGATGAAGAAGATAGCGGCGGGTAAGGCATTCTATATGCAAAGCAAGCATGTGAAAGTAAATTACTTGTTACTTACCCGAATCTGGAGCTCTCTAGGAGCATTCGCAGATTTGCCCCGCAGCGTGTCGGATGCCGCACAGTTTTACCAGGCCAAGGAGGGAATCTCAACGGAGAAGCTATTCTGGTCTCAGTATACTAAGACCGAACACCCGATGCCTCTGAGGACCAGTTGAAGCAACTGGTCGAGCTGCACAAGGCGGCCGAACATGCCATGAAGGGCTTTATAGTCCGGATGTGGCCTGGTGACGCCCTTCCCAACAGCTACTTCGGCCTGGTGAGGTGGCTTGTGGATGCCTGCCCACGGCTGGAAGTCATCAAGCGGTCCGTCTGCATCGAAGGTGCACACCGGGCTTTCGCCCGTGCGAAGGTGCACTGGGCCAAGATGGACGCCGTGAAGCTGGTGAAGGACGGGCCGCCGCAGGGCAAGGAGCATCGCCACCCTGAGATGTACTATGAGGGTGTCCTGAAGGGTGCCCGTCTTGTAGCAGACGAGTGCGCGAAAGATGTAATTTTGGAGTAAACTCGCTTGTGTAATCCTGTATTATGAAAACTTGTTCATATGCGCTATGCAACGCTTGCTTGAATTTAAAATATTGCTTTCTGTTCGGCTGTTTATCAAATCTAAGAGATGGCTAGTCGTCGGCTTCTGCCCCCACGCCACGAGTGATGGGGTGTTTGGGATAAACCTGAGCACTCTTGTTCCCATTGTTGGGTCCTTCGAGGGAGGTGCTCAGCACAACGAACAAGGCAATCGGACTATAATGCGTTATCACTCCCACTTAGCCATAGAATTCTATAATTTTAAATTTCGGCGAAGCCCCTAGTATTCGGAAGGCCGAATTCGGGGCGCGATACACGCCTTAAGCCGGACAGGGCTGACTCCTTGCTCTAAGCGGCATAAGTCTTTAGGGACTTGAAACCTCTCGAACAGCGACCAGTCTCTCGCCTTATCATGACAGTCAGTTTTAGCTTTCTCTACTGAGGTGCTTAGCCCAGCAGAACCAGGGTACAATCACAATAGTTCTCCCAGTGCTATCTTAGCCGATAGAATGGAACGTAAGGTACCAAAACATGGGAGCCGGGCAAACCCAACTATTGACCCAAGACATGATTCGGAGCTGATGCATATAATGCTATAAGTTCGGGTGCCGCACTTTCGAAAGTGTTCGGACTTCTCACGCCGCATTATGGGGTATGCTTAAGCCCCTGGCGTATTGGCCGTACCAGAGTGTACGGGTGCTAGATGTCATGAATGAACATATATATGTAAAGGAAGAATGCAATAATAGTCTTAATGCTATGCATTGTTTTTTCAAAAAGGTGCGTTAGAGCAGAATGATACAAGTACTGCGATAAGCAAAAAGTAGGACTATTTGACATGTCCCTTCCAAGGGTGAGCTGAGGAATAGTATTAAAGCAAGTATTTCGCTCGTTATCGTAATCCACCTGGGAGTTTCATGGTGTGACGTTGCTCTCTGCCTCCTTGGTTGCTGCATCATGTGTTGGGCAATCATGCTGCCGGACGAGGTGTCCAGGTATTAAAGTCCTGAAAGAGAAAAATAACAAAGCGTGGAGCCCCTAGTGCGGTTTAATCCGCGTCTTGGGGCGTGCCACAGTCGTGCCCCCCTCCCCGCATGTGCCCATGGTATTTTTAATGCATAATTATATACGCGTGGCACGGATTTTGCCGTTTGGCTAGGACCGGGGTGGGGGCCGCATTGCTATGCGAGCTCGGAATGTGCTAGGCGGTCCAGTTGCCGATTACTCCGGGCGTGCTTGAAGGTATCCGGGTCCTTAATCACCGAACTAGTGGATTGCCTTAAGAGGCTGCTTTGCGCTTCTGCTGCGAGGGCCGCAGTGTGCTCCTCCGTGCGTAGAGAGCACTCTGTGTTTCCATTGACTATTATGACCCCCCCCCCCCCCCGAGGTCCTGGCATCTTGAGCTTGAGATATGCATAATGCGGTACCGCATTGAATCTCGCAAATGCGGTTCTCCCGAGCAGTGCATGGTAGCCACTGCGGAACGGGACTATGTCGAAGATTAACTCTTCGCTTCGGAAGTTATTCGGGGATCCGAAGACCACTTCTAGTGTGACTGAGCCTGTGCAATGGGCCTCTACACCTGGTATGACACCTTTAAAGGTCGTTTTTGGGGGTTTGATCCTTGAGGGGTCTATACCCATTTTGCGCACTGTGTCCTGATAAAGCAGATTCAGGCTGCTGCCTCCGTCCATTAGGACTCGAGTAAGGTGAAATCCGTCAATGATTGGGTCTAGGACAAGTGCGGCGAATCCGCCATGACATATACTAGTGGGGTGGTCCCTGCGATCGAAGGTGATCGGACAGGAGGGCTGTCGGGACCCCGATTCTAAGTCACACCGATCTAGCATGTAACACATCATATCACTTTGCGGCCTCACGCACGCTATCCCCACGGGTGTCGCCTTACCATGGCCCGGGACCGTTTGCGCCTTTTGGCTCACGTATATGATAGTGTCGCTAGCATCCATATGACAGAGAACCCGGGCCGACATGGCTAGTCGTGAACCCAAAGCGGCACTAACTCATGAGGACAGGCATACATGAATCACATCGAGCATGTCGGTCATCAACGTGTGAATACAGGCTGTAGCACTGGGCTAACAGGACTCCAGATGTCACCGCGTGACATTTCCCCGAAGGGACAGACACAGGAACGAAGTGAAACACATGCCGGCCAGTCAAGTGTTCCAAGCAGTAGTGCTGGGCTAGCAGGACTCCGGTGGACCGGGCTGTAGCGGACTACTATCGCTCAGAAAGCACTAGACTACATTTCCCCATATGATAGGCTGCCAAGGATAAACAACTAGATTGTCGGACCCCACACATAGCAATACACGTTACACGTACGCATAACATGCAAGTATGTGCTGTACAACATGGCATCACAACATAACGCAAACTCATATAGATAAAGGCCCAAAAGAGCCACATAGCATTAAATACAAGCAAGGGTCACATGACCCATCATTCAGAGCATACAAGCAACAAGCGGAAGCATTACATGTCTGAGTACAGACAACTACAAAAGAAAAAGGCCGAGAAGCCTGACTATCTACAAGTCCCTCCAAGGTATAAGATCGTAGCTGAGGTACCAAGCTACTCGTCGAAGTCCAAGCGGAACTACTAGTAAGAGAGATGTCTCATCTGCAAAACATAAATAAAGCACACGTGAGTACAACGGTACTCAGCAAGACTTACATCAGATCCTATCATATATGCATTTGTATCAAGAAGGTAATATGGGGTTTAGTTGCAGCAAGCCAGCTTTGACTCAGTGGCTATCCTGTTCTATGAAAACGAGAAACTTCTTTGAGATGAGGCAGCGCACATGAGTCCACTAATCACCACATCAATACACTACTATGGATTCATCCTCGTCTCCCCACGAGAAGGCCATCCATAGCACTCACACTTGTCTTGAGCATTTTAGTGTATCCACTTTAAGTTGTCTATGTACCACGTAAGCATCCAAGAAGTCCGTAACCGAGGACACGGCTATTCGAATAGATCATGATAACCCTGCAGGGGTGTACTTCATCACACACGCTCTCACCACTTATCACCATATACACGTCATGTATCTCGACAACCTTGAAGCGGAAGCCTGGCGAGGGTGTCGGCCACGACCTGACTAATCACGCAAGACTCTACTCCAGGTTTATCGCCTATTCGGGTTCCATCCGCAAGGAGATTCGGCCGAGGTTTCGCTCACGGCCCCAAACGATGTATACAGGGTTCCCGAGCCCACCATCCGGGTGCCACTCGGTACACCGGGCCACGTGTGCCTAGTATGTCGCGAGCCCACCCTGCCGGGTGCCACTCGATAGAAAAATAGCACTACCTACAAACACCAGAAACTATTTGCAACTCCTAGACAGAGCTCAAGGCGGTTAATAAGTCGAGAGAGCTTGGAGCGCCCGGAGCCCAATGTGTGGTAGTAGCTAGTCATTGGACAACTTACACAGAACTCAGTTCTTAAGGACGGTCCCAATGAGACAACCCACCATGTACTCCTACATGGCCTCTCACCGCTACCTTTACCAAATCGTGTTCACACGCTTAACTCTCAGCACCAGAACATATCATAACACTCCAATTCATTCCCGATGAATCAGACCTGACATACTCTAAGCAATAGCAGGCAAAGCATGGTAGGAACACAACATGGCTCAATCAACTCCTACACATGCTAGGGGGTTTCAACTATTTACTGTGGCAATGACAGGTCATGCAGAGGAATGGGTTCAACTACCGCAGCATAAAGTAGTAGTTGAATCGTTGTTGTCCTAATGCAATAAAAGAGAGCAGGAGCAAGAGAGTAGGATTGTATCGGAATGAACAAGGGGGGTTTGCTTGCCTGGTATAACAACAAGGAAGGCACTGCTCCTCAGACAGGTACTCTGGAACGGTCTCCGGAGCAGGACCTATCGAGAAGGAACAGTGTCGGCAATCAAACACAAGCATATGCAACGTTATGATGCATGAACATGGCATGAATATGTGATGCTATTGGAGCTAATGCAACTAGCATTCATTTGGTTAAAGTCCATTTGAACTAAAGATTCAATTGCAACTCCAAAATAAGCTCTTTATTATGCCATAAGTGTGTTTTCACATATACAGCATGTATAGGTTGGTTTGTCATGCATGAAAATGGTACAGATGGATAGATTGAATTTTTCTGATAATTTTTCATAGATAAATTATTTCAATCTGAGCTACGGTTGAATTTCTATGAATTTTTGAAGTTTTGAACATTTTCTGGAATTTCCTGTCTAAAAATAATTCCAGAAAATGAATTATTGCATCAGCATGACGTCAACACTGCATCAGCGGTCAACGGCGCTGACCAGGTCAAACCTGACGCGCGGGGTCCACCCGTTAGTGTCAAAGGTTAATTAACAGAGGTTAATTAAACTTTAAACTAATCCTAAACTAGAATTAGCAGGGCTGGGCCCCACCTGTCATTGAGCCAGGGGAGGTCAAACCCCCTGGTCAACTGGGGCTAACGCGCCGGCGTTTAGCTGCTGGCGGCAGCAGACGCAGCGGAGAGCGCGGGATTCGCCCTCTGGCGACCATTCGGGCGGCGGAGACCACGGGCGAGGAGCTGAGGCTCGCCCGCATCCAGGGCGGCATGCAGCAGCAATGGGGACGGCCGAAGCTCCCCGGAGCGAAGCTCGGGGCGGCGGCCGGGGCTCGGGCAGGTGTGGGCGCGTGGTTGCGGTGCACGGGGAGGCGAGCGGAGAGGCTCTACGGGCTCCTGGCGTCACCAGGAGCACGGTGACGCACACGGGTGCGGCTGGCTCGGCCCCTGGCCACGGTGGCCACGGCGGGAAAAGGTGCTACGTCATGCAGGCGGCTAAATGGAGAGAGGGAAGAGAAGCAGCAGCTCACAGCGGTCTCGGTGGGCTTGACGGCGAGCTCGGGGATGCACTGAAGACGGCGAGGCGGCGATGGGGATCCACGGCAGCCGGAGATGAAGACAACGGCGATGAAGGCGCTCCAGGGACTCCCGAGGCGCGTGGCTCGACAGAGAGCTTCAGGGCGAGGGGGAGGCGGTGGCCGCGGCAATGGCGAACGGCGGCGACAGCAGCGCTCGGCCGTGAGCGAGAAAGCGAGGGAGAGGAGAGGAGAGCTAGGGGGAAGTGAGAGAGGGCCGAGGGGGATGCGTGGCGTCGTCAGGTGCCTCCAGCGGCGAGCGAGGAAGCAGGAGGTGGCCGCGCGTGCTCGCGCGCGTCGGGCACACGCGCGCCGTCCTCCTGGCGCGGTGGAGACGATGACTGGCGTCGGCCAGTCAGCTGGGCCGAGCTGCTGGGCCGATCTGGTAAGTGGCCCAGGTAGGTCTCTCTCCCTTTTCTGTTTCCTTTTCTATTTTTCTGACATTTGTTTTGATTTAATAAAAATACTAAACCAATTTATTTTCTTCTGAAAATTAATGTAGGAACTTAATTGGATTATTCCAAAGCCCCACAGTAAAAATCAGAATTATTGAACAATATTTCATATATAATAAAATATTTCCCTAACGCAAATAATTACTGGATTAACTAAAATGGCCAAAAATAAATACTTCTGAGCTCCCAAAAATATTGGTTGGAATTTTACCTCTGGCCAATATTTTTAGAGAAAATTAGGAACATTTTCTTGGGCCAAATTGAAGCAATTTTTATCTGGGTCATTTCTAGAAATGATTTCTGAGTGTTTCACAAATCCCCATTTCAAATTTAAATGGAATTTTAACATGATGCACACATGACTAGCTAGCCTTGAGCATACCAGAACTAGGGATGTGACAACTCGCCCCCACTCGAAGAAATCTCGTCCCGAGATTCAGGAGTTGGCGGAAAGAAAGTGGGGTACTCCAGTCGAAGATGATCTTCACGCTCCCAAGTAGCTTCTCTCTCAGAATGATGAGACCACTGAACCTTGAGGAACTTGATGTTATGACGTCGGGTGACACGCTCTGCTTGATCAAGGATGCGAACAGGGTACTCTCGATATGTGAGGTTATCTTGGAGATCAAGCGTTTCGTGGTCCACTCCGCGGATGGAATCCGAGAAGCAACACCTGAGTTGAGAGACGTGGAAGACATCATGAACTCGAGAAAGATGTGGTGGTAGTTCCAACTGGTAGGCAACCTCTCCTTGTTTAGCGCGAATGAGAAAGGGACCAATGTAACGAGGAGCCAACTTGCCCTTGATACCGAATCGATGGGTACCCTTCAAAGGGGTAACCTGAAGGTAAGCTTTGTCGCCAATTTTATAAGCCACTTCCTTATGACTACGGTCATACTGGCTCTTTTGACGAGATTGGGCTGATTTCAAATTCTCACGAATGATGCGAACTTGTTCTTCTGCCTCCTGGATCATATCCGGTCCAAAGAATTGTCTTTCACCAGTTTCTGACCAGTTCAAAGGTGTTCGACATCTTCGTCCATAAAGAACCTCAAAAGGAGCTTTCTTGAGGCTGGATTGGTAGCTATTGTTATAAGAAAACTCGGCGAAAGGAAGACACTTCTCCCAATCCAAACTGAATGAGATAACGCAAGCTCTAAGCATGTCTTCGAGAATTTGGTTGACCCGTTCCACCTGACCACTTGATTGAGGGTGGAAAGCGGTACTGAAGGAAAGATGGGTGCCCATGGCAGTTTGGAAACTCTCCCAGAAATGAGAAGTAAAAAGACTACCACGGTCTGAATTGATCTCTAGTGGAACACCATGAAGTGACACTATTCGAGAAATATATAAGTCAGCGAGCTGACTAGCAGTGATACTCTCTCGAACAGGTAGGAAGTGAGCCACTTTGGAAAGACGATCAATGACTACGAAGATAGCATTATTCCCTTTCTTGGTCCTGAGAAAGCCGGTGATGAAGTCCATACCAACTTTATCCCATTTCCACTCAGGAATAGCTAAAGGTTGAAGGGTGCCAACAGGCCTTTGATGCTCTGCCTTAACGTGACGACAAACGTCACAGTTAGCAATAAACTGAGCAATTTCTCTCTTCATCCTAGTCCACTAGAACCTCTGGCGTAGGTCCTGATACATCTTAGTACTACCGGGATGAATCGTGAGAGGAGATTCATGCGCCTCCTTAAGGATTAACTGTCGAAGATGTTGATTCTTGGGAACCACCAAGCGACTCTCAAAGAAAACAACACCACGATCATCTATAGAGAAACTACCACCAACTCCCTTGTTAATGTTTCTCTTGATCCGGGAAATTACCGTATCCTGCTTCTGAGCAGAGATGATTTGGTCCACAAGAGTAGGTTTCGCCACCAAGGTGGAAAGGAATCCGTGAGGAGCAAGGTGAAGGTTAAGTTTGCATAATTCCTCATGAAGAAGTGGTTGGCCCTGCTGCAACATGAGATTGTTGCAATAGGACTTACGACTTAGCGCATCAGCCATGACATTTCGCTTGCCTGGGGTGGAGGTAATCCCTAAGTCGTAATCTGAGATCAACTCCAACCAACGTCTTTGCCTAAGGTTCAGATCTGGTTGGGTGAAGATATACTTGAGACTCTGGTGATCGGTGTAAATATCGCAACGTTTACCAAGAAGGTAATGTCGCCAGGTCTTAAGTGCATAGACTACGGCTGCAAGCTCTAGATCATGTGTAGGATAATTCTCCTCATGTGGATGCAACTGTCGAGATGCATAGGCAATCACATGGCGATCTTTCATAAGAATGCAACCTAGTCCCTGTCGTGAGGCATCACAATAGATAACAAAGTCCTTAGTGAAATCCGGTGGCACAAGTATGGGAGCAGAAGTCAGACGTCTTTTCAGTTCCTGAAAACTGTGCTCACACTATGGGGACCACTCAAACTTTTTATCTTTCTTGAGAAGTTCCGTGAGAGGTTTGGCCAGTTTGGAGAAATTCTCAACGAAGCGGCGACAATAACTGGCTAGACCAAGGAAACTCCTAACTTTCTTAACTGTTTCAGGCGGAGTCCAATCAAGAATGACCTGAACTCTTTCGGGATTGACAGCAATGCCCCTACCAGAGATTACGTGGCCGAGATAGGTCACTTCTGGCAACCAAAATTCACACTTGGAGAACTTGGCATAAAGGCGGTGCTCTCTGAGTTTTTCTAGCACAAGTATAAGATGTTCGGCATGCTCTTCCTCGTTCTTCGAGTAAATAAGAATATCATCGAGATAAACCACGACGAACTTATCTAAGTACTCCATGAAGATCGAGTTCATCAAGCGAGAGAAAGCAGCTGGAGCGTTGGTTAGACCAAAGGACATGACGGTGTACTCGTACTGGCCATAACAAGTGACAAAAGCCGTCTTAGGAATGTCCCCATTTTTGATCTTGATTTGGTGGTAGCCTAACCTCAAATCCATCTTGGAAAAGACTGAGGATCCAGCGAGCTGATCATACAAGTCGTTGATCCTGGGGAGCGGATACTTGTTCTTTATCGTGACCAAATTAACGGGACGATAATCTACAACCATCCGGTCCGTACCATCCTTCTTCTTGATGAAGAGAATGGGGCAAGCCCAGGGAGAAGAACTAGGACGGATGAAACCCTTTTGCAAGGACTCATCAAGTTGTTTCTTAAGCTCGGCTAGCTCTAAGGGTGCCATCTTGTAAGGTCTCCTAGAGATTGGAGTGGTTCCTGGGATAAGATCTATGACAAATTCTACATCTTTGTCAGGTGGAATACCTGGCAGTTCCTCTGGAAAGACATCCGGAAAGTCATGGACTACCGGGATATCTTCAAGGTCAGGAAGAGGGTTGGCATTAAGAGAATAGAGTTGACGCTTTGCAACTCTAGTGGAGACGGTGACTATCTTGCCAGATGGGTGTGTAAGCTGAACATACCTTGTGTAACAATCAATCTTGGCATGATGAGCTTTCATCCAGTCCATACCCAAGATGATGTTAATATCTGTAGATTTGAGGGCTATAAGTGATGCAAGGAATACATGTCTGTCAACAAAGATTTTATTACCATGGCTTATTCTGGTAGTTTGCCATCTAGACCCTGGAGTTTGGATTTCAAGTGGAGTTGGCATATCACAAAATGACATGTCGTGCAAACGAGCATAGCCTTCAGAGATGAAGGAGTGAGATGCTCCGGTATCAAACAGAACCGAAGCTAGATGGCAATTGACAAGGAGGGTACCAAGAATGACATCCGGATCATCATGAGTGTATTTAGCTGAGACGTGATGCACACATCCACATTCAGTGGGAGCTGACTTGACACTAATCATCTTGCGTGATGGCTTACCACGGCCAACAGACTTCTCAGGCTGGGGTGGAGCATAGTTGGTTTGAGAGCAGTCACGTGCATAGTGTCCTGGCTCTCCGCATGTGAAGCAAGTCCCTGAAGTAGGACGTGGACCCGCATTGACAAGCGGTCTACCGATAGATCTGGGTGGAGCATACGGTTGAATTGGGTGAGGCACCACATAAGATGGCCTCGGTGAATATCCGGGTGGAAGAGCGCAGTTCGGAACCCAAATCCGGCGCTTCTGCGAAGTAGAACCGGAGGAAGAAATCAAATCACGGGTGTGCTTACGAGACTCCTCGTAAGTGAGCTGAGCTGTCTCCGCATTAATGGCCTTGTTCACAAGAGCCTGGAATGTATTGCAATGGTGCAAGTGGAGATCACGACGCAACTTGGGGTTGAGACCCTTCCGGAACCTAGCCTGCTTCTTGGCGTCTGTGGACACTTCTTCTGTAGCATAGTGGGCAAGGTTCTCAAACTCTCTACTGTAAGCATCAACAGCCATCTTACTCTGGGTGAAACTACAAAACTCTTCTCTCTTGCGATCAACGAGAGCTTGAGGAATGTGATGCTCGCGAAAAGCCTCAGTGAAATCTCTCCAGGTGATTATCTGGCCAGCTGGAAGCATAGCCTCGTAGTTCTGCCACCAAATACTAGCAGGACCCTCTAGGTGATATGCAGCATAGGTGACCCTGTCACCTTCAGCTACGCTCGCGGATCGCATCTTGTGAGTAATACTACGGAGCCAGTCATCTGCATCGGGTGGTTCAATGGAATGATGGAAGGTAGGTGGTTTCAGACCGATGAAATCATGGATGGACACAAACTCTTTGTGCTGATGGGAGGTGTTCTCCTCAATACGTGCTAGCAAGCGGTTAGACTCATGCTTGTTCCTCTCAACCTCTAACATGAACTCTGCCAACGAAGACTGGTCGGCAGGATCCTCATCATCCCTACCACCTCCGTGGTTCAGGCAACTAGCAACAGAACTTCGGTTAACTGACGACATCCTGAAGAACCAACCAAGGAAAACAAGGATGGATTCAGCATCATCATAAGGATGTAGAATATAGTACGAGGAAAAATACTATCTCTTGAACTCCTAGGACAATTCCGGCAGCATAACGGCAGTAAAATGCTCAAAATGAGACATTCTGCAAAAGACGGGGTAGCACCATACTCAACATCATTACTCAAGGTTCTGAGATATTACTAAACATGCTACACCGGAGATACTCAAACTGGGATATGACTCTGATCAACCAATCCTAAGGGACTACAGAGTAGTAACACGTGATCCTGATAGACGGAAGAGAAAGCCTAGTTCCTTAACCCCGTAGGAAAGATAGGATGACTCAGATCAGAAGGTATGAGGTATGAGGAGTAAAAGAGCCTAACGTCCCCTTCCACAATCAATTCCCCTATATAGCTGAAGAATTTCTATACTCAACTTCGACCAGGTTGCCTTGGAAATCCTATAGGAAGCCAGGCTCTGATACCAAGGCTGTCGGGACCCCGATTCTAAGTCACACCGATCTAGCATGTAACACCTCATATCACTTTGCGGCCTCACGCATGGTATCCCCACGGGTGTCGCCTTACCATGGCCCGACACCGTTTGCGCCTTTTGGCTCACGTATATGATAGTGTCGCTAGCATCCACATGACACAGAACCCGGGCCGACATGGCTAGTCATGAACCCAAAGCGGCACTAACTCATGAGGACAGGCATACATGAATCACATCGAGCATGTCGGTCATCAACGTGTGAATCCGGGCTATAGCACTGGGCTAACAGGACTCCAGATGTCACCGCGTGACATTTCCCCGAAGGGACAGACACAGGAACGAAGTGAAACACATGCCGGCCAGTCAAGTGTTCCAAGCAGTAGTGCTGGGCTAGCAGGACTCCGGTGGACCAGGCTGTAGCAGACTACTATCGCTCAGAAAGCACTAGACTACATTTCCCCATATGGTAGGCTGCCAAGGATAAACAACTAGATTGTCGGACCCCACACATAGCAATACACATTACACGTACGCATAACATGCAAGTATGTGCTGTACAACATGGCATCACAAACATAACGCAAACTCATATAGATAAAGGCCCAAAAGAGCCACATAGCATTAAATACAAGCAAGGGTCACATGACCCATCATTCAGAGCATACAAGCAACAAGCGGAAGCATTACATGTCTGAGTACAGACAACTACAAAAGAAAAAGGCCGAGAAGCCTGACTATCTACAAGTCCCTCCAAGGTACAAGATCGTAGCTAAGGTAACAAGCTACTCGTCGAAGTCCAAGCAGAACTACTAGTAAGACAGATGTCTCATCTGCAAAACATAAATAAAGCAAACGTGAGTACAAAGGTACTCAGCAAGACTTACATCAGATCCTATCATATATGCATTTGTATCAAGAAGGTAATGTGGGGTTTAGTTGCAGCAAGCTAGCTTTGACTCAGTGGCTATCCTGTTCTACGACAATGAGAAACTTCTTTAAGATGAGGCAGCGCACACGAGTCCACTAATCACCACATCGATACACTACTATGGATTTATCCTCGTCTCCCCACGAGAAGGCCATCCATAGCACTCACACTTGTCTTGAGCATTTTAGAGTATCCACTTTAAGTTGTCTATGTACTACGTAAGCATCCAAGAAGTCCGTAACCGAGGACATGACTATTCGAATAGATCATGATAACCCTGCAGGGGTGTACTTCATCACACACGCTCTCACCACTTATCACCATATACACGTCATGTATCTCGGCAACCTTGAAGCGGAAGCCTGGCGAGGGTGTCGGCCACGACCTGACTAACCATGCAAGACTCTAATCCAGTTTTATCGCCTATTCGGGTTCCATCCGCAAGGAGATCCGGCCGAGGTTTCACTCACGGCCCCAAACGATGTGTACAGGGTTCCCGAGGCCACCATCCGGGTGCCACTCGGTACACCGGGCCACGTGTGCCTAGTCTATCCCGAGCCCACCCTGCCGGGTGCCACTCGGTAGAAAAATAGCACTACCTACAAACACCAGAAACTATTTGCAACTCCTGGACAGAGCTCAAGGCGGTTAATAAGTCGAGAGAGCTTGGAGCGCCCGGAGCCCAATGTGTGGTAGTAGCTAGTCATTGGAAAACTTACACAGAACTCAGTTCTTAAGGACGGTCCCAATGAGACAACCCACCATGTACTCCTACATGGCCTCTCACCGCTACCTTTACCAAATCGTGTTCACACGCTTAACTCTCAGCACCAGAACATATCATAACACTCGAATTCATTCCCGATGAATCAGACCTGACATACTCTAAGCAATAGCAGGCAAAGCATGGTAGGAACACAACATGGCTCAATCAACTCCTACACATGGTAGTGGGTTTCAACTATTTACTATGGCAATGACAGGTCATGCAGAGGAATGGGTTCAACTACCGCAGCATAAAGTAGCAGTTGAATGGTTGTTGTCCTAATGCAATAAAAGAGAGCAGGAGCGAGAGAGTAGGATTGTATCGGAATGAACAAGGGGGGTTTGCTTGCCTGCTAGAACAACGAGGAAGGCACTGCTCCTCAGACAGGTACTCTGGAACGGTCTCCGGAGCAGGACCTATCGAGAAGGAACGGTGTCAGCAATCAAACACAAGCATATGCAACATTATGATGCATGAACATGGCATGAAGATGTGATGTTATTGGAGCTAATGCAACTAGCATTCATTTGGTTAAAGTCCATTTGAACTAAAGATTCAAATGCAACTCCAAAATAAGCTCTTAATTATGCCATAAGTGTGTTTTCACATATACAGCATGTATAGGTTGGTTTGTCATGCATGAAAATGGTACAGATGGATAGATTGAATTTTTCTGATAATTTTTCATATATAAATTATTTCAATCTGAGCTACGGTTGAATTTCTATGAATTTTTGAAGTTTTGAACATTTTCTTGAATTTCCTGTCTAAAAATAATTCCAGAAAATGAATAATTGCGTCAGCATGATGTCAGCACTGCGTCAGCACTGCGTCAGCAGTCAACGGCGCTGACCAGGTCAAACCTGACGCGCGGGGTCCACCCGTTAGTGTCAAAGGTTAATTAACAGAGGTTAATTAAACTTTAAACTAATCCAAAACTAGAATTAGCATGGCCGGGCCCCACCTGTCATTGAGCCAGGGGAGGTCAAACCCCCTGGTCAACTGGGGCTAACGCGCTGGCGTTTAGCCGGTGGCGGCAGCAGACGCGGCGGAGAGCCTGGGATTCGCCCTCCGGTGACCATTCGGGCGGCGGAGACCACGGGCGAGGAGCTGAGGCTCGCCCGCATCCAGGGCGGCATGCAGCAGCAACGGGGACGGCCGGAGCTCGCCGGAGCGAAGCTCGGGGCGGTGGATGGGGCTCGGGCAGGTGCGGGCGCGTGGTTGCGGTGCACGGGGAGGCGAGCGGAGAGGCTCTACGGGCTCCTGGCGTCACCAGGAGCACGGTGACACGCACAGGTGCGGTTGGCTCGGCCCCTGGCCACGGTGGCTCCGTGGCCGGCGGCGAGGAGCTAAGGACACAGCGGGAAAAGGGGCTACGGCATGCAAGCGGCTAAATGGAGAGAGGGAAGAGAAGCAGCAGCTCACAGCGGTCTCGGTGGGCTTGACAGCGAGCTCGGGGATGCACTGAAGACGGCGAGGCGGCGATGGGGATCCACGGCGGCCGGAGATGAAGACGGCGGCGATGAAGGCGCTCCAGGGCCTCCCGAGGCGCGTGGCTCGACGGAGAGCTTCAGGGTTAGGTCGCGGAGCTTCTGGACTCGAAGAGAGGGCGAGGGGGAGGCGGTGGCCGCGGCAATGGCGAACGGCGGCGACAACAGCGCTCGGCCGTGAGCGAGAAAGCGAGGGAGAGGAGAGGAGAGAGCTGGGGGGAAGTGAGAGAGGGCCGAGGGGGATGTGTGGCGTCGTCAGGTCCCTCCAGCGGCGAGCGAGGAAACAAGAAGTGGCCGCGCGTGCTCGCGCGCGTCGGGCACACGCGCGCCGTCCTCCTGGCGCGGTGGAGACGATGACTGGCGTCGGCCAGTCAGCTGGGCCGAGCTGCTGGGCCGATCTGGTAAGTGGCCCAGGTAGGTCTCTCTCCCTTTTTTGTTTCCTTTTCTATTTTTTTGACATTTGTTTTGATTTAATAAAAATACTAAACCAATTTATTTTCTTCTGAAAATTAATGTAGGAACTTAATTGGATTATTCCAAAGCCCCACAGTAAAAATCGGAATTATTGAACAATATTTCATATATAATAAAATATTTCCCCAACGCAAATAATTACTGGATTAACTCAAATGGCCAAAAATAAATACTTTTGAGCTCCCAAAAATATTGGTTGGAATTTTACCTCTGGCCAATATTTTTAGAGAAAATCAGGAACATTTTCTTGGGCCAAATTGAAGCAATTTTTATCTGGGTCATTTCCAGAAATGATTTCTGAGGGTTTCACAAATTCCCATTTCAAATTTAAATGGAATTTTAACATGATGCACACATGACTAGCTAGCCTTGAGCATACCAGAACTAGGGATGTGACAAGGACTATGGGTTGAACTTTGGGGCGACTGGCTCCAACACATATACGTCCCTGAGCGCACGCTTCCACTCCCTCTTGGGGATGTGGGTTGCGTATATCATGTTCACCGTCTGCACTTGTGGGGGGAACCTCTTCTGTCCTTCGGTGTTTGCCTGCTCGGGCTCCTCCTCGTCATCACTATGTGACCCCTTATCTTTGTTTTCGGCATTTAACTTGGTGTGGTTAGCTGGCTTGTCGGGGGTGCCGTGTATTTGACACGAGCGATCGAGTATACGGTCCAAACTGGACGGGCCCGGAGTGCTTCTTTTGAATGGCTTTTTCCGCTGACCGGGTTTAGAGCCTTTGAATCCGGCATTGACTGCCGTATCCTCGGTATTGTCGCTGTTAATGCGGCGCTTATGTTTGTTGCGATGTGACCTGCCGTTGCCGTCCTTGCTATCTGGGGTACCATGGTTTTTTGATATGTTATTGCTACGAGCCAACCAACTGTCCTCTCCCGCACAGAAGCGGGTCATGAGTGTCGTGAGGGTTGCCATAGATTTCGGCTTTTCCTGGCTAAGGTGCCGGGCGAGCCATTCGTCGCGGATGTTGTGCTTGAAAGCTGCTAGGGCCTTTGCATCCGGATAGTCAATGATTTGATTTTTCTTTGTTAGGAACCGTGTCCAGAATTGCCTGGCCGATTCCTCTGGCTGCTGAATTATGTGGCTCAAGTCATCGGCATCTGGTGGTCGCACATAAGTGCCCTGAAAGTTGTCGAGGAATGCGGCTTCCAGATCTTCCCAACAGCCAATGGACTCTGCTAGCAATCTGTTGAGCCAGTGCTGAGCTGGTCCGTTGAGTTTGAGTGGGAGATATTTGATGGCGTGTAGGTCATCACCGCGGGCCATGTGGATGTGCAGGAGGAAATCCCTGATCCATACTGCAGGATCTGTTGTGCCGTCGTATGATTCAATATTTACGGGTTTGAAACCCTATGGGATTTGATGATCCATTACTTCGTCTGTGAAGCATAAGGGGTGTGCGGCGCCTCTGTACTGGGCTATATCGCGACGCAGCTCAAATGAGTCTTGCCCGCTGTGTTCGGCCCGTCCGGACTTACTTTTACTATATCCGGCGTGACGATTATCGTCTCGCATAGTGGTGCGCCCTTGTGATCCATAGATCGATCTTGCGTGTTTTGCTTTGTCCTCCAATACGTCTCGCAGGTCTGGTGTATTTCCCCATGCCTTTTTATTTGAATGGCGTCGGAGTGTGGGCTGAGTTTTTGGGTGGAATGCCTCTCTGTCGCGGCCACGAGGTGGCCGATCAGCCACGTCATACACTGGGGATGTGGGTTTTAGTGCTTCCTCCTCTAGTCGGGGTAGCAACCTGCACTTTGGGTAACTCTTGGAGGGGCATTCGAGTTTATATTCCTCGGCCGCCAGGACTTCAGTCCATCTGTCAGCTTGCAAATCTTGATCAACTTGAAGCTGTGCTGCTTTTTCTTAAGGCTATTTGCCGTGGCTATAAGCCGCCGTTTGAAGTGCTCTTGTTCGACGGGATCCTCTGGCATGATGAATTCGTCATCGTCGAGGCTTGCCTTGTCTTCGGAGGGAGGCATGTAATTATCATCCTCCGCCTCCCCATCTGCCGCTCTCTCAGGAGGGCTGGCCTCTCCATCCTCCTGCTCCAAATCTTGCTGGAGGGGATTGTTGTTGCCTTCGGCACTGTCTGAAGTGCTATTATCTCCAGTGCCGGTATCACTGCTTTTGCCTTGGCAGGACTTAGAGCGGCGCCGCTGTCGCCGATGCTTGGGTTGCTTCTTGGAGGGGTCATCCTCCGCTGTCTCATCGCCATTGCCTTCTTTGTTTGTGTCCACCATGTATATGTCATATGATGAGGTGGCTGTCCAGTGCCCTGTGGGCAGTGATTCCTCTTCGCCTCCCACATCATCATCCATACCGTCGATGTCTTCGGAGTCGAAATCAAGCATGTCAGTTAAGTCATCGACAGTGGCTACTAAGTGGGTGGTGGGTGGGCGGCGAATTTCTTCGTCATCCGCATCCCAATCCTGCCGGACGTAGTTCGGCCAGGACTCTCCTGACAAGCAGAGAGAACTTAACGAGTTCAGTATGTCGCCAAAGGGCGAGTGCTGAAAAATATCCGTGGAGGAAAACTCCATGATCGGCGCCCAATCGGATTCGATAGGAACGGGCGCAGGAGGTTCGGAGTCCGTGGCCGGAAAAGGATCCGACAGTTTGGCAAGACGGCTCTCGTGAAGGGTAAGGTCGATATTCGGCTCGATCGCCGCAGAGGATACGGCCTCCGTGGCGGGGTCTATCCACCCGTCCATGGATGGCGCAACTAGCTCCGAATTGAGGGTCGGAGCGGCTGCCGGTGCGATTTCTCGAACACTGTTCGATGGTAGAGCTAAATCATACTCATCGTGACCGCGTGGCGCACAAGGCAGGGGCTCAAATCCGTCGAAGATCAAGTCTCTGCGGATATCGGCCGTGTAGTTTAAGCTTCCAAACCTGACCTGGTGGCCAGGGGCGTAACTTTCGATCTGCGCCAGATGGCCAACCGAGTTGGCCCGCAGTGCGAAGCCGCCGAACACAAAGGTCTTTCCAGGGAAAAAAATTCTCACCCTGGACTGCATCGCTATCGATGATCATAGGAGCCATCAAGCCTAACGGCGACGACACAGAGGAACTCTCAATGAAAGCACCAATGTCGGTGTCAAAACCGGTGGATCTCGGGTAGGGGGTCCCAAACTGTGCGTCTATGGCAGATGATAATAGGAGGCAGGGGACATGATGTTTTACCCAGGTTCGGGCCCTCTTGATGGAGGTAAAACCCTACGTCCTGCTTGATTTATTCTTGATGATATAGTATTACAAGAGTTGATCTACCGCGAGATCGGAGAGGCTAAACCCTAGAAGCTAGCCTATGGTATGATTGTAGGTTGTCCTATGGACTAAAACCCTCTGATTTATATAGACACCAGAGGGGGCTAGGGTTACACAAGGTCGGTTACAAAGGAGGAGATATCCATATCCGTACTGCCTAGCTTGCCCTCCACGCCAAGTAGAGTCCCACCCGGACACGAGATGAAGTCTTCAATCTTGTATCTTCATAGTCCAACAGTTCGGCCAAATGATATAGTCCGGCAGTCCGGAGACCCCCTAATCTAGGACTCCCATAGTAATCCTATTCTGGAGGTCATGTTACTTGACCATGACGAACCTACGAATTATGAGGAAGCGATGATGATCCCAGATTCCGCAAAAATGGCTTGAGGCCATGAAATCTGAGATAGGATCCATGTATGAGAACAAAGTATGGACTTTGATTGACTTGCCCTATGATCAGTGAGTCATTAAGAATAAATGGATCTTCAAGAGGAAGACGGACGCTGATAGTAGTGTTACTATCTACAAAGCTCGAATTGTCGCAAAATGTTTTCGACAAGTTCAAGGTGTTGACTACGATGAGATTTTCTCACTCGTAACGATGCTTAAAAGTCTATCCGAATCATGTTAGCAGTTGCCGCATTTAAAGAAATTTGGCAACTGGATGTCAAAACTGTATTCCTTCATGGATTTCTTAAAAGAAGAGTTGTATATGATGCAACTAGAAGGTTTTGTTGATCCTAAAGGTGCTAACAAAGTGAGCAAGCTCCAGCGATCCATCTATGAAGCTCTGAGTTGGAATATATACTTTAATAAAGTGATCAAAGCATATGGTTTTATACAGACTTGCGGTGAAGCCTGTATTTACAAGAAAGTGAGTGGGAGCACTACAACATTTCTGATAAGTATATGTTAATGACATATTGTTGATCGGAAATGATGTATATTTTTTTGGAAAGCATAAAGGAGTGTTTGAAAAGATTTTTTCAAAGAAAGACCTCGATGAAGCTGCTTACACGTTGAGCATCAAGACCTATAGAGATAGATCAAGACACTTGATAAGTTTTTTCAATGAGTACATACCTTGACAAAATTTTGAAGTAGTTCAAAATGGAACAGTCAAAGAAGGAGTTCTTGCCTGTGTTGCAAGGTGTGAAGTTGAGTAAAGACTCAAAACCCGACCACGGCAGAAAATAGAAAGAGAATGAAAAGTCATTCCCTATGCCTCAGTCATAGGTTCTATAAAGTATGCTATGCTGTTTACCAGTCCTATTTTATACTTACATTTTCTGGCAAGGGAGTACAATAGTGATCTAGGAGTAGATCACTGGACAGCGGTCAAAATTATCCTTAGAGGACTAAGGAAATATTTCTTGGTTATGGAGGTGATAAAAGAGTTCGTCGTAAAGAGTTACATCGATGCAAGCTTTTTACATCGATCTAGATGACTCCAAGTCTCGATCTAGATACATATTGAAAGTGGGAGCAATTAGCTAGAGTAGCTCCGTGCAGAGCATTGTAGACATAGAGATTTGTGAAATACATACGAATCTGAATGTTGCAGATCCATAGACTAAACTTTTCTCACAAGCAAAACATAATCACTCGTTGGGTATTAATCACATAGCGATGTGAACTGGATTACTGACTCTTGTAAAGCCTTTGGGTATTAGTCACATTAAGATGTGAACTAATCACATAAAGGTGTGAACTCGATTATTGACTCTAGTGCAAGTGGGAGACTGAAGGAAATATGCCCTAGAGACAATAATAAAGTTATTATTTATTTCCTTGTATCATGATAAATTTTTATATCGATGCTAGAATTGTATTAACCGGAAACATAATACATGTGTGAATAAACAGACAAACAGAGTGTCACTACTATGCCTCTACTTAACTAGCTCGTTAATCAAAGATGGTTAGGTTTCCTAACCATAGACATCAGTTGTCATTTGATAAACGGGATCACATCATTAGGAGAATGATGTGATTGACTTGACCCATTCCGTTAGCTTAGCACTTGATCGTTTAGTATGTTGCTATTGCTTTCTTCATGATTTATACATGTTCCTATGACTATGAGATTATGCAACTCCCATTTAGCGGAGGCACACTTTATGTGCTACCAAACGTGAAAATGTAACTGTGTGATTATAAAGGTGCTCTACAGGTGTCTCTGAAGGTACTTGTTGAGTTGGTGTATTTTGAGATTAGGATTTGTCACTCTGATTGTAGGAGAGGTATCTCTGGGCCCACTTGGTAATGCACATCACTATAAGCCTTGCAAGCATTGTAACTAATGAGTTAGTTGCGGGATGATGTATTATAGAATGAGTAAAGAGACTTTCCAGTAACGTGATTGAACTAGGTATTGAGATACCGACGATCGAATCTCGGGCAAGTAACATACCGATGACAAAGGGAACAACGTATGTTGTTATGCTGTTTGACCGATAAAGATCTTTGTAGAATATGTGGGATCCAATATGAGCATCCCGGTTCTGCTATTGGTTATTGACCGGAGGCGTGTCTCGGTCATGTCTACATAGTTCTCGAGCCCGTAGGGTCCGCACACTTAAAGTTCGGTGACGATCGGTATTATGAGTTTTTATGCTTTGATGTACCGAAGGTAGTTCGGAGTATCGGATATGATCACGTACATGACAAGGAGTCTCAAAATGGCCGAGACCTAAAGATCGATATATTGGATGACTATGTTCAGACACCGGAAAGGTTCTGGAAGGTTTCGGACATATACTGGAGTACCGGCGTGTTACTGGAACCCCCCGGGGGGATTAATGGGCCTACATGGGCCTTAGTGGAAATAGAGGGCAGCAAGGGGAGTGTGGGGCGCGCCCCCAAGGCCCAAACCGAATTGTTTTAGGGCAAGGGGGCCGGCCCCCCTCTTTCCTTCTCCTCCTCTCCCTTTCCTTCCCCCCTCTTACTCCTACTAGGAAAAGGAGGAGTCCTACTCCTAGTGGGAGTAGGACTCCCCCTCTTGGCGCGCCTCTCCCTGGCCGGCCGCCTCCTCCCCTAGCTCCTTTATATATGGAGGCAGGGGGAACCCCAGATGAAAGGATCGATATGGTTGACTAGAGGGGGGGGGGGGTGAATAGGCAACTACCATTTTTTAGCTTTTCTTTACCAAATTAAAATTTGCATCAAAGTAGGTTGTCTAGATGTGCAACTAGGTGAGCAACCTATATGATGCAACAACAACAAGCAAAGACGCAAGCAAGGGAACAAACACTAAAGAGCTTGCACAAGTAAAGGTAAGAGATAACCAAGAGTGGATCCGGTGAAGACGAGGATGTGTTACCGAAGTTCCTTCCTTTTGAGGGGAAGTATGTCTCCGTTGGAGCGGTGTGGAGGCACAATGCTCCCCAAGAAGCCACTAGGGCCACCGTATTCTCCTCACGCCCTCACACAATGTGAGATGCCGTGATTCCACTATTGGTGCCCTTGAAGGTGGCGACCGAACCTTTACAAACAAGGTTGGGGCAATCTCCACAACTTAATCGGAGGCTCCCAACAAGACCACGAAGCTTCACCACAATGGAATATGGCTCCGAGGTGACCTCAACCGTCTAGGGTGCTCAAACACCCAAGAGTAACAAGATCCGCTAGGGATGAGTCGGGGAATCGAAAATCTCTTGGTGGAAGTGTAGATCGGAGCCTTCTCAACCACTCCCGAGAAAATCAACAAGTTTGATTGGCTAGGGAGATAGATCGGGCAAAATGAAGCTTGGAGTATTTAATGGAGCTTGAGCAATAAATGGAGCTTGGGCAATAATTGAAGCTTGGGGGGAAGAGGTTAGTGGAAAGGAAGAAGGGGACACCCTTTTATAGTGGGGGAAACAAACCCCCCACTCAGCCCCACAGAGAGCGGTACTACCGCTGAGGCAGAGCAGCACTACCGCTCATAAGCGGTACTACCGCTCCCCCTCAGCGGTACTGCCGCGCCAGAAGAGAGGGGCTGGGGCAGGGACCCAGAGCAGTACTACCATGGAGGCAGGGCGGTACAACCGCGCAAACGCGGTACTACCGCCCCTACTACCGAAGCTAGTACTGCAAAACCCGACACGAGAAAATGCGCAAAATAGTCGAGGCGGAAGGAGCACAGAGCCGCAGCGGTACTGCTGCTGAGGCCATCAAGCGGTACTACCGCTCCGAGGAGCGGTACTACCGCTTAATGAGCTTCAGCCGTACTACCGCTACAACTGCAGCTAGTGCCGTAACGCCCTGACACGAGAAGGTGCGCACTAGGGTCGAGGCGGTAGGAGCACGGAGCCGCAGCGGTACTGCTGCTGAGGCTACAAGCGGTACTACCGCTGTGGCCCACGGTACTACCGCTGGGTCCAGGAAAGGATAGAGAGGGGAGAAAAGAGAAGCTCCAAGAGGCGGAAAGAACCGGTGGTTGAGATCAGGACGTGTACGTGTTGATTCCACCCAAACCATACCAAAGCGGATCCCCTCTTGATAGTACGGTGACTACTACGAAACTTGGTCCACCAACAAAGAAATGAAAGAAGCTACACCGTCTTGAGTAGAACGCCGAGGGGAAATACCGTCTCGTGCCGAAGAATGAATATCTGAAAGAACTCAAAGCACCCGATTAGTCCGCAAATTGCATTGTCATCAATCACCAAAACACCGTAGGGATAAATATGCCCTTACAATCTCCCCCTTTTTGGTGGATTGATGACAATACGGGATTTGCACAAAAAGAGTAATGACAAAGAATGCGAGCGAATGCACACCGCTAAAATATAGAAAAGCTCCCCGTAGACGTGTGCCAACTAGATAAGTGCTTTGGACTGCACGGCACACATACTAGGATCACTGCTCCCCTTATATTTTAGAGACCAATATCCTAAGCAAGATATATGAGAACAACATATATGATAGGATAAGTAAGCAAGCTATAAGATACCGAGGTGCATAGAACATAGATAAGGTAACAAAGGTAGCATATGTCTTACACCATATGACTGGAGCTAAGGTCTCACAGCAAACCAAACCAGCGGAAACGCACAAGACACCACAAGACTAAAACAAAGCACGACACAAGACACCACAAGACTAAAAAAAAGCATGACACAAGAAGCAAAACAAGCAAATCCCTACACTCTCTCCCCCTTTGGTAGTGAGACACCAAAAAGGGCAGAGAGGGACACTACGACTCTAGGTGATCATCACATCTCTGCATCTTCGTCGTGGGTTGAAAACTGCTCAGCATCGGAGTCGGTCCAGTGGCAGTTCTGATGAATCCAGTCCTCCTCTTCAGTGATCTGTCCCTCAGACCCACTGACAACTGTGGCACCCAACTGACGCATGATCTCCTTGTGGCGCGTCCTGGCATTCTTCTCCGCCACATGAGTCATGTACTGACCATGGGACTCCATGCAGAAGAGCTTCTTCATCTTGCACTTGAGCTTCTGGGCCCATGATGGTTCTGCACTAGAGTGGCCAAAGGCCTCATCATGAGCATCAGTAGCAGCCTCACCCTCGGTCCCCATGGCAGCAGCAGCAGCAGCAGACGGGCCCCCTGTGGCAGCAGTAGCAGATGGACCCCCTGTGTGAGGCGCTGCCCAGTTGTCCTTCTTCCTCAAATGCTTGATCTCATGAGAAACCAAGTCTCCAGTCTCTAGCAGCACTCTAGGATAAGTCTGTGCCCAGGCCCTCTCAATGAGCCTCATGATGAAGGGACCATAGATAGGACACTTGCGCTCAGACACGGCAGATAGAAGTTCAGACCACATGACATGAGAGATATCCAGGCTCTCTCCAGTGCTTGCTTCCTTCTCATGCTGACAGAAAAGGAGCATGTCCACGAGGAAGGAGTGGACTTGATCCAGATTCCCAATGCGAGGGAAGAGAGTCTCACGGAATATGCGATGAAGAATGTCCAGATACGGATACAACTCATAGGTCTTCTTCTCAGTCACCGGGTGAACCTTCACAGTGCAGTAGGGCCAAAGGGCTTGCTTGTGGGTGGATGTAGCATTGCGGTGAGGGCGGAAACCGACAGGAGTCTCAAGCCCGTTATCCACCACATCGAGTAACTCCATGAACGCCCGCCACTTGACGGAAAGCAGCTTGCCATTGGTCATCCAAGTCAGAGTCCGGTCGCCATCTGTACCAAGATGGACGGTGGCATAGAATTGAGCCACCAAATCTGCATCGAAATCCTTGTTGAACTGCATGATCCTGAGAATGTTCAGCTGAGTGCACATCTGAAGGGCTTCTCCAAAGTACTCTGGGTCCTTCTCCATAGCATCAATGTCAATGGAGCGAACATCAACAAACAGATTCTTCTTGGCCTTGATCACATCAAAGTAGATGGCAAACTGAAAACGGTTCCAGAACGGGCAGTTGACCAAAGTGGGTTCTTGGTCCACCGCATAGGGGTTGTGGCGACGCTTCTCCCAAAACTCCTTGTTGGTCATCTCAGTCACAGTCTTCCCTTTTGGCTTGTTGGCGGCTCGCTTTGATTGCCGAGGAGGTGGAGGAACACTGGCAAAAGCACTTGTTGAGGGCGGTTGGGTGCTCGAGGAACCACCAGCAGGCTCTGAGGTCTGGTAGCGTTTGGAGGTGGCACGCCCGGGGTTGATACGGCGACCTTGCTGCGCGGAAAGTTCATCACCTGGAGCCAAACACAAGGAAACGCAAAACAACCAGAAGAAACGAGCATAAGCCAACAAACATAACAAAAAAGGATCAAGGTAAGGCAGGAGAATGGTGGAAATTGGCATGCAGCGGTAGTACCGTGACCTGCTCGCGGTAGTACCGCCCCAAAGGGAGCAGTAGTACCGCTCTAGGTCAAGCGGTAGTACCGCTCCAAGGGAGCGGTAGTACGGCTTGAGGCGGATAACTAGCAGTTTCATAGCACGAGGCGGTGAAACAGTGGTTTCCTACTACCGTGGACAGATCCGGCAGTACCGGCCTACCAAATTCAAAAATAATCCTACCAAACATCAATCAAGATGATCTAGTTGCCTTCTCCAACCAACTCAAGCCTAGATTTAGCCAAAAATCTAGAGATGCTACCACCATTGCCCCTAAAGCACAAGATCTGAAAGCAAGACCAAAAGAGAGAAGGAATGGGGGCAATACCGGCATCCATGGCAAGAGGACGAGGTGGGGATCGACTCCACCGAAGGAAATGGAGAGGAACGCCCCGGAGGAGGAGATCCACCGGAGCCCTTCCGCGGCGGAACAGTGCTGGAGAGAGGGAGAGACACGAGGGGAGCGAGCGAATGGGTATGGGGGAGAAGAAACCTCCCCCTGCCCCGATAAAAACCCCTGGCCCCGCCCCGCAGCAGTAGTACCGCGCTGGGGAGCGGTAGTACCGCTGATAAGCGGTAGTACCGCATTAGAGGGGCGGTAGTACCGCTTACCATGGTAGTACCATCCACCACCAGCGGCAGTACCGCTTATAAGCGGTAGTACTGCTCACCGCCAGCGGCAGTACCACCCAGCACGCCACGGCAACTAGAAAACATGGCTTAGCTCAAAAAGAAGGCAGAAAAACCCGCAACGAAAAGCAAAGGAACCCACTAGCAAGAGGCCAAGAAACCCCTCTTCAAGAGAGGGCGGTGGCCGAGGCCACCTATGTTTTAGTCAAGAGGTACGGCGCCGCGAAGATTTTAACCTTGGGCCCATGACCAAAACTCATCTTTTAAGCACACGTGCCATCAACAATCGCTAAAGTGAGAGACTTGATCAATTTATGCATAATGGGGGGAGGGAGAGTTCATTGAGAGAACAACACTCCCCCTATGTCCATGCCTGCACCTAAACTAGACAACAAATTGAGCGTGGTAGGGTGTGCACGGGTTCAAGCAACATTGCTCGAATCAATGATATTTAGCTCATGCCTTAACTCGCGAAATCTTGCTTCATCCAAGGGCTTCGTGAAAATATCTGCAAGGTTGTCATGAGTGTTGACATAGTTGAGCTCGATCTCTCCTCGCCTAATGAGATCCCGGATGAAATGATACCGAATCTCAATATGCTTCGTCTTGAAGTGATGCACCGGGTTGAGGGAAATCTTGATGGCACTTTCATTGTCACACCAAAGAGGCACTTTGTCACAAGTGACACCGTAATCCTTTAAAGTTTGCCTCATCCATAAGAGTTGTGCACAACAACTACCGGCCGCAACATACTCCGCTTCGGTGGACGAGAGAGACACACAACTTTGCTTTTTGGAAGACCAACTTACCAAAGAGCAACCAAGGAATTGGCACCCTCCAAAAGTGGACTTCCTATCCACTTTGTCTCCCGCCCAATCAGAATCCGAGTACCCTACAAGCTTGAAGTTTGATCCTCTTGGGTACCATAGGCCAAAGTTTGGGGTATGAGCCACATATCAAAAGATTCGTTTGACCGCCACATAGTGACTTTCCTTAGGTGCGGCTTGAAACCGTGCACAAATTCCCACACTCAACATGATGCCCGGTCTAGATGCACAAAGGTAAAGCAAGGATCCAATCATGGAACGATATACCTTTTGATCCACCACTTTACCATTGGGATCTAGGTCAAGTTGGCACTTGGTGGGCATTGGGGTGGAAGCCGGCTTGACGTCACTTAGATTGAATCTCTTGAGCATGTCTTGAGTGTATTTGGATTGATTGATGAAGGTTCCTTCTCTTCTTTGCTTCACTTCGAACCCTAGAAAGAACTTCAACTCCCCCATGGAGGACATCTCGAACTTTGAGGTCATGAGAGCGGCAAATTCCTCATTGAAAGCTTTGTTAGGAGAACCAAAGATAATATCATCAACATATAATTGGCACACAAACAACTCCCCTTTGACCTTCTTAGTAAAAAGAGTGGGGTCGATTATCCCAACTTCAAACCCACGGTCTTGTAACAACTCGGTAAGGTGGTCATACCACGCACGTGGGGCTTGTTTAAGTCCATAGAGTGCCTTATCGAGTTGATACACATGATCGGGAAAGTAGGGATCCTCGAACCCGGGGGGTTGCTTGACGTACACCAATTCATTAATGGGACCATTAAGAAAAGCACTCTTCACATCCATTTGATGTAACTTAAAGTTATCATGAGAAGCATATGCAATCAACATGCGAATGGATTCAAGACGAGCAACGGGAGCAAAGGTTTCACCGTAGTCGATACCCTCGACTTGGGAGTAGCCTTGTGCTACCAAACGAGCCTTGTTGCGAATGATAATCCCATGGGCATCTTGCTTGTTCTTGAATATCCACTTGGTTCCAATGACATTGTGGTTTCCCGTTGGCCTTGGCACCAGTCTCCACACTTTGTTGCGCTCGAAGTTGTTGAGTTCTTCATGCATGGCATTGAGCCAATCTGGATCTTCTAGCGCCTCATAGACCTTGAGAGGTTCCACACATGAGACAAACGCGTGATGCTCACAATAATTTGCTAATTTTCTACGAGTGCTTACCCCCTTTCTTAAGCTTCCAAGCACATTCGTCATGAGATGATCCTTGGTGGAGAGCTTGGAGGCAACTTTGGCGGCACGTCGCTCTAATTCCTCCTTGGTGGTGAGTTGAGGAGCGGTTACTTGATCATCTTGAGCGTCGTCATGCACTTGTTCTTGGTCTTGAACTTGCTCGGGGGAGAGAACTTGACCTTTGGCATCACTTGGTGTGTCAACACCATCTTGAGTATGATCTTGCCCTTTGTCTTGTTCATGAGGTTGAGGGCCTTCACTTTGTTCTTCGGAAGCGTGTGGGCCTTGGGTTGGTGATGGCTCTACATGAGTGGAGCATTGTCCTTCTCCTTCGGCCACAAGGGGTTCCTCAATGGGTAGGATGAAACCAACACCCATTCTTCTTATGGCTTGGGGTGGAATTTCATCACCTACATCACAAGTGCCACTTTGCTCCACTTGGGAGCCGTTATTCTCATCAAACTCCATGTTACACGTCTCCTCAATAAGTCCTGTGGATTTATTGAGGACACGGTAAGCATGAGAGTTTGTAGCATAGCCAACAAATATGCCCTCATAAGCTCTAGCCTCAAATTTAGACAACCGAACACCTTTCTTGAGAATGAAACACTTACACCCGAATACCCGGAAGTACTTGAGGTTGGGCTTGTTACCGGTGAGTATCTCATATGGAGTCTTGTTCAAGCCCTTGCGGAGGTAGAGCCGATTGGATGCATGACACGCGGTGTTGATGGCTTCGGCCCAAAAGTTGTACGGAGACTTGAACTCCGCCATCATGGTTCTTGCCGCATCCATCAAGGTCCGGTTCTTCCTCTTCGCAACACTATTTTGTTGAGGGGTGTATGGTGTGGAATATTGATGCTTGATACCCTCATCACTAAGAAATTCATCCAAGGTATAGTTCTTGAACTCAGTGTCGTTGTCACTTCTTATTGTCAAGATCTTTGCATTGTGTTGACGTTGTGCTTCATTTGCAAAGTCAATGACGGTTTGTTGGGTCTCGCTCTTCCTCTTGAAGAAATACACCCACATGTACCTTGAGTAGTCATCCGCAATCACCAAGCAATACTTTCTACCTCCAAGACTATCGAAGGATGGGGGCCCAAAGAGATCCGTGTGAAGGAGCTCCAAAGGCCTCTTTGAATAAATGATAGTTGTGGGAGGGTGAGCCTTCTCATGTAGCTTTCCTTTGATACAGGCGCTGCAAGCACGATCTTTAACAAAACTAACATTCGTTAGTCCACGGACATGGTCCCCCTTTAGGAGGCTTTGCAAAGATCTCATATTGACATGGGCTAAACGGCGATGCCAAAGCCATCCCACATCAACTTTAGCCATTAGTCATGTCGCGGTCTTAGTGGGTCGCTCCGAAAAGTTAATCACATATAGACCGTTCTCGACATGCCCAACAAAAGCTACTTTAAGAGTCTTGCTCCACAAGAGGGCCACGGTATCAATGTCAAAGAAAGTGGAAAAGCCCATGATTGCAAGTTGACGAACGGAAAGTAAATTGTATGCAAGGGACTCAACAAGCATGACCTTCTCGATCATGAGATCATGAGAGATGACCACCTTGCCAAGTCCCAATACCTTAGAGGATGAGGCGTAACCCCACTCGACATTGGTGGGCATAGATGGAACTTTGTGCACGTCCACCACCAAGTCCTTGCTTCCGGTCATATGATTTGTAGCTCCGCTATCGAGCAACCATGATCCACCACCGGAAGCAAACACCTTCAAGAGATCAATGCTTGGTTTTAGGTACCCATTTTGTAATGGGTCCTTTGATGTTAGTAACAAGGGTCTTAGGAACCGAAATAGACCATTCAATGTGCTCATGAAGAGAACCAACAAATTTGGCATAAACATGCCCATCACTAGCTCGGCATAACACATAAGAAGGATTAAAATCGCCGGCTTTGTTGGGAGAGGTGACATTGCCCTTCTTGACTTTGTTCTTCTTCTCCTCGGGGACACTCTCTCCCGCCCTCACAAAATTTTGCATGAGGGGTGGAGGTCGTTTGGTCTTGTCATTCTTCTTCTTGTTCTTGGAGTCGGGGACGAACCCAACCCTTCCTTCGCCGCACCTCCCTTTTGGTTGATCAAGAGATCGTTGAGGTTCTTCTTGCCTTGTATGCACGTCGCAAGACCTCTCTCAAGTTGTGCCTTCAACTTAGCATTTTCTTCAAAAAGATGCATATGCTCACAACATGGGTTAGTAGCATTTGCATTATCAATCAAAACCATATGAGGAAAGGTTGCTTTCTCCATAGTTAGCATCACTTGGAGTTGATCATGAGACTCCTTGAGACTAGCGTGAATACCCTTCAAGGCCTTGTGAGCCTTGTCAAGTATATCAAACTCCTCTTTGAGTCTAGCAAGATCAACCCCAAGTTTGGCCTTCTCGGAATTTAGCACACGAGAAACAACGAGGGCATGATCATAATCTTTCTCTAACTTAGCATGATCAACGTTGTGTGACTCCTCAAGAGCCAAACGAAGACCACGCTCTTTCTCAAGAGCATTGGAAAGATCCGAAATCTCATTGGCATAGTCACGACTATGCCCTTCCATCTTCGAGATGGTGTCTTCGTGAGCCTCGATCATGTCATTGGCCTCACCAAGTTGTTCCAAGAGAGCAACAAAGTGCTTCTTGGATTTTCCCTTGAGTTTGCCCATAAAGGCCTCAAACTCGTTAGCCTCCACATTAGCTCCCTCAACTTCATTAATGCAATCCGATGGGGAAGGATGATTAATGATGGTAGTTTTGATGTTGGAGGTTACCTTGTTGGTGGCTTTAGCCATGAGGCACTTGGCGGTGATGCTCTCGTTGGGTGAGTCAAAGAGAGACACTCGTGACGTTGTTGCAATGGCAATGGAGGCCATGGCAACCGACTCATCATCTTCATCATCCTCATTGTACTCTTCTTGCACAACCAAGGCTTTGGGAGGAGTCTTCTTGGTGAAGTTGTTCTTGTTGGGGAACGACTTGGCCTTGTCCTTTCGGATGAGTTTGGCACCATTGTCTTCCCTCTTCTCATATGGACATTCCGCAACGAAATGACTCACGTTGCCGCAATTGTAGCAAGTCCTTACACGTTGCTTGCCCCTTGTGCCACTCGAGTTGTTTTTGCTAAAGTTGGGCCTCGAGTTTTTCTTACTCCAAAATTGCCTTGAAGCAAGTGCCATATGTTCATGATATGCATACTTCGTATCTTCGGGGTTGCTCTCCTCTTCTTCCTCTTCTTCTTCTTCCACGGTGAGCTTGGCCTTCAATGCAAGGTTAGGCTTCTTTGCCCGTTGAGAACGGAGGACTGCATTGTCAGCGGTCTTGTCCAAAATGTTCAAGGCCACAAACTCATCCAACACTTCACTTGAGGTCAAAGTGTGGAAGTCCGGTCTTTGGCGAATGACGGAGGACATGGCCTTGTGGTAGGGCATCATTGCCTTGAGGAATTTGTGCTTGATCCAATTGTCATCAGTGTCCTTGCTCCCGTGATCTCGTAGTGAGACCGCGAGTTTGGTGACTCTCCGATAAAGCTCACGGGGTTCTTCATCTTCCTTCATTGCAAACTCATCGGCCTCATCTTGTACCACTTCATAGTTGGAGCGTTGAATGCTTGCGCTTCCCTGGTAGAGAGACACGACACAATGCCATGCATCTTTGGCGAAGGCGATGGGACGAAGATGAGGTAGGTCTTCAGGTGGAATTGCATCTTGAATGATGAAGAGAGCATTCTCATTGAATTGATTGTCTGCGGCTTCTCGAGGAGTGAAGTTGCTTGGATCATGTGGATAGAAACCTTCTTCAATGATTCTCCAAAGGTTAGTGTTCACATGATTTAAATGACGTTTAAAGCGGTAAACCCAAGAATCAAAATCCTCATTTTTCACAATCTTAGGAGGAGGACCGGCATGATTCAAATGAGTAGAAGGAACCGGTCCACCATAAACAAGTGGTGGTTCCACATGGGCAAAGATGCCAGTGCCATTCTTGCCACTAGAAGAAGGAGCCTTTTCACTACTAGCTTCCCCCTTGTCGGGGATATCATCCGACACCTTGTTGGTGGGATCACCCACTTTCAACGGCGCGGTGGAAAGTTTAAGCCCCTCAAGAAATTTAGTAAACATGTTTTCAACTTCGGTCGTCATGGAGGTTTTCAATGTCTCCAAGGCCACATTGAACTCCTCACGAGAGACCGAAGTTCCCCCATCTCCCGTAGACGAGATCGGATTCACACCGGAGTGTTCCTCCACACCGTCTATGGTATCAACCATACTCTTTGGATGGTAAAGTCCTTAATAAAGAGACGAGTCTCTGCTACCAATTGAAAGGATCGATATGGTTGACTAGAGGGGGGGGGTGAATAGGCAACTACCAATTTTTAGCTTTTCTTTACCAATTTAAACTTTGCATCAAAGTAGGTTGTCTAGATGTGCAACTAGGTGAGCAACCTATATGATGCAACAACAACAAGCATACAAGCAAGCAAGGGAACAAACACTAAAGAGCTTGCACAAGTAAAGGTAAGAGATAACCAAGAGTGGATCCGGTGAAGACGAGGATGTGTTACCGAAGTTCCTTCCTTTTGAGGGGAAGTACGTCTCCGTTGGAGAGGTGTGGAGGCACAATGCTCCCCAAGAAGCCACTAGGGCCACCGTATTCTCCTCATGCCCTCACATAATGCGAGATGCCGTGATTCCACTATTGGTGCCCTTGAAGGCGGCGACTGAACCTTTACAAACAAGGTTGGGGCAATCTCCACAACTTAATCGGAGGCTCCCAACAAGACCACGAAGCTTCACCACAATGGAATATGGCTCCGAGGTGACCTCAACCGTCTAGGGTGCTCAAACACCCAAGAGTAACAAGATCCGCTAGGGATGAGTGGGGGAATCGAAAATCTCTTGGTGGAAGTGTAGATCGGAGCCTTCTCAACCACTCCCGAGCAAATCAACAAGTTTGATTGGCTAGAGAGATAGATCGGGCAAAATGAAGCTTGGAGTATTTAATGGAGGTTGAGCAATAAATGGAGCTTGGGCAATAATTGAAGCTTGGGGGGGAAGAGGTCAGTGGAAAGGAAGAAGGGGACGCCCTTTTATAGTGGGGGAAACAAACCCCCCACTCAGCCCCGCAGAGAGCGGTACTACCGCTGAGGCAGAGCGGCACTACCACTCATAAGCGGTACTACCGCTCCCCCTCAGCGGTACTGCCGCGCCAGAAGAGAGGGGCTGGGGCAGGGACCCAGAGCAGTACTACCGTGGAGGCAGGGCGGTACTACCGTGCAAACGCGGTACTACCGCCCCTACTACCGCAGCTAGTACCGCAAAACCCGACACGAGAAAATGCGCAAAATAGTCGAGGCGGAAGGAGCACAGAGCCGCAGTGGTACTGCTGCTGAGGCCATCAAGCGGTACTACCGCTCCGAGGAGCGGTACTACCGCTTAATGAGCTTCAGCCGTACTACCGCTACAACTGCAGCTAGTGCCATAACGCCCTGACACGAGAAGGAGCGCACTAGGGTCGAGGCGGTAGGAGCATGGAGCCGCAGCGGTACTGCTGCTGAGGCTACAAGCGGTACTACCGCTCCGAGGAGCGGTACTACCGCTTAGTGAGCTTCAGCGGTACTACCACTGTGGCCCGCGGTACTACCGCTGGGTCCAGGAAAGGATAGATAGGGGAGAAAAGAGAAGCTCCAAGAGGTGGAAAGAACCGGTGGGTGAGATCAGGACGTGTACGTGTTGATTCCACCCAAACCATACCGAAGCGGATCCCCTCTTGATAGTACGGTGACTACTACGAAACTTGGTCCACCAACAAAGAAACGAAAGAAGCTACACTGTCTTGAGTAGAACGCCGAGGGGAAATAACCGTCTCGTGCCGAAGAATGAATATCTGAAAGAACTCAAAGCACCCGATTAGTCCGCAAATTGCATTGTCATCAATCACCAAAACACCCTAGGGATAAATATTCCCTTACACCAGAGACACAACAGTTGATCATTAATCACTTAGCCGTGCGCGGTGCCCCCCTCCACCATAATCCACCTCGATCATATCGTAGTGGTGCTTAGGCGAAGCCCTGCGTCGGTAGCAGCATCATCACCATCACCACGCCGTCGTGCTGATGAAACTCTCCTGTGAAGCTTCGCAGGATCGGAGCTCGGGGGACGTCATCGAGTTGAACGCGTGCAGAACTCGGAGGTGCCGTGCGTTCGGTACTTGGATCGGTCGAATCCTGAAGACGTACGACTACATCAACCGCGTTGTGCTAACGCTTCCGCATTCGGTCTACGAGGGTACGTGGACACACTCTCCCCTCTTGTTGCTATGCATCACCATGATCCTGTGTGTGCGTAGGAATTTTTTTGAAATTACTACGTTCCCCAACAAATACTTGGCGGATAAGAAAGATGGCAAATTGAACAAAGGTATATTTGATATACATGTTATTGATGTGTATTTTACTAGTGTTCATAGTAACCCTAGGGTATTTGATACCGGTTCAGTTGCTAAAATTAGTAACTCGAAATAGGAGTTACAGAATGAACAGAGACTAGTTTAGGGCGAGGTGACGATGTGTGTTGGAAGTGATTCCAAGGTTGATAAGATCACCATCGCACACTCCCTATACCTTCGAGATTAGTGTTGGACCTAAATAGATGTTATTTGGTGTTTGCGTTGAGCATGAATATGGTTGGATCATGTTTATTGCAATGCGGTTATTCATTTAAGTCAGAGAATAATTGTTGTTCTATTTACATGAATAAAACATTCTATGGTCATACACCCAATATAAATGGTTTATTAATCTCGATTGTAGTGATACACATATTCATAATATTGATGGTAGAAGATGCAAAGTTGATAATTATAGTGCAACATATTTGTGGCACTGCCGTTTAGGTCATATTGGTGTGAAGAGCATGAAGAAACTACATGTAGATGGGCTTTTGGAATCACTTAATTATGAATCAATTGATACTTGCGAACCATGCCTCATGGGCAAGATGACTAAAACTCTGTTCTTCGGAACAATGGAGTGAGCTAATGACTTATGGGAAATAATACATAATGATGTATGCGGTCCAATGAGTGTTGATGCACGCGGTGGGTATCGTTATTTTCTGACCTTCACAGATGATTTGAGCAGATATGGGTATATATTCTTGATGAAACACAAGTCTGAAACATTTGAAAATTTCAAGGAATTTCAGAGTGAAGTGGAGAATCATCGTAACAAGAAAATAAAGTTTCTACGATCTAATCACGGAGGCAAACATTTGAGTTACGAGTTTGGCCTTTATTTAAAACAATGTGGAATAGTTTCACAACTCACGCCACTTGGAACACCACAGCGTAATGGTGTGTCCGAACGTCGTAACCGTACTTTATTAGATATGGTGCGATCTATGATGTCTCTTACCGATTTACCACTATTGTTTTGGGGTTATGCATTAGATATAGCTGCATTCATGTTAAATAGGGCACCGTCTAAATCCATTGAGCCGACACCGTATGAACTATGGTTTGGCAAGAAACCAAAGGTGTCATTTCTTGAAGTTTGGGGTTGCGATGCTTATGTGAAAAAGTTTAAAACTGATAAACTCGGACCCAAATCGGAGAAGTGCATCTTCATAGGATATGAAGGAAATATGCCCTAGAGGCAATAATAAAGTTATTATTTATTTCCTTATATCGTGATAAATTTTTATTATTCATGCTAGAATTGTATTAACCGGAAACTTAGTACATGTGTGAATACATAGACAACACAGAGTGTCACTAGTATGCCTCTACTTGACTAGCTCGTTAATCAAAGATGGTTAAGTTTCCTAGCCATGGACAAGAGTTGTCATTTGATGAACGGGATCACATCACTGGAGAATGATATTATTGACTTGAACCATCCGTTAGCTTAGCACAATGATCGTTTAGTTTGTTGCTATTGCTTTCTTCATAACTACTACATGTTCCTATGACTATGAGATTATGCAACTCCCGATTACCGGAGGAACACTTTGTGTGCTACCAAACGTCACAACGTAACTGGGTGATTATAAAGGTGCTCTACAGGTGTCTCCGATGGTAATTGATTAGTTGGCATAGATCGAGATTAGGATTTGTCACTCCGATTGTCGGAGAGGTATCTCTGGGCCATCTCGGTAATGCACATCACTATAAGCCTTGCAAGCAATGCAACTAATGAGTTAGTTGTGGGATGATATATTACGGAACGAGTAAAGAGACTTGCCGGTAACAAGATTGAGCTAGGTATTGAGATACTGACGATCGAATCTCGGGCAAGTAACATACCGATGACAAAGGGAACAACGTATGTTGTTATGCGGTTTGACCGATAAAGATCTTCGTAGAATATGTAGGAGCCAATATGAGCATCCAGGTTCCGCTACTGGTTATTGACCGGAGACATTTCTCGGTCATGTCTACATAGTTCTCGAACCCGTAGGGTTCGCACGCTTAACGATCGGTAATATGAGTTTATGTGTTTTGATGTACCGAAGGTAGTTCAGAGTCCCGGATGAGACCGGGGACATGACGAGGAGTCTCGAAATGGTCGAGACGTAAAGATCGATATATTGGACGACTATATTCGGAAATCGGAAAGGTTCCGAGTGATTCGGGTATTTTTCGGAGTACCGGAGAGTTACGCGAATTCGCCGGGGAGTATATGGGCCTTATTGGGCTTTAGGGGAATGAGAGAGGGGAGGCTGCGCGCTGCCCCCAAGGCTTAGTCTGAATTCGACTAGGGGGAGGGGCTGCGCCCCTCCTTCCCTCTCTTCTCTTTTCCCTTTCCTTCTCTCCGACTCCTACTACATGGAAGGGGGGAATCCTACTCCCGGTGGGAGTAGGACTCCCCAGGGCGCACCATAGTAGAGGGCCGCCCCCCTCCTCCACTACTTTATATACGGGGGAGGGGGCACCCCTTGGAGACACAACAATTGATCCTTGATCTCTTAGCCGTGTCCGGTGCCCCCCTCCACCATAATCCACCTCGATCATATTGTAGTTGGGCTTAGGCGAAGCCCTGCGTCGGTAGCATCATCACCACCATCACCATGCCGTCGTGCTGATGAAACTCTCCTGTGAAGCTTTGCTGGATCGGAGCTCGGGGGACGTCATCGGGTTGAACGTGTGCAGAACTCGGAGGTGCCATGCGTTTGTTACTTGGATCGGTCGGATCGTGAAGACGTACGACTACATCAACCGCGTTGTGCTAACGCTTCCACATTCGGTCTACGAGGTTACGTGGACAGACTCTCCCCTCTCGTTGCTATGCATCACAATGATCCTGTGTGTGTAGGGAAAATTTTGAAATTACTACGTTCCCCAACAGTGGCATCCGAGCCAGGTTTATGCGTAGATGTTATATGCATGAGTAGGACACAAAGGAGTTGTGGGCGTGGGTATATACATATTTCTTGCTGTCACTAGTTGATTCTTGATTCAGTGGCATTGTTGGATGAAGCGGCTCAGACCAGCATTACGTGTACGCTTACACGAGACTGGTTCTATCGACGTGCTTCGCACACAGGTGGCTAGTGGGTGTCTGTTTCTCCAACTTTAGTTGAATCGGATTCAATGAACATGGTTCTTTCTGAAGATCAAAAAGCAATCATTATACCGCTTGGTGGTTTTTGATGCGTAGGTAAGAATGGTTCTTGCCCAGCCCATAGCAGCCACGTAAAACTTGCGACAACAAAGTAGAGGACGTCTAACTTGTTTTTGCAGGGCATGTTGTGATGTGATATGGTCAAGACGTGATAAGATATAAATTGTTGTATGAGATGATCATGTTTTGTTAAAGTTATCGGCAACTGGCTGAAGCCTTATGGTTCTCTCTTTATTGCATAAGATGCAAGCGTCATACAATTGCTTTACTTTATCGCTATGTGATAGCAATAGTTGCAAAAGCAATAGTTGGCGAGACGACCATATGACGACACGTTGATAGAGATCAAGATGATGGAGATCATGGTGTCATGCCGATGACGATGGAGATCATGACGGTACTTTGGAGATAGAGATCAAAAGCAAAAGATGATGATGGCCATATCATGTCACATATTTTGATTGCATATGATGTTTATCCTTTATACATCTTATTTTGCTTAGTTCGATGGTAGCATTATAAGATGATATCTCACAAAATTTCAAGGTATAAGTCTTCTCCCTGAGTATGCACCATTGCGATAGTTCGTCGTGCTGAGACACCACGTGATGATCGGGTGTGATAAGCTCTACGTTCACATGCAACGGGTGCAAGTCAGCTTTGCACACGCGGAATACTCGGGTTAAACTTGACGAGCCTAGCATATGCTGATATGGCCTCGGAACACTGGAGACTTAAAGGTCGAGTGTGAATCATATAGTAGATATGATCAACATAGTGATGTTCACCATTGAAAACTACTCCATCTCACGTGATGATCATACATGGTTTAGTTGATATGGATCACATGATCACTTAGATGATTAGAGAGATGTCTATCTAAGTGGGAGTTCTTAAGTAATATGATTAATTGAACTTTAATTTATCATGAACTTAGTCCTGATGGTATTTGCATATCTATGTTGTAGATCAATAGCTCGCGATGTAGCTCCCCGTTTATTTTGATATGTTCCTAGAGAAAAACTAAGTTGAAAGATGTTAGTAGCAATGATGCGGATTGGATCCGTGATCTGAGGATTCTCCTCATTGTTGCACAGAAGGATTATGTCCTTGATCCACTGCTAGGTGACAGACCGATTGAAGGAGCAAATGCAGATGGTATGAACGTTTGACAAGCTCGATATGATGACTACTTGATAGTTTAGTGCACCATGCTTTACGGCTTAGAATCGGGGCTTCAAAGACGTTTTGAACGCCACGGAGCATATGATATGTTCCAAGAGTTGAAATTAGTATTTCAGACGCATGCCCATGTCGAAAGGTATGAGACCTTTGACAAGCACGTTGCCAACAAGATGGTGGAGAATAGCTCAGCTAGTGAGCATGTGCTTAGAATGTCTGAGTACTACAATCACTCGAATCAAGTGTGTCAGCTTTCTGGGAATGGGGGTCCCTAGACTCGCCTGCCTGCGGCCTGCGGCGTGCCTCAAGCGGGGGCCCAGCGCGGCCCAACTTCATCAACACGAGGCTCAAGACCCTCGCGAGGCGGACGACACGGCGCATCCTCAGGCACAGCCTCGTCAGGCTGGCTCGCGAGGAGGTGGAGAGTTCAAGGCGGGGTACCTCGCGAGGTGTCCATGACGCAAGCCATGACGACACGGGGCACCAGGCGGGTGCCAGCGCGCGCAGCGTCCCTCTTTCCTCTTTGGTGCAAAGAGGGCAAGCGTGTCCGCGGAGTACCGAGGCATCAGGCAAAGGTTGCCACTTCGGTGCAACGAGACCAAGACCAGGAGGACTACGAGAAAGAGGTCACCATGGAGCCCAGCGCGGCATCATCACCAGAGCCTTTGGCAGGCGAAGACTGCTTTTGTCAGGATAGATGTACTCGTTGTCCCCCTTCAAATTATCCCGCTATTGTTGGATCCCTTCCCGCTCAATATTTGGGGAGAGGACCAGGGCCTCTATAAATAGGACTAGCCACCCACATAGCAAGGGGTTCGGTTCGGTTCGGATCGTCGGTTCGATTCCTGGTTGTTCGGTCCGGGATCTGAGAGAGAAAGAGAGAGAAGGAGACTGAACTCTTCATAGCAGTTCACCTCCACAGCCAAGAACAGACCCTCGCGAGGCTGTTCCTCCTTGTATTGTTCATCCACACCAGCCCCAGGAGGCAATCCATCCACCACACACTGGAGTAGGGTATTACACCACATCGGTGGCCCGAACCAGTATAAATCGTGTGTCTTTCGTGCAGCTCCTTTAGTAGTTTAGATCCCCTCAAGATGGAGAGGTTGAAGGCGAGATTTCCGCGTGCACCCCAGTGTTCGAACCATAAGGGTCTGCCGGAACCCGAAATCCGACATTTGGCGCGCTAGGTAGGGGTGCGCCGGATTACGTCTTCCACCGCTCCGCTCTCCTCCGACCGTCGCATCCATGTCTGACGCTCGTCGGGCCCGCGCCGAGCGCCGGGCCGCCATCGCTTCCCGCATCGCCCAGACGGCCCCCGTCGGTGGGCGTCCTCGTCGTTCCCCGTCGCCCGCCATCAACGCCGCTACCAGCCCGACGGGGGGCGAGCAGCAGGCCTCGTCTCAGCACCCGCCCGCGCGACGGAGTGACTGCACCACGGCGCCGACGCCTCCGGTCGTCGTGGCCCTCCTAGGCGGCTCGCAGGCGCCGCCCACCTGTCGCCACGTCAAGCCTTTTGCTCGTCGGGTCAGCACCGCTGCCGTGCGGCAGGGGGCTCCCCCGGACCGGGCGGCGAGCGAGGTCGATCTGACCTTCAGCTCGGAGGACCACCCCACCAACCCGGTCAGCTCAGGCGCGCTCCCCTTGTTGTGCACCCCCACCATCGGCCAGGTGGCCATCACCCGAACCCTCGTCGACGGCGGCACGGGCCTCAGCTTGCTTTCGGCCGAGACTTTCGACCTCTTCCGCATACCCCGGGAGCGGCTGCGACCCAGCCGATCCTTCTCGGGCGTCGGGGGCGGATCATCCGACTCCCTGGGGCAGATCCGGCTCCCGATGACCTTCGGCACCTACGACAACTTCTGCACGGAGATGGTCGACTTCGACATTGCCCCCATCGGCCTTCCTTACAACGCCATCCTCGGCTACCCGGCACTGGCCCAGTTCATGGCCGCCACGCACCCGGCGTACAACCTCATGAAGATGCCCGGGAGCAATGGTACCCTCACTGTGCGCGGGGACACCGGGGACGCCCTGCGAGTACTCGAGCTCGCCTTCAAGACAGCGGCATCGGCACGGCCCGCCGACGCGGAGGCCCTAAGCCCAAGGGGGCTGCGCCCACCAAGAAGAAGCAGTTGTTCACCCAGGACAAAGCAAAAAACCAAGCAGATACCCGTCGACGAGGACGGGTCCTCCAGCGCCACTTTCACCATAGGCGCCAACTTAGAGCCTGAGCAGGAGGAGGCCTTGGTCAAGTTCCTGCGCTCGAATAAGAAGGTATTTGCTTGGGAGCCGGATCAGCTGGCGGGGATCCCCAGAAGTGTCATCGAGCACCACCTCAACGTATGCCCAAATGTACGCCCCGTGAAGCAGAAGGCCAGGCGGCAGTCCACGGAGAAGCAGGCTTTCATCGCCCAAGAGACCCGCAAGCTAGAGGCTGCATGGGTCATTCGCGAGGTCCGATACCCGGATTGGTTGGCCAACCCTGTCGTTGTGCCCAAGAAGGGGGGGAGAACGCATGTGTGTCGACTTCACCAACCTCAACAAGGCATGCCCGCAAGATCCGTTCCCGCTCCCCCGCATCGACCAGATTGTCGATTCCACTGCGGAGTGTGACCTGTTGTGCTTCCTGGACGCCTTCTCCGGGTATCACCAGATCAAGATGGCAGTGGAAGATGTTGAGAAGACCGCCTTCTTGACCCCATGCGGGGTATACTGCTATACATGCATGCCGTTCGGGCTGCGTAACGCAGGGGCAACGTTTCAGCGACTGATGCACATCACCTTGTGCCAGCAACTCGGAAAGAATGTCAAAGCCTACGTCGATGACATAGTGGTAAAGTCTCGGGAGGCCAAGACCCTAATACAAGACCTGGAGGAGACCTTCGCGAGCCTCGACGCAGTAAACCTGCGGCTCAACCCGGAGAAATGTGTGTTTGGCGTCCCCTCGGGCAAGCTCTTGGGATTCCTTGTGTCCCATCATGGCATCGAGGCCAACCCCGAGAAGGTCAAAGAAGTCGAGGACATGAGCCCACCAAAGACCCGCAGAGAAATGCAGAAGCTCACGGGGCGCGTGACCACGCTAGGGCGCTTCATCTCCAAACTGGGGGAGCGAGCGCTGCCTTTCTTCCAGCTGATGAAGAAGAAAGGGACCTTTGAGTGGACTGAAGAAGTAGATAAGGCATTTCAAGATCTCAAGAGGTACCTGACCAGTCCCCCAGTCATGGTGGTGCCACGCCCTCAGGAGCCCCTACTACTGTACCTCGCCACCACGCCCTACTCCGCCAGCGCAGCCCTGGTGGCGTTTGGGAGGAACGCAAAGTCAAGGCCGCAGTGGCAGCCCGGGGCAGGACAAAACAGGAACAAGGAAAGCCTGCAGGAGCCACGACCACAGCTGAGGAGGGTCAGTAGCCGGGAAATGCACCGGGGGTAGGAGAGGCCACCCGACCGTGTAGTCCACCTCCTGAGGCCGCGACGCCTCGCGAGGCGCCCTCACCTCCCGAGGGCGCGACAACCCCAGATGCTCCCAGTCTTGTCGAGCACCCTGTTTACTTTGTCAGCACGGTGCTACGGGACGCGAGGGCATGGTACCCAATGCCTCAGAAGCTCCTCCTCGCGCTACTGATAGCCTCGCGCAAGCTGCGTCACTACTTCCAGGCTCACCCCATCAAGGTCGTCTCGTCATACCCCCTGGAGAGGGTGCTTAGGAGCCCTAACTCAGCCGGAAGGGTCGCTGAGTGGAACATAGAGCCGCAGGCGTTTCAGCTTGAATTCAGCACAACCAGGGTCATCAAAGGAGCAGCATTGGTGGATTTTGTGGCAGAATGGACAGAGGCACCAAGCCTCAAGGCCGACGAGGATCGGTCCCTCTCTCGGGGAGCGAGGCGCCAGAAGGCTGGGTCATGCACTTCGACGGGGCGTTCTCCAGACATGGTGCTGGGGCTGGGGCGGTGCTTATATCGCCCACTCAAGACAAGCTTTACTACGCTGTACAACTCTGTTTCCAGCAAGGTGAAAATGTCTCCAACAACATAGCGGAGTATGAAGGTTTGATAGCGGGCTTGAGGGCCGTGGCAGCCCTGGGGGTGAAACGCCTCACCGTTAAGGGCGATTCGCAGCTCCTTGTTAATTTCTCCAACAAGGTATACGAGCCGAAAGATGAGCACATGGAAGCCTACCTTGCGGAGGTCCGCCGGATGGAGAAGCAGTTCTGGGGGTTGGAGTTGCAGCATGTGCCCCGTGGCACCAATCAGGAGGCCGACGACATCGCCAAACGGGCGTCTAGGTGGTTACCTCAGGAGCCTGCTGTCTTCGAGGAGCGGCTCTTCAAGCCCTCAGCCTTGTCGTCATTGTCAAACACGGCTCAGCCTCGGGAGGAGCTCCCCCAGCCACCTGCCTCAGGAGCCCCGGTCTGTGGCCCGGCCTCGGGAGCACGCCTGCTCCTGACGATGGAACCTCAGGAGGGGTGCTGGATCACGGAGCTCCGGAGCTACCTAACACAAGGGACCTTGCCGGAGAAGGAGGAGGAAGCAGAGCGTGTGGCATGGCAGGCCACGGCGTACTGCATCAAGGATGGAGAGCTCTACCGGAAGCGACCAAACGATGTATCCCTGCGCTGCATCTCCAGGGAGCAAGGAAAGGAACTGCTGGAAGACATACACGGCGGAGACTGTGGACATCATTCGTCGTCACGGACCCTCGTCGGCAAGGCGTTCCGCAGTGGGTTTTATTGGCCCACCGCACTCAATGACGCTGTCGAACTGGTGAAAGCTTGTGAAGCCTGCCAGTTCCACGCCAAGCAAATCCATCAGCCGGCGGGAGGCCTGCATACTATACCCCTTTCGTGGCCATTCGCAGTCAGGGGCTGGACATCCTGGGCCCGTTTCCTCGGGCGCCAGGGGGCTACCGCTACCTCTACGTCGCCGTGGACAAGTTCACCAAGTGGGCTGAAGTGGAGGCCGTCCGCACCATCCCCGCGGGCTCCGCGGTCAAGTTCATCAGGGGCATCATGAGCCGGTTCGGGGTGCCGAACCGTATCATCACAGACAACGGTTCGCAGTTCACCAGTAACCTCTTCAAAACATACTGTGCTAACCTTGGAACGCAGATATGCTACGCTTCAGTGGCGCACCCTCGAAGCAACGGCTAGGCCGAACGGGCCAACGCAGAGGTCCTAAGAGGCCTCCAGACTAGGACGTTCAAGAAGAAGCTGGAGGCCTATGGCCGAGGCTGGTACGACGAGCTTCAATCCGTGCCGTGGTCCATCCGCACCACCGCGACCAAGCCGACTGGAGAGACCCCATTCTTCCTGGTCTATGGAGCGGAGGCAGTCCTCCCTCATGAGGTCAGATGTCGCTCCGCGCGGGTCCTAGCGTTCGACGAGGCGCAGCAGGACGCCATGCGGGGGATGGACCTCGTGTTGGGGGAGGAACGACAACAGGAAGCCGCACTGCGGGCGGCAAGGTATCAGCAAGTGCTGCGGCGATACCACTGCCGCAACGTCCGCCCCAGGACCCTCGAGGTAGGAGACCTCGTGCTCAGGCGGGTCCTCTCCAGGGAGGGATTGCACAAGCTCTCTCCCATGTGGGAGGGCCCGTTCAAGGTTGTTCATGTTTCCAGGCCCGGCTCCGCGCGCTTGGAGACTCACGAGGGAGTGCCGGTCCAGAACGCGTGGAACATCCAGCACCTCCGGTGGTTCTACCCCTAAGAAAGGCCCTGAGCCTGTGAAGCAAGGCGAGTGCCTGTGAAGATCATCTCTTTTGGAAAGGCCCGGAGCCTGTGAAGCAAGGCGAGTGCCTGTGAAGATCATCTCTTTTGGAAAGGCCCGGAGCCTGTGAAGCAAGGCGAGTGCCCGTGAAGATCATCTCTTTTGGAAAGGCCTGGAGCCTGTGAAGCAAGGCGAGTGCCTGTGAAGATCATCTCTTTTGGAAAGGCCCGGAGCCTGTGAAGCAAGGCGAGTGCCTATGAAGATCATCTCTTTTGGAAAGGCCCGGAGCCTGTGAAGCAAGGCGAGTGCCTGTGAAGATCATCTCTTTTGGAAAGGCCCGGAGCCTGTGAAGCAAGGCGAGTGCCTGTGAAGATCATCTCTTTTGGAAAGGCCCAGAGCCTGTGAAGCAAGGCGAGTGCCTGTGAAGATCATCTCTTTTGGAAAGGCCCGGAGCCTGTGAAGCAAGGCGAGTGCCTGTGAAGCCCTCGCGCTCAAGGAAAAGGCCCAGAGCCTGTGAAGCAAGGCCAATGCCTGTGAAGCTCGCCGCCCCGTGACACTCTCACGTAATAATGAGTGGGGCTGTACACGCCCCGGAGTCTCAGGAGCGCCGGCCTCAGGCCCTGGGGCTCCCTCCCACGCCCAGTGGTAGCACTTAGCTCCGCGCTGGTTGACGTGTTCTTTTCATTTGGAGTCTTATTGGAGTTATCGCTGTTGCTGATTTATGGTTCGTCGATTTTCGCCCCTTGCTTTGGTTTCTCTCGTGAACAACCTCGCGAGGGATGGTGCTCACATGCCCTCGCGAGGGTTTCTGCCCTAGCCACAGGAGGGTTTCACGGCCCTGGCGCATTACAGGAGAACCCCTCCTAGTCCGTGCCCCTCGGGTACCACGACGCGTGCACAGGGCCTGGGTCGGTCGCCCCACTCCCCAGCAGGGGTCGAAAGCTATCTATGCACAGGCGGGAAATCAGGAAGTACAAAAATGAGATCAAGGTAATAGCTGAAGCGGCAACATTTCCCAACACGCCCCAAGGGGGCTCCATGCATCTATTCTGTTTTACACAGGGAACAAAAGAGAAAGGAAAAAGACGAGCCTAGCACCGCCCCTCCCGCATCGGCCCACAGCGGCGACACAGGCTGCCTCAGGGCCTCAGGCGGACTCCCTCTCGCGCCTCACCGGGGCACGACGGCGGGCGGACGAACCACCACCTCCTAGGCAAACCCGGCGGTGCGGGGGAGGACTGCTGCCACCACTGGAGGAGTCGCTTGAGGAAGAGCTGGCGAAGCTGGGGGAGTCACTGACGCCGCCGCCCGCTCGGGCGCTATCTCCCCCATCACCATCGGAGCGGGGCCCGCGGACGCGGTCATCGTCCTCAGGGCAGCACCCCGCGCGGCGACCATCTTCCCCAAACACCCTCACGTATAGGGTGGCGTCGCCATCGAACCTGAAGTGCAGAGTGCACCGATGCTCCAGGCCGCGAGCACGGGCAAACGCCTGCCATCCACGAGTGAAGGCCAAGCCCCCGCTGATGGAGACCTCCAATGCGACCCACGAGGACCTGCTGCAGCAGCCCTCCGCCTGGAGCCAAAGGCCGCCAGGAGCGCCGGCCGGGAGTTCTCCAAGGAGGAAGTGAGGGAGCGGGAGCCGGGCGCGAGCCGGCTCTTCCGACCAAACGACGAATTCCGGCGGCGCCTGCACAGCGCGAGAGCGCGGCCTAGGGGAGCGCGCAACCCGGGCGCACCCTCCGGCTGCGGCGACTTGCCCGCCGTCACGCTGGGAGCCCCCCATGGCCGCTGGAAGCCGCCGGGGCGCCCACCGGGTGCTTCCGAGGGCGCCCGCGACCACGCTTGGGTGGGGGAGAGGCAGGACCGACCTGGAGGGCCTTCCCCTTCTCTGCGGCTGAGTACCTCCTCGATGGAGCCATCACACCAAGACGGAGCAAGAACTGAGGCGAAGGAGAGAGCAAGAAGAGATGGACTGGACGGGCACGAGCGGTGCCGTACTTATAGCCGGCGAAGGCCAACCGCCGGTCTCCACGATCACAGGTAATCATAACACGTTCTGCATGCAGGGACTTGTCCAACTCGCACGATCACCAAGGCATCGTGGGGAAGCGGCGACGCCACGACCAATCAACCGCCACACGGCGCCCAAGGCCGTCGGCTGATAGGGCCCGTGCCGCTTCGCCCTTGCCCTTTCGCCTCTCGGCATGGCCAAGTCCATGCGCACCTTGGGCCCGGGGGCTACTGTCGGCGTTCTGGGAACGGGGGTCCCCAGACTCGCGTGCCTGCGGCCTGCGGCGTGGCCCAAGCGGGGGCCCAGCGCGGCCCTGAAGGAAATATGCCCTAGAGGCAATAATAAAGTTATTATTTATTTCCTTATATCATGATAAATGTTTATTATACATGCTTGAATTGTATTAACCGGAAACATAATACATGTGTGAATACATAGACAAACAGAGTGTCACTAGTATGCCTCTACTTGACTAGCTCGTTAATCAAAGATGGTTATGTTTCCTAACCATGAACAAAGAGTTGTTATTTGATTAACGAGGTCACATCATTAGTTGAATGATCTGATTGACATGACCCATTTCATTAGCTTAGCACCCGATCATTTAGTATGTTGCTGTTGCTATTCTTCATGTCTTATACATGTTCCTATGACTATGAGATTATGCAACTCCCGTTTACCGGAGGAACACTTTCGGTGCTACCAAACGTCACAACGTAACTGGGTGATTATAAAGGAGTACTACAGGTGTCTCCAAAGGTAGATGTTGGGTTGGCGTATTTCGAGATTAGGATTTGTCACTCCGAATGTCGGAGAGGTATCTCTGGGCCCTCTCGGTAATGCACATCACATAAGCCTTGCAAGCACTGCAACTAATATGTTAGTTGTGAGATGATGTATTACGGAACGAGTAAAGAGACTTGCCGGTAACGAGATTGAACTAGGTATTGGATACCGACGATCGAATCTCGGGCAAGTAACATACCGATGACAAAGGGAACAACGTATGTTGTTATGCGGTCTGACCGATAAAGATCTTCGTAGAATATGTAGGAGCCAATATGGGCATCCAGGTCCCGCTATTGGTTATTGACCGGAGACGTGTCTCGGTCATGTCTACATTGTTCTCGAACCATAGGGTCCGCACGCTTAAGGTTTCGATGACAGTTATATTATGAGTTTATGAGTATTGATGTACTGAAGGAGTTCGGAGTCCCGGATGAGATCGGGGACATGACGAGGAGTCTCGAAATGGTCGAGACGTAAAGATCGATATATTGGACGACTATATTCGGACATCGGAAAGGTTCCGAGTGATTCGGGTATTTTTCGGAGTACCGGGTAGTTACGGGAGAAGTAATGGGCCTTGATGGGCTTTAGTGGGAAGAGGAAAAGGCTGTTGCGCCCCCTCTCCCCTTTGGTCCGAATTGGACTAGGGAAGAGGGGGCCGGCCACCTCTCCTTGTCCTCCTATTCCTTCTCCCTTCCTCCCCTTTTGGTGGACTCCTACTAGGACTTGGAGTCCTAGTAGGACTCCCTATCCTGGCCGCACCTTTGCCTTGGCCGGCCTCCTCCTCCTCCATCCTTTATATACAGGGGCAGGGGGCTCCCCATAGACACACAAGTTGATCCTTGAGATTGTTCCTTAGCCGTGTGCGGTGCCCCCTGCCACCAAATTCCACCTCGATCATACCGTTGCAGTGCTTAGGCGAAGCCCTGTGTCGGTAGTACATCAAGATCGTCACCACGCCGTCGTGCTGAAGGAACTCTTCCTCAACGCTTTGCTGGATCGGAGCCCGAGGAACGTCATCGAGCTGAACGTGTGCTAAGAACTCGGAGGTGCCGGAGTAACGGTGCTTGGATCGGTCGGACCGGGAAGAAAACGTACGACTACTTCCTCTATGTTGTGTCAACGCTTCCGTTGTGATCTACAAGGGTACGTAGATCACACTCTCCCCTTCGTTGCTATGCATCACCATGATCTTGCGTGTGTGAAGGAAAATTTTGAAATTACTACGTTCCCCAACAGTGGCATCCGAGCCTAGGTTTTATGGTTTGATGTTATTTGCACGAGTAGAACACAAGTGAGTTGTGGGCGATACAAGTCATACTGCCTACCAACATGTCATACTTTGGTTCGGCGGTATTGTTGGACGAGACGACCCGGACCAACCTTACGCGTACGCTTACGCGAGACCGGTTCCCTCGACGTGCTTTGCACATAGATGGCTTGCGGGCGACTGTCTCTCCAACTTTAGTTGAACCAAGTGTGGCTACGCCCGGTCCTTGAGAAGGTTAAAACGGAGTCTATTTGACGAACTATCGTTGTGGTTTTGATGCGTAGGTGAGATGAGTTCTTACTTAAGCCCATAGCAGCCATGTAAAACTTGCAACAACAAAGTAGAGGACGTCTAACTTGTTTTTGTAGGGCATGTTGTGATGTGATATGGTCAAGGCATGATGCTGATTTTATTGTATGAGATGATCATGTTTTGTAACCAAGTTATCGGCAACTGGCAGGAGCCATATGGTTGTCGCTTTATTGTATGCAATGCAATCGCGATGTAATGCTTTACTTTATTACTAAGCGGTAGTGATAGTCGTGGAAGCATAAGATTGGCGAGACGACAACGATGCTACGATGGAGATCAAGGTGTCGCGTCGGTGATGATGGTGATCATGACGTTGCTTCGGAGATGGAGATCACAAGCACAAGATGATGATGGCCATATCATATCACTTATATTGATTGCATGTGATGTTTATCCTTTTATGCATCTTATCTTGCTTTGATTGACGGTAGCATTATAAGATGATCTCTCACTAAATTATCAAGAAGTGTTCTCCCTGAGTATGCACCGTTGCCAAAGTTCGTCGTGCCCAGACACTACGTGATGATCGGGTGTGATAAGCTCTACGTCCAAATACAACGGGTGCAAAACAGTTGCACATGCAGAATACTCAGGTTATACTTGACGAGCCAAGCATATACAGATATGGCCTCGGAACATGGAGACCGAAAGGTCGAGCGTGAATCATATAGTAGATATGATCAACATAATGATGTTCACCATTGAAAACTACTCCATCTCACGTGATGATCGGTTATGGTTTAGTTGATTTGGATCACGTGATCACTTAGAGGATTAGAGGGATGTCTATCTAAGTGGGAGTTCTTAAGTAATATGACTAAATTGAACTTAAATTTATCATGAACTTAGTCCTGGTAGTATTTTGCAAATTATGTTGTAGATCAATAGCTCGTGTTGTTGCTTCCCTATGTTTATTTTGCTATGTTCCTAGAGAAAATTGTGTTGAAAGATGTTAGTAGCAAAGATGCGGATTGGATCCGTGATCAGAGGTTTATCCTCATTGCTGCACAAAAGAATTATGTCCTTGATGCACCGCCAGGTGAAAGACCTATTGCAAGAGCCGATGCAGACGTTATGAACATTTGGCTAGCTCAATATGATGACTACTTGATAGTTTAGTGCACCATGCTTAATGGCTTAGAATCGGGACTTCAAAGACGTTTTGAACGTCATGGACCATATGAGATGTTCCAAGAGTTGAAGATAATATTTCAAGCAAATACCCGAGTTGAGAGATATGAAGTCTCCAACAAGTTCTATAGCTAAAAGATGGAGGAGAATCGCTCAACTAGTGAGCATGTGCCCAGATTGTCTGAGTACTACAATCACTTGAATCAAGTGGGAGTTAATCTTCCAGATAAGATAGTGATTGACAGAATTCTCTAGTCACCATCACCAAGTTAGTAGAACTTCGTGATGAACTATAATATGCAAGGGATAACGGAAACAATTCCCAAGCTCTTCGTGATGCTGAAATCAACGAAGGTAGAAATCAAGAAAAACATCAGGTGTTGATGGTTGACAAGACCACTAGTTTCAAGAAAAGGGTAAAGGGAAGAAGGGGAACTTCAAGAAGAACGGCAAGCAAGTTGCTGCTCAAGTGAAGAGGCCCAAGTCTGATCCTAAGCCTGAGACTAAGTGCTTCTACTGCAAAGGGACTGGTCACTGGAAGCGGAACTACCCCAAGTGATTGGCGGATAAGAAGGATGGCAAAGTGAACATAAGTATATTTGATATACATGTTATTGATGTGTACTTTACTAGTGTTTATAGCAAACCCTCAGTATTTGATACTAGTTCAGTTGCTAAGATTAGTAACTCGAAACGGGAGTTGCAGAATAAACAGAGACTAGTTAAGGGTGAAGTAACGATGTGTGTTGGAAGTGGTTCCAAGATTGATATGATCATCATCGCACACTCCCCATAATTTCAGGATTAGTGTTGAACCTAAATAAGTGTTATTTGGTGTTTGCGTTGAGCATGAATATGATTTGATCATGTTTATTGTAATACGGTTATTCATTTAAGTAAGAGAATAAATTGTTGTTCTGTTTACATGAATAAAACCTTATATGGTTACACACCCAATGAAAATAGTTCGTTGGATCTCGATCGTAGTGATACACATAATCATAATATTGAAACCAAAAGATGCAAAGTTAATAATGATAGTGCAACTTATTTGTAGCACTGCCGTTTAGGTCATATTGGTGTAAAGCGCATGAAGAAATTCCATGCTGATGGGCTTTTGGAATCACTTGATTATGAATCAGTTGATGCTTGCGAACCATGCCTCATGGGCAAGATGACTAAGACTCTGTTCTTCGGAACAATGGAGCAAGCAACAGATTTGTTGGAAATCATACATACTGATGTATGTGGTCCGATGAATATTGAGGCTCGCGACAGGTATCATTATTTTGATCTTCACAGATGGTTTGAGCAGATATGAGTATATCTACTTGATGAAACATAAGTCTGAAACATTTGAAAAGTTCAAAGAATTTCAGAGTGAAGTGGAAAATCATCGTGACAAGAAAATAAAGTTTCTACGATCTGATCGCGGAGACAAATGTTTGAGTTACGAGTTTGGTCTTCAGTTAAAACAATGTGAAATAGTTTCACTACTCACGCCACCTGGAACACCACATCATAATGGTGTGTCCGAACGTCATAACCGTACTTTATTGGATATAGTGCAATCTATGATGTCTCTTACCGATTTATCACTATTGTTTTTGGGGTCATGCATTAGAGACAGCTGCATTCACGTTATAAAGGGGCACCATCTATATCCGTCGAGAGGACGCCTTATGAACTATGGTTTGGCAAGAAACCAAAGTTGTCGTTTTTAAAGTTTGGGGTTGCAATGCTTATATGAAAAAGTTTCATCCTGATAAGCTCAAAACTCAAATCGGAGAAGTGCATCTTCATAGGATATCCAAAGGAAACTATTGGATACACCTTCTATCACAGATCCGAAGGCAAGACTTTTGTTGCTAAATTCGGAAACTTTCTGGAGAAGGAGTTTCTCTCGAAAGAAGTGAGTAGGAGGAAAGTAGAACTTGACGAGGTAACTGTACCTGATCCCTTATTGGAAAGTAGTACATCACAGAAAAGTGTTTCTGTGACACCTACACCAGTTAGTGAGGAAGCTAATGATGATGATCATGAAACTTCAGAACAAGACACTACTGAACCTCGTAGATCAACCAGAGTAAGATCCGCGCCAGAGTGGTACGGTAATCCTGTTCTGGAAGTCATGCTACTAGATCATGATGATCCTACGAACTATGAAGAAGCGATGGTGAGCCCAGATTCCGCAAAGTGGCTTGAAGCCATGAAATCTGAGATATGATCCATGTATGAGAACAAAGTATGGACTTTGGTTGACTTGCCCGATGATCGGCAAGCCATAGAAAAATGGATATTCAAGAGGAAGACGGACGCTGATAGTAGTGTTACTATCTACAAAGCTAGAATTGTCGCAAAAGGTTTTCGACAAGTTCAAGGTGTTGACTACGATGAGAGCTTCTCACTCGTATCTATGCTTGAGTCTGTCCGAATCATGTTAGTAATTGCCGCATTTTATGAAATCTGGCAAATGGATAAACAAAACTGCATTCCTTAATGGATTTATTAAAGAAGAGTTGTATATGATGCAACAGAAGGTTTTGTCAATCCGAAAGGTGCTAACAAGATGTGCAAGCTCCAGCGATCCATCTGTGGACTAGTGCAAGCATCTCGGAGTTGGAATATACGCTTTGATAAGTTGATCAAAGCATATAGTTTTAGACAGACTTGCGGTGAAGCCTGTATTTACAAGAAAGTGAGTGGGAGCACTACAACATTTCTGATAAGTATATGTGAATGACATATTGTTGATCGGAAATAATGTAGAATTATTCTGTAAAGCATAAAGGAGTGTTTGAAAGGAGTTTTTCAAAGAAAGACTTCGGTGAAGTTGCTTACATATTGAGCTTCAAGATCTATAGAGATAGATCAAGACGCTTGAGAAGTTTTTTTTTCAATAAGTACATACCTTGACAAGATTTTGAAGTAGTTCAAAATGGAACAGTCAAAGAAAAGGTTTCTTGCCTGTGTTACAAGGTGTGAAGTTGAGTAAAGACTCAAAGCCCGAACACGGCAGAAGATAGAAAGAGAATGAAAGTCATTCCCTATGCCTCATTCATAGGTTCTATAAAGAATGTCATGCTATGTACCAGATCTATTGTATACCCTGCACTGATTTGGCAAGGGAGTACAATAGTGATCTAGGAGTAGATCACTGGACAGCGGTCAGAATTATCCTTAGTGAAATAAGGATATGTTTCTCGATTATGGACGTGACAAAAAGGTTCGTCGTAAAGGGTTACGTCGATGCAAGTTTTTGACACTGATCCAGATGAATCTAAAAGTCTCAATCTGGATACATATTGAAAGTGGGAGCAATTAGCTAGAGTAGCTCCGTGCAGAGCATTATAGACAAAGAATTTTGCAAAATACTTACGGATCTGAATGTGACAGACCCGTTGACTAAAATTATCTCACAAGCAAAACATGATCACACCTTAGTACTCTTTGGGTGTTAATCACATAGAGATGTGAACTAGATTACTGACTCTAGTAAACCCTTTGAGTGTTGGTCACATGACAATGTGAACTATGGGTGTTAATCACATGGTGATGTGAACTATTGCTGCTAAATCACATGGCGATGTGAACTAGATTATTGACTCTAGTGCAAGTGGGAGACTGAAGGAAATATGCCCTAGAGGCAATAATAAAGTTATTATTTATTTCCTTATATCATGATAAATGTTTATTATTCATGCTAGAATTGTATTAACCGGAAACATAATACATGTGTGAATACATAGACAAACAGAGTGTCACTAGTATGCCTCTACTTGACTAGCTTGTTAATCAAAGATGGTTATGTTTCCTAACCATGAACAAAGAGTTGTTATTTGATTAACGAGGTCACATCATTAGTTGAATGATCTGATTGACATGACCCATTTCATTAGCTTAGCACCCGATCGTTTAGTATGTTGCTGTTGCTATTCTTCATGACTTATACATGTTCCTATGACTATGAGATTATGCAACTCCCGTTTACCGGAGGAACACTTTGGGTGCTACCAAACGTCACAATGTAACTGGGTGATTATAAAGGAGTACTACAGGTGTCTCCAAAGGTAGATGTTGGGTTGGCGTATTTCGAGATTAGGATTTGTCACTCCGAATGTCGGAGAGGTATCTCTGGGCCCTCTCGGTAATGCACATCACATAAGCCTTGCAAGCACTGCAACTAATATGTTAGTTGTGAGATGATGTATTACGGAACGAGTAAAGAGACTTGCCGGTAACGAGATTGAACTAGGTATTGGATACCGACGATCGAATCTCGGGCAAGTAACATACCGATGACAAAGGGAACAACGTATGTTGTTAGGCGGTCTGACCGATAAAGATCTTCGTAGAATATGTAGGAGCCAATATGGGCATCCAGGTCCCGCTATTGGTTATTGACCGGAGACGTGTCTCGGTCATGTCTACATTGTTCTCGAACCGTAGGGTCCGCACGCTTAAGGTTTCGATGACAGTTATATTATGAGTTTATGAGTATTGATGTACCAAAGGAGTTCGGAGTCCCGGATGAGATCGGGGACATGATGAGGAGTCTCGAAATGGTCGAGACGTAAAGATCGATATATTGGACGACTATATTCGAACATCGGAAAGGTTCCGAGTGATTCGGGTATTTTTCGGAGTACCGGGTAGTTACGGAGAAGTAATGGGCCTTGATGGGCTTTAGTGGGAAGAGGAAAAGGCTGCTGCGCCCCCCCTCCCCTTTGGTCCGAATTGGACTAGGGAAGAGGGGGCCGGCCACCTCTCCTTCTCCTCCTATTCCTTCTCCCTTCCTCCCCTTTTGGTGGACTCCTACTAGGACTTGGAGTCCTAGTAGGACTCCCTATCCTGGCCGCACCTTTGCCTTGGCCGGCCTCCTCCTCCTCCATCCTTTATATACAGGGGCAGGGGGCTCCCCATAGACACACAAGTTGATCCTTGAGATCGTTTCTTAGCCGTGTGCGGTGCCCCCTGCCACCAAATTCCACCTCGATCATACCGTTGCAGTGCTTAGGCGAAGCCCTGCGTCGGTAGTACATCAAGATCGTCACCACGCCGTCGTGCTGACGGAACTCTTCCTCGACGCTTTGCTAGATCGGAGCCCGAGGAACGTCATCGAGCTGAACGTGTGCTAAGAACTCGGAGGTGCCGGAGTAACGGTGCTTGGATCGGTCGGACCGGGAAGAAAACGTACGACTACTTCCTCTACGTTGTGTCAACGCTTCCGTTGTGATCTACAAGGGTACGTAGATCAGACTCTCCCCTTCATTGCTATGCATCACCATGATCTTGCGTGTGCGTAGGAAATTTTTTGAAATTACTACGTTCCCCAACAGGCCCAACTTCATCAACACGAGGCTCAAGACCCTCGCGAGGGGCCAAGCCTCTCGAGGCGGACGACACGGCGCATCCTCAGGCACAGCCTCATCAGGCTGGCTCGCGAGGAGGTGGAGAGTTCAAGGCATGGTACCTCGCGAGGTGCCCATGATGCAAGCCATGACGACACGGGGCACCAGGCGGGTGCCAGCGCGCGCAGCGTCCCTCTTTCCTCTTTGGTGCAAAGAGGGCAAGCATATCCGCGGAGTACCGAGGCATCAGGCAAAGGTTGCCACTTCGGTGCAACGAGACCAAGACCAGGAGGACTATGAGACGGAGGTCACCATGGAGCCCAACGCGGCTTCATCACCAGAGCCTTTGGCAGGCAAAGACTGCTTTTGTCAGGATAGATGTACTCGCTGTCCCCCTTCAAATTAGCCCGCCATTGTTGGATCCCTTCCCGCTCAATATTTGGGGAGAGGACCAGGGCCTCTATAAATAGGACTAGCCACCCACATAGCAAGGGGTTCGGTTCGGTTCAGTTCAGATCGTCCGTTCGATTCCTGGGTGTTCGGTCCGGGATCTGAGAGAGAAAGAGAGAGAAAGGAGACTGAACTCTTCATAGTAGTTCATCTCCACAGCCAAGAACAGACCCTCGCGAGGCTGTTCTTCCTTGTATTGTTCATCCACACCAGCCCCAGGAGGCAATCCATCCACCACACACTGGAGTAGGGTATTACACCACATCGGTGGCCCGAACCAGTATAAATCTTGTGTCTTTCGTGCAGCTCCATTAGTAGTTTAGATCCCCTCGAGACGGAGAGGTTGAAGGCGAGATTTCCGCGCGCACCCCAGTGTTCGAACCTTAAGGGTCTGCCGGAACCCGAAATCCGACAAAGTGGGAGTTAATCTTCCAGATAAGATAGTGATTGATAGAGTTCTCTAGTCACTATCACCAAGTTACTGGAACTTCATGATGAACTAGAATATGCAAGGGATAACAGAAACGATTCCCAAGCTCTTCGTGATGCTGAAATCGATGAAGGTAGAAATCAAGAAAAGCATCAAGTGTTGATGGTTGACAAGACCACTAGTTTCAAGAAAAGGTCAAAGGGAAGAAGGGGAACTTCAATAAGAACGGCAAGCAAGTTGCTGCTCAAGTGAAGAAGCACAAGTCTATACCTAAGCCTGAGACTAAGTGCTTCTACTGCAAAGGGACTGGTCACTGGAAGCAGAACTGCCCCAAGTATTTGGCGGATAAGAAGGATGGCAAAGTGAACAAAGGTATATTTGATATACATGTCATTGATGTGTACTTTGCTAGTGTTTATAGAAACCCCTCAGTATTTGATACTAGTTCAGTTGATGAGATTAGTAACTCGAAACGAGAGTTGCAGAATGAATAGTGACTAGTTAAGGGTGAAGTGACGATGTGTGTTGGAAGTGGTTCCAAGATTGATATGATCATCATCGCACACTCCCTATACTTTCGGGATTAGTGTTGAACTTAAATAAATGTTATTTGGTGTTTGCGTTAAGCATGAATATGATTTGATCATGTTTATTGCAATATGGTTATTCATTTAAAGCCGGAGAATAATTGCTGTTCTATTTGCATGAATAAAACCTTCAATGGTCATACACCCAAGGTGAATGGTTTATTGAATCTCGATCGTAGTGATGCACATATTCATAATAATGAAGCCAAAAGATGCAAAGTTAATAATGATAATGCAACTTATTTGTGGAACTGCCGTTTAGGTCATATTGTTTTAAAGCGCGTGAAGAAAATCCATGCTGATGGGCTTCTGGAATCACTTGATTATGAATCCGTTGATGCTTGCGAACCATGCCTCATGGGAAAGATGACTAAGACCCCGTTCTCTGGAACAATGGAGCGAGCAACAGACTTGTTGGTAATTATACATACTGATGTATGCAATCCGATGAGTGTTGAGGCTCGCGACAGGTATCGTTATTTTCTGACCTTCACAGATGATTTGAGTAAGATATCGGTATATCTTCTTGACGAAACATAAATCTAAAACATTTGAAATGTTCAAACAATTTCAGAATGAAGTGGAAAATCATCATAACAAGAAAATAAAGTTTCTACGAGAATATTTGAGTTACGAGTTTGGTCTTCATTTGAAACAATGCGGAATAGCTTCGCAACTCACGCCACCTGGAACACCACAGTGTAATGGTGTGTCCAAACATCGTAACCGTACTTTAATAGATATGGTGCAATTTATGATGTCTCTTACCAATTTATCACTATCGTTTTGGGGTTATGCATTAGAGACAACTACCTTCACATTAAAAAGGGCACCATCTAAATCCGTTGAGACGATGCCGTATGAACTGTGGTTTAGCAAGAAACCTAAGCTGTCGTTTCTTAAAGTTTGGGGTTGCGATGCTTATGTGAAAAAGTTTCATCTTGATAAGCTCAAACCGAAGTCGAAGAAGTGCGGCTTCATAGGATACCCAAAGGAGATAGTTGGGTACACCTTCTATCACAGATCCGAAGGCAAGATATTCGTTGCTAAGAATGGATCCTTTCTAGAGAAGGAGTTTCTCTCAAAAGAAGTGCGTGGGAGGAAAGTAGAACTTGATGAGGTAACTATACCTACTCCCTTATTGGAAAGTAAGTCATCACAAAAATCTGTTCCTGTGACTACTACACCAATTAGTGAGGAAGCTAATGATGATGATCTTGTAACTTCAGATCAAGTTACTACCAAACCTCGTAGGTCAACCAGAGTGAGATCCGCACTAGAGTGGTACGGTAATCCTGTTCTGGAGGTCATGTTACTTGACCATGACGAACCTATGAACTATGAGGAAACGATGATGAGCCCAGATTCCGCGAAATGGCTTGAGGCCATGAAATATGAGATGGGATCCATGTATGAGAATAAAGTGTGGACTTTGCTTGACTTGCCAGATGATCGGCAAGCCATTGAGATTAAATAGATATTCAAGAGGAAGACGAACGCTGATAGTAGTGTTACTATCTACAAAGCTAGACTTGTCGAAAAAGGTTTTGACAAAGTTCAAGGTGTTGACTACGATGAGATTTTCTCACTCGTACCAAAATTGCCACATTTTATGAAATCTGGCAAATGGATGTCAAAACTACATTCCTTAATGGATTTCTTCAAGAAGAGTTGTATATGATGCAACCAGAAGGTTTTGTCGATCCTAAAGGTGCTAACAAAATGTGCAAGCTCCAGCGATCCAACTATGGACTGGTGAAAGCATCTCAGAGTTGGTATATACGCTTTGATGAGTTGATCAAAGCATATTGAGGGAGTCCTAGATTAGGGGGTGTTCGGATAGCCGGACTATACCTTCAGCCGGACTCCTGGACTATGAAGATACAAGATTGAAGACTCCATCCCGTGTCCGGAAGGGACTTTCCTTGGCGTGGAAGGCAAGCTTTGCGATACGGATATGCAGATCTCCTACCATTGTAATCGACTCTATGTAACCCTAACCCTATCCGGTGTCTATATAAGCCAGAGAGTTTTAGTCCGTAGGACAACATACACATCAACAATCATACCATAGGCTTGCTTCTAGGGTTTAGCCTCCTCGATCTCGTGGTAGATCTACTCTTGTACTACCCATATCATCAATATTAATCAAGCAGGACGTAGGGTTTTACCTCCATCAAGAGGGCCCGAACCTGGGTAAAACTTCATGTCCCTCACCTCCTGTTACCATCCGGCCTAGATGCATAGTTCGGGACCCCCTACCCGAGATCCGCCGGTTTTGACACCGATATTGGTGCTTTCATTGAGAGTTCCTCTATGTCGTCGTCGTTAGGCTCAATGGCTCCTACGATCATCAACGGCGATACAGTCCAGGGTGAGACCTTCCTCCCCGGACAGATCTTCGTCTTCGGCGGCTTCGCACTACGGGCCAATTCACTTGGCCATCTGGAGCAGATCGAAAGCTACGCCCCTGGCCGTCAGGTCAGATTTGGAAGTTTAAACTACACGGCTGACATCCGCGGGGACTTGATCTTCAATGGATTCGAGCCACTGCCGAGCGCGCCGCACTGTCCCGACGAGCATGATCTAGCTCTGCCGCCGAACATTGCCCTGGTGGCCGCACCCGCATCGGCTTCGACCCTTAATCGGAGCCAACTGCGCCGATCGAGGATGGGTGGTTGGACGCCGCCTCGGGGGCTGCGATCCCAACAGCGATCGAGCCAAGCACCACCCCCGCACTCTGCGAGACTCGTGACTCCAAGGAGCCGGACTCCTCTCCGGACTCCGAACCCTCCGCGTCCCCTGCCAATCGAATCTGATTGGGCGCCGATTATGGAGTTCACTCCCGCGGACATCTTTCAACACTCGCCTTTCGGCGATATCCTGAAGTCATTGAAGTCTCTCTCTTTATCAGGAGAGCCCTGGCCGGACTACGGTTAGCAAGGTTGGGGTACGGACGATGAAGAAATTCAAAGCCCACCCACCACCCACTTTGTAGCCACTGTCGATGACCTAACCGACATGCTCGACTTCGACTCCGAAGACAACGACGGTATGGACGTTGATGAAGGAGACAATGAAGAACCAGCGCCTATCAGGCCCTGGAAAGCCACATCGTCATATGACATATACATGGTGGACACCCCAAAAGAGGGAGATGGCAATGGAACAGCGGAGGATGACCCCTCCAAGAAACAGTCTAAGCGTCGGCGTCAGCGGCGCCGCTCAAAATCCCGCCAAAACAAATACGGTGATTCCGGCACGGGAGATAATAATACTCCAGAAAGCACCGAAGAAAACCCCCTCTAGCAAGATTTAGCACAGGAGGATGGAGAAACCAGCCCTCATGAGAGAGCAGTAGACAGAGATGTCGAGGACAATAATTATATGCCTCCCTCTAAAGACGAGGCAAGCCTCGACGACGACGAATTCGTCGTGCCAGAGGATCCCGTCGAGCAAGAGCGTTTTCGACGCAGGCTTATGGCCACGGCAAGAAGCCTCAAGAAAAAACAGCAACATCTTAAAGCTGACCAAGATTTGCTAGTCGACAGATGGACTGAAGTCCTTGCGGCCGAAGAGCATAAACTCGAACGCCCCTCCAAGAGCTACCCAAAGCGCAGGTTGCTACCCCGATTAGAGGAGGAAGCACTTGATGCGGCCGACCGACCACCTCGTGGCCGCGACATTGAGGCCTGTCGGCCCTCCACTCAAGCTGCACCCCATACCAAGGCACGGGAATATGCGTCGGACTTACGAGACATGTTGGAGGACAAGGCAAACAAGATCGATCTACGGATCGCGTGGGCGCCCCACGGCTCGAGACGGTAACCATCACGCTGGGCACAAATTCGGTAGGGCCGAACACAACTCATTGGAGCTACGTCATGATATCGCCCAGTATAGAGGCGCCGCACACCCACTATGCTTTACAGACGAAATAATGGATCATCAAATCCCCGAGGGTTTCAAACCCGTAAACATCGAATCATATGATGGCACAACAGATCTTGCGGTATGGATCGAGGTTATCTCCTTGATATCCACATGGCCTGCGGTGATGATTTCCACGCCATCAAATACCTCCCACTCAAGCTTAAAGGACTAGCTCGGCATTGGCTTAACAACTTGCCAACAGGATCAATCAGTTGTTGGGAGGACCTGGAAGCCGCATTCCTCGACAATTTCCAGGGCACTGATGTGCAACCCCCAGACGCTGATGACCTAAGTCACATAATCCAGCAGCCAGAGGAATCGGCCAGGCAATTCTGGACACGGTTCCTAACAAAGAAAAATCAAATAGTCGACTGTCCGGACGCTAAGGCCCTAGCAGCCTTCAAGCACAATATCCATGACGAGTGGCTTGCCCGGCACCTTGGACAGGAAAATCCGAAGTCTATGGTAGCACTCAGGACACTCATGACCCGCTTTTGCACGGGAGAAGATAGCTGGCTCGCTCGTATTAACAATATGACCAAGAACCCTGGTAATTCGGATACCAGGGACAATAGTGGCAGGTCGCGTCGCAACAAGAAGAAGCGCCGCATTAACGGCGACAATACTGAGGATATGACAGTCAATGCCGGATTCAGAGGCTCTAAATCCGGTCAGCGGAATAAACCATTCAAAAGGAATCCTAGGGGCCCGTCCAGTTTGGACCGAATACTCGACCGCTTATGCCAGATACATGGCACCCCCGAAAAACCGGCCAATCACACCAAAAGGGATTGTTGGGTGTTCAAGCAGGCAGGCAAGTTAAATGCCGAAAATGAAGACAAGGGGCTGCATAGCGATGACGACGAGGAGCCCCGGCCACCAAACAACAGTGGACAGAAGGGCTTTCCCCCACAAGTGCGGACGGTGAACATGATATACGCAACCCACATCCCCAAGAGGGAGCGGAAGCGCGCGTTAAGGGACTTATACGCGATAGAACCAGTCGCCCCAAAGTTCAACCCATGGTCCTCCTGCCCGATCACCTTTGATCGAAGGGACCATCCCACTAGCACCCGTCACGGTGGATTCACCGCATTGGTTCTAGACCCAATTATTAACGGATTTCATCTCACTAGAGTCCTTATGGACGGCGGCAGCAGCCTGAACCTGCTTTACCAGGATACAGTGCGGAAAATGGGCATAAATCCCTCGAGGATTAAGCCCACCAAAATGACCTTTAAAGGCATAATACCAGGTGTAGAGGCCAACTGTACAGGCTCAGTCACACTTGAAGTGGTCTTCGGATCTCCGGATAATTTCCGAAGCGAGGAGTTAATCTTCGACATAGTCCCGTTTCGCAGTGGTTATCACGCACTGCTCGGGCGAACCGCATTCGCTAAGTTCAATGCGGTACTGCATTACGCATACCTTAAGCTCAAGATGTCGGGCTCTCGAGGAGTAATTACGATCAAAGGAAACACCGAACGCTCCGTCCGAATGAAGGAGCACACGGCGGCCCTTGCAGCGGAAGTACAAAGCAGCCTCTCCAGGTAGTTCTCCAGTCCGTCCACTAAACGACCGAACACCGTCAAGTGAGCCCGGAGTAACCTACAACAAAACCGCCCGGCACGATCCGAGCAGGCATAGCAATGCGGCCCCAACCCCAACCCTCGCAAAAAGGCGACGCCAGTACTTCGCGTACATAACCACGTTCTAGAGATACCATGGACACAGGGGGAGGGGCACCATCACGGCACGCCCGAAACACGGCTTAAACCGCACCAGGGGCTGCCGATTTTTTAAAATTTTCTTACTTTCAGGACTCCACTCTTCGGAAGGATAGTTCGGCAATTCAATTGCCACACAAACGATGCAAGAACCAGGGAAGCAGACAAGCCACGCCGCATTACAAAACTCCCAGGTGGTCTCTATCACGAGCAGTATACCTGTTTCGCATACTATTCCACAGCTTGCCCCTGGAACGGACATGTTACATAGTTCAACCTTTTGCTTATCGCATTAATTGTATCGTTCTGCTTTGATCGCAACCCTTTTTAATAAACAATGCATAGCTTTCATCTATTTTTGCATTAACCTTTTTATTTATATATGTTCCTTAACGACATGTTTCACCCGTACACGTTGGTACGGCCAAAATACGCTAGGGGCTTTAGTACCCCTCAATATGGTGTGAGAAGTCCGAACACTTTAACAAGTGCGGCACCCCGAACCTATAGCATTATATGCATCAGCTCCAAATCATGTCTTGGATCAATAGTTGGGTTTGCCCGGCTCCTATGTTTTGGTGCCTTACGTTCCGCTATATCGGCTAAGGTTGCACTAGGAGAACCACTACGATTGTGCCCCGGTTGAGCTGGGTCGAGCACCTCAGTGGAGAAAGCTAAAACTGACTGTCATGATGAAGCGAGAGCTGGTCACTGTTCGAGAGGTTTTTATAAGTCCCTAAAGCCTTATGCCGCTTAGGGCGAGGAGCCGGCTCTGTCCGGCCAAGGCTTGGATAGCGCCCCGAACTCGGTCTTCCGAATACCAGGGGCTTCACCGAAATTTAAAATTATAGAATTCTATGGCTAAGTGAGAGTGTTCACGCATTATAGTCCGATTGCCTTCTTCGTTGGGCTGAGCACCTCCCTCGAAGGACCCAAACATGGGAAAAAGAGCGCTCAAGCTTATCCCTGAACACCCCAGCACTAGCGGCACGGGGGCAGAAGCCGACGACTTGCCATCTCTCAGAATTGATAAACAGCCGCACAGAAGGTAATATTTTAAATTCAAACAGCATTGCTTAGCGCATATGAACAAGTTTTCAGCGCACAGGACAAAATGAGCGAGTTTTACTCAAAAATTACATCCATAGAACATTCATCCACCACAAGGCGGGCACCCTTCAGAACATCCTTAAAATAATTCTCGGGCTTGCGATGCTCTTTCCCCGGCGGTGGCCCGTCCTTCACAAGCTTCTCAGCATCCAGCTTGCCCCAGTGCACCTTAGCACAGGCAAGGGCCCTACGGGCACCTTCAATGCAGACGGAGCGCTTGATGACTTCAAGCCTTGGACAGGCCTCCACCAGGCGCCGCACCAGCCCGAAATAGCTCCTAGGCTGAGCCTCTCCAGGCCATAGCCGAACTATGAGGCCCTTCATGGCCTGTTCAGCCGCCTTGTGGAGCTCGACCAGTTGCTTTAGCTGGTCGCTCAGGGGCACGAGACGGAGACCAGAACACCTTCTCTGTCGAGCTGCCCTCCTTGGCTCGATAGAATGCGGCGGCATCGGACACACTCCGGGGAAGATCTGCGAACGCGCCTGGAGAACTCCGGATTCGGGTAAGTAACAAGTAACTCACGCTTATGTGTTTGCTTTGCATAAAGAATGCCTTACCCGCTACTTCTTCACCTCCTCCAACTCCTCAAGGGTCTTCTAGGATTCAGCCTTGGCAGACTTGGCATTTTCAATAGCCACCGCGAGCTCGGACGCTCGCGTCTTTGAGTCAAGCTCGAAACTCTCATGTTTTTCCATGAGAGCCTGGAGCTCTTGCCGCACCTTGCCAACCTCGGCCTCATACTTCTCCCGCTCGGTGTGCTCCGAGGCTGCCCTCTTCTCGGCCTCGTCCAGCGCTTGCTTAAGGGTCGCCACCTCAGACGTGGCCCCTACAATAGCCACGATAATCCTGTCATTTTTTGCAATTGCACCTTATATATATATATATATATATATATGTTTAAACAAGGTATTTCTTAACTTCATTCTACTCGAGCTGCTTCTTGGCACGCCCGAGCTCTTGCTCGAACTGCTCGAGGTCCTACTTTAGCATGTCCACTTCCGCAGTCAGTGCGGCGGACGCAAGCAGAGAAGCCCGCATACACATATTGACTCCTTTTTGTTAGACTCCTGCGAATTTTATTTGATCCTCTATTCGGTTTTTCTTCCCGAACGCCAAACAAAGCATCAGGGGCTACTGTCTATGCAGTAATATCATTTACACACTCTTTACTTACCTCAAAGCCTGTCAAAAGACTAGTACAAGCTTCAGTCAGTCCGCTCTTGGTGGACTGAACCTTCTGGATCACCGCACTCATAATAGTGCGGTGCCCCTCGTCGATGGAAGCGCCTTGGAGCGCCTCCAACATATTGTCCGGCGCCTCCGGTTGGACGGAAGTCACCGGCACGGCGGGCTTGCTCCTCTTGGAAGGAGGTCGCCCGCTGGGCTCTGGAACCTTTGAAGGTTCTGGAGCGGTGTCCGGCCTAGGGCCGGACTTGGAGCCCTGGGGGGTGTCATCCCCTTTACTCCACGAGTCCGGGAGGTCACCTTGCGGCGCCTCCGGGACCACGTCCTCCCAGATTGGAACCTGTTGGGACAACACTTCGGTGTCGTCTGTAGGGCGGGGGGAGGAAGCCGTCGGAAGTGAGTTCACGTCCGACGAGTCCAGTGAGCCGCTCAATGACGCGTCGAGCCGGTCTTTGGGTGGGCTGCATAAACACATTCGACATAAGGGAAAGCTGTGCAATAAACGAATACTATAAATTACTCTGGTATCCGGATACTTACGATTTGGCCAGGGGCTTGGCCCTGGGCGCCCACTCCTCTCCGCCGTCGTCGGCGTCGGTGGAGTAGTCCGAAGAAAGGGTTTTCCCCTTCTTGGACCCTTCGACCTCCCCAGTTGGGGCGGCCTTCCTTTTCTTCCCTTCCCCCGCTGGAGGGGGAGGGGTCTCTTCTTCCTCCTCCTCGTCTTCATGGGAGGAGTGCGTCTTGGATTCGTCGGATGGTGAATCCGACACCTCCAGGCCCCCGGCACTCTTTCGAGTCCCCGCGGCCTTTTTTGCGGCCTTCTTCTCCGGCACCACATAGGGTGCCGGAACCAGTAGCTTCACCAAGTCAGCATCGGCTGGGTCTTCAGGCAAAGGCGCCGGACAGTCGATCCGTCCAGACTTCGCCTGCCAATCCTGTCAAAGGTAAGGGAGCTTAGATCCCGCACAGAGTTAAACTATGAAAAACTAGTGCCCTGTAAAAGGTACACAAAACTTACCGCGCTAGCGTGACGCTGCGCGCTAAATCCGTGGTCCTCGGTAGTGGATGAGGGAGCCTCTGCGCCTTTGAAAAGCACCTTCCAGGCATCTTCGTACGTCGTGTTGAAGAGCCTGCTCAGAGTTCGGTGCTGTGCCGGATTGAACTCCCACAGATTGAAGGCCCGTTGTTGACACGGGAGGCTCAGGCGGATGAGCATAACCTGGACTACGTTGACAAGCCTGAGCTGCTTGTTCACCAGGGATTGGTTGCATGTTTGCAGTCCGGTCACCTCCTTTTGGTTGCCCCACGACAGGCCCATCTCTTTCGAGCACGTGAGCCGCGTTGGTGGTCCGGACCGGAACTCGGGGGCTGCGACCCACTTAGGGTCGCGCGGCTCGGTGATGTAAAACCATCCCGATTGCCACCCCTTCAGGGTCTCCACAAAGGAGCCCTCGAGCCATAGGACATTGGCCATCTTGCCCACCATGGCGCCTCCGCACTCCGCCTGGTTGCCGCGCACCACCTTCGGCTTGACGTTGAAAGTCTTGAGCCATAGGCCGAAATGGGGGCGGATGAGGAGGAAAGCCTCGCACACGACGATAAACGCCAAGATGTTGAGGATAAAATTCGGGACCAGATCATGGAAATCCAGGCCGTAGTAGAACATGAGCCCCTGGAAAAATGGATGGAGAGGGAAACCCAGTCCGCGGAGGAAATGGGGGAGGAACACCACCCTCTCATGGGGCCTAGGGGTGGGAATGAGCTGCCCCTTTTCGGGAAGCCGGTGCGCAATGTCGTTACACAAGTATCCGGCCTTCCTTAGTCTTTTGATGTGCCCCTCCGTGACGGAGGAGGCCATCCACTTGCCTCCCGCTCCGGACATGGCTGGAGAAGGTTGAGGTGGGGAGTGCGGACTTGGGCGCTGGAGCTCGAGTGCGCGAGAATGGATAAGCAAGGGAGGAAGAAGGCGTAGGTTAAAAGGTGGATCCTTATCCCCTTATATAGGTGGACGCAACTACGTGTCCCCACCAGCCTGGTAAAACTCGCTTATCTCCCAAACGCCGTAATCAATGGCGCGGTTGGGTTACCCACGCCCGTGTTGATGAGAATCCCGGAATAAGGGGACACGATCTCTGCTTTGACAAGACGTGCCAAGGAAACCACCTCGCATAACGCGCTGAGATGGGACAGTAAAATGGTTCGAATAAAGGCTTGGCCGTGGTGTGACACACTACGGAATACGTCAGCAGATTAGATTTGTGTAAATATTCTTCTCTCTATGGCAATATGTGGAAACTTATTTTGCAGAGCCAGACACTATCTTTGTGTTCAAAATCTTCTATGAAGTACTTGGAGGAGGAACCCGCCTTGCAATGCCGAATACAATCCGCGTGCCCGACTCGTCGTCATTGAAGCCTGGTTCAGGGGCTACTGAGGGAGTCCTCGATTAGGGGGTGTTCGGATAGCCGGACTATACCTTCAGCCAGACTCCTGGACTATGAAGATACAAGATTGAATACTCCGTCCCGTGTCCGGAAGGGACTTTCCTTGGCGTGGAAGGCAAGCTTGGCGATACGGATATGCAGATCTCCTACCATTGTAACCGACTCTATGTAACCCTAACCCTATCCGGTGTCTATATAAGCCGGAGGGTTTTAGTCCGTAGGACAACATACACATGAACAATCATACCATAGGCTAGCTTCTAGGGTTTAGCCTCCTCGATCTCGTGGTAGATCTACTCTTGTACTACCCATATCATCAATATTAATCAAGCAAGACGTAGGGTTTCACCTCCATCGAGAGGGCCCGAACCTGGGTAAAACTTCGTGTCCCTCGTCTCCTGTTACCATCTGGCCTAGGCGCACAGTTCGGGACCCCCTACCCGAGATCCGCCGGTTTTGACACCGACACATATGGTTTTATACAGACTTGTGGAGAAGCCTGTATTTACAAGAAAGTGAGTGGGAGCACTACATCATTTCTAATAAATATATGTTAATGACATATTGTTGATCGGAAATAATGTAGAATTTTCTGGAAAGCGTAAAGGAGTTTTTGAAAGGAGTTTTTCAAATAAAGACCTCGGTGAAGCAACTTACATATTGAGCATCAAGACTATAGAGATAGATCAAGACGCTTGATAAGTTTTTTCAATGAGTACATACCTTGACAAGATTTTGAAGTAGTTCAAAATGGAAAAGTCAAAGAAAGAGTTCTTACCTGTCTTACAAGGTGTGAAATTGAGTAAGACTCAAAGCCCGACCACGGCACAAGATAGAAAGAGAATGAAAGTCATTCCCTATGCCTCAGCCATAATTTCTATGAAGTATGCCATGCTGTGTACCAGATCTATTGTATACCCTACACTGAGTTTAGCAATGGAGTACAATAGTGATCTAGGAGTAGATCACTGGACAGCGTCAAAATTATCCTTAGTGGAATAAGGATATGTTTCTCAATTATGGAGGTGACAAAAGGTTCGTCGTAAAGGGTTACGTTGATGCAATTTTTGACACTGATCCAGATGACTCTAAGTCTCAATCTAGATACATTTTGAAAGTGGGAGCAATTAGCTAGAGTAGCTTCGTGCAGAGCATTGTTGACATAGAAATTTTCAAAATACATACGGATCTGAATGTGGCAGACCCGTAGACTAAACTTCTCTCACAAGGAAAACATGATCACACTTTAGTGCTCTTTGAATGTTAATCACATAGCGATGTGAACTAGATTATTGACTCTAGTAAACCCTTCGGGTGTTGGTCACATGACGATGTGAACTATGGGTGTTAATCGCATGGTGATATGAACTATTGGTGTTAAATCACATGGCGATGTGAACTAGATTATTGACTCTAGTGCAAGTGGGAGACTGAAGGAAATATGCCCTAGAGGCCATAATAAAGTTATTATTTATTTCCTTATTTCATGATAAATATTTATTATTCATGCTAGAATTGCATTAACCAGAAACACAATACATGTGTGAATACATAGACAAACATAGTGTCACTAGTATGCCTCTACTTGACTAGCTCGTTAATAAAAAATGGTTAAGTTTCCTAACCATAGACATTAGTTGTCATTGGATTAATGGGATCACATCATTAGGAGAATGATGTGATTGACTTGACCCATTCTGTTAGCTTAGCACTTGATTGTTTAGTATGTTGCTATTGCTTTCTTCATGACTTATACATGTTCCTATGACTATGAGATTATGCAACTCCCGTTTACCGGAGGAACACTTTGTGTGCTACCAAACGTCAAAACATAATAGGGTGGTTATAAAGGTGCTCTACAGGTGTCTCCGAAGGTACTTGTTGAGTTGGCATATTTCGAGATTAGGATTTGTCATTCCGATCGTCGGAGAGGTATTTCTAGGCCCACTCGGTAATACATATCACTATAAGCCTTGCAAGCATTGTAACTAATGAGTTAGTTGCGGGATGATGTATTACGAAACGAGTAAAGAGACTTGACGGTAACAAGATTGAACTAGGTATTGAAATACCGACGATCAAATCGCGGGCAAGTAACATACCGATGACAATGGAACAACGTATGTTGTTATGCGGTTTGACCGATAAAGATCTTCGTAGAATATGTAGGAGCCAATAAGAGCATCTAGGTTCCGCTATTGGTTATTGACCAGAGACGTGTCTCGGTCATGCCTACATAGTTCTCGAACCCGTAGGGTCCGCACGCTTAATGTTCGATGACGATTTGTATTATGAGTTTATGTGTTTTGATGTACCAAAGGTAGTTCGGAGTCCCGGATGTGATCGGGGACATGATGAGGAGTCTCGAAATGGTCGAGACGTAAAGATCAATATATTGGACGACTATATTCGGACATCGGAAAGGTTCCGAGTGATTCGGGTATTTTTCGGAGTACCGGAGAGTTACGGAAATTCGCCGAGGAGTATATGGGCCTTATTGGGCTTTAGGGGAAAGAGAGAGGAGACGCTGCACCCCCCCCCCAATGCTTAGTCCAAATTGGACTAGGGGGAGGGGCGACACCCCCTCCTTCCTTCTCTTCTCTTTCCCTTTCCTTCTCTCCTACTCCTACTACTTGGAAGGGCTCCTAGTTCTACTAGGAAAGGGGGAATCCTATTCCCGGTGGGAGTAGGACTCCCCTAGGTTGCGCCATAGAGAGGGACGACCCTCCCCCTCCTCCACTCCTTTATATACGGGGAGGGGGCACCCCTTGGACACACAACAATTGATCATTGATCTCTTAGCCGTGTGCGGTGCCCCCCTCCACCATAATCCACCTCGATCATATCGTAGCGGTGCTTAGGCGAAGCCCTATGTCGGTAGCATCATCATCATCGTTGCCACACCGTCGTGCTGAAGAAACACTCCTGTGAAGCTTTTCTGGATCAGAGCTCGCGGGACGTCATCGAGTTGAACGTGTGCAGAACTCAGAGGTGCCGTGCATTCGGTACTTGGATCGGTCGGATCGTGAAGACTTATGGCTACATCAACCGCGTTCTGCTAACACTTCCGCATTCATTCTACGAGGGTACGTGGACACACTCTCCCCTTTCGTTGCTATGCAACACCATGATCCTGTGTGTGTGTAGGGAAAATTTTGAAATTACTACGTTCCCCAACAGTAATACCCTACGTCCTGCTTGATTGATATTGATGAATGTGAGTGTTACAAGAGTTGATCTACCATGAGATCGTAATGGCTAAACCCTAGAAGCCTAGCCTGTATGACTATGGTAATGGGTATATCCTTTCCGGACTAACCCCTCCGGTTTATATAGACATCGGGGGGGATCTAGGGTTTACATAGAGTCGGTTAAATGAGAAGGAATCTTCATAGTCGGTCACCAAGCTTGCCTTCCACGCCAAGGAGAGTCCAATCTGGACACAGGTATAGTCTTCGGTCTTCATGTCTTCACGGCCCATCAGCCCGGCTCATGGATAACAGGCCGGATGCCCGAGGACCCCTTAGTCCAGGACTTCCTCAGTAGCCCCTGAACCTGGCTTCAATGACGAGGAGTCCGGCGCGCAGATTGTCTTCGGCATTGCAAGGCGGGTTCCCCCTTCCGAACTCCTGGTTGATCTTCAGATGTAATGATTGTATCCGGACTTGTATGCACAACCGTAGAGGATATAATATTTCGTGGGTTCAACCCACCGACCACTTTTTGGTAATATGACACCACGCCTGCCGGGCCTTTGCTTGCGAACCATTTTAGCCGGCCTGTCGCCCCACGTCCCAGGACGTGGCCTTGTTGGCGCATCTTATCCAAACGGATATCGTGCCTCCTTTTTAAGGGATTCCCGTCGACCCGAACGTGGGTAACCCAACTATCGCTTGGGTACCACTCCTTGGAAACAAGCAAGTTTTTGAGGCCCGAGAGGAGACGTTTGATATTTGCAGCCTTTATATAGGGGTACAGACCCGTCTTTTTCTTCCATGCTTGCCTCTTCCTCAACCCCTGCTACCCCGAGTTCCAACACCCGGGTTTCGGTCGCCACCAGCCCCAATCATGTACGAATCTAGCCGTTAAGGCCGGTGGGTAGCTTCTTCTGTTACGGAGGAAGATATTGCAAAGCTTCGGGCGGCGAGGTACCTGACCGCTGAAATCCATCATCGGCTTCCTGCCAAGGGGCAGGTTATTCCCACCCCCAGATCCAGCGAGAGGGTCGTGTTCGTGTCCCACTTCCTCCGCGGGTTGGGCTTTGCACTTAACCCCTTCGTCCGAGGGCTCATGTTCTATTACGGGCTAGACTTCCACAATTGGGCCCCGGACTCTATTCTTCTTATCTCGACGTTTATCGTTATGTGCAAAGCCCTCCTCCGAACTCCTCCGCACTTCGGCTTGTGGCTCAAGACCTTTGATGTAAAGCCGCGAGTGGTAGAGGGGGAGCAGGCCGCGTGCGGCGGCACTACAGTGAGCAATCTTGCTAGCGCCGTTTGGCTGGAAGGATCCTTCGCCAAATCTTCTGATCTGTGGTAGCAGGGGTGGTTCTATATCACCGAGCCCCGGAGCTCCAAGTGGCGACCGCGCCCGCATTTCGACCCAGCTCTCCAACTCAACTTGCATCGTGCATTAATAAGGGGCTAGATTGGGGATCAACGAATGATGTGCGAACTCTACAAAGTCGCATCCGAAGCCTCATTGAGAGGGACATCGACATAGCCAGCGTCGTTCATATAATGCTAGTACGTCGGACCCTGCCGTGCCAGCGGCGGCCTCTCCGCCTATGGGAGTTCAATCCAGAAGGGCCACAGACTCTTCAGAACTTCGTCGGCACAACGCACGGAGGAATGTGGAGATTAGTCTTCGGGAAACGAAGGCAATGGATGGACACCACCGAAGATGTCGGCCTTGATTTTAACCATCCGGACACCCCAGTAAGTACTTGTTTACCGAATACTTCATAATCAGATACCAAGTGGCAAGATACCAACAATATCATCATTTTTCAGGGCTGGATAAAGAAGATGGAATTGATTAGGTGTCCGTCTCCCCTTCCCGAGGACTCATCTACTCCTGTGTTGACAAGGATGCTGGCCTCGGAGCCATACTAGGCACCAGCAGGGGAGGGCGAAAAGATCCAAGACGACCTTGGTTCTGGAGGTAAGTTGGACATTGAATCCAGAGAAATCGACCTTTCCTCGCCCGAAGACGAAGGCAGAAAAGGACCCAGTATCCCTTCTCTGAACAGGAGGAAAAGGGCCGCCTTCGAAGATGGGGAGAGGCGGTCTCCGAAGAAGGGCAAGATGCCACCGTCGACCGGCGTGGGTTTGGAAAGTGATGCCATTGAGCAGCTCCAACAAGGGGACAAGCCCTCGGCCGAACCGTAAGAGAATCCGGAGTACTTTGATAGCGTCCCGCTCCGTTATTCTTACCGAAGATATAGTAACGCATTTATGCATTTTTACAGGTCGGCATAGAATTTTTCGGGGTGATCCTCTTCTTCGGGGAGTCTCCTACCAGAGATGATGGAGAGCGAGATGCCTCCTCAGACCTCCTCGCCCAATAAGGCGGATGACTCTAAAGTGTCATCGTGGAGGGCCCCTTTAGACTGGGGACCGAAGAGGCAGTGCCCAAAGGTGGATCTCCGACCATCCGGGATTCCGGGGCCGATGATAACCGAGGCCCCGGCCTGTCTGGTTCAAACGATTTTGAAGACGGGTGAGCTGATTCCTTCAAAGGATGATTGTGCTTTTGGGGCAGCCACGAGGAACCCAGAGACTCCGGATGTATTGCAGGACATGTTGCGGAAAGCATCTGTCTCAGGGGAACAGCGTACCTTGATGGGTACAGTGATTGAGAAGTTTTCGTCTGCAAAGAGCGGATTAAATGAAGCCTTCATGAGCCTACTGAAGGGCTTCGAGGTTTGTAACCTAATGTTTTCAGCTATGTTTCATTTGCAAAGATGCGCCTGTGTATAGGTAGTAGCCCCTGATACTCGGGTTGGCTTCCGCTGGGAAGCAAAATGGAGGATCGAAAAGGACCGTTTGAGGACTAACCTGATCAACTTCTAACACATGCTTCTTCTCCCTTCGTTGCTTCCCGGACTATGGAAATTGCCAATTTGCAGCGGAAGCTTGATGTGGCACGGGATGATCTTGCTTTAATCAATATGCGTCTTGACGAGTCACAAGGTATGTATTCCGGGAAATCCTCATAAATTTATGTGGTATAAGCATGATGTTGAAATTTGGCTATAGATGGTGTTGCCGCCGTTGAAGTTCTTCGAGCGGAGCCGGCCCGGGCCAAGGAGCAGGCTCGGCGTAGTAATGCTGCTGCCGAAAAGGCATCGGCTGAATTAAAAGCCGAACGAGCTGCATGGCACCAAGATGAGGAGAAGATATCCACGATGACGCTTGATACGTCTCCGTCGTATCTATAATTTTTTATTGTTCCATGCCAATATTCTACAACTTTCATATACTTTTGGCAACTTTTTATACTATTTTTGGGACTAACATATTGATCCAGTGCCTAGTGCTGGTTCCTGTTTGTTGCATGTTTTTTTTGCAGAATATCCATATCAAACAGAGTCCAAACGGGATAAAAACTGACGGAGATTTTTTTGGAATATATATGATTTTTGGGAAGAAAAATCCACGCGAGACGATGCCCGAGGCGGCCACGAGGCAGGGGGCGCGCCCCTGACCCTTGTGGCCACCCCTTAAGGCGGCTGATGCCCTTCTTTCGCCGCAAGAAAGCTAATATCCGGATAGAGATTGTGTTAAAATTTCAGCCCAATCGGAGTTACGGATCTCCGGGAATATAAGAAACGGTGAAAGGGTAGAATCAGAGAACGTAGAAACAGAGAGAGACAGAGAGACAGATCCAATCTCGGAGGGGCTCTCGCCCCTCCCACGCCATGGATGTGATGGACCAGCGGGGAAACCCTTCTCCCCTCTAGGGACACTACAAAAAATACACTTTCGTGATGATACGTGTTTGTCATAGTAGGTCGCTTTTTTTGTCATGCATGTACATCCATGACAAATTTATGACAGAATTAAGATAGTCATACTTGTGCTGTCGTAGAAGTGTTCCATGACATCACCAAAATTATCATAACGGAAGTGTCCACTTCCATGATGATAAATCGCGTGTCACATAAGTGCTTTCGTCAAGGGTGGCCAACACGTGGCATCCACCGTAACAGAACGCCATTAAGCTATCGGGTCGGGTTTTGGATCCGATAACCCATTAACAGCCCCGACCAATGGGAAATTTCCACGTGTAAAATTCTTATTGGCCAGACGAAACACGTTTCAGCTCGTCAGTGGGTCAGATAGGCGCCTATGATACGTCGACACATGGCGCGGCCCAACAGAGGCCCATTCCTGTGAAAAGGCCGGCCCGTTTGACATGGTCAAAAGCTGGCGGGCCGACCAATGGAAAGCCTGTTAACGGCCTATTCACATATAGCCCATTTACAGCCCGCTAACCCAAGGCCCGTTACGCCCTATCAAAATTAGGCCCAGTAGCGTCATCTGGGCCATCCAATATGATTCCAACCCATTTTCACTTCTGGCCCATGTATGGCCCATGACGTCTTTCGGCCCATATGAGGCCCTATGTAACTCTTGGCCTATTAATGACCCGTGGTGAAACTGGCCCGTAATGAACAGTGTATCACTTTACACCCATTAACGGCCCGTGGTGAAACTGGCCCGTAATGAACAGTGTATCACTTTATACCCATTAACGGCTCGTTATTCTGTTGGGCCGTTTCCAGCCCATGTTATCTTTCGGCCTTCTCAGAGCCCATTTATTCTTGGGCTCATTTTCCGCATTCGTTTACTTACGGCCCGTTACTGTCATTTTCTGCTTGTGGGCCAAATTCAGCCCGTGGTTACAGTCGGCCCGTTTGTGGTCCGTTAATACGTTGGGCTGTTTTCATAGCGTCATCAAATACGGCCTATTAACGATGGCCCATTACGGTTGGCCCATGAATGGATGATTCCAACTCTAGACCGTTTACAGCCATAATGCGGCCTGTTATTTTCCCATGTTTGGCCAATCGATCATATGGCCCGTATAAGGCCCATTGATGATACGACCCGTTGATGGCCTACTGTTTCTATGGCCCGTAAAAGGCCCACTGTTTCTACGGCCCGTAGGAGGCCCAGTGTCACTACAGTAAATATTAGCCCATGGTTATTGTGGCCTAGTTTTAAAAAATAGGTTATTGCAACCACTAGTTAACCGCGGAAAAAGAACTACAATGACTACAAGCAAACAAATAAACAAGACAACAAGGAAATAAATAAGCAAGCAACTAACGCTAGGCTATCACGGCTATTACACATATTACATCCACTGGGCATCAAAGTTCGCCACCAGTGCAAATATAGGGAACAAAGCAGCATATCATATACACTGGCCATCAAAATTGGCCACTAGTGCAAATAAACACGGCAGCAAAACAAGAGCATAACTGAAACAACTTCAGAAGAGCTCAAGAAACGTTATCCTGGGTATCCACCATGCTGGCAATAAGCTTAGCAAGCTGATTAGCTTTGTCCTGTTTGGCGCTAAAATCCTCCAACGCTTGCTGTTGCACCAGAAAGTATGCATCTGAATGCTCTAGGGACTTCCGCAGTCCTTCCGCTTCTTGTCGCAGCACAGCTGATCGATGTCTTTCAGCTTGTAGTTGAGACTCAAGAAACCGAACTGATTCAGACAGTGAGTTTGAATAGCTTGTGTAAGCGGTAGTGGCCAGTAACTCAAACAATAAACCAAGACATGATGTGTCACTATCCTGAACCTTATCTGCATTACTTCCTTTACCGTTGCTTAATAAGGCACTCTTCCCCAATATTCTGTCAGCATTCTAAAAGAAGAAACAAGCAGACACATAACAAGTTTAGCATGTACTACTATATGAAACTCATTTCGGTGAACCAGTTCATTAGTAAGGTGGACATGATTAAACTACCAAGTCTTCTATTGCCAAGTACTAGTACATAATAAAAGCATCAAACAAACATATATCTATGTCCTATGGTAGCAATGGAATCTTAAATTAGAACAGTTGTTCTTCAGGTTTAGGCACTTGTTCTACATGAACAGAGTACAGTAAAACACAAGAATATAATACTTAAAAATACAAAATGAGCTCATAGACCTTACCACATTCTTGGTTCGGGACCAGTACAAAACAAGGCGTTCCCATTCATCGTCCAGTAAATGTGTCTCAGGAGAACGTAAGGGAATTTGATGAGTTTCTTTGCCGGTGTAGTACGTTTTCTTCAAGTAATTCCAATACTGCCACCAAGCATTCTTGAAGATAGCAGAGGTATTAGCACAGGTTACCTCATCCTGAGTTTCCAAATCGGTCCTTCTCTATAGAGAAAAATGGGAAAAATTGCTATATTATAACCATCATGGAGGTAGGATCTATGGGACGAAGCAAAGTAATTGCCAAGAATAACATTACTTACACATAACTCCTGGACAAACACCTGCAACTGGCATTTTCCTTCATCTTTAGTATAATATTTCCAAGATGGGAAGATACGCACATACGATTTAACAACATCAAATGCGATAGATGCTAAACTACGACTAGCTGGTTGTGCTTCCTCCACAGGAATAGGCTTACTAATTGGTGGAGTTGGGGTTCGCTGTGATAGTACTGGCCCTTTGGTCACTGGAGCTACCTTACTAACTGCTCTTGTTTGGGAGCTCTGTGGTGGAGATGGTGTTGTGTCAACAGGAACTGGGTTACTATCGGCTGGGGTTGGGGTTAGATTGGGTGAAGTTGGTTCTCTGTCCATCGTAGTAGGGGTACAATCTGCGAGAGTTTGGGTTATGTGTGGTAGTGATTGTTCTTGTGCATGTACAACCGGGGTGCTATCTCCACCAAGAGGTAGCACTGTTTTATTTGAAGACCGTGTTTTTAGTCCACTAGATACTGGCATCACCCGCTCCAATTCAAATGGCTGATAAACAGGAAACATAGTTGAATGTACAGACATTGTATGAGAGACAGATGCAATAGATAGTGTGGAAAAAAGAGGGCATGAAATAGTTGACATGTATATTGTTTAACCAAAACGGATAGCATGGCATAATTTCACATATATGATGTCTATCTAAACTGGATAGCATAGCATAACATAATTCAAAGATATGATGAATAACTAAACATGATCACTTAACAATCACCTACATGTTATCTAAGTAATTAGGATCGCATCATTTAATTCACACATGTGATTTATATGCTAAACAGAGGGCATTCGATATGATGTCTGAACTAAGAACATGGTGTTGAATATTGTGTATATGATGTCTAAACTATACAACGCAAGACACTGTATGCATGATATGAACAGTATAACCGTGCCAAGTTAGAGCATACACCTCAGTGGGGGAATATGACTGGTCATCTGTCTCTGAATCCATCTCTGAGGATCTATCGGGACCCAACAAGAGATATGCTTCGACAGGTAGTATTGTCTGCTCTGAAGGCCTTGTTTTCACTTCAGATTTTTCCATCTCCCACCCAAATGGCTGATTCACAGGAAGAGTAGTTTAATGTACAAACATTGTCGACAAATGGAAATGTAATGAAGAAAAGGAAGGGCAAGATATCATTCAAATATATGATGCCTGGTTAAACAGGATGGCATTGCACATTTCACATATATTATGGCTGGCTAAAAGACATGAGACTGCATAATTGCCATATATGATATAGAAACTAAACAGGTGGCATTACAAAACATGTCTAAACTAAGCAGATGACATATATGATGTCAAAAGTAGGCACTGCAAGGCAACATATGCATGATATGACTAACATCATCATGCTAAGGTAGAGCAAACACCTTGGGGGTAAATAGGAGTGGTCAGCAGCGTCCGAATCTGCCTCAGAACAGATATCTTCCTCTGGATTACAATCTGGAGAGGGGTGGGGAGGGTTTGCCATTGAACCCACCATGGAGCGATATCTGCATGACATTGTATTGCCCCGCAAAACTCTTCTCTTTTTCTCTACATGTTTAGCATGACTGTGTACAATATCTGACATGCATACAAAAAAATATGGTGAGATTATGTAAAGAGAGCATGCAGAAATTTAGAGTGATGGTAACAACGAGTGGATCGATGTTTTTCCGTTGAACCAAAATAGCCCTAATGGATCGACGTGAATATATAGTAATAAGTGATGCAACAAGTATACAACCAATTTGCCGTAGCCGTGTCGACCTCAGCATCATTCGGTTGGTCGCTGAAGTAGTTGAGGCAGAGGTGGCTGTCGGAGGTGTGGAGGAAGATCTGAGGAATCTATAGATGGCGTCCAGGGCACTGCTCTGTTGTGATGGATCGTTCTGTCGTTGGAGCAGCTCCGGTGAGCCGTAAGACATCAAGGCTGAAGCAGTACAAGACAGACATCGTCAATCTCAAGTGGGATTCTAATAGCATTTCCAATAGATGATGTAAAATGGATGTAAAATTAACATCACCAAAAACCACCTGACTACAACAGATGAGTTAAAAACTATTGACTCTGAACTTAACTGTCGAAACTGAAATTTACTGTGGAATCTGAATGCTACTGTCGAAACTGAACGCAATGGTAGCAGAGAGGCACTTGACATGTAGTTTAGGGAGGGCATGCAGTTCATCTTCAACCTGCACCCCCTGAGCCGCCAGCCACAACCGGCCGAACCGCCGGCCCCAGCGCCACCTCGCCGCCCCAAAACAACTCGCCACCACCGCCCCGGCCAGCCCTCTAGGCCCCCGCCCCCACCCTGAACCCTAAGATAGATAGTGGGGTACCTCTCCGGCGAGACCCTGTCCCCGCTGCGGGTGGTTCTTCCTTAACTCCGACAAGCCCCCCAACCCCTGAAAATCGACTGACCCAAAAGTCGATTCAGTCGACTGAAGTGTGGCTTAATCGAAGCAGAGCAACAGCACAAGCGAGGGGGAGAGCGGTAGCAGCAGCTGGGCGAGCGAGCGATCGAGCGAGAGCTGGAGCAGCAGCAGCAGATCCGGCTAGTATGGCCGCCACCGAAGGGGCCTCGCACTAGGGGAGAGCCACCGTGGAGATGTCGCCCACGGCGCCGGCTTCAAGGTAGCCGCTCCATGGGGGTGCAGGATGGAGCACCGTCGGCGCCGGGAGGTCGAGTTAAGGAGAAGGTGCGATGCGATGAGTGTACAACCTCTTTGGTGGCGCCGAGTAGGCCTCGGCTTCGTCCGAGGAGTCGGTGAGGATGCTGCGGTTCCGGTGGAGCAGGTTAAGGCGGCGCTGTGGGGATGGAGCAGCCGCGATAGACGAGGCGATCGTCGGAGCAACTCCTTGGATGTGGAGGACGGGGTGGTTGAACCGGCGGGACGACTTAATGGACGACGGATCCTCATCCGGGGAGGTGGACGAGGGACGTCGAGCTATTGCGGTGGACGACGTCGTCGGGGAAGAGGCTCCGGCTGGCCAGCGGTGACGTGGCGGACGAAGGAGGGTGGGGTTTCACGGCTGGAGCGGAGAGGTTATGGCGGCCTGGGATTTCGAATGGCGAAAAGGGGGTGATGGGAGGGGGTGAAGCATGACTTAGGAACACGCTTGTCCAAAATGTAGGGTGTGTTACAAAAGTACCCCCCACCGATTAGAACTAGCGGCGCTTTCGGCTCAGGGTTAGAAGGGGGATTTCGCATGTCGGTATTTGGCAGCTGGAGGGAGTTTTCACGTGCATTGTAATTTCGGGATAGCAAGGCGCGCGTTGTGAAGGCGCTAGTTTTGGGAGCGCGATATCTGAATTTTCGGGATATAACAAGACGCGGGTTGAATTTTAGGGACAAGCCTAATGTGTCGTAATATTGTACTTGTACGTACCAAATCAATTCGCACTTCCCTCAACCAAAAAGAAAACGAAAAAATAAAACTATTCACACCACACAAAGAGAGTCTTGCCCCGTTTTACTATACAAATTCTATTCAAAGCTACTACCTCCTTCCATCTATATAGGGCCTAATGCGTTTTTTGATGCTAACTTTGACCAAATATTAGAGCAATGACATATGACATGCAACTTACAAAAAGCACACCGTTAAATTCGTCTATGAAAGGTTCTTTCAATGATATAATTTTCACATTGTGCATGTCATGTACTATTAATCTTGTCAATAGTCAAAGGTGGTCTTAAAAATCTCATTCCGCCCTATGTAGATGGAAGGAGGGAGTATGACTCCATGTTATGTACGATTAATTTTTTTCGCTTGCTATATAATGCATGTAACCTACTCATACCAACATTTTAGTGCATTCCAAATGTCTATACTACCGCTGCAATTCGAACTAAATTTGAATTCGTTTCTCTATTTCAATAAGAATCTACAATCATGATTGTTGCCAACTTCAACCATCAAAGTTTCCTTGCTATCCGCTAGATATAAATCAGACAGCCGATAATGCAGGATGGCAGGCACACCATCATCAACAACTCCATTTTTTTATAAGAGTAGAGATAAAATATATTAAATGTAGTATACCATGTTCATAACCACACCATGTTTATCACCTTTATATATATTCAAACATCTGTCGGTTTTAAACACTATGATAAATTCTTCAAATATCCGAATTCACTTTTTATAATGAAGAATATATAATCTCTATTTGTCTTTTACACCCACACAACCCTCTTATCTTTGTAGCTAGCGCTAACTTTCTCTTGTGCATGCACCCTCCCTCAGCATTCTCTAGCTCCATCGCGCAAATTCGTGTTTTCACTTTAGGTCGTTCACCCACGGTGTGTGTAGGCCCCCCAGCTCCTTTACGGCACACATCGATAGATATGCCTCTCTAGCCAGGTGTGCCTATCACAAACACAAGCTTCCCCTCTTCTCTTGTCACCGTCCATGCCTCACTCCCAACACTCTTTTCATCGTTCTCGTACTCGCACACTCCTCCCCCTCGATATAGTATGCCTCTCATACCACCTCCTACATGCATCCCTCTCTCTCTATCCTTCTCCTCATGCCTCATTTGCTTCTAACACACACATGCATGTATACCGATCGATCTCCCAACATATACCTAGATCGACTTTAACTACCCCCCTATCGATCGACGTACCTCACAAGTTATGTCTCTCCTTTCTCTTACAAAGGGCGATTGATCTTCCTATGTAGTTATGTCTGCTTACCACAGCCACATCGCCCCTCATCATTCGTGCATGCCTCCTGACCCGTCTCTCACACGCACATGCACAGACAACGAGCAACCATCTCCTCTCTTATTGATATTGCGGGCGTGCCCTCCGTTTGTCTAGCAAGCCTATCCCACCATTTGTTGGAAGCAACTCCACTACCACCCCCTCCAACACTCTAGCTCTGTCTCTCTCCCAACCTTATTCATCTCCTCCAGATATGCATGGATGCCGATCGATCTCCCTTAATACATGAGGCAGATCGATCTCCTTAATACATGAGGTAGGCCTCTCTCCTCCTCCACACATATACCAGCCATTGTAACTCTATAGTTAATTGGGCCTCCCTCTTCCCCCACCACACACCGATAGTCGAGCACTGCAGGTAGGTATCCATGCCACAGAGACAAACTTCACATGACCCATCTCACATTCCAGTAGGCCAGCCACTCTATATCTTTGACGTGGGCACAAACAAATTCAATGGCACTCCTTATCGATCGCGTGCGCACACACACACACACACACATCATCCCTCTCTTCGATTCTATAGACACCTCAAGCCGATGATACCTCCACTCTCTTCTCGTGGATCGCCCCCTCTATATATATGTTATATCCAGGACTCTATTTCACACACATTGCATATGTTAAATTTTTTGATTAACCCCCCCCCCCCCCCAAACTCTTAAGAACCCACACACTATATCTCTCTCTAGGTTTGTATCTCTCTCACACAACCCCACGTTGGTGGTGTACGTATACAAGAAGAGAATAGGTGCACCGTGCACGTACTCACGCTTCGTGCCCAGCCACACCCGCGCGGGTACACAGTGGAGCTCATTTCTTTACGAAATGGCAGCCCACGTGCTAATTTGAATGCCTGTAGTGGTTGTTTACCTAGGGAGGTCGTGTACCACGCGTGCACGAAACAAAGTTCGACTTGACGCGTTGTTGCGTTATTTTTAAATAAAGTTATAGCGCTCAATGGCACGTACACAGAATATAAAACGATTTTTATGGAGGAAAAGGTAGTCCGCTCTTCAGAGTATCTCACACAAGGCTCTGGTGGCCTCTCTATCTCTCTCACCGTTGGTCACTGATCCGGCCGCATCCCGTCCGCCGGGGGAAAGGGAGTGCGGTGGCCTCTCTCTCTCACTGTTGGTCACTGATCCGGCCGCATCCCGTCAGCCGGGGGAAAGGGAGTGCGGTGGCCTCTCTCTCTCTCTCTCACCGTTGATCACTGATTCAGCCGCATCCCGTCCGCCGGGGGAAAGGAAGGAAGTGCATCATTTCTCCGTTCGACGTCGCCGAGGCAGCACGTCCCGATTTGCGGTACACGCCATTCTCTCTGACCAAGCTCCGGCGCGGCAGGGCCTACGCTACCTGCTCGCAGATTCCGCCCGCCGCCGCTCACCTAGTTACATCCCGACGACCTCCAGGTATCCCCTCCGGCCTTGCTCCACTGCCCGTTTTCCCACGTCGCTGCATGTGGATCTTCCACAGTTCTTTGCCCAAAACGTAGCTCGTCCGACGTACTTTCCATATTGCATTCTTGTCCTCACACCGTTTTAGACAAACACAACTGTGTTGTTATCTTCCCTTAGGACAAGGAATATGCTTCTTTTTTGTCGTCGCATGTGTCATCAACTGTTATTGGCCAGTAATTGTTTCCTTTCTACCTCTTTTTTGCAAACATGGCTATCCATTTCACCTCATTGCTATTGTGACCTTTTGGTGAACTGCACAAATCACTTTTTTCTTAAGAGTGTTTTGTGCAGTTGTACTAAAATGTCACACGGGCAACATCTCTACATTTCAGTGCGACTGCACAAAGGGAGATTGGTTTTGCTCTATCCTCCTCATCCAACTCCGAGCCTAATCTTCTCCAACTAGTTAGTCTTAAGAGAGATCACAAAGGTGACCGACTTCTATTTGTGTGTTTATTGTTTCATCAGCAGTCCTCTATTATCGTAATCACACTTGATATCTTTGGAACAGGGATGCTCAGCTCTATTTTAGTGGAACTGCACAAAATGATCAGAATGTTGCATGCTCCAGACAGCTACTTTTTTCCCAACATGCCTTGTTGATTTAGACAGAGCTGGGGGGACGTTGCTGCCAATGAAAGCATGGATCAATTTTAATTTAACACCTTCTCACAACTTTGTCTTCAGTTGTGATGTAATTATTAGCTCTGATCTGCTAATAATTGACATGCATTAGCAAGGAAGTTAGTTTTTTATTGTTTCCGAAAGAGCATCGATGCCAAGACACACGAAACAAAAGCTGAAAGCTCACACCATTGTACAATTTCATGTCGCTGTAAAATTATTTGTATAGTACGTCAATTATGTAAGCAAATGATGAAAGCTTGATAGCATTGTCAGAAGCCTCTTCATCATCCGGGTCCATGTGCCATGCACGAAATTATACTCCTTCGTTCCTAAATATTTGTCTTTTTACAAATTTCAAACGGGCATATTTCAGAGTGTAGATTCACTCATTTTGCTTCGTATGTGTACTCCCTCCATTCCTAAATATTATATTCGTCTTAACAGAGATTTAAACATATTTTAGAAAGACAAATACTCTGGAGTATATTTAAGAACCGAGGGGGTAGTGCACAACCGCATGGGAGACTCAGCCCGGTCGTTGCGCCGCATTAATAGTGAGTAATGAGCAGTCAAATCATAAGCCCCACATTTCCCACTATAAGTTGCTCTGAAGAAGCAACCATCAATACACTCTTCTTTGAATCCGCTCATACTACTCCATCCATCACTGTTTATACAGCGCGCTTCAGAAAAAGGAAAAAAAATATGTGGGACCAAGGCGACTAGCGATCGGCCTGAAGAATAGCATTGGTAGTTATAGCACGGCGTCTATTACTAGAGGGAATAATGCGTACACACATGCATGCAGTGCTTCCACCCCGGGTACACACGTGCATGCACTCCGTAGTAGTACAGTACATGGAGAGAAAATTGTGGACTTGATTGCGGTTACCATGCCCTAATTAATTGAGCATTAAACCAAACGCGTCTAAAGTCTCTCTGGTGGTGGAAATGCATTGAGAGAAATGCATCATAATGAAGCGCGCCCTGTAAACTGTGACGGAGGGTGGAGTAGTATGAAGGTGCAAAACCAAGTACGCGTACTAGTACTGCGCTTGGCTCTTTGCCCCTTCGTGAAGTCGAACAATGTTGGTACTCCGCATGTTGGGTACTACAGTGTATGCCTCTGACAATCTGACACCGAATGGACTGATGCATGTCCATCGAGGGTAGGTTGCATTAGTCAAAAGGCGTAAGCGAGCTTCACCTTGTCCTGCAAGCTTCTCCTCGTTCTGCGAGTTGACGGGACACACCAAAAAGTAGTGCTAGTCCATACTCCCTCCTTTCCAGTTAATATGGCTTAATCTTTTTTGCGGGTAAATGAGAGAGCTTTATTCATATATAAGCATTCTTAGGACGATCATCCAAGACACTGGTTACTAGGAAGCCAAAAAAAGAAGTAGGAAGCTATCATGACCGGCTTTCCAATAAAAATATTTATTGAGAAACCGATCTTTTGAGTCCAGTATGAGGAAAATCCTCCTTACTGGTAGACAAAATTCTTGATACAATAAGCCAGTAGCATAAAATATATTACAAGGTCGAGCTAAGGCTGCTCAAGAAATTATTACAAGCATGCCAATAATTATACATAATGGCGGATATGACACAATGGTGTGGTGGTATACTACTGACTTGAGAATAAAGGTGGTGGTGGAATATCACAGTGGAGGGTGGATAACACGACTCCTAAACTGGCAGCTCATCGAGCGCCGAGGTGAGGCTCGATGAATTTTATTCGGGTAGCGGAAGTGGATATAATAGAGTGACCAAATCCAGGGTCGCACGAGACTGACTGGGACTCCTCTAGGCGTCAGACTCGCTATCGAACTCTTCATCCATCAGATCGCCTTCGTCAGCATCTGGCCAAATTAACAAGCTAGGTGAGTACTTGAAAGTACTCGCAAGACAGTTCGGACGTAAGATATAACAAATGCATGCGTGAATGCGTCATGATTAATTTACCAATGCACATTTAATTTAGCAAACAAGGTAGATAAAAAGGGAGTCAGCGGTAGTCCGCCTGAAAACCCAACAAAAATAATTGAAAGCCGATCGGGTGTCTGAAGCGACGCCTCGAAGGGTGAACAAATAAATAAAGATCATGCCACAGTCGGGCGTTTGAGCGACACCACGTAAAGGGCTTAAACTGAAAATAAAAGACATGTGTGCCATAGTCGGACGTCGAGGCGACATCACAGAAAGGGCTTATATTGAAAGTAAAGAATAGTACTGCCACAGTCGGACGTCTGAGCAACATCACAGAAAGGGCTTTTATTGAAAATAAATAATAACAATGCCACAGTCGGAAGTCTGAGCGACATCGCAGAAAGGACTTTTATTGAAAGTAAAGATAATAACAATGCCACAGTCGGACGTCTGAGCGACATTGCAGAAAGGGCTTTCTTCACAGGGATATATACTCAAATTAAATATTCAACTCATGATAATAAATGGGTCAGTCCATCCACAGGAATAAACATTTAACTGGACTTAGCACTCATGTGATCCACCGGAGTTTCTGTCACCAAAACTGACACTTGTCAGGATAAGATAATACCGAACTTGGACATGGAATGGATGATTCAAAGGAATTTGTGACTCTGCAGAGTTCGTACTGAAATTTCCCACAGCCAACGGATTTCTGTAGTCACGAAGGACTAGTTCCGTTTACGGTATTTCGAAAGAAAACATAGCTAACCAGTACACACCCATCCTACCTCTTGATGCCAGGAATCACCCTAGACATCGTCCAAGAAAAACTTTTGAGACGGGGAGATCACAATCTCGAATAGCCTGGGATCAAATTTATATACGCGCGCTCTAAGGGGTGCCCCCCTCTCGGTCCCAACCGGAAACACCCATGCCCCCTGACCGGATGACTTGCTTTAATCCAGGGCCATGGAACCATCATCACGGCCTCTCCTTTTGGTGTGTACCAAGAAAGCGGTTTGCAACTTACTAAGCCATATTCCTTGCGGAAAACATGTGGTAGTACAGGGGAGGAAAATGGAAGGAACTGGACTGATTCGGGTTGACACTGAAGTCATATAGTCTGGTATAAGGCTGGCATGCTACAACACTGCCATCTTACCCATCCTCATGCCAACACATGGCCATGCATACTCACATCCATCCACTTATGGATTTTCGAAACTCACTTGCCTCAACGTTGCATGTAACATGACATTCATCGGTATGCTCATCAACATGCCATGAAACTACTTAATGCACACATGCCAAAACAATCATCATATCAAAAGTTCAAACATGCTTGCCTGGTTCAGAGTAGTCAGAGCCTAGCTCGGTGAAGTTCGCGGTCCCGTCACCTCCTTCAGTATCTACGGTATAAAGAAACATACGCGCTAACGTAAATACGGAGAGGTGCACAAGAATTATTCCAAATATTTTTCAAATAAATCTGATAAAAAACTAGACAGAATTCTAAAGAGGACAGAAAAAGAATCAATCAAAAATATTTTTTTGTTTAAAAGTTATAAAGGTTTTAGTCGAGGGACTCGTCTATAATGAAACAGAATGTTCCCAGGGGCTAACTTATAAAAACAGAAAACGCTTCGATCGAGAATACGCCGGCCCAGAGGGGAGACGTATTTTGGCAGAAGACGCCTTCAGAAAACGGTTCGTTTAAAAGATCAGAGAGGGTGACAGGCGGGTCCTGTCCGTCAGGTTTGAAATTTCAAAAGAGGCGGCAGAACTCGACGGTGCTCGAGAGCCGCGGTGGTCGCCGGCGGCGATCCACGGCGAGGCAGGGGGATCGGGCGGTACCTACGTGCTCAGCATGTCCTTCCGCGTCGGTGGGTGGTGGTGGTGGTCGCCGGCGAGCACCACATCACGGCGGCCCTTGCTCCGGCGGACGGCAGCTCGGGTGGAGTTGGATCTCGTCGGGGAGGGCTGCGGAGGTCAAATTGAAGCTTGGGTTAGATCACTGGGTGCTCGAGAAGGCTACTGGCGAGGTTTGGGCGTCGGGATGGCCTCACCGGAGTGGATCGAGTTGGTGGCCGAGGCGGAACGAGGCGGCCGGAGTCGAGGAAGAAAGGCCCCTCGAGGCTCTTCCAGTTGCTGGGCGGGGTCTAGTGAGGTGGTGGAGGTGTCCAGGGGCGAGAGAGAGAGCTTGGAGATGCTATATATAGCTGGCTCGTGGCGGTTGCCGTGAACAGGATAAGTCCGGCGAGTGATTACAGCGGCGCTGTGGTTGGGTAGTTGGTTTAGGGGCTTGAGCATCGACTAGATGGAGTAACGAGTCCATCCCAGTGCCTAACTAAGCAAGGAGGAGGTGGTTACGGCCTGTCCCCAACAGAACGGCCGTGCGGCACGTCGGCGGCAGGGAGCGCGCCCTGTGCGTGCCGGGCCACGGCGACGGTGCTGCATGCGTGCGCTGGCAAGGGAGACGGCCACGCGGAGCTCCCAGGTGGCTTGGGCGGTGTAGAACGGTGTTGTGCCGTAGGGTGCCTTCTGTTGGCCACCACGGGAGGTCCCGACAGCGCAGAAGACGCCGGCAAGGGCGGGCCAGTGTGCCACCGACGCCAGGAACCGGCCAAGCGTGTGTGCAGTGCTCCGGACTGGGAGGAGGGGCTGTGCGCAACGCGCTAGGCGCACTGTCGACGCGTGACTGAACTCTGATGAAGGAAAAATGACACTGAACTCTGAAACTCTGAACTTTACTGAAAGTGCATAGTAACAGTGCTGGCCAGGTGTCCGATAAAATGATTTTGGTATGTTTGAGGTTCTCCTTGAGCTGATTTTTGGTGGGGTGGCGTCTCATTGCATCTGGGGGCTGCCTGAATTTTGGTAGAATTTTTGGAAAAGAGGATATATGAATTTCACCAAATTTGGCAAATCTGGTCCAAACTTGCAGAGGCTGAAATTTGAAAAATTTGAAAAGAGGAAGAGTGGATCAAGATGGTTCTAGGTTGTGGATGCTAAGGACAATCCAGAGGAGTTGGTTTGAGATCAAAACTCAAAGTCAGTTAGGTACTTGCTTTGAAAGTCACCTAGGCTCAAAATAAATGACAGAATTGATTTGGGACATGAAATAAATGAAATAAAATCCAAAAATGGTTTGTACTTGCTAGAGCAGGAAGCTAGGATTGCCCCAAAGTGGAAGGAGGGGTTTTGGGAGGTTTTACCACATGAGGCATGGTAAAACCATGGGTGGTTTCAAAAAAAACCTCAAAGCTCATAGGATTTCTTTTTAAAGAAATTAATAAATTCCAAAAGTATATTTGAGAAGAGAATAATCAGAAGGAAGTTTTCATAATTCAAACGCCAGAGTTGAAGAAGATACAAAATAAAATAAAATCCTTGCCAGGGGAAATTTTTTTTTGAGAGAGAGATTTTTGGAAGGATTTAAATGACCTTCTTCAAATCAACAAAGTTTTTGCTGAAAACCAAATGAAAATTTTTGGAGTGTCACAACACCTACCCCCTTAGGAAAAATATTGTCCCCGAGATTTCAGGTGATCCTCAAATAAGTGTGGGTGCTCTGTCCGAAGAAAATCCTCTCTCTCCCAAGTTGCTTCACTTTCGGTGTGATTGCTCCACTGAACTCTAAAAAACTTGATGGTTTTCTGTCGGGTCCTCCTTTCAGACTCCTCCAATATTTTTACAGGATGTTCCCAATAGGTGAGGTCTGGTTGCACGTCAATGTTTTTGTGGGATACTTGCTTCTCTGGGTTGCCTACGCACTTCCTCAACTGCGAGACGTGGAACACGTCATGGACATCGGATAATTCTTCGGGTAATTCTAGCTGGTAGGCTACCGTGCCTCTTCGAGCCACTATACAGAATGGTCCGATGAATCTTGGTGCTAGCTTTCCTTTAACCTTGAACCGTTGCAGGCCCCTCATAGGTGATACTCGTAGGTATACAAATTCACTGGGTTCGAATCTGACCTCACGATGTTTCCGATCGTAATAACTCTTCTGTCGGCTCTGAGCGGTCTTGAGTCGGTCTCTGATTAGCTTGACCTTTTCCTCGGCTTCTTTGAGCATGTCTGGGCCGAAAATGCGGCTGTCTCCGGTCTCTGACCAATTTAGCGGGGTACGACATCTCCGTCCGTATAAAGCTTCAAATGGTGCCATTTGCAGGCTGGCCCGGTAACTATTGCTGTACGCAAACTCGGCATATGGCAAGCTTTCTTCCTAACTGGTCCCATAGGTGAGGACACATGCTCTCAGCATGTCTTCTAAAATTTGATTTACACGTTCAATTTGTCCATCAGTCTGGGGATGGTATGCTGTACTGAAGGCTAGTTGAGTTCCTAGCGATAGTTGCAGCTGCTCCCAGAATCTAGAGACAAACTGAGTGCCTCTATCGGATATTATAGTCTTTGGGACTCCATGCAGACAGACTATGCGGGAGAGATAAATCCTGGCAAGCTTCTGAGTGGTGTGGGTTGTCTTCACTGGAATGAAATGTGCCACCTTGGTTAATCTATCGATGATGACCCATATGGCATCATTCCTGTGTCGTGACCGAGGTAGTACAACAATGAAATCCATCCCTATTTCATACCATTTCCACTCAGGTATTTTGTTTGGTTGCAGTAGTCCGGCTGGTCTTTGATGCTCAGCTTTTATGCGTTGACAAGAATCGCAACATGCAATGAAGGTGGCTATATCCCTCTTCATACCGTGCCACCAAAATCTTTCCTGAATGTCCTTATACATTTTGGTTCCTCCAGGGTGGATCGAATATGGGGCGGTGTGGGCTTCTGCTAGAATTTGCTGTTTGAGGTCCTCTATATTTGGCACGCAGAGTCTGACTCCGTACCATAATATTCCCACATCGTCTATGGCGAATTCCGAGGCCTTGCCCATACTCACCTTTCTTTTAATGCCTTCGATGCTGGGGTGTCCATGCTGAGCTTCTTTAATTCTCTCCACAAGGTTGGGTTGTACTTCCAAATTTGTTATGGTGCCTTCCGTGACCATCATCAAGTTGAGTTTGGCAAACTCTTGTTGGAATTCAGGTCTCAAGCCTTGCAGACTATCGTCGTCTGGGCTGGGGTTCCGACTAAGAGCATCTACCACTACATTTGCTTTTCCTGGATGATAGTGGATACCAACATCATAATCCTTTACCAATTCCAACCAGCGTCGTTGCCGTAAGTTTAGTTCTGGCTATGTGAAAATATATTTGAGACTTATATATTTCGCATCGATTTCCAAGTAAGAAATGCCTCCATTCCTTGAGTGCATAAATGACAACTGCCATTTCTAAGTCATGAGTGGGGTAATTTTCCTCATGCTTGCGGAGTTGCCTTGAAGCGTATGCGACAACCTTGCCTTCTTGCATCAACACGCACCCGAGGCCCTTTCTGGATGCGTCACAATACACTTCAAAATTCTTGTGTATGTCTGGCACAATTAATACCGGTGCTGTCGTTAATTTCCGTTTTAGCTCTTGGAAACTTTTCTCGCAGGTTTCTGTCCATTCAAACTTCTTGTCCTTCTTGAGTAACTGCGTCATTGGCTTGGCTATGGTGGAGAATCCTTCAATAAATCTGCGGTAATATCCTGCCATTCCCAAGAAGCTTCGTATGTCCGTTACACTGGCTGGTGACTTCCAGCCAAGTACAGCCCTGACTTTCTCCGGGTCCACGGCAATACCTTCTTGGGTCAATATGTGGCCCAGAAACCCTACTTGTCTTAGCCAAAATTCACACTTGCTGAACTTGGCATACAATTGATGTTTCCTGAGTTCTCCTAGCACAATTCTGAGATGTTCCGCGTGCTCTTCTGGTGTCTTGGAGTATATCATAATATCGTCGATGAATACCACAACAAACTTGTCCATAAACTTCATAAATACTTTGTTCATGTGGTGAACAAAATATGCGGGGGCGTTTGTTAATCCAAATGGCATTACTGTGAACTCATATAGTCCATATCTGGAGGTGAAGGCTGTTTTGGGGATATCTTCTGTTCGCACTTTTAGTTGATGGTATCCTGACCTTAAGTCAATTTTTGAGAATACCTTGGCCTGAGCGAGTTGATCGAATAAATCATTTATCCGTGGCATCAGGTATTTGTTCTTGATCGTGACCATGTTAAGTGCTCGATAGTCAATACACAATCTCAGTGTTCCATCCTTCTTTTTGGCAAATAAAATTGGTGAACCCTAAGGTGAAGAGCTGGCTCGAATATATCCTTTGTCCAGTAATTCTTTTATTTGTTTCTTCAACTCAACCAACTCGGATGGTGCCATTCTATATGGTTTCTTGTATATGGGGGTAGTCCCGGGTGCTAGCTTAATGCTGAATTCTATCTCTCGGTCTGGTGGCATGCCTGGTAGTTCTTCGGGGAATACGTCCGGAAACTCACACACTACTGGAACCTTGTTTAGCTCAGAAACGTCCACCTTATTCAATCTCGGTTGCCGGGGTATTTTTCTTTCTTTGACTGATACTCTTATTGTCTTCCCGTGGTGGTGGGTGAGAATTACAGTCCGGTTGAAGCAGTCAATAAAACCTTTGTTGGTGGTTAACCAATCCATCCCTAGGATGACATCCAGTCCTTTATTTTCCAACACAATAAGATTGGCGTGAAACTTCAATCCTTCGAACTCCATAAGCACATCCTGACAGTAACTCTGAGTGACTTGCTGAATCCCGGGGGACTTGATGATCATGGATTTCTCCACAGGGAGTATCGAAAAATTATTTTGCAACGCAAAACTTTTCGAAATGAAAGAGTGAGAAGCTCCAGAATCAAACAAAACCATTGCAGGTATTGTGTTGATAGGAAACATACCGAGTACGATATCCGGAGCATTTTGTGCTCCTCTTTGGTCACGTGGTTCAGATGACCCTTCCTGTGGTTGTTGTTGGGATTGAAATTGTTTTTCTTGGGCACTGAATTATTGCCGCCGTTGTTCGGCTTTGGGGTTGAGTTTCTAGGCTTGGGACACTGCTTGGCATAGTGCCCTTCCTCTCCACAGGCGTAACAAGTAACGCCGGGGCGATATGTGAACACCTTGTCCCTTGCATGAAAATTCTTGATTGGGCGCGAGACGTTGGACGTGGATTTGTGTGTCCCACCCTTTTGAAAATCTGTCTTGCTTTGGTGATTGCGAGCATGGTTAGTCTGGTCCCTTTTTCGCTTGCGGAAATCTTCCAAGCTGCGTCTCTCATTTTCTAGAGTAATGGCTTTGTCCACTAGTGTTTTAAAATATGGAAAAGTGTGCACGACTAGTTGGCATTTAAGCGCGGGCGCCAGACCGTCAAGGAATTTCTCCATCTTTTTCCTTTCAGTCATACGCTCTTCATTGGCATAGCGAGACAATAGAGTAAATTGACCGTTGTAATCTGACACTATCATGTTCCTTTGTTTGAGGTCATCAAACTCTCTCTTCTTGATTTTCATAATACTCTTAGGAATGCGTGCACCACGGAAACCTTCTTTGAAATCATCCCAGGTTATATTATTTTTGTTGGGATGCATGTGCAGGAAATTCTCCCACCACGATGCAGCTGCTCCTGTGAGATAGTGCGGAGCATACAGTACTTTCTCGGGGTCTAAACATTTTGCAATAATTAATTTTCTCTCCATGTCTCAAAGACAGTCCTCGGCCTCAAGAGGCTTGTCAGTATGAGAAAATGTTTGGGGACGTGTCTTCTATAGCTCAGATAACTTGCAATGCTGCTGATACTGCCCATGGTGACTTCCCATGTTGATGACTTGGTTCATCATTTCCCGATGTTGTTGCTGACTCTGTTCATAAAGGCGGCACATTTGGGAAAGTGCCGTTTCACTGTCCTGTTGACTCGACTGGCCTTGTGCGAAATTGTTGCCTGGTTGAGTGTCATAATTTTGACTTGACTGCCCTTGTGTGAAATTGTTGCCCGGTTGAGTGCCATAATTTTCCTCTGGCGGAGTTGGCATGGAGCGAGTCCAAGGACGAGACATTTTTCACTCTAGGGATATATTTTGTAAAACCCATAAGAAGAACGAAAAAGGGTCGCAAAAATAAATCCCTAAATGCACAAGGATGGCAAATAATTTAAAAGACCAAGATTACTTAAGAAAAACAAATCGATTGCGCACGGAGAAGGACTGCTCATCACATATATTACACGCGGCGGTAATTATACAATACATCACTCAGGATATGCGTACATAATCCTGACATGTTATTTAGGCTAGTGCACTTCTCCAGTTCCTACATGATGCGCAAATAAGCTACTTCTCACAACCTATGTACATATAAACATATCTTACAAAGCGGTACATCGCATGATGGCTAAGCGTACTCAGTCGGAGATGCTGATGATTTCCTTGGCCCTGCCAAGGGTGAGGCGCAGCGAGGCTGGGGACTTGACTTCGTCCTCGCTAAGAGGCTCCATACATGTAGTGCTGTGCCGAGTAGATGGAGCGGGTGCCAGGGGCGGAACAACACGAACATGAGTGGGCGCGAAGGGTGGTGCAGTGTGAGCTGGAGTGGGCGCGATGACTTGGTTGAACTCTTCGGTGGTAGGCAGGCGGCGAGTAGGTGCATAAGATTCTGAGGACGAGACAAAAGTCAGTGGCGGTGCGGTGGGCAGGAGCTCCCTCCTGTTGGCGGCATAGCCATGGACTTAGTCCATGCGGGCAGCCACGAAGTCGTCCACCAGGGTGTCGAAGGCTGCCTCTAGGGCCCGGAGATACTCAATAAGCATCTCAAAAGCCTCGTCTCGTTCTCCTCTAGGGCACGAGAATGCGTAGTGACAGGTGTAAGGCACGTGGCATGGAAGATAGCGGTAACGACGAGCCTTCATCACGGGAAGGACATCCCTGAGACGAGTTATCGCCTCACGGGCTGCCATCTGCATAGCATGCCTCTCCGTAGGCATGGCTCTTCCCAAGAACCGGAAGCGGCGTAACTCACCACACCCTCCCTTGAACTGCACCGCGGCCTGGTGCATGGTCAGACTGTCGTTGACTCTGTGCTGGAAGAGTGTGAAGACTGGGCGCACAGATGGCCCCATCGCGACATGAACGATGAAGGAGAGGAGCTTGACGAACCCATCAGGCACGTTGGCGAATGTCTGAGACTCGCAGCTGTTGTCAGCCATCTACAAAAGTAGGCAAAAATCCTGCATGGTCAGATCATAAATTTATGCTGACTGTCAGAAAAATGACTACATTTGCAAAAAATAATGAATTAGCTCTATCATGCTAATAACCGATTAGCGATCGCACCTAGTGGCTTCCTACAGTCAACCTGGCTCTGATACCAAGCTTGTCACGATCGGCTTTCCAATAAAAATATTTATTGAGAAACCGATATTTTGAGTCCAGTATGAGGAAAATCCTCCTTAATGGTAGACAAAATTCTTGATACAATAAGCCAGTAGCATAAAATATATTACAAGGTCGAGCTAAGGCTGCTCAACAAATTATTACAAACACGCCAATAATTATACATAATGGCAGATATGACACAATGGTGTGGTGGTATACTACTGACTCGAGAATAAAGGTGGTGGTGGAATATCACGGCGGAGGGTGGATAACACGACTCCTAAACTGGCAGCTCATCGAGCGTCGAGGTGAGGCTCGATGAATTTTATTCGGGTAGCGGAAGCGGATATAATACAGTGACCAAATCCAGGGTCACACGAGACTGACTGGGACTCCTCTAGGCGTCGGACTCGCTATCAAACTCTTCATCCATGAGATCGCCTTCGTCAGCATCTGGCCAAATTAACAAGCCAGGTAAGTACTTGAAAGTACTCGCAAGACAGTTCGGACGTAAGATATAACAAATGCATGCATGAATGCGTCATGATTAATTTACCAATACACATTTAATTTAGCAAACAAGGTAGATAAAAAGGGAGTCGGCGGCAGTCCGCCTGAAAACCCAACAAAAATAATTGAAAGCCGATCGGGTGTCTGAAGCGACGCCTCGAAGGGTGAACAAATAAATAAAGATCATGCCACAGTCGGGCGTCTGAGCGACACCACGTAAAGGGCTTAAACTGAAAATAAAAGACATGCGTGCCACAGTCGGACGTTGGGGTGACATCACAGAAAGGGCTTATATTGAAAGTAAAGAACAGTACTGCCACAGTCGGACGTCTGAGCAACATCACAGAAAGGGCTTTTATTGAAAATAAATAATAGCAATGCCACAGTCGGACGTCTGAGAGACATCGCAGAAAGGGCTTTCTTCACAGGGATATATACTCAAATTAAATATTGAACTCATGATAATAAACGGGTCAGTCCATCCACAGGAATAAACATTTAACCGGACTTAGCACTCATGTGATCCGCCGGAGTTTCTGTCACCAAAACTGACACTTGTCAGGATAAGATAATACCGAACTTGGACATGGAATGGATGATTCAAAGGAATTTGTGACTCTGCAGAGTTCGTACTAAAATTTGCAACAGCCAACGGATTTCCGTAGTCACGAAGGACTAGTTCCGTTTACGGTATTTCGGAAGAAAACACAGCTAACCAGTACACACCCATCCTACCTCTTGATGCCAGGAATCACCCTAGACATCGTCCAAGAAAAACTTTTGAGACGGGGAGATCGCAATCTCGAATAGCATGGGATCAAATTTATATACGCGCGCTCTAAGGGGTGCCCCCCTCTCCGTCCCAACCGGAAACACCCATGCCCCCTGACCGGATGACTTGCTTTAATCCAGGGCCATGGAACCATCATCACGGCCTCTCCTTTTGGTGTGTACCAAGAAAGCGGAAAACATGTGGTAGTACAGGGGAGGAAAATGGAAGGAACTGGACTGATACGGGTTGACACTGAAGTCATATAGTCTGGTATAAGGCTGGCATGCTACAACACTGCCATCTTACCCATCCTCATGCCAACACATGGCCATGCATACTCACATCCATCCACTTATGGATTTTTGAAACTCACTTGCCTCAACATGCCATGAAACTACTTAATGCAAACATGCCAAAACAATCATCATATCAAAAGTTCAAACATGCTTGCCTGGTTTAGAGTAGTCGGAGCCTAGCTCGGTGAAGTTCGCGGTCCCGTCACCTCCTTCGGTATCTATGGTATAAAGAAACATACGCGCTAACGTAAATACCAAGAGGTGCACAAGAATTATTCCAAATATTTTTCAAATAAATCTGATAAAAACTAGACGGAATTCTAAAGAGGACAGAAAAAGAATCAATCAAAAATATTTTTTTGTTTAAAAGTTATAAAGGTTTTAGTCCAGGGACTCATCTGTAATGAAACAGAAAGTTCCCAGGTGCTAACTTACAAAAACAGAAAACGCTTCGATCGAGAATACGCCGGCCCAGAGGGGAGACGTATTTTGGCAGAAGACGCCTTCAAAAAACGGTTCGTTTAAAAGATCAGAGAGGCTGACAGGCGGGTCCCGACTGTCAGGTTTGAAATTTCAAAAGAGGCGGCAGAACTTGACGGTGCCCGAGAGCCGCGGTGGTCGCCGGCGGCGATCCACGGCGAGGCAGGGGGATCGGGCGGTACCTACATGCTCAGCGTGTCCTTCCGCGTCGGTGGGTGGTGGTGGTGGTCGCCGGCGAGCACCACGTCGACGGCGGCCCTTGCTCCGACGAACGGCGGCTCGGGTGGAGTTGGATCTCGTCGGGGAGGGCTGCGGAGGTCAAATTGAAGCTTGGGTTAGATCACTGGGTGCTCGAGAAGGCTACTGACGAGGTTTGGGCGTCGGGGATGGCCTCACCGGAGTGGATCGAGTTGGTGGCCGAGGCGGAACGAGGCGGCCGGAGTTGAGGAAGAAAGGCCCCTCGAGGCTCTTCCAGTTGCTGGGCGGGGTCTAGTGAGGTGGTGGAGGTGCGCAGGGGCGAGAGAGAGCTTGGAGATACTATATATAGCCGGCCCGAGGTGGTTGCCGTGAACGGGATAAGTCCGGCGAGTGATTACGGCGGCGCTGTGGTTGGGCAGTTGGTTTAGGGGCTTGAGCATCGACTAGATGGAGTGACGAGTCCATCCCGGTGCCTAACTCAGCAAGGAGGAGGTGGTTACGGCCTGTCCCCAACAGAACGGCCGTGCGGCACGTCGGCGGCAGGGAGCGCGCCCTGTGCGTGCCGGGCCACGGCGACGATGCTGCATGCGTGCGCTGGCAAGGGAGACGGCCACGCGGAGCTCCCAGGTGGCTTGGGCAGTGCAGAACGGTGCTGTGCCGTAGGGTGCCTTCTGTCGGCTGCCACGGGAGGTCCCGATGCCGCAGAAGACGCCGGCGAGGGCGGGCCAGTGTGCCACCGACGCCAGGAACCGGCCAAGCATGCGTGCGATGCTCCGTACAGGGAGGAGGGGCTGTGCGCAACGCGCCAGGCGCACTGTCGACGCGTGACTGAACTCTGACGAAGGAAAAACGACACTGAACTCTGAAACTCTGAACTTTACTGAAAGTGCATAGTAACAATGCTGGCCAGGTGTTCGACAAAATGATTTTGGTATGTGGGAGGTTCTCCTTGAGCTGATTTTTGGTGGGGTGGGGGCTGCCTGAATTTTGGTAGAATTTTTGGAAAAGAGGAGATATGAATTTCACCAAATTTGGCAAATCTGGTCCAAACTTGTAGAGGCTGAAATTTGAAAAATTTGAAAAGAGGAAGAGTGGATCAAGATGGTTCTAGGTTGTGGATGCTAAGGACAATCCAGAGGAGTTGGTTTGAGATCAAAACTCAAAGGCAGTTAGGTACTTGCTTTGAAAATCACCTAGGCTCAAAATAAATGACAGAATTGATTTGGGAGATGAAATAAATGAAATAAAATCCAAAAATGGTTTGGACTTCCTGGAGCAGGAAGCTAGGATTGCCCCAAAGTGGAAGGAGGGGTATTGGGAGGTTTTACCACATGAGGCATGGTAAAACCATGGGTGGTTTCAAAAAAAGAAAGAAACCTCAAAGCTCATAGGATTTCTTTTTAAAGAAATTAATAAATTCCAAAAGTATATTTGAGAAGAGAATAATCAGAAGGAAGTTTTCATAATTCAAACGCAAGAGTTGAAGAAGATACAAAATAAAATAAAATCCTTGCCAGGGGAATTTTTTTTTGAGAGAGAGATTTTTGGAAGGATTTAAATGACCTTCTTCAAATCAACAAAGTTTTTGCTGAAAACCAAATGAAAAATTTTGGAGTGTCACAGAAGCAAGGTGTTTCATCAAGCCAGCTCTCGGCCACATTCAAAGTGCAGCAAGCATGGTTCGCACGAAGATGCGCCGCAAGGTTTGCTGACCTGTTTAAATGCTGAATAACAAAAAAGAGGAAATATTACTGAGCGCTACTATTTGTAACAAGATATGAGCCAGAATTAAGCGAGAATTGTGGCGAGTGATCCATGCAATCAACTTCCATTATCACATGCGAGAACCCTCGAAGAGAACCAAATGTGTTGAAGATTGCTTTATCACATTTTAAAATTATAATAAGAGTACAGACTCTCCTCCATCCGGTTCCTAGTAGTATAGTGTAGTATGCTTCTAGCAATCTGACACCGAATTAACTGTTGCACATCCACCGCCTGAGTGAGGGCGAGCTTGCATTAGTCAAAAGTTTCTCCTTGTCCTGCGAGCCACCGCGCGCAAGCTTCTCCCGTCCTGCAACCTTCTCCTCATTCGGCAAGTTGACGGGACACAGCAAAGTAATGATAGTCCATGCTGCCTCCTCTCCGGTTAACATGGCTTAATTTCAAACGAGATAAATACAATGTCTGTCACTGTATATTTGTAAAAATACGGTCAGTGGACTTCATAATACGCTCATTGCGCTCAATATATATATTTTCCGGTGTTCATACAGTCACTAGCTCACCCTGACTGAGTATGTGTGTGCATGCACGTGTAGGTTGAGCACTTGAGCGTCACCGTGTGTGTTTCGTCGTGTGCTCGAACAAGCATGCATTAGGGCATCGCGCGCGTTTTTGCGTCCTTGTGTACGTGTGACTATTGCATACACGTAGGGGGAGTATGTGTAGGGGCCAATAAGGAGCTGTCAAATCACACAGTAAGTTAGTCGAAAGAAGCAACCATCATTTCACTCTTAAATGACACGTACTCAATATAAAATGGTTGATATGGAGAGAAAAAGAAAACCACTATATATACACTAGCAGGAGCCTAAGCTACAAGCCTGCTTGCTTAGGTTGCTCTCTTCACAAGCATGGAACGACGGGCCTGATCCCGCAGCCTGGGGAAGGGAACAATGTTCTGCGTAGACACGGTCAACATCGGCGAGGGAGAAAACCCATAGTCGGTGCGTCCCAATCGGGGGTCACCGCGGTATGGCCGATGCCGCGTCCCAACCGCCCTTCTAGCTACAGCCCGACGTCCCAGGTAGTCCATCTTCCTTTTGGAGCCGGCTTGCTCCACTGTCGTAGCTCCATCTCCATGTCGATCTTTCTCTACTTCTACCGGCTTCTACTTGTGATGAGTTTATGTCTCACGAACTAGTGCTAGTACTATTATTCTAATCACACTTCTTCAATATCTTTGCCATCAGGGATGCTCAGGTCGATTTTAGTGGAACTGCACAAAAGCATCGTATGATCCGAGGGTGCCAGCCGTCTTTCCTTCGACAGGTTCTACCTGGCTAGGAAATTAAATCATGTTTAGGGTTTAAGTCGTAGTGACCCCATCAGTAGTTTTTCTTTCGTACACGCTCTCACAACTTTTTTATTTAGTTGTGAAGTAAATATTGGCTATGATCTGTGAATCATTGAGATGCATCAGCATGCGTGTTAGTTTTCCTTTGTATTTGATGGAATGTTGTAACGGGGCAACCTTGGAATAGGAATGAAAATGGAGTGGAAAAGTTTCCGTTTTTCCGGAGAAAAAATGGAAACGGAGAGAAACCAACGTTTCATTTCGTTGGATCGCACCATCGAGCAAAACCAACGTTTAAATCACGTCTGTCGTGTTCGTGTCTCACACGATCGCTCGGCATGCCACTCACCGCAAACCGAGTAGTATACCATAACTTTCCCGCCTGCTTGTCGACGGATCGCACCATGGAGTACTAGCACTACTGGAAGAGATTGACGAGTTGGGGGAGGACAGCTAGCTGTAGCACGGACTCCCAAGAACTTTTTAGATGCATGTTCTAGCCGGCTATTGCGACCTTTGAACGCGGAGCAGCCACGTGCACCCGGAAGCGGCGCGGGCGACGCTCTCCCGGCCAGCGCACCGCTTCAATGCCGGCACCAGTGAGAGGTTGTGTCCGCTCTGGCCGGGCATGAATGCGGCACTGACCGTTTCGGGCGAGAAACATGCGCGGGTGATGAAGAGGGTTCGGGTTGGTCAGGGCCAGCCGTGGCAGCGCAAACAAGAGATGTTGTACGTTAATATTGCTTCGTATATAATTAAAAACGTAAATAATGTGCCAGTTGGACAAATATGATTGGAGATGGAGATATATAAGCAGGAGCCTCAGTGCTTGTTCGCTAGGGTTTGCACTCTCCACACACTCGCCGCACTACATATATGTTACACGCTGGAGGCTCAACGTTCATTTGCTAGGGTTTGCTATATTCACAGTCTCTCACCCTCTCTTCACCAGATCTAAACAAGACTGCATTGGCCTCTTGTCTCTCCCCCCCTCACAGCTGGTGAAGGAGGCGTCCGTATCCCGTCGCACCGGGAAGGGGAGGAGGTGCAGTGTTCACTCTATCGCCTTCGGCGAGGGAGGCAATCCACTGCCGGCTGCACTGTTCTCTTTCACCCAGCGCCTGTGCGGGAGGGCCACCGACCCCTTCTTCCTCGCTGTCGCACATAGTGTGGGCAGATCCGGCCTCCCGTCGCACGCCTTGCCACATCCCGATGACCCTAAGGTATAAGTTTCTTTGAAACCGTCGTTGCTCTAGCTGCATGTGGATCTTTTTTGATCTGTAGTCGAATCTAGGTCTTGGTTCAAAGAGGAAAGAACGGTGCGGTGGGCTGGAGCAAGAATCTAGGACGTGGTTCAATGAGGAAAGGAGGGGCAGAAAGTAGTATAGACTGGCTATTCAGCCGCTTTGTAGGTCGAAAGGGGAAAAAGGGGGTAACCCAGTACACACATCTGTAAGGAACCGATCTCTTTGTTGAAAAGGGAAAGAAACTGGGGGTCGGGTAGTTTGTGCACGACTAGATTTGCTGCCCTCACATAGGAAAAGGTTCAAAGAGAACAAATATGGGACCAGCGCATATATGCTGCTTGGCTACATACTCTGCATCACCCATTTATACGTGTGGACGCACATGGTGCTGGCATGTCCCATGCGGCTATTTTGCTGTTGTTAATCTGAGAATGCCGCCGGAAAATTGAAGCAATGCCACTGTTAAAACTAAATTACATTTTTAACGAATGTTGTCTGAAGAGAATGTCTCTGTTAATATGAATCAATGCAACCGTTTTAAATAAATGATGAATTGAAGCTATTGTATTGCTGTCTTTTCCCATTAAGTAGTGAACAAAAATGGGACCAACCCAGACATGATGCTTGTTGCTTTGTTACAACACATTCAGCATCACCCCCTTTATAAACTAGTAATTGATGCCACTCTCAGAATTAACTACTGATCTGTTTTAAGCGAATTTCTCTGTTAATATGAATCAATGCAACCGTTTTAGAAATGCTACTGTCCTATACTTTGTTTTCCATCAAGATAAGGTAGATGCTTCTTTTTGTGGCCGCATGTTTCATCCTCCTTTATTGGCCAGTAATTGTTTTCTTTTTTGCCTCTTAAAACAGGGTTATCTATTCAACTTGTTGCTATAGAAAACTTAAATGTCACACCGGCAACTTTGCTTGATTTCAGTGCAACTACACAAAACTTGATTGGATTTCCTATTCGTGTTGGTAGATTCGTATTTTATCTTTGTCGTCTCATGAAAGGTTAGTACAGGCCTTCATCCACATGATTGTGCAGTGTGCTTTGAGATGCTGTGCTACTTGTATTGGTACTGTTTTAAATAAATGATGAATTGAAGCTATTGTATTGCTGTCTTTTCCCATTAAGTAGTGAAAAAATGGGACCAACCCAGACATGATGCTTGTTGCTTTGTTACAACAAATTCAGCATCACCCCCTTTATAAGCAAGTAATTGATGCCACTCTCAGAATTAACTACTGAATCTTATTTCAAAACTGCAACACTTGTTAGGGATTGGCGGGATTACCATTTTTGTGGCCGCATGTTTCATCCTCCTTTATTAGCCAGTAATTGATTCCTTTTTGCCTCTGTTTAAACAGGGATATCTATTCAACTTGTTGCTATTGCGACATTTTGCTTTGCTACGCGAAATACTTTGCTTGATTTTAGTGCAACTGCACAAAACGAGATTGGATTTCCTATTCATGTTGGCAGATTCGTATTTTATCGTTGTTGGTCTCATGAAAGGTCAGTACAGGCCTTCATCCACATGATTGGGCAGTGTGCTTTGAGATGTTGTGCTACTTGTATTGGTACAGTTTTAAATAAATGTTGAATTGAAGCTATTGTATTACTGTCTTTTCCCATTAAGTAGTGAACAAAAATGGGAGCAACCCAGACATGATGCTTGTTGCTTTGTTACAACAAATTTAGCATCACCCCCTTTATAAGCCAGTAATTGATGCCACTCTCAGAATTAACTACTGAATCTTATTTCAAAACTGCAACACTTGTTAGGTATTGGCTGGATTACCATTTTTGTGGCTGCATGTTTCATCCTCCTTTATTGGCCAGTAATTGATTCCTTTTTTGCCTCTGTCAAAACAGGGATATCTTTTCAACTTGTTGCTATTGCGACATTTTGCTTCGCTTAATTTTGGTGGAACTGCACAAAATGAGACTAGATTTCCATATATGTGTTGAGATCTCTGTGAGATCTTCCTCACGAGTTGTTTCAAATCTTGGTCTTGAATGGTCAGTACCGACCTTCCTCCGAATTAACTACTGAATCCTAGTTCAAAACTGCAAACACTTGTTAGGGATCGGCAGGAGTACCATTTCTGTTAGGGATCGGCCGGAGTACATGTTTAAGAAATGTATTGTTCAGATAATGTCTCTGTTATTATATATTAGTTACAGACTTACAATGTTTTACAAATGGTACTATCATGCTTTGTAGTTCTTTCTACATGTTTAACCAAGGTATTGTTAAGATAATGTCTCTGTTAAAATGAATCAGTCGCATTGTTTTAGGAATGATACTTTTCTGCTTTTTCGTTCTTTATACATCTTGAAACAAGGCTTTGTTAAGATAATGTCTCAGTTAATATGAATGAATCACACTGATTGAGAATTGCTACTCTCCTGCTTTGTTTCCCATTAAGATAAGGTAGATCAGTAGATGTTTTTCTTCTGGGAGTACAAGTCATCAACCGTTATTTCTCAGTAATTGTTTCCCTTATACCTTTTGTTGCTTACAGGGATATCAAAAAAGCTCGATTTTATTCCGACTTCGATTTTAGTTCAACTGCACAAAAGGAGCCAATGTGTCCAAGGCAAACTGATGCATTACTGGGTCCAGTTGGTCGTTCCACTTTGCAGAAAGAAGCAGTCACTGTTTGCGCTACATTACAGAAGGAATGACTGAGAAGCTTTACAGAGTATTATTAGACACCGGTGACATGACTAGTCTGCAGAGACCATTGGCAATTTAACAACACATGGAGTGCCTCCACGATCATAGGCATTACATATTTTGAATGGGAAAAGCTTGTCAAAGTTTAATCATTGATGTTAGCAAGAAGCGACAGGACTCCACGATCATAGGCATTACATATTTTGAATGGGAAAAGCTTGTCAAAGTTTAATCATTGATGTTAGTAAGAAGACGTTAGTTTAATATATTGGAATTGGAAAACCTTGTCAAAATTTGCTCATTGATGTTAGCCAGAAGCGTCGAGTGTTTTTTCCTATTCCTGTGTTCCCTATGTTAAGAGTTTGTTCTGAATATTGTCTATGTAATGCCAGGCCTTGTGTTTGATTGCAAAGTTGAGCTTGGAATGTTGTGGCATGCGGCATCACGAGCTGTTCAGCGTGCCTCCTGAGAATAATGCTCCGTATTGTTTTGCATGTCGATCTAATGCCAGTGATTTGCTTGTTAAGAAGATCATCCTCTTCTGTTGTTTCCGTGCATAAGAAGTTCATCGTATGATGTTTCATTCATAGCCTATGCGACAAGTTGGGTTGGTTAGACGTGAAACCATATGATCTTCCGACCAACTCATGATATTAGGCCATGATTGGATCGTCGTTTTCCAACCAAAACCGCTTGTAAAACTGACGCTTGTAAATTAAAGCAGATGGTCTCGGGCGAAGGCGCTTGGTTGGTCGATTTCGACTAGTAAAATATCGGAAGTACTTGACACACGATAAAAACGCTGAACGACACTCGGACGATTGCTAATCCAGCCGTTAGCTGCTGTTTCAGCCTTGCCCATGGATGGCATGATACGCATGTCATGCATGTATCGTCTGGTATTGTTGTCCATATAGTAGTGCTCGTAAAATATACACTGGTCTCTCAAATTACACGCATAACCCGCCGGTTTTACTTACAGACCTCGGGCCCTCGGTTTTCATTACACCTGTATTTTATGTGTTGTTTTCGATGACGAGTAAATTACACTTGTATGTTAATACAGGTTTGAAATAAACCAGAGCTCCCAAGCGCGGCCTTACCGTTTCATGCCGTCTCAGTTTCTCGAAGGTGCTCATAGGTGTCCGATGATCCTGGCTTCCTGAATGAGTAGCGGGCGCTATATCAGACCATCTGTCGGTGTCAAAACCGGCGGACCTCAGGTAGGGGGTCCCGAACTGTGCGTCTAGGCTAGATGGTAACAGGAGGCAAGGGACATGAAGTTTTACCCAGGTTCGGGCCCTCTTGATGGAGGTAAAACCCTATGTCCTGCTTGATTAATATTGATGATATGGGTAGTACAAGAGTAGATCTACCACGAGATCAGAGAGGCTAAACCCTAGAAGCTAGCCTATGGTATGATTTTTGTTCTGTATGTTGTCCTACGGACTAAAACCCTCCGGTTTATATAGACACCGGAGAGGGTTAGGGTTACACAAAGTCGATTACAATGGTAGGAGGTCTACATATCCGCATCGCCAAGCTTGCCTTCCACGCCAAGGAAAGTCCCTCCCGGACACGGGACAAAGTCTTCAATCTTGTATCTTCGTAGCCCAGGAGTCCGGCTGAAGGTATAGTCTGGCCATCTAGACACCCCCTAATCCAGGACTCCCTCAGTAGCCCCTGAACCAGGCTTCAATGACGGCGAGTCCGGCGCACAGATTGTCTTCGGCATTGCAAGGTGGGTTCCTCCTCCAAGTACTTCATAGATGATTTTGAACACAAAGATAGTGTCTGGCTCAGCAAAATAAGTTTCCACATATTGCCATAGAGAGAATAATATTTACACAAATCTAATCTGCTGACGTATTCCGTAGTGTGACATCGCACCACGGCCAAGCCTTTATTCGAATCGTTTTATTGTCCCACCTCAGCGCGTCATGTGAGGCGGTTTCCTTGGCACGTCTCGTCGAAGCAGAGATCATGTCCCCTTATTCCGGGATTCTCATCAATACGGGCGTGGGTAACCCAACTGCGCCATTGATTACGGCGCTTGGAGATAAGCGAGTTTTACTAGGCTGGTGGGGACACGTAGTTGCGTCCACCCATATAAGGGGATAAGGATCCACCTTTTCACCTACGCCTTCTTCCTCCTTTGCCTATCCATTTTCGCGCACTCGACCTCCAGCGCCCAAGTCCGCACTCCCCTTATTAACCTTCTCCAGCCATGTCCGGAGCGGGAGGCAAGTGGATGGTCTCCTCCGTCATGGAGGGACACATCAAAAAACTGAGGAAGGCCGGATACTTGTCTAATGACATCGCGTACCGGCTTCCCGAAGAGGGGCAGCTCCTCCCCAACCCAAGGCCCCATGAGAGGGTAGTGTTCCTTCCCCACTTTCTCCGCGGACTGGGCTTTCCTATCCACCCATTCGTCCGGGGACTCATGTTCTACTACGGCCTGGATTTCCATGATCTGGCCCCGAACTTCATCCTCAACATCTCAGCGTTTATCGTCATGTGCGAGGCTTTTGCTCCGCATCCGCCCCCATTTCGGCCTATGGCTCAAGACTTTCAATGTCAAGCCGAAGGTGGTGCGTGGCAACCAGGCGGAGTGCGGAGGCGCCATGGTGGGCAAGATGCCCAACGTCTTATGGCTCGAGGGCTCCTTTGTGGAGACCCTGAAGGGGTGGCAATCGGGGTGGTTTTACATAACCGAGCCGCGCGACCCTGAGTGGGTCGCAACGCCCGAGTTCCGGTCCGGACCCCCAACACGGCTCATGTCCTGGAAAGAGACGGGCCTGTGGTGGGGTAGCAAAGAAGAGGTGACTAGACTGCAAACATGCATCCAAACCCTGGTGAACAAGCAGTTCAAGCTTGTTAACGTAGTCCAGGTTATGCTCATCCGCCGGATCCTCCCGTGTCAACAACGGGCCTTCAATCTGTGGGAGTTCAACCCGGCGCAGCACCGAACTCTGAGCAGGCTCTTCGACACGACGTACGAACATGCCTGGAATTTGCTTTTCAAGGGCGCCGAGGCTCCCGCATCTGCTACTGAGGATCGCGGATTCAGCATGCAGCGTCACGCTAGCGCGGTAAGTTGTTCGTACCTTTTACAGGGTATTAGTTTTTCATAGTTTAACTCTATGCGGGATCTAAGCTCCCTTACCTTTGACAGGATTGGCAGGCGAAGTCCGGACAGATCGACTGTCCGGCTCTTTTGCCCGAAGACCCAGCCGATGCCCGCTTGGCGAAGCTGCTGGTTCCGGTACCCTATGTGGTGCCGGAGAAGAAGGCCACGAAGAAGGCCACGGGGACTCGAAAAAGTGTCTGGCACCAGGAGGTGTTGGGTTCATCATCCGACGGCTCCAAGGTGCATTCCTCCCGTGAAGACGAGGAGAAGGAAGAAGAGACCTCTCCCCCTCCAGCAGGGGGACAGAAGAAAAGGAAGGCCGCCCTCACTAGGGAGGCCGAAGGGTCCAAGAAGGGGAAAACCCTTCCTCCGGGCTACTCCACCGACGCCGACGATGGCGGAGAGGAGTGGCCGCTCAGGGCCAAGCCCCTGGCGAAATCGTAGGTATCCGAATACCAAAGTAATTCATAGTATTCCTTTATTGCACAGCTTTCCCTTATGTCGAATATGATTATGCAGCCCACCCAAAGACTGGCTCGACGCGTCGTTGAGCGGTTCACTGGACTCGTCGGATGTGAATTCGCTTCTGACGGCTACCTCCCCCCGCCCTATGGACGACGCCGAAGTGTTGTCCCAACAGGTTCCAAGCCAGGAGGAGGTGGTCCTGGAGGCGCCGCAAGGCGACCTCCCGGACTCCAGGAGTAAAGGGGATAAAACCCCCCAGGGCTCCAAGTCCGGCTCTAGGCCGGACACCGCTCCGGAACCTTCAAAGGTTCCAGAGTCCAGCGGGCGACCTCCTTCCAAGAGGAGCAAGCCCACCGTGCCGGTGACCCCCGTCCAACCGGAGGCGCCGGACAATCTGTTGGAGGTGCTCAAAGGCGCCTCCATCAACGAGGAGCACCGCACCATTATCAGTACGGTGGTCCAGAAGGTTCAGTCCGCCAAGAGCGGACTGACTGAAGCTTGTGCTAGCCTTTTAACAGGCTTTGAGGTAAGTAAAGAATGTGGAAATAATATTACCGCATAGACAGTAGCCCCTGATGCTCTGTTTGGCGTCCGGGAAGAAAAGACGAATAGAGGATCAAATAAAATTCGCAGGAGTCTAACAAAAAGGAGTCAATATGCGTATGCAGGCTTCTCTGCTGGCGTCCGCCGCACTGACTGCGGAAGTGGACATGCTAAAGCAGAACCTCGAGCAGTCCGAGAAAGAGCTCGGGCGTGCCAAGAAGCAGCTCGAGGACAAGGAAGGTAAGAAATACCTTGTTGAAATATATATATAAAAAAGTGCAATTGCAAAAAATGACAGGATTATCGTGGCTATTGTAGGGGCCACGTCTGAGGTGGCGACCCTTAAGCAAGCGCTGCTCGAGGCCGAGAAGAGGGCAGCCACGGAGCGCACCGAGTGGGAGAAGTGTGAGGCCCAGGTTGGCAAGGTGCGGCAAGAGCTCCAGGCTCTCATGAAAAAATAGGAGAGTTTGGAGCTTGACTCAAAGACGCGAGCGTCCGAGCTCGCGGTGGCTATTGAAAATGCCATGTTTGCCAAGGCCGAATCCTAGAAGACCCTCCAGGAGTTGGATGCGGTGAAAAAGATAGCGGCGGGTAAGGCATTCTTTATGCAAAGCAAACACACAAACATGAGTTACTTGTTACTTACCCAAATCCGGAGCTCTCCAGGAGCATTCGCAGATCTTCCCCGTAGCGTGTCCGATGCTGCCGCATTCTATCGAGCCGAGGAGGGCAGCTCGACAGAGAAGGTGTTCTGGTCTCAGTATGCTGAGGCCGGACACCCCGTGACCCTGAGCGACCAGTTGAAGCAACTGGTCGAGCTCCACAAGGTGGCCGAACAGGCCATGAAGGGCCTCATAGTTCGGCTATGGCCTGGAGAGGCTCTGCCTAGGAGCTATTTCGGGCTGGTGCGGCAGCTGGTGGGGGCCTGTCCAAGGCTCGAAGTCATCAAGCGCTCCGTCTGCATTGAGGGTGCCCGTGGGGCCCTTGCCCGTGCTAAGGTGCACTGGGGCAAGCTGGATGCTGAGAAGCTTGTGAAGGACGGGCCACCGCCAGGGAAAGAGCATCGCAAGCCCGAGAATTATTATAAGGATGTTCTGAAGGGTGCTTGCCTTATGGCGGATGAATGTTCTAGGGATGTAATTTTTGAGTAAAACTCCCTCGTTTTGTCCTGTGCGCTGAAACTTGTTCATATGCGCTAAGAAATGCTGTTGGAATTTAAAATATTACCTTCTGTGCGGCTGTTTATCAATTCTGAGAGATGGCGAGTCGTCGGCTTCTGCCCCCATGCCGCTAGTGCTGGGGTGTTCGGGGATAAACCCGAGCGCTCTTTTTCCCATGTTTGGGTCCTTCGAGGGAGGCGCTCAGCACAACGAACAAGACAACCGGACTATAATGCGTGAACACTCACACTTAGCCATAGAATTCTATAATTTTAATTTTCGGCGAAGCCCGTGGTATTCGGAAGACCGAGTTCGGGGCGCTATCCACGCCTTGGCCGGACAGAGCCGACTCCTCGCTCTAAGCGGCATAAGTCTTTAGTGACTCGAAAAACCTCTCGAACAGCGACCAGCTCTCGCTTCATCATGATAGTCAGTTTTAGCTTTCTCTACTGAGGTGCTCGACCCAGCTCAACTGGGGCACAATCGCAGTAGTTCTCCTAGTGCTACCTTAGCCGATATAGCGGAACGTAAGGCACAAAAACATAGGAGCCGGGCAAACCCAACTATTTTCCCAAGACATGATTCGGAGCCGATGCATATAATGCTATAAGTTCGGGGTGCCGCACTTGTTAAAGTGTTCGGACTTCTCACACCATATTGAGGGGTACGAAAGCCCCTGGCGTATATTGGCCGTACCAAAGTGTACGGGTGCAACATGTCGTTAAGGAACATATATTTGTAAAAAAAGAGTAATGCAAAAATAGACAAAAGCTATGCATTGTTTATTAAAAAGGGCTGCGATCAAAGTAGAACTATACAAATAATGCGATAAGCAAAAGGTTGGACTATTTAACATGTCCGTTCCAGGGGCAGGTTGCGGAATGGTATGCGAAACAGGTATACTGCTCGTGATAGAGAGCACCTGGGAGTTCCGTAATGCGGCATGGCTTGTCTGCTTCCCTGGTTCTTGCATCGTTTGTGCGGCAATTGAATTCTTGCATCGTTTGTGCGGCAATTGAACTGCCGAACAGGCCTTCCGAAGAATGGAGTCCTGAAAGTAAGAGAAAATTAAAAAATCAGCAGCCCCTGGTGCGGTTTAAGCCGTGTTTCGGGCGTGCCGTGATGGTGCCCTCCCCCTGTATCCATGGTATTTCTAGAGCATAGTTATGTACGCGAAGCACTGGTGTCGCATTTTTGCGAGGGCTGGGGTTGGGGCCGCATTGCTACGCCTGCTCGGAACGTGCTAGGCGATTTTGTTGTAGGTTACTCCGGGCGCGCTTGACGGTGTCCGGACGTTTAATGGCCGGACTAGATAACTGCCAGGAGAGGCTGCTTTGTACTTCCACTACAAGGGCCGCCGTGTGCTCATCCGTTCGGAGGGAGTGTTCGGTGTTTCCATTGACCGTAATTACTCCTCGAGGACCTGGCATCTTGAGCTTAAGGTATGCATAGTGCGGTACCGCATTGAACTTGGCAAATGCGGTTCGCCCGAGCAGTGCGTGATAGCCACTACAGAATGGGACTATGTCGAAGATTAACTCCTCGCTTCAGAAATTATCCGGAGATCCGAAGACCACTTCAAGTGTGACTAAGCCTGTACAGTTGGCCTCTACACCTGGTATTACACCTTTAAAGGTCGTTTTGGTGGGCTTAATCCTCGAGGGATCTATGCCCATTTTCCGCACTGTATCCTGGTAAAGCAGGTTCAGGCTGCTGCCGCCGTCCATAAGGACTCTGGTGAGATGAAATCCGTCAATAATTGGGTCTAGAACCAATGCGGTGAATCCGCCATGACGGGTGCTAGTGGGATGGTCCCTTCGATCAAAGGTGATCGGGCAGGAGGACCACGGGTTGAACTTTGGGGCGACTGGCTCTACCATGTATACGTCCCTTAACGCGCGCTTCCGCTCCCTCTTGGTGATGTGGGTTGCGTATATCATGTTCACCGTCGGCACTTGTGGGGGAAAACCCTTCTGTCCACTGTTGTTCGGCGGCTGGGGCTCTTCGTCGTCATCGCTATGCAGCCCCTCGTCTTTATTTTCGGCATTTAACTTACCTGCCTGCTTGAACACCCAACAATCCTTGTTGGTGTGATTGGCCAGCTTTTCGGGGGTGCCATGTATCTGGCACAAGCGGTCGAGTATTCGGTCCAAACTGGACGGGCCCCTAGGATTTCTTTTGAATGGCTTTTTCCGCTGACTGGATTTATAGCCTCTGAATCTGACATTAACTGCCGTATCCTTAGCATTGTTGCTGTTAATGCAGCACTTCTGCTTGTTGCGAGGCGACCTGCCACTACTGTCCCTGGTATCCGAATTACCAGGGATCTTGGTCATATTGTTGCTATGAGCAAGCCAGCTGTCTTCTCCCGCGCAAAAGCGGGTCATGAGTGTCGTGAGTGCTGCCATAGATTTCGGCTTTTCCTGTCCAAGGTGCCGGGCAAGCCACTCATCACGGATATTGTGCTTGAAGGCTGCTAGGGCCTCTGCGTACGGACAGTCGACTATTTGATTTTTCTTTGTTAGGAACCGTGTCCAGATTTGCCTGGCCGATTCCTCTGGCTACTGAATTACGTGGCTTAGGTCATCGGTGTCTGGTGGTCGCACATAAGTACCCTGGAGATTGTCGAGGAATGCGGCTTCCAGGTCCTCCCAACAACTGATTGATCCTGCGGGCAAGCTGTTAAGCCAATGCCGAGCTGGTCCTTTAAGCTTGAGTGGGAGGTATTTGATGGCGTGGAGATCATCGCCGCGGGCCATGTGGATATGAAGGAGATAATCCTCGATCCATACCGCAGGATCTGTTGTGCCATCATATGATTCGATGTTTACGGGCTTGAAACCCTCAGGGATTTGATGATCCATTACTTCATATGTGAAGCATAGTGGGTGTGTGGCGCCTCTGTACTGGGCTATATCACGACATAGCTCCAATGAGCTTTGTCTACTGTGTTCGGCCCTACCAGATTTGTGTCCGGCGTGACGGTTATCGTCTCGAGTCGTGGGGTGCCCACGCGATCCGTAGATCGATCTTGTTTGCCTTGCCTTGTCCTCCAACATACCTCGCAGGTCTGGTGCATTTTCCCGTGCCTTGGTACGGGGCGCGGCTTGAGTGGAGGGCCGAGAGGCCTCTCTGTCGCGGCCACGAGGTGGCCGGTCGGCCATATCAAGTGCTGGTGAAGTAGGTTTAAGTGCTTCCTCCTCTAATTGGGGTAGCAACCTGCGCTTTGGGTAGCTCTTGGAGGGGCGTTCGAGTTTATACTCTTCGGCCGCAAGGACTTCAGTCCATCTGTCGACTAGCAAATCTTGATCAGCTCTAAGTTGTTGCTGTTTTTTCTTGAGGCTTCTTGTTGTGGCCATAAGCCTGCGTTGAAAACGCTCTTGCTCGAGGGGATCCTCTGGTACGACGAATTCGTCGTCGTCGAGGCTTGCCTCATCTTCGGAGGGAGGCATATAATTATCGTCCTCGACCTCTCTGTCTGCCGCTCTCTCATGAGGGCTGGCTTCTCCATCCTCCTGTGTTGAATCTTGCTGGAGGGGGTTTTCTTCGGCACTCTCTGGAGTATTATTATCTCCCATGCTGGAATCACCGTATTTGCTTTGGCGGGATTTTGAGCGGCGCCGCTGACGCCGGCGCTTAGGCTATTTCTTGGAGGGGTCATCCTCCGCTGTTCCATCGCCATCTCCTTCTTTTGGGGTGTCCACCATGTATATGTCATATGACGAGGTGGCTTTCGAGGGCCCAATAGGCGTTGGTTCTTCATCGTCTCCTGCATCAGCGTCCATACCGTTGATGTCTTCGGAGTCGAAGTCGAGCATGTCGGTTAAATCATCGACAGTGGCTACAAAGTGGGTAGTGGGTGGGCTTTGAATTTCTTCATCATCTGTATCCCAACGTTGCTGGCCGTAGTCCGGCCAGGGCTCTCTTGATAAAGAGAGAGACTTTAGTGTCTTCAGAATATCGTCGAAAGGCAAGTGCTAAAAGATGTCCGCGGCAGTAAACTCCATGATCGGTGCCCAATCGGATTCGATCGGTAGGGGCACAGAGGGTTCGGAGTCCGGAGAGGAGTTCGGCTCCTTGGAGTCACGAGTCTCGCGGAGTGCGGGGCTGGTGTTCGGCTCAATCGTCGTTGGGATTGCAGCCCCCGAGGCGGCGTCCAACCACCCATCCTTGATCAGTGTAGTTGGCTCCGAATTAAGGGTCGAAGCCAATGCGGCTGCGGCCTCCAGGGCACTGTTCGGTGGCAGAGCTAGATCATGCTCGTCATGACAGTGCGGCGCGCTCGGCAGTGGCTCGAATCCCTCGAGGATCATGTCCCCGCGGATGTCAGCCGTGTAGTTTAAACTTCCAAATCTGACCTGACGGCCAGGGGCATAGCTTTCGATCTGCCCCACATGGCCAAGTGAATTGGCCTGCAGTGCGAAGCTGCCGAAGACGAAGATCTGTCCGGGAAGGAAGGTCTCACCCTGGACTGCATCGCTATTGATGATCGTAGGATCCATCAAGCCTAACAGCGATGACACAGAGGAACTCTCAATGAAAGCACCAATGTCGGTGTCCAAACCGGCGGATCTCGGGTAGGGGGTCCCGAACTGTGCGTCTAGGCTGGATGGTAACAGGAGTCAAGGGACACGAAGTTTTACCCAGGTTCGGGCCCTCTTGATGGAGGTAAAACCCTATGTCCTGCTTGATTAATATTGATGATATGGGTAGTACAAGAGTAGATCTACCACGAGATCGGAGAGGGTAAACCCTAGAAGCTAGCCTATGGTATGATTGTTGTTTTGTATGTTGTCGTACGGACTAAAACCCTCCGGTTTATATAGACACCGGAGAGGGTTAGGGTTACACAAAGTCGGTTACAATGGTAGGAGATCTACATATCCGCATCGCCAAGCTTGCCTTCCACGCCAAGGAAAGTCCCTCCCGGACACGGGACAAAGTCTTCAATCTTGTATCTTCATAGTCTAGGAGTCCGGCTGAAGGTATAGTCCGGCCATCCGGACACCCCCTAATCCAGGACTCCCTCACCATCCGCAGGGCCCGCGAGGCCCTCTCCGTTGTCCTTCGAGTTGTTGCGCTCGCCGTGGCGCCGAGCATTGTTAACATCGTAAACGAACATGAGGATTCAGAAGATGACTTTATTTTGACTGGATGACACTAGGGACCCACTAGGGCCATAGCCGTACATACGCAAGTGCCTCCTTATTATGTACAACTATATATTTTTTTGCTTTCTCCTGGTTTCCTGACATCACGGTCCCACACCATTGTCAACCTATGTAGTCAATATAAACGAGAGAATTGCACAAGGTACGGCCGACAGCTGGGACCAAGCAGCTCGAGCAGTATTGAGGAGAGTAGGGTATTAACTGGGCGGGCTGTGGCCCGTCTAGCCCAGGGCAGATATCCAGCCCAAATACTAATTTTTTCAGGATGAAAATGGCTAGCCCAGCTATACGTCTTTTTGAGGAATACCCGCTGGGCTGCAAATCTTACCTAGGAGGGATGCATTAGGCTTAACAGGAAAATGGGCTTTAAAAATAATAAATGGGATGTAATTATAAAAACTGGGTAGTAACTATAAAAAAATGCACCAAACACGAAATTAGTTTATAAAATATTATTTATGGATTTTGAAAATCTTAAATTTTCATTGTTGCGCGCGCAATGTTTCGTTAGATTTTTACGTAATACAAATTTATATTTAATCTGACTAGAAATTTTGGGATAAAAATATTTCGGAGCCCATCAAAATGTGGGAAATTTTATTGAATTCTTACTTCAACGGTTGGTTGAAATTATTAATCATTGTCCTAGCTAGAAAATGGGTTGTACTTTTAACAAACTGTAAATGGGTTGTTGTTAATTCCATTAGAATTCCAAAATGGGTTGTACATTCTTACAAAACGTAAATGGGCTATAAGTTCTCTGCCACACACTTGTGGGCCTACTAAGTGATGCGTCCCCTAAAAAATAAGTTGACGCGTATGCAAGGCTTTGCCAACTTATTATAGTCAACACACGGTTCTAGCAGCAGTGGCCGTTGGATGTCTATCCAACGGATGCCGTGCTTCTTCTTCAATTTCGGATATTCTTAGCTTCGGCCGCCCAAAAAATGATTCCTCCCCCTGACATCTGGGGCGCACCGTTTCGGAGGCTGACCTATGGGCCTACTAAGTTGGAGCGTACCAAGGGCTTTGTCAACTTAGTCAATAATAAACGTTTCTAGCTTCAGTGACCGTACGATGTCCATCCAACGGTCGTAGTGCTTCCTCAACCTCTAGTCTTCTTGGTCCAGCCGCCCAAAGCAGCGCCGGTCGTGCCGCCTACTCCTGCCTCCTGTGGCCGGCTGTGCTGCCGCGGAGGCCTCACCGCCCCCATACTACTCCCACCGCTGGCTAGGCCATCCCTCCACTTACCCACACCCCCTGTTATTCTGTGGTGACGGCAGCCTCACACCGCAGCCGAACCAGTGAACCCTCGTACTCCTCTCCGCGCGGGCTTCCACTGCTGCGTCTTCCCCGGCTCCGCGTCGTCCCCCTCCTAGGCCTCGCCGTCGTCCAGACCACCGCCCTGGTGCTCTCGGCGCGGCGTGGTCAACGTGGTCAATAACCGACTTCCATAGGAAGAGTACTATACATGGAGAGGCTGACAGCTGGCTCCAGGCGGCCTCAAGGAAGTGCCTCCTTATTACGCGCAAAATAATTATTCCTCCACCTTACAGCAGGGACCCACCGGACGGGCCACCTTATTTCACGAAAAAAACGTTGCCCCCCTGACTGCTCGGACCCACCGGACAGGCCAGCGTATTTCGCAAAAAAAACGTCCCCCCTGCTGTCAGCTCGGACCCACCGGAAGTGCCTCCTTATTACGCACAAAAAAAATGAATACTCCCCCTGCTAGCTGGGACCCACCATGGTGGGAGGCTGACTTGTGGGCCTACTAAGTTGACTGGGACGGGGGCCTTTGTCAACTTTAGTCAATATGAACAATTCTAGCTCCAGTGACCGTACGATGTGCATCCAACGGCCGTAGTGCTTCTTCAACCTCTGGTCTTCTTGCTCCAGCCGCCCAAAGCAGCGCCGGTCGTACCGCATGCTCCTGCCTCCCGTGGCCAGCTGTGATGCCGCGGAGGCCTCACCGCCCCATACTACTCCCACTGCTGGCCAGGCCATCCCTCTACTGACCCACACCCCCTGTTATTCTGCGGCGACGGCAGCCTCACACCGTAGCCGAACCAGTGAACCCTCGTAGTCCTCTCCGTCCGGGCTTCCGCTGTTGCGTCTTCCCCGGCTCCGCGCGGTCCCCTTCCTAGGTCTCGCTGTCATCCATTGCCCTGGTGCTCTTGGCGCGGCGTGGTTAACATGGTCAAGGAACGACTTCCATCGGACGTGGACTGTACGTGGAGAGGCTGACAGCTGGGTCCACGGCCACAGCAAGGAAGTGCCTCCTTATTACGCGGAAAATAATGTTTCCTCCACCTGATAGCAGGGACCCACCGGACGGGCCACCGTATTTCGTGAAAAAAATGTTTCCCCCCTGACTGCTGGGACCCACCAGCTACACCTTCGCACGCAAGGAAGTGCCTGACAGTCGGGACCCACCTGGTCGAACCGTATGTAGCGTTTTCATTCTGGTCGCGAACGTGTACGTACATATATACTGGTGGATGTAGAGGCGCGCATGTATCATAGTAGAGGCGCGCACGTGTCGTAGTAGAGGCGCGCACGTAGCATGTACACGTACGTATAGCGACCAGGGTGCAAGAAAGAAAATACGGCCACGTATGTGTACATACGTGCGGGGTCTCGAACGCCTACTCGCGCATACGTACGGCGAGGGCTCGTGTACATGGCTGGGTCGGAATGGAGAAACAACGTTGTTGTCGTGTTTATGGGTCGGAATGGAATGTGTGGTCGTGTTCATCGGGAGGGCTTGGACGGAAGAGGCGATGGAAACGAGGCCTGGCGTACCGCACAACAGAGGAAACAGACCTCCTACGGTCGAAACAGGGGTCCAGTTGATCGGGAGGGGTGTGGCGTACCGCAAAACAGAGGAAACAGACCTCCTGCGATCGAAACGGGGGTCCTATTGATCGGGAGTGGTGTGGTGTACCTCAAAACGGAGGAAACGGACTTGTGTTGGAGCACTATGGTCGAAACGGGGGTCCTGTTCATCGGGAGGGGTGTGGCGTACCGCAAAACGGGACTCCACGGGATACTGTTCATCTCCACCGTCGACCCCCTCCAGCCTCCAAGAGCTACTGTTCATCCACCGTCGACCTCGTCCAGCCTCCACGAGATCCTGTTCATCCAGCCTCCACCGCGCGCTACTCCACCGGCTACTGTTTAACCACCCCTCCACCGTCTACTGTCCATCCAGCCCTCCACACCATGGGGTCCTATTCAACCACCCCTCCATGGGCACCCCCCACCGTCTACTGTTCATCCTGCCCTCCACACCACGGGGTCCTATTCATCCACCCCTCCACGGGCACCCCTCCATCGTCTACTGTTCATCCAGCCCTCCACCACACCACGGGGTCATGTTAATCCAGAGGCAACGCCACCGCTCATTGTTCATCCAACCCCCCCCCCCCCCCCCCGCAACGCTCACTGTTCATCCCATCGATCGGCTTCAGTTAGCAGTAGTAGCCAAGGAATCGCTCGATCGGGTTCAGTTAACAGCCATCGATCGATCGCTCGGGTTTAGTAACGCGTAGCCTGCAGTGCAATCGCTCGGGTTCAGTTAGAGCCCAATGCCTCGCTCGGGTTCAGTTAGAGCCAACGCCTCGCACACACGCGCGTACATGTACAAGAGAAACGCGCATCGCTCGGTCCCCGACCTCCCACCGTAACCGGGAACTCCCTGAAATTTTCCTCCCCCTCGCTTCTACCACGGTTTTTTCCGTCATGGACGGCCCAAATAATGTCATGCAGCTGCGTCTCCGGCCCGCCCAGGACGAAAAGCCCATTTTCTGTCATGATTTTTTGTCATAGAAGTAGGAGCCCACCACATCTGTGATGATATCGGGTTTTGTCACAATTATCGTCATAGAAGTGTCATATGTATGACAGAAAAAAATTTTGTTCGGCCCAAAATGTCACGGATGTGTCTTTTTTTGTAGTGGGAGGAGGTCAAGGAAGAAGAATAAGGAGGGGGGCTCTCTTCCCCTCGCTTCTGGTGGCGCCGGAGTGCCACCGGGGGCCATCATCATCACCGCAATCTTCACCAACAACTTCACCACCATCATCACCAACTCTTTCCCCCTCTATGCAATGGTGTAACCTCTCTCCCTTACCCGCTGTAAGCTCTACTTAAACATGGTGCTCAATGCTATATATTATTTCCCAATGATGTATGGCTATCCTATGATGTTTGAGTAGATCCGTTTTGTCCTATGGGTTATTTGATGATCAAGATCGGTTTGAGTTGCATGTTTTATTATTGGTGCTGTCCTATGGTGCTCTCCGTGTCGGGCAAGTGTGAGGGATCCTCGTTGTAGGGTGTTGCAATCCATTCATGATTCGCTTATAGTGGGTTGCGTGAGTGACTCAAACACAAACCCGGGTAAGGGGGTTGTTGCGTATGGGATAAAGAGGACTTGATACTTTAATGCTATCGTTGGGTTCTACCTTAATGATCTTTAGTAATTGCGGATGCTTGCTAGAGTTCCGATCATAAGTGCATATGATCCAAGTAGAGAAAGTATGTTAGCTTATGCCTCTCCCTCATATAAAATTGCAATAGTGATTACTGGTCTAATTATCGATTGCCTAGGGACAAATAACTTTCTCATAACAAAAAGCTCTTTACTAAAACTAATTTAGTTGTGTATTTATCTAAACAACCCATACTTTTTATTTACGTAATCTTTATTATCTTGCAAACCTATCCAACAACACCTACAAAGTACTTCTAGTTTCATACTTGTTCTAGGTAAAGCGAACATCAAGCGTGCGTAGAGTCGTATCGGTGGTCGATAGAACTTGAGGGAATATTTGCTCTGCCTTTAGCTCCTCGTTGGGTTCGACACTCTTACTTATCGAAAACTGTTGTGATCCCCTATACTTGTGGGCTATCAAGACCTTTTTCTGGCGCCGTTGCCGGGGAGCAATAGCGTGGGGTGAATATTCTCGTGTGTGCTTGTTTGCTTTATCACCAAGTAATTTTTATTTGTTGTTCTTAGTTGTTTTCTCTCTTTAGTTATGGGTAGGAAACGCAAAATACCAAAAAAATTAGTGGTACCTACTGAACCAATGGTTGAAGAACCACTCAAAATCTATCACACTCCTGAAGCTTTTTACTTGGATCATCTTTGATCCCTATGTGCTCGTGCTGAAACCCCAACTAGCTTAGTTGAGGGCAAATCTTTAGATGAGCATGTTTGTTATGTGCGACACCGTATATCTGAATAAGGGAAACTTTTACTGGGTCAAATTCATCGTTTGCAATGCTATGCTTGGAATTTATGTGAAATATATGATTTTACTTGTTGTTCTGAAAACCCTAAGTAACACCTTCCCTATCAATGTGAGTTTAGTGATAATGGAATCGTATCTTCGTATGCTAAAGGTGTTTATAGTTACTATGATGTTCAACAAATTGAATAATTTGTTGCTTTTAAGGGTGCTTACGAAATTGCTTCTTTGTTTGAAAGTATGAAGCTTTTGATGATGATGTTTATAGGCCTGAAATTTTGGCTATATTGAAATATTGCTATGATAATTATGAATATAATTCCTTTATTAATGCGCTTATTGAGAAAGTCTCTGTTGTCCAAGAAGATACTAATATTTTGCAGGAGTCCTTGGAAGAAGAAATTGATGAAACTGTGAGCTCATTGGATGAAAAAGATGAGGAGGAGAGCAGAGAACAAAGGGAGAAAGAGCGGATTGATCACCCGTGCCCACCTTCTAATGAGAGTAACTCTTCAACTCATACATTGTTTAATTTCCCTTCATGCTTACTGAAGGATGAATGCTATGATAATTGCTATGATCCCATTGATTCCTTTGAAATATCCCTTTTTGATGATGCTTGCTATGCTTGTGGCCAAGATGCCAATATGAATTATGCTTATGGAGATTGTCGGTGTCAAAACCGGCGGATCTCGGGTAGGGGGTCCCGAACTGTGCGTCTAGGCCGGATGGTAACAGGAGGCAGGGGACACGATGTTTTACCCAGGTTCGGGCCCTCTTGATGGAGGTAAAACCCTACGTCCTGCTTGATTAATATTGATGGTATGGGTAGTACAAGAGTAGATCCACCACGAGATCAGAGAGGCTAAACCCTAGAAGCTAGCCTATGGTATGATTGTATGTTGTGGTTGTTGTCCTACAGACTAAAACCCTTCGGTTTATATAGACACCAGAGAGGGTTAGGGTTACACAAGGTCAGATACAAAGGAGGAGGTATCCATATCCGTGTTGCCTAGCTTGCCTTCCAAGCCAAGTAGAGTCCCATCCGGACACGAGACGAAGTCTTCAATCTTGTATCTTCATAGTCTAACAGTCCGGCCAAAGGATATAGTCCGGCTGTCCAGAGACCCCCTAATCCAGGACTCCCTCAGTAGCCCCTGAACCAGGCTTCAATGACGACGAGTCCGGCACGTAGTATTGTCTTCGGCATTGCAAGGCGGGTTCCTTCTCCGAATACATCACAGAAGAATTTGAATACGAGGATAGTGTCCGACCCTGCAAAATAAGTTCCACCTTCCACCACAGAGATAATAATATTTTCACAGATCTAATTTGCTGGCTTGTTTTGGCCGCATGACGTTATGTCATGGCCCGGTGATTATTCCAACCATTTACTTCAACCAGCCCCGCACATAACGCGAGGCAGTTTTTTGACACGTCTTGTCAAAGCAGAAATCGTGTCCCCTTATTACGGGATTCTCATCAATATGGGCGTGGGTAACCCAACCACGCCATCAATTACGGCGCTTGGGGGATAAGCGAGTTTTACCAGGCAAGTGGGGACGCTTAGCTTCGTCCGCCCATATAAAGGGATAAGGATTCACCTTTCTATCCACGCCCTCTTCCTCATTTGCTCATCTGTTTTCGCACACTCAAGCAATAGCGCCCAAGTCCACACTTCCCTCCTCAACCTTCTCCAACCATGTCCGGAGCGGGAGGCAGGTGGATGGTCTCCTCCATCACGGAGGGAGACATCAAGAAACTGAGGAGAGTCGGATACCTGCCCGACGACATCACGCACCAGCTCCCAGATGAGGGGCAGCTCATCCCCACCCCAGGCCCCATGTGAGGGTAGTATTCCTCACCCATTTCCTCCACGGACTGGGATTCCCTCTCCATCCATTCGTCCGGGGGCTCATGTTCTATTACGGCCTGGATTTCCACAATTTGGCCCCGAACCTCATCCTCAACATCTCAGCGTTTATCGTCGTGTGCGAGGCCTTCCTCCGCATCAAGCCCCACTTCGGCTTATGGTTGAAGACCTTTAATGTCAAGCCGAAGGTGGTGGGCGGCCGCCAGGCGGAGGGCGGAGGCGCCATGGTGGGCAAGATGCCAAACGTAACATGGCTCGAGGGCTCCTTTGTGGAAACCATAAAGGGGTGGCAATCGGGGTGGTTCTACAGCACCGAGCCACGCGACCCTGTATGGGCAGCGGCCCCCGAGTTCCGATCTGGCATCCCCATGCGGCTCACCTCCTGGAAAGAGAAGGGCCTATCCTGGGGTAGTTCGGAAGAGCTGACCGGACTCCAAACATGTATTCAAAATATGGTGAACAGGAAGCTCAAACTTGTCAATGTGGTCCAGGTCATGCTCCACCGCCGGATTCTCCCGTGCCAACAACAGGAGTTCAACTTGTGGGAGTTCGACCCAGCGCGGCACCGAACTCTGAACAGGCTTTTCGACACAACTCACGAAGATGCCTGGAGGGTGCTGTTCAAAAGCGCTGAGGTCCCCCTCCCATTACTAAGGATCGTGGATTCAGCGCGAAGCGCCAAGCCAAAGCGGTAAGCTGCTTTACCTCTTGCAGGATACTTATTTTTTATAGGTTGACTCCATGCGGGATCTAAACTCCCGTTCCTTTGACAGGACTGGCAAGAGACGGCCGGACAGATCGATTGTCCGGCTCCTTTGCCCGAAGGCCCAGCAGACGCTCTTCTAGCGAAGATGCTGACTCCGGCTCCTTATACGATGCCGGAGAAGACCAAGAAGGCCAAGGGAACCCGAAAGAGTTCCCGACGCCAGGCGTCGTCGGACTCACCGTCCGATGACTCTACGGCGCGCTCCTCCCTCGAAGACGAGGAAGAAGAAGAAGAAGATGCTCCCTCTCCTGCAGGGGGAGATAAGAAAAGGAAGGCCGCCCTAACTGGGGGGCGAAGGGTCCAAGAAGGGCAGGACTCTCCTTCCGGACAGCTCCACCGCCGCCGATGAAGACGAAGACGAGTGGTTGCCCAGGGCCAAGCCCCAGGGGAGATCGTAATTATTCGGATACCAGAGTAACTCGTAGCATTCCTTTGTCGCACTGATTTCCCTAACGCCGAACATCATTATGCAGGCCGCCGCGAACCAGCATCGATGTATCATCGGACGGCTCCTTGGGCTCGTCGGACATGGATAGCGATCCAGTCCCGACCGCTACCTCCCCTCATCCTGCTGACGACGCCAAGGTGCTGTCTCAAGAGGCACCGGGTCGAGGGGAGACAGTCTTGGAGGCGCCTCAAGGCGACCTTCCGGACTCCGGGAGCCGAGGGGAAGGGGCCCCTGAGAGCTCCGAGTTCGGCCCTCAGCCGAACACCGCGCCGGAACCTCCAGCGGTTCCAGGCTCGGGCAGGCGGCCTCCTTCTAAGAAGGGCAAGATGCCTATGCCGGTGACCTCTATCCATCCAGAGGCGCCGGACAATCTGCTGGAAGCGCTTCGCAGCGCTTCCATCGACGAGGAGCACCGCACTATCATGAGTGCGGTGATCCAGAAGGTTCAGTCCGCCAAGAGCAGATTGACTGAAGCATGTGCCAGCCTTCTAACAGGCTTTGAGGTAAGCGTTTTAAAATGTAGTAGAAATATTACCGCATAGACAGTAGCCCCTGATGCTTTGTTCGGTGTTCACAAAGAAAAGCCGAACAGAGGATCAAATAATATCGCAGGAGTCTAATATAAGTATGTCAATATGCATATGCAGGCTTCGCTGCTGGCTTCCGCCGCACGGACTGCGGAGGTCGCCATACTGAAGCAGGACCTCGAGGGGTCCAGGAAAGAGCTCGGCCTTGCCAAGAGGCAGCTCAAGGAGAACAAGGGTAAGTAATACCATGTCTATAGATATGTATATAAAAGAAGACGCGGTTGCAAAATGATAGGATCAACGTATATTTGCCAGGGGCCACGACCGAGGTGGCGACCCTGAAGCAAGCGCTAACCAAGGCCAAGGATATAGCGGCCAAGGAGCGCACCGAGCGAGAGAAGCACGAGGCTCGAGTGGGCGAGGTGCAGGAAGAGCTCTAGGCTCTTGTGGCGAAGCATGAGGCGTTGGAGCTTGACTCAAAGACGCGGGAGTCTGAGCTTGCCGCGGCCCTCAAGAGCGCAAGAAGTGTCCAGGCCGAAGCCCAAAAGGCCCTCCAGGAGATCGACACAACGAAGTAGATAGTGGCGGGTAAGGCTTTCTATATGCAAATCAAGCATGTAAAAGTAAATTACCGATTACTTACCCGAATCCGGAGCTCTCCAGGAGCATTCGCAGATTTGCCCCGCAGTGTGTCCGATGCCGCACAATTTTACCAGGCCAAGGATGGGAGCTCAACGAAGAAGCTATTCTGGTCTCAGTATGCTAAGGCCGAACACCCGGTGCCAATGAGCGACCAGCTGAAGCAGATGGTCGAGCTACATAAGGCGGCCGATCGGGCCATGAAGAGCTTTATAATCCGGCTGTGGCCTGGCGACGCCCTTCCGAACAGCTTCTTCAGCCCGGTGAGGCGGCTTGTGGATGCCTGCCCGTGGCTGGAGGTCGTCAAGCGATCTGTCTGCATTGAAGGTGCACGCCGGAATTTCGCCCGTGTGAAATTGCTGTGGGTCAAGCTAGACGCTGTGAAGCTGATCAAGGAGGGGCCGCCGGAGGGCAAGGGGCACCGCCACCCCGAGATGTACTACGAGGGTGTTCTGCCGGGTGCCCATCTCATCGCGGATGAGTGTTCAAAAGATGTAATATTTGAATGAGACTTGCTCATTTTATCCTGTATTTATGAAAACTTGTTTCATATACGCTATGTAACGCTTGTTTGAATTTAAAATATTACCTTCTGTTTGGCTATTTATCCAATCTGAGAGATGGCTAGTCCTCGGCTTTTACCCCCATGCCACGAGTGCTAGGGTGTTTGGGATAAACCTGAGCACTCTTGTTCCCATGTTTGGGTCCTTCGAGGGAGGTGCTCAGCACAGCGAACAAGGCAACCGGACTAATAATGCTTTATCACTCTCACTTAGCCATAGAATTCTATAATTTTAAATTTCGGCGATGCCCCTGGTATTCGGAAGGCCGAACTTGGGGCGTGATACACGCCTTTAAGCCGGATAGGGCCGGCCCCTCGCTCTAAGCGGCAGAAGTCTTTAGGGACTTGAAAACCTCGCCAAACAGCGACCAGTCTCTCGCCTTATCATGACAGTCAGTTTTAGCTTTCTCTACTGAGGTGCTGAACGCAGCAGAACCGGGGCACAATCGCAGTAGTTCTCCTAGCACTACCTTAGCCGATAGAGCGGAATGTAAGGTACCAAAACATAGGAGCCGGGCAAACCCAAGATTTGACCAAAGACATGATTCGGAGCTGATGCATATAATGCTATAAGTTCGGGGTGCTGCACTTGTGAAAGTGTTCGAACTTTTCACACCAAATTGTGGGGTACGTAAGCCCCTGGTGTACTGGTCGTACCATAGTGTACGGTTGCAAGGCGTCATTAATGAACACATAGATATATATATAACAAGAATACAATAATAGTCATAATGTCATGCATTGTTTATTAAAAAATTGTGTTAAAGCAGAGTGATACAGATAGTGCGATAAGCGAAGAGTAGGACTATGTCCCTTCCAAGGGCAAGCTGAGGAATGATATTAAATCGAATATTTCGCTCATTACGGTAATCAACCTGGGAATTCCGTGGTATGATGTAGTTGTCTGCCTCCTTGGTTGCTGCATCATGTGTTTTGGCAATAGTGCTGCTGGACAGTGTTTCCAGATATTAAGGTCCTGAAAAAAAGAATAACCAAACGGGAAGCCCCTAGTGCGGTTTAAGCCGTGTCTTGGGGCGTCCCGCAGTTGTGCCCCCCTCCCCATCTGTGCCCATGGTATTTTTAATGCGTAATTATGTACGCGTGGCACGAGTTTTGCTGCTGGGCTGGGATTGGGGTGGCCGCCGTACTGCTACGCGAGCTCAGATCGCGCCAGGCGGTCTATTTGCTGATTGCCCCGAGCGCGCTTGAAGGTGGCCGGGCTTTGACGCGCCGAACTGGTTGATTGCCTTGAGAGGCTGCTTTGCGTTTCTGCTGCGAGGGCTGCGATGTGCTCCTCTGTTCGGAGAGAGCGCTCTGTGTTTCCATTGACTATAATAACTCCGCGAGGGCCTGGCATCTTGAGCTTGAGGTATCCATAATGCGGTACCGTATTGAATTTAGCAAGTGCGGTTCGCTCGAGCAGCGCGTGATAACCACTGCGGAACAGGACTATATTGAAGATTAACTCTTCGCTTCGGAAGTTATCCGGGGATCCGAAGACCACTTCCAGTGTAATTGAGCCTGTGCAATGGGCCTCTACACCTGGAATGACGCCCTTAAAGGTCGTTTTTGTGGGTTTGATCCTTGAGGGGTCCATACCCATTTTGCGCATTGTGTCCTGATAAAGCAGGTTCAGGCTGCTGCCGCCATCCATAAGGACTCGAGTGAGGTGAAATCCATCGATGATTGGGTCTAGGACCAGTGCGGCTAATCCGCCATGACGGATACTAGTGGGGTGGTCCCTGCGATCGAAGGTGATCGGACAGGAGGACCAAGGGTTGAACTTTGGGGCGACTGGCTCCAACGCATATATGTCCCTGAGCGCACGCTTCCGCTCCCTCTTGGGGATGTGGGTTGCGTATATCATGTTCATTGTCCGCACTTGCGGGGGAAACCTCTTCTGTCCTCCAGTGTGCGGCTTCCGGGGCTCCTCCTCGTCATTGCTATGCGGCCCCTTGTCCTTGTTTTCGGCAATTAACTTGCCGGCCTGCTTGAACACCCAACAATCCCTGTTGGTGTGACTGGCTGGCTTGTCTGGGGTGCCGTGTGTTTGACACGAGTGATCGAGTATACGGTCCAAGCTGGACGGACCCGGCGTACTTTGTTTGAATGGCTTTTTCCGCTGACCGGGTTTAGAGCCTTTGAATCCAGCATTGACTGACGTATCCTCAGTATTTTCGCTGTTAATGCGGCGCTTATGTTTGTTGCGACGTGACCTGCTATTGCCATCCTTGGTATCTGAGGTACCATGGTTCTTTGATATGTTGTTACTGCGAGCCAGCCGGCTGTCTTCTCCCGCAAAAAAGCGGGTCATGAGCGTCGTGAGAGCTGCCATAGATTTTGACTTTTCCTGACCAAGGTGCCAGGCTAGCCACTCATCTCGGATGTTGTGTTTGAAAGCCGCTAAGGCCTCCGCATCCGGACAGTCGACGATTTGATTTTTCTTTGTAAGGAACCGAGTCCAGAATTGCCTGGCCGACTCTTCTGGCTGCTGAATTATATGGCTCAAGTCATCGGTGTCTGGTGGTCGCACATAAGTGCCCTGAAAGTTGTCAAGGAATGCGGCTTCCAGATCTTCCCAACAGCTAATGGAGTCCGCTGGCAAGCTGTTAAGCCAATGCCGCACTGGTCCTTTGAGCTTTAGTGGGAGGTATTTGATGGCGTGAATCACCGCGGGCCATGTGGATGTGGAGGAGGAAATCCTCAATCCATACTGCGGGATCTGTTGTGCCGTAGTATGATTCAATATTTACAGGTTTCAAACCTTTTGGGAATTGATGTTCCATTACTTCATATGTGAAGCATAAGGGGTGTGCGGCGCCTCTGTATTGGGCTATATCGCGATGCAGCTCGAATGGGTCTTGCCCACTGTGTTCGGCTTGGCCGGATTTGCTTTTACTGTATCCGGTGTGACGTTTATCATCTCGCAGAGTGGTGTGTCGTCGTGATCCGTAGATCGATCTTTCTTGCTTTGCTTTGTCCTCCAATATGTCTCGCAGGTCTGGCGTATCTCCCCATGCCTTTTTATTTGAATGGCGTCGGGGTGGAGGCTAAGCTTTTTGCTGGTATGCCTCTCTATCGTGGCCACGAGGTGGCCGATCAGCCGTATCATACGCTTCTTCCTCCAGTCGGGGTAGTAACCTGCACTTTGCGTAATTCTTGGAGGGGGGCTTGAGTTTATATTCCTTGGCCGCGAGGACTTCATTCCATTTGTCAGCTAGCATATCTTGATCAGCTTGAAGCTGCTGCTGCTTTTTATCCAGGCTATTTGCCGTGGCCATAAGCCGGTGCTTGAAGCGCTCTTGTTCGACGGAATCCTCTGGTATGGCGAATTCATCGTCGTCGAGGCTTGCCTCGTCTTCGGAGGGGGACATGTAATTGTCATTCTCTTCCTCTCCATCTGCCGCTCTCTCAGGAGAGCTGGCTCCCCCATCCTCCTGCCCTGAATCTTGCTGGAGGGGAATGTTGTTCTCTTTGGCACTATCTGGAGTGTTATTATCTCCTATGCCGTTATCACCACTTTTGCTTTGGCGGGACCTAGAGCGGCGCCGCTGACGTCGGCGCTTGGGTTGCTTCTTGGAGGGGTCATCCTCCGCTATCTCATCACCATTGCCTTCTTTGGGTGTATCCACCATGTATATGTCATATGACGAGGTGGCTTTCCAGTGCCCTATAGGCGCTAGTTCATGTTCGTCTCCTACATCGTCGTCCATACCGTCAATGTCTTCGGAGTCGAAGTCGAGCATGTCGGTTAAATCATCGACAGTGGCTACGAAGTGGGTGGTGGGTGGGCGTCGAATTTCTTCGTCGTCCGCATCCCAATCCTGTTGGTCGTAGTCCGGCCAGGGCTCTCCTGACAAAGAGAGAGACCTTAGTGAATTCAGGATGTCGCCGAAGGGCGAGTGCTGAAGATATCCGCCGCGGTGAATTCCATGACCGGCGCCCAATCGGATTCGATTGGCAGGGGCGCGGACGGTTTGGAGTCCAGAAAAGAGTCCGGCACCTTGGAGTCACGGGCTTCGCAGAGGATTAGGCTGGTGTTCGGCTCGATCACCGTTGAGACTGCGGCCCCTGAGGCGGTGTCTAGCCACCCGTCCTCGACTGGCGCAGTTGGCTCCGAGGTAAGGGTCGGAGCTGATGCGGGTGCGACCTCTGGGGTACTGTTCGGCGGCAGAGCTAGGTCATACCCATCATCACAGTGTGGCGCGCCCAGCTGTGGCTCGAATCCGTCGAAGATCAAGTCTCCGCGGATGTCGGCCGTGAAGTTCAAACTTCCAAATCTGACCTGATGGCCAGGGGCGTAGCTTTCAATCTGCTCCAGATGGCCAAGGGAATTGGCCCGCAGCGCAAAGCCGCCGAATATGAAGATCTATCCAGGGAGAAAAGTCTCGCCCTGGACCGCATCACTATCAATGATAGTAGGAGCCATAAAGCCTAACGGCAACGACACAGAGGAACTCTCAATGAAAGCACCAATGTCGGTGTCAAAACCGGCGGATCTCGGGTAGGGGGTCCCGAACTGTGCGTCTAGGCCGGATGGTAACAGGAGGCAGGGGACACGATGTTTTACCCAGGTTTGGGCCCTCTTGATGGAGGTAAAACCCTACGTCCTGCTTGATTAATATTGATGATATGGGTAGTACAAAAGTAGATCTACCACGAGATCAGAGAGGCTAAACCCTAGAAGCTAGCCTATGGTATGATTGTATGTTGTGGTTGTTGTCCTACGGACTAAAACCCTTCGGTTTATATCGGTTACAAAGGAGGTATCCATATCTATGTTGCCTAGCTTGCCTTCCACGCCAAGTAGAGTCCCATCCGGACACGAGACGAAGTCTTCAATCTTGTATCTTCATAGTCTAACAGTCCGGCCAAAGGATATAGTCCGGCTGTCCGGAGACCCCCTAATCCAGGACTCCCTCAGAGATGAACTTGATATAGTTCCTCATGTTAAACATGAAATTTTTTCTATTGCACCCACACATGATAGTCTAATTATCTTTTTGAATTCTCCAAACTACACTATATCAGAGAAGTTTGTGCTTATTAAGGATTATATTGATGGGTTGCCTTTTACTACTACACATGATGATTTTGATGAGTATAATGTGCATGTGCTTGCTGCTCATACTTGCAATTATTATGAGAGAGGAACTATATCTCCACCTCTGTATGTTTCCCATACGATAAAATTGCAAGAACTTGTTTAGACTATGCATTGGCCTTTACTATGTGTGCATGAATTGTTTTTTATGACATGCCGATGCATAGGAAGAGAGTTAGACTTCGTTATTGCATGATATATGTTACTTTGTGCTCACTACTAAATTACAAATCATTGTTAATTAAAATTGGCTTTGATATACCTTGGGATCCGGGTGGATCCATTACTTCAGCACTATATGCCTAGCTTAATGGCTTTAAAGAAAGCGCTGCCAGGGAGACAACCCGGAAGTTTTACAGAGTCATTTATTTCTATTGAGTGCTTTTATATAGTTTAAAAACAACAAAAATAAAGAGGGGAACCCAAAACTTTTACAAAAAGGAAAGCGAAAGTTAGAAAGACGAGCATTGTCAAAGTGGGAGCTAGCCTTGAACTTTGTTCATGCTCACAGAAACTTTGTGAATATTGATTACAGGAACTTTCCAACAAAAATAATTACCCCGTTGTACAATTCCATTGTATTATAAAAATAATGTGCCAAGGTTTGCCTTTAGGATGTTTTAGATGTTTGTTGGTTTGTACGGTGCAGGACAGAAACTTTGGCTGTAGTGCGTGATTTTACATTTTTAGCTCGAACGTCAAATGGTCCTGATTCATTTTGCACTGTTTTTTTATAAAAAAAATTTATTTTCCTAATTTTGGCAGAATTTTTCAAGTATCATAAGTACGGTAAATGTTCAGATTGTTATAGATTGTTCTGTTTTAGACAGATTCTGTTTTTGATGCATAGTTTGCTTGTTTTGATGAAACTAACGATTTATATCAGTGGATTAAGCCATGGAAAAGTTATATTATAGTAGACACAATGCAAAAACAAAATATGAATTGGTTTGCAACAGTACTTAGAGTACTGATTTGCTTTATTATACTAACGGATCTTACCGAGTTTTCTGTTGAAGTTTTGTGTGGATGAAGTGTTCGATGATCGAGAAGGTCTCGATGTGAGAAGAAGGAAGAGAGGCAAGATATCAAGCTTGGGGATGCCCGAGGCACCCCAAGTAAATATTCAAGGAGACTCAAGCTTCTAAGCTTGGGGATGCCCCGGAAGGCATCCCCTCTTTCTTCCACAAGCATCGGTATGTTTTTGGATTCGTTTCGTTCATGTGATATGTGCAATCTTGGAGCGTCTTTTGCATTTAGTTTTCATTTTTAGTTTATGCACCATGCTGGTATAGGATAGTCCTTGGTTGATTTATAGAATGCTCATTGCACTTCACTTATATCTTTTGAGTATGGCCTTATAGAATGCTTCATGTGCTTCGCTTATATCATTTGAAGTTTGGATTGCCTATTTCTCTTTACATAGAAAGCCGCCATTTGTAGAATACTCTTTTGCTTCACTTATATTTGTTAGAGCATGGGCATATCTTTTGTAGAAAGAATTAAACTCTTTTGCTTCACTTATATCTATTTAAAGAGATGACGGGAATTGGTCATTCACATGGTTAGTCATAAAATCCTACATAAAACTTGTAGATCACTGAATATGATATGTTTGATTTCTTGCAATAGTTTTGCGATATAAAGATGGTGATATTAGAGTCATGCTAGTGGGTAGTTGTGGATTAGTAGAAATACTTGTGTTGAGGTTTGTGATTCCCGTAGCATGCACGTATGGTGAACCATTATGTAACGAAGTCGGAGCATGAGGTATTTATTGATTGTCTTCCTTATGAGTGGCGGTCGGGGACGAGCGATGGTCTTTTCCTACCAATCTATCCCCCTAGGGGCATGCGTAGTAGTACTTTGCTTCGAGGGCTAATAAACTTTTGCAATAAGTATGTGAGTTCTTTATGACTAATGTTGAGTCCATGGATTATACGCACTCACCCTTCCATCATTGCTAGACTCTCTAGTATCGCGCAACTTTCACCGCTACCTTAAACCCACCATATACCTTCCTCAAAACAGCCACCATACCTACCTATTATGGAATTTCCATAGCCATTACGAGATATATTGCCATGCAACTTTCATCATCATCATATACATGACTTGAGCATTCATTGTCATATTGCTTTGCATGATCGTAAGATAACTAGCATGGTGTTTTCATGGCTTGTCCGTTTTTTGATGTCATTGCTACGCTAGATCATTGCACATCCCGGTACACCGCCGGAGGCATTCATATAGAGTCATATCTTTGTTCTAGTATCGAGTTGTAAGTAAATAAAAGTATGATGATCATCATTATTAGAGCATTCCCCAGTGAGGAAAGGATGATGGAGACTATGATTCCCCCACAAGTCGGGATGAGACTCCGGACGAAAAAATAAAATAAAATAAAAAAAAGGGAAAAAAGAGAAAGGCCAAAAAAGAGAAGGCCCAAAAAATAAAAATAAATAATAATAATAAAATGAGAGAAAAAGAGAGAAGGGGCAGTGTTACTATCCTTTTACCACACTTGTGCTTCAAAGTAGCACCATGTTCTTCATATAGAGAGTCTCTTGAGCTATCAGTTTCATATACTAGTGGGAATTTTCATTATATAACTTGGCTTGTATATTCCGATGATGGGCTTCCTCAAACGCCCGAGGTCTTCATGAGCAAGGAAGTTGGATGCACACCCACTTAGTTTCAGTTTGAGCTTTCATACACTTATAGCTCTTAGTGCATCTGTTGCATGCCAGTCCCTACTCACTCACATTGATATCTATTGATGAGCATCTCCATAGCCCGTTGATACGCCTAGTTGATGTGAGACTATCTTCTCCCTTTTTTTCTCCACAACCACCATTCTCTTCCACATATAGTGCTATGTCCATGGCTCATGCTCATGTATTGCGTGAGGGTTGAAAAAGCTGAAGCACGTTAAAAAGTATGAACCAATTGCTCAGCTTGTCATCGAGGTTGTGCATGATATGAATATTTTGTGTGGTGAAGATGGAGCATAGCCAGACTATACGATTTTGTAGGGATAACTTTCTTTGGCCATGTAATTTTGAAAAGACATGATTGCTTTATTAGTAGGCTTGAAGTATTATTGTTTTTATGTCAAATGATAGACTATTGCTTTGAATCACTCGTATCTTAATATTCATGCCATGATTAGATATGTGATCAAGATTATGCTAGGTAGCATTCCACATCAGAAATTATCTTTTTTATCATTTACCTACTTGAGGACGAGCAGGAATTAAGCTTGGGCATGCTGATACGTCTCCGTCGTATCTATAATTTTTGATTGTTCCATGCCAATATTCTACAACTTTCATATACTTTTGGCAACTTTTTATACTATTTTTGGGACTAACATATTTATCCAGTGCCCAGTGCCAGTTCCTATTTGTTGCATGTTTTTTGTTTCGCGGAATATCCATATCAAATGGAGTCCAAACGGGATAAAAACCGACGGAGATTTTTTTGGAATATATATGATTTTTTGGGAAGAAAAATCCACGCGAGACGATGCCCGAGGGGGCCACGAGGCAGGGGGGCGCGCCCCTGACCCTCGTGGCCACCCCGTAAGGCGGTCGATGCCCTTCTTTCACCGCAAGAAAGCTAATATCCGGATAGAAATTGTGTTCTAATAATGATGATCATCACACTTTTATTTACTTACAACTCAATATTACAACTCGATACTAGAACAAAGATATGACTCTATATGAATGCCTCCAGTGGTGTACCAGTATGTGCAATGATCTAGCGTAGCAATGACATCAAAAAATGGACAAGCCATGAAAACATCATGCTAGCTATCTTACGATCATGCAAAGCAATATGACAATGAATGCTCAAGTCATGTATATGATGATGATGAAATTTGCATGGCAATATATCTCAAAATGGCTATGGAAATGCCATGATAGGTAGGTATGGTGGCTGTTTTGAGGAAGGTATATGGTGGGTTTATGGTACCGGCGAAAGTTGCGCAGTACTAGAGAGGCTAGCAATGGTGGAAGAGTGAGAGTGTGTATAATCCATGGACTCAACATTAGACATAAAGAACTCACATACTTATTGCAAAAATTTATTAGTCATCGAAACAAAGTACTATGCGCATGCTCCTAGGGGGATAGATTGGTAGGAAAAGAACATCGCTCGTCCCCGACCGCCACTCATAAGGAAGACAATAAATAAACACCTCATGCTCCGACTTCGTTACATAACGGTTCACCATACGTGCATGCTACGGGACTTGCAAACCTCAACACAAGTATTTCTTAATTTCACAATTACTCGACTAACATGACTCAAATATCACCATCTTTATATCTCAAAACTATTGCAAGGAATCAAACATATCATATTCAGCGATCTACAAGTTTATGTAGGATTTTATGACTAACCATGTGAATGACCAGTTCCTGTCATCTCTCTAAATAGATATAAGTGAAGCAAGAGAGTTTAATTCCTTCTACAAAAGATATGCCGACGCTCTAACAATTATAAGTTAAGCAAAAGAGCATTCTACAAATGGCGGTTGTCTATGTAAAGATAAACATGCAATCCAAACTTCAAATGATATAAGTGAAGCACAAGAAGCATTCTATAAAGCCATACTCAAAAAAATAAGTGAAGTGCAAAGAGCATTCTATAAATCAACCAAGTACTATCTCATACCAGCATGGTGCATAAAATAAAAATGAAAACTAAATGCAAAAGACGCTCCAAGATTGCACATATCGCATGAACGAAATGAATCTGAAAACATACCGATACTTGTTGAAGAAAGAGGGGATGCCTTCTGGGGCATCCCCAAGATTAGATGCTTGAGTCTCCTTGAATATTTACTTGGGGTGCCTCGGGCATCCCCAAGCTTGAGCTCTTGCATCTCTTCCTTCTTCTCACATCAAGACCTTCTCGATCATTGAACACTTCATCCACACAAAACTTCAACAGAAAACTCAGTAAGATCCGTTAGTATAATAAAGCAAATCACTATTCTAAGTACTGTAGCAAACCAATTCATATTTTGTTTTTTCATTGTGTCTACTGTAGTATAGCTTTTTCATGGCTTAATCCACTAATATAAATTGATAGTTTCATCAAAACAAGTAAACTATGCATCAAAAACAGAATCTGTCTAAAACAGAACAGTCCGTAATAATCTGAACATTCACCATACTTCTGGTACTTGAAAATTCTACCAAAATTAGGAAAAATAAAAAATTTATATAGGAAGGCAGTGCAAAAAGTATCAGAAACATTTGACGTTCCAGCTAAAAATGTAAAATCGCGCACTACAGACAAAATTTCTGTCCTGCACCGTACAAACCATCAAGCAAATGTAAACATCCTAAAGGCAAACCTTGGCACATTATTTTTATTTATAAACTTTATAAAAGCACACAACAGAAATAAATTACTCTCTAAAACTTACGGGTTGTCTCCCTGGTAGTGCTTTCTCTAAAGCCATTAAGCTAGGCATATAGTGCTCAAGTAATGGATCCACCCGGATCCCAAGGTATATCAAAGCCAATTTTAATTAACAATGATTTGTAATTTTGTGGTGAGCACATGGTAACATATATCATGTAATGACGAAGTCTAACTCTCTTCCTATGCATCGGCATGTCATAAAAGAACAATTCATGCACACATAGTAAAGGCCAATGCATAGTATAAACAGTTTCTTGCAATTTTATCGTATTGGAAACATAGAGAGGTGGAGATATAGTTCCTCTCTCATAATAATTGCAAGTAGGAGCATCAAGCACATGCATATTATATCTATCAAAATCATCATGTGCAATGGTAAAAGGCAACCCATCAATATAATCCTTAATAAGAGCAAACTTCTCCGATATAGTATAATCGGGAGAATTCAAGAAGATAATAGGACTATCATGCGTGGGTGCAATAGCAACAATTTCATGTTTAACATAAGGAACTATAGCAAGTTCATCTCCATAAGCATCATTCATATTGGCATCTTGGCCACAAGCATAGAAAGCATCATCAAAAAGGAATATTTGAAGATAATCAATGGGATCATAATAGTCATCATAGCAATCATCCTTCGGTAAGCACGAAGGGGAATTAAACAATGTATGAGTTGAAGAGTTACTCTCATTAGAAGGTGGGCACGGGTAGCTAATCCGCTCTTCCTCCTTTTGTTCTTCGCTCTCCTCCTCATATTTTTCATCCAATGAGCTCACAGTTTCATCAATTTCTTCTTCCATAGACTCCTGCAAAATATTAGTCTCTTCTTGGACAGCGGAGTATTCCTCAATATATAGTTTAACATAGGCATTAGAAGCATAATTATCATAGCAATATTTAAGTATGGCAAAATTTTCAGATTTGTGAAAAGTAGCATCATATTTTTCAATCAAAGAAGCAATTTCAGAAGCACCCTTAAAAGCAACAAATTCTTCAATTTGTTGAACATCATAGTAATTGTAAACACTCTTAGCATACGAAGATACGATTCCATTATCACTAAACTCACATTGATAGGGAAGGTGTTTCTTAGGGTTTTCAGAACAACAAGTAAAATCATATATTTCACATAAATTCCAAGCATAGCATTGCAAACGATGAATTTGACCCAATAGAGTTTTCCCATTTTCAGATATTCGGTGTCTCACATAACAAGCATGCTCATCTAAAGATTTGCCCTCAACCAAGCTAGTTGGGGTTTCAGCACGAGCACAAAGGGATCGAAGATGATCCAAGTAAAAAGCTTCAGGAGTGTGATAGATTTTGAGTGGTTGTTCAACCATTGGTTCAGTAGGTACAACTAATTTTTTTGGTATTTTGCGATTCCTACCCATAACTAAAGATAGAAAACAACTAAGAACAGAAAATAAAAATTACTTAGTGATAAAGCAAACAAGCACACACGAGAATATTCACCCCACGCTATTGCTCCTCGGCAACGGCGCCAGAAAAAGTTCTTGATAACCCACAAGTATAGAGGATCACAATAGTTTTCGATAAGTAAGAGTGTCGAACCCAATGAGGAGCTAAAGGTAGAACAAATATTCCCTCAAGTTCTATCGACCTCCGATACAACTCTACGCACGCTAGACGTTCGCTTTATCTAGAACAAGTATGAAACTAGAAGTACTTTGTAGGTGTTGTTGGATAGGTTTGCAAGATAATAAAGAGTACGTAAATAAAAAGTAGGGGCTGTTTAGATAAAGAAACAATAAAGTAAATATAGGGAGTGTGGAAAAGTGGTGGTAGGAGTTGCGAAATTTCCCCTAAGCAATTGACTACTTTACTAGACCGATAGCAAGTATTATGTGGGAGAGGCCACTGCTAGCATGTCATCCCTGACTTGGAATTCTATGCACTTATGATTGGAACTATTAGCAAGCATCCGCAACAACTAATGTTCATTAAGGTAAAACCCAACCATAGCATTAAGGTATATTGGTCCCCCTTCAATCCCATATGCATCAATTTCAATGCTAGGTTGAAGCTTCTGTCACTCTTGCCCTCCAATACATAGTCCTATCAACATACAACTAACCCTAGGGTGTGATCCACGCGCGCAATCATATGATGGGCACCAAATGACAGCAACATAACCACAACCAAATTAAATCAATCATATCAATTCATCAACCACCGACAGGACAACGAAAATCTACTCAGACATCATAGGATAGCAACACATCATTGGATACTAATATGAAGCATAAAGCACCATGTTCAGGTAGAGGGTACAGCGGGTTGCGGGAGAGTGGACCGCTGTAGATAGAGGGGGGAAGGTGGTGGAGATGTTGGTGAAGATGGCGGAGGTGTTGGTGTAGATCGCGGTGATGATGATGACCCCCGGTGGCACTCCGGTACCACCGGAAGCGAGGGGGAGAGAGCCCCCCTCCTTCTTCTTCTTCTTCCTTGACCTCCTCCCTAGATGGGAGAAGGGTTTCCCCTCTGGTCCATGGACTCCATGGCACGGGAGGGGCGAGAGCCCCTCCAAGATTGGATCTGTCTCTCTGTTTCTGCGTTCTCAGATTCTTCCCTTTCACCGTTTCTTATATTCCCGAAGATCCGTAACTCCAATTGGGCTGAAATTCTGACACGATCTCTATCCGGAAATTAGCTTTCTTGCGGCGGAAGAAGGGCATCAACCACCTTACGGGGTGGCCACGAGGGTCAGGGGCGCGCCCCCTACCTCGTGCCCCCCTCGGGCACCGTCTCATGATGATTCCACTTCCAAAATTCATAAATATTCCAAAATAAATCTCCGTCAGTTTTTATTCCGTTTGGACTCCGTTTGGTATGGGTTTTCTGCGAAACAAAAAACATGCAACAAACATTTACTGGTACTGGGCACTGGATCAATATGTTAGTCCCAAAAATAGTATAAAAAGTTGCCAAAAAGTATATGAAAGTTGAATAATATTGGCATGGAAAAATCAAAAATTATAGATATGACGGAGACGTATCAGTCCCGAAATGTGCGTCTAGGATCGATGGTAACAGGAGACAGGGAACACAATGTTTACCCAGGTTTGGGCCCTTTCTATGGAGGTAATACCCTACGTCATGCTTGATTGATATTGATGAATATGAGTGTTACAAGAGTTGATCTACCACGAGATCGTAATGGCTAAACCCTAGAAGCCTAGCCTGTATGACTATGGTAATGAGTATATCCTTTCCGGACTAACCCCTCCGGTTTATATAGACACCGGGGGGATCTAGGGTTTACATAGTCGGTTACATGAGAAGGAATCTTCATAGTCGGTCACCAAGCTTGCCTTCCATGCCAAGGAGAGTCCAATCTGAACACAGGTACAGTCTTCGGTCTTCATGTCTTCATAGCCCATCAGTTCGGCCCATGGATAACAGGTCAGACGCCCGAGGACCCCTTAGTCTAGGACTCCCTCAGTCGTACTCATTTACACGCAAGTCGTGAACTTAATACAAAACATGACCATCTCATACATCGACATATATCACATCATATCTTGACCATATCACATCACAACATGCCCTGCAAAAACAAGTTAGACGTCCTCTACTTTGTTGTTGTAAGTTTTACGTGGCTGCTACGCTTAACTAGCAAGAACCGTTCTTACCTACGCAAAACCACAACGGTGATTATCAAGTTGCTATTTAACCTGCTGCAAGGACCGCCGTAGTCAAATCCGATTAAACTAAAGTAGGAGGAACAGACGCCTGCCAGCCACCTTTATGCAAAACAAGTTGCATGTCAGTCGGTGGAACTGGTCTCATGTGTGTGGACATGTAAGGTTGGTCCGGGCCGCTTCATCCCACAATGTCGCGCGCCTAATCAAAATAAGACATTGGTGGGAAGCAATATGAACCTCACCACCCACAACTCCTTTGTTTTCTACTCGTGCATATCATCTACGCATAGACCTGGCTCATGATGCCACTGATGGGGAACGTTCCATGGAAACAAAAAAAATCTATGCACACGCAAGATATATCCATGGAGATGCACGAGAGGGGGAGATCATCTACATACCCTTGTATATTGCTAAGAGGAAGCATTAATCAATGCGGTTGATGTAGTCGTACAACTTCACGGTCCGTATCGATCAAGCACTGAACGCACGACACCTTCGCGTTCAGCACACGTTTAGCTCAATGACATCCTCTCCTTCTCGATCCAGCAAGAGAGGCGAAGTAGTAGATCAGTTCCGGCAGCATGATGGCATGGTGATGGAGGTGGTGAAACAATTCTGCAGGGCTTCGCCAAGCAGAATAGATTTTGGACAGAGGACGAACTAGAGGGAGAGGGGGCGCCGGCACACGGCTTCGTGAATCATGGTGTCCCCCAGGGGCTAGCCCTGCTCCTCTATTTATATGTTGAGCCCTGGGGTCATTTCTTGGAGAAAGAGCCTCCTCAAAGTCGGTTTGTAATTCAAGGAAGAGTTCTTCTAGGTTTCCAGTACTAGACGCCACAGTCCTCGGCGTTTGGCAAAGACGCCATGGGCCTCGGCATCTGGCCCAGGGCAAGACGCCAGGGTTCATGGCGTGTGTTCCCTGACCTCCGCAAAACTTCCTTTTGCACCGACCTAAAGCCCCGTGGGCCTTACTCCTTGGCCCAACCATATCATCATATATATCAATCTTCACCTTCGGACCATTCCGAAGCTCCTCGTCATGTCCGTGATCTCATCCGGGACTCCGAACAACATTTGGTCACCAACATACATAGCTCATATAATACTATATCATCAACGAACGTTAAGCTTGCTAACCCTACAGGTTCGAGAATGATGTAGACATGACCGAGACATTTCTCCGGTCAATAACCAATAGCAGGGCCTGGATGCCTGATACGTCTCCAACGTATCTATAATTTATGAAGTATTCATGCTATTATATTATCAACCTTGGATGTTTTATATGCATTTATATGCTATTCTATATGATTTTTTGGACTAACATATTAACCTAGAGCCTATTGGCAGTTTGTTTTTTTTCTTGTTTTTGAGTTTTGTAGAAAAGAATACCAAACAGAGTCCAATTGACGTGCCAATTTTGATGATTTCCTATGGACCAAAAGAAGACCCCGGAGTAAAAGAGTTGGGCCAGAAGAGTCCCGGGCCGTCCACAAGGGTGGAGGGCGTGCCCCCCCCCCCCCCGGTGCGTGGGCCTGTCTCGTAGACGACTCGGGAACCTTCTTGATGTGAGACAGACGCCAAAAATTCCTGTAAATACAGAAACCTCTAGAAAATAACCTAGATCGGGAGTTCTGCCGTCGCAAGCCTCTGTAGCCATGAGAAATCAATCTAGGCCCTCTCTAGCACCCTGCCGGAGGGGGCCATCATCACCGGAGGCTATGGAGGAGGATCCCGGAGGGGCCATCATCACCATGAAGGCCAAGGACCAGAGGGAGAACCCTCCCCATCTAGGGGGAGGCCATGGAGGAGGAAGCACATGGGGGAGAACCTCTCCTCCTCCTCTCTTGGTAGCACCGGAGTGCCATCGGGAGGGGAATCATCGCCGCGGGGATCGTCTTCATCAACATCACCATCGTAATCACCATCCTCATCTCTTTTACGCGATTCACTCTCCCACACCCCGCTGTAATCCCTACTTGAACATGGTGCTTTATGCCACATATTATGATCCAATGATGTGTTGCCATCCTATGATGTTTTGAGTAGATATCCTTTGTCTCTGGGTCGATTGATGATCTAGGTTGGTATGAGTTGTATGTTTTACTTTGGTGCTATCCTATGGTGCTCTCCATGTCGCACAAGCATGAGGGATTCCCACTGTAGGGTGTTGCAATATGTCCATGGTTTGCTTATTGTCTGCGTTGTGTGAGTGACTGAAACACAAACACAGATAAGCGGGACACGACGTATGGGAATAAAGAGGACTTGATACTTTAATGCTATGGTTGGGTTTTACCTTAATGATCTTTAGTAGTTGTCGATGCTTGCTAGAGTCCCAATCATAAGTGCATATGATCCAAGAAGAGAAAATGCATCTCCCTCCTATGAAACTGCAATAGTGATTACCGGTCTTGTTAACAAGTGCCTAGGACAATTCCGCACACCGATCCACCATTATTCCACACTCGCTATTTATAATATTTAGTAATATTGTCACAGCCCTAGAATTTTGCTTGCCATTAGTTGCCTTAAAGCATCCATGCATCATGTTAACTTTTCAATTGAAGTTGAAATGGGGATGTTGAAACCCTAGCACTAAATGAATTCAACTAGGTTCAAATAAACAATATTTTCAATGACCCAGAATGCCTTAGGAAATGTTCATGATTTCTGATAAAGGTGAAAACCTCTTCCAAAAATGATGAACATATTTATAGGTCATTCCTGGATTTTTCAATTAAATCTTAAACTATTTGACTTTGGGCAGTTAAACACTATAAATAATTTAAATGCTCAAATAATGTTGGAACTATTTGTGGGCCACTGGAATAATTCAGAAAGTGCTCATGAATATTTTCAGTTTTTATAAAATTGATTTGGTTTTTTAAAACTAGATCAAAAACAAACTGCAAATTAGAAAAACAGAAACAAAAATAGAAGGGACAGAAACCTACCTAACTTACCTGCAGCCCATCTGGCGCCCCAGCTGGCCCAGCACTGTGCGGCCCACTGGCCCACAGTGCCAATCATCACCAACCTCCCGCCAGAGCAGGCAGGCTGCTGCCTGTCGCCCGTGCGCCGCCCCTGGCCACCTCCTGCTTGCCACCGAGGCGCCCCGACGTGTCTGGAGACGCCCCGCAGCCCCCACGCTCCTCTCCCTCACTCTTTCCTCTCTCCCTCGCCCTCTGCTCCCTCTCCCAAGCACACCCGAGTGGAGCTCGTCGCCCCGCTCGCCGTTCCCGCGGCCACCGGCCACCCCACGCCTCACCGACGCACCCAGAAGCTCCGCCACTTCGTCCTCTACCTCCTCGACGAGCCACGAGGCCCCGGACGCGCTGCAACACTGCCACCGCCGCCACCCTCTTTGTTCGGCCACCGAGATCACCAGTGACCTCTTGTCACCACCAGCCCTCCCCGAACTCGCCGAGGCCTCCGTTCAACTCTATGTGAGCTACCGCTTCGAACCCCTCTCTTCCCCGCCTCGATTGCGCCTGGTAGCCCTCGTTCTCACCGGAGCTGAAGCTCCCCGCCACCGGCCATGTCGCCATCGTAGCTACGGACGCGCAAGTTCGCGTACAAGCTCACGGTTGCACTCACCGCACTACTGCGAGTCGAACACGACCGTCCACTGTTCCTCCTGTGCCCCGCACCGCCCACACCGTTGTGCCCGAACTCCGGCCGCCGCCTAGCCGCTGCCGCCATTGACTCAGGCCGTCCCAGCTGCAGCCGCTGCCACCACTAGATGCGCAAGAGCGTCAAAAAGCCGTAGCAATAAACCGCGTACAAAACGGAGCCCCGTAGTGTTTTTCCGAAACGCTCCGCTGTCGTTTTGGTCGTCGCCGGCCGAACTCCGGCGAGGTGGACATGGCCTGTCATTAGCCACTAATGACGCCACTAACTAACCCCATAGCTCACTGACGGATGGGCCCCACGCCCATAAGTAAACTTAGTTTATTTCCTGTTATGTTTAACTAACCACAGGGGCCCCACAGGCCGGGTTGACCTGGCCACGTCACACGTTGACTGTCCCCACATGTCATGTTGACTTTGCTGACGTGGGCGTTGACCGGACCCACCTGACAGTGTCACTAACCAGCCCCAGTCACTGACCAGTGGACCCCACTGGTCAGGTTTGACCTGGAGGCGCCCAGTTGACCTGCTGACATCAGGGTGATTTCATGCTGACGCAATAACTCTTTTTCTGGAATTATTCTTATTTAGGAAATTCCAGAAATTAGTACAAACTTCTAAAATTCATAGAAATTCAATCGTAACTCCAAATGAAATAAATTATATATGAAAAATGATCAGAAAAATCCAAGGAATCTGAATATGGTATTTTCATTCATGTTTGAACAACTTAACCTCACTGTCTAGTCCAAAACATGATAATGCACTATTTGAATTCATAGTTTGAATTTGAATTTGAACCTAGTGTTCAAACCAACTCCATTTAACTTGTTGCTAGTTGCATTAGCTCAATCAATAGCATATTGCCATGTCACATTCATGCATCATATTGTTGCATTGCATTTATTGTGTCCTTCCCTGTTTGCCGGTAACCGTCCCCTCTCAGACGGCGATGTTTCCGACGACGTGATCGATGACACCGATGAAGAACTATATTATCTTTAGAAGTGCCAGGCAAGCAAAAACCCCTTGTTCATCCCGATACAATCCCACTCTCTCGCTCCTGCTCTATTTTACTGCATTAGGACCACAATGATTCAACTGTTACATGTTGCGGTAGTTGAACCCCTTTCCTCTGCATGACCTGTCATTGCCACAGTAAATAGATGAAACCCACTAGCATGAGTAGGAGTTGTTTAAGCCCTGATGTGCCTACTCATTCATGCTTGTTTGTCATGCCTGCTATTGCATAGAGTCGTGTCAGGTCTGGTTCATCGGGGATGAATCGGAGGTGTGTAAACATGTCCTACGGTGTGTGAGCTAAGTGTGTGAACATGATTTGGTAAAGGTAGCGGTGAGAGGCCATGTAGGAGTACATGGTGGGTTGTCTCACTGAAACCGTCCTCAGGAACTGAGTTCTGTGTTTGTGATCCATGAAACAGCTACTACCACACATTGGGCCCTGAAATATGGCCCCGCTCGACTTATTGACCCCTCTCATCCTCTGTCCAGGAGTTGCAACTAGTTTCTGGTGTTTGTAGGTTATGTGTTGGCGGCCGTGTGTAGCACTGACCCTATGGGTGGGCTATGATGCGGTAGATACACTGTGGCCGGCTATGCCGGGTGCCCGTTTAGCGTCTCGGGACCCTGTACACCTCGTTTGGGGCCATTGAGGACACCCCGGCCGGATTTCCTTGCGGATGGAACCCGAATAGGCGATAAACCTGGACTAGAGACTTGTGTGGTTAGTCAGGTCATGGTCTACACCCACGTCGGCTTTCGCTTGAAGTCTGCCGAGCACCTGTCATGTGCAGATGCTAAGTGGTGGAAACATGTGTGACGAAGTACACCCCTGCAGGGTTATAAATGATCTATTCGAATAGCCGCGTCTGCGGTAAAGGACTTCTGGGTTGCCTATAACAGTTCATAGACAAGTGAAAGTGGATACTCTAAAACTCGCCAGATAAGTGTGAGTGCTATGGATGGCCTTCTCGTAGGGAGATGGGAGCGGATCCATAGTGGTGTATTGAATGGTGAATATGCGGACTCGTGTGCGCCACCTCAAAAGAGTTACTTGCAGTCGTAGTTTAAGATAGCCACCGAGTCAAAGCTGACTTGCTGCAGTTAAACTCCACCACCCCCCTGTTGATACCAATGCATATGTAGCTAGTTCTGATGTAAGTCTTGCAGAGTACTTTTGTACTCACGTTTTCTTAATTTATGTTTTGCAGAGAGATTTCAGTCTCGCTAGTAGTTTCGCGTGGACTTCGACGTTTAGCTTGATACCTCTGCTACGATCTTGTGCGCTCGGCAGGATCTGGTAGATAGTGAGGCTTCTTAGCCTTTTTCATTTGTAGATGTCTGTACTCAGACATGTTAAGCTTCCGTTTGTGCCTTGATTTGTATGCTATGTTTGTTGGGTCATGAGACCCATGTTTGTAATATCTCGCTCCTCGGAGCCTAATGAATAAATACTTGAGTTGTATAGTTATGTTGTGATGCCATGTTGTATTTACACATATCAAGCCTATTGTGTGTATGATTGAAATGCTTGGTATGTGTGGGATCTGACAATCTAGTTGTTTATCCTTGGCAGCCTCTCTTATGGGGAAATGTAGTCTAGTGCTTCCATGATCCATAGTAGTCCTGTTAGCCCAGCACTACTGCTCAGGACACTTGACTGGCCAGCATGTGTTTCACTTCGTTCCTGTGTCTGTCCCTTCGGGGAAATGTCACGCGGTGAAATCCGAAGTCCTGCCTAGCCTGCTACATCCCGGGTTCCCGGAGTCCTGTTAGCCCAGTGCTACAGCCCGGATTCACACGCTGCTGACCGACATGCTCGATGTGATTCATGTATGCCTGTCCCCATAGGTTGGTGCCGCTTTGGGTTCACGACTAGCCATGTCGGCCCGGGTTCCCTGTCATATGGATGCTAGCGACACTATCATATACGTGAGCCAAAAGGCGCAAACGGTCCCATGTAAGGCGACACCCGTGGGAATACCGTGCGTGAGGCCGCAAAGTGATATGAAGTGTTACCGGCTAGATTGATGTGACTTGGAATCGGGGTCCTGACAAATATATTCTAACTTTATGATAACATAACCTACTTCCATATTTTAGCTCTCCGATATCATGCAAAGTTATCAACTTCATACCCACAACATAGTTTTATTTCTCGTTTCTAGTTGGAAGCAAACATTCGGTGTACGTAGAGTCGTATCAGTGGCAGATATGACTTGAGAGAATATTGATCTTACCTTTAGCTCCTTGTGGGTTCGACACTCCATACTTATCACTTCCACCTTTGGGAATTTCTACGATGATTCCCTACACTTGGGGATTATCAAGCTCTTTTCTGGCGCCGTTGCCGGGGAGCAATAGCGTGGGGTTGATATTCTCGTGTGTGCTTGTTTGCTTTCTTCACTAAGTAGATTTTGTTTTTCCTTTTTTGTTTCTTTTTAGTTATGGGTGAAACATACAAAAAAATTAAAATAATTAAAATACAAATTTTTTTTACTTGCCTCTCATGCCTAATTTTTTTTTCAAAAAGAGAAGTGATTGGAAAGTTATGCATTGAAGAAGTGAGGTTCGACCTTGAGCACTCGTGTTCATGCTCACGGAAACAATGTAGAATTTTTCATGGAAGTTTCTCTTTAAATAATTATCCCCTTATATATATTTTTTATTATAAAAATAATGTGCCAAGCTTTGGTTTTAGGATGATTAGATTGCTTGTTTAGTATGTGCAGAACAAAAACAGAAACTTTGGCTGTAGCGCGTGATTTTACATTTTTTACTGGAAAGTCAAATTGGTATGAAACTTTCTGCACATTACTTCCGTAAAAAAAATTCAAATTTTCGAATTTATTTCATAATTTTTGGAGTTAGAGAAGTTTACTAAACCTCCAGATTACAACAGAATGTCCTGTTTTAGACAGATTCTGTTTTTCGTATGTTGTTTGCTTATTTTGATGCATCTATGTCTAGTATCGGAGGGTATGAACCATAGATAAGTTGGAATACAGTATATATAGTTCTAATATGAAATTGGAATGAGTTCGAAACAGTACCTAGAGGTAGTGATTTGCTTTATTATACTAACGGATCTCACAAAGTTTTTGTTAAAGTTTTGTGTGGATGAAGTGTTCGAAGATCGAGGAGCTATCAATATGAGAAGAATAAAGAGAGGCAAGATCTCATGCTTGGGGATTCCCAAGGCACACCAAGTAAATATTCTAAGGATACTCAAGCATCAAAGCTTGGGGATGCCCCGGTTGGCATCCCATCTTTCTTCTTCAACAATTATCGGTATACCTCGGTTTTTGTTTTGTTCACATGATTTGTGTCCTTTGTATTTTTCTTTTTCTTTAAGAACCATGCTAGTATGATATGTCCCTTCATCAATTTATATAATACTTCATGTGCTTCACTTATATCTTCTAAGTATGATCTTATAGAATTGCTCTTTGAGCTTCGCTTAAATCTTTTGAATATGGCTTTATAGAATGCTTTGTGTGCTTCATTTATATATTTTGAGCTTGGATATTGGTTAGTCTATATTAATTGTAGAACACTCCATGAACTTCACTTATATATTTTGGAGTATGAATAATACTATCATCTAAAGCTGGTTTGGAAGAGTATCAACTTTAGGAACTAGTGATCCCGCCATTCCGAATGGGGAGAATTTGGCTTATGTGGAGAGTAGTAAAATTTCTACGCTCGTAGATCATGAAAAGAATGCTTTATGTGATGGTAATATTGTTGAACTCATTCATGATGCTACTGAAAATTATTATGAGGGAGGAATACATGCTTGTAGGAGTTGCAATAATATCAAGTTTCCTCTCTATGTGCTTAAAGTTTTGAAGTTATACTTGTTTTGCCTTCCTATGCTAGTTGATTCTTGTTCCCATAAATTGTGTGCTCACAAAATACATAGGCATAGGAAGAGTTTAGGTTTAAATGTGCTAGTCATATTCTTCATGATGCTCTCTTTATGTTTCAATTCTTATCTTTTATGTGAGCATCATTGAAACCATCATGCCTAGCTAAAAAGGCATTAAAGAAAAGCGCTTGTTGGGAGACAACCCAATATTTAACCTTACTGTTTTTGTGTGTTATCATGATTAAGCTACTGTATTAATCATGTATTATAGCTTTTTTCAATAAAGGGCCAAGTAAGACCTTTGGGAAGACTTCGGTGAAAGTTAATGTGATCTTGCTGTAAAAAACAGAAACTTTGCGCTCACGATATTAGCTGCCATTTTTTACAGAAGAGTGATTTGGTTCTGATTATTTTTAAGAAGATTAATAGACAAATACCTCATGTCCACCAATTTATTTCATAATTTTATGATTAGCATAAGTATGGTTAGTGTTCAGATCATTACAGACTGTTCTGTTTCTGACAGATCCTGTTTTCATTGCATATTTTGCTTGTTTTCTAGTTTCTATGACTTATATTTATCAATATAAATTGTAGAAATGATATGGTACAGTAGTCATTGTGTGAGAACAATTATGATCCTTGTATTTGACAGTACCAAAGTGAATGGTTTACTCTTTATCATACTAACCTATCTCACGAAGTTCCATTAAGTTTTGTGTGATTGAAGTTTTCAAGCTTTGGGTGAGATATCGATATGAGGATAATAAGGAGTGGAAAGACCCTAAGCTTGGGGATGCCAAAGGCACCCCAAGGTAATATTCAAGGAAGACTCAAGTGCCTAAGTTTGGGGATGCCCCGGAAGGCATCCCCTCTTTCGTCTTCAAAATTACCGGTATACCTTACTCGGAGCTATATTTTTATTCGTCACATGATATGTGTTTTTCTTGGAGCGTATTTTCAATTTTACTTGCTGTTTGAATAAAATCATTGGATCTGTAATCTTGAATGAAAAAGAATCCTCCCATGGCTAGTTAATTATTTGACTACTCAGTGTCCTTCATTTATATCTTTTTGGAGTAGTTTGTCATTTACTCACGTGCTTCATATATATCCTATGAGTAAATGGTTGAATGAATTGAATATCATAAATCTGAATTTATACATGTTTCATATGCTTATACCTTGGGGAGTAGTGACTTCACACAGAATAAGTATAGGTAGTAAACTTATTGAAAGTTAGCAAACATAGAATTGGTCACTTGAACAATTCATGAAAGAATATTGAAGAAGAGAGATTTCACATATAAATATACTATCTTGGACATCTTTTGTAATTGTGAGCACTCATTAAAATATGACATGCTAAAAAGTTGTCGTCAGACAAGGAAGAGAACGTAATGGGTTATGTTTTCTTATATCCTAAATAAAGTATATTGTCTTAGATCATCCAACATGTTGAGCTTGCTTTCCCCCCTCATGCTAGCCAAATTCTTTGCACCAAGTAGAGATACTACTTGTGCTTCCAAACATTCCTTAAACCAGTTTTGCCATGAGAGTCCACCATACCTACCTATGGATCGAGTAAGATCCTTCAAGTAAGTTGTCATCGGTGCATGCAATAAAAAATTCCCTCTAAATATGTATGATCTATTAATGTGGAGAAAATAAGCTTTATACGATCTTGTGATGTGGAAGAAATAAAAGCGACAAAATGCATAATAAAGGTCCATATCACAAGTGGCAATATAAAGTGACATTCTTTTGCATTAAGATTTTGTGCATCCAACCATAAAAGGGCATGACAACCTATGCTTCCCTCTGCGAAGGGCCTATCTTTTACTTTTATCTTCTACCTTATGCAAGAGTCATGGTGATCTTCACCTTTCCTTTTTACAGTTTATCCTTTGGCAAGCACATTGTGTTGGAAGGATCCTAATATATATATCCAATTGGATGTAAGTTATCATGAACTATTATTGTTGACATTACCCTTGAGGTAAAAGGTTGGGAGGAAAATCGATAAGCCCCTATCTTTCTCTGTGTCCGATTAAAACTTTGAGCCCATAAATATCACGTGAGTGTTAGCAATTGTGAAAGATTAAATGATAGTTGAGTATGTGGAGTTCGCTAAATCAAAGCTCTGACATAGACCCTTCCTGAAAATAAGATGAATTGCAATTGTTTGATGACTGAGAATATAGTTTGTTAGTTTCAAGAAAGTTTATGATCTATACTTTAACATATGAATAGCTTGTTACTTGATCATGAAAAGTTTTATGAAAATGAGCTACTGTTATGATACATAATGATGCTAGAAAAACTGATTGGAGCTATCATTGATGAAACTTATGCACTTGCTAGCATTCACACTTCATAAATTATTTCTTTTATCATTTACCTACTTGAGGACAAGCTGGAATTAAGCTTGGGGATGCTGATACGTCTCCAATGTATCTATAATTTATGAAGTATTCATGCTATTATATTATCAACCTTGGATGTTTTATATGCATTTATATGCTATTCTATATGATTTTTTGGATTAACCTTATTAACCTAGAGCCTAGTGCCAGTTTCTATTTTTTTTCTTGTTTTTGAGTTTTGCAGAAAAGGAATACCAAACCGAGTCCAATTGATGTGCCAATTTTTGATGATTTTTTATGGACCAAAAGAAGACCCCGGAGTAAAAGAGTTGGGCCAGAAGAGTCACGGACCGTCCACGAGTGTGGGGGCGCGCACACCCCCCCCCCCCCTCGGCTCGTGGGCCTGCCTCGTGGACGACTCGGGCACCTTCTTGAAGTGAGACCGACGCCAAAAATTCCTATAAATACAGAAACCTCCAGAAAATAACCTAGATCGGGAGTTCCGCCGCTGCAAGCCTCTGTAGCCACGAGAAATCAATCTAGGCCCTCTCCTTCTCTCTCTCGGTGACACCGGAGTGACATCGGGAGGGGAATCATCACCGCGGTGATCGTCTTCATCAACATCACCATCCTCATCTCTTTTACGCGGTTCACTCTCCCACACACCGCTGTAATCCCTACTTGAACATGGTGCTTTATGCCACATATTATGATCCAATGATGTGTTGCCATCCTATGATGTTTTGAGTAAATATCCTTTGTCTTTGGGTCGATTGATGATCCAGATTGGTATGAGTTGTATGTTTTACTTTGGTGTTGTCCTATGGTGCCCTCCGTGTCGCGCAAGCGTGACGGATTCCCGCTGTAGGGTGTTGCAATATGTCCATGGTTTGCTTATTGTCTGTGTTGCGTGAGTGACTGAAACACAAACACGGATAAGCGGGACACGACGTATGGGAATAAAGAGGACTTGATACTTTAATGCTATGGTTGGGTTTTACCTTAATGATATTTAGTAGTTGCGGATGCTTGCTAGAGTTCCAATCATAAGTGCATATGATCCAAGAAGAGAAAGTATGTTAGCTTATGCCTCTCCCTCATATGAAACTACAATAGTGATTGCTGGTCTTGTTAACAAGTGCCTAGGACAATTCCGCACATCGATCCACCATTATTCCACACTCGCTATTTATAATATTTAGTAATATATTCTAACTTTATGATAACAGCACCTACTTTCATATTTTAGCTCTCCGATATCATGCAAAGTTATCCACTTCATACCCACAACGTAATTTTATTTCTCGTTTCTAGTTGGAAGCAACCGTTCGGTGTACGTAGAGTCGTATCAGTGGCAGATAGGACTTGAGAGAATATTGATCTTACCTTTAGCTCCTTGTGGGTTCGACACTCCATACTTATCACTTCCACCTTTGGGAATTTCTACGATGATTCCCTACACTTGGGGATTATCAATGCCCATATTGGTTCCTACATATTCTACAAAGATCTTTATCGGTCGAACCTTTATGACAACATACGTAGTTACCTTTGTTTGTCGGTATGTTACTTGCCCGAGATTCGATTGTCGGTATCTCCATACCTAGTGCAATATCGTTGCAAGTCTCTTTACTCGTTCCATAATACATCATCTCGTAACTAACTCCTTAGTCACTTTGCTTGCATGCTTCTTGTGATGTTGTATTACCGAGAGGGCCCAGAGATACCTCTCCGTCATACAGAGTGAAAAATCCCAATCTCGATTCATGCGAACTCAACAGACACCTTCGGACATACCTGTAGAGCATCTTTATGATCACCCAGTTACGTTGTGACGTTTGATAGCACACAACGTATTCCTCCGGTATCTGGGAGTTGCACAATCTCATGGTCGAAGGAATATGTATTTGACATTTAAGAAAGCAGTAGCAATAAACTAAACGATCATATGTTAAGCTAATGGATGGGTCTTGTCCATCACATCATTCTTCTAATGATGTGATCCCGTTATCAAATGACAACTCATGTCTATGGTCAGGAAACCTTAACCATCTTTTGATCAACGAGCTAGTCTAGTAGAGGCATACTCGGGACTCGGTTTTTGCTTATGTATTCGCACATGTATTTAAGTTTCCAATCAATAAAGTTATATCATGAATAATAAAACTTTATCATGATTAAGGAAATATAATAATAACCACTTTATTACTGCCTCTAGGGAATATTTCCAACATTTTGAACATAGAAGAATGTGAGAGTGTGGCTGAGGATTTTGGAGCAATATCTCTAAGCACTTGAACAGTTAGTCCATGATCAAAACCTCATGCCCTTTTAATAGTATCACTTAACCAAAAATGTAGAGTCTTGAAACTTTGCCATCATTGTTCCTTAGCATTTTGAGGGGGTCGACATTCACATCCATTGTCGTACCTAAAATGAACTTTCCTGAAATATTCTTTGAGTAGGCATTAGTTCCATGAAGTATATGTTCTTATGAATTACCAAAACCGCCCAGGGATTATTTGCACTTTGAATAGTTTAACTTAGTTAATACAGTCTTATTTCATGTTATCTTGTACAATATTTCTACAACAATTTATAAACCATATTTGCATGTATTTTCCAATCCTCAACAAATAAAGCGATAGAAGCTACCATATAGCATATGTATGAATATCCTCCTAATCACAAGGAGCTATAAATCTAATACAACCAAGAAAGATCACACAACAATACTTTCCGCACATACAAAATAGTGGTATTGACCTTTTAGTACTAACACATATGAATGATTTTTACATGGATATTTTTTGGAAGAAGTCAAAATGGGCTTGACACTTTCCAAATAGCCACCACTTTACAGAAAATTTTATTAGTGTATATATAATTCATTGCCTTTTAGTATTAGTTTGGTTTTGAACATGCACAAGAAGTATGCATATTTAGTAAGATAAAGATTTGAGGATAACATCAACATACAAGTACATATAGGCCTACCCCCATGAACAGACACAAAACCCCGAAATATCAAACTAACAAAAATGTTTGCTATGCCATTTATGTTTGTGGGTTCGACTCATGATGTCATGCTCTATCATCATGAAAATAGCCGCTAGAGAAGGACAACACAAAAACCCATATTTCCAACAACTATAAAAAGAGCACCGCACATTGCCCATTTGGTTTACGAAATACGTTAGTCGACCATCTATGAGAACAAGATCAAAGTCATCGCTGAAAAAACATAGCAAGGGATACACCTCATCCTTCTCTAGCCTAGATTTCAAACCACCACCAAGTTTGTTGAGGGAGATACCAAGATCTACTTGTTGTGCTCTTCTAGAAGCCACAACTTAGCTTATCCGAAATACCACTGTTGCCACCACATAGAGCCAAAGTGTCATGCAATAGTTGATTCCTGAAAATCCACCATATCCAGTGAAGAATCAGCCGATTGAACCTACCATGCTCTCCTTGTCGGTTATAAATGTGGAATTTGGTAATTTTGGTGGTTTTGGGGTTGTAACATGGTTATTATTTTTGAAATGAACATGTGAGAATAAAAGGATGCAACTAGAGTTTATGTAGGGTCTACTTGGTGTCGGTGCGAAAACTGGCAGACCCGGGTAGGGGGTCCCAAGCTTGGTGACCAGAGCTAGATGGTAACAAGAGATAGTAGGGACACAATGTTTACCCAGGTTTGGGCCCTCTTGATGAGGTAAAACCCTACGTCCTTTTTCTTATATATTGACTATGCTGGGGTACAAAGTACAATGTGATCTACCTCGAGATCGTATGAGAGGGTTCCATGCTCTTCATCTTGATTACGCCTAGTGAGGGAGTCCTGGATTAGGGGGTCCTCAGACAGCCGGACTATATACTTTGGCCGGACTGTTGGACTATGAAGATACAAGATTGAAGACTTCGTCCCGTGTCCGGGTGGGACCCTCCTGTGGAAGGCAAGCTTGGTAATTCGGATATGTAGATCTCCTCCCTTGTAACCGACTCTGTGTTACCCTAGCCCCCTCCAGTGTCTATATAAACCGGAGGGTTTAGTCCGTAGGACAAGAACAATCATAATCAAAGGCTAGCTTCTAGGGTTTAGCCTCTACGATCTCGTGGTAGATCAACTCTTGTAATACTCATATCATCAAGATCAATCAAGCAGGAAGTAGGGTATTACCTCCATTGAGAGGGCCCGAACCTGGGTAAACATTGTGTCCCCCGCCTCCTGTTACCATCCTCCTTAGACGCACAGTTCGGGACCCCCTACCCGAGATCCGCCGGTTTTGACACTGACATTGGTGCTTTCATTGAGAGTTCCACTGTGTCGTCACCATAAGGTTTGATGGCTCCTTCGATCATCGGCAACGATGCGATCTAGGGTGAGGTTTTTCTCCCCGGACAGATCTTCGTATTTGGCGGCTTCGTACTGCGGGCCAACTCGCTTGGCCATCTGGAGCAGATCAAGAGCTACGCTCCTGGCCATCAGGTCAGGTTTGGAAGCTTGAACTATACTACCGACATCCATGGACACTTGATCTTCGACGGATTCGAGCCCATGTCAGGTGCGCTGCATAGTCACGACGAGCATGACTTAGCTCTGCTTCCCAACGGTGTTCGGGAGATCACACCTATGGCAACTCTGGCCCTCAATCCGGAGCAGATCGTGTCGTCCAAGGACGGGTGGATGGACCCCGCCACGAAGGCCGCACACCCAGCGGCGATAGAGCCGAATACTGACTTCACCTTCTATGAGACCTGTGTTGCCGGACCCTTGGATTCGTCCCTGGCCACAGGCTCCGAACCGCCTGCGTCCATGCCCATCGAGTCTAATTGGGCACCGATCATGGAGTTTACCTCCGCGGATATCTTTCAGCACTCGCCCCTGGGCGACGTGCTAAATTCATTGAGGTCTCTCTCCTTGTCAGGAGACCCTTGGCCGAACTATGTCCGGCTTGAGTGGGAAGCGGACGACGAAGAAATTCATTCCCCACCCACCACCCACTTAATAGCCACTGTCGACGACTTAACCGACATGCTTGAGTTTGGCTCCAAAGACATCGACGGTATGGACGACGATGCAGGACAAGAACAGGAACCACCACCCATAGGGCGCTGGACAGCCACCTCATCATATGATATATACATGGTGGACACCCCCAAAGAAAGCGATGGCAGTAAGGCAACGAAGGATAATCCCCTTGAGAAGCAATCTAAGCACCGGCGCCGCTCTAAGCCCCGCCATAGCAAAAGCAGCGATACCGGCACAAGAGACAATAACGCTGCGGATAGTGCCGAAGACGAAGACAATCCCCTCCAGCCAGGCTTCGAACGGGAGGATGGGCAAGCTAGCCCTAAGGAACAGGCGGGAGACGGAGAATCAGATGATGACAATTACATGCCCCTCTCCGATGACGAGTTGAGCCTCGGCGACGAAGAATTTATCGTGCCTGAGGATCCCGTCGAGCAGGAGCGCTTCAAGCGCCGGCTTATAGCCACGGCAAAAAGCCTGAAGAAAAAGCAACAAAAGCTTCAAGCTGATCAAGATCTGCTAGCGGATAGATGGACTGAGGTCCTGGCGGCCGAGGAATACGAACTCGAACGCCCAATTAAAAGTTACCCAAAGCGAAGGTTGCTACCACAACTCGAGGAAGAAGCATTAAAGCCTACACTTCCAGCATATGATGCGGATGACTGACCGCCTCGTGGCCGAGACAAAGCAGCATGTCAGGCCGAAGTCCAGCCCGCACCCCGTCGCCAGTTAAATAAAAACACCAAGGCCCGGGGTAACACGCAGGACCTGTGAGATGTATTGGAAAACAAAGCAGGACATGCAAGATCAATCTATGGATCATGGGGCGTGCCCCAACGCGTGACGACGACCGTCACGCCGGATATACTAAAAGCAAATCCGTCCGGGCTGAATACAGCAGACAAGACTCGTATGAACTGCGTCGTGATATAGCCCGGCACAGAGGCGCCGCACACCCCCTATGCTTCACTGATGAAGTGATGGATCACGAATTCCCAGAAGGTTTTAAACCCGTGAATATTGAATCATATGATGGCATAACAGACCCTGCGGTATGGATCAAAGATTTCCTCCTCCACATCCACATGGCACGCAGTGACGATCTACATGCCATCAAGTACCTCCCATTAAAACTCAAAGGACCTGCTCGGCATTGGCTCAATAGCCTGCTGGCAAACTCCATTGGCAGTTGGGAGAATTTGGAGGATGCATTCCTTGACAACTTTTAGGGCACTTATGTGCGACCACCAGATGCCGATGACTTGAGTCACATAACCCAACAGCTAGGGGAATCAGCCAGGAAATTCTAGACTCGGTTCCTAACTAAAAAGAACCAAATCATCGACTGTCCGGATGCCGAGGCCTTAGCGGCATTTAAGCATAACATCTGCAATGAGTGGCTCACTCGTCACCTCGGCCCAGAAAAGCCGAAGTCCATGGCAGCCCTCACGACACTCATGACCCGCTTTTGTGCGGGCGAGGATAGCTGGCTGGCTCGCAGCAACAACACATCAAGAAACCCTGGCAATTCAGATGCCACAGATAGCAATAGCAGTACACGTCGCAACAGACACAAACGCCGTAACAGCAGCTACAATGCCGAAGACATGGAAGTTAATGCCGGATTCAGTGGCTCTAAATCTGGTCAGCGGAAAAAGCCGTTCAAAAGAAGCAATCCGGGCTCGTCCAGCTTGGACCGCATACTCGATCGTTCGTGTCAAATTCATGGCACCCCCGATAAACCAGCCAACCACACCAATAGAGAATGCTGGGTGTTCAAACAGGGCGGCAAGTTGAATGCCGAAAACAAGCAAAAGGGGCTGCATAAAGACGATGAGGAGGAGCCCCGGCCGCTGAACACAGGAGGACAGAAGAAATTTCCTCCCCAAGTGAAAACGGTAAACATGATATACGCAACCCATATTCCCAAGCGGGAGTGGAAGCGTGCACTGAGGGACATATATGCGATGGAGCCAGTCGCCCCCAAGTTCAACCCATGGTCTTCTTGTCCGATCACCTTCAATCGCAGGGACGACCCCACCAGTATCCGTCATGGCAGTTCTGCCACATTGGTCCTTGACCCCATCATTGACAGATTTCACCTCACTCGAGTTGAGGGAGTCCTGGATTAGGGGGTCTCCGGACAGCCAGACTATACCCTTTGGCTGGACTGTTGGACTATGAAGACATAAGATTGAAGACTTCGTCCCGTGTCCGGATGGGACTCTACTTGGCGTGGAAGGCAAGCTAGGCAATACGGATATGTATATCTCCTCCTTTGTAACCGACCTTGTGTAACCCTAGCCCCCTCCGGTGTCTATATAAACCGGAGGGTTTAGTCCGTAGGACAATAGACAATCATACCATAGGATAGCTTCTAGGGTTTAGCCTCTCCAATCTCATGGTAGATCAACTCTTGTACTACTCATATTATCAAGAATAACCAAGCAGGACATAGGGTTTTACCTCCATCAAGAGGGCCCGAACCTGGGTAAAACATCGTGTCCCCTGCCTCCTGTTACCATCCGCCTTAGATGCATAGTTCGGGACCCCCTACCTGAGATCCGCCGGTTTTGATACCGACATTGGTGCTTTCATTGAGAGTTCCTCTGTGTCATCGCCGTTAGGCTTGATGGCTCCTTCGATCATCGATAGTGATGCAGTCCAGGGTGAGACTTTTCTCCCCGGACAGATCTTTGTGTTCGGCGGCTTCGCACTGCAGGCCAACTTGCTTGGCCATCTAGAGCAGATCGAGAGTTACGCCCCTGGCCACCATGTCAAGTTTGGAAGCTTAAACTACACGACCGATATCCGCGGAGACTTGATCTTCGACGGATTCGAGCCCCTGCCTTGTGTGCCACACGGTCACGATGAGTATGATTTAGCTCTACCATCAGACAGTGTTCAAGAAATCGCACTGGGAACCGCTCCGACCCTCAATTCGGAACCAGCTACACCATCCATGGACGGGTGGATAGACCCCGCCTTAGAGGCTGCACTCTCATCGGCGATCGAGCCGAGTATCGACCTTACCCTTCATGACAGTCGTGATGCCGAACTACCGGATTCCTCCCCGGCCACGGACTCCCAACCGCCTGCGCCCGTGCCTATCGAATCCGATTGGGCGCCGATCATGGAGTTTACCTCCGTGGATATCTTTCATCACTCGCCCTTCGGCGACATACTGAACTCATTAAGGTCTATCTCCTTGTCAGGAGAGTCCTGGCCGAACTATGTCCAGCAGGATTGGGATGCGGATGACGAAGAAATTCGCCGCCCACCCACCACCCACTTAGTAGCCACTGTCGACGAGTTAACCGACATGCTCGACTCCAAAGACATCGACGGTATGGACGACGATGCGGGAGGCGAAGAGGAATGTAACACCCTCAATGCGGCTATATCTCCCACATGTCGAAGCACGACTTAGAGGCATAACCGCATTGAAAGCAATGTCGCAAGTGAGGTAATCTTCACACAACCCATGTAATACATAAGGGAAAGAGATACATAGTTGGCTCACAATCGCCACTTCACACAATTACATGAATAAAGCATTACATCAGCCAAATACAATCAAGGTCCGACTACGGAACCAAAATAAAAGAAGACTACCCCAAATGCTACACAGATCCCCGATCGATCCCAACTGGGCGCCACTACTGATCAACTAGAACGAAACAACACAAAGGGAAAGATCTTCATCGAGCTCCTCCTTGAGCTTGGTTGCGTCATCTGCATGGTCTCATCGGCACCTGCAAGATGGTTTTGGAAGTATCTATGAGCCACGGGGACTCAGCAATCTCGCACCCTCGCGATCAAGACTATTTAAGCTTATGGGTAAGGTAAAGGTATGAGGTGGAGCTGCTGCAAGCGACTAGCATATATGGTGGCTAACATACGCAAATGAGAGCGAGAAGAGAAGGCAAAGCACGATCGAGAAACTATGATCAAGAAGTGATCCTAGAACAATCTACTTCAAGCATTACTCCAACACCGTGTTCACTTCCTGGACTCCGCCGAAAAGATACCATCACGGTTACACACGCGGTTGATGTATTTTAATTAAGGTCAACTTTAGGTTTTCTACAACCGGACATTAACAAATTCCCATCTGCCCATAACCGTGGGCACGGCTTTCGAAAGTTCAAAACCCTGTAGGGATGTCCCAACTTAGCCCATCACAAGCTCTCACGGTCAACGAAGGATATTCCTTCTAGCGGGAAGACCCGATCAGACTCGGAATCCCAGTTACAAGACATTTCGACAATGGTAAAACAAGACCAACAAAGCCTCCCGAACGTGCCGACAAATCCCGATAGGAGCTGCACATATCTCGTTCTCAGGGCACATCGGATTGTCTAAACTTCCGGTAGGCCAGCCTAGAGTTGCCCCTGGTGGCCACCGGCGGCTGACAGGTTGGACCAACACTCAGAGGAGCACTAGCCCGGGGGTTTAAATAAAGATGACCCTTGAGCTGGCCGACTCAAGGGAAAGAAAAGGCTAGGTGGCGAATGGTAAAACCAATGTTGGGCCTTGCTGGATCAGTTTTATTAAAGGCGAACTGTCAAGGGGTTCCCATTATACCCAACCGCGTAAGGAACGCAAAATCCGGGAACATAACACTGATATGACGGAACCTAGGGCGGCAAGAGTGGAACAAAACACCAGGCATAAGGCCGAGCCTTCCACCCTTTACCAAGTATATAGATGCATTAATTAAATAAGCGATATTGTGATATCCCAACAAGTAAACCTGTTCCAACAAGGAACAATATCTCCATGTTCCAACAAGGAACAAACTTCAATCTTCACCTGCAACTAACAACGCTGTAAGAGGGGCTGAGCAAAGCGGTAACATAGCCAAACAATGGTTTGCTAGGACAAGGTGGGTTAGAGGCTCGGTTTCACAATATGGAAAGCATGATAAGCAAGTGGTAGGTATCGCAGCATAGGCATAGCAAAAGACCAAGCAACTAGCAAGCAAAGATAGAAGTGATTTCAAGGGTATGGTTATCTTGCCTGAAATCCCGCAAGGAAGAAGAACGAGTCCATGAAGAAGACAAACAGACGTAGACGAACGGGTCCTCACAAACGCAACGTTACCGGAACCAACCCGAAGAAGCAACACCGGAAAGAAGCAAACAACATAGTAAACAACCACCACATAGACATGGCATGATGCGCAAACAAGTATGATGCATGTCCGGTTTAATGAGGATGGCATGGCAAAGTGCACAAACAATACTACAAATTAAGTGGAGCTCAACTTGCATCGAGTTGCATGTTGAAGAAACACCACATTCAAGTTATTTAGTTCGATCTCGTTTATGTACCCAACAATATTAAATGTTGATTAACATGGCAAGCAGTGAAGCAAAATAAAACTACCTATCTAATCAAGTTTAAATGAGGCCGGAACAACAAGCAACAAGTCCGGAAAACTCCTCATGAGCATATTTTGGTTATGGTACTGTTCTGCCCTAAACACAATTTTAGAGTTATTAAACATGCAAAACAAGTACACCATGTTAAACTAGGCATTTTTCTACCCCATTTACATATCAAGTTTATTAAAAACCAAGCTACGGTTATTAAGTTATGAATTAAAACATTTTAACATGGCATAGGAGCAAAATAATGCAAACATCATTTTAAACGTTTTTAACATGCATGAAAGTGGCATAGTATTAAACTAGACAAAATTTTAGGCATTTTTAATATATAAAGCATTTTAATCCGATGCACGGTTTAGAAGTTATTAAATGCATGATCCCAAAGGGTTTTTTTGTAAAACTGCAAAACTTGGGATAATAGCTAAATTCGCAGAGCCTAAAAAAAAGATACTGGGCCTAATCCTGTTGGCCCAACAGGAAGAGGGGATCTGGAGGGCGGCTCACATCGGCCCGACTGGCGCTGCGGATCTGGACCGGGGTGAACTGGGCCTTGGAGCTGGAGGAGGTCTACGTTGTCGCTGGAGTTGGGCCAGGGTGAGGCCACGGTCAACGAAGGCTCGAGGCAGGGGCGTCTCCCTCCTGCTCGACCGCAGAAGCAGAGGCACGGCAGGGAGCCTGCAGCGGCGCGAGGCTGTGATGGCGCTGGAGTGGGCGCACGGAACGGAGGGAGGTGCGGCGAGATGGGCTCTTCAGGCAGGGGACGGCGGCGAGGATCCACCGGATCTCACGAGGGGAGCTTGTTCCTGACGGCCGGAGCTGCAGAGGCCATGGCGCTGGAAGAATTTAGAGGGGATGCAGCAGGAAAGAGAGAACACAAGGGAAGGAGGGCAGCGGCAAGGCTCACCGGAGCATGAGCGGGCGGCAAGGGCGAAGCAAAAGTGACCCGAGCTGGCAGGTGACTAGGGCGGCGCGGCTCCATCTCCATGGCCAGTTGCCATGGTCTGTTTCCTGTGAAGAGAAGCGAGAGAGATGAGAGATAGAGAACCACGGGGAGGAAGGGAGATACAGGGGAGGAGAGGAGCGGGACGAGGCCGGTCCTCGCCGTGATCGCCGGCGTGCTGGAGAGGAGCTCCGGCGAGGTGGACGGAATCGAGCTCCTCCCGATCTGGCTCGGTGCGGCTGCTGCGGGGCTGATGGTAGAGGACGCCTAGGATGGCTCCTGGCCATCTGATCCAGATCGAAAGGTCGAGGTTGACTGAATCTTGGCAGGTGGTGGGGGTTGGCTGATGGTTTGGATCGGAGGGATGTAGGGATTGGTTCGGTGCTCAAACCAAGGGAGAGAGTGGCGGCGGCGGGGAGGATTAGATGGATGGATGGGACAGCTAGGGTTTCATCTGTGTATAACTAGCAGGTGGGTTAAATTAGGGGCTATCCGGTCCCTTCGATCGTAATCGGACGGTTGCGAATAAAATAGGCTAGGAAGTACTAATAAGAAAAAGGTGACGTTTTGTAGATGTTTGGGGATGATCCAGGCACAACAGTAGCGATAGTCCGGGTCGGGTCCGGGACAGCTTTCAGGCACGCGCGTGAGGAGGGCCGCGGGTTGACGAGAGAGGTTAGGTTGGACCTGGCGGATTGTGAAGAGCGGGTTGGTCTGAGAGAAGAGGGGAGAGATGCAGCCCGGCAGGGTTTCCAGAGACCGAAAACGTCCGACATTAGACCGGCTACTATTGCCGCTATATTTATCCGTTGGGACGTCAAACGGACTCCGAATGCGATGAAACTTGGCAGGCGGTCTACTGACAACAAAACAACACCGCATGCCAACTTTCAACCCATTCCGAGAACATTTTCCGGCCACTTATAAAATAATATTTCGGACATGCCGCGGGCGCGTGCAAGTATGTCTGGACTCAGAACGGATAATGGAAGGAACTGGGGGAACCCGGACGAATGCAAGTTTCGAAAACATGTTGATGCAATGCACATGATGACATGGCAAGATACAACCGCAAGCAAATGACATGGCAACGACGGCGAATAACTAGAGGACCCCTGGCACATCGGTCTCGGGGCGTCACAACACTCCACCACTACGAGAGGATCTCGTCCCGAGATCTAGGATGGCACCGGAGGGAAAACAGAAGAGAAAGAGAAGAGGTAAAACTAAGTTGCTTCTTTGACAAACGAGTGAAACCAAAGAACCTTGCGAGGTTGAACAAATTCGAGTAAATAATACAACGAAGGTGAACAAGGTCGAAAACACTCCGTTAGAAAAGAGGGACAAAGAACATTGCGAAAAACCTTGAGGTTGGAGGGCAAGATATATATTGAAACCACTCCGGTTAAGTCAAGATAGAGAAGGATTAAGAATGATATAATTTGGATAGCACTCCGATTGAAAATGGAAGGAATTAACAAGAACTTGACAAGATGAGAGGATACTTGATGAAATCAACAACACACTACCTCCGGAACTATTGAAAGAATGTCACAATGGGTAAGAACGATTTCAGACAGCACTCCGGTTGAGAAGGGATGGACAACTTGATAAGATGAGAGAACTTGAATGAAGGACATGACACTCCGGTTAAATGGATAAGCACGAAAATAACATGATCTTTGACCAAATGAGATGATGGGTGAAAAGAACAACATCACGAAGCTTCTGGAACAAAAGAATAGAAGCTAGATTGTTGGGATAAAGGGACGGAGAAGAAAATGACAATTTCTGCCACAAATGAGCTTGAAGAAGCAACTTTCCGAGAAGGGTTGAACAGAGTTGTTGGAAAACCAACAATGAAAAGAACAGCGTTGTAGTGGACTTATAGAAAACATCTCAAAGCTATGAGGTGAAATCCTGCCACTAACGAAAAATAATAATAAATTGGATTGATATCAACAAGGAGACGAGAAACTTATTTCACTGGGAGTATAAATGAAGAACTTGGGTCATTTATAATCACCATAATAGCAACAATCCTTAGGGAAGGCTTTAGGTGAAATATAACCCAAGATAACTCCAGTGACAAGATTGATGGATTTAAAGTATCTCATTCTTAACAACATGTGAATCATGGAACATGAACTCAAATTATCAAGAATGACGTAATACCACCTCCAATGGTACGGAAGAAAAAATGCACTCCGAATTACCATACGAAGAAAGCTTGAGCTTCTTAGAAAAGAATCTCGATGAAAAACTTGGAGAAGAAATAACATCCTTTATGAACCATCATGTAGAACCTTCATGAAGAACTCCGGTAAAAAAAAGAATAAAAAAATATAAAGAGAAGTTGGAAACACAATGTGAAACCTTGTAATGATTTATATGGATCTCCGTGATAATTAGAGCTTGGAACTCCGGGAAAGAAAGATGAGCACTTGAAACCAAGAATATGTATGATGAACCACTCCGGAATAAGGAATTGAATCAACTCGATGAAACAAGAATAAGAATTACATTATGCTTATCCTTCACCAATTAAATTGATGACAATCAACGGATTTGGCACACTACTTATTCTCGTAGCAAGGATTAAGAGAGATATAGCGCCAACTTGGGAAGGTCTTCTATGAACCACCGGTAGGATTGACAACGAATAAATTGATAAGGAAGAGAAATCTGGAAGAACCACCGTAAGAAATGAAAATGAATGAAGAAAAGATAAAGAAACGCCGGAAAGAATTAGCAAATGAACGAAGAAGCTTGAGGGGATTTAGATACATCAAAACAAAGAGATCAAGAACTGATTAGAGGATATTTGATTGATGCACCGGTAAGATTTGGAGAATGAGAGCTGAAAGCTGAGAATGAATAAATTCTGAGACGATGGGCTCCGGAGAATCCAACTAAGAAGACTCTTGAATTACTTCGGATGGGTGAAAAGAAATTTTCACAATCGAAATAATTATGGGAGGATGGCAGAGAATGGGGAAAGATTTAAAAGAAACTCTTCTTCGGTCTTCAAATGTTGAGGATGACGACGAGAAACAACACCAAGAATTATTGAGGCACACCGGAATGAAGAATGGAAAAGTTGAGCCAACGATGAAAAGAATTTGGAAGATCTTGGAGAAAGACATTTGACTGATGATAAATCATTCTTATGTCAAACTTCGAAAAGAAATTTGAGGATAGCTCCGGGAAAACAAGAAGAGTCAGGTAAGATCCTGGGAAAAGACCTGTGGGTTAGGGCCCACTGAAAAGATACATCGTTGAACTATTTAAAAGGAAGATTGCGCCGGTTGAATTAAATGACTAGAATGAGATAACAACCTCGAAAGATCTTGAATGAATGCAGAGTGGAAACACGAATCTTCGAGATATCTTAAGCATTTCGGAACAGATGAATAGCAAGCGGGGAATGATTATGAGGTGAACTGAGAAGAGAAGACATTTGAAACGAGGAAAGTATATTATCTTCAACGCTTGAATTGGTTCCACCGGAGAAGATAAAAGAACAAAGAATAATAAACTAGAAGCTCCGTTAGAATCTTCATGACAATCACCAGATACGAACATTGACTGAAAAGAACGAAGAGACTTCACATCAATAAAATGATACTTGATTGAGATATATGAGTCCTCGGAGAAAAGCAAGGGAGGGAGGGCAGGAAAAACAAAGGCAAGTTGGGACGGATACAACAAACACCGCTGAGAAGAACTGATAATTGATCTTGCGGATGTTGAAATGATCGGATCCACTTGAAGAGAAGCACGCCGGTAAAAAGGATTGACATGACAAACTCGATGATCGAGAAGGATTAGTATTCACATAGGAGTATGAGAACACCGTTTAGAGAAGGTATGGAATCAACATTTGACTTCGAAGCAACTCAAATACCACAACTCAAAACAAAACAAAGGATTGGCTCGCAGAATAAGCCGGTACAAACATATGATAGAGATTTCTTCCGAAGTTTTCGTGGTGGGGCCTACACGGGCTCGATCGTACAGCACCATCAAGTACAAGGCAGTGCACATGACATACGAAGCATCCCCGAGTCAGCATAGCCAAGGACTCTTTAAGACACAACGAGACCACTGTAAAACCGATCGTGAATAGGCGGACCACTAGACGTCGAACCCCAATTTCATATCATACATCTGTTGGAAAGATATCCTAAGAGCTACTTGAATTCCCACTTATAAACTCCTGAAACTTTCCGGTTATGCAATCAAGTGTTGGGGATACAAGGGAAGCATAATATCTCACCCAAAACTAGCAAATCCTACATCCAGCTGTATCCATCCTTCAACACATAACCAAGAAACCTTCGGAAATCATCTACCTCAACCTTCGAAAAGCATCCGTTATACAAGTTATGGCAATACTCCCGAACTCCCGCCCCAGTACTGGGTGGCATCGAGGTTATCTCACCAACAACTGCATAAAAGAGATTTTCGATGTCGGCGAACTAAACTCAGGTATTCCAGAACTGCAACGATAAAATTGTGACGACAACACCTCGGAGCTCAACTCCCCGGGACACTGCCACAACCCCTAAATGACAGGAGGCACCAAGAACAATGTTCTCGTCACAAATCGATCGGAACGATTCCAAGATACCTGCGTGATCCTAAAAAAAAATTTAGTGAAATTTGAGAAGAGAAGAGTCAAAACTCTACATCAGGATGCCTTACCAGAGCGATGAAGGGACTGAGGAGTAAAATGAATTCCTAAACTCTCCGATATATAATTCGTAAATGACTCAAAACATTTTTTTCTAGACTCAACAACGACTGCTAATTCGATCAAGCAGTGGGGACTCCAAAGGTCGGGGAAGGCTCTGATACCAACTTGTAACGCCCTCGATGCGGCTATATCTCCCACGTGTCGAAGCATGACTTAGAGGCATAACCGCATTGAAAGCAATGTCGCAAGTGAGGTAATCTTCACACAACCCATGCAATACATAAGGGAAAGAGATACATAGTTGGCTCACAATCGCCACTTCACACAATTACATGAATAAAGCATTACATCAGCCAAATATAATCAAGGTCCGACTACGGAACCAAAATAAAAGAAGACTACCCCAAATGCTACACAGATCCCCGATCGACCCCAACTGGGCGCCACTACTGATCAACTAGAACGAAACAACACAAAGGGCAAGATCTTCATTGAGCTCCTCCTTGAGCTTGGTTGCGTCATCTCCATGGTCTCATCAGCACCTGCAAGCTAGTTTTGGAAGTATCTATGAGCCACGGGGACTCAGCAATCTCGCACCCTCACGATCAAGACTATTTAGGCTTATGGGTAAGGTAAAGGTATGAGGTGGAGCTGCTGCAAGCGACTAGCATATATGGTGGCTAACATACGCAAATGAGAGCGAGAAGAGAAGGCAAAGCACGATCGAGAAACTATGATCAAGAAGTGATCCTAGAACAATCTACGTCAAGCATTATTCCAACATCGTGTTCACTTCCCGGACTCCGCCGAAAAGAGACCATCACGGTTACACACGCGGTTGATGTATTTTAATTAAGGTCAACTTTAGGTTTTCTACAACCGGACATTAACAAATTCCCATCTGCCCATAATCGTGGGCACGGCTTTCGAAAGTTCAAAACCTTGCAGGGGTGTCCCAACTTAGCCCATCACAAGCTCTCACGGTCAACGAAGGATATTCCTTCTAGCGGGAAGACCCGATCAGACTCGGAATCCCGGTTACAAGACATTTTTACAATGGTAAAACAAGACCAGCAAAGCCTCCCGAATGTGCCGACAAATCCCGATAGGAGCTGCACATATCTCGTTCTCAGGGCACACGGGATTGTCTAAACTTCCCTGGTGGCCACCGGCGGCTGACAGGTTGGACCAACACTCAGAGGAGCACTGGCCCGAGGGTTTAAATAAAGATGACCCTTGAGCCGGCCGAATCAAGGGAAAGAAAAGGCTAGGTGGCGAATGGTAAAACCAATGTTGGGCCTTGCTGGAGGAGTTTTATTCAAGGCGAACTGTCAAGGGGTTCCCATTATACCCAACCGCGTAAGGAACGCAAAATCCGGGAACATAACACCAATATGACGGAAACTAGGGCGGCAAGAGTGGAAGAAAACGCATAAGGCCGAGCCTTCCACCCTTTACCAAGTATATAGATGCATTAATTAAATAAGCGATATTGTGATATCCCAACAAGTAAACTTGTTCCAACAAGGAACAATATCTCGATGTTCCAACAAGGAACAAACCTCAATCTTCACCTGCAACTAACAACGCTGTGAGAGGGGCTGAGCAAAGCGGTAACATAGCCAAACAACGATTTGCTAGGACAAGGTGGGTGAGAGGCTTGGTTTCACAATATGGAAAGCATGATAAGCAAGTGGTAGGTATCGCAGCATAGGCATAGCAAAAGAGCTAGCAACTAGCAAGCAAAGATACAAGTGATTTCGAGGGTATGGTCATCTTGCCTGAAATCTCGCAAGGAAGAAGAACGAGTCCATAAAGAAGACAAACAGACGTAGACGAACGGGTCCCCACAAACGCGACATTACCGGAACCAACCCGAAGAAGCAACACCGGAAAGAAGCAAACAACATAGTAAACAACAACCACATAGACATGGCATGATGCGCAAACAAGTATGATGCATGTCCGGTTTAATGAGGCATGGCATGGCAAAGTGCACAAACAATACTACAAATTAAGTGGAGCTCAACTTGCACCGAGTTGCATGTTGAAGACACACCACATTCAAGTTATTTAGTTCGATCTCGTTTATGTACCCAACAATATTAAATGTTGATTAACATGGCAAGGGGTGAAGAAAAATAAAACTACCTATCTAATCAAGTTTAAATGAGGCCGGAACAACAAGCAACAAGTCTGGAAAACTCCTCACGAGCATATTTTGGTTATGGTACTGTTCTGCCCTAAACACAATTTTAGATTTATTAAACATGCAAAACAAGTACACCATGTTAAACTAGGAAATTTTCTACCCCATTTACATATAAAGTTTATTAAAAACCGAGCTACGGTTATTAAGTTATGAATTAAAACATTTTAACATGGCATAGGAGCAAAATAATGCAAACATCATTTTAAACGTTTTTAACATGCATGAAAGTGGCATAGTATTAAACTAGACAAAATTTTAGGCATTTTTCATATATAAAGCATTTTAATCCGATGCACGGTTTAGAAGTTATTAAATGCATGATCCCAAAGGGTTTTTTTGTAAAACTGCAAAACCTGGGATAATAGCTAAATTCGCAGAGCCTAAAAAAAAGATACAGGGCCAAATCCTGTTGGCCCAACAGGAAGAGGGAATCTGGAGGGCGGCTCACATCGGCCCGACTGGCATTGCGGATCTGGACCGGGGTGAACTGGGCCTTAGCGCTGGAGGAGGTCTACGTTGTCGCTGGAGTTGGGCCAGGGTGAGGCCACGGTCAACGAAGGCTCGAGGCAGGGGCGTCTCCCTCCTGCTCGACCGTAGAAGCAGAGGCACGGTAGGGAGCCAGCAGCGGCGCGAGGCTGCGATGGCGCTGGAATGGGCGCACAGAACGGAGGGAGGTGCGGCGAGATGGGCTCTTCAGGCAGGGGATGGCGGCGAGGATCCACCGGATCTCACAAGGGGAGCTTGTTCCTGACGGCGGGAGCTGCAGAGGCCATGGCGCTGGAAGAATTTAGAGGGGATGCAGCAGGAAAGAGATTACACAAGGGAAGGAGAGCGGCGTCAAGGCTCACCGGAGCATGAGCGGGCGGCAAGGGCGAAGCAAAAGTGACCCGAGTTGGCAGGTGACTAGGGCGGCGCGGCTCCATCTCCATGGCTAGTTGCCATGGTCTGTTTCCTGTGAAGAGAAGCGAGAGAGATGAGAGATAGAGAAGCACGGGGAGGAAGGGAGATACAGGGGAGGAGAGGAGCGGGACGAGGCCGGTCCTCGCCGTGATTGCCGGCGTGCTAGAGAGGAGCTCCGGCGAGGTGGACGGAATCGAGCTCCTCCCGATCTGGCTCGGTGCGGTTGCTGCGGGGCTGAGGGGGAGGACGCCTGGGATGGCTCTTGGCCATCTGATCTAGATCGAAAGGTCGAGGTTGACCGAATCTTGGCAGGTGGTGGGGGTTGGCCGATGGTTTGGATCGGAGGGATGCAGGGATTGGTTCAGTGCTGAAACCAAGGGAGAGAGTGGCGGCGGCGGGGAGGATTAGATGGATGGATGGGACAGCTAGGGTTTCATCTGTGTATAAATAGCAGGTGGGTTAAATTAGGGGCTATCCGGTCCCTTCGATCGTAATCGGACGGTCGCGAATAAAATAGGCTAGGAAGTACTAATAAGAAAAAGGTGACGTTTTGTAGATGTTTGGGGATGATCCAGGCACAACAGTAGCGATAGTCCGGGTCGGGTCCGAGACAGCTTTCGGGCACGTGCGTGAGGATGGCCGCGGGTTGACGAGAGAGGTTAGGTTGGACCTGGAGGATTGTGAAGAGCGGGTTGGTATGAGAGAAGAGAGGAGAGATGCAGCCCGGCAGGGTTCCCGGAGACCGAAAACGTCCGACGTTAGACCGGCTACTATTGCCGCTATATTTATCCGTTGGGACGTCAAACGGACTCCGAATGCGATGAAACTTAGCAGGCGGTCTAGTGACAACAAAACAACACCGCATGCCAACTTTCAACCCATTCCGAGAACATTTTCTGGCCACTTATAAAATAATATTTCGGACATGCCGCGGGCGCGTGCAAGTGTGTCTGGACTCAGAACGGATAACAGAAGGAACTGGGGGAACCCGGACGAATGCAAGTTTCGAAAACATGTTGATGCAATGCACATGATGACATGGCAAGATACAACCGCAAGCAAATGACATGGCAACGATGGCGAATAACTGGAGGACCCCTGGCACATCGGTCTCGGGGCGTCACAAGGAACCACTGCCCACAGGGCACTAGACAGCCACCTCATCATATGATATATACATGGTGCACACACCCAAAGAAGGCAATGGCGACGAGACAGCAAAGGATGACCCCTCCAAGAAGCAACCCAAGGCCGGCGTCAGCGGCGCTGCTCTAAGTCTCGCCAAAGCAAAAGCGGTGACCCCGGCACAGGAGATAATAGCACTCCGAATAGTGCCGAAGACGACAACAATCCCCTCCAGCAAGATTTAGGGCAGGAGGATGGAGAAGCCAGCCCTCCAGAGAGAGCGGTAGATGGCGAGGCGGAGGATGATAATTACATGCCTCCCTCCGAAGACGAGGCAAGCCTCGACGATGACGAATTCGTTGTGCCTGAGGATCCCATCAAACAAGAGCGCTTCAAGCGCCGGCTTATAGCCACGACAAATAGCCTTAAGAAAAAGCAATAGCAGCTTCAAGCTGATCAAGATTTGCTAGCTGACAGATGGACTAAAGTCCTTGCGGCCGAGGAATATAAACTCGAACGCCCCTCCAAGAGTTACCCAAAGCATAGGTTGCTACCCTGACTGGAGGAGGAAGCACTCAAACCTACATCTCCAGCATATGATGCGGCTGACCGGCCACCTCGTGGCCGCGACAGAGAGGCATTTCAGCCAAAAACTCAGCCCGCACCCTAACGCACTCAAATAAAAATGACAAGGCATGGGGAAACATGCTAGACCTGCGAGACGTATTGCAGGACAAAGCAAAACATGCAAGATATATCTATGGATCACGAGGGTGCGCCACTATGCGAGACGATAACCGTCACGCCGGATACAGTAAAAGTAAATCCAGTCGGGCCGAACACAGCAAGCAAAACTCATTTGAGCTGCATCACGATATAGCCCAGTACAGAGGCGCCTCACACACCTATGCTTCACAGACGAAGTAATGGATCACCAAATCCCAGAGGGTTTCAAACCCATAAATATTGAATCATACGACGGTACAACAGATCCTGCGGTATGGATCAAGGATTTCCTCCTTCACATCCACATGGCCCGCGGTGATGATCTACATGCCATCAAATACCTCCCACTCAAGCTCAAAGGACCAGCTCAGCATTGGCTCAACAGCTTGCCAGCAGAGTCCATTGGTTGTTGGGAAGATCTGGAAGCCGCATTCCTCGACAACTTCCAGGGCACTTATGTGCAACTGCCAGATGCCGATGACTTGAGCCACATAATTTAGCAGCCAGAGGAATCGGCCAGGCAATTCTGGACACGGTTCCTAACAAAGAAGAATCAAATCGTCAACTGTCCGGATGCAGAGGCACTAGCATCTTTTAAGCATAACATCCGCGACGAGTGGCTCGCCCAACACCTTGGCCAGGAAAAGCCGAAATCTATGGCAGCCCTCACGACACTCATGAACCGCTTTTGTGCGGGAGAAGACAACTGGCTAGCTCGCAGCAATAACATATCAAAGAACCACGGTACTTCAGATACCAAGGATGGCAATGGCAGGTCACGTCGCAAAAAACACAAGTGCCGCATTAACAGCGATAATACAGAGGATGCGGCAGTTAATGCCAGATTCAAAGGCTCTAAACCCGGTCAGCGGAAAAGGCCATTTAAAAGAAGCACTCCGGGCCCGTCCAGTTTGAACAGTATACTCGATCGCTCGTGTCAAATACACGGCACCCCCGACAAGCCAGCCAACCACACCAACAGGGATTGTTGGGTGTTCAAGCAGGCCGGCAAGTTAAATGCTGAAAACAAAGATAAGGGGTCGCATAGCGATGACGAGGAGGAGCAGCCGAACACCGGAGGACAGAAGAGGTTCCCCCCACAAGTGCGGACGGTGAACATGATATACGCAACCCACATCCCCAAGAGGGAGCGGAAGCGTGCGCTAAGGGACGTATATGTGTTGGAGCCAGTCGCCCCAAAGTTCAACCCATGGTCCTCTTGCCTGATCACCGTCGATCATAGGGACCACCCCACTAGTATCCGTCATGGCGGATTCGCTGCACTGGTCCTAGACCCAATCATTGACGGATTTCACCTCACTCGAGTCCTTATGGATGGCGGCGGCAGCCTGAACCTGCTTTATCAGGACACGGTGCGCAAAATGGGTATAGACCCCTCAAGGATCAAACCCACAAAAACGACCATCAAAGGCATCATACCAGGTGTAGAGGCCCATTGCATAGGCTGAGTGACACTGGAAGTGGTCTTCGGATCCCTGGATAACTTCTGAAGCGAGGAGTTAATCTTTGATATAGCCCGATTCCGCAGTGGCTATCATGCACTGCTCGGGCGAACCGCATTTGCGAGATTCAATGCGGTACCGCATTATGCATACCTCAAGCTCAAGATGCCAGGACCTCGGGGGGTCATCACAGTTAATGGAAACACAAAGCGCTCTCTCTGCACGGAGGAGCACACTGCGTCCCTCGCAGCAGAAGTGCAAAGCGGCCTCTTAAGGCAATCCACTAGTTCGGCGATTAAGGACCCAGACACCTTCAAGCGCGCCCAGAGTAATCGGCAGCAAGACCGCCTGGCACGTTCCGAGCTCGCATAGCAATGCGGCCCCCACCCCAGTACCAGCCAAACGGCGAAATCCATGCCACGCATACATAATTACGCATTGAAAATACCATGGGCACAGGTGGGGAGGGGGGCACGACAACGGCACACCCCAAGACGCGGCTCAACCGTACTAGGGGCTTCCCGCTTTGTTATTTTTCTCTCTTTCAGGACCTTAATCTCTGGAAACCATGTCCGGCAGTATGATTGCCAAACACATGATGCAGCAACGAAGGAGGCAGAAATCTACGTCGCACCACGGAACTCCCAGGTGGTCTATGACAACGAGTGAAATACTCGCTCTAAATACCATTCCTCAGCTTGCCCTTGGAGGGGACATGTCAAATAGTCCTACTTTTTGCTTACCGCACCACTTGTATCATTCTGCTTTAACGCACCTTTTTGAATAAACAATGCATAGCAGTAGACTATTATCGCATTCTTTATTCTTATTTATATATATATATATATACATATGTTCATTCATGACATCCAGCACCCGTACACTCTGGTACGGCCAATACGCTAGGGGCTTAAGCATACCCCATAATACGGCGTGAGAAGTCCGAACACTTTAGACAGTGCGGCACCCCGAACTTACAGCATTATATGCATCAGCTCCTAATCATGTCTTGGGTCAATAGTTGGGTTTGCCCGGCTCCCATGTTTTGGTACCTTACATTCCGCTATATCGGCTAAGGTACCACTGGGAGAACTACTGCGATTGTGCCCCGGTTCAGCTGGGCTAAGCACCTCAGTAGAGAAAGCTAAAACTGTCTGTCATGATAAGGCGAGGGACTGGTCGCAGTTCGAGAGGTTTCGAGTCCCTAAAGACTTATGGCACTTAGAGCAAGGAGTCGGCTTTGTCCGGCTTAAGGCGTGTATAGCGCCCCAAATTCGGCCTTCCGAATACTAGGGGCTTCGCAAAATTTAAAATTACAGAATTCTATGGCTAAGTGAGAGTGATAAAGCATTATAGTCCGATTGCCATGTTCATTGCGCTGAGCACCTCCCTCGAAGGACCCAAAAATGGGAACAAGAGTGCTCAGGTTTATCCCAAACACCCCAACACTCGTGGCATGGGGGCAGAAGCCGACGACTAGCCATCTCTCAGATTTGATAAACAGCTGAACAGAAGGTAATATTTTAAATTCACACAAGCGTTGCATAGCGCATATGAACAAGTTTTCATACCACAGGATCACATGAGCAAGTTCATTCAAATATTACATCGTTCGCACACTTGTCTGCTACAAGACGGGCACCCTTCAGGACACCCTCATTTTTGGGAAACGTAGTAATTTCAAAATTTTCCTACGCACACGCAAGATCATGGTGATGCATAGCAACGAGAGGGGAGAGTGTTGTCCACGTACCCTCGTAGACCGAAAGCGGAAGTGTTAGCACAACGCGGTTGATGTAGTCATACGTCTTCATGATCTGACCGATCAAGTGCCGAACGCACGGCACCTCCGAGTTCTGCACACGTTCAACTCGATGACATCCCTCGAACTCCGATCCAGCCGAGTGTTGAGGGAGAGTTTCATCAGCACGACGGCGTGGTGACGATGATGATGGTCTACCGACGCAGGGCTTCGCCTAAGCACCGCTACGATATGATCGACGTGGATTATGGTGGAGGGGGGCACCGCACACGGCTAAGAGATCAAGAGATCAATTGTTGTATCTTTGGGGTGCCCCCTGCCCCCGTATATAAAGGAGTAGAGGAGGGGGGGGGCTGGCCCTCTCTATGGCGTGCCCTAGGGGAGTCCTACTCCCACCGGGAGTAGGATTCCCGCTTTCCTAGTAGAACTAAGGGCCCTTCCAAGTAGTAGGAGTAGGAGGGAAGGAAAGGGAAGGGAAAAGGATAAGGAAGGAAGGGGGCGCCCCCCTCCCTAGTCCAATTCGGACCAGCCCATTGGGGAGGAGTGCGGCCACCCTTTGAGGCCTTTCTCTCCTTTCCTCTATGGCCCATTAAGGCCCAATACAAATTCCCATAACTCCCGATACTCCTGAAAATACCCGAATCACACGAAACCTTTCCGATGTCCGAATATAGTCGTCCAATATTTCGATCTTTACGTCTCAACCATTTCGAGACTCCTCGTCATGTCCGTGATCTCATCCGGGACTCCGAACTCCTTCGGTACATCAAAACACATAAACTCATAATATAACCGTCATCGAACTTTAAGCGTGCGGACCCTACGGGTTCGAGAACTATGTAGACATGACCAAGACATGTCTCCGGTCAATGAACAATAGCGGAACCTGGATGCTCATATTGGCTCCTACATATTCTACGAAGATCTTTATCGGTCAAACCGCATAACAACATACATTGTTCCCTTTGTCATCGGTATGTTACTTGCCCGAGATTCGATTGTCGGTATCTCAATACCTAGTTCAATCTCATTACCGGCAAGTCTCTTTACTCGTTCCGTAACACATCATCCCGCAATTAACTCATTAGTTGCAATGCTTGCAAGGCTTATAGTGATGTGCATTATCAAGTGGGCCCAGAGATACCTCTCCGACAATCTTAGTGACAAATCCTAATCTCGAAATACGCCAACCCAACAAGTATCTTCGGAGACACTGGTAGAGCACTTTTATAATCACCCAGTTATGTTGTGACGTTTGGTAGCACACAAAGTGTTCCTCCGGCAAACGGGAGTTGCATAATCTCATAGTCATAGGAACATGTATAAGTCATGAAGAAAGCAATAGCAACAAACTAAACGATCAAGTGCTATGCTAACGGAATGGGTCAAGTCAATCACATCATTCTCTAATGATGTGACCCCATTAATCAAATGACAACTCATGTCTATGTCTAGGAAACTTAACCATCTTTGATTCAACGAGCTAGTCAAGTAGAGGCATACTAGTGACACTCTGTTTGTCTATGTATTCACACATGTATTATGTTTCCGGTTAATACAATTCTAGCATGAATAATAAACATTTATCATGATATAAGGAAATAAATAATAACTTTATTATTGCCTCTAGGGTATATTTCCTTCAGTCTCCCACTTGCACTAGAGTCAATAATCTAGTTCACATCGCCATGTGATTTAATACCAATAGTTCACATCACCATGTGATTAACACCCATAGTTCACATCGACATGTGACCAACACCCAAAGGGTTTACTAGAGTCAATAATCTAGTTCACATCGCTATGTGATTAATACCCAAAGAGTACTAAGGTCTGATCATGTTTTGCTTGTGAGAGAAGTTTAGTCAACGGGTCTGCCACATTCAGATCCATAAGTATTTTGCAAATTTCTATGTCAACAATGCTCTGCACGGAGCTACTCTAGCTAATTGCTCCCACTTTCAATATGTATCCAGATTCAGATTTAGAGTCATCTGGATCAGTGTCAAAATTTGCATCGACGTAACCCTTTACGACGAACCTTTTTGTCACCTCCATAATCGAGAAGCATATCCTTATTCCACTAAGGATAATTTTGACCGCTGTCCAGTGATCTACTCCTAGATCACTATTGTACCCCTTGCCAAAAACAGTGTAGGGTATATAATAGATCTGGTACACAGCATGGCATATTTTATAGAACCTGTGGCCAAGGCATAGGGAATGACTTTCATTCTCTTTCTATCTTCTGCCGTGGTCGGGCTTTGAGTCTTACTCAGTTTCACACCTTGTAACATAGGCAAGAACTCTTTCTTTGACTGTTCCATTTTGAACTACTTCAAAATCTTGTCAAGGTATGTACTCATTGAAAAACTTATCAAGCGTCTTGATCTATCTCTATAGATCTTGATGCTCAATATGTAAGCAGCTTTACCGAGGTCTTTCTTTGAAAAACTCCTTTCAAACACTCCTTTATGCTTTGCAGAATAATTCTACATTATCTCCGATCAATAATATGTCATTCACGTATACTTATCAGAAATGATGTAGTGCTCCCACTCACTTTCTTGTCAATACAGGCTTCACCGCAAGTCTGTATAAAACTATATGCTTTGATCAACTTATCAAAGTGTATATTCCAACTCCGAGATGCTTGCACCAGTCCATAGATGGATCGCTGGAGCTTGCATATTTTGTTAGCACCTTTAGGATTGACAAAACTTTCTTGTTGCATCATATACAACTCTTCTTTAATAAATCCATTAAGGAATGTAGTTTTGTTTATCCATTTGCCAGATTTCATAAAATGTGGCAATTGCTAACATGATTCGGACAGACTTAAGCATAGATACGAGTGAGAAACTCTCATCATAGTCAACACCTTGAACTTGTCGAAAACCTTTTTGCGACAATTCTAGCTTTGTAGATAGTAACACTACTATCAGCGTCCGTCTTCTTCTTGAAGATCCATTTAATCTCAATGGCTCGCCGATCATTGGGCAAGTCAATCAAAGTCCATACTTTGTTCCCATACATGGATCTCATCTTAGATTTCATGGCCTCAAGCCATTTCGCGAAATCTGGGCTGATCATCGCTTCCTCATAGTTCGTAGGTTCGTCATGGTCAAGTAACATGACCTCCAGAACAGGATTAACGTACCACTCTGGTGCGGATCTCACTCTGGTTTATCTACGAGGTTCGGTAGTAACTTGATCTGAAGTTACATGATCATTATCATTAGCTTCCTCACTAATTGGTGTAGTAGTCACAGGAATAGATTTCTGTGAAGAACTACTTTCCAATAAGGGAGCAGGTATAGTTACCTCATCAAGTTCTACTTTCCTCCCACTCACTTCTTTCGAGAGAAACTCCTTCTCTAGAAAGGATCCATTCTCAGCAATGAATATCTTGCCTTCGGATCTGTGATAGAAGGTGTACCCAACATTTTCTTTTGGGTATCCTAAGAAGACGCACTTCTTCGATTTAGGTTTGAGCTTATCTGGTTGAAACTTTTTGACATAAGCATTGCAACCTCAAACTTTAAGAAACGACAACTTAGGTTTCTTGCCAAACCATAGTTCATACGGTGTCATCTCAACGGATTTAGATGGTGCCCTATTTAACGTGAATGTAGTTGTCTCTAATGCATAACCCCAAAACGATAGTGGTAAATCAGTAAGAGACGTCATAGATCGCACCATATCTAATAAAGTATGGTTACGATGTTCAGACACACCATTACACTGTGGTGTTCCAGGTGGCGTGAGTAGTGCAACTATTTCACATCGTTTTAACTGAAGGACAAACTCGTAACTCAAATATTTTACTTCTGCGATCATATCATAGAAACTTTTATTTTCTTGTTACGATGATTCTCCACTTTACTCTGAAATACTTTGAACTTTTCAAATGTTTCAGACTTGTGTTTCATCAAGTAGATATACCCATATCTGCTCAAATCATCTGTGAAGGTCAGAAAATAATGATATCCGCCGCGAGCCTCAACACTCATCGGACCACATACATCAGTATGTATTATTTCCAATAAGTCAATTGCTCGCTCCATTGTTCCGGAGAATGAAGTCTTAGTCATCTTGCCCATGAGGCATGGTTCGCAAGCATCAATTGATTCATAATTAAGTGATTCCAAAAGCCCATCAACATGGATTTTCTTCGTGCGCTTTACACCAATATGACCTAAACGGCAGTGCCACAAATAAGTTGCACTATCATTATTAACTTTGCATCTTTTGGCTTCAATATTATGAAAATGTGTATCACCACGAACGAGATCCAACAAACCATTTTCATTGGGTGTATGACCATAGAAGGTTTTATTCATGTAAACAGAACAACAATTATTCTCTAACTTACATGAATAACCGTATTGCAATAAACATGATCCAATCATATTCATGCTCAACGCAAACACTAAATAACTTTTATTTTATGTTTAACACTAATCCCGAAAGTATAGGGAGTGTGCGATGATGATCATATCAATCTTGGAACTATTTCCAATAAACATCGTCACTTCACCCTTAACTAGTCTCTGTTCATTCTGCAACTCCCGTTTCGAGATACTATTCTTAGCAACCGAACTAGTATCAAATACTGAGGGGTTGCTATAAACACTAGTAAAGTACACATCAATAACATGTATATCAAATATACCTATGTTCACTTTACCATCCTTCTTATCCGCCAATTACTTGGGGTAGTTCCGCTTCTAGTGACCAGTCCCTTTGAAGTAGAAGCACTCAGTTTCAGGCTTAGGTCCAGACTTGGTTTTTTTCACTTGAGCAGCAACTTGCTTGCTGTTCTTCTTGAAGTTTCCCTTTCTCCCCTTTGTCCCTTTACTTGAAACTAGTGGTTTTGTTTACCATCAACACTTGATGCTTTTCTTGATTTCTACCTTCGTTGATTTCAGCATCACGAAGAGCTTGGGAATCGTTTCCGTTATCCCTTGCATATTATAGTTCATCAAGAAGTTCTACTAACTTGGTGATGGTGACTAGAGAATTCTGTCAATCACTATTTTATCTGGAAGATTAACTCCCACTTGATTCAAGCGATTGTAGTACCCAGACAATCTGAGCACATGCTCACTGCTTGAGCTATTCTCCTTCATATTTTAGCTATAGAACTTGTTGGAGACTTCATATCTCTCAACTCGGGTATTTGCTTGAAATATTAACTTCAACTCCTGGAACGACTCATATGGTCCATGACGTTCAAAATGTCTTTGAAGTCCGATTCTAAGCCGTTTAAGCATGGTGCACTAAACTATCAAGTAGTCATCATATTGAGCTAGCCAAACGTTCATAACATCTGCATCTGCTCCTGCAATAGGTTTGTCACCTAGCGGTGCATCAAGGACATAATTCTTCTGTGCAGCAATGAGGATAAACCTCAGATCACGGATCCAATCCGCATCATTGCTACTAACATCTTTCAACTTAGTTTTCTCTAGGAACATATCAAAAATAAAACAAGGCAGCTAAATGTGAGCTATTGATCTACAACATAGATATGCTAATACTACTAGGACTAAGTTCATGATAAATTTAAGTTCAATTAATCATATTACTTAAGAACTCCCACTTAGATAGACATCCCTCTAATCCTCTAAGTGATCATGTGAACCATATCAACTAAACCATGTCCGATCATCACGTGAGATGGAGTAGTTTCAATGGTGAACATCACTATGTTGATCATATCTACTATATGATTCACGCTCGACCTTTCGGTCTCAGTGTTCCGAGGCCATATCTGTTATATGCTAGGCTCGTCAAGTTTAACCTGAGTATTCCGCGTGTGCAACTGTTTTGCACCCATTGTATTTGAACGTAGAGCCTATCACACCCGATCATCACGTGGTGTCTCAGCACGAAGAACTTTCGCAACGGTGCATACTCAGGGAGAACACTTGTACCTTGATAATTAGTGAGAGATCATCTTATAAAGCTACCGTCGAACTAAGCAAAATAAGATGTATAAAAGATAAACATCACATGCAATCAAAATATGTGACATGATATGGCCATCATCATCTTGTGCCTTTGATCTCCATCTCCAAAGCATCGTCATGATTTCCATCGTCATCGGCATGACACCATGATCTCCATCATCTTGATCTATATCAATGTGTCGTCACATGGTCGTCTCGCCAACTATTGCTCTTGCAACTATTGCTATCGCATAGCGATAAAGTAAAGCAATTATTTGGCTCTTGCATCTTATGCAATAAAGAGACAACCATAAGGCTTCTGCCAGTTGCCGATAACTTCAACAAAACTTGATCATCTTATACAACAACTTATATCTCATCACGGCTTGACCATATCACATCACAACATGCCCTGCAAAAACAAGTTAGACGTCCTCTACTTTGTTGTTGCAAGTTTTACGTGGCTGCTACGGGCTGAGCAAGAACCGTTCTTACCTACGCACCAAAACCACAATGATAGTTTGTCAAGTTAGTGTTGTTTAAACCTTCTCAAGGACTGGGCATAGCCACACTCGGTTCAACTAAAGTTGGAGAAACTGACACCCGCTAGTCACCTGTGTGCATAGCACGGCGGTAAACCCAGTCTCGCGTAAGCGTACGCGTAGTGTCGGTCCGGGCCACTTCATCCAACAATACCGCCGAACCAAAGTGTGACATGCTGGTAAGCAGTATGACTTATATCGCCCACAACTCACTTGTGTTCTACTCGTGCATATTACATCAACGCATAAAACCTGGCTCGGATGCCACTATTGGGAAACGTAGTAATTTCAAAAATTTCCTACTCACACGCAAGATCATGGTGATGCATAGCAACGAGAGGGGAGATTGTTGTCCACGTACCCTCGTAGACCGAAAGCGGAAGCATTAGCACAACTCGGTTGACGTAGTCGTACGTCTTCATGATCTGACCGATCAAGTACCGAACGCACGGCACCTCCGAGTTCTGCACACGTTCAACTCGATGACGTCCCTCGAACTCCGATCCAGCCGAGTGTTGAGGGAGAGTTTTGTCAGCACAACGGCATGGTGACGATGATGATGTTTTACCGACGCAGGGCTTCGCCTAAGCACTGCTACGATATGATCGAGGTGGATTGTGGTGGAGGGGGGCACCGCACACGGCTAAGAGATCAAGAGATCAATTGTTGTATCTTTGGGGTGCCCCCTGCCCCCGTATATAAAGGAGTAGAGGAGGGGGGGGCTGGCCCTCTCTATGGCATGCCCTAGGGGAGTCCTACTCCCACCGGGAGTAGGATTCCCGCTTTCCTAGTAGAACTAAGGGCCCTTCCAAGTAGTAGGAGTAGGAGGGAAGGAAAGGGAAGGGAAAAGGATAAGGAAGGAAGGGGGCGCCCCCCTCCCTAGTCCAATTCGGACCAGCCCATTGGGGAGGGGTGCGGCCACCCTTTGAGGCCTTTCTCTCCTTTCCTCTATGGCCCATTAAGGCCCAATACAAATTCCCATAACTTCCGATACTCCTGAAAATACCCGAATCACACGAAACATTTCCGATGTCCGAATATAGTCGTCCAATATAGCGATCTTTACGTCTCGACAATTTCAAGACTCCTCGTCATGTCCCCGATCTCATACGGGACTCCGAACTCCTTCGGTACATCAAAACACATAAACTCGTAATATAGCCGTCATCAAACTTTAAGCGTGCGGACCCTACGGGTTCGAGAACTATGTAGACATGACCAAGACACGTCTCCGATCAATAACCAATAGCAGAACCTGGATGCTCATATTGGCCCCTAAATATTCTACGAAGATCTTTATCGGTCAAACCACATAACAACATACGTTGTTCCCTTTGTCATCGGTATATTACTTGCCCGAGATTTGATCGTCGGTATCTCAATACCTAGTTCAATATCGTTACCCGCAAGTCTCTTTACTTGTTTCGTAACACATCATCCCGCAATTAACTCATTAGTTGCAATGCTTGCAAGGCTTATAGTGATGTGCATTACTGAGTGGGCCCAGAGATACCTCTCCGACAATCGGAGTGACAAATCCTAATCTCGAAATATGCCAACCCAACACGTATCTTCAGAGACACCTGTAGAGCACCTTTATAATCACCCAGTTACGTTGTGACATTTGGAAGCACAGAAAGTGTTCCTCCGGCAAACTGGAGTTGCATAATCTCATAGTCATAGGAACATGTATAAGTCATGAAGAAAGCAATAGCAACAAACTAAACAATCAAGTGTTATGCTAACGGAATGGGTCAAGTCAATCACATCATTCTCTAATGATGTGACCCCGTTAATCAAATAACAACTCATGTCTATGGCTAGGAAACTTAACCATCTTTGATTCAACGAGCTAGTCAAGTAGAGGCATACTAGTGACACTCTGTTTGTCTATGTCTTCACACATGTATTATGTTTCCGGTTAATACAATTCTAGCATGAATAATAAACATTTATCATGATATAAGGAAATAAATAATAACTTTATTATTGCCTCTAGGGCATATTTCCTTCACTCTTTATACATCTCGGGTGGCGATGCTCCTTCACCAGCTTCTCGGCATCCATCTTGGCCCAGTGCACCTTCGCACGGGAAAAAGCCCGGCGTGCATTCTCGATGCAGATGGACCGCTTGATGACTTCCAGCCGTGGGCAGGCATCCACAAGCCGCCTCACCAGGCCGAAGTAGCTCTTGGGAAGGGCGTCGCCAGGCCACATCCGTACTATAAAGCCCTTCATGGCCTGTTCGGCCACCTTGTGCAGCTCAACCAGTTGCTTCAGCTGGTCGCTCATAGGCATCGGGTGTTCGGTCCCAGTATACTAAGACCAGAACAGCTTCTCCGTCGAGCTTCCCTCCTCGGCCTAGTAAAACTTTGCGACATCCGACACGCTGCGGGGCAAATCTACGAATGCTCCTGGAGAGCTCCGGACTCGGGCAAATCTACTTTCACATGCTTGCTTTGCATATTGAATACCTTACCCACCGCTATCTTCCTCGTCGCCTCAATCTCCTGGAGGACCTTCTGGGCTTCAGCCTTGGCATTCTTTGCGCTCTCAAGGGCCGCAGCAAGCTCAGACTCTCGCGTCTTCGAGTCAAGCTCCAACGCCTCGTGCTTCGTCACGAAAGCTTGGAGCTCTTGCTGCACCTCGCCCACCCGTGCCTCTTGCTTTTCCCGCTTGGTGCACTCCTGGGCCGCTTTGTTTTCGGCCTCGGACAACACTTGCTTCAGGGTCGCCACTTCGGTCGTGGCCCCTGGCAAATTCATAATGATCCTATCATTTTGTAATCGCATCTTTTTGTATATATATATATATATAGACAAGGTATGACTTACCTTTGTTCTCCTCGAGCTGCCTCTTGGCAAGGCCGAGCTCTATCTCGGACCCCTCGAGGTCCTGCTTCAGTGCGGCGACCTCCGCAGTCAGTGCGGCAGAGGCCAGCAGCGAAGCCTGCATACACATATAGACATACTTATATTAGACTCCTTCAGATATTATTTGATCCTCTATTCGGCTTTTGTTTGTGAAAACCAAACAGAGCATCAGGGGCTACTGTCTATGCGGTAATATTTTCCCTATATTTTCAATACTTACCTCAAAGCCTGTTAAAAGGCTGGCACAGGCTTCAGTCAGTCCGCTCTTGGCAGACTGGACCTTCTTGATCACCGCACTCATAATAGTGCGGTGCTCTTCGTTGATGGAAGCGCCGCGAAGCGCTCCCAGCAGGTTGTCCGGTGCCTCTGGATGGACAGAGGTCACCGGCATGGGCGTCTTACCCCTTTTCAAAGGGGGCCGCCTGCCCAGGTCTGGAACCACTGGAGGTTCCGGCGCGGTGTTCGGCTGAGAGCCGAACTTAGAGCCCCCACGAGCCTTGCTCCCTTTGCTCCTGGAGTCTGGAAGGTCGCCTTGAGGCACCTCCAGGACTATCTCCCCCCGGCTCCGTGCCCCTTGAGACAATACCTCGGCATTGTCCGTAGGGCAAGGGGAGGAGGCGGTCGGAAGTGGATCGCTATCCATATCCGATGAATCCAAGGAGCCGTCCGACATGGATACGTCGATACGGGCTTGGGGCGGTCTGCATAATCATATTCGGCGTTAGGAGAAGCATTGTGACAAAGGTATGCTATGAGTTACTCTGGTATCCGAATACTTACGACTTCGCCAAGGGCTTGTCCCTGAGCAGCCACTCGTCTTCGCCTTCGGCGACGGTGGTGGAGCAGTCCGGAAGAAGAGTCCATCCCTTCTTGGACCCTTCGGCCTCCCCGATCAGGGCGACCTTCCTTTTCTTGTCTCCCCCGGCTGGAGGGGGAGCATCTTCATCTTCCTCCTCGTCTTCATGGGAGGAGTGTGTCGCGGAGTTATCGGACAATGAGTTCGATACCACCTGACGCCGGGAACTCTTTCGGGTTCCCTTGGCCTTCTTCTTGGTCTTCTCGGGCACCTTATAAGGAGCCGGAGTCAGCATCTCCGTTAGGAGAGCGTCCACGGTGTCTTCGGGCAGGGGGCGGATAGTCAATCTACTCTGATGCCTCCACACAGTCCTGTTAAAGGCATGGGAGCTTAGACCCCGCACATGGTTAAGCTATGGGAAATAAATATCCTACCAGATGTACAGAACTTACCGGATTCGCAGGGCGCTTCGCGCTTAGCCCGCTGTCCTCGGTGAGAGAGGGAGGGACCTCGGCGCCCTTGAATAGCACCCTCCAGACGTCTTTGTGCGTCGTGTCGAAGAGCTCGCTTAGAGTCTGGTGCCGGGCCGGGTCGAACTCCCATAAGTTGAAATCCCGTTGTTGACACGGGAGGATCCGGCAGAAGAGCATGACCTCGACTATGTTGACAAGCTTAACTTTCTTGCTTGTCATGTTCTGGATACACTTCTGGAGTCCGTCCAGCTCCACCGATGAACCCCAGGACAGGCCCTTCTCCTTCCAGGAAGTGAGCCGCGTGGGGATTCCGGATCGAAACTCGAGGGCCGCCACCCAGTTGGTGTCGCGCGGCTCGGTGATGTAGAACCACCCCGATTGCCACCCCTTTACGGTCTCCATGAAGGAGCCCTCGAGCCATGCAATGTTGGGCATTTTGCCCACCATGGCTCCGCCGCATTCCGCTTGTTGGACGCCTACAACCTTCGGCTTGATATTAAAGGTCTTCAGCCATAGGCCAAAGTGGGGCCAGATGTGGAGGAAATCCTCGCACACGACAATGAACGCCGAGATGTTGAGGATGAAATTTAGGGCCAGATCATGAAAGTCCAGCCCGTAGTAGAACATGAGGCCGCGGACGAATGGATGGAGGGGAAACCCCAATCCGCGGATGAAGTGGGGGAGGAAAACCACCCTTTAATGAGGTTCTGGGATAGGGATGACCTGTCCCGCGGCTAGCAGCCGGTGCGCAATGTCCGCAGCTAAGTTTCCGGCTCCACGCAACTTTTTGATGTGCCCCTCCGTGACGGAGGAGGCCATCCACTTTCCTCCCGCTCCGGACATGTTTGGAGAGAGTTGAGGAGGAGGATGCGGACTTGGGCGCTGGGGCTCGAGTGCGCGAGATTGGATGAGCAAGGAGGAAGAAGGCGTGGGTAGAAAAAGGTGAGATCTTATCCCTTTATAAGGGCGTACTAAACTATGCACCCCCACTAGCCTAGTAAAACTCGCTTATCCCCCAAGCGCCCTAATTGATGGCGCGGTTGGGTTACCCACGTCCGTATTGATGAGAATCCCACAATAAGGGGAACACGATCTCTGCCTTGACAAGACGTGTCAAGAAACCGTCTCGCGTTATGTGCGGGGCTGGTTAAAGAAAAATGGTTTGAATAATTATCGGACCATGGCATGATGTCATGCTGCCAAAACATGTCAGCAGATTGGATTTGTGGAAATATTACTCTCTCTACGATGGTATATGGAACTTATTTTGCAGGGTCGGACACTATCCTTATATTCAAACTCTCATGTGGTGTATTCGGAGGAGGAACCCGCCTTGCAATGCCGAAGACAACACTGTGCGCCGGACTCATCGTCATTGAAGCCTGGGTCACGGGCTATTGAGGGAGTCCTGGATTAGGGGGTCTTCGGACAGCCGGACTATATCCTTTGGCCGGACTGTTGAACTATGAAGACATAAGATTGAAGACTTCGTCCCATGTCCGGATGGGACTCTACTTGGTGTGGAGGGCAAGCTAGGCAATACGGATATGTATATCTCCTCCTTTGTAACCGACCTTGTGTAACCCTAGCCCCCTCCAGTGTCTATATAAACCGGAGGGTTTTAGTCCGTAGGACAACACACAATCATACCATAGGCTAGCTACTAGGGTTTAACCTCTCTGATCTCATGGTAGATCAACTCTTGTACTACTCATATTATCAAGAATAATCAAGCAGGACATAGGGTTTTACCTCCATCAAGAGGGCCCGAACCTGGGTAAAACATCGTGTCCCCTGCCTCCTGTTACCATCTGCCTTAGACGCATAGTTCGGGACCCCCTACCCGAGATCTTCCGGTTTTGACACCGACACGAGTCCTTATGGACGGTGGCAGCATCCTGAACTTGCTTTATCAGGATACAGTGCACAAAATGGGTATAGACCCCTCGAGGATCAAACCCACCAAAACCACCTTTAAAGGTGTCATCCCAAGTGTAGAGGCATGTTGCACGGGCTCAATAACACTGGAAGTAATCTTCGGATCTCTGGACAACTTCCGAAGTGAGGAGTTAATCTTCGATATCGTCCCCTTCCGCAGTGGCTATCATGCACTGCTCGGACGAACCGCATTTGCCAGATTCAATGTGGTACCGCATTATGCATACCTCAAGCTCAAAATGCCAGGACCTCGTGGGGTTATAACAGTTAATGGAAACATAGAACGCTCGCTCCGCATGGAGGAGCAAACTGCGGCCCTCGCAGCAGAAGCGCAAAGCAGCCTTATGAGGCAAACCGCCAATTCGGCGACAAAGACCCCGGACACCTTCAAGCGAGTCCGGAGTACCCGCAAGAGGATCGCCAGGCACGTTTAGAGCTCGCCTAGCAATTTGGCCTCCGTCCTAGTCCCAGTCAAGCGGCGAAATTTGCGCCACGCGTACATAATTACGCACTCAAGATACCATGGGCATAGGTGGAGGCACGGCCATGGCACGGCCCATAATGCGGCTCAACCGCTTCAGGACCCGTATACCTTTAACATTTCTTCCTTTCAGGCCCCTATTCTCTCAAGGCCCTCTCCGATCGTCTGATTATCCGACCCATCATGGGAAGGAAACACCAAGGAAGCAAGAAGCTTTGACGTACAACGGAATCCTCAGGTGGTCTCTGATAATGATCGATATACCTGTTTTGCATACCCACACGCAGCTTGACCTTGGATAGGACATGTCAAATAGTCCTATTTTTTACTTATTGCACTACATGTATGCATACGCTTTGACGTATCATTTAAATAACAATGTACAACATCAGCTCATTATTGCATTCCTTTATCTTTTTTTCCTGTCTGCTTACTTACAACAAGTCGCACCCGTACATTCTGATACGACCATTGCACTAGGGGCTTCAGTATACCCCATAACATAGCATGAAAAGTCCAAACACTTTCGATAGTGCGGCACCCCGAACTTATAGCATTATATCCATCAACTCCGAATCACTTGGGTCAATAGTTGGGTTTGCCCGGCTCCCATGTTTTGGTAACTTACGTTCCGCTATATCGGCTAAGTTAGCACTGGGAGAACTACTGTGATTGTGTCCCGTTTCTTTCGGACGAGCACCTCAGTAGAGAAAGCCGAAAACTGACTATCATGATGCAGCGAGAGCTGGTCAGTGTTCGAGAGGTCTCAAATCCTTAAAGATTTTTTCTGCTTCGGGCGAGGAGTCGGCCTTGTCCTATTTAGGCGTACATAGCGCCCCAAGTTCTGAATACTAGGGGCTTCGCCAAAATTTAAAATTGTAGACTTAAGCTTTATAGTCTGATTGCCTGGTTCGTTGTGCTGAACACCTCCTTTGAATGACCCAAAACTGGGATAAAGAGTGATCAGGTTTATCCCGAACACCTCGGTACTAGTTACATGGGGGCAGAAGCCGACGACTGGCCAACTCTCAAATTTTATAAACGGCCGCACAGAAGGTAATATTTTAAATCAACAAGCGTTACATAGTGCACATGAACTTGTTTCACACTACAAGATCACATGAGTACATTCATTCAAATATTACATCCTTAGCACATTCCTCTGCCACAAGGCGAGCACCCTTCAGGACACTGTCATAATACTTTTTGGGGTGGCGATGCTCCTTGCCCTCCGGCGGCCCCTCCTTCACCAGCTTTTCGGCGTCCATCTTCGCCCAGTGCACTTTCGCCCGGGCAAAAGCCCTGCGCGCACCCTCAATGCAGACGGGCTTCTTTATGACTTCAAACCGTGGGTAGGCATTCACAAGCCGCCTTACCAGGCCGAAATAGCTGCCAGGCAGGGGCTCGCCAGGCCACATCCAGACTATGAGGCCCTTCATGGCCAGTTCGGCCGCCTTGTGAAGCTCGACAGTTGCTTCAACTGGTCGCTCAAGGGCATCGGATGTTCGGTCCCAGTATACTGAGACTAGAACAACCTCTCCGTCGAGCTCCCTTCCTCGGCCCGGTAGAACTCCGCGGCATCTGACACACTGCTAGCACTACAAAAAAGACACATCCGTGACATTTTGGGCCGAACGAATTTTTTTCTGTCATACATATGACACTTGTATGACAATAATTGTGACAAAACCCGGTATCATCATAGATGTGGTGGGCTCCTACTTCTATGACAAAAAATCATGACAGAAAATGGGTTTTTCGTCCTGGGCGGGCCGGAGACGCAGCTGCATGACATTCTTTGGGCCGTCCATGACGGAAAAAACCGTGGTAGAAGCAAGGGCGAGGAAAATTTCGGGGAGTTCCAGGTTACGGTGGGAGGTTGGGGGCCGAGCGATGCGCATTTCTCTCGTACACGTATGCGCGTGTGTGCGAGTTGTTGGCTCTAACTGAACCCGAGCGACGCGTTACTAAACCCGAGTGATCGACCGATGGCTGTTAACTAAACCCGATCGAGCGATTCCTTCGCTACTGCTGCTAACTGAAGCCGATCGGTTGAATGAACAGTGAGCGCTAGTGTTGCCTCCGGATGAACGGGACCCCATGGTGTGGAGGGCTGGATGAACTGTAGACGGTAGAGGGGTGCCCGTGGAGGGGTGGTTGAACAGGACCACGTGGTGTGGAGGGCTGGATGAATAGTAGACGGTGGAGGGGTCGTTGAACAGTAGCCGGTGGAGTAGCGCGCGGTGGAGGCTGGATGAACAGGAGCCCATGGAGGCTGGAGGACGTCGACGGTAGCCCGTGGAGGCTGGAGGAGGTCGACGGTGGAGATGAACAATATCCCGTGGAGTCCCGTTTTGCGGTACGCCACACCCCTCCCAATGAACAGGACCCCCGTTTTGACCGTAGGAGGTCCGTTTCGTCCGTTTTGCAGTATGCCACACCCCTCCCGATCAACAGGACCCCCGTTTCGACCGTAGGAGGTTCGTTTCCTCCGTTTTGCGGTACGCCACACCCCTCCCGATCAACAGGACCCCTGTTTCGACCGTAGGAGGTCCGTTTCTTCCGTTCTGCGGTACGCCGGGCCTCGCTTCCATTGCTTGTTCCGTCCAAGCCCTCCCGATGAACATGACCACGCATTCCGTTCCGACCCAGCCGGTTGGCTCCCACGTGTTCCGTTGCCTCCTGATGAACACGACGCATTCCGTTGCCTCCCGATGAACACGACGCATTTCGTTGCCTCCCCATGAACACGACGCATTCCATTGCCTCCCCATGAACACGACGCATTCCGTTGCCTCCCCATGAACACGACGATGACGCTGTTTCTCCATTCCAACCCAGCCATGTACACGAGCCCTGGCCGTATGTATGCGCGAGTAGGCGTTCGAGACCCTGCCCGTATGTACACATACGTGGCCGTATTTTCTTTCTTGCACCCTGGCTGTTGTACGTATGTGTACATGCCACGTGCGCGCCTCTACATCGACCAATATGTACGTACACGTTCGCGATCATAATGACAACGCTACGTACGCTTCGACAAGGTGGGTCCCAACTGTCAAGCACTTCCTTGCCTGCGAAGATGTAGCTGGTGGGTCCCACCAGTCAGGGGGGCGAATCGGTTTTTTCCCGGACGCACTTCCTTGCATGCGAAGGTGTAGTTGCTGGGTCCCAGCAGTCAGGGGGGCGAATCATTTTTTTGCCCGGACGCACTTCCTTGCGTGCGAAGGTGTAGATGGTGGGTCCCAGCAGTCGGGGGCCGAATCTTTTTTTTCGGACGCACTTCCTTGCGTGCGAAGATGTAGCTGGTGGGTCCCGGTAGTCAGGGGGCGAATCGTTTTTTTCGTACGCACTTCCCTGTGTGCGAAGATGTAGCTCGTGGGTCCCAGCAATCAGGGGGCGAATCATTTTTTCGTGAAATACGGTGGCCCGTCTGGTGGGTCCCCACTGTCAGGTGGAGGAATAATTATTTTACGCGTAATAAGGAGGCACTTCCTTGCGGCTGCCGTGGACCCAACTGTCAGCCTCTCCACGTACAGTCCATGTCCGATGGAAGTCGTTCCTTGACCACGTTGACCACGCCGCGCCGAGAGCACCAGGACGGTGGACGACAGCGAGGCCTAGAAAGGGGATGACGCAGAGCCGGGGAAGACGCGGCAGTAGATGCACGCGCAGAGAGGAGTACGAGGGTTCACTGGTTCGGCTGCGCTGCCATCGCCGCGGAATAACAGGGGGTGTGGGTGAGTGGAGGGATGGCCTGGCCAGCGGTGGGAGTAGTAGGGGCGGTGAGGCCTCCGCGGCAGCACAGCCGGCCACGGGAGGCAGGAGCAGGCGGCACGACCGGCGCTGCTTTGGGCGGCTGGAGCAAGAAGACTAGAGGTTGAAGAAGCACTACGGCCGTTGGATGGACATCGTACGGTCACTACAGCTAGAATCGTTTATATTGACTAAGTTGACAAAGCCCTTGGTACGTCAACTTAGTAGGCCCACAGGTCAGCTTCCGAAACGGTGTGCCCGAGATGTCAGGGGGAGGAATCATTTTTTGGGCGGATGAAGCTAGAATATCCAAGATTGAAGAAGAAGCACGGCATCCGTTGGATGGACATCCAATGGCCACTGCTGCTAGAACCGTGTGTTGACTATAAGTTGGCAAAGCCTTGCATACGCGTCAACTCTGTTTTTTAGGGGACGCACCAACTTAGTAAGGCCAGAAGTGTGTGGCAGAGAACTTATAGCCCATTTGAGATTTGTAAGAATGTGTAACCCATTTTTGAATTCTAATGGAATTTACTATAGCCCATTTATAGTATGTTAAAAGTACAGCCCATTTCAACCAACCGTTCAAAACAGAATTCAATAAAATTTCTCACATTTTGATGGGATCCGAAATATTTTTATCCCAAATTTCTAGTCAGATTAAATACAATTTCAATATAAATTTATATTACGTAAAAATCCAACAAAACATTGTGCTCGCAACAATTAATGAAATTAAAATTTTCAATATCCAAAAATAATATTTTATAAAGTAATCACGTGTTTGGTGCATTTTTTTATAGTTACTGCCCAGTTTTTATAATTACATCCCATTTATTATTTCTTAAAGCCCATTTTCTTGTTAAGCCAAATGCATCCCTCCTAGGAAAGATTTGCAGCCCAGCGGGGCGGAGAATAACAACTTGACCTTGCCTGGGTATTCCTAAAAAAAGAATAGCTGGGCTAGCCATTTTCAGCTTGAAAAAATTAATATCTGGGCTGGATATCTGGCCTGGGCTAGACGGGCCACAGCCCACCCAGTTAATACCTGCAGCGATGTTTTCGTTGTTGTTCAGAGGAGAAAAATTAATATCTGGTCTAAACATCGACAAACTCTGCAGTGCTCACACCTCAAAAACACAAATACTGCTCGAGCTACTTGGTCCCAGTTGTCGGCCGCTTCTTGTGCAATTCTCTCGTTTATTGACTACTTCCTCCTTTCCGGTTCATAAGGCTCAATTCAAAAATCTCACCAACCAAGGTAGATGATGAGTGGTGGAATATTTTTTGTAGTTTGCAAAAGCACCCAATTAATGCTCTTGTTTTCCTCAAAAAATTATGTTTACGAATGCATTAATTGCAATGCATGCATGCATAAAGTGCATGCATTGGTCAGTTTTCTCTTAATACTTGCATGCAATGATTTAATGCACCTTGAAGTCTGAACATGTGATGGGGAACAACCAAATTGAGCCTTATAAAATGGGAAAACTAAAATTTCGAGATAAGCCCTATAAACCAAAAAGGAGGGAGTACTACATAGGTTGACAATGGTATGGGGCCGTGATGTCAGGAAACCAGGAGGAAGCAAAATAAATTATAGTTATATATATATATAATAAAGTCATCTCCTCGCCCATGCGCGCTTTCCGCCCGAAACAGTCAGCGTCGCCCGCCCCGCTTCTCGGTGCAGGCGATTGCTCCGCCTTCAAACGACACAAGTGTCATCCGTCCGTCCATCTGCCGCCCACATTAATGATATGCGATTGCCGAGGCAGCTACTTCGGCGCCACATGTCCGTCCCCCCACCTGCCCACCATTGCTATATAAACTGCTGCGCCGGCCATAGCCACAGTCATCCGCATTCGTTCCCTTTCTCCTGTCCACACCACTACTGCCCACCATGGCTTCCTCGCGCTCTAGCGCTCGTCGGGACAGGCAGACGATGGACCACAAGGAGATGGCAGCCATTGCTGCCGACCGGCTGGCCGGCAGGCAGCCGGAGGACGACGACGTCCTAATGGAGAACATGGTAGTCGACGATCCGGCGCCAACCCCTTCCTCCACGCCATCCTCGCCGGTGCATTGCACCATGACCATCGGTGAGGCCCGTGCCCAACATATGGATAGGGTGAGGCAAATGTGTGAGGAGCAGTTCCGGGAGGCGCAGGCCGACGCCGCCTACAACCACCATCTCCTCCAGGAGCACCTGCCGGCGGAGGAGCAGATCATCGCGGAGCGGGTGGGGCAGGAGGCGCTGCTCGACTCGTACCACTCCGCCCTCAAGGGCCGCTTCGAGCACTGGCGATACCGCATGCAGGTGGCGGAGGTTGTGGCCGCCTACAAAGAGGCTAGCAAAGAGGGCGATGAAGCGGGCGAGGCGCTGTTTGGAAAGACCGAGGATGAGGCAGAGGACAATGCCGGCTCCGACGAGTCCCCGCTCCGCTGGCCTCGACGAGGCCCTGCTCCGCCAAGGCCCCGCGGCGCCAACAACGAGGCAGAGGACACCACCGGCTCCGCCGAGGCCCTGCCCCGCCAACAACGAGGTAGAGGACATCGCCGGCTCAGCCGAGGCCCCACCCTGCCGGCAACGAGATAGAGGACATCGCCGGCTCTGGAGAGGCCCCGCCCCGCTGCCAAAGATGCCGCGCCACACAGAAAATGAGGAAGTGTAGAACACAGTAGGTCGCCACCGCTTGGGTCCAAGTAAGGCCACTACTGCTACCCTCCGGTTGAAGCCAAGCTAGGCGGGTTGACCATTGACGGCCGGTTAGCTTCTTGGCGGCGACGTGGAGTCGGAGAGCTGCGCTGGAGAAGAACGTTGCTTCTACTTAACTGCTGGTGTAGTTGGCTGACTGACACGTGGGCCCAACAGGCCACATGCCAATTACGCAACTGCACCTACAGTTAAGTCACTGAAGCTTCTGTTCGGCTCAGCAGGACACAGGTGGGTAGCTTCGGTTAATTAATTATACCTCCAGCGCACCCCTTTTTAGTTGAAGAATGTATGAAATGTAATGAAATCCAGCATGTTTATATGAAATCCGACCATGTATGAATGAATTTATTTTGATTAGTTCGAATTCATGTATCACTGGCATTGGATGAACATGCAAAACAATACGTACTAGCATTATTCCCAGGGTGATCACCTCGTTTGCAGCAGTTTCACATGTACTCCCTCCGGTCCTTTCTAGTCTGCATACAAGTTTTGTCTGCAGTCAAAGTATCTCTACTTTGACCAATCTTATACAAAAAAGTATGCACTTTCACAATGTGCGAAGTAAAAAGGAACAGAAGGAGTACAAAGAGTTTGAGCAGCTTTTTAGCGTTTCTGTACATTGCAATCAAACACACAGGCATGGCAATTCATAGAGAACATTCAAAACAATCAATGATTATGCATCTCAGCGACTCACATGTTAGAGGCAATATTTACTTCACAACTAAAGAATAAAGAAAAAAATTGATCGACGCTGCTGACAGCAAAGGGCGTCCCATTCGAAAATATCAAATGCATGTCTTACTAAAATCAATGAGAAAAATTTGACAAGGTTGTCCCATTCCAAAATATCAAATGCCTACGATTGTGGAATGGGCAGGGTTTGCCATCAGTTCGGACATTGACATGGCACCTCGTGCTAAATAAACCAGCTGTTCTTGTTGTGCAGTTCTACCAAAATCAACCAAATTCACGCGTAGCTTGTATGATTTCGCCCTTATATGTTGCAACGCCTTGAACTTATCGGCACCTCCTTTCTTGTGGTGGAAATGAATGATTCGATGTATTCATGAACATTTTGTGCAGTTCCCATTGAAATCAAGCTGAGCACCCCTGTTTGCACAATTACAAAAAAGTTATTAGTATAAAGCAAAATGTACTATGAATTGACAGTTTCAACAGGCACATACATGGTCCATGTAGAGAACTTTTTTAGAAAAATGGAACTCACCAGAAAGAATCCTAGAACGACATTGTACTCGCGCATCACAGCAAAAAATGGAGATTTGTCAGTCCTTCTAAGCTCAAGTTAGTTTGGTCTTGTGGGGAGTAATGTAACCATCCTTCAACCACTCCTTCTGATGAGAAGATAGACAGGGCTTCTTCATCCTAGCATAATCGGAACTAGTCACTTCACGTACTCCATATTCTTCTTCAGAGGAAGATGATCCTATTGTGCAAAGACAACAGGACTACTAAATGCTAGCATCCCTGTTTGCTCGAAAAAAGGAAAGGAAATATTTAAAACAGCACATATGAATCACTTCTCAAGGACAATACCACTTTTTCATGACAGTATCTAAACAGTAGCACGACACCAATAGAGATGACAAAGCTCAAGCATATGGATGAAATCAGTGGGCAAGTACGAACCTTTGTTAGGAGGCTTATTGTGTAGAGCATACAGATGAAGCACTTCTCCGGAACCATCTGTTGCTATCTACGGTGGTGGCCATGCTTACTATATACTCCTCGATTAGTTTAATGTTTCCAACATCTTCTTGTGCAGTTCCACTAAAATATATGGTATCTTCAAAGAAGATCCCTGCTTGCACAAGTTGAGATAATTACATATTACATTAAGAGTGGCATCAAATCAGTGGAAAAACAATTGCTCGTTCCAGCCATAGCAATAAATTAAGATGCAAAACTATATCATTACTTGTGTCATCACAGTTCCAGTACTTCATTACAGCACCGGAAGTTGATTTTTGTTTTTCTTCCGCTTGTTCTTCCCCTTCATCACTTGGTTCAGTAACAGACAAGCTTCTCCTTCAATGTAAGATTTGGCATGTCAATTAGGGAGCACAAGTATAGTACTAAACTTAATTTTCTGATGAAAGTGGCAAAATAGAGGACAGCAGTTGTGAAATATCCTTATCTTACCTCAATGGGATATTACGGTGCACATACAGATTGGAAGTCTTGTCTCCATTTGTGCAGTTCACTAAAATCAAGCAACATTATCATACAAGTAGCACAACATATGAAAGCACACTGCAGAATCATGTGAAAGAAGGCTAGTACTGACCTCTCATGATGCGGAATTCAAACAACTCACAAGAAGAAGATCTGAACCAAATTCGCCTTAACGGGTAGGAAGTAAGATCTCCTCTTGTGCAGTTCCACTAAGATCAAGCAATCAAGCAACGTTGTCGGTGTGACATTTTGGTTGAACTGCACAAAACACTCTTAAAACAAAAGTGTTTTGTGCAGTGCAACAAAAGGTCACAATTGCAACAAGGTGAAGTAGATAACCCTATTTACACAGAGGTGCAAAGGAAACAATTAGTGGTCAATAACGGTGGATGACATAGAAGCCAACAAAAAGAAGCATCTACCTTATCTAAATGGGAAAGAAAGCAAGACAGTAGAATTTCTCAAACAGTGGCATTGATTAATATTAACATAGAGATTATATTAACAATAAAATTCGTTGAACATGTAATTTGCTTTTAACTGTGGCATTGCATCAATTTTCCAGCGGCATTATTACAGGGTGTTTGTTTAGAGGGACATTTTGGTGTAGGGACTAAAAAACCCCGTGTCAGTCCCATCTAAACCAAACAGGAGGGACTTTTAGGGACTAAAGGTGGGCATTTGGGACTAAAGAAAGAAGACCCCGAGGGAGTCATTTTGGGACTTTTTAGAACAGTTGCCCCTACCACGCATCGCACCTTGTCTCTATTAGTTCATTACTAGGGGTAACATGGTCTTTTAGCATGTCATTTAATAACCTCTAGTCCATGTTTAGTCCCTGGAACCAAGCAGGTAGGGACTAGGGAGTTTTTAACCAAACAGGGCCTTAGATTAACAACAGCTAATGAGTTGCACCGGACAATTGACGAACCAGCGCCATGTGCATCTACCGATGTACTGTGGTCATGCACAGTCTGTTGCAACAAAGAACAAACAACCAAGGAGCATATTTGTGTTGGTCCCAGTTTTGTTATATTTAGACACCTTTCCCTATGTGAGCGTAGCAAATCTAGTCCTGCTCAAACTCTACAGCCTTGTCCCTTCCTTTCCTTTTTGAACTAGTAATTTCGCCCCTTCCTTTCCTCTTTGAACCACGTCCTAGATTTATGCGATACAACTTTCCCCACTACTTTCCCCCATTCCTTTCCTCTTTTAACCACGTCCTAGATTCATGCTATACAACTTTCCCCCTTCATTTCCTCTTTAAACCACATCCTAGATTCATGCTATATACAACTTTTCCCACTACTTTCCCCCACTCCTTTCCTCTTTGAACCACGTCCTAGATTCATGGTATACATGCAGCTAGAGCAATGCATGTGGACTAAGTAAATTATACCTTAAGGTTCTTGGGGCGTGGTTCGGTGGGTGACGGGACGGCGGCGAAGAAGAAGGGGTCGGAGGCCCTCCCGTGCCGCCGCTGGGTGGAAAGTGAATAGCTATGCCGGTAGTCCCTCGCCGACGGCGACAGCGTTAAGCCTCCTTCCCTTCCCGGCGGACGGATCCTGCCGGCTCTTTGAGCAGCAGTGAGGGGAGAGAGAGGCCAGCGAAGTCTTGTTTAGATCTGGAGAGGGCGAGAGAGTGTGAAGAGAGCAACTACAAGCGCTGAGGCTCCAGCGTGTATATATATACTGGAGAGAGAGTGTGAAGCGTGCAAACCCTAGAAAACATTTTGACCAGTCAAAGAATCCTCCTGACACAAATTATGCTCAAGTGTAGTTATCGAACCCGAGACCTCATGTTTGATGAGCGAACAGGCTAACCAGCTACACAACCCTCCCGTTATGTTCAACAAGAGGGAAATAACCTTTTATACATTCCTGCATTCGTGTGACAAGCATGCCGTGTTTTTTGTGTGTGGGAGTCATTGGGATTTCAATCATAATCGTGTCATGTGGCTTTGGTGGTAAGACTATCCGCAGTGGTGCAGAAATAATGCAGCCTTAGTCACCTTACCTCTCTCCATGTAGTACATTGGGTCCCACCAGTCAGATGGTGAAACAAACAAATTAATAAGAAAAATTAAAAGCACCAGCGGTGTTTCTTACCTCACACATCTCGCTACTGCTCGGGAACACTGTCCAATTGATCCCTCTGTTCGCTCACGTACTATTTTAAGTGAATCCTTATTATAACATGCACACAAATTTTGGGCACTTGTATTCGACTTAAGTCAATGTGCCACCGTATCTCGTATACTTACTACTCCCTCCGTCTAGGTGTAATAAGTCACGTTAGAAGGTGCAACAGGACCAAGGTGCGTGTGTGTGTGTGTGTTTAACAGCATGTGTGTGTTAGAGAGAGGGACAGATCGACCTACTCCTACAGAGAGATGTTGTGTAGTGTACGATTTTAGCCCTGAGAGTCGGTGCATCCTCTCGTTTCCGGGCGTGTCCGGTAGGGACATGCGGACAGCTTCCACGCCCGCTCCTGACCAGCCTGGCCCACCCAAAGCCCCTCCATCGCCCGCGCGCGCTTCCCGCCTGAAAAGGTCAGTGCCGCTCCAAAGAATCGGTGACGCATTCATGCCCGGGCAGAGCGGACACGACCTCTCACTGGCGCAAGAGTGATGGTTTCTTCGTCCGTCCAACTTACTACTGGGTCTATGTGACTTGACGGCTCATTGGTCTTTATTACTGAGGTGGTAGGACTGCTGGATGTCCCACGCTTTCGGCGAAAGGAGGTACTACTACTAGATTACAATTTTCTCCATTCTTATAGTGGAGGCGTGTAAGAGTAGTGAAAACACGCAGGCTCAGTGATTACATGGACCACCTCACACTATCACCGTGCGACACCTAACTCTTTACATAGTACTCCCTCCATTCCTAAATATTACTGGATGAGTCCCCGCGCATTGTCGCGGAACAGCGGTATATCTCTCTGCGCAAAATTATCGATTTCATAGAGCTAAAAAACTCTATAACCGCATGACAAATGTGGTAGCCAAACTAAATAAACTCCCATCATCATTTAGATCATCCCACGTAAGGAAAAAAGATCAGCCAACTCCTACTGGATAATGGGATTATATTTTTCTTTTTGACATGTTAATGGGACTTAAAAGCTCACTTACATGCATGCTACCGGTGCATGCTTGCATGCAGACATGTTGATGTGATTTAAAACCCACACACATGCATGTGCCACGGTATTTCTGCATGCTTGCATGTGGCTTAGTGCGGAGCCTCTCAACGTATAGATCAGACGGCTATTATGGACTGATTTACTTCATCTAAAGGCTACATCAATTTTGATGATGTGGCTCAAGGAGAGGATAGAGAATTCCTAGTAGTGGGGGCTAGCTATTACTAGTAGATAAGTCTTTGTAGAGATTCCACTACATACGGAACAAAATGAATGAATCTACACTTAAAATGCATCTATATACATCCGCATGTGGTTCATGGTGAAATCTCTACAAAGACTTATATTTAGGAACGGGGAGACGGTGTACTAAGCAAGCTTCTCCTCGTTGTGCGAGTTGACAGGACACATCAAAAGTACTCCAGTGTATAGAGCCTTGCCTCTAAGGTAGGCCCCACATGGTTTGCCTCTTTTTTTAACATAACACGTCAAGTCGCAATTTGTTTGTTCACCTATGGTAGACGATCCTCCCTCCACCAAGTGGACAACCAGTACACGTGCTAAATTACCACGTGGGCTGCCTTTTTCGTATAGAAATGAGCTCCACCATGTACCCGCGCGGGTGTGGTTGGGAAAGAGATGGGAGTACGTGCGCCGTGCATGCACCTCTTCTCTTCGTGCACGTCCCCCACCTACGTGGGTGTGTGTGATAGATACAAACCGCGTTCGTGAGTGTTTTTTGTTTTGGGGTGGGGGTGGGGTGGGGTTTGATTTTGTGAATTATTTGTGGGAATATGTGTCGATGACATCTCAAACAAAATTTTGCATGCAATGTGTGTGCAATGGAGGCCTATCCATATCATACATAGAGGGTCGGGCAATCCACGAAAGAGAGGGAGGGGTCATAGCTATCGATAGAGTCGAAGAGAGGATCAAGTGGGTGGGTGGGTGCGAGATCGATGAAGAGAGCCATCGAAATTGTGTGTGTGTGCAAGTCAAAGATATAGGGCGACTGGCCTACCGGAACGTTAGAGGGCACATGTCAAGTTTGTGTGTGGCAGGGAGACATGACTAGAGCGCTCGATGTATCGGTGTGTGTGGGGGGGGAGGGGTAGGCAAAGGCCTAACTATAGAGGTAGAACGACTCGTATATGTGTTGAGAAGGAGAGACCTAGCTATGTCTTGACGGAGATCGGTCGACATCCATACATAACTGAAGGACGGGAAATATGATGGGACAGAGAGAGAGAGAGAGAGGAGAGAGAGAGGGAGGGAGAGGGGTAGAGTGCTGGATGGGTGATGGAGTTGCTTCTCGAAGATGGTGGGAGAGGCCTACTAGAAAAACTGAGGGTGGAACTGCAATGTTATCAATAAGAGTGGGGATGTGTTTCTGTGTGTGCCTGTGCATGATAGATCTGTCGGGACGCATCCATGGATGATGAAGGGGAACCATGTGTTTGGTAAGCAAACCTAACTAGATCGGTAGATCAATTGTTGTTTGTCGGAGTAAGGAAGAGACACAACTAATGAGGTAGATCGATTGACGTGTGGGTAAAAACGAGTTATAAGGACCTATCTAGCTATATGTATAGCGAGAGATCGGTCGGTGTACGTCCATTTGTTAGAGGCAAATAAGGCCCAGCGAGACGGATAGACAGAGAGAATGGAGCTAGGAGGTGGTGCGAGAGGCCCAACTACTAGCTAGATAGGGGGAGGAGTGTGCGGTTGTGAGATCGATGAAAAGAGGGGCGAGAGTTTACACATGTGTCTGGCCGTATGAGAGACACGAGGCAAGGACACATAAAGGAGGAGATTGAAGGTGTGTGTGTGTATGTTGTAGGCAGGCATCGCTGGAGAGGTTTATCGATCGGTGTGTGTCGGAAAGGAGTTATGGAGACTTTGAGAGAACGACCTAAAGAAAAAAATGAATGTGCCCGGTGTATAGAATGCCGAGGGAGGGGGAGGGCGAGGAGGGCATGTGCATGCACGAGAGAAAGTTAGTGGTAGCTACAAAGGTTAGAGGATTGTGTGGGTGTAAGAGACTAACAAAGATCATAATTTGATATGAAAGCGGATTCATATATTTGAATAGGAGATCATAGTGTTTTAAACATTGCATGCATGAATATAGTGGTGATACACGTGCTATGCACATGTTATACCATAATGTGATAATGCATGGCGTTTGCAACTCACAGCTAAATGCCGAACAATCTAAACCATACTATACATCAAACAATCTCACATTTTATTTGAATTTGTGATAATGTGTGGCGTTTGCAGCTTACAACTAAATATTGAACAATCTAAACAATACTATATATCGAACATTCTCACATTTTATTTGAATTTGTGGTAATGTGTGGTGTTTGCAACTCACATCTAAATACTTGTAGGCGTAGGGGGCGGGGCACCATACATAATGTGATAAACACATTATACATATGAGACATGGTTTAGATTATGAAGATCTAGCTAGAGCTATAAATGTAATGTGATTTGAAATCAAAATAAAGTGGATTAAAAAAATCTAGTTCGAGTTCATATAGTACACATAGTTCATATGTAACTCAAGACTAATCATGTGGTGTGATGTGAAGATAATACACAAACGATGGTTCAACTTGACAATAATGATGATTGTAGATCTTATTAAAACAGAGAAATGAATTCAAATGCTTTGACTTCACAACAATCATTACTGTAGATCTTATTCAAATAGAGAAACGAATTCAAATTTAGTTCATATTGAAGCGGTAGTATATACGTTTGGAATGCACTAAAACGTTTATTTGAGTAGTAGGTTGCATGACATATACACGTAGCGAAATATTTTAATTGAACATAACATGAATTCAAAGTTTTGAATGACATTTGTAGTGCGCATTGATTTGGTACAGTACACGTTAGGCTTGTCCAGAAATTTCAACCCGCGCCTTGTTAGCCCGAAATATTTAAGATATATCTTTGTCTCGTTGTACTCCGACAACTCCCTCCATCTCAACCCGCGCCTTGCTATTCCAAAATTACAACGCGCGCGAAAACTCCCACCTCCTGTGAAATCCCGACACACGAAATGCCCGTGGTACCCCTGAACCAAAAGAACCGCCTCAAATCGGTGGGGGTACTTTCGTAACTTACCCCACATTTCGGACAAGCGCGTCTCTAAGCCATGGTTCCCCACTGCCATCCCATCCGCCCACCCATTCGTACACCGAGGTCGCAAAAACATGTGAAGAAACCCCACACCCTGCTCCGTCCGCCACCCAGCCGGAGCCTCTTCCCAACGACGTCGTCCACAGAAACACCTCGACGTCCCTCATCCACCGTACCGGATGAGGATCTGTCGTCGATCTCATCAGCCCGCCGGTTCAGCCACCCCGTCCTCCACCTCCAAGGAGCTGCCCCGATGTTCCCCTCGTCTTTCGCGCCACCTCCATTCCCACACCGCCGTCTTCACCTGGACCACCGGAAGAGCATCATCATCACTGTTTCCTCGGATGAAGCTGCGGCCTAATTGGTGCCACCAAAGAGGTTGTACACTAATCGCCACATTTTCTTCTTGATTCGATCTCACGGTGCTGTCGGTGCTCGGTCCCGAGCCGACACGGCGCGGCTCCATCCACGGCGGCATCGCCGGCCACTTCCTCCACGGCGTCACTCCCTCGGCGGCGACGTCCACATCAGTAGTAGCTGCTGCTGCTCTAGATCTCGCTCGCGCTGCTGCTCTGCTGTTGCTCTCGGTCCCCTGCCTGGTCTGCTCTTGCCATTGCTCTTGCTCGCGCTACTGCTCTTGCTCTTGCTCTTGCTTGCGATGTTTCTCCGATTTAGCTACACTTTAGTCAACTGAATCGACTTTTGGGTCAGTCAATTTTCAGGGGGTGGGGGGCTCGCCGGGGTGAAGGAAGAACCAGCGGCAGCAGGGAGGGGGGCTCGCCGGAGAGGTACCCCACTATCTATCTTAGGGTTCAGGATGGGGGCGGTGGTCGCCGGCGGTGGCATGGGGATCGCTGGAGAAAAAGCTCGGCATGGGGGGGCCTAGAGGGATGGCCGGGGCGGCGGCGGACCAGTGGTGGGGAGTATTTTCGGGGCGGGCAGGGCGGCGCACCGCCGGTCGCGGGCGGCGGGGGGCTGCTGTTTGGCCGGTGGTGGCTGGCGGCTCAGGGGGTGGATGTTGAAGATGAACTGCAGGCCCTTGATTTTGTATCCAATAGCTGCAAAATCGAATGACCAGAGATCAAAAAATCAGTCGACCGACATGTAGCCTCACCTTACTAGTGCGTTCAGTTTCGACAGCAAAATTCAGTTTTGACAGCAAAATTCAGTTTCGATAGTTAAGTTCAGTTTCGACAGTTAAGTTCAGTTTTGACAGTTAAGTTCAGAGATGAGCGGCTGATGTATTTTACATCTAGCACTTTGTGGTTATGTATTTTACATCATGTATTGGAGATGCTATTAGAATTCCACTCAGGTTAACATTGTTTGTTGTCTCTCTTGTCCTGCTTCAGCCTCGGCGTCGTACAACTCACCGGAGCTGCTCCAACGATGAAACCCTCCATCACAGCGGAGCAGTACCTCGGGCTCCATCTCCAGACGCCTAAGATCTTCCCCTCCTCCGACAGCAAAGTCAGCCGGAGCATCCTCATCGGCCAACCCAATCACGTTGAGATCGACATGGCTTCGCCAAAGAGGTTGTACACTTGTTGCATCTCTTTTTTACTCTACATGTTATATATATTGTCCACTGAGCACACGGATTTGTTCCTTTAGTGTCTCCTTGAAAGAAAAAACATAGGAATTTTAATTTTCACTTGTCCTCCTTTTCAAATTCCTATTCATGAAGCACAAGACTAAGAGATAGTAGCATAATAGCATTATAATCGTACATTTTCTTGTGGTTTGACTTAATCTCACCATGCTTCTTTGCATCCTGTGATCTTCCAATTGTTGTGAATCAAACACCTAGATTGGCAGAAATCCTGTGTTTTTAAATTCTCTGTTTTGCACGTGCATTCCTATCCTATTCCTGTCTATTTCCTATCCCTGCATTGTTGGAATCCTACAATTCAAACGAGCCCTTACAGAATTACTTCTCTTACAGATAGTTGTCAAAGAAAACCTTGCGTGGTTTGTCCCGCTCCTACTGCGCCGTCGTCCACCCCAGCTTAGCTGCTCCAACGATAGAAGGGTCCAGCACAGCAGGGATCCGGCGTCCAGACTGTCTTTCGCCGCCTCAGATCTTCTTCCCCGCCGCTGGCGGCCATGAAAACTGCATTACCATCATCAACCAAGCAGATGACCTTGAGGACTACACAAGTCTGCAAGACAGGTCGCACTCTTTCGTGTTTGCTTACGTTATGCATCGCTTAATATTACATGCTACTTCATCATCCTGTTCACCGATTAGACTCTGAGTCAGCTCCAAACTAATGGTCAAACTTGAGTTTTTAAATGGTTGTGGGGTACATATCGGGGCCGCTATCAATAGTATCTATCTACTATCTGGTTAATCTCTGGTGTCTACTATGAGTTTCATGTTGGGTGGGAAACAAACAATAAAGAAGCCATTATCTGTATTTTTAACTGAAGCCATTATCTACCTGCTATTATTGGTTTTGGGTCTATCCATAGGTTGCTACCATCACTCTAGATTTCTGCATGCACTCCTTACATAATCTCACTATGTTTTATTCCTATGCATGACAGTTATTGTAAACAATGGAACTGAACATGTAGAGCAAAAGAGACGAGCCTTGCGTGGCAATAAAATTTCATGCAGACGTCGCTCCATGGTAGGCGCAAAGCCAGCCCCCCCCCCCTCCATGCATTTCGGATTGTAATCGAGAGGAAGATATCTGTTCTGAGGGGGATTCAGAAGGAGAAGACAACTCCTATTTACCCCCTGAGGTCTTTGCTCTAACTTGGCATGCTGATGTTGGTTATATCATGCATATGGTGTCTTGCATTGCTTACTTTATACATCAAATATGTCATCTGCTTAGTTTAGACATCCTTTGTGCGAATGCCATATGTTTAGTTTATTCATCGTGTATGTGAATTATGCAACGCCATCTTGTTTAGCCAGGCATCATATATGTGAATTTTGCAATGCCATCCTGCTTAGCTAGTCATCTTATATGTAAATTATATCAGGCCATCCTTTTTTTCATTACATATTACATTTCTCAACAATGTTAGTACATTCAACTACTCTTTGTGTGCATCAGCCATTTGACACTGTGATGGCAAATTCTGGAGTGAAAACAAGGTCTTCAGAGCAGACTATGCTATCTGACGAAGCGCATATCTCGCTGGTTATGGATAGCTCCTCAGAGGAGGATTCAGAGGCAGATGACCAGTCCTATCCCCCCCCCGAGATGTATGCCCTAGCTTGGCAGGGTTATGTTGCTCAGGTCGTGTGTATGGTGTCTCGCATTGCTATGTAAATTGATTTGTTTAGACATGCTTTGTGTCAATGCCACCTGTTCAGTGTCTAATTACCATATATGTGAATTATGCATTGCCATCTTGTTGCAAGACATTATATATGTGAATTATACAATGCTATCTTGTTGCAAAGGCATTATATATGTGAATTATGCAATGCCATGCTGTTTACCAATCATCATGTATGTGAATTATATCATGCTATCATTTTTTTGTATTACATGTTCCATTTGTCGACAACGTTTGTATATTCAACTACTCTTCCTGTGCATCAGCCATTTGAAGCGGTGATGGAAGTATCTGGAGTGAAAACAAGGTATTCAGAGCAGACAATGCTACCTGCTAAAGCAGACATCTTGCTGGTTACATAGAGCTCCTCAGAGGAGGATTCAGAGACTGATGACCAGTCCTATTTCCCCCTGAGGTCTATGCTCAAACTTGGCAGGGTTATATTACCCATGTCATGCATGTTGTCTTGCATTGCTTAGTTTTTACATCATATATGGATTGCCATTTGCTTACTTGCTTACTATATAAATCATATATTTGAATTATATCATGCCATCATGTTTACATAGTACATACACATCATCTATCTGAATTATGGTATGGCAACCCATTTAATAAATACATCATATAGTTATATCATCTCATCCTGTTTAGTGCTTACTGTCATCATATTTTGAATTATGGCATTCTATCCGTGAATGTATGTGAATTATGGCATGCCAACCTATTTAATAAACACATTATATAGTTATGTCATGTCATCCTGTTTACATAGTCCCATCTTTTGAACTATGTCTTTCCATCTTTTTTAGTTAGCCATCATAATGTGAAGTTGTGTCATGCTATCCCGTTTAGTTAGCCATCATATATGTGAAATTATGTCATGCTATCCTGTTTGGTTAGACAACATAAATATGAATTATTTCATGCCCTCTTTTATTCCCCACTATCCATTGCACCTGTCTATCATACAATGTCTATACTTTCAATTACTTTTCTTGTTTATCAGCCATTTGAATTGGAGAGCGTGATGGCAGTGTCTAAGGGAGTAACAACACGGTCTTCAGAAAAAGACGGTGCTACCAGTTGAGGCAGATAGAACCACGGTTGTACTTGCCCAAGGACCAGATCCACCACACATAACCCAGACTCTCGCAGATTGTACCCCTACCCAGTTGGACAGAGAACCAGCTACACCCCTTCTAACCCCAACCCCGGCAGATAGTAACCCAGTTCCAGTTGACATGACACCGTCTCCACCACAGAGCACCCAAACACGAGCAGTTAGTAAGGGAACTGTAGTGCCCAAAGCACGAGGACCACCACTCTGAATCCCAACTCAACACTTAAAGGAGAAGAAGATTTGTTCTCAGGCCAGGTTCTGTAGCTATGGTTCATACTCCTTTGCTCTTGCATTACTGTATTTACCCATACCAACTATTTTCAAATTTGAAGGATGGAATTGAAACTCCAATGGCGCAACAGGTATGTTTTAAACCTGTTTCTTTAACTGGTTTGCTATTGTAACCTGCTCTATGTTGATTTCAGTTTCAATTGAATAAACAGTTATGTTCTCATGTCATGCACATTACAAGTGTTGTTATTGCTCTATAGTTACCCACGTTTATATTCTGTCTATTCTGCTTTGTCTTGAACAAATATTATTTGAACTGTGTCTCTATCTTGATTTGGCAGCAAAAACTAGAATGATATAGACCATAAAGTGACCATGGTACATAGATATATGTTTGTTTCATGTCGTTATCCTGTCCACTTTACTACCGAACTCATTTACCAAAATGAGTTTCATATACAACATGGTAAACATGTGATGTGTCTGCTTGTTTCTCTTTTAGAATGCGGACAAAATATTGGAGAATAGTATTGCGTTATCCAATGGTAAAGGAAGTAATGCAGATAAGGTTCAAGATAGTGAGACATCCCTGTTGGTCTCCAAGAAAGCTGATAAAAACTATCTTGACGACAGTGAGGGAACCCAAAAGTCCTGTCTTGATGTAGTGTTCGAGTTACTGGCCACTACTGCTGGCACAAACTCTTCGAACTCGCTGCCTGAATCAGTTCGTCTTATTGAGTCTCAACTTCAAGTTGAAAGACATCGATCAGATGTGCTGCGACAGGAAGCTGAAGGACTGAGGAAGTCCCTACAGAATTCAGATGCATATTTTCTGGTGCAACAGCAAGCGCTGGAGGATTTAAGCGCCAAACAAGAGAAAGTTAATAAGCTTGCTAAGCATCTTGCCAGCATTATGGGTACCCAAGATATTGTTTCTTGAGATCTTCTGAAGTGGTTTCAGTTCTGGATTTGTTTTGCTGCAGCGTTTATTTGCGCTGGTCGCCAACTTTGACAACCAGTGTATATGATATGATGCTTTGTTCCCTATATTTGCACTGGTGGCGAACTTTGATGCCTACTGGATGTAATATGTGTAATAGCCGTGATAGCCTAGCGTTAGTTGCTTGCTTATTTATTTCCTTGTTGTCTTGTTTATTTGTTTGCCCGTAGTCATTGCAGTTCTTTTTCCGCAGTTAGCTAGTGGCTACAATAACCTATTTTTTTAAAACTAGGCCACAATAACCATGGGCTAATGTTTACTGTAGTGACACTGGGCCTCCTACTGGCCGTAGAAACAGCGGGCCTTCTATGGGCCATAGAAACAATGGGCCTTCTACGGGCCATAGAAACAATGGGCCTTCTGCGGGCCGTATCTCAGTGGGCCTTATACGGGCCGTATGATCAATTGGCCAAACATGGGCCAAACAGACCGCATTATGGCCGTAAACTGGCTAGAGTTGGAATCGTCCGTTCATGGGCCGACCATAATGGGCCATCGTTAATAGGCCGTATTTGATGACGCTATGAAAACGGCCCAACGTATTAACGGACCACAAACGGGCCGACTGTAACCATGGGCTGAATTTGGCCCACAAGCAGAAAATGACAGTAACAGGCCGTAAGTAAACAAATGCTGGAAATGAGCCCAAGAATAAATGGGCTCTGAGAAGGCCGAAAGATAACATGGGCTGGAAACGGCCCAACGGAATAACGGGACGTTAATGGGAATAAAGTGATACACTGTTCATTACGGGCCAGTTTCACCACGGGCCGTTAATGGGTGTAAAGTGATACACTATTCATTACGGGCTAGTTTCACCACGGGTCGTTAATAGGCCAAGAGTTACATAGGGCCTCACATGGGCCGAAAGACGTCATGGGCCATACATGGGCCAGAAGTGAAAATGGGCTGGAATCATATTAGGTGGCCCAGATGACGCTACTGGGCCTAATTCGGATAGGGCGTAACGGGCCTTGGGTTAGCGGGCTGTAAATGAGCTATATGCGAACAGGCCGTTAACATGCTTTACATGGGCCGGCCCGCCACCTTTTGACCAAGTCAAACGGGTCGGCCTTTTCATAGGAATGGGCCTCTATTGGGCCGTGCCATGTGTCGAGGTATCATAGGCGCCTTCTGTCCAATGAGTGGATGACATCTGTCCCAACGATGAGCCGACACGTGTTTCCTCCAGCCAATGATGATTTTACACGTGGAAAATCCCCATTGGTCAGGGCTGTTAACGGGTTATCAGATCCAAAACCCGACCAGATAGCTTAACGGTGTTCCGTTACGGTGGATGCCACGTGTCGGTCACCCTTGCCGAAAGCACTTCTATGACACGGGATTTATCGTCATGGAAGTGGACACTTCCATGATGATAATTTTGGTAATTTCATGGAACACTTCTACGACAGCACAGATATGACTATCTTGATTCTGTCATAAAATCGTCATGGATGGACATGCATGACAAAAAATGCGACCTACTGTGACAAACACGTATCATCACGGAAGTGTATTTTTTGTAGTGTGGGTAGATCTGCGGACGCTCCTGGAGAGCTCCGAATTCGGGTAAGTAAAAGGAAAGTTTCCTTCACATGCTTGCTTTGCATAATGAATGCCTTACCCGCCGCTATCTTCCTGACCGCCTCAATTTCCTGGAGGGCCTTTTGGGCTTCGGCCTTGGCATTTTGTGCATTCTCGAGGGCCTTCGCAAGCTTGGACATTTGCGTCCTAGAGTCACGCTCCAAGGACTTGTACTTCTTGACAAACTCCTGGAGCTCTTGCTGAACCTCGCCGACTCGGGCCTCTTGCTTCTCGCGCTCGGCGCGCTCCTTGGCCGCTTTGCCTTCGGCCTTGGACAGCGCCTTCTTCAGGGACGCCACTGTCAGATTTCGGGTTCCGGCAGACCCTTAAGGTTCGAACACTGGGGTGTGCATGGAGATTACGCCTTCTACCACCCCGCCTCGCAAGGATCTAAACTACTAAAAGAACTGCACAAGGGACACAACATATATACTGGTTCGGGCCACCGTTGTGGTGTAATACCCTACTGCAGTGTGTGGTTGGTGGATTGCCTCCTGGGGGTGATGATGATGGACAATACAAGGAAGAACAGCCTCGCGAGGGTCTGTTCTTGGCTGGGGCGATGAACTGCTAGGAGGAGGAGTTCAGTCACCCTTCTCTCTCTCTCACTCACTCTCTCTGCTTCCTACTGTATGAACTAACAGAACCCCACCGAACCGACCCCCTTTGCTATGCGGGTGGCTGGTCCTATTTATAGAGGCCCTGGTCCTCTTCCCAAATATCGAGCGGGAAGGGAGCCAACAATGGCGGGCTAATTTGAAGGGGGACAGCAAGCATCAACTACCCTGACAAAAGCAGTCTTCGCCTGCGCAAAGCTCTGGTGATGACGCCGTCTTGGGCTCCACGGTGACCTCCTTCTCATAGTCCTCCTGGTCTTGTTCTCGTTGCACCGAAATGGCAACCTTTGCCTGATGCCTCGGTTCTCCGTGGCTGCGCTTGCCCCCTTTGCACCAAAGAGGAAAGAAGGACGCTGCGCGCGCTGGCACCCGCCTGGTGCCCTGAGTCGTCATGGCTTGCGTCACGGGCACCTCGCGAGGTACCCCGCCTTGATCTCTCCGCCTCCTCGCGAGCCAGCCTGACGAGGCCGTGCCTGAGGAAGCTCCGTGTCGTCCGCCTCGCGAGGCTTGGCCCCTCGCGAGGGTCTTGAGCCTTGTGTTGATGAAGATGGGCCATGCTGGGCCTCCTTTGAGCCACGTCGCAGGCCGCAGGCAGGCAAGTCTGGGGACCCCCGTTCCCAGAACACCGACAGTAGCCCCCGGGCCCAAGGCGCGCCCGGATTTGGCCGTGCCGAGAGGCGAAAGGGCAAGGGTGAAGCGCCGCGGGCCCTAACAGCCTGCGGCCTTGGGCGCCGTGTGGCGGTTGATGGGACGTGGGCGTCTCCACTTCCCCATGATGCCTTGGTGATCGCGCGAGTTGGACAAGTCCCTGCATGCAGATCGTGTCATGATTACCTGTGATCGTGGTGGCCGACGGTTGGCCTTCGCCGGCTATAAGTACGGAACTGCGCGTGCCCTTCCAGTCCATTCCTCCTTGCTTCTCCTTCTTCCCGATCCTAGCTCCGTCTTGCTATGATGGCTCCGATCCGCCGGTTCTCTGCAGCGGAGAAGAGGAAGGCCCCTCGAGAGGGACCGGACCCACTCCCGCCGAAGAAGCGGCTCGCCCTTTGTAGCCCGAATGAGGAGGACCATCAGGCGGCGCCGAGGCCCTGGTGCGAGCAGGCTCCGCCGGGGTTCCCACTTCCCTTGTATGCCCACATCGAGGGCCCCGAAGGTGTAGATGCTGATCGCTGCGGTCAGCGCCGTCGTCGGTGCCGTCGGGCCACGAAGGCGTGGGTTGTTCCTCCTGGGGTTCACGCCGAGGGCTCCTCCCAAGAGTTCGTGCTCCACGTCGCCATCCCTCTTCAGTCTTGGATCCATCTGCCTCCCTTCTTCACCTCCGTCATCCCGCCGGGGGGGCCTGGAACTCTGGCTGCAGCACGTCGGCTGCAGTACCCTCGTGACCGAGGCAGAGGTCGTGGTCGCTGCCCCGGGCGAGGTTTACATGTCTCGTGGCTGGAGAGAGATCGCCCGGGTTTGCAAGGAAAGGGGCGTCTTCGCGGTCCACCTGGAGTACAATGGGGCTTCGGCGATGTTCTTCAAGGTCTTCGACGCGAACGGGCGCCGGCTGGAGTGCTTCCCCGGGAGAGGTGGCCAGGACCTTGCCCTGGTGAGGGCTAGGCCCGTCGATCGCTCACTTGGCGGCTCTGCAGGCGACGGAGGCGCCGGAGGATCTAGCGACTCCGGAGACGAGCGACGATAGCTACTAGCCCCCGAGTCGGCGCCGCTCCCGGAGCAGGGCGGGCTCGTCCGGCCGTCGCCGACCCTGATCTGGATGGGGTTGGCGCCGGCGCTTGACGGCCCACTGTTGATGATGGCGTCTTTTGCGGGAGCGCGTGTAGTTAGCATACCTTAGGATCCATTCCCTGCGAGGAATCATAATGCGCCCCATGGGGGCTTGTAAGGTGCCTGTAGTCCCTTTTGTTAATACATAACCTTTGCTGCAGAGCTGTGTGAGTTGCTGATTCCGTCTTAACTCAGTTCTCCCTTTCGAACCTCGCGAGGGCTTGGTGCTCTGCGCCGACAGGTCCCAGTCCCAAGGCGGCGTCAACCGTCGCTGGTATGCCAGGTCACGATGCCATGGTCAAGGCCAGGAGGTGAGCGACCCGGGGTCCGGTAAGAGCCCCTGAGTCACGATGCTCAAGAGGTCCCCTTTGGCGCCCAAGCAGCCGTCGTTCGGTGAGAAAGGAGAGCGGTGTCGCTGACACGGAGTTGCATTAGGTGCAGGGGTAGTGCTGTTTGTCGGCGTTCTGGGAATGGGGGTCCCCAGACTTGCATGCCTGCGGCCTGCGGCGTGGCTCAGAGGAGGCCCAGCATGGACCATCTTCATCAACACAAGGCTCAAGACCCTCGCGAGGGGCCAAGCCTCGCGAGGCGGACAACACGGAGCTTCCTCAGGCACGGCCTTGTTAGGCTGGCTCGTGAGGAGGCGGAGAGATCAAGGTGGGGTACCTCGCGAGGTGCCCGTGGCACAAGCCATGACAACTCAGGGCGCCAGGCGGGTGCCAGCGCGCGCAGCGTCCTTCTTTCCTCTTTGGTGCAAAGGGGGCAAGCACAGCCGCGGAGTACCGAGGCATCAGGCAAAGGTTGCCATTTCGGTGCAACGAGGCCAAGACCAGGAGGACTATGAGACGGAGGTCACCGTGGAGCCCAAGACGGCGTCATCACCAGAGCTTTACGCAGGCGAAGACTGCTTTTGTCAGGATAGTTGATACTTGCTGTCCCCCTTCAAATTAGCCCGCCATTGTTGGCTCCCTTCCCGCTCAATATTTGGGAAGAGGACCAGGGCCTCTATAAATAGGACCTGCCACCCACATGGTAGGGGGGATCGAAATCAGAGAGAGAGAGAGAAGGGTGACTGAACTCCTCCTAGTAGTTCATCGCCCCAGTCAAGAACAGACCCTTGTGAGGCTGTTCTTCCTTGTATTGTTCATCATCGTCAGCCCCAGGAGGCAATCCACCAACCACACACTGGAGTAGGGTATTACACCACAACGGTGGCCCGAACCAATATAAATCTTGTGTCCCTTGTGCAGTTCTTTTAGTAGTTTAGATCCTTGCGAGGTGGGGAGGTAGAAGGCGTAATCTCCGTGCGCACCCCAGTGTTCGAACCTTAAGGGTCTGCCGGAACCCGAAATCCGACATTTGGAGCGCCAGGTAGGGGTGCGCCGGAATTCTTCGTCCACCACCCCGTTCTCCTCCGACCGTCGCATCCATGTCCGACGCTCGTCGGGCCCGCGCCGAGAACCCGGCCGCCATCGCTCCTCGCGTCACCCAGACGGTGCTCGTCGGCAGACGTCCTCGTCGTTCCCCGTCGCCCGCCGTCAATGCCGCCACCAGCCCGGCGGGGGGCGAGCAGCAAGCATTGTCTCAACATACATCCGTGCGCCAAGATGGCCACACCGCTACTCAATCGCCCGCACCCGCTGGTTCTTCGTCCCGCACGCTCCGCGCGCCCTTAGAGGCTCGAGCTCGCTCTTCGTAGCAAACGAGCTCCTGCGCTACCGCCTCGTCGACGACGTCTACGAAGAATGGCTCGACCGCGTCGCCGAGCTCGTCCGCGCTGCAGGGGGCTCTCCTGCGCCATCCCATCGCGCTACACCAACACCCCCGGTCGTCGCGGCCCTCCTGGGCGGCTCGCAGGCGCCGCCCACAAGTCATCATGTCAAGTCGTTCATCCGCCGGGTCAGTGCCGCTTCCACGCGGCAGGGGGCTCCCCCGGAACGGACGGCGCCCGAGACCGGCCTGACCTTCAGTTCGGAGGACCACCCCTCCAACTTGGCCAGCTCGGGCACGCTCCCCATGTTGTGCACCCCCACCATCTGCCAGGTGGCCGTCACCAGGACCCTCGTTGATGGCAGCGCAGGCCTCAGCGTGCTCTCGGTCGAGGCATTCAACCTCCTCCGCATACCTCTGGAACGGCTGCAACCCAGCCGGCCGTTCTCAGGCGTCGGGGGCCAGTCGTCCAGTTCCTTGGGACAGATCCGGCTCCCAGTGACCTTCGGCACCTACGACAACTTCCGCACGGAGCTGGTCGACTTCGACATTGCCCCCATCGGCCTCGCCTACAACGCCATCCTTGGCTACCCAGTGCTGGCCCAATTTATGGCCGCGACGCACCCGGCGTACAACCTCATGAAGATGCCCGGGAGCAACGGTATCCTCACTGTGCACGGGGACACCGGGGATGCGCTGCAGGCGCTCAAGCTCGCCTTCAAGACGGCGGCGTCGGCACAGCACACCGACCTGGAGACCCCCAAGGTCAAGGGGGCTGCACCCGCCAAGAAGAAGCAGTTGTTCACCCAAGACAAGGCGGAAACCAAACAGATACCCATCGATGAGGACGGGTCCACCAACGCCACTTTCACCATAGGCGCCCACCTCAAGCCTGAGCAGGAGGAGGCCCTGGTCAGGTTCCTGCGTGCAAACAAGAAGGTGTTCGCTTGGGAGCCGGACCAGTTGGCAGGGATCCCAGAAGTGTAATCGAGCACCACCTCAACGTGTGCCCCAACGTGCGCCCTGTGAAGCAGAAGGCCAGGCGGCAGTCCACAGAAAAGCAGGCCTTCATCATCCAGGAGACCCGCAAATTAGAGGCCGCTGGGGTCATCCGCCAGGTCCGATACCCAAACTGGTTGGCCAACCCTGTCGTCGTGCCGAAGAAGGGAGGGAAGGAGCGTATGTGTGTCGACTTCACCAACCTCAACAAAGCATGCCCGCAAGATCCGTTCCCGCTCCCCCGCATCGACCAGATCGTCGATTCCACTGCGGAATGCGACCTGTTATGCTTCCCGGATGCCTTCTCTGGGTATCACCAGATCAAGATGGCGGTAGAAGACGTCGAGAAGACAGCCTTCCTGACCCCGTGTGGGGTATACTGCTACACGTGCATGTCATTCGGGCTGCGTAACGCAGGGGCGACCTTCCAGCGGCTGATGCACATCACCTTGGGCCCGCAGCTCGGGAAGAACGTTGAAGCTTACGTTGATGACATCGTGGTAAAGTCTCAGGAGGCCGGGACCTTGATACAGGATCTGGAGGAAACCTTCGCGAGCCTCAACGCAGTGAACCTATGGCTCAACCCAGAGAAGTGTGTGTTTGGAGTCCCCTCGGGCAAGCTCTTGGGTTTCCTCGTGTCCCACCGGGGCATCGAGGCTAACCCAGAGAAGGTTAAGGCGGTGGAAGACATGAGCCCGCCAAAGACCCTCAGAGAGATGCAGAAGCTCACGGGGCGCGTGACTGCGCTAGGGCGCTTCATCTCCAAGTTAGGAGAACGAGCCCTGCCCTTCTTCCAGCTAATGATGAAAAGGGGCCCTTCGAGTGGACTGAAGAGGCCGACAGGGCGTTCCAGGATCTCAAGAGATACCTGACCAGCCCACCGGTCATGGTGGCACCGCGCCCTCAGGAGCCCCTGGTGCTTTACCTCGCCGCCACTCCTTACTCCGCCAACGCAGCCTTGGTGGCACTCAGAGAGGAGCACCGAGTCAAAACCAAGGTAGCAGCCCAGGACAAGGCAGAACAGGAACAAGGAAGGCCTACAGAGACCACCACCGCAACTGAGGAGGGTCAGCCGCCGCAGAGGGACGCACCAGAGGCGGGAGAAGCCCCTCTTCCAAATGGCCAGTCTCAGGAGGCCTCATTGCCTCAAGAGGCACCACGGTCTCCGGAAGGAGCCACCAGCACTAACGCACTCCGCCTCGTTGAGCACCCAGTGTACTTCGTCAGCATAGTGCTGTGGGATGCAAGGGCACGGTACCCTATGCCTCAGAAACTCCTCCTCGCGCTGCTGGTGGCTTCGCGCAAGCTGCGGCCCTATTTTCAGGGTCACCCCATCAAGGTCGTCTCGTCATACCCCCTGGAGAGAGTGCTCAGGAGCCCTAATTCAGCTGGAAGGGTCGCTGAGTGGAACATCGAGCTGCAAGCATTTTAGCTCGAATTCAGCACGACCAGGGTCATCAAGGGAGCAGCGTTGGCAGATTTTGTGGCAGAATGGACGGAGGCGCCAGGACTCAAGGCCAATGAGGATCGGTCCCTATCCCCGGGAAGCGAGGCACCAGAAGGCTGGGTCATGTACTTCGACGGGGCGTTCTCCAGGCATGGCGCTGGAGCTGGGGCGGTGCTTATATCACCCACACAGGACAAGCTCTACTACGCCATGCAACTCTGTTTCCAGCAAGGCGAAAAGTTCTCCCACAACATAGCGGAGTATGAAGGTTTAATAGCCGGCTTGAAGGCCGCGGCCGCCCTGGGAGTGAAACGCCTCACCATCAAGGGCGATTCGCAGCTCCTTGTCAACTTCTCCAACAAGGTGTACGAGCCGAAGGATGAGCACATGGAAGCCTACCTTGCGGAAGTCCGCAGGATGGAGAAGCAATTTTGGGGGTTGGAGTTACAGCATGTGCCCCGTGGCACCAATCAGGAGGCCGACGATATTGCCAAACGCGCGTCCAGATGGTTACCCCAGGAGCCTGGCGTTTTCGAGGAGCGGCTCTTCAAGCCCTCAGCTCTGCCGTCATTGTCAAACACGGCTCAGCCCTTGGAGGAGCTCCCCCAGCCACCTGCCTCAGGAGCTCCGACCTGTGGCCCGGCCTCAGGAGCGCGCCTACTCCTGACGATGGAACCTCAGGAGGGATGTTGGATCACGGAGCTCCGGAGCTACTTGACGCAAGGGACCTTGCTGGAGAAGGAGGAGGCGGAGCGAGTGGCACGCCAGGCCACGGCATACTGCATCAGAGATGGAGAGCTCTACCGGAAGTGACCAAACGATGTATCCCTGCGCTGCATCTCTAGGGAGCAAGGGAAGGAGCTACTGGAAGATATACACGGCGGAGACTGCGGACATCATTCATCATCGCGGACCCTCGTCAGCAAGGCGTTCCGCGGTGGGTTTTATTGGCCCATCGCGCTCAATGATGTCGTGGAGCTAGTGAAAGCTTGTGAAGCCTGCCAGTTCCACGCCAAGCAGATCCATCAGCCTGCAGGAGGCTTGCAGACTATTCCCCTTTCGTGGCCATTCACAGTCTGGGGGCTGGACATCTTGGGCCCGTTTCCTCGGGCGCCAGGGGGCTATCGCTACCTCTACGTTGTCGTGGACAAATTCACCAAGTGGGCTGAAGTGGAGGCTGTCCGCGCCATCCCTGCGGGCTCCGCGGTCAAGTTCATCAAGGGCATCGTAAGCCAGTTCGGGGTGCCGAATCGCATCATCATAGACAACGGTTCGCAGTTCACCAGTAACCCCTTCAAAACATACTGTGCTAACCTTGGAACGCAGATATGCTATGCCTCAGTAGCGCACCCCCGAAGCAACGGCCAGGCCAAGCGAGCCAACGCGGAGGTCCTGAGGGGCCTCAAGACCAGGACGTTCAAGAAGAAGCCGGAGGCATGTGGCAGAGGATGGTACGACGAGCTTCAGTCCGTGCTATGGTCCATCCGCACCACCGCGACCAAACCGACGGGAGAGACCCCATTCTTCCTGGTCTACGGAGCGGAAGCGGTCCTCCTCACGAGGTCAGACGTCGCTCCGCGCGGGTCCTGGCGTTCGACGAGGCGCAGCAGGACGCCATGCGGGGGATGGACCTCGTGTTGGGGGAGGAACGTTGCCGGGAGGCCGCGCTGCGGGCGGCGAGGTATCCGCAAGCGCTGTGGCGATATCACTGCCGCAACATCTGCCCCAGGACTCTTGAGGTGGGAGACCTCATGCTTAGGCGGGTCCTCTCCAGGGAGGGACTGCCCAAGCTCTCTCCCATGTGGGAGGGCCCGTTCAAGGTTGTTCATGTTTCCAGGCCCGGCTCCGCGCGCTTGGAGACTCAGGAGGGAGTGTCGGTCCAGAATACATGGAACATCCAGCAGCTCCGGAGATTCTACCCCTGAAAAGGCCCGGAGCCTGTGAAGCAAGGCGAGTGCCTGTGAAGCTATCGCGTTTTGGAAAAGGCCCGGAGCCTGTGAAGCAAGGCGAGTGCCTGTGAAGCTATCGCGTTTTGGAAAAGGCCTGGAGCCTGTGAAGCAAGGCGTGTGCCTGTCAAGCTATCGCGTTTTGGAAAAGGCACGGAGCCTGTGAAGCAAGGCGAGTGCCTGTGAAGCTATCGTGTTTTGGAAAAGGCCCGGAGCCTGTGAAGCAAGGCGAGCACCTGTGAAGCTATCGCGTTTTGGAAAAGGCCCGGAGCCTGTGAAGCAAGGTGAGTGCCTGTGAAGCTATCGTGTTTTGGAAATGGCCCGGAGCCTGTGAAGAAGGCCAATGCCTGTGAAGTTCGCCGCCCGTGACACTCTCGCGTAATAATGAGTTGGGTTTGTAGACGCCCCGGAGTCTCAGGAGCACCGGCCTCAGGCCCTGGGGCTGCCTCCCACGCCAAGTGGCAGCACTTAGCTCCGCGCTGGTGAGAAGACGTCGAAGACTGGAATAGGTGCCGGACGCGGCTTTTCATTTTTTTCCGCAGTTGGCTTGTTCCTAACCATTTGAAGTTTTATTGAAGTTGTTGCCGTCTTTGGCTTGCGGTTCTTCGGATTTTCGCTCTCCTGCCTCGATTTCTCTTATGCAAGGCCTCGCGAGGGAGGCAGCTGAGCGCCCTCGCGAGCGTTCCTACCTAGTCGTTCAAAGAGTTCGCGACCCGGGCCCCTTACAGGAGCACCCCTCCAGTCCGTGCCCCACGGGCATCGCAACACAAACAAAGGGCCTGGGTCGGTCCCCCCCCCCACAGCCGGGGTCGGGAACTATCCATGCTCAGGCACATAGCCGGAAGGGACGGTAACGAAAGCAAACGATGATTAACAGCAATAACCCAAACACGCCCCCGCGGGGCTCCGCACTATTGTCTTTGTTACACAGGAAAATGGGAAAGGGAAGAACAAATCCGGCATGGCTCGCCTCACACCGGCCGCGAGGAAGGCACAAGCTGCCTCCGGAGCTCAGGCGGACTCCCTCTCGCGCCTCACCAGGGCGCAGCGGCGAAGGGGCTAATCGCAGCCGCCGCTGGAGGAGTCGCCATCTGAAGAAGAACCAGAGAAGCTTGAGGAACTCTGAGCGCTGCTCCCTCCATCATCACCAGAGCTGGGTTCCCAGCCGCGGTCGTCACCCTCGGGGCAGCACCCCGCGCGGCGACCATCTTCCCCAAACACCCTCACGTAGAGGGTGGCGTCGCCGTCGAACTTGAAGTGTAGGGTGCACCGGCAGCCCAGGCCGCGCGCACGGGCAAACGTCTGCCAACTGCGGGCCAGGGACAGGCTCCCGGCCATGGAGACCTCCAGGGAGACCCATGAGGCCCGGCTGCAGCAGCCGTCGGCTTGGAGCCAGAGGCCACCCGGGGCGCCGCCCGGGAGCTCGCCGAGGAGGAAGCGAGGAAGTGGGAGCCGGGTGCTGGCCGGCTCTGCCAACCAAACGACGAACTCCGGCAGCACTTCAGCAGCACAAACGCGCGGCCTAGGGGGACGCCCCGCCGGAGCGCGCCCCCCGTCTGCAGCAACCCGCCCGTCGCCGTGCTGAAGATCACCACCACGGCCGCGGGGAGCCACCGCGATGGCCACAGGATGCTTGCGAGGGCGCCCTCTGCCAAGCTTGGGTGGGGTAGAGGCGGGCTCAACCCGGCAAGCCTTCCCCTTCTCGGCGGCCGAGAATCTCTACGACGGGGCCATGAAGAAGAAGGAGGAGCAAGGAGGAATGGACTGGAAGGGCACGCGCGGTCCCGTACTTATAGCCGGCGAAGGCCAACCGCCGGCCTCCATGATCATAGGTAATCATGACACGATCTGCATGCAGGGACTTGTCCAACTCGTGCGATCACCGAGGCGTCATGGGGAAGCGGAGACGCCCACGTCCCATCAACCGCCACGCGGCGCCCAAGGCCGCAGGCTGTTAGGGCCCGCGGCGCTTCACCCTTGCCCTTTCGCCTCTCGGCACGGCCAAGTCCGGGTGCGCCTTGGGCCCGGGGGCTACTGTCAGCGTTCTGGGAACGGGGGTCCCCATACTTGCCTGCCTGCGGCCTGCGGCGTGGCTCAAAGGAGGCCCAGCATGGCCCATCTTCATCAACACAAGGCTCAAGACCCTCGCGAGGGGCCAAGCCTTGCGAGGCGGACGACACGGAGCTTCCTCAGGCACGGCCTCGTTAGGCTGGCTCGTGAGGAGGCGGAGAGATCAAGGTGGGGTACCTCGCGAGGTGCCCGTGGCGCAAGCCATGACGACTCAGGGCGCCAGGCGGGTGCCAGCGCGCGTAGCGTCCTTCTTTCCTCTTTGGTGCAAAGGGGGCAAGCGCAGCCGCGGAGTACCGAGGCATCAGGCAAAGGTTGCCATTTCGATGCAACGAGGCCAAGACCAGGAGGACTACGAGACGGAGGTCACCGTGGAGCCCAAGACGGCGTCATCACCAGAGCTTTGCGCAGGCGAAGACTGCTTTTGTTAGGATAGTTGATACTTGATGTCCCCCTTCAAATTAGCCCGCCATTGTTGGCTCCCTTCCCGCTCGATATTTGGGAAGAGGACCAGGGCCTCTATAAATAGGACCAGCCACCCACATGGTAGGCGGGATCGAAATCAAAGAGAGAGAGAGAGAGAGAGAGAGAGAGAGAGAGAAGGGTGACTGAACTCCTCCTAGCAGTTCATCGCCCCAGTCAAGAACAGACCCTCATGAGGCTGTTCTTCCTTGTATTGTTCATCATCGTCAGCCCCAGGAGGCAATCCACCAACCACACACTGGAGTAGGGTATTACACCACAACAGTGGCCCGAACCAGTATAAATTTTGTGTCCCTTGTGCAGTTCTTTTAGTAGTTTAGATCCTTGCGAGGTAGGGAGGTAGAAGGCGTAATCTCCGTGCGCACCCCAGTGTTCGAACCATAAGGGTCTGTCAGAACCCGAAATCCGACACTGTTATAGCTGGTGCTTTCGGGCGGTGACTTATCTCGAGAGTAGGGGATTATTCCTGGTGTGCCGTCGGGTCCGCGCGTCGGCAGGAGTGGAATCGCTCGGCAAGGTCCTCGCGAGCCCCTTCTCCCCCGCCTTTGCTCCCCTTTCTGCTCTACGTCCTCCGGTCCCGGCCCTCGAGCTAGTCTTAGCCGTCGCTGGTATGCCAGGTCGCGATGCCGTGGTCAAGGCCAGAGGGTGAGGGCTGGAGAGCCAGTAGGAGCCCTGAATCGCGATGCTCAGGCACCCCCCCTTTAATGTGCAAGCGGTTCACGCAGACGAGAGTGAAAGGAACGCCGCGAGGCCTTGCCTGGTGCAACTTCCTTAGGGGATCCTGTAAACTCAGCATGGAAGGAAGAAAAGGTTGCCATGACAACTATCAGTCTGCCGTTAGCTGCTTCCAAGGGGAGGTGAGGCACTGGAGGCTTGACGAGGTGGCGCCATGCGGGGCTGCCGTGGCCAGAGCTCAGCCACCCAGGTTTGTCGGCGTTGCAGGGTCGGACCCATGCGCAAGCGTCGTGCCGTTGTGGGAGCAATTCCGTCAGTTGGCGTCAGTTGAGCAGGCAACTAGATCAAACATGTTAGCTGTGGAGGAGGGGATTCATTCGAACAGACGCTGGGAAGGTAAACATCACTGGGTCGGGCCCGAGCGACTTGGGGACGATGCAGCCCGAGGGGCGCCCCAACAAAGCAAGCTAACGACATGAAAATAACAAGGGATACATACCGCAGGGATGGACCCACGCGGCCTGGGAACGATGCAGCCCTGGGAGGGCACTCCTATCTGAAAATGGAACTTGTAAGATGTCACCTGAGGGTGTCGAGGGCGAAGGGGTGTCGGTGCAGTAGACTCGGTAGGCTGCGGAAGCCGGTCCTCACGAGCCCCCAGGCCCAGGGGCCTCGGGAGGCTCCGGAGGCACTGGTAGCTCTTCATGAATCATCTCCATCTCCGCCAGGGCTGTGGAACGCCTGTCTTCTTGAGCCTCCATGATGCCCCTCATGAGGCGCTGGCGCTCAGCAACCACACTCGGCAGGCCGTAAGGCATGCGAACGTAGCTGTGGGGCGGTCCCCGGCAGCGCCCCACTCGCGAGGGCCAGAGGCGCTCCATCGTAGCGGCTTGGTTGAGCCCTGGTACATCGACGCAGACGCGTAGCCCACCATCCTCGCCTGGATGGGGAGCCGCAGCCGGCAGACGGCGGCAACCTCTCACGATCCTTGATTCCTGTAGTTCTTGAATGGCTTTGCCGACGAACTCCTGCGGGCCGGACCTTCCTTGCCTTGCTCCTTCTTGAGGGAAACGTGCTCCGAAGCATGCCTCCACGTGGTGCCCAAGCACCTCCCTCGTGCCCCTGGCCAGGTCGGTGGCCCTCCAGGGGAGAGCCCTCGAGCCCTGTCTGAGGAGGGCGTCGGGCGCGCTTTCCTATGCGATGGAAGGAGGCTCCCCCTGGGAAGATGCGGGCCCTGAGGGGCCTGCCTCCCGAGGGGCTGGTCCGGACGATGTCTTCTTCTTGGGGGTGGTCTCGGGAAGCCTCCTGCTTCCGCGATCCGGGTCTTCTAGTGACGCGGCCTGAAAGGCTCGCTCCAGGGAACACACTGCATCCCTCTCTTCACAGGGCACCGCGATGACTACGCCACTCCCTGGCATCTTGAGGACGTTGTAGCCATGGTGAGTCACGGCCATGAACTTGGCCAGCGCTGGGTATCCGAGGATGGCGTTGTACGGCTGGCGGATGTGGGCGACGTCGAAGTCGATGAGCTCGGTGTGGTAGTTGTCGCGTGCCCCGAAGCTGATAGGGAGGCGAACCTGCCCAATCGGGGTCGTGGAGCCGTCGGTGATTCTGGAGAAGGGCTTGGTTGGCTGAAGCTAGTCGTAGGGCACTTGGAGATTGTTGAACGTTTCCACGGACAGGACGTTGAGCCCTGCCCCACCATCGATGAGGGTCTTGGTGACTAGTACATTGCTGATGACTGGGGAGCAGAGCATCGGGAGGACGCCAGCTGTGGCGGCACACTTGAGTTGATCCGCTGAGCTGAAAGTGATGGCGCACGCCGACCACCTGAGAGGCGCGTGTTGCTTCGAGCCTGGGGAGGGCTGCGTTCACCTCGCGGGCAAACTGCTTGAAGATGCGTTGGGAGGCTGGGGCTTGAGCTCTGCCCAGGATGCAGGCGATTGCGCGCGGCTCCTGGAAGCCCCCAGCCCCTTCGTCTTGGTGGCGGTCCTCGTTCCTCCTTGGTTGAGGCGGCAGTGGAGGGAGGCCTGCGTTGCCCTGCGGGCGATCCTCACGAAGCTGATCCCTCCAGTCCCCCTCGCGAGGCAGGTCTTGCCAGCGATCCTCGCGAGGCTGATCATGCCACCCTTGGCGCGGGCCACGGTCTTCCCAGCGTCCTGCGTTTCTTCCTCCTCCTCGGCCGTAGCCCCGATCGGCGCGGTCGGGACAACGGCCGATCCTTCCTTCTCGCACGGCGCGGAGTTCTTGGCATTCGTTGGTGTTGTGGGTGTGGAGGTCGTGGTACACACAGTACCGGCTGCCCCTGGTGGACTCAGGCAGATCTTTGCCCCGCTTGGTGTCTGGCTCTGCTGCGAGCACGGCAGCCCCCTTACGTTTCACGTCCTTGGCCTTGGGCTTCTTCTCTTCTGGGTCTGCGGATGGCAACTCGAGGAGGGAGAAGCATCCCTCCTCAGCCCTGGCGCACTTGGTCGCCAAGTTGAACAGCTCCAGGGAGGTTCACAGGTCTTCGTGCATCGTCTGCTCCTTTATCTTGACGTTGCGCACACCATCGAAGAAGGCCGACATGATGGCCTCCTCGGACACCTTGGGGATCTTGAGGCGCACGCTGTTGAAGCGCTGGATGTACTTCTGCAGGGTCTCTCCGGGTTGTTGCTTGATATGGCGCATGTCGCTCACAGCAGGCGGCCGGTCGCGAGTACCTTGGAAGTTGGCGATGAAGCGGGTGAACATCTGGTCCCAGGAAGAGATCGTGCCCGGAGCCAGATTCAGGAGTGTGACGCCCGGGTAATTAAGCTACAGTTATCCTTTGCTAATGATGCCATGTCACCACTATTACTGTTACTAATCTCACGTTGATCCAAATCCGGTTCCAATTCAAATTCAAATAATAAGTGAAATTCTAAACTTCTCAAACATGAAAACTAAAATGATCATCATGTGGCAAATAATCCCTAACTTATTTTAGATATTGGAACCAACCTTTTCCAAAATGTTTAAGTGCCTAAACAATATTAAAACAAGGGCTAAAACATCTATTAAATATTTTTAAATAATAAACAAATGTAAAACTAATTTATTTAGTGCCAAATTAATTATGAAAGTAGCCTAACTAATAATGCTAATTTAGGGACTGAGTTGATATATTATAAAACTACATATAAAGTAAATCTAAAAGAAACAGAAAATAGATAAACAGAAATAAAAGAAAAAAGAAAATACAAAAGAGAAAACAAAGCAAATAAAAAAAGAAAAAAAAAGAAAAGGGACCCCCACTGGGCCAACTGGCCCAGCTGACAGCCAGGCCAGCCCGACTGGCCCACCCGCACGGCCCAGCCGACCCCCACTCCTCCCTTATCCTCTCACCCCCACCCGAACCCTATCCACTCGCCCCCGCACTCCCCCCCCCACGTCGTTTCCCCCTCCCGATCCAATCTGGATCGGGATCGACCCCCCACTCTCACCTCCCACCTCGCTCCTCTCGCTCCTTCCCGATCCGGATCGGGGCGCAGCGATGCCCCCTCGCCGCCGCTCCGCTGAGGCAGCGCCCCGCTGCTCACCTCGGCCGACGCCCCCCCCCCCCCCCCCGTCTCCGCCACCAGGCTGGCGCCCCTCGTAGAGCCCGCCTTGTCGCCGGACCATGCTAGTAGGGTCCCGCCGGCGCGCACCGGACCCTGCCGCGGCCGCTCCCGACGAGTCGACCCACCTCTCCGACGCCGATGCCCCGGAGCGCCTTCGCCGGACCTCCCCGCTGGACTGCCTCCTCTCCGGCGCACGTCTTCGACCTCCACCTCGCGCCCCACTGCCCTTAACCCTACGGCCCCAGTGAGCGCCTCCCTCTCCTCGTCTCTCCCCGGCTCGCCCCGACACCGCGCACCCCGGTCCCCACCCTCGCGCGCGCCCGCGCCATCTCTGGTTGCGTCCGATGCGCGCTCACCGCGCCCCCATCCGCGCGCACAGGTCCCTGGACCGCCCTCTGCCGCGCCCGCCTGCGGGTGGCCGCGTGCACCGTGCTCCCCTGGCCGAAGCGCTCCGACCCCGCCCCCTACTCCCCACGCCTTCGCCGCCACAGACCTGCCGGCCCACTACCTCCCCAGGTCACCGTGGGCTCGCCTATGCCACGTCATCGCCGCCACGGCCGCCTGACTGGCGCCGTGGTCACCGGCCCCTCCCCTGCTCCCTGCCGGCTCCGCCCGCCCCTGGTGTTGCGCCCGAACGAACGGGGGTCACGCCCGTAACCCGCTCGCCTGCTATGGCCCTATGGCCCGATGACATGTGGGGCCCACGCCCCAGAATGCTTAAAAAAAGGTTAAAAAAACTACTAAATAAAATAAAAATAAAGATATTAATTAATCAATTAATTAAATTAATTAATTAACTTAATTAATTCTAACTAATTAACCTAATTAACTTAACCTAATTAATCTGCGAATTAAACCAATTAATTAGGTTAATTAGATATCAGTCAATGACATGTGGGCCCCCTGTCCAGTTTGACCAGTCAAACTGTTGACTGGGTTGACCCAGTCTATGACAGGTGGGCCCTCTTTGACCCTGTTGACCAGTCAACAGTTGACTGGTCAAATGCTGACTGGACCACCCTTGACCCCACCTGCCAGCCACACTTGCATTCTGTTGGGTACAATTCTGTGTACCCATAGCAATTTAAGATTTAATTTTTGAATTAAAACAATTTAGAAAATGATTTAAAGCTTTTAAAAATTAATATAAAATAATCCGTAGCTCGGATGAAAATACTTTGTACATGAAAGTTGCTCAGAACGACGAGTCGATTCCGGATACGCGACCCGTTCGTCCACCACACCTCCCTAACCTATCAAACTCGCAACTTTCCCCCCTCCGGTCCTCCGCCCGAAAACGCAAAACACCGGGGATACTTTCCCGGATGTCTTCCCCCTTCACCGGTATCACCTGCTACCGCGTTAGGGCACCTCTGACGCCGTTACTTGTCATGTCATGCATCTCTATGCATATGCTTGCATTATATTTATTGTTTCTTCCCCCTCTTCTCTCGCTAGACACCGAGACCGACGCTGCTGCTACCCCGTACGACTACGGAGTTGACGACCCCTCTCTCTTGCCAGAACAACCAGGCAAGCCCCCCCTTTGATCACCAGATATCGCCTACTCTTCTCTATACTGCTTGCATTAGAGTAGTGTAGCATGTTACTACTTCTCGTTAATCCTATACTGATGCATAGCCTGTCCTTGCTACTACTGTTGTTACCATTACCTGCTATCCTACTGCTTAGTATAGGATGCTAGTTTATCATCAGTGGCCCTACATTCTTGTCCGTCTGCCATGCTATACTATTGGGCCGTGATCACTTGGGAGGTGATCACGGGTATATACTATATACTTTAAACATGATACATGTGGTGACCAAAGTCGGGTTGGCTCGAGGAGCACCCGCGAGTGGATCTTTGAGGCGGAGCGACAGGGCAGGTTCCGACCACCTAGGAGAGAGGTGGGCCTGGCCCTGGTCGGTGTCCGCGGATACTAAACACGCTTAACGAGATCTGGGTATTTGATCTGAGTCTGGCCATTTGGTCTATATGCACTAACCATCTACGCGGGAGTAGTTATGGGTATCCCGGCGTCGTGGTATCAGCCGAAGCCTTCGTGACGTCAGCGACTGAGTGGCGCGCGCCGGATTGGACCGGAAAGCCACTAGGCTAGGTCTGCTTCCGGCCGCGTACGCAACGTGCAGGTGTGCAAAGGGCGATGGGCCCAGACCCCTGCGCCATAGGATTTAGACCGGCGTGCTGACCTCTCTGTTGTGCCTAGGTAGGGCTGCGACGTGTTGATCTTCCGAGGCCGGGCATGACCCAGGAAAGTGTGTCCGGCCAAATGGGATCGAGCGTGTTGGGGTATGTGGTGCACCCCTGCAGGGAAGTTTATCTATTCGAATAGCCGTGTCCCTCGGTAAAAGGACGACCCGGAGTTGTATCTTGACCTTATGACAACTAGAACCGGATACTTAATAAAACACACCCTTCCAAGTGCCAGATACAATCGGTGATCGCTCTCTCATAGGGCGACGAGGAGAGGATCATCGGTTAGGATTATGCTATGCGATGCTACTTGGAGGACTTCAGTCTACTCTCTTCTACATGCTGCAAGACGGAGGCTGCCTGAAGCGTAGTCTTCGACAGGATTAGTTATCCCCCTCTTATTCCGGCTTTCTGCAGTTCAGTCCACATATGATAGCCTTATTCCAGTTGATACCAATGCATGCATATGTAGTATAGCTCCTTGCTTGCGAGTACTTTGGATGAGTACTCACGGTTGCTTTCCCCTTCTTTTCCCTCTATCCCTTCTACCTGGTTGTCGCAACCAGATGTTGGAGCCCAGGAGCCAGACGCCACCGTCGACGACGACTCCTACTACACCGGAGGTGCCTACTACTACGTGCTGCCCGCTGACGACGACCAGGAGTAGTTTAGGAGGATCCCAGGCAGGAGGCCTGCGCCTCTTTCGATCTGTATCCCAGTTTGTGTTAGCCTTCTTAAGGCATACTTGTTTAACTTATGTCTGTACTCAGATATTGATGCTTCCGCTGACTCGTCTATGATCGAGCTCTTGTATTCGAGCCCTCGAGGCCCCTGGCTTGTAATATGATGCTTGTATGACTTATTTTATTTGTAGAGTTGTGTTGTGATATCTTCCCGTGAGTCCCTGATCTTGATCGTACACGTTTGCGTGTATGATTAGTGTACGATTAAATCGGGGGCGTCACAAGTTGGTATCAGAGCCGACTGCCTGTAGGAATCCCCCTTCCACACTTCTTGGCCGAAGTCGAGTCTAGACATTGCAAAACTTTTTACTAACCTGGCTGTGTGCCTTACGGGCCCACGTCGCCATCGGGTGATATTAGGATCTTTTACTCCTCGATCCTTACTCTGGGACTCTGATCTCTCTTCTACTAGGGTTAAATGGTTTTGCTAACTCTGACTCTAGGATCTCGTAAATACTTTCTCCCGGAGAGCCCCTTCATTCCAGATGATGGCCTGCTTCACCGGAAGATTCCGAAGATACTCTTTGCTATTCCTCTCGAGACTTTGTGCCCATCACTTTTGCTATTCCCGACCACCGATAAATCCTTATGGATAACTACTTACACTTTCCATTCATACGATCATCCCCCATTGATCTTGTTATTACAAGATACCCCGAAGTCTTCTCTATTGTTCCGAGAATACTTTGTGCCTACTGCCTAGCAGTCCCTTGCCACATGAATACCCTTTCAATTAGATCCTCGCACTTGACGAGTATCCACTCATCCCCAATTGTTCATGTGTTTCACAATGGTCTTCGAAATACTATTCGATCCTCCAAAAATCCTTAGTAGCTTATTGCTCTGCAATACTTGCCTGCTTGCATTATGGATGCTTTCCATATGTCTAGCGATATTCGTTAGTATCCTTAGGCATCGTCTTTTGATCCTATTAATTCAACTTGAGTGCGAATGCACGCAATCATCAATTGATCCTTTTAAATTATCTTTCCGGCTCAGACGTTATTTTAAAACATGAGCTGGATCTCGACCAATCAAATTGTTGTCGATTGTACCCTTAAGGCTATTCAACTTATCCATCCCTGATCAGAGCATTGCTTCTGATCCCTTGTCTTGGAATTGATAATTTCTTTGCATTTGAGCCTTGAATTAGTCAGTTGTTTCTAAAGTCTGATCTCCTTGCATTGTTTCTCCCCCTAGTTGAGTACCGATGCCCACACCAGATCCCTTGAGGACCACCAGATCATTTGCTGGATTTTATCCGACAGCGTCCTTCATATTCAATAAGTCTGTGAGCCTTTCTTCGGATACATAATACCTTTGGTAAATTGTATCCTCTGCTTTCTCAAACATGCTCTACTCTCGAGCTTGTGTTATTTATTCTCGAAATTTGTGGTATATACTCCTAAGATGCCCTGATGGGTTGAACTTATGCCTTCTCTAAACTGTGTGAACTCGAAAGTTTTCACGAGTCATACTCTTCTGGTATTTTGCTAGATAAAATTTCTATACTACAGCTTCATCAAAAGCGAGAAGTAAAATGAAAGGTTATGCATGGAAGAATTGGGAGTCGACCTTGAACTTGTGTTCATGCCCATGGACACGATGTAGATCTTATCGTTAAAGCTTCTCTTAAAGTAAATTATTCCTTTGGTATAAGTTCATCTTATATCTGGGATCTGACCTTTTGCAATCGGGGTTCCGACCATGTTCTCTTTTAAATACCATTTTCGATGCAAGTGTAAGCACTTGTCTCATGTGGATCAATACCTCGGTCCAACCTCTACTTTGATCCGTCTTCGAGTATTACCCCCCTGGTATCTCGAGATTATCTTGAAACTGCATAACTTCTTATGAGTTCTTCATCAAGTACTACATTCTCACTGATTACAGTTTTCATGGGCTCCGAGTTATTAAACACTCAAAGACACCGATAACTGAACCGAGTCTGCCCTACGGTTCAGCAACTCTTGATAATCTTCCTTAAGTCCGAGTTTGTACTCAATCATGTCATTCCTAGCCTGATCGGCTATATCATTATCGTGCTAAATTTTAACTGTGCTACCTGGTCCTTAATCCCGGAGCACAACTTTCGATGATGAGCTAAGCTTACGTCGATCTTCCTCGTCATATCAGTTCACCTTGAACAACAAGCTTGATTTCAAGTTTGTGCCCTACACATGGTTCCAATAACCTTCCGCTTCATCATTCCTTTGATTTGATGTTGTCACTGATTGATTACATCTTGAAATCTCTCGACCAATGTGCCGTGAAGATCATCAACCTTATGAGGTCTTCCTGGATATCAATTGAATTCATGATGAGAAATACCATCCTTGCCCCCGATGAATTGTATTATCATCGGCCACTTTATTGCCTTCCCTCCAACACAAACTTATTCGTGTTTTGAGTTATACCTTGAGATCCTTGCTATACATCATTTGTTCTTCTTTACCTTGGAATGTTACCACCTTTTATGTCAAGAATGTCGTGGTAATTTTACCACCTCTTGAGAATTCTTGATATAGTAATATCTCTCGCCTTTTGCGTTCATTTCTTGGTCTCCGTATTGTTTCTAACTGGAATACCGACTAATGGTCTGTGTTGTGCAAATTCTAAACTTCTAGCAACCCTATTGCTTGAAGTTATTGGTCTACAGTTTCATTCTAAGTCTATTGATTATTGAATCACCATTCTGACATTGGTCGTGCAACCCTACCCATATTTCGGGCGCACCTTTCAACCAATGTTTAATTGTGTATGTCTTCCTCGAGCATACATCGTTATATCTTTTGTTCTGACAAATGTTATATCCTTGTTCACATACTTGTAGAAATACATCTTTTTGGAAACCTCGATGAATTGTCGCTGAGTTCATCAGCTATCACCTTATCCCTTCATTGGTTTAAAGATGAGCTCCTGTTTCGGAACTCGCTTCCATAGTTCATTTCCCGAGAATTTTACAATGTCATCTCGTCAAATTGTGCCGCACCTTTTCTTCTCAGGCATCCTAAGTCTGAGGTATCGTGACACCGATCAGATCTGAATCTCGGTCAGATATGATGGTTGCAACTTATTTTCCAAGAGTTATAATGTTGGTCTTTATATATGACCCGGTAAGGTTATGTCAGGCCTAGCACACCTGGCCGGAGGACCTATTGTTGTAGTATCCTTTTTAGCAAGTTTAGCCATTCTTCCGTGAGGAAATTGTAAGACTTATTTCACAAGCTATTCCTGATGGATCCTTTGTGTTTCCAAAATCTGACCTTTGCTTGAATACCATGTCAATGCTTCTTGAAGCATGTTTGTGGTACTCCGATTTTCAATAAGAGCATTGAAAGCGCAATGCTAAGTTTTCTTTAACCATTATCCAAACACCGTTGTATGGGTACTGTCATGAGATTTCTCTCCCCTTACTTAAAGGGTTTTCTACATGATATCCTGCCACGGATATCATGCTCTGTTTGTCCTTGGGAAGGATATACCCCCTGAAATATGTGTTTAAACACATTTTCCTTTCCATTCTTCTGTTAAATCTGATAATCATACTTTCCTTTCCATTGTTCTGTTTAACCTTCTTGAGGTTTATATGATCTAAGCAGTAATACATCACTGCTTTTATAAGCACCTCGGCGTACAACTCTGTCAGTAAGACCCTGTTACTATTGTTGTTGACATTCCGGTAACCACCGATGAACGAGAACTTGCCTATTGGTCCGCCTCGTTTCAACGAGCAGGAAAATGGTTCTCTTCGTCCCTCACCCTTGGTACCGATGTTGTTGCCGACATAACCGATAGGCTGATCCACTGACATGCCTTGCTATCACGACCGTGCAAGATATCAACGCTTTACCTACTTTTAACCACATGGTGGGCCCATAACCCACAGTTACACAGGATCGAAACCTGACCCTCCTATACACCCCCGGTTTCCAAATTTAATTCCTCGCACTTGGCCTCGTTTGTGATTCACGAGCCACCTTTCGAGGAATCATCGATTCTGGTATTAGACACAATACCTATACCGTTGCCTTGTTTCAGGCAACGAAGATTGTCTATCCGTTTCAAACTTCTTATGGTACCTTCTTGCTTTGCTCTCGATGTGTTTTAATTGTTCAACTCGAGAGATACTCTTATGATCATTCGTGGGATACCCCCTAAATGAATTTCCCTTATAACATTCAATTGTTGTAAAGCTGCCCCTTACCTATTCGTAAGTACGATGGAGTTCCTCGAAGAAAGGACGACAACTTCATCATGATGCATTGGAATAAAGAACTGAAGACATCAACGAAGGGAATTAACTTCTTCGAGAAGACCCATTAGCATATCGTAACCAGAACTTCCCCCTTACTCCCCTCTTAAATCTCGGGACGAGATTTCTTGTAGTGGAGGAGAATTGTGACGCCCGGGTAATTAAGCTACAGTTATCCTTTGCTAATGATGCCATGTCACCACTATTACTGTTACTAATCTCACGTTGATCCAAATCCGGTTCCAATTCAAATTCAAATAATAAGTGAAATTCTAAACTTCTCAAACATGAAAACTAAAATGATCATCATGTGGCAAATAATCCCTAACTTATTTTAGATATTGGAACCAACCTTTTCCAAAATGTTTAAGTGCCTAAACAATATTAAAACAGGGGCTAAAACATCTATTAAATATTTTTAAATAATAAAAAAATGTAAAACTAATTTATTTAGTGCCAAATTAATTATGAAAGTAGCCTAACTAATAATGCTAATTTAGGGACTGAGTTGATATATTATAAAACTACATATAAAGTAAATCTAAAAGAAACAGAAAATAGATAAACAGAAATAAAAGAAAAAAGAAAATACAAAAGAGAAAACAAAGCAAATAAAAAAAGAAAAAAAAAAGAAAAGGGACCCCCACTGGGCCAACTGGCCCAGCTGACAGCCAGGCCAGCCCGACTGGCCCACCCGCACGGCCCAGCCGACCCCCACTCCTCCCTTATCCTCTCACCCCCACCCGAACCCTATCCACTCGCCCCCGCACTCCCCCCCCCACGTCGTTTCCCCCTCCCGATCCAATCTGGATCGGGATCGACCCCCCACTCTCACCTCCCACCTCGCTCCTCTCGCTCCTTCCCGATCCGGATCGGGGCGCAGCGATGCCCCCTCGCCGCCGCTCCGCTGAGGCAGCGCCCCGCTGCTCACCTCGGCCGACGCCCCCCCGTCTCCGCCACCAGGCTGGCGCCCCTCGTAGAGCCCGCCTTGTCGCCGGACCATGCTAGTAGGGTCCCGCCGGCGCGCACCGGACCCTGCCGCGGCCGCTCCCGACGAGTCGACCCACCTCTCCGACGCCGATGCCCCGGAGCGCCTTCGCCGGACCTCCCCGCTGGACTGCCTCCTCTCCGGCGCACGTCTTCGACCTCCACCTCGCGCCCCACTGCCCTTAACCCTACGGCCCCAGTGAGCGCCTCCCTCTCCTCGTCTCTCCCCGGCTCGCCCCGACACCGCGCACCCCGGTCCCCACCCTCGCGCGCGCCCGCGCCATCTCTGGTTGCGTCCGATGCGCGCTCACCGCGCCCCCATCCACGCGCACAGGTCCCTGGACCGCCCTCTGCCGCGCCCGCCTGCGGGTGGCCGCGTGCACCGTGCTCCCCTGGCCGAAGCGCTCCGACCCCGCCCCCTGCTCCCCACGCCTTCGCCGCCACAGACCTGCCGGCCCACTACCTCCCCAGGTCACCGTGGGCTCGCCTATGCCACGTCATCGCCGCCACGGCCGCCTGACTGGCGCCGTGGTCACCGGCCCCTCCCCTGCTCCCTGCCGGCTCCGCCCGCCCCTGGTGTTGCGCCCGAACGAACGGGGGTCACGCCCGTAACCCGCTCGCCTGCTATGGCCCTATGGCCCGATGACATGTGGGGCCCACGCCCCAGAATGCTTAAAAAAAGGTTAAAAAAACTACTAAATAAAATAAAAATAAAGATATTAATTAATCAATTAATTAAATTAATTAATTAACTTAATTAATTCTAACTAATTAACCTAATTAACTTAACCTAATTAATCTGCGAATTAAACCAATTAATTAGGTTAATTAGATATCAGTCAATGACATGTGGGCCCCCTGTCCAGTTTGACCAGTCAAACTGTTGACTGGGTTGACCCAGTCTATGACAGGTGGGCCCTCTTTGACCCTGTTGACCAGTCAACAGTTGACTGGTCAAATGCTGACTGGACCACCCTTGACCCCACCTGCCAGCCACACTTGCATTCTGTTGGGTACAATTCTGTGTACCCATAGCAATTTAAGATTTAATTTTTGAATTAAAACAATTTAGAAGATGATTTAAAGCTTTTAAAAATTAATATAAAATAATCCGTAGCTCGGATGAAAATACTTTGTACATGAAAGTTGCTCAGAACGACGAGTCGATTCCGGATACGCGACCCGTTCGTCCACCACACCTCCCTAACCTATCAAACTCGCAACTTTCCCCCCTCCGGTCCTCCGCCCGAAAACGCAAAACACCGGGGATACTTTCCCGGATGTCTTCCCCCTTCACCGGTATCACCTGCTACCGCGTTAGGGCACCTCTGACGCCGTTACTTGTCATGTCATGCATCTCTATGCATATGCTTGCATTATATTTATTGTTTCTTCCCCCTCTTCTCTCGCTAGACACCGAGACCGACGCTACTGCTACCCCGTATGACTACGGAGTTGACGACCCCTCTCTCTTGCCAGAACAACCAGGCAAGCCCCCCCTTTGATCACCAGATATCGCCTACTCTTCTCTATACTGCTTGCATTAGAGTAGTGTAGCATGTTACTGCTTCTCGTTAATCCTATACTGATGCATAGCCTGTCCTTGCTACTACTGTTGTTACCATTACCTGCTATCCTACTGCTTAGTATAGGATGCTAGTTTATCATCAGTGGCCCTACATTCTTGTCCGTCTGCCATGCTATACTATTGGGCCGTGATCACTCGGGAGGTGATCACGGGTATATACTATATACTTTAAACATGATACATGTGGTGACCAAAGTCGGGTTGGCTCGAGGAGCACCCGCGAGTGGATCTTTGAGGCGGAGCGACAGGGCAGGTTCCGACCACCTAGGAGAGAGGTGGGCCTGGCCCTGGTCGGTGTTCGCGGATACTAAACACGCTTAACGAGATCTGGGTATTTGATCTGAGTCTGGCCATTTGGTCTATACGCACTAACCATCTACGTGGGAGTAGTTATGGGTATCCCGGCGTCGTGGTATCAGCCGAAGCCTTCGTGACGTCAGCGACTGAGTGGCGCGCGCCGGATTGGACTGGAAAGCCACTAGGCTAGGTCTGCTTCCGGCCGCGTACGCAACGTGCAGGTGTGCAAAGGGCGATGGGCCCAGACCCCTGCGCCATAGGATTTAGACCGGCGTGCTGACCTCTCTGTTGTGCCTAGGTAGGGCTGCGACGTGTTGATCTTCCGAGGCCGGGCATGACCCAGGAAAGTGTGTCCGGCCAAATGGGATCGAGCGTGTTGGGGTATGTGGTGCACCCCTGCAGGGAAGTTTATCTATTCGAATAGCCGTGTCCCTCGGTAAAAGGACGACCCGGAGTTGTATCTTGACCTTATGACAACTAGAACCGGATACTTAATAAAACACACCCTTCCAAGTGCCAGATACAATCGGTGATCGCTCTCTCATAGGGCGACGAGGAGAGGATCATCGGTTAGGATTATGCTATGCGATGCTACTTGGAGGACTTCAGTCTACTCTCTTCTACATGCTGCAAGACGGAGGCTGCCTGAAGCGTAGTCTTCGACAGGATTAGTTATCCCCCTCTTATTCCGGCTTTCTGCAGTTCAGTCCACATATGATAGCCTTATTCCAGTTGATACCAATGCATGCATATGTAGTATAGCTCCTTGCTTGCGAGTACTTTGGATGAGTACTCACGGTTGCTTTCCCCTTCTTTTCCCTCTATCCCTTCTACCTGGTTGTCGCAACCAGATGTTGGAGCCCAGGAGCCAGACGCCACCGTCAACGACGACTCCTACTACATCGGAGGTGCCTACTACTACGTGCTGCCCGCTGACGACGACCAGGAGTAGTTTAGGAGGATCCCAGGCAGGAGGCCTGCGCCTCTTTCGATCTGTATCCCAGTTTGTGTTAGCCTTCTTAAGGCATACTTGTTTAACTTATGTCTGTACTCAGATATTGATGCTTCCGCTGACTCGTCTATGATCGAGCTCTTGTATTCGAGCCCTCGAGGCCCCTGGCTTGTAATATGATGCTTGTATGACTTATTTTATTTGTAGAGTTGTGTTGTGATATCTTCCCGTGAGTCCCTGATCTTGATCGTACACGTTTGCGTGTATGATTAGTGTACGATTAAATCGGGGGCGTCACAAGGAGCCAGGTGCGGGCTCCTTCCTTGAGTGCCATGGGGAACCAGTTCGCCATGACCTTTTCGTCCCCGCTGGCAGCTTCGATGCCCAGCTCATAGAGCTGGAGGAACTCTGCAGGGTCAGTCGTGCCATCGTAACGAGGAGGCAGGTCTGGCTTGAATTTGCCGGGACACGCGACGCTACGCAGCTCGGTGGTGTAGGCACGGCAGCCCACGGTGGCCACGAAAGGCCTCGGCTGGTGCAGAGCTTGGTCCTGAGGGTCCCCACGCGCTGCAGCTAGGAGCAGTGCAGGGTCTTGGCGTGCCGGAGCTAGAGCAGGGTCGCGGCGTGCCGGAGCAGGGAGCGCCCGGGCAGCCCCTTGCGGGCGTGGGATCTCTTGGGAGCTCCGTTCTTGCTGCGTTGGCGCCTGACGGAGCGGGTTCCGCCCAGGGGCCACACGCCTTGGAGCCATGGCGTCTTCTTGGGGAGGAGGTGGCTGGTACGCCTCCGGGGCTTCGTTGCCCGCGCGGGGCGGGGTGCGGCGCAGCGGAACGGACAGCGCGGAAGAGCCCCCCGCGGCGCGGACAAGCTTGGCGACACGGTCGAGCCACTCCTCGTAGACGTCGTCGATGAGACGGTAGCGCAGAAGCTCATTTGCCGCGAGGAGCGCAGCTCGAGCCTCCAACGGTGCGCGGAGCGCGCGGGACAAAGAACCAGCTGGTGCGAGCGATGGAGTAGCGGTGTGGCCGTCTTGGCGCACGGATGGATGCTGAGACGATGCTTGCTGCTCAGCCCCCGCCGGGCCAGTGGCAGCGTTGACGGCGGGCGACGGGGAACGACGAGGACGTCCACCGACGGGCGGCGTCTGGGCGACGCGAGAAGCGATGGCGGCCCGGCGCTCGGCGTGGGCCCGACGAGCATCTGACATGGACGCGACGGTCGGAGGAGAACAGGGCGGTGGACGATGAATTCTGGCGCACCCCTACCTGGCGCGCCAAATGTCGGATTTCGGGTTCCGGCAGACCCTTAAGGTTCGAACACTGGGGTGCGCGCGGAGATTACGCCTTCTACCACCCTGCCTCGCAAGGATCTAAACTACTAAAAGAACTGCACAAGGGACACAAGATTTATACTGGTTTGGGCCACCGTTGTGGTGTAATACCCTACTCCAGTGTGTGGTTGGTGGGTTGCCTCCTGGGGGTGATGATGGTGGACAATACAAGGAAGAACAGCCTCGCGAGGGTCTGTTCTTGGTTAGGGCGATGAACTGCTAGGAGGAGGAGTTCAGTCACCCTTCTCTCTCTCTCACTCACTCACTCTCTCTGCTTCCTACTGTACGAACTAACAGAACCCCACCGAACCGACCCCCTTTGCTATGCGGCTGGCTGGTCCTATTTATAGAGGCCCTGGTCCTCTTCCCAAATATCGAGCGGGAAGGGAGCCAACAATGCCGGGCTAATTTGAAGGGGGACAGCAAGCATCAACTACCCTGACAAAAGCAGTCTTCGCCTGCGCAAAGCTCTGGTGATGACGCCGTCTTGGGCTCCACGGTGACCTCCGTCTCATAGTCCTCCTGGTCTTGGTCTCGTTGCACCGAAATGGCAACCTTTGCCTGATGCCTCGGTACTCCGCGGCTGCGCTTGCCCCCTTTGCACCAAAGAGGAAAGAAGGACGCTGCGCGCGCTGGCACCCGCCTGGTGCCCTGAGTCGTCATGGCTTGCGTCACGGGCACCTCGCGAGGTACCCTGCCTTGATCTCTCTACCTCCTCGCGAGCCAGCCTGACAAGGCCGTGCCTGAGGAAGCTCCTTGTCATCCGCCTTGCGAGGCTTGGCCCCTTGCGAGGGTCTTGATCCTTGTGTTGATGAAGATGGGCCATGCTAGGCCTCCTTTGAGCCATGCCGCAGGCCGTAGGCAGGCAAGTCTGGGGACCCCCATTCCCAGAACGCCGACAGCCACTTCGATCGTGGCCCCTAGCAAAATTCATGATGATCATGTGATCTAACAACCAGTTTCCTTTTTTATCAATAAACAGACGAGGTATCACTTACCTTTGTTCTCTTCGAGCTACCTCTTGGTAAGGCCGAGCTCTTCCTCGGACCCTCAAGGTCCCGCTTCAGTGCGGAGACCTCCGCCGTGTGAGCTGCAGCGGCCAGCAGTGAAGCCTGCTTATTCACATAGACATATTCTGATTAGACTCCTGTGATTATTATTTGATCCTCTCTTCGGCCTTTCTTCCGAACACCAAACAGAGCATCAGGGGCTACTCTCTATGCTGTAACATTTTCTCATAATTTGCTTACTTACCTCAAAGCCTGTTAGGAGGCTGGCACAGGCTTCAATCAGTCCGCTTTTGGTGGACTGAACCTTCTTGACCACCGCACTCATGATAGTGCGGTGCTCTTCGTCAATGGAAGCACCGTGAAGCGCTTCCAGCAAATTGTCCGATGCCCCTAGATGGACAGAGGCCATCGGCACAGACTTGCTGCCCCCGGCATTAGAGCCCACGGGAGTCTTGCCCCTCATGTGCCCCGCATCCGGAATGTCGCCTTGGGGCGCTTACGGAAATGTCTCCCCTTGGTTCAGTACCCTTTGAGACAGCACCTCGACGTCGTCCGTAGGGAGGGGGAGGAGGCGGTCGGGAGTGAATCGCTATTCATCTCCGACGGGCCCAAAGACTCATCCGAAGAGGATACGTCGATAAGGGCTTTGGAGGGGCTGCATGATCATGTTCGGCATGATAAGAAGTAATAAAATAAAACATACCAAGAACTATTATGGTATCCGGCTTCCTAGAGCTTCATAATGTTCTCCTCCGTAACAGAGGAGACCATCCACTTACCTCCCGCTCCGGACATGATTGGAGTGGTTTCACAGAGAAAATGCGAACTTGGGCGCCGGAGCTCGAGTGCGTGAGAATGGATGGGCAGGGAAGAAGAAGGCATGGATGAAAAGTAGAAGTCCTTGTCCCTTTATAAGGGCGGAAGAAACTATGCGCCTCCCCACCTGCCTGGTAAACTCGCTTATTCCCCAAGCGCCATGATTGATGGCGCGATTGGGTTACCCACACCCGTATTGATGAGAATCCCGTGATAAGGGGACACGATCTCTGCTTCGACAAGACATGCCAAGAAAACTGCCTCGCAATATGTGCAGTAGCTGGTTGGGAAAAACGGTTCGTAATAACCGAGCCATGGCAGGACGTCACGTTATAAAAAGTTGTCAGCAGATTGGTTTTGTGGAATAATATACTCTCTATGGTGGTATGTGGAATTTGTTTTGCAGAGCCGGACACGATCCTTGTGTTCAAAATCTTCTATGGAGTATTCGGAGAAGGAACCCGCCTTGCAATGCCGAAGACAATCTGCGCGCCGGACTCATCGTCATTGAAGGCTGGTTCAGGGGCTACTAAGGGATTCCTGGATTAGGGGGTCCTCGGACAGCCGAAGTGTTGGACTATGAAGATACAAGATTGAAGACTTCATCCCGTGTCCGGGTGGGACTCTCATTTGTGTGAAGGCAACCTCGGTAATTCGGATATGTAGATCTCCTCCCTTGTAACCGACTCTGTGTAACCCTAGCCACCTCCGGTGTCTATATAAACCGGAGGGTTTAGTCCATAGGACAAGAACAATCATAATCAAAGGCTAGCTTCTAGGGTTTAGCCTCTATGATCTTGTGGTAGATCAACTCTTGTAGTACTCATGTCATCAAGATCAATGAAGCAGGAAGTAGGGTATTACCTCCATCGAGAGGGCCCGAACCTGGGTAAACATTATGTCCCCCGCCTCCTGTTACCATCCACCTTAGACGCACAGTTCGGAACCCCCTACCCAAGATCCGCCGGTTTTGACACCGACACGTAGGGCCAAGGTTAGCATGGCCCATTTATCAGTCTTCTGTGGGTCCTTAGTCTGACCCATAATTGGTGGTCCGATGTGGCAAGCACCCCCTAATCAAGAACACCAACACTTGGCATGAATTTTCCATGTATAATATAAATGTTTGTAGTAGATATAGATCAGAAATTAGGTGGCTAGCTGGAATTTAATGTGAAGCTAGGTATCATGGTGGCGGCTATGGTTGTAAATGTAAACTCGAGATTTATTGAAGGTGTTGTAAATGTGAATTTTGGGTGGCGACTAGGATTTGAAATGTGAATCAAGGGTATTTTTGGTGTTGGCCGAGATTGGAATTGTGGATGTAGTTTTATTATGTGGAAAATAGGGTTTAAGTTGTTAGTTTATGGTATTTTTGTCAGGGTACTGTTACACATGAAAACCTAAGGTATTTTTGGTGGAGTATAAGGATTTAAATATGAATCTAAGGCATCATATGGTATATGGGATTGTAAGTGCATAATGTTTTACTTTAAAAGATGGTACGGGAAAATGACTTGCTGATGCCCATGGGAGTATCAACAATTTGAATCGGAGAAAGCTCTGGCTAAGAAAATATTTAGTATTGATTTTTGCATCTTTGTTCATTATAGATGTTTACTAAACACACACATGAAGATGACATTATAAAACCTAGATAACACATTAGCAAATTTTCCAACCTTTCAGATGCATGTCAGTTGGACACGTATGGGTGGTTTAACTTAGTTAATACGTTCCTACTTTCTATTAAGATTTGTCCTGGAGCATTTTTGGTATTGAATTTTCTTCAACTTTATTCTTTATAGATGTTTATTGAATGCACGCATGAAGGCAACATTTATGAAATCTAGACACCACAATTACAAAATTTCTAATTGTTAGGATGCACATGAGTTGGACACGTGTGAATGGTTTTACTTAGTTAATGTCACTACTGCAGGAGACTGCTAACGCGACACTACGATCAGAGACCCTTCGAGAAACTGTGTGCGATTCAATAATCGCAAACGGTGGTGTATGAAAACCGTCAAAAAAGGTGCAAAACGTTTGCGATGATGGATGCATCAAACATGGTTAAGATTTTAGTAGCGTGTGCGACGCAGGGCATACGGTTAATCCATTCAAACTGTCTGCGATGAGGCAGAACAACAGAAACGGGCAGCAATAACAATGTGTGTGAAATTTGGTACAGATCGTTCACTATGCATCCAACATATCCTGCTTAAAAGGTGGAAAGGTATTATTTATTCAGAACGTGGCAGAAGAATATATAGTGCGCATAAATTGGTAAGCAAAATTTGTTACTGCCTAGGAACGGAGTCAGAATATGATATCACAATTGGTTGCTTAAATAGTGATCAATTGGTTGCTTAAATAGTAATATGACAGCAAGGAGAAACTTGAAATGACACTAACCTCGATCAGACTTTGATCGGCTGATGACGTTGGGGAAGTAAACATCCATGTTAATTAGACCAGGCTGTGGTGCACGCACTAGAATTTTATTGCTAGCTTTTAGTTCATAACACTTAGACATTTTTCTCCAAAGGTCCGCATAAAAATAGGAGTGACCATATTTATCGAGTTTAACGCTAACCATCATTGTAAATCCATATTGCGTTGTCAATATGACATCCTAGGGGTCATCAGCAAAGTAAAGCCCAAGTTTTCCTTCTACTCCTGTTCTTGCAAAGCAAGGGATGTACTGCTTGAAATGAAAATTAAGATCGTAAATTAGATATATTGAAATAACCGAGCAAGATGCAAATATGGGAGTAACTGATAGAACATATCCATATATAGATGCAAGCAAATTACAAAAATATAGAATTAAAAATAGACAATGTAACAAACATTTGATGCAAATATATAGATAATGTAGCAACAGATGGTATATGTTCACAAATTTAGGTCATGCCGACCGTGGTAGGTTGAGATCGAACATACCGAGTGCTCCCTAAAGTCATCTGGAATGGTGAGATAGAACTTCGTTTCTGACTGGCCACGACCACAGTTGCCCGATTTGTGCTTGCACTATGCACACATGAATGAACACCCACGAACCAGCTTCATCTGGAATGGTGAGATAGAACTTCGTTTCTGACTGGCCACGACCACAGTTGCCCGATTTGTGCTTGCACTATGCACACATGAATGAACACCCACGAACCAGCTAGAACAAAAATGATTCCACGACGATTTCCGCCGATTGATTAATAGCGACAGATGGACTGTGGTAAGAGATGAGTGAATATTTTGCTAATTAAGTTGATTACCTTATCCATGAGAAAAATCCCTGGCCCAATCCCACAGAAAACCCCAGTCGACCGAAGTCTAGAATGTTGGTGCAGATAGGCGGCGGAGGCGAAATCCGGTGCCATTTGGACCGCGACCTACGCCCGCCGCCAACAGCCGTCGAGCTTAGGCTGCAGAGTTGCGAAGGAGTCCACGGCGAGTGAGTGGGGACAAAGTGGGAGAGGGTTTTCTTTTCCTTTTGCATGCATGAGTGAACACACACTTTTCGCAGAGGCGACGGAGATGAATCGTGTGCGACAGTAAATCACCGAGATTGAATGGGAATCCAAATTTCCTTTGTCCTTCATCCATGAGTTTTTTTCTATGATGAACTTTAGGATCGAAAGTATGTCTAGAGGGGGGTGATTAGACTACTTGACCAAATAAAGATCTAGCTGAGGGAGTCCTGGATTAGGGGGTGTTCGGATAACCGGACTATACCTTCAGCCGGACTCCTGGACTATGAAGATACAAGATTGAAGACTCCGTCCCGTGTCCGGAAGGGACTTTCCTTGGCGTGGAAGGCAAGCTTGGCGATATGGATATGAAGATCTCCTACCATTGTAACCGACTCTGTGTAACCCTAACCCTATCTGCTGTCTATATAAACCGGAGGGTTTTAGCCCGTAGGGCAACATACACATCAACAATCATACCATAGACTAGCTTCTAGGGTTTAGCCTCTTCGATCTCGTGGTAGATCTACTCTTGTACTACCCATATCATCAATATTAATCAAGCAGGACGTAGGATTTTACCTCCATCGAGAGGGCCCGAACCTGGGTAAAACATCGTGTCCTCGCCTCCTGTTACCATCTGGCCTAGACGCACAGTTCGGGACCACCTACCCGAGATCCACCGGTTTTGACAACGACATTGGTGCTTTCATTGAGAGTTCCTCTGTGTCGTTGACGTCAGGCTTGATGGCTCCTAGGATCATGTAACACCCCGGATATGATTTACCCAATATGTAATCCAACTCTTGCCATTTCCGCCTTAAGTTATTTTATTTTCTCGGGTTCGGGTCTTTGTCTCCGTGTGTTGTTATCGTTGTCATGCATCTCATATCATGTCATCATGTGCATTGCATTTGCATACGTGTTCATCTCATGAATTCGAGCATTTTCCCCGTTGTCCGTTTTGCATTCCGGGGCTTCATTCTCCTCCGGTGGTCAATTCTACCTTTCTTTCGTGTGTGGGGATTAAACATTTCCGGATTGGACCGAGACTTGCCAAGCGGCCTTGGTTTACTACCGGTAGACCGCCTGTCAAGTTTCGTACCACTTGGACTTCGTTTGATGCTCCAACGGTTAACCGATGGACCGAAAAGGCCTCGTGTGTGTTGCAGCCCAACACCTCTCCAAGTTGGCCCAAAACCCACCAAAAACCTCTCCATCATCTAGAGCGTTCGATCACGATCGCGTGGCCGAAAACCGCACCTCATTTGGACTCTCCTAGCTCCCTCTACCTCTATATAAAGACCCCCTCCTCCAAATTCGCGGATCCCCTCTCCCAAACCCTAAAAATCGGATCTCTGCCGCTGTCGGACACGTCCGGATCCGCCACCGCCGCCACGTGGCACCTCCCCACTCGTCCGCGAGCGCCCCACATCGCCAGCCCGGGCGGGCCCGCACCGGGGCCTCCAAGCCCATCGGGCGCAGCCGCCCTCCGTGCCGCGCCGCTTCCTCTTCGCCCGACCCCGCCGCCATCTTCGCCGACGCCGGTGACCAGAGCCACGCCGGCCGCCGCCACCTTTCGTCGCGGGCTCTGCCGAAGCTCCCAATGCCGGTGCGCCGCCCGCCCCGCGGGCTCCTTCGCCGGCCGCACCGCCGCTCGGCCTCCTCCGCACCTTCTCGCCCCGGGAAGCGCCAAGTCCGGCCACCGCCGCGGCCATCTCCGACGAACCTCGTGGAACGCGCCGCCGCTACAGTGCACGTCTAGATCCAGATCCGGATCGGGTTGACTTTTTGCCCGAAACCCTAACTTTTTTCTCATGTTCATCGCATCGTAACTCCGCATCCTTAGCTCCGTTTTGGGCATATAGCATATCAAAATGTTTGTCTCAGAAAGTACATCATTTCATCTCATTGCATCATTTTCATTTGAGTTCATCTTGATGCCCGAAATGCTGTTAGAAGAATGCTATTTGACATAATTGTCAGATCTGCTGCTCCAATTAGATATTTGTCATTTTTGCCATGATTATTGTGTGCATGATATGCCCATGAGCTCTACATATGTTTTGTTAAAGGTTTTGCCATCTTTCCAGAGGTGCAACCCATATATTTTTGTGATGTGTGTGGTGACTAGCACAAGCTTGCAAAGTGAGGCATTCGTTAATGCTGATTTCAGGGACTTAGCATTTCCACTAAGTCCTTGAGCTGTTTATCTTATATGGCCATATGTTCATGTTGTTTCCTAGTGATCTGTGCCTCTTTTGAGGATGATCAGTAAGGGTGTTTTGTTAATCTTGTAGTGCTCTATCCATACATGTCTTTGTTTGCAATTATGGAGCACCCTAGCTTGAGTCAATCGAGCCCTACTTTTGCTATTTCGTGAATCTGGGCAGATTGTCTACTTGTTAGCAATTTTGCCGAGGATGTTGTAGTTGATCCGTGCATGCTATGTTATTGTTCTTGCCATATATAGCTTGCATTTTGTGTATTCTTGATGGGTGTATGCTTAGATTGACATGACTTTCTCTGTAGTGAGTGCATCGAGCTCGTAAACATGCCTACTTGATATCTGTTTCAGCATGCTCCAGTTTTCACTAAGTCTGTGATCTGATTATGTTTTTGCCATGTTCACATGCTTGGAAATGTATTTTCTAATCCCTTTTGGCTCAAGGTCACTAAGGGACTTTTCTTAAGCTCTTTGAGTAGCTCCATGCCATGCTTTACTTTGCCATGTTCAGGTCCTGTAGCATGTAGTTTTGTTGCTCCGAAGAGTGCTATCTGATCTGAAATTCCAGACAAGTGTTAATTTCACTAAGTCTGAGATCTGTCTACCAAATGCATTTTTGCCATGCTTATTTGAACCTGTTAATGGACGAATTGGTCATAGCTCAGTGTTCATATTTTGTTAAGCATCTTGAGTGGATCCCTGCCATGTATTTTGTTGCCATGTTTGGGTGTCGTAGCACGTTCATCTTGCTGCATTTAGATGGCTACTTGTTGTAAATCGCAGAATGTGGTCATATTTGAATTGCTTGCCTTTTCCAAACCGTAACTCCGTTTCCGGTGATCTTTATATTGTTTTCAAGCGATTTCATCTCATATTTCTAGTGGCACACTTGGTTTTCCAAGTTGAGGCCAGGTTCATGCATTCATTGTCAAATCTTGCATATGCATCACATATCACATCCCGCATAGCATACCATGTTTGCATCATATTGTTTCATCCTTGCACGTGGTTGATTGTGTCCTTGTTGCTTGTTTGTCTTGTTTGGGTAGATCTGGGAGACGAGTTCGCTAACAAGGAGCCCGTTGAGTTTGCTTTTGAGGATCCAGTCAACTCTGACAACTTTGCAGGCAAGATGATCATACCCTCGAAATCACTACTATCTTTGCCTTGCTAGTTGCTTGCTCTTTTGCTATGCCATGCTACGATGCCTACCAGTTGCTTTCAAGCCTCCCAAATTGCCATGTCAAACCTCTAACCCACCATGTCCTAGCAAACCATTGATTGGCTATGTTACCACTTTGCTCAGCCCCTCTTATAACGTTGCTAGTTGCAGGTGAAGATTGGAGACCGTTCCTTGTTGGAACATTATTTACTTGTTGGGATATCATTATATTGCCATGTTATCTTAATGCATCTATATACTTGGTAATGGGTGGAAGGCTCGGCCTCTCGCCTAGTGTTTTGTTCCACTCTTGCCGCCCTAGTTTCCGTCATATCGGTGTTATGTTCCCGGATTTTGCGTTCCTTACGCGGTTGGGTTATAATGGGAACCCCTTGATAGTTCGCCTTGAGTAAAGCTGTTCCAGCAATGCCCAACCTTGGTTTTACCATTTGCCACCTAGCCTCTTTTTCCCTTGGGTTTCCGGAGCCCGAGGGTCATCTTATTTTAACCCCCCCCCCCCCCCGGGCCAGTGCTCCTCTGAGTGTTGGTCCAAATAGAGCCACTTGCAACGCCACCTCGGGGCAACTCAAGGGTTGGTTTTAGTTGTACGTAGTGTTCATATGAGTGTTCCCTGAGAACGAGATATGTGCAGCTCCTATCGGGATTTGTCAGCACATTCGGGCGGTGTTGCTGGATTTGTTTTAACTTGTCGAAGTGTCTCGAAGAACCGAGATACCGAGTCTGATTGGAACGTCTCGGGAGGAGGTCTATTCCTTCGTTGACCGTGAGAGCTTGTCATGGGCTAAGTTGGGACTCCCCTGCAGGGATTTGAACTTTCGAAAGCCGTGCCCGCGGTTATGGGCAGATGGGAATTTGTTAATGTCCGGTTGTAGATAACTTGAACCTTAACTTAATTAAAATGAATCAACTGTGTGAGTTACCGTGATGGCCTCTTCTCGGTGGAGTCCGGGAAGTGGACACGGTGTTGGAGTAATGCTTGCCGCGGGATTGCTCTTTAGTTATTCGTTCGCGCTTTGCCCTCTCTTCTCGCTCTCTTTTGCGAACAGGTTAGCCACCATATATGCTAGTCGCTTGCTGCAGCTCCACATATATTTACCTTGCCTTACCTATTAAGCTTAAATAGTCTTGATCGCGAGGGTGCGAGATTGCTGAGTCCCTGTGGCTCACAGATTACTATTAAACCAGATGCAGGGCCTGATGATTCCGCTCCAGATGGCGCGCTTGAGCTCAAGTGGGAGTTCAACGAGGACTCTCAATGATACTATGTTTCTTTTCCTGATGATCAGTAGTGGTGCCCAGTTGGGGTGATCGGGACCATGTCGCATGTTGGGTTGTCTTTCATTTCGGCGCCGTAGTCGGGCCATGAGTGTTTGAATGATGTAATGCTATTTATGTACTTGATTGACGTGGCAAGTGTAAGCCAACTATGTTATCTCCCCTTTTATTATCTATAATACATGGGATGTTGTGAAGATTTCCTAACTTGCGACATTGCTTTCAATGCGGTTATGCCTCTAAGTCGTGCCTCGACACATGGGAGATATAGCCGCATCGAGGGCGTTACAGATCATCAATGGCGATACAGTCCAGGGTGAGACCTTCCTCCCCGGACAGATCTTCGTCTTCGGCGGCTTCGCACTGCGGGCCAATTCACTTGGCCATCTGGAGCAGATAGAAAGCTACGCCCCTGGCCGTCAGGTCAGATTTGGAAGTTTAAACTACACTGCTGACATCCGCGGGGACTTGATCTTCGACGGATTTGAGCCACTGCCGAGCGCGCCGCACTGTCTCGACGAGCATGATCTAGCTCTACCGCCGAACAGTGCCCTGGTGGCCGCACCCGCATTGGCTTCGACCCTTAATTCAGAGCCAACTGCGCCGATCAAGGATGGGTGGTTGGACGCCGCCTTGGGGGCTGCGATCCCAACGGCGATCGAGCCAAACACCAGCCCCGCACTCTGCAAGACTCGTGACTCCAAGGAGCCGGACTCCTCTCCGGACTCCGAACCCTCCGCGCCCCTGCCAATCGAATCCGATTGGGCGCCGATTATGGAGTTCACTGCCGCGGACATCTTTCAGCACTCGCCTTTCGGCGATATCCTGAAGTCATTGAAGTCTCTCTCTTTATCAGGAGAGCCCTGGCCAGACTACGGTCAGCAAGGTTGGGGTACGGACGATGAAGAAATTCAAAGCCCACCCACCACCCACTTTGTAGCCACTATCGATGACCTAACTGACATGCTCGACTTCGACTCCGAAGACATCGACGGTATGTGTTGGGGATATCACTACTGGGCGTAAACCAGCCTATCTGGGCCGGGTTAACTTCGTCAGTAGTTAAGTATGTTAAAGCCCAAGAAGGCAGAGGAGGGCTCAAAGGCCCATGGTCGATTCAAGGCCTGTAGCCGTAAACCGGCGTTGGGATTTAACTTGTTTTGTAAGTTAGGAATAAGTAGAGACCAAACCGGACACATCTATGAGCCGGTATTGGGACTCTGTGAACCGACGGGCGTCACCCGTGTATATAAGGGAACGACCCGGCGGCGGTTCAAGGACAACAGATGACAACTCGAGACTTAGGCGAAGCTTGTTTGCTCCCTAGTCATCGAAACCCCATCAATTCCATCACAACTAGACATAGGCTTTTACCTTCATTGAAGGGGCCGAACTAGTATAAACTCTCTTGCGTCCCTGTGTCTGCTTTAACCCCTTCAAGCTAACCCGTCGCGATGGCTCCATGACTAAGTCCTTTCTCTAGGACATCTACCATGACAAAACCACGATAGTTGGCGCCCACCGTGGGGCTATCGCACGATGGTTTCAGGTTCTTGGAGGGCTGCTTTGAAGGACTCGAGGGCTACGCTGTAGGCCAGATGACTAAGAGTCGTCGCGGCAAGCTCTACATCGACGACGCAGGCTGGGGCCCTGAGGCCGGCTTAGTTGAGTACGGGTACCGGGTCCCCTTTGGTGGCATTCACGTTTTCATCGGCAAGATCGGTGAACCGGGCCCTGAGCCGGACATCTGCACCGACCTCATCGAGACGGCTCAGCGTGTGCGATCCGCCCGGGTTAAACCGGCCATGAAGCGTGCCTTCGTGGGAGTCATCCATGGAGGAAGTTCTGAGGATGGATCGGAATCTCGCGGCGAGACCGTCGTTTGTTCCAATGACGAGTCATCGACCGAAGAAACCGAATCTCTATATCAGCTGCAAGATGGCCGGATTGGGGGCTGTTCCGATGGCGACAGTATTCTGGACCGCTCTGATCTGCCCAACCGAGTTCGAATATTCATGGCCGGCACACAGGCAGTGCTTCATTCTTTGACCACTGTGCCAATGATCTCCGGTTCAGTAGCAGCAACGGCTGCCGGGGCCGGAGGCTCTGTACGCCCGCCGGCTCAAGTTCTGTCAGATCTATTTGATGCATTGGTTGTGCTCATGGCAGAAGCTAATCCAGCAGATCAGGACGCCCACAGCGCGGAGATGGCAAAGGTGAAGGAACAGATCACCCAGGCCAAGGCGGACCTGGCAGCTGAGGATGCCAGGATGACCGCAGAGCGGGCCGCTCTAGACGCACAAGCCTACAGGCTCATGTTGGACCAGAACGCGTCGCATGAAGTCATGAAGAGGAAGTACCGATCCCGTTTGCCTTTGGTTTTCGAGGCCAGAGACCTTTTCAACACCCCAGGAGCAGGAACCAGTAATCCGCTGGAGGTAAACCGGGCGGAGGCTCCCGCGACCGGTGCGCCGGTTCAGCCCCGTCGGATGGATCTGCCTCGCCAAAACACTGTTATACCTCAGGCTGTTTCGACACCTCCGGGTCACTACTCCAACCCGATGGACAATCTCATTGCCGCTGCTGCACGGCTAGAGGCCATTCCAATTGAAGGTGACTCGCCGCAGGCGGTAGAGACGCGACGGGTCAAGGAGCTTCTGAGGACAGCTTTGGTCCAACAGGAAGCCTACTCATACAGCCGCGACCGGATTCACTCGACCCCTCGTCCAAGCCGGAGCTATAGCAGGCATATGGACGAACCGGCAGTGTCAAGTAATGAATGACGTGGAGCACCCCGCGGCAACAACCTGGCGGGTGGTGCTGATAACGCTCAAGAAGTGGTGGACCGGGCCCGAGCGCGCAGGGAGGCCGAGTTAGCTGCACAGTATCAGGCTCGGTAGCTTACGCCGGTTCGTCCAACTATCTCGATCGAACCTGGTGTTACTTCTAGCTCTTTGGGGGTGCCTTGCCTTGTTCCCGCTTTACGTAATGTGCGCCTGCCCAAGGATTTCAAGGGCCCGTGCAAGGTACCAAATTACACGGTGGATCAACCCCCAGAGACATGGGTGGAGAGCTATGAGATGGCCATGGAGATGCTGGATGTGGATGATGCGGCGTGTGCAAAGTACTTCACCATGATGCTTGAAGGAACGGTCCGCACTTGGTTAAAAAGCTTACCGGCCAATTATATCAGTTCATGGGCCCAATTACTAGCCTGGTTTATCAATAATTTCAAGGATACATGTAAGCACCCCATGTCGATAGTAGACTTAGCTGCCTGTGTCCAGGAGGAAGGAGAATCGACGACTCATTGGGTGTGCCAGGTCTCACAAGTGTTGCATTCATCATACCGCATCAACGCTGGCACCGCAGTCTTAACCCTAGAAGGCAATTGCCGGTTTGGGCCCCTAAAGCTGAAGTTGGGACGGATGAAGCGCCATTGCACTAACATGGGGACCCTCATGGCTGCTTTGGTAAAGTATGTTGATTCTGATGGCACCAAGGATCCCGAATCTGATGATGACAAGGCAGGGAAGGGAAAGAGGAACAGCAACTCCAAAGGTCAGCAGCATCACTGGGCGGGCAATGGTGGTGGAGGCAAGCGTAAAGCGGATGGGAACATGGATTTTGTGGCTAATACCAACGCGCAGGACAATGGCCAGCGACGTAAGGGTAAACCGAAAAATCGCAGTGGGGCACCCAACCCTAACCCGGACCGCCTAAACTATCTACTGAGCCAGCCCTGTCCGAGACATGGGACGAAGGAGGCGCCAGCAAACCACCTTTGGAAGGATTGCTTCATTATGCACGAGTTCAAGAATTCTAATGCTTTCCGGTATGATCATGGCTCCGGCGGTGGCTCAGGATCCGGGCCGGGTTACGGTGGAGGAAATTCTGGTTCAAGATTTAATGGTAATCCGGGCGGACATAATAATCAAAATAATCAGAACAACCAGGGTGGTTACAACCAGCAGCAGCAACAGTCAGGTTACCAGAGCAACCCAAAGTAGTTGAATAGTGGGCAGTACCATGTCTTCACCACTAGCTTGGACAAGCGAGACCGGAAGGTTCAGAGGCGGGCAGTCAACTCTGTTGAATCGGCCATGCCCCGTTATCCATGCTGGTCTGAACAGCCAATCATATGGAGAAGAGAGGATCACCCTCCCCAGGTTGATAATCCGGGTCAGTGGGCTCTGGTGGTGGCGCCTCAGGTGGGAGGTTACAAGTTCACCAAGGTGCTCATGGATGGAGGGAGCAGTATTAATATCTTGTACAATGAGACCTTCTGTCGTATGGGACTAACAGATAAAAATCTCAAACCGTCCAATACGGTGTTCCATGGTGTGGTGCCTGGCAAGTCAGCCTATCCTGTTGGCACGGCCCTGTTATGTGTATTTGCAGCTCAAGATGCCGGGTCACAAGGGGACAATAACGGTTCACGGAAGCCATAAAATCGCTTTGGAGTGCGAGGAAGGAGATGGAGCCTACGCAGAGTCGGTTTGTGCCACCGAGGAGCTGAAGTATTATAAGGACAATGTTGATCCAGCGGACATGACTCCATTAAAGAAGCCAACTACAGAGCATGATCCGGCCCTGAAGTTCAAATCAGCAGCTGAAACTAAGCTTGTTGACTTCGTGCCTAGCGATTCGTCCAAGCAGTTCAGCATCAGTGCCAACTTGGATCCGAAATAGGAAAGCACGCTCATCGAGTTCATCCGTGAGAATCGGGACATTTTTGCATGGAAGCCCTCTGGCATGCCAGGTGTACCGAGGCAACTCGCTGAGCAGACCCTTAATGTGGATCCTAAATACAAACTGGTGAAACAGTTCCTCCGCTGGTTTAACGAAGCAAGACGCAAGGCGATTGGAGAAGAGGTAGCCAGGCTCTTAGCAGCTGGCTTTATTGTTCAAGTTTTTCACCCTGAGTGGCTTGCCAATCCGGTGCTAGTCCTTAAGAAAAACAACACCTGGCGCATGTGTGTGGATTACACAGATCTTAATAAGGCGTGTCCAGCAGATCCTTTTGCCCTCCCCCATATTGATCAAATTATTGATGCTACGGCGGGTTGCGAGCACTTAAGTTTTTTGGATGCATATTCTGGCTATCATCAGATCAAAATGGCAGTTAAGGACCAGGAGAAGACGGCATTCATAACTCCCTTTGGAGCCTTCTGCTATGTGTCTATGCCCTTTGGGCTCAAGAGTGCCCAGGCAACTTATCAACGGTGTGTACAAAATTGTCTTCACAAGCAGATTGGCCGTAATGTACATGCTTACGTGGATGATATTGTGGTTAAGTCCAGGGAGAAGGAGACTCTGGTTGACGATTTGAAGGAAACCTTTGATAACCTGAGGATGTACAAGATGATGCTTAATCCGGCCAAGTGTGTCTTTGGTGTACCGGCAGGCAAGTTATTGGGTTTTCTGGTGTCCAACAGGGGAATTAAGGCCAATCTGGAGAAGATCACAGCCATCACCTCCCTGGTTAAACCGAAGTGTATCAATGATGTTCAACGCCTGGCAGGCCGGATTGCCGCGTTGAGCCGGTTTATCAGCCGCCTGGGCGAGAAGGCAATCCCTTTGTATCAGATGTTGAAGAAGACAGATCAGTTCGTCTGGAGTTCTGCTGCTGATGAAGCATTTGAGGACTTAAAGCGGCAATTGGCCAATCCACCTGTGCTCGCTGCTCCCATTGACAAGGAGCCATTACTGTTGTATGTAGCTGCTAATGCTCGTGCGGTCAGCATGGCTATTGTGGTGGAGCGAAAAGGGGCAGGTAAGGAGCATCCGGTTCAACGTTTGGTCTATTATATCAGCGAGGTACTCATTGAGTCCAAGCAAAGGTATCCGCATTGGCAGAAGCTGGTATATGGAGTTTTTATGGCAAGCCGGAAGCTCAAGCAATACTTCCAAGGGCACCCCATTACGGTGGTCAGTTCTGCTCCCTTGGGGGATATCATCGAGAACCGGGAAGCGACTGGCCGGATTGCCAAGTGGGCCATAGAGCTTGGGCCGCACGGTTTGAAGTATGTGCCTCGGACGGCGGTTAAGTCTCAAGCACTTGTTGATTTCATCAATGATTGGACGGAACTGCAAGCACCTGAAGAAAAGCCGGATCACACATATTGGACAATCCATTTTGACGGATCCAGGCAATTGGAAGGCTCGGGGGCTGGAGTCGTATTAGGTTCCCCAAGAGGTGATAAGTTTTGTTACGTTCTCCGCTTAATGTTCCCTTGTACTAACAATGCAGCTGAGTATGAAGCCTTGCTCCATGGTCTCCAGATGGCTAAGAAGATGAATCTAAGTCGAGTTAAGTGTTTCAGTGACTCGGACCTCGTGGCTCAGCAAGTATCTGGCACTTGGGACTCCAAGGACCCACTCATGGCAGCATATCATCGTGAGGTGGATATTGTTGCAGGTCACTTTAAAGGCTATCAGGTGGACCACGTGGACCGGCGGAAGAATGAAGCGGTGGACTCTTTAAGCCGGCTGGGTTCTCAGCGCAAACCGGTCCCGCCCAATGTTTTTTCTAGATGTGCTGCACAACCCGTCGGTCAAGATCCCTGGTGAAGTGGATTTGGCTATTCCTGATCCGGAGGCTCAATTGGTGGCAGCTCTTCATGTTATTCCGGATTGGATGCTTCCTTACCTGGGGTACAAGAACCGGGGCGAGTTACCAGAGGATGAGACTCTGGCCCGACAGATAATCCGGCGATCCAAGTCCATGACTATTATCAACGGCGAGTTGCATCATTGCAGTGTGTCAGGGGCGTTTCAACATTGTGTGTCTCCTGAAGAAGGCCGTGAAATTTTGCGTGAGATCCACGAAGGAGACTCTGGTCACCACGCCGGTTCAAAATCTCTGGTGGCTAAAGCGTTTCGCCATGGCTTCTATTGGTTAACTGCTCATGCTGATGCGGAGGATCTGGTCAGACGATATGATGGTTGCCAAAAGTTTTCAAGACGTGCTCATGTGCCGGCTCAAGAATTGAGAATGATTCCAATTACTTGGCCGTTTGTGACTTGGGGGCTGGATATGGTTGGGCCTTTCAAAAGGTCCAAAGATAAGAAGACCCACCTCCTGGTGGCAGTTGACAAGTTTACAAAGTGGGTGGAGGCAGAACCTGTTAGCAAGTGTGATGCAGCCATGGCGGTTCAGTTCATCAAAAAAGTGATTTTCCGGTTTGGCTTTCCACACAGTATCATCACAGATAATGGTACCAATTTGTCCAAAGGTGCCATGAAGGAGTTCTGCGAACGGGAGCACATCCGGCTCGATGTTTCATCGGTGGCACACCCACAGTCCAATGGTCAAGCAGAAAGGGCTAATCAAGAGATCTTGAGAGGCATCAAGCCCCGGCTTATGGTTCCTTTGCAAAGAACATCGGGTTGTTGGGTAGAAGAGTTACCATCTGTGCTATGGAGCATCAATACTACACCCAATAGCTCAACAGGATACACACCGTTCTTCATGGTCTATGGAGCGGAGGCGGTTCTCCCTAGTGATATCCGTCATGACTCACCTCGTGTGGCAGCTTATGTTGAAGCAGACAATGAGACAGCACGGCAAGACGCTTTGGACCTGTTGGGTGAAGAATGTGACATAGCAGCCGCCCGCTCGGCGATTTACCAACATGATCTTCGTCGTTATCACAGTCGCCGAGTTAGAACCAGAACCTTTCAGGAAGGAGATTTGGTGCTTCGGCTCATCCAAGATCACACTGATATGCATAAGCTATCCCCACCTTGGGGGGGACCTTTCGTGGTCAGCAAGAATCTGCACAATGGGTCATACTATCTGATCGATATTCGAGAGCATAAAGACTCACGTACATCAGAGGAGGAGACCAACAGGCCGTGGAACATAGCTCATCTTCGGCCTTATTATACCTGAGCCATTAGCTCTACTTATGTACATATTACGACGATGTATATATTATGATTAAATATAATAAACCGGAACCTCAGCTAAAGCGGGGTATCTGTTCTTGTACATCATGTGTGGTTACACGGAGTTGTTCTAAAGCGGCCTCCGGTTTACCCCTTGAGTTAGCTTTTCAAAAGCATCATGTTATATCACTTGCGGGCTTGGTCGTGTCCGAACCAATGCAATACCTCTTGATAGGCGAGAGCCACCAGATCACTTGGGGACTTGGTCACGTCTGAACCAGTCATGCCTCTTGATCAACCTAAGGCCACAGAATCACTTGGGAGCTTGGTCGAACCCGAACAATTGCCATGCCACTTGATCAGCATAAATGCCACGGTTTCATTTGGGGACCTGGCTGACTTGAACCATAGCTACACCTATCGGGAGCTTGGTCATGTCCGACCATGGTAACGCCATCTGATCAGCTCAAATAAGCCTCTTTTTGCAAATGGTTTTATCATTGCCTTTGCTTCACAATTTTCTTTGATAGATATTTTCTTTCTTTCTTTGTTGCATTTTTTAAACCGACAAAATTTTAAAACCGGTTCACACTGTCAATTGACGGAACACGGTCCATTTTTAATCCGGAGACTATTTGCTCGGTTTGATTTTTTGTTAACATCCTATTACGGAGTAACATGGTGTTTTACAACCCGGCACGGTTTACATGGTAAACCGGCATTATATATATACAGGAGCTACTATCTCCTCCAAACAATGTGGGTTTATAAACCTCCGCTTTAAGATTGGCTAAGCCAACTTCATGTCCAACGATGGCAGGTATTATGTATCTCAAAGATTTGATCATATGCTTAAATTTCAGATATTTTGATTTTACATATGCAGATATCATGCTCCACCTGACATTACAACCGCGGTGGCACGTTAAGATTTTTTTATGTTGCAGAAAATACTTTGGACAGTTCATCACCCAAAGGAAGCACAAGTTGCAGTGGTTATGCACGAAGGCATATTAAGATCAAGAGTATCAGCTAGCCTATTACAAGGCAACACGGTGCCCAAAATAAGGTCATTGTTTTTCAAAGGAGAAGCAGTTTAAACCGGCTTCTGGTTCAAGCTTGGTCACCAGCCTGGCCTGATGGTTGTGGGTCATCCCGCGCCGCTTCAACTCCAGTTTCTCTACCCAGCAGCTGGAAATCAACAGCTGTCCAGTCGATTCCCATTAATGCTTGAAAGACAGCTTCATCATGGATCAGCAACGACGGTTCAATATCGGGAGCATAAGTATGCTTACGGATTGGAGGGATAAGATTTTCCGCTTCATGAATTGGTGCAGCTACTCGCTTGTTTTGATTGTCATAATGGGCTTGATAGTGAGACAATTCTGCTTCTTCAGCCAATTGACAAGCTAGCGGACGCACTTCCCAGTTAATTGCTCACAGATCCGCTTCAACAAACTCTAAGCCGTCTTCCTTCAGGCTGGGATAGCCCTGAGCCGCTTCAATAGGATCAAAATCCGGCACCCAAGCTTTTGCCCGGATTAAGGCGTTGATCGCGCCGGTTCGAGCAGCAGATTTCTTCAGCTCTTCAACCCGGGCAGGAAGCACCGACAGTTTCTGCAGAGTGTCCTGAATCAAAGTGGGCGCCGGCTTGTTGTGGGATGCAGTACAGATGATCCGATGTGCACCAGTATACAGTTGTTCGATCAACGTATAGGTGGCTTTCAATTTCTTCCGCACATCTGACCCCAAATGACCAATGCGTGTCCCTGAAATATCACAAAGGGTTAGCAAACCGGCAGCTCTGTAAGATGGCCGGATCGATACAGAAATCAAACCGGCTTACCAAAGATAGCTGTGGTCATGGCATGCACATGCCGCTTTATGCTGGCCAGTTCGTCCACCACCGGTTTAAGTGAGGCCTCGGCATCTTCTGCTTGTTTGGCTAAAGCGGATTTTTCAATGGCCCAATCCGCCCGCTCTTTCTTGAAGCCCTCCTTAAGCTGTTCCATGGCGCTTAAAGCGCTGGTTAATTCCTCTTTTGCTTTCGAGGTTTCAGCCTGTTGGGACTTCAGATTTTCTTGGAGATCGGTGATTTGGGTCTCTTTTGTCTTCAGCTCAGCCTGCATACAGACAGTTATATGATTCAGCAAGCAGTGCAAGAATTGAAGCACCAACCACATAACAAGTTATGCACTTGGCGCTGGGGGGCTAATGCCTATTTGATCTTCATATTTCACTTGATTATAAAGTCCCAAGCTCAATACAAGTATTCAACTTGGCACTTGGGGGCTAATGGCTATTTGTTCAAATAAGTTCTGATGTGGCGATATTAATTACTTAAGTCCCGGTTTAACTACACTAAGTTGAACCGGCCCTTGGGGGCTACATCAGCGAATTTCGAGGCTTTAAGATTTATATTAGTAAGTCCCAGTTTGAAAGAAGATTACAAACCGGCCCTTGGGGCTAGGAGAGTCAGCAAGAATTGAAGCATACAAGCAGGAAAGAGCATATGGAAGTTAGCTCATACTTATCTTTCATCATGTTAACCAGACCGGCTTCATAGTCACGACTGGTATACAGCCGGTTCAGATAGCCGGAATGGATGTCTTGGGTGTTCAGAGCAGCGTAAGTCGCCAGATCAACATTCCACTTGCCTTTGCGAAAGGCAGCAAATTCTTCCTTGGCAGTATGTTTAGACAAAGCGATAGGATTGCGTGGCTCTGTGCGACCAATGCCAGTAATGACAACCTCATCATCCTTGGCATCACCGGTTTGAACTGGGGCCGTTGGCTTATCAGTAGGCTTTGTTGGATTGGTGGATTTCTTAATCCGGATGGGCCTTGTGGGCTGGTTGACAGGACTTGAGGTATCAATAGGCCTCTCTTCAGCAATAAGATCATCATCTTGCTGCGGTGGATCCTTGGGTATGTCTTCAGGAATAGCCGCTTCAAGAGCTGGTGCTTTGCTCGGTTCAGGGACGGCATCCTCCTTGGCCGCTTTATCCAGGCGAGCCTTCTTACTCGGCCTAGGCTTGGCCCTGAAAGGAATAACAAAATCAAATACAGCATATGTTCCAAGGTGATGTACCGGAAATATTAAGATAAGTATGGCTTACCCAAGCACCGTTTTGAGCGGTGGCAGCTGAGTGGCCGATGACTCGCCAGAGGATGAGTGGGAAGTAACCTGATAATCGGAGTCAGATGGATTAAGAGGTTGACGAAAACAGACTGCTTTAGGACAAGCACTGACAAGCAAATTAGAGACCTCTGAACGGCGTTTCTGAACTGGACTGTTTGGTAAACCGGTGGAGGTAACTACCTGGCCGTTGTGCCGGTTTGTGCGGCGAGCTTCGTGCTGTTGGGTCTTCATAAGAAATTTGGGATCCAAGTAAGCGAGAGGACGAGAAAATTTAACTTTCCGGTTTGCCTGACGGATTTTTAGTGAAGGCAAAGGTTTTGAATCGGAAGAGAGAATAATTACCTCTGCAGCATCAGCATGGCTGGCTTCGGCATCATCCTGACAAATATCACCATCAATAAGACGCATGAAAAATAAGCCAAGTGAGTCAAGCCCTACCTCAAGGTACGGATTATCCACATCATCATCAAGGGCCGGATTAGAGGATGCAGTGGTTCTTTTCCTGTGGGCAGTCTTCTTCACAGCTTTAGTCTTTTGCCGGGTTGATCTTTCCGGTTTGTCTGGTTTTTCTGGTTTCTCCTGCGGCAATTTCTTGCTCCAAAACGGATCATTGCCCTGGTTACACAGACACTAATATTAAACAATGACCAGACATATCAATAACAGGTTCGGTGGTGTAGGAACGGCAGCCCACGGTGGTGTAGGCACGGCAGCCCACGGTGGCCACGAAAGGCCTCGGCTGGTGCAGAGCTTGGTCCTGAGGGTCCCCACGCGCTGCAGCTAGGAGCAGTGCAGGGTCTTGGCGTGCCGGAGCTAGAGCAGGGTCGCGGCGTGCCGGAGCAGGGAGCGCCCGGGCAGCCCCTTGCGGGCGTGGGATCTCTTGGCAGCTCCGTTCTTGCTGCGTTGGCGCCTGACGGAGCGGGTTCCGCCCAGGGGCCACACGCCTTGGAGCCATGGCGTCTTCTTGGGGAGGAGGTGGCTGGTATGCCTCCGGGGCTTCGTTGCCCGCGCGGGGCGGGGTGCGGCGCAGCAGAACGGACGGCGCGGAAGAGCCCCCCGCGGCGCGGACAAGCTCGGCGACACGGTCGAGCCACTCCTCGTAGACGTCGTCGACGGGACGGTAGAGCAGAAGCTCATTTGCCGCGAGGAGCGCAGCTCGAGCCTCCAACGGTGCGTGGAGTGCGCGGGACAAAGAACCAGCTGGTGCGAGCGATGGAGTAGCGGTGTGGCCGTCTTGGCGCACGGATGGATGCTGAGACGATGCTTGCTGCTCAGCCCCCGCCGGGCCAGTGGCAGCGTTAACGGCGGGCGACGGGGAACGACGAGGACGTCCGCCGACGGGCGGCGTCTGGGCGACGCGAGAAGCGATGGCGGCCCGGCGCTCGGCGTGGGCCCGACGAGCGTCTGACATGGACGCGACGGACGGAGGAGAACGGGGCGGTGGACGACGAATTCTGGCGCACCCCTACCTGGCGCGCCAAATGTCGGATTTCAGGTTCCGGCAGACCCTTAAGGTTCGAACACTGGGGTGCGCGCGGAGATTACGCCTTCTACCACCCTGCCTCGCAAGGATCTAAACTACTAAAAGAACTACACAAAGGACACAAGATATATAATGGTTTGGGCCACCGTTGTGGTGTAATACCCTACTCCAGTGTGTGGTTGGTGGGTTGCCTCCTGGGGGTGATGATGGTGGACAATACAAGGAAGAACAGCCTCGCGAGGGTCTGTTCTTGGTTAGGGCGATGAACTGCTAGGAGGAGGAGTTCAGTCACCCTTCTCTCTCTCACTCACTCACTCTCTCTGCTTCCTACTGTACGAACTAACAGAACCCCACCGAACCGACCCCCTTTGCTATGCGGCTGGCTGGTCCTATTTATAGAGGCCCTGGTCCTCTTCCCAAATATCGAGCGGGAAGGGAGCCAACAATGCCGGGCTAATTTGAAGGGGGACAGCAAGCATCAACTACCCTGACAAAAGCAGTCTTCGCCTGCGCAAAGCTCTGGTGATGACGCCGTCTTGGGCTCCACGGTGACCTCCGTCTCATAGTCCTCCTGGTCTTGGTCTCGTTGCACCGAAATGGCAACCTTTGCCTGATGCCTCGGTACTCCGCGGCTGCGCTTGCCCCCTTTGCACCAAAGAGGAAAGAAGGACGCTGCGCGCGCTGGCACCCGCCTGGTGCCCTGAGTCGTCATGGCTTGCGTCACGGGCACCTCGCGAGGTACCCGCCTTGATCTCTCTGCCTCCTCGAGAGCCAGCCTAACAAGGCCGTGCCTGAGGAAGCTCCTTGTCATCCGCCTTGCGAGGTTTGGCCCCTTGCGAGGGTCTTGAGCCTTGTGTTGATGAAGATGGGCCATGCTAGGCCTCCTTTGAGCCACGCCGCAGGCCGCAGGCAGGGAAGTCTGGGGACCCCCATTCCCAGAATGCCGACAGCCACTTCGGTCGTGGCCCCTAGCAAAATTCATGATGATCATGTGATCTAACAACCAGTTTCCTTTTTTATCAATAAATAGACGAGGTATCACTTACCTTTGTTCTCTTCGAGCTACCTCTTGGTAAGGCCGAGCTCTTCCTCGGACCCTCAAGGTCCCGCTTCAGTGCGGAGACCTCCGCCGTGTGAGCAGCAGCGGCCAGCAGTGAAGCCTGCTTATTCACATAGACATATTCTGATTAGACTCCTGTGATTATTATTTGATCCTCTCTTCGGCCTTTCTTCCGAACACCAAACAGAGCATCAGGGGCTACTCTCTATGCTGTAACATTTTCTCATAATTTGCTTACTTACCTCAAAGCCTGTTAGGAGGCTGGCACAGGCTTCAATCAGTCCGCTTTTGGTGGACTGAACCTTCTTGACCACCGCACTCATGATAGTGCGGTGCTCTTCGTCAATGGAAGCACCGTGAAGCGCTTCCAGCAAATTGTCCGATGCCCCTAGATGGACAGAGGCCATCGGCACAGACTTGCTACCCCCGGCATTAGAGCCCACGGGAGTCTTGCCCCTCATGTGCCCCGCATCCGGAATGTCTCCTTGGGGCGCTTACGTAAATGTCTCCCCTTGGTTCAGTACCCTTTGAGACAGCACCTCGACGTCGTCCGTAGGGAGGGGGAGGAGGCGGTCGGGAGTGAATCGCTATTCATCTCCGACGGGCCCAAAGACTCATCCGAAGAGGATACGTCGATACGGGCTTTGGAGGGGCTGCATGATCATGTTCGGCATGATAAGAAGTAATAAAATAAAACATACCAAGAACTATTATGGTATCCGGCTTCCTAGAGCTTCATAATGTTCTCCTCCGTAACAGAGTAGACCATCCACTTACCTCCCGCTCCGGACATGATTGGAGTGGTTTCACAGAGAAAATGCGAACTTGGGCGCCGGAGCTCGAGTGCGCGAGAATGGATGGGCAGGGAAGAAGAAGGCATGGATGAAAAGTAGAAGTCCTTGTCCCTTTATAAGGGCGGAAGAAACTATGCGCCTCCCCACCTGCCTGGTAAACTCGCTTATTCCCCAAGCGCCATGATTGATGGCGCGATTGGGTTACCCACACCCGTATTGATGAGAATCCCGTGATAAGGGGACACGATCTCTGCTTCGACAAGACATGCCAAGAAAACTGCCTCGCAATATGTGCAGTAGCTGGTTGGGGAAAACGGTTCGTAATGACCGAGCCATGGCAGGACATCACGTTATAAAAAGTTGTCAGCAGATTGGTTTTGTGGAATAATATACTCTCTATGGTGGTATGTGGAATTTGTTTTGCAGAGCCGGACACGATCCTTGTGTTCAAAATCTTCTATGGAGTATTCGGAGAAGGAACCCGCCTTGCAATGCCGAAGACAATCTGCGCGCCGGACTCATCGTCATTGAAGGCTGGTTCAGGGGCTACTAAGGGAGTCCTGGATTAGGGGGTCCTCGGACAGCCGAAGTGTTGGACTATGAAGATACAAGATTGAAGACTTCATCCCGTGTCTGGGTGGGACTCTCATTTGTTTGAAGGCAACCTCGGTAATTCGGATATGTAGATCTCCTCCCTTGTAACTGACTCTGTGTAACCCTAGCCACCTCCGGTGTCTATATAAACCGGAGGGTTTAGTCCGTAGGACAAGAACAATCATAATCAAAGGCTAGCTTCTAGGGTTTAGCCTCTATGATCTCGTGGTAGATCAACTCTTGTAGTACTCATGTCATCAAGATCAATGAAGCAGGAAGTAGGGTATTACCTCCATCGAGAGGGCCCGAACCTGGGTAAACATTATGTCCCCCGCCTCCTGTTACCATCCACCTTAGACGCACAGTTCGGAACCCCCTACCCAAGATCCGCCGGTTTTGACACCGACACGTAGGGCCAAGGTTAGCATGGCCCATTTATCAGTCTTCTGTGGGTCCTTAGTCTGACCCATAATTGGTGGTCCGACGTGGCAAGCACCCCCTAATCAAGAACACCAACACTTGGCATGAATTTTCCATGTATAATATAAATGTTTGTAGTAGATATAGATCAGAAATTAGGTGGCTAGCTGGAATTTAATGTGAAGCTAGGTATCATGGTGGCGGCTATGGTTGTAAATGTAAACTCGAGATTTATCGAAGGTGTTGTAAATGTGAATTTTGGGTGGCGACTAGGATTTGAAATGTGAATCTAGGGTATTTTTGGTGTTGGCCGAGATTGGAATTGTGGATGTAGTTTTATTTTGTGGCAAATAGGGTTTAAGTTGTTAGTTTATGGTATTTTTGTCAGGGTACTGTTACACATGAAAACCTAAGGTATTTTTGGTGGAGTATAAGGATTTAAATATGAATCTAAGGCATCATATGGTATATGGGATTGTAAGTGCATAATGTTTTACTTTAAAAGATGGTACGGGAAAATGACTTGCTGATGCCCATGGGAGTATCAACAATTTGAATCGGAGAAAGCTCTGGCTAAGAAAATATTTAGTATTGATTTTTGCATCTTTGTTCATTATAGATGTTTACTAAACACAGACATGAAGATGACATTATAAAACCTAGATAACACATTAGCAAATTTTCCAACCTTTCAGATGCATGTCAGTTGGACACGTATGGGTGGTTTAACTTAGTTAATACGTTCCTACTTTCTATTAAGATTTGTCCTGGAGCATTTTTGGTATTGAATTTCTTCAACTTTATTCATTATAGATGTTTATTGAATGCACGCATGAAGGCAACATTTATGAAATCTAGACACCACAATTACAAAATTTCTAATTGTTAGGATGCACATGAGTTGGACACGTGTGAATGGTTTTACTTAGTTAATGTCACTACTGCAGGAGACTGCTAACGCGACACTACGATCAGAGACCCTTCGAGAAACTGTGTGCGATTCAATAATCGCAAACGGTGGTGTATGAAAACCGTCAAAAAAGGTGCAAAACGTTTGCGATGATGGATGCATCAAACATGGTTAAGATTTTAGTAGCGTGTGCGATGCAGGGCATATGGTTAATCCATTCAAATTGTCTGCGATGAGGCAGAACAACAGAAACGGGCAGCAATAACAATGTGTGTGAAATTTGGTACAGATCGTTCACTATGCATCCAACATATCCTGCTTAAAAGGTGGAAAGGTATTATTTATTCAGAACGTGGCAGAAGAATATATAGTGCGCATAAATTGGTAAGCAAAATTTGTTACTGCCTAGGAACGGAGTCAGAATATGATATCACAATTGGTTGCTTAAATAGTGATCAATTGGTTGCTTAAATAGTAATATGACAGCAAGGAGAAACTTGAAAGGACACTAACCTCGATCAGACTTTGATCGGCTGATGACGTTGGGGAAGTAAACATCCATGTTAATTAGACCAGGCTGTGGTGCACGCACTAGAATTTTATTGCTAGGTTTTAGTTCATAACACTTAGACATTTTTCTCCAAAGGTCCGCATAAAAATAGGAGTGACCATATTTATCGAGTTTAACGCTAACCATCATTGTAAATCCATATTGCGTTGTCAATATGACATCCTAGGGGTCATCAGCAAAGTAAAGCCCAAGTTTTCCTTCTACTCCTGTTCTTGCAAAGCAAGGGATGTACTGCTTGAAATGAAAATTAAGATCGTAAATTAGATATATTGAAATAACCGAGCAAGATGCAAATATGGGAGTAACTGATAGAACATATCCATATATAGATGCAAGCAAATTACAAAAATATAGAATTAAAAATAGACAATGTAACAAACATTTGATGCAAATATATAGATAATGTAGCAACAGATGGTATATGTTCACAAATTTAGGTCATGCCGACCGTGGTAGGTTGAGATCGAACATACCGAGTGCTCCCTAAAGTCATCTGGAATGTTGAGATAGAACTTCGTTTCTGACTGGCCACGACCACAGTTGCCCGATTTGTGCTTGCACTATGCACACATGAATGAACACCCACGAACCAGCTTCATCTGGAATGGTGAGATAGAACTTCGTTTCTGACTGGCCACGACCACAGTTGCCCGATTTGTGCTTGCACTATGCACACATGAATGAACACCCACGAACCAGCTAGAACAAAAATGATTCCACGGCGATTTCCGCCGATTGATTAATATCGACAGATGGACTGTGGTAAGAGATGAGTGAATATTTTGCTAATTAAGTTGATTACCTTATCCATGAGAAAAATCCCTGGCCCAATCCCACAGAAAACCCCAGTCGACCGAAGTCTAGAATGTCGGTGCAGATAGGCGGCGGAGGCGAAATCCGGTGCCATTTGGACCGCGACCTACGCCCGCCGCCAACAGCCGTCGAGCTTAGGCTGCAGAGTTGCGAAGGAGTCCACGGCGAGTGAGTGGGGACAAAGTGGGAGAGGGTTTTCTTTTCCTTTTGCATGCATGAGTGAACACACACTTTTCGCAGAGGCGACGGAGATGAATCGTGTGCGACAGTAAATCACCGAGATTGAATGGGAATCCAAATTTCCTTTGTCCTTCATCCATGAGTTTTTTTTCTATGATGAACTGTAGGATCGAAAGTATGTCTAGAGGGGGGTGATTAGACTACTTGACCAAATAAAAATCTAGCTGAGGGAGTCCTGGATTAGGGGTGTTCGGATAACCGGACTATACCTTCAGCCGGACTCCTGGACTATGAAGATACAAGATTGAAGACTCTGTCCCGTGTCCGGAAGGGACTTTCCTTGGCGTGGAAGGCAAGCTTGGCGATATGGATATGAAGATCTCCTACCATTGTAACCGACTCTGTGTAACCCTAACCCTATCTGCTGTCTATATAAACCGGAGGGTTTTAGCCCGTAGGGCAACATACACATCAACAATCATACCATAGACTAGCTTCTAGGGTTTAGCCTCTTCGATCTCGTGGTAGATCTACTCTTGTACTACCCATATCATCAATATTAATCAAGCAGGACGTAGGATTTTACCTCCATCGAGAGGGCCCGAACCTGGGTAAAACATCGTGTCCTCGCCTCCTGTTACCATCCGGCCTAGACGCACAGTTCGGGACCACCTACCCGAGATCCACCGGTTTTGACAACGACATTGGTGCTTTCATTGAGAGTTCCTCTGTGTCGTTGACGTCAGGCTTGATGGCTCCTAGGATCATGTAACACCCCGGATATGATTTACCCAATATGTAATCCAACTCTTGCCATTTCCGCCTTAAGTTATTTTATTTTCTCGGGTTCGGGTCTTTGTCTCCGTGTGTTGTTATCGTTGTCATGCATCTCCTATCATGTCATCATGTGCATTGCATTTGCATATGTGTTCATCTCATGAATTCGAGCATTTTCCCCGTTGTCCGTTTTGCATTCCGGGGCTTCATTCTCCTCCGGTGGTCAATTCTACCTTTCTTTCGTGTGTGGGGATTAAACATTTCCGGATTGGACCGAGACTTGCCAAGCGGCCTTGGTTTACTACCGGTAGACCGCCTGTCAAGTTTCGTACCATTTGGACTTCGTTTGATGCTCCAACGGTTAACCGATGGACCGAAAAGGCCTCGTGTGTGTTGCAGCCCAACACCTCTCCAAGTTGGCCCAAAACCCACCAAAAACCTCTCCATCATCTAGAGCGTTCGATCACGATCGCGTGGCCGAAAACCGCACCTCATTTGGACTCTCCTAGCTCCCTCTACCTCTATATAAAGACCCCCTCCTCCAAATTCGCGGATCCCCTCTCCCAAACCCTAAAAATCGGATCTCTGTCGCTGTCGGACACGTCCGGATCCGCCACCGCCGCCACGTGGCACCTCCCCACTCGTCCGCGAGCGCCCCACATCGCCAGCCCGGGCGGGCCCGCACCGGGCCCTCCAAGCCCATCGGGCGCAGCCGCCCTCCGCGCCGCGCCGCTTCCTCTTCGCCCGGCCCCGCCGCCATCTTCGCCGACGCCGGTGACCAGAGCCGCGCCGGCCGCCGCCACCTTTCGTCGCGGGCTCTGCCGAAGCTCCCAATGCCGGTGCGACGCCCGCCCCGCGGGCTCCTTCGCCGGCCGCACCGCCGCTCGGCCTCCTCCGCACCTTCTCGCCCCGGGAAGCGCCAAGTCCGGCCACCGCCGCGGCCATCTCCGGCGAACCTCGTGGAACGCGCCGCCGCTACAGTGCACGTCTAGATCCAGATCCGGATCGGGTTGACTTTTTGCCCGAAACCCTAACTTTTTTCTCATGTTCATCGCATCGTAACTCCGCATCCTTAGCTCCGTTTTGGGCATATAGCATATCAAAATGTTCGTCTCAGAAAGTACATCATTTCATCTCATTGCATCATTTTCATTTGAGTTCATCTTGATGCCCGAAATGCTGTTAGAAGAATGCTATTTGACATAATTGTCAGATCTGCTGCTCCAATTAGATATTTGTCATTTTTGCCATGATTATTGTGTGCATGATATGCCCATGAGCTCTACATATGTTTTGTTAAAGGTTTTGCCATCTTTCCAGAGGTGCAACCCATATATTTTTGTGATGTGTGTGGTGACTAGCACAAGCTAGCAAAGTGAGGCATTCGTTAATGCTGATTTCAGGGACTTAGCATTTCCACTAAGTCCTTGAGCTGTTTATCTTATATGGCCATATGTTCATGTTGTTTCCTAGTGATCTGTGCCTCTTTTGAGGATGATCAGTAAGGGTGTTTTGTTAATCTTGTAGTGCTCTATCCATACATGTCTTTGTTTGCAATTATGGAGCACCCTAGCTTGAGTCAATCGAGCCCTACTTTTGCTATTTCGTGAATCTGGGCAGATTGTCTACTTGTTAGCAATTTTGCCGAGGATGTTGTAGTTGATCCGTGCATGCTATGTTATTGTTCTTGCCATATATAGCTTGCATTTTGTGTATTCTTGATGGGTGTATGCTTAGATTGACATGACTTTCTCTGTAGTGAGTGCATCGAGCTCGTAAACATGCCTACTTGATATCTGTTTCAGCATGCTCCAGTTTTCACTAAGTCTGTGATCTGATTATGTTTTTGCCATGTTCACATGCTTGGAAATATATTTTCTAATCCCTTTTGGCTCAAGGTCACTAAGGGACTTTTCTTAAGCTCTTTGAGTAGCTCCATGCCATGCTTTACTTTGCCATGTTCAGGTCCTGTAGCATGTAGTTTTGTTGCTCCGAAGAGTGCTATCTGATCTGAAATTCCAGACAAGTGTTAATTTCACTAAGTCTGAGATCTGTCTACCAAATGCATTTTTGCCATGCTTATTTGAACCTGTTAATGGACGAATTGGTCATAGCTCAGTGTTCATCTTTTGTTAAGCATCTTGAGTGGATCCCTGCCATGTATTTTGTTGCCATGTTTGGGTGTCGTAGCATGTTCATCTTGCTGCATTTAGATGGCTACTTGTTGTAAATCGCAGAACATGGTCATATTTGAATTGCTTGCCTTTTCCAAACCGTAACTCCGTTTCCGGTGATCTTTATATTGTTTTCAAGCGATTTCATCTCATATTTCTAGTGGCACACTTGGTTTTCCAAGTTGAGGCCAGGTTCATGCATTCATTGTCAAATCTTGCATATGCATCACATATCACATCCCGCATAGCATACCATGTTTGCATCATATTGTTTCATCCTTGCACGTGGTTGATTGTGTCCTTGTTGCTTGTTTGTCTTGTTTGGGTAGATCTGGGAGACGAGTTCGCTAACGAGGAGCCCGTTGAGTTTGCTTTTGAGGATCCAGTCAACTCTGACAACTTTGCAGGCAAGATGATCATACCCTCGAAATCACTACTATCTTTGCCTTGCTAGTTGCTTGCTCTTTTGCTATGCCATGCTACAATGCCTACCAGTTGCTTTCAAGCCTCCCAAATTGCCATGTCAAACCTCTAACCCACCATGTCCTAGCAAACCATTGATTGGCTATGTTACCGCTTTGCTCAGCCCCTCTTATAACGTTGCTAGTTGCAGGTGAAGATTGGAGACCGTTCCTTGTTGGAACATTATTTACTTGTTGGGATATCATTATATTGCCATGTTATCTTAATGCATCTATATACTTGGTAATGGGTGGAAGGCTCGGCCTCTCGCCTAGTGTTTTGTTCCACTCTTGCCGCCCTAGTTTCCGTCATATCGGTGTTATGTTCCCGGATTTTGCGTTCCTTACGCGGTTGGGTTATAATGGGAACCCCTTGATAGTTCGCCTTGAGTAAAGCTGTTCCAGCAATGCCCAACCTTGGTTTTACCATTTGCCACCTAGCCTCTTTTTCCCTTGGGTTTCCGGAGCCTGAGGGTCATCTTATTTTAACCCCCCCCCCCCCGGGGCCAGTGCTCCTCTGAGTGTTGGTCCAAATAGAGCCACTTGCAGCGCCACCTCGGGGCAACTCAAGGGTTGGTTTTAGTTGTACGTAGTGTTCATCTGAGTGTTCCCTGAGAACGAGATATGTGCAGCTCCTATCGGGATTTGTCAGCACATTCGGGCGGTGTTGCTGGATTTGTTTTAACTTGTCGAAGTGTCTCGAAGAACCGAGATACCGAGTCTGATTGGAACGTCTCGGGAGGAGGTCTATTCCTTCGTTGACCGTGAGAGCTTGTCATGGGCTAAGTTGGGACTCCCCTGCAGGGATTTGAACTTTCGAAAGCCGTGCCCGCGGTTATGGGCAGATGGGAATTTGTTAATGTCCGGTTGTAGATAACTTGAACCTTAACTTAATTAAAATGAATCAACCGTGTGTGTTACCGTGATGGCCTCTTCTCGGTGGAGTCCGGGAAGTGGACACGGTGTTGGAGTAATGCTTGCCGCGGGATTGCTCTTTAGTTATTCGTTCGCGCTTTGCCCTCTCTTCTCGCTCTCTTTTGCGAACAGGTTAGCCACCATATATGCTAGTCGCTTGCTGCAGCTCCACATATATTTACCTTGCCTTACCTATTAAGCTTAAATAGTCTTGATCGCGAGGGTGCGAGATTGCTGAGTCCCTGTGGCTCACAGATTACTATTAAACCAGATGCAGGGCCTGATGATTCCGCTCCAGATGGCGCGCTTGAGCTCAAGTGGGAGTTCAACGAGGACTCTCAATGATACTATGTTTCTTTTCCTGATGATCAGTAGTGGTGCCCAGTTGGGGTGATCGGGACCATGTCGCATGTTGGGTTGTCTTTCATTTTGGCGCCGTAGTCGGGCCATGAGTGTTTGAATGATGTAATGCTATTTATGTACTTGATTGACGTGGCAAGTGTAAGCCAACTATGTTATCTCCCCTTTTATTATCTATATTACATGGGATGTTGTGAAGATTTCCTAACTTGCGACATTGCTTTCAATGCGGTTATGCCTCTAAGTCGTGCCTCGACACGTGGGAGATATAGCCGCATCGAGGGCGTTACAGATCATCAATGGCGATACAGTCCAGGGTGAGACCTTCCTCCCCGGACAGATCTTCGTCTTCGGCGGCTTCGCACTGCGGGCCAATTCACTTGGCCATCTGGAGCAGATAGAAAGCTACGCCCCTGGCCGTCAGGTCAGATTTGGAAGTTTAAACTACACTGCTGACATCCGCGGGGACTTGATCTTCGACGGATTTGAGCCACTGCCGAGCGCGCCGCACTGTCCCGACGAGCATGATCTAGCTCTACCGCCGAACAGTGCCCTGGTGGCCGCACCCGCATTGGCTTCGACCCTTAATTCAGAGCCAACTGCGCCGATCAAGGATGGGTCGTTGGACGCCGCCTCGGGGGTTGCGATCCCAACGGCGATCGAGCCAAACACCAGCCCCGCATTCTGCGAGACTCGTGACTCCAAGGAGCCGGACTCCTCTCCGGACTCCGAACCCTCCGCGCCCCTGCCAATCGAATCCGATTGGGCGCCGATTATGGAGTTCACTGCCGCGGACATCTTTCAGCACTCGCCTTTCGGCGATATCCTGAAGTCATTGAAGTCTCTCTCTTTATCAGGAGAGCCCTAGCCAGACTACGGTCAGCAAGGTTGGGGTACGGACGATGAAGAAATTCAAAGCCCACCCACCACCCACTTTGTAGCCACTATCGATGACCTAACTGACATGCTCGACTTCGACTCCGAAGACATCGACGGTATGTGTTGGGGATATCACTACTGGGCGTAAACCAGCCTATCTGGGCCGGGTTAACTTCGTCAGTAGTTAAGTATGTTAAAGCCCAAGAAGGCAGAGGAGGGCTCAAAGGCCCATGGTCGATTCAAGGCCTGTAGCCGTAAACCGGCGTTGGGATTTAACTTGTTTTGTAAGTTAGGAATAAGTAGAGACCAAACCGGACACATCTATGAGCCGGTATTGGGACTCTGTGAACCGACGGGCGTCACCCGTGTATATAAGGGAACGACCCGGCGGCGGTTCAAGGACAACAGATGACAACTCGAGACTTAGGCGAAGCTTGTTTGCTCCCTAGTCATCGAAACCCCATCAATTCCATCACAACTAGACATAGGCTTTTACCTTCATTGAAGGGGCCGAACTAGTATAAACTCTCTTGCGTCCCTGTGTCTGCTTTAACCCCTTCAAGCTAACCCGTCGCGATGGCTCCATGACTAAGTCCTTTCTCTAGGACATCTACCATGACAAAACCACGATAGTTGGCGCCCACCATGGGGCTATCGCACGATGGTTTCAGGTTCTTGGAGGGCTGCTTTGAAGGACTCGAGGGCTACGCTGTAGGCCAGATGACTAAGAGTCGTCGCGGCAAGCTCTACATCGACGACGCAGGCTGGGGCCCTGAGGCCGGCTTAGTTGAGTATGGGTACCGGGTCCCCTTTGGTGGCATTCACGTTTTCATCGGCAAGATCGGTGAACCGGGCCCTGAGCCGGACATCTGCACCGACCTCATCGAGACGGCTCAGCGTGTGCGATCCGCCCGGGTTAAACCGGCCATGAAGCGTGCCTTCGTGGGAGTCATCCATGGAGGAAGTTCTGAGGATGGATCGGAATCTCGCGGCGAGACCGTCGTTTGTTCCAATGACGAGTCATCGACCGGAGAAACCGAATCTCTATATCAGCTGCAAGATGGCCGGATTGGGGGCTGTTCCGATGGCGACAGTATTCTGGACCGCTCTGATCTGCCCAACCGAGTTCGAATATTCATGGCCGGCACACAGGCAGTGCTTCATTCTTTGACCACTGTGCCAATGACCTCCGGTTCAGTAGCAGCAACGGCTGCCGGGGCCGGAGGCTCTGTACGCCCGCCGGCTCAAGTTCTGTCAGATCTATTTGATGCATTGGCTGTGCTCATGGCAGAAGCTAATCCAGCAGATCAGGACGCCCACAGCACGGAGATGGCAAAGGTGAAGGAACAGATCACCCAGGCCAAGGCGGACCTGGCAGCTGAGGATGCCAGGATGACCGCAGAGCGGGCCGCTCTAGACGCACAAGCCTACAGGCTCATGTTGGACCAGAACGCGTCGCATGAAGTCATGAAGAGGAAGTACCGATCCCGTTTGCCTTTGGTTTTCGAGGCTAGAGACCTTTTCAACACCCCAGGAGCAGGAACCAGTAATCCGCTGGAGGTAAACCCGGCGGAGGCTCCCGCGACCGGTGCGCCGGTTCAGCCCCGTCGAATGGATCTGCCTCGCCAAAACACTGTTATACCTCAGGCTGTTTCGACACCTCCGGGTCACTACTCCAACCCGATGGACAATCTCATTGCCGCTGCTGCACGGCTAGAGGCCATTCCAATTGAAGGTGACTCGCCGCAGGCGGTAGAGACGCGACGGGTCAAGGAGCTTCTAAGGACAGCTTTGGTCCAACAGGAAGCCTACTCATACAGCCGCGACCGGATTCACTCGACCCCTCGTCCAAGCCGGAGCTATAGCAGGCATATGGACGAACCGGCAGTGTCAAGTAATGAATGACGTGGAGCACCCCGCGGCAACAACCCGGCGGGTGGTGCTGATAACGCTCAAGAAGTGGTGGACCGGGCCCGAGCGCGCAGGGAGGCCGAGTTAGCTGCACAGTATCAGGCTCGGCAGCTTACGCCGGTTCGTCCAACTATCTCGATCGAACCTGGTGTTACTTCTAGCTCTTTGGGGGTGCCTTGCCTTGTTCCCGCTTTACGTAATGTGCGCCTGCCCAAGGATTTCAAGGGCCCGTGCAAGGTACCAAATTACACGGTGGATCAACCCCCAGAGACATGGGTGGAGAGCTATGAGATGGCCATGGAGATGCTGGATGTGGATGATGCGGCGTGTGCAAAGTACTTCACCATGATGCTTGAAGGAACGGTCCGCACTTGGTTAAAAAGCTTACCGGCCAATTCTATCAGTTCATGGGCCCAATTACGAGCCTGGTTTATCAATAATTTCAAGGATACATGTAAGCACCCCATGTCGATAGTAGACTTAGCTGCCTGTGTCCAGGAGGAAGGAGAATCGATGACTCATTGGGTGCGCCAGGTCTCACAAGTGTTGCATTCATCATACCGCATCAACGCTGGCACCGCAGTCTTAACCCTAGAAGGCAATTGCCGGTTTGGGCCCCTAAAGCTGAAGTTGGGACGGATGAAGCGCCATTGCACTAACATGGGGACCCTCATGGCTGCTTTGGTAAAGTATGTTGATTCTGATGGCACCAAGGATCCCGAATCTGATGATGACAAGGCAGGGAAGGGAAAGAGGAACAGCAACTCCAAAGGTCAGCAGCATCACTGGGCGGGCAATGGTGGTGGAGGCAAGCGTAAAGCGGATGGGAACATGGATTTTGTGGCTAATACCAACGCGCAGGACAATGGCCAGCGACGTAAGGGTAAACCGAAAAATCGCAGTGGGGCACCCAACCCTAACCCGGACCGCCTAAACTATCTACTGAGCCAGCCCTGTCCGAGACATGGGACGAAGGAGGCGCCAGCAAACCACCTTTGGAAGGATTGCTTCATTATGCACGAGTTCAAGAATTCTAATGCTTTCCGGTATGATCATGGCTCCGGCGGTGGCTCAGGATCCGGGCCGGGTTACGGTGGAGGAAATTCTGGTTCAAGATTTAATGGTAATCCGGGCGGACATAATAATCAAAATAATCAGAACAACCAGGGTGGTTACAACCAGCAGCAGCAACAGTCAGGTTACCAGAGCAACCCAAAGTAGTTGAATAGTGGGCAGTACCATGTCTTCACCACTAGCTTGGACAAGCGAGACCGGAAGGTTCAGAGGCGGGCAGTCAACTCTGTTGAATCGGCCATGCCCCGTTATCCATGCTGGTCTGAACAGCCAATCATATGGAGAAGAGAGGATCACCCTCCCCAGGTTGATAATCCGGGTCAGTTGGCTCTGGTGGTGGCGCCTCAGGTGGGAGGTTACAAGTTCACCAAGGTGCTCATGGATGGAGGGAGCAGCATTAATATCTTGTACTATGAGACCTTCTGTCGTATGGGACTAACAGATAAAAATCTCAAACCGTCCAATACGGTGTTCCATGGTGTGGTGCCTGGCAAGTCAGCCTATCCTGTTGGTAAGATAGCTCTGGAAGTGGCCTTTGGAGATGATCATGATTCCAGGTCGGAGATACTGACGTTTGAAGTGGTGAAAATCCAAAGTCCATATCACGCCCTGTTTGGGCGACCGGCCTATGCCAAGTTTATGGCACGGCCCTGTTATGTGTATTTGCAGCTCAAGATGCCGGGTCACAAGGGGACAATAACGGTTCACGGAAGCCGTAAAATCGCTTTGGAGTGCGAGGAAGGAGATGCAGCCTACGCAGAGTCGGTTTGTGCCACCGAGGAGCTGAAGTATTATAAGGACAATGTTGATCCAGCGGACATGACTCCATTAAAGAAGCCAACTACGGAGCATGATCCGGCCCTGAAGTTCAAATCAGCAGCTGAAACTAAGCTTGTTGACTTCGTGCCTAGAGATTCGTCCAAGCAGTTCAGCATCAGTGCCAACTTGGATCCGAAATAGGAAAGCACGCTCATCGAGTTCATCCGTGAGAATCGGGACATTTTTGCATGGAAGCCCTCTGACATGCCAGGTGTACCGAGGCAACTCGCTGAGCAGACCCTTAATGTGGATCCTAAATACAAACCGGTGAAACAGTTCCTCCGCTGGCTTAACGAAGCAAGACGCAAGGCGATTGGAGAAGAGGTAGCCAGGCTCTTAGCAGCTGGCTTTATTGTTCAAGTTTTTCACCCTGAGTGGCTTGCCAATCCGGTGCTAGTCCTTAAGAAAAACAACACCTGGCGCATGTGTGTGGATTACACAGATCTTAATAAGGCGTGTCCAGCAGATCCTTTTGCCCTCCCCCGTATTGATCAAATTATTGATGCTACGGCGGGTTGCGAGCACTTAAGTTTTTTGGATGCATATTCTGGCTATCATCAGATCAAAATGGCAGTTAAGGACCAGGAGAAGACGGCATTCATAACTCCCTTTGGAGCCTTCTGCTATGTGTCTATGCCCTTTGGGCTCAAGAGTGCCCAGGCAACTTATCAACGGTGTGTACAAAATTGTCTTCACAAGCAGATTGGCCGTAATGTACATGCTTACGTGGATGATATTGTGGTTAAGTCCAGGGAGAAGGAGACTCTGGTTGACGATTTGAAGGAAACCTTTGATAACCTGAGGATGTACAAGATGATGCTTAATCCGGCCAAGTGTGTCTTTGGTGTACCGGCAGGCAAGTTATTGGGTTTTCTGGTGTCCAACAGGGGAATTAAGGCCAATCTGGAGAAGATCACAGCCATCACCTCCCTGGTTAAACCGAAGTGTATCAATGATGTTCAACGCCTGGCAGGCCGGATTGCCGCGTTGAGCCGGTTTATCAGCCGCCTGGGCGAGAAGGCAATCCCTTTGTATCAGATGTTGAAGAAGACAGATCAGTTCGTCTGGAGTTCTGCTGCTGATGAAGCATTTGAGGACTTAAAGCGGCAATTGGCCAATCCACCTGTGCTCGCTGCTCCCATTGACAAGGAGCCATTACTGTTGTATGTAGCTGCTAATGCTCGTGCGGTCAGCGTGGCTATTGTGGTGGAGCGAAAAGGGGCAGGTAAGGAGCATACGGTTCAACGTTTGGTCTATTATATCAGCGAGGTACTCATTGAGTCCAAGCAAAGGTATCCGCATTGGCAGAAGCTGGTATATGGAGTTTTTATGGCAAGCCGGAAGCTCAAGCAATACTTCCAAGGGCACCCCATTACGGTGGTCAGTTCTGCTCCCTTGGGGGATATCATCCAGAACCGGGAAGCGACTGGCCGGATTGCCAAGTGGGCCATAGACCTTGGGCCGCACGGTTTGAAGTATGTGCCTCGGACGGCGGTTAAGTCTCAAGCACTTGTTGATTTCATCAATGATTGGACGGAACTGCAAGCACCTGAAGAAAAGCCAGATCACACATATTGGACAATCCATTTTGACGGATCCAGGCAATTGGAAGGCTCGGGGGCTGGAGTCGTATTAGGTTCCCCAAGAGGTGATAAGTTTTGTTACGTTCTCCGCTTAATGTTCCCTTGTACTAACAATGCAGCTGAGTATGAAGCCTTGCTCCATGGTCTCCAGATGGCTAAGAAGATGAATCTAAGTCGAGTTAAGTGTTTCAGTGACTCGGACCTCGTGGCTCAGCAAGTATCTGGCACTTGGGACTCCAAGGACCCACTCATGGCAGCATATCATCGTGAGGTGGATATTGTTGCAGGTCACTTTAAAGGCTATCAGGTGGACCACGTGGACCGGCGGAAGAATGAAGCGGTGGACTCTTTAAGCCGGCTGGGTTCTCAGCGCAAACCGGTCCCGCCCAATGTTTTTTCTAGATGTGCTGCACAACCCGTCGGTCAAGATCCCTGGTGAAGTGGATTTGGCTATTCCTGATCCGGAGGCTCAATTGGTGGCAGCTCTTCATGTTATTCCGGATTGGATGCTTCCTTACCTGGGGTACAAGAACCGGGGCGAGTTACCAGAGGATGAGACTCTGGCCCGACAGATAATCCGGCGATCCAAGTCCATGACTATTATCAACGGCGAGTTGCATCATTGCAGTGTGTCAGGGGCGTTTCAACGTTGTGTGTCTCCTGAAGAAGGCCGTGAAATTTTGCGTGAGATCCACGAAGGAGACTCTGGTCACCACGCCGGTTCAAAATCTCTGGTGGCTAAAGCGTTTCGCCATGGCTTCTATTGGTTAACTGCTCATGCTGATGCGGAGGATCTGGTCAGACGATGTGATGGTTGCCAAAAGTTTTCAAGACGTGCTCATGTGCCGGCTCAAGAATTGAGAATGATTCCAATTACTTGGCCGTTTGTGACTTGGGGGCTGGATATGGTTGGGCCTTTCAAAAGGTCCAAAGATAAGAAGACCCACCTCCTGGTGGCAGTTGACAAGTTTACAAAGTGGGTGGAGGCAGAACCTGTTAGCAAGTGTGATGCAGCCATGGCGGTTCAGTTCATCAAAAAAGTGATTTTCCGGTTTGGCTTTCCACACAGTATCATCACAGATAATGGTACCAATTTGTCCAAAGGTGCCATGAAGGAGTTCTGCGAACGGGAGCACATCCGGCTCGATGTTTCATCGGTGGCACACCCACAGTCCAATGGTCAAGCAGAAAGGGCTAATCAAGAGATCTTGAGAGGCATCAAGCCCCGGCTTATGGTTCCTTTGCAAAGAACATCGGGTTGTTGGGTAGAAGAGTTACCATCTGTGCTATGGAGCATCAATACTACACCCAACAGCTCAACAGGATACACACCGTTCTTCATGGTCTATGGAGCGGAGGCGGTTCTCCCTAGTGATATCCGTCATGACTCACCTCGTGTGGCAGCTTATGTTGAAGCAGACAATGAGACAGCACGGCAAGACGCTTTGGACCTGTTGGGTGAAGAATGTGACATAGCAGCCGCCCGCTCGGTGATTTACCAACATGATCTTCGTCGTTATCACAGTCGCCGAGTCAGAACCAGAACCTTTCAGGAAGGAGATTTGGTGCTTCGGCTCATCCAAGATCACACTGATATGCATAAGCTATCCCCACCTTGGGAGGGACCTTTCGTGGTCAGCAAGAATCTGCACAATGGGTCATACTATCTGATCGATATTCGAGAGCATAAAGACTCACGTACATCAGAGGAGGAGACCAACAGGCCGTGGAACATAGCTCATCTTCGGCCTTATTATACCTGAGCCATTGGCTCTACTTATGTACATATTACGATGATGTATATATTATGATTAAATATAATAAAACGGAACCTCAGCTAAAGCGGGGTATCTGTTCTTGTACATCATGTGTGGTTACACGGAGTTGTTCTAAAGCGGCCTCCAGTTTACCCCTTGAGTTAGCTTTTCAAAAGCATCATGTTATATCACTTGCGGGCTTGGTCGTGTCCGAACCAATGCAATACCTCTTGATAGGCGAGAGCCACCAGATCACTTGGGGACTTGGTCACGTCTGAACCAGTCATGCCTCTTGATCAACCTAAGGCCACAGAATCACTTGGGGGCTTGGTCGAACCCGAACCATTGCCATGCCACTTGATCGGCATAAATGCCACGGTTTCATTTGGGGACCTGGCTGACTTGAACCATAGCTACACCTATCGGGAGCTTGGTCATGTCCGACCATGGTAACGCCATCTGATCAGCTCAAATAAGCCTCTTTTTGCAAATGGTTTTATCATTGCCTTTGCTTCACAATTTTCTTTGATAGATATTTTCTTTCTTTCTTTGTTGCGTTTTTTAAACCGACAAAATTTTAAAACCGGTTCACACTGTCAATTGACGGAACACGGTCCATTTTTAATCCGGAGACTATTTGCTCGGTTTGATTTTTTGTTAACATCCTATTACGGAGTAACATGGTGTTTTACAACCCGGCACGGTTTACATGGTAAACCGGCATTATATATATACAGGAGCTACTATCTCCTCCAAACAGTGTGGGTTTATAAACCTCCGCTTTAAGATTGGCTAAGCCAACTTCATGTCCAACGATGGCAGGTATTATGTATCTCAAAGATTTGATCATATGCTTAAATTTCAGATATTTTGATTTTACATATGCAGATATCATGCTCCACCTGACATTACAACCGCGGTGGCATGTTAAGATTTTTTTATGTTGCAGAAAATACTTTGGACAGTTCATCACCCAAAGGAAGCACAAGTTGCAGTGGTTATGCACGAAGGCATATTAAGATCAAGAGTATCAGCTAGCCTATTACAAGGCAACACGGTGCCCAAAATAAGGTCATTGTTTTTCAAAGGAGAAGCAGTTTAAACCGGCTTCTGGTTCAAGCTTGGTCACCAGCCTGGCCTGATGGTTGTGGGTCATCCCGCGCCGCTTCAGCTCCAGTTTCTCTACCCAGCAGCTGGAAATCAACAGCTGTCCAGTCGATTCCCATTAATGCTTGAAAGACAGCTTCATCATGGATCAGCAACGACGGTTCAATATCGGGAGCATAAGTATGCTTACGGATTGGAGGGATAAGATTTTCCGCTTCATGAATTGGTGCAGCTACTCGCTTGTTTTGATTGTCATAATGGGCTTGATAGTGAGACAATTCTGCTTCTTCAGCCAATTGACAAACTAGCGGACGCACTTCCCAGTTAATTGCTCGCAGATCCGCTTCAACAAACTCTAAGCCGTCTTCCTTCAGGCTGGGATAGCCCTGAGCCGCTTCAATAGGATCAAAATCCGGCACCCAAGCTTTTGCCCGGATTAAGGCGTTGATCGCGCCGGTTCGAGCAGCAGATTTCTTCAGCTCTTCAACCCGGGCAGGAAGCACCGACAGTTTCTGCAGAGTGTCCTAAATCAAAGTGGGCGCCGGCTTGTTGTGGGATGCAGTACAGATGATCCGATGTGCACCAGTATACAGTTGTTCGATCAACGTATAGGTGGCTTTCAATTTCTTCCGCACATCTGACCCCAAATGACCAATGCGTGTCCCTGAAATATCACAAAGGGTTAGCAAACCGGCAGCTCTGTAAGATGGCCGGATCGATACAGAAATCAAACCGGCTTACCAAAGATAGCTGTGGTCATGGCATGCACATGCCGCTTTATGCTGGCCAGTTCGTCCACCACCGGTTTAAGTGCAGCCTCGGCATCTTCTGCTCGTTTGGCTAAAGCGGATTTTTCAATGGCCCAATCCGCCCGCTCTTTCTTGAAGCCCTCCTTAAGATGTTCCATGGCGCTTAAAGCGCTGGTTAATTCCTCTTTTGCTTTCGAGGTTTCAGCCTGTTGGGACTTCAGATTTTCTTGGAGATCGGCGATTTGGATCTCTTTTGTCTTCAGCTCAGCCTGCATACAGACAGTTATATGATTCAGCAAGCAGTGCAAGAATTGAAGCACCAACCACATAACAAGTTATGCACTTGGCGCTGGGGGGCTAATGCCTATTTGATCTTCATATTTCACTTGATTATAAAGTCCCAAGCTCAATACAAGTATTCAACTTGGCACTTGGGGGCTAATGGCTATTTGTTCAAATAAGTTCTGATGTGGCGATATTAATTACTTAAGTCCCGGTTTAACTACACTAAGTTGAACCGGCCCTTGGGGGCTACATCAGCGAATTTCGAGGCTTTAAGATTTATATTAGTAAGTCCCAGTTTGAAAGAAGATTACAAACCGGCCCTTGGGGCTAGGAGAGTCAGCAAGAATTGAAGCATACAAGCAGGAAAGAGCATATGGAAGTTAGCTCATACTTATCTTTCATCATGTTAACCAGACCGGCTTCATAGTCACGACTGGTATACAGCCGGTTCAGATAGCCGGAATGGATGTCTTGGGTGTTCAGAGCAGCGTAAGTCGCCAGATCAACATTCCACTTGCCTTTGCCAAAGGCAGCAAATTCTTCCTTGGCAGTATGTTTAGACAAAGCGACAGGATTGCGTGGCTCTGTGCGACCAATGCCAGTAATGACAACCTCATCATCCTTGGCATCACCGGTTTGAACTGGGGCCGTTGGCTTATCAGTAGGCTTTGTTGGATTGGTGGATTTCTTAATCCGGATGGGGCTTGTGGGCTGGTTGACAGGACTTGAGGTATCAATAGGCCTCTCTTCAGCAATAAGATCATCATCTTGCTGCGGTGGATCCTTGGGTATGTCTTCAGGAATAGCCGCTTCAAGATCTGGTGTTTTGCTCGGTTCAGGGACGGCATCCTCCTTGGCCGCTTTATCCAGGCGAGCCTTCTTACTCGGCCTAGGCTTGGCCCTGAAAGGAATAACAAAATCAAATACAGCATATGTTCCAAGGTGATGTACCAGAAATATTAAGATAAGTATGGCTTACCCAAGCACCGTTTTGAGCGGTGGCAGCTGAGTGGCCGATGACTCGCCAGAGGATGAGTGGGAAGTAACCTGATAATCAGAGTCAGATGGATTAAGAGGTTGATGAAAACAGCCCGCTTTAGGACAAGCACTGACAAGCAAATTAGAGACCTCTGAACGGCGTTTCTGAACCGGACTGTTTGGTAAACCGGTGGAGGTAACTACCTGGCCGTTGTGCCGGTTTGTGCGGCGAGCTTCGTGTTGTTGGGTCTTCATAAGAAATTTGGGATCCAAGTAAGCGAGAGGACGAGAAAATTTAACTTTCCGGTTTGCCTGACGGATTTTTAGTGAAGGCAAAGGTTTTGAATCGGAAGAGAGAATAATTACCTCTGCAGCATCAGCATGGCTGGCTTCGGCATCATCCTGACAAATATCACCATCAATAAGACGCATGAAAAATAAGCCAAGTGAGTCAAGCCCTACCTCAAGGTACGGATTATCCACATCATCATCAAGGGCCGGATTAGAGGATGCAGTGGTTCTTTTCCTGTGGGCAGTCTTCTTCACAGCTTTAGTCTTTTGCCGGGTTGATCTTTCCGGTTTGTCTGGTTTTTCTGGTTTCTCCTGCGGCAATTTCTTGCTCCAAAACGGATCATTGCCCTGGTTACACAGACACTAATATTAAACAATGACCAGACATATCAATAATAGGTTCAGCAAAAGGAAAAAATCAAACTCTTACAGCTGGCGGTTTGTTGGTGGCACAGAAGGGAAGCAGGCCGGTTTGAGCACAGACGTATTCCGGTTCATTCAGCATTTTATTCACAGCCTCTGTGATTTCTTCATCGGTAAGCTGGATGTTAGCATGCCGCAGTGGGTCATCAACACTGCCAGTATACTCGCACATCAAACCGGAGCGCTGACTAAGGGGCAGTATGCTCCATGATATCCAACAGCGAGCGAGATCAACTCCTGTTAAACCATTGGCCATGAAGGCTCTAAGCTTGGACAGTTGAGGAGCATATTTTCTTCTCTCCTTGGCAGTCAACCTTTGCGGAAAGGGGTGTGTATTGCTAAGCCGCTCCGGATGAAAGCCAGGCAAAGGATTTTCACCAGCAGGGGAGGTGTCTTTGCAATAGAACCATGTTTGATTCCATTCTTTGGGGTGGCTGTGCAGTTTGGCGTGAGGGTATGTGACCTCTTTTCTTTTCTGAATCGCCACACCACCCAATTCTGTGTTGGAACCGTCAGTAAACTCAGTGCGGCGGTTTAGATGGAAGCAGTCTCTGAACAGTTCAACGGTGGGCTCCTCTTGAAAGAATGCCTCACAAAGTACTTGGAAATGACACATGTTTGTGACAGAGTTGGGGCCAATGTCTTGTGGGTGGAGTTGAAAATTTTCTAAAACATCCCGGTAAAATTTAGAACCGGGCGGCTTCAAGCCCCGGGCTAAGTGATCTACGAAAACGACGACCTCTCCTTCTTGAGGTGTGGGAGGGCATTCTTCGCCAGGGACCCTCCAATGGATGGTATTTTTGCTGCCTAAAGCGCCGATCAGGACTAAGTTGTTCAGTTCAGTCTCTGTGACGCGAGAAGGGACCCAGTTGCACTCATATACTTGCTTGGCCATGATGAAATCTACAAAATAGGTGATTCCGGTTCAAGAATGCATTGATTAAAGTACACTGGCATGTCCAATATTAAAACCAGAGACAGATCTATTTAAACCGGAGTTTTATGAAGCAACAACATCTGGCGGTTCAACAGGGGGACTAATGGTATATACCGGTTTGGCAATTTTTTCTACAAAGTTAAACCGCCTGGTCTAAACATTGAAGCAGATGAGTAAGTTTACAGAAACAGATTTCACAAGACTTCTCTACAGCGACGGATCTGAAGCAAGTTCAGAAAAGAAGGAAAATATTCAAGGTTCAAAAAAGAACAGTACTGAATCAATGGGCAGAGATACATATAGATCTATGGTCTTGAGGCATGAAACTGAAGGCGAATTCTAAAACCTACCACTACACAGAGCAAAGATTCACAGATGCATCTAGGAGCTATTGTATGAACACGAAACAGGCGATGAACACTAGAAGAACATGAAACCCTAGAATAGATCTGTGTTGAAAAGAACAGAAGACTTACTGGAGATGAGAAAGACGCGGAAGGTTGCCGCGGTGCTCTGGTGCGCCCAGGTTGATGCAGCAGCCAAGGTTGATGCAGAGGTTGATGGTGGCGGCGGAGCTCCCAAGCTGGGCGACGCGAGGAAGACGAAGCAGAAGGGCACAGAGGGGAAAAAGAAATGACCCTTCGGTCCTATTTATAAGGCAAGGGACAGGAGTCAGGCGCGAAAATCAAGGGACCGTGGGCCTGGAAATGAAGATGTCGCCTTAATTGTCACAGACCTATTAAGGTCCTTTATAACACGTAACGTCACGCCGGTTTACAAACGACCAGAGAAGATGACATCACGGTGGTTCAACAAACTACAAGAAGATATTGAAGATGAAGATTTTTGCTAAAGGATTGACATGAACATGTTCAAATCAATCTGGGGCCTAATGTTGGGGATATCACTACTGGGCGTAAACCGGCCTATCTGGGCCGGGTTAACTTCGTTAGTAGTTAAGTATGTTAAAGCCCAAGAAGGCAGAGGAGGGCTCAAAGGCCCATGGTCGGTTCAAGGCCTGTAGCTGTAAACCGGCGTTGGGATTTAACTTGTATTGTAAGTTAGGAATAAGTAGAGACCAAACCGGACACATCTATGAGCCGGTATTGGGACTCTATGAACCGACGGGCGTCACCCGTGTATATAAGGGGACGACCCGGTGGCGGTTCAAGGACAACAGACGACAACTCGAGACTTAGGCGAAGCTTGTTTGCTCCCTAGTCATCGAAACCCCATCAATTCCATCACAACTAGACGTAGGATTTTACCTTCATTGATGGGGCCGAACTAGTATAAACTCTCTTGCGTCCCTGTGTCTGCTTTAACCCCTTCAAGCTAACCCGTCGCGATGGCTCCACGACTAAGTCCTTTCTCTAGGACATCTGCCGTGACAAAACCACGACAGTATGGACGCTGATGAAGGAGACAATGAAGAAACAGCGCCTATCAGGCCCTAGAAAGCCACCTCATCATATGACATACACATGGTGGACACCCCAAAAGAGGGAGATGGCGATGGAACAGCGGAGGATGACCCCTCCAAGAAACAGCCTAAGCTCCGGCGTCAGCGGCGCCGCTCAAAATCCCGCCAAAACTAATATGGTGATTCCAGCACGGGAGATAATAATACTCCGGAAAGCGCCGAAGAAAACCCCCTCCAGCAAGATTTAGCATAGGAGGATGGAGAAACCAGCCCTCGTGAGAGAGCGGCAGACAGAGAGGCCGAGAATGATAATTATATGCCTCCCTCCGAAGACGAGGCAAGCCTCGACGATGACGAATTCGTCATGCCAGAGGATCCCGTCGAGCAAGAGCGTTTTCAACGCAGGCTTATGGCCACGGCAAGAAGCCTCAAGAAAAAATAGCAACAGCTTAAAGCTGATCAAGATTTGCTAGTCGACAGATGGACTGAAGTCCTTGCGGCCGAAGAGCATAAACTCGAACGCCCCTCCAAGAGCTACCCAAAGCGTAGGTTGCTACCCCGATTAGAGGAGGAAGCACTTGATGCGGCCGACCGACCACCTCATGGCCGCGACAGAGAGGCATCTCGGCCCTCCACTCAAGCCGCACCCTGTACCAAGGCACGGGAATATGCGCCGGACTTACGAGACATGTTGGAGGACAAGGCAAGGCAAACAAGATCAATCTACGGATCGCATGGGAGCCCCACGGCTCGAGACGGTAACCGTCACACCGGCCACAAATTCGGCAGGGCCGAACACAGCTCATTGGAGCTACGTCATGATATCGCCCAGTACAGAGGCGCCGCACACCCACTATGCTTTACAAACGAAATAATGGATCATCAAATCCCTGAGGGTTTCAAACCCGTAAACATCGAATCATATGATGGCACAACAGATCCTACGGTATGGATCGAGGATTATCTCCTTCATATCCACATGGCCTGCGGTGATGATTTCCACGCCATCAAATACCTCCCACTCAAGCTTAAAGGACCAGATCGGCATTGGCTTAACAGCTTGCCAACAGGATCAATCAGTTGTTGGGAGGACCTAGAAGCCGCATTCCTCGACAATTTCCAGGGCACTTATGTGCGACCCCTAGACGCCGATGACCTAAGTCACGTAATCCAGCAGCCAGAGGAATCGGCCAGACAATTCTGGACACGGTTCCTAACAAAGAAAAATCAAATAGTCGACTGTCCAGACACTGAGGCCCTAGCAGCCTTCAAGCACAATATCCGTGACGAGTGGCTTGCCCAGCACCTTGGACAGGAAAAGCCAAAGTCTATGGCAGCACTCACGACACTCATGACCCGCTTTTGCACGGGAGAAGATAGCTGGCTCGCTCATAGCAACAATATGACCAAGAACCCTGGTAATTCGAATACTAGGGACAGTAGTGGCAGGTCGCGTCGCAACAAGCAGAAGCGCCGCATTAACGGCAACAATACTGAGGATACGGCAGTCAATGCCGGATTCAGAGGCTCTAAATCCGGTCAGCGGAAAAAGCCATTCAAAAGGAATCCTAGGGGCCCGTCCAGTTTGGACCGAATACTCGACCGCTTATGCCAGATACATGGCACCCCCGAAAAACCGGCCAATCACACCAACAGGGATTGTTGGGTGTTCAAGCAGGCAGGCAAGTTAAATGCCGAAAATGAAGACAAGGGGCTGCATAGCGATGACGACGAGGAGCCCCGGCCGCCGAACAACAGTGGACAGAAGGGTTTTCCCCCACAAGTGCGGACAGTGAACATGATATACGCAACCCACATCCCCAAGAGGGAGCGGAAGCGCGCGTTAAGGGACGTATACGCGATAGAGCCAGTCGCCCCAAAGTTCAACCCATGGTCCTCCTGCCCGATCACCTTTGATCGAAGGGACCATCCCACTAGCACCCATCATGGCGGATTCACCACATTGGTTCTAGACCCAATTATTAACGGATTTCATCTCACTAGAATCCTTATGGACGGCGGCAACAGCCTGAACCTGCTTTACTAGGATACAGTGCGGAAAATGGGCATAGATCCCTCGAGGATTAAGCCCACCAAAACGACCTTTAAAGGCGTAATACCAGGTGTAGAGGCCAACTGTACAGGCTCACTCACAGTTGAAGTGGTCTTCGGATCTCCGGATAATTTCCGAAGCGAGGATTTAATCTTCGACATAGTCCCATTTTCCAGTGGTTATCATGCACTGCTCGGGCAAACCGCATTCGCTAAGTTCAATGCGGTACGGCATTACGCATACCTTAAGCTCAAGATGCCGGGCCCTCAAGGAGTAATTACGGTCAATGGAAACACCGAACGCTCCCTCCGAACAGAGGAGCACACAGCGGCCCTTGCAGCGGAAGTACAAAGCAGGCTCTCCAGGCAGTTCTCTAGTCTGGCCACTAAACGACCAGACACCATCAAGCGCGCCCGGAGTAACCTACAACAAAACTGCCCGGCATGATCTGAGCAGGCGTAGCAATGCGGCCTCAACCCCAACCCTCGCACAAAGGCGACGCCAGTACTTCGCATACATAACCACGCTCTAGAGATACCATGGACACACGGGGAGGGGCACCATCACGGCACGCCCAAAACACGGCTTAAACCGCACCAGGGGCTGCCAATTTTTTAAATTTTTCTTACTTTTAGGACTCCACTCTTCAGAAGGCCTGTTCGGCAGTTCAATTGCCGCACAAACGATGCAAGAACCAGGGAAGCAGACAAGCCACGCCGCATTATGGAACTCCCAGTTGGTCTCTATCACGAGCAGTATACCTGTTTCGCATACTATTCCGCAGCTTGCCCCTGGAACGGACATGTTACATAGTTCAACCTTTTGCTTATCGCATTAATTGTATCGTTCTGCTTTGATCGCAGCCCTTTTTAATAAACAATGCATAGCTTTCGTCTATTTTTGCATTAACCTTTTTCTTTATATATGTTCCTTAACGACATGTTGCACCCGTACACGTTGGTACGGCCAAAATACGCCAGGGGCTTTAGTACCCCTCAATATGGTGTGAGAAGTCCGAACACTTTAACAAGTGCGGCACCCCGAACTTATAGCATTATATGCATCGGCTCCAAATCATGTCTTGGGTCAATAGTTGGGTTTGCCCGGCTCCTATGTTTTGGTGCCTTACGTTCCGCTATATCAGCTAAGGTAGCACTAGGAGAACCAGTACGATTGTGCCCCGGTTGAGCTGGGTCGAGCACCTCAGTGGAGAAAGCTAAAACTGACTGTCATGATGAAGCGAGAGCTGGTCGCTGTTCGAGAGGTTTTTTTGAGTCCCTAAAGACTTATTCCGCTTAGGGCGAGGAGCCGGCTCTGTCCGGCCAACGCGTGGATAGCGCCCCGAACTCGGTCTTCCGAATACCAGGGGCTTCGCCGAAATTTAAAATTATAGAATTCTATGGCTAAGTGAGAGTGTTCATGCATTATAGTCCGATTGCCTTGTTCGTTGGGCTGAGCGCCTCCCTTGAAGGACCCAAACATGGGAAAAAGAGCGCTCAGGCTTATCCCCGAACACCCCAGCACTAGCGGCACGGGGGCAGAAGCCGGCGACTCGCCATCTCTCAGAATTGATAAACAGCCGCACAGAAGGTAATATTTTAAATTCAAACAGCATTCCTTAGCGCATATGAACAAGTTTTCAGCGCACAGGACAAAACGAGCGAGTTTTACTCAAAAATTACATCCATAGAACATTCATCCGCCACAAGGCGGGCACCCTTCAGAACATCCTTATAATAATTCTCAGGCTTGCGATGCTCTTTCCCCGGCGGTGGCCCGTCCTTCACAAGCTTCTCAGCATCCAGCTTGCCCCAGTGCACCTTAGCACAGGCAAGGGCCCTACGGGCACCTTCAATGCAGACGGAGCGCTTGATGACTTCGAGCCTTGGACAGGCCTCCACCAGCCGCCGCACCAGCCCGAAATAGCTCCCAGGCTGAGCCTCTCTAGGCCACAGCCGAACTATGAGGCCCTTCATGGCCTGTTCGGCCGCCTTGTGGAGCTCGACCAGCTGCTTCAGCTGGTCGCTCAGGGGCACGGGGTGTCCGGCCTCAGCGTACTGAGACCAGAACACCTTCTCCGTCGAGCTACCCTCCTCGGCTCGATAGAATGCGGCGGCATTGGACACACTCCAGGGAAGATCTGCGAATGCGCTTGGAGAAATCCGGATTCGGGTAAGTAACAAGTAACTCACGCTTATGTGTTTGCTTTGCATAAAGAATGCCTTACCCGTCGCTATCTTCTTCACCTCCTCCAACTCCTGGAGGGTCTTCTGGGATTCGGCCTTGGCAGACTTGGCATTTTCAATAGCCACCGCAAGCTCGAATGCTCGCGTCTTTGAGTCAAGCTCCAAACTCTCATGTTTTTCCATGAGAGCCTGGAGCTCTTGCCGCACCTTGCCAACCTCGGCCTCATACTTCTCCCACTCGGTGCGCTCCGAGGCTGCCCTCTTCTCGGCCTCGTCCAGTGCTTGCTTAAGGGTCGCCACCTCAGATGTGGCCCCTACAATAGCCACGATAATCCTGTCATTTTTTGCAATTGCACCTTTTATATATATATATTTAAACAAGGTATTTCTTACCTTCATTGTCCTCGAGCTGCTTCTTGGCACGCCCGAGCTCTTGCTCGGACCGCTCGACGTCCTGCTTTAGCGTGTCCACTTCCGCAGTCAGTGCGGCGGACGCAAGCAGAGAAGCCTGCATACGCATATTGACTCCTTTTTGTTACACTGCTGCGAATTTTATTTGATCCTCTATTCGGCTTTTCTTCCTGAACGCCAAACAGAGCATCAGGGGCTACTGTCTATGTGGTAATATCATTTACACACTCTTTACTTACCTCAAAGCCTGTCAAAAGGCTAGTACAAGCTTCAGTCAGTCCGCTCTTGGCGGACTGAGCCTTCTGGATCACCGCACTCATAATAGTGTGGTGCCCCTCGTCGATGGAAGCGCCTTGGAGCGCCTCCAACATATTGCCCGGCGCCTCCGGTTGGACAGAGGTCACCGGCACGGCGAGCTTGCTCCTCTTGGAAGGAGGTCGCCCGCCGGACTCTGGAACCTTTGAAGGTTCCGGAGCGGTGTCCGGCCTAGGGCCGGACTTGGAGCCCTGGGGGGTCTCATCCACTTTACTCCTGGAGTCTGGGAGGTCGCCTTGCGGCGCCTCCAGGACCACCTCCTCCCGGATTGGAACCTGTTGGGACAACACTTCGGTGTCGTCCGTAGGGAGGGGGGAGGAAGCCGTCGGAAGCGAGTTCACGTCCGACGAGTCCAGTGAGCCGCTCGACGACGCGTCGAGCCGGTCTTTGGGTGGGCTGCATAAACACATTCGACATAAGGGAAAGTTGTGCAATAAACGAATACTATGAATTACTCTGGTATCCGGATACTTACGATTTGGCCAGGGGCTTGGCCCTGGGCGCCCACTCCTCTCCGCCGTCATCGGCGTCAGTGGAGTAGTTCGGAGAAAGGGTTTTCCCCTTCTTGGACCCTTCGGCCTCCCCAGTTGGGGCGGCCTTCCTTTTCTTCCCTTCCCCCGCTGGAGGGGGAGAGGTCTCTTCTTCTTCCTCCTCGTATTCATGGGAGGAATGCGCCTCGGAACCGTCGGATGATGGATCCGACACCTCCTGGTGTCGGGCACTCTTTCGAGTCCCCGCGGCCTTTTTTGCGGCCTTCCTCTCCGGCACCACACAGGGTGCCGGAACCAGCAGCTTCGCTAAGTGAGCGTCCGCTGGGCCTTCGGGCAAAGGAGCCGGACAGTTGATCTGTCCGGATGTCACCTGCCAATCCTGTCAAAGGTAAGGGAGTTTAGATCCCGCATGGAGTCAATCTATGAAAAACTGATACCCTGTAAAAGGAGAAAAACAGCTTACCACGAGAGCGTGACGCTGCGCACTGAATCCGCGATCCTCGGTAGCGGATGCGGGAGCCTCGGCGCCTTTGAAAAGCACCTTCCAGGCATCTTCGTACGTCGTGTCGAAGAGCCTGCTCAGAGTTTGGTGCCGCGCCAGGTCGAAATCCCACGGGTTGAAAGCCCGATGTTGACACGGGAGGATCCGGCGGATGAGCATAACCTGGACTGCGTTGACAAGTTTAAGCTTCTTGTTCACCAGGGTTTGGACGCATGTTTGGAGTCCGGTCAGCTCTCCTTTTTTACCCCACGACAGGCCGGTCGCCTTCAAGGAGGTGAGCCGCGTAGGGGGTCCGGACCGAAACTCGGGGGCTGCGACCCATTTCGGGTCGCGCGGCTCGATGATGTAAAACCATCCCGATTGCCACCCCTTCAGGGTCTCCATAAAGGAGCCCTCGAGCCATATGACGTTGGCCATCTTGCCCACCATGGCGCCTCCACACTCCGCTTGGTTGCCGCACACCACCTTCAGCTTGACGTTGAAAGTCTTGAGCCATAGGCCGAAATGGGGGCGGATGCGAAGGAAAGCCTCGCACACGACAATAAATGCCGAGATGTTGAGGAAAAAATTCGGGGCCAGATCATGGAAATCCAGGCCATAGTAGAACATGAGCCCCCGGACAAATGGATGGAGAGGAAAACCTAGTCCGCGGAGGAAATGGGGTGGAACACCACCCTCTCGTGGGGCCTAGGGGTGGGGATGAGCTGCCCCTTTTCGGGAAGCCGGTGCGCAATGTCGTTAGACAAGTATCCGGCATTCCTTAGTCTTTTGATGTGCCCCTCCGTGACGGAGGAGACCGTCCACTTGCCTCCCGCTCCGGACATGGCTGGAGAAGGTTGAGATGGGGAGTGCGGACTTGGGTGCTGGAGCTCGAGTGCGCGAGAATGGATAAACAAGGGAGGAAGAAGGCGTAGGTGAAAAGGTGGATCCTTATCCCCTTATATAGGTGGATGCAACTACATGTCCCCACCAGCCTGGTAAAACTCGCTTATCTCCCAAGCGCCGTAATCAATGGCGCGGTTGGGTTACCCACGCCCGTGTTGATGAGAATCCCGGAATAAGGGGACACAATTTCTGCTTTAACAAGACGTGCCAAGGAAACCGCCTCGCATAACGTGCTGAGATGGGACAGTAAAATGATTCGAATAAAAGCTTGGTCGTGGTGTGATGTCACACTACGGAATACGTCAGCAGATTAGATTTGTGTAAATATTATTCTCTCTATGGCAATATGTGGAAACTTATTTTGCAGAGCCGGACACTATCTTTGTGTTCAAAATCTTCTATGAAGTACTTGGAGGAGGAACCCGCCTTGCAATGCCGAAGACAATCTGCGCGCCGGACTCATCGTCATTGAAGCCTGGTTCAGGGGCTACTGAGGGAGTCCTGGATTAGGGGGTGTTCGGATAACCGGACTATACCTTCAGCCGGACTCCTGGACTATGAAGATACAAGATTGAAGACTCCGTCCCGTATCCGGAAGGGACTTTCCTTGGCGTGGAAGGCAAGCTTGGCGATACGGATATGAAGATCTCCTACCATTGTAACCGACTCTGTGTAACCCTAACCCTATCCGGTGTCTATATAAACCGGAGGGTTTTAGCCGTACGGCAACATACACATCAACAATCATACCATAGGCTAGCTTCTAGGGTTTAGCCTCTTCGATCTCGTGGTAGATCTACTCTTGTACTACCCATATCATCAATATTAATCAAGCAGGGCGAAGGGTTTTACCTCCATCGAGAGGGCCCGAACCTGGGTAAAACTTCGTGTCCCTCGCCTCCTGTTACCATCCGGCCTAGACGCACAGTTCGGGACCCCCTACCCGAGATCCGCCGGTTTTGACACCGACATTAGCATTTTCCCAATTTTAAGTCTTGGCTGATTTTAGCAATTTAGCACTAGTCAAGCAATCAACCTACACATGCAAGTCTAAGAGTATAGCAGCGGAATGTAAAACGTTGCACATGAAGGTAAAGGGAGGAGTTTGGAGGGAGCAAACGCAATGTAGACACGGAGATTTTTGGCGTGGTTCCGGTAGGTGGTGCTATCGTACATCCACGTTGATGGAGACTTCAACCCACGAAGGGTAACGGTTGCGCGAGTCCACAAAGGGCTCCACCCACGAAGGGTCCACGAAGAAGCAACCTTGTCTATCCCACCATGGCCATCGCCCACGAAGGACTTGCCTCACTATGGTAGATCTTCATGAAGTAGGTGATCCCCTTGCCGTACAAACTTCTTGGTTCAACTCCACAATCTTGACGGAGGCTCCCAAGTGACACCTAACCAATCTAGGAGACACCACTCTCCAAAAGGTAATAGATGGTGTGTTGATGATGAACCCCTTGCTCTTGTGCTTCAAATGATAGTCTCCCCAACACTCAACTCTCTCTCACAGATTTGGATTTGGTGGAAAGATGATTTGAGTGGAAAGCAACTTGGAGAAGGCTAGAGATCAAGATTCATATGGTTGGAATGGAATATCTTGACCTCAACACATGAGTAGTTGGTTCTCTCTCAGAAAATGTATGATGGAAGTGTAGGCATGTTCTGATGGCTCTCCTCACAAATGAAGAGTGGCTGGAGGGGTATTTATAGCCTCCACACAAAATCTAACCGTTACACACAAATCACCAAACGCGGTGTGGGACCGAATAATGAAACTCAGTTGGACCGATTTAGTTCAAAATGTGAACGTTAGGATTCTTGGTGGGACCGACATGTCAACTCGGTGTGACCGATTTCATTAGGGTTAGGGCATAATGTAATCTCAGTGAAACCGAGTACACAAACTCGGTGAGGCCGACTTTGGTAATAAGCTAACCAGAGAGTTGGTCAGGCAAACTCGGTGGGACCGATTCGCTCATCTCGGTGAGACCGAAACGTTATGAAGGGGAAACAAAGAGTTTGCATTGCAAACTCGGTGGGACCGATCGCTCATTTCGGTTGGACCGAAATGTTATGAAGGAAAATAGAGAGTTTACAATCCCATCTCGGTGAGACCGAGATCCCTATCGGTGAGACCGAATAGGCTAGGGTTTTGTGGAAGTAGCTATGTCAACTGAACTCGGTAGCGCCGGATAGAAAGTTTCAGTGGGGCCGAGTTTGACTTTTGGTTTGGGACATATGTGGATATGAGAAAGTGGTTAAGGGTTTTGGAGCATATCACTAAGCATTTTGAGCAAGTAACCCATTAAGCAACACCTCATCCCCTTTTAATAGTATTGGCTTTTCCTATGGACTCAATGTGATCTTGGATCACTAAACGGTAAAATGTAGAGTCTTCAGCTTTAGAGCTTGAGCCAATCTTTTGTTCTTAGAATTTTGAGGGGTCCGCATTTCTAATCCATGCCATGCCAATCATTGAGCTTTCCTGGAATATTTATCTTGAAATAGTATTAGCTCAATGAGCTATATGTTGTTAGGAATTACCAAAACCACCCAAGGATAGGTGCACTTTCAATCTCCCCCTTTTTGGTAATTGATGAGAACATATAGATCAAAGCTTCGACAAATGATTATAAGATTGAAATACATCGTCGCTTTGAGAAGTATGTGATAAGCAAGAGCTCCCCCTAAATTTGTGCATTATTTAAAATTTGCTTTTGAATGCAAATGCACAATCGATTAGGATCATGGGTCACTCTTCCATGTCACATACATCTTGGTGGAGCGCTCAAAATGATAAACATTAAAAACATGCACTCATCACCAAGCAAAGTGAATGATCATATATGGAATATAAGAGATAATATCATCCAAGCAATCATTAAAGTAGCATATGATCAATCACATGATCAAACAAGTATCTCACACAAACAAAGACATTGTGTATGAACCAAGCGCATAAAAAAGGTTCAACCAAAAACAAGAGAGATAAAAGGCAAAACACTCTCTCTCGAAGCATATGATCTATACATATTTCTCCCTCTTTGGCAACAAGTTACCAAAAAGTTTTAAAATGTATAGTGCTATGCGTCTCTCAGGCTCGGTCTTCGGGAGGTGGTGTAGAGAGAACTCCAAGGACGAAGGCATCTATTGATGTAGTTGGAGCTAGTGGAGTGGATGCTGGAGGTGGCACTAAAGTTGTAGCTGCTAGTGCAGATGATGTAGCTCTAGAATCAGGTACAGGCACTGTATCAGACCTTTGACTCCTTGGTACTCGCTGAAAAGCATCAGTAGTTGCCTTCCCTCTCCTCTATTCTGCTTCCTCCTGGAGCTGCTCAACTGCAGTCTGTATCTCAGTTACCTTGAGGTCAAGATCATAAAATTTTGTCTCAACAATCCTCTCCAAGCTCTCCTGATTCTGAGTCAGGGTGGCCAAGCCCTTCTCAATACTCAAAGTAGATTGGATCAGGTATGCAAGCTGATCTTGCTTGCTCTTCAGGAAAACTTGAGATGCTTCCTCTAAACTAGGCATCTTGGCAGCTTTCTCGGCCTTAGTTTTAGCTCTCTTCTCTTGTGCTTGAGCTGACGACGGTTCATTCTCATTCATGACAACTTCATTATCTTCAAATTCAGGATATAGGGGTAGATGCTCCTTGTCCAACAAATATGTTCCTGTGCCCATCTTAGAATTGATGAGCTCCTGAATATGTGGAGCATACCCACAACTTCTCTTTTGGTCAGCAGTTGTCCTCTTGATTGTCTCTACAATCAGGCTCATGACTTTAAACTTTTGAGGAACATCAAAGATTTGTAGTAAGTTGATGTTATGTCCTCTGATCATATTGTGATCTCCTGATTTGGGTAGCAATGTGTGCCTTAAGATGGTGTTAATGGTAGGCAGACCAGACAACAAGTGATGTATAGATCCAAGCTTGTGAGTCTCCAAAGCTTTACTAGGGATCTCTTTGTACATGTTTGCCATGGAGTTGTGGTCTTTCTTATTCTTGGAATACACATCCAAGTCATCCTCATGTTCCTCTGGGGCATTGATTAGCTTGGCCCATTCTTCAACAGTGGATTGGCACCTAGTACGTTCAGACATCCAAACTATCTTCCCATCTGGGTAAAAGTGAGCAGTGGAGTAAAACTGCATGATCAGCTCATCATTCTATTTCGTGAGCTTTTGTCCAACAAACTCATCTACTCCACATGCTTTGAAACTATCATATACTCCTGGGAAGTGATCTTCATTCTCCTTGATGTATTCCCAATCAACCCATCTCATGTCACAAACAATGGGCTTCTTGTCAAGCAAAATTGTCTCATAGAAGTCTTGCTGTTCTTTGGTATGAAATCTGTAATCAACTGCAGTCCTTCTCCTCGCAGCATAGGGATCAGACTGCCTCCACAATCTCAGTCCAGCATCTTTTCTGATGTCCATGTCTTCAGCCATTGGATGAGCATCATTGTGGTCTGGGATCTTGGGTTTCAATTTCCTCAAAACAAGAGACCCATCATCCTCTTCTTCAGCTTGAGGCACTGGGGCCTTGTTTTTCTCTTCAGTAGGAGTACTTCTAGTGTTTCTCTTGGGCTTTGGGGTTTCTAAGCTTGAGCTTTGGGAGCAGACTTGGGCTTTGATGTTGCAGCCCCTGACTTGATAGCATCTCCCATAAGCTTCTGAGCTTTGGGTGCTGGAGCATCCTCTTCCTCTTCATCTTCTTCTGCTGGATCCTTAAACATGGATGATCTCCCTAGGACTCTGGCAGTGGTCTTCTTGCCTTCTCCAGCCTCTTTGGGTTCAAGAGTGAACTCCATAGTTTCTTCCAAGGCTGCTTTCCTAGGCTTGGATGTTGGCACTCTCTTGGCAGGTGCCTTCTTGTGCATCCCTGGCTTTGGTGTAGCAGCTGACCCATATTCCTTCTTCAAGACTTTCTTCTTTGAGGTGGCCTCATCCTCAATAACCACATAATGTTCATCCTCAGAGTCTGAGGTTCTCTTCTTCCTTGCTCTAGTGGCTGCCTTAGGCAAGTTACTAGGTGTGCTTCTACTGCCCTCATCATAGCTGCTTGAGGGATCTGAACCCTCACTCAATTGCACATGTTCTTTAGACCTGTTGTGACTGTCACTCTGGTCAGACATCTTGGCAATCACTGACAGCAAACCCTATGAATAGATGTAGATGAGGTAGAGTGGATGAGCATCACAAAGTGCATAGTTTTTGCAAAACAGATGAGTCAAAAACTTAGTTTTAGTTCTCCACAGGAAGCATTTTGGAGCTACCGATTTGATAAACTCAGCGATACCGAAGCATCTTTTGGAACCTAAACTAGTGAATTCGTCAGACCGAGTCACAGTTCGGTGGCACCGAGGCTGCTAGGGTTTCACAGAGAATCGAACTCGGTCACACCAATTTGTAATTTTCGGTCAGATCGAAAATGCATGTGCTATGGACTAAGCCAAATCGGTGAGACCGATTTCTACAACTCGGTCGGTCCGAGATGAGTTCGGTGCAGACCTAACCCTAAATTATCAAATCCAATCTAACCTAAAGGAAGTTTTCAGTGGATGGATTGTTTGCATACTGGTTATGATCATGGCAAAGCAATGTGCTATGAATCAGAGTTAAGGAATTAGAACATATAGTCGAACCCATACCCTAGTTCGGCAGAGGTTCGCTACAGCGGCAACGGCGGAGTAGATTTCTGTTGACAGCGATCGAAACCAGCGGCGGGAGGTTGCTGGCGGCGAGGAGATGATCCGGAGAACTGAGGAGGTAGAGTAGGACACATGCACGGGCTGAGGAGTTTGAAGAAATTTCCAAAATCCCACCTGTGGGTTTATATATCCCGACCCTGTCGGTGTGACCGAGTGGAACAACTCGATGGCATCGAGATGCGGAATCACGAGTGGTTACTGCAACTCGGTGTGGCCGAAAAGTTCAAATCGATTGCACCGAGATGGAAAACCTAGATCAACTTAGTGAACTCGGTGTCACCGGAGTGGATGACTCTGTCATACCGAAATGCACAAACAGGTTTTGGACGTTTAAGTCTATGATGAATCGGGGACTCCGTGTGCTCCTCACACAAAGTGGTTCGAATCTGACTTGATCAAACTTTGTGATGTAGCATGAATAGAGTTTAAGATGAGAAAAGCATAGGTAGATAGAGGGAGTTCTTAGGCATTCTTGTCCATCCACTTGGCAAAAGAGAAAAACGCCAAACAATCAAAACAACAAGTGGATGTCCTCGAATGAGTAAAATATGCAACCAACATGCTCACACAGTAAAATGGCAAATGAAATATGTGGCAAAGCATGCACAAACACTCTAGCATCTATCAAGCAATTGGCGATGACTAGGTCATCTATATATGAGTATATTGACTAAGGAGTCAAATGAGAACATTTGATCGTAGGTCATACTCATCATTTAAGCACAAGTGGGGTTGCCACTTTTACATAAGGCATTGTTGTGTTCACACCATTAGAGTTGCTTTAGCTCAATCGATTAGAGTAAAGCTCCTCCTAGATGTGATATCCCCCCTAAGAGGGATGAACTAACCTTGGGTTTTGTCGATGATGACTTCATGTAGGTGTTGAAGATGTAGATGCTCAATGTTGATGTAGATCATTTGGAGCAATCCATTGGAGTGAGTTGCACTTTCAATACCTACATGGGTTAGTCCCACAAGGAACAAACAAGGATATCCATAGACATAGAGTGATGTTCACATAACATGATGTCCATGAAAGCATTAGGTTACCTTGTCCCTTGTCTTACTAACAAGAGGGTTTGTGACTCCTTGAACTAGTGCAATATATGGAAGTTGTTTGCACATGTCCTTGCCAAAAGATATGAATGAAGTATGTTGGCGGAGTCACCCTCAAGAACTCTCTAGTTCCTTTTCTTTGGGATCCATACCATCTTGATGGGAATCCTTGGAGTTGTAGTCGTACTTGATGAAGTGGAACTTGATGTAGTCTTGGGAACCCACTTGACCAAGGCCTTGGGAGCTTCTTCAAATGCATCAATCTCCTCTTGAAGCTTGTCCTTGCCTTTTTGCTTGTGGTCTTGTGGTGGAAGATCATCTTGTGCTTGTGTTCCTTGGAAAGAAGTAGGATCATACTTCTCTTGTTGAGGAACAAACTTAGTATTGGGGTATTGATCTTCTTCCCACTCAACTCCATTGGCATTGAACCTTCGTTCAAAAGCAATTCCTTGATTCTTCCAGTGTCTTCCTTGCTTGCGTACAATTTCCTCAAATTGCTTACTTCCGGCAAGTCTCTTGTAAACACCTTTCTCTATAATTCCCTTCAATAAGCTATTTTCTTGCTCAAGTGTAACTTGGATAAGAGAATCATTAGCGGAATCAAAAGAACTACTAGAAGCAACAACATTGATTTAGCATGATTATTGTTACTACTAGAAGAAGAATCTTTCTTGCTCTTGTTGCTAGATTTAACTTGTGGTATGTGAGTAGACAAGAGTAAACACTTGGCAATGTAAGAAGAACTTTTCTTGCGAAGATCATCATTGATTGCTTTTAAGAACCCATGCTCTTGCACAAGATTGAGCTTTTCAAAGCGTAACTTATCATGAGTCTTTAAAAGCTCTCGATGGTCTTCCAAGGTAGTTTCATGAGCTAACTTAAGAGTGTTTAGTTCTTTAGTTAGATGCTCAATCTCCTTCTTATCATCGTCATTCGTTTTATCTTGATTAGCATGATTAATAGCAAGTTCATCATAGTTTTCATCACTAGAATTGTCAACAAGTAAATCATCATCACCTAGAAAATCATCTTCATCACTGTTGAAATCAACATACTCGGGATGTGATACCTTTGGGCCTTTAGCCATGAAGCATCTTCCAATTCCTTCATTTGGTGACTCAAATATGTCGTAGGAGTTGGTTGACACAAGTGCTAGACCGGCTACACCTTCATCTTGAGTATATTCGAAGTCGGAGTGATAACTTCTCTCGGAGTGATTGTCGGAGTCGGAGCCGGATACCCATTCACCAACATGAGCTTGATGTCTTCGTTTTGTGTAGCTCCTTGATGATTTGTCCTTCATTTCCGAATCCTTGCTTCTCCGTGATGTTCTTCGTTCATAACGATCATCTCTACTCCTTCTCTCTCTTGGTGGTGATTCTTCTCTTCTACTTCTTCTTTTGGGAGAATCTTATCTTCTTTTGTAGGGAGTCGTACACTCATTGGAGTAGTGTCTGGGTCTTCCACAATTGTAGAAATTAAGTTCACGACTTGAAGATCTTTTGTCATTGTAGGACCTTAACTTGGAACTTCTTTCCTTGCTTCTACTCTTGTAGAACTTGTTGAAGTTCTTAACCATTAGGCTCAATTCTTCATTGAAGGCTTGTTTCTCACTTGATGATGTGGGAGCATCACATGAGGCTTTGTAAGCACCACTTGACTTGTTGTGAAGCTCTTCCTTATCCTTGAGTGACATCTCATGAGCAACAATTCTTCCAATGACTTCCGTTGGCTTGAGATCTTTGTAATTGGGCATCATTTGGATAAATGTGCACACGGTATCATATTTTCCATCCAAGGCTCTTAGGATCTTCTTGATGATGAATCTATCGGTCATCTCTTCACTTCCTAAGCCGGCAATCTCATTTGTGATGAGAGCAAGCCTAGAGTACATTTCAGCGACACCTTCACCATCCTTCATTTTGAACTTGTCAAGTTGACTTTGAAGCACATCCAATTTGGATTCCTTGACGGAGTCAGTACCTTCATGCATATCAATCAAAGTATCCCAAATTTCCTTTGCATTCTCAAGACGGCTGATTTTGTTGAATTCTTCAGGGCACAATCTGTTGAAGAGAATATCACAAGCTTGAGCATTGTATTGCAGCATCTTCAACTCTTCCACGGTAGCTTCATGGTTTGGTTCTCTCCCATAAAATAATTCACCTTGCAAGTGAAAGTGCAATCATGCCCTTAATCGTATTTTGATGTTGATGACAACATGCATATTGAGACTAATCATGTTTATCGAGTATTTCTCAGGATTATGTCCCAAGGGCTATGTGTGTGTGTCGATCATGACTACGGACATAAAAACATATATCACCCAAGAGCAGAGACACAAGACAAAGATAAAAAGCTTCGGCTCCTTGTTTTCGGTTTTGCTCTTGAGTGTAGGGATCCCACACTATTAAGAGGGGATCGATGGATTTCGCGAAAGAACTTGCTCAAAACCACAAAATTCCCTCTCATACCATCTCATAAATTCTTCCTCTAACTTGTGCAAAAATGTTAGTAGGTTTCCAAGCTAAAAGGTCCAACTTTCACCGGACGTCCGAAGTCTACGAACGTCCGGCCTCTCTCAACCAACCAGACATTCGACTCTCTCTAGTCGTCTGGTGAGTCTGCACAGAACTGAAATTAGCGGAAGACCGGTCACACCGGATGTCCGGTCACCGGACGTCCGCTCATCTCCGGATATCCGGTGCACTCCAACAGAACTACAATTAACGGATGTCCGAAAACACCGGACGTCCGGGCTCCGGATGACCGGCGCCTTCCGGATGTCTGCTACCTGTGCTGTTTTCACAGTCAGATTTATACTCCAGCGAGCGGACGACCGGCTGCCCGGCCAGACGTCCTGTCCGATCTATGTCACCGGTCGTCCGGTACCCACCGGACGTCCAGCAGCTCCTGTGCCTTAAGTGGCCAAACGGCTAGCTCTTCACTACCACTATATATAGCCTTTCTTCCCTCTCGGGATAGGGTTGACCACTCACTTTGAACAAACCCTAGAACACATTACACTCTCTCTCACTCCTCCACACCAAATCTTAGATCCCCAAGGGATTTGAGAGCATTTGAGAGAAGTTGTCCGACCAAGTGATAGATCCACTCCTTCCCCTTCTTTGCACCAAAGGAATTTGTGACTTGAGCAAGTCTTGAGCTTTTCCCATCGTTCTTGTTACTCTCGGAGGTTGGAGACTCCTAGGCGGTAGGAGTCTTTCGGAGAGGAATCAACCTTTGTGATTACCCCCGGAAAAGTTTGTGAGGGTTTGGAGACCACCCCAAGGTCTACCACTAGTGGTTGAGAAACGCCTTCGTGGTGTTGTCTCAAAGAGAGAATAGGGTGAGCCTTCGTGGCATTGGTGTGCCTTCATGGTAACACCCACCTCTCTAAACGGTGACGTAGCTTCCCTCCAAGGAAGTGAAAATCGGCTTACATCCTCGTCTCTCGGAGTTGCGGTTATCCCTAACCTTAACTCTCTGCTTGTGGTTACTTGTCTCATCTGCACTTACCTAAATCATATTGTGTTAGCCTACTCATATACTTGTATTACATGATTATCTTGTTTAGCTCTTAGCATCACACTTGCAATTGTTAGGCTCACTTTCATATTCCGCACTATTGCCTAAAATTGCCAAGTAACAATTAAAATTTGTATTTGTACCTATTCACCCCCCCCCCCTCTCTAGGTCCATCTCGATCCTTTCAGCAAGCCAATAGAAACAATAGCCCAAACGGCGGGGTTATGTCCAAGAATATGCATTTTCAACTTATGCTTCCAACTAGCAAAATTAGTATCATCAAAGTAAGGACCTCTATGGTGGTAATTTCCGTTGCTAGACGCCATACTCTCCTAGGATGTGAAACCAAGGCTATGATCACCAAAATCTATGGAAATCAAAGCAAATGGAAACCAAGACTTTGATACCACTTGTAGGATCGACAGTATGTCTAGAGGGGGGTTATTAGACTACTTGACCAAATAAAAATCTAGCCTTTTCCCAATTTTAAGTCTTGGCAGATTTTAGCAATTTAGCACTAGTCAAGTAATCAACCTACACACGCCAGTCTAAGAGTATAGCAGCGGAATGTAAAATGTTGCACATGAAGGTAAAGGGAGGAGTTTGGAGGGAGCAAACGCAATGTAGACACGGAGATTTTTGGCGTGGTTCCGGTAGGTGGTGCTATCGTACATCCACGTTGATGGAGACTTCAACCCACGAAGGGTAACGGTTGTGCGAGTCCACGGAGGGCTCCACCCACGAAGGGTCCACGAAGAAGCAACCTTGTCTATCCCACCACGGCCATCGCGCATGAAGGACTTGCCTCACTAGGGTAGATCTTCACAAAGTAGGCGATCTCCTTGCCCGTACAAACTTCTTGGTTCAACTCCACAATCTTGATGGAGGCTCCCAAGTGACACCTAACCAATCTAGGAGACACCACTCTCCAAAAGGTAATAGATGGTGTGCTGATGATGAACTCCTTGCTCTTGTGCTTAAAATGATAGTCTCCCCAACACTCAACTCTCTCTCACAGATTTGGATTTGGTGGAAAGATGATTTGAGTGGAAAGCAACTTGGAGAAGGCTAGAGATCAAGATTCATATGGTTGGAATGGAATATCTTGACCTCAACACATGAGTAGGTGGTTCTCTCTCAGAAAATGTATGATGGAAGTGTAGGCATGTTCTAATGGCTCTCCTCACGAATGAAGAGTGGGTGGAGGGGTATTTATAGCCTCCACACAAAATCTAACCATTACACACAAATCACCAAACTCAGTGTGGGGCCGAATAATGAAACTCGGTTGGACCGATTTAGTTCAAAATGTGAATGTTAGGATTTTCGGTGGGACCGACATGTCAACTCGGTGTGACCGATTTCATTAGGGTTAGGGCATAATGTAATCTCGGTGAGACTGATTACACAAACTCTGTGAGGCCGACTTTGGTAATAAGTTAACCAGAGAGTTGGTCAGGCAAACTCGGTGGGACTGATTCGCTCATGTCGGTGAGACCAAAACATTACGAAGGGGAAACAGAGAGTTTGCATTACGAACTCGGTGGGACCGATCGCTCATTTTGGTTGGACTGAAATGTTACAAAGGAAGACAGAGAGTTTACAATCCCATCTCGGTGAGACCGAGATCCCTATCAGTGAGACCGAAAAGACTAGGGTTTTGTGGCAGTGGCTATTGATAACCAACAAGTATAGGGGATCGCAATAGTTTTCGAGGGTAGAGTATTCAACCCAAATTTATTGATTTGACACAAGGGAAGCCAAAGAATATTCTCAAGTATTAGCAGCTGAGTTGTCAATTCAACCACACCTCGAAAACTTAATATCTGGAGCAAAGTATTCAGTAGCAAAGTAATATGATAGTAGCGGTAACGGTAGCAAAAGTAATAGTTTTGGTTTTATAGTGATTGTAACAGTTGCAACGGAAAAGTAAATAAGCAAAGATCAATATGTGAAAAGCTCGTAGGCATTGGATCAGTGATGGATAATTATGTCAGATGCGATTCCTCATGCAACGGTTATAACATAGAGTGACACAGAACTAGCTCTAGTTCATCAATGTAATGTAGGCATGTATTCCGAATATAGTCATACGTGCTTATGGAAAAGAACTTGCATGACATCTTTTGTCCTACTCTCCCGTGGCAGCGGAGTCCTATTGGAAACAAAGGGATATTAAGGCCTCCTTCTAATAGAGTACCGGGCCAAAGCATTAACACTTAGTGAATACATGAACTCCTCAAACTACGGTCATCACTGGTAAGTATCCCGATTATTGTCACTTCGGGGTTAACGGATCATAACACATAATAGGTGACTATAGACTTGCAAGATAGGATCAAGAACTCACATATATTCATGAAAACATAATAGGTTCAGATCTGAAATCATGGCACTCGGGCCCTAGTGACAAGCATTAAGCATATCAAAGTCATAGCAACATCAATCTCAGAACATAATGGATACTAGGGATCAAACCCTAACAAAACTAACTTGGTTACATGATAAATCTCATCCAACCCATCACCGTCCAGCAATCCTACGATGGAATTACTCATGCACGGCGGTGAGCATCATGAAATTGGTGATGGGGGAAGGTTGATAATGACAATGGCGACGGATTCCCCTCTTCGGAGCCCCGAACGGACTCCAGATCAGCCCTCCCGAGAGAGATTAGGGCTTGGCGGCGGCTCCGTATCGTAAAACACGGTGAATCCTTCTCTCTAATATTTTTCTCCCCGAACGTGAATATATGGAGTTGGAGTTGAGGTCGGTGGAGCGTTAGGGGGACCACGAGGCAGGGGGCGCGCCCAGGGGGGTAGGAGCGCCCCCCACCCTCGTGGACAGGGTGTGGGCCCCTGGCCTTGATTCTTTTGCCATTATTTTTTATATATTCCAAAAATATTCTCCGTGAAGTTTTAGGTCATTCCAAGAACTTTTATTTCTGCACAAAAATAACACCATGGCAATTCTGCTGAAAACAATGTCAGTCTGGGTTAGTTCCATTCAAATCATGCAAGTTAGAGTCCAAAACAAGGGCAAAAGCGTTTGGAAAAGTAGATACGTTGGAGATGTATCAACTCCTCCAAGCTTAAACCTTTGCTTGTCCTCAAGCAATTCAGTTGATAAACTGAAAGTGATAAAGAAAAACTTTTACAAACTCTGTTTGCTCTTGTTGTTGTAAATATGTAAAGCCAGCATTCAAGTTTTCAGCGAAGATTATGAACTAACCATATTCACAATAACATTTAGGTCTCATGTTTACTCATATCAATGATATAATCAACTAGCGAGCAATAATAATAAATCTCGGATGACAACACTTTCTCAAAACAATCATAATATGATATAACAAGATGGTATCTCGCTAGCCCTTTCTGAGACCGCAAAACATAAATGCAGAGCACCCCTAAAGATCAAGGGCTGACTGGAAATTGTAATTCATGGTAAAAGATATCTAGTCAAGTCATACTCAATGTAAACTAACAATAATACATGCAAATGACAGCAGTGCTCTCCAATTGGTGCTTTTTAATAAGAGGATGATGAATCAGCATAAAAGTAAATAGATAGGCCCTTCGCAAAGGGAAGCAGGGAATTGTAGAGGTGCCAGAGCTCAATTTTGAAATAGAGATGAATAATATTTTGAGTGGCATACTTTCATTGTCAACATAACAACCGAGATATCTCGATATCTTCCATGCTACACACATTATAGGCGGTTCCCAAGCAGAATGGTAAAGTTTATACTCCCCCACCACCAACAAGCATCAATCCATGGCTTTCCCGAAACAACGGGTGCCTCCAACTATAACAACAATCCTGGGGGAGTTTTGTTTGTAATTATTTTGATTTGATTTGAGCATGGGACTGGGCATCCCGGTGACCAGCCATTTTCTCGTGAGTGAGGAGCGGGGTCCACTCCTCTTGAAATTAACCCGCCTAGCATGGAAGATACAGACAACCCTAGTTGATACATGAGCTATTCGAGCATACAAAACAGAATTTCATTTGAAGGTTTAGAGTTTGGCACATACAAATTTACTTGGAACGGCAGGTAGATACCACATATAGGAAGGTATGGTGGACTCATATGGAATAACTTTTGGGGTTTATGGAATTGGATGCACAAGCAGTATTCCCGCTTAGTACAAGTGAAGGCTAGAAAGAGAGTGGGAATCGACCAGCTAGAGAGCGACAACAGTCGTGAACATGCATTAAAATTAATCAACACTGAATGCAAGCATGAGTAGGATATAATTCACCATGAACACAAATATCATGGAGGCTATGTTGATTTTGTTTCAACTACATGCGTGAACATGCGCGAAGTCAAGCCACTCGAATCGTTCAAAGGAGGATACCACCCTATCATACCACATCACAACCATTTTAATAGCATGTTGGCACGCAAGGTAAACCATTATAAACTCCTAGCAAATTAAGCATGGCATGGGCAACTATAATCTCTAATTATCATTGCAAACATGTTTCATTCATAATAGGCTGAATCAGGAACGACGAACTAATCATATTTACAAAAACAAGAGAGGTCGAGTTCATACCAGCTTTTCTCATCTCAATCAGTTCATCATATATCGTCATTATTGCCTTTCACTTGCACGACCGAATGGTGTGGATAATAATAATAGTGCATGTGCATTGGACTAAGATGGAATTTGCAAGCATTCAATACATGGGAGAAGACAAGGTAATATGGCTCTTTGTTAGATCAACAATAATGCATATGAGAGCCACTCAACATTTTCATTATGGTCTTCTCCTCTCGACCCCCAAAGAAAAGAAAAGAAACAAAATTATTTACACGGGAAAGCTCCCAACAAGCAAAAGAACACCGAGGAATATTTTTGGGTTTTCTTTTAAATTACTACTACATGCATGGAAAGTAAACTAGCTAAAATCTACAACTATTTTTTTGGTTTTCTTAAGGTTTGCAAACACACAAGAGGAAAGCTTAAAAAAGAAATTAAACTAGTATGGATGATACAATGAAAAAGTATGAGCACTGACAACTGGCATGAGTGTGTGAACATGAATGTAATGTCGGTGAGAAATACGTACTCCCCCAAACTTAGGATTTTGGCCTAAGTTGGTCTATCCCCAAGGATGTCCTGGTGGATATCCGAAGTTGAAGCTGGGGTCGTACTGAGATGGTAACAGGAGACAGGGGTAAAAACCGGCGGATCTCGGGTAGGGGGTCCTGAACTGTGCGTCTAAGGTCGATGGTAACAGGAGACAGGGGACAAGATGTTTACCCAGGTTCGGGCCCTCTATGGGGGTAATACCATACTTCCTTCTTGATTGATCTTGATGAATATGAGTATTACAAGAGTTGATCTACCACGAGATCGTAATGGCTAAACCATAGAAGTCTAGCCTGTATGACTATGATAATGAATCTCCCTCCTCCGGACTAAGTCCTCCGGTTTATATAGACACCGAGAGGATCTAGGGTTACACAGGGTCGGTGACAAAGAAAGGAATCTACATATTTGATCGCCAAGCTTGCCCTCCATGCCAAGGAGAGTCCCATCCGGACACGGGTGCAGTCTTCAGTCTTCGTATCTTCAGAGCCCATCAGTCCGGCCCATGGCTAACAGGTCGGACGCCTGAGGACCCCTTAGTCTAGGACTCCCTCAGTAGCCCCCGAACCAGTCTTCAATGACGAGGTGTTCGGCGCATAGATTGTCTTCGACATTGCAAGGCAGGTTCCTCCGTCGATGACTCCCAACTAGTATGTTCGGCCTTCCATTTAATGTTACTCCCCTCGGCTTCTATGTATCAACAACTTCGGTTTCCACGTGTCGAGCGAATGCGAGAGGTCGGGGTATTTTTGCACATAACACCCCAGCCACGCGAGGGACAGTATCTACTTAACGAGATTGGATCCCAGATCCTTTCAACATCTCGCGGAGAAAATCCTCAAAGGTTGCTAGGAAAGAACACTCCAACATGTCTAGCATCCCCAGCACCTCCTCCCGTCCCTGCGGCCCAGAGAGAGGCGAGTGGGAGAAGTGCTCCGTATCCCATGGTTAGGTGGAGAAGCTGCAAACGCAGGAGTTTCTCCCCCCTCCGGATCTGGTCCTTGTTTGAGTAGGGTTGGCTTCCTTCAACGGCAAAACCTAGGCGGAGGATTTCCCCAATCCATCTGCAGGGGAGCGAGTATGCTTCATCCCCTATCTACTAAGGGGCATGGGATTTACAGTTCACCCATTCCTCCGAGGGCTTCTGGAATATTATGGCCTCCAGCTGCACAACTTTACCCCAGCCTCCATCCTGCATATTGCGGGTTATGTTGCTTTATGCGAACTGTTCCAGGGTTGTGAGGCCCATTTTTCTCTGTGGAGAAGGTTATTTTGTCTTGTCCCACGTAACCACGAGGGATCGATATTTGAAGTGGGCGGGGCCAAAATATGGTGCATTGCTGAGACCGGATACCTATCCGGCACACCGAAGAGAGCTTCCGAAGAGTGGACCTCTGAGTGGTTTTATATCAAGGACATCGTACTTCCAGATCTAGTCCGGAGGGGTCTCCCTGAGTTTACAAGTGTTCCTCTGAAGAAACGCCATAGCTGGCGCCCTCAGAGCCTCGAGGAGGAAGATAGTACGGAAGTTCGCCAACTCCTGAGCAAGATCAGGATGCTTGCCCAGTCCGGATATACGATAGCCGAAGTGATGGCGACCTCCATAGTGCGGTGGTCCAGCCACTCCAATACATAGGACTTCCAATGTGGAACTACAATGGGGAGGATGACGCCTCCCGCTGCGGCAGGAAGGGTTCGGATACCCCTACCGTCATAGCCAAAATATTGGCCGAACTGTTCAAGGGTGAGGAAGAGGAGTTCCTGCGCATCACGCACAAAGAAGGATATTCAATGTACATTCCTCCTAGTTGGGTAAGCCCCCAGCTCCCCTGCTCTACTCATTCCACTCCCTCAGCTTCGTTCAATGAATATTAACACGTCCATTTATAACAGCACTGGTGAAAGATTTCCGAGGGGCTTCACAGCCCTGCCCCGCAGCCCGAGGGCCACAATCGGGACCTTGACCCCGAATTCGAAGAGGATCCCGATATATTTGTGGTGCTCGAGAAAGGGACGTTTTACCAAACGAGCTATGACGGCACAGAGGTGGCCATCATCGCCGACTATCCCGGTCTTCTCCCCGCTTCACATGTAAGTAATCATGAGACACTTTGTCCAAGAGGGTTTTTCCCATTCTTCCTCACCCACCGTACCATCCTGTGCTCAGAAGGGCAGGCGTTCGGCGCGTCGTGCTGCCCCAGGGGCATCTCCAAAGAGAGTGGCTTCCACGCCGGGCAGGCCTTCGAAGAGGAAGGCAAACAGAGATAAGTCTGGGCCTTCCTTGTAGAGGTATGGGTTCGCAACTATGCTCTTTTAGCAATCGCGTCCAACTATGACTCCTATGTTCGTCTTATATCAGGAAAAAGGTTTGACGGACTGTGTTCGGGGACCCGGCCAGGCGTACTCCTAATAGCCAGGATTCGGTCCCAGCCGAAGAGACGGGGCCCGATATGGGAGTGGCGTCGGACTGTCCTTCTGGCAAGGGTTCGGAAAATATGTTTGTCACCAATTCGGAAGTGGAGAGCGCCATGAATCACCGGCGCCGGAGGGCCGTTTTACGAAATCCCCGCTTCTCAAAAGAGGCGTTCGGTGCCTTCAACTCGGCTGATGCATAGATCCGGGCTGCTCGAGATGGGCTTAACAGAGCCACAGAGCAGCATTTGAAAGATGTGCAGGTAAGTTTACCTTGTCCGAATTTGATAACAATGTGCCAGTAGCCCCCGAGACTTGAAGCAGTTGGGACAAATGTTTTAAGGATCGTTGTATAACCAGGTTCTTACGGAGAAGAATAATCAGCTAGCCCAAGAGCTGGAGCAGTGCCGGACATAGCTAACTGCTGCTACCACCGAACTGGAAAAGTTCAGGAAGGCGTCCTCTGGTAATATTTCCCTCCATCGAGAAACAAAAAATGATATGCCAGCTGTGTTGAAACTGTTGCTTTGTCTCATAACAGGGTCGTCAGACCAACTGGAAGAGAAACTGAAGGCTGCTCAAACGAGCGAAAAAGAGGCGAAGAGACAACATGCCGCAGGCGAGCGCGTTTTGACCCGAGTTAGAGAGGAGAAGAACAAACTCCAGGATTCAAACACCAAACTGGGCGAAGAACTGAAAGATGTGCGAGCCCAGCTAGCCGACTCCGCGAAGGAGAACAAAAAGCTGTGAGGCAGCATATTCAGTACATGGTCGAATTTACCTTATAACAATTTGGAGGTAAAAGTAGCTAATATAGCTATGATTGCAGGTATGTTGATGGGCCGTCCTGAAGAGGAGGTATCCAGATCATCAAGTGATCTTCTGCAAGGGCTGTCGCAATTGCGCGAGCAAGCTCAGCAGGCAATGCGGAGTGTAGCCAAGTCCTTATGGCCATCCGCCTCCCCTCTAGGGAATATGGAGGAGCTTGTAGAGCTGTTCAAGGGAGCGCGGTGGCGTATCCGACTATGGAAGATATTGGCCTGCCAAGAGGGTGCGCGAGAGGCCTGGGCCATGGTGAAAATGCGGTATACGAAGCTGGATCCAAATCACATGGCCCGGGTCGGACCGCTAGGGTCAAATGGGGAAGAAATTCCCATTAGTTTAGTATATGACCAAGTAGAGGTGGGCACTATATATTCCCAACAGGATTGTAAGTTAGACCGCCTGTTCAACGGTATAAAGGAGGAAGTTTTTGAGTCCTAAGTGACTATGTACTTTCCTTCTAGCTGGATTGTAAAACGATTGTCATGGCCGACCTTTTCGCTTCGACCTCTCGACCCGAAGGTGCAAAGTGTTTTCCAAATACCTGAGCGGCAAAATAAACCAGGGTATGCGGGAAAACCAGGCGTAGGGGTCATAGTTTCTTAAACAGACAAGTTGTATCCGGCTAGTTATGTTATATTACATTAAAATTGTAAGAAACATCTTCCAGGGAGAATAGTTCCATTAAGGGTTCCTTTCCCTGGGTGTGCATGCCTCGATGTGCATGTCTGGACTGTGATAAAGAAATCACAATGTGTATAGCTTCTGGGGGTTCACGATGGAACGAATGCAAAAACACCTTTTGTTCACCGACCGAATATTCCCTTAAGAACACTAGCTTTCAGCTTCACCCAGTCTGAGGTACACATCCAGATGACCCGGCAGTAACAATCGCAGAGGTGCTCCCTTTATGCCCTAGCCGAACTAACGGGAACGTAGGGCATAAGCACAAGAGCCAGGCAACCCAGCTTGGCCAAAACTTAAGTCATATCGATGCATATAATGGCAAAGAAAAGGTACATATGGGGGAAAACGCATATGTGACGAGCTTGATGCTCGGAAAATAATAATAGCAAGCTTCTGTCCAAGAAGCCCCCGGGTATGATAGACGTACATACTTGAAGATGTATGCGTCGGGGGTGCGCGGTCTAATCGCACGAAAGCTTTTAATGCTAAAGAGAAAAAACGAAAAGAGAGAAAAAATTATTGAAACAATAGGGGGAAGGATACGAACAAAGAGTTCAGCGCTAGGCATATAATCTTCGGAGTGTGGCCGCGTTCCAGGGGCTCGGCTCTAGTTGATTGTCTGACGCATTATGCAAGCGGTACGCCCCTCCGGTGAGAACTTTGTCGATGATGAAGGGACCCTCCCACTTGGGCTTGAGTTTGTCCTTTTTCTTCTCCGGCAGGCGTAGAACGAGTTCACCGATGTTATAAGTTTTGGCCCGCACTTCTCTGCTTTGATACCTGCGAGCATGCTGTTGATAAAATGCGGAACGAGCTTTTGCTATGTTGTGCTCCTCCTCCAGGGCATCTAAGTTGTCCTGCCTATCGAGCTCGGCCTCTCTCTCTCTTCGTACATGCGCACTCGAGGTGAGTCATGAATAATGTCACAGGGTAGCACTGGCTCTGCGCCGTACACCAGGAAGAAAGGTGTGTAACTGGTAGTGCGATTGGGCATGGTCCGCAGCCCCCAGAGTACGGAGTCGAGCTCCTCAACCCAGTGCTTGTCTAATTCTTTCAAAGACCGCACTAGTCTAGGCTTAATGCTGCTCATAATAAGACCATTGGCTCTTTCGACTTGACCATTTGTATATGGATGATAGACAGAGGCGTAATCGAGCTTGATGCCTAGATTAGCGCACCAGGTTTTCACTTTGTCGACTGTGAAGTTGGGGCCGTTATCAGTGATGATGCTGTGTGGGACACCATAACGATGTACGACACCGGATATAAAGTCTATTACTAGCCCGGACTCGGCCGTTTTAACTGGTTTGGCCTCTATCCACTTAGTGAATTTATGCACCAACACCAGCAGATATTTTTTTGTTATGGCTTCCTCCTTTAAGGGGTCCAACCATATCCAGTCCCCATACCGCAAAAGGCCAAGTGATGGGGATTGTTTGTAGGGCGGTGGGGGGCATATGGCTTTGGTTGGCGAAGAGTTGGCATCCGACGCAATGTTGGACAATGTCCTGTGCATCTGCTCGGGCCGTCGGCCAATAGACCCTGTACGGAAGGCCTTGCTAACAAGGGCCCGAGCTGCGGCATGGTGCCCGCCGAGACCGGCATGAATCTCAGCCAGGAGCTGCCGCCCCTCCTCCTGGGAGATACATCTTTGGAGGACTCCGGTAGCGCTTTTCTTATAGAGCTCTCCGTCATGAACCTTGTAGGCCTTCGAACACCGGACAATGCGGCGGGCCTCATTCTGATCCTCGCGAAGTTCCTTCCTATTAAGGTAGGCCAAGAAGGGTTCGGTCCATGGGGCAATGACTGCCATAATGAGATGCGCAGGACGTAAGTAGTCTATTAGTGTTTTGACATGCCTTGTTTTGATTACGACATCGTCCACATAGGCTTCAACTATTTTTCCGATCTGTTTCTCTAGGCATGTTTGGATCATGCGTTGGTAGGTGGCGCCGGCGTTCTTGAGCCCGAAGGGCATGGTGTTGAAGCAGAATGGACCATATGGGGTGATGAATGCTATTGCAGCTTGATCGGATTCCTTCATTTTGATTTGATGGTATCCAGAATATGCGTCGAGGAAGCACAGCGAGTCATGTCCTGCGGTATCTTCAATGATTTGATCAATGCGGGGGAGGGGGAAGGGATCCTTAGGGCAAGCCTTATTGAGGTCTTTAAAATCGACGCACAGGTGCCAGGATTTATCCCTTTTTGGTACCATCACCAGGTTTGCTAGCCAGTCCGGATGTTCTATTTCTCTAATGAATCCGGCATCGATTAGCTTGGCTAGCTCCTCTCCCATGGCTTGGCATTTGGGTTTGGAAAAGCGCCGCAGTGTTTGTTTGACCGGTTTATATCCCTTTAATATGTTGGGGTTGTGTTCGGCCAGCTTGCGTGGGATTCCTGGCATGTTAGAAGGGTGCCAGGCGAATATATCCTAGTTTTCACGAAGAAAATCCCATAGCGCGGCGTCGAACGTTGGATCTAGTTGTGCCCCAATAGATGTTGTCTTCTTGGGGTCCGCTGGATGGACCTGGAATTTGACTATTTCTTCCGCTGGCTTGAAGGAGGTGGATTTGGGGCCTTTGTCTAAGATCACATCGTCCTTGTCCACCGTGGAGCGCAGTGCGGTTAACTCTTCAGCCGCGAGGGCTTCGGATAATGCCTCAAGGGCCAGGGACGTGGTTTTATTTTCGGCGCGGAGTGCTATGTTCAGATCACTGGCGAGAGTGATTATGCTGTTGGGCCCGGGCATCTTAAGCTTCATGTATCAATAATGAGGTACAGCTTGGAAGCGTGTAAATGCCTCTCGCCCCAAGAGGGCGTGATATCCGCTATTGAAAGGGGCCACTTGGAAGGTTATTTCCTCGGACCGATAATTCTCCGGCGTGTCGAATACCACATCAAGTGTTATCTTTCCCACACACCATGCCTACCGACTGGGAATGATTCCTCGGAAGGTCGTGCTGCTTTGCTTGATGCGGCTCCTGTCTATCTCCATTTTGTGGAGTGTATCTTCATAGATGAGGTTCAGTCCGCTGGCCCCATCCATGAGGACCTTGGTGAGCTGAAAGTCGTCCACGATTTGACTGAGGACCAAGGCGGCTGGTGCTTGGACTGTCCTGTATTTTGGTTAGTCACCGGCATTAAAAGTTATAGCCGTGTTGTTCCAAGGGTTTATTGCTACTATTTGACAAACCTCGGCGAGTCCGCGGAGTGCCCTTTTGCGCCTATTGTTTGAGGCGAATGTCTCGAAGACCGTCAGTACTTTGGGTTCGTCGCTTTCTGGGGGTGTTGTTCTGGGGTATTCTTGGTGAGGATATCCTCGCCGCTCTTGGCCACTTGACGGAGTATCCAACATGCTCTAAGGCTATGTGTTGGTATGTTATCTGGTGTTGCGTGTATTTTGCATGGCCCATCGAGCCATCTTTCCAGAACGGTTCCATGCCCCGTAATGGACTTATATTTCTTTACTATTGGACCGGGCGTGTTACAATGGTGTGCCCTTTTCACCTGAATGAGGGGTTGAGTGGGGACCGATGGCTCCCAACGGGATGCCTGAGTTTTCCTGGCGCTTTCCATTGCGCTGTACTTCTGTACGGTAGTTGCCAAGTCCGCAAAGTGTGATATGTGATGGCGGTTGATGGCGTTGAGGATTCCTTCGTCCATGCAATTATTACGGAACGCTGAGATCGCTTCCTTGTCGCGGCAATCTTCAATCTTGTCTTTCACGAGAAGGAATCTGGCCCAGAAGTGGTGGACCGTTTCCTGAGACTGATGTTGTATGCTCATGAGAGCGCTTATATTTGGGTGGGTGGGTGGATTTGAATCTGAACCCTGACCCAATTTTGGATCTGGAGTCTGAAGGTCCTCCGAACTTAAAAGATCGGGCTCCACGATGGCCATCGATTTCTTAGGCCCGTCGTCCGATTCTATGTTTGGAGGGCAGGGTACATCTCCTCGCAGGTGGGTGTCTGGCTCTTCGAAACCGGAGATCCGGATATAGTCCGTCCTTAGTATGGGAGAAGAGTCATTGTTTTGATCCTCGACTACCACTATCTGGTGGGTGATCGGTGGAGATTTGATTTCTCTCTGATCGGGTTTAAGACCAACTCGATCGTAGTCTGTAGCGACCCCCAGGGTGGCGATGTGATCTAGGAGCTCGTTTAAAGACGAAAGCTCTGCTGGATCCATCTGCTTGGAGTGTCCGGAGTCGATACGACGGGGATTTTCGATGACCCGGAAGGTCATCGTCGGCTCGACAACCGAATGGGCGGTCATGGTAAAGCCGCCTAGCCAAAGGGTTTGGCATGGGGCCAGTGCTCCTCTGGCGGTGATGTTGTCCTTGAGAACAAGGCGAGCCATCGATCCTATTGTCGACGTCACAGTGGAACTCTCAATGAAAGCACCAATGTCGGTGTCAAAACCGGCGGATCTCGGGTAGGGGGTCCCGAACTATGCGTCTAAGGTCGATGGTAACAGGAGACAGGGGACACGATGTTTACCCAGGTTCGGGCCCTCTCTATGGAGGTAATACCCTACTTCCTGCTTGATTGATCTTGATGAATATGAGTATTACAAGAGTTGATCTACCACGAGATCATAATGGCTAAACCCTAGAAGTCTAGCATGCATGACTATGATAATGAATCTCCCTCCTCCAGACTAAGTCCTCCGGTTTATATAGACACCGAGAGGATCTAGGGTTACACAGGGTCGGTTACAAAGAAAGGAATCTACATATTTGATTGCCAAGCTTTTCCCTCCACGCCAAGGAAACTCCCATCCAGACACGGGTGCAGTCTTTGGTCTTCGTATCTTCATAGCCCATCAGTCCAGCCCATGGCTAACAGGCCGGATGCCTGAGGACCCCTTAGTACAGGACTCCCTCAGTGGATATCCGAAGTTGAAGCTAGGGTCGTACTGAGATGCAGCAGCTACTGCCTGAAGAGATGTAGCCTGGAGGCGAGCTGCCTCCGTCATCCTCTCGTACTCGTTCGCCTCCTCCCTGGTTATAACATATCTCCCTTTTGTCTGAGAGTCAAAGAAAGCAGGAGCAGGGAGAGCAACATGGACGGTGCGTCGTCTGTCAAAGATTAGTCGGTACTGGAGGAACTAATCGTTCCTCTCGACAAATTGATGACGAACCATAGCATTATAATCTAGATAAGCAGGAGGAAACTCAATATCATCCCCGTGTATGGGTATGTCAAGAAAGTTAGCTACATGAGTTGCATAATCTCCACCAAACAAATCTCCAATTAAACTATTAAGATGCAACCTACGTGCAACAATAGCCCCCAAGTTGTATTGTTTATCTCCCACTACAGCACTCTTGAGAACACTAAGATCGGGAACACATATGTGACATGCCTCGTCCTTACCTTTAATGCATCTACCCATGAAGAGATCAAAAAAATGTATGGCAGGAAAATGAATGCTCCCTATGGTAGCTTGTGTTATTTCTCTAGATTCCCCCACAGTGATACTAGCAAGAAATTCTTTAAATTCAGATTTGCGAGGTTCACTAGCACTGCCCCACTGCGGGACTTTACAAGCAATATTAAAATCTTCTAAGTCCATGGTATAAGATTTATCATAAAGATCAAATAGGACATTGTGAGAATTGCGCGAGGATGTAAATTTAAACCTTCTCACAAATGAATCAGTTAAATAGAGGTATTGCCGGCACTTATCTGACACGAAGCTCTCAAGATTAGCGTTATGCACATATGCTTCAAATTCTTCCTTGATGCCTGCCTGGACCATGAAATCCTCTGACGGCCATTCACAAGGCCGCACTTGAGCCTCCCTTGGTAGTTCATTGTTCGGCTCACGTATTGCGGGCCTTGGGCCTTGCTTCCTTGAGGAACCACCTTGGTACATTTTCCTAAACATATTTCTTCCTCTGAAAAATTTCTGAAATTTTTAGTCATTCAAAATAAAAGTGAACCAAACTCAACAAAATTGATAGCAACTACTCCTACAAGTGCCTAGAGGTTGTATAATGCATTAAAACTACTTTTGACCACATAAATTTGACATGCAAGCTCAAGAACAGGGTCACCTAAGCAGCAAAAAATTTCAATAAATAAAGCACTAGAAAAAACTAATTGGACCAATGGAGGAGTCACATATCAAAGAACAATCCCCCAAAGCAGTTTTGTGAATGGAGCTTGGAGCAAGGAGATCGAAAATGGCAACAAGATGAGCTAGAACACGGGTTTGAGCTGGTGGATGATTTTTTCTGGAGGAAGACGAAGTGTGTGGGTGCAAGAATAAGTGGAGGGGACCCATGTGGGGTCCATGAGGCAGGGGGCACGCCCAGGGGGGTAGGGCGCGCCCTCCACCCTCGTGGGCACACGGTGGGTCCCCCTGATGTGTTCTTAGTGCCAATAATTCTTAAATATTCTCTAAAAATCATATTTCATTTTCAGGGCATTTGGAGAACTTTTATTTTTGGGGTATTTTTTATTGCAAGGATAATTCATAAAAATGACAGAAAATACTATTTTCACTTTATTTAATATAAATAACAGAAAGTAAAAAGAGGGTACAGAAGGTTGTGCTTTCTAACTTCATCCATCTCATGCTCATCAAAAGGAATCCACTAACAAGGTTGATCAAGTCTTGTTAACAAACTCTTTCCGAATTGCATGAAACCGGAGAATTTTCAAATAACACTAGGTTACCTCAATGGGGATATGCACATCCCAACAATAAGAATATCATATTTCTTCTTTACAGTAGGAAGAGGAAATTCAAAACCTCCAATAGTAATTGTCAAGATTTTTCCAACAGAATTGATACTATGGACTTGAGGTTGTTTCCTCGGAAAGTGTACCGTATGCTCATTACCATTAACATGAAAAGTGACATTGCCTTTGTTGCAATCAATAACAGCCCCTGCAGTATTCAAAAAGGGTCTACCAAGAATAATAGACATACTATCGTCCTCGGGAATATCAAGAATAACAAAGTTCGTTAAAATAGTAATGTTTGCAACCACAACAGGCACATCCTCACAAATACCAACAGGTATAGCAGTTGATTTATCAGCCATTTGCAAAGATATTTCAGTAGGTATCAACTTATTCAAATCAAGTCTATGATATAAAGAGAGAGGCATAACACTAACACTGGCTCCAAGATCACATAAAGCAGTTTTAACATAGTTTCTTTTAATGGAGCATGGTATAGTTGGTACTCCTGGATCTCCTAGTTTCTTTGGTATTCCACCTTTAAAAGTATAATTAGCAAGCATGGTGGCAATTTCAGCTTCCGGTATCTTTCTTTTATTTGTAACAATATCTTTCATGTACTTAGCACAAGGGTTCATTTTTTAAGCATATCAGTCAAACGCATACGCAAAAAGATAGGTCTAAACATTTCAGCAAAGCGCTCAAAATCCTCATCATCCTTTTTCTTGGATGGTTTAGGAGGAAAAGGCATGGGTTTCTGAACCCATGGTTCTCGTTCTTTACCGTGCTTCCTAGCAACAAAGTCTCTCTTATCATAACGTTGATTCTTTGATTGTGGGTTATCAAGATCAATAGCAGGTTCAATCTCTACATCATTATCATTGCTAGGTTGAGCATCAACATGAACATCATCATTAACATTATCACTAGGTTCATGTTCATTACCAGATTGTGTTTCAGCATCAAAAATAGAAATACCATTGGGATTCTCAGGTGTGTCAATAACAGGTTCACTAGAAGCATGCAAAGTTCTATCATTTTTCTTTTTCTTCTTCTTAGAAGAACTAGGTGCATCAATATTAGTTCTGAGAATCTTGCTCAATTCTCTTAGGGTGGCCCTCAAGATACAAAGGTTCCTGAGTCATTTTACCCCCTCTAGTCATAACTCTAACAGCATTATCATTTTTCTTATTATTTAATTTATTAAGCAAATCATTCTGAGCCTTAAGTACTTGTTCTACTTGAGTGGTAACCATAGAAGCATGTTTACTAATAAGTTTAAGTTCGCCTTTAACTCTAGACATATAATCACTCAAGTGTTCAATCATATAAGCATTGCATTTCAGTTGTCTACCAACATAAGCATTGAGGTATTCCTGCTTAACCATAAAGTCATCAAACTCATCCAAGCATTGGCTAGCAAACTTAGTAGATGGGATTTCACATTTATCAAATCTATAGAGAGAATTTACCTTTACTACCTGTGTCGGGTTATCAAGACCATGTATTTCTTCAATAGGTGGTAAATTCTTAACATCTTCAGCTTTAATACCTTTTTCTTTCATAGATTTCTTTGACTCTTGCATATCTCCAGGACTGAGAAATAGAATACCCCTTTTCTTCGGAGTTGGATTAGGAGTTGGTTCAGGAAGTGTCCAATCATTTTCATTACTCAACATATTATTCAGTAGCAATTCAGCTTGATCAACAGTTCTTTCCCTGAAAACACAACCAGCACAACTATCCAGGTGGTGTCTGGAAGCATCAGTTAGTCCATTATAAAAGATATCAAGTATTTCATTTTTCTTGAGAGGATGATCAGGCAAATCATTAAGTAATTGGAGAAGCCTCCCCCAAGCTTGTGCGAGACTCTCTTATTCAATTTGCACAAAATTATATATTTCCCTTAAGGCAGCTTGTTTCTTATGAGAGGGGAAATATTTAGCAGAGAAGTAATAAATCATATCCTGGGGACTACGCACACAACCAGGATCAAGAGAATTAAACCATGTTTTAGCATCACCCTTTAATGTGAACGTAAATAACTTAAGGATAAAGTAATAGCGAGTTTTATCATCATTAGTGAACAGGGTGGCTATATAATTTAATTTAGTAAGATGTGCCACAACAGTTTCAGATTCATAGCCATAAAAAGGATCAGATTCAACCAAAGTAATTAACTCAGGGTTGATAGAGAAATCATAATCCTTATCGGAAATAAAGATAGGTGAATTAGCACAAGAAGGGCCATATTTCATTCTAGCATTCAAAGACTTTTCTTTAAGCTTAACTAATAATTTCTTAAGATCATATCTATCATTGCAAGCTATGAAGTCTCTAGCAGTTTCTTCATCCATAACATAACCCTCAGGCACAACAGGTAATTCATATCTAGGGGGAGAATCTTCATCATCACTTTCATCAATGTTATCAGTTTCAATAATTTCATTCTCGCTTACCCTAGCAAGTTGTTCATCAAGAAATTCACCTAATGGCACAGTATTATCAAGCATAGAAGTAGTTTCATCATAAGTATCATGCAAAGCAGAAGTGGCATCATCAATTGTAACACCCTCGATGCGACTATATCTCCCACGTGTCGAGGCACGACTTAGAGGCATAATCGCATTGAAGGCATATGTCGCAAGTCAGGCAATCATCACAAACATCCCATGTAATATAGATAAATAAAAGGGATAACATAGTTGGCTTACACTCGCCATGTCAATCAAGTACAAAAATAACATACATCATCCAAACACTCATGGCCCGACTACGGCGCCAAAATGAAAGATAACCCAACAAGCGACATGGTCCCGATCACCCCAACTAGGCACCACTACTGATCATCAGGAAAAGAAACATAGTAACGCTGAGAGTCCTCGTCGTACTCCCACTTGAGCTCAAGCGCGCCATCTGGAGTTGTATCATCTGGCCCTGCATCTGGTGTAATAGTAATCTGTGAGCCACGGGGACTCAGCAATCTCGCACCCTCACGATCAAGACTATTTAAGCTTAATAGGAAGGGTAAGGTAAATATATGTGGAGCTGCAGCAAGCGACTAGCATATATGGTGGCTAACTTATACGCAAAAGAGAGTGAGAAGAGGAGGCAAAGCGCGAGCGAGAAAGTAGAGGACAACCTGCGCAGGCATTACTCCAACACCGTGTCCACTTCCCGGACTCCGCCGAGAAGAGGCCATCACGGTAACACACACGGTTGATTCATTTTAATTAAGTTAAGGTTCAAGTTATCTACAACCGGACATTAACAAATTCCCATCTGCCCATAACTGCGGGCACGGCTTTCGAAAGTTCAAATCCCTACAGGGGAGTCCCAACTTAGCCCATGACAAGCTCTCATGGTCAACGAAGGAATAGACCTCCACCCGAGACATTCCGATCAGACTCGGTATCCCGGTACAACAAGACATTTCGACAGGTTAAAACAAGACCAGCAACACCGCCCGAATGTGCCGACAAATCCCGATAGGAGCTGCACATATCTCGTTCTCAGGGCACACTCAGATAAGCAATCCGTACAACTAAAACCAGCCCTCGAGTTTCCCCGAGGTGGCGCTGCAAGGGGCTCTAGGTTGGACCAACACTCAGAGGAGCACTGGCCCGGGGGGTTTAAAATAAGATGACCCTCGGGCTCCGGAAACCCAAGGGAAAAAGAGGCTAGGTGGCAAATGGTAAAACCAATGTTGGGCATTGCTGGAAAAGCTTTAATCAACGCGAACTATCAAGGGGTTCCCATTATAACCCAACCGCGTAAGGAACGCAAAATCCGGGAACATAACACCGATATGACGGAAACTAGGGCGGCAAGAGTGGAACAAAACACTAGGTGAGAGGCCGAGCCTTCCACCATTCACCAAGTATATAGATGCATTAAGATAACATGGCAATATAATTATATCCCAACAAGTAAATAAATGTTCCAATGAGGAACGGTCTCCAATCTTCACCTGCAACTAGCAACGCTATAAGAGGGGCTGAGCAAAGCGGTAACATAGCCAATCAACGGTTTGCTAGGACAATGGTGGGTTAGAGGCTGAACATGGCAATTTGGGAGGCTTGAAAGCAAGTGGTAGGCATCGTAGCATTGGCATAGCAAAAGAGCAAGCAAACTAGCATAGCAAAGATAGTAGTGATTTCGAGGGTATGATCATCTTGCCTGCAAAGTTGTCAGAGTTGACTGGATCCTCGAAAGCAAACTCAACGGGCTCCTTGTTAGCGAACTCGTCTCCCGGCTCTACCCAAAACAAGACAAACAAGCAACAAGAACACAATCAACCACGTGCAAGGATCAAACAACTTGGAAAACCAAGTGTTCCACTGGAAAGATGAGATGAAATCGCTTGAAAACGATATAAAGATCACCGGAATCGGAGTTACGGTTTGGAAATGGCAAGCGATTCAAATATGACACCGGTCTGCGATTTACAGCAAGTAGGCATCTAAATGCAATGAGATGAACATGCTACAGCCCTCAAACATGGCATCAAAATACATGGCAGGGAAGCATTCAAGATGCTTAACAAAAGTCTAGCACTAAGCTACGGCCAATTCATCCATTAGGAGGTTCAGACAAGCATGGCAAAAACACAAATGGTAAAACAGATCTCAGACTTAGTGAAATTAACACTTGTCTGGAATTTCAGATCATATAGCCCTCTTCGGAGCACCAAAACAACATGTTACAGGACCTGAACATGGCAAAAGTAAGACATGGCATGGAGCTACTCAACAAGCTTAACAAAAGTCCCTTAGTGACCTTGAGCCAAAAGGGATCACAAATATACTAACAAGCACACGAACATAGCAAAAACATAATCAGTTTTCAGACTTGGTGAAAACTGGGACATGCTGAAACATAACTCAAGTAGGCATGTTCACGAGCTCAATGCACTCACTACGGTGCAAGTCATGGCAAGACAAGCATACATCCATTAAGAAGGCACAAAATGCAAGCTAGACATGGCAAAAACAATGGCATAGCATGCACGGATCAACTACAATAACATCGGCAAAATCGCAAACAAGTTGACGATCTGCCCAGATTCACAACGAAGCAAAAGTAGAGCTCGATTGACTCAAGCTAGGGTGCTCCATATATGCAAAAAAAGACATGGATGGATAGAACACTACAATATTAACAAAACTCCTTTACTGATCATCCTCAAAAGAGGTACGGATCACTAGGAAACAACATGAACATATGGCATCATGAACTAAACAATCCCAGGACTTAGTGAAATTACTAAGTCCCTGAAAACAGATTTACCGGGTGCCTCACTTTGCAAGCTTGCACTAGGCACCACACACATCACAAAAATACATGGGTTGCACCTATGGAAAGATGACAAAACCCTTAACAAAACATATGTAGAACTCATGGGCATATCATGCACACAATAATCATGGCAAAAATGACAAATGTCTAAGATGAAGTAGCAGATCTGACCATTAACTCAAGTAGCCCTCTTCTAACAGCATTTCGGGCATCAAGATGACCTCAAATGAAAATGATGCAATGGAATGAAATGATGTACTCTCAGAGATGAACATTTTGATATGCTATATGCATGAATCGGAGCTACGGATGCGGAGATATAGCAAGACGAAAATCGCTAAATAGTTAGGGTTTCGGGCAAAATTAGGTCAACCTCACGAGATTGGATCTCAGATCCGGTCGGCGCGGAATACGAGGTACGACGGTGGGGCACTGTTCACCGGAGTGGGTCGTCGCCGGACTTGCCGGGGCGGCGCGGAGCTCCGAGGAGGGAGGAGAAGGCCGGCGCCGGGGTTGGCGATGGCGGCGCCGGGAGGCGACGGGCGGCGCCCGGCGGAGCGGCGCCCGGCGGAGCGGCGCGGCGAGCGGGCGGAGATGGTGCGGCGACTGCGCTCGCCGGCGCCGGAGTTGCTGGCGGGGAGCGGCGGCCGGCTCGGGCGAGGAAGGAGGCGGGGCGGCGCGGGCACGCCGGGTGCGGTTGGCGGCGACTGGGCCCGGGGGGCCCGCTACGGGCCTCGGCGGGCCGGGCGGCGGGGAGACGCGGCGATGTGGGCGCCCGGGCGGACGAATCCCGGGGCGCCACGTGGCGGCGGACGGCGGTAACGGACACGTCCGTCGGTGGCAAAGTGTCCGGCGGGTGCGGCAAGAGGTGGATCTGAGGTTAGGGATGGAGGGGATCCGGGATATTTCGAGGGAGACCTTTATATAGGCATAGGAGGAGCTAAGAGAGTCCAAATGAGGTGCGGTTTTCGACCACGCGATCATGATCGAACGCTCTAGATGATGGAGCAAAGTTTGGTGGGTTTTGGGCCAAATTGGAGGGGTGTTGGACTGCAACACACACGAGGCCTTTTCGGTCCCTCGGTTAACCGTTGGAGTATCAAATGAAGTCCAAATGGTACGAAACTTGACAGGCGGTCTACCGGTAGTAAACCTAGGCCGCATGGCAAGTCTCGGTCCAATCCGGAAATGTTTAATCCCCACACACGAAAGAAAGCTAGAAATGACCACCGGAGGAGAACGAAGCGCCGGAATGCAAAAACGGACAACGGGGAAAATGCTCGAATGCATGAGATGAACACGTATGCAAATGCAATGCACATGATGACATGATATGAGATGCATGACAACGATAACAACACACGGAGACAAAAAAAACCCGAACCCGAGAAAATAAATTAACTTAAAGCCGGAAACGGCAAGAGTTGGACTACAAATTGGGAAAGTCATATCCGGGATGTTACATCAATAACATGCGACATATTAGAATGAATAGCAGGTGTAGGTGTCGCAAGTTTACTCAAAACAGAAGGTGAATCAAGTGTAGAGCTAGATGGCAATTCCTTACCTCCCCTCGTAGTTGAGGGAAAAATCTTGGTTCTTTTATCTTTCAAGTTCTTCATAGTGACCAGCAGATATAAATCCCAAGTGACTCAAGGAATAGAGCTATGCTCCCCAGCAACAGCGCCAGAAAATAGTCTTGATAACCCACAAGTATAGGGGATCGCAACAGTTTTCGAGGGTAGAGTATTCAACCCAAATTTATTGATTTGACACAAGGGGAGCCAAAGAGTATTCTCAAGTATTAGCAGCTGAGTTGTCAATTCAACCACACCTGGAAAACTTAATATCTGCAGCAAAGTATTCAGTAGCAAAGTAATATGATAGTAGCGGTAACGGTAGCAAAAGTAATAGTTTTGGTTTTATAGTGATTGTAACAGTAGCAACTGAAAAGTAAATAAGCGAAGATCAATATGTGAAAAGCTCGTAGGCATTGGATCAGTGATGGATAATTATGTCAGATGCGATTCCTGATGCAATGGTTATAACATAGAGTGAGACAGAACTAGCTCCAGTTCATCAATGTAATGTAGGCATGTATTCCGAATATAGTCATACGTGCTTATGGAAAAGAACTTGCATGACATCTTTTGTCCTACCCTTCAGTGGCAGCAGGGTCCTATTGGAAACTAAGGGATATTAAGGCCTCCTTTTAATAGAGTACCAGACCAAAGCATTAACACTTAGTGAATACATGAACTCCTCAAACTACGGTCATCACCGATAAGTATCCCGATTATTGTCACTTCGGGGTTAACGGATCATAACACATAATAGGTGACTATAGACTTGCAAGATAGGATCAAGAACACTCATATATTGATGAAAACATAATAGGTTCAGATCGGAAATCATGGCACTCGGGGCCTAGTGACAAGCATTAAGCATAGCAAAGTCATAGCAACATCAATCTCATAACATAGTGGATACTAGGGATCAAACCCTAACAAAACTAACTTAATTACATGATAGATCCCATCCAACCCATCACCGTCCAGAAAGCCTACGATGGAATTACTCACGCACGGCGGTGAGCATCATGAAATTGGTGATGAAGGAGGTTGATGATGACGATGGCGACGGATTCCCCTCTCCGGATCCCCGAACGGACTCCAAATAAGCCCTCCCGAGAGAGATTAGGGCTTGGCGGCGGCTCCGTATCATAAAACGCGATGAATCCATCTCTCTGTTTTTTTCTCCCCGAACGTGAATATATGGAGTTGGAGTTGAGGTCGGTGGAGTGTCAGGGGGCCCACGAGGCAGGGGCGCCCCCCCCCCCACCCTCGTGGACAGGGTGTGGGCCCCTTGGCCTTGATTCTTTCGCTAGTATTTTTATATATTCCAAAAATATTCTCCGTGAAGTTTCAGGTCATTCCAAGAACTTTTATTTCTGCACAAAAATAACACCATGGAAATTCTGCTGAAAACAACATCGGTCCAGGTTAGTTCCATTCAAATCATGCAAGTTAGAGTCCAAAACAAGGGAAAAGTGTTTGGAAAAGTAGATACGTTGGAGACGTATCAGCTATGTCAACTGAACTCGGTGGCGCCGGATAGGAAGTTTCGGTGGGGCCGAGTTTGACTTTTGGTTTGGGACATATGTGGATATGAGAAAGTAGTTGAGGGTTTTGGAGCATATCATTAAGCATTTTGAGCAAGTAACCCATTAAGCAACACCTCATCCCCTTTTAATAGTATTGGCTTTTCCTACGGACTCAATGTGATCTTGGATCACTAAAAGGTAAAATGTAGAGTCTTTAGCTTTAGAGCTTGAGCCAATCTTTTGTCCTTAGCATTTTGAGGGGTCCACATTTCTAATCCATGCCATGCCAATCATTGAGCTTTCCTGAAATATTTATCTTGAAATAGTATTAGCTCAATGAGCTATATGTTGTTAGGAATTACCAAAACCACCCAGGCATAGTTACACTTTCATGAACATAAACCCTGCGAATCACCGTGTTCAAATTTGACATTTTTCCGGGTTCATTTACAATATTTAGGGGATTATGTGCATTTTGTAGGCATTAATGCACGTAATTCAAATTCAAACAATTGGTGCATGAAAGGGTGCACAAGAATGGTCTGGAAAAACCATACTCGTGGTATTTAGTAATTTCGCAAGCCTTTTACAAGGAATGGGCAGAGATTTCAATGGAATGCGTGGCAATAGTCAACATAAAACGCGTCATTTACTCGGTTATCAACTATAGAACAATGAAATATGTGGTTGAAAAACATGACGGCTGGCATGGTGCCATGGTATGGCCTCACTGTGCCCTGGTTAAAAGCTGAGAAGGTTTGATTTATGTCATCATGCATGCCCTTCATAAATTGAACCATCACCGAGGAAGTTCAATGGGAAATCACCAAGATTGAAGGGGAATCCAAATTTCTGTCGTAGTTTGTCATTCAGTTTTTTTCCAACGATCAACATACCACCTCAAATGAAACGTGTTCAAATTTGACATTTTTCCGAACTCATTTACCATATTTAGGGGATTGTGTGCATTTTCTAGGCATTAATTATGCACATAATTCAAATTCGAACAATCGGTGCATGAAAAGGTGCACAAGAACGGTCTGGAAAACCATACTCGTGCTATACAAAAAAATGAAACACATGGTTGTAAAACATGACGCCTGGTGTGGTGCCATGGTATGGCCTCACCATGCCCTGGTAAAAATTGGAGAATGTTTTCCTTATGTCGTGATGCGCGCCTCTCATAAAATGAACCATCATCCGAGGAAGTTTCATGGTTTCGAGGGGGAAATCACCAAGATTGAAGGGGGATCCAAATTTCCTTTGTCCTTTGTCCACGAGTTTTTTTTCTATGATGAGCATACAACCTGCAAATCACCGTGTTCAAATTTGGCACTTTTCTGGGTTCATTTGCCATATTTAGGGGATTATGTGCATTTCCTAGGCATTAATGTGCATAATTCAAGTTCAAACAATCGATGCATGAAAGGGTCCACAAGAATGGCCTAGAAAACCATGCTCATGTCATTTAGTAAATTCTCATGCCTGTTACAAGGAATGGACAGATATTTCGATGAAATGTGTGGCAATAGTCAACCACAAATGTCTGTTTGTTGGGTTTTCAACTATAGAAAAAATGAAATAAATGCTTAGAAAACATGACGCCTGGCATGGTGCCATGGTATGACCTCACCATGCCCTGGTAAAAATCTGAGAAGGTTTGGCTTATGTCGTCATGCACGCCCTTCATAAATCAAACCATCACCGAGGAAGTTCCATGCTTTCGAGAGGGAAAATCCCCAAGATTGAAGGGGGATCCTAATTTCTGTCCTAGTTTGTCATTCAGTTTTTTTCCAAACGATCAACATACCGCCTCAAATGCAACGTGTTCAAATTTGACATTTCCCTGGGCTCATTTACCATATTTAGGGGATTATGTGCATTTTCTAGGCATTAATTGACATAATTCAAATTCGAACAATCGGTGCATGAAAAGGTGCACAAGAACGGTCTGGAAAACCATGCTCGTGTTATTTAGCACATTCTCATGCCTTTCACAAGGAATGGGCAGATATTTCAAGGAAATGTGTGACAATAGTCAACCATAAACGCGTCGTTTACTCGGTTAACAACTATACAAAAATGAAACACATGGTTGGAAAACATGACGCCTGGCATGGTGCCATGGTATGGCCTCACCATGCCTTGGTAAAAATTGGAGAATGTTTTCCTTATGTCGTGATGCGTGCCTTTCATAAATCGAACCATCACCGAGGAAGTTTCATGGTTTCGAGGGGGAAATCACCAAGATTGAAGGGGGATCCAAATTTCCTTTGTTCTTTGTCCATGAGTTTTTTTTCTATGATGAGCATACAACCTGCAAATCACCATGTTCAAATTTGGCACTTTCCCGGGTTCATTTGCCATATTTAGGGATTATGTGCATTTCCTATGCATTAATGTGCATAATTCAAGTTCAAACAATCGATGCATGAAAGGGTCCACAAGAACGGCCTAGAAAACCATGCTCGTGCCATTTAGTAAATTCTCATGCCTTTTACAAGGAATGGAGAGATATTTCGATGAAATGTGTGGCAATAGTCAACCACAAATGTATGTTTGTTGGGTTTTCAACTATAGAAATTATGAAATGAATGCTTAAAAATCATGACGCCTCGCATGGTGCCATGGTATGACCTCACCATGCCTTGGTAAAAATTTGAGAATGTTTGGCTTATGTTGTCATGCACGCCCTTCATAAATCGAACCATCACCGAGGAAGTTCCATGCTTTCGAAAGGGAAATCCTCAAGATTGAAGGGGAATCCAAATTTTCTTCGTTCTTTGCCCTGGAGTTTTTTTCTATGACGAACATACACCCTGCAAACCGCCATGTTCAAATTTGGCATTTTCCCGGGCTCATTTACCATATTTAGGGGATTATGTGCATTTTCTAGGCATTTAGCGCATATAAATCCAATCCAGCTACAGGTGCATGGGTGTGATGTGAGGGACGTGGATTGTCGTTCGCTGCGGTGCATCCAACAGTGCACACGCGCGATCCGTGTGGCTGGGGTTCCGGTCAATCATAACGCAACACATAATAGGCTCAGCGCACACTGTTTCCGGAGGCGACGGAGATGAACCGTGTGCGATAATGAACGAGCAAAATTGTAAGGGAAGCCAAATTTCTGTTGTCGTTTGTGGTTGAGCTCTTGAATACCACCGCAATGTACGGTTGCCCGGCCCCTCCGCCCCAGAGCTCTCTCTAGGCGTCGTCCATGGCACCGTGGCGCATAGTAACTGGTAAGGTAGCGATGGCATCCCGCCGCGCCACGTTCCTCGCCGCCCGCGACCGCACACATGGTAAGGAAGCAATGGCATCTCGCCGCGCCGAGTTCGTCGCCGCCGCTGGCCAGACAGTTACATGGGCGGACTTTGAGGCTGCCATGGCCGAATGGGTGGTGGACCTAGAGGCGGCCAAAGCCGCACAGAAGGAGCGGAAAAGGCAGAAAGCAGTCAAGAAAAGAGAGTCCTGCCGCCGCAAGAAAAAAGAGGTCGCATGCCGTGGTGAGGAGAGCTTGGCGGAGATCGAAGCACGGTGGGCTGCCGCCTACAAGGCCGGGAAGGAGAACGCCGGCCTCTGGCCAGCATGCCCTGATGGCAACATGTGGGAACTAGTTTAAGTTTGTAGTATTAGAGCAAATTACTAGTACTACTTTAAGTTTGTAGTATTAATGTACAATGTCGGTAGGAGCATCCTTTGAGGGCTTTGAGCGTTGATTAGCATGTGTGCCCGTGTGCGTTTTTTTGCGTTAATCATTAGAAGATCACAAAACACACAGTTTCTATGCCATACCCGTCTACCTTTTTTGCGTTAATGACCCATAAGTCAGTTACCTGTGTGATATTTCCTAATAAACTAGGCATATCATTGACCAAAAAAATCAAGTACACGTGTACATTTTTTTGGAGACGGGATCTGCCAACTTTCTTTTTTCTCGCACATGAGTATTTTACGTGCTTCGTCTGCATTGTGTGTTTCCCCCGCCCAAGTTTCAAATTTCGCACCGAAATTTTCATTAGGTGCGGGATTTCAGAATTTATTCCTCCAACCACATCCCCTTCCCCTCAGTATCCCCCTCCCTCGCGCCTCCCCCTACCGGCATCTCAAACCGCCGCCGCCGCAACCACATCTACATTCTGCTCGGATCCAGTTAGGTAACCCACCGATCTCTATCACGTCACCAGCCTGATTGCTTAAATGGCGCCTGCGAAACATCCTCATGCCTCCAAATCCCCCCCCCCACCAGGAGCTGATGGCGGTCCATGCTGCGATGGCCATTGTGCGTGTTAACCCGGAGGAACACCTCGCCTCCGCCACCGCCGATGACATGGTGCAGGCTCTGGCCTAGATGAAGTCCCCCAGCGACTACCCCCCAGGACTTAACAAGTAAGATCTGACCAGCTAAATCTTACCAATACCACTTGCAACGGCTATGATTTGTACGGTTGATGTATTAAGCATGTTCGTGCCTTGTTTATTTCAGTACTACACACTGTGTGATGTTCAAATATTACCGTGTCCAACTCAATTTCACCAATACCAGCAACAAACTTATAATACATGACTCAAGATATCACTAGAGATGCTGCCCATTTGCTATTTTTAGTGGATTCTAACCCTGTTGCACTTAACATGCATGTCCATGCACTTACGCAGGGTCATAACGGCCGATGCTTTTGTTTGCCGTCGAGGTGAGCTGCATCCCATGTCTTATAGTATTTCACATAATTTGTGCAATTGCAGTTTAACTTCTATCCATTTACTGGTTGCGTGTAGGTACACATGTCAGTGGCACCGATCCACGCTTCGACCCAGAGGAACAGCTCGCCTCCGTCATCGCTGACTTTGGGCGAGCTCTGGCCAAGGTGAAGTGCCCCAGCAACTACCTCTCAGTACTTACCTAGTATGTACTCACCAGTTCAATCTTACCAATACCAGTTGCAATTAATGGCTATGTTATGTACGGTCGATGTATTAAGCATGTTCTAGTAAACATGCCTAACACGTTTTTGCTACTTTTCCTACCTTTTTATAGACATCTACGCCATTCTCTGCTCTGGCAGCACCTGCCTTGTGATGTTTAACTATGCCAATTGCATTTTTATCAGTACCGGTTTCAATGTCTATTAAGCCTGTTGCAATTAACAGTTGAATCCATTTTTAAACAATTGCATTTCAATGGCTACAAACTTACAAAACATGACTTGGGATGTTGTTAAGCCTGTTGCAATTAACAGTCATATCCGTTTTTTAATCTGTCCATTTGCTACCATGCTACTCTCCGCAATGAAGATATACTAGAGATGCTGCCCCATTTACTTTTTTGGTGGATGCTAACCCTGTTGCACTTAACATGCTTGTCCATATACTTACGCAGGGTCATAACGGCCGATGCTGTTGTTTGCCGTCAAGGTTAGCTGCATCCCATGTCTTATAGTATTTCACATCATTTGTGCAATTGCAGTTTAACTACTACCATTTACTGGTTGCCTCTAGGTACACATGTCAGTGGCATTGATCCATGCTTCGACCCGGAGGAACAGCTCGCCTCCGCCGCCGCTGCCTTTGGGCGGGCTCTGGCCAAGAAGAAGTGCCCCAGCAACTACCTCTCAGGACTTACCAAGTATGTACCCACAAGTTCAATCTTACCAATACCAATTGCAATTAATGGCTATATTTTGTACTGTCGATATATTAAGCATGTTGTAGTAAACATGCCTAACATGTTTGAGCTATTTCCTACCTTTTTATAGACAACTGGGCCATTACCTGCTCTGGCAGCACCTTCCATGTGATGTTTAACTCTGCCAATTGCATTTTTATCAGTACCGATTTCAGTGGCCATTAAGCCTGTTGCAATTAACAGTTGTATCCATTTTTAAAGAGTTGTGTTTCAATGGCTACAAACTTACAAAACATGAATTAGGATGTTGTTAAGCCTGTTGCAATTAACAATTGTATCCATTTTGTTAATCCGTCCCTTTGCTACCATGCTACTCTTTCAAAATGAAGATATTTTTCACAACCCTAGTTCAGTAATGCACTTGGGTTAGTTCTGCTTGTTGCATCATGTTTAAATTCTTTTGAATAAAAAATGGGGACTGTTAAACCCTAGCAGCAAATGAAATTCAACTAGGGTCAAAATTAAATCTTTTCAATGAACCAAAAATGCCCTTAATAAATGTTCATCATTTTTTAATTGGTCTAGAACCTCTTCCAAAAATGGTGCACACTTTTCTAGGGCATCCTGAATTTTTGAATTAATCCATATTGTATTTGAATTGGAGCAAATAAAATCTATAAATAATTTTATAGCTCCAAATGTTTTGAAAATAATTGTGGGTCTCTGGAATAACTTAGTTAACATCCACAATAATTTTCAGTATTTATAAAAATGGTTTAGTGCCTAAACTAAATCAGAACACAGAAAACAAAACAGAAAACAGAAATAAAAGAGAGAGAGAGAGAGAGAGAGAGAGAGACTCACCTGGCAAACTACAGAGCGGCCCAGCACTGTAGCTGTCGGCCCAGCCCACCTGGGCCTCCCCTGTCGTCTTCTTCCTCTGCCAGGAGGACGAGCGCGTGGCCGTAGTGCACCGGCACGTGCCCCGGTCACCTCCTACTTGCCGCTTTCCCCCTCGACACCTTGGAGATGCCACGCGACCCCTGGAGCCGTACGGATCCCCCCACTCCTCCTCTCCCCTCCTCTGCTCTTTCTCTCACCCACCCGAGCGGAGTTCATCGCCGCCGACGCCATTCAGCACGGCCACCGGACCTCCCTCGCCCATCCAGTGTGTTCAGGAGAACCGCCGCAGATCCGTACTCCTCATTGTCGATGTACACAAGCCGGCACGCACCGCAGCGCTGCCACCGTCATCATCTTCAACCTCGGGTGCCAGAGATTGTCATCGCCGCCCGTGCGTAGCGATGACCCGAGGGGTGGGCTATGATGCGGTAGGCACGTGGCCGGGTATGCCGGGCGCCCGTTTGGTGTCGCAGAACCCTATACACATCGTTCGGGCCGTATGTGGAAACCTCGGCCGGACTCCCTGCGGATGGAACCTGAATAGGCGATAAACCTGGACTAGGGACTTGTGTGGTTAGTCAGGTCGTGGCTGACACCCTCGCCAGGCTTCCGCTTGAAGGTTGCCGAGATACATGACGTGTACATGGTGGTAAGTGGCGAGAGCGTGTGTGAAGAACTACACCCCTGCAGGGTTAACATCATCTATTTGAATAGCCGCGTCCGCGGTAAAGGACCTCTGGGTTGCTTGTACAGTTCATAGACAAGTGAAAGTGGATACTCTAAAATGCGCAAGATAAGTGTGAGTGCTATGGATGGCGTTCTCGTAGGGAGACGGGAGCGAATCCATAGTGGTGTATTGATATGGTGAATATGTGGACTCGTGTGCGCCACCTCAAAAGAGTTACTTGTAGCCGTAGTTTAGGATAGCCACCGAGTCAAAGTTGGCTTGGTGCAGTTAAACTCCACCACCCCCTTAATTTGTTGATACCGATGCATATGTAGTTAGTTCTGATGTAAGTCTTGTTGGGTACATTTGTACTCACATTTGCTTAATTTATGTTTTTGTAGAGAGACTTCAGTCTCGCTAATAGTTTCGCATGGACTTCGATGTCTAGCTTGTTACCTCAGCTACGATCTTGTGCCCTCGGCAGGTTCTTGTAGATAGTCAGGCTTCTCGGCCTTTTTTCATTTGTAGTTGTTTGTACTCGGACAAGTTAAGCTTCCGCATGTGCTTGTTGCCTGTATGCTCTGTATGTTGGGTCATGAGACCCATGTTTGTAATAATTGGCTCCTCAGAGTCTAATGAATAAATACTTTGAGTCGTAGAGTTTTGTTGTGATGCCATGTTGTATTTGCACATATCGAGCATATTGTGTGTATGATTTGAAATGCTTGGTATGTGTGGGATCCGACAACCTAGTTGTTTATCCTTGGTAGCCTCTCTTACCGGGAAATGTGTCCTAGTGCTTCCACCGAGCCATGGTAGCTTGCTACTGCTCCGGAACACTTAGGTTGGCCGGCATGTGTCCTTCTTGAAGGAAATATGCCCTAGAGGCAATAATAAAGTTATTATTTATTTCCTTATATCATGATAAATGTTTATTATTCATGCTAGAATTGTATTAACCGGAAACATAATACATGTGTGAATACATAGACAAACAGAGTGTCACTAGTATGCCTCTACTTGACTAGCTCGTTAATCAAAGATGGTTATGTTTCCTAACCATGAACAAAGAGTTGTTATTTGATTAACGAGGTCACATCATTAGTTGAATGATCTAATTGACATGACCCATTCCATTAGCTTAGCACCCGATCGTTTAGTATGTTGCTATTGCTTTCTTCATGACTTATACATGTTCCTATAACTATGAGATTATGCAACTCCCGTTTACCGGAGGAACACTTTGGGTACTACCAAACGTCACAAAGTAACTGGGTGATTATAAAGGAGTACTACAGGTGTCTCCAATGGTAGATGTTGGGTTGGCGTATTTCGAGATTAGGGTTTGTCACTCCGATTGTCGGAGAGGTATCTCTGGGCCCTCTCGGTAATACACATCACATAAGCCTTGCAAGCATTATAACTAAGATGTTAGTTGTGAGATGATGTATTACGGAACGAGTAAAGAGACTTGCCAGTAACGAGATTGAACTAGGTATTGGATACCGACGATCGAATCTCGGGCAAGTAACATACCGATGACAAAGGGAACAACGTATGTTGTTATGCGGTCTGACCGATAAAGATCTTCATAGAATATGTAGGAACCAATATGGGCATCCAGGTCCCGCTATTGGTTATTGACCAGAGACGTGTCTCGGTCATGTCTACATTGTTCTCGAACCGTAGGGTCCGCACGCTTAACGTTACGATGACAGTTATTATGAGTTTATGCATTTTGATGTACCGAAGGTTGTTCAGAGTCCCGGATGTGATCACGGACTTGACGAGGAGTCTCGAAATGGTCGAGACGTAAAGATTGATATATTGGAAGCCTATGTTTGGACACCGGAAGTGTTCCGGGTGAAATCGGGATTTTACCGGATTACCGGGAGGGTTACCGGAACCCCCCGGGAGCCAAATGGGCCTACATGGGCCTTAGTGGAAAGGTGAGAGGGCTGCCCACAAGGGCTGCGCACCTCCCCCTCCCCCTAGTCCTATTAGGACTAGGAGAAGGGGCCGGCCACCCTCTCTCTCTCCCCCCCTTTAAGGAATCCTAGTTGGAATAGGACTGGAGGAGGGAGTCCTACTCCCGGTAGGAGTAGGACTCCTCCTGCGCCTCCCTCCTCTTGGCCGGCCAGCCCTCCCCCTCTCATCCTTTATATACGGGGGCAGGGGACACCCCAAGACACACAAGTTGATCATTTTTGATCGTTCCTTAGCCGTGTGCGGTGCCCCCTGCCACCAAATTCCACCTCGATCATACCGTTGTAGTGCTTAGGCGAAGCCCTGCGTCGGTAGTACATCAAGATCGTCACCACGCCGTTGTGCTGACGGAACTCTTCTTCGACGCTTTGCTGGATCGGAGCCTGAGGATCGTCATCGAGCTGAACGTGTGCTAAGAACTCGGAGGTGCCGGAGTAACGGTGCTTGGATCGGTTGGATCGGGAAGAAGATGTACGACTACTTCCTCTACGTTGTGTGATCGCTTCCGCAGTCGGTCTGCGTTGGTACGTAGACAACACTCTCCCCCTCGTTGCTATGCATCACCATGATCTTGCGTGTGCGTAGGAAAATTTTCGAAATTACTACGTTCCCCAACAGTGGCATCAGAGCCAGGTTTTTATGGTTTGATGTTATTTGCACGAGTAGAACACAAGTGAGTTGTGGGCGATACAAGTCATACTGCCTACCAGCATGTCATACTTTGGTTCGGCGGTATTGTTGGACGAGACGATCCGGACCAACCTTACGCGTACTCTTACGCGAGACCGGTTCCCTCGACATGCTATGCACACAGATGGCTTGCGGAAGACTGTCTCTCCAACTTTAGTTGAACCAAGTGTGACTACGCTCGGTCCTTGAGAAGGTTAAAACGGAGTCTATTTGACGAACTATCGTTGTGGTTTTGATGCGTAGGTGAGATGAGTTCTTATTTAAGCCCGTAGCAGCCACGTAAAACTTGCAACAACAAAGTAGAGGACGTCTAACTTGTTTTTGCAGGGCATGTTGTGATGTGATATGGTCAAGGCATGATGCTGATTTTTATTGTATGAGATGATCATGTTTTGTAACCGAGTTATCAGCAACTGGCAGGAGCCATATGGTTGTCGCTTTATTGTATGCAATGCAATCGCGATGTAATGCTTTACTTTATTACTAAGCGGTAGTGATAGTCCTGGAAGCATAAGATTGGCGAGACGACAACGATGCTACGATGGAGATCAAGGTGTCGCGCCGGTGACGATGGTGATCATGACGGTGCTTCGGAGATGGAGATCACAAGCACAAGAAGATGATGGCCATATCATATCACTTATATTGATTGCATGTGATGTTTATCCTTTTATGCATCTTATCTTGCTTTGATTGACGGTAGCATTATAAGATGATCTCTCACTAAATTATCAAGAAGTGTTCTCCCTGAGTATGCACCGTTGCCAAAGTTCGTCGTGCCCAGACACCACGTGATGATCGGGTGTGATAAGCTCTACGTCCATCTACAACGGGTGCAAGCCAGTTTTGCACACGCGGAATACTCAGGTTAAACTTGACAAGCCTAGCATATGCAGATATGGCCTCGGAACACAGAGACCGAAAGGTCGAGCGTGAATCATATAGTAGATATGATCAACATGACGATGTTCACCATTGAAAACTACTCCATCTCACGTGATGATCGGTTATGGTTTAGTTGATTTGGATCACGTGATCACTTAGAGGATTAGAGGATGTCTATCTAAGTGGGAGTTCCTAAGTAATTTGATTAACTAAACTTAAATTTATCATGAACTTAGTCCTGGTAGTATTTTGCAAATTATGTTGTAGATCAATAGCTCGCGTTGTTGCTTCCCTGTGTTTATTTTTGATATGTTCCTAGAGAAAATTGTGTTGAAAGATGTTAGTAGCAATGATGCGGATTGGATCCGTGATCTGAGGTTTATCCTCATTGCTGCACAGAAGAATTATGTCCTTGATGCACCGCTAGGTGACAGACCTATTGCAGGAGCAGATGGAGACGTTATGAACGTTTGGCTAGCTCAATATGATGACTACTTGATAGTTTAGTGCACCATGCTTAATGGCTTAGAATCGGGACTTCAAAGACGTTTTGAACGTCATGGACCATATGAGATGTTCCAGGAGTTGAAGTTAATATTTCAAGCAAATACCCGAGTTGAGAGATATGAGGTCTCCAACAATTTCTATAGCTAAAAGATGGAGGAGAATCGCTCAACTAGTGAGCATGTGCTCAGATTGTCTGGGTACTACAATCGCTTGAATCAAGTGGGAGTTAATCTTCCAGATAAGATAGTGATTGACAGAATTCTCTAGTCACCATCACCAAGTTAGTAGAACTTCGTGATGAACTATAATATGCAAGGGATAACGAAAACAACTCCCAAGCTCTTCGTGATGCTGAAATCAACGAAGGTAGAAATCAAGAAAAACATCAAGTGTTGATGGTTGACAAGACCACTAGTTTCAAGAAAAGGGCAAAGGGAAGAAGGGGAACTTCAAGAAGAATGGCAAGCAAGTTGCTGCTCAAGTGAAGAAGCCCAAGTCTGATCCTAAGCCTGAGACTAAGTGCTTCTACTGCAAAGGGACTGGTCACTGGAAGCGGAACTACCCCAAGTGATTGGCGGATAAGAAGGATGGCAAAGTGAAAATAAGTATATTTGATATACATGTTATTGATGTGTACTTTACTAGTATTTATAGCAACCCCTCAGTATTTGATGCTAGTTCAGTTGCTAAGAGTAGTAACTCGAAGCGGGAGTTGCAGAATGAACAAAGACTAGTTAAGGGTGAAGTGACGATGTGTGTTGGAAGTGGTTCCAAGCTTGATATGATCATCATCGCACACTCCCTATACTTTCGGGATTAGTGTTGAACCTAAATAAGTGTTATTTGGTGTTTGCATTGAGCATGAATATGATTTGATCATGTTTATTGTAATACGGTTATTCATTTAAGTAAAAGAATAAATTGTTGTTCTGTTTACATGAATAAAACCTTATATGGTTACACACCCAATGATAATAGTTCATTGGATCTCGATCTGAGTGATACACATATTCATAATATTGAAACCAAAAGATGCGAAGCTAATAATGATAGTGCAACTTATTTGTGGCACTGCCGTTTAGGTCATATTGGTGTAAAGCGCATGAAGAAACTCCATGCTGATGGGATTTTGGAATCACTTGATTATGAATCACTTGATGCTTGCGAACCATGCCTTATGGGCAAGATGACTAAGACTCTGTTCTTCGGAACAATGGAGCGAGCAACAGATTTGTTGGAAATCATACATACTGATGTATGTGGTCCGATGAATATTGAGGCTCGCGACAGGTATCATTATTTTCTGATCTTCACACATGATTTGAGCAGATATGAGTATATCTACTTGATGAAACATAAGTCTGAAACATTTGAAAAGTTCAAAGAATTTCAGAGTGAAGTGAAAAATTATCGTAACAAGAAAATAAAGTTTTTATGATCTGATCGTAGAAAAGAGTATTTGAGTTACGAGTTTGGTCTTCAGTTAAAACAATGTGAAATAGTTTCACTACTCACGCCACCCGGAACACCACAGCATAATGGTGTGTCCGAACGTCATAGCCGTACTTTATTAGATATAGTGCAAATCTATGATGTTTCTTACCGATTTACCACTATCGTTTTTGGGGTCATGCATTAGAGACAGCTGCATTCACGTTAAATAGGGCACCATCAAAATCCGTTGAGACGACGCCTTATGAACTATGGTTTGGCAAGAAACCAAAGTTATCGTTTCTTAAAGTTTGGGGTTGCGATGCTTATATGAAAAGGTTTCATCCTGATAAGCTCAAAACTCAAATCGGAGAAGTGCATCTTCATAGGATATCCAAAGGAAACTGTTGGATACACCTTCTATCACAGATCCGAAGGCAAGACTTTTGTTGCTAAATTCGGAAACTTTCTGGAGAAGGAGTTTCTCTCGAAAGAAGTGAGTGGGAGGAAAGTAGAACTTGACGAGGTAACTGTACCTGCTCCCTTATTGGAAAGTAGTACATCACAGAAAAATGTTTCTGTGACACCTACACCAGTTAGTGAGGAAGCTAATGATGATGATCATGAAACTTCAGAACAAGACACTACTGAACCTCGTAGATCAACCAGAGTAAAGATCCGCGCCAGAGTGGTACGGTAATCCTGTTCTGGAAGTCATGTTACTAGACCATGACGAACCTACGAACTATGAAGAAGCGATGGTGAGCCCAGATTCCGCAAAGTGGCTTGAAGCCATGAAATCTGAGATATGATCCATGTATGAGAACAAAATATGGACTTTGGTTGACTTGCCCGATGATCGGCAAGCCATAGAAAATAAATGGATCTTCAAGAGGAAGACGGACGTTGATAGTAGTGTTACTATCTACAAAGCTAGAATTGTCGCAAAAGGTTTTCGACAAGTTCAAGGTGTTGACTACGATGAGATTTTCTCACTCGTATCTATGCTTAAAATCTGTCCGAATCATGTTAGCAATTGCCGCATTTTATGAAATCTGGCAAATGGATAAACAAAACTGCATTCCTTAATGGATTTGCTAAAGAAGAGTTGTATACGATGCAACTAGAAGGTTTTGTCGATCCTAAAGGTGTTAACTAAATATGCAAGCTCCAGCGATCTATCTGTGGACTGGTGCAAACATCTCGGAGTTGGAATATACGCTTTGATGAGTTGATCAAAGCATAGAGTTTTATACAGACTTGCGGTGAAGCCTGTATTTACAAGAAAGTGAGTGGGAGCACTACAACATTTCTGATAAGTATATGTGAATGACATATTGTTGATCGGAAATAATGTAGAATTATTCTGTAAAGCATAAAGGGGTGTTTGAAAGGAGTTTTTCAAAGAAAGACTTCGGTGAAGCTGCTTACATATTGAGCTTCAAGATCTATAGAGATAGATCAAGACGCTTGATAAGTTTTTTCAATGAGTACATACCTTGACAAGATTTTGAAGTAGTTCAAAATGGAGCAGTCAAAGAAAGAGTTCTTGCCTGTATTATAAGGTGTGAAGTTGAGTAAGACTCAAAGCCCGACCACGGCAGAAGATAGAAAGAGAATGAAAGTCATTCCCTATGCCTTGGCCATAGGTTCTATAAAGTATGTCATGCTGTATACCAGATCTATTGTATACCCTGCACTGATTTGGCAAGGGAGTACAATAGTGATCTAGGAGTAGATCACTGGACAGCGGTCAGAATTATCCTTAGTGAAATAAGGATATGTTTCTCGATTATGGACGTGATAAAAAGGCTCGTCGTAAAGGGTTACGCCGATGCAAGTTTTGACACTAATCTAGATGACTCTAAGTCTCGGTCTAGATACATATTGAAAGTGGGAGCAATTAGCTAGAGTAGCTCCATGCATAGCATTGTTGGCATAGAAATTTGCAAAATACATGTGGATCTGAATGTGACAGACCCGTTGACTAAAATTATCTCACAAGCAAAACATGATCACACCTTAGTATTCTTTGGGTGTTAATCACATAGATATGTGAACTAGATTACTGACTCTAGTAAACCCTTTGAGTGTTGGTCACATGATGATGTGAACTATGGGTGTTAATCACATGGTGATGTGAACTATTGCTGTTAAATCACATGGCGATGTGAACTAGATTATTGACTCTAGTGCAAGTGGGAGACTGAAGGAAATATGCCCTAGAGGCAATAATAAAGTTATTATTTATTTCCTTATATCATGATAAATGTTTATTATTCATGCTAGAATTGTATTAACCGGAAACATAATACATGTGTGAATACATAGACAAACATAGTGTCACTAGTATGCCTCTACTTGACTAGCTCGTTAATCAAAGATGGTTATGTTTCCTAACCATGAACAAAGAGTTGTTATTTGATTAATGAGGTCACATCATTAGTTGAATGATCTGATTGACATGACCCATTCCATTAGCTTAGCACCCGATCGTTTAGTATGTTGCTATTGCTTTCTTCATGACTTATACATGTTCCTATAACTATGAGATTATGCAACTCCCGTTTACCGGAGGAACACTTTGGGTACTACCAAACGTCACAACGTAACTGGGTGATTATAAAGGAGTACTACAGGTGTCTCCAATGGTAGATGTTGGGTTGGCGTATTTCGAGATTAGGGTTTGTCACTCCGATTGTCGGAGAGGTATCTCTGGGCCCTCTCGGTAATACACATCACATAAGCCTTGCAAGCATTATAACTAAGATGTTAGTTGTGAGATGATGTATTACGGAACGAGTAAAGAGACTTGCCAGTAACGAGATTGAACTAGGTATTGGATACCGACGATCGAATCTCGGGCAAGTAACATACCGATGACAAAGGGAACAACGTATGTTGTTATGCGGTCTGACCGATAAAGATTTTCGTAGAATATGTAGGAACCAATATGGGCATCCAGGTCCCGCTATTGGTTATTGACCGGAGACGTGTCTCGGTCATGTCTACATTGTTCTCGAACCGTAGGGTCTGCACGCTTAACGTTACGATGACAGTTATTATGAGTTTATGCATTTTGATGTACCGAAGGTTGTTCGGAGTCCCGGATGTGATCACGGACATGACGAGGAGTCTCGAAATGGTCGAGACGTAAAGATTGATATATTGGAAGCCTATGTTTGGACACCGGAAGTGTTCCGGTGAAATCGGGATTTTACCGGATTACCGGGAGGGTTACCGGAACCCCCCGGGAGCCAAATGGGCCTACATGGGCCTTAGTGGAAAGGTGAGAGGGCTGCCCACAAGGGTTGCGCACCTCCCCCTCCCCCTAGTCCTATTAGGACTAGGAGAAGGGGCCGGCCACCCTCTCTCTCTCTCTCCCCTTTAAGGAATCCTAGTTGGAATAGGATTGGAGGGGGGAGTCCTACTCCCGGTAGGAGTAGGACTCCTCCTGCGCCTCCCTCCTCTTGGCCGGCCAGCCCTCCCCCTCTCATCCTTTATATACGGGGGCAGGGGACACCCCAAGACACACAAGTTGATCATTGTTGATCGTTCTTAGCCGTGTGCGGTGCCCCCTGCCACCAAATTCCACCTCGATCATACCGTTGTAGTGCTTAGGCGAAGCCCCGCGTCGGTAGTACATCAAGATCGTCACCACGCTGTTGTGCTGACGGAACTCTTCTTCGATGCTTTGCTGGATCGGAGCCCGAGGATCGTCATCGAGCTAAACGTGTGCTAAGAACTCGGAGGTGCCGGAGTAACGGTGCTTGGATCGGTTGGATCGGGAAGAAGACGTACGACTACTTCCTCTATGTTGTGTGATCGCTTCCGCAGTCGGTCTGCGTTGGTACGTAGACAACACTCTCCCCCTCATTGCTATGCATCACCATGATCTTGCGTGTGCGTAGGAAAATTTTCGAAATTACTACGTTCCCCAACACTTCTTCATTCCTGTGTCTGTCCCTTCGGGGAAATGTCATGCGGTGTCTACCGGAGTCCTGTTAGCCTGCTACAGCCAGGATTCTTCGGAGTCCTGTTAGCCCAGCTGCTACAGCCCGGATTCACTCGCTGATGACCGACACGTTCGTTGCTGGGTCATGTATGCATGTCCCTGTAAGTTAGTGCCACTTTGGGTTTACGACTAGTCATGTCGGTCCGGGTTCTTTGTCATATGGATGCTAGCGACACTATCATATATGTGAGCCAAAAGGCGCAAACGGTCCCGGGCGAGGTAAGGTGGCACCCATGGGAATACTGTGCGTGAGGCTGCAAGGTGATATGATGTGTTACATGCTAGATCGGTGTGACTTAGGATCGGGGTCCTGATAATATCACTATAGATGATGTCGTTTTATTACCATTTGCTATTTTTGGTGGATGTTAACCCTGTTGTAGTTAACATTGGCTTTCCATGTACTTACATAGGGCTACAATGGGCGATGTTGTTGTTTGCCGTCGAGGTTAGCTGCATCACATGTCTTATACACCATCTATTCCTAAATGTAAGTATTTTTAGAGATTCCAATATAGACTACATAAGGAGCAAAATGAGTGAATCTAGATTCTAATCTAAACTATATCTATAATTCTATATACATCCGTATGTAGTTCATATTGAAATCTCAAAAAAATACTTGTACTTAGGAACATAGGTAGTTGTATTTTACATCATTTGTGCAATCTCAGTTTAGCTTCTAATATTTACTGGTTGCTTGTAGGTACATATATGAGGGGTATTGATCCACGCTTCGATCCCTTTTGTGTATGGGGCAATGAGATTTTCATGAACAAGCGTCAAGTGAGGAAACTAAGAAAGATTGTTAGGCGAAAGAAACGGGTGATTGGAATTAAGCTCTTTATTTACACTTTGTCGAAGACAACAGTGAACTTTAGGATGGTAATTAATGTGTTGCCTTTTCCCCCTGCCCACAACAAGTTACTCTATTAGACCTCGGTATCTGAAATTTTTCTCTTTTTAGTGGTTTTCGAAGCTATTTACTGATGATTACCTTGCAAACTACATGGCCAGAGTGGAGGCAACTAAGGTTAAAGTATATAATTCATGCTACCATGATAATGCTCTAGAAGTCTTCGTGAAGGCGGTGAAGGATGGGCGGGCGATCGTCACAAGGGGTTGAACAAAAGTGGTTCGTGCCTATGGCATGCAGGAAGGCACATTATGGGCATTCCGCTTCTTCAACACCGTCGACAATCAAAATGATTTACACTTGTCTCTTCACCTTTACCGCCTTTAAATACCGCGGTTCATCATAGTTAATTGCTGCCTAATCCTGTAATTACTGAACATATTGTACTGGCAATTTTATCTATGGATTCATTGTTGAACCATTGTGTTGAGAATTTGAATTGCATGTTTCGTATTTCAAAATTTCCAATTCGAATAATAAATTATAGGCAAAATAAAAATAGAACAGACGGTCATGGACCTTTGCAAATGGTTCTAGCAGTAAAAGCGCTTGCGATGGATAGCCCAATGCCACACAGTTTTCTACATCAAATCGTCTGTGATGTAGTTAATGAAAGCAAACAGTTAACCAAAGCAGAGCGTGTGTGATAGTTACACCTTTCACACACAAGCGTATACATAAAACCGTGTGGGATGTACATCCGAACAGAAACGTTTTCCCTGGATTGACTGTGTGGGATGTACATAAGAACGGAAACCTATTCCTTGGATTGACTGTGTGTGATATACATATGAACGAAAATGTTTTTCTGGGATCCACCATGTGGGATGTACATACCTACGGAAATGATTTTCTCGGATTACCGTGTGGGATGTACATACCTACGGAAATGATTTTCTCGGATTACCGCGTGGGATGTACAGACCAACGGAAATGATTGGGTTTCGATGCCTCACCCGATCGCACACGGCCCCAGCCTGGGTCCTAGGAGGGTCTATCCCCGATGATTTTTGGGTCGTGTGGGAAGGAAACCCTATCGCACACACTCACTTGGCAACGGTTCCAAATGCCATCGCGGAAAGGGGTAAAAAACCATTTGTTTAGGACCGACGCGCACCAGTGTGTGATCCTCTTTCGTGTTACCTTCTGCAGAAGTTTGATAACCACAAGCATACGAAGTCAACTCTAGATCTTTTTGATAGAGAGAGTGTCGAACCCAACACGGAGCAGGAAAAATTGGCTTATGAAAATTAGAAGGAATCAATGCAAAAGTTACAATGGTAATTTGTATGTATGTTTGATTGACAAAACAAATGATGTAAATATATATCAATGAAAGTAAATAAGTGCACTGAATGACCAGATCCCTTGTGTTAAGGACATGTCGGTTGTATTCCATATACAGATTAAGATTAGATCATTCTGAAGGATGGCAGGTATTTTGCAATGTTGTTTTCACCTAGTTCCATTGACAATATCTCTCATTACTTTGACACGTATTGTGTGGTGGAGCCTGATTACCTTTTGAAAGGACTTGCTTCCCCCATGTTTGGTTTTGGTAATTGATGACAATCCCTATGGACTAATGGTTGCTTTGAGTTATACTTTGAGGTTTGTCCATAGGCTTTGCTTGAAGACCATTTGTTGGTTTCAAGGTTATAAGAAGGATATTATGTGTTGACAAAAGTGCTATTCAAGGAGTTATCCAAAGATTGTTCATGGAGAGTATAGTGATGTCTACTGTGCAACTTATTTCTTATAGACTCGTGTTGGGCCTCCAAGCGCAGAGTTTTGTAGGACAATAGCAATTTTCCCTCGAGTGGATGACCTAAGTTTTATCAATCCGTTGGAGGTGTAGGATGAAGATGGTCTCTCTCAAACAACCCTGCAACCAACTAGCAAAGAGAATCTTGTGTCCCCAACACACCAAATACAATGGTAAATTGTTAGTTCGGCGAAGAGATGGCGATACAAGTGTAATAATGATAGTAGATATTGATTTTTGTAGTAGGAACAATAAAAAACAGCAAGGTAGCAAGTAACAAAAGTGAGCACAAACGGTACTGCAATGCTTGAAAATGAAGTTGTCGGATTCGGGGCTTCGCAGACCCAAGAAAGATTCAAACTCTGGGGGTGTGCGAAGAACTCAATCTCCACAGCCTACCAACTCGACGCTCCCACAACCTAGCTCAATGAACAGGAAAGGAAAGAGACACGACAGTTTACCCAGGTTCGGGCCACCTTGCGGTGTAATACCCTACTCCTGCTTTGTGGTGGATTGGCCTCGAGGTGGGATGAGGATGAACTAGTACAGAGGAAGAACAACCTCAGGAGCTCTGTTCTTGTGTTGGTGTAAGCTGGTGAGGGCTCGGATCAACCCCCCCCCCCTATGGTGGTGGCTAACCTATATTTATAGTGGCCTTGGTCCTCTTTCCCCAAAATGAAGGCGGGAAGGGATCCCACAATGGCCAAGTTTGAAGGGAGAAAAATAGTACATCTTAATCTGACGAAAGGTGGTCTTCGCCTACAAAGCTTCTTGTCGTGACATCATGGTGGGCTCGGCGATGACCTCCATCCTACCATCCTGGCGGTCTTGGTCTTGTAGCACGAGAATGGAAACCTTTGGCTGATTCCTCGGGACTCCACGCCTATGCTTGCCTCCTTAGCACCAAAGAGGAAACCGGTTGTACTGCGCCCGCTAGCGACCGCCTGGTCGTGGTCGTCACGGCTTACGTCATCCAGACCTCATGAGATGGGCGCTTGCATAGGAATCTCCACTCCTCAGGAGCCAGCCTAGGAGGCCGCTCCCTTTGGAGGCCTTGGTGTCATCCGCCTCACAAGGCTTGGCCCCTCGTGAGGGTCTTGTCTTGTCGATGCCGAAGATGGGCCGTACCATGCCATTGACGGAGCCACGCCGGGGGTTGTGGCAGGCATGTCTGGGTACCCTGGTTCCCAGAACGCTAATAGAAGCATAGTGTTCATACTTTTGCTAGTGTAATCTCTCAACAGTGCTAATATAATTGGATCATATAACCATCCCTCAACGTGCGATGAAGATTCACTCGAAATTTCTTATCTAGCAGAGAAGTTTGGGTACCATGGTTCCCAGAACACCGACAGTATCACCTGGGCCCAAGGCGCGCTCGGACTTGGCTTCGAGGCGAAGCCAAAGGGCAAGGGCGAAGCGCCATGGGCCCAATCGCCTGCGGGCCCGGTCGACGCGTGGCGCTTGATGGGATGTGGGTGTCTCCGCTTCCCCATGCTGCCTCGGCAACCATCCCGGGCTGACAAAAGTACTGGCGCTCGCCACTGAACCTTCATTGCCTTCCCTTCGTCTTGCTCCAGATCCCCTTTTCTTCCTGCTGAGAGCGCTTCAAGATCTGTCGAACCTTTCCCCAAGTTCACCACCGATGGCTACCGAGAAGGCGAAGCCCGCCGCTCCTTCCGCGTGTTCAGCCTCCTCGCCCGACCCGGCCCTCAGTGTGTCCACCATCACCGTGGAGAAGCACCTCACTGTTGTGCTCCCGCTGACAGTGAGTGATGACAATGAGGGGAGGGAGACAATGCTTCGGGTCGGCTCCACCAAGCAGGGCACCTTGACGAGGACCTTCTACCCCTTCTTCATGCACAGCGTCTTCGCGGGGCTTGTCCCTCCTTTCTCCAATTTCTTCTTCGTCGTCCTCGACCATTACCAAATCCGCTTCCTTCATCTCCATCCCAACTCCATCCTCCTCCTGTCGATCTTCGCCTTTTACTACGAGGCATTCATGGGGGTGGCGCCCTCCATTGCGCTGTTCCGCCACTTCTTCTACCTCCGGATGCGCAGATCAACCCAGTGCTCCAGGTGTGTCTATCTTGTTGCGTCCCACGGCAGCAATGCGCTCTCGAGGGCCGGAAAGAAGGTGGATGACTTCCGGCGCAAGTGGATATTAATGGACGCCAAGCGCCTCCATGCTCGGCTGGAGCTGCCGACCGCGATGCAGGAGGAACTGGACCGGTGGGCTCACGAGAAGCTCCCCGACCCTCGGGCGGCGTCGGTCCTGGAGAAGATGACAACGGATCTGGAGGCGGAGAAGCTGACGGGGGCCATGCTCGTCAAGGAGTTCCCGACGCAGCGCCTGGCTCCGTTCCAGGCGCACTCACACCCCTTGTGGGATCTCAAGGGTGCGGAATACGACCTCCGGCTGCGCCCAGAAAGCTTGACGGACGAGGAGCTGAGCAAGGCGATGCGCACCTTGCTTGAGAAGGACCCGGGTGGCCTCCCGGAGGCCTACCTCCCACTGTACCGCTGCGACAACGGGCAGAGGTGGCCGCCGCCATGCTTGTCTTCAACGAGCGGGGGCTTGTGCCGCCTAAGCTCCCCAAATCACCGGTGCCGATGTCCTCCGGCGAGAGCTCTGGGGTGGAGGGGGAGGAGGACTCGGAGGCGACCATGGAGGAGGTGGGGGAGACCTCTCCTCCGCTGCAGAGCAAGCTCCTCCGTGATCTCTCCGATGAAAATGACGTTGATGACCCACAAGTATAGGGCATCAATTGTAGCTCTTTTCGATAAGTAAGAGTGTCGAACCCAACGAGGAGCAGAAGAAAATGACAAGTGGTTTTCAGTAAGGTAATTAATGTCTGCAAGTGATGAAATTGTAAGTAGCAGAGTAGTTTGATAGCAAGATAATTTGTAACGAGCATGTAACAAAAGTAGTAACAAAAGTGATGCAAGGTAGCCCAATCCTTTTGAGGCAAAGGATAGGCCAAAACGGTCTCTTATGATAAGCAAAGTGTTCTTGAGGGTACACGGGAATTTTATCTAGTCACCTTCATTGCGTTGGCTTAATTCGTGTACGGTACTTTGATAATTTGATATGTGGGTGGACCGGTGCTTAGGTGATGTTCTTACTTGAAAAACCCTCCTACTTATGATTAACCCCCCCCCCCCCCCCCCCGCAAGCATCTGCAACTACGAGAAAAGTATCAAAATATCGAACACATATCAAGTTCACATGATTACTTGCAACATGATTTCTCCCGTGACCTCAAGAACAAAAGTAACTACTCACAAATGATAAGCATGCTCATGATCAGAGGGGTATTAAATAGCATATTTGATCTGAACATATAATCTTCCACCAAATATACCATATAGTAATCAACTATAAGCTATAATCAACACTACTAGTCACCCACAAGCACCAATCTATAGTTCCAGTAACAATATTGAACACAAGAGATGAACTAGGGTTTGAGAGGATATGGTGCTATTGAAGATGTTGATGGAGATTGCCCTCCCCAAGATGGAAGAGTTGTTGGTGATGATGATGACGATGATTTCCCCCTCCGGGAGGGAAGTTCCCCCGGCGGAATAGCTCTGCCGGAGGGCAAAAGTGCTCATGCCCAAGTTCCGCCTCGAGGCGGTGGCGCTCCGTCCCGGAAGTCCTCTCCTTATTTTTTTTCTAGGTCAAAATGACTTATATACCAGAAGATGGGCACCGGAGGTGGGCTTGGATGAGCACAACCCACCAGGGCGCGCCTGGGCTCCCTGGCGCGCCTAGGTGGGTTGTGCCCACCTAGTGGGCCCCCTCTAGTGGTTATTTGCTCCAATATTCCTCAAATATTCCATAAAAAATCTCCGTGAAGTTTTAGCTCGTTTGGAGTTGTGCAGAATAGGTAGCCTGACGTAGCTTTTCCAGGTCGAGATTTCCAGCTGCCGGAATTCTCCCTCTTTGTGTATACCTTGCATATTATGATAGAAAAGGCATTAGAATTACTCCAAAAATCATTATTATGGATAAAAACATTATAAATAACAGTAAAAAAACATGATGCAAAATGGACGTATCAACTCCCCCAAGCTTAGACCTCGCTTGTCCTCAAGCGAAAACCGAAATCGAAAAACATGTCCACATGCTTTGAGAGAGAGGTGTCGATAAAAACAAAATACGGACATGGAAGCATCATGTTGATTATTATAACAACAACAGACTTAAATATAAAACTTTTATCATAGGAATTTTATCATATACTTCTCATGAATAAGTAAGAATTCATCACACAATCGAAGTATGAAGCAAAAACTCTATTAGAAACCAACAAACTATGTTCTTAGTCAACTTTGCAACTACAATTCATCATCTTTTCAGGAAGGGTCACGTGTCGGGGCCTTTAGGCAAGTCCACATACTCAACCATCATATAGTCTTCTATGATTGCTGATATGTCTCCGCCGTATCTATAATTTTTGATTGTTCCATGTCAATATTCTACAACTTTTACATACTTTTGGCAACTTTTTATACTATTTTTGGGACTAACATATTGATCCAGTGCCCAGTGTGAGTTCCTGTTTGTTGCATGTTTTTTGTTTCGCAGAAAATCCATATCAAACGGAGTCCAAACAGGATAAAAACTTACGGAGATTTTTTTGGAATATATGTGAATTTTGGGAAGTGGAATCAACGTGAGACGATGCCCGAGGGGGCCACGAGGGTGAGGGGCGCGCCCCAGGGGGTAGGGCGTGCCCTGGGCCCTCGTGGCCACTCCATAAGGCGGTTGGTGCCCTTCTTTCACCGCAAGAAAGCCAATATCTGGATAAAAATTATGACAAAATTTCAGCCCAATCGGAGTTATGGATCTCCAGGAATTTAAGAAACAGTGAAAGGGTAGAATCAGGGAGTGCAGAAACAGAAGGAAACACACAGAGAGATCCAATCTCGAAGGGGCTCTCGCCCCTCCGCCACCATGGAGGCCATGATTGCTTTATTAGTATGCTTGAAGTATTATTGTCTTAATGTCAAATGATAGACTATTGCTTTGAATCACTCGTGTCTTAATATTCATGCCATGATTAGATTACATCATCAAGATTATGCTAGGTAGCATTCCACATCAAAAATTATCCTTTTTATCATTTACCTACTCGAGGCGAGCATGAATTAAGCTTGGGGATGCTGATACGTCTCCGTCGTATCTATAATTTTCGATTGTTCCATGCCAATATTCTACAACTTTTACATACTTTTGGCAATTTTTTATACTATTTTTGGGACTAACATATTGATCCAATGCCTAGTGCCAGTTCCTATTTTTTGCATGTTTTTTGTTTCGCAGAAAATCCATATCAAACGGGATAAAAACTTATGGAGATTTTTTTGGAATACATGTGAATTTTGGGAAGTGGAATCAACGCGAGACGATGCTCGAGGGGCCCGCGAGGGTGAGCACGACAGAGACCCGGAAGTACTACCGCAAAACCTGACACGAAAAATCAAGGCCCCAACCACGAGCGATAGTATGAGCGGGACTAGCAGCGTACTACCGCTGCTGCCCGCGGTACTACCGCTTGCAACACTCCACCACTCCTTCAGTACACAAGATGGACAACTCCAAAGAGGCGGAAAGTGGCGATGGGTGCAAGATGTGAGTGTACGGTTTGATTCCACCCAAACCTTTCCGAAGCAGACCCCCTCTTAATAGTACTGTTTTCCCTATGACTCAAGTCCACCAAAAAGAAACGCACGAAAGAAAACCGTCTTCACTTGAGACTCCGAGGGGCACGAATCATCTTGTGCCATATGCTTGAAAGTATGAATTGCTCAATGCACATGATTAGTTCGCAAACACATTGTCATCAATCCCCAAAAGCACTTAGGGAGAAATATGCCCTAACAGGGGGGATTCGTGTAAATAGTAGTCGGATGTACTAATGAGAGTACGCACAAGGGTTTATACAGGTTCGAGCCCTCTTCGGTGGAGGCAACACCCTACTCCTGTGGCGCTCTTACCTCTTGCCATAAGGTACACAGGGTGAATGCTCCACCATCATCCCGGTGCTCCCCTCCCGGCTTATATAGAGTGCGCTAGGAGGGGCACATAATGAGCTGGTATTAATGCTATTCATGGGCACAGGCATGGCTGAATGTTCCAAGCTGTTACTGTTAGTAACTCCCGTATTTAACTAGATTATGTCATCATTGGGTAACTGAAGTCATTAAGACATCATGGGTGTGAGGCATCCTAGGTAGCATCTAACTGTAAGACAAACTGGCTACCCCGTCTTCTTATAGATCAACTATGGGATCACCCATCAAGGGGTGTAGGATCCGACTGTAGGGTCTTAGTATGGTCCTGAGCCACCCCTCTGGTCTTTGATAGCTTGGGCTTTATCTTCGACGGGCCAATGGTGATACCCCTTGGCCCGTGATCTTTTGGGGCGTATCCTTGATGGGCTATGGCTCCCATACTAGGTCATTCGTATACTTGGGCCTACTTCGTATCTGTAACCTCGACAAGATGTAATTAAATTTTCCTCGGTATTTCGCAATGGACCTCCTTGGCAGGGTTCAATATTGATCTCATATCTAAGTATAAGGCACTAGGACCAAATCCCCATGTGCCTTGGCAATCGCCAACCACTTCGCCTCCACTCGTTTGTCGCTTAGCTCATTTTATAGGGCACATATAGTTTGCTCGCCTTGTTTCTCCATAGAAAGGAGCATAGAGGAACCCCACTACCCCATGATCTTAAATTCAAGCGCCAAAGGAACACGTAATAAGATAATATTATATCGCCTGAACCACTTGCATCGAATCAGACTTGATATAATATTATTGCAACCTAGTATATTTGCTAAGATACCATTGCACAAATAAAAATAGTTCTTTTAGACACGACGCAATTTTTTCTGAAAATGAGGTGACCAAAGGAGGGAGACTATAATCCATCATGGTGTGTTTGGTTGCAAAGTTTTTCTTTTTGAAAGTATTTCAAGAACACCATAGTATCTTGAAAAACAATGTTCTCAAACACTTTGAGGTGTTTGGCTCTAGTTAAACTTGTATTTTTATAAATCACAATATCCATATTTTTGGTATTTTGTAGTATTAAAAAGAGAGACAGAGACCCATTTTTTCTTCTAAAATCCGAGAAACGCAACAAACGCTCTCTCCAATGAAGTATAAATACATTGCTACTATTTTTGTAAATAGTACCCCCTCTGGAAACTAATATAAGTCATTTTAGGTCATTAACTGATGTTTTCATAAACTGTAGTATGCATTGTCATGGGATAAAAAACAGTAGTATCAGTCTTCTCAAAAAATTTGCTTCCAGAGTCTCAACCTTATGTGCCCTGCTTGCTTGACGGGCGTGTACCGTTGATTTCAAACAAACGGCCGGGATCTGTCCTAACTCGACTCTTCTTCCACACACCACACTTGTCCCCGTCGCCAGTCGCCACCGCTCCCCGCCCACCTCGAAATGGATCCCGCGCCGGCGACCCCTCGCTGGAACCTGGAGCGCCCCTACCTCACCGGACGCTTCCACCAGGTAAGCCCTTCCTCTTCCCAGCAATATCCAACCCGCCCCACCAGTATTGCTGCGCCGGCCTCACATCCTCCGCTCGTGCCCTGGCAGGAGGCGAAGGTGTCCGCGGCGTCGCAGGCGCCCGGATCCAAGCCTTTCTCTCTCGACTCCTTCAGGTACGTATGGCGGATAAATTCGTGTCCTGTGGACGGTTGCCTCGTGGTTCTGTTTCCTCGGGTGGTCTCTGATGCCTGGAGTTGGTTTGAATCTGCAGCCGCGGTGCTGGCGGCGGCGCTGGGAGTGTCCTCGGATCGTACGCTGTTTCTGTGCAGGTAAGCGGAATTTTGAAAATTTCAACCGGCGAAATTGGAGCTTGGGTTTACTTGTATATGTTTGTGAACTGGAGCTAGGGTTTTGATTTTGAACTTGAGCTCAGTGATTCGGTAATTAGAAGGGTTTTGATTTTGAATTTGTGCTCAGTCATTTGGCAATTAGAAGGGTTTTGATGTGTTTTTTTGTTTTTGTTTTTTACTAGTATGTGAACTTTAAATCTTTGTTAATCGCTGTTTGAGATTGTAGCCACTGTGCAGGGAGTTCCATTGAAGTATGGGATTTTGCTTTTTGAGATTTTCTACTTCATGAATTTCAGCAATTGATATGCTCTTCTTTTTCCAGTAATGCAACGATTCTTACTTAGGCATTATCATTATTATTTTTGGATTGGATGGCCAATCTGGTGTGGATTGAAAACAGTTTGGGATAGTCTCTTTTACAAATATGCAGTTTTTTTTAAAGGAAATATGCAGTTTCTGGTCGAATGTGGTTTCAGTTTTGCATTTAGAGCATATGGGTTGGTATGTTTGCGGTGCTTTAGGAAATGATGCACTAAATATAACGTTCACTGTGATAAGACCACAGAACATTGCTGAATTTCCACACCATTTCCGAAAATAGCCATCCGGAGAGGATTAACATCTGTACTTTCAGTTAGAAATGCTAAATTGATGGAGCTTTCGCAATCAACTGTGTTGCGTAACAACTTTATTAATTGTAACTGTCCTGATTGAAATGCAGGAGCTTTTAGTTATTGATGATTTGCTATCAGCTCTGGTGGGTATTGAGGGAAGATACATTTCGATTAAGAGAGTACGTGGAAAGGAGGGATATGTTGTCTTCCAGATTGATTCTTCAATGGACCTTGCACTCCAGGTAAGCTGTGACCATGCCAAAAAAGGGAGGATATATTTGGGTTTGGCTAATCTTGCTCTTGCAGGAGTTGACTCGCCGAATTTTCCCCTTATGTGAAGATTTTGTGCTAGCAAGCCAGTTTGTGGAGTCCAGGTCTCATTTCAAAAATGGTTTGGTCAACCATGCTCTAGCGGCTGCTCTAAGGGCATTCCTCCTGGTATAGTTCCTATCATGAGAGAGACAATTTAGATTTTTCCATGTGTACAACCTTTCTTCTATTTGGGAAAGTGGGAGAAGGAATATAGTGCTGACTGTATAATGTGTTGAGGGTTCATTCTTGTATTGAGATAATCCCACTGATAGGCATTAACCTTGTTACATTGTTCTCCACAGAGCTCTTTGACAGTATCGGTGCTTCTATGTGAATTTGGCACAACATTATTAAGTCTAGTATTTTTTAATAACAGGATTATCAGGCAATGGTTGCTCAACTGGAGCATCAATTCCGTCTTGGAAGGCTCTCTGTTCAAGGATTATGGTTCTTTTGTCAGGTATTTCTTCTTTATCTGCATTTAACCAATTATTTGTAAACTTATCAGTGTCTGGTTACTGTTTTAAGCACTGTAAGTCCTGTGTTTCTTTCACAGCGGATGATGAGTTCATTGAATGCACTGGCTGTTCTAATAGAGAAGGCAATGTCCAATAATACCAGTGGTTCGGCGACACTTAATCTACTTCATAGTCAGGTAAATTTAGTGAAAGAGGTTTTTAGATCCTTGATAAGTACATTTCCCCTTTTCCTCCTAAATCTGAGCTAAACAGACCTGGCCAGCTCCTCTTTTGTTTCCCAGTGATAGAACAACTTGAGCTAAATATACCAGTGGTGCTTGAACTTGCCATGGATGTTCACTTTGGTGCCTAAACTTGAAAAATGCACCAAACTAGTTCTAAAACTTGGCAGGAACGTGCAAATACGGTGCCAATGTTGTCCGTAGATGTACCTTCGGGGATCCCTGTGCTAGCCACCAGAACCAACATGTTTTGTTGACAAAGAGAGTCCCTCAAGTATTATGTATTGAACAAAAAAACTCTTATGTGCTTAAATTGACTGCAGCCAGTGGCCCATGTTGGAAACATTTTTTTAAAATGTAAAAAGTATGTAAATAATAATCATAATAATAAAAGTTAGATTCAAATATTCATGTGTTATTAATATTTACCTCATGCTATGCAAATATCGGTGTGCACACAGAGTAAATATATAGAGGTATGCGATAAATTTTTTTACTTTTAGAAATATTAACTAATTATTTGGAAAATACTATTTTAAATATAACATATGAGTGTTTCAAACTGTTCATAAACAAACATTGAAAATACACAGTCATGGATTATATTTAACAATGATATACAAATATATAAAATGTACAGTCATGAATAATATATATGAATTATAACAATGTTTGAATAATATAAATAATTCATTTATTTTAGATTACCATTTGTAAATATTCGTTCAATTATTCAAACATTTGAATAATTATTCACATATTTTCAATTTTTATATTTACAAATATTTTTAAACAATCATGTATTATATTTAAAAATGAATTTTCTAAATAATAAGTCAATATTTCTAAAACTTACAGGAACATTTTTAGTAAGTTATTTTATTAAACTCCTCTATATATTTATTTTTTGTGCACACGGATATTTGTGTAGCATGGGGTAATTATTACTCACACATATTTGAATCTGCATTTTATTATTATGATTAGTACTAATATGCTTTTCACTTTTTTTTTGAAAAAATAACGTGTGCAAAATGGGCCACTGGCTACAGCCAATTTATGGGCACAAGACTTTTATATAAAATACATATAAATGGAGTTGCCATTTTTATAACCAGTACATGTTTGGTAATAGTGGGTATCGCAACTAGCGAGCACACATCAGGTTGCTTGTTCGATTCCTGTCGCATTTTTTCATTCTTCATATTAATTTTTCTAATGTACTGACAGGTGGGTCCACTAGTTATAGAGTCAAGTAATAATCCTGTTTCCTAGCTACAATTGGGGCCTACGCCATGTCGGTGCCACATCATCCATATACGGCACTTTGCATCTGCAGATGGGATTAGCACCGTATTTGCACGTTCGTGCCAAGTTTTAGAACCAGTTCGGTGTATTTTTCAAGTTCAGGCACTAAAGTGAACATCCATGACAAGTTAAAGCACCACTAGCGTATTTACCTCGAACAACTTCTATAGAACTAATCTTTTAAGGTTCAGTTCTTCATAGCTTGTTTAGCTTAGTCCACGCGATTATCTCTTTTACCATGTAATTTAATAATCCTATCTTTCTAATTAGGCAAAGGCGATGGCTGGCGATAGTGCTGTTCGGTCATTACTGGAGAAGATGACCGATTGTGCAAGTGCAGCATACCTCAGGATGTTGGAAAGGTTTGTGATGGTTCGTAACTACCTTTATCATTCAGTTTTAGGACTGAGGCACTTCCTCGATCCATAAAAATTCTATATTGGCCAGCTGTGTCTTATTTGGACTTTTAATATTGGGTGTTGCTTAGAAAAAATATTTTAGTAAGCTTGTTTGCAGCGTCATTAATTTCACTTTCTGATTATCATTTTAGATGGGTGTATGAGGGTGTCATAGATGACCCTTATGGTGAATTCTTCATTGCTGAAAACAAATCTCTGCAGAAGGTACTTATTGACTTGTAAAATTTTGGATCTACTTAACGTCCACTGTTCTCTGTATTTACCTAAAATGCTGGGCATATTTGTGTCTTAAGTTAATCAGGTGCTTTGCCTTCTTCTTTTATTTTGGTAGGAGAGTCTGACTCAAGATTATGATGCCAAATATTGGCAGCAACGGTACAGCCTAAAAGATGGCATCCCTAGTTTTCTCAATAATGTTGCTGCCACCATTCTGACAACAGGAAAGTATCTTAATGTTATGAGAGAATGTGGGCACAATGTTCAGGTACACATGATTATTCTTTGGTTGAATGATAGAGTATTATGTTATATTTGTGTTTACAAAATGCACTTATGTTGGATATTTTATTTAGGTTTCCCTGTCAGAAAACTCTAAGCTGACGAGCTTTGGTTCAAACCACCAATATCTTGAGTGCATCAAATCTGCTTATGATTTTGCAAGTGGTGAGCTCTTGACTCTAATGAAGGATAAGGTAACGACTGTTTGTAGGTAATATACTACTGCGTTTCACTCGCTTCTAAGGTCACTTGCTAAATTCAGTGTGCATATTTACAGTATGATCTCATTGGGAAACTGCGATCATTGAAGCGCTATCTACTTCTTGACCAAGTATGTGTAACATTTACTCTTCATAGTTTTGTGTTGTTACTATATATGAGTACTCATTGACTTACATCTGATGTACATCTACACCTGGGCTTTATGATTTTGAATATTATGTGCGTGTAGTCTGTTAAAATACAGAAAAACACATTCTTTGTGCATTCTGTTTTATGAATGCCTTAACAGTGAGAATGATTCATGTTGCCCAACTTGATTTTAAACATTCATGTTTATTTTTCTCGCACTAGTTATCTAATTTGTTTCCTTTAGTTTTGCAGGGTGATTTTTTGGTTCATTTTATGGATATTGCCCGAGAGGAGCTTACAAAGAAACCAGAAGATATATCCGTTGAAAAACTTCAGGTTCCTCTTGTGCTATGTTGTTGTCTCTTTGTTTCTCGTCATGGTGAAAACAGATTTTTGTCAGCTCTTGTCATGATAATTGATAAGCTAACTGTCCGCCATTGTGTTATTCTCTCTCTATTCATTATCTACACCAGTCTCTTGTTGACATCGCGTTGCGAAGTACAGCAGCTGCTTCCGATCCAAGTCATGAAGATTTGACTTGTTGCGTTGTAAGTCTATTATCCGAGTCTAGTCAAATCATACTGTAACCGTTGACTATCATATTCACATATTTTATGAAACAGGAAAGAAGTTCCCTGCTTAAAAAGCTGACAACCCTGAAAGACTTGGACTGTGCTTACTCTTCAGACAAGCTTGCTGCAGCTGATGTTGATCAGCCCATGACATTAAACATAACTGGCTTGGAAACGTTCTGCCTTGGCTACAAGGTTTTTGTTTGTATTTTCTTTAAGTATTTCTCATTGCATTTATCTTGTGATAGTGAAATGATATACCTGAACGATATTGCAGATTCCATGGCCACTATCTCTTGTAATTTCAAGGAAGGCTTTAACAAAGTATCAATTGATCTTTCGTCTATTGTTTCACTGCAAACATGTTAGTCGCCAATTGTGTCAAGCGTGGCAGATCCAACAAGTATGACATAACCTTATATCCATTAAGTCAGTTACATTATTATTTTTGTTTACATACTCATGTCAACCTCTCAAACAGGGGTTCCGGTCTGTCAAGATTCTAGGAACACCAATTCTACGGTCATCGATTCTTTGTCGCAGCATGCTCAAGTTTGTAAACAGCCTTCTACATTATCTAACTTTTGAGGTAAACCATCCATACCAGTTTCACCATACCTACTGTTACTGAAGGTGATAAAATTGTTAATTACTCCTTGGCCCTCAGGTTCTTGAACCAAACTGGCATTCAATGCATGGCCGCCTTCAAACTGCAAGGAGCATCGATGAGGTTTTAACCATGTCCTTATGATTAAGTTATCTGCACCGCCAACAGTGCAGATTACGTTACTTTTGCTGTGATGCTGATTGCAGGTCATCCAGATACACGATTTCTTCCTCCAGAAGTGTCTAAAGGAATGCTTGCTGTTGTTGCCTGAGCTCCTCATGGTCTGTCCTTGCTCTTTGTCTGTTTGTTTAAAATAATTAAAAGGAAATTAGAGTTCAAAAGTAATTGTTACGCATCAATAACTGCAGTCCATTTTCTTCCTTTTAACTGTTGACGAACTATCTGTTTAATTCAATGACCCTTGTTGTCATGATCTTTACATGCTCGACCTGTAAAGAGTGAAGGCATCATGTGTCCTAACTTGAATGTTGTGAATCATCTACACGTGGCCAAAGTTCAACATTTAGCTCATATTCCATCAAGACGCCATGCTTATCTCATCCTTATTTTCCAATAAGGAGTCATAAGAGTTATAACTTTGGTTTGTCGGATGGGACTGAGGCCTTGTTTGTTTGGGCTTCGGCTTGCATAGAATCAGTTGTGGAAAAGCTGTGGTGGAAAAGCTGATTCGCTGAGGAATCAGCTGCAGTGAAGGTTAGCCGTTTGGCAAAGTAGCTGTGGGTTCGGCTTTGATCCGGTGAAAAGGCTGAAACGCCCCTAAAGTCCCGAGATGAGTGTAGGGAGGCCGGCGTGCTCACCCCAGCTGGCGCCATTGATACACGAGAAGATAGGTGACACGCTCCGGGAGGTAGGGATGCCGGCATGCTCCGGCGTTGGGGAGGTGTCCTGCTACTCGAGGTCCGGGAGGCCGGCTTTGGGTCAAGGTTGCAGAGGACAGAGGGGAGGTGGCAGACGACCGGAGTTGGGCCGAGGTGACAGGCAACCAGCGACCGACGTCCGGGAAAGGCGGTGAACGACTGAGAGGAGGATCCGTCGAGGTGACCCGTGTTGGGACGGCGGCGGCGGCGCCCGATGTGGCTAGAAAACCTAGCCTCGATCTGTTTCAGGACGGGGGCATCGAACGAGACGAGTACTCGATGGCTGCCTGCGGTGGCATTCTTGCCGTAATTACCGTGAAGTGCCAGGGGCGGGGTTGACGTGGGAACCAGCTTCGCTGCTGAAGTACCCCCATGGGTGCTTCAGCCCATTGCACTTCGAACAGCCCGAATTGGCTCTCGGCTTCGATTCCACAGCTGGCCTAATCTACGCGTTTGTTTCAGCTTCAGATTAATCCTATGAGAATCTGCCTTGTAAATCTGAAACAAACAGGGCCTGAGTTTTGCAAATTTATTAACCCGTGTGTTTCTTTTCAAACGTAGCTATAGTGCATAATCTGTTGGGAAAATGTAGCTATATATGGTGACATAGTTAAAAAAAGCGCGCCTAAGCGAGCGGTTAAGTGCGCCTAGGCTCTAGGCGATAGCAAAACGCCTAGCGCATAGCTGCGCTTAATCTGCGCATAATTGCGCATAAGCATGCGCTTTGGTCAGAAAAGCGCAAGGCGGTGGCAGAACGCACAATTAACGGCTTGCGCTTTTTTGAACTATGATATGGTCTTGAAACAATATTTTGAAGCGGGCACCATTTAGCATCGTGCTTGCCGTAAAAGCAACAACTTATTATCATTTATCTGTGATGTGCAGAAAGTTGAGAAGCTGAAAGCATTATGTCTCCAATACGCGACTTCCATCCAGCTCTTGATACCGTCCATCGAGGTCGCTGCTCCTGAGAGCAAATCGAAATCTGGGTCGTCGAGAGCAAGAGCCAAGAGATCACAGGACAGAGACGAGCAACTGAAACTAGCATCCGAGAACGTCGTGATGTCGCAGTCAATCCTGTATGTATCTCGATGTCCCAGTCAGTCAATTTTACAAAGTCTCGTTCCTACGCAGTTCAGGATTGTAACACACCATCTTGCCTTGTCTGCCGCAGGAAATTCGAGTCGGAGTTCAACGCGGAGCTCCAGAGCCTCGCTCCTACGCTGAGCAAGAGCTCACAGGCCGAACCGTACCTGACCCATCTCGCGCAGTGCATTCTCGGCGTCGGAATCGACCAGTGAGCTTCTCCAGGGGTTCCATGTTCAGATGGTTGCAAAGTTTGCATGTGTGGTTGTGTGCATGTGCCATGTTCAGATGGTTGCAAAGTTTGCATGTGTGGTTGTGTGCATGTGCGATTCCGCGGCGTGGCAGTGCGCTTGCTGCCGTCGACGCCGGTGTGCGGTCTTGTGGGTGAGCTGGAAACTTGTAAAACATACAGAATTATGCTTCCACGAGGTGGATGTAGTCATGTAGATGGTTGGTTAGGCTTTAATTAGCTGGTGCTGTAGGCTGCTGTAACTGTTTGATTATACATACTCTGGTGGTGTGTTTTTGTGCTGCGATTCAGCATGCCAGGCTCTGTGCCTCAGGGACTGGCTCGTGTTGTTTGAGACGAGTCGCCGATGTAGTAAGCCTGCAGCTTCAAGAGCCTGGCTACGACTCAGAGGGTAAGCCTCAAATTTTTTTTTTTAAGGATCAGGGGAAGCCTCAATTGTGACCCGTGGTTTGTTCCGTCCATGTGTTGTGTGCGTGCGTGATGGGCCGAACTTTTTTCCCTTTTCTTTTTCTTTTTATGATACTGTGATCGGCCAAACTGGGTACCACATGTTATGTTATCAAACGTCGTAATGATTGGTCTGGTACCTGCATCCCATTTCATGTGTAGAGAAGCACCACTGCAGACTAAATAATGCCTGTCGTGCATCACCACTAACACCCGCCTCGAAGCACCACTGCATCCACTTGGCAAGGAGGCCAGGGCTTCTTTGGTACTCTCTTTGTAAAGAAATATAATAGCGTTACTACTCTAGTGAACTAAACGCTCTTATATTTCTCTACGGAAGGAGTACAAAGGAATTCCATAGGATTTGAACCCTTAGGAATATGTCCTGTGATGATAGCTTTGATTCACAGGATTGGAAACCTTAGGATTTTTTTTTAGGATCCATTTGTATTATATTTTGAAGGAAAATTTTCATCCACTCAAACCTCTTTAAACAATTCCTTTTATTTGTCCGACGCTATCAGACACCCCCTCAGATCCTGTAGAGCATTATAGGACATGTCACTCATCCTGCATTTTTTTTATTCCTGTGTTTTCACTGTTTTTGAGAATCCTGCGCGGCCACGATGCGGGCGAAAGAGACGAAGCTGGCTTGCGACCTGACGTTTTCCCCGGACTTGTCAAAGTTTCGGTTCCATATCCACGCAGACGGAACACGCCGGTGGGACGACCTGAAGCCGAAAAGAGGCCGCAATCCAGCGCACGACGCCCCTTCTCTCACCGCCGCACCGATCGACGGCCGATCCCCTGAACCTTCACTGCCCACCCACCCGCAGTTAGCTCACTTCCCACTCACACACTCCTTCACTGCCCAGTACCCACCCCACTGCCATCGCCCCCACCACCGGTACTACCAGCAGGTCCAGCGCCACCATCGCCCTACGCCCCCACAGCAACACGAGAAAACCACCGCAAGCACGCGCCCCGCTCCGCCCCGAGACGCGACGGTGGAACCCGGCAGGCACGAGCACGGCGCGCGGACACATAGCCCGAGCGCGCGCGATGGCAGTCGGAGGGCGGCGCGCGGCGGCGGCGGCGTGCGGGCGGTGGTGCCTGGTGATCCTCGCCGTCGCCTCCGCGCTCGGCGTCTCCGGGCCCGCGCTGTACTGGCGCTACAAGAAGGGCTTCTCCTCCCCCGCCTCCGCCGCCGCCGCCGTCTCCGCCCCCTCCTGCCCGCCCTGCACCTGCGACTGCCCGCCACCGCTCTCCCTCCAGTCCATCGCGCCAGGTCCCGCCCCCCTCTCCTCAGATCTCGCACCGACGCGCGATTCTCTACATTACAGAAATGGGCCCGTCGGTTGAGAATAGCGTTAACTAGATATGGATGTGGTTGCTTATGAGTGTCGGTGAACTGAATTAGCATTACGCCATTTATTATGCGCTTTTAACTGGGTCGATAAACTCATGTCTGACAGGGTTTTGCATTCTCCTTCCTTTGCAGGGCTCATGAACTTCTCAATTTCAGGTTTGAGCTCCTTCAAAGCCCCTTTAACAGAGGTTCAGTATTATCCAGTCTTCTCATTGTAATTGGTAGATTACAACTAAAAAAAGAGAGAGTATAACTGACATCTGAATATGTGATGGAGAACTACGTCACTTGTGAAGTCCTCATCATTATATTTTCTATATCAGACAGTTCCACCTGCAACTTTAGATATTTCTAGAATCTTGTCACCCTCCGACACAATTTAGACGTCCGGGGTTATTGACATGCCTGTCATTTTAATGGTGTCATTCTTCACAGTTCCCGTTGCCAAATTGTTTGAAAAAGTAGTGCCTGTCAGCAGTACTGAAGTTTTATACTAACCAAGACATAAGTTATACTCTATGAAGCGTTACATAAAGTATTATCCCCAGTTTGTTTTATGTTCATATATTGCCCTTTTAAACTACTGGCGAGTTAAGTATCAGGCTGGCCATAGATCATTTTGCAGTTTCTAAAACACTTGACTCTTAAGGACTTTTGCATGCACCTGCGACCTAGTGTACATTTGCTACAACAACAACAACAACAAAGCCTTTAGTCCCAAACAAGTTGGGGTAGGCTAGAGGTGAAACCCATAAGATCTCGCGACCAACTCATGGTTCTGGCACATGGATAGCAAGCTTCCACGCACCCCTGTCCATTTGCTAAATCATCCAAATATAATTGGGAAAAGCGTGTCAGAGTTTTTCGTTATATTTGCTCAGAGTTTTGATGCTTTTGTGGCATGCTAATGTGAACAAACACAAGGACTTATGATGCTGTAGTTCTTAATTTTTGTTGGTATGCATCATATGCTCACATGCTCAGGTCTAACTATTACTACCTCTGTTCACTAATGTAAACTGAACTGCCAAAACTTATTATATTTAGGAACAGAGGTTGTACTTCTTATGTGCAATACCACCCAAATTCTGGGTTTGTCCCATAACACATTAACTCTGCTATTTCCAGTAGCACACTAACATTAAAACCAAACATGGATTACTTCCTGTTATTTCTAGTAAGGGGTGATTACTCCCCTGCACTGATTTTATGTGCTGTGCAGCTTACCAAGTGCCGACAAAGTATACCTTTTTTGTCGATAGTTACTTATCAACCACTTAAGAAACTAGCACCACACCCGCACACATGGCTTTCACGTACATAACTCATCCTTTCGATTGTACAATTACAAATGGTCTATAAGAACACAGTAGTGTAAACCATTTCCCATATTGCTTCCCAAGTTCTTGTGAGCTGGAACTTTTGTTGTAAATTCCTTTTCACATGGTTGCATCTGTTATGAGGCTATGTTGACTGGAAAAAATAATTTGAATTGTAATATGCAGCTTGCGGCACAAATGACCCTGAGCGTACCAAGGAGATGGAGAAGCAGTTTGTTGATCTTCTCAACGAGGAACTCAAGCTGCAGCAGGTTGTAGCTGAGGAGCACATCCATCACATGAATGCCACACTTGTTGAGGCAAAAAGGCAGGCTACCCTGTACCAGCGAGAGGCGGAGAAGTGTAACGCGGCCACAGAGACTTGCGAGGAAGCCAGGGAGAAGTTTGAGGGGGCAATCTCAAAGGAGAGGAAACTGACAGCACTGTGGGAACGTCGAGCTCGCGAATTGGGTTGGCAGGATGCTCGAGCCGCGACCACCGCACGATAGCTTGGCAAGCAGTTTGCTTCTGCAGGTAAAAGTATTTGCAGCAGACGACATTTTTACCACACCGAGCAATGTTAGCTGTACGGGTCCACGTGTAATGTTTGCCAGTGTATTATGAGTTGTCCCAGTTGAAGTATAGTTACTCTAGACACTGTAGATTCCTTATAAATGTAACTAGTATACATTGTTTAAGTATGCAAGCTTTATTGTAACGTATACTGAAGACATTCAGTGTAGTGTTGTGGCTGTAGATCAAAAGGCGGTCTCTGCCTTCGATGAAATTCAGTAATGCACACATCTGCAGTTTGATTCACAGTATCGAGCTTCAAGCTATTTTTACCAGCAGGCTCGTGGAGACAGATCTTGCTTTACTTTTCGTCTTTATTTTCATGATGTTCACCAAGATGATGCACATCTTCTTAGAGCTATTGCTTGGTACCATCATATGTTCGGAATGTGCACTATTTCTGTTAGCATGGAGACACCTTCAGTTTTTCTTTTTTGACGGGTGGAGACACCTTAAGTTAGTACTGTTCAGTGCTTGTAGTTGGGAAATACCATTTTGTTTTGGGTTGTGTTTATTCCAAGAGGAGCCCAACATTTTGCACCAGCATATGAACTGCTCAGAGAATAAAAGCTGCACCAGGCAAAATGTAATACTCCCTCCATCCCAAATGTGTAGTCTTTTTATTTTACCAGCAGGTTCATGGATAGGCCCGCGCAAAAAGAGTAAATGTCAGTTTGAAAAAAAAAATGCCCGTGGAAAACGAGTAAAAAAGTAGTGGCCCATACAGGTCTCGAACCTGTGACCTTCGCGTTATTAGCACGACGCTCTAACCAGCTGAGCTAATAGGCCAATTTGAGGTTATAGTATGTCACTACCTATAAGTTAGGAGAACCAAGGAAAATATATACTACCGCCCCGAAATCAGATGCTGCTCTAGCATTACTCCCTACATGATCCTACACGCTTCCGTGTTCTCGTCGTCGAAATAATGGAGGTCCCATCGCGGCGGCCTCTGGAACTCGTTGCCTAGAACGGCGTCCATGTCCGGCGCCGGACGGCCGTAACCGTAAGGAGCGTAAGCATCGTCGTCGGGCTCCTGCTTCTCTTCCTCCTGGTTTTCTTCTTCTGGGTCCGGAGGCAGAATCTCCGCCTTCTTCCCGGTCTTCTTCTTGAGCTTCCTCAGCACCTTCTCGGCCTTGAAATCCCCCGTCACCATCACCTTGTTCTCCTCCCTGTCGACCTCCACCGTCTCCACGCCTGCAACCATGGACGATCATCAGACGTTCACTCCCCATGAAATGAACAGGCGTGGAATTCAGTACTAAGTTGTTATTTTTAGTACCATCGATTTTCTTGATGGTGCGGCGCACCGATCTTTCGCAGGCGTCGCAGTGCATGTATACTCTCACGTTCACCGTGATGCTCTGCACAGGGAACAGGCAGGCGGCAGCAGGCGCTCCGTGAGTGAACAGAACAGAGGAGGATCATGTGTGGAAATGGAACTTGGAATGCGTAAATGAACATGGATTTAGATTCCTGCAAGTTCATTATTGGGGGAAAAAATGCTTACATTCGCGGATGCAGCATTCTCCTCTCCCATGACGCCTACTGAAACTCCGGAGAACGCGATAAGCAGAACACCCTGAACAGATGCGGAACATGGGATGTAAGTGAGCGTGGTTCTGAATCAAGGTGGGCAGAACAGAAGGAGCGTCGACCCCATGTTCTAGCTTCGATAATTATGGTCTCAAACCAGGATTACGAGAAGCGCGTAGCGTTCTTATGATCCTGGGAAAGTGAGAAACGGGAAGGAAATGCAAAATCCCCAGCTGCATTGACGCATTGTGTTGCATGCAGAGCTTGCTCGGCATGCATGCGGAAAGCTCTTCTTACCCGGCTGTTTTGTTCATGTCGATTGCGTGTGCGCTATAGCTCCCCTCCTGGTACGGGCTCGAACCTCGAAGGACCTGCCAACGCTGTAATCGAATCTGAATCTCAAGGAAATCTCCAAGGGCAATTAGATGAGTGAACCTAGCTATGGGATGAAGACGGCCCCGAAAAAGGCAAAGCCGTTCTTGGCCATGACGCCTACGTAGGGAAGAAGAGAGGCAGGAGGAGAAGCTCTTCTTGGCCAGTTATAGGTCTCGGAAGGCAGAGGTTGATCGACCTGTTTGGGAAATCGTATTGACCACCAGCCAACCAGCCATGAGGGTGTTCATGAGAGGCGGGAATGCAGGGAATAATAGCAACGTTTTTTTTAATCTCTCGGGCTAGGAGATGCATTGCATGTGTTGTGTAAGTTGGGATGATCATGCATGAATGAATCAATAATACCAATAGAATTCACAATCAATAACAACATAAGAGCCTCACGACGGTGGAGTTTTATTCGTTTAATCGTTTTGATCGAAATACATGTAGCGCTTGTATTCCCTCTGTTTCTTTTTACTCTGCATATAAGATTTGGTCAAAATCAAACTACACAAAATTTGACCAAGTTATATATGAACATTTACAATATTAAAACTATATAGTATGAAAATACGTTTCATGATGTCTCTGATAATGTTGATTTCATATTGTGAATGTTTATATTTTTTAATATAAAATTAATCAAACTCTATAAAGCTTGAGGTGGGAATAGTTTAAATTCATTCATTCACAATCTACTATCGGTCAATAGCCATGCGTTGCACTTGCAGCTCAACACTGGGTTTCGTCTTCCAGCGGGAATGGGATCCCGTTCATAGCCCTGAAGAGCATCCACGACCCCGTGGCCAGCATCTTCGGCACCAGCGCGTCCGGGTCCGCACACAGCGCCTCCACGGCCGCCGCCTGCCTCCGCAGCGCCTCCACCAGCGCCTCCTCGCCCGCGTACGCCGGCGACGCCGCGGCCCGTCTGATCTTGCCCGCCAGCGCGACGAACCTCTCCGCAAACCGCGCGCCGGCGCCCTCGGCCATGGCCGCGGCGTCCACCGCTTGGGCCCTCGCCGCGTCGGGCCTCCAGGCCGCTCGGCACCCCCCCGCCGTCCGCCTCCTTGGCCGCGAACTGCAGGAACTCGTTGGCCGCGTGGTGGACCATCTGGTTCTCCGTCGCCACGATCTCCCTCATCTGCCGGTCCCGCAGGCGCCGCGTGGAGGCCAGGATCTCCTGGGCCTCCGCGAGCCGCGCGAACGCCCACGCGGCATGGCCGCGCAGCGTCGCCGCCATCGCGCGCGCCTCCTCGCCCGGCCTCACGGCAACCATCGCCGCGCCGTCGCGGTAGTCCTCCGCGTCCTCTGAGATGTTCTGGGCGGCCCTCACGGTGCTGGCCTCGACGCCGTCCGCCCAGTCCAGCGCCGCGAGCGAGGGGAACTCCGTGGTGTTCTCTAGCATGTCGCTCACCCTGGACTGCAGCTTCCTCAGGCTCTCCGCCAGAAGTGGGTCGATGCCTTCCTCTAACATGGACTGGATGTTTTTTTTAAGGCAAAGCAAAGCTTTATCTATTAACTGTGCCTGGGCATATCACCCAGAGCACGACCAGCCACTGTGGGCGGTACATGGGAGTCCCAAATCCATACAAGCACCTGGCAAACACATTCGGCCAATTTGGCCGAGTTCATGTGCTACGGAGTTCGCATTATGTCTACATGCACGCACTTCATGCCTTACAAACCATAGCTTCAACTGGAGCTTGATATCTTCAATAATGGCCGCATACGGCGACGAGTCGACCTTCCGTATATCCATGGCGTCCGCGAGCAATTGAGAATCAGTCTCAAAGACTACCATATATGTGATGCCAAGAACTTGTTTATTAACTAGACATGATGCGTGGTCTAGTGTGAAGGTTAGCTTGGTTGTCAGGTATGCCTTTAGTTTCGGGTTTGAATTCCTCCTCAAAATTTCTGCACGTTTCTCCCACTTTGATGTACTGACATGCGGGCCCCACACATGTATTGTATGCTGATGTGGCGCCGCGCTGGGCTGCGGGAGATGTAGCTAGGACTGTATTGGAGCGTATTCTCGTATTTGAGGACCGCGGTGGAGCATTCCACGAGTTTGAGGACCATCATGTTACATGCCGGAGAGTACAAAGATGGTAGGTGTAATTATCTCGGAGTTAGTCGGTGTACATTCGCCCTCACCCCTCCCCATGCCCCAACTCCCCCTTTTATTTGCTCAACCCCCTCCCTCTTTTAATCGGCAATTGACACTTACCAAAACACGCATAGTCATAGTACATAGCAAATCTACCAAATCAACTGCTAAATAACACCCACTGCTCTATATAGAACATCCATACCTACCAAATCAATTAGTTGCCAAAATATTAGGTAATCAATTCATGAAAGGTCTTTATGCACGTGTTACTATACCAAATCTACCATACACAACACACTGGTTATTAACAAACCAATTCACAGAAATCTACCAAAATAATAAAACCGGATGAAAGCCCAAAAGTGCTCTTCTTAGCTCGAGCTCATATGAGCTCGAGTGAACAATAAAATTAAAAAGAAAATATTTTTCTTTTAAAAACTCATTTTTTCTAGCAAATATTCATTACTAGGGAAAAGCTTATTGGCAGACGCTTATTAGTAGCGCGGGTTTATAACCCTCGCTACTGCTACTTACTAGTAGCGCGGGTTTTTACCCCTCGCTAATACTAAGATGATACTAGAAGTGCGGGTTTTTAACCCGCGCTACTACTTCCTCCGTTTTTATTTAGTCTGCATATTAGGTTTGACTGAAGTCAAACTTCATAAAATTTGACCAACTTTATAGAAACAATTACAATCATTTGCCATAACAAATCTATATATTGTGTTAGTACATTCAATAATGAATCTAATAGTATTGATTTGTTATTGTATATATTAATATTTTTGTTTATAAACTTAGTCAAAGTTTACAATGCTTGACTTTGACCAAAGCTAATATGCGGACTAAATAAAAACGGAGGGAGTACTAAGCGGTCTCTACCGTGCCCTCCCGGGACATGTCATAGTAGTAGCGAGGGGTACAAACCCGCGCTACTACTAAGTACGAGGTAGGTGAAATCCCCATATCCTCGGCCAAATCCCTCCTCTTTCTCCCTCACTTTCCTCCTCTCTCTCCCTCGTACTCCAGCGGTGGCCGCCGCTGGTACACTCTGCTTTCTTCCCCTCTCCCTCTCCGAGATCCCTCCGTTGGGAGGTCGCGGGAGCTCCTCGCCGTCGCCAAGATGCGGAAGCACGACCTCGGCATCCTCCTCGCCGTCTTCTTGTCGCTCCAAGTCAGCCCTCTTCCTCCCCCCTCCTCTCCGATTCGATCCGGAACCCTAGCTGACCCATCCCCCTCCTCCTCCAACAGCACGAGGGCCGCCGCGAGGTGCTGCTCCCCACGCACGACGCCCAGATCCACGTCCACCAGCTCCCGGCCCATGCCGGGCTGGCCTCCGCGGCCTCCACGAGGCGCGCATCATGGCCGAGATCTCCCTGCTCCCGGCCAACATGCGCGTCGCCGCCGTCCGCCGCCCCGTCGCCATGGCCGTCGGCGCCGTCAACTAAACCATTGACACCATTGACAGCACGTACGGGGTCGAGATTTTTTTTCTAGTTTTTCAAATTAATAGTAGTAGCGCGGGTCACAGACACGCGCTACAGATAGTTAGTAGTAATAGCGCGGGATGCACCGCGCTACTACTACTAGTTAGATGTAGCGCCGTAGTAGTAGCGCAGGCACCCGCACTACTACTAGCTTTTAACCCGCGCTACTACTAGGCTTTTTCCTAGTAGATCTCGTTCGTCGAACCGCGTCGCCATGGTCGGTGTCGCCATTAGATCTTGTTCGTTGACGGCCTCAACTCGACCCGTCAGTATATATAGATCGGCCGGTACGCGCCTGCGGTTCTCCCGAGTCCCGATTCGATTCGGGGTGGAACACGTGTACGGTGCCTGCCAGCCCGTCCGACTCGCCAGGTCCGATTCAGAATGAAGTCTGATTTAAACCCTTGTAAAGGGTGATGCAAATGAATCTCGACGTCCAACTCCTTGAAATCTATACTCTAATCAGATGGATGAAGTGGCTATATACTCATATGAGTCATTTATTTCGGAAATCTCTATTGAAGTCCCTGAAGGGCTTATACTTCCAAATCCAAAAGCAAATCGCAACAAATTTTGTGTAAAACTTCATAAGTCACTCTATGACTTGAAATAGTCGGAAATCATATGGTACTACTGACTAAATGAGTTCCTTCTTCAAAATGATTACTCAAAGAATGATGATTGCTTATGTTTTAATAAGGGAACCCCAAATTTGATTTCCTTATATCACTTAGTGTATATCAACGACTTCATCATCAATGCCTATACAAGACATAAACATACACAAAATCATCTCAAGGCGGAAAATTTGGATTAAACCAAATTTAGCTTAAGTTTACAACTTGAGCATTCTCTCAAGAATACATAGCAGTCTACATATATCCAAAACATATATGAGAAGTTCAATGTGGATATATCATACTCCCTCCTTCCATCTATATAGGGCCTAATGCGTTTTTCAAGACCGCCTTTGACTATTGATAAAATTAATACTACATGACATGCATAATGTGAAAATTATATCATTGAAAGCTCCTTTCACATACGAATTTGATGATGTGCTTTGTGTAAGTTGCATGTCATATATTATTGCTCTAACATTTGGTCAAAGTTAGCCTCAAAAAACGCATTAGGCCCTATATAGATGGAAGGAGGGAGTACCAACAAAACGTATATGGTCGATATGAGGAATATTAAGTTATATCTCAAGTTCACAATAAATCTTGGACAATTCCATCAGGAAAATCAAGTTTTGACCATGATATGATATATGATATTGGCTCTTTACTTGATCCCAACAAAGCCATATCAATGACTGAATTTGATGGAATAGCCTTCTTATGGAAGTCATCTAAATAGAATTTAACGGCTACTTCCACTTATCATTCTGACATAATTGCTTTATATAAAGGCATTGAAAATATGCTTGGCTTAGCAGAATGATTAACCACACTCGAAATCATGTGGTTGAAATTCATCAGAATCACATAACTTGATTTTATCAAGATTCTACCACTTGTGTTACTCAATACATACATATTATATGAAGAGCAATATCACAAAGCACATTGCTCGAGATCACTTATCCTCATGAATTATAGAAAGTGAGGAAACAATTTGCAAACAAAATACTGGAAAATCCAACTGATTATTCCTAATGTCATGATCATGTCAATGTAATTGATATGAGACATCCTCCAGATTTGCAAAGTTCAGGGGGGAGTAATCTCCCAAAGTATAACCCATTAACAATCATTAGATTGCATACATTGTACTCCTTTTCCCTTCATGAGTTTTTCCCTAATGGTTTCTCATAAAAGGTTTTTAACGAGACAATATAGATACAAGTGTTCACATATGTCATATCATTTTCTCCTTATATTTTCCCATTGAGTTTTAAAGGAGTTTTCAATGGCATATATAATCGCACTCTTTTCCCTTATGAGTTTTCTCTCAAAGTTTCTCATAATGTTTTTTAATGAGGCAATATCTTCTTAAAGATCATATGTCATACTTTCTATTTTCCCTATCGTGGTTTTTCAAGGAAGTACTCAAGACATATTTATTGTTCTTTAAACTCACTGATTAGTTTTATTCTTCTTCAAAGGTTTTTCTCATATGGGTTATCATGAGACAATAATCATTATATGTTGTATCATTTTCTCCTTATTTTTCTCACGGGGTTTAAAGGAGTTTTAACAACATAACAAATACCATTCTCCTCATATTTTTCCCACAGGATTTTTGGAGAAGTCTTTCTCAAGATGAAGATGATGAATATTCTCAAAGGCAAACACTTACAAGGAAGGTTCTTTATCAAGATGATGTACATTCACAAGGACAAGCATTGATTAGGGGAAGTGTTAGGAATTAATTAAATGTGTTAATTAAGTGTTAATCCTTGCATTGTCGGTTGCCTTATGTCGGCAACCATTCCTTGTAACCGTCATGTACTTACCGCCTTTGTACTGGGTATCTATATACCCTAATCACAATCAATGAGAGAATGCTTCGATCATTTACTTCCATTTCTTCACATAACCTTCGGGTGATTTTAGGAGTGGATTTGGTGATGTGGCACTCGGAGGCTGGGATTGCTGACTTTGACCAAATAAATGACAGCCACGTCAACACTCAGCTCGGGCCACATGTAGCGGCTTGGCCTCTGCGTACTGCTATGGCGTCGACGGCTGCACACTACTAGCCGACGCGATCGTGTACATCAGGAGACCCTCGAGCAGCGCATGTCCCATCATTGGCGTGACGACTACGCGCCTCGAGGCGTGCACGGATGACATGTAACTTGTCTTCTGGTCCGGGAATGCGCAGTCACCGTGGTCGCCGGTGCGATGGGGCCGTCGTGGGTGTTGCTCCTGCTCGCGTGCTAGCAGCGAGGCAAGGCGTGGCGTCGGTGGCGGTGCCAAGCACACGAGGCGGGACAGATGCTACATGGCGCTAGCACTTCTTCGACCTCCCCTACACACAAGTCCGTGGAGCACGCGCACGGAGAGGCAGGAGCGGCACGAGCGGCTAGCGCCACGACCTCTGCAGTGTGGAGCCTTAGCGCCGTGGTCATCGCTCGACGCCGTCACCAGTAGTCCACGAGGTCCTCAAACGAGCCACAATAGAGCGCCAACATCAGCGTGTTCACCGCGAACTATGCTTCACCGGCGTCAGCGTCTTGTTTCTGCCGTGGCATGGATGAACAGGATCTGAAGTCAGTTGATCGCTTGCCGTGGCCGTGCCGGTGCCGGGGAAAACAGCGTCAGAGAACTCTAACACCGATGTGCTACTCAAGTTTGTACACACAATTCATCACACATGACATGCATACGTGCAAATGCAGAACATATTTGCTGGCCGGTGGATTTGCGCGTGGCAGGGTGGCGCTGGTGCACCGCGTACTGGACGCGCTGGTGCACACCTTACGATGGGAGACGGCCTAGGGCGCGACTCGTACCGATCCCGGGCTTTCCTGAGCCTAGTATGAATCCTCTGTTTGGATACAGCCTAAAGGTTAAAAACGACCGGGATTGATGAGGTCAGGGTATGGACTTCAGGAATTTAGATATCGGGGTTCGTCGTCCTCTACATCCTCGGGGTTTAAAATAGACTTCACTCTTCAATTCACAGTTGCACGGCATAATAGAGAAGGAAAAAAAAGGGACCCGATAAGTGCCGAACGTTCGGACCGCGACGCACAAGCCTAAAAGGATTGTTCGGCTGCACGGCGGGAATCGAAAACATCCCAACCCGAAAAGAAAAAAATGGGCAAAAAAAACTCCCACAATAAAGAAATATAAACTAGAGTTGCCATACAGGATTGATGTGTGATCCCTTGCTTACCTTTTATATCATTTTTTGTAGTTTACATACTATGCATGACCCAACCTATCAAACCTATAATAAGTATTACACTTCGCAAGTTTGTCGGCCCAATGAAAAGTAGGGTACCATGGACCATCTGCCTGCGGCTCAGGAAGGGCCCCTGGCCCAACTCAAGAAGTGGCCTGACAGCGGGCGCCGCGAAGCCAGCAACCTCGCGAGGGCCTTTCCCCGCGAGAGGCTCTCCGACGAAGGACTTCACTAAGTACCACAACAACAGCTGGCCTCGTGATGCCACCCCTCGCGAGGCCTCCCGAGGAGCCCAAGCGGCGTGGGTCGCGGGCCCATCATGTGGGTGATGTCACCGTGGCTGGCGTCATCCTGTGCCGTCGGGGCAGTTTTCCCTTCGGTGCTAAGGGAGCAGCTGAGCCTGCCTGCCCCCAAAGCTTATTGCTTTGGTGAAAGAAGACCAAGACGGCGAGCTGCAGGAGGTCATCGTGGAGCCCCCTGCGCGTCATGGATAATACCTTTGGCAGGGGAAGACCGCCTTTTGTTAGGATAAGCACCGACACATGTCCCCTTTCAATTGTCGCCCTGTGGTAGCCATTTCCCGCTCATATTTTCGAGGAAGAGGTCCAAGGCACCTATAAAAGGGATAGTGCTGCCCACCGTAGGGAAGGATGAGAACATCGATCAACCCCTTGCACCACTGTAGACCCCCAAGAGCTCCGACTCATCTTGTAGCTCCAAGAGCACTGTCTACAAGCAATTCCATCAAGCAGGAGTAGGGTTTTACACCGCAAGGTGGCTTGAACCTGGATAGCTCGATGGGTCTCTGTCGTGCCTCGAGCCTAGCTCGTAGCTTCGTGGTTGCAAGCCAAGTCCCCAGAGTTTGAACCAGGGTGTTGGAGTGTTGGGGAACGTAGTAATTTCAAAAAATTTCCTACGCACACGCAAGATCATGGTGATGCATAGCAACGAGAGGGGAGAGTGTTGTCTACGTACCAACACAGACCGACTGCGGAAGCGATCACACAACGTAGAGGAAGTAGTCGTACGTCTTCCCGATCCGACCAATCCAAGCACCGTTACTCCGGCACCTCCGAGTTCTTAGCACACATTCAGCTCGATGACGATCCTCGGGCTCCGATCCAGCAAAGCGTCGAGGAAGAGTTTCGTCAGCACGACAGCGTGGTGACGATCTTGATGTTCTACCGACGCAGGGCTTCGCCTAAGCACTACAACGGTATGATCGAGGTGGAATTTGGTGGCAGGGGGCACCGCACACGGCTAAGGAACGATCTCAAGGATCAACTTGTGTGTCTTGGGGTGTCCCCTGCCCCCGTATATAAAGGAGCAAGGGAGGAGGGGCTGGCCGGCCAAGGAGGGAGGCGCAAGAGAGTCCTACTCCCACTGGGAGTAGGATTCCCCCTCCAATCCTAGTCCAACTAGGATTCCTTGGAGGGGAAAAGAGGAGGAGGTGGCCGGCCACCCTTTCCTAGTCCTAATAGGACTAGGGGAAGGGGGAGGCGCGCAGCCCATCTAGGGCAGCTCCTTCTCTTTTCCACTAAGGCCCATTATGGCCCATCTAGCTCCCGGGGGGTTCCGGTAACCCTCCCGGTATTCCGGTAAAATCCCGATTTCACCCGGAACACTTCCGATGTCCAAACATAGGCTTCCAATATATCAATCTTTATGTCTCGACCATTTCGAGACTCCTCGTCATGTCCGTGATCACATCCGGGACTCCGAACAACCTTCGGTACATCAAAATGCATAAACTCATAATAACTGTCATCGTAACGTTAAGCGTGCGGACCCTACGGTTCGAGAACAATGTAGACATGACTGAGACATGTCTCCGGTCAATAACCAATAGCGGGACCTGGATGCCCATATTGGCTCCTACATATTCTACGAAGATCTTTATCGGTCAGACCGCATAACAACATACGTTGTTCCCTTTGTCATCGGTATGTTACTTGCCCGAGATTCGATCGTCGGTATCCAATACCTAGTTCAATCTCGTTACTGGCAAGTCTCTTTACTCGTTCCGTAATACATCATCTCATAACTAACATCTTAGTTATAATGCTTGCAAGGCTTATGTGATGTGTATTACCGAGAGGGCCCAGAGATACCTCTCCGACAATCGGAGTGACAAAACCCTAATCTCGAAATACGCCAACCCAACATCTACCATTGGAGACACCTGTAGTACTCCTTTATAATCACCCAGTTACGTTGTGACGTTTGGTAGTACCCAAAGTGTTCCTCCGGTAAACGGGAGTTGCATAATCTCATAGTTATAGGAACATGTATAAGTCATGAAGAAAGCAATAGCAACATACTAAACGATCAGGTGCTAAGCTAATGGAATGGGTCATGTCAATCAGATCATTCAACTAATGATGTGACCTCATTAATCAAATAACAACTCTTTGTTCATGGTTAGGAAACATAACCATCTTTGATTAACGAGCTAGTCAAGTAGAGGCATACTAGTGACACTCTGTTTGTCTATGTATTCACACATGTATTATGTTTCCGGTTAATACAATTCTAGCATGAATAATAAACATTTATCATGATATAAGGAAATAAATAATAACTTTATTATTGCCTCTAGGGCATATTTCCTTCAGTCTCCCACTTGCACTAGAGTCAATAATCTAGATTACACAGTAATGATTCTAACACCCATGGAGCCTTGGTGCTGATCATGTTTTGCTCGTGAAAGAGGCTTAGTCAACGGGTCTGCAACATTCAGATCCGTATGTATTTTGCAAGTTCTATGTCTACAATGCTCTACACGGAGCTACTCTAGCTAATTGCTCCCACTTTCAATATGTATCCAGATTGAGACTTAGAATCATCTGGATCAGTGTCAGAAACTTGCATCGACGTAACCCTTTACGACGAACCTTTTTGTCACGTCCATAATCGAGAAACATATCCTTATTTCACTAAGGATAATTCTGACCGCTGTCCAGTGGTCTACTCCTAGATCACTATTGTACTACCTTGCCAAATCAGTGCAGGGTATACAATAGATCTGGTATACAGCATGACATACTTTATAGAACCTATGGCCAAGGCATAGGGAATGATTTTCATTCTCTTTCTATCTTCTGCCGTGGTCGGGCTTTGAGTCTTACTCAACTTCACACCTTGTAATACAGGCAAGAACTCTTTCTTTGACTGCTCCATTTTGAACTACTTCAAAATCTTGTCAAGGTATGTACTTATTGAAAAAACTTATCAAGCGTCTTGATCTATCTCTATAGATCTTGAAGCTCAATATGTAAGCAGCTTCACCGAAGTCTTTCTTTGAAAACTCCTTTCAAACACTCCTTTATGCTTTACAGAATAATTCTACATTATTTCTGATCAACAATATGTCATTCACATATACTTATCAGAAATGCTGTAGTGCTCCCACTCACTTTCTTGTAAATACAGGCTTCACCGCAAGTCTGTATAAAACTATATGCTTTGATCAACTCATCAAAGCGTATATTCCAACTCCAAGATGCTTGCACCAGTCCACAGATGGATCGCTGGAGCTTGCACATTTTGTTAGCACCTTTCGGATTGACAAAACCTTCTGTTGCATCATATACAACTCTTCTTTAATAAATCCATTAAGGAATGCAGTTTTGTTTATCCATTTGCCAAATTTCATAAAATGCGGCAATTACTAACATGATTCGGACAGACTCAAGCATAGATACGAGTGAGAAGCTCTCATCGTAGTCAACACCTTGAACTTGTCGAAAACCTTTTGCGACAATTCTAGCTTTGTAGATAGTAACACTACTATCAGCGTCCGTCTTCCTCTTGAAGATCCATTTATTCTCAATTGCCTGCCGATCATAGGCAAGTCAACCAAAGTCCAAAACTTTGTTCTCATACATGGATCATATCTCAGATTTCATGGCCTCAAACCATTTCGCGGAATCTGGGCTCATCATCGCTTCCTCATAGTTCGTAGGTTCGTCATGGTTAAGTAACATGACCTCCAGAACAGGATTACCGTACCACTCTGGTGCGGATCTCACTCTGGTTTACCTACGAGATTCGGTAGTAACTTGATCTGAAGTTACATGATCATCATCATTAGCTTCCTCACTAATTGGTGTAGTAGTCACAAGAACAGATTTTTGTGATGAACTACTTTCCAATAAGGTAGAAGGTACAATTACCTTATCAAGTTTTCTACTTTCCTCCCACTTACTTCTTTCAAGAGAAACTCCTTCTCTAGAAAGGATCCATTATAAGCAACGAATGTCTTGCCTTAGGATCTGTGATAGAAGGTGTACCCAACAGTCTCCTTTGGGTATCCTATGAAGACATATTTCTCCGATTTGGGTTTGAGCTTATCAGGATGAAACTTTTTCTCATAAGCATCGCAACCCCAAACTTCAAGAAACGACAACTTTGGTTTCTTGCCAAACCATAGTTCATAAGGTGTTGTCTCGACGGATATAGATGGTGCCCCTTTTTTTTAACGTGAATGCAGCTGTCTCTAATGCATGACTCCAAAAACGATAGTGGTAAATCGGTAAGAAACATCATAGATTGCACTATATCCAATACAGTACAGTTATGACGTTCGGACACACCATTATGCTGTGGTGTTCCAGGTGGCGTGAGTAGTGAAACTATTTCACATTGTTTTAACTGAAGACCAAACTCGTAACTCAAATACTTGTCTCCGCGATCAGATCGTAGAAACTTTTACTTTCTTGTCACGATGATTTTTCACTTCACTCTGAAATTCTTTGAACTTTTCAAATGTTTCAGACTTATGTTTCATCAAGTAGATATACTCATATCTGCTCAAATCATCTTTGAAGATCAGAAAATAATGATACCTGTCGCGAGTCTCAATATTCATCGGACCACATACATCAGTATGTATGATTTCCAACAAATCTTTTGCTCGCTCCATTGTTCCGAAGAACAGAGTCTTAGTCATCTTGCCCATGAGGCATGGTTCGCAAGCATCAACTGATTCATAATCAAGTGATTCCAAAATCCCATCAGCATGGAGTTTCTTCATGCGCTTTACACCAATATGACATAAACGGCAGTGCTACAAATAAGTTGCACTATCATTATTAACTTTGCATATTTTGGTTTCAACACTATGATTATGTGTATCACTACGATCGAGATCCAACGAACTATTTTCATTGGGTGTGTAACCATATAAGGTTTTATTCATGTAAACAGAACAACAATTTATTCTCTTACTTAAATGAATAACCGTATTACAATAAACATGATCAAATCATATTCATGTTCAACGCAAACACCAAATAACACTTATTTAGGTTCAACACTAATCCCGAAATTATAGGGAGTGTGCGATGATGATCATATCAATCTTGGAACCACTTCCAACACACATCGTCACTTCACCCTTAACTAGTCTCTGTTTATTCTGCAACTCCTGTTTCGAGTTACTAATCTTAGCAACTGAACTAGCATCAAATACTGAGGGTTTGCTATAAACACTAGTAAAGTACACATCAATAACATGTATATCAAATATACTTATGTTCACTTTGCCATCCTTCTTATCCGCCAATCACTTGGGGTAGTTCCGCTTCCAGTGACCAGTCCCTTTGAAGTAGAAGCACTTAGTCTCAGGCTTAGGACCAGACTTGGGCTTCTTCACTTGAGCAGCAACTTGCTTGCTGTTCTTTTTGAAGTTCCCCTTCTTCCCTCTGCCCTTTTCTTGAAACTAGTGGTCTTGTCTACCATCAACACTTGATGTTTTTCTTGATTTCTACCTTCATCGATTTCATCATCATGAAAAACTCGGGAGTCGTTTTCGTCATCCCTTGCATACTATAGTTCATCACGAAGTTCTACTAACTTGGTCATGGTGACTAGAGAATTCTGTCAATCACTATCTTATCTGGAAGATTAACTCCCACTTGATTCAAGCGATTGTAGTACCCAGACAATCTGAGCACATGCTCACTAGTTGAGCGATTCTCCTCCATCTTTTAGCTATAGAACTTGTTGGAGACTTCATATCTCTCAACTCGGGTATTTGCTTGAAATATTAACTTCAACTCCTGGAACATCTCATATGGTCCATGACGTTCAAAACGTCTTCGAAGTCCCGATTCTAAGCTATTAAGCATGGTGCACTAAACTATCAAGTAGTCATCATATTGAGCTAGCCAAACGTTCATAATGTCTGCATCTGCTCCTGCAATAGGTCTGTCACCTAGCGGTGCATCAAGGACATAATTCTTCTGTGCAGCAATGAGGATAAACCTCAGATCACGGATCCAATCCGCATCATTGCTACTAACATCTTTCAACACAATTTTCTCTAGGAACATATCAAAATAAACACAGGGAGGCAACAACGCGAGCTATTGATCTACAACATAATTTGCAAAATACTACCAGGACTAAGTTCATGATAAATTTAAGTTCAATTAATCATATTACTTAAGAACTCCCACTTAGATAGACATCCCTCTAATCCTCTAAGTGATCACGTGATCCAAATCAACTAAACCATAACCGATCATCACGTGAGATGGAGTAGTTTTCAATGGTGAACATCGTTATGTTGATCATATCTACTATATGATTCACGCTCGACCTTTCGGTCTCCGTGTTCCGAGGCCATATCTGCATATGCTAGGCTCGTCAAGTTTAACCTGAGTATTCTGCGTGTGCAAAACTGGTTTGCACCCGTTGTAGATGGACGTAGAGCTTATCACACCCGATCATCACGTGGTGTCTGGGCACGACGAACTTTGGCAACGGTGCATACTCAGGGAGAACACTTCTTGATAATTTAGTGAGAGATCATCTTATAATGCTACCGTCAATCAAAGCAAGATAAGATGCATAAAAGATAAACATCACATGCAATCAATATAAGTGATATGATATGGCCATCATCATCTTGTGCTTGTGATCTCCATCTCCGAAGCACCGTCATGATCACCATCGTCACCGGCGCGACACCTTGATCTCCATCGTAGCATCGTTGTCGTCTCGCCAATCTTATGCTTCCACGACTATCACTACTGCTTAGCAATAAAGTAAAGCATTACATCGCGATTGCATTGCATACAATAAAGCGACAACCATATGGCTCCTGCCAGTTGCCGATAACTTGGTTACAAAACATGATCATCTCATACAATAAAATCAGCATCATGCCTTGACCATATCACATCACAACATGCCCTGCAAAAACAAGTTAGACGTCCTCTACTTTGTTGTTGCAAGTTTTACGTGGCTGCTACGGGCTTAAGCAAAAACTCATCTCACCTACGCATCAAAACCACAACGATAGTTTGTCAAATAGACTCCGTTTTAACCTTCTCAAGGACCGGGCGTAGCCACACTCGGTTCAACTAAAGTTGGAGAGACAGTCGCCCGCAAGCCATCTATGTGCAAAGCACGTCGAGGGAACCGGTCTCGCGTAAGCGTACGCGTAAGGTTGGTCCGGGTCGTCTCGTCTAACAATACCGCCGAACCAAAGTATGACATGCTGGTAGGCAGTATGACTTGTATCGCCCACAACTCACTTGTGTTCTACTTGTGCAAATAACATCAAACCATAAAACCTGGCTCTGATGCCACTGTTGGGGAACGTAGTAATTTCAAAAAAATTCCTACGCACACGCAAGATCATGGTGATGCATAGCAACGAGAGGGGAGAGTGTTGTCTACGTACCAACGCAGACCGACTGCGGAAGCGATCACACAACATAGAGGAAGTAGTCGTACGTCTTCCCGATCCGACCGATCCAAGCACCGTTACTCCGGCACCTCCGAGTTCTTAGCACACGTTCAGCTCGATGACGATCCTCGGGCTCCGATCCAGCAAAGCGTCGAGGAAGAGTTTCGTCAGCACGACGGCGTGGTGACGATCTTGATGTTCTACCGACGCAGGGCTTCGCCTAAGCACTACAACGGTATGATCGAGGTGGAATTTGGTGGCAGGGGGCACCGCACACGGCTAAGGAACGATCTCAAGGATCAACTTGTGTGTCTTGGGGTGTCCCCTGCCCCCGTATATAAAGGAGCAAGGGAGGAGGGGCTGGCCGGCCAAGGAGGGAGGCGCAGGAGAGTCCTACTCCCACTGGGAGTAGGATTCCCCCTCCAATCCTAGTCCAACTAGGATTCCTTGGAGGGGAAAAGAGGAGGAGGTGGCCGGCCACCCTTTCCTAGTCCTAATAGGACTAGGGGAAGGGGGAGGCGCGAAGCCCATCTAGGGCAGCCCCTTCTCTTTTCCACTAAGGCCCATTATGGCCCATCTAGCTCCCGGGGGGTTCCGGTAACCCTCCCGGTATTCCGGTAAAATCCCGATTTCACCCGGAACACTTCCGATGTCCAAACATAGGCTTCCAATATATCAATCTTTATGTCTCGACCATTTCAAGACTCCTCGTCATGTCTGTGATCACATCCGGGACTCCGAACAACCTTCGGTACATCAAAATGCATAAACTCATAATAACTGTCATCGTAACGTTAAGCGTGCGGACCCTACGGTTCGAGAACAATGTAGACATGACCGAGACATGTCTCCGGTCAATAACCAATAGCGGGACCTGGATGCCCATATTGGCTCCTACATATTCTACGAAGATCTTTATCGGTCAGACCGCATAACAACATACGTTGTTCCCTTTGTCATCGGTATGTTACTTGCCCGAGATTCGATCGTCGGTATCCAATACCTAGTTCAATCTCGTTACTGGCAAGTCTCTTTACTCGTTCCGTAATACATCATCTCATAACTAACATCTTAGTTATAATGCTTGCAAGGCTTATGTGATGTGTATTACCGAGAGGGCCCAGAGATACCTCTCCGACAATCGGAGTGACAAAACCCTAATCTCGAAATACGCCAACCCAACATCTACCATTGGAGACACCTGTAGTACTCCTTTATAATCACCCAGTTACGTTGTGACGTTTGGTAGTACCCAAAGTGTTCCTCCGGTAAACGGGAGTTGCATAATCTCATAGTTATAGGAACATGTATAAGTCATGAAGAAAGCAATAGCAACATACTAAACGATCAGGTGCTAAGCTAATGGAATGGGTCATGTCAATCAGATCATTCAACTAATGATGTGACCTCATTAATCAAATAACAACTCTTTGTTCATGGTTAGGAAACATAACCATCTTTGATTAACGAGCTAGTCAAGTAGAGGCATACTAGTGACACTCTGTTTGTCTATGTATTCACACATGTATTATGTTTCCGGTTAATACAATTCTAGCATGAATAATAAACATTTATCATGATATAAGGAAATAAATAATAACTTTATTATTGCCTCTAGGGCATATTTCCTTCATGGAGGATTTCCCGTAGCTCAGAATCCCCCCGACAAAGTTCAAAACGAGAAACTGGAACACGTACAATCGCGTTCATGTCGCACCCTAGAAGGTCGTTTCGGCCCGCCCCTCAACGCACAGTAGCTAGGCATCTCGCTTACATGTGAGACCGCATGTAAGGAAAGCGATGATGGCTGAAACTGGGAAAACTTTCACGCTTATCACACTGGAAAAGCCCAGCGCTAGCGTTTTTAATCATTATTTCTATTTTTTGAGGTAAATCCTTATTTCTATCTATCGGTAGCGCCAAGGAGCAGAACAAATGTTACAACTTACAAGTTCAAAATGAAAAATCCTGCCATGTTCGCGTCGCACCCCTGGCCCCTGCACGGTTTGTCCAGCACGCCGCTCAAGGGAGGAACACGTGCTATCTTGCATTTTCACTTACAAGTGGGACCGTACTTGAGCAAACCGACTATCGGCAAACCCTCACCCCGCACGCCCTGTGATGGTTGAGTTAGAGAAACAAGGAGGGGAAGAGATAGTTGTAGCACGGACTTCAAAAAAATTGGTGTCAGACGGGACTCGTGGTGGTGGCGTGTGTCGTACTCCTGGACGTGAATGATTGTTCTGGCCAATGCCACCCCACTATATCGAGGTGCTGGTTAAATAGAGCAAACACATTAGTATTATCTCTCCAGGAGTACGGCACCACTAGTAGTAGTACTCCTACTAGTTTTATTAACATATGGCTCAGCTCACACCGTGGCCAAATTTCCTCGAGTCCGTGCTTGGCCTCCTCTCTCTCTCTTCTCAGCCAGCCAGTAGACGCGTGGAGTGTGCACAACATCGGTTTTCTCATATTCGATCCCACATGTCATTGAAAACGGAAGACGGCGCGCATTCGTTGGGTGAGCGGCGTATCTGACCGACCGTGTGGGGTGCGACGCGTACACGATAGGCGTGTTGTAATTGTAAGAGACAGTCTAGAAGTTGACGAAGATGATCGCACTATCCATTTTTCATCCAACGGGCCATGGAAAATCGACTATGCACAAAAAAATATTCAGGGGACTGTCATCCGACGGCCCACGCCCCTAGTTTCCAAAGGAAAATATCCACCCGTGCAATGCATGGACAATTATGTATTCGAGAAAAAAATGTTTTGCCGTGTCGCACCACCCACTCTAAGAAGCGACTCAAAAACCATTCATAAATTAAGTAAGTTTATCACATGCATACCATTTAGTATTACATACAACAAGTCAGCAACGCACTTTCCAACGAGGATACATTCTAAATACTAAAGTTTTTATCACACAATAAATAACAAGAGATGGAATGAACTTCAGGTCAACCGCTCCTCGATGTTGGAAACACTTGCTTTGAACCAGAAGTGAGACTATGGGTAAGGGATGCTATTGCAAATATTGAGACCAATGCAAGACTCACCATCCAGAGTGAAGCGGCCTATATCAGGAGTACACAAATTGTTATAGCCAGCGTAAGGAACCATAGAAATGTTTGAGGTATAGATACAGTTGCTTTTCATACATGGTAACGTTGTGCCAACAACAGCTGGATTGCCTTTCACCATCATTGGATAGTTTAGTCCAAGGAAAAAGAATATTCTTCAAGACTATCAATATTGAACCAGGGAGAAGGTGCTGATGGGGAACATAGTAATTCAAAATTTCCTACGATCACACAAGATCTATTTAGGAGAAGCATAGCAACGAGACAGGAGAGTGTGCCCACGTACCCTTGTAGACCGAAAGCAGAAGCATTATGTTAACGCGGTTGATGTAGTCATACTCTTTGCGATCCAATCACGATCCAACCAATCAAGTACCGGACGCGCAACACCTCTGAGTTTTGCACACGTTCGGCGCAATGACGTCCCTCGAGCTCTTGATCTAGCAGAGGTTCGGGGATGTAGATGAGTTCCGTCAGCACGACGACGTGATGACGGTGTTGATGATGTGATCCGCGCAGGGCTTCGCCAAAGCACTACGACAATATGATCTGAGGTGTAACCTGTGGAGCGGGGCACCGCACATGGCTAAGACAATTGATATTGTGTGTTCTAGGATGCCCCTTGCCTCCGTATATAAAGGAGGAGAGGGGGAGGCCAGCCGGCCCCTGTAGGGCGCGCCAAGAGAGAGGAGTCCTACTAGGACTCCAAGTCCTAGTAGGATTCCACTTGGTGGAAGGGGGAAGAAGGAAGGGAGAGGGAGAGGGAGAGGGAAAGGGGGGCCGCGCCCCTCCCCTAGTCCTATTTGGACTCCCAATAGGGGGGGGGGAGCCACCTCCTCATTGCCTGCCCTCTCTCTCCCCTAAGGCCCATGTTGGCCCATTACTTCCCCGGGGGGTTCCGGTAACCCCTCCGGCACTCCATTTTTACCCGGTACCTCTCGAAAATCTTCCGGTATCCGAATAACATCGTCCAATACATAATTCTTTATGTCTTGACCATTTCGAGACTCCTCATCATGTCCGTGATCTCATCCGGGACTCCAAACAACATTCGGTCATCAAAACACATAACTCATATAATATCGTCATCGAACGGTAAGCGTGTGGACCCTACGGGTTCGAGAACTATGTATACATGACCGAGACACCTCTTCGGTCAATAACCAATAGCGGAACCTGGATGCTCATATTGGTTCCTACATATTCTATGAAGATCTTTATCGGCCAAACCGCATAACAACATACGTTATTCCCTTTGTCATCGGTATGTTACTTGCCCGAGATTCGATCGTCGATATCATCATACCTAGTTCAATCTCGTTACCAGCAAGTCTCTTTACTCGTTACGTAATGCATCATCCCGTAACTAGCTCATTAGTCACATTGCTTGCAAGGCTTGTAGTGATGTGCATTACCGAGAGGGCCCAGAGATACGTCTTCGATACATGGAGTGACAAATCCTAATCTCGATCTATGCCAACCCAACAAACACCTTCGGAGACACCTGTAGAGCATCTTTATAATCACCCAGTTACGTTGTGACGTTTGATAGCACACAAGATGTTCCTCCGGTATTCGGGAGTTGCATAACCTCATAGTCAGAGGAATATGTATAAGTTATGAAGAAAGCAATAACAATAAAATTTAACGATCAATGATGTGACCCCGTTCATCAAATGACACCACATGTCTATGGTTAGGAAACTTAACCATCTTTGATTAACGACACTACTAGGGAAAACCCTAGTAGTAGCGCGGGTGGCCGCGCTACTACCATGGCGCTACAGCTAGTCCTGGCCATGGGCCGCCCGGCCCGAAAAAGCCCAGCCCGACGCTGCTCCCGGGCCGGGCCTGGGCCTAGGTTTTGAGCCCGAAGACTAGGTCAGGCCGGGCCTGGGCCCGCTGTTTATGTCATTTACTGAAGAGGCCCGGCCCGAGGCCCGAGGCCCGACGTGTTTTTTGCTGTGATGGGCCGGGCTCGGGCCTGAAAACTAGGCCCCACGGCCGGGCCGGGCCGAGCTCAGGCCTGAATTTTCTACCTCGGGCTTGGTCAGGCCCGGCCCGAAGCCCGGCCGGCCCAGAGGATGGCCAGGTCTAGCTACAGCTAACTGTTAGTAGTAGCGCGGTCTCTACCCGTGCTACTACTATTGACTATATCAGCAGCGCTTTTCTGGAACGCGCTACTATTAATTTGCTGTAGCGCTTTCCTAACCCCGTGCTACTGTTGTATCTTTAATGATTTCCCCCCGCTTCCTACCCCATTTCAGTTTCAATAAACTGCAATTTCCAGATACCAGGTACTAGATATCAATTTCATAAAGCATTATAGGTACTAGGTAGTACTAGATAACAATTTCCTATATAGTCAACATGCATCCTCAAGCAGTACTAGGTAGTCTTACAGCCACACATATATAGCAGTTCTACTAGGTATATATAGTCATACATCCACACACACATATGTAGTTCTAGATGGTATCGACGACGATCATCATCCTCAAGCCTGGGTGGTGGGTGTTCCTGATAGTAATTAGGATGTCTTGTCCAACACGAAGATTCTTGCCAACGAGGAATCTCTTTCACCCAACCGAGTTTAAGTGTGTGCGACCGTCCATGTCCATGCGGTAAGTACAGGTGGTGACGGAGCCCCTTGCGGTAAGGCATATTCCAGCTAAGCCTTCTTCATCAGGCTCGATACCACAACTCACAGATAGGCTCTTTGGCAATTTCTGAATAAAAAACATATCAATTAATAAGTAGCCTCGCACATACTCTTGCAAATATATTTCTATTAAGTATTGATTTCTACACTATCAAAAGACATAGTACTACACATTTGTACTAAGCATGAATTCTACTAATAAATATATATGGATTATCTACACTATTAATAGTTCCTTGGATTCTACACTAATAAGAATGTGATCAGACTCTACACTAAAGCATATCATCGACTAGATTCCACACGACATATCATTGGACTCTACACTAAGCATGTCATCGGATAATTTGCATTTGTAAGTATAACAATGAAGCATATATATATATATATCATCAAATTAGTACAGTCAGTATAACATACCATATCATACCGATCGACCATGGTACTTGTCAGGCGGGTCACGAATGGCACCCCGACAAAGTCATCACGTGGCAGAATTATGTCCCATAGGTTGCACACCTCCTCCCCGCCCAGCCTCATTCTTTGAGCTACGATGGCTTCATGAAGTGGGTCCTCAGCATCTTCTTCGAGTGGGTCCCCATCATCTTCTACCAGGTTGATATAAATGACAGCCAGCTTGGGTCTTTCTGCTCTGAAGGAGAAGCTGATCAACTCACCACCAGTAAGACGCATGCGGGCGAGGAAACGGGCCCATCCATCTCCTCCAATCTGCGACATATTGCATCCTTTCTCGACCTCCATAGTGTAGGGCCCCCAGGAGCCTCAAAGGTCACAGTGTCTCCTGTTAGCTTGTTGAATTTCAACCTCACATTACATGGGACGATCTGTGTAAAAAAAGTAAAATGACACAATGCAGTAATGCCAACACTAAAAAAAATAGTTGTTACATTTCATATAATTTCTTACCGCCGCATGACGAAAACTCGGCTGGAAGTAGATGCCGAACATCTTTCCAGTTGCAAGGCTATTGGCGCACCTTGACTTGCACAGTCGACATGGTGGTGGCGGTGGTGGTGGCACCATTTTCCTAAAGCAATATGAGCAAAGGATTAACGATCCACTTCATAGGAAAGAAAAACAGTAGCATGTGATATTTTTGGTTCTTCTTCAGTTATATTTTCATAGTGGAACCCGATCCCAAAAAGTAAACAACAAGCTCTCAATTAAATCACTAACACCTTCTATAATAGAACCAACAGCTAGCAGGAAAATGCCAAATCAACCAACAAGACTCATAGCCAACAAGTTCTCAATTAGCTTACTAACACCTTCTAGAATAGAAGCAACAGCTAGCAGGAAAATGTCAAATCTTGTGTATACATCACCGATATCTCTAGATGAAGAGATTCTTCTGCGAGAAGCAATTTGATGGACAATTATAATCCCAAGATCTAGTAACATATAAGATGACAAGGTACCACCTACCAAAGCATTTCAGTGGCACCTATTGCCAAAAAAATCACAAATATCTACCAAATCAGGGTGCCACCTACCAAGACATTTTATCTAATTTGGCCCCTATTGCCTAAGATAACTGAATAAAAAAACAAGTGGAAAATTTAATTGGGATTAACTTAGCGCTTGCGAACCAAGTACTTGTATCAAAACCAATATCTAGCGGATCATGGTACCACCTACCAAAGCATTTCAACTAAATTGGCACCTACATTTTGCAAAAAATAACTTGTTACCAAAAAACAAAAGCATCTAGTTATCCATGTACATAAAAAATAACAATAAAAGGGTGCATTTCTTTCCAAGCATCTAGCTAGGTCGTGCCAAATCTTCAGAGGTAACGAACTACACCTCACTACGCCGCTGCCTATCCATCTGAAATTCGTAAGCCCTCGCTGCATCTAGCTAGGGCAGCCCTCGGGGGGTGCTGATGAGGAGGGAGGATGGCATGGTGACCTCGGTCGGTGGTGCTGACGAGGGGAAGGTCGGTGACTTTCCTACAAGAGGGGGCGACAGCAGCGGCCGGCGAGGGGATCGAGGGCAGTCGGACAAAGGCGCTCGGCCAGAGCTCACGGGCGGCAAGAGGGTGGAGGAGAAGCGGGGGAGAGGGGTAGGAGCATTATCTGCGGCGGCGGTGGCGGTGGCGTCCGGTGGCGGAGGAGAAACCCTAACCGCAGCTACCGACGTCGGACGGAGGGGGACGATTGAAAGAGATGAGGGTGTGGGGGCCGGCCCACGGGTTTTCTTTTGCTATAGCAATAGCGCTGGACCAGTGAGAGCGCTACTGCTAAGCTCAATAGTAGTAGCGCTTTGTCCTGAAAAAAATGCTATTGCTAAGGCTAAGCATGTAAAAAAACATCGAAAATATACATTGGTCATCATTGATCTTTTTGTGTAGAATCTAAATAGTCAACATGAATCCTCACCTGTATAGGTACATGTGAAGATTCATATTGCAGCCACAAATCCTACACATACAGTTCAATGAAGACCAAGTGCTCGTGATAGTTTGAGAAGTAACATATTTAAGGTGGTAGACACCGTGTTCGCTTAGGAGTATGGGACTAAACTTAATTAGTTGCAAGAGGGGGTGATACTTAGCAGCAGCGAGTGTTGTAGAAATGCGCTACTACTAAGTACGTTAGCAGTAGCACGTCCATGAGAAGGCCGCTACTACTATACCTAGTATGGAGGCAACGCCCTGACAATTGTAGTAGTAGCGCTCTTTTCACCTAGCGCGCTACTGCTAATGGGCTATTAGTAGCACTGTTTTCTATAGCGCGCTACTGCTAATTAGCAGTAGCGTTTGTTTCTAAACCACGCTGCTGGTAAGATCCTGTGTATAAGATTTTCTCTAGTAGTGCGAGCTAGTAGAGGCATACTAGGGACACTCTATTTTGTCTATGTATTCACACATGTACTAAGTTTCCGGTTAATACAATTCTAGCATGAATAATAAACATTTATCATGATATAAGGAAATATAAATAACAACTTTATTATTGCCTCTAGGGCATATTCCTTCATGTGCTGGCGCTAGCACACTAGTATCCATCCCGAATACCCCGCAACGGATGTTGGAATAGGTCCAGAGAGTGCGACCATGGAAGACAATGCTTGCTTCCTCTATAACATCAGCAGTGCCCTGTATACAGACAAGAAGAGGTGATCCATCATAATAAGTAGCTAGGCGCCACTGAGTAGGTAGGTCCTGCTCGTGATCATCACCATCTTCATCTCCCCCTTGATTATAAAATTTTCCAAGTATCGACGGGGGAATGTTGACAGGACCTTAGAAACAAAAGGTTAATACGGGGATACTAACTCGCATGCATGGCGAATGAAACAATTCTAATTACGGTGGAATACAAACGTACGGAAACAATAAGGATCCCATGCAAAAACAATGCCAGAAGTGGTGGCGGCAAGCACAAGATGCTCATACTGAATTGCATCACAATACACATCCGTGTACAAAAGCTGATTTTGAGCAATATCCATCGAGGCGCAGAAGTAAAGACGACAACAAGCTTATCAAAGATAGCGACAACATGATAGTTCATATAATTCCAAGAGCGGTTGGGAAGTCAACAAATTGCTCTCTTTTGTAGACGATAGTCACCATGATCGTATTTGAATGTACGCGGAGTATTGGTGTGCTCAACCTCAGGGCAGTCTGAGATTTTTGGAAGTGAAAGCCGATGATGAGTGTACATGTTCACAAGTTCCCACTCACAGTTGTACCCAATATAAACAATCCAATCTCCATTTGCGCCTGCCCATGCCTTACCTTAAGAGATGGCATCTTAACATCACATGAATCATTATCAAGCGGCATCAACTTGCACAAGGCAATCCTTCCGCCGTACCCGCGTGAGCGAGCAGGGTCATGGCGAAGAAGGTAGGGGAGATCAAACCACTCTTGAACCATTGGGTTGTTTGTAATGATATTATTTGTTGAGACGAGAATGACCTTGAACAAACCTGCCATGCTAGCCGCGGTGATGACATTGCACCGATCAATGAGTTCCTCTACTGCTTCATCTTTCAGATCAAGGCAAGAATAATAGAGTTGGGTCTTGCGTCTTCCCTCCGTCTAGAAGGTGAACAATGGCAGTAGGCAGAGTCAAGGCAAATGAAGGGAGGAAAGAGCATGTGACAGCAGTTCCAAATTGAGAGGAAAAGCCGAAGAGGCGGTGGGCGGTTGCCATGGTATAGGTAGAGGCGGAGTGGGAGCGGACGGTTGCCACGACATAGGAAGAGGCGACCTGGCCTTCATAGACGTCCGTTCTGAAATTATACAAAAGGACTCATTGTATTCTCACTAATTGTTGGGAACGTAGTAATTTCAAAAATTTCCTACGCACACGCAAGATCATGGTGATGCATAGCAACGAGAGGGGAGAGTGTTGTCCGCGTACCCTCGTAGACCGAAAGCGGAAGCGTTAGCACAACCCGATTGATGTAGTCATACGTCTTCACGATCCGACCGATCAAGTACCGAACATACGGCACCTCTGAGTTCAGCACACGTTCAGCCCGATGATGTCCCTCGAACTCCGATCCAGCCGAGTGTTGAGGGAGAGTTTCATCAGCACGACGGCGTGGTGACGATGTTGATGTTCTACCGACGCAGGGCTTCGCCTAAGCACCGCTACAGTATTATCGAGGTGGACTATGGTGGAGGGGGCCACCGCACACGGCTAAAAGATCAAACAGATCAATTGTTGTGTCTATGGGGTGCCCCTGCCCCCGTATATAAGGGAGCAAGGGGGGGGGGGGGGTGCGGCCGGCCAGGGAGAGGGCGCGCCAGGAGGAGTCCTACTCCCACCGGGAGTAGGACTCCCCCCTTTCCTAGTTGGAATAGGATTCGGGAGAAGGAAAGAGAGAGGAGAAGAAGGAAAGAGGGGGGCGGCCCCCCTTGCCCTAAACCAATTCGGTTTGGGCCTTGGGGGGGGGGGCGCCCCACACTCCCATTGCTTCCCTCTATTTCCACTAAGGCCCATATAGGCCCATTAAGCTCCCTGGGGGTTCCGGTAACCTCCCGGTACTCCGGTAAAATCCCGATTTCACCCGGAACACTTCCGACATCCAAACATAGGTGTCCAATATATCAATCTTCATGTCTCGACCATTTCGAGACTCCTCGTCATGTACTTGATCACATCCGGGACTCCGAACAACCTTCGGTACATCAAAACATAACCGTCATCGTAACGTTAAGCGTGCGGACCCTATGGGTTCGAGAACTATGTAGACATGACCAAGACACATCTCCGGTCAATAACCAATAGCGGAACCTGGATGCTCATATTGGCTCCCACATATTCTACGAAGATCTTTATCAGTCAAACTACACAACAACATACATAGTCTTCAATCTTGTATCTTCAACCGTGTCTAGGGGGTCTCCGGACAGCCGGACTATATCCTTTGGCCGGACTGTTGGACTATGAAGATACAAGATTGAAGACTTCGTCTCGTGTCCGGATGGGACTCTACTTGGCGTGGAAGGCAAGCTAGGCAATACGGATATGTATATCTCCTCCTTTGTAACCGACCTTGTGTAACCCTAGCCCTCTCCGGTGTCTATATAAACCGGAGGGTTTTAGTCCGTAGGACAACATACACAACAGACAATCATACCATAGGCTAGCTTCTAGGGTTTAGCCTCTCTGATCTCATGGTAGATCTACTCTTGTAATACCCATATCATCAATATTAATCAAGCAGGACGTAGGTTTTTACCTCCACCAAGAGGGCCCGAACCTGGGTAAAACATCGTGTCCCCTGCCTCCTGTTACCATCCGCCTTAGACGCATAGTTCGGGACCCCCTACCCGAGATCCGCCGGTTTTGACACCAACATTGGTGCTTTCATTGAGAGTTCCTCTGTGCCGTCGCCAGAAGGAAGGATGTCTCGTCTCGTCTTTAAAGACGGTACTACTGTTGGGGGAGCTTTGGCTGTCGGCCAAACTCTCCGGCTAGGCGGGTTCATCATGACCGCCTGTTCGGCCGCCGCGCCGACGATGAATTCTTGGGTCATCGAAAACAGCCTCCACGTCAAATCGGCACTCGGCGAACAGATGGATCCAATGGAGCTCTCCTCCTTAAATGAGCTCTTGGATCGCATCGCCGCCTTGGGAGTCGCTATGGACTATGATCGGATTGGGCTTAAACCCGATCAAAGGGAGATCAACTCTCCACCGGTCACCCATCATATTGCAGTGGTGGAGGAACCATGCGGTGACCTTTCCTCTATCCTGAGGACCAAATATGTCCGGATTCCCAAGCTCTCCGAGCCGGACGCCCGTTCGCGGGAGGAGAACACCCAATCCCTGAACTTAGAGTCAGGCAACGGGCCAGGATTATCGGGTCACACCCTGGAACCGGAACTTTCAAAATTGGAAATTCCTCGGCCCCTGGATCCCAGATCAGGTGAGGGTTCGGATTCAGTTACACCCACCCACCCAAACATAATCGATCTTTCCCACATCAGGCAAGATCCCCAGGAAACAGTACATCACTATTGGGCCAGATTCCTCCTTGCGATGAACAAGGTTAAGGACTGTCGCGAGGAAGACGCAATCCTATTTTTCTGCAATAATTGCACGGACAAGGGAATCCTTAATGCCATAAATCTCCGTGAGATAGCACGCTTCGCTGACTTGGCGTCCATAGTACGAAAGTATTGTGTGATGGAAAGTGCCTGGAAAACCGAAGTAAACTTTTGGGATAATCCGGCCCTAAATGCAAACCCAGTCTGAAACAAAAGGGTGCATTATCACAATACACCCGGGTCAACTACCAAAAAGCAAAAACCCTCTACAGGGTATGGTACCGTACTAGAAGGATGGCTCAACGGACCCTGCAAAATTCATAGTACAACGGATACAATATCAACGCACAGCCTTAGAGCATGTTGGATACTTCGGCAGGTGGCCAAAAGTGGTGAGGATCTTCTTATCCCACATACCACGGAGCACCATCCAGTGGATAACAATACGGTGTTAATAGTGTTCGAGACCTTTGCGTCAAATAACAGGCGCAAGCGAACACTCCGCAGCATGGCCGAAATCTACCACGTAGCAGCAACAAATCCATGGAGTGACACGGCTATTACCTTCAATGCCAGTGATGAACCCAAATTCCGAACAGCCCGAGCACCAGCCGCACTGGTCCTCAGTCCAATCGTGGACGGCTTTTGACTCACCAAAGTACTCATGGACGCCGGCAGCAGACTAAACCTCATCTATGAGGAAACCCTTCAAAAGATGGAAATAGACTGGAACCGCATCGAGCAAAGTAGCACAACCTTTAGAGGAATTATCCCCTGTCGGGAAGCACGCTGTGCTGGGAAAATCACACTAGATGTGGTATTCGGCACGCCGGATAATTACAGGTCTGAAGAAATTACATTCCAAGTGGCCCCGTTCAGCCGTGGTTATCACGCTCTTTTAGGACGGGAGGCATTCACAATCTTCCAAGCCGTACCCCATTATGGGTACATGAAGCTCAAAATGCCCTGGCCCAACGGAATCATCACTCTCGCCAGCGATCCGGACACAACACTCCACACCGAAAACAAAACAGCCGCATTGGCCCTCGTGGCACTATCCGAAGCCCTCTCGGCCGAGGAATTAACTACGCTACGCTCCACAGTGCACAGGGACGACGTGATACTCGACAAAAGATCCAAGTCCACCTCTTTTAAACCAGCGGATGAAATAGTCAAATTCCAAGTCCACCCAACGGACCCTACAAAAATAGCCTCCATCGGGGCACAGCTAAGCCCCACTGTGGACGCCGCACTACGAGAGTTCCTGCGCGAGAACTGGGACATATTCGCCTGGCATCCCTCAGACATGCCAGGAATCCCACGCAGGCTGGCCGAGCATAGCCTCTATATCCTAAAGGGATTCAAGCCGGTCAAGCAAGCTCTTCGGCGTTTCTCTGAACCTAAGAGACAGGCCATGAGAGAGGAACTAGCCAAGTTATTGGAGGCCGGATTCATCAAAGAAATAAAACACCCGGACTGGCTAGCAAACCTGGTGATGGTACCAAAGAAGGACAAATCCTGGTGCCTTTGTGTCGACTTCAAAGACCTCAATAAAGCTTGCCCAAAGGATCCCTTCCCCCTCCCACGCATCGATCAAATCATTGATGCTACTGCAGGACACGAGTCATTGTGTTTCCTTGACACATACTCCGGTTACCACCAAATCAAGATGGCGGAGTCCAACCAAGCCGCAATGGAATTCATCACACCATACAGTCCCTTCTGCTTTAACACAATGCCTTTTGGGCTCAAAAACGCCGGCGCAACATATCAGCGCATGATTCAGACATGTCTGGAGAAACAAATCGGCAAAACAGTAGAGGTATACGTAGACGATGTGGTCGTCAAAACCAAACACGTCGACTCTTTAATAGACGACTTGAGGCTCACATTCGACAACCTCCGAACATATGACATCAAGCTCAATCTAGAAAAATGCATTTTCGGCGTACCAGCCGGAAAGCTCCTGGGATTCATTATCTCCAGTAGAGGTATTGAAGCTAATCCGGCCAAAATCCGAGCGTTGTCATAGTTGGCCACCCCAATAGACCTCAAACAAATCCAGAAGCTAACTGGATGCGTGGCGGCTCTAAGCCGCTTTATCTCCCGGTTGGGAGAAAAGGATTTACCCCTTTATCGCCTCCTTCGGCGCACCGAACACTTCGAGTGGACAGATGCGGCCACAGCCGGATTGGAAGAAATAAAGGCCATTCTGGCAACCAACCTGATCCTGGCCGCACCAAACATCGGCGAACCAATGATGTTGTACATTGCGGCAACTCATCAAGTTGTAAGCGCGGTGCTCGTTGTCGAACGGGAAGCGAACGGACACAAATTCCCTCTTCAAAAGCCGGTATACTATGTATCCACTGTCCTCACTCCATGCAAATCACGGCACCCGCATTACCAAAAAATAGCATATGCGGTATTCATGGCATCGCGGAAACTGCGACACTACTTTTAAGAGTGTTCGATTACAGTAGCCTCGGAAGTGACACTTAATGATATTATCAACAACCGTGACGCTACGGGCCGGATTGCCAAATGGGCCATTGAGCTCCTCCCATTCGACATAACATACAAATCTCGCCGAGCCATTAAATCGCAAGTACTGGCCGACTTCGTCGCCGAATGGACGGAGGCCGAACTCTCTAAAGAGTACGGCGCATACTCCAATTGGATCATGCACTTCGACGGTTCTAAAATGCTGGCCGGTCTAGGGGCTGGCGTCGTCCTGACGTCCCCAATCGGAGATACCGTTCGGTACATATTGCAAATATTATATACAGATTCCAACAATGCAGCCGAATACGAAGCTCTGTTGCATGGTCTTCGGATGGCAGTCTCCATGGGCATTCAACGCCTGTAGGTGCATGGGGATTCAAACCTCGCAATATCCTAAATAAACAGAGATTTCGACGCCAAGGATCCAAAAATGGCGGCCTATCGAAATGTCGTCCTAAAAATGTCAGCTTGGTTCGAGGGACTCGAATTTCACCATGTGGCTCGGGAAAACAATCAGGCGACGGATATCCTCGCCTGCATCGGCGTAAAACGCGACGCGGTCGCCCCCAACATATTCCTAGAGAGGCTCTTCAAGCCATCCGTAGCATGGGAAGGGGACACCGGTAACAACAGTCCAGACCCGGCCAAAATACCCGATACCGAACTCTCTGACACAATCGGAGGCTCGGCCACCGAAATAATGTTGGAAATATGCCCTAGAGGCAATAATAAAAGCATTATTATTATATTTCCTTGTTCATGATAATTGTCTTTATTCATGCTATAATTGTGTTATCCGGAAATCGTAATACATGTGTGAATAACAGACACCAACATGTCCCTAGTAAGCCTCTAGTTGACTAGCCCGTTGATCAACAGATAGTCATGGTTTCCTGACTATGGACATTGGATGTCATTGATAACGAGATCACATCATTAGGAGAATGATGTGATGGACAAGACCCAATCCTAAACATAGCATAAAGATCGTGTAGTTCGTTTTGCTAGAGTTTTGCAATGTCAAGTATCTTTTCCTTAGACCATGAGATCGTGTAACTCCCGGATACCGTAGGAGTGCTTTGGGTATACCAAACGTCACAACGTAACTGGGTGACTATAAAGGTAGACTACGGGTATCTCCGAAAGTATCTGTTGGGTTGACACGGATCAAGACTGGGATTTGTCACTCCGTATGACGGAGAGGTATCACTGGGCCCACTCGGTAATGCATCATCATAATGAGCTCAAAGTGACCAAGTATCTGGTCACGGGATCATGCATTACGGTACGAGTAAAGTGACTTGCCGGTAACGAGATTGAACGAGGTATTGGGATACCGACGATCGAATCTCGGGCAAGTAATATATCGATTGACAAAGGGAATTGCATACGGGGTTGATTGAATCCTCGACATCGTGGTTCGTCCGATGAGAACATCGTGGAGCATGTGGGAGCCAACATGGGTATCTAGATCCCGCTGTTGGTTATTGACCTGAGATCGTCTCGGTCATGTCTACATGTCTCCCGAACCCGTAGGGTCTACACACTTAAGGTTCGGTGATGCTAGGGTTATTAGGAAGACAAGTATGTGATTACCGAATGTTGTTCGGAGTCCCGGATGAGATCCCAGACGTCACGAGGAGTTCCGGAATGGTCCGGAGGTAAAGATTTATATATGGAAAGTGGTTAAACGGACTCCGGAAAGTTTCGGGGGCATGCCGGTATTGTACCGGGGCCACCGGGAGGGTTTCGGGGGTCCACCGGGAGGGGCCACCCCTCCCGGGGGGCCACATGGGCTAAGTGGGAGAGGGAACCAGCCCCTAGTGGGCTGGCGCGCCTCCCCACCTAGGCCCATGCGGCTAGGGTTTGGGGAGGGAAACCCTAAAGGGGAGAAGGGGGCGCCCCCCTAGCTTGGGGGGCAAGCCACCCTTTCCTCCTCCCCTTTGGCTGCCGCCCCATCTAGGGTTTCCCCTAGGTGGCCGGCCCCCCTTGCCCTCTCCTCCTATATATATAGAGGGGTGAGGGGAGTGCTGTAACACACAATTGAAGGCGCAGCCCCTCCCCTCCCCAACTCCTCTCTTTCTCCGTCTTTGCTTGGCGAAGCCCTGCCGGAGAACTGCTGTACCAATTGCACCACGCCGTCGTGCTGCCATTGGAGTTGTCTTCCTCAACCTCTCCTTCATCCTTGCTGGATCAAGACGGAGGAGACGCCATCGTCCCGTACGTGTGTTGAACGCGGAGGCGCTGTTCTTTCAGCGCTTGGTCATCGGTGATCGGAATCACGTCGAGTACGACTACTTCAACCTCGTTCTAACGAACGCTTCCGCTTGTGATCTACAAGTGGTATGTAGATGCAAACTCACTCCCTTGACTCGTTGCTAGATGAACTCCTAGATGATCTTGGTGAAACGAGTAGGAAAATTTTTGTTTTCTGCAACGTTCCCCAACAGTGGCATCATGAGCTAGGTCTATGCGTAGTTCTTCTTGCGCGAGTAGAACACAATTCGTTGTGGGCGTGGATTTGTCAACCTTCTTGCCGCTACTAGTCTTTTCTTGCTTCAGCGGTATTGTGGGATGAAGCGGCCCGGACCAACCTTACACGTACGCTTACGTGAGATCGGTTCCACCGACTAACATGCACTAGTTGCATAAGGTGGCTGGCGGGTGTCTGTCTCTCCCACTTTAGCTGGAGCGGATTCGATGAACAGGGTCCTTATGAAGGGTAAATAGAAGTTGACAAATCACGTTGTGGCTTTCACGTAGGTAAGAAAACGTTCTTGCTAGAACCCTAATTCAGCCACGTAAAACTTGCAACAACAATTAGAGGACGTCTAACTTGTTTTTGCAGCAAGTGGTTTGTGATATGATATGGCCAAAGTTGTGATGAATGATGAATGATCTATATGTGATGTATGAGATGTTCATGCTATTGTAATAGGGATCACGACTTGCATGTCGATGAGTATGACAACCGGCAGGAGCCATAGGAGTTGTCTTTATTCTTTTAATATGACCCGCGTGTCATTGAGAAACGCCATGTAAATTACTTTACTTTATTGCTAAACGCGTTAGCCATAGTAGTAGAAGTAATAGTTGGCGAGCAACTTCATGGAGACACGATGATGGAGATCATGATGATGGAGATCATGGTGTCAAGCCGGTGACAAGATGATCATGGAGCCCCAAGATGGAGATCAAAGGAGCTACGTGATATTGGCCATATCATGTCACGTTTAATATTTGATTGCATGTGATGTTTATCATGTTTTTGCATCTTGTTTACTTAGAACGACGGTAGTAAATAAGATGATCCCTCATAATAATTTCAAGAAGTGTTCCCCCTAACTGTGCACCGTTGCTAAAGCTCGTAGTTTCGAAGCACCACGTGATGATCGGGTGTGATAGATTCTTACGTTCACATACAACGGGTGTAAGACAGTTTTACACATGCAAAACACTTAGGGTTAACTTGACGAGCCTAGCATGTGCATAGACATGGCCTCGGAACACAGAAGACCGAAAGGTCGAGCATGAGTCGTATAGAAGATGCGATCAACATAAAGATGTTCACCGACGTTGACTAGTCCGTCTCACGTGATGATCGGACACGGCCTAGTTAACTCGGATCATGCAATACTTAGATGACTAGAGGGATGTCTAATCTAAGTGGGAGTTCATTATATAATTTGATTAGATGAACTTTACTATCATGAACATTAGTCTAAAAATATTTTACAATATGTCTTGTAGATCAAATGGCCCACGTAGTCCTCAACTTCAACGCGTTCCTAGAGAAAACCAAGCTGAAAGACGATGGTAGCAACTATACGGACTGGGTCCGGAACCTGAGGATCATCCTCATAGCTGCCAAGAAAGATTACGTCCTACAAGCACCGCTAGGTGAAGCTCCCGTCCCACAGAACCAAGACGTTATGAACGCTTGGCAGACACGTGTTGACGACTACTCCCTCGTTCAGTGCGGCATGCTTTACAGTTTAGAACCGGGGCTCCAAAAGCGTTTTGAGAGACATGGAGCATATGAGATGTTCGAAGAGCTGAAAATGGTTTTCCAAGCTCATGCTCGGGTCGAGAGATATGAGGTCTCCGACAAGTTCTTCAGCTGTAAGATGGAGGAAAACAGTTCTGTCAGTGAGCACATACTCACTATGTCTGGATTACATAACCGCTTGACTCAGCTGGGAGTTAATCTCCCGGATGATGCGGTCATTGACAGAATCCTCCAGTCGCTTCCACCAAGCTACAAGAGCTTTGTGATGAACTTCAACATGCAGGGGATGCAAAAGACCATTCCTGAGTTGTTCTCAATGCTGAAATCAGCGGAAGTAGAAGTCAAGAAGGAACATCAAGTGTTGATGGTCAATAAAACCACTAAGTTCAAGAAGGGCAAGGGTAAGAAAGCCTTCAAGAAGGACGGCAAGGAAGTTGCCGCGCCCGGCAAGCAAGCTGCCGGGAAGAAGCCAAAGAATGGACCCAAGCCCGAGACTGAGTGCTTTTATTGCAAGGGGAGCGGACACTGGAAGCGGAATTGCCCCAAGTACTTAGCAGACAAGAAGGCCGGCAAAACAAAAGGTATATGTGATATACATGTAATTGATGTGTACCTAACCAGTACTCGTAGTAGCTCTTGGGTATTTGATACCGGTGCAGTTGCTCACATTTGTAACTCAAAGCAGGAGCTGCGGAATAAACGGAGACTGGCGAAGGACGAGGTGACGATGCGCGTCAGGAATGGTTTCAAGGTCGATGTGATCGCCGTCGGCACGCTGCCTCTTCATTTACCTACGGGATTAGTTTTAAACCTCAATAATTGTTATTTAGTGCCAGCTTTGAGCATGAACATTGTATCTGGATCTCGTTTAATTCGAGATGGCTACTCATTTAAATCCGAGAATAATGGTTGTTCCATTTATATGAGAGATATGTTTTATGGTCATGCTCCTATGGTGAATGGTTTATTCTTAATGAATCTCGAGCGTAATGCTACACATGTTCTTAGTGTGAATACCAAAAGATGTAAGGTTGATAATGATAGTCCCACATACTTGTGGCACTGCCGCCTTGGTCATATAGGTGTCAAACGCATGAAGAAGCTCCATGTTGATGGACTTTTAGAGTCTCTTGATTATGAATCATTTGACACGTGCGAACCATGCCTTATGGGTAAAATGACCAAGACTCCGTTCTCAGGAACAATGGAGCGAGCAACCAACTTGTTGGAAATTATACATACCGATGTGTGCGGTCCAATGAGTGTTGAGGCTCGCGGTGGCTATCGTTATGTTCTCATCCTCACTGATGATTTGAGTAGATATGGATATATTTACTTAATGAAGCACAAGTCTGAAACCTTTGAAAAGTTCAAGGAATTTCAGAGTGAGGTCGAGAATCAACGTGACAGGAAAATCAAGTTCCTACGATCAGATCGTGGAGGAGAATACTTGAGTCACGAATTTGGCACACACTTAAGAAAATGTGGAATAGTTTCACAACTCACGCCGCCTGGAACACCTCAGCGAAACGGTGTGTCCGAACGTCGTAATCGCACTCTATTAGATATGGTGCGGTCTATGATGTCTCTTACCGATCTGCCGCTATCTTTTTGGGGCTATGCTTTAGAGACTGCCGCATTCACTTTAAATAGGGCTCCGTCGAAATCCGTTGAGACGACACCGTTTGAATTATGGTTTGGAAAGAAACCTAAGCTGTCATTTCTAAAAGTTTGGGGATGCGATGCTTATGTCAAGAAACTTCAACCTGAAAAGCTTGAACCCAAGTCGGAAAAATGCGTCTTCATAGGATACCCTAAAGAAACTATTGGGTATACCTTCTACCTCAGATCCGAAGGCAAGGTCTTTGTTGCCAAGAATGGATCCTTTCTAGAGAAGGAGTTTCTCTCGAAAGAAGTAAGTGGGAGGAAAGTAGAACTAGATGAAGTATTGCCTCTTGAACCGGAAAATGGCGCAACTCAAGAAAATGTTCCTGAGGTGCCAGCACCGACTAGAGAGGAAGTTAATGATAATGATCAAGATACTTCTGATCTAGCTCCTACTGAAATTCGAAGGTCCACAAGGACACGTTCCGCACCAGAGTGGTACGGCAACCCTGTCTTGGAAATCATGTTGTTAGACAACGGTGAACCTTCGAACTATGAAGAAGCGATGGCGGGCCCGGATTCCGACAAATGGCTAGAAGCCATGAAATCCGAGATAGGATCCATGTATGAAAACGAAGTATGGACTTTGACTGACTTGCCCGTAGAACGGCGAGCCATAGAAAATAAATGGATCTTTAAGAGGAAGACAGACGCGGATGGTAATGTGACCATCTATAAAGCTCGGCTTGTCGCTAAGGGTTATCGACAAGTTCAAGGGGTTGACTACGATGAGACTTTCTCACCGGTAGCGAAGCTGAAGTCCATCCGAATCATGTTAGCAATTGCCGCATTCTACGATTATGAAATATGGCAAATGGACGTCAAAACGGCATTCCTTAATGGTTTCCTTAAGGAAGAATTGTATATGATGCAGCCGGAGGGTTTTGTCGATCCTAAGAATGCTGACAAGGTGTGCAAGCTCCAACGCTCGATTTATGGGCTGGTGCAAGCATCTCGGAGTTGGAACATTCACTTTGATGAGATGATCAAAGCGTTTGGGTTCACACAGACTTATGGAGAAGCCTGTGTTTACAAGAAAGTGAGTGGGAGCTCTGTAGCATTTCTCATATTATATGTAGATGACATACTTTTGATGGGAAATGATATAGAACTCTTGGACAGCATCAAGGCCTACTTGAATAAGAGTTTTTCAATGAAGGACCTTGGAGAAGCTGCTTATATATTAGGCATCAAGATCTATAGAGATAGATCAAGACGCCTCATAGGTCTTTCACAAAGCACATACCTTGATAAGATATTGAAGAAGTTCAATATGGATCAGTCTAAGAAGGGGTTCTTGCCTATGCTACAAGGTATGAAATTGAGCTCAGCTCAAAGTCCGACCACGGCAGAAGAAATAGAAGAGATGAGTGTCATCCCCTATGCCTCAGCCATAGGTTCTATTATGTATGCCATGCTGTGTACCAGACCTGATGTAAACCTTGCCGTAAGTTTGGTAGGAAGATACCAAAGTAATCCCGGCAAGGAACACTGGACAGCGGTCAAGAATATCCTGAAGTACCTGAAAAGGACTAAGGAGATGTTTCTCGTTTATGGAGGTGACGAAGAGCTCGTCGTAAAGGGTTACGTCGACGCTAGCTTCGACACAGATCTGGATGACTCTAAGTCACAAACCGGATACGTGTATATTTTGAATGGAGGGGCAGTAAGCTGGTGCAGTTGCAAGCAAAGCGTCGTGGCGGGATCTACATGTGAAGCGGAGTACATGGCAGCCTCGGAGGCAGCACATGAAGCAATATGGGTGAAGGAGTTCATCACCGACCTAGGAGTCATACCCAATGCGTCGGGGCCAATCAAACTCTTTTGTGACAACACTGGAGCTATTGCACTTGCCAAGGAGCCCAGGTTTCACAAGAAGACAAGGCACATCAAGCGTCGCTTCAACTCCATTCGTGAAAATGTTCAAGATGGAGACATAGAAATTTGTAAAGTACATACGGACCTGAATGTAGCAGATCCGTTGACTAAACCTCTCCCTAGGGCAAAACATGATCAACACCAGAATTCCATGGGTGTTCGATTCATCACAATGTAACTAGATTATTGACTCTAGTGCAAGTGGGAGACTGTTGGAAATATGCCCTAGAGGCAATAATAAAAGCATTATTATTATATTTCCTTGTTCATGATAATTGTCTTTATTCATGCTATAATTGTGTTATCCGGAAATCGTAATACATGTGTGAATAACAGACACCAACATGTCCCTAGTAAGCCTCTAGTTGACTAGCCCGTTGATCAACAGATAGTCATGGTTTCCTGACTATGGACATTGGATGTCATTGATAACGAGATCACATCATTAGGAGAATGATGTGATGGACAAGACCCAATCCTAAACATAGCATAAAGATCGTGTAGTTCGTTTTGCTAGAGTTTTGCAATGTCAAGTATCTTTTCCTTAGACCATGAGATAGTGTAACTCCCAGATACCGTAGGAGTGCTTTGGGTATACCAAACGTCACAACGTAACTGGGTGACTATAAAGGTAGACTACGGGTATCTCCGAAAGTATCTGTTGGGTTGACACGGATCAAGACTGGGATTTGTCACTCCGTATGACGGAGAGGTATCACTGGGCCCACTCGGTAATGCATCATCATAATGAGCTCAAAGTGACCAAGTATCTGGTCACGGGATCATGCATTACGGTACGAGTAAAGTGACTTGCCGGTAACGAGATTGAACGAGGTATTGGGATACCGACGATCGAATCTCGGGCAAGTAATATATCGATTGACAAAGGGAATTGCATACGGGGTTGATTGAATCCTCGACATCGTGGTTCGTCCGATGAGAACATCGTGGAGCATGTGGGAGCCAACATGGGTATCCAGATCCCGCTGTTGGTTATTGACCTGAGATCGTCTCGGTCATGTCTACATGTCTCCCGAACCCGTAGGGTCTACACACTTAAGGTTCGGTGACGCTAGGGTTATTAGGAAGACAAGTATGTGATTACCGAATGTTGTTCGGAGTCCCGGATGAGATCCCAGACGTCACGAGGAGTTCCGGAATGGTCCGGAGGTAAAGATTTATATATGGAAAGTGGTTAAACGGACTCCGGAAAGTTTCGGGGGCATGCCGGTATTGTACCGGGGCCACCGGGAGGGTTCCGGGGGTCCACCGGGAGGGGCCACCCCTCCCGGGGGGCCACATGGGCTAAGTGGGAGAGGGAACCAGCCCCTAGTGGGCTGGCGCGCCTCCCCACCTAGGCCCATGCGGCTAGGGTTTGGGGAGGGAAACCCTAAAGGGGAGAAGGGGGCGCCCCCCTAGCTTGGGGGGCAAGCCACCCTTTCCTCCTCCCCTTTGGCCGCCGCCCCATCTAGGGTTTCCCCTAGGTGGCCGGCCCCCCTTGCCCTCTCCTCCTATATATATAGAGGGGTGAGGGGAGGGCTGTAACACACAATTGAAGGCGCAGCCCCTCCCCTCCCCAACTCCTCTCTTTCTCCGTCTTTGCTTGGCGAAGCCCTGCCGGAGAACTGCTGTACCAATTGCACCACGCCGTCGTGCTGCCACTGGAGTTGTCTTCCTCAACCTCTCCTTCATCCTTGCTGGATCAAGACGGAGGAGACGCCATCGTCCCGTACGTGTGTTGAACGCGGAGGCGCTGTTCTTTCAGCGCTTGGTCATCGGTGATCGGAATCACGTCGAGTACGACTACTTCAACCTCGTTCTAACGAACGCTTCCGCTTGTGATCTACAAGTGGTATGTAGATGCAAACTCACTCCCTTGACTCGTTGCTAGATGAACTCCTAGATGATCTTGGTGAAACGAGTAGGAAATTTTTTGTTTTCTGCAACGTTCCCCAACAAATAACACCTTCAGCCCACGAAATAATGGCCATTATTGCACCGTGGACAGAACCATTCCTGGCCTACCTAACTTGACATGAACTTCCAGAGGACCAAAATGAGGCACGCTGCATAGTGCGGCGATCCAAGGCCTACAGGGTCCATGAGGGAGAATTGTACAAGAAAAGCACTACCGGAGTCCTTCAAAGGTGCATCTCCGAAGAGGAAGGGCGGAATCTTTTGGCAGAAATTCACGCCGGACTCGGCGGTCATCACGCCGCAGCCCGGGCTCTTGTAAGCAAGGCCTTCCGTACATGATTCTATTGGCCAACAGCCCGGGCAGATGCACAGGACTTGGTCCAACGTTGTGCCGGTTGCCAGCTCTTTGCAAATCAAAGCCACATGCCACCCACCGCCCTCCAAACAATCCCCATTACATGGCCCTTTGCAGTCTGGGGGCTTGACATGGTTGGACCCCTTAAAGGGGGAACCCACAAGAAAAAATACTTATTGGTCATGGTGGATAAATTCACCAAATGGATAGAGGCCAAACTAGTTAAAACAGCTGAATCCGGACCGGTGATAGATTTCATATCTGGGGTTGTACACCGTTATGGCGTCCCCCACAGCATCATCACTGATAATGGCACGAACTGCACGGCCGACGAGGTAAAACTCTGGTGCAGCAAAAATGGGCATCAAGCTCGATTATGCCTCAGTCTATCACCCACAAACCAACGGTCAAGTCGAGCGAGCAAACGGTCTTATAATGAGCGGCATTAAACCTAGATTAGTGCGTCCCTTAACTGAGTCTAACACGCACTGGGTAGAGGAGCTCGACTCCGTACTCTGGGGGCTGCGGACCACACCAAATCGTAGTACCGGATATACACCCTTCTTTATGGTGTACGGCGCAGAGGCAGTCTTGCCCTGTGACATAATTCATGACTCACCTAGAGTGCACATGTACGAAGAAAGAGAAGCCGAGCTTGATCGGCAGGATAGTATGGACACCTTGGAAGAGGAGCGCGACGTAGCCAAAGCCCATTCCGCATTTTACCAGCAACAGGCTCGCAGATACCAAAGCAGAGAAGTATGGGCCAAAACTTATAACGTTGGCGAACTAGTTCTACGCCTGCCGGATAAGAAAAAGAACAAGCTCGAGACCAAATGGGAAGGTCCCTTCATTATTGACCAAGTTCTGACCGGTGGAGCGTACCGACTACGGGATGCATCGACTAGTCGACTCGAGCCGAACCCATGGAACGCGGCCAGGCTCCGAAGATTCTACGCCTAGCACCGGACTCTATGGTCACCTTGTGCCCTATTTGCACACTACAGATGCGCTAGCCGCACTCTTCATACCTGGGGGCTTCCTTCACAGAAGCTTAAATTATTTATCCGGGCTTCATGCCCAACAAATGTGTTCTACTTCCGCATGTACCTTTTTTCACCATTATATGCATCGATATGACTTAAGTTTTGGCCAAGCTGGGTTGCCTGGCTCTTGTATTTATGCCCTACGTTCCCGTTAACTCGGCTAGGGCATAAGGGGAGCACCTCTGCGATTGTTACTGCCGGGTCAGCCGGATGTGTACCTCAGACTGGGTGAAGCCGAAAGCTAGCGTTCTTAAGGGAATATTCGGTCGGTGAACAAAAGATGATCTTTATTTATTGTCCATATCTGCCCCTAGATGCTTTTTCTACATTTCTTATCGCAGTCCGGACATGCACTTTAGGGCATGCTTACCCAGGGAAAGGAACCCTTAACGGAACTATTCTCCCTGGAAGATGTTTCTTACTACCCATGTAATATAACATAACTAGTTGGGCACTTGTCTGATAAAGCACCAATGACCCCTACGCCTGGTCTCCACGCATACCCTGGTTCTTATATAACTGAGCGGGTATTCGGGTTCACTCCGAACTATCGGGCCCGGAGGTTGAAGCGAAAAGGTCCGCAACGACAAATGATCTACAATCCGGCTAGAATGCATTATACATGTCACTTTAATTACATAGTCATGCAGACTGACTAAACTCTTCTTCTATACCATCCAACAGGCGGTCTAGCTTACAATCCTGTTGGGAATACTTTGCGGCTAATTCTACTTGCCCATAAACTAAGCTAACGGGGATCTCTTTTCCGTCGGGCCCCACAGGTCCGACCTCGGCCATGTGATTTGGGTCTGCCTTGGTATACCGAGTCTTCACCATGGCCCAGGCCTCTCTGGCACCCTGTCGGCAGGCCGATATCTTCCATAATCGGAGGCGCCACTGTGCTCCCTTGAGCTTCTACGTAAGCTCTGCAACGCCCTCTGGCAAGGAGACAGATGGCCACAAAGCCTGGGCAACACCTTGCATCACCTGCCGAACTTGTTCGTGCAGATATGACAGCTCGGACAGAAGATCACCCGAAGACCCGGGCATTTCCTCTGCGGGACGACCCGTCATCATACCTATAGACATAACGCTGTTAGTCGACTTCTTCGCCGAACTCCTTTAGCAGGAATCGTTCAAGCACTTACTAAAAATGCCGTGCCGAAGCCGCTTATTCTCCTTCTTGGAGTCCGCAAGCTGGCCCCGAACGTCTTTTAGTTCAACGCTCAGCTTAACATTGGCATCTTGGAGACAGTTTTTCTCTAGCATAACCTTACTCAGCACGCGTTTGCCAGCCTCTAGCTATCGCATAACATGCTGGTCCCCCGGACTTTCTCCGAACTCATCTGCAAAATCAATTGTTAGATCTGCAGACACGCCACACACTATATGGTAACCACCATTCTTTAAAGTAAATGTTACCAGCGGGAGGCTTTTTCTGTTCTTGCAATGCGGCAAGAGCGGCCCCCAGTTGGGTCTTGCATTCCTCCAGCTTTTGGGACAACCTAGTATTCTTCTCTGTAAGAACCTGCACATTATAGATGATCCTTAAATCAGTTCTGCTAACTGTTTCAAGTCTCAGGGGCTACTGATACATATAAATCGTCAGATTTACTCACCCGTACATCCTTTACATACTGATTCGTGGCTCTGGCTAAACCATCTTGAGCAGCACGGAGGTACGCCTCTCCAGAATTGAAGGCGTCGAACGCCTCTGGTGAGAAACAAGCGTCGTAGAGTATGGCCCGGTGGTGCCTATGATTCATGGCGCTTTCCACTTCTGAGTTTGTAGCGAACAATCTATCCGCATCCTCTGTCGGGGGATTATCCGGCGCCTGCCCCATATCGCCTTCCGCCTCTATGTCTGGTCCTGGCACCCGACTGGTGGAACCTTGATTGGCAGCATCGCCGGACATATTCCGGCGAGCGTTCTTTCTGTTAAAGAAACGCGGGCGTCATTACATTTTGAGAAAGACGACAACCACGGAGCAGGGTTTTTCCTATACCTTTGCGCCGGTGTCTCCGTCCTGACCGCCTTCCTTTTTGGCCTACCCGGCCTCGGCACCTCTTGTTGGCGAGTTGCCGCGGGTTCGGCAGGGCGTCCCGAATGCCTTCCCTATAAAAGATGCCATGTGCATATGGTGGGTGAAGAGCCTAAAAGGGGATCCTAGTTTTGGAGTTGAGACTTTTTGATTTTTCTTACCTGCGATGCAGGGAGCAGTCTGGGATAGTCGGCCGTAATGGCCACCGGGGCATCGCCGTAGCTTAACTGATAGAACTGTCGGTCTATCAGTTCCACGGAGATAACCGGATCTTCTTCCAGTCCGGAATCGATGGCCTAGTCAGGGGTCCTCTGGTTGTGGAGAAGGGCTGCTGACCTCCTTTATGGCTTTTCGCAGTTCCTGCCGCAAGGTGGCAAGGTGAATACTTACGACTAAGAATGCGGGAAAAATGGGAGCAGGGAAATATAACTTACCCAGCTAGGAGGATTGCACATAGAGAATCCATCCCGTGGCTTGATGCGGGTGAACTCCTCTTCCTTTCCCTTGAACAGTTCGGACAGAATCTTCGCTAGAGCGGCAGCATTGTCCAGACCCTTACGCCTGCAGCGGGTGGCGTCATCTGCCCCGTTATAACACCATAAGGGGTGCCCACGATATTGGAGTGGCTGCACTCCCCGCATTATGCAAATCGACATAACTTCGATTATTGTCAATCCGGATCGAGCTAGTGCTTTGATCCGGTTCATCAGATAGAGGACTTCTCCGTTGTCTTCCGCCTGGGGGCTCCATGGGCGCCAACTTTGGCGCTTCTTTAGAGGAGCATTATTGAAATCGGGTAGACCCCGCCGAACAGGGTCCGGAAGGGGGACGTCCTCCATATAAAACCATTCCGAAGGCCAGTCTTCAGACGGCTTCTTCGGGGTATCGGACAGGTATCCGGTATCGGCGATGCGCCATATTTCGGCTCCGCCCACTTGATAAAGTGATTCCCTCTGTGTGAGAGTGACGGTGTCCTGGACTAGGGGGTACTCACCACGTCGTCTCCCGATCTATTAGATTGGGCCGAGGCCCCCCATGGCCGTATACTCATGGGCCAGTTCGGACAGCTGCCGCATACAAGGAAGATTCCACAAAGACTTGGCGATCAAGACAAGGACTTCTCCCCACCGGCGTATTCGGCTAGGACTCTTGTTAACCTAGGCCTTTGGTGCATTATATAAACTAGGGCCAGGCTAGTCGATAGAATATACAACATACAGAGTAACAATCATACCATAGGCTAGCTTCTAGGGTTTAGCCTCTCTGATCTCGTGGTAGATCTACTCTTGTACTACCCATATCATCAATATCAATCAAGCAGGACATAGGGTTTTACCTCCATCAAGAGGGCCCGAACCTGGGTAAAACATCGTGTCCCCTGCCTCCTGTTACCATCCGCCTTAGACGCACAGTTCGGGACCCCCTACCCGAGACCACCAGTTTTGACACCAACATTGGTGCTTTCATTGAGAGTTCCGCTGTGTGATCGACAAAAGGATCAATGGCTCGCCTGCAGATCAACTGCGACTTCGGCATCTTCGTCACCAGCTCGACTGGTCACCTTGGTTCGACCAAGAATTGCGCCCCGTATTTGGATCACCGTGTTCGGACGAGGGCCTTCATCAAACATCAACTCCGATATCTATCAAGATCATGGAGGAATCATCTATGGAGCTCGGGGGCTCAACGTCAACATTGCCCTCAAGCGACCGTGTTGTATCCGCTGCCACCACCTCTTAAAGCATCGCTTTGACGATCCCTTTGGTGGAATTCTACGGAATTGAGTCTTCAAAGACCATGCAAAATTTCGTCGAGTTCTGATGGAGGAATCTCCGGCAATCTATAATATAGCGGAGCCCTGTCAAATCTGGACGGGAATCTGGACGAGTTTAGGGCGTGATGTCCAGCTTCTAGCTCGGACGTCCTTTGAAAGATCCAACCGTTGATCGTCTGCGGAATTACTATATCTACCACCCCTCAAAATGTTAGCTCGATCCGACCGTCCAAACACCGGGAACCTTCCGATTAATGCATCACTTTTCAGATCTGTTTTCTGCGCGAGAACGAATCTGACCCGAATTCATCTTTTTTATGAACGGGATTTCGGACATCCTTTTTGAAGGAAGTTTTGTATGGGGTATTGTGTTTTGTTCCCAAACGCATCCCGCTAATTTTGAAGTCTTTTTTAATATGATCTTCACCATCATGCTGTTGTCAAACCAGCCTGATAATGTTGCTCTACGGCTGCCGACCTGCGCTAGACACGCTGTCACTTTATTGAGTCGAGCTCAATTTCTTCGGATCATCATCTCGGCAAGCCGAACAAGAGTTCGGCATCGCGAAGGATAAATCATCACCAACATCGCCGCCCCACGGATTACACGGAGCGGCCATACCGGCATCGCCACACGGTCACTTCATCAAGCCGGCATCGACCACGTCACGACCTGCATCGGCAGGGCCGCACTATTGCTTCTTCAAGCCGGTATCCATCACGCCAACCTACTTCGACTCATCGGCTGACATCGAGGCTTCGACATCTCGACTGGACCGGGGGCTTCACCATCTCTTCATCAACCTACTCCAGAGACTTCAGCGTCACTAGCCGACCAGCTCCGTCATGTTAGCTGGACCGAGGGCTTTGCCTCGGCGAGCCAACCTTTACCAGCATTGCCGTACCGCCGCTTTATCGCCATTTAGGCAATGGGTGTGCGGATCGAGTTCCAATTTTGGGAATCACCTTTCTTTGGATTGCTACAACAAATAAAATAGGTGCTATCAATCCTAGTATTTTTTGCTTGTTTGGGTTTATTTTTCCCAAGGAATTATTACTCTGGTTTGTCCATCATTTGTACACAGGTCTATCAAATGATGACCGCATTAACGACGGTCGCCTGGTGGTTCGGTCAGTTTCCGTACATAGTCCGACGAATGCCGCGTCCGGAACTTGGACTGACCTGTGAATTCAGCCTTTGCCACGCCTTTACCGCATCACGCCGACGCCCTGCATCGACATTGACTTCGACACCAGGCCATATTTCTTTTATTACTCACTTTGCATACATTATTTATTATGCAACGATGTTTTTAATTATTATTATTACTATTATCTCCGGTTTGCACTACCTTTTGTGCACAGGAAAATGATCCAGGGACTTCGGCATCACTCTACCGGTCTGCATTGACCGTGCTATGTCACCACTTCGGCATGTCGAGCTCTCCACTCCACCACCTCGGGACCGGCTTGGGGGATGGAACCTTGCCCCGCATTAAGCTCGGACCGCGTCATCAATACCGAACACATTAACCAGCTAAGTCGCTTTCATGCTCAAAGCTTTAATTTCTAACTTGTGTTCGGTTCGACCAAGAATTATACTTTTTTGGAAAAAAGTTGCTTGTAAAAAATTTCCTTGTCCAAACTTTGTTTGTGACGCATAAATTCAAATACCCCGTTTACTTGGGGGCTTCCTTTATGAAGCTTTTCCTCTTGCATATGATTATACTTGTACGGCTTCGTTCCTTGTTCGTGTATTACGCCACAATATGCACCATATTGACTTAAGCGATTTGCAAGCTGGGTTGCCTCACTCCTGTGTTTACCCCTACGTTCCCGATTGTTCGGCTAGGGAGTAAAGGGAGCACCTCTGCGATTGTCACGATTGGGTCACCCGAGCCGGACCTCAGACTGGGTGAAGCCGAAAGCTAGCGCTCTTATTGTTTTCAATGATGGTCGGCACACAACGGAACTCATGAGTACAAAAAATCTATTGCACAAGTCTCATAATAACAATGAGCACCGAAGAAAGGTATCAGTGGGGGTACTATTTTCTTCGAAGATGCTTCTTACACTTTGCAGTAATATAGCATAAGTTCCCTGAGCGCGCTTTGTCTGTTACAGCCTTATGGCCTGATTGCCTGGTTATTGGAAACACCGTCGATATTCTCGACAGATGGAGTACATAACACTTTTCGGTCCTTGACCGAAGAGGGAGAAGCCGACGGTCGGTTAAGACGCGTTTAAAGTTTAGTTGAACATAGATATGATATAAGTACTTCGGTACATGGAATCATTCTTTTACTCAAGTCACTTGGGGGCTCTTAAGTTTATTTGAGCCGTTTTATAATAAGTGTTCTTCTTCTTAGTCGTTGCAAAGTTTTACTATTATTATTTATCACTCCTTTTTTCGACGCGAGTGTGCGGTCACTAGCCGGGGAGCCTAATTTCTCTCTCAAAGCCGCTAGAGTTTAGTTTGCTAAACTGGCCTAATGAGAAGTACTCCGCCCTCGGGATAGGAGGTTGAAGCCGTAGGCTGACCCGCTCGAAGTCTTGAGATAGGATGCATCATGTTAAAGCACGACAGAAGCACTTCTTTTTTTCTAAGACCAATTTTCAGATTGGCACTGAACACTTGATCTTGTTCGGATGTCATGTTTTTACTTTCTTGGTCTTCCAAGCTTTTTAGCACTTTTAAACTATTTGTGCTTTTCCAGCATTGGTCTCGTAGTGCAACGCCGAACACCTTTAGGGATTCGGCAAAAACATTCTCAGATATTGCTATATATGCATCGGTTTTGAATTGTGTCTTCGGTCAATAGTTGGGTTGCCCGGCTCCTGCACTTGCTTCCTACGTTCTGTTTTGTTCGGCTACGCGTGCAAAGGGAGAACCACTGCGATTGTGCTTCCAGCTCACATGGTTAAGCACCTCAGTGGAGAACGCCAAAAACTGACTGTCACAATAAGCGTAAACTGGTCAGCGATCCGATGACTATGTTAAATGACGGGCCGTTCATAACATTGGCCGAAGTGTTTACGGCTTGACCCCGACTGTCGCCAAACACTACCGGGGGCTATTAACTGGCCTCCCAAACTAAATCCTCGATATTTTGCTCTTACATTAGAGTTGAGGTTTAATGATCATGCTTAGCATGACAACCCAAAGAAAGGAACCGATAGCGGGACTATTTTCTTTGGAAGACATTTCTTCTGTTAAACAGTAATATAACTCTCTGCGTACCTTTGTTTATAAAACCGTATGGCCAGATTGCCTTGTTTGTTGTAAATATTTGCCCTCATAAAGATTTTATAAAGTAGGACAAACACTGCTCGGCTACTGGCCGAGGAGGTGGAAGCCGATGGTCGGTTAACAAAGTTTTGTACAATGCGGATCTGAGCATTAATGACGTAAAGTACTTGGATACATAGAGTCATTACATATAATTTGTGATTTTACTATGGATATTGATCCTTAATTCGGCCACCCGTGCCCGCATTAAGGCTCGGGGGCTACTGGGCTTCGGGCTTATTATTTACAAATATTAAAGGGGCACATCAATCCCCTGATCTGGTGTTGCCACCCGACCAGTGTCTCGGGGGCTACTGCATTGCTTGTCCAATGCAGAAAATTTTATGTGCAATATAGTTTCCGAGGAGATTTTGATCCTCAGGTTGGTCGGCCGCACCCAACCTGAGTCTCGAGGACTGAGCACGCCGCTTTTAGTGTCCCGAAGTATTCTGCCGAGCTTGGACTTGATCCTCAGGCCGATTTTGCAAATCAACCTGAGTCTCAGCGGCTACTAGGATCAGCGGTCTTACGTCATCCTTCAGGTGCATCTCGGGTTTTAGACCGATACACACCTTGAGGGCTACTGGCTATATATCTCGGCAGAGAATAAATTGCACCAACAAAAAATATTCACAAAAATCGGCCCACATTCGGGGTGGTGCACCACCTCAGAAGCAGTTCGACATAAAGCTCGGGCGCTAGTGGCTGGCTCCGTAGAGGGCATTTCCGGCATTAAGCTCGACTAAACTCCTTCAAACTTTTTTGAACCAAGGTGATATGACACCTCGGATATAGTCCGGCGTTGGAGCTCGGATACATAGTCCGGCGTTGGAGCTCGGATACATTCCGATGTCAGAGCTAGGAAGCGGTCCGGCATTTGTGCTCGGCTGCAAAAGATACCTCGAATACAGTCCGGCGTTAGAGCTCGGACGCAAGAGGACACTGCCTCCCGGGAACAACTTCAAACCCGAGGTGTGGCATAAAAATAATAAGGCATTGATAAAGGCCGGAAACTTAAAGGGGCTCCTCGGATACCCAGCGTATAAACTCGTCGAATGCATTTCGGCGATCCTCAAGATCGAAGATGAGAAGACTTGTTGAACCAGTTTTCAAGACCGACGACCGAAGATGAAGAACAGTTCGGAAGAATCGAGGAGCATCCCTAACTTGAAGAACGGTTCAGGGGGCTACTGACGGTGTCCTGGACTAGGGGGTACTCACCACGTTGTCTCCCGATCTATTAGATTGGGCCGAGGCCCCCCATGGCCGTATACTCATGGGCCAGTTCGGACAGCTGCCGCATACAAGGAAGATTCCACAAAGACTTGGCGATCAAGACAAGGACTTCTCCCCACCGGCGTATTCGGCTAGGACTCTTGTTAATCTAGGCCTCTGGTGCATTATATAAACCAGGGCCAGGCTAGTCGATAGAATATACAACATACAGAACAACAATCATACCATAGGCTAGCTTCTATGGTTTAGCCTCTCTGATCTCGTGGTAGATCTACTCTTGTACTACCCATATCATCAATATCAATCAAGCAGGATGTAGGGTTTTACTGTTGGGGAACGTAGCAGAAATTCAAAAAATTTCCTACGTGTCACCAAGATCTATCTATGGAGAAACCAGCAACAAGGGAAGGAGAGTGCATCTACATACCCTTGTAGATCGCTAAGCGGAAGCGTTCAACAGAACGGGGTTGAAGGAGTCGTACTCGTCGTGATCCAAATCACCGGAGATCCTAGTGCCGAACGGACGACACCTCCACGTTCAACACACGTACAGCCCGGTGACGTCTCCCATGCCTTGATCCAGCAAGGAGAGAGGGATAGGTTGAGGAAGACTCCATCCAGCAGCAGCACAACGGCGTGGTGGTGGTGGAGGAGCGTGGTGGTCCAGCAGGGCTTCGCCAAGCACTACGAGAGACGAGGAGAAAGAGAGGTAGGGCTGCACCAACAGGGAGAGGAACTCGTGTGTATTGGGCAGCCTATACCTCAACTATATATAGGGGAAGGGGAGGGGCTGCGCCCCCACCTAGGGTTCCCTCCCTAGGGGTGGCGGCAGCCCCCTAGATCCCATCTAGGGGCGGCCAAGGGGAGGGGAGAGGGGGAGGCGCACCAGGGTGGGCCTTAGGGCCCATCTGCCCTAGGGTTTGCCCCCTTCTCCTCTCCCTTGCGCCTTGGGTCTTGGCGGGGGGCACACCAGCCCACCTGGGGCTGGTCCCCTCCCACACTTGGCCCATGCAGCCCTCCGGGGCTTGTGGCCCCACTTGGTGGACCCCCGGGACCCTCCCGGTGGTCCCGGTACGTTACCGATAAAACCCGAAACTTTTTCGGTGACCAAAACAGGACTTCCCATATATAAATCTTTACCTCCGGACCATTCCGGAACTCCTCGTGATGTCCGGGATCTCATCCGGGACTCCGAACATCATTCGGTAACCACATACAAACTTCCTTTATAACCCTAGCGTCATCGAACCTTAAGTGTGTAGACCCTACGGGTTCGGGAACCATGCAGACATGACCGAGACGTTCTCCGGTCAATAACCAACAGCGGGATCTGGATACCCATGTTGGCTCCCACATGTTCCACGATGATCTCATCGGATGAACCACGATGTCAAGGACTTAATCAATCCCGTATGCAATTCCCTTTGTCCATCGGTACGATACTTGCCCGAGATTCGATCGTCGGTATCCTGACACCTTGTTCAATCTCGTTACCGGCAAGTCTCTTTACTCGTTCCGTAACACATCATCCCATGATCAACTCCTTGATCACATTGTGCACATTATGATGATGTCCTACCGAGTGGGCCCAGAGATACCTCTCCGTTTACACGGAGTGACAAATCCCAGTCTCGATTCGTGCCAACCCAACAGACACTTTCGGAGATACCTGTAGTGTACCTTTATAGCCACCCAGTTACGTTGTGACGTTTGGCACACCCAAAGCATTCCTGCGGTATCCGGGAGTTGCACAATCTCATGGTCTAAGGAAATGATACTTGACATTAGAAAAGCTTTAGCATACGAACTACATGATCTTGTGCTAGGCTTAGGATTGGGTCTTGTCCATCACATCATTCTCCTAATGATGTGATCCCGTTATCAATGACATCCAATGTCCATGGTCAGGAAACCGTAACCATCTATTGATCAACGAGCTAGTCAACTAGAGGCTTACTAGGGACATGGTGTTGTCTATGTATCCACACATGTATCTGAGTTTCCTATCAATACAATTCTAGCATGGATAATAAACGATTATCATGAACAAGGAAATATAATAATAATCAATTTATTATTGCCTCTAGGGCATATTTCCAACATTTACCTGCATCAAGAGGGCCCGAACCTGGGTAAAACATTGTGTCCCCTGCCTCCTGTTACCATCCGCCTTAGACGCACAGTTTGGGACCCCCTACCCGAGATCCGCTGGTTTTGACACCGACAGAGAGGGACAAGGTAGAATAGCCTTTTCCACAGCTCGAAGTGAGCCTCGCAGCCTAGGAACAACTCGCAGAGAGCAACATAGCCGGCGATGTGTAGGATGGAGGCAGGGGTGAGATTGTGTAGTTGGAGGCCGTAGAACTCCAGGAGCCCGCGGAGGAACGGATGAATTAGAAATCCGAGTCCCCTTAGTAAGTAAGGAACAAGGCAAACCCGTTCCCCCTTGGAGGGATAGGGAAAGTTCTCCGCTTGCTCCCCGCCATTCTAGGTGGCGAGCCCAGCTCGAACGGGCACCATGTACGCCGGAGGGAGAAATCCCTTAGTCTGCAGCTCGACTAATCGACTGTATGGGATTGAACACCTCTCCCAATCACCGGGCTTAGGGCTACGGGGGCGGGGGAGGAGCTGCGGAGGTCGGCCATGCTGGAATGGATCTTTCCGAAGCACGCTCTGATGAATTCTCGCTGGGGGAGGATGATATGGATTGGATCTAAGAATCCCCATCCCTTTAATAGGCAATTTATTTATCTGGCTAGGGGACGGATGTAAAAATGCCCTGGCGCCTCGTATTCATTCGACACGTGGGAGATAGCCCTTATTGGGCACAGAAGCCAAAAGGTTCAACATTTATGGAGCCGGACACTACTTATGAACACTTGAAAGTTGGAGAAGAACCTGCCTTGCAATGCCGAAGACAACACTGCGTGCCGGACTCATCGTCATTGAAGCCTGGTTCGGGGGCTACTGAGGGAGTCCTGGATTAGGGGGTCTCCGGACAGCCGGACTATATCCTTTGGCCCGACTGTTGGACTATGAAGATACAAGATTGAAGACTTCGTCTCTTGTCTGGATGGGACTCTACTTGGCGTGGAAGGCAAGCTAGGCAATACGGATATGTATATCTCCTCCTTTGTAACCGACCTTGTGTAACCCTAGCCCTCTCCGGTGTCTATATAAACCGGATGGTTTTAGTCTGTAAGATAACAGACAATCATACTATAGGCTAGCTTCTAGGGTTTAGCCTCTCTGATCTCGTGGTAGATCTACTCTTGTACTACCCATATCATCAATATTAATCAAGCAGGACATAGGGTTTTACCTCCACCAAGAGGGCCCGAACCTGGGTAAAACATCGTGTCCCTGCCTCTTGTTACCATCCGCCTTAGACGCACAGTTCGGGACCCCCTACCTGAGATCCGCCGGTTTTGACACCGACAGTCGGTATCTCAATACCTAGTTCAATCTCGTTACCGGCAAGTCTCTTTACTCGTTTCGTAATACATCATCCCACAACTAACTCATTAGTTGCAATGCTTGCAAGGCTTAAGTGATGTGCATTACCGAGAGGGCCTAGAGATGCCTCTCCGACAATCGGAGTGACAAATCCTAATCTCGAAATATGCCAACCCAACAAGTACCTTCGGAGACACCTATAGAGCACCTTTATAATCACCCAGTTACGTTGTGACGTTTGGTGGCACACAAAGTGTTCCTACGGTAAACGGGAGTTGCATAATCTCATAGTCATAGGAACATGTATAAGTCATGAAGAAAGCAATAGCAACAAACTAAACGATCAAGTGCTAAGCTAACAGAATGGGTCAAGTCAATCACATCATTCTCCTAATGATGCGATCCCATTAATCAATTGACAACTCATGTCTATGGTTAGGAAACATAACCATCTTTGATCAACGAGCTAGTCAAGTAGAGGCATACTAGTGACACTCTATTTGTCTATGTATTCACACATGTATTATATTTCCGGTTAATACAATTCTAGCATGAATAATAAACATTTATCATGATATAAGGAAATAAATAATAACTTTATTATCGCCTCTAGGGCATATTTCCTTCAGTCTCCCACTTGCACTAGAGTCAATAATCTAGTTCACATCGCCATGTGATTTAATACCAATAGTTCACATCACCATGTGATTAACACCCATAGTTCACATCGACATGTGACCAACACCCAAAGGGTTTACTAGAGCCAATAATCTAGTTCACGTCGATATGTGATTAACACCCAAAGAGTACTAAGGTGTGATCATGTTTTGCATGTGAGAGAAGTTTAGTCAACGGGTCTTCCACATTCAGATACGTGCAAATTTCTATGTCAACAATGCTCTGCACGGAGCTACTCTAGCTAATTACTCCCACTTTCAATATGTATCCAGATTGAGATTTAGAGTCATCTGGATCAGTGTCAAAATTTGCATCGACGTAACCCTTTACGACGAACCTTCTTGTCACCTCCATAGTCGAGAAACATATCCTTATTCCACTAAGGATAATTTTGACCGCTGTCCAGTGATCTACTCCTAGATCACTATTGTACCCCTTGCCAAAATCAGTGTAGGGTATACAATAGATCTGGTACACAGCATGGCATATTTTATAGAACCTATGGCCAAGGCATAGGGAATGACTTTTGTAGGACCTTGAAGTAGATGTGTCTAGAGGGGGGGGGGATTAGACACTTAAAGCTAAAGTTGCAATTTTTAAGTGGAGTTTAGGCACAATTTCAACATTCATAATACATATCAAGCAAGCATGCAAAGAGTATATAGGCAGCGGAAAGTAAAGCATGCAACTTGCAAGAATGTAAAGGGAAGGGTTTGGAGAATTCAAACGCAATTGGAGACATGGATGTTTTTCCCGTGGTTCGGATAGGTGGTGCTATCCTACATCCACGTTGATGGAGACTTCAACCCACGAAGGGTAACGGTTGCGCGAGTCCACGGAGGGCTCCACCCACGAAGGGTCCACGAAGAAGCAACCTTGTCTATCCCACCATGGCCATCGCCCACGAAGGACTTGCCTCAGTAGCGGTAGATCTTCACGAAGTAGGCGATCTCCTTGCCCTTACAAACTCCTTGGTTCAACTCCACAATCTTGTCAGAGGCTCCCAAGTGACACCTAGCCAATCTAGGAGACACTACTCTCCAAGAAGTAACAAATGGTGTGTTGATGATGAACTCCTTATTGGGGAACGTAGCAGAAATTCAAAATTTTCCTACGTATCACCAAGATCTATCTATGGAGAGACCAGCAACGAGGGGAAGGAGAGTGCATCTACATACCCTTGTAGATCGCTAAGTGGAAGCGTTCAAGAGAACGGGGTTGATGGATTCGTACTCGTCGTGATCCAATTCACCGATGATCCTAGTGCAGAACGGACGACACCTCCGCATTCAACACACGTACAGCCCGGTGACGTCTCCCACGCCTTGATCCAGCAAGGAGAGAGGGAGAGGTTGAGGAAGACTCCATCCAGCAGCAGCACAACGGTGTGGTGGTGGTGGAGGAGCGTGGCAATCCTGCAGGGCTTCGCCAAGCACCACGGGATATGAGGAGAAAGAGAGGGAGGGCTGCACCAACAGGGAGAGATCAAATCGTGTGTATTGGGCAGCCCCTAGGCCAAGTATATATAGGGGAAGGGGAGGGGCTGCGCCCCCTTTAGGGTTTCCACCCCTAGGGGTGGCGGCCAGCCTAGATCCCATCTAAGGGAGGCGGCCAAGGGGAAGGGGGAGAGGGAGGCGCACCAGGATGGGCCTTAGGGCCCATCTGCCCTAGGGTTTGCCCCCTCTCCTCTTCCCTTGCGCCTTGGGCCTTGTGGGAGGGCGCACCAGCCCACCTGGGGCTGGTCCCCTTCCACACTTGGCCCATGAAGCCCTCCGGGGCTGGTGGCCCCACTTGGTGGACCCCCGGGACCCTCCCGGTGGTCCCGGTACGTTACCGGAAAACCCCGAAACTTTTCCGGTGACCAAAACAGGACTTCCCATATATAAATCTTTACCTCCGGACCATTCCGGAACTCCTCGTGACATCCGGGATCTCATCCGGGACTCCGAACAACATTCAGTAACCACATACAAACTTCCTTTATAACCCTAGCGTCATCGAACCTTAAGTGTGTAGACCCTACGGGTTTGGGAAGCATGCATACATGACCGAGACGTTCTCCGGTCAATAACCAACAGCGGGATCTGGATACCCATGTTGGCTCCCACATGTTCCATGATGATCTCATCGGATGAACCACGATGTCAAGGACTTAATCAATCCCGTATACAATTCCCTTTGTCTATCGGTACGATACTTGCCCGAGATTCGATCGTCGGTATCCCGATACCTTGTTCAATCTCGTTATCGGCAAGTCTCTTTACTCGTTCCATAACACATCATCCCGTGATCAACTCCTTGACCACATTGTGCACATTATGATGATGTCGTACCGAGTGGGCCCAGAGATACCTCTCCGTCACACGGAGTGACAAATCCCAGTCTCGATTCGTGCCAACCCAACAGACACTTTCGGAGATACCCGTAGTGTACCTTTATAGCCACCCAGTTACGTTGTGACGTTTGGCACACCCAAAGCACTCCTACGGTATCCGGGAGTTGCACAATCTCATGGTCTAAGGAAATGATACTTGACATTAGAAAAGCTTTAGCATACGAACTACACGATCTAGTGCTATGCTTAGGATTGGGTCTTGTCCATCACATCATTCTCCTAATGATGTGATCCCGTTATCAACGACATCCAATGTCCATCGTCAGGAAACCGTAACCATCTATTGATCAACGAGCTAGTCAACTAGAGGCTTACTAGGGACATGGTGTTGTCTATGTATCCACACATGTATCTGAGTTTCCTATCAATACAATTCTAGCATGGATAATAAACGATTATCATGAACAAGGAAATATAATAATAACCAATTTATTATTGCCTCTAGGGCATATTTCCAATAGTCTCCCACTTGCACTAGAGTCAATAATCTAGTTCACATCGCCATGTGATTAACACTCACAGGTCACATCGCCATGTGACTAACACCCAAGAGTTTACTAGAGTCAGTAGTCTAGTTCACATCACTATGTGATTAACACTCAATGAGTTCTAGGTTTGATCATGTTGCTTGTGAGAGAGGTTTTAGTCAACGGGTCTGCAACATTCAGATCCGTATGTACTTCGCAAATCTCTATGTCATCTTCTAGATGCAGCTACCACATTCTATTTGGAGCTATTCCAAATAACTGTTCTACTTGGAGCTATTCTAAATTGTTGCTCCATTATATGTATCCGGTATCTCTACTCAGAGCTATCCGGATAGGTGTTAAGCTTGCATCAACATAACCCTTTACGACGAACTCTTTTACCACCTCCATAATTGAGAAAATTCCTTAGTCCACTAGTTACTAAGGATAACTTTGACCGCTGTCCTGTGATCCATTCTTGGATCACTCTTGTACCCCTTGACTGACTCATGGCAAGGCACACTTCAGGTGCGGTACACAGCATAGCATACTGTAGAGCCTACGTCTTAAGCATAGGGGACGACCTTCGTCCTTTCTCTCTATTCTACCGTGGTCGAGCTTTAAGTCTTAACTTCATACCTTACAACTCAGGCAAGAACTCCTTCTTTGACTGATCCATCTTGAACACCTTCATGATCATGTCAAGGTATGTGCTCATTTGAAAGTACCATTAAGTGTTTTGATCTATCCTTATAGATCTTGATTCTCAATGTTCAAGTAGCTTAATCCAGGCTTTCCATTGAAAAACACTTTCAAAATAACCCTATATGCTTTCCAGAAATTCTACATCATTCCTGATCAACAACATTTATTCATCAGAAATTCTATAGTGCTCCCACTCACTTCTTTGGAAATACAAGTTTCTCATAAACTTTGTATACACCCAAAATTTTTGATCATCTCATCAAAGCATACATTCCAACTCCGAGATGCTTACTCCAGTCCTTAGAAGGATTGCTGGAGCTTTGCATACTTATTAGCATCTTTCAGGATTGACAAAACCTTCCGGTTGTATCACATACAACCTTTCCTCAAGAAAATCGTCAAGGAAACAATGTTTTGACATCCTATCTGCAAGATTTCATAAATAATGCAGTAATCGCTAATATAATTCCAACAGACTCTTAGCATCGCTACGAGTGAGAAAGTCTCATCGTAGTCAACTCCTTGAACTTGTCGGAAAACATCTTAACGACAAGTCGAGCTTTCTTAATGGTGATACTTACCATCATTGTCCGTCTTCCTTTTAAAATCCATATGTACCTAACAGCCTTACGACCATCAAGTAGTTCTTCCAAAGTCTACACTTTGTTTTCATACATGGATCCTATCTCGGATTTTATGGCCTCGAGCCATTTATTGGAATCCAGGCCCACCATCGCTTCTCCATGGCTCGTAGGTTCATTGTTGTCTAGCAACATGACTTCCAAGACAGGATCACATACCACTCTGAAGTAGTACGCATCCTTGTCATCCCATGGAGTTTGGTAGTGACTTGATCTGAAGTTTCATGATCACTATCATAAGCTTCCACTTCAATTGGTGTAGGTGCCACAGGAACAACTTCTGTGCCCTGCCACACACTAGTTGAAGAGACGGTTCAATAACCTCATCAAGTCTCCACCATCCTCCCACTCAATTCTTTCGAGAGAAACTTTTCCTCGAGAAAGGACCCGATTCTAGAAACAATCCCTTATTGCTTTCGGTTCTGAGACAGGAGGTATACCCAACTGTTTTGGGTGTCCTATGAAGATGCATTTATCCGCTTTGGGTTCGAGCTTATCAGCCTGAAACTTTTTTCGCATAAGCGTCGCAGCCCCAAACTTTTAAGAAATGACAGCTTAGGTTTCTCTAAACCATAGTTCATACGGTGTCATCTCATCGGAATTACGTGGTGCCCTATTTAAAGTGAATGTGGTTGTCTCTAATGCATAACCCATAAACTATTGTGGTAATTCGATAAGAGACATCATGGTATGCATCATATCCAATAGGGTGCAGTTATGATGTTCGGACACACCATCACACTATGGTGTTCCAGGCTGTATCAGTTGTGAAACAATTTCCACAATGTCTTAATTCTGTGCCAAACTCGTAATTCAGATATTCATCTCTATGATCATATCATAGATCTTTTATCCTCTTGTCACGACGATCTTTCAACTTCACCCTGAAATTACTTGAACCTTTCAATAATTCAGACTCATGATTCATCAAGTAAATATACTCAACATCTACTCAAATCATCTGTGAAGTAAGAACATAATGATATCCACTACATGCCTCAGCACTCATTGGACTGCACACATAAAAAAATGTATTACTTCCAACAAGTTGCTTTCTAGTTCCATTTTACTGAAAACGAGGCTTTCAGTCATCTTGCCCATGTGGTATGATTTGCATGTCTCAAGTGATTCAAAATCAAGTGAGTCCAAACGGTCCATTTGCATGGAGTTTCTTCATGCATATACACCAATAGACATGGTTCGCATGTCTCAAACTTTTCAAAAACGAGCGAGCCCAAAGATCCATCAACATGGAGCTTCTTCATGCGTTTTATACCGATATGACTTACGTGGCAGCGCCACAAGTAGGTGGTACTATCATTACTATCTTTTGGCATGAACATGTGTATCACTATGATCGAGATTCAATAAACCAGTCATTTTAGGTGTAAGACCATTGAAGGTATTATTCAATAAACAGAGTAACCATTATTCTCCTTAAATGAATAACCGTATCGCGATAGACGTAATCCAATCATGTCTATGTTCAATGCAAACACCAAATAACAATTATTTAGGTTTTAATACCAATCTTGATGGTAGAGGGAGCGTACGATATTTGATCAACCTTGGAAATACTTCCAACACATATCGTCATCTCACCTTTTAGCTAGTCTCCGTTTATTCCGTAGCTTTTATTTCGAGTTACTAACACTTAGCAACTGAACCGGTATCTAATACCCTGGTGCTACTAGGAGTACTAGTAAAGTACACATCAACCCAATGTATATCCAATATACTTCTATCGACCTTGCCAGCCTTCTAATCTACCAAGTATCTAGGGTAATTCTGCTCCAGTGGCTGTTCCCCTTATTACAGAAGCACTCAGTCTCGGGTTTGGGTTCAACCTTGGTTTCTCCACTAGAGCAGCAGCTGATTTGCCATTTCATGAAGTATCCCTTCTTGCCCTTGCCCTTCTTGAAACTAGTGGTTTCACTAACCATCAACAATTGATGCTCCTTCTTGATTTCTACTTTCGTGGTGTCAAACATCACGAATATCTCAAGGATCATCATATATGTCCCTGATATATTATAGTTCATCACGAAGCTCTAGCAGCTTGGTGGTAATGACTTCGGAGAAACATCACTATCTCATCTGGAAGATCAACTCCCACTCGATTCAAATGATTGTTGTACTCAGACAATCTGAGCACAAGCTTAACAATTGAGCTTTTCTCCCTTAGTCCGCAGGCTAAGAAAATCATCGGAGGTCTTATACCTCTTGGCGTGGGCACGAGCCTGAAATCCCAATTTCAGCCCTCGAAACATCTCATATGTTTCACGACGTTTCAAAACGTCTTCGGTGCCTCAACTCTAAACCGTTTAACTGAACTATCACGTAGTTATCAAAATGTGTATGTCAGATGTTCGCAACATCCACAGACGACGTTCGAGGTTCAGCACACTAAGCGGTGCATTAAGGACATAAGCCTTCTATGAAGCAATGAGGACAATCCCCAGTTTACGGACCTAGTCCGCATAATTGCTACTATCAACTTTCAACTAAATTTTCTCTAGGAACATATCTAAATAGTAGAACTGAAGCGCGAGCTACGGCATAATTTGCGAAGACCTTTTGACTATGTTCAGGATAATTAAGTTCATCTTATGAACTCCCACTCAGATTGACATCCCTCTAGTCATCTAAGTGATTACATGATCTGAATCAACTAGGCCGTGTCCGATCATCACGTGAGACGGACTAGTCAACATCGGTGAACATCTTCATGTTGATCGTATCTTATATACGACTCATGCTCGACCTTTCGGTCTTCTGTGTTCCGAGGCCATGTCTGTACATGCTAGGCTCGTCAAGTCAACCTAAGTGTTTGCATGTGTAAATCTGTCTTACACCCGTTGTATGTGAACGTTGGAATCTATCACACCCGATCATCACGTGGTGCTTAGAAACGAATGAACTGTCGCAACGGTGCATAGTTAGGGGGAACACTTTCTTGAAATTTTAATGAGGGATCATCTTATATACTACCGTCGTTCTAAGCAAATAAGATGTATAAACATGATAAACATCACATGCAATCAAATGGTGACATGATATGGCCAATATCATATTGCTACTTTTGATCTCCATCTTCGGGGCTCCATGATCATCATCATCACCGGCATGACACCATGATCTCCATCATCATGATCTCCATCATTGTGTCTTTATGAAGTTGTCTCGCCAACTATTACTTCTACTACTACAGCTAACGGTTAGCAATAAAGTAAAGTAATTACTAAAGGAAATATGCCCTAGAGGCAATAATAAAGTTATTATTTATTTCCTTATATCATGATAAATGTTTATTATTCATGCTAGAATTGTATTAACCGGAAACATAATACATGTGTGAATACATAGACAAACTTAGTGTCACTAGTATGCCTCTACTTGACTAGCTCGTTGATCAAAGATGGTTATGTTTCCTAACCATGAACAAGGTGTTGTTATTTGATTAACGAGGTCACATCATTGGTTGAATGATCTGATTGACATGACCCATTCCATTAGCTTAGCACCCGATCGTTTAGTATGTTGCTATTGCTTTCTTCATGACTTATACATGTTCCTATGACTATGAGATTATGCAACTCCCGTTTGCCGGAGGAACACTTTGGGTGCTACCAAACGTCACAACGTAACTGGGTGATTATAAAGGAGCATTACAGGTGTCTCCAAAGGTAGATGTTGGGTTGGCGTATTTCGAGATTAGGATTTGTCACTCCGATTGTCGGAGAGGTATCTCTGGGCCCTCTCGGTAATGCACATCACATAAGCCTTGCAAGCATTACAACTAATGAGTTAGTTGCAAGATGATGTATTACGGAACGAGTAAAGAGACTTGCCGGTAACGAGATTGAACTAGGTATTGGATACCGACGATCGAATCTCGGGCAAGTAACATACCGATGACAAAGGGAACAACGTATGTTGTTATGCGGTCTGACCGATAAAGATCTTCGTAGAATATGTAGGAGCCAATATGGGCATCCAGGTCCCGCTATTGGTTATTAACCAAAGAGGTGTCTCGGTCATGTCTACATAGTTCTCGAACCCGTAGGGTCCGCACGCTTAACGTTCGTTGACGATATAGTACTATGTGAGTTATGAATGTTGGTGACCGAATGTTGTTCGGAGTCCGGGATGAGATCACGGATATGACGAGGAACTCCGGAATGGTCCGGAGACAAAGTTTGATATATGGGATAATAGTGTTTGGTCACCGGAAGGGTTCCGGAAATCACCGGAAGGGGTTCCGGATGTTTCCCGAAATGTTTGGGTACGAGAACACTTTATTTGGGTCAAAGGGGAAAGCCCACAAGGTTTTTGGAAAGCGCAAAAGGAAGTTTTGCGGAGTCCAGGGGCCAGACGCCAGGGTCCCTAGCGTCTGGGTCCAGACGCTGGGAACCCTGACGTCTGGCCCTGGAGTCCGAGAAGGACTCTTGCCTTTCGGGTGAAACCGACTTTGTGGAGGCTTTTACTCCAAGTTTCGACCCCAGGGCTCAACATATAAATGGAGGGGCAGGGCTAGCACCAAAGACAGATCAAGAAACACCAAGCCGTGTGCCGGCAACCCTATTCCCTCTAGTTTATCCTCCGCCATAGTTTTCGTAGTGCTTAGGCGAAGCCCTGCGGAGATTGTTCTTCACCAACACCGTCACCACGCCGTCGTGCTGCCGGAACTCATCTACTACTTCGCCCCTCTTGCTGGATCGAGAAGGCGAGGACGTCACCGAGCCGTACGTGTGCAGAACTCGGAGGTGCCGTGCTTTCGGTACTTGGATCGGTCGGATCGTGAAGACGTTCGACTACATCAACCGCGTTGATATAACGCTTCCGCTTGCGATCTACAAGGGTACGTAGATCAGACTCCCCCCCTCGTTGCTATGCATCACCATGATCTTGCGTGTGCGTAGGAATTTTTTTTAAATTACTATGTTCCCCAACAATTACATGACGTTTATGTTGACACGCAGGTCATAAATAAATTAAGACAACTCCTATGGCTCCTGCCGGTTGTCATACTCATCGACATGCAAGTCGTGATTCCTATTACAAGAACATGATCATCTCATACATCACATATATCATTCATCACATCCTTTGGCCATATCACATCACATAGCATACCCTGCAAAAACAAGTTAGACGTCCTCTAATTGTTGTTTCATGTTTTACGTGGCTGCTATGGGTTTCTAGCAAGAACGTTTCTTACCTACGCAAAACCACAACGCGATATGCCAATTTCTATTTACCCTTCATAAGGACCCTTTTCATCGAATCCGTTCCGACTAAAGTGGGAGAGCCAGACACCCGCCAGCCACCTTATGCAACTAGTGCATGTTAGTCGGTGGAACCGATCTCACGTAAGCGTACGTGTAAGGTTGGTCCGGGCCGCTTCATCCCACAATGCCGTCGAAACAAGATTGGACTAGTAACGGTAAGCATATTGAACAAGATCAATGCCCACAACTACTTTGTGTTCTACTCGTGCATAGAATCTACGCAATAGACCTAGCTCTGATACCACTGTTGGGGAACGTAGCAGAAATTCAAAATTTTCCTACGTATCACCAAGATCTATCTATGGAGAGACCAGTAACGAGGGGAAGGAGAGTGCATCTACATACCCTTGTAGATCGCTAAGCGGAAGCGTTCAAGAGAACGGGGTTGATGGAGTCATACTCGTCGTGATCCAAATCACCGATGATCCTAGTGCCGAACGGACGACACCTCCGCGTTCAACACACGTACAGCCCGGTGACGTCTCCCACGCCTTGATCCAGCAAGGAGAGAGGGAGAGGTTGAGGAAGACTCCATCCAGCAGCAGCACAACAGCGTGGTGGTGGTGGAGGAGTGTGGCAATCCTGCAGGGCTTCGCCAAGCACCACGGGATATGAGGAGAAAGAGAGGGAGGGCTGCACCAACAGGGAGAGATCAAATCGTATGTATTGGGAAGCCCCTAGGCCAAGTATATATAGGGGAAGGGGAGGGGCTGTGCCCCCTTTAGGGTTTCCACCCCTAGGGGTGGCGGCCAGCCTAGATCCCATCTAAGGGAGGCGGCCAAGGGGAAGGGGGAGAGGGAGGCGCACCAGGATGGGCCTTAGAGCCCATCTGCCCTAGGGTTTGCCCCCTCTCCTCTTCCCTTGCGCCTTGGGCCTTGTGGGAGGGTGCACCAGCCCACCTTGGGCTGGTCCCCTTCCACACTTGGCCCATGAAGCCCTCCGGGGCTGGTGGCCCCACTTGGTGGACCCCCGGGACCCTCCCGGTGGTCCCGGTACGTTACCGAAAAACCCCGAAACTTTTCCGGTGACCAAAATAGGACTTCCCATATATAAATCTTTACCTCCGGACCATTCCGGAACTCCTCGTGACGTCCGGGATCTCATCCGGGACTCCGAACAACATTCGGTAACCACATACAAACTTCCTTTATAACCCTAGCGTCATCGAACCTTAAGTGTGTAGACCCTACGGGTTCGGGAAGCATGCAGACATGACCGAGACGTTCTCCGGTCAATAACCAACAGCGGGATCTGGATACCCATGTTGGCTCCCACATGTTCCACGATGATCTCATCAGATGAACCACGATGTCAAGGACTTAATCAATCTCGTATACAATTCCCTTTGTCTATCGGTACGATACTTGCCCGAGATTCGATCGTCGGTATCCCGATACCTTGTTCAATCTCGTTACTGGCAAGTCTCTTTACTCGTTCCGTAACACATCATCCCGTGATCAACTCCTTGACCACATTGTGCACATTATGATGATGTCCTACCGAGTGGGCCCAGAGATACCTCTCCGTCACACGGAGTGACAAATTCCAGTCTCGATTCGTGCCAACCCAACAGACACTTTCGGAGATACCCGTAGTGTACCTTTATAGCCACCCAGTTACGTTGTGACGTTTGGCACACCCAAAGCACTCCTACGGTATCCGGGAGTTGCACAATCTCATGGTCTAAGGAAATGATACTTGACATTAGAAAAGCTTTAGCATACGAACTACACGATCTAGTGCTATGCTTAGGATTGGGTCTTGTCCATCACATCATTCTCCTAATGATGTGATCCCGTTATCAACGACATCCAATGTCCATGGTCAGGAAACCATAACCATCTATTGATCAACAAGCTAGTCAACTAGAGGCTTACTAGGGACATGGTGTTGTCTATGTATCCACACATGTATCTGAGTTTCCTATCAATACAATTCTAGCATGGGTAATAAACGATTATCATGAACAAGTAAATATAATAATAACCAATTTATTATTGCCTCTAGCGCATATTTCCAACACTCCTTGCTCTTGTGCTTCAAATGATAGTCTCCCCAACACTCAACTCTCTCTCATAGGATTTGGATTTGGTGGAAAGAAGATTTGAGTTGAAAGCAACTTGGGGAAGGCTAGAGATGAAGATTCATATGGTAGGAATGGAATATCTTGGCCTCAACACATGAGTAGGTGGTTCTCTCTCAGAACATATGAGTTGGAAGTGTAGATGTGTTCTGATGGCTCTCTCCACTAATGAAGAGGAGGTGGAGGGGTATATATAGCCTCCACACAGAATCTAACCGTTACACACAATTTACCAATCTCGGTGGGACCGAATCAACAAACTCGGTCTGACCGAAATAGTAAACCTAGTGACCGTTAGAGTTTTCGGTGGGACTGACTGGATCAATTCGGTGGGACCAATGTGCTAGGGTTAGGGTAAATCCAAAACTCGGTTTGACCGATTACTCAAACTTGGTGGGACCGATTTGGGTAATAAGTGAAACAGAGAGTTGACCAAACAAACTCGGTGGGACCGAAAGTATTGCAATAGGTAACAGAGAGTTTGCAAGCCCATCTCGGTGAGACCGAGATCCCATCGGTGAGACCGAATTGATTAGGGTTTTGGCAGTGGCTATGACAAGTGAAACTCTGCGCCGGATAGAAACAATCGGTAGGTCCGAGTTTGGCTTTGGGTGTAGGTCATATGTGGAAGTGAGAAAGTGGTTGAGGGTTTTGGAGCATATCACTAAGCACATGAAGCAAGAGGCTCATTAAGCAACACCTCATCCCTCCTTGATAGTATTTGCTTTTCCTAAAGACTCAATGTGATCTTGGATCACTAAAATATAAAATGAAGAGTCTTGAGCTTTAAGCTTTAGCCAATCCTTTGTCCTTAGCATCTTGGAGAATTTCCCACAACCTTTAGTCCATGCCACTCCATTGTTGAACTTATCTGAAACATACTAGATAGAAACGTTAGTCCAACAAGAGATATGTTGTCATTAATTACCAAAACCACCTAGGGAGCACTTGTGCTTTCAACTTTCATTCTCTTTCTATCTTTTGCCGTGGTCGGGCTTCGAGTCTTACTCAGTTTCACACCTTGTAACACATGCAAGAACTCTTTCTTTGACTGTTCCATTTTGAACTACTTCAAAATCTTGTCAAGGTATGTACTCATTGAAAAACTTATCAAGCGTCTTGATCTATCTCTATAGATCTTGATGCTCAATATGTAAGCAGCTTCACCGAGGTCTTTCTTTGAGAAACTCTTTTCAAACACTCCTTTATGCTTTGCAGAATAATTCTACATTATCTCCGATCAACAATATGTCATTCACATATACTTATCAGAAATGTTGTAGTGCTCCCACTCACTTTCTTGTAAATATAGGCTTCACCGCAAGTCTGTATAAAACTATATGCTTTGATCAACCTATCAAAGCGTATATTCCAACTCCGAGATGCTTGCACCAGTCCATAGATGGTTCGCTGGAGCTTGCATATTTTGTTAGCACCTTTAGGATTGACAAAACTTTCTTGTTGCATCATATACAACTCTTCTTTAATAAATCCATGAAAGAATGTAGTTTTGTTTATCCATTTGCCAGATTTCATAAAATGTGGCAATTGCTAACATGATTTGGACAGACTTAAGCATAGATACGAGTGACAAACTCTCATCGTAGTCAATACCTTGAACTTGTCGAAAACCTTTTGTGACAATTCTAGCTTTGTAGATAGTAACACTACTATCAGCGCCCGTCTTCCTCTTGAAGATCCGTTTAATCTCAATGGCTCACCGATCTTTGGGCAACTCAATCAAAGTCCATACTTTGTTCTTATACATGGATCTCATCTCAGATTTTATGGCCTCAAGCCATTTCGCGGAATCTGGGCTCATCATCACTTCCTCATAGTTCGTAGGTTCGTCATGGTCAAGTAACATGACCTCCAGAACAGGATTACCGTACCACTCTGGTGCGGATCTCACTCTGGTTTACCTACGAGGTTCGGTAGTAACTTGATCTGAAGTTACATGATCATCATCATTAGCTTCCTCACTAATTAGTGTAGCAGTCACAGGAACAGATTTTTGTGATGAACTACTTTCCAATAAGGGAGCAGGTACAGTTACCTCATCAAGTTCTACTTTCCTCCCACTCACTTCTTTCGAGAGAAACTCCTTCTCTAGAAAGGATCCATTCTCAACAATGAATATCTTGCCTTCGGATCTGTGATAGAAGGTGTACCCAACATTTTCTTTTGGGTATCCTATGAAGACGCACTTCTCCGATTTGGGTTTGAGCTTATTAGGTTGAAACTTTTTCACATAAGCATTGCAACCTCAAACTTTAAGAAACGACAGCTTAGGTTTCTTGCCAAACCATAATTCATACGGTGTCGTCTCAACGGATTTAGATGGTGCCCTATTTAACATGAATGTAGCTGTCTCTAATGCATAACCCCAAAACGATAGTGGTAAATTGGTAAGAGACATCATAGATCGCACCATATCTAATAAAGTACGGTTACGACGTTCGGACACGCCATTACACTATGGTGTTCCAGGTGGCGTGAGTAGTGAAACTATTTCACATTGTTTTAACTGAAGGCCAAACTCGTAACTCAAATATTTTACTTCTGCGATCATATCGTAGAAACTTTTATTTTTGTTATGATGATTCTCCACTTCAGTCTAAAATTCTTTGAACTTTTCAAATGTTTCAGACTTGTGTTTCATCAAGTAGATATACTCATATCTGCTCAAATCATCTGTGAAGATATAAAAAATGATACCTACCGTGAGCCTCAATATTCATCGGACCACATACATCAGTATGTATGATTTCCAAAAAATCTGTTGCTCGCTCCATTGTTTCGGAGAACGGAGTCTTTGTCATCTTGCCCATGAGGCATGGTTTGCAAGCATCAACTGATTCATAATCAAGTGATCCCAAAAGCCCATCAGCATGGATTTTCTTCATGCGCTTTACACCAATATAACCTAAACGTCAGTGCCACAAATAAGTTGCACTATCATTATTAACTTTGCATCTTTTGGCTTCAATATTATGAAAATGTGTATCACCACGATCGAGACCCAACAAACCATTTTCATTGGGTGTATGACCATAGAAGGTTTTATTCATGTAAACAGAACAACAATTATTCTCTAACATACATGAATAACCGTATTGCAATAAACATGATCCAATCATATTCATGCTCAACGCAAACACTAAATAACATTTATTTTAGGTTTAACACTAATCCCGAAAGTATAGGGAGTGTGCGATGATGATCATATCAATCTTGGAACCATTTCCAATACACATCATCACTTCACCATTAACTAGTCTCTGTTCATTCTGCAACTCCTGTTTCAAGTTACTATTCTTAGCAACTGAACTAGTATCAAATACTGAGGGGTTGCTATAAACACTAGTAAAGTACACATCAATAACATGTATATCAAATATACCTATGTTGACTTTGCCATCCTTCTTATCCGCCAATTACTTTGGGTAGTTCCGCTTCCAGTGACCAGTCCCTTTGCAGTAGAAGCACTTAGTTTCAGGCTTAGGTCCAGACTTGGGTTTCTTTCACTTGAGCAGCAACTTGCTTGCCGTTCTTCTTGAAGTTCCCCTTTCTTCCCTTTGTCCCTTTACTTGAAACTAGTGGTTTTGTTTACCATCAACACTTGATGCTTTTCTTGATTTCTACCTTCGTCGATTTCAGCATCACGAAGAGCTTGGGAATCGTTTCCGTTATCCCTTTCATATTATAGTTCATCACAAAGTTCTACTAACTTGGTGATGGTGACTAGAGAATTCTGTCAATCACTATTTTATCTGGAAGATTAACTCCCACTTGATTCAAGAGATTGTAGTACCCAGACAATCTGAGCACATGCTCACTGCTTGAGCTATTCTCCTCCATCTTTTAGCTATATAACTTGTTGGAGACTTCATATCTCTCAACTCGGGTATTTGCTTGAAATATTAACTTCAACTCCTGGAACATCTCATATGGTCCATGATGTTCAAAACGTCTTTGAAGTCCCGATTCTAAGCCATTTAAGCATGGTGCACTAAACTATCAAGTAGTCATCATATTGAGCTAGCCAAACGTTCATAACATCTGCATCTGCTCCTGCAACAGGTTTGTCACCTAGCCGTGCATCAAGGACATAATTATTCTGTGCAGCAATGAGGATAAACCTCAGATCACGGATCCAATCCACATCATTGCTACTAACATCTTTCAACTTAGTTTTCTCTAGGAACATATCAAAAATAAAATAAGGGAGCTAAACGTGAGCTATTGATCTACAACATAGATATGCTAATACTACCAGGACTAAGTTCATGATAAATTTATGTTCAATTAATCATATTACTTAAGAACTCCCACTTAGATAGACATCCCTCTAATCCTCTAAGTGATCACGTGATCCAAATCAACTAAACCATGTCCGGTCATCACGTGAGATGGAGCAGTTTCATTGGTGAACATCACTATGTTGATCATATCTACTATATGATTCATGCTCGACCTTTCGGTGTCAGTGTTCCGATGCCATATCTGCATATGCTAGGCCCGTCAAGTTTAACCTGAGTATTCTGCGTGTGCAAAACTGGCTTGCACCCATTGTAGATGGACGTAGAGCTTATCACACCCGATCATCACGTGGTGTCTGGGCACGACGAACTTTGGCAACGGTGCATACTCAGGGAGAACACTTTTTATCTTGAAATTTAGTGAGAGATCATCTTATAATGCTACCGTCAATCAAAGCAAGATAAGATGCATAAAAGATAAACATCACATGCAATCAAAATGTGTGACATGATATGGCCATCATCATCTTGTGCCTTTGATCTCCATCTCCAAAGCATCGTCATGATTTCCATCGTCACCGGCATGACACCATGATCTCCATCATCTTGATCTATATCAATGTGTCGTCACATGGTCGTCTCGCCAACTATTGCTCTTGCAACTATTGCTATCGCATAGCGATCAAAGTAAAGCAATTATTTGGCGCTTGCATCTTATGCAATAAAGAGACAACCATAATGCTTCTGCCAGTTGCCGATAACTTCAACAAAACATGATCATATTATACAACAACTTATATTTCATCACGTCTTGACCATATCACATCACAACATGCCCTGCAAAAACAAGTTAGACGTCCTCTACTTTGTTGTTGCAAGTTTTACGTGGCTGCTACGGGCTTAGCAAGAACCGTTCTTACCTACGCATCAAAACCACAATGATAGTTTGTCAAGTTGGTGCTATTTTATCCTTCGCAAGGACCAGGCGTAGCCACACTCGGTTCAACTAAAGTTGGAGAAACTGACACCCGCTAGTCACCTGTGTGCATAGCACGGCGGTAAAACCAGTCTCGCGTAAGCGTACGCGTAATGTCGGTCTGGGCCGCTTCATCCAACAATACCGCCGAACCAAAGTGTGACATGCTGGTAAGCAGTATGACTTATATCGCCCACAACTCACTTGTGCTCTACTCGTGCATATTACATCAACGCATAAAACCTGTCTCGGATGCCACTGTTGGGAACGTAGTAATTTCAAAAATTTCCTACGCACACGCAAGATCATGGTGATGCATAACAACGAGAGGGGAGAGTGTTTTCCACGTACCCTCGTAGACCGAAAGCGGAAGCTTTAGCACAATGCGATTGAGGTAGTCGTACGTCTTCACGATCCGACCGATCAAGTACCGAACGTACGGCACCTCCGAGTTCAGCACACGTTCAGCCCAATGACGTCCCTCGAACTCCGATCCAGCCGAGTGTTGAGGGAGAGTTTCATCAGCACGACGGCGTGGTGACGATGTTTGTTCTACCGACGCAGGGCTTCGCCTAAGCACCGCTACAGTATTATCGAGGTGGACTATGGTGGAGGTGGGCACCGCACACGGCTAAAAGATCAAACATATCAATTGTTGTGTATATGGGGTGCCCCCTGCCCCCATATAAAAAGGAGCAAGGGGGGGGGGGTGCGGCCGGCCAGGGAGAGTGCGCGCCAGGAGGAGTCCTACTCCCGGTTGGAATAGGATTTAGCAGAAGGAAAGAGAGAGAGGATAAGAAGGAAAGAGGGGGCCGACCCCCTTGCCCTAAACCAATTCGGTTTGGGCCTTGGGGGCGCGCCCCACACTCCCCTTGATTCCCTCTATTTCCACTAAGGCCCATATAGGCCCATTAAGCTCCCGGGGGGTTCCGGTAACCTCCCGGTACTCCGGTAAAATCCCGATTTCACCCGAAACACTTCCGACATCCAAACATAGGCTTCCAATATATCAATCTTCATGTCTCGACCATTTCGAGACTCCTCATCATGTCCTTGATCACATCCGGGACTCTGAACAACCTTCGGTACATCAAAACATATAAACTCATAATATAACCGTCATCGTAACGTTAAGCGTGCGGACCCTACGGGTTCGAGAACTATGTAGACATGACCGAGACACATCGCCGGTCAATAACCAATAGCGGAACCTGGATGCTCATATTGGCTCCTACATATTCTACGAAGATCTTTATCGGTCAGACCGCACAACAACATACGTTGTTCCCTTTGTCATCGGTATGTTACTTGCCCGAGATTCGATCATCGGTATCTCAATACCTAGTTCAATCTCCTTACCAGCAAGTCTCTTTACTCGTTCCGTAATACATCATCCCGCAACTAACTCATTAGTTGCAATGCTTGCAAGGCTTAAGTGATGTGCATTACCGAGAGGGCCCAGAGATACCTCTCCGACAATCGTAGTGACAAATCCTAATCTCAAAATATGCCAACCCAACAAGTACCTTTGGAGACACCTGTAGAGCACCTTTATAATCACCCAGTTACATTGTGACGTTTGGTGGCACACAAAGTGTTCCTCCGGTAAACGGGAGTTGCATAATCTCATAGTCATAGGAACATGTATAAGTCATGAAGAAAGCAATAGCAACAAACTAAACGATCAAGTGCTAAGATAACTGAATGGGTCAAGTCAATCACATCATTCTCCTAATGATGTGATCCCGTTAATCAAATGACAACTCATGTCTATGGTTAGGAAACATAACCATCTTTAATCAATGAGCTAGTCAAGTAGAGGCATAGTAGTGACACTCTGTTTGTCTATGTATTCACACATGTATTATGTTTTCGGTTAATACAATTCTGGCATGAATAATAAACATTTATCATGATATAAGGAAATAAATAATAACTTTATTATTTACTCTAGGGCATATTTCCTTCACTAACATGTTAGAACAGGACCACATGTTAACGAAACATGGTGTGTCATTTCTTGTGCAAAATACGATCAGGCCGCATTGGCCCGAGGCACCGCCTTATTTGTTGGTTTATTTTTTTAATGGCGTACCGTTCAATTTTGAAGCACAACTAATTGGCACCATATGCAGAGAAATATAAACTACTCTACCACTTGTAAGAATAGTAATAGTACTAGTAAGATAGATAGGCTGGAGCTTCAGCCCTTACTTGCAAGGGCTTCCCACTTGCTTCTCACACTGTCACCCCCTCCAGATCTAAAAAAGATGGTGGTGGCCCTTCTCTCTCCCTCCCTATCGGGGGTCACAGATCCGCTCGGATCCCGTCCATCGGGGAAGAGGAGGACGTGCAACATTGACGCACTCGTCGTCCGCATGTGAAGACACAGACTGATGACAAGGCCATCCTCTCAGACCTAGCACCGGCGCGGGATGGCCTCTGTCCCAAAGCTCGCTGCCGTAGTGTGTGCGGAGGATGACGACCACGAGCGAAGCCACTTCACGCCGACCCTCGGGTATGCTACATCTTTTTGAACCGTACCCTTGTTCTATTGCCCCATCTTCCCACGTTGCTGCATGTTGATCTGTTTCCACTCCCCCATCTCCCCAAGTTACTAGCCTCTGCTCGTCATGTAGATGAAAACCTTAATTTTCACTATTAAAGGAAACCCTACTTCATGCAGACTAATCCATGTCTGGGTTAAATAAGGAAAGAAAGGGGGAAAACTGTCATAGAGACTAGGTATCGAACCTGCATCTTGGTTGAAAAAGGGAAAACGGTAGCTAAGGAATGAGTCTCTTGCCTCTTGGTTGAAAAAGGAAAAAAGGTAGGACAACGCAATAGAGAATGACTATAGGTCGATAGGTTTGGTTTGCTCACAAAGGAAAAAAGTGGCTAAAGAGAACAAAAATGGGATGTAATCCTGTTTGTGTTGGGGAACGTAGTAATTTCAAAAAAATTCCTACGCACACGCAAGATCATGGTGATGCATAGCAACGGGAGGGGAGAGTGTGATCTACGTACCCTTGTAGACCGACAGCGGAAGCGTTAGCACAACGCGGTTGATGTAGTCGTACGTCTTCACGGCCCGACCGATCAAGCATCGAAACTACGGCACCTCCGAATTCTAGCACATGTTCAACTCGATGACGATCCCCGGACTCCGATCCAGCAAAGTGTCGGGGAAGAGTTCTGTCAGCATGACGGCGTGGTGACGATCTTGATGTACTACCATCGCAGGGCTTCGCCTAAGCACCGCTACAATATTATCGAGGATTATGGTGGAAGGGGGCACCGCACACGGCTAAGAATATGATCACGTGGATCAACTTGTGTCTATGGGGTGCCCCCTGCCCCCGTATATAAAGGAGCAAGGGGGAGGCCGGCCGGCCCTTGGGGCGCACCAAGGAGGAGTAGGATTCCTACTCCTAGTTGGAGTAGGTTTCCACCTTTCCTAGTCCAACTAGGAGAAGGGGGGAAAGGGGGGAAGAGGGGAAGGAAGGGAGAGAGGGGCCGCGCCCCAAACCCCTTGTCCAATTCGGACTGGGCTTGGGAGGGGCGCGCGCCACCTCCTGGTCCTTCTCACTAAGGCCCATTAAGGCCCATTGCTTCTTCCTCGTATTCCCGTAACTCCCCGGTACCTCCGAAAATACCCGAATCACTCGGAACCTTTCCGATGTCCGAATATAGTCGTCCAATATATCGATCTTTACGTCTCGACCATTTCGAGACTCCTCGTCATGTTCCCGATCTCGTCCGGGACTCCGAACTCCTTCGGTACATCAAAACTCATAATATAACTGTCATCGAAACCTTAAGCGTGCGGACCCTATGGATTCGAGAACAATGTAGACATGACCGAGACACGTCTCCGGTCAATAACCAATAGCGGAACCTGGATGCTCATATTGGCTCCTACATATTCTACAAAGATCTTTATCGGTCAGACCGCATAACAACATACGTTGTTCCCTTTGTCATCGGTATGTTACTTGCCCGAGATTTGATCGTCGGTATCTCAATACCTAGTTCAATCTCGTTACCGGCAAGTCTCTTTACTCGTTCCGTAATACATCATCTCGCAACTAACTCATTAGTTGTAATGCTTGCAAGGCTTAAGTGATGTGCATTACCGAGAGGGCCCAGAGATACCTCTCCGACAATCGGAGTGACAAATCCTAATCTCGAAATACGCCAACCCAACATGTACCTTTGGAGACACCTGTAGAGCTCCTTTATAATCACCCAGTTACGTTGTGACATTTGGTAGCACACAAAGTGTTCCTCCGGCAAACGGGAGTTGCATAATCTCATAGTCATAGGAACATGTATAAGTCATGAAGAAAGCAACAGCAACATACTAAATGATCGGGTGCTAAGCTAATGGAATGGGTCATGTCAATCAGATCATTCACCTAATGATGTGATCCCGTTAATCAAATAACAACTCTTTGTCCATGGTTAGGAAACATAACCATCTTTGATTAACGAGCTAGTCAAGTAGAGGCATACTAGTGACACTCTGTTTGTCTATGTATTCACACATGTATTATGTTTCTGGTTAATACAATTCTAGCATGAATAATAAACATTTATCATGAAATAAGGAAATAAATAATAACTTTATTATTGCCTCTAGGGCATATTTCCTTCAGTTTGGATATTTGTTTCTCGCCAATATTTAGAATTATCGCCATCTCGTACTGTACCTACTTTAAACAAGCCATAATCTTTACCCAACAGATGCTGACATGTTACCAACAGATTGGGAGAACATTAGTGAAGGCATGAAAAGAATAACCTATATCAAAATGAAGAGTTTCTAACTCTGTACCTTAATTTCTAGGTCATATCACCAATTTCTCTCAGGTATCAGAGGTCCTGTTCACTATCTAAACCATCTAGAAGACCTGACAGACTATAACGGTGATACGGAAAGTGAACAAAAAGATGCAGATCTGGCCACCACTACAGATGTAGAGGACATTGTTATTGCAAGCTCTAGAGCTATGGTTAGAATATGTTTACTTGCTTTAACAGTGCATACATGTTGCAAATTGCCTATAATCTAATGTCTTCAACTACATTATGGCAGCAAAATTGTCATCATCAACTTGGAGTAGTGACTATGGGTATACAAATGGTACATGAAGAGTTTGAAAAAATCATGTCTCTAACTTCATATGCACCCCCGAGCTCAAGCACATCGAAGAGAAAGCGGGTTCAGCCGGTGAGTAGCTCAACTTTTTTTGTAAACACTTCCTTAATTAGTAAGTCTATCTTTATTCACCCATCCATTGCATACTCTGGTAGATGCATGTGCAATTTGGAATTATTGTATATGTTGTAACCTCTAAACTTTTTCTGTAGGGAAACTTAGGATTCTCAAATGATGACAATACTGCAAGTGATTGGCCGCAGAAACAACAATCTGATGCTGTGCAGCAGGAATAACCAGAAGACATGCAACACGTAATGGTTAACAAGTACGATGAAGTAGATGATATGAAGAAGGCCTTGGCATGGAAGCAGCTACAATTATAAGCTGTTTCCAAGGCCCTGGAAGAGCGTGAGCTAGAACGTGTACCTACGAAGCATCTCATGCGAGATACGCAACATTGCCAAGAATCTATGAAGATTACCCTTGTAGAGCACGAAAAAGTTCTAGAAGGTGTCAAGAAGGTCCTGCCAGAGCAACATGCTAAAATTGAAAGTCTGAAATTGGGTCTGTTATATTTGCATAACCGTCTTGAATCAATGAACATTGCCTTGTGGAGCAAACAACAAGAACCTAATCTCATAAAAAAACGAAGGAAGTGAAAACCTTGGATCTTGAAAATAGGCTTGATGATATTGATGGATTTATAAAGTTCATCGCTCGGACTGCGTTGACACCATCCAATGAGATGTGAGCGATGCAAGTAAGTCGTATGTGTCTAATTTTCATTCTGTAGTTGTGGCCCATGATTGGCTATTGTAATGTCTTATACATCCTGTTTCATTTGACAATTGTGAAGGCTGCAGTTTACTAAAAGCTGTGATTGCTGAATTTGGATTGAAATTCAAATTTTGCATGAATTCATATTAAATTTATTAAAAAATTAATATTGTATGAAATGTGATTGCCAATTACAATACAATACAAATTGATCGTGCCTAAATACTGTGACGGCCATGAACGACATCACAAGCGTATGGTCCCACATGTAAGAAGCCACGTCACCACGTATCGACCCACATGCCAGCATCCACGTCATTAAAACAATGGACCCACATGTCAGAATCGTTGACCGATCATAGGACACATCGCCACCGAAAATAGAACACCTAGTCCCACATGTAAGCAACCACATCAACATCTTCTGGGCCCATAGGTCAGCAACGTTGACCGGTCAAAATTGATGCCGATTTATTACTGACGCGACCGCCAACGATAAAACCCACGCCGGACCCATATATATGGAAGAAGCCACATCAACAACTGCTAGCCCCACCTATCTGAATCTTTGACCGGTCACCCCCCCCCCCCCGGACCAATCATCGGCGATGGGATTATCGTCGCCAAAAAGATCTTAGCCGACAAATTGGGCTATCATAGGTGACATTCAGGGCCATCACCGAACACGACCACTGGTGACATTTTTTGTCCGTCACCTAACATGCGAAATTGCGTGATAAAAAAACTGGTACTGTCAAAAAATTATTTTCTGTGACGGTGGGGTGATGACCGGAAATGGTCACCAGTGCATTTTTCATGCGCAAACGGGTTATGCATGACACAAGTGAAGCGTCGCAAAATAGAGCAAAGTTTGTAGTGCAAGCAACCCCTAGTCGAGTACACCAACAACAAAAACATGAAAAAACAGGAACTGACACTGGACACTAAGTTAATAGTTTAGTCCAAAAAATAATATAAAATGGCATCATACAAAAGCGATAATATAGCATTTAATAATAAAAAATTATAGATATGTTTGAGATGTATTAGCATCCCCAAGCTTGGGGAGAGAAACAAATGTTGCGATGGGATGAACATGTTTTGGTCACCCAACATTGTCACATGTGAGAATGTGCCTCAAAAACCATGTGTGGTCCATAAACTCCAAAGCCGGGTAGTGCCTAGCTACCACACCCTATGTATCCCCCTTCACCATCCTTTGGAGCCACTTACCCGACATCCGCCACCCACAAGGAAACCGCAACACTACATGACAAACTGTCTTGAATTAATTGCACAGTTGAATAGCCGCCCGCATGCAACAATTCTCGCACCAAGATGCCAAACACTCGACATCCAGGCGAAGCCAAGTCCAAGAGATGCATTGGCCGAGTCGACACCATTCTCGCCCTTGCAGAACATACCATCATTGAAACTCCTCCTCTTAGATCCATCATCACTGTACCGCTTCGAACTTCATGTTGCTACATATGAGCCTTTCATCAAAGAAACTGTCGTGGATCTAAGACTGACAGTTGAATGGGGGTAGGTATGTAGAGGCAAGATCCTAGCTATGGCGAAGTTGTACACACGAGTTTTACGAGTTCAGGCCCTTCGCGGAGGAAGTAATAGCCCTACGTCTCGGTGCCCGGAGGCGGTCGACTGGATTATGCATGTGTGTGTTACAGGAGGTCCAAACCCCTGTGATAGTGGAGGGGGTGGCTTATACAGAGTGCTCCAGGACCCCAGCCAGCCCACGTTACAAGGAGTTCAATGTACATAAAGAGAGAGCGTTACAGGTAACGTCTGTAATAAAGTGCTATAAATGATCATTAAGTCTATGAGTAAACGCCTGACCGTTGCTGTGCAGAGTGACTTTAGATCTTCTATATGTCGAGTGGTTTCTGTTACGGTCGAGTGACAGTGATTCTTTCGAGTGAAATGTTTCTAGTCGAGTGGAATGTTTCTAGTCGAGTGGATGATGGTACCCTTCGAATGCTTCTGACTTTAGGGTGATGTCCTTGGGGAGGGTGTCTAGGTCAGGACTATGACCCTACCCTAGGTACATAGCTTCATCATTAGCCCCCGAATGGTTCAGGGTTTGAGTGGAGAAGGAGTTGAAAATACTTCCAATTCAACTTTCGCTCTTCGGAAGTGTCTTGTTGGGATCGATGAATCAACACGGTGACACCAACTTCTTTTTCAGTCACCTTGATCCATTCTTGGTTTTGTCGAGTGAACTTTTACTGAAAAGCTTCAAGCATTGATATGGAGAAAATCTTCCGTCTGACTGGTTGCTCTGTTGCCCACAGATCTCGCGGGATTCGAATTTTGGGAAGCACGCGAGGCGGAAGAAGCCGCAGTAATCGGGCTGGATTAGGCAGGGCTGCCTCGATTTCTGTGCCACCTTTTTCACCATGTATAGTGCACGCGACTATTGCGGGATTTGATAAGATCACCCGGGTCCACAGGTCAGTCACTCGGAAGCAACCTCATATAAGGCGTCAGACTGGGGTTTTTGAACATTGCGTTCCCATTCTTCCTCTTCCTTCTCCGTTTTCTCCACCACATCTGCTCCTACCCCGGCGCCGCTGCTCTGTTCGAGCTCCGTCCGTTGTGATGGGGAAGGAGAAGACGGTGGCTTTGGAGCGCACGAAGAAGGAGTCGGCAAAGTCGAAGGGGAAGAAATCCAGCCGGGGCGGATCTTCGTCGAGGTCCGGTCTGCCGCGCGGCTGGATCCAGGGCGATTGGATCCGGTCGATGATTCGCGAGGACGACATCGATGATCTGGCCAAGGAGGGATTGATCCCCCATGGATCCGCCCGGCTTCCGGAGGATGAGACTGAGCCCCGACCGCAGGAGGGTGAGAGCGTCCTCCTCGCCACTCACGTTGACCGCAGGTTTTCTTTGCCTCCTCATCCTTTTTTCCGAGCTTTCTTGAACTTCTTTGGAGCACAACTTCACCACTTTTCCCCAAACACCATCGTGTATCTTGCCGCTTTTGTGTCTATGTGCGAGAATTTATTGGGTTGTCAACCACACTGGGGCCTCTTTAAGCACATTTTCACGTGTCGCTCTTAGTCGGTCAAAAAGCTAATCCGAGTGATGAGAGGACAAAAGTGATCCAGATGTGTGGGGGTCTTGGGATTCAGATGAGGGGTAAGAGCTCTTTCCCAGCCATAATCCTTCCCGAGTCAGTCCGAGGGTGGCAGTCGACCTGGTTTTACTACAAAGACTAGCCGACTCCAGGCCAGTCGACTGGACTTCCCCCCTTTTCCATGGCTCGAGTAGAGAAGCCCTCCGCCTTGAAAGTGACCCCGGGGGAGAAAGCGGAGGTGAAGGTGCTGGTTGAGTGAGTGGTCCAGCTCATCCGTGATGGCGTGACCGGCATGGATCTGTTGGAAGTCTTCCTCAGACATCTCATTCAGCCGCTTCAAGCCCGTGACCATCCGATGTGGATGTATTCGGGCATTGATGATTCCACTTGGATCCATCCAGAAGACATCGACGAGGATACGGTGGAGAAGTGGTTGAGGGGTATCACTGGCAACAAATATAACCCCACGGGGGCCAAGAGAGTCCCTCCACTCGACAACTCATACGAAACAGACAAGGTCCAATTCTGAATTGTCGAGTGTTTTCTTGATTTATCATGTAAGTGCTTGTTGTCAACCGACTGATTTTTGTTTCACTTTTTGTCTTTCAGATCTTTACTAAGATGTACTCGATGCCCAATGGGGAGCAGGAGCAGGATCCAGAGGGGGAAGCAAGCGGAGGCCAGCGCGGCAAGTGACACTCTGGTGGAGAAGAGGACGGGGAGAGCGACGACCCGAGTGATGAAGAAGAGGTCGACTCTCCTCCCCGTAGGGAAAGGCGATCCAAGCTCACTCACGATCTGGCAAGCGTCTGCGGCAAAGCGACTGCGCAAACCGGGCAGTCATCAAAGCGCCCTCGGACGTCTTCTCCAACGCCGACTAAAAAGGCACCGAAGCAACCAAAAGCTGCGCCATCAAAACCGCCAAAAGCCTTGCCCAAGATCAAAGTGACCATTGCCACTGTTTCCGGGTAATAGTTGGACTTGAATTCCTTGTTTAGTACAAACTGGGTCTTGGTCGACTCACTGTTATGACCAACTGAATCTTGAAATCTACAGTGCCGCTACCTCCGGGACTTCCGCTTACAAGAATGAAGATGAAGAAATGGAAGATGCCGTCACCTCCAATCCAGGTACGATTCTCATAATCCTGTCCTTATTTAATCGATCATTTTAGTGGTCGATTGAATTTGTAGCGATTGATTCTTTTTGCAGATCCTCCCCATGTCATTGATCTTCCAGATGATGACAAAGACGTGCCACTGAGGTCCCAGGGGAGAAGAAACAGGAAGGCGTCAGCTGGAAAGACACCCCAGTCTGTGTTGGCGACCGAAACAGCGATCCAGGAAGGTGGCAATACAAATCGGACTTCTGTGACTTTCGCCGTACCACTGACGAGTGCTCAGCCTTCGGCGTCAACTACTCAGACTCCAGCCGATCCATCTTCGCTCTTTACCGCACATCACGTCCCAGAGGACCAAGTGGGTGCTGCCAAGGAAGCCATACGCCAGGCAGGCATCATGATGGAGCAGATGAAGATGGTCCGAGAAGCCAGCCAAGTGGCTTACGACGCCAGCTCAGCCCTTCAGAGCAACATCCAGGTTGGTTGATCACCGACTGACTCTTTAGCTCGCCACTTGTTCTGTCATGATATGGTACCTGAAAACTTCCTTTGAAAAATCTTTTCATCTGTCTGCTTTTCTCATTTGTACACCCATTGGGTGTTTCTGATTTGCCACTGAGAAGACTTGTATCTTGAGTCGACTAAGTTGTGTCGATTGGATCTTTGAACTAGTGAGGGCACGCTGAGTGCACCCTCTGGGTGTAGTCCCCAAGACCATAGTTGACTGCAGGGCAGTCGACTGTGGTATGAGAAGCTAAATTTTCTACTCGGCCCGGACGAACCACGTCGAGTGGAAACTGGAACAGTGGAGGCACGCTAAGTGCACCCACTGGGTGTAGTCCCCGAGACCGTGGCCGACTGCGGGTAGTCGACTACGGTCTGAGAACAACTTGCCTTTTTTACTAGACCTAGACAAACCACGTCGAGTGGAAACTGGACCAGTGGGGGAATGCTAAGTGCACCCACTAGGTGTAGTCCCCGAGACTACTATTGGATGTTTGATTCGGCAGTAGTCTTAGAACTTGCTGAATTTATCAGACCATTGCTCTGAAGTAACCAGTCTTTCCATCTGTCGATTGACTGTCCTTTGATTACATAAATCTTGTCAACTTGGAGCTCGTTTTGCTGACCTGGAGAAGCAGCAGATTCAACTCAACCTCGATCTGGAGCTGGCCAAGACAAATCTGCAGAAAGCCAAGGATGAAGCTGCTGGTAAGAAAAAACTTGTCGACTGCTTTGTCTCTGAACCAGATTTTATTTTTGCTTTTTTGAACCAAGCATTGTTTCTTTCAGAGAAATTGAACCAAGCTCTGGCAAAAAAGGACCAAGATCTTGTGCCCGCACAGAAAACAGCTGATGAGAAAACTGCACTCGCCGAACAGAAGCTAGCTTCAATCGACAAACTGGAGGAAGAAAACGCCAAGCTGAAAACTGCCCTTGATGAAGCCAATAAGGAGGCGACTCGCCTGAAGAAGGACAAGAACAATCTGAACGAGAAGATGGAAGACATTGCTCGCAAGAGGGACGATCTGGAGAACTATCTGGGAGGTCTTGCTAAGAAGTTGTTCGTCATGCTTGAAGGTATTTTCTTTGACCCGACTAACTTGTTACTGTCGACTCGGCATACAACCATTGACTCATCTTTGAATTGTGCATGCAGAATTTTGTCAGAACTTCGAGGAAGAGACTGGGCGAGTTGAGACAAGCTTGGACCCCATTCGCTCTCCAGTGAAGGACGAAGCTGCCATGAACGCACTCCGACTGGAATCTCGCGTTGCTGGTGTTGTCGACTATCTTGCTCAGCTGAAAGTCGCAATGTCACGGATCGACACAGCTCTCTGGCCAAGGGCGACGCTCCAGAATGACCTCGAGTCTCTGATGACTCGGCTTAATGAGGTTCCTGGTCGAGTGCAAGAATGAAAGAAGTCTTCTGCCTGGTGCAGCGCTGATGTGGCTCTGTCCCTGGTTCGTGTCCACTGCAAGGAAGCACGAGAAGAGAAGCTGGTAGCAATCAAGGTTGCCAATACCAAGAGGCATGACTTACAATCTTTCATGGAGACCTTCGTTGCTGCTGCCACTCGGATTGCCGACGGAATCGACTTGGACGAATTCGTCAAGCCTGCTAGCCCTCGTCCCGCGGAGTGAACAAACTTTTATGCCTCACCTTAAATTTGCCTCGAAATGCCGAGTGATTTTGTAACCGTTAAAATCCTTCGGGATTGATGCCTGAGTACTTTGATCCGAGGTCCGGAACCTTAGGATTTATCTGAATTTGGTTTATCTCTGGATATGCTTGTGCTCGCTGCCGAGTGGAACTTGTCCTTCACTCGGAATAACCTTTGTATTTGAGATGCAGCTCTGAGGAGGAGATTCCAGTTGTCCTGCATCTCATCGACCTTGCGGATAGGGATGGAGCGTACGTTATACTTGTGGCGTAGCTCTAAGGAGAAGGCTGCAGTCGACCTGCACCTCATTGTCCTTGCGGATAGGGATGGAGCGTATGTTATACTTGTGGCGTGGCTCCGAGGAGAAGGTTGCAGTCGACTTGCACCTCGCCGTCCTTGCGGAAGGGATGGAGCGTATGTTGTACTTGTGGCGTAGCTCCGAGGAGAAGGTTGCAAACGACCTGCACCTCGCCGTTCTTGCGGATAGGGATGGAGCGTACGTTGTACTTGTGACGTAGCTCCGAGGAGAAGGTTGATGTCGACCTGCACCTCGCCGTCCTTGCGGATAGGGATGGAGCATACGTTGTACTTGTGACGTAGCTCCGAGGAGAAGGGATGTGTTTCAAACTTAGGCGAGTACTGGACTGCAGCTAAGCCTCCGAGTGGGAGGGTTGCTCACCACTCGGTAGGATTTTTAGAACTTAGGCGAGTACTGGACTGCAGCTAAGCCCCCGAGTGGGAGGGTTGCTCACCACTCGGTAGGATTTTTAAAACTTAAGCGAGTACTGGACTGCAGCTAAGCCCCCGAATGGGAGTGTTGCTCACCACTCGGTAGCATTTTTAAAACTTAGGCAAGTACTGGACTGCAGCTAAGCCCCCGAGTGGGAGGGTTGCTCACCACTCGGTAGGACTTTTAAGACTTAGGCGAGTACTGGACTGCAACTAAGCCCCCGAGTGGGGGATTGCTCACCACTCGGTAGGATTTTTCAAACTTAGGCGAGTACTAGACTGCAGCTAAGCCCCCTAGTGGGAGGATAGCTCACCACTCGGTAGGATTTTCCAAACTTAGGCGAGTACTGGACTACAGCTAAGCCCCCGAGTGGGACGATTGCTCACCACTCGGTAGGATTTTTCAAACTTAGGCGAGTACTGGACTGCAGCTAAGCTCCCGAGTGGGAGGATAGCTCACCACTCGGTAGGATTTTTCAAACTTAGGCGAAATGGATTCGCAGCTAAGCCCCTGAGTGAGAGGCTTGCTGACCAATCGGTAGGATTTTTCAAACTTAGGCGAGTACTGGACTGCAGCTAAGCCCTCGAGTGGGAGGATTGCTCACCACTCGGTAGGATTTTATAAACTTAGGCGAAACGGATTCGCGCCTAAGTCACCCACTGGGGGATTTCAGACACAAATAGAAGCAACGGCAATCATTTTAGAAGACTGTAAAGCTCTTGTCTTTGATAAACAAACTACAAAGGTATTTCTTATTACATCTCAACAGACTAAGTGCTTAAGTATAAAAGGGGCGGAGCAACTCCGCATTCCAAGCACGAGGCTCGTCTTTCTTGTGCTCGACATTTTTAAAGGTGGTACGCTCCATCGTGGAGCACTCTGGTGACAATGAAGGGGCCTTCCCAGGTAGGAGCAAGCTTGTGTGGTTTCTGCTGATCCACTCGGAGAACCATGTCTCCCTCTTGAAATGCCCGACCCCTCACATTTTTGGCATGGAATCGACGTAGGCCTTGCTGATAGATGGTCGACTGAATCAGGGCCATCTCTCTTTCCTCTTCCAGGAGATCAACTGCATCTTGTCGTGCATGTTCTGCTTCATCCTTTGAGAAAAGCTTGACTCAGGGTGCATTGTGGAGCAAGTCACTCGGAAGTACAGCTTCAGCTCCATAAACCAAGAAGAATGGAGTTCGGCCAGTCGACCGATTGGGAGTTGTCCTCAATCCCCAAAGCACCGACGGAAGTTCATCGACCCAGGCGCCCGCTGCGTGCTTGATATCACGCATCAGTCGAGGTTTCAGTCCTTTGACAATCAATCTGTTTGCTCTTTCAGCTTGTCCATTCGACTGGGGGTGGGCGACTGAAGCATAGTCGACTCGAGTACCTTGGGAAGCACAGAAGGCTCTGAACTCATAAGAATCGAAGTTCGACCCATTGTCAGTGATGATGTTGTGTGGAACACCATATCTGAATGTTAACTCTCTAACGAAGCTGACAACAGTACTGGCTTCAAGGTTTTTTATAGGCTTGGCTTCAATCCATTTGGTGAACTTGTCTACTGTCACGAGCACGTGAGTGAAGCCGCTCCTACCAGTCCTCAGAGGTCCAACCATATCCAATCCCCAAACAGCAAAGGGCCAGATGAGTGGAATGGTCTTCAGGGCTCATGCAGGCTTGTGAGACATGTTGGAGTAAAACTGGCAACCTTCACATTTGTCGACTATTTCTTTTGCCATCTCATTTGCTCGTGGCCAATAAAATCCCGCTCCGTATGCTTTGGCCACAATGGTCCGAGGGGACGCATGGTGACCACAGGTCCCCGAGTGGATGTCATTGAGGATCACTCGACCTTCTTCTGGTGTTATGCATTTTTGGCAGACTCCAGTCACACTTTCTCTGAACAGTCATCCTCTTATCACAGTAAAGGCTTTATATCGACAGAAGATCTGTTGAGCCTCTTCTTCATCCTCTGGGAGCTCCTTTCTAAGAATGTACGCGATATACGGTACTGTCAAGTCGGGAGTGATGACCAAAACCTCCATGATCAAGTCGACCATGGCTAGGACTTCGACTTCAGTCGGATCAGTGGCGCTCTTTGGTTGTGGGGGCTCTTCAGTGAAAGGATCTTCTTGAACTGAAGGTGAATGAATATGTTCCAAGAACACATTGCTAGGAATGAAGGAAATATGCCCTAGAGGCAATAATAAAGTTATTATTTATTTCCTTATTTCATGATAAATGTTTATTATTCATGCTAGAATTGTATAAACTGGAAACATAATACATGTGTGAATACATAGACAAACAGAGTGTCACTAGTATGCCTCTACTTGACTAGCTCGTTAATCAAAGATGGTTATGTTTCCTAACCATGGACAAAGAGTTGTCATTTGATTAACGGGATCACATCATTAGTTGAATGATCTGATTGACATGACCCATTCCATTAGCTTAGCACCCGATCGTTTAGTATGTTGCTATTGCTTTCTTCATGACTTATACATGTTCCTATGACTATGAGATTATGTAACTCCCGTGTGCCGGAGGAACACTTTGTGTGCAACCAAACGTCACAACGTAACTGGGTGATTATAAAGGTGCTCTACAGGTGTCTCCAAAGGTACATGTTGGGTTGACGTATTTCGAGATTAGGATTTTTCACTCCGATCGTCGGAGAGGTATCTCAGGGCCATCTCGGTAATGCACATCACTTAATCCTTGCAAGCATTGCAACTAATGAGTTAGTTGCGGGATGATGTATTACAGAACGAGTAAAGAGACTTTCCGGTAACGATATTGAACTAGGTATTGGATACCGACGATCGAATCTCGGGCAAGTAACATACCGATGACAAAGGGAACAACGTATGTTGTTATGCGGTCTGACCGATAAAGATCTTCGTAGAATATGTAGGAGCCAATATGGGCATCCAGGTCCCGCTATTGGCTATTGACCAGAGACGTGTCTCGGTCATGTCTACATTGTTCTCGAACCCGTAGGGTCCGCACACTTAAGGTTTCAATGACAGTTATATTATGAGTTTATACGTTTTGATGTACCGAAGGTTGTTTGGAGTCCCGGATGAGATCACGGACATGACGAGGAGTCTCGAAATGATCGAGACATAAAGATTGATATATTGGAAGCCTATGTTTGGATATCGGAAGTGTTCCGGGTGAAATCGGGATTTTACAGGAGTACCGGGAGGTTACCGGAACCCCCCGGGAGCAATATGGGCCTTAGTGGGCCTTAGTGGAAGAAGAGGAGAGGCGGCCAGGGCTGGGCCGCGCGCCCGTCCCCCCTAGTCCTAATAGGACAAGGAGAGAGGGGGCCGGCGCCCCCCTCCTTCTCTCTCTCTCTCTCTCTCTCTCTCTCTCTCTCTCTTTTCCACCTCGCGAATCCTATTCCAACTAGGATTGGGGGAGAAGTCCTACTCCCGGAGGGAGTAGGACTCCTCCTGGCGCGCCCTATGATGGCCGGCCGGCCTCCCCCTCTTGAACCTTTATATACGGAGGCAGGGGCACCCCAGAGACACACAAGTTGATCCACGTGATCATATTCTTAGCCGTGTGCGGTGCCCCCTTCCACCATAATCCTCGATAATATTGTAACGGTGCTTAGGCGAAGCCTTGCGACGGTAGTACATCAAGATCGTCACCACGCCGTCGTGCTGACGGAACTCTTCCCCGACACTTTGCTGGATCGGAGTCCGGGGATCGTCATCGAGCTGAACGTGTGCTAGAACTCGGAGGTGCCGTAGTTTCGGTGCTTGATCGGTCGGGCCGTGAAGACGTACAACTACATCAACCGCGTTGTCATAACGCTTCCGCTATCGGTCTATGAGGGTACGTAGACAACACTCTCCCCTCTCGTTGCTATGCATCACTATGATCTTGCGTGTGCGTAGGAAATTTCTTGAAATTACTACGTTCCCCAACAGTGGCATACGAGCCTGGGTTTTATGTGTTGATGTTATATGCACGAGTAGAACACAAGTGAGTTGTGGGCGATATAAGTCATACTGCTTACCAGCATGTCATACTTTGGTTCGGCGGTATTGTTGGATGAAGCGGCCCGGACCGACATTACGCGTACGCTTACGCGAGACTGGTTCTACCGACGTGCTTTGCACACAGGTGGCTGGCAGGTGTTAGTTTCTCCAACTTTAGTTGAACCGAGTGTGGCTATGCCCGGTCCTTGCGAAGGTTAAAACAGCACCAACTTGACAAACTATCATTGTGGTTTTTGATGCGTAGGTAAGAACGGTTCTTGCTAAGCCCGTAGCAGCCACGTAAAACTTGCAACAACAAAGCAGAGGACGTCTAACTTGTTTTTGCAGGGCATGTTGTGATGTGATATGGTCAAGACGTGATGAGATATAAGTTGTTGTATGAGATGATCATGTTCTGTTGAAGTTATCGGCAACTGGCAAAATCCTTATGGTTGTCTCTCTATTGCATAAGATGCAAGCGCCCAATAATTGCTTTACTTTATCGCTATGCGATAGCAATAGTTGCAAGAGCAATTGTTGGCGAGACGACCACATGACGACACATTGATATAGATCAAGATGATGGAGATCATGGTGTCATGCCGGTGACGATAGAGATCATGACAGTACTTTGGAGATGGAAACCAAAGGCACAAGATGATGATGGCCATATCATGTCACATATTTTGATTGCATATGATGTTTATCTTTTATACATCTTATCTTGCTTTGATTGACGGTATCATTTTAAGATGATCTCTCACTAATTATCAAGAAGTGTTCTCCCTGAGTATGCACCGTTGCGAAAGTTCTTTGTGCTGAGACACCACGTGATGATCGGGTGTGAACGTGGGTGCAAAACAGTTGCACACGCGGAATACTCAGGTTATACTTGACGAGCCAAGCATATACAGATATGGCCTCGGAACACGGAGACCGAAAGGTCGAGCGTGAATCATATAGTAGATATGATCAACATAGTGATGTTCACCAATGAAACTGCTCCATCTCACGTGATGATCGGACATGGTTTAGTTGATTTGGATCACGTGATCACTTAGAGGATTAGAGGGATGTCTATCTAAGTGGGAGTTCTTAAGTAATATGATTAATTGAACTTAAATTTATCATGAACTTAGTCCTGGTAGTATTTTGCAAATCATGTTGTAGATCAATAGCTCGCGTTGTTGCTTCCCTGTGTTTATTTTATGTTCCTAGAGAAAATTGTGTTGAAAGATGTTAGTAGAAATGATGCGGATTGGATCCGTGATCTGAGGTTTATCCTCATTGATACACAGAAGAATTATGTCCTTGATGCACCGCTAGGTGACAGACCTATTGCAGGAGCAAAAGCAGACGTTATGAACGTTTGGCTAGCTTAATATGATGACTACTTGATAGTTTAGTGCACCATGCTTAACGGCTTAGAATCGGGACTTCAAAGACGTTTTGAACGTCATGGACCATATGAGATGTTCCAGGAGTTGAAGTTAATATTTCAAGCAAATACCCGAGTTGAGAGATATGAAGTCTCCAACAAGTTCTATAGCTAAAAGATGGAGGAGAATCGCTCAACTAGTGAGCATGTGCTTAGATTGTCTGGGTACTACAATCGCTTGAATCAAGTGGGAGTTAATCTTCCAGATAAGATAGTGATTGACAGAATTCTCTAGTCACCATCACCAAGTTAGTAGAACTTCATGACGAACTATAGTATGCAAGGGATGACGAAAACGAATCCCGAGTTTTTCATGATGATGAAATCGATGAAGGTAGAAATCAAGAAAGAGCATCAAGTGTTGATGGTTGACAAGATCACTAGTTTCAAGAAAAGGGCAAAGGGAAAAAGAGGAACTTCAAGAAAAACAGCAAGCAAGTTGCTGCTCATGTGAAGAAGCCCAAGTCTGGTCCTAAGCCTGAGACTAAGTGCTTCTACTGCAAAGGGACTGGTCACTGGAAGCGGAACTACCCCAAGTGATTGGCGGATAAGAAGGATGGCAAAGTGAACATAAGTATATTTGATATACATGTTATTGATGTGTACTTTACTAGTGTTTATAGCAACCCCTCAGTATTTGATGCTAGTTCAGTTGCTAAGATTAGTAACTCGAAACGGGAGTTGCAGAATAAACAGAGACTAGTTAAGGGTGAAGTGACGATGTGTGTTGGAAGTGGTTCCAAGATTGATATGATCATCATCGCACACTCCCTATACTTTCGGGATTAGTGTTGAACCTAAATAAGTGTTATTTGGTGTTTGCGTTGAGCATGAATATGATATGATCATGTTTATTGTAATACGGTTATTCATTTAAGTCAGAGAATAATTGTTTTTCTGTTTACATGAATAAAACCTTCGATGGTCATACACCCAATGAAACAAGTTCATTGGATCTCGATCGTAGTGATACACATATTCATAATATTGAAACCAAAAAGATGCAAAGTTAATAATGATAGTGCAACTTATTTGTGGCACTGCCGTTTAAGTCATATTGGTGTAAAGCGCATGAAGAAATTCCATGCTGATGGGCTTTTGGAATCACTTGATGCTTGCGAACCATGCCTTATGGTCAAGATGACTAAATCGCCGTTCTCCGGAACAATGAAGCAAGCAACAGATTTGTTGGAAATCATACATACTGATGTATGTGGTCCGATGAATATTAAGGCTTGCAGCAGGTATCATTATTTTCTGACCTTCACAGATGATTGGAGCAGATATGGGGATATCTACTTGATGAAACATAAGTCTGAAACATTTGAACAGTTCAAAGAATTTCAGAGTGAAGTGGAAAATCATCGTGACAAGAAAATAAAAGTTTCTACGATATGATCGCAGAGGTAAAATATTTGAGTCACGAGTTTGGCCTTCAATTAAAACAATGTGAAATAGTTTCACTACTCACGCCACCTAGAACGCCACAGCATAATGGTGTGTCCGAACGTCATAACCGTACTTTAATAGATATGGTGTGGTCTATGATGTCTCTTACCGATCTACCACTTTTGGGGTTATGCATTAGAGACAGATGCATTCACGAAAAAAGGGAACCATCTAAATCCGTTGAGACGACACTGTATGAACTATGGTTTGACAAGAAACCTAAGCTGTAGTTTCTTAAAGTTTGAGGTTGCAATGCTTATGTGAAAAAGTTTCAACCTGATAAGCTCAAACCCAAATCGGAGAAGTGCGTCTTCATAGGATACCCAAAAGAAAAATGTTGGGTACACCTTCTATCACAGATCCGAAGGCAAGACTTTTGTTGCTAAGTTCGGAAACTTTCTGGAGAAGGAGTTTCTCTCAAAAGATGTGAGTGGGAGGAAAGTAGAACTTGACGAGGTAACTGTACCTGCTCCCTTATTGGAAAGTAGTACATCACAGAAACCTGTTTCTGCGACACCTACACCAATTAGTGAGGAAGCTAATGATAATGATCATGAAACTTCAGAACAAGATACTACTGAACCTCGTAGATCAACCAGAGTGAGATCCGCGCTAGAGTGGTACGGTAATCCTGTTCTGGAAGTCATGCTGCTAGATTATGATGAACCTACGAACTATGAAGAAGCGATGGTGAGCCCAGATTCCGCAAAATGGCTTGAAGCCATGAAATCTGAGATGGGATCCATGTATGAGAACAAAGTATGGACTTTGGTTGACTTGCCCGATGATCGGCAAGCAATTGAGAATAAATGGATCTTCAAGAAGAAGACTGACGCTGACGGTAATATTATTGTCTACAAAGCTCGACTTGTCGCAAAAGGGTTTCGGCAAGTTCAAGGGGTTGACTACGATGAGACCTTCTCACCCGTAGCGATGCTTAAGTCTGTCTGAATCATGTTAGCAATTGCCGCATTTTATGATTATGAAATTTGGCAGATGGATGTCAAAACTGCATTCCTGAATGGATTTCTGGAAGAAGAGTTGTATATGATGCAACCGGAAGGTTTTGTCGATCCAAAGGGAGCTAATAAAGTGTGCAAGCTCCAGCGATCCATTTATGGACTGGTGCAAGCCTCTCGGAGTTGGAATAAATGCTTTGATAGTGTGATCAAAGCATTTGGTTTTATACAGACTTTTGGAGAAGCCTGTATTTACAAGAAAGTGAGTGGGAGCTCTGTAGCATTTCTGATATTATATGTGGATGACATATTACTGATTGGAAATAATATAGAATGTCTGGATAGCATGAAGGGATACTTGAATAAGAGTTTTTCAATGAAAGACCTCGGTGAAGCTGCTTACATATTGAGCATCAAGATCTATAGAGATAGATCAAGACGCTTGATAAGTTTTTTCAATGAGTACATACCTTGACAAGATTTTGAAGTAGTTCAAAATGGAACAGTCAAAGAAAGAGTTCTTGCTTGTGTTACAAGGTGTGAAATTGAGTAAGACTCAAAACACGACCACGACAGAAGATAGAAAGAGAATGAAAGTCATTCCCTATGCCTTGACCATAGGTTCTATAAAGTATGCCATGCTGTGTACCAGATCTATTGTATACCCTACACTGATTTTGGCAAGGGAGTACAATAGTGATCTAGGAGTAGATCACTGGAAAGCGGTCAAAATTATCCTTAGTGTAATAAGGATATGTTTCTCAATTATGGACGTGACAAAAAGGGTTCGTCGTAAAGGGTTACGTCGATGCAAATTTTGACACTGATCTAGATGACTCCAAGTCTCAATCTAGATATGTATTGAAAGTGGGAGCAATTAGCTAAGAGTAGCTCCATGCAGAGCATCGTTGACATAGAAATTTGCAAAATACATACGGACCTGAATATGGCAGTCCCGTTGACTAAACTTCTCTCACAAGCAAAACATGATCACACCTTAGTACTCTTTGGGTGTTAATCACATAAGCGATGTGAACTAGATTACTGAATCTAGTAAACCCTTTGGGTGTTGGTCACATGGCGATGTGAACTATGGGTGTTAATCACATGATGATGTGAACTATCGATGTTAATCACATGGTGATGTGATCTAGATTATTGACTCTAGTGCAAGTGGGAGACTGAAGGAAATATGCCCTAGAGGCAATAATAAAGTTATTATTTATTTCCTTATTTCATGATAAATGTTTATTATTCATGCTAGAATTGTATAAACCGGAAACATAATACATGTGTGAATACATAGACAAACAGAGTGTCACTAGTATGCCTCTACTTGACTAGCTCGTTAATCAAAGATGGTTATGTTTCCTAACCATGGACAAAGAGTTGTCATTTGATTAACGGGATCACATCATTAGTTGAATGATCTGATTGACATGACCCATTCCATTAGCTTAGCACCCGATCGTTTAGTATGTTGCTATTGCTTTCTTCATGACTTATACATGTTCCTATGACTATGAGATTATGTAACTCCCGTGTGCCGGAGGAACACTTTGTGTGCAACCAAACGTCACAACGTAACTGGGTGATTATAAAGGTGCTCTACAGGTGTCTCCAAAGGTACATGTTGGGTTGACGTATTTCGAGATTAGGATTTGTCACTCTGATCGTCGGAGAGGTATCTCAGGGCCATCTCGGTAATGCACATCACTTAAGCCTTGCAAGCATTGCAACTAATGAGCTAGTTGCGGGATGATGTATTACGGAACGAGTAAAGAGATTGCCGGTAATGAGATTGAACTAGGTATTGGATACCGACGATTGAATCTCGGGCAAGTAACATACCGATGACAAAGGGAACAACGTATGTTGTTATGCGGTCTGACCGATAAAGATCTTCGTAGAATATGTAGGAGCCAATATGGGCATCCAGGTCCCGCTATTGGTTATTGACCGGAGACGTGTCTCGGTCATGTCTACATTGTTCTCGAACCCGTAGGGTCCGCACACTTAAGGTTTCGATGATAGTTATATTATGAGTTTATATGTTTTGATGTACCGAAGGTTGTTCGGAGTCCTGGATGAGATCACGGACATGACGAGGAGTCTCGAAATGATCGAGACATAAAGATTGATATATTGGAAGCCTGTGTTTGGATATCGGAAGTGTTCCGGGTGAAATCAGGATTTTACCGGAGTACCGGGAGGTTACCGGAACCCCCCGGGAGCAATATGGGCCTTAGTGGGCCTTAGTGGAAGAAGAGGAGAGGCGGCCAGGGCTGGGCCACGCGCCCCTCCCCCCTAGTCCGAATAGGACAAGGAGAGAGGGGGCTGACACCCCCCTCCTTCTCTCTCTCTCTCTCTCTCTCTCTCTGTCTCTCTCTCTCTTTTCCACCTCGCGAATCCTATTCCAACTAGGATTGGGGGAGAAGTCCTACTCCCGGAGGGAGTAGGACTCCTCCTGGCGCGCCCTATGATGGCCGGCCGGCCTCCCCCTCTTGAACCTTTATATACAGAGGCAGGGGCACCCCAGAGACACACAAGTTGATCCACGTGATCATATTCTTAGTCGTGTGCGGTGCCCCCTTCCACCATAATCCTCGATAATATTGTAACGGTGCTTAGGCGAAGCCCTGTGACGGTAGTACATCAAGATCGTCACCACGCCGTCGTGCTGACGGAACTCTTCCCCGACACTTTGCTGGATCGGAGTCCGGGGATCGTCATCGAGCTGAACGTGTGCTAGAACTCGAAGGTGCCGTAGTTTCGGTGCTTGATCGGTCGGGCCGTGAAGACGTACGACTACATCAACCGCATTGTCATAACGCTTCCACTATCGGTCTACGAGGATACGTAGACAACACTCTCCCCTCTCGTTGCTATGCATCACTATGATCTTGCGTGTGCGTAGGAATTTTTTTGAAATTACTATGTTCCCCAACAAGGAATGGCTTCCCTCTTTGAACCTATCTTTGCCAGATCATCGGCATCTTGATTTTTCAGTCGGGGTATGTGATGGAGCTCTAACCCCTCAAACTTCTTCTCTAACTTTTTCACTGCATTACAATAGCCAGTCATAGCTAGGCTTCTGACGTCCCACTCCTTCATCACTTGATTGACCACTAAATCCGAGTCACCATAGACCATGAGGCGACGGACGCCGAGTGAAATGGCCATACGCAACCCGTACAGAAGTGCTTCATATTCAGCTTCATTGTTGGAGGAGTCAAAGTGAATCTATAGAACATAGCTGAGCTTTTTGCCTCAGGGGGATACTAATACCACCCCAGCACCGGAACCATTCAGCATCTTGGATCCATCAAAGAACATGGTCCAATGATCCGAGTAAATCTGAGTCGGAAGTTGTTGTTCGATCCACTCGGCGAGGAAATCTGCTATTGCTTGGGACTTGATGGCTTTCTTGGCCTCAAACTTGATATCTATAGGAAGGAGTTCAATCGCCCACTTTGCCACTCGACCAGTTGCATCTCTGTTATTCAGGATCTCTGACAATGGTGCGTCGCTGACGACTGTAATGGAGTGATTAGAGAAATAGTGAGCAACCTTCTTCGTGGTCATGTAAATTCCGTAAACAAGCTTCTGATAATGTGGATATCTTTGCTTGGATGGAGTCAGAACTTCAGAAACATAGTATACTGGGCGCTGAACTTTATAGGCTTTTCAATCTTCTTCCCGCTCGACCATGAGTGCTGTACTGACAACTTGTCCTGTGGCTGCAATATAAAGCAGTGAAGGCTCTTTGCTGATTGGGGCAGCAAGCACCGGCTAGGTGGAAAGCAGGGCTTTGAGCTCTGCAAACGCTGCGTCAGCTTCATCTGTCCACTCGAACTTGTCAGACTTCTTCATCAGTCGGTAAAGAGGCAAGGCCTTTTCACCGAGACGAGATATGAATCGACTCAAGGCGGCCAAACAACCAGTAAGCTTCTGGACATCGTGCACACGCACAGGGCATTTCCTCTGGAGTATAGCACCAACTTTCTCTGAGTTAGCATCGATCCCTCGTTCAGAAATGAGGAAGCCGAGTAACTTTCCGCCAGGAACTCCGAATGTGCATTTTGATGGATTAAGCTTGATATCATACCTTTTGAGGTTGGAAAAAGTTTTAGCAAGGTCAGCCAGCAGGTCAGAACCCTTACGTGACTTGACAAAATGTCATCCATGTATGCTTCCACATTCCGACTAATTTTAGTGAGAAAACACTTCTGAATCATCCTCATGAATGTGGCTCCGGCATTCTTCAGGCCGAATGGCATCATGACATAATAGAAGCGTCCGAATGGAGTGATGAAAGCCGTTTTTATCTCATCGGGTCCATACAGTCGGATCTGATGATACTCGGAATAGGCGTCCAGAAAAGACAATCGCTCACACCCCGCAGTCGAGTCGACGATTTGGTCGATGCGGGGGATAGGAAAATGGTCTTTCGGGCAGGCCCGATTGATGTGCTTGAAGTCAATGCACATGCGAAGTGAATCGTCCTTCTTGGGGACCATGACAACATTGGTGAGCCACTCGGAGTGGTAAATCTCTTGGATGAACTCAGCTGCAAGGAGCCGAGCCACTTTCTCACCAATTGCTTTTCTCTTCTGTACGGCGGACAGTCGAAGATGTTCCTTCACTGGTTTTACTTTCGGGTCGACTCGCAAACGATGCTCAGCCAGTCCCCTGGGTACACCCGGCATGTCAGAAGGTTTCCATGTGAAGATGTCCCAGTTCTCATGGAGGAACTGGATGAGCGCTTCTTCCTATTTGTTGTCGAGGGAAGTTGAAATATGAGTAGGTGCAGCACTTGGATCGGTCGGGTGAATGTGAATCGGCTTGGTTTCACCGGACGACTGAAATGCAGAATCAATGGCAGGCTTCTTGGAGCACAACAAATCACTTGGATCTGCGTTCTTCCGGTATTCTTTCATTTCGACTGCTGCCATTTGTGCATCAGCGATTTTTGAGCCCTTCTGGAAGCACTCTTTTGCCTTCTGCCGATTGCCAGTGATAGTGATCACTCCTCTAGGACCAGGCATTTTCAACTTGAGGTACACGTAACATGGTTGAGCCATGAAACGTGCATAGGCAGGCCTACCCAGAATAGCATGATAAGCACTCTGGAAATCCACCACTTCAAATGTCAACTTTTCTTTACGCTAATTCTTGGAATCACCGAAAACCACACCAAGGGAAATCTGGCCGAGTGATTCATCCTTCTTGCCAGGTATGACGCCATGGAAACTCATATTGCTTTCACTAAGCTTGGACATCGAAATGCCCATTCCCTTCAAGGTCTCAGCATACAGGATATTCAGGCCACTACCACCATTCATCAGCACTTTAGTCAGTCGAGTGCCTTCAACAACTGGGTCGACCACCAGCGCTTGCCTCCCAGGGGTGACTATATGTGCTGGATGGTCAGACTGGTCGAATGGGATGGCAGTCTGGGACCACTTCAAATAACTTGGTGTTGCCGGAGCAACCATGTTAACCTCTCTGTGGATAACTTTCAGTCGACTTTTGCTTTCAACATGAGCAAAAATCATCAGAGTGGAATTGGCGTTGGGAAAACCATCATCATCTTCTTCCCTATCCTCACCCTTGTCCGACTCCTTTTCCTTCTCCTTGGGTTGTTTCTCTCGGAACTGCTAGATCAGGAGCCGACACTGTCGAGTGGTGTGTTTATGGTAAATGAGATTACCCTCTTCATCTTTTTTGGCGTGAATGTGGCATGGTAAATCCAACAAACCATTTCCATCTTGATCTTTCACTTTCTTGGGGTTCCACGGCCCTTTGGGCTTCCCCTTGAACTTCCCTTGAGCCACAACTAAAGCTTCACTAGGAGCTGCTGGTTCGGCCTTGCGTTTCTGTTTCCGACTGGAATTCCCTCCTTTGGTTTCTTGCGCGACTGTTTTGTGCTTGCCACTCCGTAGTCGGTCTTCCTCTTCACCATTAGCGTACTTGGTGGCGATCTCCATCATCCGACTTAGGGACATATCCCATGTCCGACCGAACTTCAGGTTCAATTCTCGATACTTAACACCCTCTTTGAAGGCACAAACTGCTTGATGATCTGACAAATTCTCCACTGTGTGGTGCAATGTGATCCATCTCTGGATATATTCCCTCAAGGTCTCATTCGGTTTCTGCACACAGGACTGCAACTCTGTTAACCCTGCTGGTCATTTGCATTTACCTTCAAAGGTTCTAACAAACACTCGGGCAAGTTCCTCCCAACTATATATGCTGCCAGGTGCTAACTAATTCAACCACGCTCTGGCCGAGCATTGCAACATCAGAGGAAGGTGCTTCATGGCCACTTCATCATTGCCGCCACCAATCTGTACCGCCACTCGGTAGTCCTCAAGCCAAGTGCCAAGCTTGGACTCACCAGTGAACTTGCTGACTCCAGTCGCCAACCTGAAGTTGGGAGGAATCACTGCTGCCCTGATGGCTCTGCTGAAACACTCTGGACCTGAAACATGCACTCTGCTGCCAGTCGGATAATCTCTGTCATGGCCTTCTCTATGTGCTCTGTTCCTATCAACCAGACCTTGAACGACAATAGATCTTGCATCAAAGCTTGGCTCTCTGGGGTCGACTGGAATTCTTCGTCCGCCACTGTGAGGGTGTCTGTCATCGTGCTGCCGAAGCACATATCACCCACTCCTCGAGGGGGGGGGGGGGGACTCGACGACGGTCATCGTGGTTGAGTCGGTGATCATACTGCTCATGGTTTCTGTACTGATCTCGTCGGTCTCCGCGTCCCTCACGCCTCGGAGGTGATCTTGGGCTATGAGCAGACTGAACTGTGTCCGCCATCATAGATCTGCTATGAATCCTATTCCGCGACTGAGATACTGTTGTGTTCTGCTCTCCCGCTGCCCGGAGTAAAGCCCGGATCTGCATCAAACCTCTACCAGCTTCTGACTAGGAAGGCTGAATCGACTCTGCTATTCGAGCTGTAGCTGTGAGATTCTGAATCGGAGTTCGGTATACCTGAGTTGGAGGTGGAAAAAGCTGTCGTCGACTGGACTCAGGAATCCGCTGCTGAGCACGCTCGTTGAGTGCGTGCTGTAGGTTCTCCAGTCGAGTGTGCTCAGCCAAGTTGGCCAGGCGCACCTCCTCCAAGGTCCGGGCCTCGGGGGTTTCTCCAACGATAGGAGTGTGAAGTGCATCCATATTGCGGCGGCGGAGCTCTTCCCTCTCTTGTGAAGAAAGAGGCTTGGGGCGGTACTCTTCGTGAGCACGCGACGGATCGCCACTTCCATCACCACCGTCGTCGCGGGGGAAGCTAGGAGGAATGCGTGGTCCATTGACCATCAAGACTTCTGTCGCGGGGTCACTGCTGCCGCACTTGGATGCGGTCTAGACGGAGCTAGTCGACAGGTCTAACAGGCCGTAGAGAGTTTCGTCGAGTTCGATTGCCGTGACTTGTGGGGTGGCCGACTGGCGGGCCACCACGTGCCTCACCCACCGCTGGAGCCGCGATCGACCGGAACGCTTGCACCGGCGAACGGCGGGGAGCGAGGACGCCACAGGAGCCGACCGATATTGAGTCGACGGCTGCCGAAGGAGAACACCGCGGACGCACGCACGAAAGTGCATCGCCCCACAGACGGGGAGCGCCTCGATGTCGAGTGGAGCCTCTTGAAGCCAGGCGGAGTCGTCGGCGACGAAAACGAGTGCGCCGAGACGGATCTCGCGGCCCTTAGCCATTCCTCCACCGGAAACCATGACGATGGAAATCGGAAAAAGCTGCAACTTCACCAACAAGTCGCTAAGACACCGGCCCCAAGGTGGGCGCCAACTGTCGTGGATCTAAGACTGACAGTTGAATGGGGGTAGGTATGTAGAGGCAAGATCCTAGCTATGGCGAAGTTGTACACACGAGTTTTACGAGTTCAGGCTCTTCGCGGAGGAAGTAATAGCCCTACGTCTCGGTGCCCGGAGGCGGTCGACTGGATTATGCACGTGCGCACGCGCGCGTGCGTGCGTGTGTGCGTGTGTGTGTGTGTGTGTTACAGGAGGTCCGAACCCCTGTGCTAGTGGAGGGGGTGGCTTATATAGAGTGCGCCAGGACCCCAGCCAGCCCACGTTACAAGGAGTTCAATGTACATAAAGAGAGAGCGTTACAGGTAACATCTATAATAAAGTGCTATAAATGATCATTAAGTCTATGAGTAAACGCCCGACCGTTGTTGCGCAGAGTGACTTTAGATCTTCTGTATGTCGAGTGGTTTTTGTTATGGTCGAGTGACAGTGATTCTTCCGAGTGGAATGTTTCTGGTCGAGTGGATGATGGTACCCTTCGAATGCTTCTGACTTTAGGGTGATGTCCTTGGGGAGGGTGTCTAGGTCAGGCCTATGACCCTACCCTAGGTACATAGCTTCATCAGAAACCACCTTTGGGGTCACCGCCTTGGCGTCCCAAGTCCTGGCTCACCCCTTGCTTGGACCACACAAAAACATCCCCTGCGCCTCCTAGAATACAAGATATCTAGCTTTCAAGACTCAACCTTAAAGGTTCGACTCCAACGACATATACCTTAGCATGATTGTGCTACATGTAGTAATTCAAAACTTCCAGATTTATTGCATTCTTTAAGTACAAACTGAGACCACCACTCCTAGTTACCAGAGCTACTAACAGCAAAACAACAATGGAAACCCAGAGGAGGGGCTAAAGCTTCGACCCATGCTTTACTAATTTGAGTTACACAATTCCTAACAAGGACATGGAAAAATTTCCTTGCAAAATCCCAAAGTTCTCGAACCGTTTCGTCATTGTGCACTCCATGATAGTTCCACCTAAGGACATTCCATTCTATCCAGCGGTACTCCTCTAGGGAGCCCGCCGATCGTGCATCGTTGGTTTTATTCCGCTATCCAGATTTCTTGTCGTTGTTATTTTAAGAGTTCTTGCCCATCTTGGTGCGCTTAGGATCCCTCATCAGGGGAGGACTTGGTGGCACAGTAGGGGTGGAAGGGATAGTTACTGGTTGTCGTCCCTAAGATCAAGGGTACCTCGTGGAGCACCAGTTGCACCTGGATCAATGACCTTAGTCGAGGATCTCTTTCTGTTATGATTGGGCTCGCTCAAGTCAGCATTAATGTTTGCCCCTTCCGACCAGTCATCATGGTCGAAGCCTCCATCTCCTCGTCCCGTCACTTCGCCTCGTCCTCGGCCTAAACCATCGCCATGTCGTCTCCCATGGCCTGGTTCTCGTCTAGCGGCATGAACTAGATGGCCTTTAGGTCCTTGAAGATCAACACTGATGGAGTATGGACGCTATCACCATGTTCCTTGTGAACATGCCCAAGATTACTACAAATAGCGCACCAATCTGACAATCTTTCATATTTGACACGAAAAAGCTGGCGCTTGTTATTCTTGACCATCGAGACATCATTCTTGAGCAGTTTGTTAACATTTTATCTTGACGCGGACCATGAATAAATTTCCCAGAAAATCGTGTGACCGAGGATCTGCATAAAAAAATCCCCCCACTTTTGCTGCCAATGATTTAAGAAGATGAACAAATCCATTCAGCATATCATGGATTTGAATCCAGATATCAATTGTGTCAAGCTTGATCAATGATGACTTAGTGAAGCTGTCATGGGGGATCATTAGAGCAGCCTTCCTTCGGAAGGTCCAAGGGTCTCCCTCCAAAGACCTGGCAGCGATCCTAGGATCACCCCTTAGTCGGTTCGTACCAAAGGCACTAGGGGATTACCGGCGGTAGGGATGAGAGATATCCGCGGTGGGAGAAGCGCCACCAAGAAGAGATTAAACCCTAACGAGAGGGGAACTCATTTTGAAGCATAAACAAAAGGTCCTATTTGCTGCTTTAAGCAAGAAGAAAATCTCCGCTCCAAGGCTCCATACACGGGTTGCATTTGGCACAACCTATTAATAGGTACATTTTCTAATATCAAAACTTATTTTTGCTACTTCTAAAACTAGCCTCATTGTTATAGAAAAGTGTTGTTGTAAAAAAGAAATGTCTCATCTACATGAAACTAAAGGTTTGTGCATATTGTCAATACGAAACTGAAAATATTCATATGATTTGAAATAATTGTTCATGTAAATCAAAATAGTATTCATCTAACATAAATATAATGCTCATGTGTATACAAATAATGTCCATGGATATAGAGAAATGACAATGCATTTACAAAAAATAATGTATTTGTGAAAAATCAAAATAGAATGAAAAGTTCATACATTTGTGAAGATGTAAAAGAAATGAAAAGGTTGAAAACAGAAGCCTAAATCTAGAGAAAATAAATTTAAGAGCAAAATTAAAACAAAAAGAAACAGGAAGGTAAAGAAGGTACGAAATAGTAATAAAAATAAAAATATATGAAATAATCAAGAAAAAAACGAAGCACATACCAGAATCTTAAAATGCTGGCCCATTAAGCTGCAGGGGGTGGGCGGACGTCGCCGGAATTTCCTATATGACGCTCTCTGCTTCAAACTGTCGAGCGAATGGGGAGCTCCTAGTTGGCGCCTTCTGCGTCGATTACCTTAAGTGGCTCCTGTAGGGCGTCATTGCTGGGCTGTTTCTTCGCTGGCCCAAGTAGTTGCACACTTATACTGTTTCTTTCGACTGTTTCTCCGTTCTGCTGTTTGTTCGTTCTGCTGTTTCTTCTAACTTTCGACAATACAATTCGAACTGCCAATTTTTTCCGAATATGTATGAAATGAAATATGCTTGAACAAAATATGGAACGAACTTTCTTAACAATGGAAAAATCTCCATAAGTCACAGAAACCTGCTGATTGAAATCTTTAAGAATTTGGATCTGGCTTCTAGTAATTTAGTTGTTTGAAAGGAAAATTCTTTGTAAGAAGTACAACTGAATTTAGAAATTAATGCTCTGGACAGATTTCGAACATGTGCGATTTCACTAACAAACGAGTTCTGCTAACCACTCGGACTACTTACGACTAGTGATAGGTAACAGCGCAAATTATGTAATAACAATGTTGCAGTGCTATTTTATTGGACAAAACTGTACCAATTACTATTTTTTGAATTATTTGACAAACAAAAATCATGAATTTGAAAAGGTTCATAGATTTCAAACAAAGTTCATCGATTTTCAAGAAAAGTTCACAAACTTGAAAAACGTTCATCAATTTTCAAACAAAAGTTCATCGATTTTGAATATGTTCATGAAAATTTGAAAAAAGTTCATCGAAATTGAAAAACGTTCATGGATTTCAAAATTAGTTCATCAATTTTCAAGAAAAGTTCACAAACTTGAAAAAAGTTCATCAATTTTTAAACAAAAAGTTCAGCAAATTTTAAAAAATTCATGGATTTTCAAAAAAAGTTCATCAATTTTCTAGAAAAGTTCACAAAATTGAAAAAAAGTTCATTGAGATTGAAAAAAGCTCATGAATTTTTGAAGAAAGTTCATCAAGTTTGAAAAACAAGTTCATGATTTTTTTAGAAAATTTCACAAAAATTGAAAAACAGTTCATGGATTTTTGAAAACTTCACAATTTTGGAAAAAGTTGACTGGATTTGGAAAAAGGTTCGTCAAATTTGGAAAGAAATCCTCCTTTTTTTTAAAAGAAGTGCATCATTATCAAAAAAGTTCATTGCATAAGTCCATTCAAAAATACAGAAGGAACAGATTCAAAGATAAAAGAACATAGATTTAAAAAATGAAAAAAAAATAAGAATACCCGGATAACAACCGCCCCGGAAATGACCAATGAACCGTGAAAAAACCGGCTTGGGAAGTTTTTTGACGCTTCCCAAAACCAAGGGATTCCCGCGATTGAAGATACAAATAAAAACAAAAAAAGCCAGTTACGAAGCAGTAGTTTTTCGACGGCCTAGTGGTAGCTATGGTGGGGTCGCTGCAACTGATCGTGAGTTCGAACTTCCGCGGCGCACATTTTTTGAACTTTTAAACAGAAAAGAAGAAGATATACATGGGCTGGCCGTTTGCGAAATGCCCTATAACGGGCGCCTGCAGCGCTAAATAGGAAATGCCGAGCGAATGCACGTACCAGCGACCCGAGCGAGCGATTTGGGCTGGCCCATCACGTAAATCTTCCACGTCCCGGTTTTGGTTTTTTAACCTTCTTCTTATTTTCATTTCTTTTTCATTTTCTGTTTCGTTTTTATTTCGTTTTTTCGTTTTTTTGTTTATTGTTTCTTTTTCTTTTTTTATTTTTTGTTTCCTTTTTAAAAATGTACATATTTTCAAAAAACGTTCAATTTACAAAAATTTGTTCGTGTTTTCACATTTTGTTTCGGAGTTTCAGAAAATTGTTTGTGTTTTCAATTTTTGGTCGGTTGTTTCAAAAAATGTTTCCAATTTCAAGAAAAAAAATCACATATTCAAAAAATGTTTACTTTTAATAAATTGTTCGTGTTTTGAAGTTTTGTTCGGGAGTTTCAAAATTTTTTTGGTTTTTTAAATTTTGTTCAGAATTTCAAAAATGTTCCCTTATTGATATTTTGTTCATAGATCCAAAAAATGTTCGTTCTTTTGAATTTTGTTCGGAGTTTAAAAAAATGTTCATGATTTCATAATTTAGAAAATGTTCCCATTTTAAAAATTGTTGAAAGATTCAAATTTCATGTTTTCAAAAAATGTTCGCAAATTCGAAGAACTGTTTGCGTTTAAAAAAATAGTCACTTAAAAAAAAGTGTGTGGTACAGTGGACCGAGAGCGCTACAGTACCGTCTTGCTGCAGTAGCCCGGGTTTCTACAGTGCCCGCTGCCTCGCTACAGGCTTTCTTTTAGTTCGAAGCGAGCGATCCTGTGCGCTAGTGGGCCGGCCCAGTTGGGCGGTCGCCTGTCCGGGAGGCTGGCAACCTGACGCAGAATGCGTCATATTTGTCTCAAAAAGAAAAAGGCAAGGGGTATATAGGGTACATTTTCACCCTGCGCGAAGCTTCCGCGAAGCTTCCTGGCGGCCGACACCCACATTTTTGCCGCGCGTCAACGTTTTCGTAGCACTATATATAACACACACAGCTCAACCATTTTCATGCTCAAGACTCGAGACCACAAGCCGAGTCCGTTCTCTGGCTCACCACCACATATTACACACCAACGAAACAATGAATTCTCTCATGCACGCTACGAGCTTGATTTCCGACGCATGTCTCAACGCGGAGAAGCTGCCCAGGGCCCTGATCTTGTGTGGCGTCGTCGAAGCCGCCGCCGCGCTCTGCCTGATCATTTTCAAAGCTCCAGGAGGTATATGTCTCCACCATGGCAAGGCTCCATTCTACTTGTACTACGGCATTCTCATCGCCGTAGTCGTCTTCGGGCTCATCGAGGCGTCAACCGGCTTCTGGGTGTCAGGCGATGTGGTCGGAAGGCGTGCTGCCGGGAAGACGTTCCTGTTTGTGTCCATCCTGCCCGGCTGCCCCTCGTCATCGGAATTTTTGTCCAAAAGGATCACCTGCCGAACACAATTGACAGAAAAGACCACCCCTGAATCACATTGGCAAAACAGACTAGCTGTGTCGTGGTGGCAAGCGCGCCAGCCGACACGTGGCGCCTGCCGCCACATACAGTGACGGCAGCCCCTGCCGTGGCCCGCCACAGGAATCGGGAACGCAGCTGACGCGCGACAGAACGGAGCGCTGGGTAGATGGGGCCTGCCGCCGTCTGGTGTGGCGGCAGTACTGTAGCTAGTGAGATTCGCAGTTTTAAAAAAACTGATGAGATTCGCGCGCAGCTACTGCATGCGTAAGATTCCCTCAAATGCGTGCATGCAGCGCAGTACTCTTTCTCTCTCTCCCTTGAATCTTCTCTCTCTTGCCTCTTGCATGCATGCAGCCCATTATTAGTCGCGCTCTCTCTTCCTTGCATGCAGCGCCCACAAGTGGTGCCACCACACAAGGAGGCGGCAGGGCCCAGCTGCCCAGCCTCCGTTCCGTCACGTGCCGGTCCCGTTTGCTGAATCCTGTGGCGGGCCACCTGCCGCCTGGCCCTGTGGCGGCAGGGGCTGCCGCCTCCGCACGTGGCGGCAGGCGCGCCACGTGTTGGCTGGCGCGCCTGCCGCCACGATTCAGTTGGTCTGTTTTGTCAATGAGATTGAGAGATGGTCTTTTCTGTCAATTGTGTTCATAAGATGGTCTTATTCAACAAAAAATCTCGTCATCGTCGTTGCGTTGGGAGGCTTTGCCATGCTGAACTTGAAATAGTATCTTCCATTTCTTTTTACTTTTGTAGTGCATACAGTACGTACTGTATTTAAATTGTTGTTGTACAGCACAGTATATGAGTTGGCTGCGTGAGCACGAGGTCTACGTTTCATTAGTTTCCACTTGTACACTCGTAGGTTTCGGTTATTAAGCTGCTAGTATTATTCATGCAATGGATGTCTGGCTTGTGCTGTGCCTCCCATTTCGATGTTTTGGCCTGCCTTTCTTTCGTACGGTCAGAGTCAGAGAGGCATCAGTTGTATCCAGCGCACGAGTACTGTTTTTATTTACGGTTAAAACTTTGTATTACTCAAGTGAGAAAGTCACTGTCCGTATTACAAACATCAATAACTTCTGTGAAGACAGAGTTAAGCCACACTACGGTTCTACTCTCAGTTCTGGCATATTTTGCCAAATAATCACTAGCAGTATTCTGGCTACGATGAATATGAGTAAAAATAATTCTAGGAGAGTACGAAGATGCTTGATTTCTTCCACCAGCGAGGTAAGGACCGATCTGTCAATGGCCTCATCATTTATCATCCTCACAGCTTGCAAGGAGTCCATCTCCACATGTACAGGTAGCTCCGTTCTCTAAATTGCAATTGGTAATCCCTTCATACATGCACTGAGCTCTGTTTCTAAGGCATTCCTACATGAGAATAGCCCCCTACATGATGTAAAGATGATCTGGCCCATGCTATCTCGGAGGACCATCCCAACACTTGCACCACCATCGGCCGTCTAGGCTCCATCAATGTTTATTTAGCCCAGCCCTCCCTCGGCATCGTCCATGGAGGATTAGCCGATGATTCCACTCTCTCACGAGGCAACAGAACATGGTCATATGAGATCACGTGTTTCCCCTTCATCCATTCCTCCTCAGAGTGATTAAATGTTAAGAGCGAATCTAGATAGCTCACCAGAAAACTTTTTGATACCTCCATTGGCGGGGGGTCCTTGTTGTGAGTCACCTCATTTCTGTTATGCCATACCCGCCACAATGTCATCATTAGCATGCATCGTTCAATATCAGTAAGTGGGTGCAGCGCTTCAAGTAGCCACTCAGTGCCAGTGTTTATCAATTCCTCCAGCTTCGGCAAACGCCATACAGTGGCCACCATACTTCTCCACATTTGCACCGCGAGAGGGCATCTGCATAAGGCATGAAATGAGTTCTCCTCCTCACGCTCACAGAGCAGGCAAGTTCCTGAGAGTTCAAGCTTCCGTTTATGTTTATTCTGCCAAGTAGGAGGAGAGTTAATAGCAGTGCACCAAGCGAAGTTCTTCACAGTGGACGGAACAAGGCTCTTCCATATAATCTTCCAACATGTGCGGTGGCCATCTGGGGCACTGCTTGATGATTCTTCCGTCAGCCATCACGTCGAAGGCCATAGTGTATGTCGACTTAACTGTAAATGCACCACTTTTTTTGGACCCCAAGCAAGCAAGTCATTGCCTAGTCTTGGTGAAGCTCTTATTTTCAGGATCTCATGTATGTCACAGGGAAGAAAGGCTTGTTGTAGCAGGTTAACATTCCAGGAGCCATTTTCTCTTAAGAGTTGGGAAACCCACTGATGTCTGCATGTACCTTGTGCCGAAATTGGCATGTATGAGAAAGGCCTAGGAATCCAAGCATCCCTCCATATTCGAATACTCCGTCTGTTTCCCACTCTCCATATCAACCCTTTCTTAAGAAGATCAAGGCCATGTCTGATAGCAGTCCAAGTTGAAGAAGCATTACCCGAGAAAACCGTATCCTCTGAATTGCCGTTGGGGTAATATTTACTCTTAACAATCTTGCACACAAACTCTCGGGCCTAGTTAGGAGACTCCAGTCCTGCCGAGCTAGAAGGGCTTGGTGGAACAACTGATAATCATGGAAACCTGCACCCCCTTTGCTTTTTGGTTGTTACAGTTTATCCCAAGACTTCCAATGCACCTTTCGCTTCCCTTGGGCTGCTCCCCAATAGAAGTTCCTGACCATCTCCGTGAGATCATCACAGACAGAGTAGGGTAGTTTAAAGACTTGCATGATAAACACTAGAAGGGCCTCAGCCACGGATTTAATCAAAACCTCCCTAACCGGTTGGGCTAGGTGCCCGTCTCCCCATTGCACTAACATCTTCATCAGCTGCATCTGTAGATTTTGAAATCTACCTTTAGACATTCTGCCATTAGGTGTTGGTAACCCCAAGTACTTATCTTCAAATCCAATACTTGTAACATTTAAAACATGCCGCACATCCTCTTGGGCATTCATCGAACATGCTTCACCAAACATGATAGAGCACTTGTTATAGTTTAGTAGTTGACCTGTAGCACTTGCATAAAGGTCAAGATAAGATTTAACTTGTTCAACTTGTGCACGAGATGCCTCAAAAAATAAGAGTGTGTCATATGCAAACAGGAGGTGTGATATGCCAGGAGCGCGCCTACAAATCTTTGTTGGAGTAATCAAGCCCACTTCAACATGTTGTCTCAGAATTGCAGATAGACCGTCAGTGAAGAATAAAAACAAGAAAGGGGAGAGCGAATCACCTTGCCAAAGACCACACGACGGTGCAAATGAATCCAAGAGGGTTCCATTGAATCTCACAGAATATCTCACTGATGTGACACAAGTCTAATCCAGTCAATCCAACAGTGAGAAAATCCCAACTTTTGCATCACTTGCCTCAAGAAGTTCCAGTCAACCCGATCATACGCTTTTGACAGGTCAAGTTTATAAGCACAAAAACTTTTGTTTGATCCTTTTCTTGCTGATACGTCTCCAACATATCTATAATTTTTTATTGTTCCATGCTGTTATATTATCAATCTTGGATGTTTTATAATCATTTATAGTCATTTTATATCATTTTTTGGTACTAACCTATTGACATAGTGCCAAGTGCCAGTTGCTGTTTTTTCCATGTTTTTACATCACAGAAAATCAATATCAGACGGAGTACAAATGCCCCGAAACTTTACGGAGAATTTTTATGGGCCAGAAGGAACACAACGGGCCCTGGCTGCGCCTGGGGGGTGCCCCAAGGGGGGGACAGTCCACCAGGGTACGCCAGGAGGCCCAAGCGCACCCTGGTGGGTTGTGCCCACCTCGGGTGCCCCCCGGACCGCCTCTTTGCTCTATAAATACCCCAATATTCCAGAAACCCTAGGAGGGTTGACGAAATATTCATCCAGCCGCCATAGAGTCCAGAACCACCAGATCCAATCTAGACACCATCTCGGATGGGGTTCACCACCTCCATTGGTGCCTCTTCGATGATGCGTGAGTAGTTCTTTGTAGACCTTCGGGTCTGTAGTTAGTAGCTAGATGGCTTCCTCTCTCTCGCTGGATTCTCAACACAATGATCTCTTGGAGATCCATATGATGTAACTCTTTTTGGGGTGTGTTTATTGGGATCGGTGAACTTTGAGTTTATGATCAGATCTATCTTTTTATATCCATGAAAGTTATTTGAGTTTCTTTGATCTCTTATATGCATGATTGCTTGTAGCCTCGTATTTCTTCTCCGATATTTGGGTTTTGTTTGGCCAACTTGATCTATTTATCTTGCAATGGGAAGAGGTGCCCGGTAGTGGGTTCGATCTTACGGTGCTTGATCCCAGTGACAGAAAGGGAAACAACACGTATGTATCGTTGCTACTAAGGATAAAACGATGGGGTCTATCTCTACATAGATAGATCTTGTCTACATCATGCCATCGTTCTTATTGCATTACTCTGTTTCTCCATGAACTTAATACACTAGATGCATGCTGGATAGCGGTCGATGTGTGGAGTAATAGTAGTAGATTCAGGCAGGAGTCGGTCTACTAATCTTGGATGTGATGCCTATATAATGATCATTGCCTAGATATCGTCATAATTATTTGAATTTCTATCAATTTCCCAACAGTAATTTGTTTACCCACCATTTTCTATTTTTCTCGAGAGAAGCCACTAGTGAAACCTACTGCCCCCGGGTCTTCTTTCTCATATAATTGCCTTTGCGGTCTAATTTTCCTTGCATTTATTTTTAGATCTATTAAACCAAAAATACAAAAATACCTTGCTGCAATTTTTCTTTATTTATTTTATTTAGCATCCGATCTATCAATTTACTACAAATTTATCTCACGCCCGTTTGCCACTTGAGGCGCGTACCCTGAAAGGGATTGACAACCCCTTTAACACGTTGGGTTGCGAGGATTTGTTATCTATGTGAAGGGGCTGTTTACATTGTGTTGCTTGGTTCCCCTCCTGGTTTGATAACCTTGGTTTCATATCTGAGGGAAATACCTACCGCCGCTGTGCTTCATGATCCCTTCCTCTTTGGGGAAATACCGACGTAGCTTCAAGCGACATCAAAAGGAATTCCTGGCGCCGTTGCAGGGGAGGATCTTCAACATATACCAGGTTTCCAATCACAAATCTCATCTCCTCACAATTTACATTATTTGCCATTTGCCTCTCGTTTTCCTCTCCCCCGCTTCACAAAAATTTGCCTTTTTATTCGCTTCTCTTTTTTGTTCGCCGTTTTCTTGTCGGATCTATCCTTTCTTGCAATCATGAGTGACTTCGGTATGGCACCAACAGATGATGGCCTAACTCCTAAGATAGGACGTACGGGAAATCTGGATGTTAAAACTTTTATCTTGGGGCAAGGGAACGTTGTGGGAAAAGAATGTATCCAAGAGTTTTTCAATTGTGTGGGAAATTTGAGTCTTGATGATGCTCCTATACTTAAAACTACTAGATCTTATGCGGATGCTATTTCAGCACTAGTTCTGAAACTTGAAAGTAAATTTATTCGTACCCATCCTACTTTCCAAAGATTGTTTTTTAAGCTTCCCGATATATAGAATCCTAGGGCTAAAAAGTTGGCCACTCTCGTTCTTATGAATGAGTTTGACTACATAATACAGGAAGCTAGGGAAATCGTTGACTTTTATGGTATGAATCGTGAAAAACCTGTGATAGATGAAATTCCTTACAATAGTGACTATGCTTTGAGACATTTGCTTGGGGATAATAAAATATCTGATGAGAATCTTAAGAAGGAAGTCCCCGTTTTAGATATAATCCAATAAGTTTTTAATAATGTTAATCAACATTATTCTTGGATTGTTGCGGGGAATCAAAAAGGTTATGATGAACACCAACTTAGGAACGCTAAGGTTTCCATGGATAATATGTTTTATGTTGTGTTCACAAAACCCCGTGATGGAAATAACTCTAAGAAAGTTAAGAACAAAGATGACAAAACTTAGATCCTTGCTTTATGCCTAGCTAAGGGCGTAAAACTATAGCGCTTGTTGGGAGGCAACCCAATGAATAAATTTTATTTTCGCCTTTTGCTTTCTGTTCTTGAGTGTTAACACAATTATGTTAATGTTATGATTGTGTTTTTTGTGTTTTATTTAGTGTTTGTGCCAAGTAGAACCGATAGGATCTTCTTGGATGATAGTTGTTTGATCTTGCTGAAAAAGACAGAAACTTTGCCCTCACGAAAATAATTCTCATTTTTTAATCAGAAAGTGATTTTCCCTAATTATTTTTGCAGTAGATTAATATACAAATTGCTCAGGTCGTCCTATTGTTCCAGAATTTTTGGAGTTTCGGAAGTTTTCATTTAAGTCAAATTGCTACAGACTATTCTGTTTTGACAGATTCTGTTTTCTTTGTGTTATGTGCTTATTTTGATGGCTCCATGGTTTTCTTTGATGACTTTTTGCCATAGAAAAGTTGGAATACAGTAGATATAATAAAAAAAATGAAATATGAATTTGTCGGGGGTTGGGTGCGACATATGCCAAAGGATGGCTTATCATGGTGGGGGCGAGTAGAATGTTGCCGGTGCCTGGAAACGGGATAAGGCGAAGGCATGCACGCCGGCGAATCTTACCCAGCTTCGGAGCTCTCCGTGGAGATAACACCCCTACCGCTGCTCTGCGGGGTCTCCGCATGATTACTATGGCAAAAGTGTGTACACGGATGCTCCTTGAGCTGTTTCCTGGAGGTAGGAGAAGGCTAGGCTAGCTCTCTCCTTCCTCTATGATTTGGTCTAGTGCTAATGGATTCTAACCCTTTGCATGGGTGCCCAGGAGGGTTTATATAGGCCTACCCCCCAGGGGTACAATGGTAATCTCGCTGGACGCGGGCCCAGCCGTCAGTCTCTCTGGCCGCCGTCTTATCTGCCGACTCCTGGGGCCCGTCGACTGGCTCGGTACGGAGCCGATAGGCCGTGTCCGCCGCGGGCGGATCTTGCCGGCGGCGGATTACTGTGGCCGTGCTTCTAATGACGTGAGCTCAGTCATGGGGCCGTGGCAACAGCTCCGACGTAACTGTTGCCACTCCCTGTCCTCTCTGGTTAATGGCGCGTGGGGCCCGTGGGAGGGGCCGGCCGACTCCTGGGGGCCGACTCCCAAGTGGGCCGACTGGTGGCGCTCTCGCCGTCTTCCGTACGCCCGTCGACTGGTGGGACCCATCGTCCCTGGGCCGTACCGGCAGGCCATCGTGGGCACAGGACTCCGCCCACTGGGGCTGACGTCAGGGCCGGCATGGCAACAGTGTTGCGCCGGGCGGAGATCTCCGCGGGTACGGCATACTGTGGCCACGCCTGCCCTTGGAAAAGGGTGGGAGTGGACCTTACTGTGGCCACTCCCCATCCCGTCCCTCTTTATGAGGGCATGGGGGTTGTTGGCGTCGCGGGCCGACTCCCCATGGCCGGCTTCTCTAGAAGTCGCCAGTCAGGAGTCGGTTCATCCTGAAGTCGTCCCTGGGACTCGGCCGCGAGTGGGCAGTCGGCCGCCTCGCCGCCGACTCTGAGAAGGCGTCTCTTCGTCTTGGGGTTCTGAGGGGCGCAACCTGCCCCGATGTCTTGAAAGGTTCTGGGCTTGGGTTAGCCTACCCGTGGCCCATTACTCCGACAGTAGTCCCCGAAGCTGGTGAGGCACCGAGGGTGATATGTCGAGGAGCCTCAACAGTTTCTTCTTTCCAGCGGTTGGATCTGGGCCTCGCTAGCCGTCTTCTGTCAAGCCGACTAGTTGGAGCCGGACCTGCTTAAGGCCGACTTGCCCCTGAAAAAGTTTGAACGTCGCGGCGGAGTCCAGGCGGCGTGCCTGATAAGCCTCCAGGTTGCCGCCCGTTGTGGACCCGTCGCGAGGCGCCACGTGGCTGAGCCAGTCTGCCCACCCACGCGCGCGACGGGACAGGCCTATAGGTGGGGCCTGCCACTACCGCGCCTCGGCGTGTGAACGGATCCGTTGTGGCCGTGCGGACGGTTGGGGTTCCCGCGCAGTTACTGCACGCAGTAATCGCACGACCGCCCCATCGGTTTCTCAGCCTACGAGCCTATAAGTAGGTGGGGAGAGGTGGGCGGCGACGCATGCGCGCCCATCTTCCCTACTCCCTTTCGCTCCTTCTTGCTTCTTCTTCCTCTCGCCTCTAGTGCTCTGAACCACGCCGCGCCCGCAGCGATGAGCTCTTCCTCCGCCACTGCGCCTCCTGCTGTGCGCTCTGGAGTGTGGGACGACTCCGAGGTCGATGACGACGACGTCGAGATCCTCCACAAGACACGGTGGCTGCCCGGCAGGGGCTTAGTGCGGGTCCGCCTCGCGCCGGAGGGGGAAATATCACCGGCGCCGGAGGAGGACGAGCGGGTCATATTCCACTCGCACCTTATGCGTGGCCTGGGGCTGCCGGCGAGCGGCTTCTTCCGCTCCTTCTTGGAGTTCCACGGGCTCCAGCCGCACCACCTTACTCCGAACACGGTGGTGCTGCTGGCTGCCTTTGCCACCTTGTGTGAAGGTTTCCTCGGCGTTCTCCCCACCATCGAGCTCTGGGGTGAGTCCTTCTAGTCCAAGCTCGGCACACACGTCGCCGGCGTGCCGGCCCAGTGCAGTGCGTTTATCGCGATGCGAAGATCAGTGGCTGACAATCCATTTCCCACCATCGCACTGATTAAGTCGGTGAAGATGTGGCAGCGGTCCTATTTTTATGTGAAGAACGTCGCCCCAGAAGGCGACTGGGTCAACCTTCCGGCTTACGAAGCCGGCGCGCTGGCTGGAAGGCTCCCCAGCTGGTCACACCGAGCCAGGACATTGTCTCTTGCTGGTGCCGCCGCCGTCCCGCGACTCCGAGTGCTGACGTAGTCGGAGGGCTTGATCGGGGCCGACTTGCTGGCCGCCTTCGTGGCGCGCTGAGTCCTCCCACTCCAAGGCCGACCTCACCTGATCTGCCAAATGGCGGTCATCGGGACCCGAGTCAGATGTGCTCCAAGGACATGCCTCACGCGGAGGTGGCGGACACGGTGAACTACATCTTGAACTGCGGTCTCTCGGTGGATTGGCGGTTAGGCAAGGAGCCGTACTCACGCGCCAACCCCCCGCCTGTTGTAAGTCGTCTTCCTTCTTCTTCTGTTTCTTTTGTTGCCGAGTACGACTTGTCCAGTCTGACCTTTTTTATTTTGAATCAGAACCCTCTCATCCCTCCTTCGGCTGGAACCATGGGTCCGGCTCGTTAGTTTGTCCCCGATCGGGCGGAGAGCGACGTTGATGATCCTGACTTGGGGGCGGCGGCCATGGAGGCAGACGCCGAGGGAGGAGGAGGAGAAGCAGGCGGCTCCAGGCCTATGGCCACTTTCGCCGACTGGCCTGACGACGATGCCGAGGGAGAAGTCGTCCCGCGTCATCAGCCAAAGGTTGGCCAGCCAAGCGCGAGTTCCTCCTCCGCCTTGGATGCTCAAGGCGGCGCGAAGAAGCGCCGGGCCGGGCCGAGTACACTTGGTGGCCGGTCGAAGAAATTTAAGGGAGCGGCCGCCGCGACCAAGCGGGAAGAGGCGGCCGCGAAGGCCAACCGCTTCCGCAAGGAAGTGAAGAAGCCGCCGCTGGTCTCTGCATAAGCGCCTCTGTCCCTCATCTTTATTTTCTCTTTGTTGATCTTGTCTGAGTCTTTCATATGCTTCCCTCACTTCAGGGCTCCCCTCACTCTTCAGAGGGTTGCCGCCGCCTCCGTTATGGGGTCAGCGGGGACTTCTGTCTCCACTCGGCGGATTGACCCCGCCGCCGACCTTCGGGAGGCGGCGAAGCAGAACGCGCAGGAGAAGCGCGAGGAGGAAGAGGCCGCCTGCCTGGAGAAAGTGGAGGCCGATAAGGCGGAGACCTCCGCCCTGAAAAAGTTGCAGGAGGCCAAGGCCACCGTCGCGGCAAGTTGGCAGGCTAAGGAGGTCGCGCACTGGCGATCGGCGGTGTTCGTCACCCCTCTGAACTCTGCACCGCCGCCCCCGAGTTCACGGGGCAGTCAGGGGAAGCCGGCGGTGAGTTCTCAATCATGGAGAGGGGCAGCGGCGACGCCTCCATGCCGGACGCGGTCGTGCCGCCACCGCCGCCCCCGCCGCCGTCTAGGAGCGCGCAAGGCAAGCAGCCGGCGGACCCGCCCTTGCCGCCGACTGAAGACGAGGCCGTGGCGAAGCTACTCCTTCAAGTCGGCTCGCCAATGCGCCGCCATCTTGAGAAGGCGACTTCGGCGCCATGCCCCTTGGAGACCGGCACCGCCAGCTCGACGATCCCAGACGCTGAAGCGACGAGCGCCGCGCCCATTGGGTCGGTGCGAGGAGGCGGCACGGGCCCGCTAAACCGGGCGCTTCTGGATGTCCAGACAAAGCTGCGAGCTGAGGGCGACGCTATCCAAAACTGCACCAAGGCGTACCTGGCATCGCGGGCAGCCATCCGGGTATGCTTTCTCCTTTGTCTTTGTTTCCTTGTTCCTCTCTGTGGGGGCGCGCCAGCGCACCCACTGGGTGTAGTCCCCGAGTTTCAGGCCGGCTGCTAAGCAGGCGGCCCGGAACTCCAATTGGCGAGTTCCAGGTACTGACTTTTGTCTGAAATACTTGTCACAGGACTATCACAACCTTCGTGTCACCGCCTTCAACCGCAACATTGAAGAGCTGGGCAAGCAGACCGCCAACTTGTCGGAGAGCCGGAGTGAGTCCTTTTTCTTCTTTGCGGGGGCGCGCTGGTGCACCCGCGAGCTGTAGTCCCCGAGATTCGGGCCGACTGCTGAGCAGTCGGGCCGGATCTCCCCGACGACCTTCTTTCTTGATGACTTAACACCTTCCTTCTTCTTTCTCTTCAGAGGCCAACGCCACTCTTCAACAGCAGCTGAGCAAAGCCAATACCGCGTTGCGCGCCAAGGGGGAGGAGTGCAGCAAGCTCGCCGCAGAGCGCGATCTGCTGGCCGCACAATTGGCAGAGCGGAAGGAGCCGCTTAAGAAGACGCAGAAGGAGGCGGAAGAGGAGGAGGCCACCCTCCTGGCCGAGTTCGCGAGCGAGCGCTCCTCCTGGACTGACAAGGAGGCAATGCTGGCCTCCGGCTTCCATGAGATCAAGGACCTCGTCGACGGTGAGCTTCTTTGCTTTTCTTTTTCGAGCCGCCGACTATAGGTCGAGCCGACTCCTGGTTTTTTGACTTGTTCTTCATTCTTTCCATCTTGGCAAACTTCTTCCCCGGCCACTCGTAGGCCGCTATTCAAGCGATCGAGGCTGACCGCGAGGAGCGGAGGGCAGATGGCGTGGAGATCGCCGCCAACGCCCCCCGGACCCTTGACGAGCATATTCTGAGCATTGGGGCTCGTCTGCGGCCGGCCCACCGGATGTTGCGCCGGCTCCAACGTGTCGGCGCCCAAGCGATCGCCGCCCTGTGGCCAGACGTGCAGGCTCCGCGCACCCCCAGTCGGACTGCCGACTGGCTGGAGGTCTTTGTTGGCCATCTTGAAGCCTGGAAGGGTTCCTCGGCCCGGGCTGGAGCGCGCCGAGCCTTGGAATTTGTCAAGGCGTGGTATCCGGGGCTGGACCTAGACCGGCTGGCCACACTCCGGTTAGAGGCCCAGCCGGAGCTGGCAGCCGCGGAAGACGCCCTTGTCAAGCGCGCGGCAGCGATTGCCGAGTACACCGATACCAACATCTTTGTCCCCGAGCATGCTGAAGACGGCGGGGAGGTACCGCCGGAGTGGTTTGGGATGAACCCAGACTATGGCGAGGACTCGGCGGAGGTGATCGGCTCCAGCGTCGAGGAGGAAGACGAGGCGGAGGATGGAAGCGAGACAGAGGCACCGGAAGACGGAGCGGACGGCCAGCCTCAGCTCGACCATGCCTCCAGCAATGAGCCGTGCCCGCCCGAGACGACTGCCGCCGGAGGTGATCAAGCCGAGACCGCCCAGCCGGCCGCCCCAACATCCGACACCGCCGTCACCTCCGATCCTCTGAACCCGTCTGCTGCCTCCTAGGCTGCCACCTTATCTTTGTTTTATCTGCTTTAATAGTCTTTGAAGAACTTGTTAATTCGCACAATTCCACCCGCGGGGTGTATTTTGAAATTCTTCTCAAAGATTCAGCCAAGGGCCTTTGTTATGTAAATATTCATCCGACTTCTACCTTTTCTTGCTCATTGCTTCTTTGGCTTTTTCCTTTGCCGCCTTCCCTCAGTTGCCGTCTTTGTCAGTCGGACAGCTGCTCTGCGGACTGCTGCTGGATCAAATTCTTGGTCACTTTGGGAAGGTAAGTACTTAGCCGTTATTAGAGTTGTTTTAGCAAGTCGGATAGAAGGCGGCAAGCCGACTGCTTAAGAGTCGGTTTGCGAAAAAAGGCTGGAAGCCGGCCTTTAGCTATGTTTATGCTTTGAGTCCTTAGCCATTTTTCATGTGGATGCCCATTCTTCCTTACTCTTGCCCACCAGACAGTCGCTCTGCGAGCTACGGCTTCTGACAGGAGACGGCTTAGGCGCCACACACTACTTATCCGGCTGCAGGAAACATTTCATAGCGCAAGGTGGCAAGTCCCTGGGCCGGCTAGTCGAACCCGGTGCCAAGAGGCATGACTAAAAGTAACATACTCGTAGGCATAATCCTTATCATATAGATAAAAGATGGAAGTCCCCGAGCTCTTCTCGGGGGGGGGGGGCAAAGTCTTGGTACTTTTAATACAAAAGGTAGCGTGGTACATACTGCGTTTAACTGTAAAATTTTCGGAGGAGGTTTGCATTCCATGGCCGCTTTGTATCTTTGCCGGAGTCGTCCCTCTTGCGTGTTCGTGGCTTCTGAGCGTTGATCAGGTAGTAGGAGTCGTTGCCCAGCACTTTGCTGATGATGAAGGGGCCTTCCCAAGGCACCGACAGCTTGTGCTGGCCGGCTGTTCGCTGGATCAGTCGGAGCACAAGGTCGCCCTCTTGGAAAGATCTCGGCCTGACCTTCCTGTTGTAGTATTTGCGCAAGCTCTGCTGATAGATGCTGGACCGGCTAAGTGCCAACAGCCGGCCCTCTTTCAGCAAATCGACGCCATCCTGACATGCTTCTTCTGCTTCTTCCTCGGTGTACATGGTGACTCGCGGGGAGTCGAACTCTATGTCCGTTGGGATGACGGCTTCAGCACCGTAGATGAGGAAGAAAGGCGTGAAGTCAGTTGACTTGTTTGGAGTCGTGCGCAGACTCCAGAGGACGGCTGGCAACTCATCGAGCCAGCAGCCAGCCGAGCGCTCCAGAGGCTCGACCAGTCGGGGCTTGATGTCGGACAGGATGAGGCCGTTTGCTCGCTCCACCTGGCCGTTTGACTGTGGATGGGCGACGGACGCTAGGTCCAGTCGGATGCCCTGTGTCGCGCAGAAATGGGCGAAGGCGCCTTTGGCAAAATTCATGCCGTTGTCGGTGATGATGCTGTGTGGTACGCCGTACCGAATTGTGATGTCGGAGATGAAAGTCACGGCAGTCGGACCATTCAGCTTCTTGATTAGCTTCGCCTCTATCCACTTGGTGAACTTGTCCACCGCGACAAGTAAGTGAGTTAGGCCACCTCATGCCATCTTGAATGGTCCCACCATGTCTAGGCCCCAAACTGCGAAGGGCCAGGCAATGGGGATGGTCTTGAGTGCAGAAGCCGGCTGATGCGGCTTGGAGTGGAACTTTTGGCACCCTTTGCATTTTTGGACCAATTCCTTGGCCTCTTCTAAGGCCGTTGGCCAGAAGAAACCGTGTCGGAAGGATTTGGCGACGAGTGCTCTTAAAGCCGCATGGTGGCCGCACTCGCCTTGATGGATGTCTTTGAGAATTGACTGGCCTTGCTCTGGCTCTACGCAGCACTGGTAGACACCAGTAACGCTGCGCCTGGCCAGCTCCCAGTTGACTATGGTATAGGCTGCCGCTCGGCGTTGTACTTGCCGAGCTAAGGTCTCATCAGTCGGCAGCTCTTTGCTCACCAGGAATTTGAGGATGGGCTGGGCCCATGAGGGTGCTGCTATTTCTTCGACTGCCAGAACTGCAACTTGGACGAGGGCGGCTGGGCTGGGAGGCGGCGGGCTGGAGTCAGCAACCGCTTGCTGGATTAATGAAGTCCCCGGGCCGACTGGTGCAGCCCTCGGGCCGAGTTCTGGAGTCTTCGGGCTGGCCGCCGCAGTCCCCGGGCCAGGTTCTGCAGTCCCTGGGCCGGCTTCGACTGTGGGGGCTTTGGAGCCATCTGCCAAAATCCTCATACCGTCTGCCGGAGCTCTGGAGTCGGGTCCGACTTCTTCAGGAGGAGCCGGCACAAAGATGGAGTCTGATTCTGGTGAAGGCTTGACAGATGGCTTGATGAGGCGTTGAAGGGCGACGCCGGATGGTATTGCTTGGCGGGTGGAGCCGATTCGTGCCAGGGTATCTGCTTGGTCGTTGTCGTTTCTTGGCACATGGAGGAACTCGCACCCCTCGAAATATCCACTGAGTTGCTGCACGAGGAAATGGTAACTAGCCATGTTTGCATCTTTGGCGTCCCAGTCGCCAGACGACTGCTGGACACTAAGTCGGAGTCGCCATAACACAGGATCCGGCGAATGCCAAGTTCTTTGGCAAGCCAGAGCCCGTGAATGAGTGCCTCGTATTCGGCGACGTTGTTGGAGGTGGCAAAGTGGATTTGCAATGCGTATTTGAGCTTGTCGCACTTAGGAGAAGTGAGGACAACGCCGGCTCCCAAGCCGGTGCGCTTCTTGGAGCCGCCGAAATGCATCCGCCAATGGGTGGAGTCGGGCGCTGCTGGTAGATACTGGGTCTCGGCCCAGTCGACGAGGAAGTCGGCCAGTGCTTGTGAATTGATGGCGGTGCGGGGCTGGTAGTAGATGGTGTAGGGAGCCCACTCTATGGCCCATTTGGCCACTCAGCCAGAAGCATCTCGGCTTCCCATGATCTCGGCAAGTGGGGCCGTGCAGACCACAGTGATTGGATGCTCTTGAAAGTAAGGCTTCAATTTCTTGGCGGCAAAGTGCACGCCATAGCACATCTTCTGGTAGTGGGGGTAGTTCTGCTTGGAGGTCGACAGCACTTCGCTCAGGTAATATACCGGTCTCTGGACAGGTAGTGCCTTGCCTTTCTCCTTGCGTTCCTAGGAGAAGGCTAGGCTAGCTCTCTCCTTCCTCTATGATTTGGTCTAGTGCTAATGGATTCCAACCCTTTGCATGGGTGCCCAAGGGGGTTTATATAGGCCCACCCCTAGGGGTACAATGGTAATCCGGCTGGACGCGGGCCCAGCCGTCAGTCTCTCTGGCCGCCGTCTTATCCGCCGACTGGCTCGGTACGGAGCCGACAGGCCGCATCCGCCGCGGGCGGGTCTTGCCGGCGGCGGATTACTGTGGCCGTGCTTCTAATGACGCGAGCTCGGTCATGGGGCCATGGCAACAGCCCCGACGTCTGGCGGGCGATCACTGTTGCCACTCCCTGTCGTGTCTGGTTAATGGCCCGTGGGGCCCGTGGGAGGGGTCGGCCGACTCCTGGGGGCCGACTCCCAACTGGGACGACTCGTGGCGCTCTCGCCGTCTTCCGTACGCCCGTCGACTGGCGGGACCCGTCGTCCCTGGGCCGTACCGGCAGGCCGTCATGGGCACAGGACTCCGCCCACTGGGGCTGACGTCAGGGCCGGCATGGCAAAAATGTTGCGCTGGGCGGAGATCTCCGCGGGTACGGTGTACTGTGGCCACGTCTGCCCTTGGAAAAGGGTGGGAGTGGACCTTACTGTGGCCACTCCCTGTCCCGTCCCTCTTTATGAGGGCATGGGGGTTGTTGGCGTCGCGGGCCGACTCCCCATGGCCGGGTTCTTTGGAAGTCGCCAGTCAGGAGTCGGCTCATCCTGAAGTCGTCCCTGGGACTCGGCCGCAAGTGGGCAGTCAGCCGCCTCGCCACCGACTCTCAGAAGGTGGCTCTTTGTCCTGGGGTCCCGAGGGGCGCAGCCTGCCCCAATGTCTTGAAAGGTTCTGGGCCTGGGTTAGCCTACCCGTGGCCCATTACTCCGACAGAATTGGTTTAATACAGTACTTATAATAGTGATTTACTTTCTTACACTGACGGATCTCACAGAGATTTGTTGAGTTTTGTGTGATTGAAGTTTTCAAGTTTTGGGTTATCTTACAATGGATGAAGGAAGGATAGAAGAGCCTAAGCTTGAGGATTCCCCGACATCCCAAGCTATTATCCAAAAAATGAGCAACCAACTAAGCTTGGGGATGCCCCCGAGTGGCATCCCCTCTTTCTTCCAACAATTGTTGGTATTTTACTTGAAACTATTTTTTATTCATCACATGATATGTGTTTTGCTTGGAGCGTCTTGTATGATATGAGTCTTTGCTTGTTTTATTTTGTATTTTAAGTCATCAATCTTTTCTGGACACACCTATTTGAGAGAGCCAAAATTATGTCATGACTTGTTAGAATTGCTCTCTATGCTTTACTTAAATTTTTATGAGCAATGGACTTGCTCTAGTGCTTCACTTATATCTTTTTGAGCATGGTGTGCTTTATTATTTTTGAAGAAATGCTCTCTTGCTTCACTTAGATTTATTTGAGAGTTAGTAAAATTTTCAAGAAATTCTCTCTTGCGTCACTTAGATTATTTTCAGAGAAAGAAAAAGGAATTATGCTCATGATCTTCACTTATATTTGTTTGAGCTTATGAAAAGCAACACATGAAAATTAGTCCCAAAGTGATAGATATCCTAAAAACTTTCATGAAGATCATCGGACAAAATAAACATGATTCTTAGTAATAGTTTTGAGATATGATGATGTGATACGTGAGTTATGTTGGTGAATAATTATGCTTTTGTAAGAATATTTGTGTTAAGGTTTGTGATTCCCTATGCAAGTACGAAAGTCAATAGTCATGCAATGAAATTATGTCCTACTTGTGGTGCATTATTCGGTGTTATTTATGCTTAATGCTTGCTTATGAGATTATTCATTTCTTGGTTGGTCACTTCCTAATATTTTGCTAGCCTTCATTTTGCACTAAGTATGACCTCTACTTGTGCATCCAAAAACCCTTAAACTAGTTTTGCCACATGAGACCACTATATCTACCTATATGCGGTATTATTTTGCCGTTCTAAGCAAATTTGTATGTGCCATCTCTAATTTTCAATAAACTCCTCTTTTGTGTGTTTGCTTCGCTCGCGGAGCGGTGAAGGGTGGCTAATATTTTCCATTCTAGATGTGTTATTCTCAAGATGAGTGTTTATTCACTTGTCATTGCACGAGAGTAAGGCAAACGTATTAGGGATACCCAGTCCCGAAATGCAAAAAAATTGAATTTACTTTATGTTGTCAAATAATAAATTCCTTGGGAAGTGTTGGTATGGAGGGGACCCGTGGATACGGTTAGCCATGGAAAGTGAAAGTATGGTGGAAAAGGAATAAAATTTATTTTTTGTTTGGGAACCGCCTATGGCATATGTAGCATGGGAAGTGTTCGTAACTCTAAGTCGTCTTCGTTGGTGGGATGGATACACCTCCCAAAATGTTTTTATCTTTAAGTTTTTCGCTTTGAGCTCTGGCACCTCTACAAATCCCTACTTCCCTCTGCGAAGGGACTTTCTTTTACTTTATGCAATTTTTATTTTGAGTCTCCATCTTCTCTTATAAAAGCACCATCTAGGAGGCAACATGATCGTACTTAAGTATTGGGTGTAGCTAATATTCGAATGTGTTTCATGAATGGAACAATGTTTGAGCATGATGGGCTAGGGATAACTTATTTTAGCGTTGATATTTTGAAAGACATGGTTGCTTGTTGATATGCTTGAGTATCTAAATTATCATGTCAAAACTAGACTATTTCTTTGAACAACTAAAAGTCCAAATGTCCATGCTATAAAGAAAGAAATATGATATGATATGTTAGGCAGCATTCCACATCAAAAATTCTATTTTTATCATTTACCTACTCGAGGACGAGTAGGAGTTAAGCTTGGGGATGTTGATACATCTCCAACGTATCTATAATTTTTGATTGTTCCATGCTGTTATATTATCATTCTTGGATGTTTTACAATCATTTATAGTCATTTTATATCATTTTTGGTACTAACCTATTGACATAGTGCCAAGTGCTAGTTACTGTTTTTTTCCATGTTTTTTACATCACAGAAAATCAATATTAGACGGAGTCCAAATGCCCCGAAACTTTACAGAGAATTTTTATGGGCCAGAAGGAACACAACGGGTCCTGGTTGCGCCTCGGGGGTGCCCCGAGGGGGGCACAACCCACCAGGGCGCGCCAGGAGGCCCAGGCGCGCCCTGGTGGGTTGTGCCCACCTTGGGTGCCCCCAGACCGCCTCTTTGCTCTATAAATACCCCAATATTCCAGAAACCCTAGGAGGGTCGACGAAATATTCATCCAGCAGCCACAGAGTCCAGAACCACCAGATCCAAGACACCATCTCGGATGGGGTTCACCACCTCCATTGGTGCCTCTCCGATGATGTGTGAGTAGTTCTTTGTAGACCTTCGGATCTGTAGTTAGTAGCTAGATGGCTTCCTCTCTCTCGCTGGATTCTCAATATCATGGTCTCTTGGAGATCCATATGATGTAACTCTTTTTGCGGTGTGTTTGTTGGGATCGATGAACTTTGGGTTTATGATCAGATCTATCTTTTTATATCCATGAAAGTTATTTGAGTTTCTTTGATCTCTTATATGCATGATTGCTTGTAGCCTCGTATTTCTTCTCCGATATTTGGGTTTTGTTTGGCCAACTTGATCTATTTATCTTGCAATGGGAAGAGGTGCCCGGTAGTGGGTTCGATCTTACGGTGCTTGATCCCAGTGACAGAAAGGGAAACAACACGTATGTATCGTTGCTACTAAGGATAAAACGATGGGGTCTATCTCTACATAGATAGATCTTGTCTACATCATGCCATCGTTCTTATTGCATTACTCTGTTTCTCCATGAACTTAATACACTAGATGCATGCTGGATAGCGGTCGATGTGTGGAGTAATAGTAGTAGATTCAGGCAGGAGTCGGTCTACTAATCTTGGATGTGATGCCTATATAATGATCATTGCCTAGATATCGTCATAATTATTTGAATTTCTATCAATTTCCCAACAGTAATTTGTTTACCCACCGTTTGTTATTTTTCCCGAGAGAAGCCACTAGTGAAACCCACGGCCCCCGGGTCTTCTTTCTCATATAATTGCCTTTACGATCTTCTTTTTCCCTACATTTATTTTCAGATCTATTAAACCAAAAATATGAAAATACCTTGCTGCAATTTTTCTTACAATTTATCTCATGTCTGTTTGCCACTTGAAGCGTCGTACCCTGAAAGGGATTGACAACCCCTTTAACACGTCGGGTTGCGAGATTTGTTATCTGTGTGCAGGGGCTATTTACGTTGTGTTGCTTGGTTCTCCTACTAGTTCGATAACCTTGGTTTCATATCTGAGGCAAATATCTATCGCTGTTGTGCTGCATCGTCCTTTCCTCTTTGGGGAGATACTGACGTAGCTTCAAGCGACATTACTTCCTTTATGTGATGAATGCATTCAAAGGCAATCAACGCATTGTCTGTGATCATCTTTCCAGAAATGAAGGCACTTTGTTCAGGGGAGATAATATCATCCAGATGAGGCCTCAATCTATTAACAAGACATTTAATTAAAACCACCTTATAAATCACATTACAAAGACTAATAGGTCAGAATGTAGAAAGCTCCATAGGGTTAGCAAATTTTGGGATTAACACAATAGATGTCACATTAACCCCTTCTGGCATGATGCCTGTTTTAAAATTTTCATTGACAACCCTGATAATATTTTCCTTCAAAACCTCCCAGTTACGTTGAAAAAATCTCGTCGGGAAACCATATGGGGCAGGTGCCTTCAATGGCCCAATATGGAATAGAGCATCAGAGATCTCTTGGTTAGTGAACTCTACATAGAGCTTATCATTATCGTCATCGGTTATCATCGTATTAACCAGATGCACAACCCCCATGCATCTAGGGATGGGGCAGCCGTAAATATGTCCTCAAAAAAGGAAGTATCCATGTTGCACATAGTAACAGTCTCTGTATAGACATTGCCATCAGTATCATGCAACTCTCTAATTCTATTTTTTCTTGCTCGCCATACAGATTTACTCTGAATTTTTTGTGTTCCTATCTCCCTCTTTTAGCCACATGATACGAGAATGTTGCAACTATAGCATCTCCTCTTTATACAGAAGTTCATCGAGTTTGTCAGACACCTTTCTTATTTCCTGCCTATCATCATTCATTCTCATTAGCTCCTCAAGCTGGCTGCATGATTTATTTATTTCCTTCGTAATTCCCAAACCTTTTGTTACTCCATGAACGAAGGGATGCCATGGTAGACTTCAAGGCAGCACTAACATGTCCCAGATCCTCCATTGCACCTAAGGCCGACCACGCCTTATTTATAAGATCTGGCAATTCTGCGTCACATTCCCAAAAGATTTCTTACCGACATGCCTTGGCTCTAGGCCTCTCCTGTTCTGCATTAAACCTCAGCAGCAATGGGATATGGTCCGAGCAAGAGGAGGCAAGGTGTTGCATAGAAGAGTATGCGTACATGTTCCTCCAATCAATTTGTTGCCACCGCATGATCCAGGCGCACATGTACATTTGCAGAACCTAATCACATATTATCGTATGTATAAGGTATGCCAGAAAACCCCAAATCAACTAACTCACATGCCATCAGTACATCCCGAAATGTGGCCATTTGAGCTTCTGGCCTAGGCGTTAAGGACATGTGTTCAAAACTCCACAACGCCTCATTGAAGTCTCCGATTACTACCCAAGGTAGGTCCGAAACTTGCTTCAAAGATTGTAGTTTAGTCCACATCAAGTGCCTGTTCTCAACCCTAGGTTCACCATAAACTGCAGTTAATCTCCACTGCTCCCCGTCGGGAGAGATAACAGAAATATCAACGAACCGGTGATATGTTCCCAGAAGCGTAACTTGGAATGATTCATGCCAAAACAAAGCTGGCCCACCACTTAATCCATTGCTATCCACACCCACAAAACCCTGAAGGCCAAGACATCCTCTAATTCTCTTCATCTTACTTGATTTTTGTCGGGTATCGCACAAGAACACAAACATGGGAAAATGCGACTGCACCAACATGGCAACATCACGAACTGTCTGGGGATTCCCCCCACCCCGGCAGTTCCAACTTAGTAGATTCATTGGGATGGGCGGTCCTCCGCCGAGGAGGACGTTGATGCTTTAGTTGAAGTTCCATCAATGGCCGCACCATCATCTACCTTATATTTTTTGGTTCGCATTCTTTTGAGGAGTTCCACCATTGGAGCTGCTAGGTGGTTCGGATCCCTCAAACTGACCCACCCTGTCTGCTGTATTCCCTAGTGGGACAAGAGCGCCCACATTCATGTCTATCTCTTCTTTAGCAGTAGTGGTGTGTGATATGCTTGAATCATCTACAACCCTTTTGCCCAAAATGAGGGCATCATCCTTCTACCCAATTTGTGTCCCACCAACAGTCGTGGCCAGCTGAACACTGGGGGTCATACAAGGCGTCTATAGCATTGAAATGCCAGCTCTTTTGCATGAATTGACCCCGTCCTATGGGGTTAAAAGATTGAAGCCCCTTGGCCTTCATCTCAGTATTTTGCATACTAGTTGGTACAAAGTTGCGGTGCTCATTACCTCAACCTCGGCCATTGATAATCCACAAGTATAGGGGATCAATTGTAGCGTTTCTCAATAAGTAAGAGTGTCGAACCCATTGAGGAGCTAAAGGGAGAACTTTTATTCCCTTCAAGTTATATCGACCACCGATACAACTCTACATGCACTTAACGTTCACTTTACCTAGAACAAGTATGAAACTAGAAGTACTTTGTAGGTGTAAAGGGATAGGTTTGCAAGATAATAAAGAACGTGTAAATAAAAGCTAGGGCCTGTTTAGATAAAGAAACAATTAAGTTAGTTTTAGTAGAGAGCTTTTTGTCACAAGAAAGTTATTTGTCCCTAGGAAATCGATAACAAGACCAATAATCATTATTGCAATGTTTTATGAGGGAGAGGCATCAGCTAACATACTTTCTCTACTTGGATCATATGCACTAGCGATTGGAACTCTAGCAAGCATCCACAACTACTAAAGATCATTAAGGTAAAACCCAACCATAGCATTAAAGTATCAAGTCCTCTTTACCCCCATACACTACTGCAGGATGCTGCTAACGCGACACTATGATCAGAGACCCTTCGAGAAACTGTGTGCAATGCCATAATCGCAAATGGTGTTGTATGAAAACCATCAAAAAAGGTGAAAATGTTTGCGATGGAGGATGCATCAAACACAGTTCAGATTTTAGTTGCGTGTGCGATCCAGGGCATACGGTTCAGTCCAATGAACTGTTTGCGATGAGGCGGAACAAAAGAAATGGGCAGCCTGATGAAGGCGTGTGCGATATAGAGCATACGGTTCACTCGGATGAACTATTTGTGATTAGGCAACACAAAAGAAACGGGCAGCCAGATGAAGGTGTGTGTGATATACATCATACGATTCACTTGGATGAACTGTTTGCGATTAGGCAACACAAAAGAAACGGTCATCCAGATCAAGGTGTGTGTGATTGAGGCCATACGCTTCAGAAGGATTAACTGTTTGTGATTAGGCAACAAAACAAAAATGGGTAAGCCAGATCAAAGTCTGCGATTGATGGCATACACTTCACATGGATGAACTGTTTGCGATTAGCCACAAAAACTGAAACAGTTAGATAGATCAACGTGTGTGCGCTAGACGGGCGCACTCATTCTAATTAAAAGACGTGTGCTGACATTGCCTATTGTGGTGCACCCTATGGTGCAAACGCCACGTACGCGGCCGAGAAGGCATACGTGCCCACGTTACGCCTTCCGAGAATAGTGCCGCACTTATAACCGTCAGTAAATTTTGAGCATGCGTCTCGTCACATTCCAAATTGGAAACCTGTTCACGCTGATCAAAACCTAAACGGTTTCCCACTTAGGAGCGTATTACTACGCGGTTATAAATACTACTACTCCAAGATGACTGCACATTCCTCCTCAACTCCTCATCCACAAAAAGTCGAAAACAAACAAGTCATTCATCATCGTTCCCTTGCGTCCGCCATGGCCAGCGTGAGTTCTGGGTCGAGAGATTGCGACCAGGGGGAGGCGAGCCTGGAAGCGGGAGCACGAGAGATGTCCTGCCTCGCCGCGATAGCAGCCAACATGTCCCGTCTCACGGCCATAGCAGCAGAGAGGTCCCGCCGCACCGTCGAAGCAGCACAGAGAACCCGCCGCACCGTCAACGTAGCAGACTGGTCTGGCTGCTCCGCGGAAGCAGAAGAGATGTCCCGCCGTGCCGCGAATGCAGCAGAGATGTCCTCCATTGCCGCGGCGGCCTGGGAAAATGCCTCGCGGGCAAGCGAGGACTCTTACAGGCGCATGCATGCCCTCGTCCATAGGCAGATGGATCAGATCTCCAGGTGGGCGAGGTTGCAGGATGGCCTGCAAGCCTCATTTGAACAGTCTACCGACGTCATCTAGCAACTAAATGAGAGCAATGCGAAGCTCCGGGCCGAGCGTGACCTGCTGAGGGCGAAGATTGTCGGAAGTGGGGAGCAGTAGGAGCAGACCACTGCCATGTTGAAGAGGACCGGCGTCATCGTCGAGAAACTTATGGACGAGAATAACAAGTTGCGCATCAAGCGCAGAAGGCTGGTGGAAGAATCCATGGATGCTCTCAAACGACATCTTGAGGACAAGAAAGAGCTCATCGCCGCTCGCCGCAAAGACTAGTTCCCGCGGCCTGCAGCAACGCATCAAGAAAGTAGAGATCAGCAAGCCAGATCATTTTCTTCCTTCTTCTTTTGCCATTGTGTATTTCGGGCATTGCCGCATATGGCTTTTTTAATTATGTTTCTAAATATGTAAGACAATTATTATCCACTGTCATCGTCCTTATATTCATCATGCTTGCTATAAGTCGCAGTTGATGCTATACAGGTCCGTTGGATCTTACATCAAGATCCGTGCAAAACTTTCTCTTCAGATTTTCATTTTTCTCTCTTAAATCTCAGTCCAGTGAGACATATAGCCACGCCATAGAACAGGTGCTCGGGCACCATTAATGGAGACGTTGCGAGGGAGGTCCGCGGCGGGTAGCGGTCAAAGGGCTCTCCTCCCGATGAGCATGCGCAGGGGTCTGACCGCACGCCTCCCGTACTCAAATAGCTACCCCGCACGGCACCTCCTAGCCAATAAAAAAGGGGACGCGGGGCCGCACGTAATTGGTAAGTCAAAAGCCCATGGTTTCAATAATACTTGTGTTTCCGATTTGTAACGTGACATCACTTGTTCCAAAATGACTTTGTTGATTGTTAATGTGTGGGCCTTCGCAAATCAGATAGAAAAATTACCACAGCATGTTGGTGCCATGTCATGAGACCATGCCAAGTTTCATGATTTTCAGGCGTGTTTTGGAATTACAGAAATTAAAAAATCAAGTTTCTCAATCTTTCCGGCCGAGCCACGACGCCCATATGTTTGAATTTCACTCCCATCTCTTGCATGGGACCTAGAAATTCACCCAAGGACACAATGTGATTTTTCAAACAACTTTGGTGCACTGGAGCACGTGCTTGAAGTTCAAATTTAAATTATGCACATTGAATGCCCAGAAACACAATTAATGTATAAAAAAGGCCAAATGAACCCGAAATTTAGCACAGTACTTCTATTTGGTCTAATCTGGCTGTGTAAAAAGAATAAGGTGGGAGAAGGCAGTGTACGTATGTCGTTTCGCACACGGAGGTGACACGTTCCCTCTCTGAACCACAAGCCTTCTTGAGGAAAGCTCCGGTTTGCAAGAAGCTTACACCAAAGCTTGTCCCGATTCGGCCAAAAATATTACTGCAACATGTTGGTGCCATGTCATGACACCATGCCAAGTTTCTTGATTTTCAGGCGTGTTTTCGAATTACAGGAATTAAAAAACCAAGTTTCTCAATCTTTTCGGCCGAGCCACGACGCCCAGATATTTGAATTTCACTCCAATCTCTTGCATGGCACCTAAAAATTCACCCAAGGACACACATGTGATTTTTTAAACAACTTTGGTGCACTGGAGCATGTGCTTGTAGTTCAAATTTGAATTATGCACATTAAATGCCGAGAAACTCAATTAATGTATAAAAAAGGCGAAACAAGCCCAGAATAATTCCCAAATTTAGCACGGTATTTCTATTTGGTCTAATCTGGCTGTGTAAAAAAAAGCGGGAGAAGGCAATGTACGTATGTCGTTTCGCAGACGGAGGTGGCACGTTCCCTCTCGGAACCACAAACCTTTTTGAGGGAAGCTCCGGTTTGCAAGAAGCTTACACCAAAGCTTGTCCCAATTCAGCCAAAATATTACCGCAGCATGTTGGTTCCATGTCATGACACATGCCAAGTTTCATGATTTTCAGGCGTGTTTTGGAATTACAGGAATTAAAAACCAAGTTTCTCAATATTTCCGGCCGAGCCACGACGCCCAGATGTTTGAATTTCACTCCCATCTCTTGCATGGGACCTAGAAATTCACCCAGGGACACACATGTGATTTTTAAACAACTTTGGTGCGCTGGAGCATGTGCTTGTAGTTCAAATTTGAATTATGCACATTAAATGCCCAGAAACTCAATTAATGTATAAAAAGGCGAAACGAGCCCGGAATAATTCCAAAATTTAGCACGGTACTTCTATTTGGTCTAATCTGGCTGTGTAAAAAAATAAGGCGGGAGACGGCAGTGTATGTATGTCGTTTCGCACACGGAGATGACACGTTCCCTCTCGGAACCACGAGCCTTATTGAGGGAAGCTCCGGTTTGCAAGAAGCTTACACCAAAGCTTGTCCCAATTCAGCCAAAAATATTACCGCAACATGTTGGTGCCATGTCATGACACCATGCCATGTTTCATGATTTTCAGGCATGTTTTGGAATTACAGGAATTAAAAACCAAGTTTCTCAATCTTCCCAACCGAGCCACGACGCCCAGATGTTGGAATTTCACTCCCATCTCTTGCGTGGGACCTAAAAATTCACCCAAGGACACATGTGATTTTTCAAACAACTTTGGTGCACTGGAGCATGTGCTTGTAGTTCAAATTTGAATTATGCACATTAAATGCCCAGAAACTCAATTAATGTATAAAAAAGGCGAAACGAGCCCGGAATAATTTGAAAATTTAGCACAGTACTTCTATTTGGTCTAATCGGGTTGTGTAAAAAAATAAGGCGGGAGAAGGCAGTGTACGTATGTTGTTTCGCACACGGAGGTGGCACGTTCCCTCTCGGAACCACAAACCTTTTTGAGGGAAGCTCCGGTTTGCAAGAAGCTTACACCAAAGCTTGTCCCAATGCGGCCGAAAATATTACCGCAGCATGTTGGTTCCATGTCATGACACCATGCCAAGTTTCATGATTTTTAGGCATGTTTTGGAATTACAAGAATTAGAAAAACCAAGTTTCTCAATATTTTTGGCCGAGCCACGACGCCCAGATGTTTGAATTTCACTCCCATCTCTTGCATGGGAACTAGAAATTCACCCAAGGACACACATGTGATTTTTCAAACAACTTTGGTGCGTTGGAGTATGTGCTTGTAGTTCAAATTTGAATTATGCATATTGAATGCCCAGAAACTCAATTAATGTATAAAAAAGGCGAAACGAGACTGGAATAATTCCAAAATTTAGCACGGTATTTCTATTTGGTCTAATCTGGCTATGTAAAAAATAAGGCGGGAGACGATAGTGTATGTATGTCGTTTCGCATACGGAGGTGACACGTTCCCTCTCGGAACCACGAGCCTTCTTGAGGGAAGCTCCGGTTTGCAAGAAGCTTACACCAAAGCTTGTCCCAATTCAGCCAAAAATATTACCGCAGTATGTTGGTGCCATGTCATGACACCATGCCAAGTTTCATGATTTTCAGGCGTGTTTTGGAATTATAGGAATTAAAAAACCAAGTTTCTCAATCTTTCCGGCCAAGCCACGACGCCCAGATGTTTGAATTTCACTCCCATCTCTTGCGTGGGACCTAAAAATTCACCCAAGTACACACATGTGATTTTTCAAACAACTTTGGTGAACTGGAGCATGTGCTTGTAGTTCAAATTTGAATTATGCATATTAAATGCCCAGAATCTCAATTAATGTATAAAAAGGCGAAACGAGCCCGGAATAATTCCAAAATTTAGCACGATACTTCTATTTGGTCTAATCTGGCTGTGTAAAAAAAATAAGGCGGGAGAAGGCAGTGTACGTATGTCGTTTCGCACACGGAGGTGACATGTTCCCTCTCAGAACCACGAGCCTTCTTGAGGGAAGCTCCGGTTTGCAAGAAGCTTACACCAAAGCTTGTCCCAATTCGGCCAAAAATATTACCGTAGGATGTTGGTGCCATGTCATAACACCATGCCAAGTTTCATGCTTTTCAAGCGTGTTTTGGAATTACAGGAATTAAAAAACCAAGTTTCTCAATCTTCCTGGCCGAGCCACGATGCCCAGATGTTTGAATTTCACTCCCATCTCTTGCATGGGACCTAGAAATTCACCCAAGGACACACATGTGATTTTTCAAAAAACTTTGTTGCGCTGGAGCATGTGCTTGTAGTTCAAATTTGAATTATGGATATTAAATGCCCAGAAACTCAATTAATGCATAAAAAGGCGAAATGAGCCTGGAATAATTCCAAAATTTAGCAAGTTACTTCAATCTAGTCTAATCTGGATGTGCAAAAAAATAAGGCGGGATGAAAGCACAAGTGCTCCCTGGGTGATTTTGGAAATTAATGACGACATATCTCCTATTGGACTAATGCTTCTATCTAGTATGTTTCATATAAGTTCAACAATGGAGTGGCATGGACTAGAGGATGTGGAACCCCTTCAAAATGCTAAGGACAAAGGATTGGCTCAAGCCCAAAGCACAAGACTCTACATTTTCTATTTTAGTGATCCAAGATCACATTGAGTCCATAGGAAAGCTAATACTATTAAGAAGGGATGAGGTGTTGCTTAATGGCTTGCTTGCTCAAAGTGCTTAGTGATATGCTCCAAAGCCCTCAACCACTTTCTCACTTCCACATATGTCCTAAACCAAAATTTCCAACTCGGCCCCACCGAAATTTCATATCCGGAGCCACCGAGTTCGATTGACATAGCCACTACCAGAAACCCTAATCAGTTCGGTCTCACCGAGATGAGAATGCAAACTCTCTGTTGCCCATTGCAATAATTTCGGTATCACCGAGATGAGCGATCGGTCCCACCGAGATTTCTATGCAAACTCTATGTTTCCTTTTCGTAACATTTCGGTCCAGCCGAGATGAGTGAATCGGTCCCGGCGAGTTTGCCTGACCAACTCTCTGTTTGGCTATTACCAAAATCGGTCTCACTGAGTTTGTGTAATCGGTCTCACCGAGATTACGTTATGCCCTAACCCTAATGACATCGGTCCCACCGAGTTGACATGTCGGTCCCACCGAGAGTCCTAACATTCACATTTTGAACTAAATTGGTCCGACCGAGTTTATTGATTCAGTCCCACCGAGTTTGGTGATTTGTGTGTAACGGTTAGATTTTGTGTGGAGGCTATATATACCCCTCCACCCACTCTTCATTCGTGGAGAGAGCCATCAGAACATGGCTACACTTCCAACACATATTTTCTGAGAGGGAACCACCTACACTTATGTTCAGGTCAAGATATTCCATTCCAACCACATGAATCTTGATCTCTAGCCTTCCCCAAGTTGCTTTCCACTCAAATCTTCTTTATACCAAATCCAATCCTATGAGAGAGAGTTGAGTGTTGGGGAGACTATCATTTGAAGCACAAGATCAAGGAGTTCATCCTCAACACACCATTTGTTACTTCTTGGAGAGTGGTGTCTCCTAGATTGGCTAGGTGTCACTTGGGAGCCTCCGACAAGATTGTGGAGTTGAACCAAGGAGTTTGTAAGTGCAAGGAGATCGCCTACTTCGTGAAGATCTACCCTAGTGAGGAAAGTCCTTTGTGGGCGACGACCATGGTGGGATAGACAAGGTTGCTTCTTCATGGACCCTTCGTGGGTGGAGCCCTCCGTGGACTCACGCGACCGTTACCCTTCGTGGGTTGAAGTCTCCATCAACGTGGATGTACGATAGCACCACCTATAGGAACCACAGATAAAAAATCTCCGTGTCTCTAAATTGCGTTTGCACACTCCAATCCCTTCTCTTTACATTCTTGCAACTTGCATGCTTTACTTTTCGTTGCTCGTATACTCTTTGTATGCTTGCATGGTTGCTTGATATGTATTGTGAATGTTTAAACTTGTGCTCAAACTCCACATCAACTTAAGGAAATTAAAAGCTGCAATTTTTCTTGATTAGAATCTATTCACCCCCCTCTAGACACCTCTTCTCGATCCTTTCAATTGGTATCAGAGCATTGGTCTCCATTGCCTTGGTTTAAACACCTTTGGAGGAAGATGGATGTGTCTACTTTGGGGAGTCTTTGACGTAGAGTGCCTATTCTTGATGGAGAATATCTTCATGCGTGGAAAAATGAGATGCTTGAGATTTTCAATGAATATCATTTGAACAAGTACATTACTAGCCCTTGTGCACCTCATATTGATCCTTTGCATCCTACACCCGAAGAGGATCTTGACATGATTCACAATCTTAGAACTATCAATCTTATCATTAGAGGACTGCCCAAAAATTTGATTGCTAGTTTACCTACTCTTGATTGTGCCTATACCATATGGAGATTTCTTGAGGAACGATTTCCAAACTATTCCTTGAAAAATTTAGACGAAATTCTCCCTAAGTCTATTGCCTTGAGTAAGATGAATTCTAGTGATCCTAGCTTTGCTGATTGTCTATTTGAGCTTACCAATCTCATGAGTGCCAAAGGAGATGTTGGAATCATTGGCAATATCATTTCCAAAGATATTAGAATACATAAAGATAACCATTGTAATGATCATTTATCCAATGAATTACCCTCTCTAGGAATTGATCAATCACAATATGACGTTGAACATGGATACTATGATGAGGATGATGATAGTGACTATGATCTTGATGATGCAATGAGACACTTTGGTCTTATGGCAAATCTTCACGGCTACATGGCTGGAGGAAAGGAATGGGTCCTTGATAGTGGATGTACTGATCATATGACCGGAGATAAAGATATGTTCCATGAGCTTGCTGAAAACGATGGCCCTCGAAAGTATGCCACCTTTGGTGATAACTCAAAGGGTAAGGTGGTTGGCCTCGGTAAGGTGGCCATCTCACATGATAGCTCCATACAAAATGTCATGCTCGTTGAATCTCTTGGGTACAATTTACTTTCAGTATCTAGACTTGCTGATTTTGGTTTCAATGTCCTATTTACTGAGGTAGATTGCCAAGTGTTTCATAGAGACAATCATAAAATGGTCTTTACCGGTATACGTAGAGGTGATCTTTGCATTGTTGATTTCACTAAAAAGGCTCAATCTAGAACTTGCTTAATTGCTAAGTCTTCTAAAGGCTGGTTGTGGCATAGAAGGCTAGGTCATGTGGGCATGCTAAATCTTGATAAGCTTATTAAAGGTGATCATATCCTTGGAGTAAAAGATGTCATATTTGACAAGGATAGACTTTGTAGTGCTTGTCAGGCAGGGAAACAAGTTGGAGGAAGTCATCGCGCGAAGAACATCATGACCACGAGAAGACCGCTCGAGCTACTTCACATGGATCTCTTTGGTCCAAATGCCTACAAGAGTCTCAGTGGTAACTCGTTTGGACTAGTCATAGTTGATGATTTTTCAAGATTTACATGGGTGTTCTTTCTTGATGACAAATCGCAGGTCCAAAAGATCTTCAAAAACTTCGCTAGGAAGGCCCAAAATCAATTTGACGTGAAGATAAAGAAGGTTCGAAGTGACAACGGAACAGAGTTCAAGGACGCTAATGTGGATACCTTTCTTGACGAAGAGGGGATTTCACATGAGTTCTCGGCTACGTACACACCTCAACAAAATGGAGTTGTTGAGAGGAAGAACCGGACTCTTATTGAGATGGCAAGAACGATGTTCGATGAGTACAAGACTCCAAAACACTTTTGGGCAGAAGCGGTTGAGACAGCTTGTCATGCAACAAATCGCTTGTATCTTTACAAGCTACTCAGCAAGACGGCATACGAGCTCCTCACTGGTAACAAACCCCAAGTTGGATACTTTCGAGTATTTGGCTCAAAGTGCTACATTCTTGATAAGCATCATCGCTCTAAATTTGCTCCTAAATCTCATGAAGGTTTCCTACTTGGTTATGGATCAAACTCTCACACTTACCGTGTCTACAACAATTTCACCCGAAAGGTTGAAGAGACGGTAGATGTGAAGTTTGATGAATCTAACGGCTCGCAAGTAGAGCAATTGCCAATTGATGTAGGATACAAAGACCCTTCGGAAGCAATCCAAGACTTGTCTATTGACAAAATTCGTCCAACGAAGGTGAAGGAGAGTACCTCGTCCGTCCAAGTGGAAGCTTCTACCTCACGACAAGGTGAACCAATAATTGATATGGAAGCATCCACAAGTGGGACACACCAAGACGAAGAAAACGAGGAAGTACACCAAGATGAACATCAACAACCTCCTTCTCCACCACGACAAGAGAATGACAATGTCAACAATGAAGAAGACCAAGAAGAAGAACAAGATGAAGAAGATGTTCCACCCCGAGCCAAGCCAAAGCTCCCACGAGTTCGAGCAAGAATCGCCAAAGATCATCTCGTCGAGCAAATCTACAATGATATCCAAACCGGGAGAATAACTCGCTCTAAAACTCATTTGGCTAATTTTTGTGAACATTACTCATTCATCTCTAGCATTGAACCTATGAAGGTTGAAGAAGCAATGGAAGATCTGGATTGGATAAACTCTATGCATGAAGAGCTACACAACTTTGAGAGAAATCAAGTATGGACATTGGTCGAGAAGCCCAACAACAACCACAACATCATTGGTACCAAATGGGTGTTTCACAACAAGCAAGATGAAGATGGTCAAGTCGTCCGCAACAAAGCACGCCTAGTCGCCCAAGGCTACACTCAAGTCGAAGGTATGGACTATGGTGAGACATATGCTCATGTTGCTAGACTTGAGTCCATCTGCATCTTACTTGCTTATGCTAATCACCATGATATCACCTTGTACCAAATGGACATTAAAAGTGCTTTTCTAAATGGTGAAATTGAGGAGGAAGTTTATGTTAAGCAACCTTCTGGCTTTGTCAATCCTAAGAAACCTAATCATGTTTACAAACTTCACAAAGCCCTTTATGGTCTTAAACAAGCTCCTAGAGCGTGGTATAAATGCTTGACCAAGTTTCTTATTGAAAAAGGCTTTGAAATTGGTAAAATTGATTCTACTCTTTTTACTAAAAGGGTTAATGCAGAACTATTTGTGTGCCAACTTTATGTTGATGATATTATATTTGGTTCGACTAACCCTCATTTTAGTGATAAGTTTGGAAAGCTAATGTTGAAGAAGTTTGAGATGTCTATGATGAGTGAACTCAACTTCTTTCTCGGTTTGCAAATCAAGCAAACTAAGGAGGGTACCTTTGTCTCTCAAACAAAGTACACTAAGGACTTGTTCAAGAAGTTCAATATGCAAGAATGCAAAGGTATGACTACACCCATGCCTACTAGTGGACATCTTGATTTGACCAAAGAAGGTGAACCGGTTGATCAAAAAGATTACCGCTCTATGATTGGTTCATTGTTATATCTATGTACCTCTCGTCCCAATATTATGCTAAGTGTGTGCATGTGTGCACGATATCAAGCGGCCCCTAAAGAATGTCATCTTAAGGTTGTGAAAAGGATAGTGAGATACTTAATACATACACCAAATTTTGGCATTTGGTATCCTAAGAGGTCTTCCTTTGATCTTGTTGGCTACTCCGATTCGGACTATGCCGGAGACAAGGTTGATAGAAAGTCCACTTCGGGTACTTGTCAATTTCTTGGTAGATCTCTTGTGTCTTGGTTCTCCAAGAAACAAAACTCGGTATCCTTATCCACCACCGAAGCGGAATACATTGCTGCTGGGTCATGTTGTGCTCAATTACTTTGCATGACTCAAACTCTTAAAGATTATGGGATATATGTGAAACATGTTCCATTGCTGTGTGACAATGAAAGTGCTATTAATATTGCTCACAATCCCATGCAACATTCTTGAACTAAACATATTGAGGTTCGTCATCATTTCATTCGAGACCATGTTGCCAAAGGGGACATTTATCTTAAGCATGTTCGCATCGATAAGCAATTAGCGGATATATTTACCAAACCGCTTGATGAGAAAGTCTTTTGCCGTTTGAGAGGTGAATTGAACATTATTGATGCTTCAAACTTGGAGTAGGAACTCCATTTGGATACATGCAAGGCATGAGTCTTTGACTAATCCTTGATATTTCTTTCATGATGCTATCTATATGTCTTGGATATTTTTGCACCCTTGCATGCTATCTAACCCTTGTAGGTACTTGGATGAATCTAAGTCCATGAGATTGCAACTCACTCACATCTTGAGCAATCTCTACATCACCAAGTCTATACATAATGGTGGTTGAAGACACGGAAGCACAAAACATTAAAACATATCCTTTGACAAATTCTACATTAAGATATATGATTGTAATCCCGTGCTCTTCCTTGCAAAACTAACCCATATAGGTAGATGAACTCAAATTCCAAGTGGTGCTCCCAACTCTTGATGAGCTACATCAACCTTGAGCAACCCACACAAGTTCAACAACATGATCAAGATCAACACCACCACCCAAGGTATGTTATTCCATCTTAGAGAAGCTTTACTCCAAGACATGGGTCAAAGCAACTCAACAAGATGTGAATACATCAAGATGCTTAACCGAAAAGTGGTAACCCCATTTTGAGCTTAAATGATGAGTATGACCTACCTTTGTCTCTCAAACAAAGTACACCAAGGACTTGTTCAAGAAGTCCAATATGCAAGAATGCAAAGGTATGACTACACCCATGCCTACTAGTGGACATCTTGATTTGACCAAAGATGGTGAACCGGTTGATCAAAAAGTTTACCGCTCTATGATTGGTTCATTGTTATATCTATGTGCCTCTTGTCCCGATATTATGCTAAGTGTGTGCATGTGTGCACGATATCAAGCGGCCCCTAAAGAATGTCATCTTAAGGCTGTGAAAACGATAGTGAGATACTTAATACATACACCAAATTTTGGCATTTCGTATCCTAAGAGGTCTTCCTTTGATCTTGTTGGCTACTCCGATTCGGACTATGCCGGAGACAAGGTTGATAGAAAGTCCACTTCGGGTACTTGTTAATTTCTTGGTAGATCTCTTGTGTCTTGGTCCTCCAAGAAACAAAACTCGGTATCCTTATCCACCGCCGAAGCAGAATACATTGCTGATGGGTCATGTTGTGCTCAATTACTTTGGATGACTCAAACTCTTAAAGATTATGGGATATATGTGAAACATGTTCCATTGTTGTCTGACAATGAAAGTGCTATTAAGATTGCTCACAATCCCGTGCAACATTCTCGAACTAAACATATTGAGGTTCGTCATCATTTCATTCGAGACCATGTTGCCAAAGGGGACATTAATCTTAAGCATGTTCGCATCGATAAGCAATTAGCGGATATATTTACCAAACCGCTTGATGAGAAAGTCTTTTGCCGTTTGAGAGGTGAATTGAACATTATTGATGCTTCAAACTTGGAGTAGGAACTCCATTTGGATACATGCAAGGCATGAGTCTTTGACGAATCCTTGATATTTCTTTCATGATGCTATCTATATGTCTTGGATATTTTTGCACCGTTGCATGCTATCTAACCCTTGTAGGTACTTGGATGAATCTAAGTCCATGAGAGTGCAACTCACTCACATCTTGAGCAATCTCTACATCACCAAGTTTCTACACAATGGTGGTTGAAGACACGGAAGCACAAAACATTAAAACATATCCTTTGACAAATTCTACATTAAGATATATGATTGTAATCCCGTGCTCTTCCGTGCAAAACTAACCCATGTAGGTAGATGAACTCAAATTCCAAGTGGTGCTCCCAACTCTTGATGAGCTACATCAACCTTGAGAAACCCACACAAGTTCAACAACATGATCAAGATCAACACCACCACCCAAGGTATGTTATTCTATCTTAGAGAAGCTTTACTCCAAGACATGGGTCAAAGCAACTCAACAAGATGTGAATACATCAAGATGCTTAACCGAAAAGTGGTAACCCCATTTTGAGCTTAAACGGTGAGTATGACCTATGATCAAGTGTTCTCACTTGACTCCTAAGTCAATATACTCTAACATAGGTGACTTTTTCGCCGACCAACTCTAGATGAAGTTCTCTTGTGTTTCTCTGTGGTCTTACATTTGTCTCATGCATTTGTGTTTCCTCTTTCAAAAAAACTTCATCTAGATATTTTTTCCTTTCTGTTCTGCATTTTCTGCATCCAATTCATTGCAAATCTTTCAGCTAATTCCTTGCAAATCCTTGTGAGATCTTAAAGTGCCTAGTGAGCTGAGGTGACAAGTGTTTTTACGGTGGTGAACTCGGTCACACCGGTTTGTTTCCTTCAGCCCAACTGAATTCTTTAGGTACAACCGAAGCACACAACTTGGTGCCACTGATTCCACAACAGGACAGACAACTTGCCATTTATTCCTGCATTATTTTTGCTCCAGCTCCACTCAATGATTCTTGTCCTCTACCAGCATCACATTCGACTTGCTCTGTGACTCAAGGACCAAACCCTTTTGTAATAAAAATCCAGAAGAGCCCTTCTTGGAAATTGATGTCAAAGGGGGAGAGAGAGCAGATCAAAGCTTAAAGAGAGATCACATCAAAGGGGGAGAAAATACTCAGGGGGAAAGTGTAAGAAACCCCAGATGCCTGGTGTTCAAGAGGAGAGAAGTTACATGTCTTTAAGAGGGGAAAGACATATTCATATTTTATTGTTTGCTTTAGCTCTGTTTCTTTTCTTTTGCTCTGATTTTCTGTTCCCTATCTTCTCCCAGCATCCCATGTTAGATTTAGGGGGAGCAATACATCCAAGGGAACATCTTTACCTTTGGGGACATGTCTATATCCAATGAAGTACTTAGTACTCACTCTCTACATGTCATCCCAGTCTTTGTACTTTTGTGGTTCTTTTGTTTGCTTTGGCTAGTAGATGTATCTGTGTTATCTAACCTTGTTTACTCAGGTTCATCCTTTCCTAAGCCAACTCAAGATCACAAGGTAAGTATATGCATCACAGGCATGTGTATGAAGATCTCTTGCTGTTGTACATACTGTTTGCAAGAAGGACTCATGAGCATGAAGACACATTTCCTATGTTTACATCATTTGCTCTGATGCATATAGCCAAGATACATGTAACACATGGTTTACTCTGGCATGCTTATGCATTCACATGCTCCTATGTTCCATATTTATATGATTGCATACATGTAGGGGGAGCCTATGCAAGTTACTTGTCTTTCCAAAGCTTTACTTGTAATTCTCTATATCTTTATTTAAAGCTTTGATGTATGTTGTCATCAATTACCAAAAAGGGGGAGATTGAAAGCACAAGTGCTCCCTGGGTGATTTTGGTAATTAATGACAACATATCTCCTGTTGGACTAATGCTTCTATCTAGTATGTTTCAGATAAGTTCAACAATGGAGTGGCATGGACTAGAGGATGTGGAACCCCTTCAAAATGCTAAGGACAAAGAATTAGCTCAAGCTCAAAGCACAAGACTCTACATTTTCTATTTTAGTGATCCAAGATCACATTGAGTCCATAGGAAAGCCAATACTATTAAGAAGGGATGAGGTGTTGCTTAATGGCTTGCTTGCTCAAAGTGCTTAGTGATATGCTCCAAAGCCCTCAACCACTTTCTCACTTCCACATATGTCCTAAACCAAAAAGTCCAACTCGGTCCCACCGAAATTTCATACCCGGAGCCACCGAGTTCAGTTGACATAGCCACTACCAGAAACCCTAATCAGTTTGGTCTCACCGAGATGGGATTGCAAACTCTCTGTTGCCCATTGCAATAATTTCGGTCTCACCGAGATGAGCGATCGGTCCCACCGAGATTGCAATGCAAACTCTCTGTTTCCTTTTCGCAACGTTTTGGTCCAACCGAGATGAGTGAATCGGTCCCACCGAGTCTGCCTGACCAACTCTCTGTTTGGCTATTACCAAAATCGGTCTCACCGAGTTTGTGTAATCGGCTCACCGGGATTATGTTATGACCTAACCCTAATGAAATCGGTCCTACCGAGTTGACATGTCGGTCCCGCCGAGTTGACATGTCGGTCCCACCGAGAATCCTAACATTCACATTTTGAACTAAATCGGTCCGACCGAGTTTATTGATTCGGTCCCACCGAGTTTGGTGATTTGTGTGTAACGGTTAGATTTTGTGTGGAGGCTATATATACCCCTCCACCAACTCTTCATTTGTGGAGAGAGCCATCAGAACATGCCTACACTTCCAACACATATTTTTTGAGAGAGAACCACCTACACTTGTGTTCAGGTCAAGATATTCCATTCCAACCACATGAATCTTGATCTCTAGCCTTCCCCAAGTTGCTTTCCACTCAAATCTTCTTTCTACCAAACCCAATACTATGACAGAGAGTTGAGTGTTGGGGAGACTATCATTTGAAGCACAAGAGCAAGGAGTTCATCATCAACACACCATTTGTTACTTCTTGGAGAGTGGTGTCTCCTAGATTGGCTAGGTGTCACTTGGGAGCCTCCGACAAGATTGTGGAGTTGAACCAAGGAGTTTGTAAGGGCAAGGAGATCGCCTACTTCATGAAGATCTACCCTAGTGAGGAAAGTCCTTCGTGGGTGACGGCCATGGTGGGATAGACAAGGTTGCTTCTTCGTGGACCCTTCGTGGGTGGAGCCCTCCGTGGACTCGCGCAACCATTACCCTTCGTGGGTTGAAGTCTCCATCAACGTGGGTGTACGATAGCACCACCTATCGGAACCACGGATAAAAAATCTCTGTGTCTCCAAATTGCGTTTGCACACTCCAATCCCATCTCTTTACATTCTTGCAACTTGCATGCTTTACTTTCCGCTGCTCATGTACTCTTTGTATGCTTGCATGGTTGCTTGATATGTATTGTGAATGTTTAAACTTGTGCTCAAACTCCACATCAACTTAAGGAAATTAAAAACTGCAATTTTTCTTGATTAGAGTCTATTCACCCCCCTGTAGACATCTGTTCTCAATCCTTTCATGGGAGAAGGCAGTGTACATATGTCATTTGGCACACGGAGGTGACACGTTCCCTCCCGGAACCACGAGCCTTCTTGAGGGAAGCTCCGGTTTGCAAGAAGCTTACACCAAAGATTGTCCCAATTCGGCCAAAAAATACCGCAGCATGTTCGTGTCATGTCATGAGACCATGCCAAGTTTCATGATTTTCAGACGTGTTTTGGAATTACAGGAATTAAAAAACCAAGTTTCTCAATATTTCCGGCCAAGCCACGACACCCAGATGTTTGAATTTCACTCCCATCTCTTGCATGTGACCTAGAAATTCACCCAAGGACACACATGTGATTTTTCAAACAACTATGGTGCACTAGATCACGTGCTTGTAGTTCAAATTTGAATTATGCACATTAAATGCTCATAAACTCAATAAATGTATCAAAAAGGCCAAGCGAACACGGAATAATTTCAAATTTTAGCACGACACTTCTATTTGGTCTAATCTGCCTGTGTAAAAAAATTAAGGCGGGAGAAGGCAGTGTACGTATGTCGTTTCGCACATGGAGGTGACACGTTCCCACTCAGAACCATGAGCCTTCTTGAGGGAAGCTCCGGTTTGCAAGAAGCTTACACCAAAGCTTGTCCTAATTTGGCCAAAAAATTTAGTGCAGCATGTTGATGCCATGTCATGACACCATGCCAAGTTTCATGATTTTTAGCCGTGTTTTGGATTTACAGGAATTAAAAAAACCAAGTTTCTCAATCATTCCGGCTGAGCCACGACACCCATATGTTTGTATTTTATTCCCATTTCTTGCATGGGACCTATAAATTCACCCAAAGACACACATGTGATTTTTTAGCAAACTTTGGTGCATTGGAGCATGTGCTTGTAGTTCAAATTTGAATTATGCACATTTAATGCCCAAAAACTCAATTAATGCATAAAAATGCCAAATGAACCCGGAATAATTCCAAATTTAAACACGACACTCATGTACTAGTTGCATGTTCACTGTACATAAATGTTCTAGCAATTCAAACACCATCCTTTCCCTTCATAACACCATTTTGTCTTTCAAAACATAATGAAAAAATCAGGTATACCACAAACAGTTTACTAGAAAGAATCGTGTGGGATGCGATATAAAATATCTTGGTGCACTGTCTTGTTTGGCTTACGCAGGAAGCTTCGTCGTCTACAGTCCACCGCCCCCGCTTGAACCACACTTGCGCGCCAGTTTCTCGCAGCATCGAGCGAATTTTTTTTGCCACCGCAGAAATATCTATCTTCCCGCCCCCTCCCTCCTACCATAAGCCACATTTCCATCGTTCCTCCTTGCTTTCCAAGTTCAAACCTTCACTGCTGCTTACTGGCAGCTCAGCCTCCTCGCCGGTGACCCTTCTTCTTGCAGCGTGCCTCCTCACCGGCTACCCTTCTTCTTGCAGCGCCGCCTCCTCGCCGGCGACCCTTCTTCTTGCAGCGCCGCCTCCTCCCCGGTGACCCTCCTTCTTGATGCGCGGCCTCCTCGCCACCGACCCTTCTTATTGCTGCGCGGCCTCGTCGATATGGTCAGGTAATCCACACCCCACCCACACCATCCTCCTCCTTTCCCGTCCCCATGCCCCGACTGACGGAGCGACACCTTCCACCGAAATCACTTCCCCCTCCTCCAATTAAGTGCCGCCCATGACCATTTTACACGCAGTATAACATGGAGCTGAGTAGCATGCGGCCGCATGCGTGAACGAGGTTGCTATGGCTGACATGCGTGTCAACCGCTAGATCTTGGAGGAGCACCTCGTCTTCGAGGCTATCATCGACACCGCCGCACGGTTGTCTACTTTAAAATACAGTTCGCGATGTTTTCTCGAGGCCACCGCCAGTGCCTTTGTAAAGCCCCATATGTAACCTGCCATATTTGTATTCCAACTCTTGCCATTTCCGGCACTAAGTTATGATATTTCCTCATTGTCGGGTTTTTGTCTTCGTGTTGCTTTTGTCTTTTTCATGCATCTCATATCATGTCATCATGTGCATCGCATTTGCATACGTGTTCGTCTCATGCATCCAAGCATTTTTCCCCATTGTCCATTTTGCATTCCGGCGCTCCTATGTCCTCCGGTGTCCCCTTTTGCCTCTTTTCGTGTGCGGGTGTTAAACATTCTTGGATTGGACCGAGACTTGTCAAGCGACCTTGGTTTACTACCGGTAGACCGCCTGTCAAGTTTCGTGCCATTTGGACTTTGTTTGATACTCCAACGGTTAACCGAGGAACCATAAAGGCCTCGTGTGTTGCAGCCCAACACCCCTCCAAGTGGCCCAAAACCCACCTAAACCCCCTCCATCATCTCGGTCGTTCGATCACGATCGCGTGGCCGAAAACCGTGCTCAATTTGGAGCCTCCTAGCTCCCTCTACCTATAAAAAGGCATCTCCCCCGAAAATCACGGATGAAACCCTAACCTCTCCATCTCCTCGCGCCGCCGGACGAAAAATGACGTGTCTGGTCCGCCCGCTGCCGCCACGTGTCATCGCCCGATTCGCCCGCCGCCCGCACGCCCACATCGCCGTGCCGGCCCGCAGGGGCCCAGGCGGGGCCCTCCCGGCCCGAAGCTGTCGCCGCCCGAGGGTCGCCTGCCTCTTCGCGCCCCGATCGCCGCCTCCGCCGCCCCGCTCCCCGCTCGCCAGCCGGAGCTCGTCGCTGGGAGCTCCCCCCCCCCCCCCCCGCGCGAGGTGCCTTGCCTCCAGATCTGCCCGAGGTGGCCGGAGTCGCCGCCCGCCACCGGATTCGGACGGGAAAGGGCCGGATCCACCCTTCTCCGGCCTACCCCTCACCTTCCCCTCGCCGGAGCAGCCACCACCTCGCTGAAAGTTCCCTCGGTTCGCACACCCACGAAGAACCCTAGATCTGAGAGAGGTTGGCCTCATTTTTTTCCTAAGTCCCAATAATTTTTTAGCATACTTCATCATGTCATAACTTTGCATCCATGGCTCTGTTTTGGGCGTGTAGCATATCAAATTGTTCGCCTCGTCGTGTACTTCATTTCATTCCATTGCACCATGTCCATTTGAGTTTATCTTGATGCCCTAAATGCTGTTTCAAGAGTGCTATGTAATGTTAGTTTCAGATTCTTATCAGAGTTTGGACATTTGTCATTTTTGCCATGTTTAATGTGTGACTACTATGAACTTGAGCCCTACATGTGTTTTGAAGTTTTCCATGCCATCTTTACAGGGGTGTATGCCATGTAATTTTGTGATCTTTGTGGTGAGTAGCACAAGCATGCAAAGTAGCTCTCGTGATGTTGCTGATTTCAGGGACTTAGAAATCTTCTAAGTCTTTTCCCTGATAATATTTTTATGCCATGTATTCATGTTGCTACAGAGGGATCCATGCCTCTTTTGAGCATGTTCAGTAAGGGTGATTTTGAGATATTTTTATGCTCTATCCATCCGTGTCTCTATTTGCAATTATGGAGCACCCTAGCATGACTCAATCTTGCTCTACTTTTGCTATAAAATGTTTCTGGCAGATTGTTTACATGTTAAGCAATTTTGCCGAGGTTGTTATAGTTTATCCATGCATGCTATGAGAGTGTTCTTGCCATGGTTAGCTTATTTATCATGTCTACTTGCTGGGTGTATGCTTAGTTTGTCATGCAATGCTTTGTGGCGAGTGCATCGAGCTCGCAAACATGCCTACTTAAATCTGTTTTGCCATGTTCCAGTTTTCTACTGTCTGAACCTGTTAACGAAACTTGCTATGTTCACATGGTTGCCATTGTATTTTTTGATCCCTTTTGGCTTATGGTCAGTAAGGGACTTTTGTTATATGCTTTGTGTAGTTTCATCCCATGCCTTGCTTTTCCATGATATGTTCCTGTAGCATGTTGTTATCTTGCTCTAAACATTGCTTCCTGATGTTAAATCCTGCCATGTTATTTTCACTAAGTCTGTGTACCTGTTATCTTTTGCACTTTTGCCATGCTTGTTTGAACCTGCTATTGTGTGAATTAGCCGTAGATCAGTGTTCATCTTTTGTCAAGCATCTTGAGTTGATCACTGCCATGTGCTTTGTTGTTATGTTAGAGTGCAGTAGCTTGTTGTTCTTGATGCATCTAGATGGCCTCGTGCTGTTAATCACAGCCTTGTGCCATTATTGTTTTGCTTGCCATTTGCAAACCGTGCATCCGATTCCGGTGATCTTTATATCGATTTTGACCGAAATCAACTCATCTTTCCAGCGGCACTCTTGGTTTTCCAAGTTGAGGCCAGGTTCAGTCTTTCCTTTTCAAAACATGCATATGCATTGCATATCACATCCCGCATATCATGCCATGTTTTGCATCATGTTGTTTGCACATTGCACCGTGGTTGATTGTATCTCCCTTTGCTTGTGTTCTTGCTTTGGGTCGAGCCGGGATACGAGTATGTGATCGAGGAACCCGTTGAGTACGCTTACGAGGATCAAGCTTACATCAACTCGGAGAACTTTGCTGGCAATATGACCATACCCTCGAAATCACTTCTATCTTTGCTTGCTAGTTGCTCGCTCTATTGCTATGCCTATGCTACGATACCTACCACTTGCTTTCCCCTGCCTCCCATATTGCCATGTCAAACCTCTAACCCACCTTGTCCTAGCAAACCGTTGGTTGGCTATGTTACCGCTTTGCTCAGCCCCTCTTATAGCGTTGCTAGTTGCAGGTGAAGATTGGAGTTTGCTCCTTGTTGGGACATGTTTATTGTTGGGATATCATTATTATATCTTGTTTACCTTAATGCATCTATATAACTGGTAAAGGGTGGAAGGCTCGGCCTTATGCCTGGTGTTTTGTTCCACTCTTGCCGCCCTAGTTTTCGTCATACCAGTGTTATGTTCCTTGATTTTGCGTTCCTTACACGGTTGGGTTATAATGGGAACCCCTTGAGAATTCGCCTTGAATAAAACTCCTCCAGCAAGGCCCAACCTTGGTTTTACCATTTGCCACCTAGCCTTTTACCCTTGGGTTTTGCGGACTCAAGGGTCATTTTATTTTAATACCCCCCCGGCCAGTGCTTCTCTAAGTGTTGGTCCAATCTGAGCGATGTCCGGCGCCCCCTGGGCAACCAGGGTCTATGCCAACCCGACGTCTGGCTCATCCGATGTGCCTTGAGAACGAGATATGTGCAGCTCCTATCGGGATTTGTCGGCACATTCGGGCGGCTTTGCTGGTTTAGTTTTACCATTGTCGAGATGTCTTGTAACCGGGATTCCGAGTCTGATCGGGTTGTCTTGGGAGAAGGAATATCCTTCGTTGACCGTGAGAGCTTGTGATGGGCTAAGTTGGGACACCCCTGCAGGGTTTTGAACTTTTGAAAGCCGTGCCCGCGGTTATGGGCAGATGGGAATTTGTTATTGTCCGGTTGTAGGAAACCTGAAACTTAACTTAATTAAAATGAATCAACGGAGTGTGTGGCCGTGATGGTCTCTTTTCGGCGGAGTCCGGGAAGAGAACACGGTCTCGTGTTATGCTTGAATGTAGGTTGTTCTAGGATCACTTCTTGATCATAGATTCTCGATCGTGCTTTGCCTTTCTCTTCTCGCTCTCATTTGCGTATGTTAGCCACCATATATGCTAGTGCTTGCTGCAGCTCCACCTCATACCTTTTACCCTACCTATAAGCTTAAACAGTCTTGATCGCGAGGGTGTGAGATTGCTGAGTCCCCGTGACTCACATATTACTTCCAAAACCATATGCAGGGACCGATGATGTCGTTCCAGGAGATACGACTGAGCTCAAGTGGGAGTTCGATGAGGACTCAGGTCGATACTACGTTTCCTTTCCAGATGATCAGTAGTGGAGCCCAGTTGGGGCGATCGGGGACATTATGCATTTGGGGTTGCCTTTATTTTGGTTCTGTAGTCGGACCTTGATTGTATCTGGATGATTGTAATGATATATTTATGCTATTGTGTGACGTGGCGATTGTAAGCCAACTATGTACCTCTTTTCTTATTTAGTACATGGGATGTGTAAAGATTACCCCTCTTGCGACATTGCTTACAATGCGTTTATGCCTCTAAGTCGTGCTTCGACACGTGGGAGATATAGCCGCATCATGGGCGTTACAAGTTGGTAATCAGAGCCTTCCCCGACTTAGGAGCCCCTTGCTTGATCGAATTGTTGGCGTTGTTGAGTCTAGAAAAAAATGTTTTGAGTCTTTTAGGATTATATATATCGAAGAGTAGGATTCTTTTTACTCCTCAGTCCCTTCGTCGCTCTGGTGAGGCATCCTGACGTAGAGTTTTGACTCTTCTCTTCTCAAATTTCACTAAAAAAATTAGGATCACGCGGGTATCTTGGAATCGTTCCGATTGTTTTGTGACGAGAACATTGTTCTTGGTGCCTTATGACATTTAGGGGTTGTGGCAGTGTCCCGGGGAGTTGAGCTCCAAGGTGTTGTCGTCACAATTTTATCGTTGTAGTTCTGGAATACCTGAGTTTCGCCGACATCTAAAATCTCTTTTATGCAGTTGTTGGTGAGATAACCTCGACGCCACCCAGTACCGGGGTGGGAGTTCGGGAGTATTGCCATAACTCGTATAACGGATGCTTTTCGAAGGTTGAGGTAAATGATTTCCGAAGGTTTCTTGGTTATGTGTTGACGGATGGATACAGCTGGATATAGGATTTGCTAGCTTTGGGTGAGATATTATGCTTCCCCTGTATCCCCAACACCTGATTGCATAACCGGGAAAATTTTGGGAGTTTCATAGGTGGGAATTCTTGTAGCTCTAGTATTTCTTCTGCAGATATTTGGTTTGTGATTGTCTAATCCTAACCAAGTATTTGTTCTTGTCCGTACCTTGTTGTTTTATTCATCTACCTCTATCTAAGTGGCTTCTCAATTTATGGAAGTGTGACCATTTAATTTGGAATGCATTCGTTCATTCTTGTTCGAATGTTAAGACTATATGTTGCAATTTCGATCCATTTGATTCAGCTTGGATATATGTCTGTCAAGATGCTAATGGATGTCACCCTCTTCAGGATGGCTCCTCCAATGCGTCAGAATCCGGAACCACCGCCGCCACCACCTCCACCTCCGGAGGCATGGCAAGCTGTGATGGCCGCTACCAACGCCAACACGCAGATGCTTATGCAACTCTTGCAAGAGCGCAACCAAGGAAATCAAGGCCATGGCAACAATCAGAATCAGTTTGCTACACTCAACCAGTTCCTCGCAAACCAGCCAAAGACCTTCAATAACTGTGTCGAGGCAACAGAGGCTGATGATTGGCTCGTGGATATCTACAAGCATTTCGAGTGCAGCAACGTCAGGCCTGAGGACTTTGTCAAGTTTGTCTCGTTCCAACTCAAAGACCAAGTTGCATAGTGGTATCAGCAATACAAAGATTCCAGAGGAGGTCGTGTGATTACCTGGGATGAATTCCGCCAAGACTTCAAAGCTCACCACATTCCTCGGAGTGTTGTTGAGAGCAAGCACGAGGAGTTCCGCAATCTGAAGCAAGGCAGCTTGTCTATTTACCAGTATAACATCATGTTCTATAAGCTCGCTCGTTTCGCTAGGCAAGACGTCCCTGACGAGAAGAGCATGATTTATCAGTTCAGAGGTGGCCTCAGAGATCTCCAACTAGCTCTTATGCTTTTTGAGCCGAAGAGGTACGATGAGTTCTACAACATGGCACTGAAGCAAGAGACTGCTCAGCTCAAGTGTGATGCTTCCAAGAAACGAGTCAGGGATGCAACTCCTTCTTCTTCTTCAACTCAAGTGGTAATTAAGCAACAAAAGTATTGGTTGCCTCCTCCTCTGTTCCATCAGCCTTACCAGCAGAAGAGCAAAGGTGGCAATGCATCTTCCCACCCACCCAACCCAGGCTTTCAGAACAAGACTTTGTCGCATGCTCCAAGATCAAGTTCTCCATATCACCGTCCGCTTTCAGAGGTCACGTGCAACAAGTGTCAGCAGAAGGGTCACTATGCAAACAAATGCTTCAACCAGAGGCGTCTCCCTCCTCTTCCTCCTGTGAGATCTGCTAGCACTGCAGTGGTCAAGCATAATCCCAAGCATGCCAAGGTCAACTTGATGAACGCAACTCAGGCAGAGGACTCGTCAGAAGTTATCATGGGTAACCTTCCTGTTAATGATATTCCTGCAAAAGTCCTTTTGATACTGGTGCATCGCATTGTTTTATGTCAAGACCATTTGCATCTAAGCATGAGTTGCCTTTCCAAGATTTACCCAGACAGTTATCAGTTGTTTCTCCGGGTAAATTCATGAACACAAGCTCTATGGTCCCAGATGTTACTATCACGTTGGGCGACTATAAGTTTTTGTCCTCTCCAGTGGTCCTTGGTAACTCAGATATTGATCTAATTCTCGGCATGGACTGGCTTTCTAAGCACAAGGCTCAGCTTGATTGTGCTGCCAGGCAGATTCAATTGGCACATTCGTCTGAGGACGTAATCGTCTTTGTCGCTCGTGATGATACCATCCGACTGTTTTCTCTCAATGAGAAGTGCGAGTTGGATGCCATATCTCAGATTCCAGTCGTTTGTGGATATCAAGACGTCTTTCCAGAAGAGCTTCTAGGAATGCCTCCTCATCGGCCAGTTGAATTCTTCATCGATCTTGAGCCTGGCACGGAACCTGTTTGCAAACATCCTTACAAGCTTGGACCTGAAGAGTTGAAGGAGCTGAAGAAACAACTCGATATTCAAGAGCGTATGGGTCTCATTCGACCAAGTTCTTCTCCATGGGGTTGTGGAGTTCTTTTCGTCAAGAAGAAGGATGGAACGGACCGACTTTGTGTCGACTACCGTCCATTGAACAAGAAGACCATAAAGAACAAGTACCCACTTCCCAACATCAATGAGCTTTTCAAACAACTCAAAGGTGCTCAAGTATTCTCCAAGCTTGACCTCCATATGGGCTATCATCAGATTCGCATTCGTGAAGAAGATATCCCCAAGACAGCATTCAGAACAAGCTATGGTTCATGTTAATACACTGTCATGTCTTTCGGCCTTGTCAACGCCCCTCCAACATTCTCCCGCATGATGAACTTCATCTTCAACCCCTACACAAATGACTTCGTCTTGGTCTATCTCGATGACATTTTGGTCTTTTCCAAGAACAAGGATGATCATGCCAAGCACTTGAGATTGGTGCTGGATAAACTCAGAGAACATCAGTTCTATGCGAAGTTTTCAAAGTGCGAGTTTTGGCTCAATGAGGTTCTCTACCTTGGGCATATCATCTCCGCCAAGGGCATAGCTGTTAATCCTGAGAAGGTGTCTGCAATTGTGAATTGGGAACCACCTCAGAATGTGAAGCAACTCCGTAGCTTCCTTGGGCTCGCAAGCTATTGTCGAAGGTTCATTGAGAACTTCTCAAAGATCGCGAAGCCTCTTTCCAACCTCCTCCAGAAGCATGTGAAGTATGTCTGGTCGCCTTAATGTGACATCGCTTTCAACACCCTCAAAGAGAAGTTAGTCACAGCTCCAGTTCTGACTCCTCCTGATGAATCCAAACCGTTTGAAGTTTTCTGTGATGCTTCCCTTCAAGGTCTCGGTGCAGTGTTGATGCAAGAGAAGAAAGTTGTGGCATATACCTCTCGCCAGTTGAAGCCCAACGAAAAGAACTACCCCACTCATGACCTCGAGTTGGCGGCAGTTGTCCATGCTCTTTTAACATGGAGACATCTCTTGTTGGGAAGGAAAGTGGACATCTTCACTGATCATAAGTGTAACGCCCCAGATATAACTTTCCCAATTTGTACTCCAACTCTTGCCGTTTCTGGCATTAAGTTATATTTATTCCTCGGGTTCGGGTCTTTGTCTCCGTGTGTCGTTTCGTTTTCGTGCATCTCATATCATGTCATCACGTGCATTGCATTTGCATACATGTTCATCTCATGCATTCGAGCATTTTCCCCGTTGTCCTTTTTGCATTCCGGCGCTTCGTTCTCCTCCGGTGGCCATTTCTAGCTTTCTTTTGTGTGTGGGGATTAAACATTTCCGGATTGGACCGAGAATTGCCATGCGGCCTTGGTCTACTACCAGTAGACTGCCTGTCAAGTTTCGGGTCATTTGGACTTCGTTTGATACTCCAACGGTTAACCGAGGGACCGAAAAGGCCTCGTGTGTGTTGCAGCCCAACACCCCTCCAATTTGGCCCAAAACCCACCAAACTCTGTTCCATCATCTCGGTCGTTTGATCACGATCGCGTGGCCGAAAACCGCACCTCATTTGGACACTCCTAGCTCCCTCCACCTCTATTTATAGCCCCCTCCATTTTCGGATCATCCCCTTCCCCCGAAACCCTAGATCCATTCCCATCCGCCGCCGCCGGACAATTTTCCGCAGGACGGACGTGTCCGTCCGCCCGCCGCCGCCACGTGTCGCCCGCTGAGAGGGCGAACCGCCGCGCCCACATCGCCGTCCTGCCCGCGCGCCGGCCCACCGGGGCCCAGGCGGGGCCCTCCCGGCCCGCGCGTCTGAACCGCCGCCCAACCGCCGTCCTCTTCCCGAGCCGCTCCTCCCCTCCAACGCCGGTGCGGCTGCGCCGCCGCCCAAGGTCGTCGCTGGCGACCGTCATCGCCGTCCGGCGCCCCCACGCCACCTCACCTCGCCGTTCGCCACCCCCCGCCGCGGTGCGCCGCCCCGCGCCCGATCCCGTCTCCGGCGAGCCTCCCCGCTCCCCCGAGACCCTCCTCCGGCGACCTCGTGCAAGAGCTCCGGCGAACCCCGACATTTCCGGCGAGCGCGAGCTCGGACTGCTACAGTGCACGGGATCCGGATCTGGATCTAGATCCGGTTGACCTTTTCCCTCCAACCCTAATCTCTGTTATTTTTATGCTATGTTTGACTGCTCATATCTCCGCATCCGTAGCTCCGTTTTGGACATATGATATATCAAAATCTTCGTCTCGACGAGTACATCATTTCATTCCATTGCATCATTTGCATTTGTGTTCATCTTGATGCCCAAAATGCTGTTAGAAGGAGGCATCGTGAGTTAAATTGCAGATCCGTTAGCTCATCATTGACTTTTGTCATTTTTGCCTTGATTATTGTGTGCATGATATGCCTGTGACCCTTTGGGATGTATTGTTAAGCATTTTGTCTTCTTTCCAGAGGTGCCACCCATGCATTTTTAGGATGTGTGTGGTGTCTTGTGCAAGCTTGCATAGAGGGGTACCTGAGATTGCTGATTTCAGGGACTTAGTGATTTTCACAAAGTCTGGGATGTTTTAGTTCATGATGCCATATGTCCAGCTTGTTTCCTAGTGATCCGTGCATCTTTTGAGGATGATCAGTAAGAGTGGTTTGTTATTCTTGTTATGCTCTATCCATCCGTGTCTTTACTTGCTATGTTGGAGTGCGCTAGGTTGAGTCAATCGAGCTCAACTTTTGCATCGTTGTTAATTTGGGAAGATCGTGAACTCTTTTGCGATTTTGCCGGTGCTATTGCTAGTGATCCGTGCATGCTATGCCATTGTTCTTGCCATGTCTAGCTAGAATTTTGTGCCTTCTTTATGGATATATGCTTGCCTTGCCATGACTTGCACCGTAGTGAGTGCATTGAGCTCGTTTACATGCCTCCGTGAGTTATACTTTCAGCATGTCTCAGTTTTCAATAAGTCTGAAAACTGATTGTGTTTCATCTATGTTCGTGTGCTCGCTAGAGTATTTTGTGAACCCTTTTGGCCCCAGGTCACTTTGGGTGTTTTGTTAAGCTTGTTGAGGAGCTCCATGCCATGCTCTTACTTGCCATGTTCAGGTTATGTTTCATGTTGTTTTGCTGCTCCGGAGAGAGCATCGTGGTCTGAAATTTCAGACTAGTGTTAATTTCACTAAGTCTGAAATCTGTTTTGCTTATTCAGTTTTGCCATGCTTGTTTGAACCCCTTAATGGATGAATTTGCCTATGGCTCAGTCCTAGTGATTTGTTAAGCATCTTGTGTACATCCCTTCCATGTATTTTGTTTTCATGTTTGGTGGCTGTAGCATGTTCATTTTGTTGCATTTAGGAGCCTACTTGCTGTAAATCGCAGATCGGTTCGTTTCGTAAAACGCTTGCCATCTCTAAACCGTAGCTCCGATTCCTATGATCTTTATATCGTTTTCAGGGGATTTCTTCCCCTCTATCCAGTGGCACACTTGGTTTTCCAAGTTGAAGCCAGGGTCATGCATTTCCTGTCACGTCTTGCATTTTGCATCCCGCATCGCATCCCGCATAGCATACCAACTTTGCATATTATTGGTTGCCCTTGCACGTGGTTGATTGTATCCTTGTTGCTTGTTTGTGTTGTTGGGTAGAGCCGGGAGACGAGTTCGCTAACAAGGAGCCCGTTGAGTTTGCTTTTGAGGATCCAGTCAACTCTGGCAAGTATGCAGGCAAGATGATCATACCCTCGAAATCACTACTATCTTTGCTATACTAGTTTGCTCGCTCTTTTGCTTTGCCAATGCTACGATGCCTACCACTTGCTTGTCAGCCTCCCATTTGCCATGATTGAGCCTCTAACCCACCTTTGTCCTAGCAAATCGTTGATTGGCTATGTTACCGCTTTGCTCACCCCCCCTTCTTATAGCATTGCTAGTTGCAGGTGAAGATTGGAGCCGTTCCTTGTTGGAACATTTATTTACTTGCTGGGATATCATTATATTTGCTATGTTATCTTAATGCATCTATATACTTGGTAAAGGGTGGAAGGCTCGGCCTCTCGCCTAGTGTTTTGTTCCACTCTTGCCGCCCTAGTTTCCGTCATATCGGTGTTATGTTCCCGGATTGTTGCGTCCCTTATGCGGTTGGGCTATAATGGGAACCCCTTGATAGTTCGCCTTGATTAAAGCTTTTCCAGCAATGCCCAACATTGGTTTTACCATTTGCCACCTACCCCTTTTCCCTTGGGTTTCCGGAGCCCAAGGGTCATCTTTATTTTAGCCCCCCATGGGCCAATGCTCCTCTGAGTGTTGGTCCTAACAGAGCCATTTGCAGCGCCACCTCGGGGCAACTCGAGGGTTGGTTTTAGTTGTACGTAGTGTTCATCTGAGTGTGCCCTGAGAAAGAGATATGTGCAGCTCCTATCGGGATTTGTCGGCACATTCGGGCGGTGTTGCTGGACTTGTTTTAACCTGTCGAATCGTCTTGTTGTACCGAGATGCCGAGTCTGATCGGTGTGTCTTGGGTGGAGGTCTATTCCTTCGTTGACCGTGAGAGCTTGTTATGGGCTAAGTTGGGAACCCCCTGCAGGGATTGATCTTTCGAAAGCCATGCCCGCGGTTATGGGCAGATGGGAATTTGTTAATGTCCGGTTGTAGATAACCTGAACCTTAATTAATTAAAATGAATCAACCGAGTGTGTTGCCGTGATGGCCTCTTCTTGGCGGAGTCCGGGAAGTGGACACGGTGTTGGAGTTATGTTTGCGCAGGTTGCTCTCTAGTTTCTTGCTCGTGCTTTGCCTCCTCTTCTCGCTCTCTTTTGCGTACAAGTTAGCCACCATATATGCTAGTCGCTTGCTGCAGCTCCACTTATACATTACCCCTTTCCTACCTATTAAGCTTAAATAGTCTTGATCGCGAGGGTGCGAGATTGCTGAGTCCCTGTGGCTCACAGATTACTATTACACCAGATGCAGGGACAGATGATACAGCTCCAGATGGCGCGCTCGAGCTCAAGTGGGAGTACGACGAGGACTCTCAGCGTTACTATGTGTCTTTTCCTGATGATCAGTAGTGGTGCCTATTCGGGGTTAGATTCAGGGCCTTGTCGCATGTTGGGGGTCTTTTCTATTTTGGCGCCGTAGTCGGGCCATGAGTGAATTGTATGATGGATGTTATTTATGTACTTTGATGTGACGTGGCGAGTGTAAGCCAACTATGTTATCCCTCTTTATTATTATATTACATGGGATGTTTGTGATGATTACCCGACTTGCGACATATGCCTTCAATGCGATTATGCCTCTAAGTCGTGCCTCGACACGTGGGAGATATAGTCGCATCGAGGGTGTTACAAGTTGGTAATCAGAGCCTTCCCCGACCTTAGGAGCCCCCATTGCTTGATCGTTTTTAGCAGCCGAGTTGTGTCTAGAAAAATGTTTTGAGTCCTTGGGAGTTATATATCGGAGAGCTTAGGAATTCTTTTTACTTCCCAGTCTCCTCATCGCTCTGGTAAGGCATCCTGACATAGAGTTTTGACTCTTCTCTTCCCAAATTTCACTAAAAAATTTTTTTAGGATCACGCGAGTATCTTGGTTTTGTTCCGATGGCTTATGATGAGAACATTGTCTTGGTGCCTCCTGTCAGGGGTTTAGTGGAAGTGTCCCGGGGAGTTGAGCTCTGAGGTGTTGTCATCATAATTTTATCGTTGCAATTCTGGTATACTTGAGATATGTTCGCGACATCGAAAATCTCCTTTATGCAGTTCATTGGTGAGATAACCTCGACGCCACCCAGTAGTGGGGCGGGAGTTCGAGAGTATCGCCATAACTTGTATAACGGATGCTTTTCAAAGGTTGAGGTAGATGGTTTCCGAAGGTTTCTTGCTTATGTGTTGAAGGATGGATACAGCTGGATGTAGGATTTGCTAGCTTGGGTGAGATATTATGCTTCCCCTATATCCCCAACACCTGATTGCATAACCCAAAAGTTTCGGGAGTTTCATAGCTGGGAATTCAAGTAGCTCTTAGGATATCTTTCCGACAAATGGATGATATGAAATTGGGGTTCGACGTCTAGTGGTTCGCCTATTCACGGTCGATTTTACAGTGGTCTCGTTGTGTCTTAAAGAGTCCTTGGCTATGCTGACTCGGGGACGCTTCGTATGTCATGTGCACTGCCTTGTACATGATGGTGTTGTACGATCGAGCCCGTGTAGGTCCCACCACGAAAACTTCGGACGAAATCTCTATCATATATTTGTTCCGGCTTATTCCGCAAGCCAACCCTTGGTTTATTTTGAGTTGTGGTATTCGAGTTGCTTCGAAGACTTATGTTGATTCCATCCCTCGTTGATGTACCCCTTCTACCTGATTCTTCGTGGCTTCGCAATTTAGGAATATGTGACCACTTCAAGAGAAGTGCATTCGTTCATTTTGTTCGGATGTGAAGACTTTATGTTGCAATTTTTCATTCCGTTGGATTCACCTTCAATATTTGTCTATTTGTGTGCTAATGGTGGTCAACCTGTTCAGGATGGCTCCTCCAATGCGCATGACTCCGAACCCTGATCCGCCACCACCTCCACCGCCTCCGGAGGCTTGGCAAGCTGTGATGGCCGCTACTAATGCAAACACACAGTTGATCATGCAAATCCTCGAAGAGCGGAATCAAGGCGGTCAAGGGAATCAAGGCAACAATCAGAACCATTTTGCTACTCTGAACCAGTTCCTCGCTAATGGTCCAAAGACGTTCAGCAATTGTGTTGAGGCTACCGATGCTGACGATTGGCTAGTGGATCTGGGCAAGCATTTTGAATGCAGCAACGTCAGGCCTGAAGATTTCGTCAAGTTCGCTTCTTTCCAGCTCAAAGATCAGGCTGCAGAGTGGTTCCAGCAGTACAAGGATTCCAGAGGTGGACGTTTGATCACTTGGGATGATTTCCGTCGTGATTTCCGAGCTCATCACATCCCTCAGAGTGTGACTGAAAGCAAACGTGAGGAATTCCGCAATCTGAAGCAAGGCTCTTTGTCTGTCTATGACTACAACAAGTTGTTCCAGAAGCTCACCCGTTTTGCCAAGCAGGACATTCCTGATGAGAAGAGCATGATCTATCAGTTCAGGGGTGGTCTCCGTGAAGAAATTCAGCTCGCTCTTGTCCTCTTCGACCCGCTGAGATACGATGAGTTCTACAACATGGCACTGAAGCAAGAGGCTGCTCAGTTGAGGTGTGATGCTTCCAGGAAGCGAGTCAGAGACACTACGCCTTCTTCCTCTACTCAAGTGGCCAAGCAGCAGAAGTATTGGCTTCCTCCTCCTCCGTTCCGTCAGCCATATCAGCAGAAGAGCAAAGGTGGCAGTGGTTCTTCCCACCCACCCAACCCAGGCTTTCAGAACAAGACTTCGTCTCAAGCTCCAAGATCGAGTGCTCCGTACCACCGTCCGCTTTCAGAGGTCACGTGCAAGAAGTGCCAACAGAAGGGTCACTACGCCAACAAGTGTTTCAACCAGAGGCGTCTTCCTCCTCCTCCTGTCAGATCGGCAAGTACAGCTGTGGTCAAGCATAACCCCAAGTCCGCAAAGGTCAACTTGCTGAATGCAGCTCAGGCAGAGGACTCGCCAGATGTGATCATGGGTAACCTTCCTGTTAACGATGTTCCCGCTAAAGTACTTTTTGATACTGGTGCATCGCTTTCGTTTATTTCAACTCCATTTGTGGCCAAGCATGATTTTGTGACCGAAAGGATTCCTGTTCCGTTGAAGATTGTGTCTCCGGGCAAGCAAATGACTTCTAACAATTGTGTCCCGGATGTCTCTATCACATTGGGCGATTACAAGTTTCTCTCTTCTCCGGTGGTTCTTGGTAATTCTGATATCGATCTTATTTTTGGGATGGACTGGCTCTCTAAACACAAGGCTCACCTTGATTGTGCAGCCAGGCAGATTCAACTGACTCATTCGTCTGAGGATGTCATTGTCTTTGCCGCTCGGGATAATACCAGCCGGTTGTTTTCTCTCAATGAGAAGGGTGAATTGGATGCTATTTCGCAGATTCCGGTTGTTTGTGAGTATCAAGAAGTCTTCCCAGAAGAACTCCCAGGAATGCCTCCGCACCGGCCGGTTGAATTTGTTATTGAACTTGAGCCCGGTACGGAACCTGTGTGCAAACGTCCCTACAAGCTCGGCCCCGAAGAGTTGAAGGAGTTGAAGAAACAACTCGATGTTCAAGAAAGAATGGGTCTCATTCGGCCTAGTACTTCTCCGTGGGGTTGTGGTGTTCTTTTTGTGAAGAAGAAGGATGGAACGGACCGACTTTGTGTTGATTATCGTCCATTGAACAAGAAGACCATCAAGAACAAATACCCACTTCCCAACATCAATGAGCTATTCGAACAACTCAAGGGTGCCCAAGTATTCTCCAAGCTGGATCTTCGTATGGGTTATCATCAGATTCGCATTCGTGAGCAAGATATTCCCAAGACGGCCTTCAGGACAAGCTATGGGTCATATGAATACACTGTCATGTCTTTTGGCCTCGCCAACGCTCCTCCGACGTTCTCTCGCATGATGAACTTCATCTTCAACCCCTACACCAATGACTTCGTTTTGGTCTATCTCGACGACATTCTGGTTTTCTCGAAGAACAAGGAAGATCATGCCAAGCACTTGCGTTTGGTTCTTGACAAGCTCAGGGAACATCAGTTCTACGCCAAGTTCTCCAAGTGTGAATTTTGGCTCGATGAGGTGCTATATCTTGGTCATATCATCTCTGCCAAGGGCATTTCCGTGGATCCTGAGAAGGTGTCTGCAATTGTTAATTGGGAACCTCCTCAGAATGTGAAGCAACTCTGTAGCTTCCTCGGTCTCGCAAGCTACTGCCGAAGATTCGTTGAAAACTTTTCCGAGATCGCGAAGCCTCTCTCAAATCTTCTTCAGAAGCACGTCAAGTATGTTTGGTCTCCGGAATGTGATATTGCTTTCAACTCTTTGAAAGAGAAATTGATCACAGCTCCAGTTCTGACTCCGCCTGATGAAACCAAGTCGTACGAGGTCTTTTGTGATGCCTCTCTCCAAGGTCTCGGTGATGTACTGATGCAAGAGAAGAAAGTTGTTGCTTATACCTCTCGCCAGTTGAAGCCTAATGAGAAGAACTACCCCACTCATGACCTCGAGTTGGCGGCAGTTGTGCATGCTTTGTTGACTTGGAGACATCTTCTATTGGGAAGAAAAGCGGACATTTTCACTGATCACAAGAGTCTCAAGTACATCTTCACTCAGCCTAATCTCAACCTCAGGCAGACTCGATGGGTCGAAATGATTCAAGAGTACAATCTGAGTATTGAGTATACTCCAGGCAAGGCTAATGTGATTGCTGACGCTTTGAGCAGAAAAGCATATTGCAACAGTCTGATTCTCAAGCCTTATCAACCCGAGCTTTGTGAAGCTTTCCGCAAACTTAATCTGCAAATTGTTCCTCAAGGTTTCCTCGCCAACCTTCAAGTTTATCCTACCTTGGAAGAACAGATTTGCCAAGCCCAGCTTCTTGACGCTATGGTGAAAAAGGTGAAGATTGGTATTGCAAAGAGTCAGTCCAAGTACAAGTGCTACCGACTTGATGACAAGGACACTCTCTTCTTCGAGGATCGAATTGTTGTGCCCAAAGGTGACCTTCGTAAAGTGATCATGAACGAGGCTCACAACTCTCTCCTCTCCATCCACCCGGGGAGCACGAAGATGTATCAAGACCTGAAGCAAACTTATTGGTGGACTCGAATGAAGCGCGAGATCGCTCAATTCGTGAATGAATGTGATGTCTGCAGAAGAGTGAAGGCGGAACACCAAAGGCCAGCAGGTCTCCTCCAACCTCTTGCCATTCTAGAATGGAAGTTCGACCACATTGAAATGGACTTCGTGACTGGGTTTCCAAAGTCCAAGCGTGGCAATGATGCTATATTCGTCGTCATCGACAAGCTCACCAAAGTGGCTCATTTTCTGCCTATCAAAGAGTCAATCACTGCAGCTCAATTGGCGGAACTCTACACCTCTCGAATTGTCTTTCTGCACGGTATTCCTCAAGTGATATCTTCAGACCGTGGCAGCATCTTTACCTCCAAGTTTTGGGATTCTTTTCAGAAGGCCATGGGCACCAACATTCGCTTCAGCACTGCTTTCCATCCTCAAACAAGCGGTCAAGTCGAGCGTGTCAATCAGATTCTTGAAGATATGCTCAGGGCTTGTGTTATCTCCTTCGGCATGAAGTGGGAGGATTGTCTTCCTTATGCTGAATTCTCATACAACAACAGTTTTCAAGCAAGTTCGGGCAAGGCCCCATTTGAAATTCTGTATGGTAGGAAGTGCCGTACACCTCTCAATTGGTCTGAAACCGGTGAACGTCAGCTGCTGGGTAATGACCTAATCACAGAGGCAGAAGAAATGTGCAAGGTCATTCGTGATAATCTCAAAGCAGCCCAATCCCGCCAGAAGAGCTACTATGATAGTAAGCACCGTGATTTGGCTTTCGAGATCGGAGATCATGTTTACCTCCGCGTCTCTCCTATGAAAGGGACTCGTCGCTTCGGTATCAAAGGGAAGCTTGCCCCCAGATACGTCGGACCTTTCAAGATTGTCAGCAAGAGAGGCGACCTCGCCTATCAACTCGAGCTTCCTGCAAACTTTGCTAATGTTCATGATGTGTTCCATGTCTCCCAACTCCGAAAGTGCTTCAAGACGCCTGAGCGCACCGTCAACTTCGAGGACATTGAGCTCCAAGAAGATCTCTCCTACCGTGAGCACCCAGTTGCAATCCTTGAAGAGACTGAACGCAGGACTCGCAACAAGTCAATCAAATTTCTCAAAGTCAAGTGGTCACACCATTCCGACCGTGAAGCTACCTAGGAACGCGAGGATCACCTCCGTTCTGAGTACCCGGAGTTCTTTCAGTCCTAGATCTCGGGACGAGATCTTTTCGTGGTGGTGGAGTGTTGTAACACCCCAGATATAACTTTCCAAATTTGTACTCCAACTCTTGTCGTTTCCGGCACTAAGTTATATTTATTCCTCGGGTTCGGGTCTTTGTCTCCGTGTGTTGTTTTGTTTTCGTGCATCTCATATCATGTCATCACGTGCATTGCATTTGCATACATGTTCATCTCATGCATTCGAGCATTTTCCCCGTTGTCCGTTTTGCATTCCGGCGCTTCGTTCTCCTCCGGTGGCCATTTCTAGCTTTCTTTCCTGTATGGGGATTAAACATTTCCGGATTGGACCGAGACTTGCCATGCGGCCTTGGTTTACTACCGGTAGACCGCCTGTCAAGTTTCGGGTCATTTGGACTTCGTTTGATACTCCAACGGTTAACCGAGGGACCGAAAAGGCCTCGTGTGTGTTGCAGCCCAACACCCCTCCAATTTGGCCCAAAACCCACCAAACTTTGTTCCATCGTCTCGGTCGTTCGATCACGATCGCGTGGCCGAAAACCGCACCTCATTTGGACACTCCTAGCTCCCTCCACCTCTATTTATAGCCCCCTCCATTTTCGGATCATCCCCTTCCCCCGAAACCCTAGATCCATTCCCATCCGCCGCCGCCGGACAATTTTCCGCAGGACGGACGTGTCCGTCCGCCCGCCGCCGCCACGTGTCGCCCGCTGAGAGGGCGAGCCGCCGCGCCCACATCGCCGTCCTGCCCGCGCGCCGGCCCGCCGGGGCCCTCCCGGCCCGCGCGTCTGAACCGCCGCCCAGCCGCCGTCCTCTTCCCGAGCAGCTCCTCCCCTTCGACGCCGGTGCGGCTGCGCCGCCGCCCAAGGTCGTCGCCAGCGACCGTCATCGCCGTCCGGCGCCCCCACGCCACCTTACCTCGCCGTTCGCCACCCCCCTCCGCGGTGCGCCGCCCCGCGCCCGATCCCGTCTCCGGCGAGCCTCCCCGCTCCCCCGAGACCCTCCTCCGGCGACCTCGTGCAAGAGCTCCGGCGAACCCCGACATTTCCGGCGAGCCCGAGCTCGGACTGCTACAGTGCATGGGATCCGGATCTGGATCTAGATCCGGTTGACCTTTTCCCTCCAACCCTAATCTCCGTTATTTTTATGCTATGTTTGACTGCTCATATCTCCCCATCCGTAGCTCCGTTTTGGACATATGATATATCAAAATCTTCGTCTCGACGAGTACATCATTTCATTCCATTGCATCATTTGCATTTGTGTTCATCTTGATGCCCAAAATGCTGTTAGAAGTAGGCATCGTGAGTTAAATTGCAGATCCGTTAGCTCATCATTGACTTTTGTCATTTTTGCCTTGATTATTGTGTGCATGATATGCCTGTGACCCTTTGGGATGTATTGTTAAGCATTTTGTCTTCTTTCTAGAGGTGCCACCCATGAATTTTTAGGATGTGTGTGGTGTCTTGTGCAAGCTTGCGAAGAGGGGTACCTGAGATTGCTGATTTCAGGGACAGTGATTTTCACTAAGTCTGGGATGTTTTAGTTCATGATGCCATATGTCCAGCTTGTTTCCTAGTGATCCGTGCCTCTTTTGAGGATTGTGCCTCTTTTGGCTTCTACATTATGAATATGTGTATCACTACTATCGAGATTCAACAAGAATAGACCACTCTTCAAAGGTGCATGACCATAAAAGATATTACTCATATAAATAGAACAACCATTATTCTCTGATTTAAATGAATAACCGTCTCGCATTAAACAAGATCCAGATATAATGTTCATGCTCAACGCTGGCACCAAATAACAATTATTTAGGTCTAATATTAATCCCGAAGGTAGATGTAGAGGTAGCGTGGCGACCGCGATCACATCGACTTTGGAACCGTTTCCCACGCGCATCGTCACCTCGTCCTTTGCTAGCGTCCGCTTATTCCGTAGTCCCTGTTTTGAGTTGCAAATATTAGCAACAGAACCAGTATCAAATACCCAGGTGCTACTGCGAGCTCTAGTAAGGTACACATCAATAACATGTATATCACATATACCTTTGTTCACCTTGCCATCCTTCTTATCCGCCAAATACTTGGGGCAGTTCCGCTTCCAGTGACCAGTCTGCTTGCAGTAGAAGCACTCAGTTTCAGGCTTAGGTCCAGACTTAGGTTTCTTCTCCTGAGCAGCAACTTGCTTGCTGTTCTTCTTGAAGTTCCCCTTCTTCTTCCCTTTGCCCTTTTTCTTGAAACTAGTGGTCTCGTTGACCATCAACACTTGATGCTCCTTCTTGATTTCTACCTCCGCAGCTTTCAGCATTGCGAAGAGCTCGGGAATAGTCTTGTTCATCCCTTGCATATTATAGTTCATCACGAAGCTCTTGTAGCTTGGTGGCAGTGATTGGAGAATTCTGTCAATGACGCAATCATCTGGAAGATTAACTCCCATCTGAATCAAGTGATTATTATACCCAGACATTTTGAGTATATGCTCACTGACAGAACTGTTCTCCTCCATCTTGCAGCTATAGAACTTATTGGAGACTTCATATCTCTCAATTCGGGCATTTGCTTGAAATATTAACTTCAACTCCTGGAACATCTCATATGCTCCATGACGTTCAAAAACTCATTGAAGTCCCGATTATAAGCCGTAAAGCATGGCACACTGAACTATCGAGTAGTCATCAGCTTTGCTTTGCCAGACATTCATAACATCTAGCGTTGCTCCAGCAGCAGGCCTAGCACCCATCAGTGCTTCCAGGACGTAATTCTTCTGTGCAGCAATGAGGATAATCCTCAGGTTACGGACCCAGTCCGTGTAATTGCTACCATCATCTTTCAACTTTGCTTTCTCGAGGAACGCATTAAAATTCAACGGAACAACAGCACGAGCCATCTATCTACAATCAACATAAACAAGCAAGATACTATCAGGTACTAAGTTCATGATAAGTTTAAGTTCAGTTAATCAAATTACTTAGGAACTCCCACTTAGATAGACATCCCTCTAATCCTCTAAGTGATCACGTGATCCAAATCAACTAAACCATAACCGATCATCACGTGAGATGGAGTAGTTTTCAATGGTGAACATCGTCATGTTGATCATATCTACTATATGATTCACGCTCGACCTTTCGGTCTCTGTGTTCCGAGGCCATATCTGCATATGCTAGGCTCGTCAAGTTTAACCTGAGTATTCTGCGTGTGCAAAACTGGCTTGCACCCGTTGTAGATGGACGTAGAGCTTATCACACCCGATCATCACGTGGTGTCTGGGCACGACGAACTTTGGCAACGGTGCATACTCAGGGAGAACACTTCTTGATAATTTAGTGAGAGATCATCTTATAATGCTACCGTCAATCAAAGCAAGATAAGATGCATAAAAGGATAAACATCACATGCAATCAATATAAGTGATATGATATGGCCATCATCATCTTGTGCTTGTGATCTCCATCTCCGAAGCACCGTCATGATCACCATCGTCACCGGCGCGACACCTTGATCTCCATCGTAGCATCATTGTCGTCTCGCCAATCTTATGCTTCCACGACTATCACTACCGCTTAGTAATAAAGTAAAGCATTACATCGCGATTGCATTGCATACAATAAAGCGACAACCATATGGCTCTTGCCAGTTGCCGATAACTTGGTTACAAAACATGATCATTTCATACAATAAAATCAGCATCATGCCTTGACCATATCACATCACAACATGCCCTGCAAAAACAAGTTAGACGTCCTCTACTTTTTTGTTGCAAGTTTTACGTGGCTGCTACGGGCTTAAGTAAGAACTCATCTCACCTACGCATCAAAACCACAACGATAGTTCGTCAAATAGACTCCGTTTTAACCTTCTCAAGGACCGGGCGTAGCCACACTCGGTTCAACTAAAGTTGGAGAGACAGTCGCCCGCAAGCCATCTATGTGCAAAGCACGTCGAGGGAACCGGTCTCGCGTAAGCGTACGCGTAAGGTTGGTCCGGGTCGTCTCGTCCAACAATACCGCCGAACCAAAGTATGACATGCTGGTAGGCAGTATGACTTGTATCGCCCACAACTCACTTGTGTTCTACTTGTGCAAATAACATCAAACCATAAAACCTAGGCTCGGATGCCACTGTTGGGGAACGTAGTAATTTCAAAATTTTCCTACGCACACGCAAGATCATGGTGATGCATAGCAACGAGAGGGGAGAGTGTTGTCTACGTACCAACGCAGACCAACTGCGGAAGCGATCACACAACGTAGAGGAAGTAGTCGTACATCTTCCCGATCCGACCGATCCAAGCACCGTTACTCCGGCACCTCCGAGTTCTTAGCACACGTTCAGCTCGATGACGATCCTCGGGCTCCGATCCAGCAAAGCGTCGAGGAAGAGTTCCGTCATCACGACGGCGTGGTGACGATCTTGATGTACTACCGACGCAGGGCTTCGCCTAAGCACTACAACGGTATGATCGAGGTGGAATTTGGTGGCAGGGGGCACCGCACACGGCTAAGGAACGATCTCAAGGATCAACTTGTGTGTCTAGAGGTGCCCCCTGCCCCCGTATATAAATGATGGGAGGGGGAGGGCTGACCGGCCAAGCTTGGAGGCGCAGGAGGAGTCCTACTCCCACCGGGAGTAGGACTCCCCCCTCCAATCCTATTCCAACTAGGATTCCTTAAAGGGGGGGGGGGAGAGAGAGAGGGTGGCCGGCCCCTTCTCCTAGTCCTAATAGGACTAGGGGGAGGGGGAGGTGCGCAGCCCTTGTGGGCAGCCCTCTCACCTTTCCACTAAGGCCCATGTAGGCCCATTTGGCTCCCGGGGGGTTCCGGTAACCCTCCCGGTAATCCGGTAAAATCCCGATTTCACCCGGAACACTTCCGGTGTCCAAACATAGGCTTCCAATATATCAATCTTTACATCTCGACCATTTCGAGACTCTTTGTCATGTCCGTGATCACATCCGGGACTCCGAACAACCTTCGGTACATCAAAATGCATAAACTCATAATAACTGTCATTGTAACGTTAAGCGTGCAGACCCTACGGTTCGAGAACAATGTAGACATGACCGAGACACGTCTCCGGTCAATAACCAATAGCGGGACCTGGATGCCCATATTGGTTCCTACATATTCTACGAAGATCTTTATCGGTCAGACCGCATAACAACATACGTTGTTCCCTTTGTCATCGGTATGTTACTTGCCCGAGATTCGATCGTCGGTATCCAATACCTAGTTCAATCTCGTTACTGGCAAGTCTCTTTACTCGTTCCGTAATACATCATATCACAACTAACATCTTAGTTATAATTCTTGCAAGGCTTATGTGATGTGTATTACCGAGAGGGCCCAGAGATACCTCTCCGACAATCGGAGTGACAAACCCTAATCTCGAAATACGCCAACCCAACATCTACCATTGGAGACACCTGTAGTACTCCTTTATAATCACCCATTTACGTTGTGACGTTTGGTAGTACCCAAAGTGTTCCTCCGGTAAACGGGAGTTGCATAATCTCATAGTTATAGGAACATGTATAAGTCATGAAGAAAGCAATAGCAACATACTAAACGATCAGGTGCTAAGCTAATGGAATGGGTCATGTCAATCAGATCATTCAACTAATGATGTGACCTCGTTAATCAAATAACAACTCTTTGTTCATGGTTAGGAAACATAACCATCTTTGATTAACGAGCTAGTCAAGTAGAGGCATACTAGTGACACTCTGTTTGTCTATGTATTCACACATGTATTATGTTTCCGGTTAATACAATTCTAGCATGAATAATAAACGTTTATCATGATATAAGGAAATAAATAATAACTTTATTATTGCCTCTAGGGCATATTTCCTTCAGTCTCCCACTTGCACTAGAGTCAATAATCTAGATTACACAGTAATGATTCTAACACCCATGGAGCCTTGGTGCTGATCATGTTTTGCTCGTGGAAGAGGCTTAGTCAACGGGTCTGCAACATTCAGATTCATATGTATCTTGCAAATCTCTATGTCTCCCACCTGGACTAGATCCCGGATGGAGTTGAAGCGTCTCTTGATGTGTTTGGTCCTTTTGTGAAATCTGGATTCCTTTGCCAAAGCAATTGCACCAGTATTGTCACAAAAGATTTTCATTGGACCCGATGCACTAGGTATGACACCTAGATCGGATATGAACTCCTTCATCCAGACTCCTTCGTTCGCTGCTTCCGAAGCAGCTATGTACTCCGCTTCACATGTAGATCCCGCTACGACGCTTTGTTTAGAACTGCACCAACTGACAGCTCCACCGTTTAAAGTAAACACGTATCCGGTTTGCGATTTAGAATCGTCCGGATCAGTGTCAAAGCTTGCATCAACGTAACCTCTTACGGTGAGCTCTTTGTCACCTCCATATATGAGAAACATATCCTTAGTCCTTTTCAGGTATTTCAGGATGTTCTTGACCGCTGTCCAGTGATCCACTCCTGGATTACTTTGGTACCTCCCTGCTAAACTTATAGCAAGGCACACATCAGGTCTGGTACACAGCATTGCATACATGATAGAGCCTATGGCTGACGCATAGGGAACATCTTTCATTTTCTCTCTATCTTCTGCAGTGGTCGGGCATTGAGTCTGACTCAACTTCACACCTTGTAACACAGGCAAGAACCCTTTCTTTGCTTGATCCATTTTGAACTTCTTAAAAATCTTGTCAAGGTATGTGCTTTGTGAAAGTCCAATTAAGCGTCTTGATCTATCTCTATAGATCTTTATGCCTAATATGTAAGCAGCTTCCCCGAGGTCTTTCATCGAAAAACTTTTATTCAAGTATCCCTTTATGCTATCCAGAAATTCTATATCATTTCCAATAAGCAATATGTCATCCACATATAATATCAGAAATGCTACAGAGCTCCCACTCACTTTCTTGTAAATACAGGCTTCTCCAAAAGTTTGTATAAAGCCAAATGCTTTGATCACACTATCAAAGCGTTTATTCCAACTCCGAGATGCTTGCACCAGTCCATAAATGGATCGCTAGAGTTTGCACACTTTGTTAGCTCCCTTTGGATCGACAAAACCTTCTGGTTGCATCATATACAACTCTTCTTCCAGAAATCCATTCAGGAATGCAGTTTTGACATCCATCTGCCATATTTCATAATCATAAAATGCGGCAATTGCTAACATGATTCTGACGGACTTAAGCATCGCTACGGGTGAGAAGGTCTCATCGTAGTCAACCCCTTGAACTTGTCGAAAACCTTTTGCGACAAGTCGAGCTTTATAGACAGTAATATTACCGTCAGCGTCAGTCTTTTTCTTGAAGATCCATTTATTCTCAATTGCTTGCCGATCATCGGGCAAGTCAACCAAAGTCCATACTTTGTTCTCATACATGGGTCCCATCTCAGATTTCATGGCCTCAAGCCACTTTGCGGAATCTGGGCTCACCATCGCTTCTTCATAGTTCGTAGGTTCATCATGATCTAGTAGCATGACTTCCAGAATTGGATTACCGTACCACTCTGGTGCGGATCTCACTCTGGTTGATCTACGTGGTTCAGTAGTGTCTTGTCCTGAAGTTTCATGATCATCATCATTAGCTTCCTCACTAATTGGTATAGGTGTCGCAGAAACAGTTTTCTGTGATGTACTATTTTCCAATAAGGGAGCAGGTACAGTTACCTCGTCAAGTTCTACTTTCCTCCCACTCACTTCTTTCGAGAGAAACTCCTTCTCTAGAAATGATCCATTCTTAGCAACGAATGTCTTGCCTTCGGATCTGTGATAGAAGGTATACCCAACAGTTTCCTTTGGGTATTCTATGAAGACACATTTCTCCGCTTTGGGTTCGAGCTTATCAGGTTGAAGCTTTTTCACATAAGCATCGCAGCCCCAAACTTTAAGAAACGACAACTTTGGTTTCTTGCCAAACCATAGTTCATAAGGCGTCGTCTCAACGGATTTTGATGGTGCCCTATTTAACGTGAATGCGGCCGTCTCTAAAGCATAACCCCAAAATGATAGCGGTAAATCAGTAAGACACATCATATATCGCACCATATCTAGTAAAGTATGATTACGACGTTCGGACACACCATTACGCTGTGGTGTTCCGGGTGGCGTGAGTTGCGAAACTATTCCACAATTTTTCAAATGTACACCAAACTCGTAACTCAAATATTCTCCTCCACGATCAGATCGTAGAAACTTTATTTTCTTGTTATGATGATTTTCAACTTCACTCTGAAATTCCTTGAACTTTTCAAATGTTTCAGACTTATGTTTCATTAAGTAGATAAACCCATATCAGCTTAAATCATCTGTGAAGGTGAGAAAATAACGATATCCGCCACGAGCCTCAATATTCATCGGACCACATACATCGGTATGTATGATTTCCAATAAATCTGTTGCTCTCTCCATAGTACCGGAGAACGGTGTTTTAGTCATCTTGCCTATGAGGCACGGTTCGCAAGTACCAAGTGATTCATAATCAAGTGGTTCCAAAAGCCCATCAGTATAGAGTTTCTTCATGCGCTTTACATCGATATGACCTAAACGGCAGTGCCACAAATAAGTTGCACCATCATTATCAACTCTGCATCTTTTGGCTTCTACATTATGAATATGTGTATCACTACTATCGAGATTCAACAAGAATAGACCACTCTTCAAAGGTGCATGACCATAAAAGATATTACTCATATAAATAGAACAACCATTATTCTCTGATTTAAATGAATAACCGTCTCGGATTAAACAAGATCCAGATATAATGTTCATGCTCAACAATGGCACCAAATAACAATTATTTAGGTCTAATATTAATCCCGAAGGTAGATGTAGAGGTAGCGTGCCGACCGCGATCACATCGACTTTGGAACCGTTTCCCACGCGCATCGTCACCTCGTCCTTTGCTAGCGTCCGCTTATTCCGTAGTCCCTGTTTCGAGTTGCAAATATTAGCAACAGAACCAGTATCAAATACCCAGGTGCTACTGCGAGCTCTAGTAAGGTACACATCAATAACATGTATATCACATATACCTTTGTTCACCTTGCCATCCTTCTTATCCGCCAAATACTTGGGGCAGTTCCGCTTCCAGTGACCAGTCTGCTTGCAGTAGAAGCACTCAGTTTCAGGCTTAGGTCCAGACTTAGGTTTCTTCTCCTGAGCAGCAACTTGCTTGCTGTTCTTCTTGAAGTTCCCCTTCTTCTTCCCTTTGCCCTTTTTCTTGAAACTAGTGGTCTCGTTGACCATCAACACTTGATGCTCCTTCTTGATTTCTACCTCCGCAGCTTTCAGCATTGCGAAGAGCTCGGGAATAGTCTTGTTCATCCCTTGCATATTATAGTTCATCACGAAGCTCTTGTAGCTTGGTGGCAGTGATTGGAGAATTCTGTCAATGACGCAATCATCTGGAAGATTAACTCCCATCTGAATCAAGTGATTATTATACCCAGACATTTTGAGTATATGCTCACTGACAGAACTGTTCTCCTCCATCTTGCAGCTATAGAACTTATTGGAGACTTCATATCTCTCAATTCGGGCATTTGCTTGAAATATTAACTTCAACTCCTGGAACATCTCATATGCTCCATGACGTTCAAAACGTCGTTGAAGTCCCGATTATAAGCCGTAAAGCATGGCACACTGAACTATCGAGTAGTCATCAGCTTTGCTCTGCCAGACGTTCATAACATCTGGCGTTGCTCCAGCAGCAGGCCTAGCACCCAGCGGTGCTTCCAGGACGTAATTCTTCTGTGCAGCAATGAGGATAATCCTCAGGTTACGGACCCAGTCCGTGTAATTGCTACCATCATATTTCAACTTTGCTTTCTCAAGGAACGCATTAAAATTCAACGGAACAACAGCACGAGCCATCTATCTACAATCAACATAAACAAGCAAGATACTATCAGGTACTAAGTTCATGATAAGTTTAAGTTCAGTTAATCAAATTACTTAGGAACTCCCACTTAGATAGACATCCCTCTAATCCTCTAAGTGATCACGTGATCCAAATCAACTAAACCAAAACCGATCATCACGTGAGATGGAGTAGTTTTCAATGGTGAACATCGTCATGTTGATCATATCTACTATATGATTCACGCTCGACCTTTCGGTCTCTGTGTTCCGAGGCCATATCTGCATATGCTAGGTTCGTCAAGTTTAACCTGAGTATTCTGCGTGTGCAAAACTGGCTTGCACCCATTGTAGATGGACGTAGAGCTTATCACACCCGATCATCACGTGGTGTCTGGGCACGACGAACTTTGGCAACGGTGCATACTCAGGGAGAAAACTTCTTGATAATTTAGTGAGAGATCATCTTATAATGCTACCGTCAATCAAAGCAAGATAAGATGCATAAAAGGATAAACATCACATGCAATCAATATAAGTGATATGATATGGCCATCATCATCTTGTGCTTGTGATCTCCATCTCCGAAGCACCGTCATGATCACCATCGTCACCGGCGCGACACCTTGATCTCCATCGTAGCATCATTGTCGTCTCGCCAATCTTATGCTTCCACGACTATCACTACCGCTTAGTAATAAAGTAAAGCATTAAATCGCGATTGCATTGCATACAATAAAGCGACAACCATATGGCTCCTGCCAGTTGCCGATAACTTGGTTACAAAACATGATCATTTCATACAATAAAATCAGCATCATGCCTTGACCATATCACATCACAACATGCCCTGCAAAAACAAGTTAGACGTCCTCTACTTTGTTGTTGCAAGTTTTACGTGGCTGCTACGGGCTTAAGTAAGAACTCATCTCGCCTATGCATCAAAACCACAACGATAGTTCGTCAAATAGACTCCGTTTTAACCTTCTCAAGGACCGGGCGTAGCCACACTCGGTTCAACTAAAGTTGGAGAGACAGTCGCCCGCAAGCCATCTATGTGCAAAGCACGTCGAGGGAACCGGTCTCGCGTAAGCGTACGCGTAAGGTTGGTCCGGGTCGTCTCATCCAACAATACCGCCGAACCAAAGTATGACATGCTGGTAGGCAGTATGACTTGTATCGCCCACAACTCACTTGTGTTCTACTCGTGCAAATAACATCAAACCATAAAACCTAGGCTCGGATGCCACTGTTGGGGAACGTAGTAATTTCAAAATTTTCCTACGCACACGCAAGATCATGGTGATGCATAGCAACGAGAGGGGAGAGTGTTGTCTACGTACCAACGCAGACCGACTGCGGAAGCGATCACACAACGTAGAGGAAGTAGTCGTACGTCTTCCCGATCCGACCGATCCAAGCACCGTTACTCCGGCACCTCCGAGTTCTTAGCACACGTTCAGCTCGATGACGATCCTCGGGCTCCGATCCAGCAAAGCGTCGAGGAAGAGTTCCGTCAGCACGACGACGTGGTGACGATCTTGATGTACTACCGACGCAGGGCTTCGCCTAAGCACTACAACGGTATGATCGAGGTGGAATTTGGTGGCAGGGGGCACCGCACACGGCTAAGGAACGATCTCAAGGATCAACTTGTGTGTCTAGAGGTGCCCCCTGCCCCCGTATATAAAGGATGAGAGGGGGAGGGCTGGCCGGCCAAGCTTGGAGGCGCAGGAGGAGTCCTACTCCCACCGGGAGTAGGACTCCCCCCTCCAATCCTATTCCAACTAGGATTCCTTAAAGGGGAGAGAGAGAGGGTGGCCGGCCCCTTCTCCTAGTCCTAATAGGACTAGGGGGAGGGGGAGGTGCGCAGCCCTTGTGGGAGCCCTCTCACCTTTCCAATAAGGCCCATGTAGGCCCATTTGGCTCCTGGGGGGTTCCGGTAACCCTCCCGGTATTCCGGTAAAATCCCGATTTCACCCGGAACACTTCCGGTGTCCAAACATAGGCTTCCAATATATCAATCTTTACGTCTCGACCATTTCGAGACTCCTCGTCATGTCCGTGATCACATCCGGGACTCCGAACAACCTTCGGTACATCAAAATGCATAAACTCATAATAACTGTCATCGTAACGTTAAGCGTGCGGACCCTACGGTTCGAGAACAATGTAGACATGACCGAGACACATCTCCGGTCAATAACCAATAGCGGGACCTGGATGCCCATATTGGTTCCTACATATTCTACGAAGATCTTTATCGGTCAGACCGCATAACAACATACGTTGTTCCCTTTGTCATCGGTATGTTACTTGCCCGAGATTCGATCATCGGTATCCAATACCTAGTTCAATCTCGTTACTGGCAAGTCTCTTTACTCGTTCTGTAATACATCATCTCACAACTAACATCTTAGTTATAATGCTTGCAAGGCTTATGTGATGTGTATTACCGAGAGGGCCCAGAGATACCTCTCCGACAATCGGAGTGACAAACCCTAATCTCGAAATACGCCAACCCAACATCTACCATTGGAGACACCTGTAGTACTCCTTTATAATCACCCATTTACGTTGTGACGTTTGGTAGTACCCAAAGTGTTCCTCCGGTAAACGGGAGTTGCATAATCTCATAGTTATAGGAACATGTATAAGTCATGAAGAAAGCAATAGCAACATACTAAACGATCAGGTGCTAAGCTAATGGAATGGGTCATGTCAATCAGATCATTCAACTAATGATGTGACCTCGTTAATCAAATAACAACTCTTTGTTCATGGTTAGGAAACATAACCATCTTTGATTAACGAGCTAGTCAAGTAGAGGCATACTAGTGACACTCTGTTTGTCTATGTATTCACACATGTATTATGTTTCCGGTTAATACAATTCTAGCATGAATAATAAACGTTTATCATGATATAAGGAAATAAATAATAACTTTATTATTGCCTCTAGGGCATATTTCCTTCATTAATTTCACCAAGTCTGAAATCTGTTTTGCTTATTCAGTTTTGCCATGCTTGTTTGAACCCCTTAATGGATGAATTTGCCTATGGCTCAGTCCTAGTGATTTGTTAAGCATATTGTGTACATCCCTGCCATGTATTTTGTTTTCATGTTTGGTGGCTATAGCATGTTCATTTCGTTGCATTTAGGAGCCTACTTGCTGTAAATCGCAGATCGGTTCGTTTCGTAAAACGCTTGCCATCTCTAAACCGTAGCTCCGATTCCTATGATCTTTATATCGTTTTCAGGGGATTTCTTCCCCTCTATCCAGTGGCACACTTGGTTTTCCAAGTTGAGGCCAGGGTCATGCATTTCCTGTCACATATTGCATTTTGCATCCCGCATCGCATCCCGCATAGCATACCATCTTTGCATATTATTGGTTGCCCTTGCACGTGGTTGATTGTATCCTTGTTGCTTGTTTGTGTTGTTGGGTAGAGCCGGGAGACGAGTTCGCTAACGAGGAGCCCGTTGAGTTTGCTTTTGAGGATCCAGTCAACTCTGACAACTCTGCAGGCAAGATGATCATACCCTCGAAATCACTACTATCTTTGCTATGCTAGTTTGCCCGCTCTTTTGCTTTGCCAATGCTATGATGCCTACCAATTGCTTGTCAGCCTCCCATTTGCCATGATTGAGCCTCTAACCCACCTTTGTCCTAGCAAACCGTTGATTGGCTATGTTACCGCTTTGCTCACCCCCCCCCTTCTTATAGCATTGCTAGTTGCAGGTGAAGATTGGAGCCGTTCCTTGTTGGAACATTTATTTACTTGTTGGGATATCATTATATTTGCTATGTTATCTTAATGCATCTATATACTTGGTTTTAGTTGTACGTAGTGTTCATCTGAGTGTGCCCTGAGAAAGAGATATGTGCAGCTCCTATCGGGATTTGTCGGCACATTCGGGCGGTGTTGCTGGACTTGTTTTAACCTGTCGAATCTCTTGTTGTACCGAGATGCCGAGTCTGATCGGTGTGTCTTGGGTGGACGTCTATTCCTTCGTTGACCGTGAGAGCTTGTTATGGGCTAAGTTGGGACCCCCCTGCAGGGATTGATCTTTCGAAAGCCGTGCCCGCGGTTATGGGCAGATGGGAATTTGTTAATGTCCGGTTGTAGATAACCTGAACCTTAATTAATTAAAATGAATCAACCGAGTGTGTTGCCGTGATGGCCTCTTCTTGGCGGAGTCCGGGAAGTGGACACGGTGTTGGAGTTATGTTTGCGCAGGTTGCTCTCTAGTTTCTTGCTCGTGCTTTGCCTCCTCTTCTCGCTCTCTTTTGCGTACAAGTTAGCCACCATATATGCTAGTCGCTTGCTGCAGCTCCACTTATACATTACCCCTTTCCTACCTATTAAGCTTAAATAGTCTTGATCGCGAGGGTGCGAGATTGCTGAGTCCCTGTGGCTCACAGATTACTATTACACCAGATGCAGGGACAGATGATACAGCTCCAGATGGCGCGCTCGAGCTCAAGTGGGAGTACGACGAGGACTCTCAGCGTTACTATGTGTCTTTTCCTGATGATCAGTAGTGGTGCCTATTCGGGGTTAGATTCAGGGCCTTGTCGCATGTTGGGGGTCTTTTCTATTTTGGCGCCGTAGTCGGGCCATGAGTGAATTGTATGCTGGATGTTATTTATGTACTTTGATGTGACGTGGCGAGTGTAAGCCAACTATGTTATCCCTCTTTATTATTATATTACATGGGATGTTTGTGATGATTACCCGACTTGCGACATATGCCTTCAATGCGATTATGCCTCTAAGTCGTGCCTCGACACGTGGGAGATATAGTCGCATCGAGGGTGTTACAATAAGAGCCTCAAGTACATCTTCACTCAGCCAAACCTCAACCTCAGGCAGACCCGTTGGGTCGAAATGATTCAAGAGTATAATCCGAGTATTGAATATACTCCAGGAAAGGCCAATGTAATTGCTGCTGCATTGAGCAGGAAGGCTTACTTCAACAGTTTGATTATCAAGCCCTACCAACCAGAGCTTTGTGAAGCTTTCCGCAAACTCAATCTCCAAGTTGTTCCTCAAGGATTCCTTGCCAACCTCCAAGTCTCTCCTACTTTGGAAGATCAGATTCGCGAGGCTCAACTTCTTGATGCTATGGTGAAGAAGGTGAAGATTGGGATTGCCAAGAGTCAACCCAAGTACAAATGCTATTGCCTTGATGACAAGGACACTCTATTCTTTGAGGATCACATTGTTGTTCCTAAGGGTGACCTTCGTAAAGTCATTATGAACAAAGCTCACAATTCACTCCTCTCTATTCACCCTAGAAGTACAAAGATGTACCATGACCTCAAGCAGTCGTATTGGTGGACTCAAATGAAGTGCGAGATTGCTCAGTTCATGAATGAATGTGATGTCTGCAGAAGAGTGAAAGCAGAACACCAACGACCAGCTGGTCTCCTCCAGCCTCTAGCCATTCCAGGATGGAAGTTTGATCATATTGAGATGGACTTCGTGACTGGATTTCCAAAGTCCAAGCGTGGCAATGATGCTATCTTTGTTGTCATCGACAAGCTCACTAAAGTGGATCATTTTCTTCCTATCAAAGAACCTATCACAGCAGCTCAGTTGGCAGAGCTATATACCTCCAGGATTGTCTCTCTGCACGGCATTCCACAGTTGATATCTTCAGATCGTGGAAGCATTTTCACTTCTAAGTTCTGGGATTATTTTCAGAAGGCCATGGGCACCAACATTCTCTTCAGCACAACTTTTCATCCTCAAACCAGTGGCCAAGTCGAGCGAGTCAATCAAATTCTTGAAGATATGCTCAAGGCATGTGTCATTTCTTTCGGTTTGAAGTGGGAAGATTGTCTTCCATATGCCGAGTTCTCCTACAATAACATCTTCCAAGCGAGTTCGGGCAAGGCCCCATTCGATATTCTCTATGGCAGAAAGTGTTGTACTCCTCTTAACTGGTCAGAGACTGGTGAACGCCAATTTCTTGGCAATGACTTGATCACAGAGGCTGAAGAAATGTGCAAAGTCATTCGTGAAAATCCCAAAGCCGCGCAATCGCGCCAGAAGAGTTACTATGATGGCAAGCATCGTGACTTGGCTTTCGAGATCGAAGACCATGTCTACCTCCGCGTCTCTCCAATGAAAGGTACTCGTCACTTTGGTATCAAAGGAAAGCTTGCCCCTAGATACGTGGGTCCTTTCAAGCTCATTAGCAAAAGAGGCGATCTCGCCTATCAACTTGAGCTTCCATCCAACTTTGCAAACGTGCATGACGTGTTTCACGTGTCTCAACTCCGCAAGTGTTTCAAGACTCCTGACCGCACCATCAACTTTGAAGAGATTGATCTCCAAGAAGACCTGTCTTATCATGAGCATCCCGTTGCTATTCTTGAAGAAACTGAGCGTAAGACTCGCAACAAGTCTATCAAATTCCTAAGAGTGAAGTGGTCACATCATTCTGACCGTGAAGCCACCTGGGAACGCGAGGACCACCTCCGTTCTGAATACCTGGAGTTTTTCCAGTCCTAGATCTCAGGACAAGATCTTTTCGTAGTGGTGGAGTGTTGTAACGCCCCATATGTAACCTACCATATTTGTATTCCAACTCTTGCCATTTCCGGCACTAAGTTATGATATTTCCTCATTGTCGGGTTTTTGTCTTCGTGTTTCTTTTGTCTTTGTCATGCATCTCATATCATGTTATCATGTGCATGGCATTTGCATACGTGTTCCTCTCATGCATCCGAGCATTTCCCCGTTGTCCGTTTTGCATTCTGGCGCTCCTATGTCCTCCGATGTCCCCTTTTGCCTCTTTTCGTGTGCGGGTGTTAAAAGTTCTCGGATTGGACCGGGACTTGCCAAGCGTCCTTGGTTTACTACCAGTAGACCGTCTGTCAAGTTTCGTGCCATTTGGACTTCTTTTGATACTCCAACTGTTAACCGAGAAACCGCAAAGGCCTCATGTGTGTTGCAGCCCAACACCCCTCCAAGTGGCCCAAAACCCACCTAAACCCCCTCCATCGTCTCGGTCGTTCGATCATGATCGCTGGCCGAAAACCGTGCTCAATTTGGAGCCTGGTAGCTCCCTCTACCTATAAAAAGGCATCTCCCCCAAAAATCACGGATGAAACCCTAACCTCTCCATCTCCTCGCGCCGCCGGACGAAAAATCGCCGGTCGAACGTGTCCGGTCCGCCCGCTGCCGCCACATGTCATCCCCCGATTCGCCCGCCGCCCGCGCGCCCACATCACCGCGCCGGCCCGCCGGGGCCCAGGCGGGGCCCTCCCGGCCCGAAGCTGCCGCCGCCCGAGGGTCGCCTGCCTCCTCGCGCCCCGATCGCCGCCTCCGCTGCCCCGCTCCCCGCTCGCCGGTCGGACCTTGTCGCCGGCAGCTCCCCCCCCCCCCCCCGCGAGGCGCCTTGCCTCCAGATCTGCCTAAGGTGGCCGGAGCCGCGCGCCCGCTGCCAGATCCAGACGGGGAAGGGCCGGATCCGCCCTTCTCCGGCCTCCCCCTCGCCTTTCCCTCGCCGGAGCAGCCACCACCTCGCCGGAGTTCCCTCGGTTCGCGCGCCTGTGAAGAACCCTAGATCTGAGAGAGGTTGACCTTGTTTTTTCCCTAAGTCCCAGTAATTTTTTAGCATACTTCATCATGTCATAACTTTGCATCCGTGGCTCCATTTTGGGTGTGTAGCATATCAAATTGTTTGCTTCGTCGTGTACTTCATTTCATTCCATTGCACCATGTCCATTTGAGTTCATCTTGATGCCCTAAATGTTGTTTCAAGAGTGCTATGTAATGTTAGTTTTAGATTCTTATCAGAGTTTGGACATTTGTCATTTTTTCCATGTTTAATGTGTGCCTACTATGAACTTGAGCCCTACATGTGTTTTGAAGTTTGCCATGCCATCTTTACAGGGGTGTATGCCATGTAATTTTGTGATCTTTGTGGTGACTAGCACAAGCATGCAAAGTAGCTCTCGTGATGTTGCTGATTTCAGGGACTTAGAAATCTTCTAAGTCTTTTCCCTGATAATATTTTTATGCCATGTATTCATGTTGCTACAGAGGGATCCATGCCTCTTTTGAGCATGTTCAATAAGGGTGATTTTGAGATATTTTTATGCTCTATCCATCCATGTCTCTGTTTGCAATTATGGAGCACCCTAGCATGACTCAATCTTGCTCTACTTTTGCTATAAAATGTTCCTGGCAGATTGTTTACATGTTAAGCAATTTTGCCGAGGTTGTTATAGTTTATCCATGCATGCTATGAGAGTGTTCTTGCCATGGTTAGCTTATTTATCATGTCTAATTGCTGGGTGTATGCTTAGTTTGTCATGCAATGCTTTGTGGTGAGTGCATCGAGCTCGCAAACATGCCTACTTAAATCTATTTTGCCATGTTCCAGTTTTCTATTGTCTGAATCTGTTAACGAAACTTGCTATGTGCACATGGTTGCCATTGTATTTTTTGATCCCTTTTGGCTTATGGCCAGTAAGGACTTTTGTTATATGCTTTGTGTAGTTTCATGTCTTGCTTTTCCATGATATGTTCCTGTAGCATGTTGTTATCTTGCTCTAAACATTGCTTCCTGATGTTGAATCCTTCCATGTTGTTATTTTCACTAAGTCTGTGTACCTGTTATCTTTTGCACTTTTGTCATGCTTGTTTGAACCTGCTATTGTGTGAATTAGTCGTAGATCAGTGTTCATCTTTTGTCAAGCATCTTGAGTGGATCAATGCCATGTGCTTTGTTGTTATGTTAGAGTGCAGTAGCTTGTTGTTCTTGATGCATCTAGATGGCCTCGTGCTGTTAATCGCAGCCTTGTGCCATTATTGTTTTGCTTGCCATTTGCAAACCGTGCATCCGATTCCGGTGATCTTTATATCGATTTCGACCGAAATCAACTCATCTTTCCAGCGGCACTCTTGGTTTTCCAAGTTGAGGCCAGGTTCAGTCTTTCCTTTCCGAAACATGCATATGCATTGCATATCACATCCCGCATATCATGCCATGTTTTGCATCATGTTGTTTGCGCATTGCATCGTGGTTGATTGTGTCTCCCTTTGCTTGTGTTCTTGCTTTGGTAGAGCCGGGAGACGAGTACGTGATCGAGGAACCCGTTGAGTACACTTACGAGGATCAAGCTTACGTCAACTCAGAGAATTTTGCTGGCAAGATGACCATACCCTCGAAATCACTTCTATCTTTGCTTACTAGTTGCTCGCTCTATTGCTATGCCTATGCTATGATACCTACCACTTGCTTTCCCCTACCTCCCATATTGCCATGTCAAACCTCTAACCCACCTTGTCCTAGCAAACCGTTGTTTGGCTATGTTACCGCTTTGCTCAGCCCCTCTTATAGCGTTGCTAGTTGCAGGTGAAGATTGGAGTTTGTTCCTTGTTGGGACATGTTTATTGTTGGGATATCATTATTATATCTTGTTTACCTTAATGCATCTATATACCTGGTAAAGGGTGGAAGGCTCGGCCTTATGCCTGGTGTTTTGTTCCACTCTTGCCGCCCTAGTTTCCGTCATACCGGTGTTATGTTCCTTGATTTTGCGTTCCTTACACGGTTGGGTTATAATGGGAACCCCTTGACAGTTCACCTTGAATAAAACTCTTCCAGCAAGGCCCAACCTTGGTTTTATCATTTGCCACATAGCCTTTTACCCTTGGGTTTCGCGGACTCAAGGGTCATCTTTATTTTAACCCCCCCCCCCCCCCCCCCCCCGGGGGGGGGGGGGGCTAGTGCTTCTCTAAGTGTTGGTCTAATCTGAGCGATGTCCGGCGCCCCCTGGGCAACCAGGGTCTATGCCAACCCGACGTCTGGCTCATCCGATGTGCCCTGAGAACGAGAGATGTGCATCTCCTATCGGGATTTGTCGGCACATTCAGGCGGCTTTGCTAGTTTAGTTTTACCATTGTCGAGATGTCTTGTAACCGGGATTCCGAGTCTGATCGGGTTGTCTTGGGAGAAGGAATATCCTTCGTTGACCGTGAGAGCTTGTGATGGGCTAAGTTGGGACACCCCTGCAGGGTTTTGAACTTTCGAAAGCCGTGCCCGCGGTTATGGGCAGATGGGAATTTGTTAATGTCCGGTTGTAGAAAACCTGAAACTTAACTTAATTAAAATGAATCAACGGAGTGTGTGGCCGTGATGGTCTCTTTTCGGCGGAGTCCGGGAAGAGAACACGGTCTCGTGTTATGCTTGAACGTAGGTTGTTCTAGGATCACTTCTTGATCATAGATTCTCGACCGTGCTTTGCCTTTCTCTTCTCGCTCTCATTTGCGTATGTTAGCCACCATATATGCTAGTGCTTGCTGCAGCTCCACCTCATACCTTTTACCCTACCTATAAGCTTAAATATTCTTGATCGCGAGGGTGTGAGATTGCTGAGTCCCTGTGACTCACAGATTACTTCCAAAACCAGATACAGGGACCGATGATGTCGTTCCAGGAGATACGACTGAGCTCAAGTGGGAGTTCGATGAGGACTCAGGACGATACTACGTTTCCTTTCCAAACGATCAGTAGTGGAGCCCAGTTGGGGCGATCGGGGACATTATGCATTTGGGGTTGTCTTTATTTTGGTTCCGTAGTCAGACCTTGATTTTATCTGGATGATTGTAATGATATATTTATGCTATTGTGTGACGTGGCGATTGTAAGCCAACTATGTACCTCTTTTCTTATTTAGTACATGGGATGTGTAAAGATTACCCCTCTTGCGACATTGCTTGCAATGCGGTTATGCCTCTAAGTCATGCTTCGACACGTGGGAGATATAGCCGCATCGTGGGCGTTACAGCCTTCTAGTGATTTGTCCTTTGTCTATACCTATACTAATTACAGACTCCCAAGAAATTACCACGTTAATTAGATTTTCCAAGCCGTCCATCTGGTGGGACCGAATTATTACGGTGTAGATTCAATCATAAAATCATCAGCTAGAAAAAAAAGGATCGAGTTATTACGGTGTAGATTGACTCTTATAAAGAAAAAACTAAGGATCTCTCTCTCACGTGAAATAACCCCCTCTATCTCCCACGTAGCAAGAGTCCAATTACTATACAACATGTAATTGACAAAACTAAGGATCTCTCTCTCTCTCTCACGTGAAACAACTCCTCTATCTCCCACGTAGCAAGAGTCCAATTACTATACAACATGTAATCCAACAAGAAAATATTGGAGTCCAATTACTATACGATCTGTAGTCCACTGAACACAATTTTTGTTAATCTACCGTGAAAAAAGATTCCCTTGCCATTAGATAGTCCCATGCGCACGCCTGCTCTCTACCTCTTGCCAGATTATCTGAAGAAACGAATCCAGGTTGCCAAGCGCTCCTCTCCTTCCTTCAGGTCTTCCCCCGTCCATGCCTCCATGGCGCTTTCTTCTGATCTCATGGGCCTGGCGTATGATCGACTCCTTGAGAGCTCACCTCCACCTTGCTATTTATCTTTCTCCTCCACAACCAGCAGGCCAACAAGGTATGCCCTTACATATGTAAAATTCCATTAGCAAGATGAAGATAAGGAGGCAGAACATCAATCGCCACACTGTAAGCTTCAGATCGGTTCCTCGCGTAAGCACGATTGTCTTTAGAGGTAACTCATTGATGCCATCTCCTTTATACGAAAATATGATAATACATCATGCAGGACAAGTCAAATCCCTGATGTTGATCTCTCATGCATCTATAAAAAGGTTTGTTGATTTCTCAAATTTGATTACCTCTTTGAGTGTTCTGCTATTTTTCATCCAATGGCAACTTCCATGTAATTCAAAGGGGCACCTTGCTATTTCTCTTTCTCCTCCACAACCAGCAGGCCAACAAGGTATGCCCTTACATACGTAAGATTCCGTTAGCAAGATAAAGATAATGAGGCAGAACATCAGTCGTCACACTGTAAGTTTCAGATTGGTTCCTCGCGTAAGCACGACTGTCTTTAGAGGTAACTCATTGATGCCATCTACTTTATATGAAAATATGATAATTTATCATCCGGGGCAAGTTGAATCCCTGATGTTGATCTCTCATCTATAAAAAGGTTTGTTGATTTCTCAAATTTGATGACCTCTTTGAGTGTTAGATACTTAGATCCAGCAGCAAATCATGGCGGATATGCTTTAGCCTCTTCCTCCGGCTGCCATCCTCCTCTCTCTCTCTCTCTCTCTCTCTCTCTCTCTCTCTCTCTCTCTTGCAGGTGCTGAAGAGAATTCAGTAAGTTAGAACCAGCGTGCCATCGTTCCAGAACACAAGCAGTACACATGGCTGAAGGACCGGCAATATCATGCTCTGTCATGCCTCCAAAAAAGTAAGATCCTTCTGGTGAATTTGGTTATGGCTACGTATTGCTCTCCTGCCCTAGCTCGCTTGATATGATCCAGGTTGCAAAACCTGAAGTTTGGGCGAAGTTCAAACTAATGTTTGGTTTCTAGGTTTCCTGCTTTCTTCGGGATGTCTGTTGTGTTGTCTATGAGGTTATAGTTTAATTATATAGTACCATGACGCCGGGTAAATTGTTACAAGATGATGCAATTGATTACTTAAAGACATGCCATCAGACATGCGTGTTGCAGATCACTGTACGTACATATTCTGAACCGTGATTTTTTTTATGCTTTAAAGTAGTCTGCCTCTACCTTGCTATTGTTATTCAATATAGTATTCTACAAAAATATCCACGGCAGATGAAACTTTCAGTCCTAAGTGAAATAAAGTATGATGCAGGTGTTCAACCTTGCAGTGATTGCTTTCATGCCGACTCAACTGTGAAGAAAGAAGATCTGTACATGCATGATAAAGGATGTTGGAATTAGGTATATTCTTTAATTATCCAATGTTGTTTATTGCGCAGCCTTAATTTCCTACTTGGGTTGGCCTGATTATATTTTTTATATGCAACGCCATGGTTGATATTAGCATAATCTTGATTTGTTGTTAGCTAGGTTTATATTTCTCTGTTATTTTTTTTCTTTCAAAAAGGAGGTTGAAACCCCCCTGCCTCTTCTGATTAGTAATAGTCCGGCTAATATTAGTACTTGCCTATGTATATGTGTTGACTTGTGTCATAATTGGGCTAGGTGATGTCCAGCTAGGTGTTGCAGTTTGGCCCTATAGTTGTGTTAGTAGCAGGCTGTGTCCAGGTTGGTTTAGAGTTCTGTACGAGCAGGTTTAGGTTGAGTTGGGTTGGATATTCATTGGCCCGTGTCGCTGCATGTATATGTGCAGCTGGTCCTGAGTTTTGTAACAGTCGGACACTTTTCTTCTACCAAACTTACATGGATCCTCTCCCATGATCCTGATCTCTAATACGTAGAATAAAAAAATCCAATTCTATTGATAATATCAGCGTCTCCCTTTATCGTAAGGACCTCTAAATCCACAGTTATTCAATCCAGCCCATGACGTTGTCCATCGAGGAACCACTAATGCCCATGGTACGAGTAAAAAAAAAGTTATCTTTCAATCCAGTTCATTTTTGTGATGTCTTATACATGGACTGTGCTTCTGACATCTATCTTATATGCGCATTGTGTTTCTCAAGTTCTATCTTGGGCCTGATTTGATGGGTTTTATAAGAATACAAACTGATTCGTCTTCTTTTTTAAGGTTCCAAGGATAATATCAATTGATTTTATTTTCAACAAAATTATAATTTTAACTAGGTATGTTCTCTTTGTTTTGAGTAATTTATGTGAAGGACGACCAGTTAATTGGTTCCTAGGCTAGGATCATTGTTGGGCATAGGTTATTATCTGCAAGACAGAAAATGATCCTGTTCCATGCAATGGACTTTGCAGGTATGCAGATATTTTTTTTACCTTATCCAAACAAGCAACCGGATCACGAAGATTCTACTTAACCTTTTCTGAATGCCTGATACTGAATTGGAACAAAGCTATGGCAACCCTGCCATGCAAAATAGGCCCATGCATGAATGATATATCTCATGAGGTGACCGTGGTTCCCAAGTTTACATTGCCTAATACATTGGAGGTTAGAGTTGTCTATATTCTCTTGGAGTTGTTCTTCTAATTTTTAGGGTACTGAATTTTGCATTGTTAATAAGTAACAACTGTACGTGACACCAGCCGTGCACTCTAACTAAGTCAATCTACGTCCGAAATATGATGAATGTATGATTGGTTTAGAGAGTAGACAGATATGCTAAATATGTTTTGTTCCAGATATTTGCAGCATAATCAGATTATTTTCCCAGTAACCTAACAGAAAATAAACCCCTTGGCAGTCAAACCCAATACACCTCGGGTACCCAAACTAGACGCAACCGAATTCCAGGGTACCAAGTCATAAAGGTCAATCTTACATACAAGTAACAAAACTAAACATGTACGTGAGAGTAATCTACAATCATGGAAGATACTTTCCTATTTTTCAGAAATTGGCATTTGTTTTTTGGAACGTGTACGTGAGAAAGTTTTTTTTAATGTCATGTCTCTACTGGAGACACCGATTTAGTGGAGTTTCCAGCATAGTTGGCAAAGCCTAGAAACAACTCGGCATTGTGTGCCGAGTTCTGTTCTCGGCAAAGACACTAGACAAACACTACAATAGCCATTGCCGAGTATCAAAAAATGAGTACTTGGAAAACTACCACGTTAGGAATAATATGCATGTTAATTCATTGAACACACATATGGGGTAGCAGATAATGGACAATGAGATATGTGCGCCAGTTTGTTCGGTTTGATAAATACGATTTTATGTAAATATTGTATATGTACTTCGGTAAATACAATATGGATGTATAATTTGCTTTTGTTTCATTATATACCAAATTATATAAGGAAGGTTTTTGTACATACACCATAAGCCAAAAGTTCATGTGAATTCAAAATATAGACGAAAACAGTTTACTTTTGTCTATATATATGTTAATATATTTGTATTTAACTATTAGGATACCACTAATATAATTAAAGGGAACATGTCTAGATCAAGACATTATGGTATGACGGAAGCAAAGGAGATGCACAAAAGTGCAATTGTCAAAACATGTACAGCTGTTCAACCACATGACTATTTTCTCTATGCATCATTTTATTATATCAGTTGGAGACTGGGATTTTGTCTTTTTATGAGAAAAAATTGGAACAAGATAAATAGTCTTAAAAAATGTTCGGTGATATGTGCATCTATTCCTTTTCTATTTAAAAAGGTCTAACTGTTTTTGTTGTTCATACTATGAGGCTCTTTCATCTTATATCTAAAGTAAACTTCTTAATTACTGTAGAGACTGTTCGGAGGAGATGTCAAGTGAATGAACCATCAGTGGTTTTATTTTCAACGTGTTGAAGGCAATATATACCAAGATTAGAGATGATTAAATAATTCAATTATTTTATGTAGATATAGAACATTTGAGTATATGCGTCATTCCATATTATATTTTTAAGTATTAAATTTTGACAAAAATAATATTTGAATATGAAACATATACTGTCATTGGACAAGATGTAACTGTTCCAATAGAAATTTGGGAATTCTCAATTTTCTTACTCCCGGTAAATGAAATTTAGTCTCAAAACATCATCCCATTGTAGGGTACTAAACTAGCCCATGCGAATGCACGGGTTGACGACTAGTAATGTTAATATGCAATCTGATGTTCAGTTAACAGTTTGGTCCTCTAAAATGTAATGTTCAGTTAACACTTTGGTCCAACAATTGCTACATTTCGTAGTACTGTTCCCAAGCATTCTTTGTTTTGTTAACTTTCTTATCTTCTAGTACATGTTTCTATTCTGCAATGTCATGCTCAGTTAACTATTTTGGTTCATTTGGTCTGCTGTCCGTTTAACTGTTTGGTTCAGTTCTGCAATTTGATTTTCATTTGTTGTGGGTACAATTTTGTATTGTTATGCATGTGACACCAATCGAATTTGGCTATACTCAATACATATTCTACTAATAGTATGGCAACTCTCAGCTAACCTAATCAAGATCTTCCTTATGTGTGTTGCAGGGAACCAATGGGAGACATTGCGGTTAACCATCGAGGTTTGTTCAAGCAGGGTCCTTTGGCTAATAGCACATTATTGTGCAGTTGCGGGAATCATTCTAATATTTAGGTTTCTTACAATTTGGTCTTGCACATGTAGGTCCTGCTATCAGAGGCTTAGACCCATGATACGTCTCCGTAGTATCTATAATTTTTTATTGTTCCATGCCAATATTCTACAACTTTCATATACTTTTAGCAACTTTTTATATTATTTTTTAGGACTAACATATTGATCCAGTGCCAGTTCCTGTTTGTTGCATGTTTTATGTTTCGTAGAATATCCATATCAAACAGAATCCAAACGGGATAAAAACGGACGGAGCTTATTTTTGGAATATTTGGAAAATCTGGGAGAAAGATCAACGCGAAACGGAGTCCGAGGTGGGCACGAGGTAGGGGGCGCCCACCCCCCTGGGCGTGCCCCTGGCCCTCGTGGTCCACCCGTAAGGCGGTTGATGCCCTTCTTCGGCCGCAAGAAAGCTAATTTATGGTAAAAAAAATCACGGTGAAGGTTTCGGTCCAATCGGAGTTACGGATCTCCATATATATACGAAACGGTGAAAGGGCGGCAGCAGAGAACGCAGAAACAGAGAGAGACAGAGAGACAGATCCAATCTCGGAGCGGCTCTCGCCCCTCCCATGCCATGGAGGCCAAGGACCAGAGGGGAAACCCTTCTCCCATCTAGGGAGGAGGTCAAGGAAAAAGAAGAGGAAGGGGCCCCCTCTCCCCTTCTCTTCCGGTAGCACCGGAACGCTGCCGTGGCCATCATCATCATCACCGCGATCTACTCCAACACCTACGCCATCTTCACCAACATCTCCATCACCTTTCCCCCTCTATCTACAGCGGTTCACTCTCCCGCAACCCGATGTACCCTCTACTTGAACATGGTGCTTTATGCTTCATATTATTATTATCCAATGATGTGTTGTCATCCTATGATGTCTGAGTAGATTTTCGTTGTCCTATCGGTGGTTGATGAATTGCTATGATTGATTTAATTTGCTTGTGGTTATGTTGCTGTCCTTTGGTGCCCATCATATGAGTGTGCATGTGGATCACACCATAGGGTTAGTTGTATGTTGATAGGACTATGTATTGGAGGGCAAGAGTGACAGAAGCTTCAACCTAGCATAGAAATTGATGCATACAGGATTGAAGGGGGACCAATATATCTTAATGCTATGGTTGGGTTTCACTTTAATGAACATTAGTAGTTGTGGATGCTTGCTAATAGTTCCAATCATAAGTGCATAGAATTCCAAGTCAGGGATGACATGCTAGCAGTGGCCTCTCCCGCATAATGCTTGCTATCGGTCTAGTAAAGTAGTCAATTGCTTAGGGACAATTTCGCAACTCCTACCACCACTTTTCCACGCTCGCTATATTTACTTTATTGCTTCTTTACTTACAATAGCCCCTACTTTTCATTTACATAATCTTTATTATCTTGCAAACCTATCCAACAACACCTACAAAGTACTTCTAGTTTCATACATGTTCTAGGTAAAGCGAACATCAAGCGTGCGTAGAGTTGTATCTGTGGTCGATAGAACTTGAGGGAATATTTGTTCTGCCTTTAGCTCCTCGTTGGGTTCGACACTCTTACTAATCGAAAACTGTTGCGATCCCCTATACTTGTGGGTTATCAAGACCTTTTTCTGGCGCCGTTGCTGGGGAGCAATAGCGTGGGGTGAATATTCTCGTGTGTGCTTGTTTGCTTTATCACTAAGTAATTTTTATTTGTTGTTCTTAGTTGTTCTTTATCTTTAGTTATGGATATGGAACACGAAATACCAAAAAAATTAGGTGTACTTGCTACTCATGCAGACGAGGAACCTCCTAAAACCCTCGATGCTCGTTATGTGACAGAAATTATGTAATACTTTGATAATCCTGAGAAAACCCCATTCAATCTGGTAATGGGAGTAACGTTGGATCAACGTGAATACTTTAGGGATTATCGCTTGACACAAAAAGGGAAACTATTATGGGATCAAATTTATATATTGAAGTGGTATGCTCGGCAAGTATGCTTGAGTTATGATTATAATTGTTTCTCTAGGATGAAGGCTCCACACCTTCCCTTTTCATGCAAATTTAATGATAATTAAACCTTAGCTTCTTATGCTAATGGTATATATGATTACTATGATGTGTAACAAATAGAAGAATTTGTTGCTTTTAAGGGTGCTTATGAAATTGAATCTTTGTTTGAAAAGAATGAAGCTTTTGATGATGATGTTTATAGGCCTGAAAATTTAGCTATCCTAAAATATTGCTATGATAATTATGAATATAATTCCTATATTAATACGCTTATTGAGAAAGTCTCCGCTGTCCAAGAAGAGACTAATATTTTGCAGGAACCTATGGAAGAAGAAGATGATGAAACTGTGAGCTCATTGGATGAAAAAGATGAGGAGGAGAGCGAAGAACAAAAGGAGGAAGAGCGGATTGATCACCCGTGCCCACCTTCTAATGAGAGTAACTCTTCAACTCATACATTGTTTAATTCCCCTTCATGCTTACTGAAGGATGATTGTTATGATGATTGCTATGATCCCATTGATTCTTTTGAAATATCCCTTTTTTATGATGCTTGCTATCCTTGTGGCCAAGATGCCAATATGAATTATGCTTATGGAGATGAACTTACTATAGTTCCTTATGTTAAACATGAAATTGTTGCTATTGCACACACGCATGATAGTCCTATTGTCTTTTTGAATTCTCCCAACTACACTATATCGGAGAAGTTTGCACTTATTAAGGATTATATTGATGGGTTGCCTTATACTGTTGCACATGATGATTTTGATGAATATAATATGCATGTGGTTGCTGCTCCTACTTGCAATTATTATGAGAGAGGAACAACATCTCCGCCTCTCTATGTTTCCAACATGACAAAATTGCAAGAAACTATTTATACTATGCATTGACCTTTACTTTGTGTGCATGAATTGTTCTTGTATGACATGCCGATGCATAGAAAGAGAGTTAGACTTCGTCATTGCTTGATATATGTTACTTTGTGCTCACTAATAAATTACAAATCATTGTTAATTAAAATTGGCTTTGATATACCTTGGGATCCGGGTGGATCCATTACTTGAGCACTATATGCCTAGCTTAATGGCTTTAAAGAAAGCGCTGCCAGGGAGACAACCCATAAGTTTTAGAGAGTCGTTTATTTATGTTGAGTACTTTTATATAGTTTATAAACAACAAAATTAAATAGGGGAACCCAAAACTTTTTCAAAAAGAAAAGTGAAAGTGAGAAAGACAAGCATTGTTGAAGTGGGAGAGCTCCTTGAACTTTGCTCATGCTCACGGAAACTTTGTGAATCTTGATTACAGAAACTTTTCAATAAAAATAATTATCCCCTTGTACAATTCCATTGTATTATAAAAATAATGTGCCAAGGTTTGCCTTTAGGATGGTTACAATGCTTGTTGGTTTGTGCGGTGCAGGACAGAAACTTTGGTTGTAGTGCGTGATTTTACATTTTTATTTGGAACGTCAAATGGTTCTGATTATTTTTGCACTGTCTTTCTATAAAAAAAATTATTTTTCCTAATTTTGGCAGAATGTTTGAAGTATCAGAAGTATGGTGAATGTTCATATTATTACAGACTGTTCCGTTTTAGACAGATTCTGTTTTTGATGCATAGTTTGCTCGTTTTGATGAAACTATCAATTCATATCAGTGGATTAAGCCATGGAAAAGTTATATTACAGTAGACACAATGCAAAAACAAAATATGAATTGGTTTGCAACAGTACTTAGAGTAGTGATTTGCTTTATTATACTAACGGATCTTACCGAGTTTTCTGTTGAAGTTTTGTGTGGATGAAGTGTTCGATGATCAAGAAGGTCTCGATGTGAGAAGAAGGAAGAGAGGTAAGAGCTCAATCTTGGGGATTCCCGAGGCACCCCAAGTAAATATTCAAGGAGACTCAAGCATCTAAGCTTGGGGACGCCCCGGAAGGCATCCCATCTTTCTTCAACAAGTATCGGTATGTTTTCGGATTCGTTTCGTTCGTGCGATATGTGCAATCTTGGAGCGTCTTTTGCATTTAGTTTTCAATTTTATTTTATGCACCATGCTGGTATGAGATAGTCCTTGGTTGATTTATAGAATGCTCTATGCACTTCACTTATATCTTTTGAGTATGGCTTTATAGAATGCTTCATGTGCTTCACTTATATCATTTGAAGTTTGGATTGCCTGTTTCTCTTCACTTAGACAACCGCCATTTGTAGAATGCTATTTTGCTTCACTTATATTTGTTAGGACGTGGGCATATATTTTGTAGAAATAATTAAACTCCCGTGCTTCACTTATATCTATTTAGAGAGATGGTAGGAATTAGTCATTCACATGGTTAGTCATAAAATCCTACATAAAACTTGTAGATCACTGAATATGATATGTTTGATTCCTTGCAATAGTTTTGCGATATAAAGATGGTGATATTAGAGTCATGCTAGTGGGTGGTTGTGGATTGTAGAAATACTTGTGTTGAGGTTTGTGATTCCCGTAGCATGCACGTATGGTGAACCGTTACGTAACGAAGTTGGAGCATGAGGTATTAATTGATTGTCTTCCTTATGAGTGGCGGTCGGGGACGAGCGATGGTCTTTTCCTACCAATCTATCCCCCTAGGGGCATGCATAGTAGTACTTTGCTTCGAGGGCTAATAAGCTTTTGCAATAAGTATGTGAGTTCTTTATGACTAATGTTGAGTCCATGGATTACACACACTTTCACCCTTCCACCATTGCTAGCCTCTCTAGTATCGCGCAACTTTCGCCGGTACCATAAACCCACCATATACCTTCCTCAAAACAGCCACCATACCTACCTATCATGGCATTTCCATAGCCATTCCGACATATATTTCCATGCAACTTCCATCATCATCATATACATGACTTGAGCATTCATTGTCATACTGCTTTGCATGATCGTAAGATAGCTAGCATGATGTTTTCATGGCTTGTCCATTTTTTGATGTCATTACTACGCTAGATCATTGCACATCCCGGTACACCGCTGGAGGCATTCATATAGAGTCATATCTTTGTTCTAGATATCGAGTTGTAATATTGAGTTGTAAGTAAATAAAAGGGTGATGATCATCATTATTAGAGAATTGCCCCAAGAAAAAAGAAAGGCCAAAGAAGGCTAAATAAAAAAGGGGGTCCAGAGAAGCCCACACAAAAAAGGAAAAAAAGAAAAGGGGGCAATGTTACTATCCTTTTACCACACTTGTGCTTCAAAGTAGCACCATGTTCTTCATATAGAGAGTCTCTTGAGTTATCACTTTCATATACTAGTGGGAATTTTCATTATAGAACTTGGCTTGTATATTCCAACAATGTGCTTCCTCAAATGCCCTAGGTCTTCATGAGCAAGCAAGTTGTATGCACACCCACTTAGTTTCAGTTTGAGCTTTCATATACTTATAGCTCTAGTGCATCCGTTGCATGGCAATCCCTACTCACTCACATTGATATCTATTGATGGGCATCTCCATAGCCCATTGATACGCCTAGTTGATGTGAGACTATCTTCTCCTTTTTGTCTTCTCCACAACCACCATTCTATTCCACCTATAGGGCTATATCCATGGCTCATGCTCATGTATTGCGTGAGGGTTGAAAATGTTGAATAGCGTTAAAAAGTATGAAGTATAAACCAATTGCTCGGCTCTCGCCCCTCCCATGCCATGGAGGCCAAGGACCAGAGGGGAAGCCTTCTCCCATCTAGGGAGGAGGTCAAGGAATAAGAAGACAAAGGGGCCCCCTCTCCCCTTCTCTTCCGGTATCACCGGAACGCTGCCATGGCCATCATCATCACCGCGATCTACTCCAACACCTCCGCCATCTTCACCAACATCTCCATCACCTTTCCCCCTCTATCAACAGCGGTCCACTCTCCTGCAACCCGCTGTACCCTCTACTTGAACATGGTGCTTTATGCTTCATATTATTATCCAATGATGTGTTGTCATCCTATGATGTCTGAGTAGATTTTCGTTGTCCTATCGGTGGTTGATGAATTGCTATGATTGATTTAATTTGCTTGTGGTTATGTTACTGTCCTTTGGTGCCCATCATATGAGCGCGCGCGTGGATCACAACATAGGGTTAGTTGTATGTTGATAGGACTATGTATTGGAGGGCAAGAGTGAGAGAAGCTTCAACCTAGCATAGAAATTGATGCATACGGGATTGAAGGGGGGCCAATATATCTTAATGCTATGGTTGGGTTTCACCTTAATGAACGTTAGTAGCTGCGGATGCTTGCTAATAGTTCCAATCATAAGTGCATAGAATTCCAAGTCAGGGATGACATGCTAGCAGTGGCCTCTCCCACATAATGCTTGCTATCGGTCTAGTAAAGTAGTCAATTGCTTAGGGACAATTTCGCAACTCCTATCACCACTTTTCCACACTCACTATATTTACTTCATTGCTTGTTTACTTACAACAGCCCCTACTTTTTATTTACGTAATCTTTATTATCTTGCAAACCTATCCAACAACACCTACAAAGTACTTCTAGTTTCATACTTGTTCTAGGTAAAGCGAACATCAAGCGTGCATAGAGTTGTATCTGTGGTCGATAGAACTTGAGGGAATATTTGTTCTGCCTTTAGCTCCTCGTTGGGTTCGACACTCTTACTTATCGAAACTGTTGCGATCCCCTATACTTGTGGGTTATCAACCCACCGTTTGACCCATGTTGCATATGGGGAAATGAGATGTCCATGAATATCAGTCAAGTCATGAAACTCTGAAAGATTGTTAGGATGAAGAAACTTGCGACGAATAACAGCAAGATCTTTATTTGCACAATGAAGAAGACATCAGTAAACTATAGGATGGTACCAACTCTTTTACCTTGTTTTTACCCCTTGCGCCATTTCAAAATTTACAACAGCGATTTATGCATAGCTTTGTTTTCAGTACTTTTCAAAGCAGTTCACCGATGATTACCTCCCAAACCACCTGCATGGTAAAGAGGCGAGGAAGGTATTCATTCAACACCCACGGTACAATATTGAAGTCTTGCTGAAGAGGACGAAGGTTGGGCGGGCAATTATCCATAGCCAGTGGCCTAAAGTTGTAAGGACATTCAACATCACTGAAGGCTCAATGTTTGCCTTTCGCTTCTGCAGTTTCCCAGATGAGATTCATCTGTCTATTTACCGTGTATGATGCTACTTTCCAAAGGTTTCTAATGCTACATGTGAAGCTTAGTGCTGCTGTGTAATGACGTAACTGAGTGCCGAAGCTATCTGATGTAATTCGATTATGAAATCATGCTTGCTTTTATATGGATATGAAATATCTGGCGTGTTTTATAAGAAATATCAGTTTGATTAGTCCATGGATTATCAATAATAGGTGAGGGAGTCCTGGATTAGGGGGCGTCCGGATGGGCGGACTATACCTTCAGCCAGACTCCTGGACTATGAAGATACAAGATTGAAGACTTCGTCCCGTTTCCGGGAGGGACTTTCCTTGGCGTGGAAGGCAAGCTTGGCGATACGGATATGTGGATCTCCTACCATTGTAACCGACTTTGTGTAACCCTAACCCTCTCCGGTGTCTATATAAACCGGAGGGTTTTAGTCTGTAGGACAACATACAGAACAACAATCATACCATAGGCTAGCTTCTAGGGTTTAGCCTCTCCGATCTCGTGGTAGATCTACTCTTGTACTACCCATATCATCAATATTAATCAAGCAGGACGTGGGGTTCTACCTCCATCAAGAGAGCCCGAACCTGGGTAAAACTTCGTGTCCCTTGCCTCCTGTTACCATCCAGCCTAGACGCACAATTCGGGACCCCCTACACGAGATCCGCCGGTTTTGACACCGACATTGGTGCTTTCATTGAGAGTTCCTCTGTGTCGTCGCCGTTAGGCTTGATGGCTCCTACGATCATCAATAGCGATGCAGTCCAGCGTAAGACCTTCCTCCCCGGACAGATCTTCGTCTTCGGCGGCTTCGCACTGCGGGCCAATTCACTTGGCCATCTGGAGCAGATCGAAAGCTATGCCCCTGGCCGTCAGGTCAGATTTGGAAGTTTAAACTACACGGCTGACATCCGCGGGGACTTGATCTTCGACGGATTCGAGCCACTGCAGAGCGCGCCGCACTGTCACGACGAGCATGTTCTAGCTCTGCCACCGAACAGTGCCCTGGAGGCCGCACCCGCATCGGCTTCGACCGTTAATTCGGAGCCAACTGCGCCGATCGAGGATGGGTGGTTGGACGCCGCCTCGGGGGCTGCGATCCTAACGGCGATCAAGCCGAACACCAGCCCCGCACTCTGCGAGACTCGTGACTCCAAGGAGCTGGACTCCTATCCAGACTCCGAACCCTCCGCGCCTTTGCCGATCGAATCCGATTGGGCACCGATCATGGAGTTTACTGCCGCAGACATCTTTCAGCACTCGCCTTTCGGCGATATTCTGAAGACACTAAAGTCTCTCTCTTTATCAGGAGAGCCCTGGCCGGACTACGGTCAGCAAGGTTGGGATACGGGCGATGAAGAAATTCAAAGCCCACCTACCACCCACTTTGTAGCCACTGTCGACGATTTACCCGACATGCTCGACTTCGACTCCGAAGACATCAACGGTATGGACGCCGATGCAGGAGACGATGAAGAACCAACACCTGTTGGGCCCTGGAAAGCCACCTCGTCATATGACATATACATGGTGGACACCCCAAAAGAAGGAGATGGCGATGGAACAGCGGAGGATGACCCCTCCAAGAAACAGCCTAAGCACCGGCGTCAGCGGTGCCGCTCAAAATTCCGCCAAAGCAAATACGGTGATTCCAGCACGGGAGATAATAATACTCCAGAGAGTGCCGAAGAAAACCCCCTCCAGCAAGATTCAGCACAGGAGGATGGAGAAGCCAGCCCTCATGAGAGAGCGGCGGACAGAGAGGTCGAGGACGATAATTATATGCCTCCCTCCGAAGACGAGGCAAGCCTCGACGACGATGAATTCGTCGTGCTAGGGGATCCCGTCGAGCAAGAGCATTTTCAACGCAGGCTTATGGCCATGGCAAGAAGCCTCAAGAAAAACAACAACAGCTTAGAGCTGATCAAGATTTGCTAGTCGACAGATGGACTGAAGTCCTTGCGGCCGAAGAGCATAAACTCGAACGCCCCTCCAAGAGCTACCCAAAGCGCAGGTTGCTACCCCGATTAGAGGAGGAAGCACTTAAACCTACATCACCAGCACTTGATACGGTCAAACAGCCACCTCGTGGCCGCGACAGAGAGGCCTCTCGGCCCTCCACTCAAGCCGCACCCCGTACCAGGGCACGGGAAAATGCGCCAGACCTGCGAGATATGTTGGAGGACAAGGCAAGGCAAACAAGATCGATCTACGGATCACGTGGGCGCCCCACGACTCAAGACGATAACCGTCACGCCGGACACAAATCCGGTAGGGCCGAACACAATAGACAAAGCTCATTGGAGCTACGTCGTGATATAGCCAAGTACAGAGGCGCCGCACACCCACTATGCTTCACAGACGAAGTAATGGATCATCAAATCCCCGAGGGTTTCAAACCCGTAAACATCGAATCATATGATGGCACAACAGATCATGCGGTATGGATTGAGGATTATCTCCTTCATATCCACATGGCCCGCGGCGATGATCTCCACGCCATCAAATACCTCCCACTCAAGCTTAAAGGACCAGCTCGGCATTGGCTTAACAGCTTGCCAGCAGGATCAATCAGTTGTTGGGAGGACCTGGAAGCCGCATTCCTCGACAATTTCCACGGCACTTATGTGCGACCACCAGACGCCGATGACCTAAGCCACGTAATTCAGCAGCCAGAGGAATCGGCCAGGCAATTCTGGACACAGTTCCTAACAAAGAAAAATCAAATAGTCGACTGTCCGGACGCAGAGGCCCTAGCAGCCTTCAAGCACAATATCCGTGATGAGTGGCTTGCCCGGCACCTTGGACAGGAAAAGCCGAAATCTATGGCAGCACTCACGACACTCATGACCCGCTTTTGCGCGGGAGAAGACAGCTGGCTTGCTCGTAGCAACAATATGACCAAGAACCCTGGTAATTCGGATACCAGGGACGGTAGTGGCAGGTCATGTCGCAACAAGCAGAAGCACCGCATTAACGACGACAATGCTAGGATACGGCAGTTAATGCCGGATTCAGAGGCTATAAATCCGGTCAGTGGAAAAAGCCATTCGAAAGAAATCCTAGGGGCCTGTCCAGTTTGGACCGAATACTCGACCGCTTGTGCCAGATACATGGCACCCCCGAAAAGCCGGCCAATCACACCAACAGGGATTGTTGGGTGTTCAAGCAGGCAGGCAAGTTAAATGCCGAAAATAAAGACAAGGGGTTGCATAGCGATGACGACGAAGAGCCCCGGCCGGCGAACAACAGTGGACAGAAGGGTTTTCCCCCACAAGTGCGGACGGTGAACATGATATACGCAACCCACATCCCCAAGAGGGAGCGGAAGCGCGTGTTAAGGGACGTATACGCGGTAGAGCCAGTCGCCCCAAAGTTCAACCCATGGTCCTCCTGCCCGATCACCTTTGATCGAAGGGACCATCCCACTAGCACCCGTCATGGCGGATTCGCCGCATTGGTTCTAGACCCAATTATTGACGGATTTCATCTCACTAGAGTCCTTATGGACGGCGGCAGCAGCCTGAACCTGCTTTACCAGGATACAGTGCGGAAAATGGGCATAGATCCCTCGAGGATTAAGCCCACCAAAACGACCTTTAAAGGCGTAATACCAGGTGTAGAGGCCAACTGTACAGGCTCAGTCACACTTGAAGTGGTCTTCGGATCTCCGGATAATTTCCGAAGCGAGGAGTTAATCTTCGACATAGTCCCATTCCGCAGTGGCTATCACGCACTGCTCGGGCGAACCTCATTCACCAAGTTCAATGCGGTACCGCACTACGCATACCTTAAGCTCAAGATGCCAGGCCCTCGAGGAGTAATTACGGTCAATGGAAACACCAAACGCTCCCTTCGAACGGAGGAGCACACGGCGGCCCTTGCAGCGGAAGTACAAAGCAGCCTCTCCAGGCAGTTCTCCAGTCTGGCCATTAAACATCCGGACACCGTCAAGCGCGCCCGGAGTAACCTACAACAAAGACTGCCTGGCACGTTCCGAGCAGACATAGCAATGCGGCCCCAACCCCAGCCCTAGCAAAAATGCGACACCAGTGCTTTGCGTACATAACTACACTCTAGAAATACCATGGGTACATGAGGAGGGGCACCATCATGGCACGCCCGAAACACGGCTTAAACCGCACCAGGGGCTGCCGATTTTTTAATTTTCTCTTACTTTTAGGACTTCATTCTTCGGAAGGCCTGTTCGGCAGTTCAATTTCCGCATAAACGATGCAAGAACCAGGGAAGCAAACAAGCCATGCCGCATTACAGAACTCCCAGGTGGTCTCTATCACGAGCAGTATACCTGTTTCGCATACCATTCCACAGCCTGCCCCTGGAACGGACATGTTAAATAGTCCAACCTTTTGCTTATCGCATTATTTGTATCGTTCTGCTTTGATCGCAGCCCTTTTTAATAAACAATGTAGCTTTTGTCTATTTTTGCATTACTCTTTTTTTACAAATATATGTTCCTTAACAACATATTGCACCCATACACTTTGGTACGGCCAAAATACGCCAGGGGCTTTAGTACCCCTCAATATGGTGTGAGAAGTCCGAACAATTTAACAAGTGCGGCACCCCGAACTTATAGCATTATATGCATCAGCTCCGAATCATGTCTTGGGTCAATAGTTGGGTTTGCCCGGCTCCTATGTTTTGGTGCCTTACGTTCTGCTATGTCGGCTAAGGTAGCACTAGGAGAACTACTGCGATTGTGCCCCAGTTGAGCTGGGTCGAGCACCTCAGTAGACAAAGCTAAAACCGACTGTCATGATGAAGCGAGAGCTGGTCGCTGTTCGAGAGGTTTTTCGAGTCCCTAAATACTTATGCCGCTTAGAGCGAGGAGTCGACTCTGTCCGGCCAAGGCGTGGATAGCGCCCCGAACTCGGTCTTCCGAATACCAGGGGCTTCGCCGAAATTTAAAATTATAGAATTCTATGGCTAAGTGAGAGTGTTCATGCATTATAGTCCGATTGCCTCGTTCGTTGTGCTGATCACCTCCCTCGAAGGACCCAAACATGGGAAAAAGAGCGCTCAGGTTTATCCCCGAACACCCCAGCACTAGAGGCACAGGGGCAGAAGCCGACGACTCGCCATCTCTTAGAATTGATAAACAACCGCATAGAAGGTAATATTTTAAATTCCAACAGCATTGCTTAGCGCATATGAACAAGTTTCCAGTGCATAGGACAAAACGAGCGAGTTTTACTCAAAAATTACATCCCTGGAACATTCATCCGCCATAAGGCGGGCATGCTTCAGAACATCCTTATAATAATTCTCGGGCTTGCGATGCTCTTTCCCTGGCGGTGGCCCGTCCTTCACAAGCTTCTCAGCATCCAGCTTGCCCCAGTGCACCTTAGCACGGGCAAGGGCCCTACGGGCACCTTCAATGCAGACGGAGCGCTTGATGACTTCGAGCCTTGGACAGGCCCCCACCAGCCGCCGCACCAGCCCGAAATAGCTCCCAGGCAGAGCCTCTCCAGGCCACAGCCGAACTATGAGGCCCTTCATGGCATGTCCGGCCGCCTTGTGGAGCTCGACCAGTTGCTTCAGCTGGTCGCTCAGGGGCACGGGGTGTCCGGCCTCAGCATACTGAGACCAGAACACCTTCTTTGTCGAGCTGCCCTCCTTGGCTCGATAGAATGCGGCGGCATCGGACACGCTACGGGGAAGATCTGCTAATGCTCCTGGAGAGCTCCGGATTCGGGTAAGTAACAAGTAACTCACGTTTATGTGTTTGCTTTGCATAAAGAATGCCTTACCCGCCGCTATCTTTTTCACCGCATCCAACTCCTGGAGGGTCTTCTGGGATTCGACCTTGGTAGACTTGGCATTTTCAATAGCCACCGCGAGCTTGGACGCTCGCGTCTTTGAGTCAAGCTCCAAACTCTCATGTTTTTTCATGAGAGCCTGGAGCTCTTGCCGCACCTTGCCAACCTGGGCCTCATACTTCTCCCGCTCGGTGCGCTCCGTGGCCGCCCTCTTCTCGGCCTCGAACAGCGCTTGCTTAAGGGTTGCCACCTCAGACGTGGCCCCTACAATAGCCACAATAATCCTGTCATTTTTTGCAATTGCACTTTTTTATATATATTTAAACAAGGTATTTCTAACCTTCCTTGTCCTCGAGCTGCTTCTTGGCACGCCCGAGCTCTTGCTTGGACTGCTCGAGGTTCTGCTTTAGCGTGTCCACTTCCGCAGTCAGTGCAGCGGGAGCCAGCAGAGAAGCCTGCATACACATATTGACTCCTTTTTGTTGGACTCCTGCGAATTTTATTTGATCCTCTATTCGGCTTTTCTTCCCGAACGCCAAACAGAGCATCAGGGGCTACTGTCTATGCGGTAATATTATTTACACATTCTTTACTTACCTCAAAGCCTATTAAAAGGCTAGCACAAGCTTCAGTCAGTCCGCTCTTGGCGGACTGAACCTTCTGGACCACCGCACTCATAATGGTGCGGTGCTCCTCATCGATGGAGGCGCCTTTGAGCACCTCCAACAGATTGTCCGACGCCTCCAGTTGGACGGGGGTCACTGGCACGGTGGGCTTGCTCCTCTTGGAAGGAGGTCGCCCGCCGGACTCTGGAACCTTTGAAGGTTCCGGAGCGGTGTCCGGCCTAGAGCCGGACTTGGAGCCCTGGGGGGTTTTATCCCCTTTACTCCTGGAGTCTGGGAGGTCGCCTTGCGGCGCCTCCAGGACCACCTCCTCCTGGCTTGGAACCTGTTGGGACAACACTTTGGCATCGTCCGTAGGGCGGGGGGAGGTAGCCGTCGGAAGCGAATTCACATCTGGCGAATCCAGTGAACCGCTCGACGACACATCGAGCCGATCTTTAGGTGGGCTGCATAATCATATTCGACATAAGGGAAAGTTGTGCAATAAAGGAATGCTATGAATTACTCTGGCATCCGAATACTTACGATTTCGCCAGGGGCTTGGCCCTGAGAGGCCACTCCTCTCCGACATCGTCGGCGTTGGTGGAGTAGTTCGGAGGAAGGGTTTTCCCCTTCTTGGACCCTTCGGCCTCCCCAGTGAGGGTGGCCTTCCTTTTCTTCTCTCCCCCCGCTGGATGGGGAGAGGTCTCTTCTTCCTCCTCCTCGTCTTCACGGGAGGAATGCGCCTTGGAGCTGTCGGATGATGAACCCGACACCTCCTAGCGCCGGGCACTTTTTCGAGTCCCCGTGGCCTTCTTCGTGGCCTTCTTCTCCGACACCACATAGGGTGCCGGAACCAGCAGCTTCGTCAAGCGGGCATCGGCTGGGTCTTCGGGTAAAGGAGCTGGACAGTCGATCTGTCCAGACTTCGCCTGTCAATCCTGTCAAAGGTAAGGGAGCTTAGATCCCGCATAGAGTTAAACTATGAAAAACTAATACCCTGTAAAAGGTACAAACAACTTACCGCGCTAGCGTGACACTGCGCGCTGAATCCGTGATCCTCGGTAATGGATGCGGGAGCCTCGGCGCCCTTGAAAAGCACCTTCCAGGCATCTTCGTACGTCATGTCGAAGAGCCTGCTCAGAGTTCGGTGTTGCGCCGGGTTGAACTCCCGCAGATTGAAGGCCCGTTGTTGACATGGGAGGATCCGGCGAATGAGCATAACCTGGACTACGTTGACAAGCTTGAGCTACTTGTTCACCAGGGTTTGGATGCATGTTTGCAGTCCAGTCACCTCTCCTTTGCTGCCCCATGATAGGCCCGTCTCTTTCCAGGACGTGAGCCGTGTTGGGGGTCCAGATCGGAACTCGGGGGCTGCGACCCACTCAGGGTCGCGCGGCTCGGTGATTTAAAACCACCCCGATTGCCACCCATTCAGGGTCTCCACAAAGGAGCCCTCGAGCCATAAGACGTTGGGCATCTTGCCCACCATGGCGCCTCCGCACTCCGCCTAGTTTCCGTGCACCACCTCCGGCTTGACATTGAAAGTATTAAGCCATAGGCTGAAATGGGGGCGGATGCGGAGGAAAGCCTCGCACACGACGATAAACGCCAAGATGTTGAGGATGAAGTTTGGGGCCAGATCATGGAAATCCAGACCGTAGTAGAACATGAGTCCCCGAACGAATGGGTGGATAGGAAAGCCCGGTCCGCGGAGGAAGTGGGGAAGGAACACTACCCTCTCATGGGGCCTTGGGGTGGGGAGGAGCTGCCCCTCTTCGGGAAGCCGGTACGCGATGTCATTAGACAAGTATCCGGCCTTCCTCAGTTTTTTGATGTGTCCCTTCGTGACGGAGGAAACCATCCACTTGCCTCCCGCTCCGGACATGGCTGGAGAAGGTTGAGGTGGGGAGTGCGGACTTGGGCGCTGGAGCTCGAGTGCGCGAAAATGGATAGGCAAAGGAGGAAGAAGGCGTAGGTGAAAAGGTGGCTCCTTATCCCCTTATATGGGTGGACGCAACTATGTGTCCCCACCAGCCTGTTAAACTCGCTTATCTCCAAGCTCCGTAATCAATGGCGCAGTTGGGTTACCCACGCCCGTATTGATGAGAATCCCGGAATAAGGGGACACGATCTCTGCTTCGACGAGACGTGCCAAGGAAACCGCCTCGCATGACACGCTGAGGTGGGACAATAAAATGATTCGAATAAAGGCTTGGCCGTGGTGCGATGTCACACTACGGAATACGTCAGCAGATTAGATTTGTGTAAATATTATTCTCTCAATGGCAATATGTGGAAACTTATTTTGCAGAGCCGGACACTATCTTTGTGTTCAAAATCTTCTATGAAGTACTTGGAGGAGGAACCCGCCTTGCAATGCCGAAGACAATCTGCGCGCCAGACTCGTCGTCATTGAAGCCTGGTTCAGGGGCTACTAAGGGAGTCCTGGATTAGGGGGTGTCCGGATGGCCGAACTATACCTTCAGCCGGACTCCTGGACTATGAAGATACAAGATTGAAGACTTCGTCCCGTGTCCGGGAGGGACTTTCCTTGGCTTGGAAGGCAAGCTTGGCGATACGGATATGTGGATCTCCTACCATTGTAACCGACTTTGTGTAACCCTAACCCTCTCCGGTGTCTATATAAACCAGAGGGTTTTAGTCCGTAGGACAACATACAGAACAACAATCATACCATAGGCTAGCTTCTTGGGTTTAGCCTCTCCGATCTCGTGGTAGATCTACTCTTGTACTACCCATATCATCAATATTAATCAAGCAAGACGTAGGGTTTTACCTCCATCAAGAGGGCCCGAACCTGGGTAAAACTTTGTGTCCCTTGCCTCCTGTTACCATCCATCCTAGACGCACAGTTCGGGACCCCCTACCTAAGATCCGCCGGTTATAAGAAATATCAGTTTGATTAGTCCATGGATTATCAATAATAGGCTAATTACCCTGCTTATTGGGGTTTTCTATTGCAAACGGTTACTCAGACAACACCGTGGGCGATGAACTCAAACAACCCGCACTGTTTCTAGAAAGTAGGCGTGTTTGATCAACTAACAATCACACACGGCTTCCGACAGCGAACTGTTTGCGTTAGGCCACCTTGCACACACGTTTCCACACAAAGAACTGTGTGGGATGTACATACCTACAGAAATGATTTTCTGGGATTCACCGTGTGGGATGTTCATACCTACGGAAATGATTTCTGGGATTCACCGTGTGGGATGAACATACCTACGGAAATGATTTCTGGGATTCACCGTGTGGGATGTACATACCTACGGAAATGATTTCTGGGATTCACCGTGTGGGATGTACATATCTACGGAAATGATTGGGTTTCCATGCCTCGCCCGATCGCACACGGCCCCAGCCTGGGTGCCACGAGAGCCTATCCTCGACGATTTCTGGGTCGTGTGGGAAGGACCCCCCTATCGCCCACACTAACTTGGCGACAGTTCCAAATGCCGCCGCGGAAAGGGGTTTTAAACTGTTTGTTTAGGACTGACGCGCACTAGTGATACGCAAACAACCTACTTACTCGGGTATGTGCTTCTGTCACTCACGCCACCCACCATAAGCGAATCATGAACATATTGCAAACCCTACAACGGGGATCCCTCATGCCTCCCTGCCTCGTGCCCTCCTCGTTGCTTTCTTGACGTGGACTCCAAGTCCTCTGGATCACGTTCATTCCGAAAATCACGTTCCCAAAGGTTTCATTCCGTTTGGACTCCGTTTGATATTCCTTTTCTGCGAAACACTGAAATAGGCAAAAAAACAGCAATCTGGGCTGGGCCTCTAGTTAATAGGTTAGTCCCAAAAATAATATAAAGGTGTATAATAAAGCATGTTAAACATCCAAAACAGAATATAATATAGCATGCAACAATAAAAAATTATAGATACGTTGGAGACGTATCAAGCATCCCCAAGCTTAATTCTTGCTCGTCCTCGAGTAGGTAATGATAAAAACAGAATTTTTGATGTGGAATGCTACTTAGCATAATTTTCAATGTAGTGCTTCTTATTGTGGCACGAATGTTCAGATTCGATATGATTCAAGATAAAAGTTTAATGTTGACATAAAAACAACAATACTTCAAGCATGCTAACCAAGCAATTATGTCTTATCAAAATAACATAGCCAAGGCAAGTTATCCCTACAAAATCATATAGTCTGGCTATGCTCCATCTTCACCACACAAAATATTCATATCATGTACAACCCCGGTTTTAGCCAAGCAATGGGTTCATACTTCTAACGCGCTTCAGCCTTTTCAACCTTTACGCAATACATGAGCGCAAGCCATGGATATAGCATTATGGTGGAGTAAGATATAATGATAGGGGTTAAGTGGGAAGACAAAAAAAATGAGAAAGTCTCACATCGACGAGGCTAATCAACGGGCTATGGAGATGCCCATCAATTGATGTCAATGCAAGGAGTAGGGATTGCCATGCAACGGATGCACTAGAGCTATAAGTGTATGAAAGCGCATCATAAGAAACTAAGTGGGTGTGCATCCAACTTGCTTTCTCATGAAGACCTCGGGCATTTGAGGGAACCCATCATTGGGATATACAAGCCAAGTTCTATAATGAAATTTCCCACTAGTATATGAAAGTGACAAAATGAGAGACTCTCTATCATGAAGATCATGGTGCTACTTTGAAGCACAAGTGTGGTAAAAAGATAGTAACATTGTCCCTTCTCTCTTTTTCTCTCATTTTTTTCTTTGGGCGTTTTCTCTTTCTTTTTCTTTGGCCTTTTTTTATTTAGTCCGGAGTCTCATCCCGAGTTGTGGGGGAATCATAGTCTCCATCATCCTTTCCTCACTTGGGACAATGCTCTAATAATGATGATCATCACACTTTATTTACTTACAATTCATGAATTACAACTCGATACTTAGAACAAGATATGACTCTATGTGAATGCCTCCGGCGGGGTACCGGGAAATGCAATGAATCAAGAGTGACATGTATGAAAAATTTATGAATGGTGGCTTTGCCACAAATACGATGTACACTACATGATCATGCAAAGCAATATGACCACAATGGAATGTGTCATGATAAACGAAACGGTGGAAAGTTGCATCGCAATATATCTCGGAATGGCTATGGAAATGCCATAATAGGTAGGTATGGTGGCTGTTTTGAGGAAGATACAAGAAGGTTTATGTGTGATAGAGCATATCATATCACGGGGTTTGGATGCACCGGCGAAGCTTGCACCAACTCTCAATGTGAGAAAGGGCATGCACGGTACCGTAGAGGCTAGAAAATTGTGGAGAGGTAAGAGTGCGTATAATCCATGGACTCACATTAGTCATAAAGAACTCATATACTTATTGCAAAAGTTTATTAGCCCTCGAAGCAAAGTACTACTACGCATGCTCCTAGGGGAAGGGTTGGTAGGAGTTAACCATCGTGTGATCCCGACCGCCACACAAAGGATGACAATCAACAAATACCTCATGCTCCAACTTTGTTAAGTAACGGTTCACCATACGTGCATGCTACAGGAATCACAAACTTCAACACAAGTATTCCTCAATTTCACAATTACTCAACTAGCACAACTATGATATTACCACCTTTATATCTCAAAACAATTATCAAGCATCAAATTTCTCATGATATTATAATTAAAGCAAATTGCCATGCTGTTTTAAGACTCTCAAAATGATATAAGTGAAGCATGAGAGAACAATAGTTTCTATAGAACAAATCCACCACCGTGTTCTAAAAGATATAAGTGAAGCACTAAAGCAAAAACTATATAGCTCAAAAGATATAAGTAAAGCACATAGAGTATTCTATAAATTCCGATTCATGTGTGTCTCTCTCAAAAGTGTATTCAGCGAGGATGGTTGTGGTAAACTAAAAATCAAAGACTCAAATCATACCAGACGCTCCAAGCAAAAGACATATCATGTGGTGAATAAAAAATATAGCTCCAAGTAAAGTTACCGATGAAGTAGACGAAAGAGGGGATGCCTTCCGGGGCATCCCCAAGCTTTGACTTTTTGATGTCCTTAGATTATCTTGGGGTTCCATGGGCATCCCCAAGCTTAGGATTTTTCTACTCCTTGTTCCATAATCCATCAAATCTTTACCCAAAACTTGAAAACTTCACAACACAAAACTCAGCAGAAAATCTCGTGAGCTCCGTTAGCGAAAGAAAACAAAACACCACTTCAATGTACTGTATTGAACTCATTCTTTATTTATATTGGTGGTAAACTTACTGTATTCCAACTTCTCTATGGTTTACAAACTATTTTACTAGCCATAGATTCATCAAAATAAGCAAACAACACACGAAAAACAGAATCTGTCCAAAACAGAACAGTCTGTAGTAATCTGTAACTAACGCAAACTTCTATAACTCAAACAATTCTACCAAAATAGGACGACCTGGAAATTTTTTTTATTGATCAGCAGAAATTGGAATCAGTATTTTATCACGTTCTGGTGATTTTTAACAATTATTTTCGTGAACAGAAAGTTTCTGGAATTTTCAGCAAGATCAAATAACTATCATCCAAGAAGATCCTATAGGTTTAACTTGGCACAAACACTAATTAAAACATAAAAACAAATCTAACCAGAGGCTATATAAAATATTTATTACTAAACATAAGCAAAAAGCAAAAAAACTAAAATAAAATTGGGTCGCCTCCCAACAAGCGCTATCTTTTAACGCCCCTAGCTAGGCATAAAAGCAAGGATAGATCTAGGTATTGACATCTTTGGTAGGCAATCCATAAGTGGCTCTCATAATAGATTCATAAGGTAATTTTATTTTCTTTCTAGGGAAGTGTTCCATGCCTTTCCCCAATGGAAATTGGAATCTAATATTCCCTTCCTTCATATCAATAATTGCACCAATCGTTCTAAGAAAAGGTCTACCAAGAATAATAGGACATGAAGGATTGCAATATATATCAAGAACAATGAAATCTACGGGCACATAGTTCCTATTTGCAACAATAAGAACATCATTAATTCTTACCATAGGTTTCTTAATACTGGAATCCGCATGGTGCAAGTTTAGGGAACAATCATCAAATTCACGGAATCCTAGCAAATCACACAAAGTCTTTGGAATCGTGGAAACACTAGCACCCAAATCACACAAAGCATAGCATTCATGATCTTTAATTCTAATTTCAATAGTAGGTTCCCACTCATCATAAATTTTTCTAGGGATAGAAACTTCCAACTCAAGTTTTTCTTCATAAGATTGCATCAAAGCGTCAACGATATGTTTAGTATAAGCTTTATTTTGACTATAAGCATGAGGAGAATTTAGCACAGATTGCAACAAGGAAATACAATCTATCAAAGAGCAATTATCATAATTAAATTCCTTGAAATCCAAAATAGTGGGTTCATTGATTTCTAACATTTTGACTTCTTCAATCCCACTTTTACCAATTTTCGCATCAAGATCTAAAAACTCCAAATTTTTGGAACGCCTTCTAGGTAATGGTAGCTCATCTTCAGTACCATCATTATCAAGATTCATATTGCAAAACAAAGATTTAATAGGAGACACATCAATAACTTTTAGATCTTCATCTTTATTCTCATAAAAAATAGAAGAACACGCTTTCACAAAGCAATCTTTCTTAGCACGCATCCTAGCGGTTCTTTCTTTGCACTCATCAATGGAAATTCTTATGGCTTTGAGAGACTCATTGATATCATGCTTAGGTGGAATAGATTTAAGTTTCAAATAATCAACATCAAGAGAAATTCTATCAACGTTCCTAGCCAATTCATCAACCTTAAGCAATTTTTCTTCATGAAAAGCATTGAAATTCTTTTGCGAATTCATAAAATCCTTAACATAGTCTCAAATTGAGAGGGCATCTTATTAAATTTTCCATAAGAATTGTTGTAGGAATTTCCATAGTTATTAGAAGAATTACCAGGAAACAGCCTAGGATTATAGTTTCCTCTATAAGCGTTGTTACCAAAATTGTTCCTACCAACAAAGTTCACATCCATAGATTCATTATTATTCTCAATCAAAGTAGACAAAGGCATATCATTAGGATCAGAAGAAACACTCTTATTAGCAAATAATTTCATAAGCTCATCCATCTTTCCACTCAAAATATTAATTTCTTCTATCACATGCACCTTTTTATTAGTAGATCTTTCGGTGTGCCATTGAGCTTAATTAACCATAATATTATCTAGGAGTTTAGTAGCTTCTCATAAAGTGATTTCCATAAAAGTGCCTCCTGCGGCCGAATCTAAAAGATTTCTAGAAGCAAAATTCAATCCAGCATAAAACTTTTGTATTATCATCCAAAGATTCAAACCATGCGTAGGGCAATTACGTATCATTAATTTCATCCTCTCCCAATCTTGTGCAACATGTTCATGATCAAGTTTCTTAAAATTCATAATATTGTTTCTAAGAGAGATGATTTTAGCGGGAGGGAAATACTTAGAGATAAAAACATCTTTGCACTTATTCCAAGAATCAATACTATTTTCAGGCAAAGATGAAAACCAAGCTTTAGCATGTTCTCTAAGCGAAAAAGGAAATAGCTTCAATTTAGCAATATCATTGTCCACATCTTTCTTCTTTTGCATATCACACAAATCAACGAAGCTATTTAGATGGGTAGCGGCATCTTCACTAGGAAGGTCGGTGAATTGATCTTTCATGACAAGATTCAACAAAGCAGCATTAATTTCACAAGATTCAGCATCGGTAAGAGGAGCAATCGGAGTGCTAAGAAAATCATTGTAGTTGGTATTGGTGAAGTCACACAATTTAGTATTATCTTGAGCCATCGTGACAAACAAGCAATCCAACACACGAGCAAACAAGAAGAAAGCAAAAAAGAGACGAACGAAAAAGAGGAGGCGAATAAAACGGCAAGGGTGAAGTGGGGGAGTGGAAAACGAGAGGCAAATGGCAAATAATGTAATGCGAGGGATAAGAGTTTGTGATGGGTACTTGATATGTCTTGACTTGTGTGTAGACTCCCCAGCAACGGCGCTAGAAATCCTTCTTGCTACCTCTTGAGCACTGCGTTGGTCTTCCCTTGAAGAGGAAAGGGTGATGCAGCAAAGTAGCGTAAGTATTTCCCTCAGTTTCGAGAACCAAGGTATCAATCCAGTAGGAGACCACGCGCGAGTCCCACGCACCTACACAAACAAATAAGAACCTCACAACCATCACGATAAAGGGGTTGCCAATCCCTTCACGGTCACTTACGAGAGTGAGATCTGATAGATATGATAAGATAATATTTTTGGTATTTTTATGATAAAGGGAAAATAAAGATGCAAAGCAAAATAAACGGCAATGAAAATAGCTAAGTGTTGGAAGATTAATATGATGGAAAATAGACCCGAGGGCCATAGGTTTCACTAGTGGCTTCTCTCAAGAGCATAAGTATTACGGTGGGTGAACGAATTATTGTCGAGCAATTGATAGAATTGAGCATAGTTATGAGAATATCTAGGTATGATCATGTATATATGCATCACGTCCGTGATAAGTAGACCGAAATGATTCTGCATCTACTACTATTACTCCACACGTCGACCGCTATCCAGCATGCATCTAGAGTATTAAGTTCATAAGAACAGAGTAATGCTTTGAGCAAGATGACATGATGTAGAGGGATAAACTCATGCAATATGATATAAACCCCATATTTTTATCCTCGATGGCAACAATACAATACGTGCCTTGCTGCACCTGCTGTCACTGGGAAAGGACACTGCAAGATTGAACCCAAAGCTAAGCACTTCTCCCATTGCAAGAAAGATCAATCTAGTAGGCCAAACCAAACTGATAATTCGAAGAGACTTGCAAAGATAACCAATCATACATAAAAGAATTCAAAGGAGATTCAAATATTGTTCATAGATAAACTCGATCATAAACCCACAATTCATCGGATCTCGACAAACACACTGCAAAAGAAGAGAGGGGGAGAACTTTGTATTGAGATCCAAAAAGAGAGAAGAAGCCATCTAGCTAATAACTATGGACCCGAAGGTCTGAGGTAAACTACTCACACATCATCGGAGAGGCTATGGTGTTGATGTAGAAGCCCTCCGTGATCAATGCCCCCTCCGGCGGAGCACCGGAAAAGGCCCCAAGATGGGATCTCACGGGTACAAAGAGTTGCAGCGGTGGAAATAGGGTTTTGGATCCGTATATGATGTTTCCAAGACATATGGGTATATATAGGCGAAAGAAGTCGGACAGGGGAGCCATGAGAGGCCCACGAGGGTGGAGGGCGCGCCCAGGGGGTAGGTGCGCCCCCTGCCTCGTGCCCTCCTTGTTGCTTTCTTGACATGGAATCCAAGTCCTCTGGATCACGTTCATTCTGAAAATCACGTTCCCAAAGGTTTCATTCCGTTTGGACTCCGTTTGATATTCCTTTTCTGCGAAACACTGAAATAGGCAAAAAACGGCAATCTGGGCTGGGCCTCCAGTTAATAGGTTAGTCCCAAAAATAATATAAAAGTGTATAATAAAGCCCGTTAAACATCCAAAACAGAATATAATATAGCATGGAACAATCAAAAATTATAGATACGTTGGAGACGTATCAGGTAACAAGCGATAGAAGTGAGCACAAACGGTATTGCAATGATAGGAAACAAGGCCTAGGGTTCATACTTTCACTAGTGCAAGTTCTCTCAACAATAACAACATAATTGGATCATATAACTAGCCCTCAACATGCAACAAATAGTCACTCCAAAGTCACTAATAGCAGAGAACAAACGAAGAGATTATTGTAGGGTACGAAACCACCTCAAAGTTATCCTTTCTGATCGATCTATTCAAGAGTCCATAGTAAAATAAGACGAAGCTATTCTTTCCGTTCGATCTATCCTAGAGTTCGTACTAGAATAACACCTAAAGGCACAAATCAACCAAAACCCTAATGTCACCTAGATACTCCAATGTCACCTCGAGTATCCACGGGTATGATTATACGATATGCATCACACAATCTCAGATTCATCTATTCAACCAACACAAAGTACTTCAAAGAGTGCCCAAAAGTTTCTACCGGAGAGTGAAGACAAAAATGTGTGCCAACCCCTATGCATAAGTTCACGAGGTCACGCAACTCGCAAGCTGATCACCAAAACATACATCAAGTGGATCACGTGATATCCCATTGTCACCACAGATGCACACATGCAAGACATACATCAAGTGTTCTCAAATCCTTAAAGACTCAATCTGATAAGATAACTTCAAAGGGAAAACTCAACCCATCACAAGAGAGTAGAGGGGGAGAAACATCATAAGATCCAACTATAATAGCAAAGCTCACGATACATCAAGATCGTGCCACCTCAAGAACACGAGAGAGAGAGAGAGAGAGAGAGAGATCAAACACATAGCTACTGGTACATACCCTCACCCCGGAGGGTGAACTACTCCCTCCTCGTCATGGAGAGCACCGGGATGATGAAGATGGCCACTGGTGATGGATCCCCCCTCCGGCAGGGTGCCGGAACAGGGTCCCGATTGGTTTTTAGTGGCTACAGAGGCTTGCGGCGGCGGAACTCCCGATCTATTCTGTTCTCTGATGTTTTTAGGGTATATGGACATATATAGGCGAAAGAAGTCGGTCAGGGGAGCCACGAGGGTGGGGCGCCCAGGGGGGCAAGCGCGCCTCCTTGCCTCGTGGCCACCTCAACGCTTCCCTGACGTCTACTCCAAGTCTCCTGGATTGCTTCCGTTCCAAAAATAACTCTCCCGAAGGTTTCATTCCGTTTGGACTCCATTTGATATTCCTTTACTTTGAAACACTAAAATATGCAAGAAAACAACAATTTGGGCTGGGCCTCCGGTTAATAGGTTAGGCCCAAAAACAATACTCCCTCTGTTTCTTTTTAGTCTACATATAAGATTCGGTCAAAGTCAAACTTTGTTAGCTTTGACTAAGATTATACAAAAAAATATCAAGATTCACAATATGAAATCAATATTGTTAGATGCATCATAAAATTAATTTTCATACCATATATCTTTAGTATTGTAAATGTTGATATTTTTTCCTATAAAGTTGGTCAAACTTTACAAAGTTTGACTTTGACCAAATCTTATATGCAAACTAAAAAGGAACGGAGGGAGTATAAAAGTGTATAAATAAGCCCATTAAACATCCAAAATAGAATATATATATATATATATATATATATAATAGCATGGAGCAATCCAAAATTATAGATATGTTGGAGACGTATCAAGGGTGCGCCCCTAGGGCTTGTGGGCCCCTCGGGCCTCGTCTCATGTTGATTCTTTTTCCAAAAATCATACATGTTCCAAAATAAATATCCGTAAATTTTTATCGCGTTTGGCCTTCGTTTGGTATGGATATTCTGTGAAACAAAAAACATGCAACAAAGAGGAACTGGCACTAGGCACTGGATCAATATGTTAGTCCCAAAAATAATATAAAAGGTTGCCAAAAGTATATGAAAGTTGTAGAATATTGGCCTGAAACAATCAAAAATATAGATACGATGAAGATGTATCAGCATCCCCAAGCTTAATTCCTGCTCGTCCTCAATTATGTAAATGATAAAAAGATAATTTTTATGTGGAATGCTACCTAGCATAATCTTGATCACATAATCTAATCATGGCATGAATATTAAGACACGAGTGATTCAAAGTAATAGTCTATAATTTGATATAAAGACATCAATACTCAGGCATCCCAACAAACAATCATGTCTTTCAAAATATCAATGCTAAAGAACGTTACCCCTACAAAATCATATGGTCTTGTCATGCTCTATCTTCATCACACAAAGCATTTATCATGCACAACCTCGATGACAAGCCAAGCAATTGTTTCATACTTTTAATGTTCTCAAGCTTTTTCAACCCTCACACAATACATGAGCGTGAGCCATGGATATAGCACTATAGGTGGAATAGAATATGATGGTGGAGATTGTAAACATAAGACAAAAAGGAGAAAGTCTCACATCAACTAGGCAAATTAATAAGCTATGGAGATGCCCATCAATTGATATCGATGCAAGTGAGTAGGGATTGCCATGCAACAGATGCACTAGAGCTATAAGTGTATGAAAGCTCAAACTGAAAACTAAGTGGGTCTGCATCCAACTTGCTTTGCTTATCAAGACCTCGGGCATTTGAGGAAGCCCATCATGGGAATATACAAGCTAAGTTCTATAATGAAAATTCCCACTAGTATATGAAACTGATAACTCAAGAGACTCTCTATATGAGACATGGTGCTACTTTGAAGCACAAGTGTGGTAAAAGGATAGTAACATTGCCCCTTCTCTCTTTTTCTCTCATTTTTTCATTTTCTCTTATAGGGGCTCTTTTGCCTCTTTTTTATTTTTATTTTATTTTATTTTGGGCTCTTTGGCCTCTTTTTCTATTTTAAGTCCGGAGTCTCATCCCGACTTGTGGGGTGATCATAATCTCCATCATCCTTTCCTCACTGGGGCAATGCTCTAATAATGATGATCATCACACTTTTATTTACTTACAACTCGATACAACTAATACACGGTGACTGTATATGAATACCTCCGGCATTGTACCAGGATGTGCAATGATCTAGCATAGCAAAGATATCAAAAAATGGACAAGCCATGAAAATAGCATGCTAGCTATCTTATGATCATGCAAAGCAATATGACAATGAATGCTCAAGTCATGCCTATGATGATTATGGAAGTTTCATGGTAATATATCTCAAAATGACTATGGAAATGTCATAATAGGTAGGTATGGTGGCTGTTTTGAGGACGATATAGGGAGGCTTATGTGTGATGGAGCATATCATATCACGGGGTTTGGATGCACCGGCGAAGTTTGGACCAACTCTCGAGGTGAGAAAGGGCAAAATGCACGGTACCGAAGTGGCTAGCAAATTGCGGAAAGGTAAGAGTGTGTATAATCCATGGACTCAACATTAGTCATAAAGAACTCACATACTTATTGCAAAAGTTTATTAGCCATCAAAGCAAAGTACTAATACGCATGCTCATAGGGGATAGATTGGTAGGAAAAGACCATCACTCGTCCCCGACCGCCACTCATAAGGAAGACAAACAAAAATAAATCATGCTCTAATTTCATCGCATAACGAGAGACTATACGTGCATGCTTCGGGAATCACAAACCTTAACACCAATATTCTTACTAAACCATAATCATTCACTAGTACCTCCCACGTATTACCATCTCTATATCGCAAAACTATTGCAAGGAATCAAACATATCATATTCAATGATCTACAAGTTTTATGTAGGATTTAATGGCTAACCATGTGAATGACCAATTCTTGTTGACTCTCTAAATAGATATAAGTGAAGCAAGAGAGTTTAATTCTTCCTACAAAAGATATGCCCAAACTCTAACAAATATAAGTGAAGCAGAAGAGCATTCTACAAATGTCAGTTTTCTATGTGTAGAGAAGCAGGCAATCCAAACTTCAAAAGATATAGGTGAAGCACATGAAGCATTCTATAAAGCCATACTCAAAAGATATAAGTGAGGTGCATGAAGCATTCTATAAATCAATGAAGGATTGTCTCATACCAGCATGGTGCATTACTAAAATAAAAATAAAAGGCACGCGACGCTCCAAGAATTTACGCATATCATGTGACGAATAAAAATATTGCTCCAAGTAAAATTATCGATGGTCCTCAGAAGAAAGAGGGGATGCCCTCGGGGGGGATCCCCATGTGACACCCCTGATTCAATCGTATACTAATCATACATGCAAACATGTACGATCAAGATTAGGGACTCATGGGAAGATAGCACAACACAACTCTAAGCATAAAATAAGTCATACAAGCACCATAATACAAGCCAGGGGCCTCGAGGGCTCGAATACAAGTGCTCTATCATAGACGAGTCAGCGGAAGCAACAATATCTGAGTACATACATGAGTTAAACAAGTTTCCATAAGATGGCTAGCACAAACTGGGATACAGATCGAAAGAGGCGCAGGGCTCCTGCCTGGGATCCTCCTAAACTACTCCTGGTCGTCGGCGGCCTCCACGTAGTAGTAAGCACCCTCGTGGTAGTAGTAGTAGTAGTCATTGTCGACGGTGACGTCTAAGTCCTGGGCTCCAGCATTGGGTTGCGACAACCGAGAAGAATGGAAAGGGGAAAACAGGGAGAAAAGCAACCGTGAGTACTCATCCAAAGTACTCGCAAGCAAGGATCTACACTACATATGCATTGGTTTCAATGAAAAGGATAGTATCTGTGGACTGAACTGTAGAATGCCAGAATAAGAGGGGGATAGCTAGTCCTATCGAAGACTACGCTTCTGGCAGCCTCCATCTTGCAGCATGTAGAAGAGAGTAGATGGTAAGTTCACCAAGTATCATCTTATAGCATAATCCTACCGACAATCCTCTCCTCGCCGCCCTGTGAGAGAGAGATCACTGGGTGTATCTGGCACTTGAAAGGGTGTGTTTTATTAAGTATATGGTTCTGGTTGTCATAAGGTCAAGGTACAACTCTGGGTCATCCTTTTACCGAGGGACACGGCTATCCAAATAGATAAACTTCCCTGCAGGGGTGCACCACATAACCCAAACGCTCGATGCCTCTGGCCGGACACACTTTTCTGGGTCATGCCCGGCCTCGGAAGATCAACATGTTGCAACCCCACCTAGGCACAACAAAGAGGTCAGCACGCCGGTCTAAATCCTCTACGCGTAGGCATCTGGGCCCATCGCCCATTGCACACCTCCATGTTGCATACGCGGCCGGAAGTAGACCTAGGCCCCTTAATACAAGTGCATGCTTACGGTCCAATCCGGCGCGCCCTGCTCAGTCGCTGATGTCAAGAAGGCTTCGGCTGATACCACGATGTCGAGCGTCCATAACTGTTCCCGCGTAGTTGGTTAGTGCATATAGGCCAGTGGCCAGACTCAGATCAAATACCAAGATCTCGTTAAGCGTGTTAATTGATGTAACCATAGACGCCGACCAGGGCTAGGCCCACCTCTCTCCTAGGTGGTCTCAACCTGCCATGTCACTCCGCCACAAAGTAACAGTTAGGGGCCGTCGGGAACCCAGGCCCACCACTACCGGGATGGAACCACCTGTCCTTTCAGCCCCCACATCGGAATCACTTGCGGGTACTCTACGAGACGACCCGACTTTAGTCACATCATGTAACATGTATAATAGTGTAATATGTATATACCCGTGATCACCTCCCGAAGTGATCACGGCCTGAAAGTATAGCATAGCAGACGGACAAGAATGTAGGGCCACTGATGGAATACTAGCATCCTATACTAAGCATTTAGGATTGCAGGTAAAGGTAACATCTGGAACAACAAATGACAGGCTATGCAGCAGAATAGTATTAACCAAAAGAAGTAACATGCTACACTACTCTAATGCAAGCAGTAGAGAGAAGGAATAGGTGATATCGGGTTGATCAAGGGGGCTTTTCTGGTTGCTCTGGCAAGGAGGGGCATCAACAACGTAGTCGATTGGGGCAGCAGCAACGGCGTCAGTCTCGTAGTCTACCGGAGAGAAGAGGGGGGGAAGAAACAGTGAATACAATGCAAACATATGCATGACAATGCATGACATGATAAGTAACGGTGTCAAGTGTGCCCTAACATGGTAGGAGGTGATATCGACGAAGGGGGTAAACATCCGGGAAATTATTCCCGGTGTTTCACATTTTCGAACAGATGAAGAGGAGGGGGAAAGTTGCGTGTTCGCCATGCTAGGGATGTGTGGCGGGCGAACCGGCTGCGTATTCGGATTTGTCTCGTTGTTTTGAGCAACTTTCATGTACAAAGTATTTTCATCCAAGTTATGGTTTATTTTATATTAATTTGTAAGGTTTTAATTCATTTTCAGGAATTAAAGATTTAATTTAATTAGATAATGCAATTATGATGTCAGCGCGACATCAGCATGATGTCAGCAGGATCAAAGGTTGACTAGGTCGACCCTGGTAGGTGGGACCCGTTTGTCGTAGACTCAGACTAACTAAACAGGATTAATTGGCTTAACTAAATGATTAGGTTAACTAAATTCAATTAGCTTAGTTAAGCAGAATTAATTGAATTAATTAATTCACTAATTAATTAGTTGGTTAAATTATTATTATTTTAATTTTAAAAATTATTCTTTTTTTTCTTCTGGGGCCCCAACGTTAGTGGCCCACAGGGGCCTATCGGGCGCTGGGTTTACGGGCGCCACCCAAGCGGGTGCTGCGGCAAGGCAATGGCGGGGCGGCCCCGGGGCGTGGGGCGGAGACCGGGCGAGGGCACCAGGGCAGGGCCGGTCGAAGCGCGGGGCACACAGGGGGCGGACGGGATGCGGTCAGCGGCCGGCAGCGAGCAGCGTCAGTAGCGGGCAGCGGCGGCCGCGGCAAGCAGTAGCGGCAGTAGCGGGTGGCTTCAACTGAGAGTCGTAGTGGAGCAGTGTGCGGCACAGAGCAGCAAGGAGTAGAAGGGGCTACGGCGACGAGCGGCACGGGCTGCGGGAGCGAGAAGAAGAGGAGGTCGAGGGCCTCATGGCCGCGGCTAACGGCGCGCGAGAGCGGAGGCAGAGGGGAAGAGGCCGGGGGCCTCACCGCGGGTTTGTAGGGATAAGGGCAGCTGGTGTCGAGGAGGATGACGATGTTGACGGAGACAGGGAGGCAGTCCGGTGGGAAGGCGTGGTCAAGGCGGCGTTCCGGGCAACGGCGACGTGGTCCAGCGGCGTCGGGGGCGGTGGGCGACGGCGTCGAGCCCCGATCTTGATCGGATCGGGGAAGGGGGAGAGAGCGAGCGAGTGGGGGAAGTGGGGGTGTCGGTGGTTTAGGGTTTGGGTGCCAGGGGGTTATGGGGAGTGGGGTCGTCCTGGTGGCCAGCTCGGCCGGTTAGCCCAGTGGGGGGGGGCTTTCTTTTTATTTTATTATTTTGTTTAGTCTTTTCCTTTTTCTTATTTTTCTTTTCTATTTTAATTTATTTTAAAGTATTTAGGCATTCTGTAAAAGTGTGGTTTCTTCACCATAAATACCTAGGCATTAATTGGCACACTCCGAACATTTAGTTTTAATGTTTGACAAAAATTCAAATTCAAATTCGAATAGTTTTGATCCAACGCGAGATTAGCAACAGTAACCGAGGTGACGTGGCATCATTAGTAGAGTGTTACTGTAGCTTAATTATCCGGGCGTCACACCCCAAGCTTAGTTACTTGGGAGTCCTTGAATATTACCTTTGGTGCCTTGGGGCATCCCCAAGCATAGGCTCTTGCCACTCCTTATCCCTTCATCCATCGTGATCTCACCCAAAACTTGAAAACTGCAATCACACAAAACTTAACAAAACCCTCATGAGATCCTTCAGTATAATAAAACAAATCACTACTTTAACTAATGTTGCAAACCCATTCATATTTTATTTTTGCATTATAACGATTGTAATATAACTTCACCATGGCTTATATCACCGATACAATCCATAGATTCATCAAAACACGCAAAACAATGCATAAAAATAGAATCTGTCAAAAATAGGACAGTCTGTAGCAATCTGAACATTGACCATACTTCTGTAACTCCAAATTTTTTGAAACAATAGGACAAAATATTTTTTTTGCATAGAAGTACTGTGTAAAATTTCATACACTTTTGACATTCCAGTAAAAATTGTAAATTCACGCACCACAGCCAAAGTTTCTATTTTTGCACTACACAAACCAAACAAGCAATCTAATCATCCTAAAGGCAAATCTTGGCACATTATTTTTATAATACAATGGATTTGTACAAGGGGGTAATTATTTTTGTTGAAAAGTTTCTGTAATAAAGGTTCACAAAGTTTTCATGTGCATGAACAAAGTTCAAGGCTAGCTCCCACTTTAACAATGCTCGTCTTTCTTACTTTTGCTTTTCTTTTTGAAAAGTTTTAGGTTCCCCTTTATATTTTTTTTGTTTTTAAACTTCATAAAATCACACAACAGAATAAAATGGCACTCTATAACATATGGCTTGTCTCCCTGGTAGCGCTTTCTTTAAAGCCATTAAGCTAGGCATATAGTGCTCAACTAATTGATCCACCCGAATCCCAAGGTATATCAAAACCAATTTTAATTAACAATGATTTGTAATTTAGTAGTGAGCATAAAGTAACATATATCATGCAATAACGAAGTCTAACTCTCTTCCTATGCATAGGCATGTGATACGTCTCCTACGTATCAATAATTTATGAAGTATTCATGCCATGTTTACAATAATTCTATATGATGTTGGTATGATTTGATTAGAACTAACCCGGACTGGCGATGTTTTCAGCAGAACTACCATGGTGTTATTTTTGTGCAGAAATAAAAATTCTCAGAACGAGCTGAAAATTAACGGATAATTTTTTTGGAAAATATAAAAAATACTGGAAGAAAAAGATACGGAAGAAGAGTCTCGGGCTAACCACAAGGGTGGAGGGCACCCCCTCCGACCTTGTGATCGCCTCATGGGGCCCCCTGGCGTGAAACCAATGCCAACCCCTCCTTTAAATCCTAAAAACCCCAGAACAGAAGAGAGATCGGGAGTTCCGCTGCCGTAAGCCTCTGTAGCCTCGAAAAACAAATCTAGGCCCTCTCTGGCACCCTGCTGGAGGGGGCCATCATCACCGGAGGCCATGGAGGAGGATCCCGGAGGGGGCTATCATCACCATGGAGGCCAATGACCAGAGGGAGAACCTCTCCCCATCTAGGGGGGAGACCATGGAGGAGGAAGCACAAGGGGGAGAACCTCTCCCCCTCTCTCTCTCTCGGTGGCGTCGGAGTGCCATCGGGGGAACCATCGCCGTGGTGATCGTCTTCATCAACATCACCATCATCATCACCATCCTCATCTCTTTTACGCGGTCCACTCTCCATCACCCCGTTGTAATCCCCTACTTTAACATGGTGCTTTATGCCACATATTATGATCCAATGATGTGTTGCCATCATATGATGTTTTGAGTAGATTTCTTTTGTCCTTTGGGTTGATTTGTTGGGGAACGCAGTAATTTCAAAAAAAATCCAATGCACACGCAAGATCTATCATGGTGATGCATAGCAATGAGAGGGGAGAGTGTAGTCCATGTACCCTCGTAGACCGTAAGCGGAAGCGTTATGACAACACGGTTGATGTAGTCGTACATCTTCATGATCCGACCGATCCTAGTACCGAAAGTATGGCACCTCCGTGATCTGCACACGTTCGGCTCGGCGACGTACCATGAACTCTTGATCCAGCTGAGTCTCGAGGGAGAGCTTTGTCAGCACGACGGTGTGATGACGGTGATGATGAAGCTACCGGCGCAGGGCTTCGCCTAAGCACTGCAACGATATCACCGAGGTGGATTATGGTGGAGGGGGCACCGCACACGGTTAAGAGATCAATGTTCAACTTGTGTGTATATGGGGTGCCCCCCTCCCCCGTATATAAAGGAGTGGAGGAGGGGGAGGGCTGGCGCTCTATGGCGCGCCCTGGAGGAGTCCTACTCCCATCGGGAGTAGGATTCCCCCCTTCCCTAGTTGGACTAGGAGAGAAGGAAGGGGGAGAGAGAGAGGAAGGAAAGGGGGGTGCCCCCCTCCTAGTCCAATTCGGACCAGAAGGGGAGGGGGCGCGGCCTGCCCTGGCTGCCCCTCTCTCTCTCCACTAAGGCTCGTTAGGGCCCATATACTCCCCGAGGGGTTCCGGTAATCCCCCGGTACTCCGGTATATGTCCAAACTCACTCGAAACCATTCCAATGTCCAAACATAGGCTTCCAATATATCGATCTTTATGTCTCGACCATTTCGAGACTCCTCGTCATACTCGTGATTACCATCCGGGACTCCGAACAACCTTCGGTTCATCAAAACACATAAACTCATAATATTGATCATCATAGAACGTTAAGCGTGCGGACCCTACGGGTTCGAGAACTATGTAGACATGACCGAGACTCATCTCTGGTCAATAACCAATAGCAGAACCTGGATGTTCATATTGGCTCCCACATATTCTATGAAGATCTTTATCGGTCAAACCGCATAACAACATACGTTGTTCCCTTTGTCATCGGTATGTTACTTGCCCGAGATTCGATCATTGGTATCTCAATACCTAGTTCAGTCTCGTTACCGGCAAGTCTCTTTACTCATTCGTAATGCATCATCCCACAACTAACTCATTAGTCACATTGCTTGCAAGGCTTATAGTGATGTGCATTACCGAGAGGGCCCGGAGATACCTCTTCGACAATCGGAGTGACAAATCTTAATCTCGATCTATGCCAACTCAACAAGTACCATCGAAGACACCTGTAGAGCACCTTTATAATCACCTAGTTACATTGTGACGTTTGGTAGCACACTAAGTGTTCCTCTGGTATTCGGGAGTTGCATAATCTCATAGTCATAGGAACATGTATAAGTCATGAAGAAAGCAATAGCAACATGCTAAACGATCAAGCGCTAAGCTAATGGAATGGGTCGAGTCAATCACATCATTCTCTAATGATGTGATCCCGTTAATCAAATGACAACTCATGTCTATGGTTAGGAAACTTAACCATCTTTGATTCAACGGGCTAGTCAAGTAGAGTCATACTAGTGACACTACGTTTGTCTATGTATTCACACATGTACTAAGTTTCCGATTAATACAATTCTAGCATGAATAATAAACATTTATCATGATATAAGGAAATATAAATAACAACTTTATTATTGCCTCTATGGCATATTTCCTTCAGTCTCCCACTTGCACTAGAGTCAATAATCTAGATTACACAGTAATGATTCTGACACCCATGGAGTCTTCGTGTTGATCATGTTTTGCTCGTGAGAGAGGCTTAGTCAACAGGTGTGCAACATTTAGATCCATATGGATCTTGCAAATCTCTATGTCTCCTTCCTTGACTTGATCGTGGATGGAATTGAAGCGTCTCTTGATGTGCTTGGTTCTCTTGTGAAATCTGGATTCCTTTGCCAAGGCAATTGCACCAGTATTGTCACAAAAGATTTTCATTGGACCCGATGCACTAGATATGACACCTATATCGGATATGAACTCCTTCATCCAGACTCCTTCATTTGCTACTTCCAAAGCAGCTATGTACTCCTCTTCACACGTAGATCCCTCCACAATGCTTTGCTTAGAACTTCAGCAACTTACAGCTCCACCGTTCAATATAAATATGTATCCGGTCTGTGACTTAGAGTCATCTGGATCAGTGTCAAAGCTTGCATCAACGTAAACATTTACGACGAGCTCTTTGTCACCTCCATAAACGAGAAACATATCCTTAGTCCTTTTCAGGTATTTCAGGATGTTCTTGACCGTTGTCCAGTGATCCACTCCTGGATTACTTTGGTACCTCCCTGCTAAACTAATAGCAAGGCACACATCCGGTCTGGTACACAGCATTGCATACATGATAGAACCTATGGCTGAAGCATAGGGAATGACTTTCATTTTCTCTCTATCTTCTGCAGTGGTCAGGCTTGAGTCTGACTCAACTTCACACCTTGTAACACAGACAAGAACCCTTTCTTAGCTTGATCCATGATACGTCTCCAACGTATCTATAATTTTTGATTGTTCCATGCTATATTATATTCTGTTTTGGATGTTTAATGGGCTGTATTATACACTTTTATATTATTTTTGGGACTAACCTATTAACCGGAGGCCCAGCCCAAATTGCTGTTTTTTTGCCTATTTCAGTGTTTCGCGGAAAAGGAATATCAAACGGAGTCCAAACGAAATGAAACCTTTGGGAACGTGATTTTTGGAACAAACGTGATCTAGAGGACTTGGAGTGGACGTCAAGCAACAGACGAGGAAGCCACGAGGTAGGGGGTGCACCCTCCACCCTCGTGGGCCCCTCGTGGCTCCACCGACCTACTTCTTCCTCCTATATATACCTACGTACCCCCAAACCATCAAGGACAGAGCCAAAACCCTATTTCCACTGCCGCAACTCTCTGTACCTGTGAAATCCCATCTTGGAGCCTTTTCCGGCGCTCCGCCGAAGGGGACATTGATCACAGAGAGCTTCTACATCAACACCATAGCCTCTCCGATGATGTGTGAGTAGTTTACCTCAGACCTTCGGGTCCATAGTTATTAGCTACTAGCTAGATGGCTTCTTCTCTCTCTTTGGATCTCAATACAAAGTTCTCCTCGATTCTCTTGGAGATCTATTCGATGTAATCTTCTTTTGCGGTGTGTTTGTCGAGATCCGATGAATTGTGGGTTTATGATCAAGTTTATCTATGAACAATATTTCAATCTCCTCTGAATTCTTTTATGTATGATTGGTTATCTTTGCAAGTCTCTTTGAATTATCAGTTTGGTTTGGCCTACTAGATTGATCTTTCTTGCAATGGGAGAAGTGCTTAGCCTTGGGTTCAATCTTGCGGTGCTCGAACCCAGTGACAGTAGGGGAAATGACACGTGTTGTATTGTTGCCATCGAGGATAAAAAGATGAGGTTTATATCATATTGCATGAGTTTATCCCTCTACATCATGTCATCTTGCTTAAAGCGTTACTCCGTTCTTATGAACTTAATACTCTAAATGCATGTTGGATAGCGGTCGATGTGTGGAGTAATAGTTGTAGATGCAGGCAGGAGTCGGTCTACTTGTCACGGACGTGATGCCTATATACATGATCATACCTAGATATTCTCATAACTATGCTCAATTCTATCAATTGCTCGACAGTAATTCGTTTACCCACCGTAATACTTATGCTCTTGAGAGAAGCCACTAGTGAAACCTATGGCCCCCGGGTCTATCTTCCATCCTATTAATCTCCCGTTATTTCTATTACCGTTTACCTTGCAATCTTTACTTTTACTCTTTACTATAAAATACCAAAATTATTATCTTATCATCTCTATCAGATCTCACTCTCGTAAGTGACCGTGAAGGGATTGACAACCCCTATATCGCGTTGGTTGCGAGGTTCTTATTTGTTTGTGTAGGTGCGTGGGACTTGAGCGTGGCCTCCTACTGGATTGATACCTTGGTTCTCCAAAACTGAGGGAAATACTTACGCTACTTTGCTGCATCACCCTTTCCTCTTCAAGGGAAAACCAACGCAGTGCTCAAGAGGTAACAATCCATTTTGAACTTCTTCAAAACTTTATCAAGGTATGTGCTTTGTGAAAGTCCAATCAAGAGTCTTGATATATCTCTATAGATCTTGATGTCCAATATATAAGCAGCTTCATCGAGGTCTTTCATTGAAAAACTCTTGTTCAAGTATCCTTTTATGCTATCCAGAAATTCTATATCATTTCCAATCAACAATATGTCATCTACATATAATATTAGAAATGCTACAGAGCTCCCACTCACTTTATTGTAAATACAGGCTACTCCAAAGGTCTGTATAAAACCATATGCTTTGATCACACTATCAAAACGTTTATTCCAACTCCGAGATGCTTGCACCAGTCCATAAATGGATCGCTGGAGCTTGCACACTTTGTTAGCATCCTTTGGATCGATAAAACCTTCAGGTTGCATCATATACAACTCTTCTTCCAGAAATCCATTCAGGAATGCAGTCTTTACATCCATTTGCCAAATTTCATAATCATAAAATGCAGCAATTGCTAACATGATTGGGACGAACCTAAGCATCGCTACGGGTGAGAATGTCTCATCGTAGTCAACTCCTTGAACTAGTCGAAAACCTTTCGCAACAAGTCGAGCCTTGTAGACAGTAGCATTACCATCAGCGTTAGTCTTCTTCTTGAAGATCCATTTATTCTCGATGGCTTGTCGATCATCGGGCAAGTCAACCAAAGCCCACACTTTGTTCTCATACATGGATCCCATCTCAGATTTCATGGCCTCAAGCCATTTCGCGGAATCTGGGCTCATCATCCCTTCCTCATAGTTTGTAGGTTTGTCATGGTCAAGTAACATGACCTCCAGAACTGGATTACCGTACCACTCTGGTGCGGATCTTACTCTGGTTGACCTATGCTACGTCTTGAGCTTGCGTTGGTTTTCCTCAAAGAGGAAGGGATGATGCAGGAGAGTAGCATAAGTATTTCCCTCAGTTTTTGAGAACCAAGGTATCAATCCAGTAGGAACCCACGCTCAAGTCCCTCGTACCTGCACAAAGCGATAACTACTCGCAACCAACGCGATTAGGGGTTGTCAAGCCCTTCACGGTCACTTACGAGAGTGAGATCTGATAGATATAATATTTTTGGTATTTTTGGTATAAAGATGCAAAGTAAAAAGTAAAGGCAAAGTAAAAAAAGCAAAGCAAGATTAAAGTAATGGAGATTGATATGATGAGAATAGACTCGGGGGCCATAGGTTTCACTAGTGGCTTCTCTCAAGAGCATAAGTATTCTACGGTGGGTGAACAAATTACTATTGAGCAATTGACAGAATTGAGCATAGTTATGAGAATAGCTAGGCATGATCATGTATATAGGCATCACGTCCGTGACAAGTAGATCGAAACAATTCTGCATCTACTACTATTACTCCATTCATCGACCGCTATCCAGCATGCATCTAGAGTATTAAGTTAAAAACAGAGTAACACCTTAAGCAAGATGACATGATGTAGAGATATAAATTCATGCAATATGAAATAAACCCCATCTTGTTATCCTCGATGGCAACGATACAATACGTGCCTTGCTGCCCCTTCTGTCACTGGGTAAGGACACCGCAAGATCGAACCCAAAGCTAAGCACTTCTCCCATGGCAAGAACTACCAATATAGTTGGCCAAACCAAACGGATAATTCGAAGAGACTTGCAAAGATAACCAATCATACATAAAAGAATTCAGAGAAGATTCAAATGTTATTCATAGATAGACTTGATCATAAACCCACAATTCATCGGTCTCAACAAACACACCGCAAAAACAAGATTACATCGAATAGGTCTCCACAAGAGAGGGGGAGAACTTTGTATTGAGATTCAAAGAGAGAGAAGAAGCCATCTAGCTACTAACTATGGACCCGAAGGTCTGAGGTAAACTACTCACACTTCATCGGAGAGGCTATGATGATGTAGAAGCCCTCCGTGATGACGGCCCTCTTCCGGCGGAGCTCCGGAACAGGCCCCAAGATGGGATCTCGTGGATACAGAAAGTTGCGGCGGTGGAATTAGGTTTTTGGCTCCTGTCCTGATCGTTTGGGGGTACGTGTGTATATATAGGAGGAAGAAGTATGCCGGAGGAGCAATGAGGGGCCCACGAAGTAGGGGGGCGCGCCCCCCACCCTCGTGACCGCCTCTTTTGTTCCTTGGAGCAGGGTCCAAGTCTCCTGGATCACGTTCGGTGAGAAAATCACGTTGCCGAAGATTTTATTCCTTTTGGACTCCATTTGATATTCCGTTTATCCGAAACACTAAAATAGGCAAAAAAACAACAATTCTGGGATGGGCCTCCGGTTAATAGGTTAGTCCCAAAAATAATATAAAAGTGGAAAATAAAGCCCAATATAGTCCAAAACAGTAGATAATATAGCATGGAGCAATCAAAAATTATAGATACGTTGGAGACGTATCAGGCATCCCCAAGCTTAATTCCTACTCGTCCTGGAGTAGGTAAATGATAAAAAGAGAATTTTTGATGCGGAGTGCTACTTGGCATAATTTCAATGCAAATCTTCCTAATTGTGGTATGAATATTCAGATTAGAAAGATTCAAGACAAAAGTTTATATTGACATAAAAATAATAATACTTGAAGCATACTAACAAGGCAATTATGTCTTCTCAAAATAACATGGCCAAAGAAAGTTATCCCTACAAAATCATATAGTCTGGTTATGCTCCATCTTCACCACACAAAGTATTTAAATCATGCACAGCCCTGATGACAAGCCAAGGAATTGTTTCATACTCTAACTTTTTCAAAACTTTTTCAATCTTCACGCAATACATGAGCGTGAGCCATGGATATAGCACTATAGGTGGAATAGAAAGGTGGTTGTGGAGAAGACAAAAAGGAGATGGTCTCACATCAAATAGGCGTATCAACGGGCTATGGAGATGCCCATCAATAGATATCAATGTGAGTGAGTAGGGATTGCCATGCGACGGATGCACTAGAGCTATAAGTATATGAAAGCTCAAAAAGAAACTAAGTAGGTGTTCATCCAACTTGCTTGCTCATGAAGACCTAGGGCAATTTTTGAGGAAGCCCATCATTGGAATATACAAGCCAAGTTCTATAATGTAAGATTCCCACTAGTATATGAAAGTGATAACATGAGAGACTCTCTACTATGAAGATCATGGTGCTACTTTGAAGCACAAGTGTGGTAAAAGGATAGTAACATTGTCCCTTCTCTCTTTTTCTCTCATTATTTTTTTATATGGGCCTTTTTCTCTTTTTTATGGCCTCTTTTTTTTATTTGGGCTTCTTTGGCCTCTTTTTTTCATCCGGAGTCTCATCCCGATTTATGGGGGAATCATAGTCTCCATCATTCTTTCCTCACTGGGACAATTCTCTAATAATGATGATCATCACACTTTTATTTTTCTTATAACTCAACAATTACAACTCGATACTTAGAACAAAATATGACTCTATGTGAATGCATCCGGCGGTGTACCGGGATATGCAATATGACAATGATAAATGTGTCATGAACGGAACGGTGGAAAGTTGCATGGCAATATATCTCGGAATGGCTATGGAAATGCCATAATAGGTAGGTATGGTGGCTGTTTTGAGGAAGGTATATAGTAGGTGTATGATATCGGCAAAAGGTGCGCAGTATTAGAGAGGCTAGCAAAGGTGGAAGGGTGAGAGTGCGTATAATCCATGGACTCAACATTAGTCATAAAGAACTCATATACTTATTGCAAAAATCTAGAAGTTATCAAAGCAAAGTATTACGCGCATGCTCCTAGGGGGATGGATTGGTAGGAAAAGACCATCGCTCATCCCCGACCGCCACTCATAAGGAAGACAATCAATAAATAAATCATGCTCTGAATTCATCACATAATGGTTCACCATACGTGCATGCTACGGGAATCAGAAACCTTAACACAAGTATTATTTAAATTCACAACTACTCAACTAGCATGACTTTAATATTATCACCTCCATATCTCAAAACAATTATCATGCTTCAATCTTTTCTTAGTATTCAACACACTCAAAAGAAAGTTTCACAAATCTTGAATACCAAGCATATTATTATTAAGAAAATTACCATGCTATTAAGAGACTCTCAAAATAATTTAAGTGAAGCATGAGAGATCAATAGTTTCTTTAAAACGAATCCACCACCGTGCTCTAAAATATCTAAGTGAAACACATAGAGAAAAATTATGATGCTCAAAAGATATAAGTGAAGCACATAGAGAAAAACTACTACGCTCAAAAGATATAAGTGAAGCACATAGAGTATTCTATCAAATTTTAATTCATGTATGGCTCTCTCAAAAGGTGTGTACAGCAAGGATGATTGTGGCATACTAAGACACAAAGACACAAATAATACAAGACGCTCCAAGCAAAACACATATCATGTTGGTGAATAAAAATATAGTTCCAAGTAAATTACCGATGGAAGTGGACGAAAGAGAGGATGCCTTCCGGGGCATCCCCAAGCTTTGACTTCTTGGTGTACTTGGATTATCTTGGGGGTGCCATGGGCATCCCCAAGCTTAGGCTCTTGCCACTCCTTGTTCCATGATCCATCAAAAGAATTCACCCAAAACTTGAAAACTTCACAACACAAAACTCAAAACAGAAAACTCGTGAGCTCCGTTAGCGAAAGAAAACAAAAGAACACTTCAAGGTACTGTAATGAATTCATTCTTTATTTATATTGGTGTTAAACCTACTGTATTCCAACTTCTCTATGGATTATAAACTATTTTACTAGCCATAGATTCATCAAAATAAGCAAACAACACACGAAAAACAGAATCTGTCAAAAACAGAATAGTCTGTAGTAATATGTAGCTAGCGCAAGATCTGGAACCCCAAAAATTCTAAAATAAATTGCTGGACGTGAGGAATTTATCTATTAATCATCTGCAAAAATAATTAACTAAATAGCGCTCTTTAAATAAAAATGACAGCAGTTCTCGTGAGCGCTAAAGTTTCTATTTTTTACAGCAAGTTCAACAAGACTTTCCCCAAGTCTTCCCAACGGTTCTACTTGGCACAAACACTAATTAAACACAAAAAACACAACCAAAACAGAGGCTAAATAATTTATTTATTAAATAACAGCAAGGATAAATATTGGGTTGACTCCCAACAAGCGCTTTTCTTTAAAGCCTTATAACTAGGCATAATATTTCAATGATGCTCACATGAAAGACAAGAATTGAAGCATAAAAAGAGCATCATAAAACACGTGACAAACACATCTAAGTGTAACATACTTCCTATGCATAGGCATCTTATAGACAAACAAATTAGCAAGGCAAGCAAAAACTAGCATATGCAAGGAAATGGAAAGAAACGATAGCAATCTCAACATAACGAGAGGTAATTTAGTAACATGAAAATTTCTACCACCATATTTTCCTCTCTCGTAATAATTACATGTAGGATCATAAGAAAATTCAACAAAATAGCTATCACATAGAATACTTTCAACATGATCCACATGCATGTAAAGTTGACACTCTTCTAAAATAGTGGGATTAACATTAACTAAAGTCATGACCTTTCCAAATGCACTTTTATCAAAAACTTCATAAGATTGAACATTCTCCAAATATGTGGGATCTAAAGTTGACATTCTTCCAAACCCACTTTCAATATTATTGCAAACAATATAATCAATCTCATATTCATCATGGGGCTTAAATAAATTTTCAAGATCATAAGAAGAATCACCCCAATCATGATCATTGCAACAAGTAGAGGACATAGCAAAACTAGCATCCCCAAGCTTAGGGTTTTGCATATTATTAGCACAATTTATATTAATAGAATTTATACTATCATCATTGCAAACATGCTTTTTATTCAAAGATCTATCGTGAATCACTTCATGAAGTACTTCATCACACTTTTCAGATTCACGAATTTCAAGCAAAACCTCATAAAGATAATCTAGTGCACAAAACTCACTAACAATTGGTTCAACATAACTGGATCTTTTAAAAAGATTAGCAAGCAGATGAGGATCCATAGATCTTAGGTTCTCTATTTAGTAATAAATAAACGACTATTCCAACCATACGAGCAAACAAAAAGCAAGCGGGCAAAAATAGGCAAATAGAGAGGGAGGATGGAGAGAGAGGGAGAATAAAACGGCAAGGGTGAATTGGGGGGAGAGGAAAACGAGAGGCAAATGGCAAATAATGTAATGCGAGAGATAGGGATTGTGATGGGTACTTGGTATGTTGACTTTTTGCGTAGACTCCTCAGCAACGGCACCAGAAATCCTTCTTGCTACGTCTTGAGCTTGCGTTGGTTTTCCCCGAAGAGGAAGGGATGATGCAGTAGAGTAGCGTAACTATTTCCCTCAGTTTTTGAGACCCAAGGTATCAATCCAGTAGGAGCCCACGCTCAAGTCCCTCGTACCTGCACAAAGCGATAGCTACTCGCAACCAACGCGATTAGGGGTTGGCAAGCCCTTCACGGTCACTTACGAGAGTGAGATTTGATAGATATAATATTTTTGGTATTTTTGGTATAAAGATGCAAAGTAAAAAGTAAAGGCAAAGTAAAAAAGAAAAGCAAGATTAAAGTAATGGAGATTAATATGATGAGAATAGACCCGGGGGCCATAGGTTTCACTAGTGGCTTCTCTCAAGAGCATAAGTATTCTACGATGAGTGAACAAATTACTGTTGAGCAATTGACAGAATTGAGCATAGTTATGAGAATATCTAGGCATGATCATGTATATAGGCATCACGTCCGTGACAAGTAGATCGAAACGATTTTGCATCTACTACTATTACTCTACTCATAGACCGCTATCTAGCATGCATCTAGAGTATTAAGTTAAAAACAGAGTAACGCCTTAAGCAAGATGACATGATGTAGAGATATAAATTCATGCAATATGAAATAAACCCCATCTTGTTATCCTCGATGGCAACGATACAATACGTGCCTTGTTGCCCCTTCTGTCACTGGGTAAGGACACCGCAAGATCGAACCCAAAGCTAAGCACTTCTCCCATGGCAAAAACTACCAATCTAGTTGGCCAAACCAAACGGATAATTCGAAGAGACTTGCAAAGATAACTAATCATACATAAAAGAATTTAGAGAAGATTCAAATATTATTCATAGATAGACTTGATCATAAACCCACAATTCATCGGTCTCAACAAACACACCGCAAAAAGAAGATTACATCGAATAGATCTCCACAAGAGAGGGGGAGAACTTTGTATTGAGATTCAAAGAGAGAGAAGAAGCCATCTAGCTACTAACTATGGACCCGAAGGTCTCAGGTAAACTACTCACACTTCATCGGAGAGGCTATGATGATGTAGAAGCCCTCCGTGATGACGGCCCTCTTCCGGCGGAGCTCCGGAACAGGCCCCAAGATGGGATCTCGTGGATACAGAAAGTTGCGGCGGTGGAATTAGGTTTTTGGCTCCTGTCCTGATCGTTTGGGGGTACGTATGTATATATAGGAGGAAGAAGTACGCCGGAGGAGCAACGAGGGGCCCACGAGGCAGGGGGCACGCCCTAGGGAGGTGCCCCCACCCTCGTGACCGCCTCTTTTGTTCCTTGGAGCAGGGTCCAAGTCTCCAGGATCACGTTCGGTGAGAAAATCACGTTTCCGAAGATTTTATTCCGTTTGGACTCCGTTTGATATTCCGTTTATCCGAAACACTGAAATAGGCAAAAAAAAACAACAATTCTGGGTTGGGCCTCCGGTTAATAGGTTAGTCCCAAAAATAACATAAAAGTGGAAAATAAATCCCAATATAATCCAAAACAGTAGATAATATAGCATGGAGCAATCAAAAATTATAGATACGTTGGAGACGTATCAACCTACGAGGTTCGGTAGTAACTTGATCTGAAGCTACATGATCATCATCATTAGCTTCCTCACTAATTGGTGTAGGAGTCATAGGAACAGATTTCTGTGATGGACTACTTTCTAATAAGGGAGCGGGTATATTTACCTCATCAAGTTCTAATTTACTCCCACTCACTTCTTTCGAGAGAAACTCCTTCTCTAGAAAGGATCCATTCTTAGCTAGGAATGTCTTGCCTTTGGATCTATGATAGAAGGTGTACCCAACAGTCTCCTTTGGGTATCCTATGAAGACACATTTCTCCGATTTGGGTTCGAACTTATCAGGTTGAAGCTTTTTCACATAATCATCGCAGCCCTAAACTTTAAGAAACGACAACTTGGGTTTCTTGCCAAACCACAGTTCATAAGGTGTCATCTCAATGGATTTAGATGGTGCCCTATTTAACGTGAATGCAGCCGTCTTTAAAGCATAACCCCAAAATGATAGCGGTAAATCAGTAAGAGACATCATAGATCGCACCATATCAGTAAAGTATGATTGCGATGTTCGGACACACCATTACGTTGTGGTGTTCCGGGTGGCATGAGTTGCGAAACTATTCCGCATTGTTTCAAATGAAGACCAAACTCGTAACTCAAATACTCTCCTCCACGATCAGATCATAGAAACTTTATTTTCTTGTTACGATGATTTTCCACTTCACTTTGAAATTCTTTGAACTTCTCAAATATTTCAGACTTATGTTTCATCAAGTAGATATACCCATATCTGCTCAAATCATCTGTGAAGATGAGAAAATAATGATACCCGCCGCAAGGCTCAATATTCATCGGACCACATACATCAGTATGTATGATTTCCAACAAATCTGTTACTCGCTCCATTGTTTCAGAGAACGAGAACGACGTTTTAGTCATCTTGCCCATGAGGCATGGTTCGCAAGTACCAAGTGATTCATAATCAAGTGATTCCAAAAGTCCATCAGAATGAAGTTTCTTCATGCGCTTTACACCAATATGACCCAAGCGGTAGTGCCACAAATAAGTTGCACTATCATTATCAACTCTGCATCTTTTGGCTTCAATATTATGAATACTAGATGATACCCCGCGCGTTGCTGCGGAAATTTATTACATATTATTCGAGTAACATGCTAGTCAATAAGATGATAATAATTGGATATTATATTACAATACCTCAACATTGCTACGGAATTTTGTATTAATTAATTGTACCAAAAATAAGGTTAGGATGTTGTGGAAATTTCCTAAAGATCCCACATGTGTGGCAATGACTGCGACCAAGAATCAGTGACAATATGCATATTAAGCATCTGTAGCAGCCAGCAGAAGGCATAATAAAGTAGAACAAAGTATATCATAGAAAAGAAAGATAAAGGGCATAAATATCTCATAAATATGATTTCTTCTTTCAAACTCCAAGAAGCTATTACTCCGTTTTATACATGTAACTAAGAAAATAGTAGTAAAAATGAATATTGGTTGTCAACTTTTCTCAAGAACATCTCCTCAAATCTAAATGCCAGTAGAAGGATCCTTCCTCGACAACACAAATTCTATCATAAGTGTGTCTATCTCTCTGACTATGTCAACATGCCCTTCATGCCAAAATAAATCCCACAATGTCATTGACTTCAAAGGTAGTCCCTGATAGATGGGAACGACAAAAGCTTACGATTACGGATAAATGTCAAATTTGGTGCTTGCAAAGATTATCTGAATTATTCTTTTGACTGTTGAGTTAGTGAACATCATGTTAAGAGGTATAGGTCTGATTGATACCAAGAACGTGATGCTAAAATGAGCTGTAGATAAATCAATAGATATCATGCTTATCGCGGGACTAAAGATTTTAGGTGGCTTCAAGAACCTAACTAACCCTATTAAGTTGCATATGCCTGTAGTAGTTCTTAGCAGATGCACTGGGGCTGGTCAAAGGGACTGGTCGAATAGCACGACCCTATGAAGAACTTTCTGGGATATCCATTTTGTGCAGTCTTACGAACAGAGGGCTTCAATAAAAATATTTATTAGAAACCTGTAATCAACTAATGGAATAATGGTCGCTTCGTTTTGTTACGCGTGCCAATCAAACTTAACATTGTTGTAACAAACTGACTTATACAATCGATCTAGCTAATAATGTGCAGATATATTAAGTATGGGGAAAAATGCTAACACACAACAGGTGTGTCTCATGACAGAAACATCCACCCATCTCTGAACATGCTCAAGGAAGGCAAGACAAACATATTCAACAGGCCAACGGCATGATATAGTGAAGAAGCAACAGAGTAGAGGAAGTGCGAGAATGGAGAGATGAGGAACATGGTACATGTTGCAGCGGAACCATGTTACAATTTTTTACATAGAAACTCTGTGTGCAAATGTCCTATTTGCTAAGAAGGAAGTGGGCTTAACTACCATGTTATAAGAGACATCTGATTGGTAAATCTCATGGTTAGTAATACAGATTCATGACTGAGTGTGGTGAGAAGCATGATTCACATATTGGTTGACAAAACACAACAAATTTACAAACAAACTGCTAATAATCTGAAACTAACCAAAGGATTTTGGTCCAAAAAGGAAATTGTACTGAAACGAACCTCTGAATAATCAATACACATACTTGGAGTTTTACCAAACCTATCAACTTGTTGATGGGATTACGCGGAAGTTCTGGCGAATTCAGTATAAACCTGCACAGTTACATGGAAGAAGAAGAATAAGCCACCCCGTCCATTATTTAATTAATGGGATTCATGGCCACGCTGTGAGGTGATCCGGATCAGTAGTTCAGTACTACTATGAACAACAAAAGGTTTGACTAATTTAGTAGGGGAGGCGGGGGGAGGGGATTGGAAAGGGTCACATCAGGCGCGATGGTGATTGCCGCATCAGGGGCGTCCAAGGCCGCCGCCACAGAGGGTGCACAACAACGACATGAGGGAGCTCCCCCTTCCCGATCACGCTGGAACTGGGCCGTGCCGGGGATGGCCGTGTCCAATGTATCTGAGGGGGCCGACGCTAGGACGGTCCGGAGCAGAGCAAGGACATGAGGGAGCTTCGAGGAGAATCTGACCATAGGCGTGGGGAGACCGTGAGGTACTCGCCGAGGGTGGGTGGGGACCTAGGGCCGATCCCGGCGCGGCTGCATCCTCCGCAAGGCGTTGTTCTTCCATGGCTGGGGCACCTACGATAGGGAAGCCGGAGGCAGGGCAGGGACGGCCACCGGGGTACCTCATCGCCCAGGAGGAACGCCTTTCACCATCGCTCACTGCCACACCCTGCCAAATTGCGCGCATGTGAGCGAAAATAAATACCAGATGGAAGAGCAACTAAATTGCTAAAGTAGTGGGATTTGATGGAGTGAGAAGAAAACCTATTCGTTTCGGTTGCAAAAAATAACACAATGGGATTTGATGAAGGTTGGAGAAGACGAAGAGAAAGTTGAATCTGTTTCGTCAGGAAGATGCGAGGGTCTGCATTGGGAATCATAAATGCCGAGTTGATTTGGTATTTTTTTTTTCCTGGAGGGGAGAGGGCTGGATTTTCGGAAGGTTTTTTTTCATGCGGTGAGCATTTTTTTCCGAGCGGTGAGCACCGACGCTGGGCTGGGTGGATCCTATGGGAGGGCCTTGCGGGCGGTAGGTGAGGGGAAAAGCAGGTCTTTTTTCCACCACGGTGACCACAGGGTAAGGAGTGGTAATAAGAGTGATTGGGTAATTTTGAAAACTGAAAAATGACATGGCAATCCGCTGATGTGAACAGTGTGCATGTCTAGAAAATAGGGAGAAGTGAGGAGCAACTTATTAAGAATGATAGATGTGTGTCACTACTATCGAGATTCAACAAAAATAGAACAGTCTTCAAGGGTGCATGACCATATTACTCATATAAATAGAACAACCATTATTCTCTGATTTAAATGAATAACCGTTTTGCATCAAACAAGATCCAGATATAATGTTCATGCTTAACGCTGGTACCAAATAACAATTAGTCAGGTCTAAAACTAATCCCTAAGGTAGATGTAGAGGTAGCGTGCCGACTGCGATCACATCGACTATGGAACCATTTTCCACGCGCATTGTTACCTCGTCCTTAGCCAATCTTCGCTTAATCAGTAGTCCATGTTTCGAGTTGCAAATATTAGCAACAGAACCAGTATCAAATCCTCAGGCACTACCGCGAGCATTAGTAAGGTACACATCAATAACATGCATATCACATATACCTTTGTTCACCTTGCCATCCTTCTTATCCGCCAAATACTTGGGGCAGTTCCGCTTCTAGTTACCAGTCCCTTTGCAGTAGAAGCACTCAGTCTCAGGCTTTGGTCCAGACTTGGGCTTCTTCACTTGAGTAGCAACTTGCTTGCCGTTCTTCTTGATGTTCCCTTTCTTCTCTTTACCCTTTTTCTTGAAACCGGTGGTCTTGTTGACAATCAACACTTGATGCTCTTTCTTGATTTGTACCTCCGCAGCCTTTAGCATTGCGAAGAGCTCGGGAATTGTCTTATCCATCCCTTGCATATTATAGTTCATCACAAAGCTCTTGTAGCTTGGTGGCAGTGATTGAAGAATTCTCTCAATGACACTATCATCAGGAACATTAACTCCCAGTTGAATCAAGTGATTGTTATACCCAGACATTTTGAGTATATTCTCACTAACGGAACTATTCTCCTCCATTTTGCAGCTGTAGAACTTATTGGAGACTTCATATCTCTCAATCTGGGCATTTGCTTGAAATATTAACTTCAACTTCTGGAACATCTCATATGCTACATGACGTTCAAAATGTCGTTGAAGTCCCGGTTCTAAGCCTTAAAGCATGGCACAGTGAACTATCGAGTAGTCATTAGCTTTGCTCTGCCAGACGTTCATAACATCTTGTGTTGCTCCTGCATCGGGTTTGGCACCTAGCGGTGCTTCCAGGACGTAATTCTTCTGTGCAGCAATGAGGATAATCTTCAAGTTACGGACCCAGTCCGTGTATTTGCTACCATCATCTTTCAACTTAGCTTTCTCTAGGAGCGCATTAAAATTCAAGAAACAATAGCATGGGCCATCTATCTACAACAACATAGACATGCAAAATACTATCAGGTACTAAGTTCATGATAAATTAAAGTTCAATTAATCAAATTACTTAAGAACTCCCACTTAGATAGACATCCCTCTAATCATCTAAGTGATCACGTGATCCAAATCAACTAAACCATGTCTGATCATCACATGAGATGGAGTAGTTTTTAATGGTGAACATCACTATGTTGATCATATCTACTATATGATTCACGCTCGACCTTTTGGTCTCAGTGTTCCGAAGCCATATCTGCATATGCTAGGCTTGTCAAGTTTAACCCGAGTATTCTGCGTGTGCAAAACTGGCTTGCACCCGTTGTATGTGAACGTAGAGCTTATCACACCCGATCATCACGTGGTGTCTCGGCACGATGAACTTTCGCAATGGTGCATACTCAGGGAGAACACTTGTACCTTCAAATTTAGTGAGAGATCATCTTATAATGCTACCACCAAACTAAGCAAAATAAGATGCATAAAGGATAAACATCACATGCAAGCAGTATAAGTGATATGATATGTCCATCATCATCTTGTGCCTTTGATCTCCATCTCCAAAGCACCGTCTTGATCACCATCGCCACTAGCTTGACACCTTGATCTCCATCGAAGTATCATTGTCGTCTCGCCAACTACTGCTTCTATGACTATCGCTACCGCTTAGAGATAAAGTAAAGCAATTACATGGCGATTGCATTTCATACAATAAAGCGACAACCATATGGCTCCTACCAGTTGCCGATAACTCTGTTACAAAACATGATCATCTCATGCAATAAAATTTAGCATCATGTATTAACCATGTCACATCACAACATGCCCTGCAAAAACAAGTTAGACATCCTCTACTTTGTTGTTGCAAGTTTTACGTGGCTGCTACGGGCTGAGCAAGAACCGTTCTTACTTACGCATCAAACTCACAATGATTTTTCATCAAATGTGTTGTTTTAACCTTCAACAAGGATCGGGCGTAGCCACACTCGATTCAACTAAAGTTGGAGAAACTGACACCCGCCAGCCACCTGTGTGCAAAGCACGTCGGTAGAACCAGTCTCGCGTAAACGTACAAGTAATGTCGGTCCGAGCCGCTTCATCCAACAATACCGCCGAATCAAAGTATGACATGCTGGTAAGTAGTATGACTATTATCGCCCACAACTCATTTGTGTTCTACTCGTGCATATAACATACGCATAGACCTGGCTCAGATGCCACTGTTGGGGAACCCAGTAATTTCAAAAAAAATCCTACGCACACGCAAGATCTATCATGGTGATGCATAGCAACGAGAGGGGAGAGTGTAGTCCACGTACCCTCATAGACCGTAAGCGGTAGCATTATGACCACGCGGTTGATGTAGTCGTACGTCTTCATGATCCGACCGATCCTAGTATCGAAAGTACGTCACCTCCACGATCTGCATACGTTCAGCTCGGTGACGTCCCACAAACTCTCGATCCCGCTGAGTGTCGAGGGAGAGCTTCGTCGGCACGACGGCGTGATGACGGTGATGATGAAGCTACCAGCGTAGGGCTTCGCCTAAGCACTGCAACGATATGACCGAGGTGGATTATGGTGGAGGGGGGCACCGCACATGGCTAAGAGATCAATGATCAACTTGTGTGTCTATGGGGTGCCCCCTCCCCCGTATATAAAGGAGTGGAGGAGGGGGAGGGCCGGCCCTCTATGGCGCGCCCTGCCCCCCCCCCCCTTCCCTAGTTGGACTAGGAGAGAAGGAAGGGGGAGAGAGGGAGGGAGGAAAGGGGGGGGCGCCCCCCTTCCTCGTCCAATTCAGACTAGAGGGGGAGGGGGCGTGCGGCCTGCCCTGGCTGCCCCCCTCTCTCTCTCTCTCCACTAAGGCCCATTAGGGCCCATATACTCCCCGGGGGGTTACGGTAATCCCCCGGTACTCTGGTATATGTCTGAACTCACTCGGAACCATTCCGATGTCCAAACACAGGCTTCCAATATATCGATCTTTATGTCTCGACTATTTCGAGACTCCTCGTCATGCCCGTGATCACATCCGGGACTCCGAACAACCTTCGGTTCATCAAAACACATAAACTCATAATACTGATCGTCACAGAACGTTAAGCGTGCGGACCCTACGGGTTCGAGAACTATGTAGACATGACCGAGACTCATCTCCGGTCAATAACGAATAGCAGAACCTGGATGTCCATATTGGATTCCACATATTCTACGAAGATCTTTATCGGTCAAACCGCATAACAAGATACGTTGTTCCCTTTGTCAGCGGTATGTTACTTGCCCGAGATTCGATCGTGGGTATCTCAATACCTAGTTCAATATCGTTACCGGCAGCGGCAAGTCTCTTTACTCGTTCCGTAATGCATCATCCTGCAACTAACTCATTAGTCACATTGCTTGCAAGTCTTATAGTGATGTGCATTACCGAGAGGGCCCAGAGATACCTCTCCGACAATCAGAGTGACAAATCCTAATCTCGATCTATGCCAACTCAACAAGTACCATCGAAGACACCTGTAGAGCACCTTTATAATCACCCAGTTACGTTGTGACGTTTGGTAGCACACTAAGTGTTCCTCCAGTGTTCGGGAGTTGCATAATCTCATAGTCATAGGAACATGCATAAGTCATGAAGAAAGCAATAGCAACATACTAAACGATCAAGTGCTAAGCTAACAGAATGGGTCAAGTCGATCACATCATTCTCTAATGATGTGATCTCGTTAATCAAATAACAACTCATGTCTATGGTTAGGAAACTTAACCATCTTTGATTCAACGAGCTAGTCAAGTAGAGGCATACTAGTGACACTCTGTTTGTCTATGTATTCACACATGTACTAAGTTTCTGGTTAATACAATTCTATCATGAATAATAAGCATTTATCATGATATAAGTAAATATAAATAACAACTTTATTATTGCCTCTAGGGCATATTTCCTTCATGATTGATGATATAGATTGGTCTGAGTTGTATGTTTTATTTTGGTGCTGTCCTATGGTGCCTTCCATGCCACGCACACGTGAAGGATTCCCGCTGTAGGGTGTTGGAATACATTCATGATTCGCTTATAGTGGGTTACTACAGTGATAAAAGCTTAAACCCGAGTTAGGGGGTTGTTGCGTATTATGATAAAGGGGACTTGATGCTTTAATGATATGGTTGGGTTTTACCTTAATGATCTTTAGTAGTTGGGGATGCTTGCTAGAGTTCCAATCATAAGTGGATATGATTTAAGAAGAGAATGTATGTTAGCTTATGCCTCTCCCTCATACGAAATTGCAATAATGATTACCGATCTTGTTAACAATTGCCTAGGATAATTCCGCACACCGACCCATCATTATTCCACACTCGCTATCTATAATATTTAGTAATATATTCTAACTTTATGTTAACATCGCCTACTTTTATATTTTAGTTCTCATACAAAGTTACCCTCTTCATACCCACAACGTAGTTTTATTTCTCTTTTCTAGATGGAAGCAAACATTCGGTATACGTAGAGTCGTATCAGTGGCAGGTAGGACATGAGAGAATATTGATCTTACCTTTAGCTCCTTGTGGGTTCGACACTCCATACTTATCACTTCAACCTTTGGGAATTGCTACGATGATTCCTTGCACTTGGGGATTATCATCATGTCATAAAAGAACAATTCATGCACATCAAGTAAAGGCCAATGCATAGTATAAACAGTTTCTTGCAATTTTATTGTGTTGGAAACATAGAGAGGTAGAGATGTAGTTCCTCTCTCATAATAATTGCAAGTATGAGCAGCAAGAACATGCATATTATATTCATCAAAATCATCATGTGTAATGGTAGAACGCAACCCATCAATGTAATCCTTAATAAGAGCAAACTTCTCCGATATAGTGTAGTTGGTAGAATTCAAAAAGATAATAGGACTATCATGTGTGGGTGCAATAGCAACAATTTCATTCTTAACATAAGGAACTATAGCAAGTTCATCTCCATAAGCATAATTCATATTGGCATCATGGCCACAAGCATAGCAAGCATTAGTTTCATTAAAAGGGATATTTCAAACGAATCCAAGGGATCATAGCAATCATCATAACATTCATCCTTCGATAAGCACGAAGGGAAATTAAACAATGTATGAGTTGAAGTGTTACTCTCATTAGAAGGTGGCATGGGTAGCTAATCCGCTCTTCCTCCTTTTGTTCTTCGCTCTCCTCGTCATCTTTTTCATCCAATGAGCTCACAGTGTCATCAATTTCTTCTTCCATAGTTTCCTACAAAATATTAGTCTCCTCTTGGACAATGGAGGTGTCCTCAATATATGGTTTAACATAAGCATTAGAAGCATAGTGTTCATAGCAATATTTAAGTATGGCAAAATTTGCAGATTCGTAAAGAGTAGCATCATACTTTTCAATCAAAGAAGCAATTTCATAAGCGCCCTTAAAAACAACAAATTCTTCAATTTGTTCAATATCAAAGAAATTATAAGCATCTTTCACATAAGAAGGTAAGATTCCATTATCACTAAACTCACATTGGTAGGGAAGGTGTTTCTTGGGGTCTTCAAAACAACAAGTAAAATAATACATTTCACATAAATTCCAAGCATAGTGTTGCAAACAATTAATTTGATGCAGTAAAAGTTTCCCTTTTTGAGATAAGCGGTGTCGCACAAAATAAGCGTGCTCATTTAATGAGTTTCCCTCAACTAAGCTAGTTGGGTTTTCAGCACGAGCACATACAGATCAAAGATGATCCAAGTAGAAAGCATCATCATTGTGATAGATTTTGGGTGGTTCTTCAACCATTGGTTTAGTAGGTACAACTGTTTTTTTGGTATTTTACGTTTGCTACCCATAATAAAGATAGAAAACAAGAGCACAAAATAAAAACTACTTAGTGATAAAGAAAACAAGCACACACGAGAATATTCACCCGACGTTATTGCTCCCCGGCAACGACGTCAGAAAAAGGTCTTAATAACCCACAACTATATGGGATCAATTGTAGCCTTTCTCGATAAGTAAGAGTGTCGAACCCAACTAGGAGCTAAAGGTAGAGTTTATATTCCCTTCAAACTCTATCGACCATCGATACAACTCTACGTGCACTTAACGTTCACTTTACCTAGAACAAGTATGAAACTAGAAGTACTTTATAGGTGTAAAGGGATAGGTTTGCAAGATCATAAAGAACACATAAATAAAAGTTAGGAGCTATTTAGATAAAGAAACAATTAAGTTAGTTTTAGTAGAGAGCTTTTTGTCACAAGAAAGTTATTTGTCTCTAGGCAATCGATAACTAGACCGGTAATCATTATTGCAATTTTATATGAGGGAGAGGCATAAGCTAACATACTTTCTCTACTTGGATCATATGCACTTATGATTGGAACTCTAGCAAGCATCCAAAACTACTAGAGATGATTAAGGTAAAACCCAACCATAGCATTAAAGTATCAAGTCCTCTTTACTCCCATACACAAACAACCTACTTACTCGGGTATGTGCTTCTGTCACTCACGCCACCCACCATAAGCCAATCATGAACATATTGCAAACCCTATAGCAGGGATCCCTCATGGTTGCGTGACACAGAGAGCACCACAGATAGCACCAATAATAAAACATACAACTCAAACCAATCACAGTCATCAATCAACCCATAGGACAAAACAGATCTACTCAAACATCATAGGATAGCCATACATCATTGGGAAATAATTTATAGAGTTGAGTACCATGTTTAAGTAGAGATTACATCGGGTAAAGGAGAGGTTACACCTCTGCATAGAGGGGGAGATAGTTGGTGATGACGGTGGCGAAGTTGTTGGTGTAGATCGCCGTCACGATGATGGCCCCGACGGTGTTCCGGCGCCACCGGGGGAGAGAGCCTGCTCCTTCCTCTTCTTCCCTGACCTCCCCCTAGATGGGAGGAGGGTTTCCCCTCTGATCCATGGCCTCCATGGCGGCGGAGGGGCGAGAGCCCCTCCGAGATTGGATCTCTCTCTCTGTGTGTGTTTTCTTCAGTTTCTCGTTCCTATTTTCTCGCCTTTCATCGTTTCTTAAATTCCCGGAGATCTGTAACTCCGATTGGGCTGAAATTTTAACACGGTTTTTATCCGGATATTATCTTTCTTGCGGACGAAGAAGGGAACCAACCGCCTTATGGGGTGGCCACAAGACTCCTGGTCGCGCCCGGGTTAGGGGTGCACCCCTAAGGCTTGTGGGCCCCTCGAGCCTCGTCTCGTCTTGATTCTTTTCCTAAATATCACATATATTCCAAAATAAATCTCCGTAAATTTTTATCGCGTTTGTACTTTGTTTGGTATGGATATTCTGCGAAACAAAAAACAAGAAACAAACTGGAACTGGCACTGGGCACTGGATCAGTATGTTAGTCCCAAAAATAATATAAAAAGTTGCCAAAAGTATATGAAAGTTGTAGAATATTGGCATGAAACAATCAAAAATTATAGATACAACAAAGACATATCAGCCATGTGTTCTGTCGTCTCCCCGGCCCCTGCCATAAGCATTCCCATCACCCTCATCACCAAAGGCACCTGCACCCCGTTCTGAGCTGCGGCCATAGCCTCTGCTTGAGGTGCGGTTAGCATTGGCACCCCTTCTAGCAGCAAGTATAAAAGCACCCCACTCCATATCTTTATCATCATGTTCACCGGAGCCACATTCTTCATGCCAATGTCCTAGCAGGCCACACATATAAGAGAAAACAGGGAGTTTCTCAAACTTGACTTGGTAATATTCAATTTCTTCGGCCTTTGTAAAGCCAAAAAAACCTTGTCAGCTTTTTGTGACGTCAAGATTAACTCTAAACCGTATGAACTCACCAATGAATCCATTCGACAGAACAATTTGTAGCTCCACCACTTCACGTATGCGTTGTGCCATGTTCTTCATGAATTGTTCCCTCTTAAGCACCATATCTGGGAGTTGGTGGATCTGACACCACATCTCAATTTTTCCAACCTTACTGATTCTGGGTTCTTGAAGCCATCATACTCAGCAATGAGCCATGCCCCTGAAATCCCAAGGACCATGATGGAGCGCCTTATTCCAGTCTGCTAGACAATTAAATTGTATCGAAAACATGTTAGGGTTAATCCTTCTCCAAACCATCTCCTTGGCAGGGTTCCAAGCCGCTTTCATGTCGGCAATCAACACCCCCTGCCCAAAGGATTTGTTCGTCAAAACCCTAGCCAGCGCAGGCCACTTTGGTTTCTCATCTGGTTCGTCCGCTTCTTCTTCCCAAACTAGATTACCCAACTCATGCTCCTTGAGATGCAAATGTTTCGATAAAACACTGGGATCTTCAGGAGCTTTGGATCGCGATCCGCTAGCCTTCGAGGGCGTAGCCATCTTCCTAGTTGGCGAAACCCTAGCCGCTCAGGTCACGAGAAGACAGACCAGGCAGCCAGTGGCAGTGGACGGTAGCTACGATCGAAGCAGGGGACAATCCATCACAGCGGAACTCACGGTGGCGCCCGCCGAAGGACAGGGGAACCCTAGCTCAAGTCGCTAGGGGAAAAACCGCACGAGTACTATTGGCATACTCGTTTATCTCCTTCTTTTAGAAAATTACAACTGTTTATAGTTCCGCCCAATCGTCTTTGCTTTTGAAACCAGCTCAGCTGCTCATTTGTAGAAAAACAATAGAACTGTTGAAAAACAATTCTATTGTTTTTCTTGGGGAGCTTGGCCCAAATCCCTAGGCGCCAAATATAGTGCAAACCATACAGGGCGCACATCCACCCACTTGCGCCCTAATCTAGATGGGCCGCCGACCCGTTATCACCGACTTTAGAAGCTTCTTGCCGGTTTCTTGGGCTTGTTTTTTGTGGTTTTTTCACTAGTTCTTGTTTGCATTTTTTTTATTTTTTTATTTGTCTTTTCTTTTTCATGTTTACGTTTTTCTATCAAAAACCCATGGATTTCTTTTCCAGTTTGTGAAAAAAAATCGAATTTAGAAAAAATATCAATTCGTGTACTTTTTCAGATATACGAACCTTTTCAAGTTCACGTAACCGTTTTCTTTTATGAACATTTTCCAAAAAAATAACTTCATTTTAAATTTTGATTTTTTTCAGATTCGCATGTTTTACCAATTTCCTGAACTTTTTCAATTTCACATAATATTTTCAAATTTTATAATCTATTTGAAAGTTTGTGAAATATTTTAATATTTTATAACATTTCATGAACTTTTTAAAAATTTGAGATTTTTTCCTAAATTTACGAACCTTTTTCAAATTCACATTTTTTTTCCAGATTTTCCATTAAAAAATCTAATTCATGAGCTTTTCTAAAATATTAAAAAAATCTAGGTTCTTATTTCTGAAAAGTCAATGGTCGTTGACCAGTCAACCGAGTGAATGAAGGGCGGGAGCGATCGAGTAAGAGAATGAAGGGTGGAGGCGATCGAGTGAGCGAATGAAGGGTGGAGCACTCGAGCGAGTGAGCTGCTCGCGTACTTGGGCCAGCCAATGTGGGAGGCACACATGAGTGTTGATTCAGCCAGCTGGCGCTCGGAGCGCTGAATAGGAGCTCTCGAGCTCGACACCATAGCAGGAGCAAAGGAAAGAGGCAGTCTCTATTCCTAAAAGGGAAGTTGGTAGCATCGCCTCACTTCCCACCAATCCTATATTTTGCCCGCGAGCGTCTTACAGGACCTTTCGCTCAAGCGCGGCCAATTTTGGCCGGTTCATTTGACTCATGCGTTAACTCAATTAAATTGGCACTTTCTCAAAACAACATCATGCATTATCTCATTCAAGTCAAATCACTAATTATCAAAACATCAACTATAATCAAAGTTGGCCAGTCCATTTGACGCATGGTTGCATTTTTATTTTTCCTTTTTTATATGTTTTATTTTTTGGTTTCCTTTTTTCTATTTCATTTTTCTACGACGAACCTATTATTTCGTGCTCGGCATCTCTACTACTAAAGGGGGAGTATGTACGTCGTTTCGTTAGGACTTGCCTTGTTGATTGATCAGAGTAATTTTTTTCTCCCACCGGTTCCTTTCACTCCCCCCCCCCATTTCGGTTTTTACGTGCTCTTTTTACTTGTCTAATATCTATATATTCCCGATTTACTACCACAAAGGGTTCTACTCTAAAAATTCCCCATTATTTGTCCTCAGCCAAGAAAACCAAGCCCTACTCTCTCGCACTTGTGGCTGCAGGGCGTCAGACGCACGAACTAAGCATGTAGGAGTCCCTCGCTCCCTCCCGCTACCACGCGTTGTCTTCATCTCTCCTTGGCGCCTCCACTTGGGACTATTGAGGGGAGGTGGATGGGATCAGCTTCCTTGGGGTGGGGTGGTTCAAGGCCTATTGCACGTGCCCAGGCTTCGGTGCCACCAAATAGGAAGGGTGATGTAGATATCAACAAAGCTTTCCCTCGGTAAGGAACCAGGATTTACCGAACCAATATGAGCTTCATGCTAACAAGATAAGCAGCACCTGCACATAAACAAAATAAAATACTTGCACACAATGTGGCAAGGGGATTGTCAAGCCCCTTGTCTTGCTAGCTATAAGATTAAAAACAAATACATAGATAGACAGACAGACAGATAGATAGATAGATAGATAGATAGATAGATAGATAGATGGATAGATAGATAGATAGATAGATAGATAGATAGGTAATGGCATAGTGAAATGGCAAACAAAGAGACAATTTTGCAGAAGAAAGTATTGATGGAGAATAGACCTTGGGGCCATAGGTTCACTAATGGCAACTCTCTCAAAAACAGGCGTATGGCATGGAAAACAAACTACAGTTGGGCAATTAAAAATATTGCAATATTTATGACTACGATCATTCATGGCATAATCTCATATAGGCATTACATCTATGATAAGTAGACCATTAAACTTGCAGACGTCTACTACGAATACTCCACCCCAAAACCGCTATCCAGCATGCATCTCAAGCTATTAAGTTTGCAAGAAATACAGTATTGCAATAAGCAAGATGACATAATGTGGATAGATAGAAAACTAGCAATAAGATTAATCCCCGTTATTTTATCCTTAGTGGAAAAAATACAATACGTGTCTTGACCCTTATTGTCACTCGGTTAGAGCACCGCAAGATTGAACCCACTACTATGCACCACTTCCTCTAAAAAACTGCCCATCAATCTTGGTCGAAGAAGAAAAATAGACCGGAAAACATACATATCAATCTTGGCCAAGGCGTGAGGCTCCCCAGCGCGACCCGCCGCGCAAGGCGCCGATGCGCGATGAAGAAAGCTGTCAGGTGGTGTAGCGGCCCCAAGGAGAGGCGTGTGCGCTTCCAGCACCGCCCCGTCAAGACCGTGTGCCGCCAGAGGCGGTGGCGCGCGGGCGTCAAGACTCAAGACCAAGCTCCTCCCCTGCGGCTAGCCCCGGTGAGTGCGGCAGGTTGCCGCGCATTCACCCCGGAGCTGCGTCGTGTCGTCTGGCCGGGCAAGTTCAAGCCGGATCTGCCTCCACGCTACGACGGCACCCCTGACCCCGCTGAGTTCCTCCAGCTCTACGAGTTGAGTATCAAGGTGGCGAATGGTAACAACAAAGTCATGGCAATATGTTTTCCCATGGCCCACAAGGATGGCGCACGCTCGTGGCTCCCGAACCTTCCGGTGGGGTCGATCTCCTCCTGGGACGAGTTGCGCGAGCGCTTCATCGCCAACTTCCAGGGCACTCGCGACCGCACCCCTGCTGCAAGCGACCTGCGGCGCATCAAGCATCAGCCGGGTGAAACCTTGCACAAATACGTACAACGCTTCAACAACGTTCGCCTCAAGATCCTTAAGGTGTCGGACGAGGCCATCATTTTCGGCATTCACTGATGGCGTCCGGGATGTCAAGATGAAGGAAGAGCTCGCCATACATGAAGATCTATGTTCGGCTCTGGAGATGTTCAACATGGCAACCATGTGCATGAGGGCAGAGGAAGGTCGCCTCTCCCTCCTGGAGCTCCCGGAGGTCGATCCTGAAGACAAGAAGGCCAAGGCCAAAGACGTGAAGCGCGGCTGTAGGTGACCACACCGAATCCTCCCAGGGCAGCCGCCCGTTCTACGTCTTTCACAACGTCCACAACCACAACACCAAGGACTGCCAGGAGCTCAGGGCAATCCGCGATGGGCGCCGTGGCCACCGTCTCGAGCACAACGACCATGGCTACAACCGGGGAGGAGACCGTGATGGAGGCCACTAGGACAACCAAGACCCCCTCCATAACTGGCGTGATCAGCCTCATGAGGACCGCTGGCAGGGCCAGCCTCGCGATGGCCCCTGGAGAGAACAACCTCATCAGGACCGTCCTCAAGGCAACGCCGGCCTCCCTCCATTGCCGCCGCCGCCAAGGAGGAACGACGACCGCCGCCAAGACGATGGGGCTGGGGGCTTCCAAAAGCCTCGTGCCATTGCCTGCATCCTGGGTGGCGCTCAGGACCCCGCCTCTCATCGCATCTTCAAGTGGTTCACTCATGAGGTGAACGCGGCCCTTCCCAAGATCGGGGCGTCGCATCCCCTGAGGTGGTCCTAGTACGCCGTCACCTTCAACTCTATAGACCAGCTCAAGTGCTCAGCTGCTGCTGGCGCGCTCCCAATGCTCTGCTCACAGACCATCAGCAACATCCTCATCACCAAGACACTCATCGACGGTGGCGCGGGCTCAACGTCCTCTCCGTCGAGACGTTCGAGACGCTCCAGGTGCCCTACGACCAGCTCCTCCCCACCAAGCCCTTCTCAGGGGTGACCGATGGCTCCACCGTTCCCCTGGGACATATTCGCCTCCTTGTCGCCTTCGGCAAGCATGACTACCGCACCGAGCTCATCAACTTCTACGTTGCCCACATTCGCCTCCCGTACAACGCCATCCTCGGGTATCCGTCCCTCGCCAAGTACATGGCAGTGACTCACCACGACTACAATGTTCTCAACATGCTGATAATCCCCAAGTGCAAGGAATCATCATAGCAATTTCCAAAGGTGGAAGTGATAAGTATGGAGTGTCGAACCCACAAGGAGCTAAAGGTAAGATCAATATTCTCTCAAGTCCTATCTGCCACTGATACGACTCTACATACACCGAACGTTTGCTTCCATCTAGAAACAAGAAATAAAACTACGTTGTGGGTATGAGGAGGATAACTTTGCATGATATCGGAGAACTAAAATATAAAAATAGGTGTTGTTATCATAAACTTAGAATGTATTACTATATATTATAAATAGAGAGTGTGGAATAATGATGGGTCAGTGTGCGGAATTATCCTAGGAAATTGTTAACAAGATCGGTAGTCGTCATTGCAATTTCATATGTGGGAGAGGCATAAGATAAGATACTTTCTCTTCTTGGATCATATGCACTTATGATTGGAACTCTAGCAAGCATCCACAACTACTAAAGATCATTAAGGTAAAACCCAACCATAACATTAAAGTATCAAGTCCCCTTCATCCCATACGCAACAACCCCCTTACTCGGGTTTAAGCTTCTATCACTCTAGCAACCCACTATAAATGAATCGTGAACATATTACAACACCCTACAACGGGAATCCTTCACATGTGCACGGCACGGAAGGCACCATAGGACCGCACCAAAATAAAAACATACAACTCAAACCAATCTAGATCATCAATCAACCCAAAAGACAAAGAAATCTACTCAAAACATCATAGGATGGCAACACATCATTGGATCATAATATGTGGCATAAAGCACCATGTTCAAGTAGGGGATTACAGCGGGGTGTGGGAGAGTGGACCGTGTAAAAGAGATGAGGAAGGTGATGTTGATGAAGACGATCGCCGCCGCGATGGTTCCCCAGGCGGCACTCCGGCCCCACCGAGAGAGAGGGGGAGAGAGTCTCCCCCTTGTGTTTCCTCCTCCATGGCCTCCCCCTAGATGGGTAGAGGCTCTCCCTCTGGTGTTGGGCCTCCATGGTGATGATGGCCCACTTCGACAGGGTGCCAGAGAGGGCTTAGATTGATTTTTCATGACTACAGAGGCTTGCGGCGGCGGAACTCACAATCTAGGTTTATTTCTAGGGGTTTTGGTATTTATAGGAATTTTCGGCATCGGTGTCACGTCAAGGGGGTCCACGAGGCAGCGACAAGGTAGGAACACCCTCCCCGGGGGGTAGGGCGCGCCCCCTACCTTGTCGTCGCCTCGAGACTCTTCTGGTCCAACTCTTGTGCTTCGGGGTTCTCTTTTGGTCCATAAAAAATCACCGTAAAATTTCAGCCCATCCCGAGAACTTTTATTTCTGCACAAAAAATGACACCACGATAGTTCTGCTGAAAACAACGTCAGTCCGGGTTAGTTCTAATCAAATCATACCAAAACCATATAAAATTGTTGTAAACATGTCATGAATACTTCATAAATTATAGATACGTTGGAGATGTATCAGCATCCCCAAGCTTAATTCTTGCTCATCCTCGAGTAGGTAAATGATAAAAGAAATAATTTATGAAGTGTGAATGCTAGCATAGTGCATAAATTTGATCAATGATAATTCCAAACACTTACTCTAGCATTATTCTTTATCATAAATAGTAGCTCATCTCATAAAACTTCTCATGATCAACTAACAAGCTATTCACATGTCAAAGTATAGACCATAAAGTTTCTTGAAAACTAACAAACTACGTTCTCAGTCACCAAACAATTGCAATTCATCTTACTTTCAGGAAGGGTCTATGTAAGAGCTTTGATCTAGCAAATTCCACATACTCAACTATCATATAGTCTTCCATGATTGCTAGCACTCAAAGCATATTTTTAGGACAAATAGCATCCGTCGAACACAGAGAAAGATAGGGGCTTACCTACGCTTGTTTTTCTATGCTTGCGTTTTCCATTGGCGTCGCGTGTTTTCGAGGTGCCTGCCTCGCCGTTGTGAGTACTATGGGCGAGCCAACTGTCCTCCCCTATGCAAAAGCGAGTCATCAGCGAGGTGAGGGCCGCCATAGTCCTTGGCTTATCCTGGCCGACCTGGCGGGCCAACCATTCATCTCGGATGTTGTTTTGAATGTGGCGATGGCCTCGGCTTCGGAGCAGTCTATGATCTGGTTTTTCTTGGTGAGAATCTTGTTCCAGAATTTCCGAGCTGACCCGCCTGGCTACTGGGTGACATGGGTGAGGTCATAAGTGTCCAAAGGTTGGACGTACGTGCCCTGGAAGTTTGCTCGAAAGGCATCCTCTAAGGCCTCCCAGCTACTAATAGAATGAGGAGGCATGCTGTTAAGCCAATGCCTAGCCGGCCCCTTTAGCTTGAGCAGCAAATATTTAATGATGTGGAGATCGTCTCCATTGGCCATGTGTATATGGAGGAGGAAGTCCCCAATCCATACTGCTGGATCGGTGGTGCCATCCTATGATTCTATATTGATGGGCTTAAATCCTTTAGGGAATTGATGTTCCATCACCCTGTTTGTGAAGCAGATCGGGTGAGCTAGACCATAGAACCAAGGAGCATCTCGTCAAAGGTCGGGAGATAGACGTGAGTAGGCATGGTCTCGGGCACGGCCGTTCCTGTCCATCCAGGCATCATACCCATCAGGCTCGGCGGGTGGACGCCCCACTACAAAAAAATACACTTCCGTGATGATACGTGTTTGTCACAGTAGGTCACTTTTTTTGTCATGCATGTACATCCATGAAAAATTTATGACAGAACCAAGATAGTCATACCTGTGCTGTCGTAGAAGTGTTCCATGACATTACCAAAATTATCATCACGGAAGTGTCCACTTCCATGACGATAAATCACGCGTCACAGAAGTGCTTTCATCAAGGGTGACCGACACGTGGCATCCACCGTAACGGAACATCATTAAGCTATTGGGTCGGGTTTTGGATCCGATAACCCGTTAACAGCCCCGACCAATGGGAAATTTCCACGTGTAAAATTCTTATTGGCCGGACGAAACACGTGTCAGTTCGTCAGTTGGTCAGATAGGCGCCTATGATACGTCGACATGTGGCACAGCCCAACAGAGGCCCATTCCTGTGAAAAGGCCGGCCCGTTTGACTTGGTCAAAAGCTGGCGGGCCGGCCCATGGAAAGCCTGTTAACGGCATGTTCGCATATAGCCCATTTACAGCCCGCTAACCCAAGGCCCGTCACGCCCTATCCGAATTAGGCCCAGTAGCGTCATCTGGGCCATCCAATATGATTCGAGCCTGTTTTCACTTCTGGCCCATGTATGGCCCATGACGTCTTTCGGCCCATATGAGGCCCTATGTAACTTTTGGCCTATTAACGACCCGTGGTGAAACTGTCCCGTAATGAACAGTGTATCACTTTACACCCATTAACGGCCCGTGGTGAAACTGGCCCGTAATGAACAGTGTATCACTTTATACCCATTAACGGCCCGTTATTCCGTTGGGCCGTTTCCAGCCCATGTTATCTTTCGGCCTTCTCAGAGCCCATTTATTCTTGGGCTCATTTCCAGCATTCGTTTACTTACGGCCCGTTACTGTCATTTTCTGCTTGTGGGCCAAATTCAGCCCGTGGTTACAGTCGGCCTATTTGTGGTCCGTTAATACGTTGGGCCATTTTCATAGCGCCATCAAATACGGCCTATTAACGATGGCCCGTTATGGTCGGCCCATGAACGGACGATTCCAACTCTAGACTGTTTACGGCCATAATGCTGCCTGTTATTGGCCCATGTTTGGCCAATCGATCATACGGCCCATATAAGGCCCATTGATGATACGGCCCATAGAAGGCCCATTGTTTCTACGGCCCGTAGAAGGCCTACTATTTCTATGGCCCGTAAAAGGCCCACTGTTTCTAGGGCCCGTAGGAGGCCCAGTGTCACTACAGTAAATATTAGCCCATTGTTATTGTGGCCTAGTTTTAAAAAATAGGTTATTGCAGCCACTAGTTAACCGCAGAAAAAGAACTCAATGACTACAAGCAAACAAATAAACAAGACAACAAGGAAATAAATAAGCAAGCAACTAACGCTAGGCTATCACGGCTATTACACATATTACATCCACTGGGCATCAAAGTTCACCACCAGTGCAAATAGAGGGAACAAAGCAGCATATCATATACACTAGCCGTCAAAATTGGCCACCAGTGCAAATAAATGCGGCAGCAAAACAAGAGCATAACTGAAACAACTTTAGAAGAGCTCAAGAAACGTTATCCTCGGTATCCACCATGCTGGCAATAAGCTTAGCAAGCTGATTAGCTTTGTCCTGTTTGGCGCTAAAATCCTCCAACGCTTGTTGTTGCACCAGAAAGTATGCATCTGAATGCTCCAGGGACTTTCGCAGTCCTTCCGCTTCTTGTCGCAGCACAGCTGATCGATGTCTTTCAGCTTGTAGTTGAGATTCAACAAACCGAACTGATTCAGACAGTGAGTTTGAATAGCTTGTGCAAGCGGTAGTGGCCAGTAACTCCAACACTAAACCAAGACAGGATGTGTCACTATCCTGAACCTTATTTGCATTACTTCCTTTACCGTTGCTTAATAAGGCACTCTTCCCCAATATTCTGTCAGCATTCTAAAAGAAGAAACAAGCAGACACATAAAAAGTTTAGCATGTACTAGTATATGAAACTCATTTCGGTGAACCAGTTCATTAGTAAGGTGGACAGGATTAAACTACCAAGTCTTCTATTGCCAAGTACTAGTACATAATAAAAGCATCAAACAAACATATACCTATGTCCTATGGTAGCAATGGAATCTTAAATTAGAACAGTTGTTCTTCAGGTTTAGGCACTTGTTCTACATGAACAGAGTACAGTAAGACGCAAGAATATAATACTTAAAAATAGAAAATGAGCTCATAGACCTTACAGAACAAGGCGTTCCCAGTCATCGTCCAGTAAATGTGTCTCAAGAGAACATAAGGGAATTTGATGAGTTTCTTTGCCAGTGAAGTATGTTTTCTTCAGGTAATTCCGATACTGCCACCAAGCATTCTTGAAGATAGCAGAGGTATTAGCACAGGTTACCTCATCCTGAGTTTCCAAATTGGTCCTTCTCTATAGAGAAAAATGGGAAAATTTCCTGTATTATAACCATCATGGAGGTAGGATGTATGGGACAAATCAAAGTAATTGCCATGAATAACATTACTTACACATAACTCCTGGACAAACACCTGCAACTGGCATTTTCCTTCATCTTCAGTATAATATTTCCAAGATGGGAAGATACACACATACGATTTAACAACATCAAATGCAATAGATGCTAAACTGCGACTAGCTGGTTGTGCTTCCTCCACGGGAATAGGCGTACTAACTGGTGGAGTTGGGGTTCGCCGTGATAGTACTGGCCCTTTGGGCACTGGAGCTGCCTTACTAACTGCTCTTGTTTGGGAGCTCTGTGGTGGAGATGGTGCTGTGTCAACAGGAACTGGGTTACTATCGGCTGGGGTTGGGGTTAGATTGGGTGAAGCTGGTTCTCTGTCCATCGTAGTAGGGGTACAATCTGCGAGAGTTTGGGTTATGTGTGGTAGGGCTGGTTCTTGTGCATGTACAACCGGGGTGCTATCTCCACCAAGAGGTAGCACTGTTTTATTTGAAGACCGTGTTTTTAGTCCGCTAGATACTGGCACCCGCTCCAATTCAAATGGCTGATAAACAGGAAACATAGTTGAATGTACAGACATTGTATGAGAGACAGATGCAATAGATAGTGTGGAAAAAAGAGGGCATGAAATAGTTGACATGTATATTGTTTAATTAAAACGGATAGCATGACATAATTTCACATATATGATGTCTATCTAAACTGGATAGCATAGCATAACATAATTCAAAGATATGATGAATAACTAAACAGGATCGCCTGACATAATTCACCTACATGTTATCTAAGTAATCAGGATCGCATCATTTAATTCACATATATGATTTATATGCTAAACAAAGGGCATTCGATATGATGTCTGAACTAAGAACATGGTGTTGAATATTGTGTATATGATGTCTAAACTATGCAATGCAAGACACCGTATGCATGATATGAGCAGTATAACCGTGCTAAGTTAGAGCATACACCTCAGTTAGGGAATAGGACTGGTCATCTGTCTCTGAATCCATCTCTGAAGAGCTATCGGGACCCAACAAGAGATCTGCTTCGACATGTAGCACTGTCTGCTCTGAAGGCCTTGTTTTCACTCCAGATTTTTCCATCTCCCACCCAAATGGCTGATTCACAGGAAGAGTAGTTTAATGTACAAACATTGTCGACAAATCAAAATATAATGAAGAAAAGGATGGGCAAGATATCATTCAAATATACGATGCCTGGTTAAATAGGATGTCATTGCACATTTCACATATATTATGGCTGGCTAAAAGACATGAGACTGCATAATTCCCATATATGATATAGAAACTAAACAGGTGACATTACAGAACATGTCTAAACTAAGCAGATGACATATATGATGTCAAAAGTAGGCACTGCAAGGAAACATATGCATGATATGACTAACATCATCATGCCAAGGTAGAGCAAACACCTTGGGGGGTAAATAGGAGTGGTCAGCGGCATCCGAATCCGCCTCAGAACAGATATCTTCCTCTGGATTACAATCTGGAGAGGGGTGGGGAGGGTTTGCCATTTAACCCACCATGGAGTGATGTCTGCATGACATTGTATTGCCACGCAAAACTCTTCTCTTTTTCTCTACATGTTCAGCATGACTGTGTACAATATCTGACATGCATATGAAAAAAAATATGGTGAGATTATGTAAGGAGAGCATGCAGAAATTTAGAGTGATGGTAACAACCAGTGGATCGATGTTTTTCTGTTGAACCAAAATAGCCCTAATGGATTGACGTGAATGTATAGTAATAAGTGATGCAACAAGTGTACAACCTCTTTGCCGTAGCCGTGTCGACCTCAGCATCATTGGGTTGGTCGCTGAAGCAGTTGAGGCAGAGGTGGTTGTCGGAGGTGTGGAGGAAGATCTGAGGAATCTATAGACGGCGTCCAGGGCACTGCTCTGTTGTGATGGATCGTTCTGTCGTTGGAGCAGCTCCGGTGAGCCGTAAGATGTCGAGGCTGAAGCAGCACAAGACAGACATCGTCAATTTCAAGTGGGATTCTAATAGCATTTCCAATAGATGATGTAAAATGGATGTAAAATTAACATCACCAAAAACCACCTGACTACAACACATGAGGTAAAAACTGTTGACTCTGAACTTAACTGTCGAAACTGAAATTTACTGTGGAATCTGAATGCTACTGTCGAAACTGAACGCAATGGTAGCAGAGAGGCACTTGACATGTAGTTTAGGGAGGGCCTATAGTTCATCTTCAACCTGCACCCCCCTGAGCCGACAGCCACCACCGGCCAAACCGCCAGCCCCAGCGCCGCCTCGCCGCCCCGAAACAACTCGCCACCGCCGCCCCGGCCAGCCCTCTAGGCCCCCCGCCCCCACCCTGAACCCTAAGATAGATAGTGGGGTACCTCTCTGGCGAGCCCCCGTCCCCGCTGCGGGTGGTTCTTCCTTAACTCCGGTGAGCCCCCCAACCCCTGAAAATTGACTGACCCAAAAGTCGATTCAGTCGACTAAAGTGTGGCTTAATCGGAGCAGAGCAGCAGCACGAGCGAGGGGGAGAGTAGCAGCAGCAGCTGGGCGAGCAAGCGATCGAGCAAGAGCCAGAGCAGTAGGAGCAGATCCGGCTGGTATGGACACCGCCACCGAAGGGGCCTCGCACTGGGGGAGAGCCGCCATGGAGATGTCGCCCGCGGCGCCGGCTTCAAGGTAGCCGCTCCATGGGGGTGCGGGATGGAGCACCGTCGGTGCCGGGAGGTCGAGTTAAGGAGAAGGTGCTATGCGATGACTGTACAACCGCTTTGGTGGCGCCGAGTAGGCCTCGGCTTCGTCCGAGGAGTCGGTGAGGATGCTGTAGTTCCGGTGGAGCAGGTTAAGGCGGCGCTGTGGGGATTGAGCAGCAGCGATAGATGAGGCGATCGTCGGAGCAGCTCCTTGGAGGTGGAGGACGGGGCGGCTGAACCGGCGGGACGGCGAGATACACGACGGATCCTCATCCGGGGAGGTGGACGAGGGACGTCGAGCTGTTGCGGTAGACGAGATCGTCGGGGAAGAGGCTCTGGCTAGGCAGCGGTGACATGGCGGACGGAGGAGGGTGGGGTTTCGCGGCTGGAGTGGAGAGGTTATGGCGGCCTGGGATTTCGAATGGCGAAAAGGGAGTGATGGGAGGGGGTGAAGCATGACTTAGGAACGCGCTTGTCCAAAATGTAGGGTGTGTTACAAAAGTACCCCCACTGATTTGAACTAGCGGCGCTTTCGGCTCAGGGTTAGAAGGGGGATTTCGCGTGTCAGGATTTGGCAGCTGGAGGGAGTTTTCGCGCGCGTTGTAATTTCGGGATAGCAAGGCACGGGTTGTGAAGGCGCTAGTTTTGGGAGCACGATACCTGAATTTTCGGGATATAACAAGACGTGGGTTCAATTTCAGGGACAAGCCTAACGTGTCGCAATATTGTACTTGTACGTACCAAATCAATTCGCACTTCCCTCAACCAAAAAGAAAACGAAAAAAATAAAACTATTCACACCAGAGAGTCTTGCCCCATTTTACTATACAAATGCTATTCAAAGCTACTCCCTCCTTCCATCTATATAGGGCCTAATGCGTTTTTCGATGCTAACTTTGACCAAATATTAGAGCAATGATATATGACATGCAACTTACACAAAGCACACCGTTAAATTCGTGTGTGAAAGGTTCTTTCAATGATATAATTTTCACATTGTGCACGTCATGTACTATTAATCTTGTCAATAGTCAAAGGCGGCCTTAAAAATCTCATTACGCCCTATGTAGATGGAAGGAGGGAGTATGAATCCATGTTATGTCTGATTAAATTTTTTCGCTTGCTGTATAATGCATGTAACCTACTCATACCAACATTTTAGTGCATTCCAAATGTCTATACTACCGCTGCAATTCGAACTAAATTTGAATCCGTTTCTCTATTTCAATAAGAATCTACAATCATGATTGTTGCCAACTTCAACCATCAAAGTTTCCTTGCTATCCGCCAGATATAAATCAGACGGCCTATAATGCAGGATGGCAGGCACACCATCATCAACAACTCCGTTTTTTTATAAGAGTAGAGATAAAATATATTAAATGTAGCATACCATGTTCATAACCACACCATGTTTATCACCGTTATATATATTCACACATCCGTCGGTTTTAAACACTATGATAAATTCTTCGAATATCCGAATTCGCTTTTTATAATGAAGTATATCTGATCTCTATTCGTCTTTTACACCCACACAACCCTCTTATCTTTGTAGCTAGCGCTAACTTTCTCTTGTGCATGAACACGCCCGCATCCCTCTCACCCTCCCTCAGCATTCTCTTGTTGAGGATCGTAGCAGAAATTCAAAATTTTCTACGCATCACCAAGATCAATCTATGGAGTAATCTAGCAACGAGGGGAAGGAGGGTGCATCTACATACCCTTGTAGATCGCTAAGCGGAAGCGTTCAAGTGAACGGGGTTGATGGAGTCGTACTCGTCGTGATCCAAATCACCGATGATCCTAGCGCCGAACGGACGGCACCTCTGCGTTCAACACACGTAGGGTTGGGAGACATCTCCTCCTTCTTGATCCAGCAAGGTGAGAGGAGAAGTTGAGGGAAAATTCCGACAGCACGACGGCGTGGTGGTGATGGAGCTCGTGGTTCTCCAGCAGGGCTTCGCCAAGCACTACGGAGGAGGATGAGGTGTTGGAGGAGGAAGAGGGCTGCGCCAGGGGAAGGGTGCGGCTGCCCTCTCTCTCCCTCACTATATATAGGGTGAAGGGAGGAGGGGGAGGCGCCCTAGGGTTCCCTAGGGGAGGGGCGGCGGCCACAGGGGAAACCCTAGATGGGTTTGAGCGCCCCCACTCCCTAGGAAACTTGCCCCCCAAGCCGGGAGGGGCGGCTGCCCTAGGGGTGACGCCCCCACCTCTCCTGGTTACGTGAGATGGGGTGGGAGGGGCGCTCAGCCCCTTAGTGGGCTGATGTGCCCTCTCCCCTTGGCCCATAAGGCCCCCCAACGCTTGCCGGGGCCTCCGAAACCCCTTTCAGACACGCTGGTCATCACCTGGTACCCCCGGAACAATTCCGGACTCCAATACCCTTCGTCCAATATACCGATCTTCACCTACGGACCATTCCGGAGCTCCTCGTCATGTCCGGGATCTCATCCGGGACTCCGAACAACCTTCGGTAACCACATACTATTTCCCATAACAACTCTAGCGTCACCGAACCTTAAGTGTGTAGACCCTATGGGTTCGGGAACCATGCAGACATGACCGAGACAACTCTCCGGCCAATAACCAATAGCGGGATCTGGATACCCATGTTGGCTCCCACATGTTCCACAATGATCTCATCGGATGAACCACGATGTCGAGATTCAATCAATCCCGTATACAATTCCCTTTGTTCAGCGGTATTGTACTTGCCCGAGATTCGATCGTCGGTATCCGATACCTTGTTCAATCTCGTTACCGGCAAGTCTCTTTACTCCTTCTGTAACACATCATCCTGTGATCAACTCCTTGGTCACATTGTGCACATTATGATGATGTCCTACCGAGTGGGCCCAGAGATACCTCTCTATCACACGGAGTGACAAATCCCAGTCTCGATTCGTGCCAACCCAACAGACACTTTCGGAGATACCTGTAGTGTACCTTTATAGCCACCCAGTTACGTTGTGATGTTTGGTACACCCAAAGCATTCCTACGGTATCCGGGAGTTGCACAATCTCATGGTCTAAGGAAATGATACTTGACATTAGAAAAGCTTTAGCATACGAACTACATGATCTTTGTGCTAGGCTTAGGATTGGGTCTTGTCCATCACATCATTCTCCTAATGATGTGATCCCGTTATCAACGACATCCAATGTCCATGGTCAGGAAACCGTAACCATCTATTGATCAATGAGCTAGTCAACTAGAGGCTTACTAGGGACATGGTGTTGTCTATGTATCCACACATGTATCTGAGTTTCCTATCAATACAATTATAGCATGGATAATAAATGATTATCATGAACAAAGAAATATAATAATAACCAATTTATTATTGCCTCTAGGGCATATTTCCAACAGTCTCCCACTTGCACTAGAGTCAATAATCTAGTTCACATCGCCATGTGATTAACACTCACAGGTCACATCGCCATGTGACCAACATCCAAAGAGTTTACTAGAGTTAATAATCTAGTTCACATCACTATGTGATTAACACTCAATGAGTTCTGGGTTTGATCATGTTATGCTTGTGAGAGAGGTTGTAGTCTACGGGTCTGCAACATTCAGATCCGTATGTATGTCATCTTGCGGATGCAGCTACTACGCTATATTTGGAGCCATTTCAAATAACTGTTCTACTATACGAATCCAGTATCTCTACTCAGAGCTATCCGGATAGGTGTTAAGCTTGCATCTATGTAACTCTTTACGTCAAACTCTTTATCACCTCCATAACCGAGAAACATATCCTTATTCCTCTAAGGATAATTTTGACCGCTATCTGGTGATCTACTCCTAGATCATCTTTGTACCCTCTTGCCAGACATGTGGCAAGGCACACATCAGGTGCGGTACTTAGCATGGCATACCGTATAGAGCCCATGACAAAAGCATAGGGGACGACCTTCATCCTTCCTCTTTCTTTTGCCGTGGTCGAGCTTTAAGTCTTAACTTCATACCTTACAACTCAGGCAAGAACTCCTTCTTTGGCTGATCCATCTTGAACACCTTCAAGATAATGTCAAGGTATGTGCTCATTTGAAAGTACCATTAAGGTTTTTGATCTATCCTTATAGATCTTGATGCTTAATGTTCAAGTAGCTTAATCCAGGTTTTCCATTGAAAAACACCTTTCAAATGACCCTATATGCTTTCCAGAAATTCTACATCATTTCTGATCAACAATATGTTCACAACATATACTCATCAAAAATTATATAGTGATCCCACTCACTTCTTTGGAAATACAAGTTTCTCATAAACTTTGTATAAACCCAAATCTTTGATCATCTCATCAAAGCATACATTCCAACTCCGAGATGCTTACTCCAGTCCTTAGAAGGATTGGTGGAGCTTTGAATACTTGTTAGCATCTTTCAGGATTGACAAAATCTTCTGGTTGTATCACATACAACCTTTCCTCAAGAAAATCATCAAGGAAACAATATTTTGACATCCTATCTGCAAGATTTCATAAATAATGCAGTACCTGCTAATATAATTCCAACAGACTCTTAGCATCGCTACGAGTGAGAAAGTCTCATCATAGTCAACTCCTTGAACTTGTCGGAAAAAATCTTAACGACAAGTCAAGCTTTCTTAATGGTGATACTTACCATCATGGTCCATCTTCCTTTTAAAATCCATATGTACCCAACAGCCTTACGACCATCAAGTAGTTCTTCCAAAGTCTACACTTTGTTTTCATACATGGATCCTCTCTCGGATTTTATGGCCTCGAGCCATTTTTCGGAATCCGGGCCCACCATCACTTCTCCATAGCTCGTAGGTTCATTGTTGTCTAGCAACATGACTTCCAAGACAGGATTACGTACCACTCTGAAGTAGTATGCATCCTTGTCGTCCTACGAGGTTTGGTAGTGACTTGATCCGAAGTTTCATTATCACTATCATAAGCTTCCACTTTAATTGGTGTAAGTGCCACAGGAACAACTCCCTGTGCCCCGCTACACATTAGTTGAAGTGACGGTTCAATAACCTCATCAAGTCTCCACCATCCTCCCACTCAATTCTTTCGAGAGAAACTTTTCCTCGAGAAAGGACCCGATTCGAGAAACAATCCCTATTGCTTTCGGATCTGAGACAGGAGGTATACCCAACTGTTTTGGGTGTCCTATGAAGATGCATTTATCCGCTTTGGGTTCGAGATTATCAGCCTGAAACTTTTTCACATAAGCGTCGCAGCCCCAAACTTTTAAGAAACGACAGCTTAGGTTTCTCTAAACCATAGTTCATACGGTGTTGACTCAAACGGAATTGTGTGGTGCCCTATTTAAAGTGAATGTGGTTGTCTCTAATGCCTAACCCATAAACTATAGTGGTAATTTGATAATAGACATCATGGTATGCATCATATCCAATAGGGTGCAGTTATGATGTTCGGACACACCATCACACTATGGTGTTCCAGGCTGTATCAGCTGTGAAACCATTTCCACAATGTCTTAATTCTGTGCCAAACTCGTAATTCAGATATTCATCTCTATGATCATATCATAGATATTTTATCCTTTTGTCACGGCGATCTTTCAACTTCACCCTGAAATTACTTGAACCTTTCAATAATTCAGACTCGTGATTCATCAAGTAAATATACTCAAATCATCTGTGAAGTAAGAACATAACGATATCCACTACATGCCTCGGCACTCATTAGACTGTACACATCAAGATGTATTACTTCCAACAAGCTGCTTTCGTGTTCCATCTTACTGAAAAACGAGGCCTTTCAGTCATCTTGCCCATGCGGTATGAATTGCATGTCTCAAGTGATTCAAAATCAAGTGAGTCCAAAGATCCATCAACATGGAGCTTCTTCATGTGTTTTATACCAATATGACTCAAATTACAGTGCCACAAGTATGTGGTACTATCATTACTATCTTATATCTTTTGGCATGAACATGTGTATCACTATGACCGGGATTCAATAAACCATTCATTTTAGGTGCAAGACCATTGAAGGTATTATTCAAATAAACAGAGTAACCATTATTCTCCTTAAATGAATAACCGTATTGCGATAAACATAATCCAATCATGTCTATGCTCAACGCAAACACCAAATAACAATTATTTTAGGTTTAACACCAATCTCGATGGTAAAGGGAGTATGCGATGCTTGATCACATCAACCTTGGAAACACTTCCAACACCTATCGTCGTCTCACCTTTGGCTAGTCTCTGTTTATTCTGTAGCCTTTTATTTCGAGTTACTAACACTTAGCAACTGAACCGGTATCTAATACACTGCTCCTACTAGGAGTACTAGTAAAGTACACATTTAATATAATGTATGTCCAATACATACTTCTGTCAACCTTGCCAGCCTTCTCATCTACCAAGTATCTAGGGTGGTTCTGCTTCAGTGACCGTTCCCCATATTACAGAAGCACTCAGTCTCGGGTTGAAACTAGTGGTTTTTACTAACCATCAACAATTGATGCTCCTATTTGATTTCTACTTTTGTGGTGTCGCGAATAGCTCAAGGATCATATCTATCCCTGATATGTTATAGTTCATCACCAAGCTCTAGTAGCTTGGTGATAGTGACTTTGGAGAACCATCACTATCTTATTTGGAAGATTAACTCCCACTCGATTCAAGCGATTGTAGTACTCATACAATCTGAGCACATGCTCAACGATTGAGCTTTTCTCCTTAGTTTGCAGGCTTAGGAAACTTGTCAGAGGTCTCATACCTCTTGACGTGGGCACTAGCCTAAAATCCCAATTTCAGTCCTTGGAACATCTCATATGTTCTGCGATGTTTCAAAAACGTCTTTGGTGCCACAATTCTAAACCATTTAGCATTACGCACTGAACTATCATGTAGTCATCAAAACGTGTATGTCAGATGTTCGCAACATCCACAACTGACGCTTGAGGTTCAGCTCACAGAGCGGTGCATTAAGGACATAAACCTTCTGCGTAGCAATGAGGACAATCCTCAGTTTACGGACCCACTCTGCATAATTGCTACTATCAACTTTCAACTAAATTTTCTCTAGGAACATATCTAAAACAGTAGAACTAATGCGTAAGCTACAACATAATTTGCAAAGTCCTTTTGACTATGTCCATGATAATTGAGTTCATCTGATTATTTCATGAACTCCCACTCATATAGACATCCCTCTAGTCATCTAAGTGATACATGATCCGAATCGACTAGGCCGTGTCCGATCATCACGTGAGGCGGACTAGTCATCATCGGTGAACATCTCATGTTGATCGCATCTTCTATATGACTCATGTTCGACCTTTCGGTCCTCCGTGTTCCGAGGCCATGTCTGTACATGCTAGGCTCGTCAAGTCAACCTAAGTGTTTCGCATGTGTTCCGAGGCCATGTCTGTACATGCTAGGCTCGTCAACACCCGTTGTATTCGAACATTAGAATCTATCACACCCGATCATCACATGGTGCTTCGAAACAACGAACCTTCGCAACGGTGCATAGTTAGGGAGAACACTTTTCTTGAAATTTTAGTGAGGGATCATCTTATTTAAGCTACCGTCGTTCTAAGCAAATAAGATGTAAAACATGATAAACATCACATGCAATCAAATAGTGACATGATATGGCCATCATCACTTCGCTCCTTTTGATCTCCATCTTCGGGGCTCCATGATCATCATCGTCACCGGCATGACACCATGATCTCCATCATCGTGTCTTCGTGAAGTTGTCTCGCCAACTATTACTTCTACTACTATGGCTAACGGCTAGTAATAAAGTAAAGTAATTACATGACGTTTATGTTGACACGCAGGTCATAAATAAATTAAGACAACTCCTATGGCTCCTGCCGGTTGTCATACTCATCGACATGCAAGTCGTGATTCCTATTACAAGAACATGATCAATCTCATACATCACATATATCATTCGTCACATCCTTTTTGGCCATATCACATCACACGGCATATGCTGCAAAAACAAGTTAGACGTCCTCTAATTGTTGTTGCAAATTTTTACATGGCTGCTATAGGTTTCTTAGCAAGAACGTTTCTTACCTACGCCAAAACCACAACGTGATATGCCAATTTGTATTTACCCTTCATAAGGACCCTTTTCATCGAATCCGATCCGACTAAAGTGGGAGAGACAGACACCCGCTAGCCACCTTATGCAACTAGTGCATGTCAGTCGGTGGAACCTGTCTCACATAAGAGTACGTGTAAGGTCGGTCCGGGCCGCTTCATCCCACGATGCTGCCGAATCAAGATAAGACTAGTAACGTCAAGTAAATTGACAAAATCGACGCCCACAACTTGTTTGTCTTCTACTCGTGCATAGAAACTATGCATAGACCTAGCTCATGATGCCACTGTTGGGGATCGTAGCAGAAATTCAAAATTTTCTACGCATTAGAAAGATAAATCTATGGAGTAATCTAGCAACTAGGGGAAGGAGAGTGCATCTACATACCCTTGTAGATCGCTAAGAGGAAGCATTCAAGTGAACGGGGTTGATGGAGTCGTACTCGTCGTGATCCAAATCACCAATGATCCTAGCGCCGAACGGACAGCACCTCCGTGTTCAACACACGTACGGTTGGGAGACGTCTCCTCCTTCTTGATCCAGCAAGGTGAGAGGAGAAGTTGAGGGAAAACTCCGACAGCACGACGGCGTGGTGGTGATGGAGCTCGTGGTTCTCCGGCAGGGCTTCGCGAAGCACTACGGAGGAGAATGAGGTGTTGGAGGAGGAAGAGGGCTGCGCCAGGGGAAGGGTGCGGCTGCCCTCTCTCTCCCTCACTATGTATAGGGGGAAGGGAGGAGGGGGAGGCACCCTAGGGTTCCCTAGGGGAGGGGCGGCAGCCACAAGGGAAACCCTAGATGGGTTTGGGCGCCCCCACCCCCTAGGAAACTTGCCCCCCAAGCCGGGAGGGGCGGCTGACCTAGGGGTGGCGCCCCCACCTCTCCTGGTTACGTGAGATGGGGTGGGAGGGGCGCTCAGCCCCTTAGTGGGCTGATGTGCCCTCTCCCCTTGGCCCATAAGGCCCCCAACGCTTGCCGGGGCCTCCGAAACCCCTTTCGGACACGCTGGTCATCACCTGGTACCCCCGGAACAATTCCGGACTCCAATACCCTTCGTCCAAGATACCGATCTTCACCTACGGACCATTCCGGAGCTCCTCGTCATGTCCGGGATCTCATCTGGGACTCCGAACAACCTTCGGTAACCACATACTATTTCCCATAACAACTCTAGCGTCACCGAACCTTAAGTGTGTAGACCCTATGGGTTCGGGAACCATGCAGACATGACCGAGACAACTCTCCGGCCAATAACCAACAGCGGGATCTGGATACCCATGTTGTCTCCCACATGTTCCACAATGATCTCATCGGATGAACCACGATGTCAAGGATTCAATCAATCCCGTATACAATTCCCTTTGTCCAGCGGTATTGTACTTGCCCGAGATTCGATCGTCGGTATCCGATACCTTGTTCAATCTCATTACCGGTCTCTTTACTCGTTCCGTAACACATCATCCCGTGATCAACTCCTTGGTCACATTGTGCACATTATGATGATGTCCTACCGAGTGGGCCCAGAGATACCTCTCCGTCACACGGAGTGACAAATCCCAGTCTCGATTCGTGCCAACCCAACAGACACTTTCGGAGATACCCATAGTGTACCTTTATAGCCACCCAGTTACGTTGTGACGTTTGGTACACCCAAAGCATTCCTACGGTATCTGGGAGTTGCACAATCTCATGGTCTAAGGAAATGATACTTGACATTAGAAAAGCTTTAGCATACGAACTACACGATCTTTGTGCTAGGCTTAGGATTGGGTCTTGTCCATCACATCATTCTCCTAATGATGTGATCCCGTTATCAACGACATCCAATGTCCATGGTCAAGAAACCGTAACCATCTGTTAATCAACGAGCTAGTCAACTAAAGGCTTACTAGGGACATGGTGTTGTCTATGTATCCACACATGTATCTGAGTTTCCTATCAATACAATTATAGCATGGATAATAAACGATTATCATGAACAAGTAAATATAATAATAACCAATTTATTATTGCCTCTAGGGCATATTTCCAACATATCTAGCTCCATTGCGCAAATTCGTGTTTTCGCTTTAGGTCGTTCACCCATGGTGTGTGTAGGCCCCCCAGCTCCTTCTTTACGGCACACATCGATCGATATGCCTCTCTAGCCAGGTGTGCCTAGCACAAACACAAGCTTCCCCCCTTCTCTTGTCACCGTCCATGCCTCACTCCCACCACTCTTTTCATCGTTCTTGTACTCGCACACTCCTCCCCCTCGATATAGTATGCCTCTCGTACCACCTCCTACATGCATCCCTCTCTCTCTATCCTTCTCCTCGTGCCTCATTTGCTTCTAACACACACATGCATGTATACCGATCGATCTCCCAACATATACCTAGATCGACATTAACTACCCCCCCCCCCATCGATCGACGTACCTCACAAGTTATGTCTCTCATTTCTCTTACAAAGGGCGATTGATCTTCCTATGTAGTTACGTCTACTTACCACAGCCACATCGTCCCCCTCATCATTCGTGCATGCCTCCTGACCCGTCTCTCACACGCACGTGCACAGACAACAAGCAGCCATCTCCTCTCTTATTGATATTGCGGGCGTGCCCTCCGTTTGTCTAGCAAGCCTATCCCACCATTTGTTAGAAGCAACTCCACTACCACCCCCTCCAACACTCTAGCTCTATCTCTCTCCCAACCTTATTCATCTCCTGCACATATGCATGGATGCCGATCGATCTCCCTTAATACATGAGGCAGATCGATCTCCTTAATACATGAGGTAGGCCTCTCTCCTCCACCACACATATACCAGCCATTGTACCTCTATAGTTAATTGGGCCTCCCTCTTCCCCCACCACACACCGATAGTCGAGCGCTGCAGGTAGGTATCCATGCCACAGAGACAAACTGCACATGTCCCATCTCACATTCCAGTAGGCCAGCCACTCTATATCTTTGACGTGGGCACACACAAATTCGATGGATCTCTTTATCGATCGCGTGCGCGCGCACACACACTGAAGGAAATATGCCCTAGAGGCAATAATAAAGTTATTATTTATTTCCTTATTTCATGATAAATGTTTATTATTCATGCTAGAATTGTATTAACCGGAAACATAATACATGTGTGAATACATAGACAAACAGAGTGTCACTAGTATGCCTCTACTTGACTAGCTCGTTAATCAAAGATGGTTATGTTTCCTAACCATGGACAAAGAGTTGTTATTTGATTAACGGGATCACATCATTAGGTGAATGATCTGATTGACATCACCCATTCCATTAGCTTAGCACTCGATCGTTTAGTATGTTGCTATTGCTTTCTTCATGACTTATACATGTTCCTATGACTATGAGATTATGCAACTCCCGTTTGCCGGAGGAACACTTTGTGTGCTACCAAAAGTCACAACGTAACTGGGTGATTATAAAGGTGCTCTACAGGTGTCTCCAAAGGTACATGTTGGGTTGGCGTATTTCGAGATTAGGATTTGTCACTTCGATTGTCGGAGAGGTATCTCTGGGCCCTCTCGGTAATGCACATCACATAAGCCTTGCAAGCATTGCAACTAATGAGTTAGTTGTGACATGATGTATTACGAAACGAGTAAAGAGACTTGTCGGTAACGAGATTGAACTAGGTATTGGATACCGATGATCGAATCTCGGGCAAGTAACATACCAATGACAAAGGGAACAACATATGTTGTTATGCGGTCTGACCGATAAAGATCTTCGTAGAATATGTAGGAGCCAATATGAGCATCCAGGTTCCGCTATTGGTTATTGACCAGAGACGAGTCTCAGTCATGTCTACATTGTTCTCGAACCCGTAGGGTCCGCACGCTTAATGTTTCGATGACAGTTATATTATGAGTTTATGAGTTTTGATGTACCGAAGGAGTTCGGAGTCCCGGATGTGATCACGGACATGACGAGGAGTCTTGAAATGGTAGAGACATAAAGATTGATATATTGGAAGCCTATGTTTGGATATCGGAAGTGTTCCGGGTGAAATCGGGATTTTACCGGAGTACCGGGAGGTTACCGGAACCCCCCGGGAGGTATATGGGCCTTAGTGGGCCTTAGTGGAAGAGAGGAGAGGTGGCCAGAGATGGGCCGCGCGCCTCTCGCCCCCTTGGTCCGAATAGGACAAGGAGAGGGGGCCGGCCCCCTTCCTCCGCTCTCTCCTCTTTCCCCCCTCCACGAATCCTATTACAACTAGGAAAGGGGGGGAGTCCTACTCCCGGAGGGAGTAGGACTCCTCCTGGCGCTCCTCCTCTTGCCCCCCCCCCTTTGAGCCTTTATATACGGAAATAGGGGCACCCCCTAGAGACACAAGTTGATCCACGTGATCATATTCTTAGCCGTGTGCGGTGCCCCCTTCCACCATAGTCCTCGATAATATTGTAGCAGTGCTTAGGCGAAGCCCTGCGACATTAGTTCATCAAGATGGTCACCACGCCGTCGTGCTGACGGAATCTTCCCCGACACTTTGCTGGATCGGAGTCCGGGGATCATCATCGAGCTGAACGTGTGCTAGAACTCGGAGGTGCCGTAGTTTCGGTGCTTGATCGGTCGAGCCGTGAAGACGTACGACTACATCAACCGCGTTGTCATAACACTTCCGCTATCGGTCTACGAGGGTACGTAGACAACACTCTCCCCTCTCGTTGCTATGCATCACCATGATCTTGCGTGTGCATAGGAATTTTTTTGAAATTGCTACGTTCCCCAACAGTGGCATCCGAGCCTAGGTTTTATGCGTTGATGTTGTGCACGAGTAGAACACAAGTGAGTTGTGGGCAATATAAGTCATGCTGCTTACCAGCATGTCATACTTTGGTTCGGCGGTATTGTTGGATGAAGCGGCCCAGACCGACATTACGTGTACGCTTACGCGAGACTGGTTCTACCGACGTGCTTTGCACACATGTGGCTGGCGGGTGTCAGTTTCTCCAACTTTAGTTGAACAGAGTGTGGCTACGCCGGTCCTTGCGAAGGTTAAAATAGCACCAACTTGACAAACTATCATTGTGGTTTTGATGCGTAGGTAAGAACGGTTCTTTCTAAGCCCGTAGCAGCCACGTAAAACTTGCAACAACAAAGTAGAGGACGTCGAACTTGTTTTTGCAGGGCATGTTGTGATGTGATATGGTCAAGACATGATGCTAAATTTTATTGTATGAGATGATCATGTTTTGTAACCGAGTTATCGGCAACTGGCAGGAGCCATATGGTTGTCGCTTTATTGTATGCAATGCATTTGCGCTGTAATGCTTTACTTTATCACTAAGCGGTAGCGGTAGTCGTGGAAACATAAGATTGGCGAGACGACAACGATGATACAATGGAGATCAAGGTGTCGCGCCGGTGACGATGGTGATCATGACGGTGCTTCGGAGATGGAGATCACAAGCACAAGATGATGATGGCCATATCATATCACTTATATTGATTGCATGTGATGTTTATCTTTTATGCATCTTATCTTGCTTTGATTGATGGTAGCATTATAAGATGATCTCTCACTAAATTTCAAGATAAAAGTGTTCTCACTGAGTATGCACCGTTGCCAAAGTTCGCCGTGCCCAGACACCACGTGATGATCGGGTGTGATAAGCTCTACGTCCATCTACAATGGGTGTTATGTGTTGATGTTATGTCCATCTATGCATCACCATGATCTTGCGTGTGCGTAGGAAATTTTTTGAAATTACTATGTTCCCCAATAGTGGTATCAGAGCCTAGGTTTTATGTGTTGATGTTATATGCACGAGTAGAACACAAGTGAGTTGTCATGTCATACTTTGGTTCGGCGGTATTGTTGGATGAAGCGGCCCGGACCGACATTAGGCGTATCTTACGCGAGACCGGTTCTCCCGACGTGCTTTGCACATAGGTGGCTTGCGGGTGACAGTTTCTCCAACTTTAGTTGAACTGAGTGTGGCTACGCCCGGTCCTTGCGAAGGTTAAAACAGCACCAACTTGACAAACTATCGTTGTGGTTTTGATGCGTAGGTAAGATTGGTTCTTGTTTAAGCCCGTAGCAGCCACGTAAAACTTGCAACAACAAAGTAGAGGATGTCTAACTTGTTTTTGCAGGGCATGTTGTGATGTGATATGGTCAAGACATGATGCTAAATTTTATTGTATAAGATAATCATGTTTTGTAACCAAGTTATCGGCAACTGGCAGGAGCCATATGGTTGTCGCTTTATTGTATGCAATGCAATCACGCTGTAATGCTTTACTTTATCACTAAGCGGTAGCGATAGTCGTGGAAGCATAAGATTGGCAAGACGACAACGATACTACGATGGAGATCAAGGTGTCGCGCCGGTGACAATGGCGATCATGACGGTGCTTCGGAGATGGAGATCACAAGCACAAGATGATGATGGCCATATCATATCACTTATATTGATTGCATGTGATGTTTATCTTTTATGCATCTTATCTTGCTTTGATTGATGGTAGCATTATAAGATGATCTCTCACTAAATTATCAAGAAGTGTTCTCCCTGAGTATGCACCGTTGCAAAAGTTCTTCATGCTGAGACACCACGTGATGATCGGGTGTGATAGGCTCTACGTTCAAATACAGCGGGTGCAAAACAGTTGCACACGCGGAATACTCAGGTTATACTTGACGAGCCAAGCATATACAGATATGGCCTCGGAACACGGAGACCGAAAGGTCGAGCGTGAATCATATAGTAGATATGATCAACATAGTGATGTTCACCATTGAAGACTACTCCATCTCACGTGATGATCGGACATGGTTTAGTTGATATGGATCATGTGATCACTTAGAAGATTAGAGAGATGTCTGTCTAAGTGGGAGTTCTTAAGTAATATGATTAATTGAACTTAAATTTATCATGAACTTAGTCCTGGTAGTATTTTGCAAATCATGTTGTAGATCAATAGCTCGCGTTGTTGCTTCCCTGTGTTTATTTTGATATGTTCCTAGAGAAAATTGTGTTGAAAGATGTTAGTAGCAATGATGTGGATTGGATCCGTGATCTGAGGTTTATCCTCATTGCTGCACAGAAGAATTATATCCTTGATGCACCGCTAGGTGACAGACCTATTGCAGGAGCAGAAGCAGACGTTATGAACGTTTGGCTAGCTTAATATGATGACTACTTGATACTTTAGTGCACCATGCTTAACGGCTTAGAATCGGGACTTCAAAGACGTTTTGAACATCATGGACCATATGAGATGTTACAGGAGTTGAAGTTAATATTTCAAGCAAATACCCGAGTTGAGAGATATGAAGTCTCCAACAAGTTCTATAGCTAAAAGATGGAGGAGAATCGCTCAACTAGTGAGCATGTGCTCAGATTGTCTGGGTACTACAATCGCTTGAATCAAGTGGGAGTTAATCTTCCAGATAAGATAGTGATTGACAGAATTCTCTAGTCACCATCACCAAGTTAGTAGAACTTCATGATGAACTATAGTATGCAAGGGATGACGAAAACGACTCCTGAGCTTTTCATGATGATGAAATCGATGAAGGTAGAAATCAAGAAAGAGCATCAAGTGTTGATGGTTGACAAGATCACTAGTTTCAAGAAAAGGGCAAAGGAAAAAACGGGGAACTTCAAGAAAAACAGCAAGCAAGTTGCTGCTCAAGTGAAGAAGCCCAAGTCTAGTCCTAAGCCTGAGACTAAGTGCTTCTACTGCAAAGGGACTGGTCACTGGAAGCGGAACTACCCCAAGTGATTGGCGGATAAGAAGGATGGCAAAGTGAACATAAGTATATTTAATATACATGTTATTGATGTGTACTTTACTAGTGTTTATAGCAACCCCTCAGTATTAGATACTAGTTCAGTTGCTAAGATTAGTAACTCGAAACGGGAGTTGCAGAATAAACAGAGACTAGTTAAGGGTGAAGTGACGATGTGTGTTGGAAGTGGTTCCAAGATTGATATGATCATCATCGCACACTCCCTATACTTTCGGGATTAGTGTTGAACCTAAATAAGTGTTATTGTTTGCGTTGAGCATGAATATGATTTGATCATGTTTATTGTAATACGGTTATTCATTTAAGTAAGAGAATAAATTGTTGTTCTGTTTACATGAATAAAACCTTATATGGTTACACACCCAATGAAAATAGTTTGTTGGATCTCGATTGTAGTGATACACATAATCATAATATTGAAACCAAAAGATGCAAAGTTAATAATGATAGTGCAACTTATTTGTGGCACTGCCGTTTAGGTCATATTGGTGTAAAGCGCATGAAGAAACTCCATGCTGATGGGCTTTTTGGAATCACTTGATTATGAATCAGTTGATGATTGCGAACCATGCCTCATGGGCAAGATGACTAAGACTCCGTTCTCCGGAACAATGGAGCGAGCAACAGATTTGTTGGAAATCATACATACTGATGTATGTGGTCCGATGAATATTGAGGCTCGAGGCAGGTATCATTATTTTCTGATCTTCACAGATGATTTGAGCAGATATGAATATATCTACTTGATGAAACACAAGTCTGAAACATTTGAAAAGTTCAAAGAATTTCAGAGTGAAATGGAGAATCATCGTAACAAAAATAAAAGTTTCTATGATATGATCGCAGAAGTAAAATATTTGAGTTACGAGTTTGGCCTTCAGTGAAAAACAATGTGAAATAGTTTCACTAATCACGCCACCTGGAACACCACAGCATAATGGTGTGTCTGAACGTCATAACCGTACTTTATTAGATATGGTGCGATCTATGATGTCTCTTACCGATCTACCACTATCGTTTTGGGGTTATGCATTAGAGACAGCTACATTCACATTAAATAGGGCACCATCTAAATCCGTTGAGATGACACCGTATGAACTATGGTTTAGCAAGAAACCTAAGCTGTCGTTTCTTAAAGTTTGAGGTTGCAATGCTTATGTGAAAAAGTTTCAACTTGATAAGCTCAAACCTAAATCGGAGAAGTGCGTCTTCATAGGATATCCAAAGGAAACTATTGGATACACCTTCTATCACAGATCCGAAGGCAAGACTTTTGTTGCTAAATTCGGAAACTTTTCAGAGAAGGAGTTTCTCTCGAAAGAAGTGAGTGGGAGGAAAGTAGAACTTGATGAGGTAACTGTACCTGCTCCCTTATTGGAAAGTAGTTCATCACAGAAATCTATTCCTGTGACTACTACACCGATTAGTGAGGAAGCTAATGATGATGATCATGTAACTTCAGATCAAGTTACTACCGAACCTCGTAGGTAAACCAGAGTGAGATCCGCACCAGAGTGGTACGGTAATCCTGTTCTGGAGGTCATGTTACTTGACCATGACGAGCCTACGAACTATGAGGAAGCGATGATGAGCCCAGATTTCGCGAAATGGCTTGAGGCCATGAAATCTGAGATGAGATCCATGTATGAGAACAAAGTATGGACTCTGATTGACTTGCCCAATGATCGGCGAGCCATTGAGATTAAATGGATCTTCAAGAGGAAGACGGACGCTGATAGTAGTGTTACTATCTACAAATCTAGAATTGTCGCAAAAAGGTTTTTCGACAAGTTCAAGGTGTTGACTACGATGAGAGTTTCTCACTCGTATCTCTGCTTAAGTCTGTCCGAATCATGTTAGCAATTGCCGCATTTTATGAAATCCAGCAAATGGATAAACAAAACTGCATTCCTTAATGGATTTATTAAAGAATAGTTGTATATGATACAACCAGAAGGTTTTGTCAATCCTAAAGGTGATAACAAAATATGCAAGCTCCAGCGATCCATCTATGGACTGGTGCAAGCATCTCGGAGTTGGAATATACGTTTTGATAAGTTGATCAAAGCATATAGTTTTAGTTTTATACAGACTTGCGGTGAAGCCTGTATTTACAAGAAAGTGAGTGGGAGCACTACAGCATTTCTGATAAGTATATGTGAATGACATATTGTTGATTGGAAATAATGTAGAATTATTCTGCAAAGCATAAAGGAGTGTTTTGAAAGAAGTTTTTCAAAGAAAGACCTCGGTGAAGCTGCTTACATATTGAGCATCAAGATCTATAGAGATAGATCAAGACGCTTGATAAGTTTTTTCAATGAGTACATACCTTGACAAGATTTTGAAGTAGTTCAAAATGGAATAGTCAAAGAAAGAGTTCTTGCCTGTGTAACAAGGTGTGAAATTGAGTAAGACTCAAAGCCCGACCACGGCAGAAGATAGAAGGAGAATGAAAGTCATTCCCTATGCCTCAATCATAGGTTCTATAAAGTATGCCATGCTGTGTACCTATTGTATACCCTACACTGTTTTTGGCAAGGGAGTACAATAGTGATCTAGGAGTAGATCACTGGACAATGGTCAAAATTATCCTTAGTGGAATAAGGAAATATTTCTCGATTATGGTGGTGACAAAAGGTTCGTCATAAAGAGTTACGTCGATGCAAGCTTTGACACAGATCTGGATGACTCTAAGTCTCGATCTAGATACATATTGAAAGTGGGAGCAATTAGCTAAGAGTAGCTCCGTGCAGAGCATCGTTGACATAGAAATTTGCAAAATACATACGGATCTGAATATGGCAGACCCGTTGACTAAACTTCTCTCACAAGCAAAACATGATCACACCTTAGTACTCTTTGGGTGTTAATCACATAAGCGATGTGAACTAGATTACTGAATCTAGTAAACCCTTTGGGTGTTGGTCACATGGCGATGTGAACTATGGGTGTTAATCACATGATGATGTGAACTATCGATGTTAATCACATGGTGATGTGATCGAGATTATTGTCTCTAGTGCAAGTGGGAGACTGAAGGAAATATGCCCTAAAGGCAATAATAAAGTTATTATTTATTTCCTTATTTCATGATAAATGTTTATTATTCATGCTAGAATTGTATTAACCGGAAACATAATACATGTGTGAATACATAGACAAACAGAGTGTCACTAGTATGCCTCTACTTGACTAGCTCGTTAATCAAAGATGGTTATGTTTCCTAACCATGGACAAAGAGTTGTTATTTGATTAACGGGATCACATCATTAGGTGAATGATCTGATTGACATGACCCATTCCATTAGCTTAGCACCCGATTGTTTAGTATGTTGCTATTGCTTTCTTCATGACTTATACATGTTCCTATGACTATGAGATTATGCAACTCCCGTTTGCCGGAGGAACACTTTGTGTGCTACAAAAGTCACAACGTAACTGGGTGATTATAAAGGTGCTCTACAGGTGTCTCCAAAGGTACATGTTGGGTTGGCGTATTTCGAGATTAGGATTTGTCACTCCGATTGTCGGAGAGGTATCTCTGGGCCCTCTCGGTAATGCACATCACATAAGCCTTGCAAGCATTGCAACTAATGAGTTAGTTGTGAGATGATGTATTACGAAACGAGTAAAGAGACTTGCCGGTAACGTGATTGAACTAGGTATTGGATACCGACGATCGAATCTCGGGCAAGTAACATACCGATGACAAAGGGAACAACGTATGTTGTTATGCGGTCTGACCGATAAAGATCTTCGTAGAATATGTAGGAGCCAATATGAGCATCCAGGTTCCGCTATTGGTTATTGACCGGAGACGAGTCTCAGTCAGGTCTACATTGTTCTCGAACCCGTAGGGTCCGCACGCTTAAGGTTTCGATGACAGTTATATTATGAGTTTATGAGTTTTGATGTACCGAAGGAGTTCGGAGTCCCGGATGTGATCACGGACATGAAGAGGAGTCTCGAAATGGTCGAGACATAAAGATTGATATATGCGAAGCCTATGTTTGGATATCGGAAGTGTTCCGGATGAAATCGGGATTTTACCGGAGTATCGGGAGGTTACCGGAACCCCCGGGGAGGTATATGGGCCTTAGTGGGCCTTAGTGGAAGAGAGGAGAGGTGGCTAGAGATGGGCCGCGCGCCTCTCCCCCCCTTGGTCCTAATAGGACAAGGAGAGGGGGCCGGCCCCCCTTCCTCCTCTCTCTCCTCTTTCCCCCCCCCCCTCCACGAATCCTATTCCAACTAGGAAAGGGGGGGAGTCCTACTCCCGGAGGGAGTAGGACTCCTCCTGGCGCGCCCCCTCTTGGCCGGCTGGCCCCCCCTTTGAGCCTTTATATACGGAGGCAGGGGCACCCCCTAGAGACACAAGTTGATCCACGTGATCATATTCTTAGCCGTGTGCGGTGCCCCCTTCCACCATAGTCCTCGATAATATTGTAGCAGTTCTTAGGCGAAGCCCTGCGACATTAGTACATCAAGATCGTCACCACGCCGTCGTGCTGACAGAACTCTTCCCCGACACTTTGCTGGATCGGAGTCCGGGGATCGTCATCGAGCTGAACGTGTGCTAGAACTCGGAGGTGCCGTAGTTTCGGTGCTTGATCGGTCGAGCCATGAAGACGTACGACTACATCAACCGCGTTGTCATAACGCTTCCGCTATCGGTCTACGAGGGTACGTAGACAACACTCTCCCCTCTCGTTGCTATGCATCACCATGATCTTGCGTGTGCGTAGGAAATTTTTTGAAATTACTGTGTTCCCCAACACACACATCATCTCTCTCTTCGATTCTATAGACACCTCAAGCCGATGATACCTCCACTCTCTTATCGTGGATCGCCCCCTCTATAGATATGTTATATCCAGGACTCTATTTCACACACATTGCATATGTTCAATTTTTTGATTGACCCCCCCCCCCCAAAAAAAACTCTCAAGAACCCACACACTATATCTCTCTAGGTTTGTATCTCTCTCACACAACCCCACGTAGGTGGTGTACGTATACAAGAAGAGAATAGGTGCACCGTGCACGTACTCACGCTTCGTGCCCAGCCACACCCGCGCGGGTACATGGTGGAGCTCATTTCTTTACGAAATGGCAGCCCACGTGCTAATTTGAACGCCTGTAGCGGTTGTTTACCTAGGGAGGTCGTGTACCACGTGTGCACGAAACAAAGTTCGACTTGACGCGTTACCGCGTTATTTTTAAATAAAGTTATAGCGCTCAATGGCATGTACACAGAATATAAAATGATTTTTATGGAGGAAAAGGTAGTCCGCTCTTCAGAGTATCTCACACAAGGCTCCGATGGCCTCTCTCTCTCTCTCTCACCGTTGGTCACTGATCCGGTCGCATCCCGTCCGTCGGGGGAAAGGGAGTGCAGTGGCCTCTCTCTCTCTCACCGTTGGTCACTGATCCGGCCGCATCCCGTCCGCCGGGGGAAAGGGAGTGCGGTGGCCTCTCTCTCTCTCACCGTTGGTCACTGATTCGGCCGCATCCCGTCCGTCGGGGGAAAGGAAGGAAGTGCATCGTTTCTCCGTTCGACGTCGCCGAGGCAGCACGTCCCGATCTGCGGTACACGCCGTTCTCTCTGACCAAGCTCCGGTGCGGCAGGGCCTACGCCACCTGCTCGCAGATTCCGCCCGCCGCCGCTCACCTAGTTACATCCCGATGACCTCCAGGTATCCCCTCCGGCCTTGCTCCACTGCCCGTTTTCCCACGTCGCTGCATGTGGATCTTCCATAGTTCTTTGCCCAAAACGTAGCTCGTCTGGCGTACTTTCCATATTGCATTCTCGTCCTCACACCGTTTTAGACAAACACAACCGTGTTGTTATCTTCCCTTAGGACAAGGAATATGCTTCTTTTTTGTCGTCGCATGTGTCATCAACTATTATTGGCCAGTAATTGTTTCCTTTCTACCTCTTTTTTGCAAACAGGGCTATCCATTTCATCTCATTGCTATTGGGAACTTTTGGTGAACTGCACAAATCACTTTTTTCTGAAGAGTGTTTTGTGCAATTGTACTGAAATGTCACACTGGCAACGTCTCTACATTTCAGTGCGACTGCACAAAGGGAGATTGGTTTTTCTCTATCCTCCTCATCCAACTCCGAGCCTAATCTTCTCCAACTAGTTAGTCTTAAGAGAGACCGCAAAGGTGACCGGCTTCTATTTGTGTGTTTATTGTTTCATCAGCAGTCCTCTATTATCGTAATCACACTTGATATCTTTGGAACAGGGATGCTCAGCTCTATTTTAGTGGAACTGCACAAAATGATCGGAATGCTGCATGCTCCCGACAGCTACTTTTTTCCCAACATGCCTTGTTGATTTAGATAGAGCTGGGGGGACGTTGCTGCCATTGAAAGCATGGATCAATTTTAATGTAACACCTTCTCACAACTTTGTTTTCAGTTGTGATGTAATTATTAGCTCTGATCTGCCAATAATTGACATGCATTAGCAAGGAAGTTAGTTTTTTATTGTTTCCGAAAGAGCATCGATGGCAAGACACGCGAAACAAAAGCTGAAAGCTCACACCATTGTACAATTTCATGTCGCTGGAAAATTATTTGTATAGTACGTCAATTATGTAAACAAATGATGGAAGCTTGATAGCATTGCCAGAAGCCTCTTCATCATCCGGGCCCATGTGCCATGCACGAAATTATACTCCTTCGTTCCTAAATATTTGTCTTTTTACAAATTTCAAACGGGCATATTTTAGAGTGTAGATTCACTCATTTTGCTTCATATGTGTACTCCCTCTGTTCCTAAATATTCTATTTGTCTTAACAGAGATTTCAACATATTTTAGAAAGATAAATACTCCGGAGTATATTTAAGAACCGAGGGAGTAGTGCACAATCGCATGGGAGACTCAGCCCGGTCGTTGTGCCGCATTAATAGTGAGTAATGAGCAGTCAAATCATAAGCCCCACCTTTCCCACTGTAAGTTGCTCTGAAGAAGCAACCATCAATACACTCTTCTTTGAATCCGCTCATACTACTCCATCTGTCACTGTTTATACAGCGCGCTTCAGAAAAAAGAAAAAAATCTATGGGACCAAGGCGACTAGCGATCGGCCTGAAAATAGCATTGGTAGTTATAGCACGACGTCTATTACTAGAGGGAATAATGTGTACACACATGCATGCAGTGCTTCCACCCTAGGTACACACATGCATGCACTCCGTAGTAGTACAGTACATGGAGAGAAAATTGTGGACTTAATTGCGGTTACCATGCCCTAATTAATTGAGCATTAAACCAAACACGTCTAAAGTCTCTCTGGTGGTGGAAATGCATTGAGAGAAATGTATCATAATGAAGCGCACCCTGTAAACTGTGACGGAGGGTGGAGTAGTATGAAGGTGCAAAACCAAGTACACGTACTAGTACTGCTCTTGGCTCTTCGCCCCTTCGTGAAGTCGAACAATGATGGTACTCCACATGTTGGGTATTATAATGTATGCCTCTGACAATCTGACACCGAATGGACGGATGCATGTCCACCGAGGGTAGGTTGCATTAGTCAAAAGGCGTAACGAGCTTCACCTTGTCCTGCAAGCTTCTCCTCGTTCTGCGAGTTGACGGGACACACCAAAAAGTAGTGCTAGTCCATACTCCCTCCTTTCCGGTTAATATGGCTTAATCTTTTTTGCGGGTAAATGAGAGAGCTTTATTCATATATAAGCATTCTTAGGACGATCAGCCAAGGCACTGGTCACTAGGAAGCCAAAAAAAGAAGTAGGAAGCGAGGTGTTTCATCAAGCCAGCTCTCGGCCACATTCAAAGTGCAGCAAGCACGGTTCGCACGAAGATGCGCTGCAAGGCTTACTGGCCTGTTTACATGTTGAATAACAAAAAAAAGAGGAAATATTACTGAGCGCTACTATTTGTAACAGGATATGAGCCAAAATTAAGTGAGAATTGTGGCGAGTGTTCCATGCCATCAACTTCCATTATCACATGCGAGAACCCTCGAAGAGAACCAAATGTGTTGAAGATTGCTTTATCACATTTTAAAATTATAATAAGAGTGCAGACGCTCCTCCATCCGGTTCCTAGTAGTATAGTGTAGTATGCTTCTGGCAATCTGACACCGAATTAACTGTTGCACGTCCACCGCCTGAGCGAGGGAGAGCTTGCATTAGTCAAAAGTTTCTCCTTGTCCTGCGAGCCACCGCACGCAAGCTTCTCCCGTCATGCAACCTTCTCCTCGTTCGGCAAGTTGACTGGACACAGCAAAGTAATGCTAGTCCATGCTGCCTCCTCTCTGGTTAATATGGCTTAATTTCAACCGAGATAAATACACTGTCTGTCACTGTATATTTGTAAAAATACGGTTAGTGGACTTCATAATACGCTCATTGCGCTCAATATATATATTTTCCGGTGTTCATACGGTCACTAGCTCACCCTGACTGAGTATGTGTGTGCATGCACGTGTAGATTGAGCACTTGAGCGTCACCGTGTGTGTTCCGTCATGTGCTCGGACATGCATGCATTAGGGCGTCGCGCGCGTTTTTGCGTCCATGTGTACGTGTGACTGTTGCATACACGTAGGGGGAGTACGTGTAGGGGCCACTAAGGAGCAGTCAAATCACATAGTAAGTTAGTCGGAAGAAGTAACCATCATTTCACTCTTGAATGACACGTACGCAATATAAAATGGTTGATATGGAGAGAAAAAGGAAACCACTATAATATACACTAGCAGGGTGCATGTGAGAGACGGGTCAGGAGGTGAATGACACGTGGCCCCAGGGGGTGGCTGGCCCACCTATCATACAGCCAAAGGTAGGTGCAGTAGAGGGTCGAGGAGTAGTACGAAATCCTACGCACCTACGCACGCTAACCAAGGGCTGAGTGATCACTCGAATCGCAAGATCGGTTGACTAGAAGCTACGCTAGACCCATGGAGGCGATGAGCGCGAGCATCAGCCGGCTGTGCCAGATGGTCCACGACGCCGGCCTACGGCCCGGCAAGTAGTATTGCTTGAGGCCGCCAGGGCGAGGGTACGCTTGGATGACAGCTTCGCATCCTTGTTCGATGAGGTCCTCGTCGGTTTCCTCGACAAGTTCACCGTCGTCAAGAAGCTTGCGGACGACTTTGACGTAAGCCTCCAGCCGACGCGCCCAGGCTCTGCGATGCCCGCCACCCTCAACGGCCACTATGGTAACAACCTCTTCGATGCACTGGTGGCCCTACGACTGCCCGCCGTCGCGCCGGAGAATGTCCACCTCGAGGTCGCGCTCGCCGCGCAGCGCCTGGCGCAGCAAGACACCATCGACATAATCACCCACGTCTACGCGCAAATCGTCCACAAGGACTAGTACATGCCAGAGGAGGACGATAGGACGCTAGCCTTCTTGGAGCGCAGGGCAACCTTGGACGGCACTGTTCAGAAGCATGTTGAGCTCACCGCCAACGCCGCTGCTCCTCACACGTCGGTTGGTGACCCGGCGTACTAGGGCGTGAGGATGTCATTGAACGTTGATGGATCCATATGTATTTTTATCCTTCCATCAAATCCAGGTAGTAGTATATGATACTACAGTAATTATCTTACCTTTCGCATCAACTTCATATTTTTCGTACGTACTCCATGCATGAACGGCGCCAGAAGCAAACTTCTCATTACTCTAGGAAAAATCGTTATTTTCTATCTACCGGTCGCGCCATGGAGCAGAACCAAATTTTACAAGTTACGAGTTCAAAAGGAAAAGCATGCCGTGTTTGCGTTGCACCCCCACACGGTTGGTCCGGCACGCCGCTCAAGCGGGAATGCGTGCGGTGTTGCATTTTCACTTACAAGTGGGACCGCAGTTGAGCAAACCGACTATCGGCAAACCCCCACCCCGCCCACCTCGCGATGGCTGAGAAAAGAGGACAGGATGGAGAAGAGATGGTTGTAGCACGGACTCCAAGAAAATTGGTGTCGGATGGGACTCGTGTGGGTGGCGTGTGCCGTACTGCTAGACGTGAATGCTAGTTATGGCCCATGCCACCCCACTATATCGAGCCTATATCGAGGTACGTAGAACAAATTTCCTGCAGTCCATGCTCAACCCTCCTCTATCTCTCTTCTCAGCCAGCCAACGGACGCGGAGCCCATCGTCTGTTTGCTCACATGCGGCCCCACATGTTGGTGAAAACACAAGAGGACCCACTGAACCTGCACATCTTTCACCTCGACGTGCTGGTGATGAAAAACAAATCCAATAAAGATCTTCGGTGGCCGCTTTTGGAGTTACTCAAGAGTAGTAAGATTCTATTTACAGTTTAACCCAAGATGCACATCTCGTGGCTTCAACTACCACTCTATTTTCTTTCATGACACGACCTGGATGCTGGATGTCCCACGTGTCGGCAAAAGGAGGAAGAACCCGACCAAATCTTCGGTTCTGCTCTCGGATTAGACTAGTTGTGCTAACTTAAAATTTTTATTGTGTACTCCCTCCGTTCCAAAATACTTGACTTCCATTTGTCCAAAAATGGATGTACCTATATACTAAGACATGTCTAGATACATATATATTTTGACAAATAGAAGGCATGTAGTATTGTGCAACGGAGGGAGTAGAATGGATGCAAGTTTTTGTATTGGGAAGAAGAGTACATCCATATATTGATAGAGCGCAATTTAGTAGATGTTCTATCACTTTTAGCTAGTATAGAATAGAGGCAAGACATGAGACTAGATGCGAGGAAGCAACGTCTACTTCTTTACACTCGAAGAAGAAAGAAGCACGCAAGATCGAGCCTCCGCGGATCAACAATGAATGCATCGAGAAGGCACTAATCCAACTTACTACAGGAGTAGTCAAAATTATCGTTGGAGTTCGTGCAAAACGGAGGTCCGTTTGGGGTCGTGCGTTGGAGTTGGCCTTACAAGTGGGACCGCGGTTAAGGAAGCCGACTATCGGCAAACCCCCACCTCGCCCGCCGTGCGATGGCTGAAGTTAGAGAAACGACGAGATTGAAGAGATTGCTCTCGCACGGACTCCAAGAAATAATATGGTGTCAGATGGATGTCGTGGTGGTGGCGTGTGCCGTACTCCTGGACGTGAATGCTTGTTCTGGCCCATGCCACCCTACTACTCCTCCTACTTACTCCTACTATATACTATACTACTAGTATATCGAGGATTCGAGGTGCTGGTTACATACAACGAACACATTAACATATGGCTACAGTAAAAACACCCGCCCGACGCGCGAAGCATGTGAAGCTAGTACAAATAGTGTACTACTATTGTTGATTGGCCTCGTCCGATAACCTATTGCAATGCACGTACAATTATGTATTCAGAAAATATATTTTTGCCTCATCGCACCACTCACTCAGAGAAGCGACTCGAAAGCCATTCATAAATTTAGTGAGTTTATCACAGGCATACCATTTTATTACATAGTACAACAGGTCATCAACCCACATCGACAACGAGGATACATTATAAATACTAAAGTTTTCACCACACAACAATAACAAGCCATGAAATGAACTTCAACTCAACCATTCCACGGTGTTGGAAACGCTTGCTTTGAACCACAAGTGATTCTCTGGGACGGGCCATCCGTTGTTGATCTGGAGACCAACGCAGGACTGATCATCCAGGCTGAAGCGGCCTACTATATCAGTACCAGGGTAGGGAACCACCCAAATGCCCAAGGTATAGACACAGTTGCTTCTCATAAATGTGTCAACAGCAGTTGGATCGCCTTTCACCATCGTCGGATAGTTTTGTCCAAGGAAGAGCGAGTTTTCTCCAAGACTATCAATTCTATGCCAGGGAGAAGGAGTTGGCGCTAGCACCCTAGTATCCATCCCGAATACCATGCAACGGGTGTTGGAATAGGTCCGGAGAGTGCGACCATGGGAGAGTACACCTGCTTCCTTAGCAGTAACATCATCGGTGGGCTATATACACACAAGAAGAGGTGATCCATTGGAATTAGTTGCCAGGCGCCACAGAGTATATCGGCGCTGCTCGTCCTCATGCTCGTGATCATCACCATTGTCATCTCCCCCTTGGTTATAAAAATCTTCAAGTATAGGTGGTGGGATGCTCACATGACCTTGGAAACACAAGAAGAAGGTTAATTAGTAAAGGGAAACTTGCTAACCCGCATGCATGTGGATGAAACAATTATAATTACGGTGGAAGACAAATGTACCGAAACAACGAGGATGCCATGCAAAAACAGTGCCACGAGTGGTGGCAGCAAACACAAGGCCCTCGTATTCAATTGCATCACAGTAGTCATCCGTGTACAGAAACTGATTTTTGAGCAATATCCATCGAGTGAAACCATCAAGGATGGCAACAAGCTTGTCGAAGATAGCAACAACATCATAGTTTTTGTAATTCCAAGAGCGGTTGGGAACTCGACAAATTGCTATCTTCCATAGACGACAGTCACCATGATCATATTTGAACGTGCGTACATTACCGGCGTGCTCAACCTCTGGGCAGTGTGCTGAGATTTTTGGAAGTGGAACCCGGTGACGAGTGTACACATTCACAAGTTCCCACTCGCAGTTGGACCCAATGTAAACAACCCAATCTCCATTTGCGCCCGCCCAAGCCTTGCCCTCAAGCGATGGCATCTTAACATCACATGTATCATTATCAAGCGGCATCAACTTGCACAGGGCGAGGCCTCCGTCGTGCCGGCGCCAGTCATCAGGGTCACGGCGAAGAAGATAGGGGAGATCAAACCACTCCTTGACCCTTGGGTTCCTTGCAATGGTGTTATTACTTGAGTCGAGAATGGGCTGGAACGAACCTGCGATGCTAGCCGAGGTGATGATGTCGCAGCGATCAATGAGTTCCTCCACCACGTCATCTTTCAGATCGGGGCAAGAATAACGAGGCCATTTCCGGCCTGTTCCCTCCATGGAGAAGACGATCGAACAATGGCAGAAGAAAGGGTGAAGGGCTGAAGGAAAATGGAGGAGGGAGAGGAAGAGCGTGCGACAGCAGTTCCAAATTGAGAGGGAAAGGCGAAGAGTCGGTGGACGGTTGCGAGTTTGCCACGGTTCACGAAGAGGTGCCCCAGCCTACACGTTCATTCGGAAATACTCCTACTACTCGTCGTCGTCTCACTGATATGTTGGAATGGGACCACATGTCAACGAAACATGGTGTGTAATTTCTCGTGCAAAATGCGATCTGGCCACGTTGGCCCGAGGTGCTGCATTAGTTATCGACCTTATTTTTTTAATGGTGTGCCGATCAGTTTTGAAGCACGACTAACTGGTACTGTACGCAGAGAAAATATAAACTACTCTACCACTACCCCACCTCCAGTACTAGTAGTATAAAAAAGATATATATAGGCTGGAGCTTCAGTGCTTTCTTGCTAAGGGCTGCCCACTTGCTTCTCACACTACCACCCTCTCTCCAGATCTAAAAAAGACGGCCCCTCTCTCCCTCCTCACCGGTGGTCACAGATCCACCGGGGAAGAAAAGGACATGCATCGTTGACGCATTCGTCGTCGGCGAGCGAGGTCACGCACTGACGACAAGGCCGTCCTCTCAGACCTAGCGCCCGCGCGGGATGGCCTCTATCCCCAAGCTCGCTGCCGTAGTGTGTGCGGAGGACGACGACCACGAGCGAAGCCACTTCCCGCCGACCCTCAGGTATGCTACCTCTTTTCGATCCATAACCTTGTTCTATTGCCCCATCTGCTACGTCGTTGCATGTGGATCTTTTTCCACTCCACCATCTTCCCAATTTGCTATCCTCTACTCTGCTGGCCACACTGACGAAAACCATAATTTTCACTATTAAAGGAAACCCTACTTCATGCAGACTAATCCATGTCTGGGTTGAATAAGGAAAGGAAGGGAGACTGTACTGTCCAAGAGAGTAGGCATCAAACCCGCATCTAGGTTGAAAAGGGGAAAATCAGTAGCTAAGGAACGAGTCTCGTGTCTCTTGGTTGAAGAAGGGTAGAAAGGCATGACAACGCAATAGAGAATGACCAGGTCGATCGGTTTGTTGTCCTCGCATAGGAAAAAGGTGGCTAAAGAGAACAAAAATGGGACCGTAATCCACATATGCTGCCTGGATATTTGTTGCTCTGGGCAACCATACCTCCCTCACCACTCTGCGTCCGTGGAGGTACGTCGTACTGGTGCCTCCCATGCTCTTATTGCCACTTTTTTTGCTATTAGTATAACGCCAACAGTCAAGTCAAGCAATGCTACTGCTAAAGTGATGCCGCATTTAACTAATGCCGCTCTCAGTCTAATGCCACCCATAAATTTAAGCAATGCCATTTAATGTCACTGGATTATTTCAGGGTTAGCTGTTGATTGTGGATGTATTAAAGATTTTTCAGCTATAAGGCATTCTAATGATGTTGCACAGCCAGTATACCAATGATGAAACTTGTTACTCCCATCAGATTTTTGCGTTGTTAATGCTTATAGATTACATACCTCACTTTCATGAGATAAGTTAATTTTTTTGTACAGTGTCACCAAAATGCCAAGGCGCTGATGTCATTTTATTTTGGTTAAACTGCACAGACAATTATGAAGACAAGAGGAAAGGTCAAGAGTGGGCACCTCCTCCTCCGGTTGTTCTCTTGAGGAGGTCTGTATGTTTGTCTCTAATGCCTGTCGACTACATACCTGACATCATGATGTAATGTTAAGTCATTTCCTTTTGTACAGTGTCACTGAATTGTCAAGGCGGTGACGGCATTTTATTTTAGTAGAACTGCACAAAATTTGCTTAAAAGAAGAGGAAAGGTCAGGAATGGCTCACTTTTCTAGAAAAAACTATGTATGCCTTCCTCACACCAGCCGTTGTTGCTTTATTTATTCCTTCAAACAGGTGGTTAGAAACAGTCTTCCTACATTTCCCCATTAAGAAATTGGAATGCTTATATTTGTGAGTCTATGCTTCAACTAGTGCCACTTTTAGAGTAATCACACTTTCAATATCTATGCAAACAGGGATGCTCAATTTTAGTGGAACTACACAAAAAGTCCAACTGGTTCAACATTAGGAGCATGTTTTTTCCCAACCTTTATATCCAATTGGTGGCACTATGAGCTGTTCATTACGAAGGTACATGGTTTTCTACTATCTGCTACTCTTTTTGTACTGTCATTAGATAGTAATACTAGTGGTTTGCATGTGAATTTATTGGCAGGGTGGACCTACATTGGAGGTGCAGGACAGGATTCAATGATTGGATGCTCAATTTCGGTTGTATCGATTTCACCTCTTCCATCACTACGAACATGGATATCCTTGGTCTGATGAAGAATAGGCGCTATATTTCTGCTCTGAACCAGCAAATCAATTCAGAATGAAATTGTCCAGGGCAAAACATAACTGTATCAGATTGTCCAGTGCAGAACATGACAGATGCTAAGCGGAAGAGACATGTTTAAACCGAAAATACAAGGTGTGGTATATGTTTACTAGCTGCTTGATATTTGTGCAGACAGAGATGTCTGCCCATTGCTATTTGGCAAACCAACAAAGTGCCCGCAATTTTGGTTGAACTGCACAAGAGAATAGTATGGTCACTACATGCAGTGCCATTTGAAAATAGACACAAAAAGATTGGATAGTCACTTCATGGACTGCAGAAAAGTAGTACTGTACTATTTATTGGCCAACACTAGGTGCTTCATTGCTTTAGTCTGATTATACAATGGACATCATTTTGCCTAAGTTAAAGTTTGTATTCCGAAAATAGTCTCGTAGTGTGATCGAGGGAAGACCAAATCATATTGCAGTGCATGTTCCTCCATCATGTCTGGTCCATTCTCATGGTTCCAGCTGTTGGTGAAACCACTTATGTTTGCAAGAGGAATTATAGACTTCACAAACAAATTTGTCTTTCAGTCTATACTGAATGTTGGCCAATAGAAGCATCCATGTTAGTAGGAAGAACAGATGTTTCTAGATCTTTGCTTTTGGAGCTACATATTTGTATATGATCTATGAGTCATTGAGATGCATTAACATGTTGATCTTATGTATGGGAATCATACTAGTTAGTTTTAGTTGCGACGCAAGATCCGAATTGGCTGATCTTTGCTTTTGGAGCTACATATTTGTATATGATCTGTGAATCATTGAGATACATTAACAGTTACTTATTTCTGTTCGCTCAGTGTTTACAAGTTACTGATCGATCACTAGCTAGCCTACAAATGTGCTCCTGGCAGTTTTATTTGCGATGCAAGATGCGAAGTGGCAGATTTTTGAATAAAAATGCCTACCTCTGAAGAAACTGACAAGCTCGTACGCAAGAAAGTGCCTCCTATCGCACCTCTGGCAAGTCCGAGGCGAGGCGGAGGACGCCGGTGCCGGCGTTTAGCATGGACAGCAGATGGTGGCCGGCATCGTCTAGTTAGCTAAGAGTAAGTTAGTACTTGTACGCTACTAGAGTGTTAGTGGGAGTAGATAGTTAACTTGGCTATGATGGTTGTCAACGTGGAAGTTCAGTACTCTATATGTGGATCAGACCTGTTACTTTGGTCTGAATATTGAACTTTCCGTTTGAACGTATGGAATAGGCTGTTATTTTTTTTAAATGGGTTGTATTTGTCCTCCACGGTTTAGAGGCTGACTTGTGGGCCTAGCAAGTTGACGCGTACACAATCAGGAGATGATTGTACGTGGAGAGGATGACAGCAGGGACCTGCCAAGGTCATGGCAGTACGCAAGCAAGTGCCTCCTTATTTCAAGCCAATAAAAAATGGCTCCTCCTAGTGGATTTCTGACATCTGGGTCCCATGCCATTGTCAACGTAGTCAATAAACGAGAGAATTGCACAACGAGTGGCTGACACCAGGGACCCAGTAGCTCGCCCAGTTATTTTTGTTTTGGGTTAATTTGATAAATGCCACTCCAAATCTGGTGTATCCGAGAAATGCCACTGCAATTTCCAAACTTTGAAAAATGCCATTTCATGCCATTTCTAGTGGCATTTTTTGAAGTCTGGAGCGGCTTTTTTCAAAGTTTGCAAACTGCAGTGGCGTTTTTCAAAGTTTGCAAAAATTGTAGTGGCATTTTTCAAAGTTTGGAAATTGCAGTGGCATTTTTATGAATCGCCATAATTGGAGTGGCATTTATCTAATTTGTTTTTGAGACGGAAGCAGGGTGTTAACTGGGCTGTGCGGGACACTCTGGCCTGTCTAGACAGCCTTTTCTTTTATGTTTACCATAGACCAGCCCAATAGTTTTTTTTCTTTATGAAAATGGCTAGCCCAGTTTTTTTGTGATTTGTCAAGTAAGTCGCTTTATCAGGCCTGCTGGGCTGCAAATCTTTCAAGACGAGGAGAGCTTCATTCGGCTGGCCGAGAAAATGGCCTATTAGTAATGAGAAATGGGATGTACATTTATAAAACACATCAAACCGGCAATTATTTTCAAATATCTTTTTTTCATTTCGAGATTTTAAATTGCATTGATTTTATGCGTGGACAATTTATTGGATTTTATATTGATATATATTTATTTTTAAAATCAGTCTGAATGTGACTCAAAATTTTGAGATTAAAAATAGTTCAGACCGCACCGACATATGCAAAATTTTGTATAATTTTTTAACCGTGGCCACAATATGGGCTGTAATGCTAACATAAAGAATATGGGCTCCAAAAAACCCGTAAGAATTAGCAAATGGGCTGTAAATTATTTGAAATAATGGCAGATGGGTTGTATGCTATTTTCCACATATTTGAGGCTTTCCACAGATGGCATGTATACTGTTGGATGTCCATCCAACGGCCGTCGTGCTTCTTCAATCTCTGTTATTCCTGCTCCAGCCGCTCAAACAAGCGCCGGCGGGACTGCCTGCTCCCTCCTCCCCGCGGCCGGCTGTGCTGCCGCGCAGGCCTCACCGCCCCACCGTAATCCCATCGCTAGCCTAGCCATCCCTCTACTCACCCACACCTGCTGTTATTCTCTGGCGACGGCAGACGAACCAGTAAACTCTCGTACAGTCGTACTCCCCTCCGCGTGGGAAACAAAAACAACGGCCGAGTCTTCCCTGCCTCCGTGTCGTTCCCTTCCTAGGCCTCGCCGTCATCCACCGCCCTGGTGCTCTCGGCGTGGCGTGGTCAGCGTGGTCAACGACCGACATGCATCTGAAGTGGACTGTACGTGGAGAGGCTGATAGCTGGGTCCACGGCCGCACGCAAGGAAATGCCTCCTTATTACGCGCAAAATAATGATTTCCTCCACCTGACATCTGAGACCCATCGAAACGGCCTCTGTATTTCGCGAAAAAAACGTTACCGCCGCTGACAGCTCGGACCCACCAGCTATATCTTCGCACGCAAGGAAGTGCCTCCTTATTACGCACAAAAAAATGAATACCCCCCTGCTAGCTGGGACCCAGTATAGTGGGCCTTCTAAGTTGACGGGGACGAAGGGCTTTGTCAACTTAGTCAATATGCACGATTCTAGCTCGACTGACCGTACGATGTCCATCCAACGGCTGTAGTGCTTCTTCAACCTCTGGTCTTCTTGCTCCAGCCGCCCAAACTAGCGCCGGTCATGCCGCCTGCTCCTGCCTCCCGTGGCCGGCTGTGCTACCGCGGAGGCCTCACCGCCCCCATACTACTCCCACCGCTGGCCAGGCCATCCCTCCACTCCACTCACCCACACCCCCTGTTATTCTGCAGCGACGGCAGCGCAACCGAACCAGTGAACCCTCGTACTCCTCTCCGCGTGGGCATCCACTGCCGCGTCTTCCCCGGCTCCACGTCGTCCCCTTCCTAGGCCTTGCCGTCGTCCACCGCCGTGGTGCTGTCGGCACGCCGTGATCAATGTGGTCAACGACCGAATTCCATTGGAAGAATATTGTACGTGGAGAGGCTGACAGCTGGGTCCACGACAGCCGCAAGGAAGTGCCTCCTTATTACGCAGAAAATAATTATTCCTCCACCTGACAGCAGGGACCCACCGGACAGGCCACCAGTATTTTGTGAAAAAAACCGTTTCCCCTGACTGCTAGGACCCACCGGACGGGCCACCGTATTTTGCAAAAAAAATGTTCCCCCCGCTGTCAGCTCGGACCCACCGGAAGTGCCTCCTTATTACGCACAAAAAAATGAATACTCCCCAGGCTAGCTGGGACCCACCTTGCTGGGAGGCTGACTTGTGGGCCTACTAAGTTGGCGGGGACGGAGGGCTTTGTCAACTTAGTCAATATGCACGATTCTAGCTCCGGTGACCGTACGATGTCCATCCAACGGCCGTAGTGCTTCTTCAACCTCTGGTCTTCTTGCTCCAGCCGCCCAAACCAGCGCCGATCGTGTCGCGTGCTCCTGCCTCCCATGGCCGGCTGCGATGCGGCGGAGGCCTCACCGCCCCCTACTACTCCCACCGCTGGCCAGGCTATCCCTCTACTCACCCACACCCCCTGTTATTCTACGGCGACGGCAACCTCACACCGCAGCGAACGAGTGAACCCTCGTACTCCTTTATGTGTGGGCATCCACTGCCGCGTCTTCCCCGGCTCCGCGTCATCCCCTTCCTAGGCCTCGCCGTCATCCACCGCCCTGGTGCTCTCGGGGCGGCGTGGTCAACGTGGTCAAGGAACGACTTCCATCGGACGTGGACTGTACGTGGAGAGGCTGACAGCTGGGTCCACGGCCGCAGCAAGGAAGTGCCTCCTTATTACGTGCAAAATAATTATTCCTCCACCTGACAGCGGGGACCCACCGGACGGGCCACCGTATTTTGCCCCCCTGACTGCTGGGACCCACCAGCTACATCTTCGCAGGCAAGGAAGTGCCTGACAGTCGGGACCCACCTGGTCGAAGCGTACGTAGCGTTGTCATTCTGGTCGCGAACGTGTATGTACATATATACTGGTGGATGTAGAGGCGCGCACGTGTCGTAGTAGAGGCGGACAGGGTGCAAGGAAGAAAATACGGCCACGTATGTGTACATATGGGCGGGGTCTCGAACGCCTACTCGTGCATACGTACGGCGAGGGCTCATGTACATGGCTGGGTCAGAACGAAGAAACAGCATCGTCGTCATGTTCATGGGTCGGAACGGAATGCGTGGTTGTGTTCATCGGGAGGGCTTGGACGGAAGAGGCGATGGAAACAAGGCCTGGCGTACCGCACAACGGAGGAAACGGACCTCCTACGGTCGAAACGGGGGTCCTGTTGATCGGGAGGGGTGTGGCGTACCGCAAAACGGAGGAAATGGACCTCCTACGGTCGAAACCGGGGTCCTGTTGATCGGGAGGGGTGTGGCGTACCGCAAAACGGAGGAAACGGACCTCCTACGGTCGAAACGGGGGTCCGGTTCATCGGGAGGGGTGTGGCGTACCGCAAAACGGGACTCCACGGGATACTGTTCATCTCCACCGTCGACCCCCTCCAGCCTCCAAGAGCTACTGTTCATCCACCGTCGACCTCCTCCAGCCTCCACGAGCTCATGTTCATCCAGCCTCCACCGCGCGCTACTCCACCGGCTACTGTTCAACCACCCCTCCATCGTCTACTGTTCATCCAGCTCTCCACACCACGGGGTCCTGTTCAACCACCCCTCCACCGTCTACTGTTCATCTTCATCCTGCCCTCCACACCACGGGGTCCTGTTCATCCACCCCTCCACGGGCACCCCTCCACCGTCTACTCTTCATCCAGCCCTCCACCACACCACGGGGTCCTGTTCATCCAGAGGCAACGCCACCGCTCACTGTTCATCCAACCCCCCCCCCCAACGCTCACTGTTCATCCCATCGATCGGCTTCAGTTAGCAGAAGTAGCCAAGGAATCGCTCGATCGGGTTCAGTTAACAGCCATCGATCGATCGCTCGGGTTCAGTAACGCGTAGCCTGCAGTGCAATCGCTTGGGTTCAGTTAGAGCCCAACGCCTCGCACACACGCGCGTATGTGTACGAGAGAAACGCGCATCGCTCAGCCCCCGACCTCCCACCGTAACCGGGAACTCCCCGAAATCCCCCCCCCCTCGCTTCTACCACGGTTTTTTCCGTCATGGATGGCCCAAAGAATGTCATGCGACTGCATCTCCGGCCCGCCCAGGATAAAAAGCCCATTTTCTGTCATGATTTTTTTGTCATAGAAGTAGGAGCCCACCACATCTATGATGATACCGGGTTTTGTCACAATTATCGTCATAGAAGTGTCATATGTATGACAGGAAAAAAATTCGTTCGTCCCAAAATTTCACGGATGTGCCTTTTTTGTAGTGTCCTCTTGATCCATAAATGGATCAAGGAGGTGCCTGATATGTCTCCAACGTATCTATAATTTTTTATTGTTCCATGCTATTATATTATCAACCTTGGATATTTTATATGCATTTATATGCTATTTTATATGATTTTTGGGACTAACCTATTAACCCCGAGCCCAGTGCCAGTTTCTGTTTTTCCCTTGTTTCAGTGTTTCGCAGAAACGGAATATCAAACGTAGTCCAAACGGAATGAAACCTTCGGAAAATTTATTTTTGGAAAGAAAGCAATACAAGAGACTTGGAGTGCACGTCAGGGGATCAACAAGGAAGCCATAAAGCAAGGGGGGCGCCCACCCCCCTGGGGACGCCCTCCACCCTCGTGGGCCCCTTGTGGCTCCCCTGATGTATTTCTTCCTCCCATATATACCCATATACCCTAAAAACATCCGGGAACACAATAGATCGGGAGTTCCGCCGCCAGAAGCCTCCGTAGCCACTGAAAGCCAATCTAGACCCGTTCCGGCACCAGTAGCTATGACGAGGGGGCAATCCTTCTCCGGTGGCCATCTTCATCATCCCGGTGCTCTCCATGACGAGGAGGGAGTATTTCTCCCTCGGGGTTGAGGGTATGTACCAGTAGCTATGTGTTTGATCTCTCTCTCGTGTTCTTGATTTGGCACGATCTTGATGTATCGCGAGCTTTGCTATTATAGTTGGATCTTATGTTTCTCCTCCCCCTCTACTCTCTTGTAATGGATTGAGTTTTCCCTTTGAAGTTATCTTATCGGATTGAGTCTTTAAAGATTTGAGAACACTTGATGTATGTCTTGTGCATATCTGTGGTGACAATGGGATATCACGTGATTCACTTGATGTATGTTTTGGTGACCAACTTGCGGGTTCCGCCCATGAACTTATGCATAGGGGTTGGCACACGTTTTCGTCGTGATTCTCCGGTAGAAACTTTGGGGCACTCTTTGAGGTTCTATGTGTTGGTTGAATAGATGAATCTGAGATTGTGTGACGCATATCGTATAATCATACCCACGGATACTTGAGGTGACATTGGAGTATCTAGGTGACATTAGGGTTTTGGTTGATTTGTGTCTTAAGGTGTTATTCTAGTACGAACTCTAGGGCTGTTTATGACACTTATAGGAATAGCCCAACGGATTGATTGGAAAGAATAACTTTGAGGTGGTTTTGTACCCTACCATAATCTCTTCGTTTGTTCTCCGCTATTAGTGAATTTGGAGTGACTCTTTGTTGCATGTTGAGGGATAGTTATGTGATCCAATTATGTTATTATTGTTGAGAGAACTTGCACTAGTGAAAGTATGAACCCTAGGCCTTGTTTCAACACATTGCAATACCGTTTACGCTCACTTTTATCATTAGTTACCTTGCTGTTTTTATATTTTCAGATTACAAAAACCTTTATGTACTATCCATATTGCACTTGTATCACCATCTCTTCGCCGAACTAGTGCACCTATACAATTTACCATTGTATTGGGTGTGTTGGGGACACAAGAGACTCCTTGTTATTTGGTTCCAGGGTTGCTTGAGAGAGACCATCTTCATCCTATGCCTCCTACGGATTGATAAACCTTAGGTCATCCACTTGAGGGAAATTTGCTACTGTCCTACAAACCTCTTCACTTGGAGGCCCAACAACGTCTACAAGAAGAAGGTTGTGTAGTAGACATCAAGCTCTTTTCTGGCGCCGTTGCCGGGGAGGTGAGTGCTTGAAGGTATATCTTTAGATCTTGCAATCGAATTTTTTTGTTTCTTGTTTTAGCACTAGTTTAGTTTATAAAAGAAAACTACAAATATATATATATATATGGAATTGAGTTTGCCTCATACGCTTCATCTTTTTAATATCTTTTGTGAGTATGATGGAAAGGAAAATTGTGCCAAAGTGTTAGAAGAAGAATGCATTAAAATGTTTGGCACTAAATCTTTGAATTATGAGCATGATTGCAATGTTGTTAGTATGAACTCTTTGAATATCCATAGTACTAATGATGATTGCACTAGTTATGATGAAAATGTCTCCTATAAGCATGTCAATTTTTGTGTAGTGCATTGGGTTTGCAAGTACACACCAAATAGGGAAGATAGATATTGCAAGAGGCATAAGCACTTAGAAACTAAATTGTTGCAAGAAAGGATAGATGTTTGTGCTGAAAATTTAAATTTTCTTGGCCGTACTTGTGGACTTTGCAATGAAAGTGGTCATTTAGCTATCCGATGCAAATTGTTTCATGATCTAATCGTGTCCAAAAATTGTGATGAGTTGATTTCCCTTGCACATTATAATGAACTTAGCTTGCTTATGGGTTGCGAATAAATGAAACATATAACTGGGCATCTTCCAGAATTTGCCCGTTATAAACTTCTTGGCTTTGATCTAGAGGAAATTTATATGTATTGTGCGGTGAATTGTATTGAAAATCCTTATATTGCCAACTACATAAAGAAAAGAAAAGAAATAGAAAATGAAGAGAATACTAGTGAAAGGGAAGAGACTTCCCAATACCCTCCTATTATTTCTTATGATGAATCAGGTAACGAGGAGGAGCCTCCTATTCAACCAATCTCATTAATAAGGAGCTCCAAAAAGAGGATTGAACCCACACATGATGTGGTGAAGAAGAAGAAAAGAAAAAGGAAGAGAGGTAAAAAGATATCTCTCCCAAATAGTGCTGCTCCTATTACTATTGTGGCTCATGAAAATATAATTGTGGAAGATAATGATACTTCTCATGATCTTGAAAATCTTTTTGGCACTTTCTTGGAAGAATATGATAATTGCTATACTATTGGTGCTATCCATACTATTAATGATGAGAGTGATTATGCTTATGATATGAAAAGGCCCAAGCTTGGGGATGCTAGGTTTGATGAAGATGATGTTTTTGAGAATATATTGTCTGCAATTAATGTTTGTCCCAAGCTTGGGGAAGCTATGATTAATGAAGATGATATTTTTAGTCTCCCAAGTTTTGATATGCAAATTTATAATGATGATAGCATGCCTCCTACTTATGATGATTATTGTGATGATACTTATGCTATAAAAAGTAGTGATTATATCTATAAAACTTGTCATGATTATGATTACCCCTTTTCTGAACATTACTCTTTTAATGTGGAAACAATTTATAGTATTCGAGTCTCTTATGATACTCCCACTATTCCGAATGAGAAGAATTTTGCTTATGTGGAGAGTAATAAAAATTCTATGCTTGTAGATCATGAAAAGAATGCTTTAGGTGCTGGTTATATTGTTGAATTCATTCATGATGCTACTAAAAATTATTATGAGGAAGGAATATATGCTTGTAGGAATTGCAATAATATCAAGTTTCCACTCTATGTGCTTAAAGTTTTGAAGTTATGCTTGTTTTACCTTACTATGCAAGTTGATTCTTGTTTCCATAAGTTGTTTGCTCACAAAATCCCTATGCATAGGAAGTGGGTTAGACTTAAATGTGCTAGTCATATTCTTCATGATGCTCTCTTTATGTTTCAATTCTTATCATTTATGTGAGCATCATTGAAATCATCATGCCTAGCTAGGGGCGTTAAACGATAGCGCTTGTTGGGAGGCAACCCAACTTTATTTTTGTTCCTTACTTTTTGCTCCTGTTTGTAATAAATAATTCATCTAGCCTATGTTTAGATGTGGTTTTATGCTTTTAATTAGTGTTTGTGCCAAGTAGAACCTTTTGGAAGACTTGGGGAAAGTCTTGTTGATCTTGTTGTAAAAAAACAGAAACTTTAGCGCTCACGAGAACAGCTGCCATTTTTTATTGAAGAATGATATTTAGTTAATTCTTTTTGCAGATGATTAATAGAAAAATTCCTCACGTCCAGAAATTTATTATTAGAATTTTATGAGTTCCATAAGTACACGTTTGATTCAGATTACTACAGATTGTTCTGTTTTTGACAAATTCTGTTTTCATCGTGTTGTTTGCTTATTTTGATGAATCTATGAGTAGTATCGGAGGGTATGAACCATAGAGAAGTTCGAATACAGTATATATTACACCAATATGAATAAAGAATGAGTTCATTACAGTACCTTGAAGTGGTGTTTTGTTTTCTTTCGCTAACGGAGCTTACGAGTTTTCTGTTAAGTTTTGTGTTGTGAAGTTTTCAAGTTTGGGGTAAAGATTCAATGGACTATGGAATAAGGAGTGGCAAGAGCCTAAGCTTGGGGATGCCCAAGGCACCCCAAGGTAATATTCAAGGACAACCAAAATCCTAAGCCTGGGGATGCCCCAGATGGCATCCCCTCTTTTGTCTTCGTTCATCGGAAACTTTACTTGGAGCTATATTTTTATTCGCCACATGATATGTGTTTTGCTTGGAGCGTCATTTTATTTTATTTTATTTAGTTTTGCTTGCTGTTTGAATAAATACCAAGATCTGAAATTCTTAAATGTTAGATAGTCTTCACATAGTTGCATAATTATTCGACTACTCATTGATCTTCACTTATATCTTTCGGAGTAGTTTGTCATTTTCTCTAGTACTTCACTTATATCTTTTTAGAGCACGGTGGTGATTTTATTTTGAAGAAATAGATGAACTCTCATGCTTCACTCATATTATTTTCAGAGTCTTTAGAACAGCATGGTAGTTTGCTTTGGTTATGAAACTAGTCCTAATATGATGGGCATCCAAGAGGGATATAATAAAAACTTTCATATAAGTGCATTGAATACTAAGAGAAGTTTGATACTTGATGATTGTTTTGAGATATGGAGATAGTGATATCAAAGTTGTGCTAGTTGAGTAGTTGTGAATTTGAGGAATACTTGTGTTGAAGTTTGCAAGTCCCGTAGCATGCACGTATGCTAAACGTTATGTAACAAATTTGAAACATGAGGTGTTATTTGATTGTCTTCCTGATGAGTGGCGGTCGGGGACGAGCGATGATCTTTTCCTACCAATCTATCCCCCTAGGAGCATGCGCGTAATGCTTGGTTTTTGATTACTTTTAGATTTTTTTCAATAAGTATGTGAGTTCTTTATGACTAATGTTGAGTCATGGATTATACGCACTCCTACCCTTCCATCATTGCTAGCCTCTTCGGTACCGTGCATTGCCCTTTCTCACATTGAGAGTTGGTGCAAACTTCGCCGGTGCATCCAAACCCCGTGATATGATACACTCTTTCACACTTAAACCTCCTTATATCTTCCTCAAAACATCCACCATACCTACCTATTATGGCATTTCCATAACCATTCCGAGATATATTGCCATGCAACTTTCCACCGTTCCGTTTATTATGAAACGCATCATCATTGTCATATTGCTTTCCATGATCATGTAGTTGACATCGTATTTGTGGCAAAGCCACCATGCATAATTTATCATACATGTCACTCTTGATTCATTGCACATCCCGGTACACCGCCGGAGGCATTCATTTAGAGTCATACTTTATTCTAGTATCGAGTTGTAATCTTTGAGTTGTAAATAAATAGAAGTGTGATGATCATCATTAATAGAGCATTGTCCCAAAAAAAGAGAAAAAAAAGAAAGGCCAAAAAAGGGGGCCAAATAAAAAAAGGAAAGGCCAAATAAAAAAGGGACAATGCTACTATCCTTATTTTTTTCCACACTTGTGCTTCAAAGTAGCACCATGATCTTCATGATAGAGAGTCGCTTGTTTTGTCACTTTCATATACTAGTGGGAATTTTTCATTATAGAACTTGGCTTGTATATTCCAACAATGGGCCTCCTCAAGTGCCCTAGGTCTTCGTGAGCAAGCAAGTTGGATGCACACCCACTTAGTTTCTTTTGTTGAGCTTTCATACATTTATAGCTCTAGTGCATCCGTTGCATGGCAATCCCTACTCCTTGCATTGATATTAATTGATGGGCATCTCCCTAGCCCATTGATTAGCCGTGTCGATGTGAGACTTTCTCCTTTTTGTCTTCTCCACATAACCCCCTCATTATATTCTATTCCACCCATAGTGTTATATCCATGGCTCACGCTCATGTATTGCGTGAAAGTTGAAAAAAGTTTGAGATTACTAAAGTATGAAACAATTGCTTGGCTTGTCATCGAGGTTGTGCATGATGAGAGCATTCTTGTGTGACGAAAATGGAGCATGACTAAACTATATGATTTTGTAGGGATGAACTTTCTTTGGCCAGTATTATTGTTTTCATGTCAATATTAAACTTTTGTCTTGAATCTTATGGATCTGAATATTCTTGATACAATAAAGAGAAATACATGATGAATATGTTAGGTAGCATTCCACATCAAAAATTCTGTTTTTATCATTTACCTACTCGAGGACGAGCATGAATTAAGCTTGGGGATGCTGATACGTCTCCAACGTATCTATAATTTCTGATTATTCCATGCTACTATATTATCAACCTTGAATGTTCTATATGCATTTATATGCTATTTTATATGAATTTTGGGACTAACCTATTAACCCAGAGCCCAGTGCCAGTGCCAGTTTCTGTTTTTCCCTTGTTTCAGTGTTTCGCAGAAAAGGAATATCGAACGGAGTCCAAACGGAATGAAACCTTCGGAAAAGTTATTTTTGGAAAGAAAGCAATACAGGAGACTTGGAGTGCACATCAGGGGATCAACGAGGAAGCCACGAGGCAGGGGGCGCGCCCTCCACCCTCGTGGGCCCCTCGTGGCTCCCCTGATGTATTGCTTCCTCCAATATATACCCATATACCCTAAAAACATCCGGGAACACAATAGATCGGGAGTTTCGCCGCCAGAAGCCTCAGTAGCCACCGAAAGCCAATCTAGACTCGTTCCGGCACCCTGTCGGAGGGGGCAATCCTTCTCCGATGGTCATATTCATCATCCCGGTGCTCTCCATGACGAGGAGGGAGTAGTTCTCCCTCGTGGCTGAGGGTATGTACCAGTAGCTATGTGTTTGATCTCTCTCTCTCTCGTGTTCTTGATTTGGCACGATCGTGATGTATCGCGAGCTTTGCTGTTATAGTTGTATCTTATGTTTCTCCTCCCCCTCTACTCTCTTGTAATGATTGAGTTTTCCATTTGAAGTTATCTTATCAGATTGAGTCTTTAAAGATTTGAGAACACTTGATGTATGTCTTGCCGTGCATATCTGTGGTGACAATGGAATATCACATGATTCACTTGATGTATGTTTTGGTGAGCAACTTGCGGGTTCCGCCCATGAACTTATGCATGGGGGTTGGCACACGTTTTCATCGTGATTCTCTGGTAGAAACTTTGGGGCAGTCTTTGAGGTTCTATGTGTTGGTTGAATAGATGAATCTGAGATTGTGTGACGCATATCGTATAATCATACCCACGGATACTTGAGGTGACATTGGAGTATCTAGGTGACATTAGGGTTTTGGTTGATTTGTGTCTTAAGGTGTTATTCTAGTACGAACTCTAGGGTTGTTCGTGACACTTATAGGAATAGCCCAATGGATTGATTGGAAAGAATAACTTTGAGGTGGTTTCGTACCCTACCATAATATCTTCGTTTGTTCTCCGCTATTAGTGACTTTGGAGTGACTCTTTGTTGCATGTTGAGGGATAGTTATGTGATCCAATTATGTTATTATTGTTGAGAGAACTTGCACTAGTGAAAGTATGAACCCTAGGCCTTGTTTCAACACATTGCAATACCGTTTACGCTCACTTTTATCATTAGTTACCTTGCTATTTTTATATTTTTAGATTACAAAAACCTTTATGTACTATCCATATTGCACTTGTATCACCATCTCTTCGCCGAACTAGTGCACCTATACAATTTACCATTGTATTGGGTGTGTTGGGGATAGGGATGAAAATGGAGCGGAAAAAGATTGAACTGAGTGCTATCATATTTGTTTGCGGAAGCGGAAACAAATACAGAAACTCTGGAAATGAATACGAAAACGGATACTACCGGAAACAGACATGGAGCGAATACAGAGCGGACACGGAAACAGAAGCGGGCATTGGCCAGAACTTGAAAACCCCTTGAATCATAGAGAAATGCACACAAAGAAATGTAATGAACCGGTAACGTGGCTACAAAATAATATGATTGTGTTAGCAACTTAGTGTAGTATTGCAGTAGTACTGGACAATTGTGTATAGGCTCTAGTTGAGTACGGGTGTGGTAGTAGGAGTTGAGTTTCAAATGATCCATTCTGTTCATTGTGTCATTGTGTGTTGTTTGGTGGTTGGGCTACAAAGCAGCCATAAGTTTATATTAAAAATAGAAATCCCATATTCACGGAAACGGAAAGTTCCGTTTCCATGTCTGTTCCACCGAAAACACGATTCCCTTTTTTTCGTTTCCGTATAAAAAATTTCATTTCCACTTCCGTTTTGCAAATTTTCGTTTTCGTTTTCATATTTCCTCTCCGTTTTCACTTTTCTTCCGGAAAAGCAGAAAGTTTCCACTCCATTTTCATCCCTAGTTGGGGACACAAGAGACTCCTTGTTATTTGGTTGCAGGGTTGCTTGAGAGAGACAATCTTCATCCTACGCCTCCTATGGATTGATAAACCTTAGGTCATCCACTTGAGGGAAATTTGCTACTGTCCTTCAAACCTCTGCACTTGGAGGCCCAACAACGTCTACAAGAAGAAGGTTGTGTAGTAGACATCAGTGCCCGGTTTGCCTCAATGCGACGTCTAACATTGTGAGGATCCACGTAATCCATGGGGTCCTTGCCATAACGGCGTGGAGGTGGCTGGTTGTTGAGGGTTTTTCCACATTGGTCTGTCTCGGCCTCTAGGGGGTCGATCGTGGTCGTTAGCGAGCTCCTCATCAAACTTCGGCAGGAGACGCCTGCATGGGTATGATTTGATGCACTACGGTGCCAGTTTTCCTTGGCAAAGAGCACTTCAACCCACTTTTCATTCAATGCGTCGGTGTTGGCTTGCAGCAGCTGCTGCTTCCGCTTCATGCCCTGTGTCGTGGCGATGAGGTGCCACCGGAAGCGCTCTTGTTAGAAAGGGTCCTCGGGGACGATGTAGTCCTCGGTACCAAGGCTCTCGCCTTCCTCGGATTCTAGCATATAGTTGTCATCTGCCCCTTCAAAGAGGTCGTCGGGATCTGAGTCTTCGAGATGTCTATCGGGTGTGCCATTACGCACCAGGGAAACTTGAGGGTCCTCCTCGGAGTTATTGGCATCACCGGCTTCTGCATCGCTGTTATCAGCGGTCGCATTACTGCCGCTAGGTTCCCCATTGTTGCCTCTCATGCGTCTACGCCGACGTCTTGGAGGTGAATTGGGGGGTTTCCACCATGTAGACATCGTAGCTAGATGTAGTAGTCCACCTGCCGATGTTTACCAGAGGGGAGGTGTCTTCTGTGGGTCCATTGGCATTTTCATCCATGTCGGTGGCCTCGCCATAGTCTAGCATGTCGGTTAAGTCATCGATCGTGGCGACTAGGTGGGTGGTGGGCGGGATGTAAATTTACGAATCGTCAGCTTTAAGTCTGACCTGGTCATAAACCGAAGTCTTGCTATCCAAGATGGTCATGCTCTGGATACGGCCGAGCATCTCATTAAGGTGAAACAACTCCTCAGGATTCATCGTTGGCTTATAAGAGGGGATGACTCGAAATATGCCTAGAGTATAACTTGACGCGTCTTCAGTGCGAGGGGGGATCTGGGATCGATCCCGGATTCTCTGTCGAGGCCAGTTCTAATCCTGATGTGTTTCAGAGGTGGGAGCCGGATCTACGTCCGAACTAGAGATCGGGAGGGGACTAGCCGGAGTGGTTTCATTGGGGGTCTCTAGTGACGCAACGACAGATATTGGTTTTGGAGTCGAGCCTCTAGAGTCGGACAAGCTCTCAATTCGGCCGGGGGGCACCCCGATAGGACGAGTTTACCGCGGGAATCCGCGGTGTATTTGAGGCCACCAAAAGTCACGATCCAACCTAGGGCATAGTTCTCGACAGGGACCAGATGACCCGTCGAGTCGGCACAAAAGATCATGCTGAGGAAAAACAAAAGGCTAGTTGGGGGCGTAAACGCTCCCATGGCCATTGGCGCAGTTGATCTGCAGGTGAACCGACAATCCTTCTAGTGATTGCACAACGAAACTCTCAATGAAAGCACCAGTGTCGGTGTCAAAACTGGCAGACCTCAGGGCAGGGGGTTCCGAACTGTGGATCTCAGATCAAGGGTAACATGGACGAAGGAGATGATGTCTACCCAGGTTCAGGCCCTCTTAATGGAGGTAAATCCCTATGTCATGCTATTGTTTATATTGACGAAGATGTATCAAGTACAGAGTTAATCTACCCTGAGATCGTAAGATGTGGTGTAACTCTAGTGCTAGGTGAATGATTTTGTGTTGATGTCCCCTCTTTGGGCTAAACCCTCTAGCTTATATACACACCATGGAGAGTATCTAGGGTTACAAGGTTAGTATCTAGGAGCAAGGTGGCAGGAGAGATGTTGGAGTATACATTAAGTCTTCACTGGAGGTAATCTTGATCACGCCTCCTGCGTAGGGCCTCCGGAGTCCATCTTGACCACGAATGAGGGCCCATTGGCCCAACCAGAGCAGAATGGGTTGGCTGGGTTAGTACCCCCCCCCCTATCCAGGACACCGTCATAGGGTCTTTGGATAACTCTAGCTACCAACGTTCACAATTAAGGCGATAATTCTTGTTGCTAGATTAACTTTTGGGGTGTGTGAGGGAAGAGACTCAATTAAAAATCTATCGCCCCACACTAAACTTTGTCAATACGCATGACCCCGCTAGAAGATCGAACATCTTCATTTCCCTCTCATGTTTGCGACACTTCACTAATCTTTACTATGATGAAGCCCAATGAACTGTTGGCAGATCATCGACAGCCAAAGTCGATCGATTGTCAGAACTTTGTAGAAAACTTCAACAAGCTGCCAATGAACTGAACCAAGGCAACACTCGAGGGAAGCATAGCAAGAACATCAAACCCTCACATCCACATGTGATCCAGATTGAAACCTGCACCTACTCATAGAACCGCTCATGATGCCACTGTTGGGAAACATAGTAGAAAACAAAACAATTCACCCTACGATCACCCATGAACAATATGAAGACGCAGTAACGGTTTGGATTTGATCGTTACCGACTCCGAGTAGCAGCGGAAGAATATGAGTCGGTGTAGATCATACTTGGAGTCCCTTGAACCATAGATGAACGACCCCATGAACCGCCCACGAACAGTCCCTCGAACGGAAGCGAAATCATGGTCTCTCTACGAGTTGCAAGCGTACGGTCTTCATGATCCAGCAGCGCTTCACCGTCCAAAGATAATTGTTGCCAGAGAATTAGAGGGAGGAGATTAGAACCACACTGGGCTTTTACTTATGAGGATTAGAGGATCTAGGTCTACCTTTAATTGATCAACTATGACCAACTAGAAATACAACTAGAGAACTAGAGGAGGCTCCAAAACTTGTGTGTTCAAAAGTGCCCAAAGCCTATAGTATATATAGGTTGGAGGGGAGAGAGGGGGCGCCACACAAGGGGAAGGGTGCCCCTCCCCTTGCGTCGGCCCTACGGGGAGGAGGAGTCCTCCCCTTGTACAATTCGGCCTCCCAAAGTGGGAAAGGGCGCGCCTCCCCTATTGGGGGCCCTTGTGGCCCAATTCTCCTTCCATCACTTGGCCTTTTATGGCCCATTGATATTAAATTAAATATAAAAGCCTCCTAACAATTACTAGAGTCTTTTATTATTAATTTAACATCACCAAAAACATTTTCCACCTATATATTATTTATCAAAAATACCTGGTATTGCCTAATAAACTCTGAAACCCTTTCAGTGACACCAGAATGCTTTCGGTTCCTCTTGAAACTATTCTGGATATTAATGAAACTATTTCACAAATATATTATCATTATTCCCGTCCTACTAATACTCAACAGATCAGATTACCTTAAGCTTGTGACCCTGTAGGTTCATTAAACATAGACATGAACAAAACTCCTTTCGTTCAATGATCGATAGCGGAACCGCGGACGTCCATATCGATCCATGTGAGTACACGAATGACATTCGAGTGAACCTTTGGTTATCATGTGTTTCTCCCTTTGCTTCATGATATTTTACAAAACCTGAGGTGTGATATATTAGTATCCTCTCGAGTCATACTCATGCTCACTATACCAGTCTCCTTGTTACCAGTTTTGTTCTTCTTTCACGTTGACATGTTCCAGCGTCGCCATGACATAGTCACTTGTGTCTGCCAGATGATGATGGATGTCGTCACACCGAGAGGGCCCTAAGAATATCTCTCCATCGTCGGAGGAGAAAATTCCACTCTCGAGCTATCTAGTCCCTTGTCAAACTTTCCTATGAACCTGTAAGTTGTTGTTATGATCACTATATTACAGATGACATTTGAGCACCTCAGAGTTCATGATACGGTAATAAGTGGCTATGATACTCTCATGGTCTAAGGAACTAAATCACATGTTAACACTCCGTGTTGTAATAATTGACTTCTGATGATATTATCTCAAAGTATAACAAATAATCTTGGGTCGATTCAATATGATCGTTCTTCTAATGTCATACTATCAATGTTTTTTTGAAACTATTGTTACACTTAATGACATCTTAAGATCCGAAAAACATGATCACAAAGAACATTTGAGCTAGTCTTAGAGGAGAGACTAGGAATTTTATTTTACTGTTTATCATTCCACATGTGCATATGAGTTTTCCACTGAATCACATATTCCAGGATCATAATAGTTATAGCATACAATATAAACTCTCAATAATGAATAGAGAAATATAATAATAAATATTATTGCCTCTAGGGCATATTTCCAACATGTGGGCTTACCGGTGTATGTGCAATCGCTGCAAACAACCAGCTCGCTATCGAGCTGGTGGGGGTGATGCGAACACAACAGCGGGCCTTGGTTGTGAGGTGGGGTGGTGGTGTAGCAATCACAGCTTCAAGCCGCTCGTGACCAAGGGGGCGGTAGTGGGCAAGGTGCTGGAATCGATCGACGACGATGCTGGAACCGATGGTGGCGGATGCTGCATCCGGGCATGGAGGTTGCTGGAACAGGCGATTACGAATGCAGGAATAGATCGAAGACAATGCTACGACAGCGAGGGATTTTGCTACAAACGTGGTCGCTGATGCTGGAACTAGTGGTTGTGAGTGCATCATTTTGCCATGGAGTTTGCTAGAACAGACGGTTGCGAATGCTGGAATCAACCGGAGACAATGCTATGACGACGAGGTTTTTGCTGCAACCATGGTCGCTGAATGCTGAAACATTTATCGTGAGGTGCTGGAATTGATAAACGACAATGCTGGAACCGGTGGTGCGAATGATGCATCTGGCCATGGAATTTGCTAGAACAGGCATTTGCGGGTGTTGGAGTCAACATGAGACAATGCTACGATGATAAGGGTTTTGCTGCACCTGTGGTCCTTGATGCTAGAACCAACATCGTGAGGTGTTGTGGTGTCGCTTGAAACTGCGTCATTATTTCCCCAAAGAGGAAGGGATGATGCAGTACAACTACGGTAGGTATTTCCCTCAGTTGTGAAACCAAGGTATCAATCAAGTAGGAGAACCAAGCAACACTATGTAAACGGTACCTACACACAAAGAGCAAATAATTGCAACCCAACACGAACGAGGGGTTGTCAATCCCTCCACGGTAAAAAGATAGATTGATTTGTGGTAGATTGGATAAATATTCCTCGATAATATGCAAAATAAAGTAAGTAATAAAAAAGTGCATGAAGGTATTTTTTGGGTTTTTGGAATAATAGATCTGAAAATAAAAGCGAATAAAAATAGATCTCAAAGCAAATATGATAAAGAATAGACCCGGGGGCCGTAGATTTCGCTAGTGGCTTCTCTCGAGAAATAGCACATGGTGGGTAAACAAATTACTGTTAGGCAATTGATAAAAGATCAAATAATTATGACGATATCCAAGGCAATGATCAATATATAGGCATCACATCCAATATTAGTAGACCGACTCCTGCATGCATCTACTATTATTACTCCACACATCGACCGCTATCCAGCATGCATCTAGTGTATTAAGTTCATGGAGAAACGGAGTAATGCAAGAACGATGACATGATGTGTACGAGATCTATTCATGTAGGAATAGCCCCCATCTTGTTATCCTTAATAGCAATGATACATGCGTGTCTTGCTACCCCTTCTATCATTGGGAAAGAACACCGCAAGATCAAACCCATCACAAAGCACCTCTTCCCATGGCAAGAAAAATCAATCTAGTTGGCCTAACTAAACCAAAGATTCGAAGAAGAAATGCGAGGCTATAAATAATCATGCATATAAGAGATCAAAGAACACTCAAATAATATTCATGGATATAGATCTGATCATAAACTCAAAGTTCATCAGATCCCAACAAACACGCAGCAAAAAGAGTTACATCAAATAGATCTCCAAGAGACCTTGTTTTGAGAACCAAAAGAGAGAGAGGAGGCCATCTAGGTACTGCCTACAGACCCTTAGGGTTTTGGGAATTGTGTTTCGTCGACTCCCTTAGGGTTTTTGGAATATTTGGGAATTTATAGGGTGAAGAGGCGGTGCAGGGGGGGCTACGTGGGGGCACAACCCCCCTGGGCGCGCCCTGGTGGGTTGTGCTCCCCATGGGCCTCCCCTCTGGTGCTTTCTTGTCCCATATGGTGTCTTCTGGTCCAAAAAAATATCCAAAATGTTTCGCTGTGTTTGGACTCCGTTTGGTACTGATATTCTGCGAAGTAAAAAACAAGCAAAAAACTGCAACTGGCACTAGGCACTATGTCAATAGGTTAGTCCCAAAAATGATATAAAGTTGCTATAAAGTGAATATAAAACATCCAAGAATGATAATATAATAGCATGTAACAAAGAAAAAATTATAAATACGTTGGAGACGTATCAACATCTCCAAGCTTAATTCCTACTCGTTCTTGAGTAGGTAAATGATAAAAACAGATTTTTTTTTGATGTGGAATGCTGCCTATCATGTTCATGACATATTCTTTTCTTTTGTAGCATGGACATTTGGACTTTTAGATGGTTCAAAGTAATAGTATACATGAAGATTTCAATACTCAAGCATATCAACAAGCAACCAGGTCTTTCAAAATATCAACGCTAAAGAAAGTTATCCCTAGCCCATCATGCTTAATCATTGATCCATTCATGAAACACACTCGCATATTAGCTACATCCAATGCTCAAGTATGATCATAGTGCTCCCTAGTTGGTGCTTTATAAGAGAAGATGGAGACTCAAATAAAAATAAAAATTGCATAAAGTAAATAGATAGGCCCTTCGTAGAGGGAAGTAGGGATTTGTAGAGGTGCCAGAGCTCAAAGCTAAAATCGAGAGATAATTTTTTTAGAGGCATAATTTTCTCATCAACGAAAATGACCGAGTAATTCCCAACACTTTCCATGCTAGATATATCATAAGCGGTTCCTAAACATAAAATAAAGTTTATTCCTTTTTCCACCATTCTTTCACAATCCATAGCTAGTCGTATCCACGGGTGCCTTCCATACCAACGCTTTCCAAGTAATTTATTATTTGACAACATAAAGTGAATTTATTTTTCATTTGGGGACTAGGCATCCCTATTACCGCTGTACTCTAATGCAATGACAAGTGAATAAACACTCAACTTGAGAATAACACATCTAGCACGGAAAATATTGGCCACCCCCTGCCGCTTCATGAGCGGTACGGGCACACAAAAAGGAAATTCAATTTGAAAATTAGAGATGGCACATACAAATTTGCTTAGAACGGCACGGAAATACCGCATGTAGGTAGGTATGGTGGACTCATATGGCAAAGCTGGGTTTAAAGATTTTGGATGCACAAGTAGTATTTCTACTTAGTACAAGTGGAGGCTAGCAAATAGATTGAGAAGCAACCAACCAAGAAACAAAAATTCACATAAGCGAGCATTAAGCATAACTGACTCCGAATAATGCACCATAAGTAGGATGTAATTTCATTGCATAACTATTGACTTTCATGCTTGCATAGGGAATCACAAACCTTAACACCAATATTCTTACTAAAGCATAATTACTCACTAACATGACTCACATATCACTATCATCATATCTCAAAACTATTACAAAGAATCAAGTTTATTTTGTCCAATTATCTTCATGAAAGTTTTCATTATATCCCTCTTGAATATCCATCACTTTGGGACTAATTTCATATATTGCAGACCAAGGCATAGCCTAGTGGTGGGAAGGAATTGATGCCTTCCCACCCACCCAGGTTCAAGGCACGGTGCTTACAATTTGGGTTTGTTGCACCAATTATACTGTAGGGGGTTCCCTTACAGTCTTTCTGTAAAAAAACTAATTTAATATATTGCAATTGCTTTTGAATAGCTCAAAAAAATTAAGTGAAGAACATGAGCATAAAAATTTTCATCACTCACAATAATATAAGTGAAGCATGAGAAGATTTCTTCAAAAAATTACTAACTCTCAAATAAATCTAAGTGAAGCATAAGAGCATTTCTTCAAAAATATTAAAGCACACAATGCTAAAAAAGATATAAGTGAAGCACTAGAGCAATTCCATAGCACAAAAAAATTTAAGTGAAGCATAAAGAGCAATTCTAACAAATCATAGCATAATTTTGGCTATCGCAAATAGGTGTGTCCAGCAAGGATACTTAACAACTCAAAAGCAAAAGAATCAAAGACTCATATAATACATGACACTCCAAGCAAAACTCATAATATGTGACGAATAAAAATATAGCTCCAAGTAAAATACCGATGGTTGTTAGAAGAAAGAAGGGATGCCTTCCAGGGCATCCCCAAGCTTAGTTGCTTGGTTCTCCTTCAATATTAACTTGGGGTGCCATGGGCATCCCCAAGCTTAGTTGCTTGGTTCTCCTTCAATATTAACTTGAGGTGCCATGGGCATCCCCAAGCTTAGGATCTTTTCACTCCTTATTCCTTCATCCATCGTGATCTCAACCAAAACTTGAAAACTTCAATCACACAAAACTTAACAAAACCTTCGTGAGATCCGTTAGTATAATAAAGCAAATCACTACTCTAAGTAATGTTGCAAACCCATTCATATTTTATTATTGCATTATATCTACTATATTCCAATTTTACCATGGCTTATACCCCCCCCCCCCCGATGCAATCCATAGATTCATCAAAATAAGCACACAATGCAACAAAAACAGAATCTGTCAAAAACAAAACAATTTGTAGTAATCTGGACTTTGTCCATACTTCTGTAACTCCAAAATTTCTGAAAAATTAGGACAACGTAGGCAATTTATATATAAATTTTGTGTACAAAAATCTAGATTTTATCACGCTTCTGTGATTTTACAAAATTCTGCTATTGGGCGCAAAAGTTTCTGTTTTTCAATCAGATCAAATCAACTATCACCCAACATGATCCCAAAGGCTTTACTTGGCACAAAAACTAATTAAAACATAAAAACACAATCATAACAGTAGCATTATTGCGCAAACACTCAAGAACAGAAAGAAAAAAGCAAAAATAAAATTTATTCATTGGGTTGCCTCCCAACATGCGCTATCATTTTATGCCCCTAGCTAGGCATAATGCACAGATTCAAGTATTGTCATCTTTAGGTTTTGATCCATAGGATTCCCTCATGATTGATTCATATGGTAGCTTAATTCTATTCCAGGGAAGTGTTTCATACCCTTTCTTAGTGGAAATTGAAATTTAATATTGCCTTCTTTCATATAAATCACGACACTTATAGTACGTAAAAACGGTCTACCAAGTATAATTGGACAAGACGGATTGCAATCAATGTCAAGAACAATAAAATCTATGGACACATAGTTCCTATTTGCAAGAATAAGAACATCATTAATTCTTCCTAAAGTCTTTTTAATAGTAGAATCCACCAAGTGCAAATTAAGAGAACAGTCTTCGCACATCACATAAAGATTTCGGAATTATTGAATAACTAGCACCCAAATCACATAAAGCAAAGCACTCATAATTTTTAATCTTGACTTTGATAGTAGGTTCCCATTCATCATGTAATTTTCTAGGAATTGAAATCTCTAATTTCAACTTTTCTTCTAAAGCTTTCATCATGGCATCTACGATAAGTTTAGTAAAAGCTTTATTTTGTTCATAAGCATTGGGTGAAATTATCATGGATTGCAGCAAAGAAATACATTCAGTCAACGATCAATTATCATAATTAAAGTCTTTGTAATCCAAAAGAGTGGGCACATCTTAAAGTGTTGACCTCTCCAAACCCACTTTTATCAATTTTCTCATCAAGATTTTCACCCTCCGAATTATCAGGACGCCCTCTAGCTAAAGTTGACTATTATTCACTCCCTTTATCATTAATTTTAATTTTACTAAACAAGGAATAAATAGAAGAAACATCAATCATTCTAGGATCTTCACCATTTTTATAAAAGCAATCACTAGAAAATGCTCTTTCTAAAAAATTTCTTTTAGCTCTAAGCATAGCGGTTCTTTTCTTACTTTCATCCATAGAAACAAATAAGGCTTTAATAGACTCATTAATATCAACCTTGGGTGGAAAAAATTTAATATTGAGATTTTCTACATCATGAGAAATTCTATCAATGCTTCTACACATATCATCAATGTTATTCAACTTTTCTTCTATCGTAGTATTGAAAACCTTTTGAGCATTGATAAATTCTTTAATATTATTCTCAAGATCAGAGGGGTTCCTATTATTATTGTAAGAACAATTACCATAGTTATTAGAGGAATTTCCAGGAAAAGGCCTAAGATTAGAATTACCTCTATAAGCATTGTTATTAAAATTGTTTCGCGAGATAAAATTCACATCTACGGAATCACTATTTTGCTTAATCAAAGTAGACAAAGGCACATCATTAAGATCAATAGGAGCACTTTTGTTAGCAACCAATTTCATAAGAGCATCAACTTTTTCACTCAATGTACTAATTTCTTCAACCAGATTAACCTTTTTTTACTAGTATGTGCTCTTTCAGTATGCCATTGTGAATAATTTTCCATAATGTTATATAGAAATTTAGTAGGTTCACCCAAAGTAATCTCCATAGAAGTACCACCCGCGACGGAATCTAAAAGGTTTCTAGAAACAAAATTCAATCCCGCATAATTTTTTTGTATAATCATCCAAAGATGTAAACCATGAGTAGGACAATTTCGTAGCATCAACTTCATTCTTTCTCAAGATTGTGCAACATGTTCATACTCAAGTTGCTTAAAATTCATGATTTGTGTTCTAAGGGAAATAATTATCGCAGGCGGAAAATATTTAGTAATAAAAGCATCTTTGCACTTATCCCCAGAATCGATACTATTGCGAGGCAAAGAAGAAAACCAAATTTTTTCACGATCCCTCAAAGAGAAAGAAAATAATTTCAATTTCACAATACCATTGTCCACATATTTTTTTCTTTTTCATATCACACAATTCTACAAATGTGTTTAGATGGGACGCAGCATCCTCATTAGGAGAACCAGAAAATTGATCTTTCATCACAACATTCAACAAAGCGGCATTAATATCACAAGATTCCGCACTAGTGTCGGGAGGAGCAATCGGAGTGCTAATAAAATCATTATTATTGGTATTGAAAAAATCACACAATTTGGTATTTTCTTGAGACATCATAACTACACAAACAAGAACGCAAACAAAAAGATAGATCTGGCGAGAAAACAGCGAACAAAAAAGGAGGCGAATAAAAAGGCAATTTTTTGTGAAGTAGGGGAGATGAAAACGAGAGACAAATGACAAATAATGTAAATTTCAAGGAGATGGGATTTATGATTAGGAAACCTACTATATGTTGATGATGTCTCCCTAGCAACGGCGCCATAAATTCCTTTTGATGTCGCTTGAAATTGCGTCGGTATTTCCCCAAAGAGGAAGGGATGATGCAATACAACTACGGTAGGTATTTTCCTCAGTTGTGAAACCAAGGTATCAATCCAGTAGGAGAACCAAGCAACACTATGTAAACGGTACCTGCACACAAAGAATAAATACTTGCAACCCGACACGTAAGAGGGGTTGTCAATCCCTCCACGGTATAAAGATAGATTGATTTGTGGTAGATTGGATAAATAGCTCTCGATAAAACACGAAATAAAGTAAGTAATAAAAAAGTGCAGCAAGGTATTTTTGTGTTTTTGGAATAATAGATCTGAAAATAAAAGCGAGTACAAATAGATCTCAAAGCAAATATGATAAAGAATAGACCCGGGGGCCGTAGATTTCACTAGTGGCTTCTCTTGAGAAATAGCACACGGTGGGTAAAAAAATTATTGTTGGGCAATTAATAGAAGATCGAATAATTATGACAATATCCAAGGCAATGATCAATATATAGGCATCATGTTCAAGATTAGTATACCGACTCCTGCCTCCAACTACTACTATTACTCCACACATCGACCGCTATCCAGCATGCATCTAGTGTATTAAGTTCATGGAGAAACGGAGTAATGCAATAAGAACGACGACATGATGTAGACGAAATCTATTCATGTAGGAATAGCCCCCATCATGCTATCCTTAATAGCAACAATACATGCGTGTCTTACTGCCCCTTCTGTCACTAGGAAAGAACACCGCAAGATGGAACCCATCATAAAGCACCCCTTCCCATGGCAAGAAAAATCGATCTAGTTGGCCTAATTAAACAAAGATTCGAAGAAGAAATACGAGGCTATAACGAATCATGCATATAAGAGATCAAAGAAGACTCAAATAATACTCATGGATATAGATATGATCGTAAACTCAAAGTTCATCAGATCCCAACAAACACACCACAAAAAGAGTTACATCAAATAGATCTCCAAGAGACCATTGTATTGAGAATCAAAAGAGAGAGAGGAAGTCATCTAGTTGCTGCCTACGGACCCTTAGGTCTATGGTGGACTGCTCATGCATCATCGGAGACGCACCAATGAGGATGATGAACCCCTCCATGATGGTGTTAGATTGGATCTCATGGTTCTGGAACTTGCAGCGGCTGGAATTGTGTTTCGTCGACTCCCCTAGGGTTTCTGGAATATTTGGGAATTTACCGGGCGAAGAGGCGGTGCAGGGGGGCTACGTGGGGGGCACAACCCCCTGGGCGCGCCTTGGTGGGTTGTGCTCCCCACGGGCCTCCCCTCTAGTGCTTTCTTGGCCCATGCAGTGTCTTTTGGTTCAGAAAAAATCTCCAAAAAGTTTCGTTGCATTTGGACTCCATTTGGTACTGATATTCTGCGAAGTAAAAAAACAAGCAAAAAATAGCAACTGGCACTGTGCACTATGTCAATAGGTTAGTCCCAAAAATGATATAAAGTTGCTATGAAGTAAATATAAACATTCAAGAATGATAATATAACAACATGGAACAAGCAAAAATTATAGATGCGTTGGAGATGTATCATGCTGCAACTAGTGCGGCGATGAGTCTACCACTAGCGACGGGTGAAGTTGTGGCCATGGGGGAGGATACTGGTGAAGGAAATATGCCCTAGAGGCAATAATAAAGTTGTTATTTATATTTCCTTATATCATGATAAATGTTTATTATTCATGCTAGAATTGTATTAACCGGAAACTTAGTACATGTGTGAATACATAGACAAACAAGAGTGGCACTAGTATGCCTCTACTTGACTAACTCGTTGAATCAAAGATGGTTAAGTTTCCTAGCCATAGACATGAGTTGTCATTTGATTAACGGGATCACATCATTAGAGGATGACGTGATTTACTTGACCCATTCCGTTAGCTTAGCACTTGATCGTTTAGTATGTTGCTATTGCTTTCTTCATGACTTATACATGTTCCTATGACTATGAGATTATGAAACTCCCGAATATCGGAGGAACACTTTGTGTGCTACCAAACGTCACAACGTAACTGCTTGATTATAAAGGTGCTCTACAGGTGTCTCCGATGGTGTTTGTTGAGTTGGCATAGATCGAGATTAGGATTTGTCACTCCGATTGTCGGAGAGGTATCTCTGGGCCCTCTCGGTAATGCACATCACTATAAGCCTTGCAAGCAATGTGACTAATGAGTTAGTTATGGGATGATGCATTACGGTACGAGTAAAGGGACTTGCCGGTAACGAGATTGAACTAGGTATTGAGATACCGACGATCGAATCTCGGGCAAGTAACATACCGATGACAAAGGGAACAACGTATCTTGTTATGCGGTTTGACCAATAAAGATCTTCGTAGAATATGTGGGAGCCAATATGAGCATCCAGGTTCCGCTGTTGGTTATTGACCGGAGATGTGTCTCGGTCATGTCTACATAGTTCTCGAACCTGTAGGGTCCGCACGCTTAACATTCGATGACGATCGGTATTATGAGTTTATGTGTTTTGATGTATCGAAGGTAGTTACGCAGTCCCGTATATGATCACGAACATGATGAGGAGTCTCCAAATAGTTAATACATAAATATTGATATATTAGACGACTATATTCGGACACCAAAAGCGTTCCGGGTGATTTCGGAGAAAACTGGAGTGCCGGGGGGTTACCGGAACCCCCCCCTCCCCGGGAACTAATGGGTCACATGGGCTTTAGTGGAGAGAGAGAGGCCCAGCCAAGGGCAGGCCGCACGCTCCCTCCCCCTTGGGTCCGAATTGGACTAGGAAGGGGGCCTTTCCTTCTCCCTCTCCTCCTTCCTACCCCCCTCCTAGTAGGACTAGGATAGGACTCCTCCCCTCCTTGGCGCGCCCTAGGGCCGGCCGGCCTACCCCCTTGCTCCTTTATATACGGGGGCAGGGGCACCCTAGAACACAACAACAGACATTGTCTTAGCCGTGTGCGGTGCCCCCTCCACCATAATCCACCTCGGTCATATTGTTGCAGTGCTTAGGCGAAGCCCTGCGCCGGTAGCTTCATCATCACCGTCATCTTGGTGCCTCCTGTCATTTAGGGGTTGTGGCAGTGTCCCAGGGAGTTGAGCTCCGAGGTGTTGTCGTCACAATTTTATCGTTGCAATTCTGGAATACCTGAGATTAGTTTCGTCGACATCGAAAATCTCTGTTATGCAGTTGTTGGTGAGATAACCTCGATACCACCCAGTACTGGGGCGGGAGTTCGGGAGTGTTGCCATAACTCATATAACGGATGCTTTTCGAAGGTTGAGGTAGATGATTTCCGAAGGTTTCTTGGTTATGTGTTGAAGGATGGATACAGCTGGATGTAGGATTTGCTAGTTTTGGGTGAGATATTATGCTTCCCCTGTATCCCCAACACCTGATTGCATAACCGAAAAGTTTTGGGAGTTTATAAGTGGGAATTCAAGTAGCTCTTAGGATATCTTTCCAACAGATGTATGATACGAAATTGGGGTTCGACGTCTAGTGGTCCGCCTATTCACGGTTGGTTTTACAGTGGTCTCGTTGTGTCTTAAAGAGTCCTTGGCTATGCCGACTTGGGGACGCTTCGTATGTCATGTGCACTGCCTTGTACATGATGGTGCTGTACGATCGAGCCCGTGTAGGCCCCACCACGAAAACTTCGGACAAAATCTCTATCATATGTTTGTTCCGGCTTATTTTGCAAGCCAATCCTTTGTTTTGTTTTGAGTTGTGGTATTCGAGTTGCTTCAATGTCAAGTGTTGATTCCATACCTTTCCTAAACGGTGTTCTCATACTCCGATGTGAATACTAATCCTTCTCGATCATGGAGATTGTCATGTCAATCCTTTTCAACCGGCGTGTTTTCTCTTCAAGTGGATCCAATCTTGTCAACTTCCACAAGATCAATTATCAGTTCTTCTCAACGGTGTTTACTTCATCCGTTCCAAGTTTCCTTTATTTTCCCACCCTCCCCCCTTTTTCTTCAAGGATTCAGATTTCTTAATCAAGTATCATCTTATTGATGAGAAGTCTCTCCATTCCTCCCATCAATGTTCTTACCCGGTGATTCTCATGAAGATACTAACGGAACCTCAAGTTCATCATTTTTCATTCTCTTTCTTCTCCAGTGGAACCAATTCATGCTTTCGGTGTTGACCATATTCTTTTCCGTATTTCAATGCTTTCTCATGCCGGTGCAATTCTTAATCGTTCACCTCTCGCTATTCTATTGTCCCGGAGTTCTCAAGATATCTCAGAAGGATCGTTTTTTTCATTCAAGATCAGTTCAATCTATTTCGAGGTTGTTATCTCATTCAAGCCATTTAACTCAACCGGTGCATTCTCTCTTTTAAACCGTTCTACGGTGTTTCTTTTGGGTGGGCCCTAACCCACAGGTCTTTTCCCAGGATCTTACCTCACTCTTCTATTTTCCCGGAGCTTATCAAATTCTTTTTCAAGTTTGACGTAAGAATGTGTTATCATCAGTCAAATGTCTTTCCCCAAGATCTTTCAAATTCATTTCATTGTTGATTCAACTTTTATATTCTTCTTTATTCCGGAGTGCCTCAACAATTCTTGGTGGTGTTTCTCATCGTCATTCTCGGATTTTGAAGGCCGAAGAAGAGTTTTTCCTCAAATTCTTAACCATTCTCTCAGAGATGTGTAGTTCAAGCTTGATACCATCCTCTCATAATTGTTTTTGATTGTGAGAATTCTTTTCACATATCCGAAGCAATTCAAGATTCTTTTCAGTTTGATTCTCCGAAGGCCAACATTTCAGGATCATTCATATTCAGCTTTCAGCTCTCGTTCTCCAAATATTACCGGTGCTTCATTCAAATATTATCTAAGTAGTTCTTGATCTCTTCGTCCACTTGTATCTAAATACCCTCAAGTATCTTCATTCGTTCTTCATATTCTTCCCGGTGAATTGTGCCTTTGCTACGTTCATTTTCAATTCTATCGGTGGTTCGTCGAAGACCTTCTCAAGTTTGAGCTATATCTCTCTTAGTCCTTTTTCAAAGAGAATAAGTTGTATGCAATCCGTTTGCTCATCATCAATTTAATTGGTGAAGGAGGAGCATAACAAAATTCTTATTCTTGATTCACCCAAAGGTTTGATTCCTTATTCCGGAGGTTCATCAAATTCTCGGTTTCACTTGTTTCATCTTTTCTTTTCCCGGAGCTCCAAACCCTCATCACCACGAAGCTCCATTTAAATCATCGCAAGGATTCACCTTGTGTTTTTTCAACTTCTCCTTTCTTCCGTTTGATCATTCTTTTGTTTAACAGAGTTCTTCATGAAGGTTCTACATGGTGGTTCATCAAGGATTTCTTTCATTCTTCAATTGCCCTCAAGATTTCCCTCAAAGTTAAGATCCACCAAGCTATACTCTCAAATAAACATGGTGTTCAACACATGTCTTGTTTTGAGGAGTTTTATTTTTCTTCATCTTGCAATCTGGAGTGCTATTCGTTCAACCGTATCATTGGAGGTGGTATTATGTCACTCTTGATAATTTGAGTTCATGTTTCATGATTCACAGGTTGTTAAGAATGGGGTATCTTAAATCCAGCAATCTCTTCATTGGAGTTATCTTGCATTATTTTTTTTCACCTTAAGCTTTCCCTAAGGATTGTTGCTATTTATGGTGCTCATAAATGACCCAAGTTCTTCATTTATCCTCCCGGTGAAATATTTTCTCATCTCCTTGTTCATATCAATCCAATTCTTTTTCCCGTGAGTGGCAGGTTGTCACCTCATAATTTGAGATGTATTCCATAAGACCATATCAAGCTTATTCTTTTCGTTGTTGGTTTTCCAACAACTCCGTTCTAGCATTTGTTGTAACCGTGCTCTCTCAAGATCTTGTTTTCCCTTCGTTCCGGAGGCATTGTGATGTTGCTCTCTGCAACCCATCTTCTTGTTTTGTCAGGATCGTGTTCTTTTCGTCCTTATCCTTTTAACCAGAGTGTCATCCCTGCTTTTCGAGTTCTTCCCATCCTGTCAAGTTTTGCCTCCCTTCTCAACCGGACTGCCACCTGAAATCGTTCTTACCAATTGTGCCATTCTTTCAATAGTTCCGAAGGCAGTGTATTGTCGTTTTCATCAAGTATCCCCTCATCTTGTCAAATTCATGTTCAATCCCTTCCATTTCCAGTCGGAGTGCTGTCCAAATTATATCATTCTTATTCCTTCTCTATCTCATTTTAACCGGAGTGTTGTGACTTTTTTGCTCAAGTTCTTTTCGCCTTATCAAGCCTTGCATCTCTTTTCAACCGGAGTGATGTCCGAATTTGTTCTTCCTTATTACTCTTCCCTACCGGAGTGCTTTCAACTTTGTTCTTCCTCGTTCCTCTTTCCTAACGGAGTGCTTTCAACTTCGTTCATCTCTGTTGTATTCTTTTCTCGAAATGGCTTAACCTTTTCAAGGTTCTTTGGTTTCACTCGGTTGTCAAAGAAGCAACTTAGTTTTACCTTTTTCTCTCTCTCTTTCGTTTTTCCCTCCGGTGCCATTCTAGATCTCGGGACAAGATCCTCTCGTAGTGGTGGAGTGTTGTGACGCCCCGAGACCGATGTGCCAGGTGTCCTCCAGTTATTCGCTGTTGTTGCCTTGTCATTCGCTTGCGTGTTGCATCTTGTCATGTCATCATGTGCATTGCATCATCATGTTTTCGAAACTTGCATTCGCCCGGGTTCTCCCAGTTCCTTCCGTTGTCCGTTCTGAGCCCAGACACACTTGCACGCGCCCGCGGCATGTCCGAAATATTATTTTATAAGTGGCCAGAAAATGTTCTTGGAATGGGTTGAAAGTTGGCGTGCGGTCTTATTTTAGTGTAGATAGACCGCCTGTCAAGTTTCATCGCATTTGGAGTCTGTTTGATAGCCCAACGGATAACTATAGCGGCAGTATAGCCGGTCTATCATCGGACGTTTTGGTCTCCGAAGCAGTCGTCGGGCCTCTCTCTCTTCTCTTCTCTCAGCCCACAACTAGCTCTCTAAGCCCCCCTGGATCGGAACCACCGAATCGCGATCGAACGCTCCGAAACGCTCTCAAAACCCCTACAAACCCTAATCCTAACCCCCTGCCCTATAAAAACCACATCCCCTTCCATTTTGGGTAGCTACCTACCCCTCCTCCTATAATTCCGCGCCCCAAACCATCAGCCGCCGCCTCCACATTGTTTTCCGGCGCCGCCCAGCCGCACCCTGCCACTTGGCAAGCCGTGAGTGGCTGTGCCGCCGCCAGCCGCCCCTTGTGGCCTCTCCCGTGCCGCCACGCGTCCCTCCTGGCGTCCCGCGCCGCCGTGGCCTGCCCAAGCCCGGGGCAAGCCCGCGGAGCCCATCGGGGCCCGTCCCTGACCCCGCGCGCCGCAACCTTTGATCCAGATCGGGGGAGCCCCGATCTCCTCTCCCTGTCGCCCCGCCGTCCGCCGCCGGCGACCAAGGCCGCCGGAGCACGCCCGCCGACGACCTCCTCTGCCACCCAGGTCTTGTCGTCCCTGTCGTTCGCCTCCTCCTCTCTTCCTTCTCCTCACCACGTCTTCCTCTCACCCCCAGTCAAACCGTTCTCCAGCAGGTAACCGCCACCGCCGCCATGGGAGTTCGTCGGCGCCGGAGCTCCCTCGGCGCCGCCCTCGACTACCGCCGCTGGATCCTCCCGGAAGCGGAACCGCTGCCTCCGGATCCGTCGTCCTTTGCCGCCTCGCATCCGTTCCCGACCTCGTCTCTGGCTGTCCCACGCCCCTGGACCTCGCCGGAGTTGCGCTAGGCCGTCGTCGTCGTCCTGCTTCGGGGAGGAGCACGAACTGCTCGACCCACTCCTTATTTGACCGCGGCCTCCTCCCCATGGGCCGATACCCAGCGCAGGGCTCGGCCTGTGCCAAGTCGGCCTGCTGCACCCGCTCCGTCCGCACCAGGCCAGATCTGCCAACCGGCCCAAGGCCCGCTGTGAGCAGCTCCCCCAGCCCCTCCTCTCTGTTGGCCCATCTTGCACTAGTTTTGGCCCACTATGTTTTTTCCCTGGACCTGCGAATTTTGCTTTTATCCATATGCTGCCTCTTTTGCAGAAAAGCCCCTAGACTTCATGCATATTTTAACTCACAAACTAAGCATCACATGTAAAAACTTAATGTATGAAACTTGCTTAGAATTTTGTCTAGTTTCATAATATGCAACTCTCATCTATGTTTAAAATGTTTAAAATGTTGTTTGATTAAATTTGCTCCTATGTCATGCTAAAACGGTTTAATTCATAACTAATTAACCGTAGCTCGGTTTTAATTAATCTTTATATGTAAATGGGATAGAAAAATGCCTAGTTTAACATGGTGGCTTTACTTTGCATGTTTAACAACTCTAAAACATGCACATGAGGAGTTTCTGGACTTGTTCTTTGTCGTTCCGGCCTCATTTAAACTTGCCTAGATAGGTAGTTTTCATTTGCTTCACCCTCTTGCCATGTTTAACAACATTTAATATTGTTGGGTACATAAACAAGATCGAACTAAATAAGTCGTGTGGTGTTCCGTCAATATGCAACTCGTTGCATATTGAGCTCCACTTAATTTGTAGAATTGCTTGTGCATTTTTCCAGGCCATGCTTCATTAAACCGGACATGCATCATACTTGGTTGTGCCTCATGCCATGTTCATGTGGGTTGTTTACTATGTTGTATGCTTCTTTTCCGGTGTTGCTTCTTCGGGTTGGTTCCAATAACGTCGCGTTTGCGAGGACCCGTTCGACTACGTCTGTTTGTCTTCTTCATGGACTCGTTTCTTCTTCCTTGCGGGATTTCAGGCAAGATGACCATACCCTCGAAATCACTTCTATCTTTGCTTGCTAGTTGCTCGCTCTTTTGCTATGCCTATGTTGTGATACCTACCACTTGCTTATCATGCCTCCCATATTGTTGAACCAAGCCTCTAACCCACCTTGTCCTAGCAAACCGTTGTTTGGCTATGTTACCGCTTTGCTCAGCCCCTCTTATAGCGTTGTTAGTTGCAGGTGAAGATTGAAGTTTGTTCCTTGTTGGAACATGGAGATGTTGTTCCTTGTTGGAACATGTTTACTTGTTGGGATATCACAATATATATTATTTACTTAATGCATCTATACACTTGGTAAAGGGTGGAAGGCTCGGCCTTATGCCTGGTGTTTTGTTCCACTCTTGTCGCCCTAGTTTCCATCATATCGGTGTTATGTTCTCGGATTTTGCATTCCTTACGCGGTTGGGTTATAATGGGAACCCCTTGACAGTTCGCCTTGAATAAAACTCCTCCAGCAATGCCCAACATTGGTTTTACCATTCGCCACCTAGCCTCTTTTTCCCTTGGGTTTCGCGGACTCAAGGGTCATCTTTATTTTAACCCCCCCCCCCCCCCCCCCCGGGCCAGTGCTCCTCTAAGTGTTGGTCCGAACTAAGCTGCCTGCGGGGCCACCTCGGGGAAACTTGAGGGTTGGTTTTACTCGTAGCTAGTCTCATCTGAGTGTGCCCTGAGAACGAGATATGTGCAGCTCCTATCGGGATTTGTCGGCACATTCGGGCAGTGTTGCTGGACTTGTTTTACCATTGTCGAAATGTCTTGTAACCGGGATTCTGAGTTTGACCGGGTCTTCCCGCTAGAAGGAATATCCTTCGTTGACCGTGAGAGCTTGTGATGGGCTAAGTTGGGACACCCCTGCAGGGATATGATCTTTCGAAAGCCGTGCCCGCGGTTATGGGCAGATGAGAATTTGTTAATGTCTGGTTGTAGAAAACCTGAAGTTGACCTTAATTAAAATACATCAACCGCGTGTGTAACCGTGATGGTCTCTTCTCGGCGGAGTCCGGGAAGTGAACACGGTGTTGGAGTTATGCTTGACGTAGGTTGTTCTAGGATCACTTCTTGATCATACTTTTATCGACTGTGCTTTGCTTTCTCTTCTCGCTCTCATTTGCGTATGTTAGCCACTATATATGCTAGTCGCTTGCTGCAGCTCCACCTCATACCTTTTACCTTACCCATAAGCTTAAATAGTCTTGATCGCGAGGGTGTGAGATTGCTGAGTCCCCGTGACTCACAGATACTTCCAAAACCAGCTTGCAGGTGCCGTTGAATCGTGCAGATGACGCAACCAAGCTCAAGGAGGAGCTCGATGAAAATCTTGCCTTTTGTGTTGTTTCATTCTAGTTGATCAGTAGTGGAGCCCAGTTGGGGTCGATCGGGGATCTGTGTAGCATTTGGGGTAGTCTTCTTTTCTTTTGGTTCCGTAGTCGGACCTTGATTGTATCTGGATGATGTAATGCTTTATTCATGTATTGTGTGACATGGCGATTGTAAGCCAACTATGTATCTCTTTTCCTTATATATTACATGGGTTGTGTGAAGATTACCTCACTTGCGACATTGCTTTCAATGCGGTTATGCCTCTAAGTCGTGCTTCGACACGTGGGAGATATAGCCGCATCGAGGGCGTTACAGATGGGTGCGGACGTTGGAACCACGCTAAGACGATGTGCAAGTTGCAAGCAATTACGGGGGAGCTTTGCGATCATCAAGGACGGATACTATAACGGTCAATGCAAGGAGCATCCAGGCTATGCGGCGGTGTGACAAGCTGGCGGTACAATGGCGCTTCGAGGTCGACGAGGCTATGAGGAGCAATATCGTCAGCCGTCGTTTGCACGGGGGGAGGCGCAAGGGAGATTTTCATGGAGAAAACACGAGAGCAACGTTTGCGGAAGGATGGGAGCATTCACGCCATTGGGTTAAGGAGATAAGGGGGCCAAGAGTCGGGGTCGCCATCTAGTCCCAATGAAGCTTTGACCGACCAGATTGGTGTCAGCATGCTCGAGATGATGGGGTCAGTGCTCCATGGATGCTAATGTGAGCTCAGTGCTTTCGGTATTTTCTCAAAGCTATGCAAGTTGCAAATTGTTTTTTCTGCAAACACCCATGTATGTTTTGCCGCAAAAACCCACACATCATGATGCATATGTTGCAAATTGTTTTTCCTGCGTTGTTTCAAATGTTGGTTTACGTGCTACATAGACAACCTGCATATACAACGTTTGGACTTGATGTGATCAATGAAGATTTATTAACTACATAGAAAATTAATTGGTGTGCCATTTTATGCAAGGTTGTGGCATATGTCACCAGAGAAAATGTTGCGACGACTTGCCTATGTATAAGTAAAATGTTGCACACATGATTTTCTTTGCTGCGATGATCCACACCAAAAACATCATCTTATGTTAGATCTGACCGTGGGGATGGCGGCTGATCGGCACACCCTCGATCTGACTGACGCCTAGCATCTCGCAAAGAAAAAGCTACACGTTGCGGGACGTGAATTTTTGGGACATGGTGGCATGGGAGGCCACAATCTCGATCGTCCGTGTTTGCATCTAGATTACTAATTAATATAGTGTTTGCTGCAATACAAACAGCGTTGCTCAATAATGCACTTGAATACACTTTTCTATACGGGGCAGGAGTGGGCCTCGAAGCTTTTTAATTCGTATGAATACTGAATATTTGCTGGGTGCAATGATGACTCACAGACTCATTTATAATGGCCCAAACGGCCAAAAGTCGGCGGCATGTGAGAGATTTATGGTGCTTGCTTGTGCCAGGCACCTCTAGTTTGTAGGTTCCTACTGTTTTGTGTGTGATGTACAATCTGAATCATGTGATAAGCATAATCATTGGGACAAACACAAATTAATTTTTAGTGCTGATGAATATCACCAGAATAACATGAAATGGATTATTGAGTGATAAGTATAACATTACACTGATTGTGCGATAGGTGAGGACGCATCACATACTGGTAGATACATGGGGAAACATGGATAACAAAAATAATAATATGAAAATTAGCTATTTTGGGCTCTGACTATTTGTTCTAGGTGGACTAGTTTAATCTCTTGTAGTGGATATTTTTCAAAATTAAAATCTTGGATTCATAAATTTCAAAATATTCACTGCAATTTAGGAACATTTCTTTTTGAGTTGCAATTTAGGAACATTAATCATGTGCATGCACATGCCTGACCTAACATGGAGATAGACCTAAGCTGATCTAGCATAGTTAAAAATTCACACTAATTCATCTAAAAATTAAAATTAGCTATTTGGGGACCTGATTATTTGTTCTAGGTGGACTAGTTTAGTCTTATGTAGTGGACATATTTTTCAAGATTAAAATCTTTCATTTCTGAAATTTTAAAATGTTTACTGCAATTTAGGAACATGTTTTTAGTTGCAATTTGACATTAATCATGTGTATGCACATGCCTGGCCTGACATGGATATAGACCGAAGCTGATCTAGCATAGTTAAAAGTTCACACTAATTCATCTAAAAAGGAAAAAAATAGCTATTTGGGGCTATGATTATATGTTCTAGGAGCACTAGTTTAATCTTATTCAGTGGACATATTTTTTTAAAATATAATCATGGATTCCTAAAATTTTAAAATATTTACTGCAATTTAGAAACTTCTTTTGAGTTGCAATTTAGGAACATTAATCATGTGTAGGCACACACCTGGCCTGACATGGAGATAGACCTAAGCTGATGTAGCATAGCTAAAAGTTCATCTAAAAAACTCACACCAATTAGCGAACTACCCAATACACATTTCCATTACTGTTGTAGAGGGTGGTGCACTAGTAAGACAAGAGAGCACTGTGGTGCATTAATCCTAGTAAATGAGGTGGTCAGATGTGTTGCAGTTTTGTCACTTATTCACCCTGGACACTTTTTCCCGAACCCGAACCCCAAACCCGAAAAACCCGAAGCCCGAACCCATATAACCCGAACCCAAAACCCGAACACATTTTCTCGGGTGGCCGGTACGAAAACCCGAAATTATTTTAGGAAATTCGGGTATTTTGCCCTGGTACCCAAACAGGCCAAAGCCCGAATAGCAAAGACAAAAGTTCTGGCCTATGTACTCGGTAGCCCATTTAGCTTGGCCCAGTTTAGGCCTTCATCCATAGTCCATACACAGCGTCACATCGACACCAACTCCTCCACGCGTTCCCCACTCACCCTTCCCCGATTCCTACCCTAGCCGCCACACTTCCCTGCGGCCCTGCCGGTTGCCCGACTGCTCCTGCTCGTCAAAGTCGCCCGTCGGCGCCGCAAGCCCACCAATCCCACCGTCACCACCGGTCTCAATCACCGCTCATCGTCCCACCGTCCGCCCTCCCGCTGCCTCATCGTCCGCCGTCCCGCCAGCCGCCGTCCCTCCATCCCATTCCATCGTCCCGCCGCCCGTAGTCCCTTCCCACCATCACGGACTCCCGGTCGCTGGCCCATGTCCCCGTCCCTGGTGTTGCATCGTCAGCGCGATGACTCGAAGCAACGAAGGATCTTGACAAGTGTCATTTGTCATGCTGAGTTATACTGCTAAAAATTGACATTTTCCATGCTGAAGTATCCTGCTAAAAACTACTCAAATGTACTCTGTAGCAGCTTGAGGCAAGTAACAGGTCGTACTGATGCAAAGGCCATTGTTTCTATCTAACTTAGGCGAGTAACAACCGTACTGATGCAAATGCCACTATGGAAAATAATCACATTAGTAAGTACCTTTGTTCACAGTTTGGGAAATTTGGGATTACCTGAACCCAAACCTGAAAATTTGGATACACGATATTTTGGGTTTTAGTTTTTTTAGAGATATTTTGGCAGTTGTTTTTGAAAACCTGAATTTCAAAAAACCCGAATTACCCGACCCTAAAGTTCGGGTAAACCCGAACGCCCAGGGTGATCACTTATGAAATGGTCTGCTCCGGTTTTAATGAAACATTAACACCAACCTCATTTGACTTGTGCTGCATGTTCTTTATGCCCTCTCTGCTGGTTGGTGTATTTCCTGTATGTGGCAGAGTATCTGTGATTAGAGTTCGCATAATAACCTAGGGCGTGTTTGGTTGCCCGCGCTGCATCTGCATGGCATCTCAGATGCAACTTTCAGCTTGTTTGGTAAACTGCAGGACCATCTGGGCCTGGCCCAACTGATGCAAAAAGTACCGTCTCAGCCAGGCTGAGAGCTACGCCCGATTCCGGCGTTCCTCGGATGCATGCACGAGCTGTCACAACGCCTGCACCCGCCCCTGCATCACGCGTGCAGATTCATGCGAGGGGTCGCGAACCCCCAAGCCATAACTCCCCCATTTGCTCGCCTCGTCCTCTCATTGCTCCTCCTCCCGTCCCCTCCGCCCGGCCTCAGATTCGCCGCGCCGCCGCCTCCTCATCCTCGCCGGCGTCGCTGCCTCTTCATTCTCGTCGCCGCCGCTGCTGCCTCCTCATCCTAGCCGGACCAGATGCTGTTGAGGCCGAGCTGGGCGCGCTCAACGTCGAGCGTCGGCGAGTGGATCCCGCAATGAGGCTCGTCGCGTCTGGATCCCACGACGGTGGGGGACGCTGGTCAGCGGGAAGAAGCGCCCTACACCGGAGGACGTGGTTATGGGAAGACGAGGTGACGCGAGCGTCGCGCGATCTGAATCTCATGACGGCGGCGGTAGCAATTTCAGGGAATGGCTGCAGCAGTATTTAGTTTTTTTCAGTAGCAAATTCAGGAAATGGCAGCAGCGGTATTCGGTAGCATCGATCTGAATCTCATGGCAGTGGTAGCAACTAGCAAGCTCCGATTGCGATCTGATCTGAAAAACGCAAATTCAGACAATTTGGTCAGCTACATTCTAGTATCCATTGCGATCTGAATCTAACATGGTTTGTCATCGAGTAGTACTGTGGCGGATGTCGCTGGTCATCGACGACGTACAGGATTAAATGATTACCTTTGTATTTGTTGTATTTGTAAACGAAGATTGCCTCTTAATTTTATCCGAGAGAGACATGCTTCCCAGTTTGCTACAAGCAGTATGACTGGTTTATCAAACAACAGCTGGCTCAGCCTGTGACATCTCATACAACCTACCAAACACATATTCAGCTTAGCCAGTCCCACATCACACAAGCAACCAAATACACATCTAAGTTTACCATTGCATTGGCCTAGCCAGGCCACACTCAACCAGTATGCTAGATGCAATGCAGCGAAATATAACCCGGGCATCCAAACACGCCCCTATCGCTCTACCAGATACATGCAGTGCATAGAGCATGAAAATAAAACAATATATGGAATATCTCCTGGCTTTGGGACTGACATGTAATCAACATGCGTCTTGCTTCAATGCCTGAGGCTGCCTTGTGGTCCATCTCCTGACGAGGTCGGAGGTAATATGCGAGCTATACTAATTGTATACTGTGGATGGGATTCATTATACGAGCTTGTTGTATTAGAGCTGCACGAATCATGTGGAACGGTCGGTCTTGATACCGACCTCGCGTGGCTGCATGTCCACTTGTGATTTATCGCACGTTGCGCTGGTAAAAAGAACTCTACTCATTTTAGGGGAAAAAAAACTCTACTATGTCTTGTTGGGGCAGTGAGCCATATTGACCCAGGGCCCTGTGAGAAGCTTTCGGCTGGCTGGGCCAGTGGCAGATTCAACCGAGAATGGCCCGACAAGAGCGCTAGCTCCTCCAGTCGCGGCCCAGAGAGGCGAGTTAGATCGACGGATCAAATCTCGCCTGACAGCGCAAACATTTCTCTTCCCTTCTCCACCTCCCCGACACACGACCTGCTCCGTCGTCAGATCTCGAGCTCTCCCTCTCCCTCTCCCCCTCCCCAATGGAGCCCGGGCTGAGCATCGAGTCCGGGTCGGCCATCCGGGTGGCGGTGCTGCCGGTGGGCGGGCCGATCCCGCCGCAGTGCCTGCGGGACTACGCGGCGCTGGTGGCGGCGCACGCGCGCGTCGACCTCGCCTCGCTGCGCCCCTACTACTCGGAGCACCAGAAGAGCCCCTTCTCGCACCAGCCCTGGGACACGGGCTGCCTCCGCCTCAAGTTCGTGCTCGGCGGCTGCGTGCCCTCGCCCTGGGAGGACTTCCAGTCCTCGCGCAAGGTGCTCGCCGTCGTCGGCATCTGCCACCTCCCCTCCTCCCCGGACCTCGCCAGGGTCGCCGCTGACTTCCTCGACGCCTCGCGCACCTACCCCTCCTCGCTCGCCAGCCGCTGCTTCGCCTTCTGCCCCACCGACGCGCAGGTAAGAGCCTGCCCCGATCGCATCTCCTCCCGAGCCTCTGTCCCCGGATGACGTACGCCGTTTGTATCGACACACGCAGCTCAGCAGCCGCCCATCTGGGTGATCCAGTTCATCATTTGGTTGCTAGCCGCTCTACTGGGCGAGTATTCCTATGGCTCTTGCTCTTTGGTTGTTACAATTAAACTGACCCGAGATCTAAGTGATCATGTAATCCACACTTATGAACTACAGTAATATACACCAATTCTAGCTCGAGGGATGGTAATTAGTTCGATTGTCTAGTTTCGTTCCACTAGCATTTCAAGGCCCAAGCCACCCCCAGGGTGGAAATCACCATGCTAAAAAACCCATTCCAAGACACCTGGAACTTACCCAGGTAACCGGGATGGAAGGAATGACATTATTTACTGCTACTTCAGAGGCAGAATATATAGTGTTGATGTGCTGATGGTTAACTTTGAACTGTCGGTCTGTGTAATTAAAACTTTACTGATTGCTCCAGTGTTGTGATGACCCTTCTAGTCTTGCCTTTTTTTACCGCTTCTTGCTCTACTTTAACTGATGTTTGCATTGTTGTCTTTTGTAGTTGCTAGAGGAAAGGAAGGATGGCATTATTATGTTCCCTCCTTCCGATCAGAAATCACTGGAACTTCATATGCTTACAATGATCCAAGATCTTGCCGCTTCATTGTTGATGGAGTTTGAGAAATGGGTCTTACGGGCAGAATCCACAGGAACTATTCTAAAGACACCTTTGGACTCACAATCCAGTCTTGGCTCAGAGGAGGTTCATACTTTAGGTGTTCCGAGTATTTTGACCAGTGTATGTTGATGATGTAAATGACTCGCTATTCTATTGCTTATATAAGCCAATATACTTCTATATTTTCTAGGTGATCAAGGCCAAAAAAAGAAGGCTGGGCCGTGCACAAAAGATAATAGGAGATTATTGCTTATTGGCTGGATCACCTGCTGATGCTAATGCACACTACACCACAGCAATAGATCTTGCAAGATTGACAGGGGATGTATTCTGGCATGCTGGGGCACTCGAAGGTAGTGTCTGCGCATTAGTGGTGAGTGTTCATGCCTATGAGTTTTGGAAATTTACATCATTCTTATAGCTGTTTAGGGGCTGATTTTGGGGCATTAATCAGGTTGATAGGATGATGGGCCAAAGTGATCCTGTTTTGGAAGATGAAGTGAAGTATCGTTATTATACCATTATCCAGCTGTACAGAAGAGCAACTTTACAAGATAATGCTCAAAGGTATTAAATTGGCGTGTTATCTTTCTTAATTTGATAATTTCTACTCCCTCCGTCCCATAATGTAAGACGTTTTTTGACACTAGTGTGTTTTTTGACACTACACTAGTGTCAAAAAGGGTCTTACATTATGGGACGGAGGGAGTATGTACGAACATCTTGCTTTTAGTTATTACATTCTACATAAAGTGAACCCCTTTTGCTTTTCAAGAATTACATATGAGAAGATTTTAGTACTTCCATTGTATCGTTTTTTATGATCTGCTGATACATTGAAGGAACCATACAAAAAAGTTATTCGTTTATTTCACCAGGGCATTTGCTATTTTGAAAAAAAGTCGGCCATTATATTTTGTCTGGTTTCGACAAATTCATGATGGCTTCAAAAAGTGTTTCTCTGTTCTATCCTTCCTTCCTATTTTTGCTCGTTTATTAGAGTAGTATTTACTAGTATTCCATCAACACTGGAAACTGGTCCAACAGTTGCATGTTATATTGAGCTCTTTACTTGGTGATTTTACTTAACGCGCTAACACTGAGCTGTATGTCTTGTTTAGAGTTTCACCTGTGAGCTTTGAGCTTGAAGCTGCATTGAAGTTGGCAAGATATTTGTGCAGGTGAGCTGTCCCATTTAGCTATGAGTTGCATAGCCAGTTTACTTTTATTGTGACTGATTTGCAGTTAATTCTTATGGAATGAGCAAACCTGATATCTCTAATTCTCTATTATGGAATGATGTATTCTGTGCTTAAATAAAACTATTGATTAAAATGCTATGTCTTTCTTTATTAGACGTGAAGTTGCCAAGGAGGTGTCAGATTTATTAATGGGTGCTGCAGATGGCGCTAAGGCTCTGATTGATGCCAGTGACCGGTTGATACTATATATTGAAATTGCGCGACTATTTGGCTCTCTTGGGTATAAACGCAAGGCAGCATTTTTTTCAAGACAAGTTGCACAGTTGTACCTTCAGCAAGACAATGCATATGCTGCTATGAGTGCTATGCAGGTTCTAACAATGACTACAAATGCATACCATGTTCAAAGCAGGAAGACTAGCAAACCTGATCATGCTTCACTGAAGGTGAGTTTGTTACTTACTCGTAGTATGCTGAGGATTGATTAATTGTTATTTATTATGTTTACTGCATTGTGTATTTGTAGTAGGTTATTTTCAACTTCTCTAACATACCTTCTTCTTTTATTTCTTGGCTGCTGCTTTGCTCTTAGTTTAAACCCTGCCAACTAAGTTTGCTCTATTCTGATAGAAATATATAGGGATGCAAATTTGGAACCTTCAGGGTACCCTTCAACCCTACTTAGTTCAACTAAATGAACTAAATTTTCAGAATTCACATCATTTTTGAAAATTTAGTTCGTTTGGTTGAACTAAGAAGGGTTGGAGGGTACCCTAAAGGTTCCAAGTTTGCATCTCTAGAAATGTAAAATGGAAATAAACTCTGCTAAGTCAGCTGAGAGTTGATTGCAGCTTCTTTCGTTCTTTATGATGGAAGTACACTTTGCCAAGTCAGCTGAGAGTTGATTGCAGCGTCTTTAACGCTTTCCTTTATTAACTTGTATTCTCTTTTATCATCTTGTTCTTTGGTTGAGATAGGATTAATGTGGACTGAAAATATAATTTGTAGTTAGCTTATTAGAATAAACACCGCGTTGACTAGGAAAAAATATGCGGATTATAAAACTGATGCTAACAAGTACTATTAAACAGACACACCTTTCCTTGACTATTTAGATATTCTTGTCGTAACCACATGTTAAAACAGCTGACCATGTTTACTATCCTAATATTTTGATCAGTTAATTTCTTAGTTTAGATTTATTGGCAATGCCATACACCAAACTGTTGTATTTATGGTTTTCTTGGCAACCCCTTGTTTGTTTAAGGAACTCGGTGCCAGCAACAGCAATGCCGATAAAGCGCACCCTCAGTCTGTTGTATCATTGTTTGAGTCGCAATGGAGTACCCTTCAAATGGTTGTTCTAAGAGAGATATTGATGTCTTCAATCCGCGCTGCGGATCCCCTCACGTCATGGAGCGCCGCGGCTCGTCTTCTTCGATCATTTTACCCACTCATCACCCCAGCTGGTCAGAGTGGGCTGGCAAGCTCTCTTTCAAACTCTGCTGATAGGCTTCCTTGGGGCACACGTTGTGCCGACCCATGTCTTCCTTTTATCAGGCATGTTACTTATCGTTTTTCTCGTATTATCATGTTCGCGTCAAGGTTTACGAGTCGACAAGTCGTTCCAAGGTTGAGACTCATAGACTAAGCATAACTAATCGACACTGAAGTTGCGACTCATAGACTAGTCGACACTGAAGTGTAGTCGGACCTGGAGTTGAGACTCATAGACTAGTCTTGACTAGTCCTTGGACTCTTAATCCATGGTTCGCGTAAAACAAGAACGAGGCTTGCTGAACTGTGATGTGATGAACTTAATAATCTGCTGCAGAAACATTACCACATAAGTATCAAAAAGTTGGTTAACCAAATGCTAGAATACGCAAAATCTGGTTAGACAATGTGATTATCATAATCCACCACAATGCCAAAAAGAGCCTGGGTGATATAAGTACTACATTCGTTTGTAAATTGATGCAGTTTTTGGACATGGGCATGATCTCCAAATCTCCAATATGCAACTTTGGCTGTTACTTTTTTATTAACATACTAGTACTAATAATAAAAATATTATATTATGAAAGTATTGTTCACGACAGCTCTAATGGGACCATTTTTACTTAGTCAACCTAATTACTTTGCTATATGTCGTCAAAGATAGAAAAGTTGGAGTACACTTCCCAAAAATGTCATCTGTTTCAGAAAGAAGCTATATATGCTATAGTTGTCAAAGATAGAAAAGTGCGCGTACACTTTCCAAAAATGTCATCTGTTTCAGAAAGAAGCTTCTCACAAAATCTGCTTGTGTATATGTTTTCGATGACTTATTTTCATTTCCTTGTTTTTTCAGGTTACATTCTTTACCATTTCATCCTTCACAAAGAGACATAGTAAAGCGCAACCCACATAAAAAGGAGTGGTGGATTGGTGCCGGTCCTTCTGGACCTTTTATTTATACACCTTTCACCAAGGGGGGCACATCTGGGACTAGCAAACAAGAGATAAATTGGATTGTTGGAGAACCAGTCCAAGTTATGATAGAGTTAGCAAACCCCTGCAGCTTTGACTTAGTTGTTGAGAGCATTTACCTCTCTGTTCATTCAGGAAATTTTGATGCCTTTCCGGTTACTGTTAATCTTCCACCAAACACCTCCAAATTGGTTCTGCTATCTGGAATTCCAACAAAGGTTGGACAAGTATCGATTCCTGGGTGCATTGTCCACAGTTTTGGTGTTATTACAGAACACCTATTCAAAGAGGTTGACAGTTTGCTCCTTGGAGCTGCACAAGGGCTTGTTCTTTCTGATCCTTTCAGATGCTGTGGCTCTAGCAAGTTTAAGAGTGTTAACTTCCCCAGCATTTCTATTGTTCCTCCCCTTCCTTTACTAGTTGCCAACGTTGTGGGTGGAGATGGTTCTATTCTTCTATATGAAGGTGAAATTCGTGATGTTTTAATTACGCTGACAAATGCTGGAACTGTGCCAGTTGAAGAAGCAAATATTGCATTATCCGGGAAGAACCAGGATTCTGTTATTTCAATTGCCCATAGTACATGGAAGTCTGCACTTCCGATAAAACCAGGTGGAGAAGTTACATTTAAAGTGACACTAAGAGCCTGGCATCTTAGCTTGGCAGATTTGGAAGCAGATGGTAGCAGGTCTCCTGCAAATCCAAGGAGAATAACAAGAGAAGGAATCAATCCCTTTTTGAATATTCACTATGCTGGTGGGTTGCAGGATTCTAAATCTTCTATATTCTCTGTCATCCTTTAATATGTGTGAAATCAAAGTTACTCAAATGAACATCTTGCCATTCCAGTGCACTCATACTACTTTATATGCCATCAGAACACATAAATCGTCCTCACCAAATGACTAAGGCATGATATAAACAAGTAAATCCATGTAATTGCTAGTTTCCCTCTGTCACTTGTTATGGGCGAACAACCTTGATTTGATGTTTTCTTTGTAGTGCTTGCTTCCTTAAATTAGTAATCATGTTTACCATTGACCTACTACTTTACTACTGTGAACATATACAGATGGCATGTGGAGAAGATTTGTCTTTGTGACCTGTTGTAGATATCCTCATAACTTTTGTTTCATGGTTTGGTTTGAGACTAAATTTCTACTTTCTGTTACTCCAGGTCCTTCAGCGGCCAAAGGTAATGGCGAGGTTTCTCTCCCACCTGGAAGACGCCTTGCTGTTCCATTAAATATCTGTGTTGTACAGGGCATGCGCCTGGTAAGAGCACGCCTGTTATCCATGGAAATACCTGCCCGGTTTAGTGAAGCACACTTGCGACCTGTCAGTGGAAAAGATAATACAAGTGATGAGAGTAATATGTTGCATAATGACATTAGCTTATTGAAGATTGATCCCTATAAAGGAAGTTGGGGCCTCCGCCTTCTGGAACTCGAGCTTTTCAACCCTACGGATGTTGTTTTTGATGTCGATGTTTCTGTACATTTGGATGGGACTAGTGTTCCAGAAGATAACACTGCTGATGTGGCCTGTCACAAAACCAGAATTGACCGTGACTATTCTGCCAGGGTTCTCATACCACTTGAGCACTTCAAATTACCTGTTCTTGATGCTTCCTTCTTTGTAAAGGAAAACGGAAGCGATGAGCAACTTGGGTCCCAAGCTGCCACCATAGCAGAAAAGAATGCCAAGGCAGAGTTGAACGCTTCTATCAGCAACTTGATTTCAAAAATAAAAGTGAGGTGGCATTCTGGGAGAAATAGCTCCGGTGAGCTGAATATCAAAGATGCTATTCAGGCAGCATTACAAGCGTCTATATTGGACATATTGTTGCCTGATCCCTTGACATTTAGCTTTAGACTTGCTAAGGATGCCAAGCCTGCTAATGATTCCAACCATTCTACTGATGAGAATGTTGGTCCGTCTGCCGGTGAGAATGTTCTGAGGTGTAAAGATCCTATATCAGCTCATAAAATGACCCATATGGAAGTTCAAATTCGGAACAACACGAAGGAAATTATTCAGATGAACCTCAGCATTTCATGCAAAGATGTTGCAGGAGAAAATTGCTTCGAAGAAAACAGTGCAACCGTCCTCTGGGCTGGTAATTCACTTATTTGTATAATAGATCTGTTTTGAGTTTTTGTTTGTGTTCAGGAATAGTATCGTTTATACATTATTCAGCACCAGTTCAGCTCTGACAAATTCCTTTTTCTGTGCAGGTGTTCTTAACGACATACAGTTGGAGGTTCCACCATTGCAGGAGGTGATACATCCTTTCTCTGTCTACTTCCTAGTCCCTGGAGACTACTCGCTGCAATCTTCTTCTGTTATAATTGACGCCACGGATGTTCTTCGTGCTCGGGCAAAGGCAGAGTCCCCGGATGAACCTATTCTATGCCGCGGATCCCCATTCCATATCCATGTAGTTGGTACAGAGTAGCAAACACTGTTTTGGTGTAGTTTAGAGGCAGCGATTTCACCATGACATGTGCAGCTGTGAAAATCATGTACAAGAACATTATTCCCCTGTACACTTGTGATTTATTTGAGCTACTTGGAGGCTTCCTTTGTAATACAATTGTGTTTGTGTACAGTGTAAAAGCATCCGCCAAGATTAATACGGTGAACTTACACATGCCCTTAGCTGCCCTGTAGCCTGTAGGCTCTTTGATTCAACGGATTTTTATTTTGTTTGGGAGGATTATAATTCTCAGAATTTTGCTACATGGGTTGTATGATTCGCAGGATTGCAATCTATAAGGACTTTTGTACGGGATTTATTTGCACTCATAGGAAAAGTTTTATCCACCTAAAAATGCTGGATTCTAAAAATAATAATAGGAAAAACACATGATTAGGATGACATGTCACACTGATCCTATAGGAACTGAAAACATGAGAATCTGTAATAGAAGTTGTTTGGTTGCACCACATTTAAAGTGCAGGAACTTTTATTTTTATATAAGATAAGATTAGATGCATGTCATAGTTGTCAGGGAGAGGAAAATTTCCATGTAGTTGGACCTAAAATTTTCCTTTGGGATTGCAAGCAAAGAAGACCATTAGAATAATTCCTATGGTTTATATTCCTACAAACCACAAGCTCTATAGGAAAAATTCCTAAGGAACATAATCCTCTAAAGATCTCTTTGGATAGCAGGAACTTTAAAATACATGAATAGGAAAGCGTAAGATTTAGATGTCACGTATCATGAAATCCTATAGTATTAGAGAACACATAAGAGGTTTGTGTGGTTCAAATGAATTTTATAGGAATTTTGCGGGTTGTATTCCCTGGAAGTTTTTCTTGGTGTAGCATGTTTGGTTTGTAGGAACAAAAACCATAAGATTTTTTTGTATGGCCTACTTTGTATGCAATTTCATTGGGAACTTTCTATTGGGTTCGAGCTCATGCAAAATTTCCACTATTTCAATGCCAACTATGATATATACCTAATCCTTCAGGAAAATTTCCCCTTTTTGTGGTGCAATAAAACATCTACAATAAACCCATGTGTTGTTAATTCCTTTAGGATTCAACACGACATGACATCCAATTCCCACGTTTTTCCTATTCCAGCGAACCAAAGAAGCCCTAAAATGAGGTTTGAAATCGTGTTAAATTCCTATGGAACGTGGAGCACATAAATGGATTTCATGGAATTTGGTGACCCCAACCCTATGAACCCAAAGGCTTCCACATTTTTTTTTTGCAATAAGAGCACTTATAGGCTTCCTTTAGTTCATAGGAATATAAAAACTATAAGAAATGAGATGACATGTATCTTAGATCCTATGATTACGAACAAGAAAAGAGATTTCATTTGGTTCACACCTTAGGATTTTCTCCATCGAGTCCAAGTTAATTTCTTTCCTCTGAAATATGAAAGATGTGAATCAATTTTGTATACAAATATTATTGTATATCAGCAAACGAAAAGGGTTCTAGAAGGGAACTTCCTACAGAAGTCCTATCCTGTAAAATTCCTACGAAATTTCAGTAAATTAAAGGAGGCCTAACTTTTTAAATAATTTTTCTTCAATTCAAAGAGAACCTAAGATTCCTATGAATTTCCTATTAACTAAACAGATAAGGTGGGGCTTATTTATTCAAAGGATTTCATAAGAACCATTGGCTATGGCCCACATGTAGATTTGTTTTCCGCTTTCTGTTGAAGCCCCCTTAGTGAATCTATATCCTTCCTTCCCGGCATTTTCAGTTAGTAAATCTATGTCGTTCGTCTTCCCTTCTTTGATCAACAAACACACATGAATAGGAAAATACATGATTCCAGTGGCATGTCCAATCAGATCATACCGGATTTTGCACCAAAGTGTGTTTGATCGCACTACAAAAAAAAAAGAAATGTGTTTTGAAAGAGGAGTGGATGGGAATTTTCTAATGAAATGTAACAGATTTCTGAGAAAAAAACATTCCTATAGGATTCAATTCTATGAATCATACAACCAATGTAGGGAAAAAATCCTAAGAATTTTTATCCTCCAAAAGTTCCTATAAATCCTTTAAACCAATTCCTTTTTGAAGTTGCCTCAGACACGTACTTGAGAAGTCCGTAAACTGGCCAGGGAAGCGTATAGCTGATTTAGAAATCAGTTCCTCACTCTCTCGGTCTCTCCTACCTTCCCGCACGAAACCACCATAAACCCCCCACCACAAATGCTCCTCCGGGCGGCGGCCGCCGCCGCCCACCGCCTCCGCTTCATTCCCCCGGCCCGCCGCATATCTTCCTTGAAGGTCCCGTGGCGCCGGGACGCGGTCCTGGACGCGTCCATCGACCGCGACCGACGCTTCCACCAAGCGTCCCGCCTCGTCCGCGAGGTGCTCCTCTCCCCCGGCCGCCGCCTCCTCCTCCGCTACCTTTCCAAGCGCCGCCAGCGCATCCGCCTCCCGGTCCACGTCGCAACCTTCCTCCGCCGGTACCCCACGCTCCTCTCCGTTTCCCCTCCCCCCGACCCCGTCGCCTCCCCGTCCCCGCAGCTCGCCTCCTTCCTCGAATTCGCATCCCGCCTCCAGGCCGCCCACTCCCCGCTCCTCGCCGCCAGGCTCGCCAAGCTCCTCATGATGTCCTCCACGCGCGCGCTGCCGGTCGCAAAGATTGCTGCTGCCAAGCGCGTCTTCGGCCTCCCGGACGACTTCTTGGTCTCGCTGGTCCCGAGGCACCCCGATCTCTTCCGCCTCGTCGGCGACCCAGGGCCGGACGCGTCCGGCGACGCGTTCCTGGAGCTCGCCTCCTGGGACGACCGACTCGCGAAGTCCGCGATTGAATTGAGGGCGGACAGGGAGGCCGATGTTGTTGGCATACGGCCGAGGCCCAACTTTACAGTCAAATTGCCAAAGGGGTTCTACCTCAAGAAGGAGATGAGGGAGTGGGTGAGGGATTGGCTTGAGCTGCCGTATGTGTCACCATATGCCGACACTTTCGGGCTTCACCCGGCATCACCAGAGGCAGAGAAGAGGTTGATTGGTGTTTTACATGAGGTATTGTCCTTGTCAGTTGAAAGGAGGATGGCGGTGCCAATCATAGGGAAGTTCTGTGATGAGTTTAGGCTATCGAATGCGTTCTCTAACGCGTTCACGAGACACCCGGGGATATTCTATGTTTCATTGAAGGGTGGCATTAAGACGGTGATATTGAGGGAGGCGTATGACGAAAATGGAGAGCTTGTGGATAGGGATCCTATGATTGAGCTGAAGGAGAGGTTCGTGGCAATCATGGATGAGGGCCATAAGAAGTATTTGGAGGAGTTGAGGAGGAGGAATGAGATGCTGCAGAAAGAGAGGGCAAATGCAATTCACAGGGGTGCCAAAGTTGACACAAATATTGAGGAAAGAGATATGGAGGAGTCAGAGGAAGATGAAGTATATGATTATGCACAAGTAGAATCAGAAGGAAGAGAGCCATTGTGAGTGGTGGTTGTGATGTTCATTATGCTTCTATGATAATGGGACCTAAAGAACAGTGGCAAGGAGATTGGATGTTTTGACAGATTCGAATGTGATCATTAGGCAGCCAGTAAGAAGATGGCTTAGTTAGCAGGTAATAAATAATACGAGGTTAATCTTCAACCACTTTGTTTTTCAAATGATGCTGAAATGTAGGTTTATCTTCCTTTTTGGAAAGAGTTCTGTGGTGACAGGGTTTTCAATGATTTACCACTTAAGTCTTCAGTCAGTAGTTTTCAGGAGATCCATTTTTGTGACAGATTAAGTCACCTTTGGACTGGGAGGACACTGATGGCTTCTGTTTTGGAACCATAGGAACATTCTGATCCAAGTATATTCTTTGTAAGCCGACAACTGATAACTTTCCTTTTTGTTGCTCTATAACAAACTTTCATCATGCCGTGCTTTAGATAATTGGACATATTTATAGTTAAAGATCTGAGGACTGGATATGTTTGTGCTCTATAGGGCACATATGACACAATACAATGCAAATTTTCCTTGGGATGAAAGTGCTGTCATGCTCCATTAGATGATCACTGTTTCCTCCGATCCAAATTGTAGGTATTTTAGTGTTAGCCAGAAGAACTAAGGATGTAGGTGAATGCCAATGTTACCCTTCATTTATATCTATAATTCCCTTTTTCCTCCCAAATATATTCATGCTAGAGATATAGGTTCAATTCTTGGTGCAATTTATAAGGGATTAAATTGGAACCACATGAGCAAAAGTGGCACTGGGATCGTACAAAGACTTAAGTTTTGAATAAAGTTCGAAAGGCCAAAAGGAAGGAAGTAGATGGTGTAAGCATATTCAGGTGTTATTTTATAGAGTAAGTATTGGCACATTTGACAAAATTCAAGCCCATAGTGGAAGTTCGTGTGGTTAAACCAAATGTGACACTAGAGGGCAGTATAAACTATTGTCTTGCAAGATAGTAAATGACTTATGTTCATAGTCAGATTGATCAAACTCCAGACATGATGGTTATGTTAAATATTACCAATTGGTTTGCACACATGACAAATTAGATGACATATATCACACATTTTAATTTCTCGAGTGGGACTATATTTTCTGCCCTCAAAGGCTCAAGACCATAGACTTTTTTAGCTCCATCTGGATTATGCAAGTAGCCCGATGCTTGCACATTACCTGAAGACAACTTGGCAGATGTGACACTAGGGCAGTATAAAGTATTGTCTTGCAAGATAGTAAATGACTTATGTTCAGAGTCAGATTGAACAAACTCTACACATGATAGTTTTGTTAATATTTCCAATGGTTTGTTCACATGACAAATTAGATGATATATATCACACATTTGAATTTGTCGTGTGGGCCTGTATTTTCTGCCCTAAAAGGCTCAAGACCACAGACCTTTGTAGCTCCATCTGGATTATGCAAGTAGCCCTATGCTTGCACATTACCTGAAGTCAAACTTGGCAAATAGCTTTGCTTGAGTCAAAACATGTTAATGTTGTAATGTAAGCTTATCTCAGCTTTCGATTGATCAATCTGGCTCCGTTTTGGTGTGCATCTTTTAATTGTAAACATAAGCTTACAATTGGTCTCGTTTCATTTCTTACTTCCCAGTAGATATCTCCTCCAAGTTTATGCCAGGCTTGTTGGGTGCCTCCTGAGGCCATCTCCGTGAGAAGCACTTTTAATTCATTACGTGTAACCACCTGGACCATACAGCTTGAGCAGGCTAGCTAAGTTTTTGTTACTGGATGAGCATCTCTTTCATCCCAGGCACTTGGGCCCCACAGTGTTCTGGCCCAGCTTCTCAGCAAGATAGGCAGCCTTCAGCCGGTGGAAACTCACTTCTATCTTGCTTTCATGTTTGCTCCCCCCCCCCCCCCCCCCCCCCTGGCCGCCGTTTCAAGGCGCCGCCATCCACCTCTACTTCCAGCGTCCTCACCACCTCCACCGACGTCCTCACCACCACCACCTCCGACGTCTTCACCACCTGCTCCCCTCGGCCCTCGTGCCATCGCCTGCCTTGCTGGACCTTCTTGCCCAGCACTGCAGAGTCCAGCTCCCCTGTTCCATCTCTCCAGGAGCAGGCCCAGATTCAAGTCCCCCTCTCCTCCCCTGGCCAGGGAGGGAGGTTGGACGACGGGTGATGGTGCCTGGGATGGTGGGCTGGCGATGCTCCAAGGTGGTGTGGCAGAACTGGGGGTGGAGGTATGGCTTGGCGGCTGTCGGCAGCAAGCTGTGCCTCACGGATGTTTGGCGTAGTCGGAGCATGCGCCAAGCGCAGCAGATGGGACCTAATGAAAGAACTGAGCACTCACTCAAAGTATTTTCATATAGGCATTCAAATTTCTGCAATCTGATCAGCTTTTGGTCTATTGAGCTATATGCAACACCAATTAGTAACTACATCTTGCAGGTGGGCATTTTTTTTACCTCTAAAATTACAAAGTGCATCTGATAGCATAGCATGGAACCTAATGGAAGAACTGAGCACTCAAGTATTCTGGTATTAGCATTCATATTCTGCAACTAGGATAGGCTTTTAGTCGGTTCACTAGAATAAGATGCAAGAAGAACTGAGCACTCACTCAAATTATTTTGGTATCAGTATTCAGATTTATGCACCTCTGATAAGCATTTAGTGGGTTTAGTTTTAGTTTGCTAGAATAAGAGTTTGTTTTCCCCAATGTAATTGAAAAAGACATGGACATCTCCACATTTTTAGTCTGAGAGAACAAGATAGAAGATGGAGTAATGACTGACATGTTATTCTCCTAATTACTTCTCGCCTTCAACTTCAGAGGTTGTGCATAAGTCATTGAGGAACTGGGCTTCGATACCGAAATATAATGTTTTTTTGGGTAACTCCACCATTCACTTAGATACACCAACTCCTTTACTTGGTTTTCTTAATTGCTGATAATCCCTGTTGCCCAACACATGAGCATTGCTTGATCTCTTTACTATCTAAATCATTGTTTGTTTTTGATACATAATTTACCTTAAAAGTACCTTCTGATCTTTAGCGTTTCATTATCTACTTCATTTGTTTCTGAATATGATTTGTTGCAATTAACTATTTAATCATTATGTTTGCGCAACGGACAAGATTGCTTCAACATCTTTTGCCTCAACTGAATCCCTTCTGATATTTTACTCAAACAGGTTCCAAAACTATCACTTCATCGACTTTTTACTAATGTGTGATGTTTACACTGCATCGATGGAATCCTTATCAGCTATTAGAGTGGTATAAGCATCCCATTCTCACAATGATCTCTGTCTACTACGTGTTGTAAATGTACTCTGTACTGAAGGAACATTTATGTATGCCATTAAAAGGTAAGTTTGCTTGTTGCCAATTGCCATTGTCACTTATGATCTATCTGTTGCATTAAAATCCAAGCTATATCATATTATTACTCTTAATATTTTAAATCTACTCTTATCTGGATTTTTCTGATTCTGTATACACTGTTATATTACAAATTCTTGTGGAGGAAAAGTGTGAGCTTCGCTATTTCCAGGCATTATAGACTCTTTAATGTCTTAGAGGAAGACGAGGCAAACAAGGCTGGTAAAGTATGATAATGATCTAATCGACAACCAAATAGGGTTCCACACAATTTACAGGATTTAACCCATTATTCATCAGCTGAGCTTCCTATTACGATTTGCAATTGGTTATCCTCAGTACTCACTAAATTATGTTGTAGCAATACTTTTCTGTGACACATAAGAGCATGTCCAACCATAAACATCAAATTTGGCCCCATTTGTTCACGGACAACAGCCGCCCAAGCTCCATTTGTCCGCAGGGCAACGACACCCCACATTCCTCCTCCCCAAACCCATGCAAGCCATGCAAGCAGATCATTCAACAATAAATATAGCACACGACAATTCAACAAGCCAACATGCTCCATGACAAATAAAATTTAACAATCCACACATAGCCTATAAAACGAATAAAATCAAGTGTTTTTGTTGCGCACGTGGGTGCAGGCTAAGTGCCTTTGCGCATGTGGGTGAACCACATAGTGGTGGTCAACATGATACTCAACTCTTTGATGATCCTTGTGATCCTCACCTTCTCTCTCAATCTCAATGCAGGGACTCGTAGGCCGTCTCTGTGGAGGCGTTTGTGTCCTTGGGAACTCTTCTGGAATGCCCCCATTGCGAAGCCGTGCGGACATTGTACACGGCCGCGGTCGAGGATGGCGCGGGTGCGGACGCGACCATGTCCACGTCTAAAACACAGACGAATGCGTGTTGCCAAAAGTAGCTGTAGTCGGCGCAGTGGGTTGTCCCTTACCATCTAGTTTTTGATGAAAGTCACAAGGTTGGAATGTTATAGCAGCCACATTAGGTGTAAAATCACTTTTCGTAATTCCGCAAAAGGTGCTCAAGACTTGTATACTCGAGGTGGGGGTGGAACGGGAATTGTCAGATCATAACGTCATATGATCCAAACAATCATAGTTTTTTTTAAACGTGGCAAAAGATTTGCCACATGTATTAACTGCGAAGGGAATAGAGTGTTTTTGTTACAAGCCCGGACATACAAAAGTTGTTACTCTTCTGGTATGGTGCTCCCTAGTTTTTTTGCCGCCCACGGCCATACAAAAAGAAGCTTTAAGCTTCATGTTGCTGTGCAAGATTATTGGCCAAGAAGGCTTGCTGCGAAAGACTCGTGCATTTCTTTCATTCCAATTAGACCAAGTAATGAGCATGGTGAGGGATGCACAAGCTTTGCGTGTTCGGATGTTCATGTCAGAGCGGTTGATCCATCAATCTTTCATCGTGGGTAATAATCATAGCAACTTAGCCGAAAAAAGACATGCTTTTTCAAAAATCTCTGGAAACAATTTTGTTCACCTGGCTACAGCGGGCAAAAGCCGCAATCAGCAACAACGCTTTGTACAGTTCCTTATTCTTCCCGGTGTAAAAAAACCCTGCACCACCAATCAACCGCCACAGCTCTTCTACCTACAACAATGCAAGCTGCAAACACACGAAAACGACCAAGAAAAAGTTCCCGCCACCCCGGCCAGAGTTTGAATCTGCGGCTGACGACGTCACGTTCGCCGTCGCCGTCGCACCGCCACTGCTCTCCCAGCTCAAGTGCTGCGTCGTGGTGCGGCCCCCCACGCTGCCGCAGTCGGCGACGCCGGCCAGCGCCATGGCGCCCTCCAGCCCTTCCTGCTTGGCGTCGTAGCAGAGCCCCTCGTTGCCGCCGACGCGCAGCTTCTTGCCCAGCCTCCACATCATCTGCTTGCCGAACGGGATCGGCCCCACGAGCCGGTTGCCGTCTACGCGGAGCTCGCTCGCCTTCTCCAGCCGCCGGAAGCTCGCCGGTATCACGCCGGTGAAACCGTTGCCGTCCAGGCGCAGCACGCGGAGCTGGCTCAGGCCCCCGATGGACTCCGGCAGCGGCCCCCCCAGCCCCATGCCCGAGAGGACCAGCGTGGTCAGCGCCTTGAGCCCCGTGAAGAAGTCGCCGGGGATCGTCGAGGACTGCATCGGGTTGTCGCCGAGGATGAGCGACCGCAGCATCGACAGCCTGCCGATCGCCGCCGGGATCGGGCCGGACAGCGCGTTGTGGCTGAGGTCGAGCAGTATGAGGTCGGGCAGGTCGCCGAGAGCGTCCGGGATCGTGCCGGCGAGGCGGTTCTGGCTGAGGTCGATCTTCAGCAGAGACCGGCATTGTCCGAGGCTCGCCGGGACGCGGCCCTGCAGCGCGTTGTGGCTGAGGTCCAGGATGCTGAGCTGTTGGAACCTGAGGTTCGGCACCTGGCCGGCGAGCCGGTTGTAGCTGAGGTCGAGCAGCTGGAGGCGGCCCAACGACTGGACGGTGGCAGGGATGGCGTCGGAGAGACGGTTGCCGTGGAGGTCGAGCACGCGCAGGCCGGAGAGGCTCCCGATCTCGGGCGGTATGGGGCCGACGTGGCCGTTCTGGCGCAGCACGAGGGAGCGGAAGGCGGGGCCGAGGCGGCCGAGGAAGGCCGGGACGGGCTGCGGGTTGGCGGTGAAGCAGCGGTAGAAGAAGAGGGAGCGGAGGTGCGGGAGCGCGAGCACGGCGGGGGAGAGCGCGGCGCGCGCGGGGTCGCAGGCCGGGAAGGCGGTGTCGTCGGAGAGCGCGCCGAAGGAGAGGGAGACGACGTGGTAGACGTCGGCGCGGTCGGGCACGCACTCGATGCCGTGCCACCGGCCGCGGCACACGTCCGCGATGCCCGACGCCCAGCCGTTGCCCGTCGCCGCCATGATCTCCAGCACGGCGCGCTGCTCCGCCGGGTCCGTGCGCGCCCGGTCCGAGAACCCCGGCTGCGGCGCGTCCACCAGCGCCCCCGCGTCCGGCACCACCACCGTGAACTCGCCCCGGCACGGCGCCGCCACCACGACGGCCAGCGTCAGCGCGGACAGCAGCAGCAGCGGCGGCGAAGCCATCTTTGCATGCACCGGAAATGGCGCGATCGTTGGGCGATGGAGGGGAAGAGGTGGCAGGCTTCGCAGGTTTTATAGTGTCAGAGGGGCAGATTAAATGCTGGGTGATGATTAAATGTTGGTCACGGGATGGGGGAGAAGCGGAGTGAATGAAGTGAGGATTCGCTCGCATTCAATTGGTTTCACGGGAAATCGGTCGGAACGAGACAAACACACTGCGCCGTTCATCAGTGGCATGGACGGGACAGCTACGGGTCGATCCATCGAGCGTGTGCCGCCAGGTTCTCTACTACTCCCTCCTTCTAAAAATACTTGTCATTAAAATGAATAAAAAAAATGTATCTAAATGTATTTTAGTATTAGATACATCTTTTTTAATCAATTTTGATGATAAATATTTTCGGACGAAGAAAGTACTACTACTCCGTTTCCTTTGGTGCAGCCTTCAGCGACGTGAATCGATAACTCCAGAAAAAGATTGAAATGCGTCGATGGACTACCCCGAAAGTGAGAAGAGATCTGAGATCTGACTCAGCGACATTCCACATCAGAGAAACGGACGAAGCGACTCAAGAAACGGAAGCCGAAGCAGCATCTTCTTCCTTTTTTCACACGGAGAAAGGTGCCTTCGCTTAGAAGGACTTGATCAGGAATCCTTGGAAGAAATTGGTTTTTAGTCGAGAGATACCACATTGACACCATCAAACTAATCTAAATTTCCCTTTTTTTTAAAGGATCTAAATTTCTCTTGTTTACGAATAATAATGGGGCATCTGCCTAACCATAGCAAACCTCTTTGCAACTACTCCCTCCGTTCCAAATTACTTGTCGCAGGTATGAATGTATCTAGATGTATTTTAGTTTTAGATACATTCATTTGTATGACGAGTAATTTGAAACGGAGGGAGTACTTCTCAGCTCGGAGGATTAGTCTCAAAGTCCTATTAGAACTCCGAGCTTGGTCCTGTGGAGCTAAATGGATCCAAATTTCGGTTAGATAATGCATGAGTCGATTTGGTTTGGTTTCGACTCTGATGCCCGATGATCTGCCTACAAATTTCAAGCACCACAACATGCTTTAAGTATTTAGAATTCTTTTTAGGGACGAAGTATAACTGCATAAGAAATCAATACTGTTAAGCTTCATGAACTAGCCAATTTTTCTACTCTTAAAGGGAGATCGAACGTCGTGATGGTTCGACCTCCTTCGATCCCCACCTCCCTTCATACGACAAGACAACCATCGCGCACAATGGGCCACGCCCGCATCATCCCAAAAATCCAAGCCCACCGTCCCAATGTAACCCAGTCACACGGCCTGTCCGTCGACGTCCCACGATCGAACCGTCAGAAGCCAACTCACGCACACCCAATCTCCCCCACACCCATACTTCTTCCCAACCGCAGCCACCGTCGCCAATCTCCTCTCCCACTCCGTTCTCCTCCCCATGTCACCGCAAAGATCTCCTCTCCAAATCTTGTTCCCCTTGCTACGGTGTAGATCTCCTCCATACTACAACCCCCCATGCCGTGGACACCAAACACCACCACCACATCCTTGGCGGCGGTGTCGCTGCCCTTCTGCTGGTGCCAGCTCAACACCTGCTTGCTACCATAGGGGCACCTGCGGTTTATGTTGCTGCTGAGTCGCCGTTCAGGTGCCGCCGACGAACCGCGAGCCAGTACACCGGCGTTATCCCCTCCGCGTGGACAAACTTGGACAGAAGGCAACGGATCCAGCGCTCAGCGCCTTTCACCTCCAACGGCGCGGCCTCCTCGACTGAGCGGCGACGGCTCGACCTCCTCCGACTAGGTGGTAGGACGAAATCCCACCCTCTCTTGCTTCTTGACTTGGTTCAGTTTTTTTGGGCCAATTTGGTTTACCTGCATATGGACGAAATCCCTTCCTCTCTTTACTTAGCTCACTCATGATCCAACCCTTGTATATGGTACAAGACATAGGTAAAGATTGTTGAGGGTAGAATGCATAAGTACATATTGTATGATGCTGAATATTCTTACTTTCTGTAAATACTCCCTCCGTCCGAAAATACTTATCATCAAAATTGATTAAAAAGGATGTATCTAGTACTAAAATACATCTAGATACATCTCCTTTTATTCATTTTAATGACAAGTATTTTTGGACGGAGGGAGTACAACAACGATGTACACATAGAAGGTCTTCTTAGATGTAGTTATATCAGATACAAATGAGTCCTGCATGTGATTGTGATAGCATGTTGGGTTTGTGTTTTTGATAGCTTGGTGATGGCGGTGGAAGCCACCAAGCAACGTGGCAATATTTTTTTTTCTGTAAATACAACAACGATGTACACATAGAAGGTCTTCTTAGATGTAGTTATATGGTATTCAAATGAGTATTGCATGTGATTGTGATAGCATGCTGGGTTTGTGTTTTTGATACCTTGGTGATGGCGGTGGAAGCCACCAAGCAACATGGCATAGCATGAAGTGGCTGATTGATTTTCTATACTTATCTGGTTGATTTTCTTTTTAGGCGGCATGAAGTGGATGGAAAAAATTGCAGGAATCACCAGGTATGTGGCGATGCAGCAGTTGTGAAAGACAAGGCGGAGCTTTAGTTTGGATGGTACAAACATGTACTAATGCACGACCATTCAAAATTTCAATGCACCAAAGGCTCTGGTGAGTGCTTAAACAACTACTTTGTTTCTTCAAACATTAGTCCTTTGGTTTAGAGGAATTTCATAGGAATTCTACAGGATAGGATTTTTATAGGATTTTTTCCTTTAGAGCCCTTTGGTTCATAGGAATGGATTCCTATTCCTACATAGGATTAGTTCCTATCCTCCACATTTCATAGGAAAATAAAAAAGAGCCTAGACTCAATGGAAAAAATCCTTTGATGTCAATCAAATGACATCTTGTTTCCTATTCCTACTCATAGGATTTGAGATACATGTCATCTCATTTCCTACAAGATTCCTATTCCTATAATAATCCTATCCTATGAACCAAAAGAGGCTGTTTAGAGCTAATTCCCTGACCAATGATTAACTATGCAATATCATATACTTCCTCCGTTCCTAAATATAAGTCTTTTTAGACATTTCAAATGGACAACAACATACGGATGTATGTAGATATATTTTAGAGTATAGGTTTATTCATTTTGCTCCGTATGTAGTCACTTGGTGGAATCTCTAGAAAGACTTGTATTTAGGAACGAAGGGAGTATATGGGATGTGAAAGTACACTTAAATATTGGCAGTAGGATTACCAGAAGTAGTGCTTTCGTTTCCTTCTGCAAACAAATAACACTACTTATAAATCTTTCGCCAACAAATAACAATAATTCTGATAATATTTTGCATTTTTTGCATTGACCTCCGTACAAAAAAGATGATGCGTGTTTGTCCAAGTGAGAGCATACAAGACTGTAACATGATCAACCAGTTTGAAGTTACTGAAACCTGGCAGACAGAGACCATCTTTTTTAAAATTTGTTATCGTTCCTAAATACAAGTAGACTGTAACATGATCTGCCAACCATATTTACTTATGCAACTACAATTTCAGTACGTTATGCTTAGTATGTGCCTTTTAGTCGTTCCTTTCTGGGTTGTTCTATGCTTTTAATGTTTGTATGGGCTTCATTATGCAACTACAATTTCAGTACGTTATGCTTAGTATGTGCCTTTTAGTCGTTCCTTTCTGGGTTGTTCTATGCTTTTAATATTTGTATGGGCTTCATTATTCATCAGTAATAGTACCCTCTTGTGCAAAACTATAGCCCAAGCTTATTATTTGAATATAGTTGCAGTTTTTTCACATTGATCATTTAAGCCGGGCAGAATTGTAAACTATGGCTCCTTCCAGAATGAAATGGGCTTCTTTTGAAAAAAAATCGAAATGCTAGGAAAAAAAAATGTCAATAGTGGTTTTCATTATCCAAGAGAGCTGACATAGTTTACTAAAGAATGCGCTTTCGGCCATGCTGAGTTTAGGTTAAGATGAGCACCCAGTTGGTCATGGTCATGTTGAATTGAAGCATACAACAGTGAGGCAAAGAGCGAGTGTGAACGAGGCACTGACTAGATCGATGGATGCCTTTATGAAATTGAGTGATGTTTTAAACCATTCCCCGTGATGCCTACCGAGTACTCCCTCAGTTACAAAACACATGTTATCGTTAGTTCAAATTAGAATTAAAACCACTACAAGTATTTTCGATGAACCTCGTCCAATCCAGTACCATCATGATCAATCTTTTCATCAACTGCAAAAGTTTCCCAGTTATTTTATGTTGTTCTTCTCTCTCCTAAATCATTTTTATGCCATTTCTTTGCGCTAAGACTTTTGATTAACTACCTACTAAGTGGAGATTGTAACTAATCGCTAGAATAGTTGTTATTTCATTGACATCAATTTATTGTCTCGTGATCAGCGCTATCCATATTTGCTAAAATACCCTTTTCTATATTCACTATGATATCAATTATGTCAATATACAGCTAGAATAGCTGAAACTTGGTTTATTTCGCTTTGCTTGATCTGAGCATATCACACCATGAGAACAGGGTGTTTGTGCGGTCAATGTTTGGCCAACGGGAGGGTAGCTGGAGAGGTATCACATGGTAGCCTACAATGGCTTCACAACTGAGCCTAGATGCATGTTGGCTAGCAAGGATACATATTGTCTTATGCATGTAATCCAATTTCTATTTTAGACCACAGGCTCCAATATTGTACATTGCGAGCACCACGATAGCCAGTTTAGCTGGAGAGGTTCCAAGGTGATGATTGGGACACCATCAAGATCATTGCCACGACGCTCGGACGGCTGGAAGCTTGGAACCATTGGCGCAACGCCTGGTCGGCATCGCGTCGGTTGGCACGGTGAACTGCATGCAGCAGGAAGAATACATACGTAGATTAGTACTTCCGCCCTTCTGGGTAACCAACAGAGAGCACGTTGGGAAGCTCAAATCTGATGCTCGACGGAATCTGTACATAATACAACTCGCTGCTTCCTGAACGAAGAACTACATAATCACGTTATATTTTTTCTTGATCCAAACAAGGAACCACATATACTTATCCTAACAAAAAAACTAACTAAAACTGGTTTCCCTAAAACTCGTTTTCCAAAATCTGGCATTTAATACTTGTTGTCCAAATAAACACTAAATGTGTGTTGGCTTAATTTATATTCATGTTAATGTTTGGTATACTTAATGTCTCTTTGTTAGTTGTGAGATCACAATGGAGAATCAATATGTTGTAACAAAGTGAGCGGAATTAGAGTCGAGGAGTAGAATGATGGGTGAAAGTAAATAATGAATTGTTTTCTGCTAGTTGCTTTTGCTGTTGTTGAGCGGAATATTGAGGGTGACATTGTCACCATGATTTATGATTTTTCATCAAGAAGACATCCAAAAAATTCAACCCAATTTTGCACTCTCTGCCATAATCTATTATCCACACTGGTTTGATAGTTGTGAACTATAGTGCATGGTGTTTTGGTCCGAATTTGATGCGAGGATGTATTGGTCCAAGATGTGGCAAGAAGCATAAGTGGTGAAAGAATACACCTTTTTTGTGGGGAAGTGGTGAAAGAATGCTTGTGACCGTTACGACATTGAGAACAAAAATTATAAGTCCATGGCTAGAGCCGACAATGCCAGATTAAGGGAGGGTGAAAGAGAATGGCGGTGGGGCATTGAGGCAGGGAGAAATATACCAATTTTTTTAGTGCAAGGAGCGGATGGTTAAGGAAACAGAAAGACCAGGAGGGAAAAAACGGGAGGGAATCAATGGTTTTTTGCTAAATGAATCCAAACCACATACAATCAATTTTGACACATATTTCGAATTAAAACAACCATATGTCAACATATTTATTTTTTTATCCCGTGGCAACGCACGGACATTCAACTAGTGCAACTAAAAGTCTAAACTGATGATAAAAGGGTTAGGCAATCCACTTATACACTTAAACACCCCTTCTCACGTGTGTAATTTTTGGATAAATTGCTAGGACTTAAACTCAAGACCCTGGGCTCTCATACCACATTAAGTTTCATGCACTAGCCAAGCGACCAAAAGTACAAATTGATTAAAAGGGCTAGCCAATCCACGTATACACTTCAACAAATACATGTGTGTAGAATTCTTAGAGAATACAGTGCGAATACAACATATGCATTCTCTAAGAATTCTACACACAATCTCTCTAAGAATTCTTAGAGAGATTGTGTCTAAGAGACTCAACCATAACCAAAAAACACACATTGCGAATACAGACATTGGAAGTCCGGAACCCAAATTGTCAATACACAACATATATACTTCATGATAGGTTTGGTTTGGTTGTAGTGAAAAGCTGTACTCGTGTGTACCCAAGACATGTGTCAGGATCAAGAATACACACACACACATGGATAAAGAGGGAATGATGGATAAGGAGGGACTGATGGAGGGAGGGAGATTGCTTGGTGAGAAGGACAATCTCAACAACCTTGGGTGGAAGAAGACGAGGTTGAAGTGGGATGGTCTGGCAAAGCGGAGGAAGACGACGACCGGCGAGGCGAAAGAAGACGTCGCGACAATCCTATAATAAATATAAATGGTTTTGTCACAACAACAGATGATGACTTCAGGAAAATCACACAAAGATCTATGTAGATTATAATATGATCGTTTTTCATTTTGCGGGTAGTATGATTGAAAGTTTGCAACATTGTTGGCATTTTTCTTCTAATAATATGCAAAGACTATAATATGATTTTTCAAGCGTTTCGCGTGTTCAATATGTAATTAAAGTTCCAGTGAAACTAGTAGAAATATTTCATCGACCTTAAGGTGCAAATTTTATCTTTATAGCAACAGCGGTAAAAAAACAACCATTTTTTAGGACTGTCTATTTTTTTTGGTTTTGCGAATTTTAGGAATGTTGTAGACTTGGGCCTCCTGTTGATACTTAGCTGGGCTTTAACACGGGCCCGTTCTCATGAGTGAACAAGACTAACATGGGCCGCAACTGTCGCTGTGCATTAACAGGCTGGCTTTGTAGGAAGAGGAAGTTTGTCTCAAAAAAAAAATGTAGGAAGAGGAAGTGATTTTGACCAGTTGACTCTTCTTCAGTATTCACGCCCGTAGAGAAGAGGGCAGCATCAGATCGCGGAGGAGGATTTGGAGAGCATGGCGGAGAAGGGCGGGAGGAAGAGCGTGCCGGCACTCGGCTGGTGGCTAATGCTGGTCGGCTCCCTCCGCCTCGCCTCCGTATGGTTCGGCTTCTTCAACATCTGGGCGCTCCGCGTCGCCGTCTTCTCCCAGACTGAGAGTGCGTCCCCCCTCCCTCCTCCCTCTCTCGCTTGCCCGGATTCGCCGCTCCGCGTGGAGCCTATGGCTGCTTCTCGTTTATCTGTGTGGATTTGTCCGTCTTAGGGGGTGGTGTTAGATTGATTATTGCTGCGAATTTACTGTTACTAGTTTGTGTCTGTTTAGGGATCCGCGTTGCGGGAATTGGTAATGTGTAAGTGGGAATTTTACTCTCTGTTTAGTGACCTAAGCTTTGGGAGTGGGGGTCTGGAGTAGCTGCATCTGTGGTTGACTGGGGATTTGGTGATTTGAAGAGACGCGTGCGATAGCAGATTAGCAGAGTTAAGAGGGTTGACTTATGTATAGACGACGTCTTGTGGTTATGTCCTGAATAGAAGTCATCATCATCATGACGATGAAATCAGAAAGAAAGTGGATGCGTAGTAAATTGCCGAAAATTTGTGCCTCAAGAAGCATTAATATTAAGTGGGTGGATCTTTGACACTTATTTTGGATCTAAGACGGCCCACATGATAATATGTTGTTATCTTCTGTCATTTGTTGTCAAGAGTTCTTCATTTGGAGTTAAGAGGTGCAATAGGGGTTGACTTATATAGATGGTGTCTTGTGGTTATAGCCTGAATAAAAGTTATCTTCATGATGACGACGCAAGTCAAAAAGTGGATGCATAGTAAATTGCTAAATAGTTGTTCCTCAAGAAGAATCAGTATTAAGTGGGTGGATCTTTGAAATTATGAACCTAACAGCTATATAAATGACTTTGTTGTCGCTTTAAGATTGCCCTATATGTTGTTATCTTCTGCATTTTGTTTTTCAAGAGTTGTTCATTTGAGATACTCCCTAATATCTTAACCTTACTACGATCATCATGGAGCTAATAACATTCATTTGTTCATTTGTTCTTTTGCATGCAGTGACTGAAATACACGGTCGTACTTTTGGGGTCTGGACACTCCTAACCTGTACACTATGTTTTCTGTGTGCATTCAACCTAGAAAACAAGCCTCTGTATATAGCCACCTTCCTGTCATTCATCTATGCTCTCGGTCACTTTCTCACGGAGTACTTGATATATCATACCATGGCTGCAGCAAATCTTAGCACTGTTGGCTTCTTTGCAGGTATTGTATCTTTACTTGAATACCTTTGTCACCTACTAGTTCATCTGTAACATTATAAGATTTGAGTATTAGCTACTGGCACTTATAACAGTTAGATAAGTAACCTGGTGCTACTGTAGAGCACCCAATCTAGAGAATGATGCTACAAGTTCTGCCATGTAAGAGCTAGTTTTGTATGCTTGCATGTAACTAGTTTTTCTACGTTATTTGAGAATGTACTTCCACTTCAGTTCTGCTCAAATGGCCAAATGGCCTCTAAGGTGGTATTGCAGTCTGTTATGTTAATGACTGATGGAGAACAAATAATGCATTCCTAAGTTTATTTTATTTGTTTAACCTTTCTGAGTGACTCACCTGTTCATGTTTGCTCAGGGACATCAATTGTATGGATGCTGCTTCAGTGGAATTCTCATGGGGATTCGCGTGGTTCCCATGCTGTCAAGCAGTCGTGAGTGGCATATGCACACCAGGGGAAGGAGCCTCTCAGATATTTTCTGTTTAATTTTTCCTACAGTTGCATTGTTTTGGTTCCAACACTTGTTCTCTATTCATCTGTGGAAATCTGAACTTTATGAGCTGTAACAAACTAACACATTTTTTGAGAGGGATCAATATGAGCGTTGAAAAAAAAAACTTGTTTGTATGTTTTGAACGCATGTGTTGATCTTAGTGATCCATCCTGTGTTCTACAGTATGTGAACCTAATATTTTCCTGAACTCTTGCCATATAACCGGAGGAACAAGAATGGTATGCGTGAATATATAGGGAACACCAATATGCTAGACGAGCATATCGAAAATAGCAGTGCTTTGGTCCTGGTTGTTTTTGTTCGCTTGGTGATATGGTAGATGAGGCTTTTGTCGTTCTAGTTATGCATGTTGTTTTGTACTACCCTCCGTCCCATAATATAAAAGCGTTTTTGACACTAGCAAGAACAAATTGGATTGATTTTTTGATAAATCGAATTCAGTTAAGATAGGGCAAATTCAGATAGCAATTTTCTGAGCTATATGAGGTAGGAAACTCTCAAGTACGGTTCTAAGGGAAGGAACTTCCTATTCCGACAGAGGAGAACAGACCATTCTACAGGGTGATTTAGAAATTGCGGAAGCTTGGTTTGATCAAGCTGCTGAATATTGGAAACAAGTATAGTGTTAAAAACAGTCTTATATTATGGGACGGAGGGAGTATATTCATGATTCAGATCTAGTGAAATGTTAGACGTTCCAATAACTGGAATGTACAGCATTCGCAAAAAAAAAAAAAAAACTGGAATGTACAGCATTCGCAAAAAAAAAAAACTGGAATGTACAACAGTTTATTTTTTATTGAGATGCAGCCCTATGTTTGTTGCTGTCTGGTACATTTTGCACCTACAACGAAAGCAGAAGATATATTAGAGTGCTTAAAGGAAACCAAATCAACAAGCTTTCATAGCTCAGTTGGTTAGAGCACCCGTTTAGTAAGCGGGAGGTCTTGAGTTCAACTCTCAATGAAAGCATTCCTTTTATTCAATCTTTTTTTGCTTCCTTCACTTATTTTGTCTCCCCTCCGCCCTCATCAAAATCCACACATATCTAGTTCAATTTTTTTTTTGCTTCCTCCACTTGTTTTGTCTTCCCTCCGCCCTCATCAAAATCCACACATATCTAGTTCAAATTTTTTTTGCTTCCTCCACTTGTTTTGTCTTCCCTTCGCCCTCATCAAAATCCACACACATTCAGAGCATTCTTTTTATTCAATCTTTTTTTGCTTCCTTCACTTATTTTGTCTCCCCTCCGCCCTCATCAAAATCCACACATATCTAGTTCAATTTTTTTTTGCTTCCTCCACTTGTTTTGTCTTCCCTCCGCCCTCATCAAAATCCACACATATCTAGTTCAATTTTTTTTTGCTTCCTCCACTTGTTTTGTCTTCCCTTCGCCCTCATCAAAATCCACACACATTCAGAGCATTCTTTTTATTCAATTTTTTTTGCTCCCTCCACTTATTTTGTCTCCCCTCCGCCCTCATCAAAATCCACACACATCCAGTTCAATCTTTTTTTTGCTTCCTCCACTTGTTTTGTCTCCCCTTCGCCCTCATCAAAATCTACACACATCCAGTTCAATTTTTTTTTTGCTTCCTCCACTTGTTTTGTCTCCCCTTCGCCCTCATCAAAATCCACACACATCCAGAGCATTCTTTTTATTCAATCTTTTTTTGCTTCCTCCACTTATTTTGTCTCCCCTTCGCCCTCATCAAAATCCACACACATCTAGTTCAATCTTTTTTTGCTTCTTCCACTTGTTTTGTCTCCCCTTCACCCTCATCAAAATCCACACACATCCAGCCCGGCAACTCTGAATGAAAGCATTCTTTTTTATTCAATCTTTTTTTTGCTTCCTCCACTTGTCTCCCCTTCGTCATCAAAATCCACACACATCCAGCGAGGCACCGACTGAACCCACCACGGAGCTTCTCTGCCCGTCCTCATGGCCGACGGCGATGGTTGCTCCCTCCCTCTCCCCCTCCCAAATGGCTCCCTATTCCTCGGTTTTGACGGTGGCTCCTTGTCGGAGATTTAAGGAGGAGGAGGTTCGCATGATGGTGGTGTCCTCGTCGGAGATTAAGGAGGAGGAGGTGCGCCTGACGGGGGGTGCTTCACGCGCCGGCAAGTCATCCTCGCCGGCGGGGGGCGCGGAGGAGGTTCGCAAGACGGCGAAGAAGGTGGAGGAGGTTGTTTGGAACACGGTGTTTGCACTACTTGCCCGCAGGTTCTCGCTATCGGGGCTCACCACGCCGTTGGCGTCCCTGATTGGTAAGTATTGTAATATCGCGCCTACTTGTTCCATCTTCTCTCTCACATCAGTAGGCGTAGGCATCAGTCACTAACTTTCACTAATCAGTAGTACTGTAACCCACTCCTCCTCTTGAAGAGGTACTAACATCGTGTGAAGACGACGATTGTGCTCCTGTCCATAGAAGCGCTGACGACCTCGCTCACGGTTGCTTCCTTCAACGCCACCCCATTTGGTATGCAGTGACGGAGCTATGTTAGGGCCAGGGGGAGGGGGGCACTGCCCCCCAGCCTTTGATCAATTTCTGAAGATTTTTTTAGGGAGACTTAGATTAGAACATTTTTAGCATTTCCCCTCCCCCCAAACACTGACTTTTTTAGTAGTGTATTGCCGCCGGGCATCTAGTCAAAGGTCACGATTCAGCATCAGAGCCACTTTCATCGTCTCGACTATCCCTGCCCTTCTTGCGTTATTGCTCGTAGAGGCGATTCTAAGTCCATTGTTTATTCTTTTCCTGCTAGCTAGGTCTCTCGCACTAACATGTTTGATGGTAGATAGTAGCGCCCATGATGAAGACCGTTTGGTTCTTTTCTTACGTGATGACGGTTTGGACGAATTACTGCCTCCTGAAAGAGACCAAGAGAATGATCGGCGAAGGTGGTGCCGACGGCCGTGCATCTTCACGGGTTCCTGCTGTAGGGATTCGTAGGGCAGACGGCCTTCTTGCTGTCCAAGTTGCAGGAGTAGCTAGGTTAATGTGCAAGTGGGATCTTAGTAATGGGAAACGCTTTGTATCTGCAGCCCCCCAGCCTTTGATCAATTTCTAAAGAATTTTTTTACGGAGACTTAGATTAGAACATTTTTAGCATTTGCCTCCCCCCCCCAACACTGAATTTTTTTAGTAGTGTATTGCCGCCGGGCATCTAGTCAAAGGTCACGATTCAGCGTCAGAGCCACTTTCATCGTCTCGACTATCCCTGCCCTTCTTGCGTTATTGCTCATAGAGGCGATTCTAAGTCTGTTGTTTATTCTTCTCCTGCTAGCTAGGTCTCTCGCACTAACATGTTTGATGGGAGATAGTAGCGCCCACGATGAAGACCGTTTGGTTCTTTTCTTACATGATGACGGGTTGGACGAACGACTGCCTCCTGAAAGCGACCAAGAGAATGATCGGCGAAGGTGGTGCCGACGGCCGTGCATCTTCACGGGTTCCTGCTGTAGGGATTCGTAGGGCAGACGGCCTTCTTGCTGTCCAAGCTGCAGGAGTAGCTAGGTTAATGTGCAAGTGGGATCTTAGTAATGGGAAACGCTTTGTATCTGCAGCCCCCTCCCCCCCCCCCCCCCCCCAGCCTTTGATCAATTTCTGAAGAATTTTTTTAGGGTGACTTAGATTAGAACATTTTTAGCATTTGCCCCCAAAGACGGCCTTCTTGCTGTCCAAGCTGCAGGAGTAGCTAGGTTAATGTGCAAGTCGGATTTTAGTAATGGGAAACGCTTTGTATCTGTAGTCTGATAAGAACTCAAAGTAACGGAAATCCGGTGCTCCATATTTGTCCATCCTTTGTAATTAATTAAGGAAATAAAAAAATTCCTAGCTTCAAAATTTCATGCTTCCACCTAACACAAATAATGCACACCTTTGAATATCCTAAATACTGCTCCCTCTATAAACAAATATAAAAATGTTTAGATCAGTACGCTCTTATATCTTTGAATATTATGATACTTCAAGGAAACCAAAACAAAAACATTTCATAGCTCAGTTGGTTAGACCATCCGTTTAGCGGGAGGTCTTGATTTTTTAACTCTCAATAAAAGCATATTCCTTTGAGAAAAGTATATTTTTAGTCCCTTAACTTTTGATAGAGTCTAGATTTGGTCCTTTAACTGTGAAACCGGACAAGTTGCATCTATAATTCTTCAAACCGGTCAAGTTTCGTCCCTTAATCTGAAAGAAGCGGTATCCATGCCGAGTCAACATGGTTTTGACCAGTCATTGTTCACTGGGCAGTATCTCTCTCTTCTTTGTCCCTCTCATGGCATTTTGACGAGCACTTGCAGCGAGCCTGCATTTCCATCACCTCGTTGGCTGCACTTGCACCCCCTGCCATCAGAGCCCAGCCACAGCGCCTCCGTGGCAGCCGGCGGCTCTGCATGCAGGGCGCTTGCATCATTCAGGGGAGCAACCAACCAACGACACGGTGTCCAGTAGGACCACAGATGGTGGTTGCGTGCGGATAGACCGTGGCGGGGCGCAGCTCACGCGGCTGCGCGAAGCATGGAGGCTACAGAAGCGTGTGAAGTATGGTCGGCATGGCATAAGCGAGCGTGGCAAGGTCATCGGCGAGATGTGCCGGTTCTCATCGACTGGCCCCGATCGCACGTTGCTCTGGACGATTGCTCGACGTCTAGATGATCGATTCGCCCACCCTCTTGGACATGCACGTACATGACCTTTATCGTTTCGATCCGTTCTGGCAACAACAGACGAGTAGCACACATACGCTACGCATGTCATGAGTTGTTGCATGCGCACAAAAACTTGTCGTCCATGTTCATGTTGAAGGTCATGGCGCACAAAAACTTGTCGTCCAGTATGCCGGTTGCTCGTGGCGCTCTGTGCAGCTCCTACTCTGCATTTACGCCTTCATCTTGTCTCCGGTGCCGGTGGCGCCGCAGGCGCACGCCAATTGCTCAACCAAATGTTGGGAGAGATAGGATAAGAGAGGTGGAAAGATTGCCCCATGGGCGTTGATCGGTCAAAACCACACTGAGTTAGCAAAAAAACTGCTTTTGCTGAGTCAAGGGACGAAACTTATCCATCTTGAAGAGTTTTTTTGAATGTTGGTAGTTGATCTACCAAATTCATTGATCAGGAGAAAGAAGGTTGGTCCAGTTAATGAAGAAAATTAGACCCAAAAACCATACAAACGGCGCCTTTCGGCAGACACCACACACACACAACACATACATCCTCACGAGCCACGGGTCCCACTGACCGGATTCACCTCCAGGACGATGCTCCCAAGAGAGAAGGCGACGCTGAATAGCGCCGCCATCGTCCGATCTAAACTAGATCAAGAGTTTCCCTCCGAGCATGTTGGGAAAGGTAAGGTGAGAGCAGCTACATCGATGCCTCCAACGAGGGAGCGACGCTTGAGAGCGCCGCCATCGACAACTCCGGCCGCAACGAGAGTACGACTTTCGCTGGCACTCTCACCTACATGGCCCGAACCTAGAAATCGATTAATCGAACCACTATCCCTGCCTCCACGACCAACCGCGCCTCCCCGGCAAGCACTGATACGTCTCCGCCGTATCTACTTTTCCAAACACTTTTGACCTTGTTTTGGACCCTAACTTGTATGATTTGAATGGAACTAACCCGGGCTGACGCTGTTTTCAGCAGAATTGCCATGGTGTTGTTTTATATGCAGAAAACAAATATTCTCGGAATGACCTGAAACTCCACGGAACATCTTAGAAAAAACAATAAAAAATCCTCGCCAAAGATGAAGACCAGGGGGCCCACACCCTTCTCACGAGGGTGGGGGGTGCCCCCCCTAGGGCGCGCCCCCCTACCTCGTGGGCCCCCTGGAAACCCTCCGATGCCAACTCCAACTCTATATATTTGCTTTCGGAGAGAAAAAAATCAAAGAGAAAAAATCATCGCGTTTTACGATACAGAGCCGCCACCAAGCCCTAAAACCTCTCGGGAGGGCTGATCTGGAGTTCGTTCGGAGCTCCGAAGAGGGGGATTCGTCGCCGTCGTCATCATCAACCATCCTCCATCACCAATTTCATGATGCTCACCGCCGTGCATGAGTAATTTCATCGTAGGCTTCCTGGATGGTGATGGGTTGCATGAGATTTATCATGTAATCGAGTTAGTTTTGTTAGGGTTTGATCCCTAGTATCCACTATGTTCTGAGATTGATGTTGCTATGACTTTGCTATGCTTAATGCTTGTCACTAGGGCCCAAGTGCCATGATTTCAGATCTGAACCTATTATGTTTTCATGAATATATGTGAGTTCTTGATCCTATCTTTCAAGTCTATAGTCACCTACTATGTGTTATGATCCGGCAACCCCGAAGTGACAATAATCGGGACCACTCCCGATGATGACCATAGTTTGAGGAGTTCATGTATTCACTATGTGCTAATGCTTTGTTCCGGTTCTCTATTAAAAGGAGGCCTTAATATCCCTTAGTTTCCAATAGGACCCCGCTGCCACGGGAGGGTAGGACAAAAGATGTCATGCAAGTTCTTTTCCAAAAGCACGTATGACTATATACGGAATACATGCCTACATTACATTGATGAATTGGAGCTAGTTATGTGTCACCCTATGTTATAACTGTTACATAATGAACTGCATCCGGCATAATTATCCATCACTGATCCGGTGCCTACGAGTTTTCCATATACTGGTTCTCGCTTATTTACTTACCCGCTGCTACTGTTACAATCACTACAAAATACCAAAAACATTATTTTTGATGTCTTTACTTTTGTTGCTGCTACCACCACTATCTGAAGGAAATATGCCCTAGAGGCAATAATAAAGTTATTATTTATTTCCTTATATCATGATAAATATTTATTATTCATGCTAGAATTGTATTAACCGGAAACATAATACATGTGTGAATACATAGACAAAAACAGAGAGACACTAGTATGCCTCTACTTGACTAGCTCAATAATCAAAGATGGTTATGTTTACTAACCATAGACATGAGTTATCATTTAATTAACGGGATCACATCATTAGGAGAATGATATGATTGACTTAACCCATTCCGTTAGCTTAGCACTTGATCGTTTAGTTTGTTGCTATTGCTTTCTTCATAACTTATACATGTTCCTATGACTATGAGATTATGCAACTTCCGTTTACCGGAGGAACACTTTGTGTGCTACCAAACGTCACAACGTAACTGGGTGATTATAAAGGTGCTCTACAGGTGTCTCCGAAGGTACTTGTTGGGTTGGCGTATTTCGAGATTAGGATTTGTCACTCCAATTATCGGAGAGGTATCTCTGGGCCCTCTCGGTAATGCACATCACTCCAGCCTTGCAAGCATTGCAACTAATAAGCTAGTTGCAGGATGATGTATTACGGAACGAGTAAAGAGACTTGCCAGTAACAAGATTGAACTAGGTATTGAGATACCGACGGTCGAATCTCGGGCAAGCAACATACCGATGACAAAGGGAACAACGTATGTTGTTATGCGGTCTGACCGATAAAGGATCTTCGTAGAATATGTAGGAGCCAATATGAGCACCCAGGTTCCGCTATTGGTTATTGACCGGAGACATGTCTCGGTCATGTCTACATAGTTTTCGAACCCGTAGGGTCCGCATGCTTAAAGTTCGGTGACGATCGTAATTAGAGTTTTTGTGTTTTGATGTACCGAAGGTTGTTCGGAGTCCCGGATGTGATCACGGACATGACGAGGAGTCTCGAAATGGTCGAGACATAAAGATTGATATATTGGAAGCCTATATTTGGATATCGGAAACGTTCCGGGTGAAATCGGGATTTTACCGGAGTACCGGGGGGTTACCGGAACCCCCCCGGGGTTATTGGGCCTACATGGTCCATAAGGGAGAAGAGGAGGGCCGGCCAGGGCAGGCCGCGTGCCCCCTCCCCCCTAGTCTGAATAGGACATGGAAGGGGGGGGGGGGCTTTCCTCTTTCTCCCTTCCTCCTTCCTTTTCCAACAAGGCAAGAGGGGGGAGTCCTACTCCCGGTTGGAGTAGGACTCCTCCAGGCGCACCCATAGGGCCGGCCGCACCTCCCCCTCTCCCTCCTTTATATACTGAGGCAAGGAGGCACCCCATGACACACAAGTTGATCCTCGTGATCGTTCCTTAGCCGTGTGCGGTGCCCCCTTCCACCATATTCCACCTTGGTCATATCATAGCGGTGCTTAGGCGAAGCCCTGCGTCGGTAGAACATCATCACCGTCATCACGCCGTCGTGTTGACGAAACTCTCCCTCAACGTTTTGCTAGATCGGAACTCGAGGGACGTCACCGAGTTGAACGTGTGCAGAACTCGGAGGTGCCGTACGTTCGGTACTTGGATCGGTCGGATCGGGAAGACGTACGACTACTTCCTCTACGTTGTGTCAACACTTCCGTTGCCGGTCTACGAGGGTACATAGACAACAGTCTCCCCTCTTGTTGCTATGCATCACCATGATCTTGCGTGTGCGTAGGAATTTTTTTGAAATTACTACGTTCCCCAACAATGGCATCAGAGCCTAGGTTTTGTGCGTTGATGTTGTGCATGAGTAGAACAAAAGTGAGTTGTGGGTGATATAAGTCATACTGCTTACCAGCATGTCATACTTTGGTTCGGCGGTGTTGTTGGATGAAGCGGCCCGGACCGACATTATGCGTACGCTTACGCGAGACTGGTTCTACCGACGTGCTTTGCACACAGGTGGCTGGTGGGTGTCAGTTTCTCCAACTTTAGTTGAACCAAGTGTGGCTACGCCCGGTCCTTGCGAAGGTTAAAACAGCACCAACTTGACAAACTATCGTTGTGGTTTTGATGCGTAGGTAAGAACGGTTCTTGCTAAGCCCGTAGCAGCCACGTAAAACTTGCAACAACAAAGTAGAGGACGTCTAACTTGTTTTTGCAGGGCATGTTGTGATGTGATATGGTCAAGACATGATGCTAAATTTTATTGTATGAGATGATCATGTTTTGTAACCGAATTATCGGCAACTGGCAGGAGCCATATGGTTGTCGCTTTATTGTATGCAATGCAATTGCGCTGTAATGCTTTACTTTATCACTAAGCGGTAGCGATATTCGTGGAAGCATAAGATTGGCGAGACGACAACGATGCTACAATGGTGATCAAGGTGTCGCGTCGGTGACGATGGTGATCATGAAGGTGCTTCGGAGATGGAGATCACAAGCACAAGATGATGATGGCCATATCATATCACTTATATTGATTGCATGTGATGTTTATCTTTTATGCATCTTATCTTGCTTTGATTGACGGTAGCATTATAAGATGATCCCCCACTAAATTATCAAAGTATAAGTGTTCTCCCTGAGTATGCACCATTGCGAAAGTTCTTCGTGCCGAGACACCACGTGATGATCGGGTGTGATAGGCTCTACGTTCAAATACAACGGGTGCAAAGCAGTTGCACACGCGGAATACTCAGGTTCAACTTGACGAGCCTAGCATATAACAGATATGGCCTCGGAACACGGAGACCGAAAGGTCGAGTGTGAATCATATAGTAGATATGATCAACATATTGATGTTCACCATTGATACTACTCCATCTCACGTGATGATCGGACATGGTTTAGTTGATTTGGATCATGTGATCACTTAGAGGATTAGAGGGATATCTTTCTAAGTGGGAGTTCTTAAGTAATATGATTAATTGAACTTACATTTATCATGAACTTAGTACCTGATAGTATCTTGCTTGTCTATGTTTGATTGTAGATAGATGGCTCGTGCTGTTGTTCCGTTGAATTTTAATGCGTTCCTTGAGAAAGCAAAGTTGAAAGATGATGGTAGCAATTACATGGACTGGGTCCGTAACTTGAGGATTATCCTCATTGCTGCACAAAAGAATTATGTTCTGGAAGCACCGCTAAGTGCCAAGCCTGCTGCAGGAGCGACACCAGATGTTATGAACGTTTGGCAGAGCAAAGCTGATGACTACTCGATAGTTCAGTGTGCCATGCTTTACGGCTTAGAACCGGGTCTTCAACGACGTTTTGAACGTCATGGAGCATATGAGATGTTCCAGGAGTTGAAGTTAATATTTCAAGCAAATGCCCGGATTGAGAGATATGAAGTCTCCAATAAGTTCTATAGCTGCAAGATGGAGGAGAATAGTTCTGTCAGTGAACATATACTCAAAATGTCTGGGTATCATAATCACTTGACTCAACTGGGGGTTAATCTTCCTGTTGATAGTGTCATTGACAGAGTTCTTCAATCACTGTCACCAAGCTACAAAAGCTTCGTGATGAACTATAATATGCAAGGGATGAATAAAACTATTCCTGAGCTCTTCGCGATGCTAAAAGCCGCGGAGGTAGAAATCAAGAAGGAGCATCAAGTGTTGATGGTCAATAAGACCACCAGTTTCAAGAAAAAGGGCAAAGGGAAGAAGAAAGGAAACTTCAAGAAGAACAACAAACAAGTTGCTACTCAGGATAAGAAACTCAAGTGTGGACCTAAGCCTGAGACTGAGTGCTTCTACTGCAAGCAGACTGGTCACTGGAAGCGGAACTGCCCCAAGTATGTGGCGGATAAGAAGGATGGCAAAGTGAACAAAGGTATATGTGATATACATATTGATGTGTACCTCATTAATGCTCACAGTAGCACCTGGGTATTTGATACTGGTTCTGTTGCTAACATTTGCAACTCGAAACAGGGGCTACGGATTAAGCGAAGATTCGCTAAGGACGAGGTGACGATGCGCGTGGGAAATGGTTCCAAAGTCGATGTGATCGCGGTCGGCACGCTACCTCTACATCTACCTTCGGGATTAGTATTAGACCTAAATAATTGTTATTTGGTGCCAGCATTGAGCATGAACATTATATCTGGATCTTGTTTGATGCGAGACGGTTATTTATTTAAATCAGAGAATAATGGTTGTTCTATTTATATGAGTAATATCTTTTATGGTCATGCACCCTTGAAGAGTGGTCTATTTTTGATGAATCTTTATAGTAGTGATACACATATTCAAAATGTTGAAATCAAAAGATGCAAAGTTGATAATGATAGTGCAACTTATTTGTGGCAATGCCATTTAGGTCATATCGGTGTAAAGCGCATGAAGAAACTCCATACTGATGGACTTTTGGAACTACTTGATTATGAATCACTTGGTACTTGCGAACCGTGCCTCATGGGTAAGATGACTAAAACGCCGTTCTCCGGTACTATGGAGAGAGCAATGGATTTGTTAGAAATCATACATACAGACGTATGTGGTCCAATGAATGTTGAGGCTCGTGGCGGATATCGTTATTTTCTCACCTTCATAGATGATTTAAGCAGATATGTGTATATCTACTTAATGAAACATAAGTCTGAAACATTTGAAAAGTTCAAAGAATTTCAGAGTGAAGTTGAAAATCATCGTAACAAGAAAATAAAGTTTCTACGATCTGATCGTGGAGGAGAATATTTGAGTTACGAGTTTGGTCTACATTTGAAACAATGCGGAATAGTTTCGAAACTCACGCCACCCGGAACACCAGAGCGTAATGGTGTGTCCGAACGTCATAATCATACTTTATTAGATATGGTGCGATCTATGATGTCTCTTACTGATTTACCGTTATCGTTTTGGGGTTATGCTTTAGAGACGGCTGCATTCACATTAAATAGGACACCATCGAAATCCGTTGAGACGACGCCTTATGAACTGTGGTTTGGCAAGAAACCAAAGTTGTCGTTTCTGAAAGTTTGGGGATGCGATGCTTATGTGAAAAAGCTTCAACTTGATAATCTCGAACCCAAATCGGAGAAATGTGTCTTCATAGGATACCCAAAGGAGACTATTGGGTACACCTTCTATCACAGATCCGAAGGCAAAAAATTTTGTGCTAAATTCGGAGTTTTTCTAGAGAAGGAGTTTCTCTCGAAAGAAGTGAGTGAGAGAAAAGTAGAACTTGATGAGGTAACTGTACCTGCTCCCTTATTGGAAAGTAGTACATCACAGAAACCGGTTTCTGTGACACCTACACCAATTAGTGATGAAGCTAATGATAATGATCACGAAACTTCAGATCAAGTTACTATCGAACCTCGTAGATCAACCAGAGTAAGATCCGCACCAGAGTGGTACGGTAATCCTGTTCTGGAAGTCATGCTACTAGATCATGATGAACCTACGAACTATGAAGAAGCGATGGTGAGCCCAGATTCCGCAAAATGGCTAGAAGCCATGAAATCTGAGATGGGATCCATGTATGAGAACAAAGTGTGGACTTTGGTTGACTTGCCCGTTGATCGGCAAGCAATTGAGAATAAATGGATCTTCAAGAAGAAGACTGACGCTGACGGTAATGTTACTGTCTACAAAGCTCGACTTGTTGCAAAAGGTTTTCGACAAGTTCAAGGGATTGACTACGATGAGACCTTCTCACCCGTAGCGATGCTTAAGTCTGTCCAAATCATGTTAGCAATTGCCGCATTTTATGATTATGAAATTTGACAAATGGATGTGAAAACTGCATTCCTGAATGGATTTCTGGAAGAAGAGTTGTATATGATTCAACCAGAAGGTTTTGTCGATCCAAAGGGAGCTAACAAAGTGTGCAAGCTCCAGCGATCCATTTATGGACTGGTGCAAGCCTCTCGGAGTTGGAATAAAGGCTTTGATAGTGTGACCAAAGCATTTGGTTTTGTACAGACTTTTGGAGAAGCCTGTATTTACAAGAAAGTGAGTGGGAGCTCTGTAGCATTTCTGATATTATATGTGGATGACATATTATTGATTGGAAATGATATAGAATTTCTGGATAGCATAAAGGGATACTTGAATAAGAGTTTTTCAATGAAAGACCTCGGTGAAGCTGCTTACATATTGGGCATTAAGATCTATAGAGATAGATCAAGACGCTTAATTGGACTTTCACAAAGCACATACCTTGACAAGGTTTTGAAGAAGTTCAAAATGGATCAAGCAAAGAAAGGGTTCTTGCCTGTGTTACAAGGCGTGAAGTTGAGTAAGACTCAATGTCCGACCACCGCAGAAGATAGAGAGAAAATGAAAGATGTTCCCTATGCTTCAGCCATAGGCTCTATCATGTATGCAATGCTGTGTACCAGACCTAATGTGTGCCTTGCTATAAGTCTAGCGGGGAGGTACAAAAGTAATCCAGGAGTGGATCACTGGACAGCGGTCAAGAACATCCTGAAATACCTGAAAAGGACTAAGGATATGTTTCTCGTATATGGAGGTGACAAAGAGCTCATCGTAAATGGTTACGTTGATGCAAGCTTTGACACTGATCCAGACGATTCTAAATCACAAACCGGATACGTGTTTTTACTGAACGGTGGAGCTGTCAGTTGGTGCAGTTCTAAACAAAGCGTCATGGCGGGATCTACATGTGAAGCGGAGTACATAGCTGCTTCGGAAGTAGCAAATGAAGGAGTCTGGATGAAGGAGTTCATATCCGATCTAGGGGTCATACCTAGTGCATCGGGTCCAATGAAAATCTTTTGTGACAATACTGGTGCAATTGCCTTGGCGAAGGAATCCAGATTTCACAAGAGAACCAAACACATCAAGAGACGCTTCAATCCCATTCAGGATTCAGTCCAAGTGGGAGACATAGAAATTTGCAAGATACATACGGATCTAAATGTTGCAGACCCGCTGACTAAGCCTCTTCCACGAGCAAAACATGATCAGCACCAAGGCTCCATGGGTGTTAGAATCATTACTGTGTAATCTAGATTATTGACTCTAGTGCAAGTGGGAGACTGAAGGAAATATGCCCTAGAGGGAATAATAAAGTTATTATTTATTTCCTTATATCATGATAAATGTTTATTATTCATGCTAGAATTGTATTAACCGGAAACGTAATACATGTGTGAATACATAGACAAAAACAGAGAGTCACTAGTATGCCTCTACTTGACTAGCTCGTTAATCAAAGATGGTTATGTTTCCTAACCATAGACATGAGTTATCATTTGATTAACGGGATCACATCATTAGGAGAATGATGTGATTGACTTGACCCATTCCGTTAGCTTAGCACTTGATCGTTTAGTTTGTTGCTATTGCTTTCTTCATAACTTATACATGTTCCTATGACTATGAGATTATGCAACTCCCGTTTACTGGAGGAACACTTTGTGTGCTACCAAACGTCACAACGTAACTGGGTGATTATAAAGGTGCTCTACAGGTGTCTCCGAAGGTACTTGTTGGGTTTGCGTATTTCGAGATTAGGATTTGTCACTCCGATTGTCGGAGAGGCATCTCTGGGCCCTCTCGGCAATGCACATAACTCAAGCCTTGCAAGCATTGCAACTAATAAGTTAGTTGCAGGATGATGTATTACGGAACGAGTAAAGAGACTTGCCGGTAACGAGATTGAACTAGGTATTGAGATACCGACGATCGGATCTCGGGTAAGTAACATACCGATGACAAAGGGAACAACGTAGGTTGTTATGCGGTCGGACCGATAAAGATCTTCGTAGAATATGTAGGAGCCAATATGAGCATCCAGGTTCCGCTATTGGTTATTGACCGGAGACGTGTCTTGGTCATGTCTACATAGTTCTCGAACCCGTAGGGCCCGCACGCTTAAAGTTCGGTGACGATCATAATTAGGGTTTTTGTGTTTTGATGTAGCAAAGGTTGTTCGGAGTCCCGGATGTGATCATGGACATGACGAGGAGTCTCGAAATGGTCGAGACATAAAGATTGATATATTGGAAGCCTATATTTGAATATCGGAAATGTTCCGGGTGAAATCGGGATTTTACTGGAGTACCGGGGGGTTACCGGAACCCCCCCCCCCGGGGGGGTTATTGGGCCTACATGGGCCATAAGGGAGAAGAGGAGGGCTGGCCAGGGCAGGCCGCACGCCCCCTCCCCCCTAGTCCGAATAGGACAAGGAAGGGGGGCGCCCCCCCCCCTTTCCTCTTTCTCCCTTCCTCCTTCCTTTTCCAACAAGGCAAGAGGGGGGAGTCCTACTCCCGGTTGGAGTAGGACTCCTCCAGGCGCACCCATAGGGCCGGCCGCACCTCCCCCTCTCCCTCCTTTATATACTGAGGCAAGGAGGCACCCCATGACACACAAGTTGATCCTCGTGATCGTTCCTTAGCCGTGTGCGGTGCCCCCCTTCCACCATATTCCACCTCGGTCATATCGTAGCGGTGCTTAGGCGAAGCCCTGCGTCGGTAGAACATCATCACGCCATCGTGTTGACAAAACTCTCCCTTAATGTTTTGCTGGATCGGAACTCGAGGGACGTCACCGAGTTGAACGTGTGCAGAACTCGGAGGTGCGATACGTTCGGTACTTGGATCGGTCGGATCGGGAAGACGTACGACTATTTCCTCTACGTTGTGTCAACACTTCCGTTGCCGGTCTACGAGGGTACGTAGACAACACTCTCCCCTCTCGTTGCTATGCATCACCATGATTTTGCGCGTGCGTAGGAATTTTTTTGAAATTACTATATTCCCCAACACTATCATATTACTGTGCTACTAAACACTTTGCTGCAGATACTAAGTTTCCAGGTGTGGTTGAATTGAAAACTCAGCTGCTAATACTTGAGAATATTCTTTGGCTCCCCTTGTGTCGAATCAATAAATTTGGGTTGAATACTCTACCCTCGAAAGCTGTTGCGATCCCCTATACTTGTGGGTTATCAAGACTAATTTCTGGCGCTGTTGCCGGGGAGCATAGCTCTATTCTTTGAGTCACTTGGGATTTATATCTGCTGGACACTATGAAGAATTTGAGAGATCCAAAAACCAAGATCTATCCCTCAACTACGAGGGGAGGTAAGGAACTACCATCTAGCTCTGCACTTGATTCACCTTCTGTTATGAGTAAGTTTGCGACACCTACACCTGCTTTTGCTATTCGTTCCGATATGTCGCATGTTATTGATGATGCCACTTCTGCCATGCATGATACTTATGATGAAACTGCTTCTATGCCTTATACTACTGTGTCCCTTAGTGAGTTTCTTGATGAACAAATTGCTAGGGCTAGAGAAACAGAAATTATTGAATCTGAATATGATGATGATAGCGATGATGAAAATATGCTTGTTATTCCTGAGGGCTATCTTTTTGATATGGAATCTTCTGCCGCTATTTTAGCTTGCAAAGATAGATATGAGCTTAAGAGGTTATTAATTAATGGAACAAAGAATCACTTAGAGATAAAATGAAATCCGACCCTGCTTTTGCTACTTCACCTATTTGTGTTCCTGATAAGGATTATGAATTCTCTGTTGATCCTGATATAATTACTCTGGTTGAATCTGATCCATTTTATGGCTATGAATCTGAAAGTGTTGTGACACATCTTACTAAGTTAAATGATATAGCTGCCCTGTTTACCAATGATGAGAGACCGCGTTACTTTTATATACTCAAAATATTTCCATTCGCATTAAAGGGCGATGCTAAGATATTGTTTAATTCTCTTGATCCTGGTTGTGTGCATAGTCCCGAGGATATGATTTATTACTTCTCTGCTAAATATTTCCCTGCTCATAAGAAACAAGCTGCTTTGAGGAAAATATACAAAGCTTGGGGGAGGCTTCTCAAGCTACTTAATGCTTTGCCTGATCATCCTCTTAAGAAACCCGAAATACTTGATATCTTTTATAATGGACTAACCGATGCTTCCAGAGATTGCCTGGATAGTTGTGCTGGTTCTCTTTTTAGGGAAAGAACACCGTATGAAGCTGAAATCCTATTGAATAATATGGTGACAAATGAAAATAATTGGGCACCTCCTGAGCCAGCTCCTGAGCCAGCTCCTGCTCCAATTACTGAGTCTAAACCAACTCCGAAGAAGAGAGGTGTTTTATTCCCCAGTCCCGAAGATATGCAAGAGGCAAAGAAATCTATGAAAGAGAAAGGTATTAAAGCTGAAGATGTTAAGAATTTACCTCCTATTGAAGAAATATATGGTCTTAATTCACCGCCTGTTGAAGAAACCTATGATCTCAATTCTTTATTTACTGAAGAACCTCCTGATCCTGATATCCCGACACAGGTAGTAAAGGTAAATTCTCTCTATAGATATGATAAAGCTAAAGTCCCTCCTACTAAAATTGCTAGTCGGTGCTTGGATGAGTTTGATAACTTTATGTTTAAGCAAGACGACTTCAATGCTTATTTTGGTAGACAATTAAAAGAAAATGCTTATATGATTAGACGCTTGGGTGATTATATGGCTGATATTAAAGGTGAACTTAAACTTGTTAGCAAACATGCTTCTATGGTTACCACTCAAGTAGAACAAGTACTTAAGACTCAAAAAGAAGTGCTTGATGAAATGAATAGTAAGAAAAATGATTATGCTGTTAGAGTGGCTACTAGAACTGGTAGAATGACTCAGGAACCTTTGTATCCTGAAGGCCACCCTAAGAGAATCGAGCAAGATTATCAAAGAAATAATATTGATGTTCCTAGTTCTTCTAAAAAGAAGAATAAGAAAAATGATAGAACTGTGCAAACTTCTAGTGAACCTATTGCTGAACCACCTGATAATCCAAACGATATTTCTATGTCTGATGCTGAAACACAATCTGGTAATGAACATGAACCTAGTAAAAATATTAATGATGATGTTCATGATGATGCTCAACCTAGTAATGATAATGATGTAGAAATTGAACCTGCTGTTGATCTTGATAACCCACAATCAAAGAATCAACGTTATGATAAACGAGACTTTGTTGCTAGGAAACATGGTAAAGAAAGGGAACCTTGGGTTCATAAACCCATGCCTTTTCCTCTGAAACCATCCAAGAAAAAGGATGATGAGGATTTTGAGCGCTTTGCTGAAATGATTAGGCCTATGTTTTTGCGTATGAGATTAACTAATGTGCTCAAAACAAATCCTTATGCTAAATATATGAAGGATATCATTACTAATAAAAGAAAGATACCGGAAGCTGAAATTTCCACTATGCTTGCTAATTATACTTTTAAGGGTGGAATACCAAAGAAACTTGGAGACTCCGGAGTACCTACTATACCTTGCTCCATTAAAAGAAATTATATTAAAACTGCTTTATGTGATCTTGGAGCCGGTGTTAGTGTTATGCCTCTCTCTTCATATCGTAGACTTGACTTGAATAAGTTGACACCTACTGAAATATCTTTGCAAATGGCTGATAAATCAACTGCTATACCCATCGGTATTTGTGAGGATGTGCCTATTGTGGTTGCAAACGTTACTATTTTAACGGACTTTGTTATACTTGATATTCCTGAGGATGATAGTATGTCTATCATTCTTGGAAGACCTTTTCTTAATACTGCAGGGGTTGTTTATTGATTGCAACAAAGGCAATGTCACTTTTCATGTTAATGGTAATGAGCATACGGTACACTTTCCAAGGAAACAACCTCAAGTTCATAGTATCAACTCTATTGGAAAAAAATCCATTGATTATATTTGGAGGTTTTGAATTTCCTCTTCCTACTGTCAAGAAGAAATATGATATTCCTATTATTGGGGATGTGCATATCCCCGTTGAGGTAACTTAGTGTTATTCGAAATTTCTCCGGTTTCATGATTATCAGAATGAGTTTGTTAACAAGACTTGATCAACCTTGTTAGTGGATTCTTTTTGATGAGCACGAGATGGATGAAACTAGAAGCACAAACTTCTGTACCCCACTTTTACTTTCTGTTATTTATATTAAATAAAGTAAAAATAGTATTTTTCTGTCTGTTTCCTAACTTATCCGTGCAATATAAAAATATCCCAAAAATAAAAGTCCTCAGAATGCCATGCCAATTTAATATGATTTTTTCGGGAATATTTAAGGATTTACTGTGCAAAAATTACCGCGGGAGGAGCTGCCACCTGGCCACGAGGGTGGTGGGCGCGCCCCCCCTCCTAGGGCGTGCCCCTGCCTCGTGGGCTCATGGTGGCCCTCCTTCACTTATCCCAGCACCCATCTTCTTCCTCTATCTCACACAAACCCGAAAAACCAACTCAAGCACGAGTTCCAGCCACTTTTGATGTGATTTTCGATCTCCTTGCTCAAAGCACCTCTTGCAAAACTGCTTGGGGAGATTGTTCCTTGGTATGTGACTCCTCCATTGGTCCAATTAGTTTTTGTTCTAGTGCTTTATTCTTTGCAAATTTGTGTTGCATAGGTGACCATGTTCTTGAGCTTGCATGTCAAATTTATATGGCTCCAAGTAGTTCTAATGCTTGATATAGGCTCTAGGCACTTGTAGGAGTAGTTGCTATCAATATTATTGCGTTTGGTTTACTTTTATTTTGAAGTTACTAAAAATTTCAGAATTTTTCAGAGAAAAACAATATGCTTAGGAAGATGTTCCAAGGTGGTTCCTCTAAGAAGCAAGGACCCAAGATTGCTATGCGCGATGCTGACGAGGATCCACCAAGAGACGCTCCAGTACGGCCTTGCGAATGGCCGTCGGAAAATTTTATGGACCGTGCGGGAATTAAAGAAGAATTCAAAGCATATTTGCACAATGCCGGTCTTGAGGATTTTGAGGCTAACAAATGCCCCCAGTATCATGATCTCATAAGTTCATTTGTGAGGAGGTTTGAGTATTCATCTTCGCGTAATTCTCCTTCAGTCATGTTTGATCTCTATGACAAATCTTATATCATGGACTTAGAGGATTTCACTTCTGCTTGCAAACTTCCATCATGGGGTAGTGTTAGGGATCCCCCTAAATCTGAATCTAGAAACTTTCTTACTAGTATAACTGTGGGGGAATCTAGAGATATAACGCGGGCTACCATAGGGAGCATTCACTTTCCTGCTATACATTATTTTGCTCTCTTCATCGGTAGATGCATAAATGCTAAGGATGAAGCATGCCACATGTGTGTCCCTGATCTTAGCATTCTCAGGAGTGCTGTGCTAGGAGACCAATCTTATCATATGGGAGCCATTGTAGCTCGTAGGTTGCATCATAATAGACATAATGGAGATTTCTTTGGAGGAATTTATGCAACCCGCTTAGCTCATTTTCTTGAGATAGACATTCGTGAGGGTGATATGGAGTTGCCTCCTGCATATTTAGATTATGACTCTATGGCTTCGCACTAGTTTGTCGAGAGGCCTGAATCAGCTCTCTTATATCGTTTAATTTTTGACAAACGACGTGTTTTTCGTATTACTCTCCCTAGTCCTGCCTTCTTTGATTCACAGACAAAAGGAAGATATGTTATTACCAGAGAGGAGGCAGAAGAGTACGAGAGGAGAGCGGAGGCAGCTCGACTCCACGCTGCAGCTCAACAGGCGATAACCGCTGCACATCAGTATGATCCCAACTATTCTTCCTCATCACAGTACGACCCCAACAACTATTATTATGGATATCCGCTAGGCCAGCCGTGGCCATAGACCAACTTAGGCCAAAAGCCTAATCTTGGGGGAGTACGTATTCTCACCGATATTACATTTATGTGAAGGAAATATGCCCTAGAGGCAATAATAAAGTTATTATTTATTTCCTTATATCATGATAAATGTTTATTATTCATGCTAGAATTGTATTAACCGGAAACATAATACATGTGTGAATACATAGACAAACAGAGTGTCACTAGTATGCCTCTACTTGACTAGCTCGTTAATCAAAGATGGTTATGTTTCCTAACCATGAACAAAGAGTTGTTATTTGATTAACGAGGTCACATCATTAGTTGAATGATCTGATTGACATGACCCATTCCATTAGCTTAGCACCCGATCGTTTAGTATGTTGCTATTGCTTTCTTCATGACTTATACATGTTCCTATAACTATGAGATTATGCAACTCCCGTTTACCGGAGGAACACTTTGGGTACTACCAAACGTCACAACGTAACTGGGTGATTATAAAGGAGTACTACAGGTGTCTCCAATGGTAGATGTTGGGTTGGCGTATTTCGAGATTAGGGTTTGTCACTCCGAGTGTCGGAGAGGTATCTCTGGGCCCTCTCGGTAATACACATCACATAAGCCTTGCAAGCATAATAACTAAGATGTTAGTTATGAGATGATGTATTACGGAACGAGTAAAGAGACTTGCCAGTAACGAGATTGAACTAGGTATTGGATACCGACGATCGAATCTCGGGCAAGTAACATACCGATGACAAAGGGAACAACGTATGTTGTTATGCGGTCTGACCGATAAAGATCTTCGTAGAATATGTAGGAGCCAATATGGGCATCCAGGTCCCGCTATTGGTTATTGACCGGAGACGTGTCTCGGTCATGTCTACATTGTTCTCGAACCGTAGGGTCCGCACGCTTAACGTTACGATGACAGTTATTATGAGTTTATGCATTTTGATGTACCGAAGGTTGTTCGGAGTCCCGGATGAGATCACGGACATGACGAGGAGTCTCGAAATGGTCGAGACGTAAAGATTGATATATTGGAAGCCTATGTTTGGACATCGGAAGTGTTCCGGGTGAAATCGGGATTTTACCGGATTACCGGGAGGGTTACCGGAACCCCCCGGGAGCCAAATGGGCCAACATGGGCCTTAGTGGAAAGGTGAGAGGGCAGCCCACATAGGGCTGCGCCTCCCCCCTCTCCCTAGTCCTATTAGGACTAGGAGAGGGGCCGGCCACCTCTCTCTCTCTCCCCTTTAAGGATTCCTAGTTGGACTAGGATTGGAGGGGGGAGTCCTACTCCCGGTAGGAGTAGGACTCCTCCTGCGCCTCCCTACTTTGGCCGGCCAGCTCCCTCCCCTCCAACCTTTATATACGGGGGCAGGGGACACCCCAAGACACACAACTTGATCCTTGAGATCGTTCCTTAGCCGTGTGCGGTGCCCCCTGCCACCAAATTCCACCTCGATCATACCGTTGTAGTGCTTAGGCGAAGCCCTGCGTCGGTAGAACATCAAGATCGTCATCACGCTGTCGTGCTGACGAAACTCTTCCTCGACGCTTTGCTGGATCGGAGCCCGAGGAACGTCATCGAGCTGAACGTGTGCTAAGAACTCGGAGGTGCCGGAGTAACGGTGCTTGGATCGGTCGGATCGGGAAGAAGACGTACGACTACTTCCTCTACGTTGTGTGATCGCTTGCGCAGTCGGTCTGCGTTGGTACGTAGACAACACTCTCCCCTCTCGTTGCTATGCATCACCATGATCTTGCGTGTGCGTAGGAAAATTTTCGAAATTACTGCGTTCCCCAACAGTGGCATCCGAGCCTAGGTTTTATGGTTTGATGTTATTTGCACGAGTAGAACACAAGTGAGTTGTGGGCGATACAAGTCATACTGCCTACCAGCATGTCATACTTTGGTTCGGCGGTATTGTTGGTTGAGACGATCTGGACCAACCTTACGCGTACTCTTACGCGAGACCGGTTCCCTCGACGTGCTTTGCACATAGATGGCTTGCGGAAGACTGTCTCTCCAACTTTAGTTGAACCAAGTGTGGCTACGCCCGGTCCTTGAGAAGGTTAAAACGGAGTCTATTTGACGAACTATCGTTGTGGTTTTGATGCGTAGGTGAGATGAGTTCTTACTTAAGCCCGTAGCAGCCACGTAAAACTTGCAACAAACAAAGTAGAGGACGTCTAACTTGTTTTTGCAGGGTATGTTGTGATGTGATATGGTCAAGACATGATGCTAATTTTATTGTATGAGATGATCATGTTTTGTAACCGAGTTATCGGCAACTGGCAGGAGCCATATGGTTGTCGCTTTATTGTATGCAATGCAATCGCGATGTAATGCTTTACTTTATTACTAAGCCGTAGTGATAGTCGTGGAAGCATAAGATTGGCGAGACGACAACGTTGCTACGATGGAGATCAAGGTGGCGCGCCGGTGACGATGGTGATCATGACGGTGCTTCGGAGATGGAGATCACAGGCACAAGATGATGGTGGCCATATCATATCACTTATATTGATTGCATGTGATGTTTATCCTTTTATGCATCTTATCTTGCTTTGATTGACGGTAGCATTATAAGATGATCTCTCACTAAATTATCAAGAAGTGTTCTCCCTGAGTATGCACCGTTGCCAAAGTTCGTCGTGCCCAGACACCACGTGATGATCGGGTGTGATAAGCTCTACGTCCATCTACAACGGGTGCAAGCCAGTTTTGCACACGTAGAATACTCAGGTTAAACTTGACGAGCCTAGCATATGCAGATATGGCCTCGGAACACAGAGACCGAAAGGTCGAGCGTGAATCATATAGTAGATATGATCAACATGACGATGTTCACCATTGAAAACTACTCCATCTCACGTGATGATCGGTTATGGTTTAGTTGATTTGGATCACGTGATCACTTAGAGGATTAGAGGGATGTCTATCTAAGTGGGAGTTCCTAAGTAATTTGATTAACTGAACTTAAACTTATCATGAACTTAGTCCTGGTAGTATTTTGCAAATCATGTTGTAGATCAATAGCTCGCGTTGTTGCTTCCCTGTGTTTATTTTGATATGTTCCTAGAGAAAATTGTGTTGAAAGATGTTAGTAGCAATGATGCGGATTGGATCCGTGATCTGAGGTTTATCCTCATTGCTGCACAGAAGAATTATGTCCTTGATGCACCGCTAGGTGACAGACCTATTGCAGGAGCAGATGCGGACGTTATGAACGTTTGGCTAGCTCAATACGATGACTACTTGATAGTTTAGTGCACCATGCTTAATGGCTTAGAATCGGGACTTCAAAGACGTTTTGAACGTCATGGACCATATGAGATGTTCCAGGAGTTGAAGTTAATATTTCAAGCAAATACCCGAGTTGAGAGATATGAAGTCTCCAACAAGTTCTATAGCTAAAAGATGGAGGAGAATCGCTCAACTAGTGAGCATATGCTCAGATTGTCTGGGTACTACAATCGCTTGAATCAAGTGGGAGTTAATCTTTCAGATAAGATAGTGATTGACAGAATTCTCTAGTCACCATCACCAAGTTAGTAGAACTTCGTGATGAACTATGATATGCGAGGGATAACAGAAACAACTCCCAAGCTCTTCGTGATGCTGAAATCAACGAAGGTAGAAATCAAGAAAAACATCAAGTGTTGATGGTTGACAAGATCACTAGTTTCAAGAAAAGGGCAAAGGGAAGAAGGGGAACTTCAAAAGAACGGCAAGCAAGTTGCTACTCATGTGAAGAAGCCCAAGTCTGGACCTAAGCCTGAGACTAAGTGCTTCTACTGCAAAGGGACTGGTCACTGGAAGCGGAACTACCCCAAGTGATTGGCGGATAAGAAGGATGGCAAAGTGAACATAAGTATATTTGATATACATGTTATTGATGTGTACTTTACTAGTGTTTATAGCAACCCCTTAGTATTTGATGCTAGTTCAGTTGCTAAGAGTAGTAACTCGAAACGGGAGTTGCAGAATAAACAGAGACTAGTTAAGGGTGAAGTGACGATGTGTGTTGGAAGTGGTTCCAAGATTGATATGATCATCATCGCACACTCCCTATAATTTCGGGATTAGTGTTGAACTTAAATAAGTGTTATTTGGTTTTTGCGTTGAGCATGAATATGATTTGATCATGTTTATTGTAATACGGTTATTCATTTAAGTAAAAGAATAAATTGTTGTTCTGTTTACATGAATAAAACCTTATATGGTTACACACCCAATGAAAATAGTTCATTGGATCTCGATCTTAATAATACACATATTCATAATATTGAAACCAAAAGATGCAAAGTTAATAATGATAGTGCAACTTATTTGTGGCACTGCTGTTTAAGTCATATTGGTGTAAAGCGCATGAAGAAACTCCATGCTGATGGGCTTTCGGAATCACTTGATTATGAATCACTTGATGCTTGCGAACCATGCCTTTTGGGCAAGATGACTAAAACATCGTTCTCCGGAACAATGGAGCGAGAAAAGATTTATTGGAAATCATACATACTGATGTATGTGGTCCGATGAATATTGAGGCTCGCGACAGGTATCATTATGTTCTGATCTTCACAGATGATTTGAGTAGATATGAGTATATCTACTTGATGAAACATAAGTCTGAAACATTTGAAAAGTTCAAAGAATTTCAGAGTGAAGTGGAAAATCATCGTGACAAGAAAATAAAAGTTTCTACGATATGATCGCAGAGGTAAAATATTTGAGTTACGAGTTTGGTCTTCAATTAAAACAATGTGGAATAGTTTCACAAAATCATGCCACATGGAACACCACAGCATAATGGTGTGTCCGAACGTCATAACCGTACTTTATTGGATATGGTGCAATCTATGATGTATCTTACCGATCTACCGCTATCGTTTTGGGGTTATGCTTTAGAGACGGCCGCATTCACGTTAAATAGGGCACCATCAAAATCCGTTGAGACGACGCCTTATGAACTATGGTATTGCAAGAAACCTAAGTTGTCGTTTCTTAAAGATTGGGGTTGCGATGCTTATATGAAAAAGTTTCATCCTGATAAGCTCAAAACTCAAATCGGAGAAGTGCATCTTCATAGGATATCCAAAGGAAACTATTGGATACACCTTCTATCACAGATCCAAAGGCAAGACTTTTGTTGCTAAATTCGGAAACTTTTTAGAGAAGGAGTTTCTCTCGAAAGAAGTGAGTGGGAGGAAAGTAGAACTTGACGAGGTAACTGTACCTGCTCCCTTATTGGAAATAGTACATCACAGAAAACTGTTTCTGCGACACCTATACCAATCAGTGAGGAAGCTAATGGTGATGATCATGAAGCTTCAGGACAAGATACTACTGAACCACGTAGATCAACCAGAGTGAGATCCGCACCAGAGTGGTACGGTAATCCAGTTCTGGAAGTCATGCTACTAGATCATGATGAACCTACGAACTATGAAGAAGCGATGGTGAGCCCAGATTCCGCAAAGTGGCTTGAGGCCATGAAATCTGAGATGGGATCCATGTATGAAAACAAAGTATGGACTTTGGTTGACTTGCCCGATGATCGGCAAGCAATTGAGAATAAATGGATCTTCAAGAAAAAGACTGACGCTGACGGTAATGTTACTGTCTATAAAGCTCGACTTGTCGCGAAAGGTTTTCGACAAGTTCAAGGGGTTGACTACGATGAGACCTTCTCACCCGTAGCGATGCTTAAATCCGTCAGAATTATGTTAGCAATTGCCGCATTTTATGATTATGAAATATGGCAGATGGATGTCAAAACTGCATTCCTGAATGGATTTCTGGAAGAAGAGTTGTATATGATACAACCAGAAGGTTTTGTCGATCCAAAGGGAGCTAACAAAGTATGCAAACTCCAGCGATCCATTTATGGACTGGTGCAAGCATCTCGGAGTTGGAATAAACGCTTTGATAGTGTGATCAAAGCATTTGGCTTTATACAGACTTTTGGAGAAGCCTCTATTTACAAGAAAGTGAGTGGGAGCTCTGTAGCATTTCTGATATTATATGTGGATGACATATTGCTAATTGGAAATGATATAGAATTTCTGGATAGCATAAAGGGATACTTGAATAAAAGTTTTTCGATGAAAGACCTCGGGGAAGCTGCATACATATTAGGCATAAAGATCTATAGAGATAGATCAAAACGCTTAATTGGACTTTCACAATGCACATACCTTGACAAAATTTTGAAGAAGTTCAAGATGGATCAAGCAAAGAAAGGGTTCTTGCCTGTGCTACAAGGTGTGAAGTTGAGTAAGACTCAAAGCCCGACCACGGCAGAAGATAGAAAGAGAATGAAAAGTCATTCCCTATGCCTTGGCCATAGGTTCTATAAAGTATGTCATGCTGTATACCAGATCTATTGTATACCCTGCACTGATTTGGCAAGGGAGTACAATAGTGATCTAGGAGTAGATCACTGGACAGCGGTCAGAATTATCCTTAGTGAAATAAGGATATGTTTCTCGATTATGGACGTGACAAAAGGTTCGTCGTAAAGGGTTACGCCGATGCAAGTTTTGACACTAATCTAGATGACTCTAAGTCTCAGTCTAGATACATATTGAAAGTGGGAGCAATTAGGTAGAGTAGCTCCATGAAGAGCATAGTTGACATAGAAATTTGCAAAATACATGTGGATCTGAATATGGCAGACCCGTTGACTAAGATTCTCTCACAAGCAAAACATGATCACACCTTAGTACTCTTTGGGTGTTAATCACATAGAGATGTGAACTAGATTACTGACTCTAGTAAACCCTTTGAGTGTTGGTCACATGATGATGTGAACTATGGGTGTTAATCACATGGTGATGTGAACTATTGCTGTTAAATCACATGGCGATGTGAAACTAGATTATTGACTCTAGTGCAAGTGGGAGACTGAAGGAAATATGCCCTAGAGGCAATAATAAAGTTATTATTTATTTCCTTATATCATGATAAATGTTTATTATTCATGCTAGAATTGTATTAACCGGAAACATAATACATGTGTGAATACATAGACAAACAGAGTGTCACTAGTATGCCTCTACTTGACTAGCTCATTAATCAAAGATGGTTATGTTTCCTAACCATGAACAAAGAGTTGTTATTTGATTAACGAGGTCACATCATTAGTTGAATGATCTGATTGACATGACCCATTCCATTAGCTTAGCACCCGATCGTTTAGTATGTTGCTATTGCTTTCTTCATGACTTATACATGTTCCTATAACTATGAGATTATGCAACTCCCGTTTACCGGAGGAACACTTTGGGTACTACCAAACGTCACAACGTAACTGGGTGATTATAAAGGAGTACTACAGGTGTCTCCAATGGTAGATGTTGGGTTGGCGTATTTCGAGATTAGGGTTTGTCACTCCGAGTGTCGGAGAGGTATCTCTGGGCCCTCTCGGTAATACACATCACATAAGCCTTGCAAGCATAATAACTAAGATGTTAGTTATGAGATGATGTATTACGGAACGAGTAAAGAGACTTGCCAGTAACGAGATTGAACTAGGTATTGGATACCGACGATCGAATCTCGGGCAAGTAACATACCGATGACAAAGGGAACAACGTATGTTGTTATGCGGTCTGACCGATAAAGATCTTCGTAGAATATGTAGGAGCCAATATGGGCATCCAGGTACCGCTATTGGTTATTGACCGGAGACGTGTCTCGGTCATGTCTACATTGTTCTCGAACCGTAGGGTCCGCACGCTTAACGTTACGATGACAGTTATTATGAGTTTATGCATTTTGATGTACCAAAGGTTGTTCGGAGTCCCGGATGAGATCACGGACATGACGAGGAGTCTCGAAATGGTCGAGACGTAAAGATTGATATATTGGAAGCCTATGTTTGGACATCGGAAGTGTTCCGGGTGAAATCGGGATTTTACCGGATTACCGGGAGGGTTACCGGAACCCCCCGGGAGCCAAATGGGCCAACATGGGCCTTAGTGGAAAGGTGAGAGGGCAGCCCACATAGGGCTGCGCCTCCCCCCCTCTCCCTAGTCCTATTAGGACTAGGAGAGGGGCCGGCCACCTCTCTCTCTCTCCCCTTTAAGGATTCCTAATTGGACTAGGATTGGAGGGGGGAGTCCTACTCCCGGTAGGAGTAGGACTCCTCCTGCGCCTCCCTCCTTTGGCCGGCCAGCTCCCTCCCCTCCAACCTTTATATACGGGGGCAGGGGACACCCCAAGACACACAACTTGATCCTTGAGATCGTTCCTTAGCCGTGTGCGGTGCCCCCTGCCACCAAATTCCACCTCGATCGTACCGTTGTAGTGCTTAGGCGAAGCCCTGCGTCGGTAGAACATCAAGATCGTCATCACGCCATCGTGCTGACGAAACTCTTCCTCGACGCTTTGCTGGATCGGAGCCCGAGGAACGTCATCGAGCTGAACGTGTGCTAAGAACTCGGAGGTGCCGGAGTAACGGTGCTTGGATCGGTCGGATCGGGAAGAAGACGTACGACTACTTCCTCTACGTTGTGTGATCGCTTCCGCAGTCGGTCTGCGTTGGTACGTAGACAACACTCTCCCCTCTCGTTGCTATGCATCACCATGATCTTGCGTGTGCGTAGGAAAATTTTCGAAATTACTGCGTTCCCCAACATTATGTTCACACACACTCATTACTAGATGTCGGTGCTCATACTTTTTCACTGTAATATCCATGCTAGTTTATTTTCTTTTTCCCGCTTTCTTCTTATGTGTTCGTTAAACCTTAAGAAAACCAAAAAAAATAGCATTAGTTTATTTTTCTGCTGTAGTAGTAATAATTAAAAAAGAAAACCCAAAAATATTTTCCGTTCTTCTTTTGCTTGTTGGGAGCTTTCCCGTGTAAATAGTTTTATTTCTTTTCTTTTCTTTGGGGTCCGTAGGAGAAGACCATAATTAAATTGTTGAAGTGGCCCTTATATGCATTATTGTTGATTTAACCAAGAGCCCATATTGCCTTGTCTTCTCTTGTTTATTGAATGCTCACAAATTCCATCTTAGTCCAATGCACGTACACTCTTATTATTATTCACACCATTCGGTCATGCAAGTGAAAGGCAATTATGATGATATATGATGGACTGACTGAGATGAGAAAAGCTGGTATGAACTCGACCTATTTTGTTTTTGTAAATATGATGAGTCCCTCGTTCTTGATTCAGCTTATTATGAATAAACATGTTTGCAATGACAATTAGAGATCATAGTTGCTTGTGCCATGCTTGATTAGCTATGAGTTATAATAGTTTACCTTGTGTGCCAACATGCTATTGCGATGATTATGATGTGGTATGATGGGGTGGTATCCTCCTTTGAATGATTTAAGTGACTTGACTTGGCACATGTTCACGCATGTAGTTGAAACAAATCAACATAGCCTTCACGATATTTATGTTCATGGTGGATTATATCTTACTCATGCTTGCATCCAATGTTTATTAATTTTAATGCATGTACATGGCTATTGTCGCTCTCTAGTTGGTCGCTTTCCAGTCTTTTGCTAGCCTTCATTTGTACTAAGCGGAAATACTGCTTGTGCATCCAATCCCTTAAACCCCAAAGTTATTCCAGATGAGTCCACTATACCTTCCTATATGTGGTATCTACCTGCCGTTCTAAGTAAATTTGTATGTGCCAAACTCTAAATCTTCAAATAAACATTCTGTTTTGTATGCTCGAATAACTCATCTATCAACCAAGGCTGTCCTTATCTTCTGTGTTAGGCGGGTTATTCTCAAGAGGAGTGGACTCCGCTCCTCACTCATGAGAAAATAGCTGGTCACCGGGATGCCCAGTCCCATGCTTTATGCAAACTAAATCAAAATTAATTGCAAACAAAACTCCCTCTGGGACCTGATGTATGTTGGAGGCACTCGTTGTTTCGAGCAAGCCATGGATTGATGCCTGTTGGTGGAGGGGGAGTACAAACTTTACCATTCTATTTGGGAACCGCCTATAATGTGTTTAGCATGGAAGATATCGCCATCTCTTAGTTGTTACGTTAACAATTAAAGTATACCATTCAAAACCGAGCTCTGACACCTCTACAAATCCCTGCTTCCCTCTGTGAAGGGCCTATCCATTTACTTTTATGTTGAGTCATCACCCTCTTATTAAAAAGCACTAGCTGGAGAGCACAACCGTCATTTGCATTCATCACTGTTAATTTATATTGGGTATGACTATGATTGGATCTCTTTTACCATGAATTACAATGTCTAGTCAGTCCTTGATCTTTAAAGGTGCTCTGCATTTATGTTTTGCGGTCTCAGAAAGGGCTAGCGAGATACCATCTTGTCATATCATATTATGATTGTTTTGAGAAAGTGTTGTCATCCGAGATTTATTATTATGACTTGCTAGTTGATTATGCTATTGATATGAGTAATTATGAGACCTGAGAATTACTGCAAACGTGGTTAATTATGATCTATGCTGAAAACTTGAATGCTGGCTTGACATAGTTACAACAACAAGAGCAAACAGAGTTTGTAAAAGTTTTTCTTTCTTTCTTTCTTTCTTTCTTTCTTTTAGTTTGTCAACTGAATTGCTTGAGGACAAGCAAGGCTTTAAGCTTGGGGGAGTTGATACGTCTCCGTCGTATCTACTTTTCCAAACACTTTTGCCCTTGTTTTGGACTCTAACTTGTATGATTTGAATGGAACTAACCCGGACTGACGCTGTTTTCAGCAGAATTGCCATGGTGTTGTTTTATGTGCAGAAAACAAATATTCTCAGAATGACCTAAAACTCCACGGAACATCTTAGAAAAAACAATAAAAAATCCTCGGCAACGATGAAGACCAGGGGGCCCACACCCTTCTCACGAGGGTGGGGGCGCGCCCCCCCTAGGGCGCGCCCCCTACCTCATGGGCCCCTGGAAACCCTCCGAAGCCAACTCCAACTCTATATATTTGCTTTCGGAGAGAAAAAAATCAAAGAGAAAAAATCATCGCGTTTTACGATATGGAGCCACCGCCAAGCCCTAAAACCTAATGGGAGGGCTGATCTGGAGTCCGTACGGGGCTCCGGAGAGGGGGATTCGTCGCCGTCGTCATCATCAACCATCCTCCATCACCAATTTCATGATGCTCACCGCCGTGCGTGAGTAATTCCATCATAGGCTTGCTGGACGATGATGGGTTGGATGAGATTTATCATGTAATCGAGTTAGTTTTGTTAGGGTTTGATCCCTAGTATCCACTATATTCTGAGATTGATGTTGCTATGACTTTGCTATGCTTAATGCTTGTCACTAGGGCCCGAGTGCCATGATTTCAGATCTGAACCTATTATGTTTTCATGAATATATGTGAGTTCTTGATCTTATCTTGCAAGTCTATAGTCACCTACTATGTGTTATGATCCGGCAACCCCATAGTGACAATATTCGGGACCACTCCCGGTGATGACCATAGTTTGAGGAGTTTATGTATTCACTATGTGCTAATGCTTTGTTCCAGTTCTCTATTAAAAGGAGGCCTTAATATTCCTTAGTTTCCAATGGGACCCCGCTTCCACGGGAGGGTAGGACAAAAGATGTCATGCAAGTTCTTTTCCATAAGCACATATGACTATATACGGAATACATGCCTACATTACATTGATGAATTAGAGCTAGTTCTGTGTCACCCTATGTTATGACTGTTACATGATGAACCGCATCTGGCATAATTATCCATCACTAATCCGGTGCCTACGAGTTTTCCATATACTGGTTCTCGCTTATTTACTTACCCGCTGCTACTGTTACAATCACTACAAAATACCAAAAACATTATTTTTGATGTCTTTACTTTTGTTGCTGCTACCACCACTATCATATTACTGTGCTACTAAACACTTTGCTGCAGATACTAAGTTTTCAGGTGTGGTTGAATTGACAACTCAGCTGCTAATACTTGATAATATTCTTTGGCTCCCCTTGTGTCGAATCAACAAATTTGGGTTGAATACTCTACCCTCGAAAGCTATTGCGATCCCCTATACTTGTGGGTTATCAAGCACGACATGCTTTCAACCTTGCATCCGCAATACCCACTGAACGGAGGATGCAACCCCTAGCGGCACCATTCGTCTCCCATCGAAAGGATGCAACCAAGCACAACGCCATTCGTCTCCCCAAGGATGCAACGCCTACCGGCATTCGTCTCCCGACGAAGGATGCAACGCCCGTAGCGGGGCCATTCCTCTCCCTCCAGTCACCATCATCTCGCCCTCCCTCCCGCAGCAGCATCGAGCTCACCGAACCACCAACATGAGGATGCAACACCAAGCAAGGTGCCATTCAACTCCCGCGCCGACCACGTCGCCAGCCGAGCCGCCTCCAAACCCCAGCCGCCAGGGCGCTAGATCCGGCCGCACCATGCCAGGGGCCGCCCACCGTCGTGCAAACCGCTAGCAACTGTCACCTCCGGGCCACTAGCCGCCCTAGCGCTAGATCCGACCGGCAAGGCCCATCAGATCCGGCCGCTCCCAGGCAGCCGAGGGAGCCCGCGTCCCCCAGCACCACCCCACGACGACGCCGCGGGCACTCGCGCCGCCCAAGGGCCTCCACGCGATGGTGACCGCGCCCAACGCTAGATGCACGCGCACACCAAGGGCTGGACGGGCGCGCGGCCAGGCACCTTCCCCGCGCCGCCAAGGATGTGCATCCCGCAGATCCAGCGCGCGGACCGCAAATTGAGAGCCCCGCCGAGCGCGAGCTGCACACCCCGACGACGGCCTCTGTCGACGCGCCACACCAGCAGGGGATAGAGCCCCGGCACCGCTTTCCTCGGGGTCGGGCCGGCTTCGCCGGCGAGCATGTAACACCCCGGATGTGATTTACCTTATATGTAATCCAACTCTTGCCGTTTCCGGCGTTAAGTTATTTTATTTTCTCGGGTTCGGGTTTTTGTCTCCATGTGTTGTTATCATTGTCATGCATCTCATATCATGTCATCATGTGCATTGCATTTGCATACGTGTTCATCTCATGCATCCGAGCATTTTCCCCGTTGTCCGTTTTGCATTCCGGCGCTTCGTTCTCCTCCGGTGGTCATTTCTACCTTTCATTCGTGTGTGGGGATTAAACATTTCTGGATTGGACCGAGACTTGCCAAGAGGCCTTGGTTTACTACCAGTAGACCGCCTGTCAAGTTTCGTACCATTTGGACTTCGTTTGATGCTCCAACGGTTAACCGAGGGACCGAAAAGGCCTCGTGTGTGTTGCAGCCCAACACCCCTCCATTTTGGCCCAAAACCCACCAAAACCCTCTCCATAATCTAGAGCGTTCGATCACGATCGCGTGGCTGAAAACCACACCTCATTTGGACTCTCCTAACTCCTCCTATGCCTATTTAAAGACCCCCTCCGAATTTCTTCTTCTTCTTCCCCTCGAAACCCTAGAAAACCAGATCCGCCGCCACCGGACATGTCCGCCGCGCCGGACGTCGTCCGCCGCCACCCGCGTCCACTAGAAGCGTGCCACGTGTCCGCCGCCACCTACCGCCGCCGCGGCCCGCGCGGCCCACGGGGAGCCCGCCCCGGGCCGGATCGGGCCCGAGCGCCTCGCGCGCCTAGCGCCGCCCGCGCGCCTTCGCCCCGCCGCCTCCTTCCTCGGGGCCGGCCGCCGCCGCCCGTGCGCCGCCTCATCGCCGGCCGCCGCCACCGGACCTCGCCGCCGCCACGGGAGCTCGCCGGAGCCGCTACACCGCCTTCCCGCGCCTCCTCGCCTCCCCGCCGCCGGATCCGGTCGGGAGAGGCCGGATCCACCTCTCCCTCGCCTCCCCGCCGCTCCATCAAGCTCGCCGGAGCCGCTGTGAGCTCGCCGGACTTGCCTTGGTTCGCGTGCCGAGGAACCCTAGATCTTACGCGGTTGACTTTTCCCCTCTCCTCTATATATTTTTTGCATTATTCACAACATCGTAAATCTCTCTCCATAGCTCCGTTTTGGACGTTTAGCATATCAAAATGTTCGTCTCTGAGAGCACATCATTTCATCTCATTGCATCATTTTCATTTGAGTTCATCTTGATGCCCTAAATGCTGTTGGAAGAGTACTATTTGAGATAATTGTCAGATCTGCTGCTCCAAATAGCTATTTGTCATTTTTGCCATGATTATTGTGTGCATGATATGTCCCTGAGCTCTACATGTGTTTTGTTATATGTTTTGCCATCTATCCAGAGGTGCAACCCATGTATTTTTGTGATGTGTGTGGTGACTAGCACAAGCTTGCAAAGTGGTGCATTTGTTAATGCTGATTTCAGGGACTTAGCAATTCCACTAAGTCCTTGACCTGTTTATCTCAATATGCCATATGTTCATGTTGTTTCCTAGTGATCCGTGCCTCTTTTGAGGATGATCAGTAAGGATGTTTTGTTAATCTTGTAGTGCTCTATCCATCCATGTCTTTGTTTGCAATTATGAAGCACCCTAGCTTGAGTCAATCGAGCTTTACTTTTGCTATTTCGTGAATCTGGGCAGATTGTCTACTTGTTAGCGATTTTGCCGAGGATGTTGTAGTTGATCCGTGCATGCTATGTTATTGTTCTTGCCATGTATAGCTTGTATTATGTGTATTCTTGATGGTTGTATGCTTAGATGGTCATGACTTGCTCTGTAGTGAGTGCACCGAGCTCGTAAACATGCCTACTTGATATCTGATTTTGCATGCTCCAGTTTTTCACTAAGTCTGTGATCTGTTTATGTTTTTGCCATGTTCACATGCTTGCAATTGTATTTTCTGATCCCTTTTGGCTCAAGGTCACTAAGGGACTTTTGTTAAGCTCTTTGAGTAGCTCCATGCCATGCTTTACTTTGCCATGTTCAGGCCCTGTAGCATAAAGTTTTCATGCTTCAAAGTGCGCTACCTGATCTGAAATTCCAGACAAGTGTTAATTTCACTAAGTCTGAAATCTGTTTACCAAATGCATTTTTGCCATGCTTGTTTGAACCTGTTAATGGATGATTTGGCCGTAGCTCAGTGTTCATCTTATGTCAAGCATCATGAATGGATCCCTGCCATGTATTTTGTTGTCACGCTTGGATGCTGTAGCATGTTCATCTTGTTGCATTTAGATGGCTACTTGCTGTATATCGCAGACCGGTGCCATATTTGAATTGCTTGCCATTTCCAAACCGTGACTCCGATTCCGGCGTTCTTTATATCGTTTTCAAGCGAAATCATCCCACCTTTCTAGTGGCACACTTGGATTTCCAAGTTGAGTCAAGGTTCATTCATCCTTTGTCAAAGCTTGCATATGCATCACATATCGCATCCCGCATAGCATACCATGTTTGCATCATGTTGTTTGAGTTTGCACGTGGTTGATTTTGTTCTGTTTGCTTGTTTGTCTTGTTTGGGTAGAGCCAGGAGACGAGTTTGCTAACGAGGAGCCCGTTGAGTTTGCTTTCGAGGATCCAGTCAACTCTGACAACTTTGCAGGCAAGATGATCATACCCTCGAAATCACTACTATCTTTGCTTTGCTAGATGCTCGCTCTTTTGCTATGCCTATGCTATGATGCCTACCACTTGCTTATCATGCCTCTCAAATTGCCATGTCAAACCTCTAACCCACCATGTCCTAGCAAACCGTTGATTGGCTATGTTACCGCTTTGGTCAGCCCCTCTTATAGCGTTGCTAGTTGCAGGTGAAGATGGGAGACCGTTCCTTGTTGGAACATTATTTAATTGTTGGGATATCATTATCTTATCTTGTTATCTTAATGCATCTATACACTTGGTAAAGGGTGGAAGGCTCGGCCCCTCGCCTAGTGTTTTGTTCCACTCTTGCCGCCCTAGTTTTCCGTCATATCGGTGTTATGTTCCCGGATTTTGCGTTCCTTACGCGGTTGGGTGATAATGGGAACCCCTTGATAGTTCGCCTTGAATAAAGCTTTTCCAGCAATGCCCAACCTTGGTTTTACCATTTGCCACCTAGCCTCTTTTCCCTTGGGTTTCCGGAGCCCAAGGGTCATCTTATTTAAACCCCCCCCGGGCCAGTGCTCCTCTGAGTGTTGGTCCAACCGAGCGATGTTTGGGGCTACCAGGGGCAACTCTGGGCTGGCCTACCCGACGTCTTGCTCATCCGGTGTGCCCCGAGAACGAGATATGTGCAGCTCCTATCGGGATTTGTCGGCACATCTGGGTGGTGTTGCTGGATTTGTTTTAACTTGTCGAAGTGTCTTGTAGAACCGGGATACCGAGTCTGATCGGAATGTCTCAGGAGGAGGTCTATTCCTTCGTTGACCGTGAGAGCTTGTCATGGGCTAAGTTGGGACTCCCCTGCAGGGATTTGAACTTTCGAAAGTCGTGCCCGTGGTTATGGGCAGATGTGAATTTGTTAATGTCCGGTTGTAGATAACTTGAACCTTAACTTAATTAAAATGAATCAACTGTGTGAGTTACCGTGATGGTCTCTTCTCGGCGGAGTCCGGGAAGTGAACAGGGTGTTGGAGTAATGCTTGCCGCAGGTTGCTCTCTAGTTACTCATTCGCGCTTTGCCATTCTCTTCTCGCTCTCTTTTGCGAACAGGTTAGCCACCATATATGCTAGTCGCTTGCTGCAGCTCCACATACTTACCTTGCCTTACCTATGAGCTTAAATAGTCTTGATCGCGAGGGTGCGAGATTGCTGAGTCCCTGTGGCTCACAGATTACTTCCAAACCATATGCAGGGCCTGATGACTCCGTTCCAGATGACGCGCTTGAGCTCAAGTGGGAGTTCGACGAGGACTCACGCCGTTACTATGTGTCTTTCCCTGATGATCAGTAGTGGCGCTCAGTTGGGGCGATCGGGACCGTGTCGCATGTTGGGTTTATATTTTATTTTGGCGCCGTAGTCGGGCCATGAGTGTTTGAATGTTGTAATGCTATTTATGTACTTTGATTGAAGTGGCGAGTGTAAGCCAACTATGTATCTCCCCTTTTATTATCTATATATTACATGGGATGTTGTGAAGATTGCCTAACTTGCGATATTGCTTTCAATGCGGTTATGCCTCTAAGTCATGCCTCGACACGTAGGAGATATAGCCGCATCGAGGGCGTTACAGAGCACCCTCTGGCGGCGGCGATACGGGTGGAGGAGGAGGAGAAAAGTGGCGGCGCTAGGGTTTCGTTCCCCCGTGTCGCCCGAGCGAGGCGACGCGGGGGTCTGTAGGACCTTGAAGTAGATGTGTCTAGAGGGGGGTGATTAGACACTTCATGCCAAAGTTGCAATTTTTAAGCTTTTTCGGTTTGAGTGGAGTTTAAGCATAATTTCAACAATCACAATACATATCAAGCAAGTATGCAAAGTGTATATAGGCAGCAGAAAGTAAAGCATGCAACTTGCAAGAATGTAAAAGGAAGGGTTTGGAGAATTCAAACGCAATTGGAGACACGGATGTTTTTCCCGTGGTTCGGATAGGTGGTGCTATCCTACATCCACGTTGATGGAGACTTCAACCCACGAAGGGTAACGGTTGCGCGAGTCCACGGAGGGCTCCACCCACGAAGGGTCCATGAAGTAGCAACCTTGTCTATCCCACCATGGCCATCGCCCACAAAGGACTTGCCTCACTAGCGGTAGATCTTCACGAAGTAGGCGATCTCCTTGCCCTTACAAACTCCTTGGTTCAACTCCACAATCTTGTTCGAGGCTCCCAAGTGACACCTAGCCAATCTAGGTGACACCACTCTCCAAGAAGTAACAAACGGTGTGTTGATGATGAACTCCTTGCTCTTGTGCTTCAAATGATAGTCTCCCCAACACTCAACTCTCTCTCATAGGATTAGGATCTGATGGAAAGAAGATTTGAGTGGAAAGCAACTTGGGGAAGGCTAGAGATCAAGATTCATATGGTAGGAATGGAATGTCTTGGTCTCAACACATGAGTAGGTGGTTCTCTCTCAGAACATATGAGTTGGAATGGTGTATGTGTTCTGATGGCTCTCTCTCGAATGAAGAGGAGGTGGAGGGGTATATATAGCCTCCACACAAAATCCAACCGTTACACACAATCTACCAATCTCGGTGGGACCGAATCAACAAACTCGGTCGGACCGAAAAGGTAAACCTAGTGACCGTGAGAGATTTCGGTGGGACCGACTGAATCAACTCGGTGTGACCGATGTGCTAGGGTTAGGGTAAATCCAAAACTCGGTTTGACCGATTACTCAAACTCCGTGGGACCGATTTGGGTAATAAGCGAAACAGAGAGCTGGCCAAGCAAACTCGGTGGGACCGATTGCATATCTCGGTGGGACCGAGAATAATGCAATAGGTAACAGAGAGTTTGCAAGCCCATCTCGGTGAGACCGAGATCCCATCGGTGAGACCGAATCGATTAGGGTTTCTGGCAGTGGCTATGACAAGTGAAACTCGGTGGCGCCGGATAGGAATAATCGGTAGGTCCGAGTTTGGCTTAGGGTTTAGGTCATTTGTGGATATGGGAAAGTAGCTGAGGATTTTGGAGCATATCATTAAGCACTTGAGCAAGAGGCTCATTAAGCAACACCTCATCCCTCCTTGATAGTATTGGCTTTTCCTGTGGACTCAATGTGATCTTGGATCACTAAAATGTAAAATGAAGAGTCTTGAACTTCAAGCTTTAGCCAATCCTTTGTCCTTAGTATCTTGGAGACCTTCCCACAACCTTTAGTCCATGCCACTCCATTGTTGAACTTATCTGAAACATACTAGATGAAAACGTTAGTCCAACAAGAGATATGTTGTCATCAATTATCAAAACCACCTAGGGAGCACTTGTGCTTTCAATCTCCCCCTTTTTGGTAATTGATGGCAACATACATCAAAGCTTTAGATAAAGATATAAAGAACAGCAAGTAAAGCTTTGGAAGGACATGTAACAAACATAGGCTCCCCCACATGTATGCAATCATATGAATATAAAATATAGAAGCATGTGAGAGCATAATCATGATAGAGTAGGCAATGTGTTACATGTATCTTGGCCATATGCATCAGAGTAAAAGATTATCTAGGAAAATACCTTCATGCTCATGAGTCCTTCTTGCAAACAGTATGTACATAAGCAAGAACTCCTCATACTCATGATTTTGATGCATACACTTACCTTGTAGTTTTTGAGTTGGCTTAGGATAGAATGAACCTGCACAAACAAAGTTAGATAACACAGGTACATCCACTAGCCAGGGCAAACAAAAGAAACCACAAGAGTACCAAGACTGGGATGACATGTAGAGAGTAAGTACTAGGTACTACATTGAATTCAACGTGTCCCCAAGAGTAAAGATATGCAAAGAATTTGACTGGTTTCTTTCCCTTAGGTGTCTTGCTCCCCCTGAGTCTTACATGGGATATTGGAAGAAGACAGGAAATAGAAAATCAGAGCTGAAAGATACAACTGGATAGAACTTAATGCAAATAAGCGTATATGAACATGTCTTTCCCCCAAAAAGACATGTGACATCTCTCCTCTTGAACATCAAGCATCTGGGATCCTTGAGTATTTTCTCTCCCGGGAAATCTCTCTCCCCCCCTTAATAACATCTGGGATCCTTGAGACTTTCTCTCCCCCTTGAGCTTCCCTTAACAACATCTGGGATCCTTGAGACTTTCTCTCCCCCTTGAGCTTTGATGTGATCTCTCTCTCCCCCTTTGACATCAATTTCCAAGAAGGGCTTTCTGAAATCCGGCGTATAGGTTTGGTCCTTGAGACTCAGCACAAAGCAATGTATAAAATTGTGATGCTTGTAGAGGACAAGATTCATTGAGTGGAGCTGGATCAGAAGAATTGTAGAACAAGTGGCAAACTGTTTTTCTGATTGCAAGGTCGGTGGCACCGAGTGGCATATTTCGGTGGTACCGAAAGGATTCGGTTGGACCGAAAATTGCAAGTCGGTGAAACCGAGTTTACACAGAGAAAAACACTTGTCGCCTCAGCTCACTAGACATGTAGGATCTCACAAAGATTTGCAATGAATTACCTGAAGGATTTGCAAGGAATTAAATGCAGAAAATGCAGAACAAAAACAAAAAGAAAGGAGAAGAAACTGAAAGATCTAGATGAAGTTGAAAAAAGAAAAAGAAAACATGCATGAGACAAATACAATAACACAAAAAGAACACAAGAGAACTTCATCTAGAGTTTGGGCGGTGACATAGTCACCTATGTTAGAGTATATTGACTTAGGAGTCAAGTGAGAACACTTGATCATAGGTCATACTCATCGTTTAAGCTCAAAATGGGGTTACCATTTTTCGTTTAAGCATCTTGATGTATTCACATCTTGTTGAGTTGCTTTGACTCATGTCTTGGAGTAAAGCTTCTCTAAGATGGAATAACATACCTTGGGTGGTGGTGTGGTTCTTGCTCATGTAGTTGAACTTGTGTGGGTGCTCAAGTTTGATGTAGCTCATCAACAGTTGGGAGCACCACTTGGAGTTTGAGTTCACATACCTACATGGGTTAGTTCTTGCAAGGAAGAGCACTTGTGTATCCAAAAATGACAATCATGAAGCTCAACATAGAATTTGTCAAAGGATATGTTTGAATGGTTCTATGCTTCCTTGTCTTCAACCATCATTGTGTAGAGTCTTGGTGATGTAAAGATTGCTCAAGATGTGAGTGAGGCACAATCTCATGAAATTAGATTCAACCAAGCACCTGTTGGGGAACGCAGTAATTTCAAAATTTTCCTACGCACACGCAAGATCATGGTGATGCATAGCAACGAGAGGGGAGAGTGTTGTCTACGTACCAACGCAGACCGACTGCGGAAGCGATCACACAACGTAGAGGAAGTAGTCGTACGTCTTCTTCCCGATCCGACCGATCCAAGCACCGTTACTCCGGCACCTCCGAGTTCTTAGCACACGTTCAGCTCGATGACGTTCCTCGGGCTCCGATCCAGCAAAGCGTCGAGGAAGAGTTCCGTCAGCACGACGGCATGATGACGATCTTGATGTACTACCGACACAGGGCTTCGCCTAAGCACTACAATGGTACGATCGAGGTGGAATTTGGTGGCAGGGGGCACCGCACACGGCTAAGGAACGATCTCAAGGATCAAGTTGTGTGTCTATGGGGTGCCCCCTGCCCCCGTATATAAAGGCCAGGGGCAAGGGGGTCGGCCGGCTAGGAGGGAGGCGCAGGGAGGAGTCCCACTCCTACCGGGAGTAGGACTCCTTCCCCCAAATCCTATTCCTAGTAGGACTCTTCGGGAGAAAGAGAAGAGAGGGGGGCCGGCCCCTTCTCCTAGTCCTAATAGGACTAGGGAAGGGGGGTTCAGCCGGCTAGCCTGTGGGCTGCCCCTTCTCTCTTTTCCACTAAGGCCCAATAGGCCCATTTGCCTCCCGGGGGGTTCCGGTAACCCTCCCGGTAATCCGGTAAAATCCCGATTTCACCCGGAACACTTCCGGTGCCCAAACATAGGCTTCCAATATATCAATCTTTACGTCTCGACCATTTCGAGACTCCTCGTCATGTCCGTGATCTCATCCGGGACTCCGAACAACCTTCGGTACATCAAAATGCATAAACTCATAATAACTGTCATCGTAACGTTAAGCGTGCGGACCCTACGGTTCGAGAACAATGTAGACATGACCGAGACACGTCTCCGGTCAATAACCAATAGCGGGACCTGGATGCCCATATTGGCTCCTACATATTCTACGAAGATCTTCATCGGTCAGACCGCATAACAACATACGTTGTTCCCTTTGTCATCGGTATGTTACTTGCCCGAGATTCGATCGTCGGTATCCAATACCTAGTTCAATCTCGTTACCGGCAAGTCTCTTTACTCGTTCCGTAATACATCATCTCACAACTAACTTATTAGTTGCAGTGCTTGCAAGGCTTATGTGATGTGCATTACCGAGAGGGCCCAGAGATACCTCTCCGACAATCGGAGTGACAAACCCTAATCTCGAAATACGCCAACCCAACATCTACCATTGGATACACCTGTAGTACTCCTTTATAATCACCCAGTTACGTTGTGACGTTTGGTAGTACCCAAAGTGTTCCTCCGGTAAACGGGAGTTGCATAATCTCATAGTTATAGGAACATGTATAAGTCATGAAGAAAGCAATAGCAACATACTAAACGATCGGGTGCTATGCTAATGGAATGGGTCATGTCAATCAGATCATTCTACTAATGATGTGACCTCGTTAATCAAATAACAACTCCTTGTTCATGGTTAGGAAACATAACCATCTTTGATTAACGAGCTAGTCAAGTAGAGGCATACTAGTGACACTCTGTTGGTCTATGTATTCACACATGTATTATGTTTCCGGTTAATACAATTCTAGCATGAATAATAAACATTCATCATGATGTAAGGAAATAAATAATAACTTTATTATTGCCTCTAGGGCATATTTCCTTCAGTCTCCCACTTGCACTAGAGTCAATAATCTAGATTACACTGTAATGATTCTAACACCCATGGAGCCTTGGTGCTGATCATGTTTTGCTCGTGGAAGAGGCTTAGTCAACGGGTCTGCAACATTCAGATCCGTATGTATCTTGCAAATCTCTATGTCTCCCACCTGGACTAAATCCCGGATGGAGTTGAAGCGTCTCTTGATGTGTTTGGTTCTTTTGTGAAATCTGGATTCCTTTGCCAAGGCAATTGCACCAGTATTGTCACAGAAGATTTTCATTGGACCCGATGCACTAGGTATGACACCTAGATCGGATATGAACTCCTTCATCCAGACTCCTTCGTTTGCTGCTTCCGAAGCAGCTATGTACTCCGCTTCACATGTAGATCCCGCTACGACGCTTTGTTTAGAACTGCACCAACTGACAGCTCCACCGTTTAAAGTAAACACGTATCCGGTTTGCGATTTAGAATCTTCCGGATCAGTGTCAAAGCTTGCATCAACGTAACCTCTTACGGTGAGCTCTTTGTCACCTCCATATACGAGAAACATATCCTTAGTCCTTTTCAGGTATTTCAGGATGTTCTTGACCGCTGTCCAGTGATCCATTCCAGGATTACTTTGGTACCTCCCTGCTAAACTTATAGCAAGGCACACATCAGGTCTGGTACACAGCATTGCATACATGATAGAGCCTATGGCTGAAGCATAGGGAACATCTTTCATTTTCTCTCTATCTTCTGCAGTGGTCGGGCATTGAGTCTTACTCAACTTCACACCTTGTAGTACAGGCAAGAACCCTTTCTTTGCTTGATCCATCTTGAACTTCTTCAAAATTTTGTCAAGGTATGTGCATTGTGAAAGTCCAATTAAGCGTTTTGATCTATCTCTATAGATCTTTATGCCTAATATGTATGCAGCTTCCCCGAGGTCTTTCATCGAAAAACTTTTATTCAAGTATCCCTTTATGCTATCCAGAAATTCTATATCATTTCCAATTAGTAATATGTCATCCACATATAATATCAGAAATGCCACAGAGCTCCCACTCACTTTCTTGTAAATACAGGCTTCTCCAAAAGTCTGTATAAAGCCAAATGCTTTGATCACACTATCAAAGCGTTTATTCCAACTCCGAGATGCTTGCACCAGTCCATAAATGGATCGCTGGAGTTTGCATACTTTGTTAGCTCCTTTTGGATCGACAAAACCTTCTGGTTGTACCATATACAACTCTTCTTCCAGAAATCCATTCAGGAATGCAGTTTTGACGTCCATCTGCCATATTTCATAATCATAAAATGCGGCAATGGCTAACATAATTCTGACGGACTTAAGAATCGCTATGGGTGAGAAAGTCTCATCGTAGTCAACCCCTTGAACTTGTCGAAAACCTTTTGCAACAAGTCGAGCTTTATAGACAGTAACATTACCGTCAGCGTCAGTCTTTTTCTTGAAGATCCATTTATTCTCAATTGCTTGCCGATCATCGGGCAAGTCAACCAAAGTCCATACTTTGTTCTCATACATGGATCCCATCTCAGATTTCATGGCCTCAAGCCACTTTGCGGAATCTGGGCTCACTATCGCTTCTTCATAGTTTGTAGGTTCATCATGATCTAGCATCATGACTTCCAGAACTGGATTACCGTACCACTCTGGTGCGGATCTCACTCTGGTTGATCTACGTGGTTCAGTAGTATCTTGTTCTGAAGCTTCATGATCATCATCATTAGCTTCCTCACTGATTGGCATAGGTGTCGCAGAAACAGTTTTCTGTGATGTACTATTTTCCAATAAGGGAGCAGGTACAGTTACCTCGTCAAGTTCTACTTTCCTCCCACTCACTTCTTTCGAGAGAAACTCCTTCTCTAGAAATGATCCATTCTTAGCAACGAATGTCTTGCCTTCGGATCTGTGATAGAAGGTATACCCAACAGTTTCCTTTGGGTATCCTATGAAGACACATTTCTCCGCTTTGGGTTCGAGCTTATCAGGTTGAAGCTTTTTCACATAAGCATCGCAGCCCCAAACTTTAAGAAACGACAACTTTGGTTTCTTGCCAAACCACAGTTCATAAGGCGTCGTCTCAACGGATTTTGATGGTGCCCTATTTAACGTGAATGCAGCCGTCTCTAAAGCATAACCCCAAAACGATAGCGGTAAATCAGTAAGAGACATCATAGATCGCACCATATCTAGTAAAGTACAATTACGACGTTCGGATACACCATTACGCTGTGGTGTTCCGGGTGGCGTGAGTTGCGAAACTATTCCACAATTTTTCAAATGTATACCAAACTCGTAACTCAAATATTCTCCTCCACGATCAGATCGTAGAAACTTTATTTTCTTGTTACGATGATTTTCAACTTCACTCTGAAATTCTTTGAACCTTTCAAATGTTTCAGACTTATGTTTCATTAAGTAGATATACCCATATCTGCTTAAATCATCTGTGAAGGTGAGAAAATAACGATATCCGCCACGAGCCTCAATATTCATCGGACCACATACATCGGTATGTATGATTTCCAACAAATCTGTTGCTCTCTCCATAGTACCGGAGAACGGTGTTTTAGTCATCTTGCCTATGAGGCACGGTTCGCAAGTACCAACTGATTCCAAAAGCCCATCAGTATGGAGTTTCTTCATGCGCTTTACACCGATATGACCTAAACGGCAGTGCCACAAATAAGTTGCACTATCATTATTAACTTTGCATCTTTTGGCTTCTACATTATGAATATGTGTATCACTATCTTCGAGATTCAACAAGAATAGACCACTCTTCAAAGGTGCATGACCATAAAAGATATTATTCATATAAATAGAACAACCATTATTCTCTGATTTAAATGAATAACCGTCTCGCATTAAACAAGATCCAGATATAATGTTCATGCTCAACGCTGGTACCAAATAACAATTATTTAGGTCTAATATTAATCCCGAAGGTAGATGTAGAGGTAGCGTGCCGACCGCGATCACATCGACTTTGGAACCGTTTCCCACGCGCATCGTCACCTCGTCCTTTGCTAGTGTCCGCTTATTCCGTAGTCCCTGTTTCGAGTTGCAAATATTAGCAACAGAACCAGTATCAAATACCCAGGTGCTACTGCGAGCTCTAGTAAGGTACACATCAATAACATGTATATCACATATACCTTTGCTCACTTTGCCATCCTTCTTATCCGCCAAATACTTGGGGCAGTTCCGCTTCCAGTGACCAGTCTGCTTGCAGTAGAAGCACTCAGTTTCAGGCTTAGGTCCAGACTTGGGTTTCTTCTCCTGAGCAGCAACTTGCTTGCTGTTCTTCTTGAAGTTTCCCTTCTTCTTCCCTTTGCCCCTTTTTCTTGAAACTAGTGGTTTTGTTAACCATCAACACTTGATGCTCCTTCTTGATTTCTACCTCCGCAGCTTTCAGCATTGCGAAGAGCTCGGGAATAGTCTTGTTCATCCCTTGCATATTATAGTTCATCACGAAGCTCTTGTAGCTTGGTGGCAGTGATTGGAGAATTCTGTCAATGACGCAGTCATCTGGAAGATTAACTCCCATCTGAATCAAGTGATTATTATACCCAGACATCTTGAGTATATGCTCACTGACAGAACTGTTCTCCTCCATCTTACAGCTATAGAACTTATTGGAGACTTCATATCTCTCAATTCGGGCATTTGCTTGAAATATTAACTTCAACTCCTAGAACATCTCATATGCTCCATGACGTTCAAAACGTCGTTGAAGTCCCGATTCTAAGCCGTAAAGCATGGCACACTGAACTATCGAGTAGTCATCAGCTTTGCTCTGCCAGACGTTCATAACATCTGGCGTTGCTCCAGCAGCAGGCCTGTCACCCAGCGGTGCTTCCAGGACGTAATTCTTCTGTGCAGCAATGAGGATAATCCTCAGGTTACGGACCCAGTCCGTGTAATTGCTACCATCATCTTTCAACTTTGCTTTCTCAAGGAACGCATTAAAATTCAATGGAACAATAGCACGAGCCATCTATCTACAAGCAACATAAACAAGCAAGATACTATCAGGTACTAAGTTCATGATAAGTTTAAGTTCAGTTAATCAAATTATTTAGGAACTCCCACTTAGATAGATATCCCTCTAATCCTCTAAGTGATCACGTGATCCAAATCAACTAAACCATAACCGATCATCACGTGAGATGGAGTAGTTTTCAATGGTGAACATCGTCATGTTGATCATATCTACTATATGATTCACGCTCGACCTTTCGGTCTCTGTGTTCCGAGGCCATATCTGCATATGCTAGGCTCATCAAGTATAACCTGAGTATTCTGCGTGTGCAAAAACTGGTTTGCACCCGTTGTAGATGGACGTAGAGCTTATCACACCCGATCATCACGTGGTGTCTGGGCACGACGAACTTTGGCAACGGTGCATACTCAGGGAGAACACTTCTTGATAATTTAGTGAGAGATCATCTTATAATGCTACCGTCAATCAAAGCAAGATAAGATGCACAAAAGGATAAACATCACATGCAATCAATATAAGTGATATGATATGGCCATCATCATCTTGTGCTTGTGATCTCCATCTCCGAAGCACCATCATGATCACCATCGTCACCGGCGCGACACCTTGATCTCCATCGTAGCATCGTTGTCGTCTCGCCAATCTTATGCTTCCACGACTATTACTACCGTTTAGTAATCTAGTAAAGCATTACATCGCGATTGCATTTCATACAATAAAGCGACAACCATATGGCTCCTGCCAGTTGCCGATAACTTAGTTACAAAACATGATCATCTCATACAATAAAATCAGCATCATGCCTTGACCATATCACATCACAACATACCCTGCAAAAACAAGTTAGACGTCCTCTACTTTGTTGTTGCAAGTTTTACGTGGCTGCTACGGGCTTAAGTAAGAACTCATCTCACCTACGCATCAAAACCACAACGATAGTTCGTCAAATAGACTCCGTTTTAACCTTCTCAAGGACCGGGCGTAGTCACACTTGGTTCAACTAAAGTTGGAGAGACAGTCTTCCGCAAGCCATCTATGTGCAAAGCACGTCGAGGGAACCGGTCTCGCGTAAGAGTACGCGTAAGGTTGGTCCGGATCGTCTCAACCAACAATACCGCCGAACCAAAGTATGACATGCTGGTAGGCAGTATGACTTGTATCGCCCACAACTCACTTGTGTTCTACTCGTGCATATAACATCAAACCATAAAACCTAGGCTCGGATGCCACTGTTGGGGAACGCAGTAATTTCAAAATTTTCCTACGCACACGCAAGATCATGGTGATGCATAGCAACGAGAGGGGAGAGTGTTGTCTACGTACCAACGCAGACCGACTGCGGAAGCGATCACACAACGTAGAGGAAGTAGTCGTACGTCTTCTTCCCGATCCGACCGATCCAAGCACCGTTACTCCGGCACCTCCGAGTTCTTAGCACACGTTCAGCTCGATGACGTTCCTCGGGCTCCGATCCAGCAAAGCGTCGAGGAAGAGTTCCGTCAGCACGACGGCGTGATGACGATCTTGATGTACTACCGACGCAGGGCTTCGCCTAAGCACTACAATGGTACGATCGAGGTGGAATTTGGTGGCAGGGGGCACCGCACACGGCTAAGGAACGATCTCAAGGATCAAGTTGTGTGTCTATGGGGTGCCCCCTGCCCCCGTATATAAAGGCCAGGGGCAAGGGGGTCGGCCGGCTAGGAGGGAGGCGCAGGGAGGAGTCCCACTCCTACCGGGAGTAGGACTCCTTCCCCCAAATCCTATTCCTAGTAGGACTCTTCGGGAGAAAGAGAAGAGAGGGGGGCCGGCCCCTTCTCCTAGTCCTAATAGGACTAGGGAAGGGGGGTTCAGCCGGCTAGCCTGTGGGCTGCCCCTTCTCTCTTTTCCACTAAGGCCCAATAGGCCCATTTGCCTCCCGGGGGGTTCCGGTAACCCTCCCGGTAATCCGGTAAAATCCCGATTTCACCCGGAACACTTCCGGTGCCCAAACATAGGCTTCCAATATATCAATCTTTACGTCTCGACCATTTCGAGACTCCTCGTCATGTCCGTGATCTCATCCGGGACTCCGAACAACCTTCGGTACATCAAAATGCATAAACTCATAATAACTGTCATCGTAACGTTAAGCGTGCGGACCCTACGGTTCGAGAACAATGTAGACATGACCGAGACACGTCTCCACTCAATAACCAATAGCGGGACCTGGATGCCCATATTGGCTCCTACATATTCTACGAAGATCTTTATCGGTCAGACCGCATAACAACATACGTTGTTCCCTTTGTCATCGGTATGTTACTTGCCCGAGATTCGATCGTCGGTATCCAATACCTAGTTCAATCTCGTTACCGGCAAGTCTCTTTACTCGTTCCGTAATACATCATCTCACAACTAACTTATTAGTTGCAGTGCTTGCAAGGCTTATGTGATGTGCATTACCGAGAGGGCCCAGAGATACCTCTCCGACAATCGGAGTGACAAACCCTAATCTCGAAATACGCCAACCCAACATCTACCATTGGAGACACCTGTAGTACTCCTTTATAATCACCCAGTTACGTTGTGACGTTTGGTAGTACCCAAAGTGTTCCTCCGGTAAACGGGAGTTGCATAATCTCATAGTTATAGGAACATGTATAAGTCATGAAGAAAGCAATAGCAACATACTAAACGATCGGGTGCTATGCTAATGGAATGGGTCATGTCAATCAGATCATTCTACTAATGATGTGACCTCGTTAATCAAATAACAACTCCTTGTTCATGGTTAGGAAACATAACCATCTTTGATTAACGAGCTAGTCAAGTAGAGGCATACTAGTGACACTCTGTTGGTCTATGTATTCACACATGTATTATGTTTCCGGTTAATACAATTCTAGCATGAATAATAAACATTCATCATGATGTAAGGAAATAAATAATAACTTTATTATTGCCTCTAGGGCATATTTCCTTCAGCACCTACATGGGTTAGACAACATGCAAGGTACAAATATATCCAAGACATGAGATAGTTATCATAAGAGATATATATCATGGATTAGTCATAAGCTCATGTCTTGCATGTATCCAATGGAGTTCCTACTCCAAGTTCGAAGCATCAATGATGTTCAATTCACCTCTCAACCTGCAAAACACTTTCTCATCAAGTGTTTTAGTAAATATATCCGCTAATTGCTTATCGGTGCGAACATGCTTAAGATCAATGTCACCCTTAGCAACATGATCTCGAATGAAATGATGACGAACTTCAATATGCTTAGTTCGAGAATGTTGTACAGGATTATGACCAATTTTAATAGCACTTTCATTGTCACAAAGCAGTGGAACATGTTTAACATAGATTCCATAATCTTTAAGAGTTTGGGTCATCCAAAGTAATTGAGCACAACATGAACCAGCGGCAATGTATTCCGCTTCGGTGGTGGATAAGGATACGGAGTTTTGTTTCTTGGAAGACCAAGACACAAGAGATCTACCAAGAAATTGACAAGTACCCGAAGTTGACTTTATATCAACCTTGTCTCCGGCATAATCCGAGTCGGAATAGCCAACAAGATCAAAAGAAGACCTCTCAGGATACCAAATTCCAAAATTTGGTGTATGAATTAAGTATCTAACTATCCTTTTCACGGCCTTAAGATGACATTCTTTAGGGGCAGCTTGATATCTTGCACACATGCACACACTTAGCATAATGTCGGGACGTGAAGCACATAGGTATAACAATGAACCAATCATAGAGCGATAAACTTTTTGATCAACCGGTTCACCATCTTTGGTCAAATCATTATGTCCACTAGTAGGCATGAGTGTAGACATACCTTTGCATTCTTGCATATTGAACTTCTTGAATAAGTCCTTGGTGTACTTTGTTTGAGAGACAAATGTACCTTCCTTAGTTTGCTTGATTTGCAAACCGAGAAAGAATTTGAGTTCACTCATCATAGACATCTCAAACTTTTCTGACATTAGCTTTCCAAACTTTTCAGTAAAGAGAGGGTTAGTTGAACCAAATATGATATCATCAACATAAATTTGGCATACAAATAGTTCTCCATTAACCCTTTTAGTAAAAAGAGTAGAATCAATTTTACCAATTTCAAAACCACTTGCAATAAGAAACTTGGTCAAGCATTTATACCATGCTCTAGGAGCTTGTTTAAGACCATAAAGAGCTTTGTGAAGTTTGTAAACATGATTATGTTTCTTAGGATTGACAAAGCCGGGAGGTTGTTTGACATAAACTTCCTCCTCTATTTCACCATTTAGAAAAGCACTTTTAATGTCCATTTGGTACAAGGTGATGTTATGGTGATTAGCATAGGCAAGTAAGATACGAATGGACTCAAGTCTAGCAACGGGAGCATATGTCTCACCATAGTCCATACCTTCGACTTGTGTGTACCCTTGGGCGACGAGACGTGCTTTGTTGCGAACCACTTGTCCATCTTCATCTTGCTTGTTGCAAAACACCCATTTGGTACCAATGATGTTGTGGTTGTTGTCGGGCTTCTCAACCAATGTCCAAACTTGGTTTCTCTCAAAGTTGTGTAGCTCTTCATGCATAGCGTTTATCCAATCTGGATCTTCCAATGCTTCTTCAACCTTCATAGGTTCAATGCTAGAGATGAATAAATAGTTTTCACAAAAGTTAGCTAAACGAGTCTTTGAGCGAGTGATTCTCCCGGTTTGTATATCATTGAAGATTTGCTCGACGGGATGATCTTTGGCAATTCTTGCTCGAACTCGTGAGAGCTTTTGCTTGGGTCTTCTTTGAACATCTTCTTCATCTTGTTCTTCTTCTTGGCCTTCTTCATTGTTGACGTTGTCGTTCTCTTGTCGTGGTGGAGAAGGAGGTTGTTGATGTTCGTCTTGATGCACTTCTTTGTCTTCTTCATCTTGGTGTGTTCCACTTGTGGATGCTTCCGTATCAATTCTTGGTTCACCTTGTTGTGAAGTAGAAGCTTCCACTTGGACGGATGAAGTACTCTCCTTCACCTCCGTTGGACGAACTTTGCCTATGGACAAGTCTTGGATTGCTTCTGAAGGGTCTTTGTCTCCTACATCAATTGGCAATTGCTCTACTTGCGAGCCATTAGATTCATCAAAATTCACATCTATCATCTCTTCAACCTTTCGGGTGAAATTGTTGTAGACACGGTAAGTGTGAGAGTTTGAGCCATAACCAAGTAGGAAACCTTCATGAGATTTAGGAGCAAACTTTGAACGACGATGCTTATCAAGAATGTAGCACTTTGAGCTGAATACTCGAAAGTATCCAACTTGGGGTTTGTTACCGGTGAGGAGCTCGTATGCCGTCTTGCCGAGTAGCTTGTGAAGATACAAGCGATTTGTTGCGTGACAAGCTGTCTCAACCGCTTCTGCCCAAAAGTGCTTCGGCGTCTTGTATTCATCAAGCATCGTTCTTGCCATTTCGATGAGCGTCCGGTTCTTCCTCTCAACAACTCCATTTTGTTGAGGTGTGTACATAGCCGAGAACTCGTGTGAAATCCCTTCTTCGTCAAGAAAGGTGTCCACATTTGCGTTCTTGAACTCCGTTCCGTTGTCACTCCGAACCTTCTTGATCTTCACGTCAAACTGATTTTGGGCCTTCCTAGCGAAGTTTTTGAAGATCTTCTGGACCTGCGACTTGTCATTAAGAAAGAAAACCCACGTAAATCTTGAAAAATCATCAACTATAACTAGACCAAAAGAATTTCCACCGAGACTCTTGTAGGCGTTGGGACCAAAAAGATCCATATGAAGTAGCTCGAGTGGCCTCCTTGTGGTCATGATGTTCTTCACGGGATGCCTTCCTCCAACCTGTTTACCTGCTTGACAAGCACTGCAAAGTCTATCCTTATCAAATATGACATCGTTAACTCCAAGAATATGATTTCCTTTAATAAGCTTGTCAAGGTTTCTCATGCCAACGTGACCTAGTCGTCTATGCCACAACCAACCTTTTGATGATTTAGCAATAAAGCAAGTTTTAGGTTGTGCCTTTCTAGAGAAATCAACAATGTAAAGATCACCTCTACGCATACCGGTAAAGACCATTTTATGATTGTCTCGACGAAAGACTTGGCAATCTATCTCAGTAAATAGGACATTCAAACCGAAATCAGCAAGTCTAGATACTGAAAGTAAGTTGTAGCCGAGTGATTCAACGAGCATGACATTTTGAATGGAACTATCATGTGAGATGGCCACCTTACCAAGGCCAACAACTTTACCCTTTGAATTATCACCAAAGGTGACATATTTTCGAGGGCCGTCATTTTCAGCAAGCTCACGGAACATCTCTTCATCTCCGGTCATATGATCAGTACATCCACTATCAAGAACCCATTCCTTTCCTCCTGATTCATATCCCCGAAGATTTGCCGTAAGACCAAAGTGTCTCGTTGCATCATCAAGATTGAAGTCACTATCATCATCATCATCATCATCATCATCATCATCATAATATCCATGTTCACCATGATCTTGTGACTCATCATTTCCTAGAGAGGGTAATTCATTAGATACATGATCATCAAAATGGTCACTTTTATGAATTCTTATAGCTTCGAATATAATATCACTAATGATTCCAACATCTCCTTTAGCTCGCTTGAGATTGGCAAGCTCAAGTAGACAATCACCAAAGCTAGGATCATTAGAGTTCATCTTACTCAAGGCAATAGATTTATGGAGAATTTTATCCAAATTTTTCAAGGAATGGTCGGGAAATCGTTCCTCAAGAAATTTCCATATAGTATAGGCACAATTAAGAGTAGGCAAACTAGCAATCAAGTTTTTGGGCAATCCTCTAATGATGAGCTCAATAGTTCTAAGATTGCGAATCATGTCAATATCTTCATCTAGGGTAGGATGCAAGGGATCAATGTGAGGTGCACAAGGGCTAGCAATATACTTGTTTAAATGATATTGATTGAAAATTACAAGCATCTCATTTTTCCACTCATGAAAATACTCTCCATCAAGAATAGGCACTCTATGTCTAAGACTCCCTAAAGTAGACACATCCATCTTCCTCCAATGGTGATTAAACCAAGGCAATGGAGACCAAAGCTCTGATACCACTTGTAGGACCTTGAAGTAGATGTGTCTAGAGGGGGGTGATTAGACACTTCATGCCAAAGTTGCAATTTTTAAGCTTTTTCAGTTTGAGTGGAGTTTAAGCATAATTTCAACAATCACAATACATATCAAGCAAGTATGCAAAGTGTATATAGGTAGCGGAAAGTAAAGCATGCAACTTGCAAGAATGTAAAAGGAAGGGTTTGGAGAATTCAAACGCAATTGGAGACACGGATGTTTTTCCCGTGGTTCGGATAGGTGGTGCTATCCTACATCCACGTTGATGGAGACTTCAACCCACGAAGGGTAACGGTTGCGCGAGTCCACGGAGGGCTCCACCCACGAAGGGTCCACGAAGTAGCAACCTTGTCTATCCCACCATGGCCATCACCCACAAAGGACTTGCCTCACTAGCGGTAGATCTTCACGAAGTAGGCGATCTCCTTGCCCTTACAAACTCCTTGGTTCAACTCCACAATCTTGTTCGAGGCTCCCAAGTGACACCTAGCCAATCTAGGAGACACCACTATCCAAGAGGTAACAAACGGTGTGTTGATGATGAACTCCTTGCTCTTGTGCTTCAAATGATAGTCTCCCCAACACTCAACTCTCTCTCATAGGATTTGGATCTGATGGAAAGAAGATTTGAGTGGAAAGCAACTTGGGGAAGGCTAGAGATCAAGATTCATATGGCAGGAATGGAATGTCTTGGTCTCAACACATGAGTAGGTGGTTCTCTCTCAGAACATATGAGTTGGAATGGTGTATGTGTTCTGATGGCTCTCTCTCGAATGAAGAGGAGGTGGAGGGGTATATATAGCCTCCACACAAAATCCAACTGTTACACACAATCTACCAATCTCGGTGGGACCGAATCAACAAACTCGGTCGGACCGAAAAGGTAAACCTAGTGACCGTTAGAGATTTCGGTGGGACCGACTGAATCAACTCGGTGTGACCGATGTGCTAGGGTTAGGGTAAATCCAAAACTCGGTTTGACCGATTACTCAAACTCGGTGGGACCGATTACTCAAACTCGGTGGGACCGATTTGGGTAATAAGCGAAACAGAGAGCTGGCCAAGCAAACTCGATGGGACCGTTGCATATCTCGGTGGGACCGAGAATAATGCAATAGGTAACAGAGAGTTTGCAAGCCCATCTCGGTGAGACCGAGATCCCATCGGTGAGACCGAATCGATTAGGGTTTCTGGCAGTGGCTATGACAAGTGAAACTCGGTGGCGTCGGATAGGAATAATCGGTAGGTCCGAGTTTGGCTTAGGGTTTAGGTTATTTGTGGATATGGGAAAGTAGCTGAGGATTTTGGAGCATATCATTAAGCACTTCAGCAAGAGGCTCATTAAGCAACACCTCATCCCTCCTTGATAGTATTGGCTTTTCCTATGGACTCAATGTGACCTTGGATCACTAAAATGTAAAATGAAGAGTCTTGAACTTCAAGCTTTAGCCAATCCTTTGTCCTTAGTATCTTGAAGACCTTCCCACAACCTTTAGTCCATGCCACTCCATTATTGAACTTATCTGAAACATACTAGATGAAAACGTTAGTCCAACAAGAGATATGTTATCATCAATTATCAAAACCACCTAGGGAGCACTTGTGCTTTCAGGGTCGTTCGCTCGTGGATGTCCCGACGCTTGAGTGTTGTCGGGACAAATACCCGGTTTGAAGAGTTAAGGGTGTAACTCGTCCGATTTCGAAGTTGAGGGACCAAATCTAGACTTTGCCCAGAATTGAGAGACGAAAAATATACTTTTCTCTATTCCTTTTTGTCAAAGAAAATGTTTGTTTTCTACCGGATGATTTTTCTCAGGCTTAAACCGCCCTCTACGGGCGCCACGCATCCTGGTAGGGGCCCGCCCACGTGCTGGCCTTATCTCTTCACCTGGAGCGCGCTCGATCCCCTTCGTCTCTTTTCCACCACAAGCCCGTTTCTAGTAGCCTTATCTCCTAAAAAACCAGTCGATCCCCTTCGTCTTCGCACGTGTATCGCCATGGCTCCGTCCAAGTGCGACCACCATGGTCTGCTTCTCAAGCTTCACATGTTGTTGTTCAAGGTCCACAATGTTGTGACGCGGTGATTTTTGTTGACGAAACAGCCGGCGCTGCAACACAGCCTCGTTGTTGACTTGATTGCTGACGGCGCCGTGACTCGACGGTGCTGCCGGTGTTGCTATGCGACGCTCGTCGACGCCGGTGCTTCGACGCGGCGTTCGCCGGCGCTGCAACACAGCACACGGGAGGAGAGGTTGAGCTGCTCGCGTGGCTCTGTTGCAACGCAGCACGAAGGCCGGAGTCGGGCGCTGCTCGCCGCCGGTGATGCAACGCAGCACACAAGGAGGAGGCTCGGCTGCTCGCGTCGGTGTTGCCCTGGAAGCTTTTGTCACGCCGCGGGAGCTGCAATGCATCACCGGCGGAGCTCCATTGAAGCTTCGCCGGAGTTGATGAAGCGCCGCCCGGGCTGCGATGGAGCCGCCGCGGAGCTCCATTGAAGCTTCACCGGAGTTGATGAAGCACTGCCGGAGCTAAAACGAAGAGAAGCTGGAGCTACAATGAAGCGCAGCGGGGGGTCGTTGAAGCTTCGCCAGAGTCAATGATGCACCGCCGGAGTTGCAACGAAGCGTCGCCGGAGCTGCAATGAAGCGCAGCGGGGGGGGGGGGGGGGGGGAGGGGGGGGTCGTTGAAGCTTCGCCGGAGTCGATGAAGCACCGCCGGAGTTGCAACGAAGCGTTGCCGAAGCTGCAATGAAGCGCAGTAGGGGGCCGTTGAAGCTTCGCCGGAGTCGATGAAGCACCACCAGAGCTGCAACGAAGGATCACCGGAACTGCAATGAAGTGTTGAGGGGTCGTTGAAGCTCCACCGAAGATGCAATGGAGCGTCGCCCTCGCCGGTGATGCAATGGAGCGCCGCCGGACGCCGAAGGTGCTGCCACGGGAGCTGCGAGCGGTGAACGGGTGTTGCACTGGAGAGACGAGGATTCAATTTTCTATTAAGATGTGCACGTGGCCTAACTGGCACAACGGACGGCTGCGCAAAGCCTCATCTAACGGCTCACGAGGAAGTTTAAAATTGGCTAGCTTCAGCCGGATGATTTGTAGCAGCGCCCTTTTGTCAATCTTCTTTTTGGCTTGCTCCACTTTTCTCCCCTTCGTCACCATCAAATAAAAAATCCACAAACATCCAGCGAGGCAGCGACTGAGCACAGCACGGAGCTTCTCTGCCCGTCCTCATGGCCGACGGCGATGGTTGCTCCCTCCCCCTCCCCCTCCCAGACGGCTCCCTTTTCCTCGGGTTTGATTGCTCGACGCAGTAAGAACGCCATTAATTCCTTAGCTCCGGCTACCATCTTCTGCCGCTGAATATTTCCCGAGTGACGAGGCGCTAGAATTGCTGCCTTTGATGTCTCCGCAGGTCGCTCAAAGCCACCGTACTGGACGCGAGCCTCGCAGTCGTCGCCCACGATGCCGTGCACTTCGACTCCGAGCTGCCGCGCTACGGCACGGAGGGCGGCGTCCGCCGGGACGCCGCCGAGCCGGGCCGCATCGTGTCGCCGCCGCTGATGTGGGCCGAGGCCCTGGACCTGCTCCTCCGCAGGCTCAAGCCCAGGGTGGACTACGGCCGCGTAGCCGCCGTCTCCGGCAGCGCGCAGCAGCACGGCAGCGTCTACTGGGGCCGCGGCGCGGGCGCCGCGCTGGCGTCCATGGACCCGGCCAGGGGCCTGGCGCCGCAGCTGGCCGGCGCGTTGGCCGCGGCGGAGTCGCCCGTGTGGATGGACAGCAGCTCGACGGCGCAGTGCCGGGAGGTCGAGGCCGCGCTGGGCGGCGCGCTGGCGCTGGCCCGGATGACGGGGTGCCGGGCGCACGAGCGGTGCACCGGCCCGCAGATCAGGAAGATGTGCCAGACGAGGCGGGGCGTCTACAACGGCACCGAGAGGATCTCGCTTGTCAGCTCGTTCATGGCGTCGCTGCTCATCGGCGGCTACGCTTGCATCGACCAGACCGACGGCGCCGGGATGAACTTAATGGACATCGAGACGCGTCTGCTTCGTCAAGATGCCCTTGAGGTTTCGTTTCTTGAAATGTTCAGAGCTTTGCAGTAGACACGTTTTTTGGACTCAAAATAGTAGGGTTAAATGTTACTGTGATATTGTTCAGTTTTACCCAATTGCTTGCTGATTGTTTGTAATGCATACCAACTTTACAGGCTACAGCTCCAGATTTGGAAGTGAAGATTGGGAAGCTAGCACCAGCGCACGCTATGGCCGGAACTTTAGCTCCTTATTTTGTTCAGAGGTAGCTTAAGCGGAATGTGTGTCTAGATTTTCTAATCAAATTTTTGCCTATATATGTTCAGAGGTAGCTTATGCAGAGTAGCATCGTTTAGCACATTTTTCTTTCGAGTAAATGTCTGGAAATTCTGAGTTATATGCAGACACTAACTTTTTGATCATTGCACTATCTGTCAGTTTGGCACTATTATGTTGTTTGCAATGGGGTTAATGATGTACAAGTTACCTTCTGATGTTATTGTACCGTAATTAACTTCTTAAGCCATATTTGTGTGATTAACCTGTCAGAATGATATACTTGTACACTTCATGTTTTCTTAGATTTCAGTTTCCAAGCAACTGTCTGGTTGTTCAGTGGTCAGGGGACAACCCCAATAGCCTTGCAGGTACTTGAGGTTCTGACTTTCTGCATATGAATTTAAAACATATGACATGTCTGCTTTCTCGTATGAAAAGTTTACTACTCCCTTAGATCCAAAATAAGTGTCGTGGTTTTAGTTTAAATTTAAACTAAAACCACGACACTTATTATGGATCGGAGGGAATAATATAAAGCTTACAAGAACCTTTACATACTGCAAATTTAAAAGAATATCTCCGTACCCTGATATGTATGGTTATGCAGGCCTAACATTGAGCAATCCTGGTGATCTAGCAATCAGCCTTGGAACAAGTGATACAGTAATCATCTATCACCATGCCTACAGATTCTTCTATTTTTCTTAAGAGCAATGCTGTAATATGAATGTGCATCTAGTGTGTACATTAGGAGATGGTTTTGAATTTAGCCTATTGTGCGAATCAAACCTATTTTTTTCTTGTAATGCGATGGAACAATTAATAAAAGGATTTGCAAAAAAGGATGAGTGATTGTGTAACATAAGTTTGTTTCTATCAACCTTTGCTGGTAATTGTGAGTTTGTAACGCCTTTATGATCCTTCAGGTATTTGGAGTGACTGATGTGCCTGAACCATCCCTGGATGGAAACATTCTTCCTAATCCAGTTGACCCCAAGACCTACATGGTTATGCTTTGCTATAAAAATGGATCTCTAACACGAGAAGGTACCATTTTCAGTGCCTTCTATTGTGCTATTGCTCTTGCTAACTCAGATATTTCACTGTCAGATATCCGCGATCGTTATGCCGAGAAATCATGGGATGTGTTCAACAGCTTGCTTGAGCAAACGGACCCCTTAAATGGTACGCGATGTATTTGATCAAAATGATTAGTATCCTTCAAAATGCATACCTTGAATACATTTCGGCAAGTTGGTACACATCTTTTGATAATGCGTTGATCTCGCTAAGGTTAAGGCAGTTGTTGTGAAAAGCCTGTCTTTCCTTCCATCAAGATAGATGATTGCATTGACTACAGAATTTAGTATTGTCTCGTGGTTTTATTTTTTCGCAGGTGGGAAACTGGGATTTTACTACAAGGAACACGAGATCCTGCCACCACTTCCAGGTTATTATCGACCTTGCATATCATTCCCCATCCACTCTTTATGTCATTGCTGACACCATGTGCTAATATATACTATGCCTAGTCGGGTTTCACCGCTACGTTGTCGACGTCTTAACCAGCGAATCATTATCTGAGACCGAGGAATGCCAAACCGATGAGTTTGATCCTCCGTCAGAGGTTTGAGTACTTCACAACTTGTCGTTGTCATCAAGAGATTGAACATGCCAAGCAAAGTTTTCGGCTGGTTTAACACAGAAATTATTCAGGTGCGCGCGTTGATAGAAGGCCAGTTCATGTCCATGAGGGGACATGCTGAGAGATGCGGCCTGCCGATGCCTCCGAACCGGATCATAGCAACCGGTGGCGCGTCGTCGAACCAGGCCATTCTCAAGACGATGGCGTCGGTTTTCGGCTGTCCGGTTTACACTGTTCAGAGACCAGGTATGTGCAAGAGATCTGCATGACCTGATTGTAGACCGACCTCTACGAGAGCATATCTGACGACCAATATGCAGACTCTGCGTCGCTGGGTGCTGCTCTGAGAGCAGCCCATGGGTGGCTCTGCAAGCAGCAGGGCGAGTTCGTGCCGATCGCACGCGTGTACTCGGGCGGATCTGATAGGACATCACTCAGCATGAAGCTGGCTGTTCCATTTGGGGTCTGCGAGGGGGACGATGAGCTCCTGAACAAGTACACGTTGTTGGTGAAGAAGAGACTGGAGATTGAGCAGAAGCTTGTGGAGAGGTTTGGCCGTGTGAAGTAGCTTGTTTTCGGCAACATTTCTCCATTGATATCCAAAGTCGTGGCGACGGTAGTGGACTTGTGAAAATGCATATTCAGAGAAGGGTAGTAGAGAAACTGAATCAGAACTTAGAGGACTGCAGCAGGCATTAGCTGCCCAGTTTAGGCATGGACAGTCACCATGGTAACATCGTGTCATGGGTAAGGATTTGTATTTTACGTATTGAGCATGCAATGCTTCTTAAGTACCCCCTCCGTCCCACAATATAAGACATTTTTTGCCACTAGTATTAGTGTAAAAAAACGTCTTACATTATGAGACGAAAGGAGTCAGAGTATATCATAAGTTATATATCATGGGTTGTCGAGCGGTGTGGGGTATCTAGTTTGATTAGCAAGATTACGTAAGCGCCCGCCTATGTATCAGGCGAGCGGAAGAACTCTTTTTTTGGCCAAAGTGAAAACATTTTTAGGTTGCAAGAGGTTTAGCAAAGGCGCAAAATTATAGCACATGTTTTTGTCAGCCAGTCGTGTTTTGGGCAATGTTTGCAAAGGATGGACAATGAGGGCACGAGCCAACCATCATAAAGACCAAACTATTGTTTGTGACCAAAACAACTTGGTAAGATGGATTTGGGACACTGGGAAAACATGCAGGCTGCAGCATATATAACGACAAGCCACGGCGGCACCTACTCCTGGACAGAGAATCCGAAGTGCATCTGCAAGATTCAAAGCGAAGTCGGCAGCGGCTTTTGCCATCTGCAGTTCCCACTTCCAAAAGTTGATGACAAAAGGTTGGTCGACCACAACGCTTCACAGCAAGATGAACAGGCTCAAGATGTCGAAAAAAATAAAAAATAAATGGACAGGGCACAGCAGGGCGGAGCGGAAAGGCGTGCGCGCGTACTGGTTGCCATGGAAAGTTGCTTCCCCGCCGGGGTGCCAAGAGCGCATAGTTTTACTTCTCCCCGGCAGCATCATGCATGCACCAGAAGATGAGAACGCATGATTCTGTCACTGCATTCCTTTAGAGCTGCCCCCGTAGTCAATGGGCAAAATATTTACGTGGAAGCGTTCCGGAGAGTGTATGTTTACTTTTGATCAATGGCGGATCCAGGATTTGAAGTTACCCGGGGCGGATTCTAATAGAAATAAAAATTGAAGGCACAATACAATCAAATAATAAAATCAAGTATACTAATAGGCTAAGAATACACATTCAGACAAGACTATCAACACAACAATTTTTTTCAAATTTATTTCACTCTTCAGAATTACTACGTGAAAAATATATAATGCAAAAAATTATGTAAAATCTAACTTCCGAGAATTAGGCTAACATAACAACAAAATAAACAAATGTAACCTGCTCCTTGTTGTTTCTGTTGGCTGCTCGCTTGCTGTTTTGATCGGGGCATGTGGCCACGGTGAACCCGTCTCCTGTGCGTACGATCAGTTCCATGATGGGCTCATCTAATTTTTTACTGGGCTTACTTGACTGGCCCATATCTAAATCTTCCATCGCCTATCTGGCTATCTCTCCCGACGAAACGTTTCTTTCCCCTTCCTTCGTCAAGCTCGCGCTCATATGAAACCGTCGACTGAATCTGCTCGCCCCCCATGGTGTCCATCAGCCAAAAGCAGCAGGGGTACCCTAGGTTACCAAAATTTACCCGGGGCGGCCGCCCCTACACGACCCCACGCTGGATCCGCCCCTGCTTTTGATCAGTGAATGTAGCCTGTCTCTGAATGAAGTTTAGAGAGCTTCCCTGCAAAATAATAATAATAATAATTCAGAGAGCAATTCTATGTTTGGAACACAATTGACTTACTAAACAGACTGAAAAAAAACTCCTGTTTTCTGTTCGGAAATGTGTCTATTAGTATTTGTCTGATTCTGCCTTGCTTCGATTCGTCGTGAAGCGGCAAAGATACGAATTCAATGGCTAGGCATGCTGGTATGGCATCTAGTTTGAGAGGTTCATTGCTGGGGCTAAATATTTTGGAAATTTAATTTCGGGAGAGTGATCCCTTTGTGCAATGCCGGAGCTAGGGGGGGGGGGGGGGGGGGGGGGGGGGGGGGGGGCTGCCCCCCAGCCTACTTGTTCAATGGCGGAGCTATGTTCTGTAACTCCGTGCCAACTTGTTCCATTTTCTCTCTCACATCGGTAGGCGTAGGCATCAGTCACTAACTTTCACTAATCAATAGTGATCCTCCTCCTCCTGAAGAGGTACCGACACCGTGTGAAGACGGCGATTGTGCCCCTGTCCATACAAGCGTTGGCAAGGTCCATTACTGTTGCTTCCTTCAACGCCACCCCGTTTGGTATGTATCAAGTATATCCAGTTCGTCGGTACTAATCCATACCGTGCTATGCTGTTGATAGGTTTCCATCGAGTTCGTGTGAAAATATTGTTGACGCTCACTCCTTTTTCAGGTGACACATTCTTTTTTTTCGAAAAGGGGGATTCCCCGGCCTCTGCATCAGAACGATGCATACGGCCACATTTATTAGAAAGTAATAAGGTTCAACAAAGTCTTCAAGTCTGCGAACAAAAAGCTGGGCTAGCTCACACAGAGCATCAACGCCAAAACAGAAGAGAATAACAAGCCACAACCGGCTGGCAAAAGAACAGATAGCTAAACTAATCGCCTATCCTATTATATGACCGCCATCAAACCGGTTGAAGATATCTCACGCTACCATCTCTCACCGGACAGATAGGCGACACACTCTTGCTGTCGTCGATACACCTTAGTGTGATGCTGACTTTCTTTAGTAGTGTATTGCCGCCGGGCATCTAGTCAAAGGTCATGATTTATTGTCAGGACCACTTTCATCGTCTCGATTATCCCTGCCCTTCTCGCGTTATTGCTCGTAGAGGTGATTATAAGTCCGTTGTTTATTCTTTTCCTGCTAGCTAGGGCTGCCCCCCAGCCTACTTGTTCAATGGCGGAGCTATGTTCTGTAACTCCGTGCCAACTTGTTCCATTTTCTCTCTCACATCGGTAGGCGTAGGCATCAGTCACTAACTTTCACTAATCAATAGTGATCCTCCTCCTCCTGAAGAGGTACCGACACCGTGTGAAGACGGCGATTGTGCCCCTGTCCATACAAGCGTTGGCAAGGTCCATTACTGTTGCTTCCTTCAACGCCACCCCGTTTGGTATGTATCAAGTATATCCAGTTCGTCGGTACTAATCCATACCGTGCTATGCTGTTGATAGGTTTCCATCGAGTTCGTGTGAAAATATTGTTGACGCTCACTCCTTTTTCAGGTGACACATTCTTTTTTTTCGAAAAGGGGGATTCCCCGGCCTCTGCATCAGAACGATGCATACGGCCACATTTATTAGAAAGTAATAAGGTTCAACAAAGTCTTCAAGTCTGCGAACAAAAAGCTGGGCTAGCTCACACAGAGCATCAACGCCAAAACAGAAGAGAATAACAAGCCACAACCGGCTGGCAAAAGAACAGATAGCTAAACTAATCGCCTATCCTATTATATGACCGCCATCAAACCGGTTGAAGATATCTCACGCTACCATCTCCCACCGGACAGATAGGCGACGCACTTTTGCTGTCGTCGATACACCTTAGTGTGATGCTGACTTTCTTTAGTAGTGTATTGCCGCCGGGCATCTAGTCAAAGGTCATGATTTATTGTCAGGACCACTTTCATCGTCTCGATTATCCCTGCCCTTCTCGCGTTATTGCTCGTAGAGGTGATTATAAGTCCGTTGTTTATTCTTTTCCTGCTAGCTAGGGCTCTCGCACTAACATGTTTGATGGCAGATCGTAGCGCCCACGACGAAGACCGTTTGGTTCTTTTCTTGCGTGATGATGGTCTGGACAAACTTTTGCCTCCTAAAGGAGACGAAGAGAATGATCGGCGAAAGGATCAAGGTGATGCCGGCGGCCGTGCAGCTTCACGGGTTCCTGTTGCAAGGATTCGTAGGGCAGACGACCTTCTTGATGTCCAAGCCGCAGGAGTAGCTAGGTTAATATGCAAGTGGGAATTTAGTAATGGAAAACGCTTGTATCTAAAGTCTGGTAAGACTCCAGCATCAGACTATTTCTTCGTCGTCGATGTAACGAGATCTCATTACTAAAGTTGTCCATAGTGGTAACCACATGAGTTGTCCATATGATTGAACCGTTTCTGATTCTTTTGGATCACGACTCGGACGTGGGGTTTACTCCCACGACCTATCCGTCCCGCATTATATAGTCAGGCAGACGTCTACCCTAGCCGCGGTCGTATCGTAGGGTTTCGCACCACCGTTCTAGATCATTGCACCGCCACGCAAGTCTTCTCCATCCCTTCTTTCGGCGTGCGCCGTGAGAAGGGGCAGCAGGCCTCCGGACCCCGCCTCTCGTGATCCTGTACGGGAGATGGGCGATCAGGTTTTTGGGAAGTGCGCTCGCACGACTGCTGGCAGCGACGACTTCGCCAACGACGACTTTTTCCCCGACCTCGGCAACCTCTTCCTCAACAACATGGGAGACAACATCAACGCCAACGATGCTGCTCCCATTGCATCGTATGTGATTCTGTCCTTCATGTTTCTAGTCTGTGCTCTAGATTCGATATGTTCATCTACTATGTTAGTCCACATAATTAGTTCAATCTCTGTTATTGCTGTTATGATTTGTTTTGTGCTTATTCAGATTAAATCTCATAGTAATTTGCTCACATATTCAACAGTATCACGGATCATAGAACGGTGTGAGGTATCTAGTTTGATTAGCAAAATATGTAAGCGCCTGCCTATGTATCAGGCGACTGGAAAAATCTCAAGTGAAAACATTTGTAGGTTGCAAGAGGTTTAGGAAAGGCGCCAAATTATAGCAAATGTTTTTGTCAGTCAGTCGTGCTTCGGCCAATGTTTGCAAGGGATGGACAATGACCCAACCATCATAAATGCCAAACTATTTGTCTATGACCCAAAAAACTTGGCAAGATGGATTTGGGCACTGGGAAAACATGCACTAGCATAATACTCCGGGACAGAGAATCTGAAGTGCATCTGCAAGATTCAAAGCGAAGTCGGCATGCATTGGCTTTTGCCATCCCTCCCAGGTGCACCTCCACATTACAACTTGCAAAGCAGCTTCCACTTCGGAAAGTCCAAGGCAAAAGGTCGGTCGACCACAAAGCAAGATGAGCAGGGGTACTGGGTCGCCATGGAACGTTGCTTCCCCGCCGGGGGGGGGGGGGCAAGAGCGCATAGTTTTAGGGCGTGTTTGATTCAAGTTTTAAACAATAGTCGCATTGTATACATTTCTCAACTCAGTCTGATTGAGCAAAAACAACTCTAAATGCGTCATCTGCGAGTTATTTGGTTGCCTGCATCGAGAGTCGCTGCATTAGGTAATACACAAGTGCACTTTGTTCGGTTGCCTGCATTAGCCCAAGTGGCACATGAACACGGTGTTTGGTTGACCGCATGGGGTGTGATTAAGAGCTAGCACTTGCACTTAGCACACATGGTTAAGAGCTAACAAAGGGAGGGGGAGAAGAAATGCAGTGTGCACCGGACTATGGCGACTGCGGTGGATAGTGGCTATGGCGTCGTGTTCGACATGACGAGCATGAAGTCATCGGTGAGCGACCCCGTCGGCGGCATGGCGAGCGACACCGTCGACGAACTAGTTGCGGTGCTCGCGCAAAGACAGTCGACAGAGGAGGAGAATGCAGTGCTCGCGCCATGGTATCGTCAGTGCAGTGGACGAGAGAGGAGGCCGAGATGATCGACGCCGGGAACGACTCCAGTGTAGTGGGGCGAGAGAGAGGAGGCCAAGATGATCGACCCCGTCGGTGGTACGGCGAACTGGAGTGTGCACGAAGGCAGAGGACACAAGAAAGCAGTGTGCGCGCCATTGCAGCGTCAGTGCAGCAGGAGGACGACAGAGAGTAGGTCGAGATGAGCGACGCCGGAAACGACTCTAGTGTGGTAGGACGTGGGTAAGGAGATCAAGGGGAAGAGCTTCGGCGTCGAGAGGAACGAATAGGAGAGCTCTGAGTAGAGGACAGAGGAGCTCGACATGGCAGCATCAGTGCAGTAGACTGTTGTTCATAGTGAGATGAAGCTACGATCGTCGAAACCAAAAATTTACAACACGAATGTTGTGAGGACCTGCGAGATTAGGCTGCTGGTCAAAGAAAAATTCAAATGATCAATCGTGCGCGACGAATCTGACAAAATACGTCCAGAATAGCTCCAAACGGGAACACAAGATTAAGAACTTACGACCGACGAAACTACGAACCGATCGCCTGAATGGAACCGTAGCATCGAGGTGCATCTTTTTCGTGTAGAGTTTACCTCGAACCGAAGCACCATTGTGTAGATCAGAGGGGTATGAAAGAGAGGAGATTAGGGAGGAGTTTACTGGAGGTTGAAAAAGACACCACGTAAACAGCTGGCATCCCTTCTGTTTCTCCTCGTGCAGGGGCCTGCTCGCTGCGCTTCCGCTCGGCCTGGCTCCAGAGAAACTGCCGATTCCTGCGTTCTCAGCGAGCCAGGCCCAGAGGTGCTTTAAGTTTCGTGCTATGCATGTCCAGAGTAAAACCAGGCAAACAATCAGACCATTCCCTTCCCGCGCGGGCCTGGTTGGGCCTCCTGCAGGCAACCAAACACGCCCTTACTTCTCCCTGGCAGCATCATGCAGCAGAAATCACATATTTGACCTGAAGGCGAAATCAAATCACAAACTAACCTGCTTCCGAAAAAATTTCACTCTGCCGACCCTTTCGTGTGGCGCCCGACAGCTAGGCGCCGCACACTACTATGCAGCACCTCTGCCTTAGGCGTCGCACCTCCTGCCAGCGTGGCAGCCCTGGTCTAGTTGCGGCCCCACAGACAGCACTGCAGCGCCTAAGCCTTAGGCGCCACACTTGTAATGTGCAGCGCCTAGCGCTTAGGCGCTGCACAGTCTATGTGCACTTAGGCTGGCCCCACCCTCTCTCCTCTCCCACCCCACCCCACACACCCCCACCCCACCCAAACCCTTAGCCTTGCGCCCCTCCTCTCATCCCCTCTTCCCCCCCCCTCTCAAATCCTTCTCAAATCTTGCAAATCCGGAGTATTTGACCGTGGATTTCGAAGCCAACCCCTCCCTTAAGGTAATCTCCTCCGATCCCCTCGTTTTCATCCATAGGAATTGTCACATTTGCTCAAATCTAGCTAGTTTGGGGAAACCCTAGTTTTGGCTTGGTTTTGGAAATTTGTGTTGAATCATGTTATGTTTCTTTGCTAATTTGGTATGGTTAGGCTTTCATAGTATGCTAGGGTTAGGGTTATGTGTGTTTGATGTTGGTGTTAGGGTTATGCTATGATTAGGGTTGTGGTTATTGTTAAGTGGGGGTTAGGGTTAACCAAGAATTCTCGGTTTTGTAGGCATGGCTTCATCCGGTTCCATGACAAGGCCACCGTGTGCTAACCAGGAAGACACGCCGAACAAGTGGGAGGACGCATCTTTGGACAAGGTGAAGGAGAAAGATGTCAATATCCCGCCATGTTGGTGTGGAGATGTTGGCAAGGTGAAGGTGTCCACCGACCGAAAGAAATCATGGACGGAAGGGTGGAGATATTTTGTATGCCAGAACTATGCTTATGATCGTGCACTTCTAACTAACGCCTATGACCAACCACCGGTAAGCTCGAGAAGTAAAATGTTACTCTCCAATGTCTGTCAACACTAACAAAAATGTTGTATGCAGTCACCGCCTCCTCTATGCAAGTACTTCACGTGGATAGATTTTGAAGTGCCAGAAGATGTCAAAAAGGACCAATACCAAGGACCAATACCAAGATTGTCTTAGGCGGCAACGGCGGTTTGAAGAATCGTTTCGAAGAGGCTTGGAGAAAGAGCGTCGTCAGAAGGAGAGGATGGAGTGGAAGAAACGAGAGGAGGAGAGGGCACGCCAAGTGAAACTTGCTCGTGAGGAGGAGAGGGCAAGAAAGCTTGCAAAGGCTCGCGAGGCGCAAGAGGAGGACTCTGCACGTGACAAGAAGGGGAAATGGCCTCGCTCTACTCAGTAGGGACTTTGCTCCGGTGCACTCGTTGTCAACTATCTTCTAATGAATGTGTCGTGAACTTGTGAGGGCATGTGAGATGTTGGTGAACTATCTTCTAGGGCAAGCTGCCATTTGTCATTTGTAATGAATGTGTCGTGAACCATGTCGTAGTAATGTTTGAATTGTCTTAAGTTATGAACTCATCGGCATAAAATTTGTGTTTGTTCAAATTGCTGTGATGCTGCAGTCATTGTAAGTATTATGATGTTCCGGTGAAATGAACGTGTTGTGAACTCAGTTTTTCCAGTACAGTACAACGCCCAAGGGATAGGCGTCACACAGTACAGTGTAGCGCCTTGCAGTAGGGCGCTGCACTCTGACTTGGTATTTTTCATGGATGGTCAGTGCTGCAAGCCTTCTGTGGCTCTCGGGATAGCCATGGTCAGTTGAGCAGTGCCTACGAGACGGGCGCTGTACTGTATGGTGCGACGCCTAAGCGTTGGGTGCTGCACAGTACAGTGCGGCACCTGGGTGTTGGGCACTGCAGTGCTGTTAACTGCCAAACTATAGAAACAGATGTCATTTTGGCCTCATGCAGCACTCACACAACTTGCTTGAACATCGCTAAAATTACTGTAAACTGCACATACTGAACAAAGACAACTAATAACTTGAACATCACATCATTTAGGACAATTCAACATTACTACTAGTTCGCAAACACAAATACCACACTAGTAATAGTTCACCAACATACAACATAACGTCACAAGTTCATCAACCTAATGAAACGGCTACAAGAGCACTAACAAACACAAGCACTAATGTCTTCCGCGCGTGTTCCTGGTGCCACGCCTGCAGGCAATCTTCTTCTTCCTGGGTGGACGAGCCTCCTCTTCCTGCACTTCCTCCTCCGCCTCCGCCTCATGATCCAGGCTAGCCATTCGCGAGGTCCCTACGACCACCTTTGGGTTGACCCTGTTGTCAAAGTCGTTGGGCGTGTACCGGCGTCTGAGCTGCCTAGGCTTGAACACATATGGGGACCGAAGTTGAGCGTCCGCCAAAGTCATGTCATCATCAAGCTCATCGCCCTATCACACAATCAAACAATATGGTGAAGACCGACGTCGTAATCAAGTGAGAATCACATCTAAAGGATTAGTCATACCTCTTGGGTGACCGCACCCTCATCATCCAGATAAGCATGTGAGGAACTCACATCGTCCCTCTGATGGTGAGATGAGGGGTCTGATGGTGTACCTGACCTAGAGGCAGATGGTTCATCAAATTCGGGATCGCGGCAACCGAGAAGATTCGATAACCGCCTTAACTTCTTGGCCTGACGCTGTAACATGAACAAGTGTATACGATATCAGACTCCGCAACATAGACTGGCTGTCATAGTGAATGCGATATGTACCTTGAGAAATGCTCGTAGTGAACCATCATCATTGCCTTTTCCAACCGGTGTTTCCTCCAGAATAGACTGGCTCTCATCAGCTGCTTTCTTGATCTCGGTGCGCTGCAGATGAGAAAGAATGAACACGTTAGCCATTCAAACATGTGTAATACGGCCAACGGGAAAGTAAAGAAGAAACACTTTACCACATAGTTAATCACCGGAACAGCAGGGACTCCGTGCCCTACCCTGACATCTCTGTTGTACTTCCCCTTTGATAGATCCTCAAAGTTTACGGGTTATCAAGAATATCCTCATTATATGCCGGCGGGCATATCTTAACTCGAGTATTTTCAAGAAGCCATCGTATGTAGTTATCAAAAGCAAGTGTACTATGCTCACGAAGCTTGGCGCGTGCACTGCTACGAGCTTCCTCCACACAAAGCTGGAAGCGGGTAACATACGTGAAGGAAATATGCCCTAGAGGCAATAATAAAGTTATTATTTATTTCCTTACATCATGATAAATGTTTATTATTCATGCTAGAATTGTATTAACCGGAAACATAATACATGTGTGAATACATAGACCAACAGAGTGTCACTAGTATGCCTCTACTTGACTAGCTCGTTAATCAAAGATGGTTATGTTTCCTAACCATGAACAAGGAGTTGTTATTTGATTAACGAGGTCACATCATTAGTAGAATGATCTGATTGACATGACCCATTCCATTAGCTTAGCACCCGATCGTTTAGTATGTTGCTATTGCTTTCTTCATGACTTATACATGTTCCTATAACTATGAGATTATGCAACTCCCGTTTACCGGAGGAACACTTTGGGTACTACCAAACGTCACAACGTAACTGGGTGATTATAAAGGAGTACTACAGGTGTCTCCAATGGAAGATGTTGGGTTGGCGTATTTCGAGATTAGGGTTTGTCGCTCCGATTGTCGGAGAGGTATCTCTGGGCCCTCTCGGTAATGCACATCACATAAGCCTTGCAAGCACTGCAACTAATATGTTAGTTGTGAGATGATGTATTACGGAACGAGTAAAGAGACTTGCCGGTAACGAGATTGAACTAGGTATTGGATACCGACGATCGAATCTCGGGCAAGTAACATACCGATGACAAAGGGAACAACGTATGTTGTTATGCGGTCTGACCGATAAAGATCTTCGTAGAATATGTAGGAGCCAATATGGGCATCCAGGTCCCGCTATTGGTTATGGACCGGAGACGTGTCTCGGTCATGTTGGGGAACGCAGTAATTTCGAAAATTTTCCTACGCACACGCAAGATCATGGTGATGCACAGCAACGAGAGGGGAGAGTGTTGTCTACGTACCAACGCAGACCGACTGCGGAAGCGATCTCACAACGTAGAGGAAGTAGTCGTACGTCTTCTTCCCGATCCGACCGATCCAAGCACCGTTACTCCGGCACCTCCGAGTTCTTGGCACACGTTCAGCTCGATGACGTTCCTCGGGCTCCGATCCAGCAAAGCGTCGAGGAAGAGTTCCGTCAGCACGACGGCGTGGTGACGATCTTGATGTACTACCGACGCAGGGCTTCGCCTAAGCACTGTAACGGTATGATCGAGGTGGAATTTGGTGGCAGGGGGCACCGCACACGGCTAAGGAACGATCTCAAGGATCAACTTGTGTGTCTTGGGGTGTCCCCTGCCCCTGTATTTATATGTTGGAAGAGGGGGGGCTGGCCGGCCAAGAGGGAGAGGCGCAGGGGAGTCCTACTCCCACCGGGAGTAGGACTCCTCCCCCCCAATCCTAATCCAATTAGGACTCTCGGGGGGGAAAGAGAGAGAAGGGGGGCCGGCCCCTTGTCCTATTCCTAATAGGACTCTAGGGGGGCGCCGGCCAGCTAGTGGGCTTCCCTTTTCTCTTTTCCACTAAGGCCCAATAGGCCCATTTACCTCCCGGGGGGGTTCCGGTAACCCTCTCGGTATTCCGGTAAAATCCCGATTTCACCCGGAACGCTTCCGGTGTCCAAACATAGGCTTCCAATATATCAATCTTTATGTCTCGACCATTTCGAGACTCCTCGTCATGTCCGTAATCTCATCCGGGACTCCGAACAACCTTCGGTACATCAAAATGCATAAACTCATAATAACTGTCATCGTAACGTTAAGCGTGCGGACCCTACGGTTCGAGAACAATGTAGACATGACCGAGACACGTCTCCGGTCAATAACCAATAGCGGGACCTGGATGCCCATATTGGCTCCTACATATTCTACGAAGATCTTTTATCGGTCAGACCGCATAACAACATACGTTGTTCCCTTTGTCATCGGTATGTTACTTGCCCGAGATTCGATCGTCGGTATCCAATACCTAGTTCAATCTCGTTACCGGCAAGTCTCTTTACTCGTTCCGTAATACATCATGTCACAACTAACTATTTAGTTGCAGTGCTTGCAAGGCTTATGTGATGTGTATTACCGAGAGGGCCCAGAGATACCTCTCCGACAATCGGAGTGACAAACCCTAATCTCGAAATACGCCAACCCAACATCTGCCATTGGAGACACCTGTAGTACTCCTTTATAATCACCCAGTTACGTTGTGACGTTTGGTAGTACCCAAAGTGTTCCTCTGGTAAACGGGAGTTGCATAATCTCATAGTTATAGGAACATGTATAAGTCATGAAGATAGCAATAGCAACATACTAAACGATCGGGTGCTAAGCTAATGGAATGGGTCATGTCAATCAGATCATTCAACTAATGATGTGACCTCGTTAATCAAATAACAACTCTTTGTTCATGGTTAGGAAACATAACCATCTTTGATTAACGAGCTAGTCTAGTAGAGGCATACTAGTGACACTCTGTTGGTCTATGTATTCACACATGTATTATGTTTCCGGTTAATACAATTCTAGCATGAATAATAAACATTTATCATGATTCAAGGAAATAAATAATAACTTTATTATTGCCTCTAGGGCATATTTCCTTCAGTCTCCCACTTGCACTAGAGTCAATAATCTAGATTACACAGTAATGATTCTAACACCCATGGAGCCTTGGTGCTGATCATGTTTTGCTCGTGGAAGAGGCTTAGTCAACGGGTCTGCAACATTCAGATCCGTATGTATCTTGCAAATCTCTATGTCTCCCACCTGGACTAAATCCCGGATGGAGTTGAAGCGTCTTTTGATGTGCTTGGTTCTTTTGTGAAATCTGGATTCCTTTGCCAAGGCAATTGCACCAGTATTGTCACAGAAGATTTTCATTGGACCCGATGCACTAGGTATGACACCTAGATCGGATATGAACTCTTTCATCCAGACTCCTTCGTTTGCTGCTTCCGAAGCAGCTATGTACTCCGCTTCACATGTAGATCCCGCTACGACGCTTTGTTTAGAACTGCACCAACTGACAGCTCCACCGTTTAAAGTAAACACGTATCCGGTTTGCGATTTAGAATCGTCCGGATCAGTGTCAAAGCTTGCATCAACGTAACCTCTTACGGTGAGCTCTTTGTCACCTCCATATACGAGAAACATATCCTTAGTCCTTTTCAGGTATTTCAGGATGTTCTTGACCGCTGTCCAGTGATCCACCCCTGGATTACTTTGGTACCTCCCTGCTAAACTTATGGCAAGGCACACATCAGGTCTGGTACACAGCATTGCATACATGATAGAGCCTATGGCTGAAGCATAGGGAACATCTTTCATATTCTTTCTATCTTCTGCAGTGGTCGGGCATTGAGTCTGGCTCAACTTCACACCTTGCAATACAGGCAAGAACCCTTTCTTTGCTTGATCCATTTTGAACTTCTTCAAAATCTTGTCAAGGTATGTGCTTTGTGAAAGTCCAATTAAGCGTTTCGATCTATCTCTATAGATTTTTATGCCTAATATGTAAGCAGCTTCCCCAAGGTCTTTCATCGAAAAACTTTTATTCAAGTATCCCTTTATGCTATCCAGAAATTCTATATCATTTCCAATGAGTAATATGTCATCTACATATAATATCAGAAATGCTACAGAGCTCCCACTCACTTTCTTGTAAATACAGGCTTCTCCAAAAGTCTGTATAAACCCAAATGCTTTGATCACACTATCAAAGCGTTTATTCCAACTCCGAGATGCTTGCACCAGTCCATAGATGGATCGCTGGAGTTTGCACACTTTGTTAGCTCCCTTTGGATCGACAAAACCTTCTGGTTGCATCATATACAACTCTTCTTCCAGAAATCCATTCAGGAATGCGGTTTTTACATCCATTTGCCAAATTTCATAATCATAAAATGCGGCAATTGCTAACATGATTCTGACAGACTTAAGCATCGCTACGGGTGAGAAAGTCTCATCGTAGTCAACTCCTTGAACTTGTCGAAAACCTTTCGCGACAAGTCGAGCTTTGTAGACAGTAACATTACCATCAGCGTCAGTCTTTTTCTTAAAGATCCATTTATTCTCAATTGCTTGCCGATCATCGGGCAAGTCAACCAAAGTCCATACTTTGTTCTCATACATGGATCCCATCTCAGATTTCATGGCTTCAAGCCACTTTGCGGAATCTGGGCTTACCATCGCTTCTTCATAGTTCGTAGGTTCATCATGATCTAGTAGCATGACTTCCAGAACAGGATTACCGTACCACTCTGGTGCGGATCTTGCTCTGGTTGATCTACGAGGTACAGTAGTATCTTGATCTAAAGTTTCATGATCATCATCATTAACTTCCTCTCTTATTGGTGTAGTTCTCACAGAAACAGTTTTCTGTGATGTACTATTTCCTAATAATGGAGTAGGTATATTTACCTCGTCAAGTTCTACTTTCCTCCCACTCACTTCTTTCGAGAGAAACTCCTTCTCAAGAAAGTTTCCGAATTTGGCAACAAAAGTCTTGCCTTCGGATCTGTGATAGAAGGTGTATCCAATAGTTTCCTTTGGATATCCTATGAAGACACACTTCTCCGATTTGGGTTCGAGCTTATCAGGTTGAAGCTTTTTCACATAAGCATCGCAGCCCCAAACTTTAAGAAACGACAACTTTGGTTTCTTGCCAAACCATAGTTCATAAGGCGTCGTCTCAACGGATTTAGATGGTGCCCTATTTAACGTGAATGCGGCCGTCTCTAAAGCATAACCCCAAAATGATAGCGGTAAATCAGTAAGAGACATCATAGATCGCACCATATCTAGTAAAGTACGATTACGACGTTCGGACACACCATTACGTTGTGGTGTTCCGGGTGGCGTGAGTTGTGAAACTATTCCACAATTTTTCAAATGTACACCAAACTCGTAACTCAAATATTCTCCTCCACGATCAGATCGTAGAAACTTTATTTTCTTGTTACGATGATTTTCAACTTCACTCTGAAATTCTTTGAACTTTTCAAATGTTTCAGACTTATGTTTCATTAAGTAGATATACCCATATCTGCTTAAATCATCTGTGAAGGTGAGAAAATAACGATATCCGCCACGAGCCTCAATATTCATCGGACCACATACATCGGTATGTATGATTTCCAATAAATCTGCTGCTCTCTCCATAGTGCCGGAGAACGGTGTTTTAGTCATCTTGCCCATGAGGCACGGTTCGCAAACACCAAGTGATTCATAATCAAGTGGTTCCAAAAGCCCATCAGTATGGAGTTTCTTCATGCGCTTTACACCGATATGACCTAAACGGCAGTGCCACAAATAAGTTGCACTATCATTATCAACTCTGCATCTTTTGGCTTCAACATTATGAATATGTGTATTACTACTATCGAGATTTAATAAAAATAGACCACTTTTCAAGGGTGCATGACCATAAAAGATATTACTCATATAAATAGAACAACCATTATTCTCTGATTTAAATGAATAACCGTCTCGCATCAAACAAGATCCAGATATAATGTTCATGCTCAACGCTGGCACCAAATAACAATTATTTAGGTCTAATATTAATCCCGAAGGTAGATGTAGAGGTAGCGTGCCGACCGCGATCACATCGACTTTGGAACCGTTTCCCACGCGCATCGTCACCTCGTCCTTTGCTAGTGTCCGCTTATTCTGTAGTCCCTGTTTCGAGTTGCAAATATTAGCAACAGAACCAGTATCAAATACCCAGGTGCTACTGCGAGCATTAGTAAGGTACACATCAATAACATGTATATCACATATACCTTTGTTCACCTTGCCATCCTTCTTATCCGCCAAATACTTGGGGCAGTTCCGCTTCCAGTGACCAGTCTGCTTGCAGTAGAAGCACTCAGTTTCAGGCTTAGGTCCAGGCTTGGGTTTCTTCTCTTGAGCAGCAACTTGCTTGCCGTTCTTCTTGAAGTTCCCTTTCTTCTTCCCTTTGCCCTTTTTCTTGAAACTAGTGGTTTTGTTAACCATCAACACTTGATGCTCCTTTTTGATTTCTACCTCCGCAGCTTTCAGCATAGCGAAGAGCTCGGGAATAGTCTTGTTCATCCCTTGCATATTATAGTTCATCACAAAGCTCTTGTAGCTTGGTGGCAGTGATTGGAGAATTCTGTCAATGACGCAATCATCCGGAAGTGTAACTCCCAATTGAATCAAGTGATTATTATACCCAGACATTTTGAGTATATGTTCACTGACAGAACTATTCTCCTCCATCTTGCAGCTATAGAACTTATTGGAGACTTCATATCTCTCAATCCGGGCATTTGCTTGAAATATTAACTTCAACTCCTGGAACATCTCATATGCTCCATGACGTTCAAAACGTCGTTGAAGTCCCGGTTCTAAGCCGTAAAGCATGGCACACTGAACTATTGAGTAGTCATCAGCTTTGCTCTGCCAGACGTTCATAACTTCTGGCGTTGCTCTTGCAGCAGGCCTGGCACTTAGCGGTGCTTCCAGGACGTAATTCTTCTGTGCAGCAATGAGGATAATCCTCAGGTTACGGACCCAGTCCGTGTAATTGCTACCATCATCTTTCAACTTAGATTTCTCAAGGAACGCATTAAAATTCAACGGAACAACAGCACGAGCCATCTATCTACAACATAAACAAGCAAGATACTATCAGGTACTAAGTTCATGATAATTTTTAAGTTCAGTTAATTTACTTAAGAACTCCCACTTAGATAGACATCCCTCTAATCCTCTAAGTGATCACGTGATCCAAATCAACTAAACCATAACCGATCATCACGTGAGATGGAGTAGTTTTCAATGGTGAACATCAATATGTTGATCATATCTACTATATGATTCACGCTCGACCTTTCGGTCTCCGTGTTCCGAGGTCATATCTTATATGCATAGCTCGTCAAGTATAACCTGAGTATTCCGCGTGTGCAACTGTTTTGCACCCGTTGTATTTGAACGTAGAGCCTATCACACCCGATCATCACGTGGTGTCTCAGCACGAAGAACTTTTGCAACGGTGCATACTCAGGGAGAACACTCCTTGATAATTTAGTGAGAGATCATCTTATAATGCTACCGTCAATCAAAGCAAGATAAGATGCATAAAAGGATAAACATCACATGCAATCAATATAAGTGATATGATATGGCCATCATCATCTTGTGCTTTGTGATCTCCATCTCCGAAGCATCGTCATGATCACCATCGTCACCGGCGCGCCACCTTGATCTCCATCGTAGCAACGTTGTCGTCTCGCCAATCTTATGCTTCCACGACTATTACTACCGTTTAGTAATCTAGTAAAGCATTACATCGCGATTGCATTGCATACAATAAAGCGACAACCATATGGCTCCTGCCAGTTGCCGATAACTCGGTTACAAAACATGATCATCTCATACAATAAAATCAGCATCATGCCTTGACCATATCACATCACAACATGCCCTGCAAAAACAAGTTAGACGTCTTCTACTTTGTTGTTGCAAGTTTTACGTGGCTGCTACGGGCTTAAGTAAGAACACATCTCACCTACGCATCAAAACCACAACGATAGTTCGTCAAATAGACTCCGTTTTAACCTTCTCAAGGACCGGGCGTAGCCACACTTGGTTCAACTAAAGTTGGAGAGATAGTCTTCCGCAAGCCATCTATGTGCAAAGCACGTCGAGGGAACCGGTCTCGCATAAGAGTATGCGTAAGGTTGGTCCGGATCATCTCAACCAACAATACCGCCGAACCAAAGTATGACATGCTGGTAGGCAGTATGACTTGTATCGCCCACAACTCACTTGTGTTCTACTCGTGCATATATCATCAAACCATAAAACCTAGGCTCGGATGCCACTGTTGGGGAACGCAGTAATTTCGAAAATTTTCCTACGCACACGCAAGATCATGGTGATGCACAGCAACGAGAGGGGAGAGTGTTGTCTACGTACCAACGCAGACCGACTGCGGAAGCGATCTCACAACGTAGAGGAAGTAGTCGTACGTCTTCTTCCCGATCCGACCGATCCAAGCACCGTTACTCCGGCACCTCCGAGTTCTTGGCACACGTTCAGCTCGATGACGTTCCTCGGGCTCCGATCCAGCAAAGCGTCGAGGAAGAGTTCCGTCAGCACGACGGCGTGGTGACGATCTTGATGTACTACCGACGCAGGGCTTCGCCTAAGCACTGTAACGGTATGATCGAGGTGGAATTTGGTGGCAGGGGGCACCGCACACGGCTAAGGAACGATCTCAAGGATCAACTTGTGTGTCTTGGGGTGTCCCCTGCCCCTGTATTTATATGTTGGAAGAGGGGGGGCTGGCCGGCCAAGAGGGAGAGGCGCAGGGGAGTCCTACTCCCACCGGGAGTAGGACTCCTCCCCCCCAATCCTAATCCAATTAGGACTCTCGGGGGGGAAAGAGAGAGAAGGGGGGCCGGCCCCTTGTCCTATTCCTAATAGGACTCTAGGGGGGCGCCGGCCAGCTAGTGGGCTTCCCTTTTCTCTTTTCCACTAAGGCCCAATAGGCCCATTTACCTCCCGGGGGGGTTCCGGTAACCCTCTCGGTATTCCGGTAAAATCCCGATTTCACCCGGAACGCTTCCGGTGTCCAAACATAGGCTTCCAATATATCAATCTTTATGTCTCGACCATTTCGAGACTCCTCGTCATGTCCGTAATCTCATCCGGGACTCCGAACAACCTTCGGTACATCAAAATGCATAAACTCATAATAACTGTCATCGTAACGTTAAGCGTGCGGACCCTACGGTTCGAGAACAATGTAGACATGACCGAGACACGTCTCCGGTCAATAACCAATAGCGGGACCTGGATGCCCATATTGGCTCCTACATATTCTACGAAGATCTTTTATCGGTCAGACCGCATAACAACATACGTTGTTCCCTTTGTCATCGGTATGTTACTTGCCCGAGATTCGATCGTCGGTATCCAATACCTAGTTCAATCTCGTTACCGGCAAGTCTCTTTACTCGTTCCGTAATACATCATGTCACAACTAACTATTTAGTTGCAGTGCTTGCAAGGCTTATGTGATGTGTATTACCGAGAGGGCCCAGAGATACCTCTCCGACAATCGGAGTGACAAACCCTAATCTCGAAATACGCCAACCCAACATCTGCCATTGGAGACACCTGTAGTACTCCTTTATAATCACCCAGTTACGTTGTGACGTTTGGTAGTACCCAAAGTGTTCCTCTGGTAAACGGGAGTTGCATAATCTCATAGTTATAGGAACATGTATAAGTCATGAAGATAGCAATAGCAACATACTAAACGATCGGGTGCTAAGCTAATGGAATGGGTCATGTCAATCAGATCATTCAACTAATGATGTGACCTCGTTAATCAAATAACAACTCTTTGTTCATGGTTAGGAAACATAACCATCTTTGATTAACGAGCTAGTCTAGTAGAGGCATACTAGTGACACTCTGTTGGTCTATGTATTCACACATGTATTATGTTTCCGGTTAATACAATTCTAGCATGAATAATAAACATTTATCATGATTCAAGGAAATAAATAATAACTTTATTATTGCCTCTAGGGCATATTTCCTTCAGGTCATGTCTACATTGTTCTTGAACCGTAGGGTCCGCACGCTTAACGTTACGATGACAGTTATTATGAGTTTATGCATTTTGATGTACCGAAGGTTGTTCGGAGTCCCGGATGAGATCACGGACATGACGAGGAGTCTCGAAATGGTCGAGACGTAAAGATTGATATATTGGAAGCCTATGTTTGGACATCGGAAGTGTTCCGGGTGAAATCGGGATTTTACCGGAATACCGGGAGGGTTACCGGAACCCCCCGGGAGACTAATGGGCCTATTGGGCCTTAGTGGAAAAAAGAGAAAAAGGGAAAAGGCCCAAGCTGGCCGGCGCCCCCCTTCCCCAAGTCCTATTAGGAATAGGATAAGGGGCCGGCCCCCCTTCTCTCTCTTTTCCCCCCCGGGAGTCCTAATTGGATTAGGATTGGGGGGAGGAGTCCTACTCCCGGTGGGAGTAGGACTCCCCTGCGCCTCCCCTCCCTTGGCCGGCCGGCCCCCCTCCTCCAACCTTTATATACGGGGGCAGGGGGCACCCCAAGACACACAACTTGATTCTTGAGATCGTTCCTTAGCCGTGTGCGGTGCCCCCTGCCACCAAATTCCACCTCGATCGTACCGTTGTAGTGCTTAGGCGAAGCCCTGCGTCGGTAGTACATCAAGATCGTCATCACGCTGTCGTGCTGACGGAACTCTTCCTCGACGCTTTGCTGGATCGGAGCCCGAGGAACGTCATCGAGCTGAACGTGTGCTAAGAACTCGGAGGTGCCGGAGTAACGGTGCTTGGATCGGTCGGATCGGGAAGAAGACGTACGACTACTTCCTCTACGTTGTGTGATCGCTTCCGCAGTCGGTCTGCGTTGGTACGTAGACAACACTCTCCCCTCTCGTTGCTGTGCATCACCATGATCTTGCGTGTGCGTAGGAAATTTTTTGAAATTACTGCGTTCCCCAACAGTGGCATCCGAGCCTAGGTTTTATGGTTTGATGTTATATGCACGAGTAGAACACAAGTGAGTTGTGGGTGATACAAGTCATACTGCCTACCAGCATGTCATACTTTGGTTCGGCGGTATTGTTGGTTGAGACGATCCGGACCAACCTTACGCGTACTCTTACGCGAGACCGGTTCCCTCGACGTGCTTTGCACATAGATGGCTTGCGGAAGACTGTCTCTCCAACTTTAGTTGAACCAAGTGTGACTACGCCCGGTCCTTGAGAAGGTTAAAACGGAGTCTATTTGACGAACTATCGTTGTGGTTTTGATGCGTAGGTGAGATGAGTTCTTACTTAAGCCCGTAGCAGCCACGTAAAACTTGCAACAACAAAGTAGAGGACGTCTAACTTGTTTTTGCAGGGTATGTTGTGATGTGATATGGTCAAGGCATGATGCTGATTTTATTGTATGAGATGATCATGTTTTGTAACTAAGTTATCGGCAACTGGCAGGAGCCATATGGTTGTCGCTTTATTGTATGCAATGCAATCGCGATGTAATGCTTTACTAGATTACTAAACGGTAGTAATAGTCGTGGAAGCATAAGATTGGCGAGACGACAACGATGCTACGATGGAGATCAAGGTGTCGCGCCGGTGACGATGGTGATCATGACGGTGCTTCGGAGATGGAGATCACAAGCACAAGATGATGATGGCCATATCATATCACTTATATTGATTGCATGTGATGTTTATCCTTTTATGCATCTTATCTTGCTTTGATTGACGGTAGCATTATAAGATGATCTCTCACTAAATTATCAAGAAGTGTTCTCCCTGAGTATGCATAGTAGATATGATCAACATGACGATGTTCACCATTGAAAACTACTCCATCTCACGTGATGATCGGTTATGGTTTAGTTGATTTGGATCACATGATCACTTAGAGGATTAGAGGGATGTCTATCTAAGTGGGAGTTCCTAAGTAATTTGATTAACTGAACTTAAACTTATCATGAACTTAGTACCTGATAGTATCTTGCTTGTTTATGTTGCTTGTAGATAGATGGCTCGTGCTATTGTTCCGTTGAATTTTAATGCGTTCCTTGAGAAAGCAAAGTTGAAAGATGATGGTAGCAATTACACGGACTGGGTCCGTAACCTGAGGATTATCCTCATTGCTGCACAGAAGAATTACGTCCTGGAAGCACCGCTGGGTGACAGGCCTGCTGCTGGAGCAACGCCAGATGTTATGAACGTCTGGCAGAGCAAAGCTGATGACTACTCGATAGTTCAGTGTGCCATGCTTTACGGCTTAGAATCGGGACTTCAACGACGTTTTGAACGTCATGGAGCATATGAGATGTTCCAGGAGTTGAAGTTAATATTTCAAGCAAATGCCCGAATTGAGAGATATGAAGTCTCCAATAAGTTCTATAGCTGTAAGATGGAGGAGAACAGTTCTGTCAGTGAGCATATACTCAAAATGTCTGGGTATAATAATCACTTGATTCAGATGGGAGTTAATCTTCCAGATGATTGCGTCATTGACAGAATTCTCCAATCACTACCACCAAGCTACAAGAGCTTCGTGATGAACTATAATATGCAAGGGATGAACAAGACTATTCCCGAGCTCTTCGCAATGCTGAAAGCTGCGGAGGTAGAAATCAAGAAGGAGCATCAAGTGTTGATGGTTAGCAAAACCACTAGTTTCAAGAAAAAGGGCAAAGGGAAGAAGAAGGGAAACTTCAAGAAGAACAGCAAGCAAGTTGCTGCTCAGGAGAAGAAACCCAAGTCTGGACCTAAGCCTGAAACTGAGTGCTTCTACTGCAAGCAGACTGGTCACTGGAAGCGGAACTGCCCCAAGTATTTGGCGGATAAGAAGGATGGCAAAGTGAGAAAAGGTATATGTGATATACATGTTATTGATGTGTACCTTACTAGAGCTCGCAGTAGCACCTGGGTATTTGATACTGGTTCTGTTGCTATTATTTGTAACTCGAAACAGGGACTACGGAATAAGCGGACACTAGCAAAGGACGAGGTGACGATGCGCGTGGGAAACGGTTCCAAAGTCGATGTGATCGCGGTCGGCACGCTACCTCTACATCTACCTTCGGGATTAATATTAGACCTAAATAATTGTTATTTGGTGCCAGCGTTGAGCATGAACATTATATCTGGATCTTGTTTAATGCGAGACGGTTATTCATTTAAATCAGAGAATAATGGTTGTTCTATTTATATGAATAATATCTTTTATGGTCATGCACCTTTGAAGAGTGGTCTATTCTTGTTGAATCTCGAAGATAGTAACACACATATTCATAATGTAGAAGCCAAAAGATGCAAAGTTAATAATGATAGTGCAACTTATTTGTGGCACTGCCGTTTAGGTCATATCGGTGTAAAGCGCATGAAGAAACTCCATACTGATGGGCTTTTGGAACCACTTGATTATGAATCACTTGGTACTTGCGAACCGTGCCTCATAGGCAAGATGACTAAAACACCGTTCTCCGGTACTATGGAGAGAGCAACAGATTTGTTGGAAATCATACATACCGATGTATGTGGTCCGATGAATATTGAGGCTCGTGGCGGATATCGTTATTTTCTCACCTTCATAGATGATTTAAGCAGATATGGGTATATCTACTTAATGAAACATAAGTCTGAAACATTTGAAAGGTTCAAAGAATTTCAGAGTGAAGTTGAAAATCATCGTAACAATAAAATAAAGTTTCTATGATCTGATCGTGGAGGAGAATATTTGAGTTACGAGTTTGGTATACATTTGAAAAATTGTGGAATAGTTTCGCAACTCACGCCACCCGGAACACCACAGCGTAATGGTGTGTCCGAACGTCGTAATCGCACTTTACTAGATATGGTGCGATCCATGATGTCTCTTACTGATTTACCGCTATCGTTTTGGGGTTATGCTTTAGAGACGGCCGCATTCACGTTAAATAGGGCACCATCAAAATCCGTTGAGACGACGCCTTATGAACTATGGTTTGGCAAGAAACCAAAGTTGTCGTTTCTTAAAGTTTGGGGCTGCGATGCTTATGTGAAAAAGCTTCAACCTGATAAGCTCGAACCCAAAGCGGAGAAATGTGTCTTCGTAGGATACCCAAAGGAAACTGTTGGGTATACCTTCTATCACAGATCCGAAGGCAAGACATTCGTTGCTAAGAATGGATCATTTCTAGAGAAGGAGTTTCTCTCGAAAGAAGTGAGTGGGAGGAAAGTAGAACTTGACGAGGTAACTATACCTGCTCCCTTATTGGAAAATAGTACATCACAGAAAACTGTTTCTGCGACACCTATGCCAATAAGTGAGGAAGCTAATGATGATGATCATGAAGCTTTAGAACAAGATACTACTGAACCACGTAGATCAACCAGAGTGAGATCCGCACCAGAGTGGTACGGTAATCCAGTTCTGGAAGTCATGATGCTAGATCATGATGAACCTACGAACTATGAAGAAGCGATGGTGAGCCCAGTTTCCGCAAAGTGGCTTGAGGCCATGAAATCTGAGATGGGATCCATGTATGAGAACAAAGTATGGACTTTGGTTGACTTGCCCGATGATCGGCAAGCAATTGAGAATAAATGGATCTTCAAGAAAAAGACTGACGCTGACGGTAATGTTACTGTCTATAAAGCTCGACTTGTCGCAAAAGGTTTTCGACAAGTTCAAGGGGTTGACTACGATGAGACTTTCTCACCCGTAGCGATGCTTAAGTCCGTCAGAATTATGTTAGCAATTGCCGCATTTTATGATTATGAAATATGGCAGATGGATGTCAAAACTGCATTCCTGAATGGATTTCTGGAAGAAGAGTTGTATATGGTACAACCAGAAGGTTTTGTCAATCCAAAAGGAGCTAACAAAGTATGCAAACTCCAGCGATCCATTTATGGACTGGTGCAAGCATCTCGGAGTTGGAATAAACGCTTTGATAGTGTGATCAAAGCATTTGGCTTTATACAGACTTTTGGAGAAGCCTGTATTTACAAGAAAGTGAGTGGGAGCTCTGTAGCATTTCTGATATTATATGTGGATGACATATTGCTAATTGGAAATGATATAGAATTTCTGGATAGCATAAAGGGATACTTGAATAAAAGTTTTTCGATGAAAGACCTCGGGGAAGCTGCTTACATATTAGGCATAAAGATCTATAGAGATAGATCAAGACGCTTAATTGGACTTTCACAAAGCACATACCTGGACAAGATTTTGAAGAAATTCAAAATGGATCAAGCAAAGAAAGGGTTCTTGCCTGTGTTACAAGGTATGAAATTGAGTAAGACTCAATGCCCGACCACTGCAGAAGATAGAGAGAAAATGAAAGATGTTCCCTATGCTTCAGCCATAGGCTCTATCATGTATGCAATGCTGTGTACCAGACCTGATGTGTGCCTTGCTATAAGTTTAGCAGGGAGGTACCAAAGTAATCCTGGAATGGATCACTGGACAGCGGTCAAGAACATCCTGAAATACCTGAAAAGGACTAAGGATATGTTTCTCATATATGGAGGTGACAAAGAGCTCACCGTAAGAGGTTACATTGATGCAAGCTTTGACACTGATCCGGACGATTCTAAATCGCAAACCGGATACGTGTTTACTTTAAACGGTGGAGCTGTCAGTTGGTGCAGTTCTAAACAAAGCGTCGTAGCGGGATCTACATGTGAAGCGGAGTACATAGCTGCTTCGGAAGCAGCAAACGAAGGAGTCTGGATGAAGGAGTTCATATCCGATCTAGGTGTCATACCTAGTGCATCGGGTCCAATGAAAATCTTCTGTGACAATACTGGTGCAATTGCCTTGGCAAAGGAATCCAGATTTCACAAGAGGACCAAACACATCAAGAGACGCTTCAACTCCATCCGGGATTTAGTCCAGGTGGGAGACATAGAGATTTGCAAGATACATACGGATCTGAATGTTGCAGACCCGTTGACTAAGCCTCTTCCACGAGCAAAACATGATCAGCACCAAGGCTCCATGGGTGTTAGAATCATTACTGTGTAATCTAGATTATTGACTCTAGTGCAAGTGGGAGACTGAAGGAAATATGCCCTAGAGGCAATTATAAAGTTATTATTTATTTCCTTACATCATGATAAATGTTTATTATTCATGCTAGAATTGTATTAACCGGAAACATAATACATGTGTGAATACATAGACCAACAGAGTGTCACTAGTATGCCTCTACTTGACTAGCTCGTTAATCAAAGATGGTTATGTTTCCTAACCATGAACAAGGAGTTGTTATTTGATTAACGAGGTCACATCATTAGTAGAATGATCTGATTGACATGACCCATTCCATTAGCTTAGCACCCGATCGTTTAGTATGTTGCTATTGCTTTCTTCATGACTTATACATGTTCCTATAACTATGAGATTATGCAACTCCCGTTTACCGGAGGAACACTTTGGGTACTACCAAACGTCACAACGTAACTGGGTGATTATAAAGGAGTACTACAGGTGTCTCCAATGGAAGATGTTGGGTTGGCGTATTTCGAGATTAGGGTTTGTCGCTCCGATTGTCGGAGAGGTATCTCTGGGCCCTCTCGGTAATGCACATCACATAAGCCTTGCAAGCACTGCAACTAATATGTTAGTTGTGAGATGATGTATTACGGAACGAGTAAAGAGACTTGCCGGTAACGAGATTGAACTAGGTATTGGATACCGACGATCGAATCTCGGGCAAGTAACATACCGATGACAAAGGGAACAACGTATGTTGTTATGCGGTCTGACCGATAAAGATCTTCGTAGAATATGTAGGAGCCAATATGGGCATCCAGGTCCCGCTATTGGTTATTGACCGGAGACGTGTCTCGGTCATGTCTACATTGTTCTTGAACCGTAGGGTCCGCACGCTTAACGTTACGATGACAGTTATTATGAGTTTATGCATTTTGATGTACCGAAGGTTGTTCGGAGTCCCGGATGAGATCACGGACATGACGAGGAGTCTCGAAATGGTCGAGACGTAAAGATTGATATATTGGAAGCCTATGTTTGGACATCGGAAGTGTTCCGGGTGAAATCAGGATTTTACCGGAATACCGGGAGGGTTACCGAAACCCCCCGGGAGACTAATGGGCCTATTGGGCCTTAGTGGAAAAAAGAGAAAAAGGGAAAAGGCCCAAGCTGGCCGGCGCCCCCCTTACCCAAGTCCTATTAGGAATAGGATAAGGGGCCGGCCCCCCTTCTCTCTCTTTTCCCCCTCGGGAGTCCTAATTGGATTAGGATTGGGGGGAGGAGTCCTACTCCCGATGGGAGTAGGACTCCCCTGCGCCTCCCCTCCCTTGGCCGGCCGGCCCCCCTCCTCCAACCTTTATATACGGGGGCAGGGGGCACCCCAAGACACACAACTTGATCCTTGAGATCGTTCCTTAGCCGTGTGCGGTGCCCCCTGCCACCAAATTCCACCTCGATCGTACCATTGTAGTGCTTAGGCGAAGCCCTGCGTCGGTAGTACATCAAGATCGTCATCACGCCGTCGTGCTGACGGAACTCTTCCTCGACGCTTTGCTGGATCGGAGCCCGAGGAACGTCATCGAGCTGAACGTGTGCTAAGAACTCGGAGGTGCCGGAGTAACGGTGCTTGGATCGGTCGGATCGGGAAGAAGACGTACGACTACTTCCTCTACGTTGTGTGATCGCTTCCGCAGTCGGTCTGTGTTGGTACGTAGACAACACTCTCCCCTCTCGTTGCTGTGCATCACCATGATCTTGCGTGTGCGTAGGAATTTTTTTGAAATTACTGCGTTCCCCAACAATACGAAGCATGATGCTTGTCCCAGTCCTTTATCTTCCGCCGCCTTCTCCTGTCCAACCTGCATGGTACAAAACCAAACATTAGCAAAATCAAGGAGTGACGATGCTTAGTCAATACAGTTCATGCTCTCTTACCTATGAAGTGCTTTGTCCGTATCCACCCATTCCGGCGGGTGAGGCTAGAACAGACCAAACTGACGACACACGCGATGTGGCAAATGAAACTCAACAACCCAGTTGCATATCAGTGGGCACCGCATACGCCAGAGATCCCTATCCCACAAGCACATCGGGTTGATGGTAAACTCCGGGGTGTACCCAAGTCTGTCATCGGCGCCATATGGCTGCCATTCCACCTATGAAATAGGGCAACAATGCAAAATTGGTGAATTTTTTTCAAGCAAACATGAGAAATGACTGAAGTAATGACCTTGTTACCTGCTCAGGCGTAATCGTGTCCAACTCGGCAACGTACTTCTGGTACATGAGATTGACATCGTTCGTCATCTCGGAAACCACATCCCACTTGTAAGCCCAAGTGGGGCGCCGTAATTCGTCATCTTCATCTTCATACTAAGGATTAAACCTGACGCCTTCGGGCGTCCAACAGGCAGACGCTCCCAGCTCCATACAGAAAGTAGAAGCATATTACCACCAATGCCTGCACTACCTGTGATCCTGCAACACGCATCGTCCAGCTGCATATGAAAGAAAAACAATGTTAACTTGACAGCAAGCTTGCATTGCTAATGAAAAAATGAGTTGATCACAAAACACACCAACTACCTGTCGGTACAAGTAGGCAAGAGTCGCTGAACCCCAGCTCCATTTGCTATCGAAGACGGTCAACGCCTTCAGCCACATCCATGGAGCGTTCTTGCCAGTGGAGTCAGGAAACAAAGTCCTCGACACAACATACCACATGTAGACACAAGCATGTGTCTGGATCAAATCATCAGTGGCATCCGGAGGGCACGTCGCAAAGTGAGTTTGAATCCACGTGAAAGCAGCTCCGGCTTCTTTTCTTTCCTTCTTCTTCTTCTCTTCTCCCTCCTCTATATCAGCCTCAGCCTCGGTAGGAGCCATACCGATAAGAGCAATCATCTGCTCGCGCCACCCATCAGAATCGGTGCTCATACAGAGAGGCATCCCGTCGATAGCAAGACCGGTGATCAACGAGACATCCTCGAGCGTCACGGTCATCTTCCCAGTCCGAAGATGGAAACTATGCGTCTCCGGCCTCCACCGATCAGCAAGTGCGGACACCAGTGGAGCATTCAGATTCGGCGTGGACCGCCTGACCAACTGAATCCACGGGAGTAGTCCTGCCTGCTTGATGTACGGTGTGTACCGCTCATCGTAAGGCATGGCAGGACCAGAGACCCCGTGATACCGAATCTTCAAAGGTTCAAGCTTATGCAAAAAACAAGTAATGACAAATCTTAGGGCATGTAAATTTCAACTTAAGACAAATTTGCAAAATATTTAGATTACTCGTTATTACCATCTCCTTCTCGCGCATCATGTAGGCCCGGTGTTTCGTGTCGTAGACATCGTCGAGAAGCCAAACCATCCTTACAAAGTTCAAACAATAAACATATATGAGTTCATCTTCATCTCAAATATCGGTATACACTAAACATCTAATATGTGTTCAATTACAAGAATCTCAACATCTGCTTCTCACACAATGAATATGTCATATGTGTTCAAATAAACTCAACATCTAATATTTCAAATAAACTCAACATCTAATATATATCTAAACAAACATCTCATATATGTCTACAAAACTCAACATCTCATAGTTATCTATAAAAATAGGCATCTCGTATATATCTAAAAAAACTAAACAATCTAGGGCTTCACTAACAAGAACCATATATTGTGAACTAAGCAACAACACTACGGTACTACCACTATGACTACACGTCCTAAATCAAGCAAATCAAGCAAATCAAGGGTTCCATCAAATCTTGGACAAATCTCTAAAATGGCAACAAATTTACGGAGGAAAAGAAAAGGAACGGAGGAGTTTACCTAGTAGGATGGATTGAAGATCGAATCCACGGATCAAATCTTCAGATCTGAGAGGGATGGGGGGAGGGGATTCGATGGGGGCGCCGTCGTTGCTCTCTGTCCAGAGAGCGGAGAGGGGAAGAACTGTCTGGTCAGGCTGGGCCGATGCGCTTTAAGTCATTGTGCAGCGCCTAAGCGCTAGGCGCTGCACATTACAAGTGTGGCGCCTAAGGCTTAGGCGCTGCAGTGCTGTCTGTGGGGCCACAATTGGACCAGGGCTGTCATGCTGGCAGGAGGTGCGACGCCTAAGGCAGCGGCGCTGCATAGTAGTGTGCGGCGCCTAGCTGTCGGGCGCCATACGAAAGGGTCAGCAGAGTGAATTTTTTTCAAAAGCAGATTAGTTTGTGATTTGATTTCGCCTTCAGGTCAAATATGTGATTTCTGCCGCATCATGCATGCGTCGGAAGCATTCTGGAGAGTGTATGTTTATTTTTTTATAGTAGTTAATGAATGTAAAAATTGCCTGTCTCTGAATGAAGTTGAGAGAGCAACTCTACGTTTGGAACACAATTCTCCTGCTAAACAGGCTGAAAAGAGCTCTTGTTTTTTATAGTATGTTTGAAGAATGGCTTGCTTGTTTGAGAGGTTGGGTTGCTGAAGCCCCAAAACTGAGAAGGCAGTGCGGGTCTTTTGCAACATCATCACATAGGCTGTATATATCAACGTCACATTCCTAGCTCTTTTATCGTGTCCCAAGTCCCATTCTTCCTGTCTTTGTCGTTGTCCGAGAGAACCCAGCTGCGACCCCAACGTGGATAATCCACGTGTGGTGCGTGCCTCAAGGCTGCTCGGCACGCCACTCGCCGACGGCGACGGGTAGACAGACAGACAGTCAGTCAATTTTGGCGCGCCATGGTGTCGACCACACGCCGGACCGATCCCCTCGGCAGACCGGACGAAAACGAAAGACGGCGCGCGATCAGCAAGCAGGATCACCGCTCACCACCACGTATCCTTCCTTGACCACGTATCCTTCCTTGCTACCTCTCCCCTCCCCCCTCCGTTGGCCGGCGGCCGCCGCATGCATGCGTCCCCGCGCCGGAACACCTCGCCGCCGTTCTCACTCCTGATCTGTTCGGAACGGATAGCGTCTAGAACTACGTGTCTGAGGCAGCCGGCCATACGTCCCTCTCGGATTTATTTTGCCCAGTTGCCCACGTTTGCCCACGTCCCTCTCCGCCAGATACGGAGCATGATTGCGGCCAACCATACTCGACCCCGTACGTACGTGCTGCTGCTGTCGTTCGGTTGCGTACGCGCGCGCCGCTGCTGATCCGTATAGACACGAGCGGAGCGGGGGCGGGGCAAATCGAAAACGGCTTTTGAGCCCTCGGGACCCGAAGGGCCGTCTGATGTCTGATCGCGCGGGGACTTGTTCGGCCGCCGCGCCTTCGGGATTTGTTCGCGCCCGCGTGTGCTACTCAGTCAGGAAGAACGAGGATCTACTACTACTCATCAGGAGTATAATCGCATGTTTGCCTGCACCTCGCATCTTTCTATCTTTGTTTTCTTCACCCGGGCCGCTGCTTCGCGTTCGCAGAGGCCGAGGAAAGCGACAGGTGTCGATTGTGATGTGTGCTGCAGGTGCAAGTGAATGTATAGTATGGCTGCTTGCGCCGCACAAGTTTATCCATCCGAGATTGTTCTCATCTCCATTTGGTTGGTTCAGTCGGCAGAACAGCAACAACGTACGTACAGAGCATCTATCTATCTATATATGTGGTGGTTGTCTCCTTAAATTGTTTAGCCGCTCACGAAGATGGCTTTGATCGAGCCCAGGGGTCGAGGACTAGTCGCTCGCGTACCGCCGCAGCTTCGATGATTAACTCCCTCCTTCCAAGATCAATGCTTAGTTAGCCCTATCCTTTCCTATGTGTCCATGGAAAAGAAAAATGAATGATCACTGTCAGTTCAGCTCACTCATCAATCATCATCATGATAGCAATTATAGACTTGGACGCTCCAAATCGACATTGTACTATATGGAACATGAACATTCTACACTGAACCTGCAGCCCGTCTCGACCACAAATATTTAATCACCAATCGGGATGCGTCTATAATACGCTTGAACCAATACGAAGTCGCGGCTCCTGATCGTCCCGAGAGACGGTCGTACTCACTAGTTTAAGTAGAGAAGACAATGATGCACGCACGGATGGTAGAGGGTGAGCAGATCGACTACGCGAGGCCTCAGCGGCTAATCGAGCCTGCTTATACCTGTAATAATACCGCTCACTGAACCGAAATACTAGCTGGTACTGGTAGCTCCTGTATGTGACTCTGCGACTGGACAGCGTGAGGGACTCATGTAAGAGGGGACCTATCTACATACATTAGTCTAATTCGGAGTATAAAACTTCTAGGCGGACCGCATACTCGAATAATTGAGACATGTCGCATCAAAGAGGAGACAAGAAGTGTACTAGTGTGTAATGCTTCTTGGACAGCTTATTTCTTTTCGTGTAAGTTATAAAACAAGCATATTCTACAAGAGGGATTTGGATCTTTTCATATGCCTCTCACGGCGGCTTGACGTAGAGGGCATGGTGGTGCAGTGGTGGTGGTGGGATTTGCTCAACGCATGTAGCTATTAGGATCGTGGAAAAATGGTGACGACAACACATGATTGACTTCAATTTGGTGGTGATTCTCGAGTACCCTTCTTGAGTTTCGGGATGAAAATCCTAGGTCTGGCATGACTTGGTTGTACCTGGCAATGGTGATGTATTAGCGTCTTGACCTCGTTGAAGGCATTGCTCGGATATGCTCGGATTTGTTTTTCAGATGAAAACCTAGAATCTGGCCTTTGGTTGCTGGATCCAGTGACGGCGATGCTTGAGCGTCGTTTCCTTCTTGAAGGCGCCGCTGCTGAAAAATCTCATCGTCATTGTGGTGTCAAAAGATGACTGGTGCGGATATGATCATTGCTCTAATTTATCAATCGTTGTTTTGATCACTTCAGAACTTTTTTCCTCGCTACATCATAGCTTTGGTCATGTATGACTTTGCTTATTTGCCAGCGTGTTTAATTGTGTATGTTGGTGTTGGGGCCGTGTGCATCATTGCTATGCAGAGGCCGGATGTGTACTCGTTGTGTCTGTATTCACTTGATGCTTAAAATTCACCATTTATCAAAAAATATGCCTCTCACTTGTCCCTTTTACCTTTCTCTTAACAACGGGAACGGACCCGAGGTCTCAAAAGTTGGCATTTCATAGCAATTCTTTTAGCAATTTTAACATGGTCCCTCTTATCTCCTTTTTTCATATGGGAGATGAGGAGGTAAGAATTACTCAGACCAATGACTCATATCTATTATATACCCTTGCCTCTTATGAGAAAAGATGAGGTAAGAGGGACCATATTAAAACTGCTCCCTTTTTACAGTATTTCGTAAAAGGACCCTGAAAGATCTCAAAATTACAAGCATGCCATTCCTTTTGGCACAAAGGACCCCAAAAAAGACAACAAGAATTCAGTTGGTTCCTGGTGCACACGATGACGTTATCAGAGATGGCATGGCCACCAACTCTGAAGCAATCCTTGAATAAGGCACATTGGATTCAATCGGCAGGAGAAACCCCTTGATATTTAGCTTTCGTTGTTGAGGTCGATGCAGTGGATTGATAAAGACGAAGATGGCTCAAGCCTGCTTGGTTAACCCAAGGTACTCTAGTTTGAAGAGGCAGAACACGGATCCGCCACTTTCCTCTCCTTTGCCTCTACGGCAGTGAAGAAAGAGTGGAAAGGCGGCTCACTCCTACTGATTTGTAGGTACACTAAGCTTATTGACCAAAAGCCCAGGCCACATCCACCGTGCAAAGTCACCATCCGATATGGATGATAATTAACCAATGGAGAACACCACTACCTTATGACATGACCCACATATGCCAAGTAGAAGCTCCGATGTGGCATATAGCCATGCACCATGAGAGAATAAACTAGTGGTGACGCGAGCAACTAAAAGTTGTGAGAGTCATGTGGGACCAGTCGTGCTACACTTCAAGGACTGGCATATAAATACATGTAAGCTAAAGGGGCTTTCCACAACTTACATGTAGCGCCATCACTGGCGTAAGTTATCATAGACAAAACCCTAGCTCTAGTATGTTCACCAACAACAGAACCTCATCTCCAACCCCACTCCGGTCCACGAGCCACTATAGGAGAAGGAGAGGATTATGTGAGGAGCCGATGACTCTCGAGGCGAGAGTGGAAGGATGTAGAGAGAGAAGAGGAAAACGACCGTCGCCCAACTCGGTTGTATTTGTCCCTCCCCCCCTCTCTCTCTCTCTCTCTCTCCCTCTCTCATCTGCATCTCTTGTTTTTTGTTCCTCCCCCCAGACGATGGTTGTCGGTGTCAACACCGGCGAATCTTGGGTAGGGGGTCCCGAACTATGCGTCTAAGGCGGAGCGGATGGTAACAGGAGGCAGGGGACATGATGTTTTACCCAGGTTCGGGCCCTCTTGATGGAGGTAAAACCCTACGTCCTGCTTGATTATTCTTGATAATATGAGTAGTACAAGAGTTGATCTACCACGAGATCAGAGAGGCTAAACCCTAGAAGCTAGCCTATGGTATGATTGTATGTTTTCCTACGGACTAAAACCCTCCGGTTTATATAGACACCGGAGGGGGCTAGGGTTACACAGAGTCGGTTACCAGGAAGGAGATCTACATATCCGTATTGCCAAGCTTGCCTTCCACGCCAAGGAGAGTCCCATCCGAACATGGGACGAAGTCTTCAATCTTGTATCTTCATAATCCAACAGTCCGACCAAAGGATATAATCCGGCTGTCCGGATACCCCCTAATCCAGGACTCCCTCAGTAGCCCCTGAACCAGGCTTCAATGACGATAAGTCCGGCGTGCAGATTGTCTTCGGCATTGCAAGGCGGGTTCTTCCTCTGAATACTTCATAGAAGATCTTGAACACGAGGATCGTGTCCGGCTCTGCAAAATAAGTTCCACATACCACCGTAGAGGGAATAATATTTACACAAATCTAATCTGCTGACGTACCCCATAGTGTGACATCACACCACAGCCATGTCTTTATTCGAATCGTTTTTCATAACCTATCTCAGTGTGTTTCGTGAGGCGGTTTCCTTGGCACGTCTTGTCGAAGCAGAGATCGTGTCCCCTTATTACGGGATTCCCATTAATATGGACGTGGGTAACCCAACCGCGCCTATTAGTAGGACTCCTAAATCTTAGGCAAGTCCCAAATGGCCACGAGGAGGACGCTTGATATTTACCCTCTTTATAAAGGGGACAAGACCTTTTCCTCTCGACCTTAATCGAATCCGCCTCTCGCATCGAGTTCCAACACCCAAAGCTCAGGTTTAGGCGCTTCGGACCTTCAACTATGTCCGGATCCAACCTTCAAGGTCGGTGGATGCCTTCCTCCATCACAGAGGAGGACATCAAGAAGTTGAGAGAGGCCAGATATCTGACCACCAAAATTTCGCATCGGCTGCCTGCCCGAGGGCAGGTCGTCCCTACTCCCGAACCCAACGAGAGCGTCGTGTTCGTCTCCCACTTCCTCCGAGGACTAAGCCTCGCTCTGGATCCCTTTGTTAGGGGTCTTATGTTCTATTACGGGTTAGATTTTCACGATCTGGCCCCGGATTCCCTTCTTCACATCTCGACATTTATTGTCGTATGCGAGGCCTTCCTCCGCATTACCCCTTACTTCGGCATGTGGCTCAAGTCCTTCAATGTGAAGCCGAAGATGATCGAGAGGCATCACGCAGCGTGCGGAGGCGCTTCAATAAGCAAAATTGATGACGCTCCATGGCCTGAGGGTTACTTCCCAGAGGTGTCTAGATTGTGGCAGCGGGAGTGGTTCTACATCACAGCTCCCCGAAGTGCCAAGTGGGTAGCTGCCCCCGCCTTTCGCTCAGGCCCCCCACCACAACTGATGTCATGGATCAGCAGGGGGCTGAGCTGGGGTCCAGCCAAGGACGTACCAATACTGCAAAGCCGTATCCGAGATCTCTTCTTGAGAGATATCAGTCTGGTTATGGTAGTGCAAGTTATGCTAGTCCGTCAAGTCCAGCCTTGCAAATGTCGGCCCCTTCGCATGTGGGAATTCAACCCGGAAGGACCGCGAGCTATCCAACATTTCCTCGGCATGACGCACGAAGGGATGTACAAATTGTTCTTCGGACCACAAATAATGTGTCCGGACATCACTGAGGATGCAGGTCTGAGATGCAATCGCCTGGATACCCAAGTAAGTAGCCCCGCATCCGAACAACTGTCCGTTTTATTTACAGCAACATTGCCCTAAAAAAGAAAAACCGCTCTTGGTCCAGGATTGGATAGCGAAGGCAAAGTTGATCAGGTGTCCGGCCCCCCTCCCTGAGACCTCACCAAATCCCGTGCTAACTAGGATGCTGGAGATTGCGCCTTATCAAGCACCCTTGGGAGAAGATAAAGGGGGGGGGAACAAGGAGGTTAGCGCCTCCGCGAAGGAGGTTAGCCGGGGAGGAGGGACTGAAACTTCCTCTCCCCAGGGAAGGAAGAGGACCGCCTTCGAGCACCCGGAGAAAATGGTCTCCAAAGGGGGGAAGAAATCTTCGCCCAAGGGTCCTACCTCAGGGGCTACCCTCGCCGCACTATGCCCTCAAGGGGATCAACCCTCCACCGAGCTGTAAGTAAAAGGGTACTTAATAATGAAAATATCTTGCTTTACTTCTGAGGGAAATAACCGAAGCATTTATCTTGTAGTTCGGATCTTAGCCCTTCTCAGCAGAGCTCGTCTTCAGGGGATCTTCTTCCAGAGATGATGAAGAGCGAAATGCCTCCCCCTGCCACACCGCCTCACAAGGCGGGCGACCCCGAGGTGTCGTTGCGGAGGGTTTCTCCTGATCCGGCAAGGTCAGAAGGTAATCATATGGCCACCCGAAGTCCTTAGTATCTGGCTCTCGAAGAGAGTAATCAAAAGAGTCTGACACCGTCTGGTGTGCGGTCGGACGTGTTGAGGGATCTGCTGGAGCAAGCGGCTATCTCAGAAGAGCACAACACGTTGATGGGTACGGTGATTGAAAGGATTTCGTCTGCCGAAAGCGGGTTGCATGAAGCCTTTATGAGTCTACTGATGGGTTTTGAGGTACGTGAAATGATGTACATTTTTGACAGTACCACACATTTTTAGATGTGCCTCGTGTAGATAGTAGCCCCTGAGACTCTGGTTGTCGTCGAAAACGGCGGCAAACAGAGGATCATAGTCCTAGGTAATAACCAGACTGCCTTTATGTGTAGGTGGTGGAAGCTCTGGTGGCTAGCCGGACTGATGGGTTTGCCGAACTAAAGCGGCAGATGCCGACATCGTGCTTGTCAACAAGCGGCTTGACGAGGCACAGGGTCATGAAGGAAATATGCCCTAGAGGCAATAATAAAGTTATTATTTATTTCCTTATATCATGATAAATGTTTATTATTCATGCTAGAATTGTATTAACCGGAAACATAATACATGTGTGAATACATAGACAAACTTAGTGTCACTAGTATGCCTCTAATTGACTAGCTCGTTAATCAAAGATGGTTATGTTTCCTAACCATGAACAAATGTGTTGTTATTTGATTAACGAGGTCACATCATTAGTTGAATGATTTGATTGACATGACCCATTTCATTAGCTTAGCACCCGATCGTTTAGTATGTTGCTATTGCTTTCTTCATGACTTATACATGTTCCTATGACTATGAGATTATGCAACTCCCGTTTACCGGAGGAACACTTTGTGTGCTACCAAACGTCACAACGTAACTGGGTGATTATAAAGGAGCACTACAGGTGTCTCCAAAGGTAGATGTTGGGTTGGCGTATTTCGAGATTAGGATTTGTCACTCCGATTGTCGGAGAGGTATCTCTGGGCCCTCTCGGTAATGCACATCACATAAGCCTTGCAAGCATTGCGACTAATGAGTTAGTTGCGAGATGATGTATTACAGAACGAGTAAAGAGACTTGCCGGTAACGAGATTGAACTAGGTATTGGATACCGACGATCGAATCTCGGGCAAGTAACATACCGATGACAAAGGGAACAACGTATGTTGTTATGCGGTCTGACCGATAAAGATCTTCGTAGAATATGTAGGAGCCAATATGGGCATCCAGGTCCCGCTATTGGTTATTGACCGGAGATGTGTCTCAGTCATGTCTGCATTGTTCTCGAACCGTAGGGTCCGCACGCTTAACGTTACAATGACAGTTATTATGAGTTTATGCATTTTGATGTACCGAAGTTAGTTCGGAGTCCCGGATGTGATCACGGACATGACGAGGAGTCTCGAAATGGTCGAGACATAAAGATTGATATATTGGATGGCTATATTCGGACACCGGAAGTGTTCCGGGTGATTTCGGAGAAAACCGGAGAGCCGGAGGGTTACCGGAACCCTACCGGGAGAAGTATTGGGCCATATGGGCCTTAGTGGAGAGAGAGAGGGGCTGCAAGAGGTGGGCCGCGCGCCACCTCCTCCCTGGTCCGAATTGGACTAAGAGAGGGGGGCGGCGCGCCCCCGCTTTCCTTCTCCCACTCCACCTCTTTCCCCCTCCTAGTAGGAGTCCTACTCCTACTAGGAGGAGGACTCCTCCTTGGCGCGCCACACCTGGCCGGCCGGCCTCCTCCCCTTGCTCCTTTACATACGGGGGCAGGGGGGCACCTCTAGACACACAAGTTGATCCATGTGATCGTTCCTTAGCCGTGTGCGGTGCCCCCTGCCACCATATTCCACCTCGATCATATCGTTGTAGTGCTTAGGCGAAGCCCTGCGTCGGTAGAACATCAAGATCGTCATCACGCCGTCGTGCTGACGGAACTCCTCCCCGAAGCTTTGCTGGATCGGAGCCCGGGGATCGTCATCGAGCTATACGTGTGCTAAGAACTCGGAGGTGCCGGAGTAACGGTGCTTGTGTCGGTCGGATCGGGAAGAAGACGTACGACTACTTCCTCTATGTTGTGTCAACGCTTCCGTTGCAATCTACAAGGGTACGTAGATCACGCTCTCCTCTTGTTGCTGTGCATCACCATGATCTTGCGTGTGCGTAGGAATTTTTTTGAAATTACTACGTTCCCCAACAGTGGCATCCGAGCCTAGGTTTTATGGTTTGATGTTATTTGCACGAGTAGAACACAAGCGAGTTATGGACGATATAAGTCATACTGCCTACCAGCATGTCATACTTTGGTTCGGCGATATTGTTGGACGAGATGACCCGGACCAACATTACACGTACGCTTACGCGAGACCGGTTCCCCCGACGTGCTTTGCACACAGGTGGCTTGCGGGCACTGTCTCTCCAACTTTAGTTGAACCGAGTGTGGCTACTCCCGGTCCTTGCGAAGGTTAAAACGGAGTCTATTTGACAAACTATCGTTGTGGTTTTGATGCGTAGGTGAGATTGGTTCTTGCTTAAGCCCGTAGCAGCCACGTAAAACTTGCAACAACAAAGTAGAGGACGTCTAACTTGTTTTTGCAGGGCATGTTGTGATGTGATATGGTCAAGACATGATGCTAAATTTTATTGTATGAGATGATCATGTTTTGTAACCGAGTTATCGGCAACTGGCAGGAGCCATATGGTTGTCGCTTTATTGTATGCAATGCAACCGCGATGTAATGCTTTACTTTATCACTAAGCGGTAGCGATAGTCGTGAAAGCATAAGATTGGCGAGACGACAACGATGCTACGATGGAGATCAAGGTGTCGCGCCGGTGACGATGGTGATCATGACGGTGCTTCGGAGATGGAGATCACAAGCACAAGATGATGATGGCCATATCATATCACTTATATTGATTGCATGTGATGTTTATCTTTTATGCATCTTATCTTGCTTTGATTGACGGTAGCATTATAAGATGATCTCTCACTAAATTATCAAGAAGTGTTCTCCCTGAGTATGCACCGTTGCGAAAGTTCTTCGTGCTGAGACACCACGTGATGATCGGGTGTGATAGGCTCTACGTTCAAATACAACGGGTGCAAAACAGTTGCACACGCGGAATACTCAGGTTATACTTGACGCGCCAAGCATATACAGATATGGCCTCGGAACACGGAGACCGAAAGGTCGAGCGTGAATCATATAGTAGATATGATCAACATAATGATGTTCACCGATGAAACTACTCCATCTCACGTGATGATCGGACATGGTTTAGTTGATTTGGATCACGTAATCACTTAGAGGATTAGAGGGATGTCTATCTAAGTGGGAGTTCTTAAGTAATATGATTAATTGAACTTAAATTTATCATGAACTTAGTACCTGATAGTATCTTGCTTGTTTATGTTTGATTGTAGATAGATGGCTCGTGCTGTTGTTCCATTGAATTTTAATGCGTTCCTTGAGAAAGCAAAGTTAAAAGATGATGGTAGCAATTACACGGACTGGGTCCGTAACTTGAGGATTATCCTCATTGCTGCACAGAAGAATTACGTCCTGGAAGCACCGCTGGGTGCCAGGCCTGCTGCTGGAGCAACACCAGATGTTATGAACGTCTGGCAGAGCAAAGCTGATGACTACTCGATAGTTCAGTGTGCCATGCTTTACGGCTTAGAATTGGGACTTCAACGACGTTTTGAACGTCATGGAGCATATGAGATGTTCCAGGAGTTAAAGTTAATATTTCAAGCAAATGCCCGGATTGAGAGATATGAAGTCTCCAATAAGTTCTATAGCTGCAAGATGGAGGAGAACAGTTCTGTCAGTGAGCATATACTCAAAATGTCTGGGTATAATAATCACTTGATTCAATTGGGAGTTAATCTTCCAGATGATTGCGTCATTGACAGAATTCTCCAATCACTGCCACCAAGCTACAAGAGCTTCGTGATGAACTATAATATGCAAGGGATGAACAAGACTATTCCTGAGCTCTTCGCAATGCTGAAAGCTACGGAGGTAGAAATCAAAAAGGAGCATCAAGTGTTGATGGTCAACAAGACCACTAGTTTCAAGAAAAAGGGCAAATGGAAGAAGAAGGGGAACTTCAAGAAGAACGGCAAGCAAGTTGCTGCTCAAGAGAAGAAACCCAAGTCTGGACCTAAGCCTGAAACTGAGTGCTTCTACTGCAAGCAGACTGGTCACTGGAAGCGGAACTGCCCCAAGTATTTGGCGGATAAGAAGGATGGCAAGGTGAACAAAGGTATATGTGATATACATGTTATTGATGTGTACCTTACTAATGCTCGCAGTAGCACCTGGGTATTTGATACTGGTTCTGTTGGACTACGGATTAAGCGAAGATTGGCTAAGGACGAGGTGACGATGCGCGTGGGAAACGGTTCCAAAGTCGATGTGATCGCAGTCGGCACGCTACCTCTACACCTACCTTCGGATTAATATTAGACCTAAATAATTATTATTTGGTGCCAGCGTTGAGCATGAACATTATATCTGGATCTTGTTTAATGCGAGATGGTTATTCATTTAAATCATAGAATAATGGTTGTTCTATTTATATGAGTAATATCTTTTATGGTCATGCACCCTTGAAGACTAGTCTATTCTTATTGAATCTCGATAGTAGTGATACACATATTCATAATGTAGAAGCCAAAAGATGCAGAGTTGATAATGATAGTGCAACTTATTTGTGGCACTGCCGTTTAGGTCATATCGGTGTAAAGCGCATGAAGAAACTCCATACTGATGGACTTTTGGAACCACTTGATAATGAATCACTTGGTACTTGTGAACCGTGCCTCATGGGCAAGATGACTAAAACACCATTCTCCGGTACTATGGAGAGAGCAACAGATTTGTTGAAATCATACATACAGATGTACGCGGTCCGATGAATATTGAGGCTCATGGCGGATATCGTTATTTTCTCACCTTCACAGATAATTTAAGCAGATATGGGTATATCTACTTAATGAAACATAAGTCTGAAACATTTGAAAAGTTCAAAGAATTTCAGAGTGAAGTAGAAAATCATCGTAACAAGAAAATAAAGTTTCTACGATCTGATCGTGGAGGAGAATATTTGAGTTACGAGTTTGGTGTACATTTGAAAAATTGTGGAATAGTTTCGCAACTCACGCCACCCGAAACACCACAGCGTAATGGTGTGTCCGAACGTCGTAATCGTACTTTACTAGATATAGTGCGATCTATGATGTCTCTTACTGATTTACCGCTATCGTTTTGGGGATACGCTCTAGAGACGGCCGCATTCACGTTAAATAGGGCACCATCAAAATCCGTTGAGACGAGGCCTTATGAACTGTGGTTTGGCAAGAAACCAAAGTTGTCGTTTCTGAAAGTTTGGGGCTGCGATGCTTATGTGAAAAAGCTTCAACCTGATAAGCTCGAAACCAAATCGGAGAAATGTGTCTTCATAGGATATCCAAAGGAAACTATTGGATACACCTTCTATCACAGATCCGAAGGCAAGACTTTTGTTGCTAAATTCGGAAACTTTCTGGAGAAGGAGTTTCTCTCGAAAGAAGTGAGTGGGAGGAAAGTAGAACTTGACGAGGTAACTATTCCTACTCCCTTATTGGAAAGTAGTACATCACAGAAAACTGTTTCTGCGACACCTACACCAATAAGTGAGGAAGCTAATGATGATGATCATGAAACTTTAGGTCAAGATACTACTGAACCTCGTAGATCAACCAGAGTGAGATCCGCACCAGAGTGGTACGGTAATCCTGTTCTGGAAGTCATGCTACTAGATCATGATGAACCTACGAACTATGAAGAAGCGATGGTGAGCCCAGATTCCGCTCGTTTGATAGAGGCTCAGTGCTCGAAGAATATTATGTTTAGGTGACATGTGTTCCCATTGTAAAAACAATGTTTTATTGAGTTTATCAAGGCTGTGTTTATACTTTTTCCCGAAAATACTATGATGCCTCATGTGCGGCCGTTTATGTATATATGTATATAACCTGAAAGATGGCAGTCGTCGGCTTCAGCCCCCACGCATATAATGCGGGGGTGTTCGCAGAAGACGCATGTTCACACTTGATCCAACGTCTTGGTCCATTAAGGAGGTGATAGCGCAGCGAACTAGGAAATCGGACTATAATGCTTTAACACTTTCACTTAGCCAGAGGAGTTTGACAGTGGGGCTACTATATAGCCCCTGGTGGCTCCGCGCTCATCCGAATTCGGGGCGCGTACATGCCTGGCCGGGAAACAGCCCTTCGTTAAGGTGGAGGAATCCCGAATATTCCGCTAGGTCATCGAGTGGTTGACCAATCTCACGCTATATCATGGCAGTCAGTTTTCGGCTTTCTCTATTGAGGTGCTCATCCGGATGAACCAGGGCACAATCGCAGTAGTTCTCTTGGTGCCGCCCTAGCCAATAGAGCAGAACGTAAGGCAGCAAAACGCAGGAGCCGGGCAAACCCAACATTTGACCAAAGACATGATTCAGAGCTGATGCATATAAGGCCAATCTCGCGACGCCAAACACTCCCTAAGGTATTTGGTCTTTATGATGTAAACTGGGCTAAACGGTGCCCTTTGTAATAAGCCTCTGGTGTCCAGGTACGTGCAATATTCTGACGTGGCCACATGCTACGTCAGCATCCTTCTCAGTTGTACTGAGAATCCGAGGGATGTGTATCAACAAGAGACAGTAAAAAAGGTTTACGTAGGGTCTTAATCTAAAAAGAATCCTTGGAACGGGTCCCCGCTGCACGTCTGCGCCTGTGTCTCCGTTGTGCCGTATTTTGGACGGGTGTAGCACGATGGTCATCTAAAAGAGAGAGGAACTTAGTTGAAAAGTTGTCATGCAAGAGGTAGGTGATTCTAAATAAACCATGTACAGTTTAAAATGAGTAAAGTTGAGCCTAATTGCCACTTGTTTGCGCGCGCTGAGCCTCTTGTATTGTAATAGGGGTATAGCCATCAAACCTGTATCAATTACATATAGCTGCACCAGACTTGTCCAACCGCGTCCGTGGTCTTAACGACCTATCAGATGCTTTAATTGGTGAGGCCATTTAGTGTGCGGCTGCCAAGGCAGCCGCACGGTCTTCCATGCGCAAGGAGCGCTCAATATTTCCATTTACTGTAATGATGCCACGTGGACCGGGCATCTTAAGCATGAGAGAAGCGTAATGCGGTATTGCGTTAAAGCGAGCGAAAGCTTCACGTCCGAGTAGTGTTTGATAACCACTTTGGAACGGAGCGATGTGGAACGTTAAATTTTCGCTGCGGAAATTATCGGGAAAGCCGAATATAACCTCTAGTAGCAGGGAGCCCGTGCAATGGGCCTCTGGGGCTGGCGTTACTCCTTTGAAGGTAGTATTGCTGCGGCTAATTTTTGTTGGATCTATCCCCATTTTGCAGACCGTGTCCTGATATATCAGGTTTAAACTAATGCCGTCATCCATCAAGACTCGTGTGAAGTGGTATCCTTCAATTATTGGGTCTAATACCAAGGCAGCCCATCCTGCATGCCGGATACTTGCCGAGTAATCCCGATGGTCAAAGGTGATCAGTTGGGACGACCAGTGGCAGAACTCCGCGGTGATAGGCCCTGAGGCATGTGTCTCTAGGAGTGCCGCTTTGTTTCTCTCCTTTGTCACGTGTAACACGTTTACTGTTTTGACTTCTGGTGGAAATTTCTTTTGTTCCCTAGTGCTTTGCTTGCGAGGCTTGTCCTCGTCTTTGCTTGGTGTATCCTGCCCCTTATGTTCGGCGTTGAGCTTGTCGGACTGCTTGAAGACCCAACATTCTCTATGGGTATGATTTGCAGGTTTATCGGGGGGCTGTGGATCTGACATATTTTATCCAGAATCTTGTTTAGACTAGACAGTTCGTCTCTGTTGCCTTTGGAGGGCAGCTTTTGTTGACCTGGCCGAGAGCTTCTAAATTCGGCATTTACCGCCGTGCTCTTCGGGCTGTCTTCTTTATTTCGGCGCTTGTTTTTGCTGTGTCGTGGTTTCCCGTTTCCGTCCCTGACTTCGGATGTACTTGGGTCGCTGGTGCTGCATCGGGCTAACCAGCTGTCCTCGCCTGCGCAAAAGCGGGTCATGAGGCTTGTTAATGCTGCCATTGTTCTCGGCTTTTCTTGGTCGAGGTGTCTGGCAAGCCATTCGTCTCGGACGCTGTGCTTAAAAGCTGCTAAGGCTTCGGCGTCCGGGCAGTCGACTATTTGGTTCTTTTTAGTGAGAAACATGTTCCAAAGCTTTCGGGCTGACTCTCCGCGCTGTTGAGTTATATGACTCAAATCGTCTGCATCCGGTGGTCGGACATAGGTCCCTTGAAAATTTGCCCGTAAAGCGTCTTCGAGCTCTTCCCGGCTTCCAATGGAGTTTTCAGGGAGGCTTTTAAGCCAGTGCCGAGCTGGCCCTTTGGGCTTGAGGGGTAAGTACTTGATGGCGTGGAGATCGTCTCCTCGAGCCATATGGATATGGAGGATGTAGTCCTTAATCCAGACCCTAGGGTCTGTCATTCCGTCGTATGCCTCTATGTTTACGGGTTTGAATCCCTCTGAAAATTCATGGTCCAGCAACTCATCGGTGAAACATAGGGGGTGTGCGGCACCCCTGTATTTGGGTGTACCATGGTATTGGGATGTTTGTTGTGTTGCGTTGCGTGCTGGAGCGCGCTTGCGTGGCCCGTAGATGGATCCGGTTGCGTCGTCCTTTTGATGCGAGCCCTCACGTGGATCGCGTACTGGCTTATGTGCGGCATCGTTTGCCGCTCTATGTTGGCTGCGAGGTCGTCTATCTGACCGGATGGCCGTTTTGTTTTTTGATTGCGGGGGATCTAAGGCCTCCTCATCGAATTCAGGTAGCAACTTTTGCTTCGGTTACCCCCTAATCCAGGACTCCCTCAATGGTCCTGGTGTCATCACATCGAGCCGTTGTGAAGTGGGTCTTACCTCAAATAGTTTAGATTGGGGTTTTCAGCCTCTAACATTCATCTCTTTTCTCTCTTTAACCCTTGTCCATGATGATGCCAGTGTAAAGAGAGTTGCCAAGGCATGATTACATTGGTGATTGTGGTGTTGAATATGTGCTTCCTCTACCCATGTCATTGTTTGGATGCCAATTCCTTTCTATTCATGTTCTTCGTATTTCATTTCTCAGTAGATTTTTAGCTCTTCTTGTTCACAACTATTTCTTGAGGTTCTTTAAAATATTGCCACAAGTCATTGTCACCTCCAACATATGGCAATGTTAGTGGAAAGGTACCTTAAGATCATGCTTAGTCGATCACTGGAGGTTCTAAGCTCATCTATTATATCTTCCCCGGGTGAACCATACCTATTGTTGGAACCCTAATCTCCATACTCGGATGTAGTTACTAGATATGTCCTTGATTGACACACACATATATAAGTCTTGTCGTAAAACGTTTCAACTTCATGAACTTACTTTCTCATTTCAAATAGATGGGCACCTCTTGGATGTTTTTGCCCTAACAAAACAATGTAGCCTTCCTCATACTCCGGCGTGGACGTTTTAGAAGGTAGTCAAGACTTCGTCGGCCTTCCTCGACACCACTAGTAGTTTTGCGTGTCTGAGGTAGCGGTCCAGTTCATCTTCGGTGGGGCATCAATATGTACTAGCCTCGAGGCACGCAGACATCCATTTCTAACCCTGGTGTGTGTTGCTATAGGGGAACGTGCTATGCAACAGAAACTTTATGCTACAACAGCACACTCAGGAACACTATGAATATGGCGGTAACGATCAAACTCACCACCGAGCAGAGTAGTGGAAGCAGTGAAGAAGTTGGTGAAGCGCGACGATTCCCGCAGCTAGGTTATACCTCCAAGTCACGAGAATATTGTCCAAGACGAGAGATAAAACATGAGGATTTTAAAAACTGAAAACTCAAAAGATTCTCACCGACATCATCAGTTTCGTTATTTGTGCATACATGCAGTAACGTGGCGCGATCTTTGGTGATGGAGCGTCTGACCCAAGTTGGTTCGTGCCACACATGTGGTACTTATTACGGTCCCAAAAAATGTACAAATTTCAAACCTGTAAAATTTAAGTGAGAATACTTTAAATTAAAGAGACCCTTAAAAATAATCGCTTCCGCTTTGGTAGACCCCCCCCCCCCAAACACAAGGACGGCCGAGATTGCCCAATACCCCTTCATAACAGAGGGCAGGATGGGCATATTTTGAAAAAGCTTCCCCCGCCCGCCCGCCCGCAAAAAAACAGTCGGAGCTATGCGTATATGAATACAGCCTGCCCGCCCGCGAGGGAAAAAAATTAAACCGCCCGTCCGCACGCGCCTGGTGATGTGGCAGGCATGCAGACGTGCCCGCGTGGCCAGCCCGCAATCAACGCGTCGTCTTTCGCGCCGCGCTGCACCCGACGCGGCCCCACCCCCCACGTCCCCCGACCCCAAGCCAGCCCGCACCCGTCGCGTCCCCTGTCGTCCGCCAATCACGGCGCCCAAGGCGCGCATGCACGCAGGCGGTTGCACGCGTGTGCCGCCTGCCGGACGCCACCGCTGCCGCCTCCTCGCTTCTCGCGCCGCCGCTTCCGCCTGCCACCGCGCCTGCCGAACACCACCACTGCAGCTGCCGCCTGCCGCTGTGCCTGCGGGACGGCCCCGCTGCCGCCGCTGTCGGCTTCTCGCCTGCCGCACCGCCGCTGCCGTCTGCCGTACGCGACCGCTGTTGCCTCGCCTGCCAGCCGACAGCCCCCACCGCCTGGCCTGCCCCCTCCGGACGCGTCGTTCGCGGCGCCCGAGGGTCAAAGCGGCTGCCTCGCGGTCGCCTCACCTGCCGCTACCCTGACGAGGCTCCATTTCTACAACGTCGCCGCCCGGCCCATGTCCGCCCAATACGATAGGCCCAGCCTCGCCCCTCCCCGGCCCAGCCTCGCCCCTCACCATCGCCTCGCGCGCCCGACGAAGGAGTTTAGTCCCACCTCGGAAGCTGACGGGGGAGAGGACAAGCTTAAATATGCTGGCGTGCTACATAGGTCGAACTCCTCTGCTAGTACTGCTTGATATCGCCACCCCGTTGGACCCGGCTGCTGGGCCCTTGATGGGCTTTATATGGACCTCCCAAGTCACCTCGTCGGCTTGATTTGGGTTGGGAATATATCCCAACTTGCGGTCCAGCAGCTGCCGGTCAAGCATTTTTTTGCACAACGACGGTCGACCATGTTTTTTGCATCATGCATAGTAACAAAAACGCAGTATATTAAAACTGTGAACTCTTTCACATAGCAGTACAAATAAGATGGCAATTCATTCAAAAAATATGATGTGTCATATCACATATGTTCACATAAATATTTTCATCACACATAAACAAATCGAGGCATAAAGTTTTCTGCCACACACGTACGAACAAGAAACAACATAGTTTATTCGGACTAGACTCATGCGACCAATTTTATTCTTCCAACATAGCAAAATGCTTCACTACGCCCAATTCCTGAACATAACATAAAAATATGGGTGAGAAAATATAGTTGGTAAAACCGAAGTAGCAACATAACAAAAAAATTAAGAAGGTAGCATCTTACTTCTGGTTTTTTGGACATGTAGCCTTGTTATGACCTGGTTGACTACACAGACTGCACAAAGGACCACTTTTTTTCTCTGTAAAATCTTTTGGCCTACCATTCTTTGTAACATCGGGCCCCCCCCTTTGGCCGCCCCTTCTTAGGTGCACCCTTCGTTGAAACTTTATAAGGATCACCAATACCAGGTTCAACTTGTTGCGCTTGACTTGCCTCCTTCTTAAGCTTAGCATACCTTCTACTTCCTATAAGTTCCTCCTGTGGTATCTTTTTCTGCGCTATTATGTTGTCCAGACACTTCATCAACTCGTCAAACAAGAAGGGATCATTTGCTGCAACATGAGCTGCCTCTGCGGTTTTTATGCTTATTTGACTATACCGGTCTCTCTCTAATGGCCCTAACCAACCCCATCCAAACATATCACTCTTCCTCCGCACAAGCAATCCATCTCTCGCATTTTTTGACAACCGATGAAGGACACAACACTTTGGTATTTCAGTTATGCTCAAATGATGGAGAACAAAAAGAATGTGTTTGCATGGCAGGCCTTTCCGAACCATCATAAGACAACTGCATGTTATAGTTTCCTCTGAGTTACGTGGTTCATAAACAACATTGTACATGAACTTGTAGTTATCCTTCCATGTCACCATATATGTCTGACGCTCAATTCCCACGAGCGTCTCAAATATCTCCAGCTGACCCATCTTGTGCAAATCATATTGCAGGATGTAAAAATTAGCAGGTGTGAATACTTTGGCGGCATGCTCCTCAAGTGCCTTATATTCAGTAACCGACGGTGGTTCTTTCTGGTGTGCCTCGCAGTCATCGTACGCCTCATTCCCACGCAGGCGAACTATACAGTTCTCATAATGCACAACCAAATCAACTATTGTCATATCGTAGTCCAGGTGAAGGTGAAGTAGGACTTGAGGCTTTCTCTTCTCTGGTTACTTCGCATACCAAGAAAAAACCATCGAAAAGATATGAAGCTGCCCAAAGTCTCTTCTTCCTGTACATCCTGTCAAGCCACTCTTTAGTTCTATCCGTCTTCCACTTATTATAGAAAGCGGTCCATCTCTGCTCAAACTTCGCTTGAGAGGTGGCATAGTATAGGAGCGATCTGAACTGTGACTTGTAATGTAGGTGCATCTACATATTTTTCTCGATATGCCAGGAGCAAAGACAATGGAAAACATCTGAAAGGACAGTCCAAATAGCCCGGATCATTGCAGCGTCACCATTTGTGATTATTGACTTTGGCTTCATCTGACAGTTTGCCTTCATAAATGTCTGCAGCAGCCACACATATGTCTCTTCTGTCTCGTCAGCAATTATGGCACATCCAAACACTATGGTGCAACGGTGGTTGTTAACTCCGACAAAGGGGACGAACAACATACCATACATGTTCATCTTATACGTGCTATCAAACACCGCCACATCTCCGTAGTCCTGATAGTCCCTCCGCGACTGTGCATCACACCAAAACATACTCTTCGGTCGCCCATCCTTGTCACGCACATACTTAAAAAACTCAGGGTCCTTCTCCTTCCTGCTCCTCATAATGCCAACTATCGTCTCTACGTCACCTTTTGCAATGAGCTTCATTTTTTCTCTGCAATTTACATTGTAAATATCCCTCCTGATAAGCCCGCACTTATCATACGAACCGTATCTGCTGATAAAGTTTTCCATTATTATATGCTTTCTTATCCCGGCCGCTTCCAACGCCAATATCTCTGCCCTCGTGCCTTCTCCAATCCGTCTGTGTGACCACAGAAAACAAACCTCGTCAGGCCTAGCCATCGCGTGGTTGTGATCATCCACAAATGACGTGACGAACCAAACACCACGTTCTCTGTCCAGCTTCACCACTATATGTGCACCGCAATCGCAATGAGTCTCCGGTCTAAGCCTGCGCTTGTGGCCCTCCATGGTTATAAACTTGCTCTGCCTTCTACCTGCCCTGGAGCAAAGAAATCTCCGGTACTGTATCATTCCTGAAGCACCTTGTTTGACCTTCTGTTTTCTGATGCTAAAACCGTTCTCTTTGGCACGATTGTTATAGAATATGTATGCATCACCTTGCGACCAAAAGGTCATAGCCATCACCTTCCAATGTGTATCCACCATTTGCTGTTGCCTTCGAGCCTCCTCAATGTCGATCTCCCCCTCATCGTGATCACCGCTAATACCATCTGACTCCTCCTACAAAATTCATATGAATATATATATATATATATATATATATATATATGTTAATTACTATCATTTAATTCATACTATTCATCAATGTACAACATCTATCTACGAACCTGGCTCAAGTTATCCGCGAATGATTCATGTAAACTATTTTCCACATTATCGACATCCACATCTTCCTACAAATTTGTATACATAGAGAAATAGTTAGCCATGCCATACAGTGCAGGTTCAAAGATGAAATCAAAATATATGGCACTTACCGTTTCACTATTTGCGCCATGTTCATTATGATCAAAATCCTCCGGAGACAAGATATCAAATGACGACACAGGATCGTTGTCGTTGTTGTCATCATCTTCATTAAAAATATCGTTATCATTCCGAGTCGCCTTATTAGTACCATTATCATCCCCCGTCAATGCGGTTTGTTCATCCATGGCAACACGCCTAACTCACCAAACTGCATAACATTGTGAATTCATCATGTGTTAAGTTTCTACCGTGGATCATGCCCAAGTGCAACTCTAACTGCCTACAACATGCGGTCGTCTGGGGAGGCGCCGCTGCGACGGCATGTTTACGTCAACCATAAACCCTAGATCACTATGTGTGACTCATATCATCTAGCATGCTAGGTTTAGACGACGAGATTAGATGGCAAACCTTGGGCCGCAAAGTAGACAGCGGCGACGTGCAAGACGAGGGTTAGATGGAAGACGGCGGCGACGTGGAAGACGAGGGCCGCGGTGTAGACATCGTCGGCGTAGGTCAACGCAGGCCGGATCCGCGGCAAGCGGACGACAGCGCAGTCAGTCGCAGTCGACAAGCCGTCCGACGGCGACGTGCAAGACGAGGGTTAGATGGAAGACGGTGGCGACGTGGAAGAAGAGGGCCGCAGTGTAGACGTCGCCGGCGTAGGTCGACGCGGGCCGGATCCGCGGTGAAGTTCAGATGCGGCGTCGAATGGGGTTCAGTCGGCGGCGATTGGCCGCGGCGGCGATCGCACAGTTAGAAGATGGACGTGATCGACGTGCGTGATCGTCGGGCGGGCGAGAAGATCATGCAGACGCATTTTTTCCTCTACACGCGCGGCGGTCTTTTTTTTCCTTTCCTCAAGGTATACGGACGTTGATCTATATGGTATGATAGGAGGTGGGCATACGTTTCTTCCGTATGACCATTATGCCCTTGTACGTTGGGTGGGGGGGGGGGGGGGGGGGTCGTCGTCTACCGAAGCAAGCCCCAAATATCATTTATCTAGACGTAGCTTGTGATATCGGTGGATCTAGATGCTTCTGTCAATGGCTTACAGGATCGTCTAAGCTGTGCACAGAATCAACAACAGAAGAGGTCGGAGATTTCTTTTTCACTTGGTAGTTGACTACAATTATGATGCAATTGTTCGTGCACTGATCGGCGTCTTTTGGGCGCAGAGGGAAACCGACTCTTTTTTTTCCTTACAAACAAAAACAGAGAGTAAATAAAATCATCTCATGGCTGGTGACTCAATGGAGGGCATAAACAGTCACGCGACGGTGACCTGCCAGATCTCATAGTGGATACATGCGATAACAACAAGATTAAAAGGTTCAGAAATGCCAACTGCATACACATAGTAGAGGGAGAGCATCAGAGATGAGACCCACAATAATTGCGTCAATTGGGCATGGACGTGAAGACTTTTCCACTTCGGAGGATGGAAAGACGAAGGAAACAAGAGTATCCACTGTAGTATACAGGAAGGAAAAAAACAAAATCAGAATTCTCTGCTCAACTCAACAACATTTTTGTCCTCACCCATCTTTTTATTTTGAGAGAGAACGTCGGCTTTATTGATCACATAACAAAGTTACACAGGGTCTTCCGAATACAACCTGGAGCAGAATGAAAAACAACTAGACTAGAAGAGTTCTTACAAGACTTAGTTAACATATGAGCCGCTATATTAAGTTGCCGAGGAACATGCTTGAACACTACCGAAACAAAGCCACCAGAAGCGAGTTTGATTTCTTTAACAACTCACCCAATGACCAAGCGATCAATTCCGGAATAGTTGATCCTATGCACCGGCGATTGGCAGTCAGAGACAAAGATAACCTTGGAGAAACCTTCATCTCTGGCCAGGTACACTGCCCTCGGTAGAGCCGCTAAATTTCATGTTTTGACATTTTTTCAAACCTATTCGAGATTTGACTCTAGTTTAAATTTTTTTTAGATCTGACTCTTTTTCTACCGTTAGGGATCATGGCGGTAGGGTATAACAGTCTATCGCCATGGTCCCTGGCGGTAGGGTTGCATGCCCTACCGCCAAAAACCTCCTAAATATTGAACACAGTGCATGCTCGTGTCTACCGTCAAGCACCTTGGCGGTAGGGTTGTGCAGGCTACCGCCAGCCCGGTTGGCGGTAGCGATGTTTCCTACCACCAAAGTCTTTGTCGGTAGGCTATTAGACCCTACCGTCATGGACTTTGGTGGTAGCAAAAGGGTCAGATCTAGAATTTTTTTCAAACTAGGGTCAAATCTTAAATAGGTTTTAGAAAAGGGTCAAAACATGAAAATTTGCCCCATAGAGCAAGGGCCTCTGCCAATTCCGGATCCAAGGCACCTTCAATGGGTTCATTACAAGCCGCTATGCAGGTACCCTGATGGTCCAAAGCAACCACACCGGCACCTGACATATTAGTCTCTGAAAAAACGCAGCATCCTCTTTGTCAAGTCCTCACCCATCCTTGTTCACAAAAGAACCCCTCTTGAGCATCTACAGCTGCGGTTGCCAAGTCTGGCACCCTATGCGGATGCGTCTGGTTCATCCGCAGACAATGGCAGGACAATTCTCAGATTTTTTTTGTCCAGATTCGTGTATCTTATATCCGGCATTTTATATCCACAATAAAACATGCAACGTGATTTTTTTATATAAATCATCAAAGTGACATAGAAATAAACATAGAAATGCATATTCCGATCACCAAAAGATCACCAACGGATATCCAAAAGATCACCACAGTTTATATAATCCACATAAACATAAACAACAAACAAGGTTAAACTAGATTACTCTTAAATATTTAAATTTAAAGATGGAGATGACGGAGCTTTACCACTTCGGCCTTTTTCCCTTCCGATCACCGGCGCGGCTGTAGGCGTCGATGGGCAAAATTTCATGTTTTGACCCTTTTCTGAAACATATTCGAGATCTGACCCTAGGTTGAATTTTTTTCGAGATCTGGCCCTTTTGCTACCACCAGAGTCTATGGTGATAGGGTCTAACAGCCTACCGCCAGGGACTTTGACGGTAGGAAACATCGCTACCGCCAAATGGGCTGGCGGTAGCCTGCACAACCCGACCCCCAAGGTGCTTGGCGGTAGGCACGAGCACACACTGTGTTCAATACTTAGGAGGTTTTTGGCGGTAGGGCATGCAACCCTACCGCCAGGGTCTTTGGCGGTAGGCTATTATACCCTACCGCCATGGTCCCTGGCGGTAGCAAAAGGGTCAGATCTCGAAAAAAAATTCAAACTAGGGTCAGATCTCGAATAGGTTTGGGAAAAGGGTCAAAACACGAAATTTAGCCGCGTCCGCGTCACGAGGTGGGTCGTTGGAGTTGTCGTCGGAGCTGTCGAAGGAAGATGAGAGGATGATGTAGTCCTTCATCCTCCAGACGTGCAGTCCTACTTCCACTTGATCTTGCCCACTCGCGTAGCCTCCGCCGCTGCCTCCGCAGCCTCACGCACAGACTGCTCCAGGGCCACCCGAAGCGTCTTCACATTCTTCCTCCGGGGCCGACAGGTGTCTGTCTCCGCCATAGTAAGTAACCGACGGTAACCCACGAGGAGCCGCTCCTCCTTATCGGGCACCGTCGGCAATCTGTGGCAGCGACAGGAGTACCATGCAACCGCCTCCAATGCGGCTGTCATCTTCCTTGCCCTCTACCCGCCGTTTAACTAGATACACCACTGTTGGGTAAAGGCAGCATTTAATGCATCATTGAGATCGTGTATGTCCCCTGGCACAGCTGATTGCAAGTTATCCGACTGCTATATGCCTTGGTGATGACCAATTGCTGGTACTTATTCATCGGGGTGGTGTAGAATCCGAGTGTCGGCACTTAGTCCGTTGGTGAGGAATCGCCTGGCCGATGATATCTTGGGTTGTAACCTCAATGGGCTTACTGAGTAACCGTCGTGCCATTGTATTTTGGGTCATATCCTTGTTGGGCCTGGGACATACACTAGTAGAAAAATGGTCAAATGTGCGACACATTAGTCCCGGTTTGTAACAGAACCGGCACTAATGTGTCCATTAGTGCCGGTTCCAACGGCTAGGCGGGAGGAGCTCTTTAGTACCGGTTCGTGGAGAGCCTTTAGCGCCGGTTCGTGCCACGAACCGGTACTAATGAGAGTGGTGGCAGGATGTTGTCAGAGTGGGGCCCCTCCAGCACCTTTAGTACCGGTTCGTGCCACGAACCGGTACTAAAGGTCGTCCTATATAAACCTTTCGTCCACCAGCACTCTGTTCTTCCCGCTTTCCCCTCTCCCTCTCCTCTGTTCTTCCCTTCTTCCTCTCGAGTTCATCACAAAATTTGCCCCAAATTTGTCAAGATTTGTAGGCCCCCATCCATTCAAATGATCACAAAGTTTAGCAACTTTGTCCTTTCATCTCTCATTGCTAGATTAGCTCTTGCATTGGTTTATATAGTGATTAATTGCGGGTTTTAGTAATTTGGGAGGAATTATATGTGATAGTATTTGATTTATATGCAAATTGAGGTCAAAATAACACTTAGTTTGCATATGTAGGTGTGGTTTACTTAGTGCCTTCTAAATCTCCGTCGTAACCACCGTCGATCGCCCGCACCGTCCCGTCGCCGGCACCACCTTGTGGTGAGCCTCTTGTTCATGAAATTTTATATAAAAAATTGATGTTTGTGTGATTTGGATATATAGTTACTCGTATAATTATCTTACCTGTACGTTGTTTGTTATACATAGTGCCATGGTTTTGATATCCGTCCCCGTCGGCCCTCGCCCTTGTTATGATTCGGATGTGGTATATTCTCTTTTAAAACTATTTGTTGCATTTCGTGTTTATGACAAATTATGCCCATCAAACTGACATAGATATTCGTATGTAGGAGGTAGTTTAACCGGAAATTCCAACCGACCCTATTGTCGAGAGGTTAAATTTAGTTGAAAGAGAAAACGAGGATTTGAAAGAAAAATTGAAAAGAATTGAGGGAGAGAAGATGGAATTGGAGTTGCATGTTGCCGATGTCATCGATGATCACAAGATTAAGATGAAGAAAATGCGCCTGAAGATTAGAAAGATTAGAAAATATGCCATTCATAGTGAGGCTTGATATCATTATGCTGTTGGATCAATTGTTACCTTAGTTGCGATCTTGATCGCATTTGTTGTTGCATTTAAATTCTTTAGCTAGAGAGTTATTTGTTTGTTGCATGTAAGTGTTGTATGAACTTTATGTATTGTATTAATTTGGTGTTTTCGGTGTTGTGTATTGAAGATGAGCCGGCAATGGATGTATGATGACCGATGCTCTCCCGAGTTCATTAATGGCGTGCATACTTTTCTGCTTGCGGCTGAGGCAAACAAGCGGGTGGATGGTTTTATGCCTTGTCCATGTGCTGGCTGTAAGAATGGTCACAATTACTCTACGTCAAGAACCATTCACGTCCACCTATTTGAGTCCGGTTTCATGCCCCACTATAATGTTTGGACCAAGCATGGAGAAAGAGGGGTTATGATGGAAGACAATGAAGAAGAAGAGGACGACAACAGCTATCCTGGCCATGGGTTCCCTGAATACGATGATACAACAATGAGGGAAGAAGCCGAGTCGGTAATGCGAGAAGAAGCTGAGCTGACAATGCGGGAAGAAGCTGAAGAAGAGGCATCGTATGAGCCCGTTGATGATCTAGGTCGGGCCATTGCCGATGCAAAGAGAAACTGCGCAAGTGATTTGGAGAAGAAGAAGTTGCAGCGCATGTTAGAAGATCACAAAAAATTGTTGTACTCGAATTGCGTAGGTGACAAGAAAAAGCTGGGCACCACACTGGAATTGCTACAATGGAAGGCAGAGAATGGTGTATCTGACAAGGGATTTGGAAAGTTGCTGGTAATGATAAAGAATATGCTTCCAAAGGACAACGAATTTCCCAAGAGTACGTACGAAGCAAAGAAGGCTGTCTGCCCTCTAGGGTTAGAGGTGCAGAAGATACATGCATGCCCTAATGATTGCATCCTCTACCGCGATGAGTATGAGGATTTGAACGCTTGCCCGGTATGTGGTGCATTGCGCTATAAGATCAGCCGCGGTGACCCTGGTGATGTTGAGAGCGAGCGCCCCAGGAAAAAGATTCCTGCCAAGGTGATGTGGTATGCTCTTATAATACCACGGTTGAAACGTTTGTTCCAAAACAAAGAGCATGCCAAGGCGATGCGATGGCACAGAGAAGACCGTAAGAAAGACGTAAAGTTGAGAGTACCCGCTGACGGGTCGCAGTGGAGAAAAATCGAAAGAAAGTACGTGAAGGAGTTTGCAGATGACACAAGGAACGTATGGTTTGGTCTAAGCGCAGATGACATTAATCATTTTGGGGAGCAGAGCAGCAACCATAGCACCTGGCCTGTGACTCTATGTTTGTATAACCTTCCTCCTTGGTTGTGCATGAAGCGGAAGTTCATTATAATGCCAGTGCTCATCCAAGGCCCTAAGCAACCCGGCAACGACATTGATGTGTACCTAAGGCCATTAGTTGAAGAACTCTTACAACTGTGGAATGGAACAGGTGTACGTGCGTAGGATGAGCACATGGGGGAAGAATTTGACCTAAAGGCGTTGTTGTTCATGACCACCAATGATTGGCCTGCTCTCAGTGACCTTTCAGGACAGACAAACAAGGGATACCGCGCATGCATGCACTGTTTGCACGATACTGATAGCATATATTTGGCTAATTGTAAGAAGAATGTGTACCTGGGACATCGTCGATTTCTTCCGAGCAGGCATCTAGTAAGAAAGAAAGGCAAGCATTTCAAAGGTGAGGTGGATCACCGGACGAAGCCTCGCCACCGTACTGGTGCTGATGTACATGATATGGTCAAGGATTTGAAGGTGGTCTTTGAAAAGGGTCCTGGTGGACAACCTGTTCTGAATGACGCTGACGGACACGCACCCATGTGGAAGAAGAAATCTATATTTTGGGACCTGACCTATTGGAAAGACCTAGAGGTCCGCTCCGCAATCAACATGATGCACGTGATGAAGATTCTTTGTGTGACCCTGCTTGGCTTCTTGGGCATGTATGGGAAGACAAAAGATACACCTGAGGCACGAGAGGACCAGCAACGTATGCACGGAAAAGACGGCATACATCAGGGTCATGCAAGCTACGCTCTTACCAAAGAAGAGAAGGAAATCTTCTTTGAATGCCTACTTAGTATTAAGGTACCGTCTGGCTTCTTGTCGAATATAAAGAGAATAATAAACATGGCAGAGAAAAAGTTCTAGAACCTAAAGTCTCATGACTGCCATGTGATTATGACGCAACTGCTTCCTGTTGCATTGAGGGGGCTTCTACCGGAAAATGTTCGATTAGGCATTGTGAAGCTATGTGCATTCCTCAATGCAATCTCTCAGAAGATAATCGATCCAGAAATCATACCAAGGTTAGAGAATGATTTGGTGCAATGTCTTGTCAGTTTCGAGTTGGTGTTCCCACCATCCTTCTTCAACATCATGACGCACGTCCTAGTTCACCTATGCGAAGAGATTAACGTTTTGGGTCATGTATTTCTACATAATATGTTCCCCTTTGAGAGGTTCATGGGAGTCTTAAAGAAATATGTTCATAACCGTGCTAGGCCAGAAGGAAGCATCTCCAAGGGCCATGAAAATGAGGAGGTCATTGAGTTTTGTATTGACTTTATTCCCGACCTTAAGCCGATTGGTGTTCCTGAATCGCGGTATAAGGGCAGACTGGATGGAAAAGGCACGCTAGGAGGGGAACAAATAATATGTATGGACGGACATTCTCTCACTGAAGCACACTACACAGTTCTACAGAGTTCCGCCTTGGTGGCTCCGTATATGGATGAACACAAGAATTTGCTACGCTCCAAACACCTGGAGCGGTCTGATGACTGGATTGCACGTGAACAAACCAGGAGTTTTGCCAGCTGGTTGCAGACACGTACCATGCATGACGCCTCTATTGAAGATGATCTGTACTTCCTGTCCCAGTTACCATCTTCGAATATAATGACTTTCAAAGGGTATGAGATAAATGGTAATACATTTTACATGATCGCCCAAGATAAGAAGAGCATCAACCAAAACAGTGGTGTCCGCTTTGATGCAGAAACCAAGACGGAAAAGGAAACATATTATGGTTATATACAGGACATATGGGAACTTGACTATCGACGTGGTTTGAAGGTCCCTTTGTTTTGGTGCAAATGGGTCAATATGACATGAGGCGGGGTAACGCAAAACCCGCAGTACGGAATGACAACAATGGATCTCAACAATCTTGCGTATGCAGACGAACCATTCATCCTAGCCAATGATGTGGCACATGTTTTCTATGTGAAGGACATGTCTACCAAGCCGAGAAAAAGAAAAGATAAGGAAGCGAATGCATCGTACGATGAGCCAAAGCGGCACATAGTTCTTTCTGGGAAGAGAAACATCGTGGGAGTGGTGACAGACAGACATGTCAGGAGATTATGAAAAGTTTGATGAAGTTGCGCCATTCACAGTGAATATTGACCCGAGCATCCCGTTAAATTATGAAGATTTTCCATGGTTACGGCGCAAAGGGACACACGCGAAGAAAAAGTTTCACACCCAAATATCTGGAATGTGATCGGCTTCACTATCATCACTTTCTTGTGTGTTTCACACCCAGGAGGGAATCTCTGTAATAGTTAGGGTAGTTATGTGTTTTGGCATTTGAAACGCCAAGAAATTTTATGTGCAAACAAATTCTTTCATGCCTTTACTGATTTTTTCAGCTAAAAAGGCATTTCATTTTTTAAATAACCTAAGCATTACCAAATTGAATATAATGATAAAACACACTAATATTAAACATAATAAAAAAGAATCACTGAAAAATGTATTTTTAAAGTTAAGTTATTCACAAACTAGTGATTCACACAAATTTCAAATAATTCAAAATTTAAACTATTCAAATTTAAAAACTACCGGCACTAACTGAAAGTTTCTAAAAACTATCAAAAATATTCACAAAGAAACTCTAAATACAGCAAAACACAACTAAAAATAAATAAAGAAGAAAAGAAAAAACTAAATGAAAAAAATCCCACCTACCGGGCCACAGCGGCCTGCATACGACCAGAAACCCAACCTGTTGTTGGGCCAGGATGCAGGCCCGCAAGCCCAATAGGCCCCACAGGGTAGAGTAGCAGAGGTAGGCCCAGAAGGCCTGCTTTAGAGAGGAGCTCGAGACAGCAGCGGCGGCGGGGCTTATAAGCAGGTGCGAGCGCCCTTCGGCTAGCGAGGTGGGAGTAAACTTCTGCGCCCCTCGGCTGGCAGCGCACCCCCTTTAGTACTGGGTCGTGGCATCAACCGGTACTAAAGAGGGGGGGGGTCTTTAGTACTGGTTGGAGCCACCACCCGATACTAAAGGCCTGCCCTTCCCGCCGCTTGGCCTGGCCAAAACAGGCCTTTAGTACCGGTTGGTGGCTCCAACCGGTACTAAAGGTGCCTTCTATATATACATCACTTCGAAAAATTTCATTCTCCCTCTGTTTCTTCCTCTGTTTCCCCATTGAAGCACCGCCCGCCCCAATCGATCGACGCCGTCGCCGCCCCCGTCCCGCGCCATTGCCGTCGCCGCCCCATCCCCGTCGCTGCCCTCATCCCCGTCGCCGCCCCCGTCCCCGTCGCCGCCCCGGGCCCGTCCCCGTCGCGCCGTCCCCGCGTCACCGCCCCCATCACGCCTCGGCCCGTCGCCGCCCCCGGCCGTCGCCTCGCCGTCGCCGTCGCCCCGCTGTGAGCTCTCCCCCTCTAACCCCTCTCCCTCGCCCCCGGTAGCCACCATGGACGCCGCCCCTCCCCGAGCCCATACACACACACAAGCATGATGAACACACACACACACACAAGCATGATGAACACACGCACACACACATTTCCTTAAGTTAATTAGTATATACGTATTTTGTATGTTTAATTAGTTTAGATTTTTCAGATTATTATTTTTTCACTAGTATATATGTATGAATGCATGTTAGATGGATATAAATAGTGTTTAATTAGTATGGATTTTTTTATATAATGTTGTTTTTATGTTTTTAATGGATGTATAGAAGTTGTTTTTTCTGTTTTTAGTGTTAGATGCTTAATTAGTATGAAATAGCATATAGAATTTTGACATATGCAATGATAGCATAATTAGTGTTACATTTGCATATAGTAGTTGTTGTCGACGATACCCGGCCCGCATCCTCGCCGTCGACCCGTTCGCGATGACGTCCTGCTTCAGAGGACCCATGTCCGGGACTGGGCTCCGCCGGGCTGGCACTGGGAGGTGCTACCTTCAGGGGTGCGACACTTGGTGAGGAACCCGGCCCCGGGTCCCGTCGTCGACCCTCATCTCCTTTGGTGGCGTTCGTGTGGGCCACTTTTGGTGCGGAGGGAGCCGGCCCCGCCGGAGGTGGTACGTCGCTGTGTCAGGAAGGAGGACGAGCACATCCATCGCTACATGGCTGCTATGGACGTCAGGTTCTCCAATACCTGGCAGGTTCTTTGGGGAGATCACCCGAGCTATGATCCAGTGATGGTTCCTTCACTTTGGTTGTCCACCGCCTAGATTACTCTCTAGTATTTGATCTTTATTAGCTAGCTAGCTAGTGATGTATTCGATATATAATATTCGAGATGATTTATTCGAGATTATATATATTATTCGAGACGATGTATTCGAGATTATACTCGATGATGCTTATTATGTACTATGATTGATTCAGTTTTTCCTTATTAATTGATTGCATCCGTGCATTGTAATTTGAATATATTTCTTTTGGATTAGTTAAATAAAATCTATGGTGGACAATACCGGCAGAGAGGGATAAGATGCCCTGTTCAATATCATATGCAATCCTCGCGGGCCAGATGATGATCAGAATGAAGAAGATTATGACGGCTCCGAATATCTAAACAACACCATAGGTAGCAAAGTGCTCATTGGGACGATTTCGTGAAATTCAAGGATTCAAAATTATCTAAGGAACGATCGAGAATAAACAAGTCCAATGCCGCAAAAAAGGATAAGTTCCATAAGCTGGGGCCAGGTGGCTATGCGGTGGGAATGCCTAAGTGGGATAAGTCTGAGAAAGAGATGGAGAATGCAGGTGTCACTCCAGAAACATTGAGCTGGCCCCCCAGGTGCAGGACTTGGTTCTATGCGCATGGGGGGGGGGAGTTGGACCCGAAGACAGGCAAAGTTTCGAAGAAGGCATGTCTGGACGGAGCCGAAGATAAGCTACTTGTTGCAATAGAAGAGGCTCGGTCGGGGGTGTTCGATCCCAACAGAGAGAACGACGAGGTTACACGTGCCCTGGAAAATCCTGAACACCCGGGAAGAACACTAGGCAAGGGCGCTATTCCATGGTATGAGTGGTTTTCGGACTGGAACGCCGACTACAGAACCCGTGCGAGAAAGAAGATTGCGGAGGAGAAGAAGAGGAAGATGGAGGAGGAGCAGAGGAAGCTGGACTATGAACGCCTTCAAGGCCTAGAATCAGTGCACGCGGACTTGGCAGTCAAATTCCAGTGGCAGCAGGAGCAGATCGACTCACTTAGCTAGCAAAGAGGGTCTCAGCAGTTGCAGCAGCTAGTGGATGATCCGGCATTGGATAGCACCGTCCCATCCATGCCGAGAAGCAGCGTGGGTTCCGCCCCGGGCGACGCATTGCTGGATAGCTACCCAGTGGATGACATCATGGAGAACACTAATTGCGAGCTACACTTCAAAATGAAGAACATATCCATGAAGATGGCGGACGCCGTTGCTTTTACAAATCCCCCCTAGGCAACCTTCCATTGCAACCCGATTCCAACGGGCTATGCTCGTGTCTTGGTTGATGAGGTGGTGGACCAATATTCGGGGCTAGAGCTTGACATTCCTGGAGGTGACGAGGAGCACACACTGGGAGAGGCCAACCATCGTATCATCCTATGGAGAAAGGATTGCATCATCTTTCGAAGGCCACCGACACCGCGTCATTCGACTCCTCGTCGAAGTACGCCACCGAGTCAGCAGACTCCCGCTCCTCCAAGTCCACCAACGCGTCAGGCCACTCCTCCTCCAAGTCCAGCACAACTTCAGACCACTCCTCCTCCTCCAAGTTTGGCAAAGCGGCAGGCCACTCCTCCTCCAAGTCCGGCACAGCTTCAGGCCACTCCTCCTCCTCCAACTCAGCCACGTCAGTCGTCTTCGCCGCCTCAGCAATCACGGAAGAGAGCCGCCTCAGCTATGGTGCATAGCGGTACAAGTCGAGGTAGTACTGGAGGTACAGGCGGAGGCAAGCAATTTCAATATGGTCCAAGCAGCCTCACGCCTCTTCCGCAGAGGCCTTACGACAAGTCTAAGGAGGAAAACACAGCCATATCGAAGGCCGAGGTGGAAGCCCATTTTGCACCGAAAACGCCACCGCCGCCAAGGGAGAAAGTGAAGGAAATATGCCCTAGAGGCAATAATAAAGTTATTATTTATTTCCTTATATCATGATAAATGTTTATTATTCATGCTAGAATTGTATTAACCGGAAACATAATACATGTGTGAATACATAGACCAATAGAGTATCACTAGTATGCCTCTACTTGACTAGCTCGTTAATCAAAGATGGTTATGTTTCCTAACCATGAACAAAGAGTTGTTATTTGATTAACGAGGTCACATCATTAGTAGAATGATCTGATTGACATGACCCATTCCATTAGCTTAGCACCCGATCGTTTAGTATGTTGCTATTGCTTTCTTCATGACTTATACATGTTCCTATAACTATGAGATTATGCAACTCCCGTTTACCGGAGGAACACTTTGGGTACTACCAAACGTCACAACGTAACTGGGTGATTATAAAGGAGTACTACAGGTGTCTCCAATGGTAGATGTTGGGTTGGCGTATTTCGAGATTAGGGTTTGTCACTCCGATTGTCGGAGAGGTATCTCTGGGCCCTCTCGGTAATGCACATCACATAAGCCTTGCAAGCACTGCAACTAATATGTTAGTTGTGAGATGATGTATTACGGAACGAGTAAAGAGACTTGCCGGTAACGAGATTGAACTAGGTATTGGATACCGATGATCGAATCTCAGGCAAGTAACATACCGATGACAAAGGGAACAATGTATGTTGTTATGCGGTCTGACCGATAAAGATCTTCGTAGAATATGTAGGAGCCAATATGGGCATCCAGGTCCCGCTGTTGGTTATTGACCGGAGACGTGTCTCGGTCATGTCTACATTGTTCTCGAACCGTAGGGTCCGCACGCTTAACGTTACGATGACAGTTATTATGAGTTTATGCATTTTGATGTACCGAAGGTTGTTCGGAGTCCCGGATGAGATCACGGACATGACGAGGAGTCTCGAAATGGTCGAGACGTAAAGATTGATATATTGGAAGCCTATGTTTGGACATCGGAAGTGTTCCGGGTGAAATCGGGATTTTACCGGATTACCGGGAGGGTTACCGGAACCCCCCGGGAGCCAAATGGGCCAACATGGGCCTTAGTGGAAAGGTGAGAGGGCAGCCCACATAGGGCTGCGCCTCCCCCCTCTCCCTAGTCCTATTAGGACTAGGAGAGGGGCCGGCCACCTCTCTCTCTCTCCCCTTTAAAGGATTCCTAGTTGGACTAGGATTGGAGGGGGGAGTCCTACTCCCGGTAGGAGTAGGACTCCTCCTGCGCCTCCCCCTCTTTGGCCGGCCAGCCCCCCTCCCTCCAACCTTTATATACGGGGGCAGGGGACACCCCAAGACACACAAGTTGATCCTTGAGATCGTTCCTTAGCCGTGTGCGGTGCCCCCTGCCACCAAATTCCACCTCGATCATACCGTTACAGTGCTTAGGCGAAGCCCTGCGTCGGTAGTACATCAAGATCGTCACCACGCCGTCGTGCTGACGGAACTCTTCCTCGACGCTTTGCTGGATCGGAGCCCGAGGAACGTCATCGAGCTGAACGTGTGCTAAGAACTCGGAGGTGCCGGAGTAACGGTGCTTGGATCGGTCGGATCGGGAAGAAGACGTACGACTACTTCCTCTACGTTGTGTGATCGCTTCCGCAGTCGGTCTGCGTTGGTACGTAGACAACACTCTCCCCTCTCGTTGCTATGCATCACCATGATCTTGCGTGTGCGTAGGAAAATTTTCGAAATTACTACGTTCCCCAACAGTGGCATCCGAGCCTAGGTTTTATGGTTTGATGTTATTTGCACGAGTAGAACACAAGTGAGTTGTGGGCGATACAAGTCATACTGCCTACCAGCATGTCATACTTTGGTTCGGCGGTATTGTTGGGTGAGACGATCCGGACCAACCTTACGCGTACTCTTACGCGAGACCGGTTCCCTCGACGTGCTTTGCACATAGATGGCTTGCGGAAGACTGTCTCTCTAACTTTAGTTGAACCAAGTGTGGCTACGCCCGGTCCTTGAGAAGGTTAAAACGGAGTCTATTTGACGAAATATCGTTGTGGTTTTGATGCGTAGGTGAGATGAGTTCTTACTTAAGCCCGTAGCAGCCACGTAAAACTTGCAACAACAAAGTAGATGACGTCTAACTTGTTTTTGCAGGGTATGTTGTGATGTGATATGGTCAAGGCATGATGCTGATTTTATTGTATGAGATGATCATGTTTTGTAACCGAGTTATCGGCAACTGGCAGGAGCCATATGGTTGTCGCTTTATTGTATGCAATGCAATCGCGATGTAATGCTTTACTTTATTACTAAGCGGTAGTGATAGTCGTGGAAGCATAAGATTGGCGAGACGACAACGATGCTACGATGGAGATCAAGGTGTCGCGCCGGTGACGATGGTGATCATGACGGTGCTTCGGAGATGGAGATCACAAGCACAAGATGATGATGGCCATATCATATCACTTATATTGATTGCATGTGATGTTTATCCTTTTATGCATCTTATCTTGCTTTGATTGACGGTAGCATTATAAGATGATCTCTCACTAAATTATCAAGAAGTGTTCTCCCTGAGTATGCACCGTTGCCAAAGTTCGTCGTGCCCAGACACCACGTGATGATCGGGTGTGATAAGCTCTACGTCCAAATACAACGGGTGCAAAACAGTTGCACACGCAGAATACTCAGGTTATACTTGACGAGCCAAGCATATACAGATATGGCCTCGGAACACGGAGACCGAAAGGTCGAGCGTGAATCATATAGTAGATATGATCAACATAACGATGTTCACCATTGAAAACTACTCCATCTCACGTGATGATCGGTTATGGTTTAGTTGATTTGGATCACGTGATCACTTAGAGGATTAGAGGGATATCTATCTAAGTGGGAGTTCTTAAGTAATATGATTAATTGAACTTAAATTTATCATGAACTTAGTCCTGGTAGTATTTTGCAAATTATGTTATAGATCAATAGCTCGCGTCGTTGCTTCCCTGTGTTTATTTTGATATGTTCCTAGAGAAAATTATGTTGAAAGATGTTAGTAGCAATGATGCGGATTGGATCCGTGATCTGAGGTTTATCCTCATTGCTGCACAGAAGAATTATGTCCTTGATGCACCGCTAGGTGACAGACCTATTGCAGGAGCAGATGCAGACGTTATGAACGTTTGGCTGGCTCAATATGATGACTACTTGATAGTTTAGTGCACCATGCTTAATGGCTTAGAATCGGGACTTCAAAGACGTTTTGAACGTCATGGACCATATGAGATGTTCCAGGAGTTGAAGTTAATATTTCAAGCAAATACCCGAGTTGAGAGATATGAAGTCTCCAACAAGTTCTATAGCTAAAAGATGGAGGAGAATCGCTCAACTAGTGAGCAAGTGCTCAGATTGTCTGGGTACTACAATCGCTTGAATCAAGTGGGAGTTAATCTTCCAGATAAGATAGTGATTGACAGAATTCTCTAGTCACCATCACCAAGTTAGCTGAACTTCGTGATGAACTATAATATGCAAGGGATAATGGAAACAACTCCCAAGCTCTTCGTGATGCTGAAATCAACGAAGGTAGAAATCAAGAAAAACATCAAGTGTTGATGGTTGACAAGACCACTAGTTTCAAGAAAAGGGCAGAGGGCAGAAGGGGAACTTCAAGAGGAACGGCAAGCAAGTTGCTGCTCAAGTGAAGAAGCCCAAGTCTGATCCTAAGCCTGAGACTAAGTGCTTCTACTGCAAAGGGACTGGTCACTGGAAGCGGAACTACCCCAAGTGATTGGCGGATAAGAAGGATGGCAAAGTGAACATAAGTATATTTGATATACATGTTATTGATGTGTACTTTACTAGTGTTTATAGCAACCCCTTAGTATTTGATGCTAGTTCAGTTGCTAAGAGTAGTAACTCGAAACGGGAGTTGCAGAATAAACAGAGACTAGTTAAGGGTGAAGTGACGATGTGTGTTGGAAGTGGTTCCAAGATTGATATGATCATCATCGCACACTCCCTATAATTTCGGGATTAGTGTTAAACCTAAATAAGTGTTATTTGGTGTTTGCGTTGAACATGAATATGATTTGATCATGTTTATTGTAATACGGTTATTCATTTAAGTAAGAGAATAAATTGTTGTTCTGTTTACATGAATAAAACCTAATATGGTTACACACCCAATGAAAATAGTTCATTGGATCTCGATCTTAATAATACACATATTCATAATATTGAAACCAAAAGATGCAAAGTTAATAATGATAGTGCAACTTATTTGTGGCACTGCTGTTTAGGTCATATCGGTGTAAAGCGCATGAAGAAACTCCATACTGATGGGCTTTTGGAACCACTTGATTATGAATCACTTGGTACTTGCGAACCGTGCCTCATAGGCAAGATGACCAAAACACCGTTCTCCGGTACTATGGAGAGAGCGACAGATTTATTGGAAATCATACATACCGATGTATGTGGTCCGATGAATATTGAGGCTCGTGGCGGATATCGTTATTTTCTCACCTTCACAGATGATTTAAGCAGATATGGGTATATCTACTTGATGAAACATAAGTCTGAAACATTTGAAAAGTTCAAAGAATTTCAGAGTGAAGTGAAAAACATCGTGACAAGAAAATAAAGTTTCTACGATCTGATCGCGGAAACAAATATTTGAGTTATGAGTTTGGTCTTCAGTTAAAACAATGTGAAATAGTTTCACTACTCACGCCACCTGGAACACCACATCATAATGGTGTGTCCGAACGTCATAACCGTACTTTATTGGATATAGTGCAATCTATGATGTCTCTTACCGATTTACCACTATTGTTTTTGGGTCATGCATTAGAGACAGCTGCATTCACGTTAAAAAGGGGGCACCATCTATATCCGTCGAGATGACGCCTTATGAACTATGGTTTGGCGAGAAACCAAAGTTGTCGTTTCTTAAAGTTTGGGGTTGCGATGCTTATATGAAAAAGTTTCATCCTGATAAGCTCAAAACTCAAATCGGAGAAGTGCATCTTCATAGGATATCCAAAGGAAACTATTGGATACACCTTCTATCACAGATCCGAAGGCAAGACTTTTTTGTTGCTAAATTCGGAGAAGGAGTTTCTCTCGAAAGAAGTGAGTAGGAGGAAAGTAGAACTTGACGAGGTAACTGTACCTGCTCCCTTATTGGAAAGTAGTACATCACAGAAAAATGTTTCTGTGACACCTACACCAGTTAGTGAGGAAGCTAATGATGATGATCATGAAACTTCAGAACAAGACACTACTGAACCTCGTAGATCAACCAGAGTAAGATCCGCGCCAGAGTGGTACGGTAATCCTGTTCTGGAAGTCATGCTACTAGATCATGATGATCCTACGAACTATGAAGAAGCGATGGTGAGCCCAGATTCCGCAAAGTGGCTTGAAGCCATGAAATCTGAGATATGATCCATGTATGAGAACAAAGTATGGACTTTGGTTGACTTGCCCGATGATCGGCAAGCCATAGAAAATAAATGGATCTTCAAGAGGAAGACGGACGCTGATAGTAGTGTTACTATCTACAAAGCTAGAATTGTCACAAAATGTTTTCAACAAGTTCAAGGTGTTGACTACGATGAGATTTTCTCACTCGTATCTATGCTTAAAGTCTGTCCGAATCATGTTAGCAATTGCCGCATTTTATGAAATCTGGCAAATGGATAAACAAAACTGCATTCCTTAATGGATTTGCTAAAGAAGAGTTGTATACGATGCAACTAGAAGGTTTTGTGAATCCGAAAAGTGCTAACAAAATGTGCAAGCTCCAGCGATCCATCTGTGGACTGGTGCAAGCATCTCGGAGTTGGAATATACGCTTTGATAAGTTGATCAAAGCATATAGTTTTATACAGACTTGCGGTGAAGCCTGTATTTACGAGAAAGTGAGTGGGAGCACTACAGCATTTCTGATAAGTATATGTGAATGACATATTGTTGATCGGAAATAATGTAGAATTATTCTGTAAAGCATAAAAGGAGTGTTTGAAAGGAGTTTTTCAAAGAAATACTTTGGTAAAGCTACTTACATATTAAGCTTCAAGATCTATAGAGATAGATCAAGACGCTTGATAAGTTTTTCAATAAGTACATACCTTGACAAGATTTTGAAGTAGTTCAAAATGGAACAGTCAAAGAAAAAGTTTCTTGCCTGTGTTACAAGGTGTGAAGTTGAGTAAAGACTCAAAGCCCGACCACGGCAGAAGATAGAAAGAGAATGAAAGTCATTCCCTATGCCTCATTCATAGGTTCTATAAAGTATGCCATGCTGTGTACCAGATCTATTATATACCCTGCACTGATTTGGCAAGGGAGTACAATAGTGATCTAGGAGTAGATCACTGGACAGCGGTCAGAATTATCCCTAGTAAAATAAGGATATGTTTCTCGATTATGGACGTGACAAAAAGGGTTCGTCGTAAAGGGTTACGTCGATGCAAGTTTTTGACACTGATCCAGATGAATCTAAAGTCTCAATCTGGATACAAATTGAAAGTGGGAGCAATTAGCTAGAGTAGCTCCGTGTAGAGCATTGTAGACATAGAACTTGCAAAATACTTACGGATCTGAATGTGACAGACCCGTTGACTAAAATTATCTCACAAGCAAAACATGATCACACCTTAGTACTCTTTGGGTGTTAATCACATAGATATGTGAACTAGATTACTGACTCTAGTAAACCCTTTGAGTGTTGGTCACATGAAGATGTGAACTATGGGTGTTAATCACATGGTGATGTGAACTATTGCTGTTAAATCACATGGCGATGTGAACTAGATTATTGACTCTAGTGCAAGTGGGAGACTGAAGGAAATATGCCCTAGAGGCAATAATAAAGTTATTATTTATTTCCTTATATCATGATAAATGTTTATTATTCATGCTAGAATTGTATTAACCGGAAACATAATACATGTGTGAATACATAGACCAACAGAGTATCACTAGTATGCCTCTACTTGACTAGCTCGTTAATCAAAGATGGTTATGTTTCCTAACCATGAACAAAGAGTTGTTATTTGATTAACGAGGTCACATCATTAGTAGAATGATCTGATTGACATGACCCATTCCATTAGCTTAGCACCCGATCGTTTAGTATGTTGCTATTGCTTTCTTCATGACTTATACATGTTCCTATAACTATGAGATTATGCAACTCCCGTTTACCGGAGGAACACTTTGGGTACTACCAAACGTCACAACGTAACTGGGTGATTATAAAGGAGTACTACAGGTGTCTCCAATGGTAGATGTTGGGTTGGCGTATTTCGAGATTAGGGTTTGTCACTCCGATTGTCAGAGAGGTATCTCTGGGCCCTCTCGGTAATGCACATCACATAAGCCTTGCAAGCACTGCAACTAATATGTTAGTTGTGAGATGATGTATTACAGAACGAGTAAAGAGACTTGCCGGTAACGAGATTGAACTAGGTATTGGATACCGACGATCGAATCTCAGGCAAGTAACATACCGATGACAAAGGGAACAACGTATGTTGTTATGCGGTCTGACCGATAAAGATCTTCGTAGGATATGTAGGAGCCAGTATGGGCATCCAGGTCCTGCTGTTGGTTATTGACCGGAGACGTGTCTCGGTCATGTCTACATTGTTCTCGAACCGTAGGGTCCGCACGCTTAACGTTACGATGACAGTTATTATGAGTTTATGCATTTTGATGTACCGAAGGTTGTTTGGAGTCCCGGATGAGATCACGGACATGACGAGGAGTCTCGAAATGGTCGAGACATAAAGATTGATATATTGGAAGCCTATGTTTGGACATCGGAAGTGTTCCGGGTGAAATCGGGATTTTACCGGATTACCGGGAGGGTTACCGGAACCCCCCGGGAGCCAAATGGGCCAACATGGGCCTTAGTGGAAAGGTGAGAGGGCAGCCCACATAGGGCTGCGCCTCCCCCCTCTCCCTAGTCCTATTAGGACTAGGAGAGGGGCCGGCCACCTCTCTCTCTCTCCCCTTTAAAGGATTCCTAGTTGGACTAGGATTGGAGGGGGGAGTCCTACTCCCGGTAGGAGTAGGACTCCTCCTGCGCCTCCCCCTCTTTGGCCGGCCAGCCCCCCTCCCTCCAACCTTTATATACGGGGGCAGGGGACACCCCAAGACACACAAGTTGATCCTTGAGATCGTTCCTTAGCCGTGTGCGGTGCCCCCTGCCACCAAATTCCACCTCGATCATACCGTTACAATGCTTAGGCAAAGCCCTGCGTCGGTAGTACATCAAGATCGTCACCACGCCGTCGTGCTGACGGAACTCTTCCTCGACGCTTTGCTGGATCGGAGCCCGAGGAACGTCATCGAGCTGAACGTGTGCTAAGAACTCGGAGGTGCCGGAGTAACGGTGCTTGGATCGGTCGGATCGGGAAGAAGACGTACGACTACTTCCTCTACGTTGTGTGATCGCTTCCGCAGTCGGTCTGCGTTGGTACGTAGACAACACTCTCCCCTCTCGTTGCTATGCATCACCATGATCTTGCGTGTGCGTAGGAAAATTTTCGAAATTACTACGTTCCCCAACAGAAAGTGCATGAGGAAAAGATTGACCACTTTATTCGTATGGCTAGAGCACCAGCTTCCAAGCCTGTTGACACAGACTATGAGCGCCACCTCAGGAAGTTAAATCAAGCACGTCTACAGAAAGAGGCGAGCTCAAGCTCGAGCAAATCAGCTCGCAAAAGGAGCGGTAAAACCGTTCCCCAGCTGGGAGAACAGGCGGCGCAATCACCCCCCCCCCCCCCCCCCGCTTGTTGTGCCAACAACACATGAGAGTAGGTGCGCCCAATATTATTGTGGGCAAACCGTTTACGTTCCCGAGCTGGGCGATGTGGTAATAACCGAGGAGCATATAAGGCAGGCTGAAATCCTCAAGATCACTGTTGGACAACTCCTCGACATCGAGCCCATGCCTCCGCTTAGAGAGGAGGAAATAAAACGGAAATATGTCCGGGGCCAACCTTTGGTCGAGCCAGACGAGGTCAGGAAGCTCCCGACGAGAATGTATGAATTGTATCAATGGTACATGGACATTACCAAGATTTCCAATAGAGAGTCCCTCATGGTGAATGTCAAGAAGGATCATTACTACCATGAGAAAGCTATGTCCATTGAGTATTCAGAACTATTTCAGTTATACAATCAAGACACACTCGACAAATCTATCGTCAGTTGCTATTGTCTGTAAGTGATTTATTTCTGTAATTTAAGTCTCAAGCTAGCTGTCGTGATCATTTTGATCAATCATTACCTGTAATTATCCTCACTATATTCTTTTCTGTGGTATTATGCAGGATGAAGATTTATGAAATAAAAAAAGGTGGACGCTGTGGCATTGGGTTCGTTGACCCAAATACCATTAATGAATACACATGGAAATTAGATCCATATTACAAAAAAGTGTATAGGAAAGCATTCTAGAGTTCTTCAAGCGCCTCAAATATAATGAAGATATACTACTTCCTTACAACTTCGACTGAGTCACACTGTCTTGCACTACAAATTCTGTTTTTGCCTACTAGCTAGCTACATGTTTTTGCTTACATATGCCCGCTTAATTAAGACATGCAAACGTGTGTGCATGCAGATTTCACTGGATCTTGTTGATCATTAAAGTTGATGAAGGAACAGTTGAAGTACTAGACTCACTACTTAAAAAACCAAGTGACTACACCATCTTGTCTGGGATAGTCAACAGGTAATTTTAATCATTATTAACTATATCTCAGCCTATTTAGTTCGTCATTTCCTGATTTGAACTATTTAATAACCCCTATATTAATTTTTTTTGTCGGCGGGCAGGGCTTGGGCAAAGTTCATCAGCGTCACTCCAGGCCAATGGAAAAAAATCTGAAATGGTATCGACCCAAGGTAAGTAATTAAGTAGTACTAGCTAGCTAGCTTCCATCTCTTTAATTATCATGCTTGATTAATTATTATCTGATCAAATTTCATTCTCGTAAAGGCCCTGAAGCAGGCGCCGAGGAATAATCTATGTGCATACTACGTTTGCGAGAACATTTGCATGATGGCGTCTGAAAGGAGCAGATCTCAAAGACAGGAGTGGGTACGTTTGTCAGAACACTATTCACAATTTTTACACCATTATCGATATCTAGTCACACAACTAATACACATGCATATTAATCTCCTTCTTAACAATTCAAAGATGTGCGGGAGCAGCTCCTAACAGAGGACCGCATAGAAGCAATGCAAGAGGAAATAGCGGGATTTTTGCTCAACCAGGTCATAGATCCCAAAGGAGAATACTATTACCCGCCACCGCCCCATGAACCACTTCCAATTGTTATCGTGCTTCGAAGGCACCAATTAGGAGAAATTGTATATATTACCTAATTGTATACATATATATATATATATATATATATGTGTGTGTGTGTGTGTGTGTGTGTGTGTGTGTGTGTGTGTGAATTAATGGTGGTTGTGAGACATTCGATGATATATATATATATATATATATATATATATATATATGATCGGTTCTACTAGAAATTCTATTTATATATATGCATAACGTGTACAATATGTAGCATCGTAAAATACCAGCAAACGAAAAAAATTAAATGGAAAACACAAAATTAAATGAAAAAGAAATCATAAACCCAAACCCCCCAACCTTTTAATACCGGTTGGTGTCACCAACCGGTACCAAAAGGGCTCCCTACCGCTGGAGCTGGCTCGTGTCACGTGGTTGCCCTTTAGCACCGGTTCGTGCTGAACCGGTACTAAGGGGGGAACCTTTAGTGCCCACACTTTAGTGCCGGTTACCGAACAGACACTAAAGGGCCTTACGAACCGGTGCTATTGCCCGGTTCTGCACTAGTGGTACATATCCATGGGCCTACTCCATAGGTATTCCCCATCAACACTGATGCTTCAGGTGACATGCGTTGGATATGCCCAAAAACACCTCAGACAATGTTGGACAAACCTCTCTCCGATTGGTGCTGCCAGAACTCTATCATGTATATCGTAATTCTAGATGCATTTCTTTTTTGTATGATCATATATCCATCCCATCATGCGGATCGCGGCTCTTTGTTGTTGGACATGTATCCTTTTAGTTTGCCAACATTCTGTGCCATACACCACTGTTGGTCGAATCACCGTTCTATAGAATCCGACTTTTAGTTTTTGTTGCACTTTCTTATCACATAGGACACTAGAAGCTTGGTGCCAATTCATCCATCCAGCTTTGATTCGACATCTCACATATTTACCGATATCATCATTCTTCTGCATCATTGACCCCAAATATCTAAAGGTGTCCTTCTGAGGTACCACTTGCCCATAAAGGCTAACTTTCTCCTCCTCGTGTTTAGAGTACTAAAACCATACCTCATGTGCTCAGTTTTAGTTCTACTAAGTCAAAAACCTTATAATTTCAAAGTTGGCCTCCACAGCTCCAACTTTCTATTAACCTTCATCCAACTATCATCGACTAGCACCATATCATTCGCAAAGAGCATCCACCTTGAGATAACTCATTATATATCCCTTGTGACCTCATCCATTACAAAAGCAAAAAAGATAAGGGTTCAAAGCCCACCCTTGGTTGAGTCCTATTTCAATTGGAAAGTCATCAGTGTACCATCACTTGTATGAATACTTGTCCCAACATTACCATACATGTCCTTGATGAGAGTAATCTAGTTTGTTGGGACTCTGTGTTTCTCCAAGGAACCACATGGCATTTCACAATATCTAATTATAGATCTTCTACAAGTCAATGAACATATGCATGTCCTTGTTTTGTTCTGTGTATCTCTCATAACTTATTGTAAAAGTAGCACCCATGGTCAAATTTCCAGGCATGAACCCAAGCTGATTTTTTGTCATGTTTGTCATTCTTCTTTATTCTTCAAATATCTTTTTTGACCAAAAAATGAGGTTGAAAAAATTAGAGCAACTCTAGCCGATCCACTAAAATCGATCAGAATAGAAAAAAAATCGTTTTTTCTTCTCTAGATGACACCTAGCCGAAGCCCAAAAATGCTTACAGGAGTAAAAAAAACACTCTAAGCGGTGCCGAACCCTTATATTTACTCCTCCATGCAGTCGTGGAGTGAAATCCAACTGCACCTCTCCTCCACCCAATCTCCGCCAGTGAGCCCCGCACCGTACCGCACCCACCCCTTCATCGATAATGGTGGGATCCCACCGCCACCGCTCCCCACCACCCATCCGCAGTGCAGATCTGCGCCGCCACGAGCGATGTCAAGGCCGTGGCAATTCTGCCGCTTCTTCTTCCCGCCGTGCCACCACTTCTTCCTCCCGCGACCGCTTGCCCGGCTTCCTCGGGCTCCCACCGTCGCCGCCATAGAAGCAATACATCGGCATGCGACATCGAAAGTGGGAAACATGGATGGCAATTTTAACCATGGGTACATGTACCCGTGGATACCGTACCCGCATGGGCAGGGTATGGGCATAATTTTATACACATGAGTAGTATCCATAACCTACCCATTAAGTCATGGATAGGGAACGGTATAGCCTTCTACTCATGGATATACCCATACCCTACCCATTTATATTAACATGTGGATCTTACCCGTGGGGCTCCAACATATTCTAGTTTGTGCTAGCTGCCGTTTGTGTTGGCTGATGGGTGCTCCAGATGTTTTTTATTTGTTACTTGTCGGATGTTATTTGGTGAGGTGTGTTGTGAGCTTGTGAACCTGTGTTAAAGTTGTCACCAATTGTCAATTTGAATTGAGCTAATTGTCATGTACTCATCTATCTATTATTGAATTGAGATAAATGTTTTTTGTCAAATGGTCTACCGATGAATGTAAAATTGTAAATAACTTGTGTGCTATTTGATCTACTCATTGGGTACCTAATGGGTATAGGTACCCGTCGGGTAGGGTATGGGTAAAGTTTCATACCCATGAGTATGGGTATGGATAAAATTTTGTATCCATTGGCTACACGGGTATGTATATGGTATTGCTCTACACGTCCCATACCCTACCCATTGCCATACTTAGCTGACATAACCGACCGGCACACCCACAAGAAGATCTGGATTGAGAGCTTCCATTTCGCCGAGCAGGTGACGCGGGCATACGGCATCATGCCCGTTCGCTTACACGGCGCCGATGGCCACCGGAACTTCGAGTTTGGAGAGATGCCACTGTTGGATCCCGTCGACCTGCGGGTAGTCTCTGTGCGGGAGAGGAGGGAGGAACATGAGGCTGGGAGCGCATCGGGACAGAGGCCGCCGATGAGGCGTTCATGGCGGAGCTCCACCACCGCTACCCGAAGCAAGTAGAGGCGGAACGCCGCTTGTACGAGCAGCTAGCTATAGGAGGGATGAATGTCATCGTTCTGTCCGGCGGCGATGAAGACGGTGGCGGCAACAACGATGGCGATGACCAAGGCCCCGACCATTTGATCGGTAGGCTAACCGAAGGCGATTGGAAGAAGCTCGTCGAAGAGACGGATATTGATTAGTTTAGTAAGTTTCGATTAGTTAACGCCAATGTAAAATATTATGTATCGGCACCGAATTTTTGTTTTAGTAGGTTTTATAAGTATTTGTTTGAATTGAATTTGTATTTGCGCGCACTGAATTCCTTTTTACACGGCTACGTTTATGGGATCAAATAGAAACAACCAAAATTTAGAGGAGTAAAAATACTCCACTAAAGGGTACTCGGCCGTTTACTCCTCTAAATTTGAGGATATCAGATAGAGTTGCTCTTAGTTAGACATACTATCATTATATCTCGAAAGCATCTTCGCACTTTAATGGAGATATAATCAAGACACATGGCTTGCACTTCAGGCTTCCGGATTCGTCAAGCTAAAAAGTCAGCTGGTGTCACCAAAGGAGTCGTCCAGCTCAATGGCAGAGTTCTCATTCTCTCCATTGAACAAATTATCGAAATACTCTCGTCATCCATTCTCGATCTCCTTATCCTCATGTAGAAACACAAAAAAAATATGTAAAAATGAAATATTTTTAGCAAAAAATGAGTACATTTAAATATTTGCGACTTGAGAGGGAATCAACTGCACGTTTATCATTTATCACCCCATATGCATGTCTCGGTGAAATGTGACCGAGGACCAGTTCCTATAGTGTTGATAAATGTATATGAATATATTTTCGCTGGCTTTCCTTGGTTCCAGGAGGCGAGGCGACACGCAAGGAGAAAGCGAAGCAGGACGAGACTATTTAACTGACGGCGCCACGCTGCTAGAGTGGTGCCAACTGAGCTTCCTCTGCCCAGCCAAAAGCAAGCACGGCCTCCTCTCCCCCACACACCACCCCGAGTGCCCGACAGCCCACATCAATCACGCAGCCATAGTACCAGCAGCTGCTGCTGTCGCTAGGGAGCTCGGCGAGTGCGACGCCGAGGGGGATCGAGATGGCGGGCGGCGGAGGGCTGGGGAAGGTGAAGGCGGGCAGCCGGCCGCCGTGGGTGGGGCTGGCGGCGGCGGTGTGGGTGCAGGTGGCGGCCGGCAGCGCCTACGTCTTCCCGCTCTACTCCCACGCCGTCAAGGAGGCGCTCGGGTACAACCAGAAGGCGCTCACCATGCTGGGCGTCGCCAACGACGTCGGCGAGAACGTGGGGCTCGTCCCCGGCGTGCTCGCCAACCGCCTCCCGCCCTGGCTCATCCTCCTCATCGGCTCCGCCTGCGCCTTCTTCGGCTTCGGCACCGTCTGGCTCGCCGTCACCAAGACCGTCGCCATGCCCTACTGGGTGGTACGCTCCCCTCCCCTCCCCCCTCCCCCCCTCGCCTCTCTGCATCCACGCATCCCCGGTCATCCCGCTTCCATGTCCTGTTTTGTTTCCATTGATTTCGACGGTGAACGGCGAGTTGAGCCGATTAATCGGGCCATGGATTGAAGCGCGGAATCATCCAAATCAACCGCTAGTATTTCATCCATTCGCTGTATGATTGCCATTATTCTTTTCCAATGGTTATGATTGCCGTTTTGGTGGTTGTTCGTTGGGCATCAAACGCGTGTCAGTGCGTTGATTGTCTGGTGGAACTCAGCAAGATGGCTCTTATGCCTTACGATATCTCCTTTCAAGCAAGTAAATCATTGTGTTCCCATTGTATGATTGACGCTAACACCGGCAGTAGACATTTTCCTTTCAGTCTGGCGTGAAGCTAAATGTGGTACAGTAGCACACATACTACTTTTTTTTTTGAGGGAGTAGCACACATACTACTTGTTTTTCAATCGGGATAGTATTATGTTCATCCGCTGAACTTGTCGTGATTTGGTTGGCAAAATGGGCACATTGTTTATCTTGCCAATCATTTCTGCAAGTAGGCCGCCAGAATTGGTTTCGGCGTTGGACCGCGCAATAAATCTTGGTTTTCAATTCTGTTCAACCCGACAGCTCACACTGGCGCATTATGACCCCAATAGCCTCCACGGATGGAAGCAGATCTTCCAGCCTGATTTTGGTGATGTTGGATATGCGGGGAATCTTTTTTATTGCCAGTTTGTAGAGAAAAATTTGGTGAAAATGACTTCTTTTCTCATGAAAAGGTCAAGTTGACTTTACTTAATATAGCTTTATAAGATCATCTGCAAATCACTTTTTTCCCGGGAAATCTGCAAATCACTTCAGTACTGTAGGTTTACCAGAATTTTTGTATTTACGCTCAGTGTGCCGGTAAGGAATGAGCATTTTAAATAGGGAAAAATGATGGCGGCTGCTCATTTGCTTGTCACCAACATAAAGAACGTCAGCACATATGTGATGATCTTGTCATAATGGAGGGTGATTTTTTTTTTTGAGAAATCACCGGGGGAGGAGTCCCTCCACCTGAATATTACTCAAAGTGGCCATTATGCTAAGAGAGTGATCCAGTTTATAAGGGAAACCGGATCGAAAACCTAAACAACTTGACCCCGTTTATAAGGGAAACAAGGCTGAAAACCGGAACAAGAACTAAAGGACATAAGGTGCATTATGTGCATGATCACCCTAAACAAATGTTGATAGTAGACTATATAGACACTTCACACTTTGCTTAACAGTGAGTGCTGATTTCTCGTAATCCATTTAAGGTTGTTTCTCTCTGTACACTATTTGGCTTATTGTGAAAACCTCCCCCCATGGCCGAGTTACTTCAGGATAGAGGGCAAGAAACCAGATTTGCCACACATTTTACCGAGCCATGATGGACTGGTGGCTGATCACCCGTGGGGCCTCAAATCTGATTGATGCATCAACAGACAAACGAACTGTGCCAAATATAGCATTCATGATGCAGGAGGCGTGCGAATGCTCAATGCATGACCTGTTGATAAATTGTTTTTCCATGTGGCAAATTTTTTTAAGCATCAAATTTACTTCTGATACAAGTTCTCTTCTGAGTAATGTGGTAGCTTGATGAATAAGCCGTATACGATTGCTTACACATCTTGTACCCAAAATTTCAGATAGTCTTATATACCATGAACGTTTTCTCTTTGCTATTGCAGTTGTGTATAGCTCTATGTGTCGGCACAAACAGCAGTGCATGGTTGGGAACTGCGGCGCTTGTGACCAACATGAGGAACTTTCCTCTCAGCCGAGGAACCGTTGCCGGTCTCATCAAAGGTTATGTTGCTGTTAGTGCTGCTGTCTACACGGAAACGTTCAATGGAATGCTTAACAATTCGCCCACAAACCTTTTGCTGTTGCTTGCTTTGGGGATCCCGGTAGCATGTGTTGTGGTGATGTATTTTGTCAGGCCCTGCACCCCATCACTGGATGAGGACAATGCAACAGAACACAGCCACTTCGTGTTCACGCAGGTCTCTAGTGTGGTTCTCGGCGTGTATCTTATGGTGGCTACGATACTCGGCGACACTTTGAACCTAAGCGCGACTATCACCTACCTTTTATTTGGTATAATGATACTCCTGCTCCTTTCTCCACTTGCCATACCAATCAAAATGACACTTTATCCAAGTAAGCCAAAGGAGGAGAAGGCCAGCGCCCTGCTTGTTCCGTCTTATTCAACGGATAGTTTGTCCGGTGCGGATCAAGAGAATGGAGAACCGCTTCTGCGTGGCACGTCGGCGACGTTTGTTCCAGGCAACAATGATTCTGATGAGACTGATCTGGATGTTCTGCTTGCTGAGGGTGAGGGAGCAGTGAATTTGAAGAAGAGGAAAGGGCCAAGAAGAGGGGACGATTTCACATTTGCTGAAGCCTTAGTTAAGGCAGATTTCTGGCTACTGTTCATTGTATACTTTTGCGGTGTTGGCACTGGTGTCACTGCTCTGAACAACCTAGCTCAGATTGGGACTTCTGTTGGTGCTAATGACACAACTGTTTTGTTGTGCCTCTTCGGCTTCTGCAACTTTGTTGGCCGTATCCTTGGTGGATCAATCTCTGAATATTTCGTAAGGTTAGCCCTCTTTTAACTAGTTTGTAGCAACTTTTTCCCTAAGTATGTATCACAAGGATTACGCTTGATGAGTTGGGTTGTCTTTTCAGTGGATGCAGGGCAGAGATGTAAAGTCTTCTGTCTAAAATATATTCACAAGAATTAAGCAGCTGCTAACGTCATAGTATACACAATCACTAATATCACTCCATGTTAAATCACTAATGCTCATGCATTTCTGTTACTATCGGTAACCCTTCAGACATACTAGTTGTTGATCTCATTGTCTTTTATGTTTGACATCTGTTTGAACTTTGAACACACTTTTAGCCACAGTTGAATGATACTTTTTTCTATTGAAACATCATGAACTAATTTGAGTTGCTACTTGTGAGATAGTTGAATAACACTTGACTTGATATATTGCAGAACAAGAATGCTTCCTCGTCCTTTCTGGATGATGTGCACACAAATAATCATGGTGGTAACCTTCCTCCTTTTTGCGACCGGCCTCCACAGCCTGATCTACGTGTCAACGACGCTGCTGGGGATATGCTACGGGGTCCAGTTCGCTGTCATGATACCGACCGTGTCGGAGCTTTTCGGGCTCAAGGACTTTGGTCTGATGTACAACTTCATGCTCATGGTGAACCCGATCGGTGCGTTCTTTTTCTCGGCCCTCCTCGCCGGTTACGTCTACGACAAGGAGGCGGAGAGGCAGAACCCTGGCGTGCTGGACCCTTCAAACTGCTTTGGACCTGACTGTTTCAGGCTCACATTCTACGTCTGTGCCATGGTGTGTTGCTGTGGAACGCTGATCTGCCTAGTTTTCATCGCGAGGATCAAGCCGGTTTATCAGATGCTCTACGCCAGCGGGTCGTTCAGACACCCTCGACAGCAGCAGCTGTACTGATGGAGTAAGTGGCATCAATAGGAAAACTTGCAAGTATGAGAACAGAAAAGAACAGAGGAAGTTGTCAGCTGGTTGTCTGTAATTCTGCCTTCTTCTTGCATCATATTGCAGCGGCGTATATTATCCCACGGTTGTTTGCTTGATTCATCCCTTGTTGGTATTGGAGCATATGAGAGAGTTCCTTTCATTCCATAATTTGTTCCTGTTGTGTAAGGTAAGGTATCCAGCCGCTCATCGACGATGCCGCTGGACGGAAACTTGGGGGTGTGTATATATGAGCAGATGTTGTACTGTTGTAAATCAGGAGACCAGGGAGGTTTTGGGCATGCCGTGGAATGAGCAGCATCTTGTGCGTTCCACTTCGTGGTACCACGAGTTTATGTATTCTATATCAATCTCAGCATCCTGTATTGTATATTCTGAACTCTGAAGGGGCAGCTTGCAGTTGCCAGCAGTACAATTCTTTTGCGTATTTCAACACTGAGCCCATGGATATTTTCCCATTCTCCCCTGTGCTAATGTGGGCACAGAAGTGAGAGATATCTTTTAAGAACAAATTGCAGTTTGCACCTGGTATCCTGTTGTTTGTTCCAGTTTGAGAGTCGTCGTCTCCAACCTTCGGTGCCCGGGCAGAACCCGGATCTGCTCCGTCGGCGCAGCCGGCCGCAGTGGAGATGGGGAGGCGCTCGGTGCTCTCTTGTTTTTATTACCGTACTACTTTCTGCAATCCAAAACAGAGCAACAGAGATCCAGAACGTAGTGCGTTGCAATCCAAAACCAAGACAAAGAGTGACTAGAACATGCTCTAGCACAGCTAAGATAGACAAGATCAAAGTTCCATCAAGGGGATGGTCTTGGCCTTTTGCAGGAGTTGCGCTCTGCGTCGGCGACCAGCAGCTAATCTCCGGTGTGGACGCTGGGCATAGGAGCACATGCTTCTCATCAGTCTTGCCTCGGGGAGGAGAGGGCGGTTCCCCTCCCATCCATCATCAAGCTTGAGAGCCCGCGGTATGCCTTCAGAAAGATGCGGCGAATCCTCGGGTGTAGAAACAACCAGCTCCCAAGGCACGATGGGATCTTCAGCTAGTCACCCTCTATGGCTGTGTATTGTCAAAGGTGTCCTCGGCCGCGGCGACACGTGGGAGCAAAATAGTTCCATTTATTTTATTTTATTATATTTTGCGGGGGAGCAAAACAGATCCACTTGATCTTTCAATTGCACCGGGCACATGGTTGCCCTATTTTTACCGTTTTCAGAATTTTCCACCAAACCCGTTTCATGTCATCGCATCACTGTGGAGCAAACTACTGCTATATTTCCAAGGACACCGTATCATTATCAAGCTAACTAAATTGAATAGTTTGCAATATTATTTTTTGTTGGCAATTCAAAATCTAGCAGTTGATTCAAAGAAAATACCAATAAACACCAAAATATATAGCAGTTACTAAACCAAAGTTCATTAGCAACTAGACAACAAAAGAAAAGATGTTGCATAGATCCATGATTAGTGCAGAACAGGCAATCTTCAAACCTAGCAAGATCTCTTTTTTTTAGGTTGTCTTTTCCCATGAACTTGTTATTGGCCAGGAGCCACAAGAACATGTGAATTTTAGGCGGGACACAAGTTTCCAGACAACATAAATACAAACAGACGTCACCCTTAGAGCATCTCCAATAGCATGTGTATATTTCGATGTCTATATATTTATATAGACAATGGTCTAAAAAGATTCCCTCATATACACATCCAGTTTTGCATCAGAATGTCTATATACATGGACCATGACAGGTGGGCCATCGCTAGGGAGAGGAAGAAATCATGACTGCAGCTGAGTTTAGACAACGCCTTCACATTGTCCAGGCATGGACATTGTCGAGGCCAATTTAGAGGATGTGTATATTTAAACGATCATATAGACAAGCTGTTGGACGCCTGTTTTGAGCTCACGTCGTGGAAAACGAGTATAGACATCCATATAGACAAGCTATTGGAGATGCTCTTAGGGCATCTCCAATAGGTTGTATGTTAGTCTTGTTGGTAAAATGTCCATGTCATCAACCAACAAGCTATCATACAACTACTTCAATGGGTTGTATGTAAGCTATCTAATAGATGGTGAGACAATAAATATGATTGCTCTCTATTTCATCTTGGAGCTTGTGCAAAGGTTGTTGGTTAATCTACATACAACTTTGCTCTCTCTTCATATTTAATACATGCCACATTATCACTATGTCCTAGGTGGCAAATTTACCAACACCTATCTCACAACTGTTGGAGATGGCCTTATGAGATTGATAATACTATAAACAGAACTAGTCGAGTATTGCCCTTTGCTATCCAATTGCCAGATTAGAGAATCAATATCAGGAGGCACCACAACACTACTAGCAAAGGGCGGTTCTTGCCATCTATCCATCATAGAGATTGAGAAAATCCTCCTAAACTACTTATAAGCTTTAGGTGAGATCCATCTCAAACCTTTTGAATTACATAGCCTTTCTAAATACAGAGAACATAAAGGTCCTAGAACTAGACAACTAAAGGAAAAGTACCAAACCAACTATCTTCCCAAAATATAACCTTAAGCCCATCACCTACCACCCACCTATAACCAAACTTGGTAGATTTAGCTACATCTAAAACTCCTTTCCAGAAGACAGGGAAGTTAAGAGAAGAGGAGGTGAAGAGTTGGTATTGTATTTACTAGCAATGACATGCTTCTAGAATTTCTCATCTTCATTGATGTACCTCATGACCCAAGACCAAAACAAACATATATTAATATCCTTGAGGGTTTGGATGCCAAGGCCCCCAAACTCCTTCGTACAAACCATATTCCAGTTAGCTAAATAGATTTTCTTTGTACCCCTAAAATTATTCCAAAAGCAGTGTGTCATTTGAGTGTTAATAAGGTCTAATGCGCGCTTAGGGAATTTAAAAAGGGATAAAAGATAAATCGAAACATTGGGCAATCAAGCTTAGATAAGGTTAAGTGTTCCTTTTTAGGATAGGAGCTTACCTCCCCACCGAGCTATTCTACTCAAAATGTTATCAATAAGAGGTTGTGCATCCCCTCTTCTAAGTTTTTCATAATGGAGAGGAATGCTGATATGGGACAAACTGCTAGGGTGGCCTAAAATTCAATGATGATATGAATTGTAGGTGGATTCAAGGATGAACACAAGGGGAATACAAGAGAAAATTCACTCAAGACAAGATTCACACCAAATATTCCTCAAATGCAAGCCAACTATTACCATGTGAGTTGCACACAAAAGTCACTTTCTTGGATTCTTATAACAAACAGTGCGTGTATTATTTGCTATTTTCAAATCTAAGTATTTGTTTTTTTACACGCGTCTACAAACACATATTATATGGAAACTTGTAATCAAATATATCATATCTATGTGAACATGCCAAAAAAAGAATACAAGAATTAAATCTCAAATGTTATTTACTTATTTGAAAAGGGAACATTGGACCCCGGATCCAATTTTGGAAACTCAAACAAGCTAATCTAACCTCAAACTTTTTGAAAAGGTGCATGAGTTGCCCATCTCAATAGGTAAGGACATACAATAGCCCATTTCAAAACTATGGTCGGCGATGCACCCCTTGCAAGGTTGGTTAGAAAACAATGGTTTAGTGTCGTACTGGCAAAACCAAACTTGAAATGACACTTGTCGCCATCCCTGCCATGACAGGATGAAACATCAGATGATAATCTATCAAACCTAGAACCGGCAATTCACATGGACAATAACACCATAGGCTCTACTTGTTTGCCGGGACGGCAACAACAGGATAAGGATAGAGCCGTGAGCATCTATCTTGTGTGATGTCTGATACATCTCCAATGTATCTATAATTTATGAAGTATTCATGCCAAATTTACAATAATTATATATGATGTTGATATGATTTGAATGGAACTAACCCGGACTGACGTTGTTTTCAGCAGAACTACCGTGATTGTTGAGAGATTATATTAGCATTGTTGAGAGATTGCACTAGTGAAAGTATGAACCATAGGCCTCATTTTCAAGCATTGCAATACCGTTTGTGATCACTTTTGTTACTTGCTACCTTGCTGTTTTTTACTATTACTATTACAAAAATCAATATCTACTATCATTACTACACTTGTATCACCATCTCTTCGCCGAACTAGTGCACCTATATAATTTACCATTGTATTGGGTGTGTTGGGGACACTAGAGACTCATTGTTATTTGGTTGCAGGGTTGCTTGAGAGAGACCATCCTCATGCTACGCCTAGGGATTGATAAATCTTAGGTCATCTACTTGAGAGAAAATTGCTACTATCCTACGAAACTCTGCGCTTGGAGGCCCAACATGAGTCTACAAGAATAAGTTGTGTAGTAGACATCAATGTCACCTCCACCGCTGAGATGCGCCAACAATAACACTCAAAAAGCTAACTTGAAAATTTTAGATTTCACTCAAAATCTCCTACCATAGTAACCCCTGAGAACTATATGAATGGCGTAGCGTGCCTACCAGAGTCAATGATGCCTGAAATATAGGCCCCATTAGCATAGTTGGAGTATTTTTAAGTTAATTGATATGATTTGGTCTAAACTACAAATTTGTATTATGCATGCATACAAATTGCAACTAATGGGGCAACACTTAGTCAAAACTATAGTTTAGTACAATATTTAAGTTATGCACAAACACCACTTCTAAGTTGACACATAACTCCTATGGATAATCCACTTCCATCTATATGAACATGCCATAAAAATCAGAATACACGAATTAAATCTCAAATATTATTTACTTGTAAAAGGGTCATTGGAGCCTAGATCCAGTTTGGAAACTCGAACAAGCTACTACAACCTTATAAGTTTGGAAAAGGTGCATGTGTTGCTCACCTCAATAGGTAAGGACATATGAGAAATCATTTCGAGGTTGGTCCGCAAACAGTGGTTTATTGTTGTACTAGCCAAACCAAACCTGAAATGACATTTGTCGCCATCCCTTCCATAGCATGATGAAACGTTAGATGATAATCCATAAAATCTAGAACCGATGATTCACATGGATGATAACACCATAGGCTCTTGTTGTTTTTGGTGACGGCAACACCTGGATGAGATAGAGTCATGAGACATCTATCTTGTGCGATGCCGATCACCTCCACCATTGAGGCCAACATTAAATTGCCAAAAGCTAACTGAAAGTACATATGGCACTTAATTTTATTTTGGTGTGATGACAATGTGGTTAGAGGAACTACTGTCGGTTGTGAAAGTTTATCTCGAGATATTGGTGAAGATTAGAGTTGTGTGACCCCCCAATTCAAAAGATCAAAGGCGTGGTTTACCGGTGACTCGAAGGTTTTCATTTTCGTTCGATTTGACTCGTAGGAAAAACCGCACTATTAAGAGGGGTCATCATGGATTTGTGTCGTGTGGGAATGCCATTCAAAATATATACACCAACGATCCTACACCTGCCAACATATTGCCTATAGCGTGCTTCGCCGAGGTGTCGAAAGAGTGTCAACAGGAACTTTCTGCACACCCCATGCGCACACGGTCTTCATTGGTGTCAATATGGATGTCCACGGTTTTGCTATTGATCATTGAACGAAAGGCAGTTTCATTCATATCTATGTTTTACCGAACCTCCAGGGTCACATTGTCGGTGGGAAACGACACCTATGGGGTCACTGGGATCCCTCTACGGTTGGCGGGCGCGGGGTTGTGCGAAGAGCAGGTCTGGCGGTCAGCACACAAATCTTTTACCCAGATTCAGGCCACGGGGACGCGTAAAACCCTAGTCCTGCTTGTATGTGTATTGAGGTGTTCTTGTGTTCTTGAACTAGCTGTAGTGGCTCTCTAGTCCAAAAGATCTGAATCCCTCTCCTAGACGCCTCGGGCCTCCTTTTATAGACAAAAGGGGTTGCCATAGTGGCACACAGGAGGTGGAAAGGTGTACAGGGGCTGAGTCTATCCCCTGGCATCGCCGGACAAACGCATTTAATGCGCTGCCGACATGCCCCTCTCGCTTTATTGGGGATGGCAAAGAAGCTCGTCCCAGCCGTCGTCGCCTCGCCTGGCTCTGACGCGCGTCCAAGCTGACGAGGCGTTGTCGCACCACGTTGGCTGGATGCTGGGCTGGTGCGGTGGTGTAGCGTTCACGAAGATCTGCATGCCACCACGCAGGTGCTTGCTGAGTCGGTGTAGAGGCCGCACGCTGCCACGCAGGCGTCTGCTCAGCTGGTCGAGCTGGCAGCTGTATGGGAGTGGCGGTGGAGGTTTTGGCAAACGCGGGCCTGGCTGCGGCCCCGCGGGCGTCCTCGACAAGGGTCTTGCCGAGGGCCCAGCAAGGGTCTCGCTATGGCACCGTGGTCGTCCCCGACAAGGACCTTGCCGGGGCTCTCACGGATTTCCATGGCAAGGATCTCGCCAAGGATCGTCGTCTTCTGGTTTCCATCTGATCTTGCGTGTCTATGATCTCTACAAAGATCTGCATGCCACTATGGAGGCGCCTCCCGAGCCTTGGTTCCAATATGGCATAGGAACCCCTTTGGCTCGAGGGTGGCGTGCTCCGCTGGCGTCAGGCAAGTTGCCTCGGCAAGGATCTTGCCGAGGCTGCGGAAGCCACCCCGGCAAGAGTCTTGCTGGGGGAGTCCACCTTGCCCTCTTGCTCTCTTTGTGCCTCTGATCTTGGCGTTGCTCCGGCATCCCTCCCCTGCCCTGCTTAGTGTGGCCGTGGGCGCGGCTCTGATTGCCCGTGCAAAAGTTAAGGGGTGCAAAAGGAGAGCCCCTACTTTTGTACACCGACACACATGCTTAAGGAAATCACAATCTGTTGAGTGTTAGTCGAGTGAGAGTTATGAGAAAAATATTCTTAGAATAGTACTGAGAACATAAGTAATAGTTTCGAGAGAAACCGGAAGCGTTTCGGGGTTTACCGGGTAATAACGAAAAGTGGTATATAGGTGGAAAATGTTTTTGGAGACATTAAATAAATGATAAAAGGTTATAATATTGATTAGGAGGCTTTTAGAATATATTTAATATAAATGGTCTAATGAAAATACTAAAAGGCCTGGTGGTGGAAAATTATTGGGCCCTAGGGCCGAATAACAAATGTAGCGCCCCCCTTAGCTATTTCAGAGGCCTAGGGAGGCTGAATTAGAAGGGGAGGAGGACTACTCCTCCTCCTAGGGCCGATGCAAGGGGGAGGAGTCCTCCTTCCCTTGGTGACGCCCTCCGTCTCCCCTCAACCTATATATAGTATAGGATTTTGCCCCTTGGACATATAAGTTTTTGGAGCCTCCTTTAGTTCTTTAGTCCTAGTTCTAATTTATATTGATCTAGATTTGAGCTAGACCTAATTCTCTCTAATACTCATAATAGAGAATCTCCGTGTGGTTCTCTTCTTCTCCCTCTAATTCTTTGGGGATGATATCTCTGGACGGTGAAGTGCTTGCGGATGTGAAGCATGTACGCTTGCAATCCGTACAGAGGTCATGCTTCCAATCTTCGGTTTGAGGGAGCATTCATGAACTATTTGAGGAACTTTGTCAACGATCTCCATCAACTCTTCTTCCACTGCAACTCGAAGTTGGTAACGATCCGATCTAAACCTCTAATGCATCTTCATAGTGTTTCTGAAATCATGATTGTAGGTCAAACATTTTTGTTTTCTACTACGTCTCCTAACAATCATTGTCATAAGCATAGAAAGTATCAAGTTCATCTAAAGGGGACATTTCAGAAGAATCCATGGGATCATAACATTCATTCTCCGGTAAGCCCAAAGGGAAATTAAACAATGTATGAGTTAAAGAGTTACTCTCATTAGGAGGTGGTCACGAGTGATTAATTCGCTCTTCCTCCTTTTGTTATTTACTATTAGGGCATGACATGTTTGAATTATTGGAGCATCACAATATTTAAGAATTGTTTTGCTCTATCGATGACAGTTTCTAAAGAACCAAATTCTCAACTCTTCCCAAGGCTTCTTTAGAGCAACTTGTATTTGTTCAGATGGCATTTTTGTGTGAGGTGGCATGAACAAATTCTGAAAAATATGGCAAATTGAACACATGGTAGAAAAATCATATGGCAAATTCAAAACATGGCAGTTCTTGCTTACTTAAACATGGCGTTTTAGAGAAAATTGTCTTTGGTCACATGGCATTTATGTGTGAAGTGGCATAAATTGTAGTTTTTAGAGCAAATTGATATGTAAGAAATTCATATAGCAAATTCAAAACATGGCAGAAAAATCATATGGCTAATTCAAAAAACACGACAATCTTTGTTTAGTGAAACATGGCTTTTTTAGAGCAAATTGTATTTTTTTGTCACATGGCATTTTTTGTGTGGATTACCATGGAAAAACTATCACGCATCAATAAATTTCTTCTCAAATATTTTTGTTTTCAGATAGTATCAACTCATTGTCGGTGTCAAAACCGGTGGATCTTGGGTAGGGGGTCCTGAACTGTGCGTCTAAGGTCGATGGTAACAGGAGATAGGGAACACGATGTTTACCCAGGTTCGGGCCCTCTCTATTGAGGTAATTGTTGGGGAACGTAGCAATTTCAAAAAAATTCCTACGCACACGCAAGATCATGGTGATGCATAGCAACGAGAGGGGAGAGTGTTGTCTATGTACCCTCGTAGACCAAAAGCGGAAGCGTTAGCACAACGCGGTTGATGTAGTCGTACGTCTTCACGGCCCGACGGATCAAGCACCGAAACTACGGCACCTCCGAGTTCTAGCACACATTCAGCTCGATGACGATCCCCGGACTCCGATCCAGTAGAATGTCGGGGAAGAGTTCCGTCAGCACGACGGTGTGGTGACGATCTTGATGTTCTACTGTCGCAGGGCTTCGCCTAAGCACCACTACAATATTATCGAGGACTATGGTGGAGGGGGGCACCGCACACGGCTAAGAGATCAATGATCAACTGTTGTGTCTCTGGGGTGCCCCCCTGCCCCCATATATAAAGGAGCAAGGGAGGGAGGCGGCCGTCCTAGGAGGAGGGCGCGCCAAGGGGGGAGTCCTACTCCCACCGGGAGTAGGACTCCTCCTTCCCTTGTTGGAGTAGGAGAGAAGGAAAGAGGGGTAGAGGAACAACGAAAAGTGGGCTGCACCCCTTGTCCAATTCGGACCAGAGGGGGGGGGGGGGGGGGCGCACGCCTCCTTCCTTTTGGCCTCTCTCCTCTATTCCCGTATGGCCCAATAAGGCCCATATACTCCCCGGCGAATTCCCGTAACTTTCCGGTACTCCGAAAAATACCTGAATCACTCGGAACCTTTCCGATGTCCGAATATAGTCGTCCAATATATCGATCTTTACGTCTCGACCATTTCGGGACTCCTCGTCATGTCCCCGATCTCATCCGGGACTCCGAACTCCTTCGGTACATCAAAACTCATAAACTCATAATATAACTGTCATCAAAACCTTAAGCGTGCGGACCCTACGGGTTCGAGAACTATGTAGACATGACCGAGACACGTCTCCGGTCAATACCAATAGCGGAACCTGGATGCTCATACTGGCTCCCACATATTCTACGAAGATCTTTATTGGTCAGACCGCATAACAACATTCGTTGTTCCCTTTGTCATCGGTATGTTACTTGCCCGAGATTCGATCGTCGGTATCCCAATACCTAGTTTAATCTTGTTACCGGCAAGTCTCTTTTACTCGTTCCGTAATACATCATCCCGCAACTAACTTATTAGTTGCAATGCTTGCAAGGCTTAAGTGATGTGCATTACCGAGAGGGCCCAGAGATACCTCTCCGACAATCAGAGTGACAAATCCTAATCTCGAAATACGCCAACCCAACAAATACCTTCGAAGACACCTATAGAGCACCTTTATAATCACCCAGTTACGTTGTGACGTTTGGTAGCACACAAAGTGTTCCTTCGGTAAACGGGAGTTGCATAATCTCATAGTCATAGGAACATGTATAAGTTATGAAGAAAGCAATAGCAACAAACTAAACGATCAAGTGCTAAGCTAATGGAATGGGTCAAATCAATCACATCATTCTCCTAATGATGTGATCCCGTTAATCAAATGACAACTCATGTCTATGGCTAGGAAACATAACCATCTTCAATCAATGAGCTAGTCAAGTAGAGGCATACTAGTGACACTCTGTTTGTCTATGTATTCACACATGTATTATGTTTCCGATTAATACAATTCTAGCATGAATAATAAACATTTATCATGAAATAAGGAAATAAATAATAACTTTATTATTGCCTCTAGGGCATATTTCCTTCAGTCTCCCACTTGCACTAGAGTCAATAATCTAGTTCACATCGCCATGTGATTTAACACCAATAGTTCACATCACTATGTTATTAACACCCATAGTTCACACGTCATGTGACCAACACCCAAAGGGTTTACTAGATTCAATAATCTAGTTCACATCTCTATGTGATTTACGCCCAAAGAGTACTAAGGTGTGATCATGTTTTGATTGTGAGAGAAGTTTAGTAAACGGGTCTGCCACATTCAGATTCGTAAGTATTTTGCAAATTTCTATGTCAACAATGCTCTGCACTAAGCTACTCTAGCTAATTGCTCCCACTTTCAATATGTATCCAGATTGAGACTTTGAGTCATCTGGATCAGTGTCAAAACTTGCATCGACGTAAACCTTTATGACGAACCTTTTGTCACCTCCATAATCGAGAAACATATCCTTATTCCACTAAGGATAATTTTGACCAATGTCCAGTGATCTACTCCTAGATCACTATTGTTCTCCCTTGCCAAACTCAGGGCAGGGTATACAATAGGTCTGGTACATAGCATGGCATACTTTATAGAACCTATGGCTGAGGCATAGGGAATGACTTTCATTCTCTCTCTATCTTCTGCCGTGGTCGGGTTTTGAGTCTTACTCAACTTCACACCTTGTAACACAGGCAAGAACTCCTTCTTTGGCTGTTCCATTTTGAACTACTTCAAAATCTTGTCAATGTATGTACTCATTGAAAAACTTATCAAGCGTCTTGATCTATCTCTATAGATCTTGATGCTCAATATGTAAGCAGCTTCACCGAGGTCTTTCTTTGAAAAACTCCTTTCAAATATTCCTTTATGCTTTGCAGAATAACTCTACATTATCTCCGATCAACAATATGTCATTCACATATATTTATCAGAAATGTTGTAGCGCTCCCACTCACTTTCTTGTAAATAGAGGCTTCACCGCAAGTCTGTATAAAACTATATGCTTTGATCAACTTATCAAAGCGTATATTCCAACTCCGAGATGCTTGCACCAGTCCATAGATGGATCGCTGGAGCTTGCATATTTTGTTAGCACCTTTAGGATTGACAAAACCTTCTGGTTGCATCATATACAACTCTTCTTTAATAAATCCATTAAGGAATGCAGTTTTGTTTATCCATTTGCCAGATTTCATAAAATGCGGCAATTGCTAACATGATTCGGACAGACTTAAGCATAGATACGAGTGAGAAACTCTCATCTTAGTCAACACCTTGAACTTGTCGAAAACCTTTTGCAACAATTCTAGCTTTGTAGATAGTAACACTACTATCACCGTCCGTCTTCCTCTTGAAGATCCATTTATTTTTATGGCTTGCTGATCATCGGGCAAGTCAACCAAAGTCCACACTTTGTTCTCATACATGGACCCATCTCAGATTTTATGGCCTCAAGCCATTTCGCGGAATCTTGGCTCATCATCGCTTCCTCATAGTTCATAGGCTTGTCATGGTCAAGTAACATGACCTCCAGAACAGGATTACCGTACCACTCTGGTGCGGATCTCACTCTGGTTTACCTACAAGGTTCGGTAGTAACTTGATCTGAAGTTTACATGATCATCATCATTAGCATCCTCACTAATTGGTGTAGTAGTCACAGGAACAGATTTCTGTGATGAACTACTTTCCAATAAGGGAGCAGGTACAGTTACCTCATCAAGTTCTACTTTCCTCCCACTCACTTCTTTCGAGAGAAACTCCTTCTCTAGAAAGGATCCATTCTCAGCAATGAATATCTTGCCTTCGGATCTGTGATAGAAGGTGTACACAACATTTTCTATTGGGTATCCTATGAAGATGCACTACTCCAATTTGGGATTGAGCTTATTAGGTTGAAACTTTTTCACATAAGCATTGCAACCTCAAACTTTAAGAAACGACAGCTTAGGTTTCTTGCCAAACCATAGTTCATACGGTGTCGTCTCAACGGATTTAGATGGTGCCCTATTTAATGTGAATGTAGCTGTCTCTAATGCACAACCACAAAACGATAGTGGTAAATCGGTAAGAGACATCATAGATCGCACCATATCTAATAAAGTACGGTTACGATGTTCAGACACACCATTACACTGTAATGGTGTTCCAGGTGGCGTGAGTAGTGAAACTTTTTCACATTGTTTTCACTGAAGGCCAAACTCGTAACTCAAATATTTTACTTCTGCGATCATATCGTAGATACTTTTATTTTTGGTACGATGATTCTCCACTTTACTCTGAAATTCTTTGAACTTTTCAAATGTTTCAGATTTGTGTTTTATCAAGTAGATATACTCATATCTTCTCAAATCATCTGTGAAGATCAAAAAACAATGATACCTGCCGCGAGCCTCAATATTCATCGGACCACATACATCAGTATTTATGATTTCCAAAAAATCTGTTGCTCGGTCCATTGTTCCGGAGAACGGAGTCTTAGTCATCTTGCCCATGAGGCATGGTTCGCAAGAATCAACTGATTCATAATCAAGTGATTCCAAAAACCCATCAGCATGGATTTTCTTCATGCGCTTTACACCAATATAACCTAACCGGCAGTGCCACAAATAAGTTGCACTATCATTATTAACTTTGCATCTTTTGGCTTCAATATTATAAAAATGTGTATCACCACGATCGAGATCCAACAAACCATTTTCATTGGGTGTATGACCATAGAAGGTTTTATTCATGTAAACAGAACAACAATTATTCTCTAACTTACATGAATAACCGTATTGCAATAAACATGATCAAATCATATTCATGCTGAACGCAAACACAAAATAACACTTATTTAGTTTCAACACTAATCCCGAAAGTATAGGGAGTGTGCGATGATGATCATATCAATCTTGGAACCACTTCCAACACACATCGTCACTTCACCCTTAGCTAGTCTCTGTTCATTCTGCAACTCCCGTTTCGAGTTACTACTCTTAGCAACTGAACCAGTATCAAATACCGAGGGGTTGTTACGAACACTAGTAAAATACACATCAATAATCTGTATATCAAATATACCTTTGTTCACTTTGCCATCCTTCTTATCCGCCAAATACTTGGGGTAGTTCCGCTTCCAGTGACCAGTCCCTTTGCAGTAGAAGCACTCCGTTTCAAGCTTAGGTCCAGACTTGGGTTTTTTCACTTGAGCAGCAACTTGCTTGCTGTTCTTCTTGAAGTTCCCCTTTCTTTCCTTTGTCCCTTTACTTGAAACTAGTGATTTTCTTTACCATCAATGCTTGATGCTTTTCTTGATTTCTACCTTCGTCGATTTCAGCATCATGAAGAGCTTGGGAATCGTTTCCGTTATCCCTTGCATATTATAGTTCATCACGAAGTTCTACTAACTTGGTGATGGTGACTAGAGAATTCTGTCAATCACTATTTTATCTGGAAGATTAACTCCCACTTGATTCAAGCGATTGTAGTACCCAGAAAATTTGAGCACATGCTCACTGCTTGAGCTATTCTCCTCCATCTTTTAGCTATAGAAATTGTTTGAGACTTCATATCTCTCAACTCGGGTATTTACTTGAAATATTAACTTCAACTCCTGGAACATCTCATATGGTCCATGACGTTCAAAACGTCTTTGAAATCCCGATTCTAAGCTGTTAAGCATGGTGCACTAAACTATCAAGTAGTCATCATATTGAGCTACCAAACGTTCATAACATCTGCATCTGCTCCTGCAATAGGTCAGTCACCTAGCGGTGAATTAAAGACATAATTCTTCTGTGCAGCAATGAGGATAAACCTCAGATCACGGACCCAGTTCGCATCATTGCTACTATCATCTTTCAACTTAGTTTTCTCTAGGAACACATATAAAACATAGGGAAGCAATAACACGAGCTATTGATCTACAACATAGATATGCAAATACTATCAGGACTAAGTTCCTGATAAATTAAAGTTCAATTAATCATATTACTTAAGAACTCCCACTTAGAAAGACATCCCTCTAATCTTCTAAGTGATCACGTGATCCAAATCAACTAAACCATAACCGATCATCACGTGAAATGGAGTAGTTTTCAATGGTGAACATCACTATGTTGATCATATCTACTATATGATTCACGCTCGACCTTTCAGTCTTAGTGTTCCGAGGCCATATCTGCATATGCTAGGCTCGTCAAATTTAACCTGAGTATTCTGCGTGTGCAAAACTGGCTTGCACCCATTATAGATGGACGTAGAGCTTATCACACCCGATCATCACGTGGTGTCTGGGCACGACGAACTTTGGCAACGGTGCATACTCAGGGAGAACACTTTTATCTTGAAATTTAGTGAGAGATCATCTTATAATGCTACCGTCAATCAAAGCAAGATAAGATGCATAAAAGATAAACATCACATGCAATCAATATAAGTGATATGATATGGCCATCATCATCTTGTGCTTGTGATCTCCATCTCCGAAGCACCGTCATGATCACCATCGTCACCAGCGCAACACCTTGATCTCCATCGTTGCATCGTTGTCGTCTCGCCAATCTTATGTTTCCACGACTACCGCTACCGCTTAGTGATAAAGTAAAGCATTACAGCGCAATTGCATTGCATACAATAAAGCGACAACCATATGGCTCCTGCCAGTTGCCGATAACCCGGTTACAAAACATGATCATCTCATACAATAAAATTTAGCATCATGTCTTGACCATATCACATCACAACATGCCCTGCAAAAACAAGTTAGACGTCCTCTACTTTGTTGTTGCAAGTTTTACGTGGCTGCTACGAGCTTAGCAAGAACCGTTCTTACCTACGCATCAAAACCACAATGATAGTTTGTCAAGTTGGTGCTGTTTTAACCTTCGCAAGGACCGGCGTAGCCACACTCTGTTCAACTAAAGTTGGAGAAACTGACACCCGCCAGCCACATGTGTGCAAAGCACGTCGGTAGAATCAGTCTCGCGTAAGCGTACGCGTAATGTCAGTCTGGGCCGCTTCATCCAACAATACCGCCGAACCAAAATATGACATGCTGGTAAGCAACATGACTTATATTGCCCACAACTCACTTGTGTTCTACTCGTGCACAACATCAATGCATAAAACCTAGGCTCGGATGCCACTGTTGGGGAACGTAGCAATTTCAAAAAAAATCCTATGCACACGCAAGATCATGGTGATGCATAGCAACAAGAGGGGAGAGTGTTGTCTACGTACCCTCGCAGACCGAAAGCGGAAGCGTTAGCACAATGCGGTTGATGTAGTCGTACCTCTTCATGGCCTGACCGATCAAGCACCGAAACTACGGCACCTCCGAGTTCTAGCACACATTCAGCTCGATGACGATCCTCGGACTCCGATCCAGTAGAATGTCGGGGAAGAGTTCCGTCAGCACGACGGTGTGGTGACGATCTTGATGTTCTACTGTCGCAGGGCTTCGCCTAAGCACCACTACAATATTATCAAGGACTATGGTGGAGGGGGGCACCGCACACGGCTAAGAGATCAATGATCAACTGTTGTGTCTCTGGGGTGCCCCTGCCCCCATATATAAAGGAGCAAGGGAGGGAGGCGGCCGGCCTAGGAGGAGGGCGCGCCAAGGGGGGAGTCCTACTCCCGGTCGGAGTAGGACTCCTCCTTCCCTTATTGGAGTAGGAGAGAAGGAACGAGGGGGAGAGGAACAAGGAAAAGTGGGCTGCACCCCTTGTCCAATTCAGACCAGAGGGGGGGGGGGCGCCTCCTTCCTTTTGGTCTCTCTCCTCTATTCCCGTATGGCCCAATAAGGCCCATATACTCCCCGGCGAATTCCCGTAACTCTCCGGTACTCCGAAAAATACCCGAATCACTCGGAACCTTTCCGATGTCCGAATATAGTCGTCCAATATATCGATCTTTACGTCTCGACCATTTCGAGACTCCTCGCCATGTCCCCGATCTCATCCGGGACTCCAAACTCCTTCGATACATTAAAACTCATAAACTCATAATATAATTGTCATCGAAACCTTAAGCATGCGGACCCTACGGGTTCGAGAACTATGTAGACATGACCGAGACACGTCTCCGGTCAATAACCAATAGCGGAACCTGGATGCTCATATTGGCTCCCACATATTCTACGAAGATCTTTATCGGTCAGACCGCATAACAACATACGTTGTTGCCTTTGTCATCGGTATGTTACTTGCCCGAGATTCGATCGTCGGTATCTCAATACCTAGTTCAATCTCGTTACCGGCAAGTCTCTTTTACTCGTTCCGTAATACATCATCCTGCAACTAACTTATTAGTTGCAATGCTTGCAAGGCTTAAGTGATGTGCATTACCGAGAGGGCCCAGAGATACCTTTCCGACAATCGGAGTGACAAATCCTAATCTCGAAATACGCCAACCCAACAAGTACCTTCGGAGACACCTGTACAGCACCTTTATAATCACCCAGTTACGTTGTGACGTTTGGTAGCACACAAAGTGTTCCTCCGGTAAACGGGAGTTGCATAATCTCATAGTCATAGGAACACGTATAAGTTATGAAGAAAGCAATAGCAACAAACTAAACGATCAAGTGCTAAGCTAATGGAATGGGTCAAATCAATCACATCATTCTCCTAATGATGCGATCCTGTTAATCGAATGACAACTCATGTCTATGGCTAGGAAACATAACCATCTTCGATCAACGAGCTAGTCAAGTAGAGGCATACTAGTGACACTCTGTTTGTCTATGTATTCACACATGTATTATGTTTCCGGTTAATACAATTCTAGCATGAATAATAAACATTTATCATGAAATAAGGAAATAAATAATAACTTTATTATTGCCTCTAGGGCATATTTCCTTCAGTAATACCCTACGTCATGCTGGATTGATATTGACGAATACAAGTATTACAAGAGTTGATCTACCTCGAGATCGTAATGGCTAAACCTTAGAAGTCTAGCCTGTATGAGTATATCCTTTCCGGACTAAGTCATCCGGTTTATATAGGCACCGGGAGGATCTAGGGTTACACAAGGTTGGTTACAAAGAAAGGAATCTACATCTTTGGTCGCCAAGCTTGCCTTCCACGCCAAGGAGAGTCCCATCCGGACACGGGTGCAGTCTTCGGCCTTCGCATATCACTACAAAAAAATACACTTCCGTGATGATACGTGTTTGTCACAATAGGTCACTTTTTTGTCATGCATGTACATCCATGACAAATTTATGACAGAATCAAGATAGTCATACCTGTGCTATCATAGAAGTGTTCCATGACATTACCAAAATTATCATCACGGAAGTGTCCACTTCCATGATGATAAATCGCGCGTCACAGAAGTGCTTTCGTCAAGGGTGACCGACACGTGGCATCCACCGTAACGGAACGTTGTTAAGCTATCGGGTCGGGTTTTGGATCCGATAACCCGTTAACAGCCCCGACCAATGGGGATTTTCCACGTGTAAAATCATCATTGGCTGGAGGAAACACGTGTCGGCTCATCATTGGGACAGATGTCAACCACTCATTGGACGGAAGGCGCCTATGATACGTCGACATGTGGCACGGCCCAACAGAGGCCCATTCCTGTGAAAAGGCCGGCCCGTTTGACTTGGTCAAAAGGTGGTGGGCTGGCCCATGGAAAGCCTGTTAACGGCTTGTTCGCATATAGCCCATTTACAGCACGCTAACCCAAGGCCCGTTACGCCCTATCCGAATTAGGCCCAGTAGCGTCATCTGGGCCATCCAATATGATTCCAGCCCATTTTCATTTCTGGCCCATGTATGGCCCATGACGTCTTTCGGCCCATATGAGGCCCTATGTAACTCTTGGCCTATTAACGGCCCGTGGTGAAACTGGCCCGTAATGAACAGTGTATCACTTTACACCCATTAATGGCTCGTGGTGAAACTGGCCCGTAATGAATAGTGTATCACTTTATACCCATTAACGACCCGTTATTCCATTGGGCCGTTTCCAGCCCATGTTATCTTTCGGCCTTCTCAGAGCCCATTTATTCTTGGGCTCATTTCTAGCATTCGTTTACTTACGGCCCGTTACTGTCATTTTCTGCTTGTGGGCCAAATTCAGCACGTGGTTACAGTCGGCCCGTTTGTGGTCCGTTAATACGTTGGGCCGTTTTCATAGCTTCATCAAATAGGGCCTATTAACGATGGCCCGTTACGGTCAGCCCATGAACGGACGATTCCAACTCTAGCCCGTTTACGGCCATAATGCGGCCTGTTATTGGCCCATATTTGGCCAATCGATCATACGGCCCGTATAAGGCCCATTGATGATACAGCCCGTAGAAGGCCCATTGTTTCTACGGCCCGTAGAAGGCCTACTGTTTCTACGGCCAGTAGAAGGCCCACTGTTTCTACGACACGTAGGAGGCCCAGTGTTACTAAAGTAAATATTAGCCCATGGTTATTGTGGCCTAGTTTTAAAAATTAGGTTATTGCAGCCACTAGTTAACCATGGAAAAAGAACTGCAATGACTACAAGCAAACAAATAAACAAGACAACAAGGAAATAAATAAGCAAGCAACTAACGCTAGGCTATCATGGCTATTACACATATTACATCCACTGGGCATCAAAGTTCGCCACCAGTGCAAATATAGGGAACAAAGTAGCATATCATATACATTGGCCGTCAAAATTGACCACCAGTGCAAATAAACGCAGTAGCAAAACAAGAGCATAACTGAAACAACTTCAGAAGAGCTCAAGAAACGTTATCCTGGGTATCCACCATGCTGGCAATAAGCTTAGCAAGCTGATTAGCTTTGTCCTGTTTGGCGCTAAAATCCTCCAACGCTTGTTGTTGCACCGGAAAGTATGCATCTGAATGCTCCAGGGACTTCCGCAGTCCTTCCGCTTCTTGTCGCAGCACAACTGATCGATGTCTTTCAGCTTGTAGTTGATACTCAAGAAACCGAACTGATTCAGACAGTGAGTTTGAATAGCTTGTGTAAGCAGTAGTGGCCAGTAACTCCAACACTAAACCAAGACAGGATGTGTCACTATCCTGAACCTTATCTGCATTACTTCCTTTATCGTTTCTTAATAAGGCACTCTTCCCCAATATTCCGTCAGCATTCTAAAAGAAGAAACAAGCAGACACATAACAAGTTTAGCATGTACTAGTATATGAAACTCATTTTGGTGAACCAGTTCATTAGTAAGGTGGACAGGATTAAACTACCAAGTCTTCTATTGCCAAGTACTAGTACATAATAAAAGCATCAAACAAACATATATCTATGTCCTATGGTAGCAATGGAATCTTAAATTAGAACAGTTGTTCTTCAGGTTTAGGCACTTGTTCTACATGAACAGAGTACAACAAGACACAAGAATATAATACTTAAAAATAGAAAATGAGCTCATAGACCTTACCACATTCTTGGTTCGGGACCAGTACAGAACAAGGCGTTCCCAGTCATCGTCCAGTAAATGTGTCTCAGGAGAACGTAAGGGAATTTGATGAGTTTATTTGCTGGTGAAGTATGTTTTCTCCAGGTAATTCCGATACTGCCACCAAGCATTCTTGAAGATAGCAGAGGTATTAGCACAGGTTACCTCATCCTGAGTTTCCAAATCGGTCCTTCTCTATAGAGAAAAATGGGAAAATTTGTTGTATTATAACCATCATGGAGGTAGGATGTATGGGACGAAGCAAAGTAATTGCCATGAATAACATTACTTACACATAACTCCTGGACAAACACCTACAACTGGCATTTTCCTTCATCTTCAGTATAATATTTCCAAGATGGGAAGATACGCACATACGATTTAACAACATCAAATGTGATAGATGCTAAACTACGACTAGCTGGTTGTGCTTCCTCCACATGAATAGGCGTACTAACTGGTGGAGTTGGGGTTCGCCGTGATAGTACTGGCCCTATGGGCACTAGAGCTGCCTTACTAACTGCTCTTATTTGGGAGCTCTGTGGTGGAGATGGTGCTGTGTCAACAGAAACTGGTTTACTATCGGCTGGGGTTGGGGTTAGATTGGGTGAAGTTGGTTCTCTGTCCATCATAGTAGGGGTACAATCTGCGAGAGTTTGGGTTATGTGTGGTAGGGCTGGTTCTTGTGCATGTACAACCGGGGTGCTATCTCCACCAAGAGGTAGCACTGTTTTATTTGAAGACAGTGTTTTAGTCCGCTAGATACTGGCATCACCCGCTCCAATTCAAATGGCTGATAAACAGGAAACATAATTGAATGTACAGATATTGTATGAGAGACAGATGCAATAGATAGTGTGGAAAAAAGAGGGCATAAAATAGTTGACATGTATATTGTTTAACTAAAACGGATAGCATGACATAATTTGACATATATGATGTCTATCTAAACTGGATAGCATAGCATAACATAATTCAAAGATATGATGAATAACTAAACAGGATCGCATGACATAATTCACCTACATGTTATCTAAGTAATCAGGATCGCATCATTTAATTCACATATGTGATTTATATGCTAAACAGAGGGCATTCGATATGATGTCTGAACTAAGAACATGGTGTTGAATATTGTGTATATGATGTCTAAACTATGCAATGCAAGACACCGTATGCATGATATGAGCAGTATAACCGTGCCAAGTTAGAGCATACACCTCAGTGGGGGAATAGGACTGGTCATCTGTCTCTGAATCCATCTCTGAGGAGCTAGGGGGACCCAACAAGATATCTGCTTCGACAGGTAGCACTGTCTGCTCTGAAGGCCTTGTTTTCACTCCAGATTTTTCCATCTCCCACCCAAATGGCTGATTCACAGGAAGAGTAGTTTAATGTACAAACATTGTCGACAAATGGAAATGTAATGAAGAAAAGGATGGGCAAGATATCATTCAAATATATGATGCCTGGTTAAACAGGATGGCATTGCACATTTCACATATATTATGGCTGGCTAAAAGACATGAGACTGCATAATTCCCATATATGATATAGAAACTAAACATGTGGCATTACAGAACATGTCTAAACTAAGCAGATGACATATATGATGTTAAAAGTAGGCACTGCAAGGCAACATATGCATGATATGACTAACATCATCATGCCAAGGTAGAGCAAACACCTTGGGGGGTAAATAGGAGTGGTCAGCGGCGTCCGAATCCGCCTCAGAACAGATATCTTCCTCAGGATTACAATCTGGAGAGGGCTGGGGAGGGTTTGCCATTGAACCCACCATGGAGCGATGTCTGCATGACATTGTATTGCCGCGCAAAACTCTTCTCTTTTTATCTACATGTTCAGCATGACTGTGTACAATATCTGACATGCATACAAAAAAATATGGTGAGATTATGTAAGGAGAGCATGCAGAAATTTAGAGTGATGGTAACAACCAGTGGATCGATGTTTTTCCGTTGAACCAGAATAGCCCTAATGGATCGACGTGAATGTATAGTAATAAGTGATGCAACAAGTGTACAACCTCTTTGCCGTAGCCGTGTCGACCTCAGCATCATTGGGTTGGTCGCTGAAGCAGTTGAGGCAGAGGTGGCTGTTGGAGGTGTGGAGGAAGATCTGAAGAATCTGTAGACGGCGTCCAGGGCACTGCTCTATTGTGACGGATCGTTCTGTCGTTGGAGCAGCTTCGGTGAGCCGTAAGACGTTAAGGCTGAAGCAGCACAAGACAGACATCGTCAATCTCAAGTGGGATTCTAATAGCATCTCCAATAGATAATGTAAAATGGATGTAAAATTAACATCACCAAAAACCACCTGACTACAACAGATGAGGTAAAAACTGTTGACTCTGAACTTAACAGTCGAAACTGAAATTTACTATGGAATCTGAATGCTACCATCGAAACTGAATGCAATGGTAGCAGAGAGGAACTTGACATGTAGTTTAGGGAGGGCCTGCAGTTCATCCTCAACCTACACCCCCCTGAGCCGCCAGCCACCACCGGCCGAACCGCCGGCCCCAGCGCCACCCTGAAACAACTCGCCACCGCCGCCCCGGCCAACCCTCTAGGCCCCCCGTCCCCCGCCCCCACCCTGAACCCTAAGATAGATAGTGGGGTACCTCTCCGGCGAGCCCCCGTCCCCGCTGGGGGTGGTTCTTCCTTAACTCCGGCGAGTCCCCCAACCCCTGAAAATCAACTGACCCAAAAGTCGATTCAGTCGACTAAAGTGTGGCTTAATCGGAGCAGAGCAGCAGCACGAGCGAGGGGGAGAGCAGCAGCAGCTGGGCGAGCGAGCGATCGAGCGAGAGCCGGAGTAGCAACAGCAGATTCGGCTGGTATGGACGCTGCCGCCAAAGGGGCCTCGCACTGGGGGAGAGCCGCCGTGGAGATGTCGTCCGTGGCACCGGCTTCAAGGTAGCCGCTCCATGGGGGTGCGGGATGGAGCACCGTCGGCGCCGGGAGGTCGAGTTGAGGAGAAGGTGCGATGCGATGAGTGTACAACCTCTTTGGTGGCGCCGAGTAGGCCTCGGCTTCGTCCGAGGAGTCGGTGAGGATGCTGCGGTTTCGGTGGAGCAGGTTAAGGTGGCGCTGTGGGGATGGAGCAGCCGCGATAGACGAGGCGATCTTCGGAGCAGCTCCTTGAAGGTGGAGGACGGGGCGGCTGAACCGGCGGGACGGCGAGATGGACGACGGATCCTCATCCGGGGAGGTGGACGAGGGACGTCGAGCTGTTGCGCTGGACGACATCGCCGGGGAAGAGGCTCCGGCTGGGCAGCGGTGACGTGGCGGACGGATGAGGGTGGAGTTTCGCGGCTGCAGTGGAGAGGTTATGGTGGCCTGGGATTTCGAATGGCGAAAAGGGGGCGATGGGAGGGGGTGAAGCATGACTTTGGAACGCGCTTGTCCCAAAATGTAGGGTGTGTTACAAAAGTACCCCCCACCGATTTGAACTAGCGGCCCTTTTGGCTCAGGGTTAGAAGGGGGATTTCGCGTGTCGGGATTTGGCAGCTGGAGGGAGTTTTCGCGCGCGTTGTAATTTTGGGATAGCAAGGCGCGGGTTGTGAAGGCGCCAGTTTTGGGAGCATGATATCTGAATTTTCGGGATATAACAAGACGCGGGTTGAATTTTAGGGACAAGCCTAACGTGTAGTAATATTGTACTTGTACGTACCAAATCAATTCGCACTTCCCTCAACCAAAAAGAAAACGAAAAAAATAAAACTATTCACACCACACAAAGAGAGAGTCTTGCCCCGTTTTACTATACAAATGCTATTCAAAGCTACTCCCTCCTTCCATCTATATAGGGCCTAATGCGTTTTTCGATGCTAACTTTGACCAAATATTAGAGCAATGATATATGACATTCAACTTACACAAAGCACACCGTTAAATTCGTCTGTGAAAGGTTCTTTCAATGATATAATTTTCACATTGTGCATGTCATGTACTATTAATCTTGTCAATAGTCAAAGGCGGTCTTAAAAATCTCATTACGCCCTATATAGATGGAAGGAGGGAGTATGAATCCATGTTATGTCCGATTAATTTTTTTCGCTTGCTGTATAATGCATGTAACCTACTCATACCAACATTTTAGTGCATTCCAAATGTCTATACTACAGCTGCAATTCGAACTAAATTTGAATTCGTTTATCTATTTCAATAAGAATCTACAATCATGATTGTTGCCAACTTCAACCATCATAGTTTCCTTGCTATCCGCCAGATATAAATCAGACGGCCTATAATGCAGGATGGCAGGCACACCATCATCAACAACTCCGTTTTTTTATAAGAGTAGAGATAAAATATATTAAATGTAGTATACCATGTTCATAACCACACAATGTGTATCACCATTATATATATTCACACATCCGTTGGTTTGAAACACTATGATAAATTATTCAAATATCCGAATTCGCTTTTTATAATGAAGTATATATGATCTCTATTCGTCTTTTACACCCAGGCAACCCTCTTATCTTTGTAGCTAGCGCTAACTTTCTCTTGTGCATGCACACGCCCACATCCCTCTCACCCTCCCTCAGCATTCTCTAGCTCCATCGTGCAAATTCGTCTTTTCACTTTAGGTCGTTCACCCATGGTGTGTGTAGGCCCCCCGGCTCCTTCTTTACGGCACACATCGACCGATATGCCTCTCTAGCCAGGTGTGCCTAGCACAAACACAAGCTTCCCCTCTTCTCTTGTCACCATCCATGCCTCACTCCCACCACTCTTTTCATCATTCTCGTACTCGCACACTCCTCCCCCTCGATATAGTATGCCTCTCGTACCACCTCCTACATGCATCCCTCTCTCTCTATGCTTCTCCTCGTGCCTAATTTGCTTCTAACACACACATGCATGTATACCGATCGATCTCCCAACATATACCTAGATCGACTTTAACTACCCCCCCATCGATCGACGTACCTCACAAGTTATGTCTCTCCTTTCTCTTACAAAGGGCGATTGATCTTCCTATGTAGTTACATCTGCTTACCACAGCCACATCGCCCCCCCCCCTCATCATTCGTGCATGCCTCCTGACCCGTCTCTCACACGCACGTGCACAGACAACAAGCAGCCATCTCCTCTCTTATAGATATTGTGGGCGTGCCCTCCGTTTGTCTAGCAAGCCTATCCCACCATTTGATAGAAGCAACTCCACTACCACCCCCTCCAACACTCTAGCTCTGTCTCTCTCCCAACCTTATTCATCTCCTGCACATATGCATGGATGCCGATCGATCTCCCTTAATACATGAGGTAGATCGATCTCCTTAATACATGAGGTAGGCCTCTCTCCTCCTCCACACATATACCAGCCATTGTACCTCTATAGTTAATTGGGCCTCCCTCTTCCCCCACCACACACCGATAGTTGAGCGCTGCAGGTAGGTATCCATGCCACAGAGACAAACTGCACATGTCCCATCTCACGTTCCAGTAGGCCAGCCACTCTATATCTTCGACGTGGGCACACACAAATTGGATGGCTCTCTTTATCGACCGCGCGCGCACACCCACACCCACACACATCATCCCTATCTTCGATTCAATGGACACCTCAAGCTGATGATACCTCCACTCTCTTCTCGTGGATCGCCCCCTCTATATATATATGTTATATCCAGGACTCTATTTCACACACATTGCATATGTTAAATATTTTGATTGACCCCTCCCCCCCACAAAAAAACTCTCAAGAACCCACACACTATATCTCTCTAGGTTTGTATCTCTCTCACACAACCCCACGTAGTGTTGGAAATATGCCCTAGAGGCAATAATAAATTGATTATTATTATATTTCCTTGTTCATGATAATCGTTTATTATCCATGCTATAATTGTATTGATAGGAAACTCAGATACATGTGTGGATACATAGACAACACCATGTGCCTAGTAAGCCTCTAGTTGACTAGCTCGTTGATCAATAGATGGTTACGGTTTCCTGACCATGGACATTGGATGTCGTTGATAACGGGATCACATCATTAGGAGAATGATGTGATGGACAAGACCCAATCCTAAGCATAGCACTAGATCGTGTAGTTCGTATGCTAAAGCTTTGCTAATGTCAAGTATCATTTCCTTAGACCATGAGATTGTGCAACTCCCGGATACTGTAGGAGTGCTTTGGGTGTGCCAAACGTCACAACGTAACTGGGTGGCTATAAAGGTACATTACAGGTATCTCCAAAAGTGTCTGTTGGGTTGGCACGAATCGAGACTGGGATTTGTCACTCCGTGTAAGCGGAGAGGTATCTCTGGGCCCACTCGGTAGGACATCATCATAATGTGCACAATGTGATCAAGGAGTTGATCACGGGATGATGTGTTATGGAACGAGTAAAGAGACTTGCCAGTAACGAGATTGAACAAGGTATCATAATACCGACGATCGAATCTCGGGCAAGTATCATACCGATAGACAAAGGGAATTGTATACGGGATTGATTAAGTCCTTGACATCGTGGTTCATTCGATGATATCATCGTGGAACATGTGGGAGCCAACATGGGTATCCAGATCCCGCTGTTGGTTATTGACCGGAGAACGTCTCGGTCATGTCTGCATGTCTCCCGAACCCGTAGGGTCTACACACTTAAGGTTCGATGACGCTAGGGTTATAAAGGAAGTTTGTATGTGGTTACCAAATGTTTTTCGGAGTCCCGGATGAGATCCCGGACGTCACGAGGAGTTCCGGAATGGTCCGGAGGTAAAGATTTATATATGGGAAGTCCTGTTTTGGTCACCGGAAAGGTTTCGGGGTTTATCGGTAATGTACCGGGACCACCGGGAGGGTCCCGGGGGTCCACCAAGTGGGGCCACCTGCCCCAGAAGGCTGCGTGGGCCAAGTGTGGGAGGGGACTGTAACACCCTCGATGCGACTATATCTCCCACGTGTCGAGGCACGACTTAGAGGCATAATCGCATTGAAGGCATAAGTCGCAAGTGAGGCAATCTTCACACAACCCATGTACATATAAATATGAAGGGGAATAATAAAAATAGTCGGCTTACACTCGCCACGTCACATCAAGGTACATAATTAGCATACATCATACAAACACTCATGGCCCGGCTACGGCGCCAAAATAGAAAAGAACCCCCAACATGCGACTAAACCCTGAATCGAACCCCGAGCAGGCACCACTACTGATCATCAGGAAAAGAAACATAATATCGCTGAGAGTCCTCGTCGTACTCCCACTTCAGCTCGAACGCGCCATCCGGAGGAGTATCATCGGTCCCTGTATCTGGTATAATAGTAATCTGTGAGCCACAAGGACTCAGCAATCTCGCACCCTCGCGATCAAGACTATTTAAGCTTAATAGGTTAGGAAGGGGTAATGTGAGAGGAGCTGCAGCAAGCGACTAGCAGATATGGTGGCTAACTTATACGCAAAAGAGAGCGAGAAGAGAAAGCAAAGCACGAGCGGTAACTAAGTAGAGCAGACTACGCAAGCATAACTCCAACGCCGTGTCCACTTCCCGGACTCCGCCGAGAAGAGGCCATCACGGCAACACACGCAGTTGATTCATTTTAATTAATTAAGTTCACGTTATCTACAACCGGACATTAACAAATTCCCATCTGCCCATAACTGCGGGCACGGCTTTCGAAAGATCAATCCCTGCAGGGGGGTCCCAACTTAGCCCATAACAAGCTCTCATGGTCAACGAAGGAATAGACCTCCACCCAGGACCCACCGATCAGACTCGGTATCCCGGTACAACAAGATGATTCGACAGGTCAAAACTAGTCCAGCAACACCGCCCGAATGCGCCGACAAATCCCGATAGGAGCTGCACATATCTCTTTCTCAGGGCACACTCAGATTGTCTTAGGTACGGGTAGGCCAGCCCAGAGTTGCCCCTGGTGGCCACCGGCAGCTGACAGTTGGACCAACACTCAGAGGAGCACTGGCCCGGGGGGGTTAAAATAAAGATGACCCTCGGGCTCCGGAAACCCAAGGGAAAGAAAAGGGTAGGTGGCAAATGGTAAAACCAATGTTGGGCATTGCTGGAAAAGCTTTAATCAAGGCGAACTATCAAGGGGTTCCCATTATAGCCCAACCGCGTAAGGGACGCAACAATCCGGGAACATAACACCGATATGACGGAAACTAGGGCGGCAAGAGTGGAACAAAACACTAGGCGAGAGGCCGATCCTTCCACCCTTTACCAAGTATATAGATGAGTAAAGATAACATAGCAATATAGTGATATCCCAACAAGTAAATAAAGGTTCCAACGAGGAACGGCTCCAATCTTCACCTGCAACTAACAACGCTATAAGAAGGGCTGAGCAAAGCGGTAACATAGCCAATCAATGGTTTGCTAGGACAAAGGTGGGTTAGAGGCTCAATCATGGCAATAGGGAGGCTGACAAGCAAGTGGTAGGCATCGTAGCATTGGCAAAGCAAAAGAGCGAGCAAACTAGCATAGCAAAGATAGTAGTGATTTCAAGGGTGTGATCATCTTGCCTGCACAGTTGTCAGAATTGACTGGATCCTCAAAAGCAAACTCAACGGGCTCCTCGTTAGCAAACTCGTCTCCCGGCTCTACCCAACAACACAAACAAGCAACAAGGATACAATCAACCATGTGCAAAGGCAACCAATACGATGCAAAGATGATATGCTATGCGGGGTGCGATGCGGGATGCAAGAATGCAATATGTAACAGGAAATGCATGAACCTGGCCTCAACTTGGAAATCCAAGTGTGCCACTGGATAGAGGGGAAGAAATCCCCTGAAAACGATATAAAGATCATGGCAATCGGAGCTACGGTTAAGAAATGGCAAGCGTTTTACTAAACGAACCGATCTGCGATTTACAGCAACATGCCTCCTAAATGCAACAAAATGAACATGCTACAGCCACCCAACATGAAAACAAATTACATGGCAGTGATGTACTCATCAAGCTTATCAAATCATCATGACTGAGGCATGGGCAAATTCATCCATTAAGGGCTTCAAACAAGCATGGCAAAACTGAATAAGCAAAACAGATTTCAGACTTAGCGAAATTAACGCTAGTCTGGAATTTCATACCACGATGCCCTCTTCGGAGCAGCAAAACAACATGAAGGAAAAACTGAACATGGCAAGTAAGAGCATGGCATGGAGCTACTCAACAAGCTTAACAAAACACCCAAAATGACCTGGGGCCAAAAGGGTTCACAAAATACTCTACCGAGCACACGAACATCGATGAAACACAATCAGTTTTCAGACTTGGTGAAAACTGGGACATGCTGAAATAATAACTCACGGAGGCATATAAACGAGCTCGATGCTCTCACTACGGTGCAAGTCATGGAAAGGCAAGCATATAACCATTAAGAAGGCACAAAATGCTAGCTAGACATGGCAAGAACAATGGCATAGCATGCATGGATCACTAGCAATCACTCCGGCAAAATCGCAAAAGAGTTAACGATCTGCCCAAAACAGCAACTATCCAAAAGTTGAGCTCGATTGAGTCAACCTAGAGTGCTCCAACATAACAAGTAAAGACATGGATGGATTAAGCACAACAAGCATAACAAATCACTCTTACTGCTCATCCTCAAAAGAGGCACGGATCACTAGGAAACAAGCCGGACATATAGCATCGTGAACTAAAACGGCTCAGACTTGGTGAAAATCACTAAGTCCCTGAAATCTGAAATCTCAGGTAGCCCTCTTCGCAAGCTTGCACAAGACAACACACACCTCCTAAAAATACATGGAAGGCACCTCTGGAAAGAAGGCAACATGCTTAACAATTCATCTCAAAGGGGCACAGGCATATCATGCACGGATTAAATATGGCAAAATTGACAAAAGTGCATGTTGGATTAACGGATCTGCAATTTAACTCAACATGCCTCCTTCCAACAGCATTTTGGGCAGCAAGATGACCTCAAATGCAAATGATGCAATGGAATGAAATGATGTACTCGTCGAGACGAAGAATTTGACATATCATACGCCCAAATCGGAGCTACAGATGAGGAGATATCACAGGTCAAAGATTGCATAAAAAATTAGGGTTCGGAGGGAAAGTCAACCCTCGTTTTGGATCTAGATCTGAGATCCGGATCGGCGACGCGGATCCCGAGGTTGACCGGACTTGGAGCTCGCCGGAGTTCCTGTTCACCACCGGAGTTGGAGAGGAGACCGGAGGAGAGGCCGGGGTGGCCGGATCCGGCGTCGCTCGCCGGGGACTTGGCCGGCGTGGGGCGGCGCGAGGGAGGCGGCGGCCGGCACCGGGGCGCGGGCAGCGGGGCGGAGCGGGCGAAGGCGGCCGGAGTCGGCGCCGGTGGCGGAGCTGGGCGGCGAAGGGGAGACGGCGGGCGGCGGAGGCGCGGCCTCGGGCGGCGCCCGTTCCCGGGCGGCGGGGCGCAGGCGATGGGCCTCGGGGGCCCGGAGCGGGCCTCCCGAGCCGGCGGTGGGAGGAGCTGGGTGGCGCCACGTGGCGGAAGCCGGTAGGGTGCGGGCGGCGGCGGCGGCTTGTCCGGCCGGACTCGGACACGTCCGGCTCGGTGCGGGGATTTTTAGGGTTTCGGAGGTGGAAGACGAGATCCGAAAATGGAGGGGTATAAATAGGCATAAGTGGAGCTAGGAGAGTCCAAATGAGGTGCAGTTTTCGCCCACACGATCGTGATCGAACGACCGAGACGATGGAGCTGAGTTTGGTGGGTTTTGGGCCAAAATGGAGGGGTGTTGGGCTGCACACACACGAGGCCTTTTCGGTCCCTCGGTTAACCGTTGGAGTATCAAACGAAGTCCAAATGACCCGAAACTTGACAGGCGGTCTACCGGTAGTAAACCAAGGCCGCATGGCAAGTCTCGGCCCAATTCGGAAATGTTTAATCCCCACACATGAAAGAAAGCTAGAAATGGCCACCGGAGGAGAACGAAGCGCCGGAATGCAAAATGGACAACAGGGAAAATGCTCGGATGCATGAGATGAACATGTATGCAAATGCAATGCATGTGATGACATGATATGAGATGCACGAAAACGAAAACAACACACGGGGGCAGAGACCCGAACCCGAGAATTAAATATAACTTAATGCCGGAAACGGCATGAGTCGGAGTACAATTGGGGAAGGTTACATGTGGGGCGTTACAACACTCCACCACTACGAAAAGATCTCGTCCCGAGATCTAGGACTGAAAGAACTCCGGGTACTCGGAACGGAGGTGATCCTCGCGTTCCCAGGTAGCTTCACGGTCGGAATGGTGTGACCACTTGACTTTGAGAAACTTGATTGACTTGTTGCGAGTTTTGCGTTCAGTCTCTTCAAGGATTGCAACTGGGTGCTCACGGTAGGAGAGATCTTCTTGGAGCTCAATGTCCTCGAAGTTGACGGTGCGCTCAGGCGTCTTGAAGCACTTTCGGAGTTGCGAGACGTGAAACACATCATGAACATTGGCAAAGGTTGCAGGAAGCTCGAGTTGATAGGCGAGGTCGCCTCTCTTGCTGACGATCTTGAAAGGCCCGACGTATCTTGGGGCAAGCTTCCCTTTGATACCGAAGCGACGAGTCCCTTTCATTGGAGAGACGCAGAGGTAGACATGATCTCCGATCTCGAAGGCCAAATCACGGTGCTTGCTGTCGTAGTAGCCCTTCTGACGAGACTGGGCTGCTTTGAGGTTATCACGAATGACCTTGCACATCTCTTCTGCTTCTGTGATCAGGTCATTACCCAGCAGCTGACGTTCACCGGTTTCAGACCAGTTGAGAGGTGTACGGCACTTCCTACCATACAGAATTTCAAACGGGGCCTTGCCGGAACTTGCTTGGAAACTGTTGTTGTACGAGAATTCAGCATAAGGAAGGCAATCCTCCCACTTCATGCCGAAGGAGATAACACAAGCTTTGAGCATATCTTCAAGAATCTGGTTGACACGCTCGACTTGACCGCTTGTTTGAGGATGGAAAGCAGTGCTGAAGCGAATGCTGGTGCCCATGGCCTTCTGAAAAGAATCCCAGAACTTGGAGGTAAAGATGCTGCCACGGTCTGAAGATATCACTTGAGGAATACCGTGCAGGGAGACAATGCGAGAGGTGTAGAGCTCCGCCAATTGAGCTGCAGTGATTGACTCTTTGATAGGCAGGAAATGAGCCACTTTGGTCAGCTTGTCGATTACGACGAATATAGCATCATTGCCACGCTTGGACTTAGGAAACCCGGTCACGAAGTCCATTTCAATGTGGTCAAACTTCCATTCTGGAATGGCGAGAGGTTGGAGGAGACCTGCTGGCCTTTGGTGTTCTGCTTTCACTCTTCTGCAGACATCACATTCATTCACGAATTGAGCGATCTCGCGCTTCATTCGAGTCCACCAATAAGTTTGCTTCAGGTCTTGATACATCTTCGTGCTCCCAGGGTGGATGGAGAGGAGAGAGTTGTGAGCCTCATTCATGATCACTTTACGAAGTTCACCTTTGGGCACAACAATTCGATCCTCGAAGAAGAGAGTGTCCTTGTCATCAAGCCGGTAGCACTTGTACTTGGACTGACTCTTTGCAATACCGATCTTCACCTTTTTCACCATAGCATCAAGAAGCTGGGCTTGGCGAATCTGGTCTTCCAAGGTAGGAGAAACTTGAAGGTTGGCGAGGAAACCTTGAGGAACAACTTGCAGATTAAGTTTGCGGAAGGCTTCACAAAGCTCGGGTTGATAAGGCTTGAGAATCAGACTGTTGCAATATGCTTTTCTGCTCAAAGCGTCAGCAATCACATTAGCCTTGCCTGGAGTATACTCGATACTCGGATTGTACTCTTGAATCATTTCGACCCATCGAGTCTGCCTGAGGTTGAGATTAGGCTGAGTGAAGATGTACTTGAGACTTTTGTGATCAGTGAAAATGTCCACTTTCCTTCCCAAGAGAAGATGTCTCCAAGTCAACAATGCGTGCACAACTGCCGCCAACTCGAGATCATGAGTGGGGTAGTTCTTCTCATTTGGCTTCAACTGGCGAGAGGTATAAGCAACAACTTTCTTCTCTTGCATCAGTACTGCACCGAGACCTTGGAGAGAGGCATCACAAAAGACCTCGTACGGCTTGGTTTCATCAGGCGGAGTTAGAACTGGAGCAGTGATCAATTTCTCTTTCAAAGCGTTGAAAGCAACATCACACTCCGGAGACCAAACGTACTTGACGTGCTTCTGAAGAAGATTTGAGAGAGGCTTCGCGATCTTGGAGAAGTTTTCAACGAATCTTCGACAATAACTTGCAAGACCGAGGAAGCTACGGAGTTGCTTCACATTCTGAGGAGGTTCCCAATTAACAATTGCAGACACCTTCTCAGGATCCACGGAAATGCCCTTGGCAGAGATAATATGCCCAAGATAAAGAACTTCATCGAGCCAAAACTCACACTTAGAGAACTTGGCATAGAATTGATGTTCCCTTAGCTTGTCAAGAACCAAACGCAAGTGTTTGGCATGATCTTCCTTGTTCTTCGAGAAAACCAGGATATCATCGAGATAGACCAAAACGAAGTCGTTGGTGTAGGGGTTGAAGATGAAGTTCATCATGCAAGAGAACGTCGGAGGAGCATTAGCGAGGCCAAAAGACATAACAGTGTATTCATATGACCCATAGCTTGTTCTGAACGCCGTCTTCGGAATATCTTGTTCACGAATGCGAATTTGATGATAACCCATACGGAGATCAAGCTTGGAGAATACTTGGGCACCCTTGAGTTGTTCGAATAGCTCATTAATGTTGGGAAGTGGATACTTGTTCTTGATGGTCTTCTTGTTCAATGGACGATAATCAACACAAAGTCGGTCCGTTCCATCCTTCTTCTTCACAAAAAGAACACCACAACCCCACGGAGAAGTACTAGGCCGAATGAGACCCATACTTTCTTGCTTATCGAGCTGTTTCTTCAACTCCTTCAACTCTTCGGGGCCGAGCTTGTAAGGCCGCTTACACACCGGTTCCGTACCGGGCTCAAGTTCAATAACGAATTCAACAGGCCGGTTTGGAGGCATGCCTGGGAGTTCTTCAGGGAAGACATCTTGATACTCACAAACTACCGGAATCTGCGAAATAGCATCCAATTCACCCTTCTCATTGAGAGAGAATAACCGGATGGTATTATCCCGAGCAGCAAAGACAATCACTTCCTCAGACGAATGAGTCAGTTGAATCTGCTTGGCTGCGCAATCCAGCTGAGCTTTATGTTTAGAGAGCCAGTCCATCCCAAGAATGAGGTCGATATCAGAATTGCCAAGAACCGTTGGAGAAGCCAAGAACTTGAAGTCACCCAACTTGATAGAAATATCCGGAGCAATGGAGTTAGCCTGCATGCGTTTACCAGGAGAGACGACTGCTAATGGACTAGGCAGAATTTGCTGAGCCAAACCATGCCTAGATGTAAAAGGCCTTGAAATGAAACAATGCGATGCACCTGTGTCAAAAAGAACTTTTGCAGGAATACCATTAATAGGAAGGTTACCCATGATCACATCTGACGAATCCTCTGCTTGAGCTGCGTTCATCAAGTTGACCTTGGCGGACTTGGAATTATGCTTGACCACAGCTGTACTTGCCGATCTGACAGGAGGAGGAGGAGGAAGACGCCTCTGGTTGAAACACTTGTTAGCGTAGTGACCCTTCTGTTGGCACTTGTTGCACGTGACCTCTGAGAGCGGACGGTGGTACGGAGCACTCGATCTTGGAGCTTGAGACGAAGTCTTGTTCTGAAAGCCTGGGTTGGGTGGGTGGGACGAACCACTGCCACCTTTGCTCTTCTGCTGATACGGCTGACGGAACGGAGGAGGAGGAAGCCAATACCTCTGCTGCTTGGTCACTTGAGTAGAGGACGAAGACGAAGTGTCTCTGACTCGCTTCCTGGAAGCATCACACCTGAGATGAGCAGCCTCTTGCTTCAGTGCCATGTTGTAGAACTCATCGTATCTCAGCGGCTCGAAGAGGACAAGGGCGAGCTGAATCTCTTCACGAAGACCACCCCTGAACTGATAGATCATGCTCTTCTCATCAGGAACATCCTGCTTGGCAAAACGGGCGAGCTTCTGGAACAACTTGTTGTAGTCATAGACAGACAAAGAGCCTTGCTTCAGATTGCGGAATTCTTCACGTTTGCTTTCAGTCACACTTTGAGGAATGTGATGAGCGCGGAAATCACGACGGAAATCATCCCAAGTGATCAAACGTCCACCTCTGGAATCCCGGTACTGCTGAAACCACTCTGCGGCCTGATCCTTGAGCTGGAAAGACGCGAACTTGACGAAATCTTCAGGTCTGACGTTGCTACATTCAAAAATGCTTGCCCAGATCGATTAACCAATCATCAGCATCGGTAGCCTCAACGCAGTTACTGAACGACTTTGGACCATTAGTGAGGAACTGATGCAGAGATGCAAACTGGTTCTGGTTGCTGCCTTGGTTCGCTTGACTACTTTGATTCCGCTCTTGGATGATTTGCATGATCAGCTGAGTATTTGCATTAGTAGCAGCCATCACAGCCTGCCATGCTTCCGGAGGAGGCGGAGGTGGCGGAGGATCTGGGTTCGGAGTCGTGCGCGTTGGAGGAGCCATCCTGAAGAGGTTGACCACCATTAGCACACAATTAGAGAAATATTGAAGGTGAAACCAACGGAATGAAAAATTGCAACAAAATTCTTCACATCCGAACAAAATGAGCGAATGCACTTCTCTTGAAGTGGTCACATATTCCTAAATTGCGAAGCCACGAAGAATCATGTAGAAGAGGTATATCAACGAGGGATGGAATCAACATATGACGTCGGAGAAGAACGAATACCACAACTCGAAATAAAACCAAGGGTTGGCTTGCGGAATAAGCCGGAACAAACACATGATAGAAATTTCGTCCGAAGTGTTCGTGGTAGGACCTACACGGGCTCGACCGTACAGCACCATCATGTACAAGGTAGTGCACATGACATACGAAGCGTCCCCGAGTCAGCATAGCCAAGGACTCTTTAAGACACAACGAGGCCACTGTAAAATCAACCGTGAATAGGCGAACCACTAGACGTCGAACCCCAATTTCATATCACACATCTGTTGAAAAGATATCCTAAGGCTACTTGAATTCCCACCTATGAAATTCCCGAAACTTTCCGGTTATGCAATCAGGTGTTGAGGATACAGGGGAAGCATAATATCTCACCCAAGCTAGCAAATCCTACATCCAGCTGCATCCATCCTTCAACACATAACCAAGAAACCTTCGGAAACCATCTATCTCAACCTTCGAAAAGCATCCGTTATACAAGTTATGGCGATACTCCCGAACTCCCGCCCCAGTACTGGGTGGCGTCGAGGTTATCTCACCAACGAACTGCATAAAGGAGATTTTCGATGTCGCGCACATATCTCAAGTATACCAGAATTGCAACGATAGAATTATGATGACAACACCTCAGAGCTCAACTCCCCGGGACACTTCCACTAAACCCCTGACAGGAGGCACCAAGACAGTATTCTCATCATAAGCCATCGGAACAAAACTAAGATACTCGCGTGATCCTAATTTTTTTTTAGTGAAATTTGAGAAGAGAAGAGACAAAACTCTACGTCAGGATGCCTTACCAGAGCGATGAGGAGACTGGGAAGTAAAAAGAATTCCTAAGCTCTCCGATATATAATTCCTAAGGACTCAAAACATTTTTCTAGACACAACTCGGCTGCTAAAAACGATCAAGCAATGGGGCTCCTAAGGTCGGGGAAGGCTCTGATTACCAACTTGTAACACCCTCGATGCGACTATATCTCCCACGTGTCGAGGCACGACTTAGAGGCATAATCACATTGAAGGCATAAGTCGCAAGTGAGGCAATCTTCACACAACCCATGTACATATAAATATGAAGGGGAATAATAAAAATAGTCGGCTTACACTCGCCACGTCACATCAAGGTACATAATTAGCATACATCATACAAACACTCATGGCCCGGCTACGGCGCCAAAATAGAAAAGAACCCCCAACATGCGACTAAACCCTGAATCGAACCCCGAGCAGGCACCACTACTGATCATCAGGAAAAGAAACATAATATCGCTGAGAGTCCTCGTCGTACTCCCACTTCAGCTCGAACGCGCCATCCGGAGGAGTATCATCGGTCCCTGCATCTGGTATAATAGTAATCTGTGAGCCACAAGGACTCAGCAATCTCGCACCCTCGCGATCAAGACTATTTAAGCTTAATAGGTTAGGAAGGGGTAATGTGAGAGGAGCTGCAGCAAGCGACTAGCAGATATGGTGGCTAACTTATACGCAAAAGAGAGCGAGAAGAGAAAGCAAAGCACGAGCGGTAACTAAGTAGAGCAGACTACGCAAGCATAACTCCAACGCCGTGTCCACTTCCCGGACTCCGCCGAGAAGAGGCCATCACGGCAACACACGCAGTTGATTCATTTTAATAAATTAAGTTCACGTTATCTACAACCGGACATTAACAAATTCCCATCTGCCCATAACCGCGGGCACGGCTTTCGAAAGATCAATCCCTGCAGGGGGGTCCCAACTTAGCCCATAACAAGCTCTCACGGTCAACGAAGGAATAGACCTCCACCCAGGACCCACCGATCAGACTCGGTATCCCGGTACAACAAGATGATTCGACAGGTCAAAACTAGTCCAGCAACACCGCCCGAATGCGCCGACAAATCCCGATAGGAGCTGCACATATCTCTTTCTCAGGGCACACTCAGATTGTCTTAGGTACGGGTAGGCCAGCCCAGAGTTGCCCCTGGTGGCCACCGGCAGCTGACAGTTGGACCAACACTCAGAGGAGCACTGGCCCGGGGGGGTTAAAATAAAGATGACCCTCGGGCTCCGGAAACCCAAGGGAAAGAAAAGGGTAGGTGGCAAATGGTAAAACCAATGTTGGGCATTGCTGGAAAAGCTTTAATCAAGGCGAACTATCAAGGGGTTCCCATTATAGCCCAACCGCGTAAGGGACGCAACAATCCGGGAACATAACACCGATATGACGGAAACTAGGGCGGCAAGAGTGGAACAAAACACTAGGCGAGAGGCCGAGCCTTCCACCCTTTACCAAGTATATAGATGAGTAAAGATAACATAGCAATATAGTGATATCCCAACAAGTAAATAAAGGTTCCAACGAGGAACGGCTCCAATCTTCACCTGCAACTAACAACGCTATAAGAAGGGCTGAGCAAAGCGGTAACATAGCCAATCAATGGTTTGCTAGGACAAAGGTGGGTTAGAGGCTCAATCATGGCAATAGGGAGGCTGACAAGCAAGTGGTAGGCATCGTAGCATTGGCAAAGCAAAAGAGCGAGCAAACTAGCATAGCAAAGATAGTAGTGATTTCAAGGGTGTGATCATCTTGCCTGCACAGTTGTCAGAATTGACTGGATCCTCAAAAGCAAACTCAACGGGCTCCCCGTTAGCGAACTCGTCTCCCGGCTCTACCCAACAACACAAACAAGCAACAAGGATACAATCAACCATGTGCAAAGGCAACCAATACGATGCAAAGATGATATGCTATGCGGGGTGCGATGCGGGATGCAAGAATGCAATATGTAACAGGAAATGCATGAACCTGGCCTCAACTTGGAAATCCAAGTGTGCCACTGGATAGAGGGGAAGAAATCCCCTGAAAACGATATAAAGATCATGGCAATCGGAGCTACGGTTAAGAAATGGCAAGCGTTTTACTAAACGAACCGATCTGCGATTTACAGCAACATGCCTCCTAAATGCAACAAAATGAACATGCTACAGCCACCCAACATGAAAACAAATTACATGGCAGTGATTTACTCATCAAGCTTATCAAATCATCAGGACTGAGGCATGGGCAAATTCATCCATTAAGGGCTTCAAACAAGCATGGCAAAACTGAATAAGCAAAACAGATTTCAGACTTAGCGAAATTAACGCTAGTCTGGAATTTCATACCACGATGCCCTCTTCGGAGCAGCAAAACAACATGAAGGAAAACCTGAACATGGCAAGTAAGAGCATGGCATGGAGCTACTCAACAAGCTTAACAAAACACCCAAAATGACCTGGGGCCAAAAGTGTTCACAAAATACTCTACCGAGCACACGAACATCGATGAAACACAATCAGTTTTCAGACTTGGTGAAAACTGGGACATGCTGAAATAATAACTCATGGAGGCATATAAACGAGCTCGATGCTCTCACTACGGTGCAAGTCATGGCAAGGCAAGCATATAACCATTAAGAAGGCACAAAATTCTAGCTATACATGGCAAGAACAATGGCATAGCATGCATGGATCACTAGCAATCACTCCGGCAAAATCGCAAAAGAGTTAACGATCTGCCCAAAACAGCAACTATCCAAAAGTTGAGCTCGATTGAGTCAACCTAGAGTGCTCCAACATAACAAGTAAAGACATGGATGGATTAAGCACAACAAGCATAACAAATCACTCTTACTGCTCATCCTCAAAAGAGGCACGGATCACTAGGAAACAAGCCGGACATATAGCATCGTGAACTAAAACGGCTCAGACTTGGTGAAAATCACTAAGTCCCTGAAATCTGAAATCTCAGGTAGCCCTCTTCGCAAGCTTGCACAAGACAACACACACCTCCTAAAAATACATGGAAGGCACCTCTGGAAAGAAGGCAACATGCTTAACAATTCATCCCAAAGGGGCACAGGCATATCATGCACGGATTAAATATGGCAAAATTGACAAAAGTGCATGTTGGATTAACGGATCTGCAATTTAACTCAACATGCCTCCTTCCAACAGAATTTTGGGCAGCAAGATGACCTCAAATGCAAATGATGCAATGGAATGAAATGATGTACTCGTCGAGACGAAGAATTTGACATATCATACGCCCAAATCGGAGCTACGGATGAGGAGATATCACAGGTCAAAGATTGCATAAAAAATTAGGGTTCGGAGGGAAAGTCAACCCTCGTTTTGGATCTAGATCTGAGATCCGGATCGGCGACGCGGATCCCGAGGTTGACCGGACTTGGAGCTCGCCGGAGTTCCTGTTCACCACCGGAGTTGGAGAGGAGACCGGAGGAGAGGCCGGGGTGGCCGGATCCGGCGTCGCTCGCCGGGGACTTGGCCGGCGTGGGGCGGCGCGAGGGAGGCGGCGGGCGGCACCGGGGCGCGGGCAGCGGGGCGGAGCGGGCGAAGGCGGCCGGAGTCGGCGCCGGTGGCGGAGCTGGGCGGCGAAGGGGAGACGGCGGGCGGCGGAGGCGCGGCCTCGGGCGGCGCCCGTTCCCGGGCGGCGGGGCGCAGGCGATGGGCCTCGGGGGCCCGGAGCGGGCCTCCCGGGCCGGCGGCGGGAGGAGCTGGGTGGCGCCACGTGGCGGAAGCCGGTAGGGTGCGGGTGGCGGCGGCGGCTTGTCCGGCCGGACTCGGACACGTCCGGCTCGGTGCGGGGATTTTTAGGGTTTCGGAGGTGGAAGACGAGATCCGAAAATGGAGGGGTATAAATAGGCATAAGTGGAGATAGGAGAGTCCAAATGAGGTGCGGTTTTCGCCCACACGATCATGATCGAACGACCGAGACGATGGAGCTGAGTTTGGTGGGTTTTGGGCCAAAATGGAGGGGTGTTGGGCTGCACACACACGAGGCCTTTTCGGTCCCTCGGTTAACCGTTGGAGTATCAAACGAAGTCCAAATGACCCGAAACTTGACAGGCGGTCTACCGGTAGTAAACCAAGGCCGCATGGCAAGTCTCGGCCCAATTCGGAAATGTTTAATCCCCACACATGAAAGAAAGCTAGAAATGGCCACCGGAGGAGAACGAAGCGCCGGAATGCAAAATGGACAACAGGGAAAATGCTCGGATGCATGAGATGAACATGTATGCAAATGCAATGCACGTGATGACATGATATGAGATGCACGAAAACAAAAACAACACACGGGGGCAGAGACCCGAACCCGAGAATTAAATATAACTTAATGCCGGAAACGGCATGAGTCGTTGTACAATTGGGGAAGGTTACATGTGGGGCGTTACAGGGACCAGCCCCTAGGAGGGCTGGTGCGCCCCCCACAAGGGGCCCAAGGCGCAAGGAAGAGTGGGAGGGGGCAAACCCTAGTCCAGTTGGGCCTTAAGGCCCACCTAGTGGGCTCCTTCCCTTCTCTCCCCTCTTGGCCGCCCCTTTGGTTCCCATCTAGGGCTGGCCGCCACCCCTAGGGTGTGGAAACCCTAGAGGGGGCGCAGCCCTCCCTTCCCCCTATAAATACATGAGGTCTAGGGGCAGCCCAAGACACATAAGAACTTCTCCTCTCGTTGGTGCAGCCCTGCATCTCTCTCTCCCTCCTCTTCTGTGGTGCTTGGCGAAGCCCTGCAGGATAGCCACGCTCCTCCATCACCACCACGCCGTTGTGCTGCTGCTGGAAGGAGTCTTCCTCATCCTCTCCCTCTCTCCTTGCTGGATCAAGGCGTGGGAGACGTCACCGGGCTGTACGTGTGTTGAACGCGGAGGTGCCGTCCGTTCGGCACTTGGTCATCGGTGATTTGAATCACGACGAGTACGACTCCATCAACCCCGTTCACTTGAACGCTTCCGCTTAGCGATCTACAAGGGTATGTAGATGCACTCTCCTTTCCCCTCGTTGCTAGTTTCTCCATAGATAGATCTTGGTGACACGTAGGAAAATTTTGAATTTCTGCTACGTTCCCCAACACATAGGTGGTGTATGTATACAAGAAGAGAATAGGTGCACCGTGCACGTACTCATGCTTCGTGCCCAGCCACACCCACGCGGGTATACGGTGGAGCTCATTTCTCCGCAGAAGCTGAATTTGTTTTTGAAACATCAAGTGGCTAGAGACTCGAAAACTTATTGCCCATTAGTGACTTGTCAGGGCGGTGGATTTTAGTTTGTACGATAATGCTGCATCCACCTAAAGTAACGAAAGTTCTTACGTAAACTTCCTAGTAATTCCCTCTTCGTAGGTGCAGCATTACTCCTAACATTTGTAATATTAGTTTGAAAGTTGTAATATTGCCGTGTCCTATTCCTGCATTCTCAAAATCCTGCGAATCAAACAGGTCCTGAGTTGGTGATGATGTTGTGCCTCCCATCTTTCACCAATAGCCGTCGGATCTAGATCTGACGCATACAAACCAAGCTTCTCCATTTTTGCAAAAAGATGCCCGCACTTGTTCCCTATTTACAAAAAACTCCTTGTCTCTCACAATCAGCCTCATCTCCTCCCCACCACATCTAGGAGTAGAAGGCTGTGGAAAAATCTGGCGCGATGGCCGCTGCCGGAGCCGTCCACCCCCACTCTTGGTGTTCCGTGCAATGCAGGGGCATCTACGCACTGGAAATTATGTCGAGCAGGGCTAGTTGTAAGCAGGCTAGCTCTACAGCCATGATGATAGTGACTGCAGACGATGAGGCTGACTATGGTATGCCGAACACGGTGCCTATACTCAGGTGTCATCTCCGGCGCAGGGTCTTGTCACTTCACTGTGAGGAGCAGCACGTAATAATTTGACCAATGGGTAGTACAGTGCTAGTACTCCTACTACTACATTGGTAGTACTACTACTAGTACTAGTAGCACCACCGTCTGGATTTAGGAGTACTACCACGTCCATCTGGATTTTATTATTTGACTAGCAATATCTAGTAATGCATGTCACCAAAAATGTACTACTCCCTCTATAAATAAATACATGATGTTTTATTCCTATCGGCGCGAGAACTTAATGTTTTGGGACTCGTGTGGGTGGCGTGTGCCATATTGCTAGACGTGAATGCCACTGAGTTATGGCCCATGCCACCCCACTATATCGAGCCTATATCGAGGTACGTAGAACAAATTTTGTGCAGTCCGTGCTCAGCCCTCCTCTATCTCCCTTCTCAGCCAGCGAGCGGACGCGCGGAGCCCATCGTCTGTTTGCTCACATGCGGCCTCACGCGCGGAGCCCATCCAACTGTTGATACTCCTACTAGAATAGAGGCTAGACATGAGACTAGATGCAAGGAAGCAACATCTACTTCTTTACACTCAAAGAAGAAAGAAGCACGCAAGATCGAGCCTCCGCAGATCAACAATGAATGCATCGAGAAGGCACTAATCCAACTTATAGGAGTAGTAAAATGTATTCTTGTGGTTCTTGTTTTCTTTGGTCTTGCTTTTCTAGTCAAAATTATCATTGGAGTTCGTGCAAAATGGAGGTCCGTTTGGGGTCATGCGTTGGAGTTGGCCTTACAAGTGGGACCGCAGTTAAGGAAACCGACTATCGGCAAACCCCCACCTCGCCCGCCGCGCGATGGCTGAAGTTAGGCTGGTCATAGTGGGAGTAACTTAGCAAGTAACATAGCGCATTTCAAGACAAGTTTGCTTATGTGGCATATAGTTAATGAGGAGAGAAATGTTTGGAGTAACATAATATGTTACTATAACATAACGCAAACCAAAGCAAAATGAGTCTATAATGATAAATGCAATCATCTATGATACTACTTGTATGTTACTTTGCACTATGAAGGTAGTAACAAAGACTAGTGTCATATGCATGACACTAGTCTAAGTTACTCCCCACTATAACCAGCCTTAGAGAAACGACGAGGTTGAAGAGATTGCTCTAGCACGGACTCCAAGAAATAATATGGTGTCAGATGGATGTCGTGGTGGTGGCGTGTGCCGTACTCCTGGACGTGAATGCTTGTTCCGGCCCATGCCACCCTACTACTCCTACTACTTACTCCTACTAGTATATAGTATACTAGTATCGAGGATTCGAGGTGCTGCTTACGTACAACGAACACATTAACATATGGCTATAGTAAAAACACCCGCCCGACGCGTGAAGCATGTGAAGCTAGTACAAATTTAGAGAAGTGACTCGAAAGCCATTCATAAATTTAGTAAGTTTATCACAGGCATATCATTTTATAACATACAACAGGTCATCAACCCACATCGACAATGAGGATACATTATAAATACTAAAGTTTTCACCACACAACAAATAACAAGCCATGAAATGAACTTCAACTCAACCATTCCGCCGTGTTGGAAACGCTTGCTTTGAACCACAACTGATTCTCTAGGACGGGCCATCTGTTGTCGATCTGGAGACCAACGCAGGACCAATCATCTAGGCTGAAGTGGCCTACTATATCAGTACGAGGGTAGGGAACCACCCAAATGTCCGAGGTATAGACACAGTTTCTTCTCATAAATGTGTCAACAATAGTTGGATCGCCTTTCACCATCATCGGATAGTTTTGTCCAAGGAAGAGCGAGTTTTCTCCAAGACTATCAATTCTGTGCCAGGGAGAAGGAGTTGGCGCTAGCACACTAGTATCCATCCCGAATACCATGCAACAGATGTTGGAATAGGTCCGGAGAGTGTGACCATGGGAGACACTTGCTTCCTTACTAGTAACATCATCAGTGGGTTGTATACACACAAGAAGAGGTGATCCATCGGAATTAGTTGCCAGGCGCCACAGAGTATATTGGCGTTGCTCGTCCTCATGCTTGTGATCATCACCATTGTCATCTCTCCCTTGGTTACAAAAATTTTCAAGTATAGGTGGTGGGATGTTCACATGACCTTGGAAACACAAGAAGAAGGTTAATTAGTAAAGGGAAACTTGCTAACCCGCATGCATGTGGATGAAACAATTATAATTACGGTGGAAGACAAATGTACCGAAACTGGAGATCATGGTGATGGAGATCATGGTGTCATGCCGGTGACGATGATGATCATGGAGCCCCGAAGATGGAGATCAAACGGAGCAAAGTGATATTGGCCATATCATGTCACTATTTGATTGCATGTGATGTTTATCATGTTTATACATCTTATTTGCTTAGAACGACGGTAGTAAATAAGATGATCCCTCATTAAAATTTCAAGAAGTGTTCTCCCCTAACTGTGCACCGTTGCTACAGTTCGTCGTTTCGAAGCACCACGTGATGATCGGGTGTGATAGATTCTAACGTTCACATACAACGGGTGTTGACGAGCCTAGCATGTACAGACATGGCCTCGGAACACATGCAAACACTTAGGTTGACTTGACGAGCCTAGCATGTACAGACATGGCCTCGGAACACAGAAGACCGAAAGGTCGAGCATGAGTCGTATAGAAGATACGATCAACATGAAGATGTTCACCGATGTTGACTAGTCCGTCTCACGTGATGATCGGACACGGCCTAGTTGACTCGGATCATGTAATCACTCAGATGACTAGAGGGATGTCTATCTGAGTGGGAGTTCATAAGATGAACTTAATTATCCTGAACATAGTCAAAAGGATTTTGCAAATTATGTTGTAGCTCGCGCTATAGTTCTACTGTTTAGATATGTTCCTAGAGAAAAAAATTAGTTGAAAGTTGATAGTAGCAATTATGCGGACTAGGTCCGTAAACTGAGGATTGTCCTCATTGCTTCTTAGAAGGCTTATGTCCTTAATGCACCGCTCAGTGTGCTGAACGTCGAACGTCGTCTGTGGATGTTGCGAACATCTGACATACACGTTTTGATAACTACATGATAGTTCAGTTAAACGGTTTAGAGTTGAGGCACCAAAGACGTTTTTGAAACGTCACGAAACATATGAGATGTTTTGAGGGCTGAAATTGGGATTTCAGGCTCGTGCCCACGTTAAGAGGTATAAGACCTCCGACGATTTTCTTAGCCTGCAAACTAAGGAGAAAAGCTCAATTGTTGAGCTTGTGCTCAGATTGTCTGAGTACAACAATCATTTGAATCGAGTGGGAGTTGATCTTCCAGATGAGATAATGATGTTTCTCCGAAGTCATTACCACCAAGCTGCTAGAGCTTCGTGATGAACTATAATATATCAGGGACATATATGATGATCCTTGAGTTATTCGCGATGTTTGACACCACGAAAGTAGAAATCAAGAAGGAGCATCAATTGTTGATGGTTGGTAAAACCACTAGTTTCAAGAAGGGCAAGGGCACAAAGGGATACTTCATGAAACAGCAATTCAGCTGCTGCTCCAATGAAGAAACCCAAGGTTGAACCCAAACCCGAGACTAAGTGCTTCTGTAGTGAGGGGAACAACCACTGGAGCAGAATTACCCTAGATGCTTGGTAGATAAGAAGGCTGGCAAGGTCGATAGAAGTATATTGGATATACATTGTGTTGATGTGTACTTTACTAGTACTCCTAGTAGCACCAGAGTATTAGATACCGGTTCGGTTGCTAAGTGTTAGTAACTCGAAATAAAAGCTACGGAATAAACGGAGACTAGCTAAAGGTGAGCCGACGATATGTGTTGGAAGTGTTTCCAATGTTGATATGATCAAGCATCGCACGCTCCCTCTACCATCGAGATTGGTGTTTGCGTTGAGCATAGACATGATTGGATTATGTCTATTGCAATACGGTTATTCATTTAAGAAGAATAATAGTTACTCTGTTTATTTGAATAATACCTTCAATGGTCTTACACCTAAAATGAATGGTTCATTGAATCTCGATCGTAGTGATACACATGTTCATGCCAAAAGATAGTAATGATAGTACTACCTACTTGTGGCACTGCCACGTAAGTCATATAGGTATAAAACGCATGAGGAAGCTCCATGTTGATGGATCTTTGGGCTCACTCGTTTTTGAAAAGTTTGAGACATGCGAACCGTGTCTATTGGTGTATATGCATGAAGAAACTCCATGCAAATGGACCGTTTGGACTCACTTGATTTTGAATCACTTGAGGCATGCAAATCATACCACATGGGCAAGATGACTGAAAGCCTCGGTTTCGGTAAAATGGAACTAGAAAGCAACTTGTTGGAAGTAATGCATTTTGATGTGTGCAGTCCAATGAGTGCTGAGGCATGTAGTGGATATCGTTATGTTCTTACTTCACAGATGATTTTGTTGAGTATATTTACTTGATGAATCACGAGTCTGAATTATTGAAAGGTTCAAGTAATTTCAGGGTGAAGTTTAAAGATCGTCGTGACGAGAGGATAGAGTATCTATGATATGATCATAGAGATGAATATCTGAATTACGAGTTTGGCACAGAATTAAGACATTGTGGAAATTGTTTCACAACCAATACAGCCTGGAACACCATAGTGTGATGGTGTGTCCGAACATCATAACTGCACCCTATTGGATATGATGCATACCATGATGTCTCTTATCGAATTACCACAATAGTTTATGGGTTAGGCATTAGAGACAACCACATTCACTTTAAATAGGGCACCACGTAATTCCGATGAGATGACACCGTATGAACTATGGTTTAGAGAAACCTAAGCTGTCATTTCTTAAAAGGTTTGGGGCTGCGACGCTTATGTGAAAAGTTTCAGGCTGATAAGCTCGAACCCAAAGCGGATAAATGCATCTTCATAGGACACCCAAAACAGTTGGGTATACCTCCTGTCTTAGATCCGAAAGCAATAAGGGATTGTTTCTAGAATCGGGTCCTTTCTCGAGGAAAAGTTTCTCTCGAAAGAATTGAGTGGGAGGATAGTGGAAACTTGATGAGGTTATTGAACCATCTCTTCAACTAGTGTATGGCAGTGCACAGGAAATTGTTCCTGTGGCACCTACACCAATTGAAGTGGAAGCTTATGATATTGATCACGAGACTTCGGATCAAGTCACTCCCAAAACCTCGTAGGATGACAAGGATGCGTACTACTTCTGAGTGGTACATAATCCTGTCTTGGAAGTCATGTTGCTAGACAACAATGAACCTACGAGCTATGGAGAAGCGATGGTGGGCCTGGATTCCGATAAATGGCTCGAGGCCATCCGAGAGAGGATCCATGTATGAAAACAAAGTGTAGACTTTGGAAGAACTACTTGATGGTCGTAAGGCTGTTGAGTACAGATGGATTTTAAAAGGGAAGACGGACAATGATGGTAAATGTCACCATTTAAGAAAGCTCGACTTGTCGTTAAGATGGTTTCGACAAGTTCAAGGAGTTGACTACGATGAGACTTTCTCACCTGTAGCGATGCTAAAAGTCTGTTGGAATTATATTAGCAGTTACTGCACTATTTATGAAATCTTGCAGATAGGATGTCAAAACATTGTTTCCTCGACGATTTATGAGGAAAGGTTGTGTGTGATACAACCAGAAGGTTTTGTCAATCCTGAAATATGCTAATAAGTATGCAAAGCTCCAGCAATCCTTCTAAGGACTGGAGTAAGCATCTCGGAGTTGGAATGTGTGCTTTGATGAGATGATCAAAGATTTTGGTTTATACAAAGTTTATGAGAAACTTGTATTTCCAAAGAAGTGAGTGGGATCACTATAGAATTTCTGATGAGTATATGTTGTTGACATATTGTTGATCAAAAATGATGTAGAATTTCTAAGAAAGCATATAGGGTTATTTGAAAAGTGTTTTTCAATGGAAAGCCTGGATTAAGCTACTTGAACATTGAGCATCAAGATCTATAAAGGATAGATCAAAACGCTTAATGGTACTTTCAAATGAGCACATACCTTGACATGATCTTGAAGGTGTTCAAAATGGACCAGTCAAAGAAGAAGTTCTTGCCTGAGTTGTAAGGTATGAAGTTAAGACTTAATGCTCGACCACGGCGGAATAGAGAGAAAGGACGAAGGTCGTCCCCTATGCTTAAGACATAGGCTCTACAGTATGCTATGCTGTGTACCGCTCCTGAAGTGTGCCTTGCCATGAGTCAGTCAAGGGGTACAAGAGTGATCCAAGAATGGATCACAGGACAGCGGTCAAAGTTATCCTTAGTAACTAGTGTACTAAGGAATTTTCTCGCTTATGGAGGTGGTAAAAGAGTTCGTCGTAAAGGGTTACGTCGATGCAAGCTTAACACTTATCCGGATAGCTCTGAGTAGAGATACCGGATACGTATAATGGAGCAACAATTTAGAATAGCTCCAAGTAGAACAGTTATTTGGAATAGCTCCAAATAGAACGTGGTAGCTACATCTAGGAGATGACATAGAGATTTGTGAAGCACACACGGATCTGAAAGGTTCAGACCCGTTGACTAAAACCTCTCACACAAGCAACATGATCAAACCCAGAACTCATTGAGTGCTAATCACATAGTGATGTGAACTAGATTATTGACTCTAGTAAACTCTTTGGATGTTAGTCACATAGGGATGTGACCTTGAGTGTTAATCACATATCGATGTGAGCTAGATTATTGACTCTAGTGCAAGTGGGAGACTGTTGGAAATATGCCCTAGAGGCAATAATAAATTGATTATTATTATATTTCCTTGTTCATGATAATCGTTTATTATCCATGCTATAATTGTATTGATAGGAAACTCAGATACATGTGTGGATACATAGACAACACCATGTCCCTAGTAAGCCTCTAGTTGACTAGCTCGTTGATCAATAGATGGTTACGGTTTCCTGACCATGGACATTGGATGTCGTTGATAACGGGATCACATCATTAGGAGAATGATGTGATGGACAAGACCCAATCCTAAGCATAGCACTAGATCGTGTAGTTCGTATGCTAAAGCTTTGCTAATGTCAAGTATCATTTCCTTAGACCATGAGATTGTGCAACTCCCGGATACCGTAGGAGTGCTTTGGGTGTGCCAAACGTCACAACGTAACAGGGTGGCTATAAAGGTACATTACACGTATCTCCGAAAGTGTCTGTTGGGTTGGCACGAATCGAGACTGGGATTTGTCACTCCGTGTAAGCGGAGAGGTATCTCTGGGCCCACTCGGTAGGACATCATCATAATGTGCACAATGTGATCAAGGAGTTGATCACGGGATGATGTGTTACGGAACGAGTAAAGAGACTTGCTAGTAACGAGATTGAACAAGGTATCATAATACCGACGATCGAATCTCGGGCAAGTATTATACCGATAGACAAAGGGAATTGTATACGGGATTGATTAAGTCCTTGACATCGTGGTTCATTCGATGAGATCATCGTGGAACATGTGGGAGCCAACATGGGTATCCAGATCCCGCTGTTGGTTATTGACCGGAGAACGTCTCGGTCATGTCTGCATGTCTCCCGAACCCGTAGGGTCTACACACTTAAGGTTCGATGACGCTAGGGTTATAAAGGAAGTTTGTATGTGGTTACCGAATGTTGTTCGGAGTCCCGGACGTCACGAGGAGTTCTGAAATGGTCCGGAGTTAAAGATTTATATATGGGAAGTCCTGTTTTGGTCACCGGAAAGGTTTCGGGGTTTATCGGTAATGTACCGGGACCACCGGGAGGGTCCCGGGGGTCCACCAAGTGGGGCCACCTGCCCCAGAAGGCTGCGTGGGCCAAGTGTGGGAGGGGACCAGCCCCTAGGAGGGCTGGTGCGCCCCCCACAAGGGGCCCAAGGCGCAAGGAAGAGTGGGAGGGGGCAAACCCTAGTCCAGTTGGGCCTTAAGGCCCACCTAGTGGGCTCCTTCCCTTCTCTCCCCTCTTGGCCGCCCCTTTGGTTCCCATCTAGGGCTGGCCGCCACCCCTAGGGTGTGGAAACCCTAGAGGGGGCGCAGCCCTCCCTTCCCCCTATAAATACATGAGGTCTAGGGGCAGCCCAAGACACATAAGAACTTCTCCTCTCGTTGGTGCAGCCCTGCATCTCTCTCTCCCTCCTCTTCTGTGGTGCTTGGCGAAGCCCTGCAGGATAGCCACGCTCCTCCATCACCACCACGCCGTTGTGCTGCTGCTGGAAGGAGTCTTCCTCATCCTCTCCCTCTCTCCTTGCTGGATCAAGGCGTGGGAGACGTCACCGGGCTGTACGTGTGTTGAACGCGGAGGTGCCGTCCGTTCGGCACTTGGTCATCGGTGATTTGAATCACGACGAGTACGACTCCATCAACCCCGTTCACTTGAACGCTTCCGCTTAGCGATCTACAAGGGTATGTAGATGCACTCTCCTTTCCCCTCGTTGCTAGTTTCTCCATAGATAGATCTTGGTGACACGTAGGAAAATTTTGAATTTCTGCTACGTTCCCCAACACGTAGGTGGTGTATGTATACAAGAAGAGAATAGGTGCACCGTGCACGTACTCATGCTTCGTGCCCAGCCACACCCACGCGGGTATACGGTGGAGCTCATTTCTCCGCAGAAGCTGAATTTGTTTTTGAAACATCAAGTGGCTAGAGACTCGAAAACTTATTGCCCATTAGTGACTTGTCAGGGCGGTGGATTTTAGTTTGTACGATAATGCTGCATCCACCTAAAGTAACGAAAGTTCTTACGTAAACTTCCTAGTAATTCCCTCTTCGTAGGTGCAGCATTACTCCTAACATTTGTAATATTAGTTTGAAAGTTGTAATATTGCCGTGTCCTATTCCTGCGTTCTCAAAATCCTGCGAATCAAACAGGTCCTGAGTTGGTGATGATGTTGTGCCTCCCATCTTTCACCAATAGCCGTCGGATCTAGATCTGACGCATACAAACCAAGCTTCTCCATTTTTGCAAAAAGATGCCCGCACTTGTTCCCTATTTACAAAAAACTCCTTGTCTCTCACAATCAGCCTCATCTCCTCCCCACCACATCTAGGAGTAGAAGGCTGTGGAAAAATCTGGCGCGATGGCCGCTGCCGGAGCCGTCCACCCCCACTCTTGGTGTTCCATGCAATGCAGGGGCATCTACGCACTGGAAATTATGTCGAGCAGGGCTAGTTGTAAGCAGGCTAGCTCTACAGCCATGATGATAGTGACTGCAGACGATGAGGCTGACTATGGTATGCCGAACACGGTGCCTATACTCAGGTGTCATCTCCGGCGCAGGGTCTTGTCACTTCACTGTGAGGAGCAGCACGTAATAATTTGACCAATGGGTAGTACAGTGCTAGTACTCCTACTACTACATTGGTAGTACTACTACTAGTACTAGTAGCACCGCCGTCTGGATTTAGGAGTACTACCACGTCCATCTGGATTTTATTATTTGACTAGCAATATCTAGTAATGCATGTCACCAAAAATGTACTACTCCCTCTATAAATAAATACATGATGTTTTATTCCTATCGGCGCGAGAACTTAATGTTTTGGGACTCGTGTGGGTGGCGTGTGCCATATTGCTAGACGTGAATGCCACTGAGTTATGGCCCATGCCACCCCACTATATCGAGCCTATATCGAGGTACGTAGAACAAATTTTGTGCAGTCCGTGCTCAGCCCTCCTCTATCTCCCTTCTCAGCCAGCGAGCGGACGCGCGGAGCCCATCGTCTGTTTGCTCACATGCGGCCTCACGCGCGGAGCCCATCCAACTGTTGATACTCCTACTAGAATAGAGGCTAGACATGAGACTAGATGCAAGGAAGCAACATCTACTTCTTTACACTCAAAGAAGAAAGAAGCACGCAAGATCGAGCCTCCGCAGATCAACAATGAATGCATCGAGAAGGCACTAATCCAACTTATAGGAGTAGTAAAATGTATTCTTGTGGTTCTTGTTTTCTTTGGTCTTGCTTTTCTAGTCAAAATTATCATTGGAGTTCGTGCAAAATGGAGGTCCGTTTGGGGTCATGCGTTGGAGTTGGCCTTACAAGTGGGACCGCAGTTAAGGAAACCGACTATCGGCAAACCCCCACCTCGCCCGCCGCGCGATGGCTGAAGTTAGGCTGGTCATAGTGGGAGTAACTTAGCAAGTAACATAGCGCATTTCAAGACAAGTTTGCTTATGTGGCATATAGTTAATGAGGAGAGAAATGTTTGGAGTAACATAATATGTTACTATAACATAACGCAAACCAAAGCAAAATGAGTCTATAATGATAAATGCAATCATCTATGATACTACTTGTATGTTACTTTGCACTATGAAGGTAGTAACAAAGACTAGTGTCATATGCATGACACTAGTCTAAGTTACTCCCCACTATAACCAGCCTTAGAGAAACGACGAGGTTGAAGAGATTGCTCTAGCACGGACTCCAAGAAATAATATGGTGTCAGATGGATGTCGTGGTGGTGGCGTGTGCCGTACTCCTGGACGTGAATGCTTGTTCCGGCCCATGCCACCCTACTACTCCTACTACTTACTCCTACTAGTATATAGTATACTAGTATCGAGGATTCGAGGTGCTGCTTACGTACAACGAACACATTAACATATGGCTATAGTAAAAACACCCGCCCGACGCGTGAAGCATGTGAAGCTAGTACAAATTTAGAGAAGTGACTCGAAAGCCATTCATAAATTTAGTAAGTTTATCACAGGCATATCATTTTATAACATACAACAGGTCATCAACCCACATCGACAATGAGGATACATTATAAATACTAAAGTTTTCACCACACAACAAATAACAAGCCATGAAATGAACTTCAACTCAACCATTCCGCCGTGTTGGAAACGCTTGCTTTGAACCACAACTGATTCTCTAGGACGGGCCATCTGTTGTCGATCTGGAGACCAACGCAGGACCAATCATCTAGGCTGAAGTGGCCTACTATATCAGTACGAGGGTAGGGAACCACCCAAATGTCCGAGGTATAGACACAGTTTCTTCTCATAAATGTGTCAACAACAGTTGGATCGCCTTTCACCATCATCGGATAGTTTTGTCCAAGGAAGAGCGAGTTTTCTCCAAGACTATCAATTCTGTGCCAGGGAGAAGGAGTTGGCGCTAGCACACTAGTATCCATCCCGAATACCATGCAACAGATGTTGGAATAGGTCCGGAGAGTGTGACCATGGGAGACACTTGCTTCCTTACTAGTAACATCATCAGTGGGTTGTATACACACAAGAAGAGGTGATCCATCGGAATTAGTTGCCAGGCGCCACAGAGTATATCGGCGTTGCTCGTCCTCATGCTTGTGATCATCACCATTGTCATCTCTCCCTTGGTTACAAAAATTTTCAAGTATAGGTGGTGGGATGTTCACATGACCTTGGAAACACAAGAAGAAGGTTAATTAGTAAAGGGAAACTTGCTAACCCGCATGCATGTGGATGAAACAATTATAATTACGGTGGAAGACAAATGTACCGAAACTACTAGGATGGCATGCAAAAACAGTGCCACGAGTGGTGGCAGCAAACATAAGGCCCTCGTATTTAATTGCATCACAGTACTCATCCGTGTACAGAAACTGATTTTTGAGCAATATCCATCAAGTCGAACCATGAAGGACGGCAACAAGCTTGTCGAAGATAGCAACAACTTGATAGTTGTTGTAATTCCAGTATCTACCGTAGAAGATAGTCACCATGATCGTATTTGAACGTGCGTACATTACCGGTGTGCTCAACCTCTGGGCAGTGTGCTGAGATTTTTGGAAGTGGAACCCGGTGACGAGTGTACACATTCACAAGTTCCCACTCGCAGTTGGACCCAATGTAAACAACCCAATTTCCATTTGCACCCACCCAAGCCTTGCCCTCGAGCGATGGCATCTTAACATCATACGTATCATTATCAAGCGTCATCAACTGGCACAGGGCGAGGACTCCGTCGTGCCGGCGCCAGTCGTCAGGGTCACAGCAAAGAAGATAGGGGAGATCAAACCGCTCCTTGACTCTTGGGTTCTTTGTAATGATGTTATTAGTTGAGTCGAGAATGGACTTGAACGAACCTTCCATGCTAGCCGAGGTGATGACGTCGCACCGATCAATGGGTTCCTCCACCACGTCATCTTTCAGATCGGGGCAAGAATAACGGGGTCGTTTCCGGCCTGTTCCCTCCATGGAGAACACGATCGAACAATGGCAGAAGAAAGGGTGAAGGGCTGAAGGAAAATGGAGGAGGGAGAGGAAGAGCGTGCGACAGCAGTTCCAAATCGAGAGGGAAAGGCGAAGATTCGGTGGACGATTGCGAGTTTGCCACGGTTCACGAAGAGGCGCCCCGGCCTACACGTCCATTCGGAAATACTGGGCTGTGCAGGACACTCTGGCCTGTCTAGATAGCCTTTTCTTTTATGTTTACCACAGACCAGCCCAGTAGTTTTTTTCTTTCTGAAAATGGCTAGCCCAGTTCTTTTGTGATTTGTCAAGTAAGTCGCTTCATCAGGCCTGCTGGGCTGCAAATCTTTCAAGACGAGGAGAGCTTCATCCGGCTGGCCGAGAAAATGGCCTATCAATAATGAGAAATGGGCTATACATTTCTAAAACACATCAAACCGGCAATTATTTTCAAATATCTTTTCTTCATTTCGAGATTTTAAATTGCATTGATTTTTATGCGTGGACAATTTATTGGATTTTATATTGATATACATTTATTTTTAAAATCAGTCTGAATGTGACTCGAAATTTCGGGATTAAAAACAGTTCAGACCACACCGACATATGCAAAATTTTGTATAAGTTTTTAACCGTGGCCACAATATGGGCTGTAATGCTAACATAAAGAATATGGGCTCCAAAAAAATCCGTAAGAATTAGCAAATGGGCTGTAAATTATTTGAAATAATGGCAGATGGGCTATATGCTGTTTTCCACAGATTTGAGGCTTTCCACAGATGGTCTGTATACTGTTGGATGTCCATCCAATGGCCGTCGTGCTTCTTCAATCTCTGCTCTTCCTGCTCCAGCCGCTCAAACAAGCGCCGGTGGGACTGCCTGCTCCCTCCTCCCCGTGGCCGCTGTGCTGCTGCGCAGGCCTCACCGCCCCATTGTACTCCCATCGCTGGCCTAGCCATCCCTCTACTCACCCATACCTGCTGTTATTCTCCGGCGATGGCAGACGAACCAGTAAACCCTCATAGAGTCGTACTCCCCTCCGCGTGGGAAACAAAAACAACGACCGAGTCTTCCCTGCCTCCGTGTCGTTCCCTTCCTAGGCCTTGCCGTCGTCCACCGCCCTGGTGCTCTCGGCGTGGCGTGGTCAGCGTGGTCAATGGCCGACATGCATCTGAAGTGGACTGTACGTGGAGAGGCTGACAGCTGGGTCCACGGCCGCACGCAAGGAAATGCCTCCTTATTACGCGCAAAATAATGATTTCCTCCACCTAACATCTGGGACCCACCAAAACGGCCTCTGTATTTCGCGAAAAAAAGTTACCGCTGATGACAGCTCGGACCCACCAGCTATATCTTTGCACGCAAGGAAGTGCCTCCTTATTACGCACAAAAAAATGAATACTCCCCCTGCTAGCTGGGACCCAATATAGTGGGCCTACTAAGTTGACGGGGACAAAGGGCTTTATCAACTTAGTCAATATGCACGATTCTAGCTCGACCGACCGTACGATGTCCATCCAACGGCCGTAGTGCTTCTTCAACCTTTGGTCTTCTTGCTCCAGCCGCCCAAAGCAGCGCCGGTCGTGCCGCCTGCTCCTGCCTCCCGTGGCCGGCTGTGCTGCCGTGGAGGCCTCATCGCCCCCATACTACTCCCACCGCTGGCTAGGCCATCCCTCCACTCCACTCACCCACACCCCCTGTTATTCTGCGGTGACGGCAGCGCAGCTGAACCAGTGAACCCTCGTACTCCTCTCCGCGTGGGCGTCCACTGCCGCGTCTTCCCCGGATCCGCGTCGTCCCCTTCCTAGGCCTCACCGTCGTCCACCGCCGTGGTGCTGTCGGCGCGGCGTGGTCAATGTGGTCAACGACTGAATTCCATCGGAAGAATACTGTACGTGGAGAGGCTGACAGCTGGGTCCACGACAGCCGCAAGGAAGTGCCTCCTTATTACGCGGAAAATAATTATTCCTCCACCTCACAGCCGGGACCCATCGGACGCCCTCCAGTATCACAAAAAAATGTTTGCCCCTGACTGCTAGGACCCACCTGACGGGCCACCGTATTTCGCGAAAAAGCGTTCCCCCTGCTGTCAGCTCGGACCCACCGGAAGTGCCTCCTTATTACGCACAAAAAATGAATACCCCCTGCTAGCTGGGACCCACCTTAGTGGCAGGCTGACTTGTGGGCCTACTAAGTTGACGGGGACGGAGGGCGTTGTCAACTTAGTCAATATGCACGATTCTAGCTCCAGTGACCATAAGATGTCCATCCAACGGCCGTAGTGCTTCTTCAACCTCTGCTCTTCTTGCTCCAGCCGCCCAAACCAGCGTCGGTCGTGCCTCGTGCTCCTGCCTCCCGTGGCCGGCTGCGATGCGGCGGAGGCCTCACCGCCCCCTACTACTCCCACCGCTGGCCAGGACATCCCTCTACTCACCCACACCCCCTGTTATTCTGCAGCGACGGCAGCCTCACACTGCAGCGAACCAGTGAACCCTCGTACTCCTCTACGCATGGGCATCCACTGCCGCGTCTTCCCCAGCTCCGCGTCGTCCCCTTCTTGGCCTCGCCGTCGTCCACCGCCCTGGTGCTCTCGGCGCGGCGTGGTCAACGTGGTCAAGGAACGGCTTCCATCGGACGTGGACTGTACGTGGAGAGGCTGACAGCTGGGTCCATGGCCGCAGCAAGGAAGTGCCTCCTTATTACGTGCAAAATAATTATTCCTCCACCTGACAGCGGGGACCCACCGGATGGGCCACCAATATTTTGTGAAAAAATCTTTTCCCCCTGACAGCTGGGACCCACCGAACGGGCCACCGTATTTTGTGAAAAAACGTCCCCCCCCCCGCTGTCAGCTCGGACCCACCGGAAGTGCCTCCTTATTACGCACAAAAAAATGAATACTCCCCCGGCTAGCTGGGACCCACCTTGCTAGGAGGCTGACTTGTGGGCCTACTAAGTTGACGGGGACGAAGGGCCTTGTCAACTTAGTCAATATGAATGATTCTAGCTCCAGTGACCGTACGATATCCATCCAACGGCCGTAGTGCTTCTTCAACCTCTGGTCTTCTTGCTCCAGCCGCCCAAAGCAGCGCCGGTCGTGCTGCATGCTCCTGCCTCCCGTGGCCGGCTGTGCTGCCGCAGAGGCCTCACCGCCCCTACTATTCCCACCGCTGGCCAGGCCCTATGGCGACGGCAGCCTCACACCGCAGCCAAACCAGTGAACCCTCATAGTCCTCTCCGCGCGGGCTTCCGCTGCCGCGTCGTCCCCTTCCTAGGCCTCGCCGTCGTCCACCGCCGTGGTGCTCTCTGCGCGGCGTGGTCAACGTGGTCAAGGAATGACTTCCATCGGAAGAGTACTGTACGTGGAGAGGCTGATAGCTGGGTCCACGGCCACAGCCTAGTTTTTTGTGATTTGCCAAGTAAGTCGCTTTGTCAGGCCTATTGGGCTGCAAATCTTTCTAGACGAGGAGAGCTTTCATTCGGTTGACCGAGAAAATGGCCCATCAGTAATGAGAAATGGGTTGTATATTTTTAAAACACATTAAACCGGCAATTAGTTTCAAATATCTTTTTTTCATTTCAAGATTTTAAATTACATTAATTTTTATGCGTGGAGAATTTATTGGATTTTATATTGATATAGATTTATTTTTAAAATCAGTTTGAATGTGATTCGAAATTTCGGGATTAAAAACAGTTCGGAACGCACCGAAATATGCAAAATTTCGTATAATTTTTTAACCGTTGCCACAATATGGGCTGTAATGCTAACAAAAAGAATATGGGCTCCAAAAAAACCTTAAGAATTAGCAAATGGGCTGTAAATTATTAGAAATAATGGCAGATGGGTTGTATGCTGTTTTCCACAGATTTGAGGCTTTCCTAAAAAAAAGGTTGATGCACAAGCACTGACTGCTCAAACAAGCACCGGCGGGACTGCCTGCTCCCTCCTCCTCGCGGTCGGCTGCGCTGCCGCCAAGGCCTCACCGCCCGACCGTACTCCCATCGCTGGCCTAGCCTTCCCTCTACTCGCCCACACATGTTGTTATTCTCGGGCGATGGCAGACGAACCAGTAAACCCTCGTACAGTCGTACTCCCCTCCGCGTGGGAAACAACTGCCGAGTCTTCCCTGCCTCCGTGTCATCCCCTTCCTAGGCCTCGCCGTCATCCACCGCCTTGGTGCTCTCGGTGTGGCGTGGTCAACGTGGTCAAGGAACGACTTCCATCAGACGTGGACTGTATGTGGAGAGGCTGACAGCTGGGTCCACGGCCGCAGCAAGGAAGTGCCTCCTTATTACGCGGAAAATAGTGATTCCTCCACCTGACAGCTGGGACCCACCGAACGGGCCACTGTATTTCGCAAAAAAAACGTTTCCCCCTGACTGCTGGGACCCACCAGCTACATCTTCGTACGCAAGGAAGTGCGTCCGGGCAAAAAAAAAACGATTCGCCCCATGACTGCTAGGACCCACCAGCTACATCTTCGCAGGCAAGGAAGTGCCTGACAGTCGGGACCCACCTGGTCGAAGCGTACGTAGCGTTGTCATTCTGGTCGTGAACGTGTACGTACATACTGGTCGATGTAGAGGCGTGCACGTGTCGTAGTAGAGGCGCGCATGTGTTGTAGTAGAGGCGCGCACGTAGCATTTACACGTACGTACGGCGGCCAGGGTGAAAGAAAGAAAATGCGGCCACGTATGTGTACATACGGGCGGGGTCTCGAACGCCTACTCGCGCATACGTACGGCCAGGGCTCGTGTACATGGCTAGGTCGGAACGGAGAAACAACGTCGTCTCGTGTTCATGGGTAGGCAACGGAATGCGTCGTGTTCATGGGGAGGCAACGGAATGCGTCGTGTTCATCGGGAGGGCTTGGACGGAATGGGCGATGGAAACGAGGCCTGGCGTACCGCAGAACGGAGGAAACGGCCTAGTGTTCGACCGGCCACGTTCGAAACAGGATCCTGTTCATTGGGAGGGATCTGGCGTACCACAAAACGAAGGAAACGGACCTCCTACGGTCAAAACGGGGGTCCTATTGATCGGGAGGGGTGTGGCGTACCGCAAAACAGACGAAACGGACTTGTGTTGGAGCGCCACGGTCGAACCGGGGGTCCTGTTCATCAAGAGGGGTGTGGCGTACCGCAAAACGGGACTCCACGGGATACTGTTCAGCTCCACCATCGACCCCCTCCAGCCTCCACGAGCTACTGTTCATCCACCGTCGACCTCCTCCAGCCTCCACCTGCGACTGTTCATCCACGGGCTCCTGTTCATCCAGCTTCCACCGCGCGCTACTCCACCGGCTACTGTTCAACCAGCCCTCTCCACGGGCTCCTGTTCAACCACCCCTCCACGGGCTACTGTTCATCCTGCCCTCCACCATCTATTGTTCATCCTGCCCTCCACAGGGTGGTCCTGTTCATCCAGCCCTCCACGGGGTCCTGTTCATCCAGCCCCAACCGGCTCGATCGATCGGGGTCATGTTCATCCAGAGGCAACACCACGGGGTCCTGTTCATCCACCCCCACCGGGAACTGTTCATCCACCCCCCCCCCCCCCGCAATGCTCATTGTTCATCAAGAGGCAGCATCGATCGGCTTCAATTAGCAGCAATAGCGAAGGAATCGCTCGATCGGGTTCAGTTAACAGCCATCGATCGATCGCTCGGGTTCAGTAACGCGTAGCCTGCAGTGCAATCGCTCGGGTTCAGTTAGAGCCCAATGCCTCGCTCGGGTTCAGTTAGAGCCAACGCCTCGCACACACGCGCGTACGTGTACGAGAGAAACGCGCATCGCTCGACCCCCGACCTCCCACCGTAACCGGGAACTCCCCAAAATTTTCCTCCCCCTCGCATCTACCACGTTTTTCCCCGTCATGGACGGCCCAAAGAATGTCATGCAGTTGCGTCTCCGGCCCGCCCAGGACGAAAAGCCCATTTTATGTCATGATTTTTTGTCATAGAAGTAGGAGCCCACCACATCTATGATGATACCGGGTTTTGTCACAATTATCGTCATAGAAGTGTCATATGTATGACAGAAAAAAATTTCGTTCGGCCCAAAATGTCACGGATGTGTCTTTTTTTTGTAGTGTATTTACAGCCCATCAGTCCGGCCCATGGCTAACAGGTCGGATGCCTGAGGACCCCTTAGTCCAGGACTCCCTCAGTAGCCCCTGAACCTGGCTTCAATGACAAGGTATCCGGCGCGTAGATCTGTCTTCGGCATTGCAAGGCGGGTTCCTCCTTCCAAACTCCAAGATAGTCTTCGGACAAAACAATCGTGTCCGGATCTGCACCACACAGCCGTAGAGAGTATAGTATTTCACGAATCCGATCTACTGACAACTTTAGTAATGTGACGTCACGCTTTCTCGGTCATTATTTCGAACCGTTTCCCGTCTCGTCGTTCCACGTTTCGAGGCGTGGTTTTTATTGGCACGTCTTGTTGAAGCAGAGATCATGTCCCCTTATTGCGGGATTCTCATCAATACGAGCGTGTGTAACCCAACCGTCCTATGGGAAAGATTCCTTAGGAATAGGCAGGTTCTTAGGATTAGGAGGAGGCATTCAATACCCGATGCCTTTATAAAGGAACCAAGTGCCGCATTTTTTATGTCAAACTTCTCCTCAGCCTTCCCAACCTCGAGTTCTAGCACCCAAGGTTCGATTTCATCGCTTCAAGCCTCCCCATCATGTCCGGACTTATCCCTCAAGTTTGATGGGTAGCTTCCTCCGTTACAGAGGAGGATATTGCAAAGCTTCGGGCGGCCAGATACTTGACCGCGGAGATGTTGGGGAACGTAGCAGAAATTCAAAATTTTCCTACGTGTCACCAAGATCTATCTATGGAGAGACTAGCAACGAGGGGAAGGAGAGTGCATCTACATACCCTTGTAGATCGCTAAGCGGAAGCGTTCAAGTGAACGGGGTTGATTGAGTCGTACTCACCGTGATTCAAATCACCGATGACCAAGTGCCGAACGCACGGCACCTCCGCGTTCAACACACGTACAGCCCGGTGATGTCTCCCATGCCTTGATCCAGCAAGGAGAGAGGGAGAGGTTGAGGAAGACTCCATCCAGCAGCAGCACAACGGCGTGGTGGTGATGGAGGAGCGTGGCAATCCTGCAGGGCTTCGCTAAGCACCACGGAAGAGGAGGAAGAGAAAGATGCAGGGCTGCACCAACGAGAGATCGAATCGCGTGTTATGGGCAGCCCCTAGGCCTCATATATATAGGGGAAGGGGAGGGGCTGCGCCCCCTCTAGGGTTCCCACCCCTAGGGGGGGGGCAGCCCTAGATGGGGAGCAAGGGGGCGGCCAAGAGGGGATGGGAGAGGGAGGCGCACCAATATGGGCCCTAAGGCCCATATCCCCTTAGGGTTTGCCCCCTCTCCACCTCTTAGGCGCATGGGCCTTAGTGGGGCTGGTGCCCTTGGCCCATGTAGGCCAAGGAGCACTCCCTACAGCCCATGTGGCCCCCCGGGGCAGGTGGCCCCACTTGGTGGACCCCCGGGACCCTCCCGGTGGTCCCGGTACGTTACCGATAAACCCCGAAACTCTTCCGGTGACCAAAACAGGACTTCCCATATATAAATCTTTACCTCCGGACCATTCCGGAACTCCTCGTGATGTCCAGGATCTCATCCAGGACTCCGAACAACATACGGTAACCACATACCAACTTCCTTTATAACCCTAGCGTCATCGAACCTTAAGTGTGTAGACCCTACGGGTTCGGCAGACATGCAGACATGACCGAGACGTTCTCCGGTCAATAACCAACAGCGGGATCTGGATACCCATGTTGGCTCCCACATGTTCCACGATGATCTCATCGGATGAACCACGATGTCAAGGACTTAATCAATCCCGTATACAATTCCCTTTGTCTATCGGTACGATACTTGCCCGAGATTCGATCGTCGGTATCCCGATACCTTGTTCAATCTCGTTACCGGCAAGTCTCTTTACTCATTCCGTAACACATCATCCCATGATCAACTCCTTGATCACATTGTGCACATTATGATGATGTCCTACCGAGTGGGCCCAGAGATACCTTCCGTTTACACGGAGTGATAAATCCCAGTCTCGATTCGTGCCAACCCAACAGACACTTTCGGAGATACCCGTAGTGTACCTTTATAGTCACCCAGTTACGTTGTGACGTTTGGCACACCCAAAGCATTCCTACGGTATCCGGGAGTTGCACAATCTCATGGTCTAAGGAAATGATACTTGACATTAGCAAAGCTTTAGCATACGAACTACACGATCTAGTGCTATGCTTAGGATTGGGTCTTGTCCATCACATCATTCTCCTAATGATGTGATCCCGTTATCAATGACATCCAATGTCCATGGTCAGGAAACCGTAACCATCTATTGATCAACGAGCTAGTCAACTGGAGGCTTACTAGGAACATGGTGTTGTCTATGTATCCACACATGTATCTGAGTTTCCTATCAATACAATTATAGCATGGATAATAAACGATTATCATGAACAAGGAAATATAATAATAACGTATTTATTATTGCCTCTAGGGCATATTTCCAACAGTCTCCCACTTGCACTAGAGTCAATAATCCAGTTCACATCGCTATGTGATTAACACTCAAGGTCACATCCCCATGTGACTAACACCCAAAGAGTTCTACTAGAGTCAATAATCTAGTTCACATTTACCATGTGATCAACACTCGATGAGTTCTGGGTTTGATCATGTTATGCTTGTGAGAGAGGTTATAGTCAACGGGTCTGAACCTTTCAGATCCGTGTGTGCTTTACAAATCTCTATGTCATCTCCTAGATGCAGCCACCACGCTCTATTTGGAGCTATTCCAAATAACTGTTTTACTTGGAGCTATTCCAAATTGTTGCTCCATTATACGTATCCGGTATCTCTACTTAGAGCTGTCCGGATAGGTGTTAAGCTTGCATCGACGTAACCCTTTACGACGACCACCTCCATAATCGAGAAAAATTCCTTAGTCCACTAGTTACTAAGGATAACTTTGACCGCTGTCCTGTGATCCATTCTTGGATCACTCTTGTACCCCTCATGGCAAGGCACACTTCACGTGCGGCACACAGCATAGCATACTGAAGAGCCTACGTCTTAAACATAGGGGACGACCTTTGTCCTTTCTCTCTATTCTGCCGTGGTCGAGCTTTAAGTCTTAACTTCGTACCTTATAACTCAGGCAAGAACTCCTTCTTTGACTGGTCCGTCTTGAACACCTTCAAGATCATGTCAAGGTTTGTGCTCATTTGAAAGTACCATTAAGCGTTTTGATCTATCCTTATAGATCTTGATGCTCAATGTTCAAGTAGCTTAATCCAGGCTTTCCATTGAAAAACACTTTCCAAATAACCCTATATATGCTTTCCAGAAATTCTACATCATTTCTGATCCATAATATGTCAACAACATATACTCATCAGAAATTCTATAGTGCTCCCACTCACTTCTTTGGAAATACAAGTTTCTCATAAACCTTGTATAAACCCAAAATTCTTTGATCATCATCAAAGCATACATTCCAACTCCGAGATGCTCACTCCAGTCCTTAGAAGGATTGCTGGAGCTTTGCATACTTATTAGCATCTTTCAGGATTGACAAAACCTTCCGGTTGTATCACATACAACCTTCCCTCAAGAAAATCGTCGAGGAAACAATGTTTTGACATCCTATCTGCAAGATTTCATAAATAATGCAGTGACTGCTAACATAATTCCAACAGACTTTTAGCATCGCTACGAGTGAGAAAGTCTCATCATAGTCAACTCCTTGAACTTGTCGGAAAACATCTTAACGACAAGTCAAGCTTTCTTAATGGTGACATTTACCATCATTGTTCGTCTTCCTTTTAAAATCCATCTATACTCAACAGCCTTTCGACCATCGAGCCGTTCTGCCAAAGTCTACACTTTGTTTTCATACATGGATCCTCTCTCGGATTTTATGGCCTCGAGCCATCTATCGGAATCCGGGCCCACCATCGTTTCTCCATAGCTTGTAGGTTCATTGTTGTCTAGCAACATGACTTCCAAGACAGGATTATGTACCACTCTGAAGTAGTACGCATCCTTGTCATCCGACGAGGTTTGGGAGTGACTTGATCCGATCATCAAGTCTCCACCATCCTCCCACTCAATTCTTTCGAGAGAAACTTTTCCTCGAGAAAGGACCCGATTCTAGAAACAATCCCTTATTGCTTTCGGATCTGAGACAGAAGGTATACCCAACTATTTTGGGTGTCCTATGAAGATGCATTTATCCGCTTTGGGTTCGAGCTTATCAGCCTGAAACTTTTTCACATAAGCATCGCAGCCCCAAACCTTTAAGAAATGATAGCTTAGGTTTCTCTAAACCATAGTTCATACGGTGTCACCTCATCGGAATTATGTGGTGCCCCCTTTTAAAGTGAATGTGGTTGTCTCTAATGCCTAACCCATAAACTATTGTGGTAATTCGATAAGAGACATCATGGTATGCATCATATCCAATAGGGTGCAGTTATGATGTTCGGACACACCATCACACTATGGTGTTCCAGGCTGTATCGGTTGTGAAATAATTTCCACAATGTCTTAATTCTGTGCCAAACTTGTAACTCAGATATTCATCTCTATGATCATATCATAGATATTTTATCCTCTTGTCACGACGATCTTTCAACTTCACCCTGAAATTACTTGAACCTTTCAATAATTCAGACTCGTGATTCATCAAGTAAATATTCTCAACATCTACTCAAATCATCTGTGAAGTAAGAACATAACGATATCCACTACACGCCTCAGCACTTATTGGACTGCACACATCAAAATGTATTACTTCCAGCAAGTTGCTTTCTGGTTCCATTTTACTGAAACCGAGGCTTTCAGTCATCTTGCCCATGTGGTATGATTTGCATGTCTCAAGTGATCCAAAATCAAGTGAGTCCAAACGGTCCATCTGCATGGAGTTTCTTCATGCATATACACCAATAGACATGGTTCGCATGTCTCAAACTTTTCCAAAATGAGTGAGCCCAAAGATCCATCAACATGGAGCTTCCTCATGCGTTTTATACCGATATGACTTACGTGGCAGTGCCACAAGTAGGTGGTACTATCATTACTATCTTATATCTTTTGGCATGAACATGTGTATCACTACGATCGAGATTCAATAAACCATTCATTTTAGGTGTAAGACCATCGAAGGCATTATTCAAATAAACAGAGTAACCATTATTCTCCTTATAGGAATAACCGTATTGCGATAGACATAATCCAATCATGTCTATGCTCAACGCAAACACCAATCTCGATGGTAGAGGGAGCGTACGATAATTGATCAACCTTGGAAATACTTCCAACACATATCGTCAACTCACCTTTAGCTAGTCTCCATTTATTCCGTTGCTTTTATTTCGAGTTACTAACACTTAGCAACCGAACCGGTATCTAATACCCTGGTGCTACTAGGAGTACTAGTAAAGTACACATTAGCATAATGTATCTCCAATATACTTCTATCGATAGCCTTCTCATCTACCAAGTATCTAGGGTAATTCTGCTCCAGTGGCTGTTCCCCTTATTACAGAAGCACTTAGTCTCGGGTTTGGGTTCAACCTTGGGTTTCTTCACTAGAGTAGCAGCTGAATTGTCGTTTCGTGAAGAATCCCTTCTTGCCCTTGCCCTTCTTGAAACTAGTGGTTTCACCAACCATCAACAAATGATGCTCCTTCTTGATTTCTACTTTTGTGGTGTCAAACATCGCGAATATCTCAAGGATCATCATATATGTCCCTGATATATTATAGTTCATCACGAAGCTCTAGGAGCTTGGTGGTAATGACTTCGGAGAAACATCACTATCTTATCTGGAAGATCAACTCCCACTTGATTCAAATGATTGTTGTACTCAGACAATCTGAGCACAAGCTCAACAATTGAGCTTTTCTCCTTAGTTTGTAGGCTAAGAAAATTGTCGGAGGTCTTATACCTCTTGACGTGGGCACGAGCCTGAAATCCCAATTTCAGCCCTCGAAACATCTCATATGTTTCGCGACGTTTCAAAACACGTCTTTTGTGCCTCAACTCTAAACCATTTAACATTACCGAACTATCATGTAGTCATCAAAATGTGTATGTCAGATGTTCGCAACATCCACAGACAACATTCGAGGTTCAGCACACTGAGCGGTGCATTAAGGACATAAGCCTTCCGCTGTCTGCATAATTGCTACTATCAACTTTCAACTAATTTTTCTCTAGGAACATATCTAAACAGTAGAACTAAAGCGCGAGCTACGACATAATTTGCAAAATCCTTTTGACTATGTTCAGGATAATTAAGTTCATCTTATGAACTCCCACTCAGATAGACATCCCTCCAGTCATCTAAGTGATTACATGATCCGAGTCAACTAGGCCGTGTCCGATCATCACGTGAGACGGACTAGTCGTCATCGGTGAACATCTTCATGTTGATCGTATCTTCTATACGACTCATGCTCGACCTTTCGGTCTTCTGTGTTTCGAGGCCATGTCTATACACATGCTAGGCTCGTCAAGTTAACCCTAAGTGTTTTGCATGTGTAAAACTGTCTTACACCCGTTGTATGTGAACGTAAGGATCTATCACACCCGATCATCACGTGGTGCTTCAAAACGACGAACTGTAGCAACGGTGCACAGTTAGGGGAGAACACTTCTTGAAATTTTTATGAGGGATCATCTTATTTACTACCGTCGTTCTAAGAAAATAAGATGTATAAACATGATAAACATCACATGCAATCAAATAGTGACATGATTATCACTTTGCTCCTTTTGATCTCCATCTTCGGGGCTCCATGATCATCATCGTCACCGGCATGACACCATGATCTCCATCATCATGATCTCCATCATCGTGTCTTCTTGAAGTTGTCACGTCATCTATTACTTCTACTACTACAGCTAACGGTTAGCAATAAAGTAAAGTAATTACATGACGTTTATGTTGACACGCAGGTCATAAATAAATAAAGACAACTCCTATGGCTCCTGCCGGTTGTCATATTCATCGACATGCAACTCGTGATTCCTATTACAAGAACATGATCAATCTCATACATCACATATATCATTCATCACATCCTTTGGCCATATCACATCACATGGCATACCCTGCAAAAACAAGTTAGACGTCCTCTAATTGTTGTTTGCATGTTTTACATGGCTGCTATGGGTTTCTAGCAAGAACGTTTCTTACCTACGCAAAGACCACAACGTGATATGCCAATTGCTATTTACCCTTCATAAGGACCCTTTTCATCGAATCCGATCCGATTAAAGTGGGAGAGACAGACACCCGCTAGCCACCTTATGCAACTAGTGCATGTCAGTCAGTGGAACCAGTCTCACGTAAGAGTACGTGTAAGGTCGGTCCGGGCCGCTTCATCCCACAATGCCGCCGAATCAAGATAAGACTAGTAACGGCAAGAATATTGAACAAAATCAACGCCCACAACTACTTTGTGTTCTACTCGTGCATAGAATCTACGCAATAGACCTAGCTCATGATGCCACTGTTGGGGAACGTAGCAGAAATTCAAAATTTTCCTACGTGTCACCAAGATCTATCTATGGAGAGACTAGCAACAAGGGGAAGGAGAGTGCATCTACATACCCTTGTAGATCGCTAAGCGGAAGCGTTCAAGTGAACGGGGTTGATGGAGTCATACTCGTCGTGATTCAAATCACCGATGACCAAGTGCCGAACGCACGGCACCTCCGCGTTCAACACACGTACAGCCCGGTGATGTCTCCCATGCCTTGATCCAGCAAGGAGAGAGGGAGAGGTTGAGGAAGACTCCATCCAGCAGCAGCACAATGGCGTGGTGGTGATGGAGGAGCGTGGCAATCCTGCAGGGCTTCGCCAAGCACCACAGAAGAGGAGGAAGAGAAAGATGCAGGGCTGCACCAATGAGAGATCGAATCGCGTGTTATGGGCAGCCCCTAGGCCTCATATATATAGGGGAAGGGGAGGGGCTGCGCCCCTCTAGGATTCCCACCCCTAGGGGGGCAGCAGCCCTAGATGGGGAGCAAGGGGGCGGCCAAGAGGGGATGGGAGAGGGAGGCGCACCAATATGGGCCCTAAGGCCCATATCCCCTTAGGGTTTGCCCCCTCTCCACCTCTTAGGCGCATGGGCCTTAGTGGGGCTGGTGCCCTTGGCCCATGTAGGCCAAGGAGCACTCCCTACAGCCCATGTGCCCCCCCGGGGCAGGTGGCCCCACTTGGTGGACCCCCGAGACCCTCCCGATGGTCCCGGTACGTTACCGATAAACCCCGAAACTCTTTCGGTGACCAAAACAGGACTTCCCATATATAAATCTTTACCTCCGGACCATTTCGGAACTCCTCGTGACGTCCGGGATCTCATCCGGGACTCCGAACAACATTCGGTAACCACATACCAACTTCCTTTATAACCCTAGCGTCATCGAACCTTAAGTGTGTAGACCCTACGGATTCGGGAGACATGCAGACATGACCGAGACGTTCTCCGGTAAATAACCAACAGCGGGATCTGGATACCCATGTTGGCTCCCACATGTTCCACGATGATCTCATTGGATGAACCACGATGTCAAGGACTTAATCAATCCCGTATACAATTCCCTTTGTCTATCGGTACGATACTTGCCCGAGATTCGATCGTCGGTATCCCGATACCTTGTTCAATCTCGTTACCGGCAAGTCTCTTTACTCATTCCATAACACATCATCCCGTGATCAACTCCTTGATCACATTGTGCACATTATGATGATGTCCTACCGAGTGGGCCCAGAGATACCTTTCCGTTTACACGGAGTGACAAATCCCAGTCTCGATTCGTGCCAACCCAACAGACACTTTCGGAGATACCCGTAGTGTACCTTTATAGTCACCCAGTTACGTTGTGACGTTTGGCACACCCAAAGCATTCCTACGGTATCCGGGAGTTGCACAATCTCATGGTCTAAGGAAATGATACTTGACATTAGCAAAGCTTTAGCATACGAACTACACGATCTAGTGCTATGCTTAGGATTGGGTCTTGTCCATCACATGATTCTCCTAATGATGTGATCCCATTATCAATGACATCCAATGTCCATGGTCAGGAAACCGTAACCATCTATTGATCAACGAGCTAGTCAACTAGAGGCTTACTAGGGACATGGTGTTGTCTATGTATCCACACATGTATCTGAGTTTCCTATCAATACAATTATAGCATGGATAATAAACAATTATCATGAACAAGGAAATATAATAATAACTTATTTATTATTGCCTCTAGGGCATATTTCCAACAAGAGATACATGATAACCCACAAGTATAGGGGATCACAATAGTTTTCGAGGGTAGAGTATTCAACCCAACTTTATTGATTTCACACAAGGGGAGCTAAAGAATATTCTCAACTATTAGCAGCTGAGTTGTCAATTCAACCACACCTGGAAACTTAATATCTGCAGCAAAGTATTTAGCAGCAAAGTAATATTATAGTAGTGGTAATGGTAGCAAAAGGTAATGATAGCAAAAGTAATGTTTTTGTATTTCGTAGTGATGATAATAATAGCAGCGGAAAAGTAAATAAGGGAGGAACAATATATGGAAAGCTCGTAGGCAATGGATCGGTGATAGAGAATTATGCCGGATGTGGTTCATCATGTAACAGTCATAACCTAGGGTGACACAGAACTAGCTCCAATTCATCGATGTAATGTAGGCATGTATTCCGAATATAGTCATACGTGCTTATGGAAAAGAACTTGCATGACATCTTTTGTCCTACCCTCCCGTGGCAGCGGGGTCCTAGCGGAAACTAAGGGATATTAAGGCCTCCTTTTAATAGAGTACTAGACCAAAGCATTAACACATAGTGAATACATGAACTCCTCAAACTACGGTCATCACCGGGAGTGGTCCAGATTATTGTCACTTCGGGGTTGTTGGATCATAACACATAGTAGGTGACTATAGACTTGCAAGATTGGATCAAGAACTCTCATATATTCATGAAAACATAATAGGTTCAGATCTGAAATCATGGCACTCGGGCCCTAGTGACAAGCATAAATCATAGCAAAGTCATAGCATCATCAATCTCAGAACATAGTGGATACTAGGGATCAAACCCTAACAAAACTAACTCGATTACATGATAAATCTCATCCAACCCATCATCGTCTAGCAAGCCTACGATGGAATTACTCACGCATGGCGGTGAGCATCATGAAATTGGTGATGGAGGATGGTTGATGATGACGATGGCGACGAATCCCCCTCTTCGGAGCCCCAAATGGACTCTAGATCAGCCCTCCCGAGAGGTTTTAGGGCTTGGCGGTGGCTCTGTATCATAAAACGCGATGAATCCTTCTTCTTTATTTTTTCTCCCCGAAAGCAAATATATAGAGTTGGAGTTGAGGTCGGAGGAGCTCCAGGGGGGCCACGAGGTAGGGGCGTGCCCAGGGGGGCAGGCACGCCCCCACCCTCGTGGCTAGGGTGTGGCCCCCCTGGTCTTCATCTTTTGCTAGGATTTTTTATTATTTCCAAAAAGACGTTCCGTGAAGTTTCAGGTCATTCCGAGAACTTTTGTTTCTACACATAAATAACACCATGGTAATTCTGCTGAAAACAGCGTCAGTCCGGGTTAGTTCCATTCAAATCATGCAAGTTGGAGTCCAAAACAAGGGCAAAAGTGTTTGGAAAAGTAGATACGACGGAGACGTATCAACTCCCCCAAGCTTAAACCTTTGCTTGTCCTCAAGAAATTCAGTTGATAAACTGAAAGTGATAAAGAAAAAATTTTACAAACTCTATTTGCTCTTGTTGTTGCAAATATGTAAAGCCAGCATTCAAGTTTTCAGCAAAGATTATAAACTAACCATATTCACAATAAGGCTTAGGTCTCATGTTTACTCATATCAATGGCATAATCAACTAGCGGCAATAATAATAAATCTCCGATGACAACACTTTCTCAAAACAGTCATAATATGATATAACAAGATGGTATCTCGCTAGCCCTTTCCGAGACCGCAAAACATAAATGAAGAGCACCTTTAAAGATCAAGGACTGACTAGACATTGTAATTCATGGTAAAAGAGATCCAGTCAAGTCATACTCAATGTAAACTAACAGTAATGAATGCAAATGACAGCGGCGCTCTCCAACTGGTGCTTTTTAATAAGAGGAGGATGACTCAACATAAAAGTAAATAGATAGGCCCTTCGCAGAGGGAAGCAGGGATTTGTAGAGGTGACAGAGCTCGGCTTTGAAATAGAGGTGAATAATATTTTGAGCGGTATACTTTCATTGTCAACATAACAACCAAGAGATGGCGATATCTTCCATGCTACACACATTATAGGCGGTTCCCAAACAGAATTGTAAAGTTATAATCCCCCTCCACCAACAAGCATCAATCCATGGATTGCTTGAAACAACGAGTGCCTCCAACTAATAAGAGTCCCAGGGGGAGTTTTGTTTGCAATTATTTTTATTTGATTTTCATAAAGCATGGGACTGGGCATCCCGATGACCAGCCATTTTCTCGTGAGTGAGGAGCGGAGTCCACTCCTCTTGATAATAACCCGCCTAACATGGAAGATACGGACAGCCCTAGTTGATACATGAGCTATTCGAGCATACAAAAGAGGATATTTATTTGAAGGTTTAGAGTTTGGCACATACAAATTTACTTGGGACGATAGGTAGATACCATATATAGGTAGGTATGGTGGACTCATATGGAATAACTTTGGGGTTTAAGGGATTGGATGCACAAGCAGTATTTCCGCTTAGTACAAGTGAAGGCTAGCAAAAGACTGGGAAGCGACCAACTAGAGAGCGACAACAGTCATGAACATGCATTAAAATTAATCAACACCGAATGCAAGCATGAGTAGGATATAATTCACCATGAACATAAATATCGTGAAGGCTATGTTGATTTTGTTTCAACTACATGCGTGAACATGTGCCAAGTCAAGTCACTTAAATCATTCAGAGGAGGATACCACCCTATCATACCACATCACAACCATTTTAATAGCATGTTGGCACGCAAGGTAAACCATTATAAGCTCCTAGCTAATCAAGCATGGCATAAGCACTATGATCTCTAATTGTCATTACAAACATGTTCATTCATAATAGGCTGAATCAGGAACGATGAACTAATCATATTTACAAAAACAAGAGAGGTCGAGTTCGTACTAGCTTTTCTCATCTCAGTCAGTCCATCATATATCGTCATAATTGCCTTTCACTTGCACGACCGAACGATGTGAATAAAATTAAGAGTGCACGTGCATTGAACTAAGCTGGAATCTGCGAGCATACAATAAACAGGAGAAGACAAGGCAATATGGGCTCTTGGTTAAATCAACAATAATGCATATAAGAGCCACTTCAACAATTTAATCATGGTCTTCTCCTATCGTTCCCCAAAGAAAAGAAAAGAAATAAAACTATTTACACATGAAAGCTCCCAATAAGCAAAAGAAGAACATGAAATCTTTTTGGGTTTTCTTTTTAATTACTACTACAAGCATGGAAAGTAAACTAATTAAAAGCTACAACTATTTTGCGGTGTGTTTGTTGAGACTGATGAATTGTGGGTTTATGATCAAGTTTATCTATGAACAATATTTGAATCTTCTCTGAATTCTTTTATGTATGATTGGTTATCTTTGCAAGTCTCTTTGAATTATCAGTTTGGTTTGGCCTACTAGATTGATCTTTCTTGCAATGGGAGAAGTGCTTAGCTTTGGGTTCAATCTTGTGTGGTCCTTTCCCAGTGATAGTAGGGGCAGCAAGGCACGTATTGTATTGTTGCCATCGAGGATAACAAGATGGGTTTTTTATCATACTGCATGAATTTATCCCTCTACATCATGTCATCTTGCTTAAAGCGTTACTCTGTTCTTATGAACTTAATACTCTAGATGCTGGATAGCGGTCGATGTGTGGAGTAATAGTAGTAGAAGCAGGCAGGAGTCGGTCTACTTGTCTCAGACGTGATGCCTATATACATGATCATACCTAGATATTCTCATAACTATGCTCAATTCTGTCAATTGCTCAACAGTAATTTGTTCACCCACCATAAAATACTTATGCTCTTGAGAGAAGCCACTAGTGAAACCTATGGCCCCCGGGTCTATCTTCCATCATATTAATCTTCCAACACTTAGTTATTTTCATTGCCTTTTATTTTACTTTGCATCTTTATCATAAAAATACCAAAAATATTATCTTATCACATCTATCAAATCTCACTCTCGTAAGTGGCCCTGTAGGGATTGACAACCCCATATCGCGTTGGTTGCGAGGATTTATTTGTTTTGTGTAGGTGCGAGGGACTCGCGCGTAGCCTCCTACTGGATTGATACCTTGGTTCTCAAAAACTGAGGGAAATACTTACGCTGCTTTGCTGCATCACCCTTTCCTCCTCCTCAAGGAAAAACCAACGCAGTGCTCAAGAGGTAGCAAGAAGGATTTGTGGTACCGTTGCCGGGGAGGTCTACGCAAAAGTCAACATACCAAGTACCCATCACAAACCCTTATCTCCCGCATTACATTATTTGCCATTTGCCTCTCGTTTTCCTCTCCCCCACTTCACCCTTGCCGTTTTATTCGCCCTCTCTCTCTCTCTATCCTCCCTCTCTTTCTCTATTTGCCTCCTTTTTTGCCCGTTCCTCGTTTGCTTGTGTGTTGGATTGCTTGCTTGTCACGATGGCTTAAGATAACACTAAATTGTGTGACTTTACCAATACCAACAACAATGATTTTATTAGCACTCCAATTGCTCCTCTTACCGATGCCGAATCTTGTGAAATTAATGTTGCCCTGCGGAATCTTGTCATGAAAGATCCATTTTTCGGCCTTCCTAGTGAAGATGCCGCTACCCATCTAAATAGCTTCATTGATTTGTGTGATATGCAAAATATGAAAGATGTGGACAATGATATTGTTAAATTGAAGCTATTTCCTTTTTCTCTTAGAGATCATGCTAAAGCTTGGTTTTCGTCTTTGCCTAAAAATTGTATTGATTCTTGGAATAAGTGCAAAGATGCTTTTATCTCTAAGTATTTTCCTCCCGCTAAGATCATATCTCTTAGAAATGATATTATGAATTTTAAGCAACTTGATCATGAACATGTTGCACAAGTTTGGGAGAGGATGAAATTAATGATACGTAATTGCCCAACGGATGGTTTGAATATGTGGATGATTATACAAAAAATTTATGCCGGATTGAATTTTTCTTCTAGAAATCTTTTAGATTCGGCCATAGGAGGCACTTTTATGGAAATCACTTTAGGAGAAGCTACTAAACTCCTAGATAATATTATGGTTAATTATTCTCAATGGCACACTGAAAGATCTACTAAAAAAAGTGCATGCGATAGAAGAAATTAATGTTTTGAGTCGAAAGTTGGATGAACTTATGAAATTATTTGCTATTGAGAGTGTTTCTTCTGATCCTAATGATATGCCTTTGTCTACTTTGATTGAGAATAATAATGAATCTATGGATATGAATTTTGTTGGTAGGAATAATTTTGGTAACAACGCGTATAGAGGAAACTTTAATCCTAGGCCTTATCCTAGTAATTCCTCTAATAATTATGGTAATTCCTACCACAATTCTTATGGAAATTTTAATAATATGCCCTCTAAATTTGAGACTATTGTTAAGGAATTTATGAATTCACAAAAGAATTTCAATGCTTTGCTTGAAGAGAAATTGCTTAAAGTTGATGATTTGGCTAGGAACATTGATAGAATTTCTCTTGAGGTTGATTCTTTAAAACTTAGATCTATTCCTCCTAAGCATGATATCAATGAGTCTCTCAAATCCATGAGAATTTCCATTGATGAGTGCAAAGAAAGAACCGCTAGGATGCGTGCTAAGAAAGATTCCTTTATAAGAGCATGTTCTTCTAGTTTCCATGATAATAAAGATGAAGATCTAAAAGTTATTGATGTGTCCCCTATTAAACCTTTGTTTTGCAATATGAATCTTGATAATTATGGGACTGAACATGATCCACCTTTACGTAGAAGGCGTTCCAAAATTCGGAGTTTTTAGATCTTGATGCTAAATTTGATAAAAGTGGGATTGAAGAGATTAAAACTCTAGATGTTAATGAACCTACTATTTTGGATTTCAAGGAATTTAATTATGATAGCTGCTCTTTGATAGATTGTATTTCCTTGTTGCAATCCGTGCTAAATTCTCCCCATGCTTATAATCAAAATAAAGCATTTACCAAACATATCGTTGATGCTTTGATGCAATCTTATGAAGAAAAACTTGAGTTGGAAGTTTCTATACCTAGAAAACTTTATGATGAGTCGGAACCAAATATTAAAATTAAAATTAAAGATCATGAATGCTATGCTTTGTGTGATTTGGGTGCTAGTGTTTCCACGATTCCAAAGACTTTGTGCGATTTATTAGGTTTCCGTGATTTTGATGATTGCTCTTTAAACTTGCACCTTGCGGATTCCACTATTAAGAAACCTATGGGAAGAATTAATGATGTTCTTATTGTTTCAAATAGGAACTATGTGCCCATAGATTTTATTGTTCTTGACATAGATTGCAATCCTTCATGTCCTATTATTCTTGGTAGACCTTTCCTTAGAACGATTGGTGCAATTATTGATATGAAGGAAGGAAATATTATATTCCAATTTCCATTAAGGAAAGCCATGGAACACTTTCCTAGAAAATTAAATTACCTCATGAATATATTATGAGAGCCACTTATGGATTGCCTACCAAAGATGGCAATAATAAGATCTACCCTTGCTTTTATGCCTAGCTAGGGGCGTTAAACGATAGCGCTTGTTGGGAGGCAACCCAATTTTATTTTTATTACTTGATTTTTGCTCCTATTTAGTAATAAATAATTTATCTATCCTCTGTTTTGCTTGTGTTTTTTGTGTTTAATTAGTGTCTGTGCAAGTAGAACCGTTGGGAAGACTTGGGGAAAGTCTTCTTAATCTTGCTGTAAAAAACAGAAACTTTAGCGCTCACGAGAACTGCTGAAATTTTTATTTGGAAAGTTCTATTTAGTTAATTATTTTTGCAGATGATTAATAGATAAATTCCTCCCGTCCAGAAATTTATTTTAGAATTTTTGGGGTTCCAGATCTTGCGCTAGCTACAGATTACTACAGACTGTTCTGTTTTTTAAAGATTCTGTTTTTCGTGTGTTGTTTACTTATTTTGATGAATCTATGGCTAGTAAAATAGTTTATAAACCATAGATAACTTGGAATACAGTAGGTTTAACACCAATATAAATAAAGAATGAGTTCATTACAGTACCTTGAAGTGGTATTTTGTTTACTTTTGCTAATGGAGCTCACGAGATTTTCTACTTTAAGTTTTGTGTTGTGAAGTTTTCAAGTTCTGGGTAAAGATTTGATGGATTATGGAACAAGGAGTGGCAAGAGCCTAAGCTTTGGGATGCCCATGGCACCCCCAAGATAATCTACGGACACCTAAGAGCCAAAGCTTGGGGATGCCCCGGAAGGCATCCCCTCTTTCTTCTACTTCCATCGGTAACTGTCGGTGTCAAAACCGGCGGATCTCGGGTAGGGGGTCCCGAACTATGCATCTAGGCCGGATGGTAACAGGAGGCAAGGGACACGAAGTTTTACCCAGGTTCGGGCCCTCTCGATGGAGGTAAAACCCTACGTCCTGCTTGATTAATATTGATGATATGGGTAGTACAAGAGTAGATTTACCACGAGATCAGAGAGGCTAAACCCTAGAAGCTAGCCTATGGTATGATTGTTGATGTGTATGTTGTCCTACGGACTAAAACCCTCCGGTTTATATAGACACTGGGTAGGGTTAGGGTTACATAGAGTCAGTTACAATGGTAAGAGATCTGCATATCCGTATCGCCAAGCTTGCCTTCCACGCCAAGGAAAGTCCCTCCCGGACACGGGACGAAGTCTTCAATCTTGTATCTTCATAGTCCAGGAGTCCGGCTGAAGGTATAGTCCGGCCATCCGGACACCCCCTAATCTAGGACTCCCTCAGTAGCCCCTGGACCAGGGTTCAATGACGACGAGTCCGGCGCACATATTGTCTTCGGCATTGCAAGGCGGGTTCCTCCTCCAAGTACTTCATAGAAGATTTTGAACACAAAGATAGTGTCCGGCTCTGAAAAATAAGTTTCCACATATTGCCATAGAGAGAATAATATTTACACAAATTTAATCTGCTGACGTATTCCGTAGTGTGACATCACACCACGGCCAAGCTTTTATTCAAACCGTTTTACTGTTCCATCTCAGCGCGTTATGCGAGGCGGTTTCCTTGGCACGTCTTGTTAAAGCAGAGATCATGTCCCCTTATTCCGGGATTCTCATCAATACGGGCGTGGGTAACCCAACCGCGCCATTGATTATGGCGCTTGGAGATAAGCAAGTTTTATCAGGCTGGTGGGGACATGTAGCCGCGTCCACCCATATAAGTGGATAAAGATCCACCTTTTCACCTACGCCTTCTTCCTCCTTCGCCTATCCATTCTTGCGCACTCGAGCTCCAGCGCCCAAGTCCGCACTCCTCACCTCGACCTTCTCCAGCCATGTCCGGAGCGGGAGGCAAGTGGATGGTCTCCTCCATCATGGAGGGACACATCAAAAAGCTGAGAAAGGCCGGATATCTGGCTAGCGACATCGCGCACTGGCTTCCCGAAACCGGGCAGCTCATCCCCACCCCCAGGCCCCATGAGAGGGTGGTATTTCTCCCCCATTTCCTCCGCGGACTGGGCTTCCCGGGCTCATGTTCTACTACAGCCTGGATTTCCATGATCTGGCCCCGAACTTTGTCCTCAACATCTCGGCGTTTATCGTCGTGTGCGAGGCTTTCCTTCGCATCCACCCCCATTTCGGCCTATGGCTTAAGACTTTCAACGTCAAGCCAAAGGTGGTGTGCGGCAGCCAGGCGGAGTGTGGCGGTGCCATGGTTGGCAAGATGGCCAACGTCCTCTGGCTCGAGGGCTCCTTTGTGGAGACCCTGAAGGGGTGGCAATCGGGGTGGTTTTACATCACCGAGCCGTGCGACGCCGAATGGGTCGCACCCCCCGAGTTCCGGTCCGGACCCCCAACGCGGCTCACGTCCTGGAAAGAGACGGGCCTGTCGTGGGGTAAAAAAGGAGAGCTGACCGGACTCCAAACATGCATCAAAACCCTGGTGGACAAGAAGCTCAAGCTTGTCAACATAGTCCAGGTTATGCTCATCCGCCTGATCCTCCCGTGTCAATGACGGGCCTTCAACCTGTGGGAGTTCGACCCGGCGCAGCATCGAACTCTAAACAGGCTCTTCGACACGACGTACGAAGATGCCTGGAGGATGCTTTTCAAGGGCACCGTGGCTCCCACATCCGCCACTGAGGATCACGGATTCAGTGCGCGGCGTCACGCTCTTGCGGTAAGCTATTTTTTTTTCCTTTTACAGGGTATCAGTGTTTCGTAGTTTGACTCCATGCGTGATCTAAGCTCCCTTTCCTTTGACAGGATTGGTAGGTGACGTCCGGACAGACCAACTGTCCGGCTCCTTTGCCCGAAGGCCCAGCAGACGCTCAATTGGCGAAGCTGCTGGTTCCGGTACCCTATGTGGTGCCGGAGAAGAAGGTCAAGAAGAAGGCCACGGGGACTCGAAAGAGTGCCCGACGCCCGGAGGCGTCGGATTAATCATCCGACAAATCCAAGACGCAATCCTCCCACGAAGATGAGGAGGAGGAAGAAGAGACCCCTCCCCCTCCAGCGGGGGAAGGGAAGAAAAGGAAGGCCGCCCCAACTGGGGAGGCCGAAGGGTCCAAGAAGGGGAGAACCCCTCCTCCGGACTACTCCACCAACACCGACGACGGTGAAGAGGAGTGGCCACCCAGGGCCAAGCCCCTGGCAAAATCGTAAGTATCCGGATACCGGAGTGATTTCATAGTATTCGTTTATTGCACAGCTTTCCCTTATGTCGAATATGTTTATGTAGCCCACCCAAAGACCGGCTCGACGCGTCATCGAGCGGCTCACTGGACTTGTCGGACGTGAACTCGCTGCCGACAGCTTCCTCCCCCGCCCTACGAACGACACCGAAATGTTCTCCCAACGGGTTCCAATCGGGGAGGAGGTGGTCCTGGAGGCGCCGCAAGGCGACCTCCCGGACTCCAGGAGTAAAGGGGACGAAACCCCCCAGGGCTCCAAGTCCGGCCCTAGGCCGGACACTGCTCCGGAACCTTCAAAGGTTCCAGAGTCTGGCGGGGGACCTCCTTCCAAGAGGAGTAAACCCACTGCGCCGGCGACCTCCGTCCAACCGGAGGCGTCGGACAATCTGTTGGAGGCGCTCCAAGGCGCCTCCATCGACGAGGGGCACCGCACCATTATGAGTGCGGTGGTCCAGAAGGTTCAGTCCGCCAAGAGCGGACTGACTGAAGCTTGTACAAGCCTTTTAACAGGCTTTGAGGTAAGTAAAGAATGTGTAAATAACATTACCGCATAGACAGTAGCCCCTGATGCTCTGTTTGGTGTTCGGGAAGAAAAGCCGAATAGAGGATCAAATAAAATTCGTAGGAGTCTAACCAAAAGAAGTCAATATGCGTGTGCAGGCTTCCCTGCTGGCATCCGTTGTCGTGGTTCTAAATCTGACAGTGATGTAGGGTGTAGGTATGGAGAGGCAAGAGCTTAGCTATGGAGAAGTTATTACTCGGATGCGGTCTCTGCGGAGCTAATCGACAGGTTGAACAGGCCGTAGAGGGATTCGTCGGGCTCGATCGCCGTGACTTGAGGGGTGGCCAACTGGCGTGCCACCGCGTGTCTCACCCACTGCTGAAGTCTCGACCAACCGGAGTGCCTGCGCCGGCAGGAAACAGGGAGGAAGGACAACACAGGAGTCGACCGATAGGGGGTCGACGGTTGCCGCAGGAGAACGCCGTGGACGCACGCGCTAAAGTGCGTTGCCCCGCGGACAGGGAGTGCGTCCTCATCGAGCGGAGCCTCCTGAAGCCACGCGGAGTCGTCGGCGATGAACGTGAGCACACCGAGATGGATCTCGCGGCCCTCCACCAAAACTCCGCCGAAAACCATGATGATTCTGGTCGGAAAAGATCGCAACTCCTCCAACAAAACGCTAAAACACCTGCACCACGGTGGGCGCCAACTGTCGTGGTTCTAAATCTGACAGTAATGTAGGGGGGTAGGTATGGAGAGGCAAGATCTTAGCTATGGAGAAGTTGTACGCACACAAGGTTTACGAGTTCAGGCCCTTCTCGGAGGAAGTAATAGCCCTACGTCTCGGAGCCCGGAGGCGGTCGACTGGATTATGCGTGTATGAATTACAGGGGTGCGAACCCTTGTCTCGGAGGAGGGGGTGGCTTATATAGAGTGCGCCAGGACCCCGGCCAGCCCACATTACAAAGGGTTCAATGTACATTAAGGCAGGGCGTTACTGGTAACGCTAGTAATAAAGTGCTATGATGACCATAAAAGCTACTTAATGACCGACCGTTAGCGTGCGGAGTGACTTTGGGTCTCCTGGTCGTCGAGTGGTTGGATCTTGGTCGAGTGTCTTCGAGTCTGTCGAGTGGAACACCTCCAAGTCGATTGAAAGGTGATTTCTTCTAGAGATGTCCTTGGGTAGGGCAGTTAGGACAGGTCCATGACCCTACCCTAGGTACATAGCTTCATCATTAGCCCCCGAATGGATCGAGGTTTGAGTGGGGAAGGAGTTGAGAACTTTTCCGACTCGTTTTTCATGTTGTGAGCATATCTTGTTTCGGATCAACGGACCTGAGTGATGACAGCAACTTCCTTTTCAGTCGCCTTGATCCATTCTTAATTCTTCGTCGAGTTTATTTACTTGTAAGGCTCCGAGTGACGGTGCGGAGGAGATCTTGGGTCTGACAAGTTGTTTGCTGCCCATAGATTTCGTGGGATCCGAATTTTGGGAAGCACACGGGACGGGGGAGGCCGCAGTAATCGGAGGGGATAGAGCGGAGCTGCCTCGATCCCCGCGCCACCTTTTTCGCCATGTATCGCGCGCGCGATCGTTACGGGATTTGAAAGAGCCACCTGGGCCTACCCGTCAGCTACTCGGAAGCGGCCTCATATAAGGCGTTGGACCGGAGTCTCCTGAACAGTGCGTTCCCATTACCTCTTATCCTCTTCACGCCCCTCCGCTGCGCTCGCTCTCGCCTCAACGCCACCGCTCCGTACGCGTCTCGCCGGCGACAATGGGGAAGGAGAAGACGGCGGCTCTGGCGCAGGCAAAGAAGGCGACGGCGAGGTCGAAGGGGAAGGCGACCAGCCGGGGTGGATCTTACTCGCGAACCAGCCTGCCGAAGGGCTGTATCCAGGGCGACTGGATCCACTCGAGTATCACCCAAGAAGACCTCGACGACCTGGCCGAAGGGGGGCTGATCCCCTGTGACTCGGTGCGGCTTCCGGGGAAGGAATCTGAGCCGCAACCTCGGGAGGGTGAGCGTGTTCTTCTTGCCACCCACGTCGACCGTGGATTTTCCTTGCCTCCTCACCCTTTCTTTCGAGGGTTTCTGAACTTCTTTGGGGCACAACTCCACCATTTTACGCCCAAATCAATCGTTTATCTCGCTGCTTTCATTTCTTTGCGTGAGAATTTCCTGGGTTGCCGGCCTCACTGGGGTCTTTTCAAGCATATTTTCACTTGTCGCTCCCAGACAGTGAAAAAGGCTAATCCGAGTGACGAGAGGACCCAAGTGATCCAGATGTGTGGGGGTCTTGGCATCCAGACAAGAGGGAAAAGCTCCTTTCCGGCCATGATTCTTCCTGACTCAGTTTGCGGATGGCAGTCGACCTGGTTCTACAGTAAAGACCAGTCGACGCTAGGGCAATCGACTGGCCTCCCTCCCTTTACCATGGACCGAGTGAGGAAACCCTCCCCTTTGAAGGTGCTCCCGGAGGAGAAGGCGCACGTGAGGGTGTTGGTTAATCGAGTGGTCCAGCTTATTCGTGACGGGGTCACTGGTATGGACCTCTTAGAGGTCTTCCTTCAGCGGCGCATCCAGCCTCTCCAAGCCCGAGACCATCCGATGTGGATGTATTCGGGTCTTGAAGACTCCACTCGGATCCACCCGGAGGAGGTCGACGACGACACACTGGAGAAGTGGCTGTCGGGCATTACCGGGAACAAGGACAACCCCAGGGGAGCCAGGAGAGTCCCTCCATTCGACCAGTCTCATGCACCAGAGAAGGTCTGATTCTGAGTTTTTGCTTGTAATCTAAATTCACTCGCGCAGCTGCCTATACTGCGTCGACTGACTTTGTTCTCCCTGCTTTCTTTCAGGCCATTATTGAAATGTATTCAATGCCCAACGGGGAGCAAGAGCAAGCTCTGGAAGGCGAGGCGAGTGGCGGCGATAGTGGCGAGTGGACTTCCGATGGTGAAGGGGATGGAGGAAGCGATAACTCAAGCGATGGAGAAGAAGTCGAGTCACCCCCTCGTAGGGAGAGGCGATCCAAGCTTGACCAAGAACGGCCGAGTGCCCTCGAAAAGGCAACTGCTCAGGCTGGTCAGTCTTCGAAGCGTCCTCGGATCCCTTCACCAACCCCGACTGAGAAGGCGCCAAAGCACCCCAAAGTTGCAGAGCCGAAGACTCGGAAGGCGTTGCCGAAGATCAAGATTGATATCCCCGTCGCTTCTGCGTGAGTGTCTCTCTTTGTATTCACTCGACGCTCTGCGCTGTTTGTTTTTCTTGTTTTAACTGGATGAGCTTTGGAACTATCAGCGCTGCCACTTCCGGGACCTCAACTTACAGGGATGATGATGAGGTGATGGAGGATGCGGTCACTTCTAATCCGAGTATGATTTCTGCCATACTGCCTTTGTTCGGTCGATTCAACTGCAATGTGCATCATTGGGTGACGTAATTTTGGCAATTGAACTTTTCACAGCTCCCAACATTATTGACCTCCCTGATGATGATGAAGAGCCCAAGAGGCCTTTGACGAGGAAGAATAGGCGAGCTCCTACAAGCGAGGCGCTACAGTCGATGCCAAGGGCGGAACCAGTCATTCAGGACGCTGGCGAAGTTAATCGGGGTTTTGTTACCTTTGTCATGCCACTGTCGAGTGCCTTGCCTTCTTCGTCGACTGCTCAGGCCCTTGTCGACCCGCCTTCAGTTTTTGCGACCCATCATGTCCCAGAGGACGAGGTGAATGCTGCTAGGGAAGCCATACGCCAGGCGGGCATTATGATGGAGAAGATGAAGACGGTGCGGGACGCTAGCCAAGCCGCCTATGATGCTAGCTCGGCTCTCCAGAGCAACGTTCAGGTTAGTTGGCCGCCGCTTGTTCTGTTAGGATATGCTATCTGAAGACTCTTTCCAACAATCTTTGCATCTGTACACCCACTGGGTGCGTCGATTGAATTTTTGGACTAGTGGGGGCACGCTGAGTGCACCCACTGGGTGTAGTCCCCGAGACTACGGTGGACTGCTGGCAGTCGACTGTAGTTTTTGTATTTTGTCGAGTGTAAACCAAACTGATAGTTTGTCTCTTCCACTCGCTCGGGTCGAGTGGGGTCAAAACCGGTGGGGGCACGCCAAGTGCACCCACTAGGTGCAGTCCCCGAGACCGCGGTCGACTGCTGGCAGTCGACTGTGGTCTGAGTTCTTTCTCTCTTTTTTTACTCCCTGCACTCGACTCCGGCGGGCCGATCAAGTGGGATCAGAACCGGTGGGGGCACGCAAAGTGCACCCACTAGGTGTAGTCCCCGAGGCTATGGTGGACTGCGGGCAGTCGACCATAGCCTTAGTACTTAATGTCTTTGTCGTTTTTGCTGTGGAATAATTTCTCCCCTTTGATTTCAGAAATCTTGTGATCTTGGAGTTCGCTTCGCTGATTTGGAGAGGCAGCAGATTCAACTGAACCTTGACTTGGAGTTGGCCAGGACAGAGCTACAAAAGGTCAGAGACGGCGCCGCTGGTAAGACGGGTTTGTCGACTGGTCAGTTTAAGCTTGAGTACCCTTCTGCTATTTCTGAATCAATCGTCATTTCTTTGTAGAAAAACCGAGAGAAGCTCCGGCGAAGAAGGATCGGGATTTGGCTACTGCTCGTAAGGAGGGTGACGACAGGACCGCTCTGGCTGAACAGAAACTGGCTTCGGTCGGCCAGTTGGAAGAAGAGAATACCAAGCTGAAATCTGCTCTGAACGAAGCCAACAGGGGGTGTACACGCTGGAAGAAGGATAACCTCAACCTGGGCGAGAAGATGGAAGGCATCGCTCACAGGAGGGACGATCTGGAGAGCTATCTAAGGTGCCTTGCCAAGAAGTTGTTCATCAAGCTTGAAGGTGCACATTTAGTTCCGACTGGTGTTTTTTTGTGTTGACTCAGCGTATGAAAATTGACTTATTCTTGGATCGTGAATGCAGAGTTTTGCCAGAACTTTGAGGAGGAGACTGGGCGGATCGAACCTGGTTTGGATCCAATCAACTCTCCTGTGAAAGATGATACTGCCATGAATCTGCTCTGACTGGAATCCCGCATTGACGGTGTCGTGGACTACTTGGCTCGACTGAAGGTCGCCATGTCGCGGATTGACCCGGCACTTTGGCCAGAGGCTGTGCTCCAAAATGATCTTGAGTCTCTGATGACTCGACTAAATGAAATCCCAGACCGAGTGCAGGAGTGGAAGAAGTCTGCTGCTCGGTGTGGCGCTGACGTGGCTCTGTCTTTGGTTCGTATCCACTGCAAGGAGGTGTGACAAGACAAACTGGCAGCAATCAAGGTCGCCAACACCCAGAAACATGACTTCCGAACTTTTATGGAGACTTTCGTCGCTGCAGCCACTCAGATAGCCGACGGCGTCGACCTGGATGAGTTCGTCGAGCCTGCTAGCCCTCCTCCCACGGAGTGAACAAACTCTTATGTCCCACCTTAAATTTGCCTCGGAATGCCGAGTGGTTTTTGTAACCGTTAAACTATTTCGGGTTGCATGCCCGAGTACTTCGATCTGTGATCCAGAACCTTTAGGATTTATCTGAACTTGGTTTACCGTTGAATATCTTCATGAATCTCCTCCTGAGTGAACCCATTCTTCATTCGAGACAACTTTTGTATTCGCAACGCAGCTCCGAAGGAGAGGGAAGCAGTCAACCCGTATCTTGCCGCCCTTGCGGGTCGGCGACGGAGTGCGCATCGTATTTGTGGCGAAGCTCTCCAGGGGGAAGGCGGCGGTCGACCCACACCTTGTTACTGCAGAGCGGGATGGAGCGCACATTGTATTTGTGGCGAAGCTCCCCAGGAGAAGGTGGCAGTCGACCTGCCCCTCGTCATCCTTGAGGATTGAGATGTGTTTCGTACTTAGGCGAGTTTTGGACTGCAGCTAAGCCTCCAAGTGGGAGGCTGGCTCGCCACTCGGTAGGATTTTCAGATACTTAGGCGAGTACTGGACTGCAGCTAAGCCCCCGAGTGGGAGGATTGCTCTCCACTCAGTAGGATTTTTTCAAACTTAGGCGAGTGCCGGACTGCAGCTAAGTCTCCAAGTGGGAGAGCTTAGGAGAGTACTGGACTGCAACTAAGCCCCCGAGTGGGAGGATTGCTCTCCACTCGGTAGGATTTTTTCAAACTTAGGCGAGTGCCGGACTGCAGCTAAGTCTCCAAGTGGGAGAACTTAGGCGAGTACTAGACTGCAGCTAAGCCCCCGAGTGGGAGGATTGTTCTCCACTCGGTAGGATTTTTTCAAACTTAGGCGAGTGCCGGACTGCAGCTAAGTCTCCAAGTGGGAGAACTTAGGTGAGTACTGGACTGCAGCTAAGCCCCCGAGTGGGAGGATTGCTCTCCACTCAGTAGGATTTTTTCAAACTTAGGCGAGTGCCGGACTGCAGCTAAGTCTCCAAGTGGGAGAACTTAGGCGAGTACTGGACTGCAGCTAAGCCCCCGAGTGGGAGGATTGCTCACCACTCGGTAGGATTTTTTCAAACTTAGGCGAGTGCCGGACTGCAGCTAAGTCTCCAAGTGGGAGAGCTTAGGCGAGTACTGGACTGCAGCTAAGCCCTCGAGTGGGAGGATTGCTCACCACTCGGTAGGATTTTTTCAAACTTAGGCGAGTGCCGGACTGCAGTTAAGTCTCCAAGTGGGAGAACTTAGGCGAGTACTGGACTGCAGCTAAGCCCCCGAGTGGGAGGATTGTTCTCTACTCGGTAGGATTTTTTAAATACTTAGGCAAAACGGATTCGCGGCTAAGCCCCCGAGTGGGAGGATTGCTCTCCACTCAGTAGGATTTTTTAAATACTTAGGCGAAACGGATTTGCAGCTAAGCCCCCGAGTGGGAGGCTGGCTCGCCACTCGGTAGGAAATTTATTTTACAAACTTAGGCGAAGCGGATTCGCAGCTAAGCCACCCACTGGGGATTTCTCACGCAAACAAAAACAATAATAATCACTGGGAAAATTATAACGCTCTTGTCATTGAAAAATAAACTACAGGAGTTTTTTTTATTACATCTCATCCGAGTGAGAATTCAAGTATAAAAGGGGCGGAGGAGCTCCGCATTCCAGGCTCGCGGCTCATCAATCTGGCGATCGACATTGTAGATGTGGTATGCTCCATTGTGGAGGACTCTGGTGACTATGAAGGGGCCTTCCCAAGTAGGAGCGAGTTTGTGTGGTTTCTGTTGATCCACGCGGAGGACTAAGTCTCCTTCTTGGAAGGCTCGACTCTTCACGTTTTTGGCATGGAATCGACGCAAGTCTTGCTGATAGATGGTCGATCGGATCATGGCCATTTCTCTTTCTTCTTCCAGGAGGTCGACTGCGTCCTGCCGGGCTTGTTCTGCTTCATCTTCAGAGTAGAGCTCGACTCGAGGAGCATTGTGAAGCAGGTCACTCGACAAGACTGCCTCGGCTCCGTAGACCAGAAAGAATGGGGTTCTTCCGGTCGATCGGTTCGGGGTTGTCCTCAATCCCCAAAGGACTAATGGAAGCTCATCAACCCATCACCTGCTGCGTGCTTGAGACCGCGCATCAATCGGGGCTTCAGTCCTTTGAGAATGAGGTCGTTTGCCCTTTCTGCTTGGCCATTCGACTGGGGGTAAGCGACCGAAGCATAGTCGACTCGGATACCTTGAGAGGCGCAAAAGGCCCTAAATTTGTCAGAATCAAAGTTTGACCCATTGTCGATGATGACGTTGTGCCGAACTCCATATCTGAATATCAACCCTCTGACAAAACTGATAGCAGTGCAGGCGTCAAGATTCTTGATAGGCTTGGCTTCAATCCATTTGGTGAACTTGTCGACTGCTACTAGCACATGAGTGAAGCCGCTCCTGCCCGTTCTCAGTGGTCCAACCATGTCCAGCCCCCAAACAACGAAGGGCCAGACGAGTGGAATCGTTTTCAGGGCTGACGCGGGCTTGTGCGACATATTGGAGTAATACTGACATCCTTCACACTTGTCGACTATTTCTTTTGCCATTTCATTGGCTCTTGGCCAGTAGAATCCCACTCGGTATGCCTTAGCCACAATGGTCCGAGAGGACGCATGATGACCACAAGTCCCCGAGTGGATATCATCAAGGATCATCTGACCTTCTTCTGGTGTAATACACTTCTGGCTGACCCCAGTCGCGCTTTCTCTATATAACTGTCCCTTTATGACTGTAAAGGCCTTGGATCGACAGACGATCTGTCGAGCCTCTTCTTCGTCCTCTGGGAGTTCTTTCCTTAGGATGTACGCGATGTACGGTACTGTCCAGACGGGAGTGATGGCCAAGACTTCCATGATCAGGTCGACCATAGCTGGAATTTCAACTTCAGTCAGATCTGTGGCACTTTTCGGCTGCGGGGCCTCTTCAGTGAAGGGATCCTCCTGAATTGATGGTGTGTGGATGTGTTCCAAAAACACATTGCTGGGAATGGCTTCTCTTTTGAAACCTATTTTTGCCAGATCATCAGCTGCTTGATTTTTCAGTCGGCGTACATGATGAAGCTCTAACCCCTCGAATTTCTTCTCTAGCTTTCTCACTTCATTGCAATAACCAGTCATGGCTAGACTTCTGACGTCCCATTCCTTCATCACCTGATTAACCACCAAATCTGAGTCGCCATAGATCATGAGGCGACGGACACCGAGTGAAATGGCCATGCACAACCCATATAAAAGTGCTTCGTATTCTGCCTCGTTATTGGAGGAATCAAAGTGGATTTGAAGAACATATCTGAGTTTATCTCCTCTGGGGTAGACCAACACCACTCTGGCACCGGAACCATTCAGCATCTTGGAGCCGTCGAAGAACATAGTCCAATGCTCCGAGTGAACCTGAGTCGACAGCTGCTGTTCAATCCACTCGGCAACGAAATCTGCGATTGCCTGGGACTTGATAGCTTTCTTTGCCTCAAACTTGATATCTAGGGGAAGGAGTTCAATCGCCCATTTTGCCACTCAACCAGTTGCATCCCTGTTATGCAGGATTTCTGACAATGGAGCGTCGCTGACGATTGTAATGGAATGATCAGAGAAGTAGTGAGCAACTTTCTTTGTGGTCATATAAATCCCGTATACAAGCTTCTGATAGTGAGGGTATCTTTGCTTCGATGGGGTTAAAACTTCAGAAATATAATATACTGGGCGATGAACTTTGAAGGTTTTCCCTTATTCTTCCCGCTCGACCGTAAGCACCGTACTGACGACTTGTCCTGTGGCTGCAATGTAAAGCAGCAAAGGCTCCTTGCTGATTGGGGTAGCAAGCACCGGCTGGGTGGAGAGCAGTACTTTGAGCTCTGCAAGCGCTGCATCAGCTTCAAGAGTCCACTCGAACTTGTCGGACTTCTTCATCAATCGGTAAAGAGGCAATGCCTTTTCACCGAGACGAGATATGAATCGACTTAGGGCGGCCAAGCAACCAGTAAGCTTCTGGATGTCGTGCACTTGCACAGGACTTTTCATTCGGAGTATAGTGCCAACTTTTTCTGGATTGGCGTCGATTACCCGTTCGGAAACGAGAAAATCGAGTAATTTTCTGCCAGGAACTCCGAATGTACACTTTGATGGATTAAGCTTGATATCATACCTCCTGAGGTTGGCAAAGGTTTCAGCAAGGTCAGTCAGCAGGTCGGAACCCTTCCATGACTTGACCACAATATCGTCCATGTATGCTTCCACATTCCAACTGATTTGAGTGAGTAAACACTTCTGAATCATCCTCATGAATGTGGCTCCGGCATTCTTGAGGCCGAACGGCATGGTAACATAACAGAAGCACCCGAATGGAGTGATGAAAGCTGTCTTGATCTCGTCAGGTCCATACAGACGGATCTGATGGTACCCGGAATAGGCGTCTAAAAAAGACAGTCGCTCACATCCCGCAGTCGAGTCGACTATCTGATCGATGCGGGAGAGAGGAAAATGATCTTTCGGGTAGGCCCGATTGATATGTTTAAAGTCAATGCACATGCGAAGTGACTTGTCCTTCTTGGGGACCATGACAACGTTGGCGAGCCACTCGGAGTGGAAGATTTCTCGGATGAACTCCGCTGCTAAGAGCCGAGCCACCTCCTCGCCAATGGCCTTTCTTTTCTGGACGGCGGACCATCGGAGATGTTCCTTGATAGGTTTTACCTTTGAGTCGACTCTTAGGCGGTGCTCAGCCAGCCCCCTGGGAACACCCGGCATGTTAGAAGGCTTCCATGCGAAAATGTCCCAATTCTCACAGAGGAACTGGATGAGCGCTTCTTCCTATTTGGAGTCGAGTGTTGTCGAGATATGAGTTGGAGCAGCGCTGGGGTCGGTCGGGTGGATGTAGGCTATCTTCTTATCGCCAGTTGACTGAAAAGCTGATTCTGTAGCGGGCTTCTTGGCTCGCAACAAATCACTCGGGTCTGCAGTCTTCTGGTATTCCTGTAACTCCACCACTGCCATCTGAGCATCGGCGATCTTCGAACCATTCTGAAAATATTCTTCCGCTTTCTTCCGATTGCCCGTAGTAGTGACCACACCTTTGGGGCCAGGCATCTTCAATTTGAGATACACATAACATGGTCGGGCCATGAAGCGTGCATAAGCCGGCCTGCCCAAAATAGCATGGTAGGCACTCTGGAAGTCTACAACTTCAAATGTCAACTTTTCCTTGCGGTAATTCTTGGAATCACCGAAAATCACATCAAGAGCAATCTGGCCGAGTGATTCAGCCTTCTTCCCAGGAATGACTCCATGGAAACTCAAGTTGCTGGCACTGAGTCTAGACATCGGAATGCCCATCCCTTTCAACGTCTCAGCATATAATATGTTCAAACCACTGCCCCCATCCATCAAGACTTTGGTCAGTCGAGTGCCTTCAACAACTGGGTCGACCACCAAAGCTTGCCTCCCAGGGGTGGCGATGTTCGTTGGGTGATCGGACCGGTCGAATGTTATGGCAACCTGAGACCACTTCAGATAATTGGGTGTCGCTAGAGCAACCATATTCACCTCTCAGTTGATAACTTTCAGTCGACTTTTGCTTTCAACGTCAGCAAAAATCATCAGGGTGGAATTGACTTGGGGGTATCCATCATCACTATCCTCCTTATCCTCAACTTTGTCTGACTCCTTTTCCTTATCTTTGGGCTGCTTGCCCTGGAACTGCTGGATCAAGAGTCGACACTGTCGAGTGGTATGTTTCGGGTAAATGAATTACCCTCTTCATCTTTCTTTGTGTGGATGTGACACGGCAAATCCAACACATCATTTCCATCTTGGTCTTTAACTTTCCTGGGGTTCCAAGGCCCTTTGGGTTTGTCCTTAAATTTTCCTTGAGTCACAGCCAAGGCTTCCCCAGGAGCAGCTGGCTCGGCTTTCCGCTTCTGTTTCCGATTGGAATTTCCTCCGGCTTCTTGAGCGACTGGCTTGAGCTTGCCACTCTTGAGTCGATCCTCATCTTCACCATTAGCGTACTTGGTGGTAATCTCCATCATCCGATTCAGAGACATATCTCCAGTTCGACCGAACTTCAGATTCAGTTCTCTGTACTTAACGCCTTCTTTGAAGGCACAAACTGCTTGGTGGTCGGGCACATTCTCAACTGTGTGATGCAACGTGATCCACCTCTAGATGTAATCCCTCAAAGTTTCATTCGACTTCTGCACACAAGACCGCAGTTCCGTCAGCCCTGCTGGTCGTTTGCATGTTCCCTCAAATGTGGTGACAAACACTCGGGCGAGGTCTTCCCAAGTGTAAATGCTGCTGGGTGCCAACTGATTCAGCCACGCTCTGGCCGAGCCCTCCAACATGAGAGGCAGATGCTTCATGGCCACTTCATCATTGCCGCCGCCAATCTGGACGGACACTCGGTAGTCTTCATGCCAAGTATCGGGTTTGGACTCACCAGTGAACTTGCTAACTCCAGTCGCCAACCTAAAGTTGGGAGGGATCACAACGGCCCTGATGGCTCTGCTAAAGCACTCTGGCCCCGAAACGTGTACTCTGCCGCTGGTAGGTGCATCTTTGTCGTGACCTTCTCGGTGAGCTCTGTTCCTGTCGACCAAACCTTGAACGAGAATGGATCTCGCATCAAAGCCTGGTTCCCTGGGGTCGACTGGAATCCTTGGCCCAACACTATGAGGGCGCCTGTCATCTTGCCGTCGAGGCGCATATGACCCGCTCCTCGGGGGAGGGGTGGGCACTCTACTTCGATCATCATGATCCAATCGGTGATCATACTGCTCACGGTTCCTGTATGGATTACGTCGGTCTCCACGTCCCTCACGCCTCGGAGGCGGTCTCGGGCTATGGGCCGACTGGACTGTCTCTGCAGCAACGGATCTGCTATGAATCCTGTTCCGCGACTGAGAAACAACGGAATTCTGGTCTCCTGCTGCCCGGAGTAACGCTCTAATCTACAAAAAGCCTCTGCCAGCCTCCGACTGGGAAGGCTGAATCGACTCTGCTATGCGGGCTGCAGCTGCTAAATTCTGAATCGGAGTTCGATATACCTGCGGGGGCAGGAAGAGCTGACGTCGACTGGATTCGGGAACCCATTGTCGCGCATGCTCGTCGAGTGCTAGCTGGAGGTTCTCTAGTCGAGTGTGCTCGGCCAAGTTTGCCAAGCGCGCGTCTTCCAAGGCACGAGCCTCGGGGGTTTCTCCAACGATAGGAGTGTGCAGTGCATCCATGTTCCGGCGGCGAAGTTCTTCTCTCTGCAGCAACGTGAGAGGCTCGGGAAGATACTCTTCATGGGGACGCGACGGGTCGCCTCCACCCGCGCCTCCGTCGGTGCGGGTAAAACCGGGAGGGCTGGGCGGTCCATCGACCATCAGAACCTCCGCCGTCGGATCGCTGTTGTCGCACTCGGATGCGGTCTCTGCGGAGCTAATCGACAGGTTGAACAGGCCGTAGAGGGATTCGTCGGGCTCGATCGACGTGACTTGAGGGGTGGCCAACTGGCGTGCCACCGCGTGTCTCACCCACTGCTGAAGTCTCGACCAACCGGAGTGCCTGCGCCGGCAGGAAACAGGGAGGAAGGACAACACAGGAGTCGACCGATAGGGGGTCGACGGTTGCCGCAGGAGAACGCCGTGGACGCACGCGCTAAAGTGCGTTGCCCCGCGGACAGGGAGTGCGTCCTCATCGAGCGGAGCCTCCTGAAGCCACGCGGAGTCATCGGCGATGAACGTGAGCACACCGAGATGGATCTCGCGGCCCTCCACCAAAACTCCGCCGAAAACCATGATGATTCTGGTCGGAAAAGATCGCAACTCCTCCAACAAAACGCTAAAACACCTGCACCACGGTGGGCGCCAACTGTCGTGGTTCTAAATCTGACAGTAATGTAGGGGGGTAGGTATGGAGAGGCAAGATCTTAGCTATGGAGAAGTTGTACGCACACAAGGTTTACGAGTTCAGGCCCTTCTCGGAGGAAGTAATAGCCCTACGTCTCGGAGCCCGGAGGCGGTCGACTGGATTATGCGTGTATGAATTACAGGGGTGCGAACCCTTGTCTCGGAGGAGGGGGTGGCTTATATAGAGTGCGCCAGGACCCCGGCCAGCCCACATTACAAAGGGTTCAATGTACATTAAGGCAGGGCGTTACTGGTAACGCTAGTAATAAAGTGCTATGATGACCATAAAAGCTACTTAATGACCGACCGTTAGCGTGCGGAGTGACTTTGGGTCTCCTGGTCGTCGAGTGGTTGGATCTTGGTCGAGTGTCTTCGAGTCTGTCGAGTGGAACACCTCCAAGTCGATTGAAAGGTGATTTCTTCTAGATATGTCCTCGGGTAGGGCAGTTAGGACAGGTCCATGACCCTACCCTAGGTACATAGCTTCATCATCCGCCGCACTGACTGCGGAAGACGTGCTAAAGCAGGACCTCGAGCGGTCCGAGCAAGAGCTCGGACGTGCCAAGAAGCAGTTCAAGGACAGTGAAGGTAAGAAATACCTTGTATAAATGTGTATAAAAAGGTGCAATTGCAAAAAATGACAGGAGTATCGTGGCTATTATAGGGCCACGTCTGAGGTGGCGACCCTGAAGCAAGCGCTACTCGAGGCCGAGAAGAGGTCGGCCGCGGAGCGCACTGAGCGATAAAAGTGTGAGGCCGAGGTTGGCAAGGTGCAGCAAGAGCTCCAGGCTCTCATGGGAAAACATGAGAGTTTGGAGCGTGACTCAAGGACGCGAGCGTCCGAGCTCGCGGCGGCTACTGAAAGTGCCAAGTCTGCCAAGGCCGAATCCCAGAAGACCTTCCAGGAGTTGGATGAGGTGAAGAAGATAGCGGCGGGTAAGGCATTCTTTATGTAAAGTGAACACATAAGCGTGAGTTACTTGTTACTTACCCGAATCCGGAGTTCTCCAGGCGCGTTCGCAGATCTTCCCCGGAGTATATCTGATGCCGCCGCATTCTATCGATCCAAGGAGGGCAGCTCGACGGAGAAGGTGTCCTGGTCTTAGTACGCTGAGGCCGAACACCCCGTGCCCCTGAGCGACCGGTTGAAGCAACTGGTCGAGCTCCACAACGCGGCCGAACAGGACATGAAGGGCCTCATAGTTTGGCTGTGGCCTGGAGAGGCTCAGCCTGGGAGCTATTTCAGGCTGGTGCAGCGGCTGGTGGAGGCCTGTCCAAGGCTCGAAGTCATCAAGCATTCCGTCTGCATTGAAGGTGCCCGTAGGGCTCTTGCCTGTGCGAAGGTGCACTGGGGCAAGCTGGATGCTGAGAAGCTTGTGAAGGACGGGCCACCGCCGGGGAAAGAGCATCGCAAGCCCGAGAATTATTATAAGGATGTTCTGAAGGGTGCCCGCCTTGTGGCAGATGAATGTTCTATGGATGTAATTTTTGAATTAAACTCGCTCGTTTTGTCCTGTGCACTGAAAACTTGTTCATATGCGCTTTAAACAATGCTGTCTGAATTTAAAATATTACCTTTTGTGCGGCTGTTTATCAATTTTGAGAGATGGCGAGTCGTCGGCTTCTGCCCCCGTGCCACTAGTGCAGGGGTGTTCGGGGATAAACCTGAGGGCTCTTTTTCCCATGTTTGGGTCCTTCGAGGGAGGCACTCAGCCCAACGAACAAGGCAATCGGACTATAATGCGTGAACACTCTCACTTAGCCATAGAATTCTATAATTTTAAATTTCGGCGAAGCCCCTGGTATTCGGAAGACCGAGTTCCGGGCGCTATCCACGCCTTGGCCGGACAGAGCCGGCTCCTCGCCCTAAGCGGCATAAGTCTTTAAGGACTCAAAAAGACCTCTCGAACAGCGACCAGCTCTCGCCTCATCATGACGGTCAGTTTTAGCTTTCTCCACTGAGGTGCTCGACCCAGCTCAACCGGGGCACAGTCGTAGTGGTTCTCCTAGGGCTACCTTAGCCGATATAGCGGAACGTAAGGCACCAAAACATAGGAGCCGGGCAAACCCAACTATTGACCTAAGACATGATTCGGAGACGATGCATATAATGCTATAACTTCGGGGTGCCGCACTTGTTAAAGTGTTCGGACTTCTCACACCATGTTGAGGGGTACTAAAGCCCCTAGCGTATTTTGGCCGTACCAAAGTGTACGGGTGCAACATGTCGTTAAGGGACATATATAAATATAAAAAAAGAGTAATGCAAAAATAGACAAAAGCTATGCATTGTCTATTAAAAAGAGTTGCGATCAAAGCAAAACGATACATATAATGCGATAAGCAAAAGGTTGGACTATGTAACATGTCCGCTCCAGGGGCAAGCTGCGGAATAATATGCGAAACAGGTATATTGCTCGTGATAGAGACCACCTGGGAGTTCCGTAATGCGGCGTGGCTTGTCTGCTTCCCTGGTTCTTGCATCGTTTGTGCGGCAATTGAACTGCCGAACAGGCCTTCCGAAGAGTGGAGTCCTGAAAGTAAGAGAAAATTAAAAAATCAGCAGCCCCTAGTATGGTTGAAGCCGTGTTTTGGGCGTGTCGTGATGGTGCCCCTCCCCCTGTGCACATGGTATCTCTATAGCATAGTTATGTATGCGAAGTACTGGCCTCGCCTTTTTGCGAGGGTTGGGGTTGCATTGCTACGCCTGCTCGGATCGTGCCAGGCGGTCTTGTTGTAGGTTACTCCGGGCGCGCTTGACGGTGTCCGGTCGTTTAGTGGCCGGACTGGAGAACTGCCTGGAGAGGCTGCTTTGAACTTCCGCCGCAAGGGCCGTCGTGTGCTCCTCCATTCAGAGGGAGCATTCGGTGTTTCCATTGACCATAATTACTCCTCGAGGGCCTGGCATCTTGAGCTTAAGGTATGTGTAATGCGGTACCGCATTGAACTTAGCGAATGCGGTTCGCCCCGAGCAGTGCGTGATAGCCACTACGAAACGGGACTATGTCGAAGATTAACTCCTCGCTTCGGAAATTATCCGGAGATCGGAAGACCACTTCAAGTGTGACTGAGCCTGTACAGTTGGCCTCTACACCTGGTATTACGCCTTTAAAGGTCGTTTTGGTGGGCTTAATCCTCGAGGGATTTATGCCCATTTTCCGCACTGTATCCTGGTAAAGCAGGTTCAGGCTGCTGCCGCCATCCATAAGGACTCTAGTGAGATGAAATCCGTCAATAATTGGGTCTAGAACCAATGCGGCGAATCCGCCATGACGGGTGCTAGTGGGGTGGTCCCTTCGATCAAAGGTGATCGGGCAGGAGGACCATGGGTTGAACTTTGGGGTGACTGGCTCTATCGCGTATACGTCCCTTAACGCGCACTTCCGCTCCCTCTTGGGGATGTGGGTTGCGTATATCATGTTCACCGTCCGCACTTGTGGGGGAAAACCCTTCTGTCCATTGTTGTTCGGTGGTCGGGGCTCCTCGTCGTCATCGCTATGCAGCCCCTTGTCTTCGTTTTCGGCGTATAACTTGCCTGCCTGCTTGAACACCCAACAATCCCTGTTGGTGTGATTGGCCGGCTTTTCGGGGGTGCCATGTATCTGGCATAAGCGGTTGAGTATTCGGTCCAAACTGGACGGGCCCCTAGGATTCCTTTTGAATGGCTTTTCCGCTGACCGGATTTAGAGCCTCTGAATCCGGCATTAACTGTCGTATCATCTGCATTGTCGCCGTTAATGCGGCGCCTCTGCTTGTTGCGACGCGACCTGCCACTACTGTCCTTGGTGTCCGAATTACCAGGGTTCTTGGTTATATTGTTGCTACGAGCAAGCCAGCTGTCTTCTCCCGCGCAAAAGCGGGTCATGAGTGTCGTGGGTGCTGCCATAGATTTCGGCTTTTCCTGTCCAAGGTGCCGGGCCAGCCACTCGTCACGGATATTGTGCTTGAAGGCTGCTAGGGCCTCCGCGTCCGGACAGTCGACTGTTTGATTTTTCTTTGTTAGGAACCGTGTCCAGAATTGCCTGGCCGATTCATCTGGATGCTGAATTACGTGACTTAGGTCATCGGCGTCTGGGGGTCGCACATAAGTGCCCTGGAAATTGTTGAGGAATGCGGCTTCCAGGTCCTCCCAACAACTGATTGATCCTGTTGGCAAGCTGTTAAGCCAATGCCGAGCTGGTCCTTTAAGCTTGAGTGGGAGGTATTTGATGGCGTGGAAATCATCGCCGCGGGCCATGTGGATATGAAGGAGATAATCCTCAATCCATACCGCAGGATCTGTTGTGACATCATATGATTTGATGTTTACGGGTTTGAAACCCTCACGGATTTGATGATCCATTATTTCATCTGTGAAGCAGAGTGGGTGTGCGGCGCCTCTGTACTAGGCTATATCATGGCGTAGCTCCAGTGAGCCTTGTCTACTGTGTTCAGCCCTGCCGAATTTGTGGCCGGCATGACGGATGTCGTCTCCAGCCGTGGGGCGCCCACGCGATCCGTAGATCGATCTTGTTTGTCTAGCCTTGTCCTCGAACATATCTCGTAAGTCTGGCGCATATTCCCGTGCCTTGGTACGGGGTGCGGCTTGAGTGGAGGGCCGAGAGGCCTCTCTGTCGCGGCCACGAGATGGCCAGTCGGCCGCATCAAGTGCTTCCTCCTCTAATTGGGGTAGCAACCTGCACTTTGGGTAGCTCTTGGAGGGGCGTTCGAGTTTATGCTCTTCGGCTGCAAGGACTTCAGTCCATCTGTCGACTAGCAAATCTTGATTAGTTGTAAGCTGTTGTTGTTTTTTCTTGAGGCTTCTTGCCGTGGCGATAAGCCTGCATTGGAAACGCTTTTGCTCAACGGGATCCTCTGGCACGACGAATTCGTCGTCGTCGAGGCTTGCCTCATCTTCGGAGGGAGGCATATAATTATCGTCCTCAACCTCTTTGTCTGCCGCTCTCTCATGAGGGCTGGTTTCTCCATCCTCCTGTGCTAAACTTTGCTGGAGGGGGTTTTCTTCGGCACTCTCCGGAGTATTATTATCTCCCGTGCTGGAATCACCGTTTTTGTGTTGGCGGGATTTTGAGCGGCGCCACTGACGCCGGCACTTTTGCTGTTTCTTGGAGGGGTCATCCTCCGCTGTTACATCGCCATCTCCCTCTTTTGGGGTGTCCACCATGTATATGTCATACGACGAGGTGGCTTTCCAGGGCCTAATACCATCGATGTCCATACCATCGATGTCTTCGGAGTCGAAGTCGAGCATGTCGGTTAAGTCGTCGACAGTGGCGACAAAGTGGGTGGTGGGTGGGCTTTGAATTTCTTCATCGTCCGAATCCCAACCTTGCTGGCCGCAGTCCGGCCAGGGCTCTCCTGATAAAGAGAGAGACTTCAGTGACTTCAGAATATCGCCAAAAGGCGAGTGCTGAAAGATGTCCACGGCAGTAAACTCCATGATCGGCGCCCAATCGGATTCGATTGGCCAGGGCGCGGAGGGTTCAGAGTCCGGAAAGGAGTCCGGCTCCTTGGAGTCATGAGTCTTGCGGAGTGCGGGGCTGGTGTTCGGCTCAATCGTCGTTGGGATCGCAGCCCCCAAGGCGGCGTCCAACCGCCCATCCTTGATCGGCGCAGTTGGCTCCGAATTAAGGATCGGAGCCGATGCGGGTGCGGCCTCCAGGGCACTGTTCAGCGGCAGAGCTAGATCATGCTTGTTAGGACAGCGCGGCGCGCTCGACACTGGCTTGAATCCGTCGAAGATCAAGTCCCCCCAGATGTCAGTTGTGTAGTTTAAACTTCCAAATCTGACCTGACAGCCAGGGGCATAGCTTTCGATCTGCTCCAGATGGCCAAGTGAATTAGCCCGCAGTGCGAAGCCGCCGAAGACGAAGATCTGTCCGGGGAGGAAGGTCTCACCCTGGACTGCATCGCCATTGATGATCGTAGGAGCCATCGAGCCTGACAGCGACGACACAGAGGAACTCTAAATGAAAGCACCAATGTCGGTGTCAAAACCGGCGGATCTTGGGTAGGGGGTCCCGAACTATGCGTCTAGGCCAGATGGTAACAAGAGGCAAGGGACACGAAGTTTTACCCAGGTTCGGGCCCTCTCAATGGAGGTAAAACCCTACGTCCTGCTTGATTAATATTGATGATATGGGTAGTACAAGAGTAGATCTACCACGAGATCAGAGAGGCTAAACCCTAGAAGCTATCCTATGGTATGATTGTTGATGTGTATGTTGTCCTACAGACTAAAACCCTCCGGTTTATATAGACACCGGGTAGGGTTAGGGTTACATAGAGTCGGTTACAATGGTAAGAGATCTGCATATCCGTATCGCCAAGCTTGCCTTCCACGCCAAGGAAAGTCCCTCCCAGACACGGGACGAAGTCTTCAATCTTGTATCTTCATAGTCCAGGAGTCCGGCTGAAGGTATAGTCCGGCCATCCGGACACCCCCTAATCTAGGACTCCCTCAGTAACTTTACTTCGAGCTATAATTTTATTCACCACATGATATGTGTTTTGATTGGAGCGTCTTGTATGATTTGAGTCTTTGCTTTTTAGTTTACCACAATCATCTTTGCTATACACACCTTTTGAGAGAGACACACATGATTCGGAAATTATTAGAATACTCTATGTGCTTCACTTATATCTTTTGAGTTATATAGTTTTGCTCTAGTACTTCACTTATATCTTTTAGAGCACGGTGGTGGATTTGTTTTATAGAAACTTTTGATCTCTCATGCCTCACTTAGATTATTTTGAGAGTCTTAAATAGCATGGTAATTTGCTTAAGTAATCCTAATATGCTAGGTATTTAAGATTAGTAAAAACTTTCTTATGAGTGTTTTGAATACTAAGAGAAGTTTGATGCTTGATGATTGTTTTGAGATATGGAGGTAGTGATATTAAAGTTGTGCTAGTTGAGTAGTTGTGAATTTGAGAAATACTTGTGTTGCAGTTTGCAAGTCCCATAGCATGCACGTGTGGTAAAAGTTATGTAACAAATTTGAAACATGTGGTGTTCTTTGATTGCCCTCCTTGTGAGTGGCGATCGGGGATGAGCGATGGTCTTTTCCTACCAATCTATCCCCCTAGGAGCATGCGCGTAGTGCTTGGTTTTTGATGACTTGTAGATTTTTGCAATAAGTATGTGAGTTTTTTTATGACTAATATTGATTCCATGGATTATACGCACTCTCACCTTTCCATCATTGATAGCCTCTTCGGTACTGTGCATTGCCCTTTCTCACATTGAGAGTTGGTGCAAACTTCGCTGGTGCATCCAAACCCCGTGATATGATACACTCTTTCACACATAAACCTCCTTATATCTTCCTCAAAATAGCCACCATACCTACCTATTATGGCATTTCCATAGTCATTCCGAGATATATTGCCATGCAACTTTCCACCATCCCGTTTATCATGACACGTTCATCATTGTCATATTGTTTAGCATGATCATGTAGTTGATATAGTATTTGTGGCAAAGCCACCGTTCATAATTCTTTCATACATGTCACTCTTGGTTCATTGCATATCCCGGTACACCACCGGAGGCATTCATATAGAGTCATACCTTGTTCTAGTATCAATTTGTAATCATTGAGTTGTAAATAAATAGAAGTGTGATGATCATCATTTAATAGAGCATTGTCCCAATAAAAAAAGAGAAAGGCCAAAAAAAGAAGAAGAAGGCCCAAAAAGAGAAGAGAAATGAAAAGGGACAATGCTACTATCCTTTTTTTCCACACTTGTGCTTCAAAGTAGCACCATGATCTTCATGATAGAGAGTCTCTTGTTTTGTCACATTCATATACTAGTGGGAATTTTTAATATAGAACTTGGCTTGTATATTCCAACAATGGGCCTCCTCAAGTGCGCTAGGTCTTCGTGAGCAAGCAAGTTGGATGCACACCCACTAGTTTCTTTTGTTGAGCTTTCATACATTTATAGCTCTAGTGCATCCCTTGCATGGCAATCCCTACTCCTTGCATTAACATCAATCGATGAGCATCTCCATAGCTCATTGATTAGCCTCGTTGATGTGGGACTTTCTCTTTTTTTGTCTTCTCCACATAACACCCATCCTTGTACTCTATTCCACCCATAGTGTTATATCCATGGCTCACGCTCATGTATTGCGTGAAGGTTTATAAAGTTTGAGATTACTAAAGTATGAAACAATTGCTTGGCTTGTCATAGGGGTTGTGCATGATGAGAGCATTCTTGTGTGACGAAAGTGGAGCATGACTAAACTATATGATTTTGTAGGGATGAACTTTCTTTGGCCATGTTATTTTGAGAAGACATAATTGCTTAGTTAGTATGCTTGAAGTATTATTATTTCTATGTCAATATTAAACTTTTATCTTGAATCTTTCGGATCTGAATATTCATGCCACAATTAAGAAGAATTACATTGAAATTATGCCTGGTAGCATTCCACATCAAAAAATTCTGTTTTTATCATTTACCTACTCGAGGACGAGCAGGAATTGAGCTCGGGGATGTTTGATACGTCGCCAACGTATCTATAATTATTGATTGCTCCATGCTATATTATCTTCTGTTTTAGACATTATTGGGCTTTATTATTCATTTTTATATTATTTTTGGGACTAACCTATTGACCGGAGGCCTAGCCTAGAATTGTTGTTTTTTGCCTGTTGCAGAGTTTCGCGGAAAAAGAATATCAAACAGAGTCCAAACGGAATGAAACCTTAGGGAACGTGATTTTCGGAATGAACATGATATAGGAGACTTGGACCCTACGTCAAGCAACCAACAGGGAAGCCACGAGGTAGGGGGCGGGCCTACCCCCCCCCCCCCAGGCGCACCCTCCACCCTCGTGGGCCCCTGATACGTCTCCAACGTATTATAATTTATGAAGTATTCATGCTATTATATTATCAACCTTGGATGTTTTATATGCATTTATATGCTATTTTATATGGTTTTTGGGACTAACCTATTAACCTAGAGCCCAATGCCAGTTTCTGTTTTTTCCTTGTTTTTGAGTTTTACAGAAAAGGAATATCAAACGGACTCCAATTGACGTGCCAATTTTTGATGATTTTTTATGGACCAAAAGAAGACCCCGGAGCAAAAGAGTTGGGCCACAAGAGTCCCGAGCTGTCCACGAGGGAGGGGGCGCGCCCACCCCCCTGGGCGTGGGCCCCTGCCTCGTGGACGCCTCGGGTACCTCCTTGACGTGAGACGACGCCAAAAATTCCTATAAATACAGAAACCTCGGAAAATTAACCTAGATCAGGAGTTCCGCCGCCAGAAGCCTCCATAGCCATCGAAAACCAATCTAGGCCCTCTCTGGCACCCTGCCGGAGGGGGCCATCATCACCGGAGGGCATGGAGGAGGATCACGGAGGGGCCATCATCACCATGAAGGCCAAGGACCAGAGGGGGAACCTCTCCCCATCCAGGGGGCATGGAGGAGGAAGCACAAGGGGGAGAACCTCTCCTCCTCTCTCTTGGTGGCACCGGAGTGCCATCGAGAGGGGAATCATCGCCACGGTGATCGTCTTCATCAACATCACCATCATCATCACCATCCTCGTCTATTTTACGCGGTCCACTCTCCCGCACCCCGTTGTAATCCCTACTTGAACATGGTGATTTATGCCACATATTATGATCCAATGATGTGTTGCCATCCTATGATGTTTTGAGTAGATATCTTTTGTCTTTGGGTTGATTGATGATCTAGATTGGTATGAGTTGTATGTTTTACTTTGGTGCTGTCCTATGGTGCCCTCTGTGTCGCGCAAGCGTGAGGGATTCCCGCTGTAGGGTGTTGCAATACGTTTATGATTCGCTTATAGCGGGTTGCGTGAGTGACTGAAACACAAACCCGAGTAAGGGGGTTATTGCGTATGGGATAAAGAGGACTTGATGCTTTAATGCTATGGTTGGGTTTTACCTTAATGATCTTTAGTAGTTGCGGATGCTTGCTAGAGTTCCAATCGTAAGTGCATATGATCCAAGTAGAGAAAGTATGTTAGCTTGTGCCTCTCCCTCATATGAAACTGCAATAGTGATTACCGGTCTTGTTAACAATTGCCTAGGACAATTTTGCACACCGATCCACCATTATTCCACACTCGCTATTTATAATATTTAGTAATATATTCTAACTTTATGATAACATCACCTACTTTTATATTTTACCTCTCCGATATCATGCAAAGTTATCCACTTCATACCCACAATGTAGTTTTATTTCTCGTCGCTAGTTGGAAGCAAACGTTCGGTTTACGTAGAGTCGTATCAGTGGCAGATAGGGATTGAGAGAATATTGATCTTAACTTTAGCTCCTTGTGTGTTCGACACTCCATACTTATCACTTCCACCTTTGGAAATTGCTACGATGATTCCTTGCACTTGGGGATTATCAAGCTCTTTTCTGGCGCCGTTGCCGGGGAGCAATAGCGTGGGGTTGATATTCTCGTATGTGCTTGTTTGCTTTCTTCACTAAGTAGATTTTGTTTTTCCTTTTATGTTTCTGTTTAGTTGTGGGTGAAACATACAAAAAATATATTTAAAGAATGAAAATACAAAAAAAATATTACTTGCCTCTCATGCCTAAAAAGTTTTTTAAAAAGAGAAGTGATTGGAAAGTTATGCATTGAAGAAGTGAGGGTCGACCTTGAGTTCATGCTCATGGAAACAATGTAGAATTTTTCATGGAAGTTTCTCTGTAAATAATTATCCACTTGTATATATCCATTGTATTATAAAAATAATGTGCCAAGCTTTGGTTTTAGGATGATTAGATTGCTTGTTTACTATGTGCAGAACAAAAATAGAAACTTTGGCTGTAGCGCGTGAATTTACATTTTTTACTGGAAAGTCAAATGGGTCTGAATTTTTTGAAAATTACTTCTGTACAAAATTTTCAAATTGTCAAATTTATTTCATAATTATTGGAGTTACAGAAGTTTACTAAACTTCCAGATTAGTACAGACTGGTCTGTTTTAGACAGATTCTATTTTTCGCGTGTTGTTTGCTTATTTTGATGAATCTATGGCTAGTATAGGAGGGTATGAACCATGGATGAGTTGGAATACAGTAGATATTACACCAATATGAATTTATAATGAGTTCACAATAGTACCTAAAGGTAGTGATTTGCTTTATTATACTAACATATCTCACAAAGTTTTTGTTAAAGTTTTGTGTGGATGAAGTGTTCGAAGAACAAGGAGTTACCAATGTGAGAAGAATAAAGAGAGACAAGAGCTCAGGCTTGGGGATGCCCAAGGCACCCCAAGTAAATATTCTAAGGATACTCAAGCATCTAAGCTTAGGGATGCCCCAGTTGGCATCCCATCTTTCTTCTTCAACAATTATCGGTATACCTCGGTTTTTGTTTTGTTCACATGATTTGTGTCCTTTGTGTTTTTTTCTTTAAGAACCATGCTAGTATGAGATATATCTTAATTGGTTTATAGAATGCGTCATTTATCTTCCCCTATAATAATAAACCAGCGACTGCTTCTGGTCGTCCGTCATCGGCCTTTTTGCAAAACAGTCCCTCAGTTTCTGCAAAATTAACCCGCAGTCCTATTTTAAGTGGGTATATGAGAAAACATTTATTTGCAGGAAGACCCCTGCCTTTGAGAGTATTCAACGCATGATCCTTATGTTTCTTTTTTTGCAGGGGGCAGCCATGGGGAGGGGAGGCGAATCGGAGAGGCGACACTGTGCTCCGGCGCCGGATCAAGCTACGGGGGAGGCGGGAGCCACGCGAGGAGACGAAGGAGGAGAAAATGAAGAGGCATGGAGGAGAGCCGGGGGCGAGCGGGAAGGGCTGGGGCGTTGCCCACGACGCCGAGCTTGACGGCGGCCTTGCGATGGCGCAGTCGGCGAGGACCTGTCGGATCTAGCCGAATCTGGTGGGAAATTGCACGCAAGCGGCGGATCTGGAAGGAAGACGGCCAGAGCTTCGAGCACAATGGCTGGTGGATGCGTCATGGCCCACGCCGGCGAGAGAAGAGAGAGATGAGTGGGAGAGAAAAGAGAGGACGGGAAGGAGATGAGAGGCCAGAGGGAGAGAGAAGGGAGTGGTGGTCACTTCAACGGGCTGCAGCGCGGCGCCGCCCCGGCCACTGAGGCCGCCCGACCACCCCATCGCTGAGTCGCCACCCCCACTGACTGCCCCGTGCTCGCCCTTAGACCAAGTCGAGCCAGCGATCGTTCCCCACATCACCAAACCTCGCTCCCCTTCTCCACCCCAGCAAGCACGCACGCTTGGAGGTGCCCAAGAGCTCGCCGGCAACACTCAGCAGACGTAGGAGAGCTGCGTGCATGATGCGTTTGAATGTGCGGACGCGAGGCAGTGGAGGGCTCAGCAAGGTTTGGTTCCGGCTCCAAATTGTTTTCAGAATCATCTTCTAATCTAATCTAATGGTCGTTTCTGCTGCAGTTAACAAATTATATTGCCTTGTACTACATTTTAACAAATTGGCTCCTACGAAGACTAATGGAAGGATCATCAGACCAACGTAGTCAAATTGGCTGCTTCAAATTTTTGGGTATGTGCATTGACGGTTTACCTTAATGCCAGTAATTCTTGATTTTCGCTTCATATATGAAATGGTTTAGCTAGCTCTTGATGAATATCTTTCGGTACACCGTAAGTTCTGTAGCAAATGGTTCTTAGCAATTCTGATTGTACACTGAAATTTAGGCGCTTTTGGAGAGCTGATTGTACAATAAAATGATGTGCCTTGCAATATCATTTTTCTCGCAAATGATGAAATTCAGAGCATCTAAGTCTTAAATTTATCTGCTAAAATATTGATATTTATCCTTCATGTTGTCCGGTAAGTTGAGATGTGCATTGCTTAATTATGTGATTACAGCCTTGGAGCTGATCAGCAGCACGCGGACATGCATCAGGAAGCCGACGGACAGCCAGAGCAGGAAGGCGTGGATCTTGAGCTGCAGCGACAACAACAACTTGGGCGTTGCCTGCAAAAAAACAACAGTTCAAGTGCTCAATCAAGTGTAAGTTTGCATTCAGTCAATTATTGCAGTTCTACAATGACACATTCAGATTCTTGCATCCAAAGTTAGATAGGAACAGGGAAAGAATCTCCAACGCTTATTTACATGGGAAAGAACACTCTTGTTGTAACTTTGGTTCAGATCCTCAGTCTATCTGAAGCACCATAGATTGAGTTTGCAAGCAAAAGGATCACACAATCTGACATTACAAGGAGCAGTCTTTTTCTTCACATCTTTGTTTTAGCTTGCATCCGACAGTTGTGTGCTCCAAGATTAGGCAACCAAAACTGAACTTATGACTACATGAGTGCATGAAGAACTGTTAATAACTCTTATTAGACTAATCTTTGGATTGACGGGAGACGAGATTCTCTGGCTTTGGGGATGGTCCTTTGGCGTTCTATTGGGGTTCTATTCATGTGCACTAGGCACTTCTCAACACTTCAATAATTATTCTAGAACCTCTTTAAATTTGCAATGCTCATCAGATTGTACAGGTTTTGCAGCTAACTATTCAGATTATTGACTAGGGACGATATTTTCAGTCCTATTGAGTCTGCAAAGGATGCGCCAAGCCAAGATTAATTATGGTTTTTGTAAATTGCATCGGTTTACTTATGTACCTGCTCCTTAGATGATTGTGAATTTGTGATTCAGTCGTGGAAATTTGGGTGCTTTCTTCGAGTGTCCTGAAAAATGGTTCAACGCTTGTTTGCCAGAAACTTTAGATTAGCAAGACTAACGAGTGTTGAGCATGTCAATCTATGTGTGGGCACGAGTGAAAATGTAAATCATGTTAGAGACGAGTTTCTGGAAAAAGTCCTGGAGACGCGCTGCTGCTGTTGCTGCTCTTGATAGCCAAAGTGGAGGCTGCAGTTCTAAGACTTCAAGGAGGAAAGGAATACATGGTTGCTTCTTGGAAAGGTGAGTTGTTTCCCTGCAGAAAAATAAATCTCTTAGAGTTGTTTAACTGAACCTGTTCCACTGCCATTGTTGTGTTCAGATAAATATTGTTATTGGTCACTCAATGCCTAAGCTCTTGTGGATTAATTTGATTTGAATTGGATTGTACTCCAAGAGTCCACAAGATGTCATTTCCGAATGTGGTACTAATTTCAGAACATGGCACCATTTTCTAAAAATAAGGCTGGGCAACATGAGCCAACCACATGGATGTTTCAAGAGGAATAAACTCACTGTAGCTGCCGAATTGGTATTAGTAAGTTGCTGTTCCAACTTCCTAGAGAACCACAGGGGTGTTTTTTTTACTATTATTAGTTGCAGCACATGGCGAAAATGACGAGCACCTGTATTTTTAAGTGATGCACCTCTTTTTTGTTGACCTTTGATTCATGTATATATGTAAGTTCTATGGAAATGTATCATAGCAAATGTGAATACATAACTCTATGGTTGATGTATCTATTGATATTGATGTGTCTATTAATATTAAGTTCTTTTTTCATTGGTTTCTTATTTTTCCTGACAGTTATACCAGACTAGGATATATCACCTCCCTACTTTGCCAAACTTTTTTTACACACTACTTTGTCGAACTTGACACCCACATAACCCTTGCTCACAGTCCAACTATGAACACATCACTTAAGTATCCCACTAAGAATATTTTTTTTGCATTGTTAAAAAATATCACATGATGCGGGTTGTGCAAAAAACAGTTGCAGAAAAATATATTTTCAAAAAATAAAACATTAAAAAAATATTATACAGAAAAATGCTATTACACCTCAAAAAACAAAACATTATTACCCCTAAAAAAGACTCTTTGCAAGAAAAGCATCTGTTCGAAAATGATCTTTTTCAGAAATATGTTCACATTTCATAAAAATGTTAACTATTCTTAAAAAATATTCCAATTCTTATGTAAACATTACCTTCTATTTTAAAAAATAAAATTTTAACATTTAACATTATCATTGAAGTTTATTACAATTGAATATAAAATGGTGCATAATGGCACCGGAGGCAAGTTCTGCCCTTTTTCGCCCGGTGCAACGCACGGGCATGTGTACTAGTATCTTTTAAGTATGATCTTATAGAATTGCTCTTTGAGCTTCACTTAAATCTTTTGGAGTATGGTTTCATAGAATGCTTCATGTGCTTCACTTATACATTTTGAGCTTGGATATTGGTTAGTCTATGTTAATTGTAGAATGCTCCATGAACTTCACCTATATCTTTTGGAGTATGAACAATACTACCATCTAAAGCGGGTTTGGAAGAGTGTCAACTTTAGGAACTAGTGATCCCGCTATTCCGAATGAGAAGAATTTTGCTTATGTGGAGAGTAGAAAATTTTCTATGCTTGTAGATCTTGAAAAGAATGCTTTATGAGATGGTTATATTGTTGAATTCATTCATGATGCTACTGAAAATTATTATGAGGGAGGAATATATGCTTGTAGGAGTTGCAATAATATCAAGTTTCCTCTCTATATGCTTAAAGCTTTGAAGTTATACTTGTTTTGCCTTCCTATGCTAGTTGATTCTTGCACCTATAAATTATGTACTCACAGAATCCCTAGGCATAGGAAGTGGGTTAGACTTAAATATTCTAGTCATATTCTTTATGATGCTCCCTTTATGTTTTAATTCTTATCTTTTATGTGAGCATCATTGAAATCATCATGCCTAGCTAAAAGGCATTAAAGAAAAGCGCTTGTTTCAATAAAGTTCCAAGTAAGACATTTGGGAAGACTTGGGTGAAAGTTAATGTGATCTTGCTGTAAAAAACAGAAACTTTGCGCTCACGAGATTAGCTGCCATTTTTTACAGAAGAGTGCTTTGGTGCTGGTTATTTTTGAAGAAGATTAATAGACAAATTCCTCACGTCCAACAATTTATTTCATAATTTTTTGAGTAGCAGAAGCATGGTTAGTGTTCAGATCATTACGGACTGTTCTGTCTCTGACAGATTCTGTTCTCATTGCATAGTTTGCTTGTTTTCTAGTTCCTATGACTTATATTTCTCAATATAAATTGTAGAAATGATATGGTACAGTAGGCATTGTGTGAGAACAATTATGAACCTTGTCTTTGACAGTACCAAAGTGAATGGTTTACTCTTTATCATACTAACCTATCTCACGAAGTTCCGTTAAGTTTTGTGTGATTGAAGTTTTCAAGATTTGGGTGAGATATCAATATGAGGAGAATAAGGAGTGGAAAGACCCTAATCTTGGGGATGCCCGAGGCACCCCAAGGTAATATTTAAGGAAGACTCAAGCACCTAAGCTTGGGGATGCCCCGGAAGGCATCCCCTCTTTCGTCTTCAAAACTATCGGTATACCTTACTCGGAGCTATATTTTTATTCGTCACATGATATGTGTTTTTCTTGGAGCGTATTTTCAATTTTACTTGCTGTTTGAATAAAATCATTGGATCTGAATTATTAAATGAAAAAGAATCCTCCCATGGCTAGTTAATTATTTGACCACTCAGTGTCCTTCACTATTATCTTTTGGAGTAGTTCGTCATTTACTCACGTGCTTCACGTATATCCTATGAGTAAATGGTTGAATAATTGAACATCATAAATCTGAATTTATATATGTTTCATATGCTTATACCATGGGGAGTAATGACTTCACATAGAATAAGTATAGGTAGTAAACTTATTGAAAGTTAGCAAACGTAGAATTGGTCACTTGAACAATTCATGAAAGAATATTGAAGAAAGTGATATTTCACATATAAATATACTATCTTGGACATATTTTGTAATTGTGAGCACTCATTAAAATATGACATGCTAAAAGGTTGATGTCGGACAAGGAAGATAACGTAATGGGTTATGTTTTCTTATATCCGAAATAAAGTATATTGTCTTGGATCATCCAACATGTTGAGCTTGCTTTTCCCCCTCATGCTAGCCAAATTCTTTGCACCAAGTAGAGATACTACTTGTGCTTCCAAACATTCCTTAAACTAGTTTTGCCATGAGAGTCCACCATACCTACCTATGGATTGAGTAAGATCCTTCAAGTAAGTTGTCATCGATGCATGCAATAAAAATTGCCTTCTAAATATGTATGATCTATTAATGTGGAGAAAATAAGCTCTATACGATCGTGTGATGTGGAAGAAATAAAAGCGAGGGACTGCATAATAAAGGTCCATATCACAAGTGGCAATATAAAGTGACGTTCTTTTGCATTAAGATTTTGTGCATCTAACCATAAAAGCGCATGACAACCTCTACTTCCCTCTGCGAAGGGCCTATCTTTTACTTTTATCTTCTACCATTATGCAAGAGTCATGGTGATCTTCACCTTTCCTTTTTACATTTTATCCTTTGGCAAGCACATTGTGTTGGAAAGATCCTGATATATATATCCAATTGGACGTAAGTTTTCATGAACTATTGTTGTTGACATTACCCTTGAGGTAAAATGTTGGGAGGCAAAACTATAAGCCCCTATCTTTCTTTGTGTCCGATTAAAACTTTGAACCCATAAATATCACGTGAGTGTCAGCAATTGTGAAAGACTAAACGATAGTAGAGTATGTGGAGTTTGCTAAATCAAAGCTCTCACATAGACCCTTCCTGAAAGTAAGATGAATTGCAATTGTTTGATGACTGAGAATATAGTTTGTTAGTTTCAAGAGAGTTTATGATCTATACTTTAACATGTGAATAGCTTGTTACTTGATCATGAAAAGTTTTATGAAAATGAGCTACTATTATAATATATAATGATGCTAGAAAAAGTGATTGGAACTATCATTGATGAAACCTATGCACTTGCTAGAATTCACACTTCATAAATTATTTCTTTTATCATTTACCTACTCGAGGACGAGCAGGAATTAAGCTCGGGATGCTGATACATCTCCAACGTACCTATAATTTATGAAATATTCATGCTATTATATTATCAACCTTGGATGTTTTATATGCATTTATATGCTATTTTATATGGTTTTTGGGACTAACCTATTAACCTAGAGCCCAGTGCCAGTTTTTGTTTTTTTCCTTGTTTTTGAGTTTTACAGAAAAGGAATATCAACCGGAGTCCAATTGACGTGCCAATTTTTGATGATTTTTTATGGACCAAAAGAAGACCCCGGAGTAAAAGAGTTGGGCCAGAAGAGTCTCGAGCTGTCCACGAGGGTGGGGGGCGCGCCCACCCCCCTAGGCATGAGCCCCTGCCTCGTGGATGCCTCGGGCACCTCCTTGACGTGAGACCGACGCCAAAAATTCCTATAAATACAGAAACCTCGAAAAATTAACCTAGATCGGGAGTTCCGCCGCCAGAAGCCTCCGTAGCCACCGAAAACCAATCTAGGCCCTCTCTGGCACCCTGCCGAAGGGGTCCATCATCACCGGAGGGCATGGAGGAGGATCACGGAAGGGACATCATCACCATGAAGGCCAAGGACCAGAGGGGGAACCTCTCCCCATCCAGGGGGAGGCCATGGAGGAGGAAGCTCAAGGGGGAGAACCTCTCCTCCTCTCTCTTGGTGGCATCGGAGTGCCATCGAGAGGGGAATCATCGCCACGGTGATCGTCTTCATCAACATCACCATCCTCATCTATTTTACGCGGTCCACTCTCCCGCACCCCGCTGTAATCCCTACTTGAACATGGTGCTTTATGCCACATATTATGATCCAATGATGTGTTGCCATCCTATGATGTTTTGAGTAGATATCTTTTGTCTTTGGGTTGATTGATGATCTAGATTGGTATGAGTTGTATGTTTTACTTTGGTGTTGTCCTATGGTGCCCTCCGTGTTGCGCAAGCGTGAGGGATTCCCACTGTAGGGTGTTGCAATACGTTTATGATTTGCTTATAGTGGGTTGCGTGAGTGACTGAAACACAAACCCGAGTAAGGGGGTTATTGCGTATGGGATAAAGAGGACTTGATGCTTTAATGCTATGGTTGGTTTTTACCTTAATGATCTTTAGTAGTTGCGGATGCTTGCTAGAGTTCCAATCATAAGTGCATATGATGCAAGTAGAGAAATTATGTTAGCTTATGCCTCTCCCTCATATGAAACTGCAATAGTGATTACCGGTCTTGTTAACAATTGCCAAAGATAATTCCGCACACCGATCCACCATTATTCCACACTCGCTATTTATAATATTTAGTAATATATTATAACTTTATGATAACATCACCTACTTTTATATTTTACCTCTCCTATATCATGCAAAGTTATCCACTTCATACCCACAACTTAGTTTTATTTCTCGTCGCTAGTTGGAAGCAAACGTTCGGTGTACGTAGAGTCGTATAAGTGGCAGATAGGGCTTGAGAGAATATTGATCTTACCTTTAGCTCCTTGTGGGGTCGACACTCCATACTTATCACTTCCACCTTTGGAAATTGCTATGATGATTCCCTGCACTTGGGGATTATCAGCCCCCTGTTGCTCCACCGACGTACTCCTTCCTCCTATATATACCTACATACCTCCAAACGATCAGATACGGAGCCAAAACCCTAATTCCACCGTCGTAACTTTCTGTATCCATGAGATCCCATCTTGGGGCCTGTTCTGGAGCTCCGCCGGAGGGGGCATCGATCACGGAGGGCTTCTACATCAACACCATAGCCCTTCCGATGAAGTGTGAGTAGCTTACCTCAGACCTTCGGGTCTATAGTTATTAGCTAGATGGCTTCTTCTCTCTTTTTGGTTCTCAATACAAAGTTCTCCCCCTCTCTCGTGGAGATCTATTCGATGTAATCTTCTTTTGTGGTGTGTTTGTTGAGACCGATGAATTGTGGGTTTATGATCAAGTTTATCTATGAACAATATTTGAATCTTCTCTAAATTCTTTTATGTATGATTGGTTATCTTTCAAAGTCTCTTCGAATTATCAGTTTGGTTTGGCCTACTAGATTGATCTTTCGTGCAATGGGAGAAGTGCTTAGCTTTGGGTTCAATCTTGTGGTGTCCTTTCCCAGTGACAGTAGGGGCAGCAAGGCACGTATTGTATTGTTGCCATCGAGGATAACAAGATGGGGTTTTTATCATATTGCATGAATTTATTCCTCTACATCATGTCATCTTGCTTAAAGCATTACTCTGTTCTTATGAACTTAATACTCTAGATGCATGCTGGATAGCGGTCGATGTGTGGAGTAATAGTAGTAGATGCAGGCAGGAGTCGGTCTACTTGTATCAGACGTGATGCCAATATACAAGATCATACCTAGATATTCTCATAACTATGCTCAATTCTGTCAATTGCTCAATAGTAATTTGTTCACCCACCGTAAAATACTTATGCTCTTGAGAGAAGCCACTAGTGAAACCTATGCCCCCCGGGTCTATCTTCCATCATATTAATCTTCCAACACTTAGTTATTTTCATTGCCTTTTATTTTACTTTGCATCTTTATCATAAAAATACCAAAAATATTATCTTATATCTATCAGATCTCACTCTCGTAAGTGACCGTGTAGGGATTGACAACCCCTTATCGCGTTGGTTGCGAGGATTTGTTTGTTTTGTGTAGGTGCAAGGGACTCGCGCGTAGCCTCCTACTGGATTGATACCTTGGTTCTCAAAAACTGAGGGAAATACTTATGCTACTTTGCTGCATCACCCTTTCCTCTTCACGGGAAAACCTGTTGGAAATATGCCCGGGAAGCAATAATAAAAGCATTATTATTATATTTCCTTGTTCATGATAATTGTCTTTGTTCATGCTATAATTGTGTTATCTGGAAATCGTAATACATGTGTGAATAATAGACACCAACATGTCCCTAGTAAGCCTCTAGTTGACTAGCTCGTTGATCAACAGATAGTCATGGTTTCCTGACTATGGACATTGGATGTCATTGATAACGAGATCACATCATTAGGAGAATGATGTGATGGACAAGACCCAATCCTAGACATAGCATAAGATCGTATAGTTCGTTTGCTAGAGTTTTTCCAATATCAAGTATCCTTTCCTTAGACCATGAGATCGTGTAACTCCCGGATACCATAGGAGTGCTTTGGGTGTACCAAACATCACAACGTAACTGGGTGACTATAAAGGTATACTACGGGTATCTCCGAAAGTGTCTGTTGGGTTGACACGGATCAAGACTGGGATTTGTCACTCCGTATGACGGAGAGGTATCACTGGGCCCACTCGGCAATGCATCATCATTATGAGCTCAAAGTGACCAAGTGTCTGGTCACGGGATCATGCATTACGGTACGAGTAAAGTGACTTGCCGGTAACGAGATTGAACAAGGTATTGGGATACCGACGATCGAATCTCGGGCAAGTAACATACCGATTGACAAAGGGAATTGTATACGGGGTTGCTTGAATCCTCGACATCGTGGTTCATCCGATGAGATCATCGAGGAGCATGTGGGAGCCAACATGGGTATCCAGATCCCGTTGTTGGTCATTGACCGAAGAGCAATCTCGGTCATGTCTACATGTCTCCCGAACCCGTAGGGTCTACACACTTAAGGTTCGGTGACGCTAGGGTTGTAAAGATATGTATATGCAGTAATCCAAAAGTTGTTCGGAGTCCCGGATGAGATCCCGGACGTCACGAGGAGTTCCGGAATGGTCCGGAGGTAAAGAATTATATATAGGAAGTGCAGTTTCGGCCATCGGGAAAGTTTCGGGGGTCACCGGTATTGTACCGGGACCACCGGATGGGTCCCGGGGGTCCACCGGGTGGGGCCACCCATCCCGGAGGGCCCCATGGGCTGAAGTGGGAGGGAGAACCAGCCCTTAATGGGCTGGTGCGCCCCCCTAGGCCCACCCCCTGCGCCTAGGGTTGGAACCCTAGGGTGGGGGGTGCCCCACTTGCCTTGGGGGGCACTCCACCCCCCTTGGCCGCCGCCCCCCCTTGGAGATTGGATCTCCCAAGGGCCGGCGCCCCCCTCTCCCCTGCTACACCTCTCCCTCTCGCGCAGACGCTCGGCGAAGCCCTGCTGCACATGACAACTGCATCCACCACCACGCCGTCGTGCTGCTGGATCTTCATCAACCTCTCCTTCCCCCTTGCTGGATCAAGAAGGAGGAGACGTCATCTGCTCCGTATGTGTGTTGAACGCGGAGGTGCCGTCCGTTCGGCGCTTGGTCATCGGTGATTTGGATCACGGCGAGTACGACTCCATCATCCACGTTCTAGTGAACGCTTCCGCTCGCGATCTACAAAGGTATGTAGATGCATCCGATCACTCGTTGCTAGATGAACTCATAGATGGATCTTGGTGAAACCGTAGGAAAATTTTTGTTTTCTGCAACGTTCTCCAACAGTGGCATCATGAGCTAGGTCTATGCGTAGTTCTGTTTGCACGAGTAGAACACAATTTGTTGTGGGCGTAGATGTTGTCAACTTTCTTGCCGCTACTAGTCTTATTTTGCTTCAGCGGTATTGTGGGATGAAGCGGCCCGGACCAACCTTACACGTACGCTTACGTGAGACCGGTTCCACCGACTAACATGCACTAGTTGCATAAGGTGGCTGGCGGGTGTCTGTCTCTCCCACTTTAGTTGGAGCGGATTCGATGAAAAGGGTCCTTATGAAGGGTAAATAGAAGTTGACAAATCACGTTGTGGCTTTCACGTAGGTAAGAAAACGTTCTTGCTAGAACCCTATTGCAGCCACGTAAAACTTGCAACAACAATTAGAGGACGTCTAACTTGTTTTTGCAGCAAGTGTTCTGTGATATGATATGGCCAAAGTTGTGATGAATGATGAATGATATATATGTGATGTATGAGATCATGTTCTTGTAATAGGAATCACGACTTGCATGTCGATGAGTATGACAACCGGCAGGAGCCATAGGAGTTTTCTTTATTTTTTGTATGACCTGCGTGTCATTGAGAAACGTCATGTAAATTACTTTACTTTATTGCTAAGCGTGTTAGCCATAGTAGTAGAAGTAATAGTTGGCGAGCAACTTCATGGAGACACGATGATGGAGATCATGGTGTCATGCCGGTGACAAGATGATCATGGAGCCCCAAGATGGAGATCAAAGGAGCTATGTGATATTGGCCATATCATGTCACTATTATTATTTGATTGCATGTGATGTTTATCATGTTTTGTACATCTTGTTTACTTAGAACGACGGTAGTAAATAAGATGATCCCTCATAATAATTTCAAGAAAGTGTTCCCCCTAACTGTGCACCGTTGCGACAGTTCGTTGTTTCGAAGCACCACGTGATGATCGGGTGTTAGATTCCAACTTTCACATACAACGGGTGTAAGACAGATTTACACATGCAAACACTTAGGTTGACTTGACGAGCCTAGCATGTACAGACATGGCCTCGGAACACAGAAGACCGAAAGGTCGAGCATGAGTCGTATAGAAGATACGATCAACATGAAGATGTTCACCGATGTTGACTAGTCCGTCTCACGTGATGATCGGACACGGCCTAGTTAACTAGGATCATGTTATACTTAGATAACTGGAGGGATGTCTATCTAAGTGGGAGTTCATTGTATAATTTGATTAGATGAACTTAATTATCATGAACTTAGTCTAAAGTGTTTACAATATGTCTTGTAGATCAAATGGCCAACGTAGTCCTCAACTTCAACGCGTTCCTAGAGAAAATCAAGCTGAAAGACGATGGCAGCAACTATACGGACTGGGTTCGGAACCTGAGGATCATCCTCATAGCTGCCAAGAAAGAATATGTCCTACAAGCACCGCTAGGTGACGCACCCGTCCCACAGAACCAAGACGTTATGAACGCTTGGCAGACACGTGTTGATGACTACTCCCTCGTTCAGTGCGGCATGCTTTACAGCTTAGAGCCGGGGCTCCAAAAGCGTTTTGAGAGACATGGAGCATATGAGATGTTCGAAGAGCTGAAAATGGTTTTTCAAGCTCATGCCCGGGTCGAGAGATATGAAGTCTCTGACAAATTCTTCAGTTGTAAGATGGAGGAAAATAGTTCTGTCAGTGAGCACATACTCACTATGTCTGGGTTACATAGCCGCTTGACTCAGCTGGGAGTTAATCTCCCGAATGATGCAGTCATTGACAGAATCCTCCAGTCGCTTCCACCAAGCTACAAGAGCTTTGTGATGAACTTCAATATGCATGGGATGGAAAAGACCATTCCTGAGTTATTTTCAATGCTGAAATCAGCAGAGGTAGAAGTCAAAAAGGAACATCAAGTGTTGATGGTGAATAAAACCACTAAGTTCAAGAAAGGCAAGGGTAAGAAGAAGGACGGCAAGGGAGTTGCCGCGCCCGGTAAGCAAGCTACCGGGAAGAAGCCAAAGAATGGACCCAAGCCCGAGACTGAGTGCTTTTATTGCAAGGGAAGTGGTCAGTAGAAGCGGAACTGCCCCAAATACTTAGCGGACAAGAAGGCCGGCAAAACAAAAGGTATATGTGATATACATGTAATTGATGTGTACCTTACCAGTACTCGTAGTAGCTCCTGGGTATTTGATACCGGTGCAATTGCTCACATTTGTAACTCAAAGCAGGAGCTGCAGAATAAGCGGAGACTGGCAAAGGACGAGGTGACGATGCGCGTCGGGAATGGTTCCAAGGTCAATGTGATCGCCGTCGGCACGCTACCTCTACATTTACCTTCAGGATTAGTTTTAAACCTTAATAATTGTTATTTAGTGCCAGCTTTGAGCATGAACATTGTATCGGGATCTCGTTTAATTCGAGATGGCTGCTCATTTAAATCCGAGAATAATGGTTGTTCTATTTATATGAGAGATATGTTTTATGGTCATGCTCCGATGGTGAATGGTTTATTCTTAATGAATCTCGAGCGTAATGCTACACATGTTCATAGTGTGAATACCAAAAGATGTAAGGTTGATAATGATAGTCCCACATACTTGTGGCACTGCCGCCTTGGTCACATAGGTGTCAAACGCATGAAGAAACTCCATGCAGATGGACTTTTAGAGTCTCTTGATTATGAATCATTTGACACGTGCGAACCATGCCTCATGGGTAAAATGACCAAGACTCCGTTCTCAGGAACAATGGAGCGAGCGACCAACTTATTGGAAATCATACATACTGATGTGTGCGGTCCCATGAGCGTTGAGGCTCGCGGTGGCTATCGTTATGTTCTCACCCTCACTGATGACTTGAGTAGATATGGGTATGTCTACTTAATGAAACACAAGTCTGAAACCTTTGAAAAGTTCAAGGAATTTCAGAGTGAGGTTGAGAATCAACGTGACAGAAAAATCAAGTTTTTGCGATCAGATCGTGGAGGAGAATACTTGAGTCACGAATTTGGCACACACTTAAGAAAATGTGGAATAGTTTCACAACTCACGCCGCCTGGAACACCTCAGCGTAATGGTGTGTCCGAACGTTGTAATCGCACTCTATTAGATATGGTGCGATCTATGATGTCTCTTACCGATTTACCGCTATCTTTTTGGGGCTATGCTTTAGAGACTGCCGCATTCACTTTAAATAGGGCTCCGTCGAAATCCGTTGAGACGACACCGTATGAATTATGGTTCGGGAAGAAACCTAAGCTGTCGTTTCTAAAAGTTTGGGGATGCGATTCTTATGTCAAGAAACTTCAACCTGAAAAGCTCGAACCCAAGTCGGAAAAATGCGTCTTCATAGGATACCCTAAAGAAACTATTGGGTATACCTTCTACCTCAGATCCGAAGGCAAGATCTTTGTTGCCAAGAATGGATCCTTTCTAGAGAAAGAGTTTCTCTCGAAAGAAGTAAGTGGGAGGAAAGTAGAACTTGATGAAGTATTACCTCTTGAACCGGAAAATGGCGCAACTCAAGAAAATGTTCCTGAGGTGCTTGCACCGACTAGAGAGGAAGTTAATGATGATGATCAAGATACTTCTGATCAACCTCCTACTAAAATTCGAAGGTCCACAAGGACACGTTCCACACCAGATTGGTACGGCAACCCTGTCTTGGAAATCATGTTGTTAGACAACGGTGAACCTTCGAACTATGAAGAAGTGATGGCGGGCCCGGATTCCGACAAATGGCTGGAAGCCATGAAATCCGAGATAGGATCCATGTATGAAAACGAAGTATGGACTTTGACTGACTTGCCCGATGATCGGCGAGCCATAGAAAATAAATGGATCTTTAAGAAGAAGACAGACGCGGATGGTAATGTGACCATCCATAAAGCTCGGCTTGTCGCTAAGGGTTATCGACAAGTTCAAGGGGTTGACTACGATGAGACTTTCTCACCGGTAGCGAAGCTGAAGTCCGTCCGAATTATGTTAGCAATTGCCGCATACTATGATTATGAGATATGGCAAATGGACGTCAAAACGGCATTCCTTAATGGTTTCCTTAAGGAAGAATTGTATATGATGCAACCGGAAGGTTTTGTCGATCCTAAGAATGCTGACAAGGTGTGCAAGCTCCAACGCTCGATTTATGGGCTGGTGCAAGCATCTCGGAGTTGGAACATTCGCTTTGATGAGATGATCAAAGCGTTTGGGTTTACGCAGACTTATGGAGAAGCCTGCGTTTACAAGAAAGTGAGTGGGAGCTCTGTAGCATTTCTCATATTATATGTAGATGACATACTTTTGATGGGAAATGATATAGAACTCTTGGACAGCATTAAGGCCTACTTGAATAAGAGTTTTTCAATGAAGGACCTTGGAGAAGCTGCATATATATTAGGCATCAAGATCTATAGAGATAGATCAAGACGCCTCATAGGTCTTTCACAAAGCACATACCTTGATAAGATATTGAAGAAATTCAATATGGATCAGTCTAAGAAGGGGTTCTTGCCTGTGTTACAAGGTGTGAAATTGAGCTCAGCTCAATGTCCGACCACGGCAGAAGATATAGAAGAGATGAGTGTCATCCCCTATGCCTCAACCATAGGTTCTATTATGTATGCCATGCTGTGCACCAGACCTGATGTAAACCTTGCCGTAAGTTTGGTAGGAAGGTACCAAAGTAATCCCGGCAAGGAACACTGGACAGCGGTCAAGAATATCCTGAAGTACCTGAAAAGGACTAAGGAAATGTTTCTCGTTTATGGAGGTGACGAAGAGCTCATCGTAAAGGGTTACGTCGACGCTAGATTCGACACAGATCTGGATGACTCTAAGTCACAAACCGGATACGTGTATATTTTGAATGGTGGGGCAGTAAGCTGGTGCAGTTGCAAGCAGAGCATCGTGGCGGGATCTACATGTGAAGCAGAGTACATGGCAGCCTCGGAGGTACCGCATGAAGCAATTTGGGTGAAGGAGTTCATCACCGACCTAGGAGTCATACCCAATGCGTCGGGGCCAATCAAACTCTTCTGTGACAACACTGGAGCTATTGCACTTGCCAAGGAGCCCAGGTTTCACAAGAAGACCAGGCACATCAAGCGTCGCTTCAACTCCATTCGTGAAAATGTTCAAGATGGAGACATAGATATTTGTAAAGTACATACGGACCTGAATATAGCAGATCCGTTGACTATACCTCTCCCTAGAACGAAACATGATCAACACCAGAATTCCATGGGTGTTCGATTCATCACAATGTAACTAGATTATTGACTCTAGTGCAAGTGGGAGACAGTTGGAAATATGCCCTAGAGGCAATAATAAAAGCATTATTATTATATTTCCTTATTCATGATATTGTCTTTGTTCATGCTATAATTGTGTTATCCAGAAATCGTAATACATGTGTGAATACATAGACACCAACATGCCCAATTCTGTCAATTGCTCAATAGTAATTTGTTCACCCACCGTAAAATACTTATGCTCTTGAGAGAAGCCACTAGTGAAACCTATGCCCCCCCCCCCCGGTCTATCTTCCATCATATTAATCTTCCAACACTTAGTTATTTTCATTGCCTTTTATTTTACTTTGCATCTTTATCATAAAAATACCAAAAATATTATCTTATATCTATCAGATCTCACTCTCGTAAGTGACCGTGTAGGGATTGACAACCCCTTATCGCGTTGGTTGCGAGGATTTGTTTGTTTTGTGTAGGTGCGAGGGACTCGCGCGTAGCCTCCTACTGGATTGATACCTTGGTTCTCAAAAACTGAGGGAAATACTTATGCTACTTTGCTGCATCACCCTTTCCTCTTCAAGGGAAAACCTGTTGGAAATATGCCCGGGAGGCAATAATAAAAGCATTATTATTATATTTCCTTGTTCATGATAATTGTCTTTGTTCATGCTATAATTGTGTTATCTGGAAATCGTAATACATGTGTGAATAATAGACACCAACATGTCCCTAGTAAGCCTCTAGTTGACTAGCTCGTTGATCAACAGATAGTCATGGTTTCCTGACTATGGACATTGGATGTCATTGATAACGAGATCACATCATTAGGAGAATGATGTGATGGACAAGACCCAATCCTAGACATAGCATAAGATCGTATAGTTCGTTTGCTAGAGTTTTTCCAATGTCAAGTATCCTTTCCTTAGACCATGAGATCGTGTAACTCCCGGATACCATAGGAGTGCTTTGGGTGTACCAAATGTCACAACGTAACTGGGTGACTATAAAGGTATACTACGGGTATCTCCGAAAGTGTCTGTTGGGTTGACACGGATCAAGACTGGGATTTGTCACTCCGTATGACGGAGAGGTATCACTGGGCCCACTCGGTAATGCATCATCATTATGAGCTCAAAGTGACCAAGTGTCTGGTCACGGGATCATGCATTACGGTACAAGTAAAGTGACTTGCCGGTAACAAGATTGAACAAGGTATTGGGATACCGATGATCGAATCTCGGGCAAGTAACATACCGATTAACAAAGGGAATTGTATACGGGGTTGCTTGAATCCTCGACATCGTGGTTCATCTGATGAGATCATCGAGGAGCATATGGGAGCCAACATGGGTATCCAGATCCCACTGTTGGTTATTGACCGGAGAGCAATCTCGGTCATGTCTACATGTCTCCCGAACCCGTAGGGTCTACACACTTAAGGTTCGGTGACGCTAGGGTTGTAAAGATATGTATATGCAGTAATCCAAAAGTTGTTCGGAGTCCCGGATGAGATCCCGGACGTCACGAGGAGTTCCGGAATGGTCCGGAGGTAAAGAATTATATATATGAAGTGCAGTTTCGGCCATCAGGAAAGTTTCGGGGGTCACCGGTATTGTACCGGGACCACCGGATGGGTCCCGGGGGTCCACCGGGTGGGGCCACCCATCCCGGAGGGACCCATGGGCTGAAGTGGGAGGGGGAACCAGCCCTTAGTGGGCTGGTGCGCCCCCCTAGGCCCATCCCCTGCGCCTAGGGTTGGAACCCTAGGGTGGGGGGGCGCCCCACTTGCCTTGGGGGGCACTCCACCCCCCTTGGCCACTGCCCCCCCTTGGAGATTGGATCTCCCAAGGGCCGGCGCCCCCTCTTCCCTGCTACACCTCTCCCTCTCGCGCAGACACTCGGCGAAGCCCTGCTGCACGTGACAACTGCATCCACCACCACGCCGTTGTGCTGCTGGATCTTCATCAACCTCTCCTTCCCCCTTGCTGGATCAAGAAGGAGGAGACGTCATCCGCTCCGTACGTGTGTTGAACGCGGAGGTGCCGTCCGTTCGGCGCTTGGTCATCGGTGATTTGGATCACGGCGAGTACAACTCCATCATCCACGTTCTAGGAACGCTTCCGCTCGCGATCTACAAAGGTATGTAGAGGCATCCGATCACTCGTTGCTAGATGAACTCATAGATGGATCTTGGTGAAACCGTAGGAAATTTTTTGTTTTCTGCAACGTTCTCCAACAAAACCAACGCAATGCTCAAGAGGTAGCAATCACCGCGGTGTGGTTCCTCTGTTATGCCCTCGAAAGGGATCAAACAAACCCGACAAAAATCATAAAGTGACATCTCCTTATGCTCATCATATAAAAAACTCTACCATAGGTGGTGAACTCCTAGCATGGAAATGAAAGTTTTGCACAAAGATATTGGTGAGTAAGAGATACTGTTCGCGTTGGTCGTGGAGGAAGGCGGTGAGGCCTGCATTCTTAGCCAATTCATAAATATCATCATAAATACCGGCTGCTCTCAAGAAATCATCGGAAGGCGATTCACACGGCCGAACCTCCGTGGTGCGAGGCAGATTATATCTGGGCCTCTCTGCTTTTTCATTTTGCTTTTCCTTCGAGCTTCGGCTCAATGAGCCCCTCAAAAATCTCTTCATTATTTTCTGAAAAAATCTGAAATTTTTAGTAACTTCAAATAAAAGTGAGCCAAGCTCAACAAAATTGATAGCAGCAACTCCTACAAGTGCCTAGAGCCTATATCATGCATCAAGACTACTTGGAACCACATAAATTTGACATGCAAGCTCAAGAGCAGGGTCACCTAGGCAGCACAAATTTGCAATGAATAAAGCACTAGAACAAAAACTAATTGGACCAATGGAGGTGTCACATACCAAGGAACAATCCCCCCAAGCGGTTTTGTGAGAGGTGCTTTGAGCAAGGAGATCGAAAATGGCAGCAAAATGAGCTTGGACTCGGTTTGAACTAGATAATCGTGTTTGTGGGAGGAAGAAGGAGTGTGTGGGTGCATGAATAAGTGGAGGAGGGCCACCGTGGGCCCATGAGGCAGGGGCGCGCCCAGGGGGTAGGGTGGCCCTCCACCCTCGTGGCCAGGTGGATGCCCCCCGTGCTGTGTTCTCAGTGCCAAATATTCTCAAATATTCCAGAAAAAATCATATTTAAATTTCAGGGCATTTGGAGAACTTTTATTTTCGGGGTATTTTTATTTTGCACGGATAAATCAGATAACAGGCGGGAATTACTTATTTTTATTTTATTTCAACTAAATAACAGAGAGTAGAAAGAGGGTACAGAAGGTTGTGCCTTCTAGTTTCATCCATCTCATGCTCATCAAAAGGAATCCACTAACAAGGTTGATCAGGTCTTGTTAACAAACTCATTCCGAATAACATGGAACCGGAGAAATTTCAAATAACACTATGTTACCTCGATGTGGATATGCACATCCCCAATAATAAGAATATCATATTTCTTCTTGACAGTAGGAAGAGGAAATTCAAAACCTCCAAAAATAATCGATGGAATTTTTCCAATAGAATTGATACTGTGGACTTGAGGTTGTTTCCTCGGAAAGTGTACCGTATGCTCATTACCATTAACATGAAAAGTGGCATTGCCTTTGTTGCAATCAATAACAGCCCCTACAGTATTCAAAAAGGGTCTTCCAAGAATAATAGACATACTATCTTCCTCGGGAATATCAAGAATAACAAAGTCCGTTAAAATAGTAACATTTGCAACCACAACAGGCACATCCTCACAAATACCGACAGGTATATGTAACACCCACGATGCGGCTACGACTTAGAGGCATAACCGCATAGTAGGCATGTCGCAAGAGGGGTAATCTTTACACATCCCATGTACTGAATAAGAAAGGGATAAAGAGTTGGCTTACAATCGCCACTTCACGCAATACATAAATATAGAATTACATCATCCAGAATACAATCAAGGTCCGACTACAGAACCAAAGTAAAGAAATACCACCCCTAATTCTAGGTCCCCGATCGCCCCAACTAGGCTCCTCTACTGATCGATCGGCAATGAAATAACACAACGAACAAGAACTTCATCGATCTCCCACCTGAGCTGGGTTGCGTCACCTGCACTGGTATCATCGGCACCTGCAACTGGTTTAGGAAGTAATCTGTGAGTCACGGGGACTCAGCAATCTCACACCCTCGCAATCAAGACTATTTAAGCTTATGGGTAGGAAAAGGTAGTGAGGTGGAGCTGCAGCAAGCACTAGCATATATGGTGGCTAACATACGCAAATGAGAGCGAGAAGAGAAGCAAAAGCACGGTCGTGAACTAGAAGTGATCAAGAAGTGATCCTGAAACTACTTATGTTCAAGCATAACACAAGAATCGTGTTCACTTCCCGGACTCCGCCGAGAAGAGACCATCATGGCTACACATGCGGTTGATGCATTTTAATTAAGATAAGTGTCAAGTTCTCTACGACCGGACATTAAAAAATTCCCATCTGCCCATAACCGCGGGCACGGCTTTCCAAAGTTCAAACCCTGCAGGGGTATCCCAACTTAGCCCATCACAAGTGAAAGATCGTGGATGTCACCTAGAGGGGGGGTGAATATGCGTTTTAAAATAATTACGGTTTAAGCTTGAACAAATGCGGAATAAACCTAGCGTTTAATTTGTCAAGCACAAAACCTAAAACAACTAGGCTCACATATGTGCACCAATAACCTATGCTAAGCAAGATAAGCAACTATGTGATAGCAAGATATATGACAAGAAACAATATGGCTATCACAAAGTAAAGTGCATAAGTAAAGGGCTCAGTAAGAGATAACCGAGGCATGCGGAGACGATGATGTATCCCGAAGTTCACACCCTTGCGGATGCTAATCTCCGTTTGGAGCAGTGTGGAGGCACAATGCTCCCCAAGAAGACACTAGGGCCACCGTAATCTCCTCACGCCCTCGCACAATGCAAGATGGTCGTGATTCCACCAAGGGACCCTTGAGGGCGGTCACCGAACCCGTACACTTTGGCAACCCTTGGGGGCGGTCACCGGCACCCGTCAAATTGCTCGGGGCGATCTCCACAACCTAATTGGAGACCCCGACGCTTGCCCGGAGCTTTACACCACAATGATTGAGCTCCGAACAACACCAACCATCTAGGGCGCCAAGGCACCCAAGAGGAACAAGCTCTAGGGTGTCCAAACACCCAAGAGTAATAATCTCAAGGGTACCAAGCACCCAAGAGTAATAAGCTTCTTAACTTGTAACTTCCACGTATCTCATGGAGAACTCAAACTGATGCACCAAATGCAATGGCAGGGGCACACGGAGTGCCCAAGTCCTTCTCTCCAAATCCCACCGAAGCAACTAATGCTAGGGAGGAAGATGAGAGGAAGAACAAGAAGGAGAACACCAAGAACTCCAAGATCTAGATCCAAGGGGTTCCCCTCACATAGAGGAGAAAGTGATTGGTGGAAATGTGGATCTAGATCTCCTCTCTTTTTTCCCTCAAAAACTAGCAAGAATCCATGGAGGGATTGAGAGTTAGCAAGCTTGAAGAAGGTCAACAATGGGGGAAGAACACGAGCTCCAAAGATAAGGTTCATTGGGGAAGAAGACCCCTTTTATAGGAGGGGCAAAATCCAACCATTATGTGCTCAGCCCGCACACGAGCGGTACTACCGCTGGAGGAGCGGTACTACCGCTTAGCATGGTCAAAACACCCCAACTAGAGAGAAAAACACGAGCTGGAAACTGCCAGAGAGGAAGAGCAGTATGAGCGGCACTACCTCTGTAGCCAGCGGTACTACCGTTGGCCGCAGCGGTACTGCCGCTTAGCCCAGCGGTACTACCGCTCCTACTGCCGCTGAACCCGACACGAGAAATGCCCCCCTTGAGTCGAGGCGGTAGTGGCCCGGTACCACAGTGGTACTGCCGCTGAGGACACACAAGCGGTACTACCGCTGGGCACCGCGGTACTACCGCTGGGGCTAGACAAAAGCCACTTCCAAGAAAACAAGAACTACCATAACTTCTGCATATGAGCTCCGAATTGAGCAAACTCAAGCTTGTTGGAAACAAGACAACGAGGCAGGGGAGGTATGCCTAACAAAAAGAGGAGTGAAACCTCCAACCGAGAAGAACCGGCAAAACCTCCAACATCGAAAACATCATAGAAGATGCATGCGAACTCCGTTTTCGATGAACTCAAGCTTGTCATCAAGATGACCATAAGCTCTAAGACTCACAAAGAGAACCAAACAAGAACCAAGAAATATGATGCAATGATGCAATGGTTTAAGCTCTCTATGAATGATACGGTCAAGCTACTCATCAAGAGCCCCCCTTGATAGTACGACAACCGATCCTATAACCCGGTCTCCCAACTACCATCATGAGACCGGTAAAATAGAAAACATATCAAGGGCAAACCTTTGCCTTGCACATGGTCCACTTGAGCTAGATGATGACGATCTTGACTCCCTCAAGTTGGACCACCTTTCTTGATTGCGTTGGCTTGATGAAGACTAGTTGATTGCTCCCCCATACTCCACTATGGGTGAGCCACTCTTCCGCACATCTTCACAAGTCCATTGTCACCACAATGGACGGCAAGCTTCAAGCATTTGATCTCTTCGCGATGCTTCACTTGAATTTGCACACCGCAACCTAACCCCACAAAGAACTCTCACAAAGATCATGGGTTAGTACACAAAGCATAATTAACAATGCTTACCATACCATGGGATCGCTTGATCCCTCTCGGTACATCTTCTACGCTTTGTGGGTTGATCAACTTGATTCACTCTTTGACTTAGTCTTGATCAACCTCTCACAATACCAATCTTTAGGTAATTCCTTGAATAGCACCTTGGTCGACACAAACTCTCCTTGAAACCAACACATGTACTCGAAGAAAAGCCTATGGACAAAACCTTCAAATATAACTCAAGCCAACCATTAGTCCATAGAGATTGTCATCAATTACCAAAACCAAACATGGGGACACCGCATGTTCTTACAACAAGCTCTCACGGTTAACGAAGGATATTCCTTCTCCCAGGATGACCCGATTAGACTCGGAATCCCGGTTACAAGACATCTCGACAATGGTAAAACAAGACCAGCAAGACCACCCGCTGTGCCGACAAATCCCGATAGGAGCTGCACATATCTCGTTCTCCGGGCACACCGGATAAGCTAAGCGTACAGGAGCCAACGTAACCCAAGTTGCCAAGGTAGGGCCATGCACGGTGCTCTAGTTTGGACCAAGACTCAGAGGAGCACTGGCCTGGGGGTTTAAAATAAAGATGACCCTCGGGCTCCGGAAACCCGAGGGAAAAAGGCTTAGGTGGCAAATGTTAAAGCCAAGTTTGGGCCTTGCTGGAGGAGTTTTATTCAAGGCGAACTGTCAAGGGGTTCCCATTATAACCCAACTGCGTAAGGAACGCAAAATCAAGGAACATAACACCGGTATGACGGAAAACTAGGGCAGCAAGAGTGGAACAAAACACCAGGCATAAGGTCGAGCCTTCCACCCTTTACCAAGTGTATAGATGCATTAATTAAATAAGAGATATTGTGATATCCCAACATATCCATGTTCCAACATGGAACAAACTTCATCTTCACCTGCAACTAGCAACGCTATAAGAGGGGCTGAGCAAAAGTGTAACATAGCTAAACAACGGTTTGCTAGGAAAGGTGGGTTAGAGGCTTGACATGGCAATATGGGAGGCATGATAAAGCAAGTGGTAGGTATCGCGGCATAGCAATAGAGCGCACAACTAGCAAGCAAAGATAGAAGTGATTTCGAGGGTATGGTCATCTTGCCTGAGATCCCGCAAGGAAGAAGAACGAGTCCATGAAGAAGACAAACGGACGTAGTCGAACGGATCCTTACAAAAGCGACGTTAACGAAACTAACCCGAAGAAGCAACACCGGAAAGAAGCAAACAACATAGTAAACAACCATCACATAATCATGGCATGATGCACAACCAAGTATGATGCATGTCCGGTTTAATGAAGCATGGCATGGCAAAATGCACAAACAATCCTACAAATTAAGTGGAGCTCAATATGCAACTCCGTTGCATATTGACGAAACACCACGTTCAAGTTATTTAGTTCGATCTTGTTTACGTACCCAACAATATTAACTGTTGATTAAACTGGCAAGAGCTGAAGCATAATAAAACTACCTATCTAGGCAAGTTTAAATGAGGCCGGGAATAAACAAACAACAAGTCCGGAAACTCCTCATGTGCATATTTTAGGTTTGGTACTGTTCTGCCATAAACCAAATTTTAGAATTGTTAAACATGCAAAGTAATGCCACCATGTTAAACTAGGCATTTTTCTACCCCATTTACATATAAAGTTTGTTAGGTTAGGAGCTACGGTTATTTAGTTATGAAATAAATCATTTTAGCAACATATTTATGCAAATTAGTTTAAATAGCACATTTAAACATTTTTAACATGATTGAAAGTTGGATACTATTAAATTACATGAAAATCTACTCATGTATCATATATGGCATGTTTTATTTGGATGCATGGTTCTTTAGTTGTAGGCATTTTAAAAATCATGGCAGTTCTAAAAATATGCATGCACTGGTTAAAAGAATAAATTCGTCCAGGAAAAAAACACTAAACGGGCCAAAATAGTGAATGCAGGATAACTGAACAACGCTCATGAGCGAGGGTCTGGGTCAGTGCTCACATTGGGCCAGCTCTGGCCGAAACTGGAGCTGGGCCGGCTCTGGAAAGAGGCCCAAGCGGGGCTCTGGAGCGGGCCTTGACGATGGCTGGAGAGGAGGCGGCCCATGCGGGAATCACAGGGGAGTCGGCTGGGCCTTGCTTGGTGCGGTGGGACGAGCCCGAGTCGGTCTGGATCGGGTTGCGGTCAACGCAGGAGGGGATCGAGCAGAGACTTGGCGCCGGAGCTTCGGACGGAACAGGGCGCGACAGCGGCAACATGGGGGCGCGAAGCGGAGGCAACGACGACGGTTGGCAACAGACTCGGCGCGATGACGGCGAACTTGGCGCATACTCCGGCGAGGGCGGCGCTGATCCTTAACGCCACCAGGCGGCAGAGGTTGGGAACGGCCGGAGACGCAGGGGCTGCGCTCATGTGCTTGTTTCCGAGCGGAACGTGGAGCAGGGCATCGGCGCTGCTTGAAGCAGGATTCCGACGGCGAGGTACGAACGAAGAAGACAAGGCGGCGCAGGACAGCCGCGGGTCTGGTCGGTGGTGGGGCCGAGGAGGAGAAGGCGGGAGCTTGATGCGGGACGATGGAGGTCGAGGCCATCCATGGCACGACGACGGGAGCTCCTATTTAAAATAATGAGGGAGAGAGATTAGAGGAAGGGGGAGCAAGCGAAGAACAGAGCCAATAAGGGAGGCGCTCATCTACAGGCTCCTGCGAGATGCTGGTTCTGTGGAAGGCAGCTGGCTATGGCCAGAGGAAGGAGGAGGTCATTGGGCGGCGGTGGAGGCGCTGGTTGGATGGAGTCGATGGTTGGCCCGGCGATAAAGACGAGGTGGAGCGGTGGTTGCTGCAGGAGGAGATCCCGAGGAAGATCTTGAGCAGCGGCGGCGGCGGGAGGGACAAACCTCCTAGTTTTAGGGTTAGACTAGATTAGGTGAGGTTGGACTATAAATAGAGAAAGGAGGGAGATTTTGATCACCCAATCGAAATTAGACGGCTGAGAAAATAAAGGTTAGGAAGTCCAAATAACAAAACGGAGATGTTTTGTAGATGTTTGGGGATGATCCGAACCCAACGGTGACGACTGCCCGGGTCGGGTCCGGGACAGCTTTCGGACGCGCGCGCGAGGAAGGCCGCGGGCATAACCGAGAGAGGTTAGGTTGGGCCCGGCGGTAGGTAGTGGACTGTGTAGATGGACTAGAGAGGAAAGAGAGGGAAAGCCCGGCAACAGTTTTCGGAGACTGAAAACGTCCGACGTTAAACCGACTATATTGCCGCTATAGTAATCCGTTGGGGCGTCAAACGAACACCGAATGCGATGAAACTTGGCAGGCGGCCTATCTACACTATAACAACACCACATGCCAACTTTCAACTCATTCGGAGAACATTTTACGGCCACTTATAAAATAATATTTCGGGGGTGCCGCGGGCGTGTGCAAGTGTGGTTGAGCTGAGGACGGACAACAGAGAGAACGAGGAGACCAGGACGGATGCAAGTTTTGAAAACATGATGATGCAATGCACATGATGACATGATGAAATGCAACATGCAAGCAAATGACAAGGAAACAACAACGAATAACTGGAAGACACCTAGCACAACGGTCTCGGGGCGTCACAACACTCCACCACTACAAGAGGATCTCATCCCAAGATCTAGGATGGCACCGGAGGAAAAAATGGAAGAGGAAGGTGAAGAGGTAAAACTAAGTTGCTTCTTTGACAAATGAGTGAAACCAAAGAACCTTGATAGGTTAATCAATTTCGAGAAAAGAATGCAACGGAGATGAACAAAGTTGAAAACACTTCATTATAAAAGAGGAACAAGGAAGAACAAATTCGGACAGCACTCCGGTTGAAAAGAGATGCAAGACTTGATAAGGCGAAAAGAACTTGAGCAAAAGGCACAACACTCCGGTTAAATGGATAAGCAAAGGAAAGAACATGATCTTGACAAAACAAGATGATGGGTTGAAGAGAGCAACATCACAATGCCTCCGGAACAAAAGTAAGAATGGAGTCAAAAGAACGGAGGAGAAAACAACATCTTCTACCTCAAATGCGCTTGAAAAGCATCTTTAGGAGAAGGGTCGAACAGAGTTGTTGGAAAAACCAACAACGAAAAGAGTAAGCTTGTAGTGGGCTTATGGCAAACCTCTCAAAAATGAGGTGAAATTCTGCCACCGAAAGCAATGATTGATGGGGAACAAAGAAGAGATGAAAACTTCTTCCACCAAGATGATAGAGATATAACTTGAATCATTGATAAGAACCACAATAGCAACATTTCTTAAGGAAGGCTTTAGGTGAAATATGACACAAGATAACTCCAATGAAGAAATTGGTGGGTTTAAATATCTCATTCTTAACAACTTGCGAGTCATGAAACACGAAGGGAAATTGTTAAGAATGACATAACACCACCACAAAAGATAAGATAGGAAGAACTGCACTTCGGAATGCAAGAAGAAGAATACTTGAGCTCCTTTGAAAATAATCTCAATGAACACTTCAAGAAGGAATTAAATCCTTGCTGAACCCTCATGTAGATCCTCCATGAAGAACTCCGGTAATAATTGGATGTTAAAAAGAAAGAGAAGTTGAAAACACAAGGTGAATCCTTGCAATGATTTAGATGAAACTCCGGGAAAAGTATGAAGCACTTGAACCGAGAATTAACTCATCATGAACAAACTCCGAAAGAAAAAGATAAAGCATCTCGAATCGAGAATGTGATATGATGAACCACTCCGAAAAGAAGAAATTAGAATGCTTGGATGAAACAAGAATAAGAATTACATTATGCTTATCCTTCACCAATTTAAATTGATGACAAGCAACGGATTTTTGCATAGTACTTATTCTCGTAGAAAGGATTAAGATAGATATAGCGCCAACTTGAAGAGGCCTTCAACGAACCACCGGTAGGTGATACGTCTCCGTCGTATCTACTTTTCCAAACACTTTTGCCCTTGTTTGGGACTCTAACTTGTATGATTTGAATGGAATAACCCGGACTAACGTTGTTTTCAGTAGAATTGCCATGGTGTTGTTTTATGTGCAGAAAACAAATATTCTCGGAATGACCTGAAACTCCACGGAACATCTTAGAAAAACTAATAAAAAATCATCGCCAAAGATGAAGACAAGGGGGCCCACACCCTTCTCATGAGGGTGCCCCCCCCCTAGGGCACGCCCCCCTACCTCGTGGGCCCCCTGGATGCCCTCCGACGCCAACTCCAACTCTATATATTTGCTTTCGGAAAAAAATGAGAGAGAAGAAATCATCGCGTTTTACGATACGGAGCCGCTGCCAAGCCCTAAAACCTCTTGGGAGGGCTGATCTGGAGTCCGTTCGGGGCTCCGGAAAGGGGGATTCGTCGCCGTCATCATCATCAACCATCCTCCATCACCAATTTCATGATGCTCACCGCCGTGCGTGAGTAATTCCATCGTAGGCTTGCTGGACGGTGATGGGTTGGATGAGATTTATCATGTAATCGAGTTAGTTTTGTTAGGGTTTGATCCCTAGTATCCACTATGCTCTGAGATTGATGTTGCTATGACTTTGCTATGCTTAATGCTTGTCACTAGGGCCCGAGTGCCATGATTTCAGATCTGAACCTATTATGTTTTCATGAATATATGTGAGTTCTTGATCCTATCTTGCAAGTCTATAGTCACCTACTATCTGTTATGATCCGGTAACCCCGAAGTGACAATAATCGGGACCACTCCCGGTGATGACCATAGTTTGAGGAGTTCATGTATTCACTGTGTGCTAATGCTTTGTTCCGGTTCTCTATTAAAAGGAGGCCTTAATATCCGTTAGTTTCCAATAGGACCCCGCTGCCACGGGAGGGTAGGACAAAATATGTCATGCAAGTTCTTTTCCATAAGCACGTATGACTATATACGGAATACATGCCTACATTACATTGATGAATTGGAGCTAGTTCTGTGTCACCCTATGTTATGACTGTTACATGATGAACCGCATCCGGCATAGTTATCCATCACTGATACGGTGCCTATGAGTTTTCCATATACTGGTTTACGCTTATTTACTTTCCCGTTGCTACTGTTACAATCACTACAAAGTACCAAAAACATTACTTTTGTTGTCTTTACTTTTGTTGCCGCTACCACCACTATCATATTACCTTGCTACTAAATACTTTGTTGCAGATACTAAGTTTCCAAGTGTGGTTGAATTGACAACTCAGCTGCTAATACTTGAGAATATTCTTTGGCTCCCCTTGTGTCGAATCAATAAATTTGGGTTGAATACTCTACCCTAGAAAGCTGTTGTGATCCCCTATACTTGTGGGTTATCAAGACTAATTTATGGCGCCGTTGCCGGGGAGCATAGCTCTATTCTTTGAGTCACTTGGGATTTATATCTGCTAGACACTATGAAGAACTTGAGAGGTCCAAAAACCAAGATCTATCCCTCAACTACGAGGGGAGGTAAGGAACTGCCATCTAGCTCTGCACTTGATTCACCTTCTGTTATGAGTAAGTTTGCAACACCTACACCTACTTCTGCTATTCGTTCTGATATGTCGCATGTTATTGATGATGCCACTTCTGCTATGCATGATACTTATGATGAAACTGCTTCTATATTTGATACTACTGTGCCCCTTGGTGAATTTCTTGATGAACAAATTGCTAGGGCTAGAGAAAAAGAAATTATTGAATCTGAATATGATGATAGTGATGACGAAAATATGCCTGTTATTCCTGAGGGCTATCTTTTGATATGGAATCTTTTGCCGCTATTTTAGCCTGCAAAGATAGATATGAGCTTAAGAGGTTATTAATTAAATGGAACAAAGAATCACTTGGAGATAAAATGAAACCCGGCCATTCTTTTGCTACTTCACCTATCTGTGTTCCTGATAAGGAGTATGAATTCTCTGTTGATCCTGGTATAATTATTTTGGTTGAATCTGATACGTTTTATGGCTATGAATCTGAAACTGTTGTGGCACATCTTACTAAATTAAATGATATAGCTGCCCTGTTCACTAATGATGAGAGATCGCGTTACTTTTATATACTCAAAATATTTCCGTTCTCATTAAAGGGTGATGCTAAGATATGGTTTAATTCTCTTGATCCTAGTTGTGTGCGTAGTCCCCAGGATATGATTTATTACTTCTCTGCTAAATATTTCACTACTCATAAGAAACAAGCTGCTTTGAGGGAAATATACAACTTCGTGCAAATTAAAGAAGAGAGTCTCCCACAAGCTTGGGGGAGGCTTCTCAAGTTGCTTAATGCTTTGCCTGATCATCCTCTTAAGAAACCCGAAATACTTGATATCTTTTATAATGGACTAATCGATGCTTCCAGAGATTACCTGGATAGTTGTGCTGGTTCTCTTTTCAAGGAAAGAACACCGGATGAAGCTGAAATTCTATTGAATAATATGTTGACAAATGAAAATAATTGGGCACCTCCTGAGCCAGCTCCTGCTCCAATTACTGAGCCTATTCCTAAACCAACTCCGAAGAAGAGAGGTGTTCTATTCCTCAGTCCCGAAGGTATGCAAGAGGCAAAGAAATCTATGAAAGAAAAAGGTATTAAAGCTGAAGATGTTAAGAATTTACCTCCTATTGAAGAAATACATGGTCTTAATATACCGCCTGTTGAAGAAATATATGATCTCAATTCTTTATTTATTGAAGAACCTCCTGATCTCGATATCCCGACACAGGTAGTAAAGGTAAATTCTCTCTATAGATATGATAAAGCTGAAGTCCCTCCTACTAAAATTGCTAGTTAGTGCTTGGATGAGTTTGATAACTTTATGTTTAAGCAAGACGACTTCAATGCTTATTTTGGTAGACAATTAAAAGAAAATGCTTATATGATTAGATGCTTGGGTGATTATATGGCTAATATTAAAGGAGAACTTAAACTTGTTAGCAAACATGCTTCTATGGTTACCACTCAAGTAGAACAAGTACTTAAGGCTCAAAAAGAAGTGCTTGATGAAATGAATAGTAAGAAAAATGATTATGCTGTTAGAGTGGCTACTAGAACTGGTAGAATGACTCAGGAACCTTTGTATCCTGAAGGCCACCCTAAGAGAATCGAGCAAGATTCTCAAAGAAATAATATTGATGTTCCTAGTTCTTCTAAAAAGAAGAAGAAGAAAAATGATAGAACTGTGCAAACTTCTAGTGAACCTATTGCTGAACCACCTGATAATCCAAATGATATCTCTATGTCTGATGCTGAAACACAATATGGTAATGAACATGAACCTAATGAAAATATTAATAATGATGTTCATGATAATGCTCAACCTAGTAATGATAATGATGTAGAAATTGAACCTGCTGTTCATCTTGATAACCCACAATCAAAGAATCAATGTTATGATAAAAGAGACTTTGTTGCTAGGAAATATGGTAAAGAAAGGGAACCTTGGGTTCAGAAACCCATGCCTTTTCCTCCGAAACCATCCAAGAAAAAGGATGATGAGGATTTTGAGCGCTTTGCTGAAATGATTAGGCCTATCTTTTTGCGTATGAGATTAACTGATGTGCTCAAAACAAATCCTTATGCTAAATATATGAAGGATATCATTACTAATAAAAGAAAGATACCGGAAGCTGAAATTTCCACCATGCTTGCTAATTATACTTTTAAGGGTGGAATACCAAAGAAACTCGGAGACCCCGGAGTACCTACTATACCTTGCTCCATTAAAAGAAATTATATTAAAACTGCTTTATGTGATCTTGGAGCCGGTGTTAGTGTTATGCCACTCTCTTTATATCGTAGACTTGACTTGAATAAGCTGACACCTACTGAAATATCTTTGCAAATGGCTGATAAATCAACTGTTATACCTGTCGGTATTTGTGAGGATGTGCCTGTTGTGGTTGCAAACGTTACTATTTTAATGGATTTTGTTATACTTGATATTCTCGAGGATGATAGTATGTCTATTATTTTTGGAAGACCTTTTCTTAATACTGCAGGGGCTGTTATTGATTGCAACAAAGGCAATGTCACTTTTCATGTTAATGGTAATGAGCATACGGTACACTTTCCGAGGAAACAACCTCAAGTTCATAGTATCAACTCTATTGGAAAAATTCCATCGATTATATTTGGAGGTTTTGAATTTCCTCTTCCTACTGTCAAGAAGAAATATGATAATCTTATTATTGGGGATGTGCATATCCTCGTTGAGGTAACTTAGTGTTATTCAAAATTTCTCCGGTTTCATGATTATCGGAATGAGTTTGTTAACAAAACTTGATCAACCTTGTTAGTGGATTCTTTTTGATGAGCATGAGATGGATGAAACTAGAAGCACAACCTTCTGTACCCCACTTTTACTTTTTGTTAATTAGTAGAAATAAAGTAAAAATAGTATTTTTCTGTCTGTTTCCTGGCTTATCCGTGCAATATAAAAATATCCCAAAAATAAAAGTCCTCAGAATGCCATGCCAATTTAATATGATTTTTCGGGAATATTTGAGGATTTACTGTGCAAAAATTATCATGGGAGGAGCTGCCACCTGGCCACGAGGGTGGTGGGCGCCCCCCCCCCTCTAGGACGCGCCCCCTGCCTCGTGGGCCCACGGTGGCCCTCCTCCACTTATCCCAGCATCCATCTTCTTTCTCTGTCTCACACAAACCCAAAAAACCAACTCAAGCACGAGTTCCAGCCACTTTTGCTATGATTTTCGATCTCCTTGCTCAAAGCACCTCTCGCAAAACTGCTTGGGGAGATTGTTCCTTGGTATGTGACTCCTCCATTGGTCCAATTAGTTTTTGTTCTAGTGCTTTATTCTTTGCAAATTTGTGCTGCATAGGTGACCATGTTCTTGAGCTTGCATGTCAAATTTATATGGTTCCAAGTAGTTCTAATGCTTGATATAGGCTCTAGGCACTTGTAGGTGTAGTTGCTATCAATATTGCTGAGTTTGGTTTACTTTTATTTTGAAGTTCCTAAAATTTCAGAATTTTTCAGAGAAAAACATTATGCTTAGGAAGATGTTCCAAGGTGGTTCCTCTAAGAAGCAAGGACCCAGGATTGTTGTGCGCGATGCTGACGAGGATCCACCAAGAGACGCTCCGGTACGGCCTTGCGAAAGGTCGTCGGAAACTTTTATGGACCATGCAGGAATTAAAGAAGAATTCAAAGCATATTTGCGCAATGCCGGTCTTGAGGATTTTGAGGCTAACAAATGCCCCCAGTATCACGATCTCACAAGTTCCTTTGTGGGGAGGTTTGAGTATTCATCTTCGCGCAATTCTCCTTCAGTCATGTTTTTATGACAAATCTTATACCATGGACCTAGAGGATTTCACTTCTGCTTGCAAACTTCCATCATGGGGTAGTGTTAGGGATCCCCCTAAATCTGAATTTAGAAACTTTCTTGCTAGTATAACTGTGGGGGAATCTAGAGATATAATGCAGGCTACCATAGGGAGCATTCACTTTCCTGCTATACATTATTTTGCTCTCTTCATCGGTAGATGCATAAATGCTAAGGATGAAGCATGTCACATGTGTGTCTCTGATCTCAGCATTCTTAGGAGTGCTGTGTTAGGAGACCAATCTTATCATATGGCAGCCATTGTAGCTCGTAGGTTGCATCATAATAGACATAATGGAAATTTCTTTGGAGAAATTTATGCAACCCGCATAGCTCATTTTCTTGAGATAGACATTCGTGAGGGTGATACGGAGTTTCCTCCTGCATATTTAGATTATGACTCTATGGCTTCGCACCAGTTTGTCAAGAGGCCTGAATCACCTCTATTATATCGTTTAATTTTTGATAAACGACGTGTTTTCTGTATTACTCTCCCTGCTCCTGCCTTCTTTGATTCACAGACAAAAGGAAGATATGTTATTACCAGAGAGGAGGCAGAAGACTACGAGAGGAGAGCGGAGGCAGCTCGACTCCATGCTGCAGCTCAGCAGGCGATAACCGCTGCACATCAGTATGATCCCAACTATTCCTCCTCATCGCAGTACGACCCCAACAACTATTATTATGGATATCCGCCAGGCCAGCCGTGGCCATAGACCAACTTAGGCCAAAAGCCTAAGCTTGGGGGAGTACGTATTTCTTACTGACATTACATTTATGTTCACACGCACTCATTACTAGATGTCGGTGCTCATACTTTTTCACTGTAATATCCATGCTAGTTTATTTTCTTTTTCCTGCTTTCTTCTTGTGTGTTTGTTAAACCTTAAGAAAAACCAAAAAATTAGTAGTTGTTTATTTTTCTGCTGTAGTAGTAATAATTAAAAAGAAAACCCAAAAATATTTCCCGTTCTTCTTTTGCCTGTTGGGAGCTTTCCCATGTAAATAGTTTTATTTCTTTTCTTTTCTTTGGGGGTCAGTAGGAGAAGACCATAATTAAATTGTTGAAGTGGCTCTTATATGCATTATTGTTGATTTAACCAAGAGCCCATATTGCTTTGTCTTCTCCTGTTTATTGAATGCTCGCAGATTCCAGCTTAGTCCAATGCACGTACACTCTTATTATTATTCACACCGTTCGGTCGTGCAAGTGAAAGGCAATTATGATGATATATGATGGACTGATTGAGATGAGAAAAGCTGGTATGAACTCGACCTCTTTTATTTTTGTAAATATGATGAGTCCCTCGTTCTTGATTCAGCTTATTATGAATAAACATGTTTGCAATGACAATTAGAGATCATAGTTGCTTGTGCCATGCTTAATTAGCTATGAGTTATAATGATTTACCTCATGTGCCAACATGCTATTGAGATGATTATGATGTGGTATGATGGGGTGGTATCCTCCTTTGAATGATTTAAGTGACTTGACTTGGCACATGTTCACGCATGTAGTTGAAACAAATCAACATAGCCTTCAGGATATTTATGTTCATGGTGGATTATATCCTACTCATGCTTGCATCCAATGTTTATTAATTTTAATGCATGTACATGGCTGTTGTCGCTCTCTAGTTGGTCGCTTCCCAATCTTTTGCTAGCCTTCACCTGTACTAAGCGGGAATACTGCTTGTGCATCCAAACCCTTAAACCCCAAAGTTATTCCAGATGAGTCCACTATACCTTCCTATATGCGGTATCTACCTGCCGTTCCAAGTAAATTTGTATGTGCCAAACTCTAAACATTCAAATAAACATTCTGTTTTGTATGCTCGAATAGCTCATGTATCAACGAAGGCTGTCCTTATCTTCCGTGTTAGGCGGGTTATTCTCAAGAGGAGTGGACTCCGCTCCTCACTCACGAGAAAATGGCTGGTCACCGGGATGCCCAGTCCCATGCTTTATGCAAACTAAATCAAAATTAATTGCAAACAAAACTCCCCTTGGGACCTGATGTATGTTGGAGGCACTCGTTGTTTCGAGCAAGCCATGGATTGATGCTTGTTGGTGGAGGGGGAGTATAAACTTTACCATTCTGTTTGGGAACCGCCTATAATGTGTTTAGCATGGAAGATATCGCCATCTCTTAGTTGTTACATTGACAATGAAAGTATATCGCTCAAAATACAATTTATATCTATTTTAAAACCGAGCTCTGGCGCCTCTACAAATCCCTGCTTCCCTCTGCGAAGGGCCTATCCATTTACTTTTATGTTGAGTCATCACCCTCTTATTAAAAAGCACTAGCTGGAGAGCACAGCTATCATTTGCATTCATCACTGTTAATTTATATTGGGTATGACTATGATTGGATCTCTTTTACCATGAATTACAATGTCTAGTCAGTCCTTGATCTTTAAAGGTGCTCTGCATTTTATGTTTTGCGGTCTCGGAAAGGGCTAGCGAGATACCATCTTGTTATATCATATTATGATTGTTTTGAGAAAGTGTTGTCATCCGAGATTTATTATTATGACTTGCTAGTTGATTATGCTATTCATATGAGTAATCATGAGACCTGAGAACTATTGCACATGTGGTTAGTTATGATCTATGCTGAAAACTTGAATACTGGCTTGACATAGTTACAACAACAAGAGCAAACAGAGTTTGTAAAAGTTTTTCTTTCTTTCTTTCAGTTTGTCAACTGAATTGCTTGAGGACAAGCAAGGGTTTAAGCTTGGGGGAGTTGATACGTCTCCGTCGTATCTACTTTTCCAAACACTTTTGCCCTTGTTTTGGACTCTAACTTGTATGATTTGAATGGAACTAACCCGGACTGACGTTATTTTCAGCAGAAGTGCCATGGTGCTGTTTTATGTGCAGAAAACAAATATTCTCGGAATGACCTGAAACTCCACGGAACATCTTAGAAAAAATAATAAAAATCCTCGCCAAAGATGAAGACCAGGGGCCCACACCCTACTCACAAGGGTGGGGGCGCCCCCCCCCCCCCCCCAAGGCGCGCTCCCTTACCTCTTGGGCCCCCTGGATGCCCTCCGACGCCAACTCCAACTCTCTATATTTGCTTTCGAAAAAATAAGAGAGAAGAAATCATCGCATTTTACAATACGAAGCCGCCGCCAAGCCCTAAAACCTCTCGGGAGGGCTGATCTGGAGTCCGTTCGGGGCTCCGGAGAGGGGGATTCATCGCCATCGCCATCATCAACCATCCTCCATCACCAATTCATGATGCTCACCGCCGTGCGTGAGTAATTCCATCGTAGGCTTGCTGGACGATGATGGGTTGGATGAGATTTATCATGTAATCGAGTTAGTTTTGTTAGGGTTTGATCCCTAGTATCCACTATGTTCTGAGATTGATGTTGTTATGACTTTGCTATGCTTAATGCTTGTCACTAGGACCCGAGTGCCATGATTTCAGATCTAAACCTATTATGTTTTCATGAATATATGTGAGTTCTTGATCCTATCTTGCAAGTCTATAGTCACCTACTATGTGTTATGATCCGGTAACCCGAAGTGATAATAATCGGGACCACTCCCGGTGATGACCATAGTTTGAGGAGTTCATGTATTCACTATGTGCTAATGCTTTGTTCCGGTTCTCTATTAAAAGGAGGCCTTAATATCCCTTAGTTTCCAATAGGATCCCGCTGCCACGGGAGGGTAGGACAAAAGATGTCATGCAAGTTCTTTTCCATAAGCACGTATGACTATATAGGGAATACATGCCTACATTACATTGATGAATTGGAGCTAGTTCTGTGTCACCCTATGTTATGACTGTTACATGATGAACCGCATCCAGCATAATTATCCATCACTGATTCGATGCCTACGAGTTTTCCATATACTGGTTTACGCTTATTTACTTTCCCGTTGCTACTGTTACAATGACTACAAAATACCAAAAACATTACTTTTGCTGTCTTTACTTTTGTTGCCGCTACCACCACTATCATATTACCTTGCTACTAAATACTTTGCTGCAGATACTAAGTTTCCAGGTGTGGTTGAATTGACAACTCAGCTGCTAATACTTGAGAATATTCTTTGGCTCCCCTTGTGTCGAATCAATAAATTTGGGTTGAATACTCTACCCTCGAAAGCTGTTGCGATCCCCTATACTTGTGGGTTATCAGTAGGATTTGGAAACAATGAATGAATTGATCTGATAACGAAAGAAGAGAAATCTTGAATGAACCACCGTAAGAATTGAAAATTAACAAAGAAAAGATAAAGAAACATGGGGAAGAATTGAAAAAAAATTGAATGAAGATACTTTAGGGGATTTAGATACATGAGAACGAAGAGATAATGAACTGATTAGAGGATATTTGAACGATGCACCGGTAAGATTTGGAGAATGAGAGCTGAAAGCTGAGAATGAATAAACTCGAAATGATGACCTTCGGAGAATCGAACTAAAAAGACTCCTGAATTGCTCTGGATGGGTGAAAAGAATTGTCACAATCGAAAACAATTATGAGAGGATGGCATCAAGCTAGAACCATGAATCTTGAAGAGAATGGAGCAAGATTGAGAGAGAGAAAATCTTCTGCAGTCTTCAAAATTGGAGAATGACGACGAGAAACACCATCATGAATTATTGAAATACTCCGGGAGAATGAAAAGCAAAGAGTTTGAGCCAACGATGAAAAGAATGTGAAAGATCTTGGAGAAGGCATTTGACTGATGATAACTCATTCTTACATCAAACTTGGAAAAGAATTTGAGAAGCTCCGGGAAAATTAGAAGAGTCAGGTAAGATCCTGGGAAAAAACCTGCGGGTTAGGGCCCACTCAAAAGATACATCGTTGAACGATTACTTGAAAAGGAGATTGCACCGGTTGAATAAAATGGCTTGAATGAGATAACAACCTCGAAATAGGTTGAACGGATCTTGAATGAAAAGACGAGTCTTCTGAAATATATAACATGAGTAGCAAGAGGTGGATGACTAAGAGGTGCACCGGTATGGGAAAGCATTTGAAACGAGGGAAAATGATATGATCAACACCAAAGCTTGAATTGCAACCACCGGAGAAGAAAGAGAACGAAGAATGATGAACTTGAAGCTCCGTTAGTATCTTCATGAGAATCACCGGATAAGAACATTGACTAAGAAGAACGAAGAGACTTCACATGAGTAAAATGGATATTTGATTAAGAAATTTGAGTCCTTGAAGAAACAAGGAGTGGGTGGGCAGGAAAAACAAAGACAATTTGGACAGATGGAAAGGATACCGTTGAGAAAACTTAGAGTTGATCTTGCGGATGTTGAAAATGATTGGATCCACTTGAAGAGAAACACGCCGGTTGAAAAGGATTGACATGACAATCTCGATTATCATGAAGGATTAGTATTCACATAGAAATATGAGAACACATCATGTCCCTAGTGGCAATATGCCCTAGAGGCAATAATAAATTGATTATTATTATATTTCCTTGTTCATGATAATCATTTATTATCCATGCTATAATTGTATTGATAGGAAACTCAGATACATGTGTGGATGCATAGACAACACCATGTCCCTAGTAAGCCTCTAGTTGACTAGCTCGTTGATCAATAGATGGTTACGGTTTCCTAACCATGGACATTGGATGTCGTTGATAACGGGATCACATCATTAGGAGAATGATGTGATGGACAAGACCCAATCCTAAGCCTAGTACAAAGATCGTGTAGTTCGTATGCTGAAGCTTTTCTAATGTCAAGTATCATTTCCTTAGACCATGAGATTGTGCAACTCCCGGATACCGTAGGAGTGCTTTGGGTGTGCCAAACGTCACAACGTAACTGGGTGGCTATAAAGGTACATTACAGGTATCTCCGAAAGTGTCTATTGGGTTGGCACGAATCGAGACTGGGATTTGTCACTCCGTGTAAGCGGAGAGGTATCTCTGGGCCCACTCGGTAGGACATCATCATAATGTGCACAATGTGATCAAGGAGTTGATCACGGGATGATGTGTTATAGAACGAGTAAAGAGACTTGCAGGTAACGAGATTGAACAAGGTATCTGGATACCGACGATCGAATCTCGGGCAAGTATCGTATCGATAGACAAAGGGAATTGTATACGGGATTGATTAAGTCCTTGACATCGTGGTTCATCCGATGAGATCATCGTGGAACATGTGGGAGCCAACATGGGTATCCAGATCCCGCTGTTGGTTATTGACCGGAGAACATCTCGGTCATGTCTGCATGTCTCCCGAACCCGTAGGGTCTACACACTTAAGGTTCGATGACGCTAGGGTTATAAAGGAAGTTTGTATGTGGTTACCGAATGTTGTTCAGAGTCTCGGATGAGATCCCGGACGTCACGAGGAGTTCCGGAATGATCCGGAGGTAAAGATTTATATATGGGAAGTCCTGTTTTGGTCACCAGAAAAGTTTCGGGGTTTATCGGTATCGTACCGGGACCACCGGGAGGGTCCCGGGGGTCCACCAAGTGGGGCCACCTGCCCCGGGGGGCCACATGGGCTGTAGGGAGTGCTCCTTGGCCTACATGGGCCAAGGGCACCAGCCCCACTAAGGCCCATGCGCCTAGAAGGTGAGAGGGGGCAAACCCTAAGGGCATATGGGCCCTAAGGCCCATACACCCTGCGCCTCCCTCTCCTCCCCCCTCTTGGCCGCCACCCCTTGGCCATCTAGGGCTGCCGCCCCCCCCTAGGGGTGGGAACCCTAGAGGGGGCGCAGCCCCTCCCCTTCCCCTATATATATGAGGCCTAAGGGGCTGCCCATAAGACACGTGATTCAATCTCTCGTTGGTGCAGCCCAGCGTCTCTTCTTCCTCCTCTTCTGCGGTGCTTGGCGAAGTCCTGCATGATTGCCACGCTCCTCCATCATCACCACGCCGTTGTGCTGCTGCTGGATGGAGTCTTCCTCAACCTCTCCCTCTCTCCTAGCTGGATCAAGGCGTGGGAGACGTCACCGGGTTGTACGTGTGTTGAACACGGAGGTGCCGTCCGTTCGGCACTAGGATCTTCGGTGATTTGGATCACGACGAGTACGACTCCATCAACCCCATTCACTTGAACGCTTCCGCTTAGCGATCTAAAAGGGTATGTAGATGCACTCTCCTTCCCTCGTTGCTAGTCTCTCCATAGATGGATCTTGGTGACACGTAGGAAATTTTTGAATTTCTGCTACGTTGCCCAATAGTGGTATCAGAGCTAGGTCTATTGCGTAGATTCTATGCACGAGTAGAACACAAAGTAGTTGTGGGCGTTGATTTTGTTCAATATGCTTGCCGTTACTAGTCTTATCTTGATTCGGCGGCATCATGGGATGAAGCGGCCCGGACCAACCTTACACGTACTCTTACGTGAGACCGGTTCCACCGACAAACATGCACTAGTTGCATAAGGTGGCTGGCGGGTATCTGTCTCTCCCACTTTAGTCGGATCGGATTCGATGAACAGGGTCCTTATGAAGGGTAAATACCAATTGGCATATCACGTTGTGGTCTTTGCGTAGGTAAGAAACGTTCTTGCTAGTAACCCATAGCAGCCACGTAAAACATGCAAACAACAATTAGAGGACGTCTAACTTGTTTTTGCAGGGTATGCTATGTGATGTGATATGGCCAAAGGATGTGATGAATGATATATGTGATGTATGAGATTGATCATGTTCTTGTAATAGGAATCACGACTTGCATGTCGATGAGTATGACAACCGGCAGGAGCCATAGGAGTTGTCTTAATTTATTTATGACCTGCGTGTCAACATAAACGTCATGTAATTACTTTACTTTATTGCTAACCGTTAGCTGTAGTAGTAGAAGTAATAGATGACGTGACAACTTCAAGAAGACACGATGATGGAGATCATGATGATGGAGATCATGGTGTCATGCCGGTGACGATGATGATCATGGAGCCCCGAAGATGGAGATCAAACGGAGCAAAGTGATATTGGCCATATCATGTCACTATTTGATTGCATGTGATGTTTATCATGTTTATACATCTTATTTGCTTAGAACGACGATAGTAAATAAGATGATCCCTCATAAAATTTCAAGAAGTGTTCTCCCCTAACTGTGCACCGTTGCTACAGTTCGTCGTTTCGAAGCACCACGTGATGATCGGGTGTGATAGATCCTTACGTTCACATACAACGGGTGTAAGACAGTTTTACACATGCAAAACACTTAGGGTTAACTTGACGAGCCTAGCATGTACAGACATGGCCTCGGAACACAGAAGACCGAAAGGTCGAGCATGAGTCGTATAGAAGATACGATCAACATGAAGATGTTCACCGACGTTGACTAGTCCGTCTCACGTGATGATCGGACACGGCCTAGTTGACTCGGATCATGTAATCACTTAGATGACTAGAGGGATGTCTATCTGAGTGGGAGTCCATAAGATGAACTTAATTATCCTGAACATAGTCAAAAGGATTTTGCAAATTATGTCGTAGCTCACGCTATAGTTCTACTATTTAGATATGTTCCTAGAGAAAAATTAGTTGAAAGTTGATAGTAGCAATTATGCGGACTAGGTCCGTAAACTGAGGATTGTCCTCATTGCTTCTTAGAAGGCTTATGTCCTTAATGCACCGCTCAGTGTGCTGAACCTCGAACGTCGTCTGTAGATGTTGCGAACATCTGACATACACGTTTTGATAACTACATGATAGTTCAGTTAAACGATTTAGAGTTGAGGCACCAAAGACAGTTTTGAAACGTCGCGAAACATATGAGATGTTTTGAGGGCTGAAATTGGGATTTCAGGCTCGTGCCCACGTCAAGAGGTATAAGACCTCCGATGATTTTCTTAGCCTACAAACTAAGGAGAAAAGCTCAATTGTTGAGCTTGTGCTCAGATTGTCTGAGTACAACAATCATTTGAATCGAGTGGGAGTTGATCTTCCAGATGAGATAGTGATGTTTCTCCGAAGTCATTACCACCAAGCTGCTAGAGCTTCGTGATGAACTATAATATATCAGGGACATATATGATGATCCTTGAGATATTCGTGATGTTTGACACCACAAAAGTAGAAATCAAGAAGGAGCATCAATTGTTGATGGTTGGTGAAACCACTAGTTTCAAGAAGGGCAAGGGCAAGAAGGGATACTTCATGAAACGTCAATTCAGCTGCTGCTCTAGTGAAGAAACCCAAGGTTGAACCCAAACCCGAGACTAAGTGCTTCTGTAATAAGAGGAACAGACACTGGAGCAGAATTACCCTAGATACTTGGTAGATAAGAAGGCTGGCAAGGTCGATAGAAGTATATTGGATATACATTATGTTAATGTGTACTTTACTGGTACTCCTAGTAGCACCAGGGTATTAGATACCGGTTCTGTTGCTAAGTGTTAGTAACTCGAAATAAAAGCTGCGGAATAAACGGAGACTAGCTAAAGGTGAGATAACAATATGTGTTGGAAGTATTTCCAAGGTTGATCAAATATCGTACACTCCCTCTACCATCGAGATTGGTGTTTGCGTTGAGCATAGACATGATTGGATTATGTCTATCACAATACGGTTATTCATTTAAGGAGAATAATGGTTACTCTGTTTATTTGAATAATACCTTCAATGGTCTTACACCTAAAATGAATGGTTTATTGAATCTCGATCGTAGTGATACACATGTTCATGCCAAAAGATAGTAATGATAGTATCACCTACTTGTGGCACTGCCACGTAAGTCATATCGGTATAAAACGCATGAGGAAGCTCCATGTTGATGGATCTTTGGGCTCACTCATTTTTGAAAAGTTTGAGACATGCGAACCATGTCTATTGGTGTATATGCATGAAGAAACTCCATGCAAATGGACCGTTTGGACTCACTTGATTTCGAATCAGTTGAGACATGCAAATCATACCAAATGGGCAAGATGACTGAAAGCCTCGTTTTCAGTAAAATGGAACTAGAAAGCAACTTGTTGGAAGTAATACATTTTGATGTGTGCAGTCCAATGAGTGCTGAGGCATGTAGTGGATATCGTTATGTTCTTACTTCACAGATGATTTGAGTAGATGTTGAGTATATTTACTTGATGAATCACGAGTCTGAATTATTGAAAGGTTCAAGTAATTTCAGGGTGAAGTTGAAAGATCGTCGTGACAAGAGGATAAAGTATCTATGATATGATCATAGAGATGAATATCTGAATTATGAGTTTCGCATAGAATTAAGACATCGTGGAAATTGTTTCACAACTGATACAGCCTGGAACACCATAGTGTGATGGTGTGTCCGAACATCATAACTGCACCCTATTGGATATGATGCATACCATGATGTCTCTTATCGAATACCACGATAGTTTATGGGTTAGGCATTAGAGACAACCACATTCACTTTAAATAGGGCACCACGTAATTCCGATGAGATGACACCGTATGAACTATGGTTTAGAGAAACCTAAGCTATCATTTCTTAAAAAGGTTTGGGGCTGCGACGCTTATGTGAAAAAGTTTCAGGCTGATAAGCTCGAACCCAAAGCGGATAAATGCATCTTCATAGGACACCCAAAACAGTTGGGTATACCTCCTGTCTCAGATCCGAAAGCAATAAGGGATTGTTTCTAGAATCGGGTCCTTTTTCAAGGAAAAGTTTCTCTCGAAAGAATTGAGTGGGAGGATGCTGGAAACTTGATGAGGTTATTGAACCGTCTCTTCAACTAGTGTGTGGCAGGGCACAGGAAATTGTTCATGTGGCACCTACACCAATTGAAGTGGAAGCTTATGATATTGATCACGAGACTTCGAATCAAGTCACTCCAAAACCTCGTAGGATGACAAGGATGCGTACTACTTCTGAGTGGTACGTAATCCTGTCTTGGAAGTCATGTTGCGAGACAACAATGAACCTATGAGCTATGGAGAAGCGATGGTGGGCCTGGATTCCGATAGATGGCTCGAGGCCATAAAATCCGAGAGAGGATCCATGTATGGAAACAAAGTGTAGACTTTGACAGAACAACTCGATGGTCGTGAGGCTGTTGAGTATAGATGGATTTTAAAAGGAAGACGGACAATGATGGTAAATGTCACCATCAAGAAAGCTCGACTTGTCGTTAAGATGTTTTCGACAAGTTCAAGGAGTTGACTACGATGAGACTTTCTCACCTGTAGCGATGCTAAAAGTCTGTTGGAATTATATTAGCAGTTACTGCACTATTTATGAAATCTTGCAGATAGGATGTCAAAACATTGTTACCTCGACGATTTATGAGGAAAGGTTGTATGTGATACAACCGGAAGGTTTTTTCAATCCTGAAATATGCTAATAAGTATGCAAAGCTCCAGCAATCCTTCTAAGGACTGGAGTAAGCATCTCGGAGTTGGAATGTATGCTTTGATGAGATGATCAAAGATTTTGGTGTATACAAAGTTTATGAGAAACTTGTATTTCCAAAGAAGTGAGTGGGAGCACTATAGAATTTCTGATAAGTATATGTTGTTGACATATTGTCGATCAGAAGTGACGTAGAATTTCTGGAAAGCATATAGGATTATTTGGAAAGTGTTTTTCAATGGAAAGCCTGGATTAAGCTACTTGAACATTGAGCATCAAGATCTATAAGGATAGATCTAAACGCTTAATGGAACTTTCAAATGAGCACATACCTTGACATGATCTTGAAGGTGTTCAAGATGGATCAGTCAAAGAAGGAGTTCTTGTCTGAGTTTTAAGGTATGAAGTTAAGACTTAAAGCTCGACCACGGCAGAATAGAGAGAAAGGACGAAGGTCGTCCCCTATGCTTAAAACGTAGGCTCTTCAGTATGCTATGCTGTGTACCGCACCTGAAGTGTGCCTTGCCATGAGTCAGTCAAGGGGTACAAGAGTGATCCAAGAATGGATCACAGGACAGCGGTCAAAGTTATCCTTAGTAACTAGTGGACTAAGGAATTTTCTCGATTATGGAGGTGGAAAAAGAGTTCGTCGTAAAGGGTTACGTCGATGCAAGTTTAACACCTATCCGGATAGCTCTGAGTAGAGATACCGGATACGTATAATGGAGCAACAATTTAGAATAGCTCCAAGTAGAACAGTTATTTGGAATAGCTCCAAATAGAACGTGGTAGCTACATCTAGGAGATGACATAGAGATTTGTAAAGCACACACGGATCTGAAAGGTTCGGACCCGTTGACTAAAACCTCTCTCACAAGCATAACATGATCAAACCCAGAACTCTTTAGGGTGTTAGTCACATGAGGATGTGACCTTGAGTGTTAATCACATATCGATGTGAACTGGATTATTGACTCTAGTGCAAGTGGGAGACTGTTGGAAATATGCCCTAGAGGCAATAATAAATTGATTATTATTATATTTCCTTGTTCATGATAATCGTTTATTATCCATGCTATAATTGTATTGATAGGAAACTCAGATACATGTGTGGATGCATAGACAACACCATGTCCCTAGTAAGCCTCTAGTTGACTAGCTCGTTGATCAATAGATGGTTACGGTTTCCTAACCATGGACATTGGATGTCGTTGATAACGGGATCACATCATTAGGAGAATGATGTGATGGACAAGACCCAATCCTAAGCCTAGTACAAAGATCGTGTAGTTCGTATGCTGAAGCTTTTCTAATGTCAAGTATCATTTCCTTAGACCATGAGATTGTGCAACTCCCGGATACCGTAGGAGTGCTTTGGGTGTGCCAAACGTCACAACGTAACTGGGTGGCTATAAAGGTACATTACAGGTATCTCCGAAAGTGTCTATTGGGTTGGCACGAATCGAGACTGGGATTTGTCACTCCGTGTAAGCGGAGAGGTATCTCTGGGCCCACTCGGTAGGACATCATCATAATGTGCACAATGTGATCAAGGAGTTGATCACGGGATGATGTGTTACAGAACGAGTAAAGAGACTTGCAGGTAACGAGATTGAACAAGGTATCTGGATACCGACGATCGAATCTCGGGCAAGTATCGTATCGATAGACAAAGGGAATTGTATACGGGATTGATTAAGTCCTTGACATCGTGGTTCATCCGATGAGATCATCGTGGAACATGTGGGAGCCAACATGGGTATCCAGATCCCGCTGTTGGTTATTGACCGGAGAACATCTCGGTCATGTCTGCATGTCTCCCGAACCCGTAGGGTCTACACACTTAAGGTTCGATGACGCTAGGGTTATAAAGGAAGTTTGTATGTGGTTACCGAATGTTGTTCAGAGTCTCGGATGAGATCCCGGACGTCACGAGGAGTTCCGGAATGATCCGGAGGTAAAGATTTATATATGGGAAGTCCTGTTTTGGTCACCAGAAAAGTTTCGGGGTTTATCGGTATCGTACCGGGACCACCGGGAGGGTCCCGGGGGTCCACCAAGTGGGGCCACCTGCCCCGGGGGGCCACATGGGCTGTAGGGAGTGCTCCTTGGCCTACATGGGCCAAGGGCACCAGCCCCACTAAGGCCCATGCGCCTAGAAGGTGAGAGGGGGCAAACCCTAAGGGCATATGGGCCCTAAGGCCCATACACCCTGCGCCTCCCTCTCCTCCCCCCTCTTGGCCGCCACCCCTTGGCCATCTAGGGCTGCCGCCCCCCCCCTAGGGGTGGGAACCCTAGAGGGGGCGCAGCCCCTCCCCTTCCCCTATATATATGAGGCCTAAGGGGCTGCCCATAAGACACGTGATTCAATCTCTCGTTGGTGCAGCCCAGCGTCTCTTCTTCCTCCTCTTCTACGGTGCTTGGCGAAGCCCTGCATGATTGCCATGCTCCTCCATCATCACCACGCCGTTGTGCTGCTGCTGGATGGAGTCTTCCTCAACCTCTCCCTCTCTCCTAGCTGGATCAAGGCGTGGGAGACGTCACCGGGTTGTACGTGTGTTGAACACGGAGGTGCCGTCCGTTCGGCACTAGGATCTTCGGTGATTTGGATCACGACGAGTACGACTCCATCAACCCCATTCACTTGAACGCTTCCGCTTAGCGATCTAAAAGGGTATGTAGATGCACTCTCCTTCCCTCGTTGCTAGTCTCTCCATAGATGGATCTTGGTGACACGTAGGAAATTTTTGAATTTCTGCTACGTTGCCCAACACTTAATAATGATAAGCAGATATAAATCCGAAGTGACTCAAAGAATAGAGCTATGCTCCCCGGCAACGGCGCTAGAAAATAGTCTTGATAACCCACAAGTATAGGGGATCGCAACAGTTTTTGAGGGTAGAGTATTCAACCCAAATTTATTGATTCGACACAAGGGGAGTCAAAGAATATTCTCAAGTATTAGCAGCCGAGTTGTCAATTCAACCACACCTGGAACCTTAATATCTACAGCAAAGTATTTAGTAGCAAAGTAATATGATAGTAGTGGTAACGGTAGCAAAAGGTAATGATAGCAAAAGTGATGTTTTTGGTATTCCGTAGTGATGATAATAATAGAACGGAAAAGTAAATAAGCGAGGAACAATATAGGGAAAGCTCATAGGCAATGGATCGGTGATAGAGAATTATGCCGGATGTGGTTCATCATGTAACAGTCATAACCTAGGGTGACACAAAACTAGCTCCAATTCATCAATGTAATGTAGGCATGTATTCCGAATATAGTCATACATGCTTATGGAAAAACAACTTGCATGACATCTTTTGTCCTACCCTCCCGTGGCAGCGGGGTCCTAGCGGAAACTAAGGGATATTAAGGCCTCCTTTTAATAGAGTACCGGACCAAAGCATTAACACATAATGAATACATGAACTCCTCAAACTACGGTCATCACCAGGAGTGGTCCCGATTATTTTCACTTCGGGGTTGCCGGATCATAACACATAGTAGGTGACTATAGACTTGCAAGATTGGATCAAGAACTCTCATATATTCATGAAAACATAATAGGTCCATATCTAAAATCATGGCACTCGGGGCCCTAGTGACAAGCATTAAGCATAGCAAAGTCATAGCAACATCAATCTCAGAACATAGTGGATACTAGGGATCAAACCCTAACAAAACTAACTCGATTACATGATAAATCTCATCCAACCCATCACCGTCCAGCAAGCCTATGATGGAATTACTCATGCACAGCGGTGAGCATCATGAAATTGGTGATGGAGGATGGTTGATGATGACGATGGCAACGAATCCCCCTCTCCGAAGCCCCGAACGGACTCCAAATCAGCCCTCCCGAGAGGTTTTAGGGCTTGGCGGCAGCTCCGTATCATAAAACGTGATGAATCCTTTTTATTTATTTTTTTTCTCCCCGAAAGCAAATATATAGAGTTGGAGTTGAGGTCGGAGGAGCTCCAGGGGGCCCACGAGGTAGGGGGCGCGCCCCCCACCCTCGTGGCTAGGGTGTGGGCCCCCTGGTCTTCATCTTTTGCAAGGATTTTTTATTATTTCCAAAAGGACGTTCCGTGAAGTTTCAGGTCATTCCGAGAACTTTTGTTTCTGCACATAAATAACACCATGGTAATTCTGCTGAAAACAGCGTCAGTCCGGGTTAGTTCCATTCAAATCATGCAAGTTAGAGTGAAAAACAAGGGCAAAAGTGTTTGGAAAAGTAGATACGACGGAGACGTATCAATACACAAGGGCAAAAGAAGCTTGTTGGGTCTTCATGTAGGCCGGCAAGCTCAACGCCGAACACAAGGGGAGGAGGCCGCCATGCGATAGGGACGACAGAGAGGTTCACCAACCAAATACCGGAGGTTAGAAGCAATTTCCCCCCGAGGATCGATTAACCCCGGAGAGGAAATAGCAGTTCGGCTTCCGCCGCCCACCTCATATACCCGCAAAATTTGTACCACGCTTACATCACTGCGCACTTGAGATACCATGGGCATTGGCGGAAGCACAATACGGACAAGCCGGCAAGCATTCCCGTAACATTTATTGGGGTGGTTTATTGGGGTGGCCGTGAATCTGGCAGGGTCGGTCCAGTATCCTGTCTAGGTTGGATGGTCCGTCTTGGTTCGCCTTGAATGGCTTTTTCCGTTGACTGGGTTTTGGATTGCTGAATCCGGCGTTGACCGCTGTGTCGCATGATCTTTCATTATCATTGCGACTGTTTGGTTTGCTTCGTCGTGGCTTGCCATTGCCTTCTTGAATTTCGGAAGTGTCCGAGTCGCTGGCGTTGTTGCTTCTACGAGCGAGCCAGCTGTCTTCTCCCATGCAAAAGCGGGTCATTAGAGCAGTAAGGGTTGTCATAGATCTAGGTCTTTCTTGACCGAGGTGGCGTGCAAGCCATTCATCCCGGACGCTGTGTTTGAAGGCCGCGAGGGCTTCCGCGTCCGGACAGTCGATGATTTGGTTCTTTTTAACTTAGAACCTAGTCCAGAGCTTCCTGGTGGCCGGACATATGTTCCTTGGAAGTTGTCGCGAAAGGCGTCTTCCAAATCTTCCCAACTGCCAATAGAATTTTCCGGCAGACTGTTTAACTAGTACCGAGCTGGTCCTTTGAGTTTTAGTGGTAGGTACTTGATGGCATGAAGGTCATCTCCGTGGGCCATGTGGATATGGAGGAGGAAGTCCTCGATCCATACCGCGGGATCCGTTGTTCCATCATATGATTCGATATTCATGGGTTTGAACCCGTCTGGGAATTCGTGCTCCATTACTTCGTCTATGAAGCAAAGAGGGTGTGTGGCGCCTCTATGTTGGGCCACACGGTGACGTACCTCCGATGGAGTCCATTTGCGGTTTTCGGCCCGGCTGTGGCTAGGTTTGTCACGTCCGAATAGGTAGTCGTCATCGCGCGTCGAGGCATGTCCTCGTGATCCGTAGATTGATCTTGCATGTCCTGCTCTATTGTCCAAGTCCTGTCGAAGGTCGTATGTACAACCCCGCGCTATTTTATTCTTGCCTTTACGGCGAGGTGGGGCGGATTGGTGTTCGGCTTGAGGTGTCGCTTTATCCGGACCGAGTTGTGGTCGGCCTGCCGCATTGTGCAATGATGGTACGGGCTCCAGCGCCTCGTCATCAAACTGAGGTAGCAATCTACGCTTTGGGTAACTTTTGGCTGGGCCACTAAGGCCGTATTCTTTGGCGGCCAGGATTTCGGTCCATCTATCATTGAGCAGGTATTGGTCTGCTCGAAGCTGCAACTGCTTCTTTTTCAGGCTCCTTGCAGTGGCTATTAGCCGGTGTTTGAAGCGCTCCTGCTCGAGAGGTTCCTCAGGCACGATGAAATCCTCGTTGTCGAGGCTCTCCTCTTCCTCGGAGAGCGGGAGATAATTACTGTCCTCCGAGTCTCCGTGTATGGCCTGTTCATTAGGGCTAAATTGCCCATTTTCCCGTTCCTCCTGTTCAGAGGTTACCTTGATGGGGTCTTCATTGTTTTCGGCAGCGTCCGGAGAATTATTTTTTCCGGTACCCGTATTGCAGTCTTTGGAACGACGTGACGTAGAGCGACGTCGAGGAAGCTGGTGTTTGGCCTGTCTCCCAGGAGGTTTATCCTCACCTGGATCCTCTTTCTCATCGTTGTTAGTTTTTCCAGGCGTGTCCACCATGTATACGTTGTAGGAAGAAGTGGTCGTCCGTCGTCCAGTAAATGGTGGGTTTTGGCCTTGCTCTTTGTCGGCATCGTCGTCCGTACTGGCGATGTCTTCGGAGCCGTAGTCAAGCGTGTCGGTTAAGTCCTCGACAGTGGCTATGAAGTGGGTGGCGGGTGGGAAGCAAAATTCCCCATCATCAGCCTTTAGTTCGAACCGTACATAGTTCGGCTGTGAGTCCCCCGCCAAGGACGAGTTCTTTAATGAGTTTAGCACATCGCCCAAGGGCGAGTGCTGGAAAATGTCTGCGGCGCTGAACTCGAAGATCGATAAGCGATCAAGTTCGGTATTCGCGGACTCATATGGTTCGGAACTTATACCCAGAGAAGAGTCCGGATTTCCGGTGACACGAGAGGTTGAGTCCACGTGTGGCTCCAACGCCGGGGAATCTGTGGCCTCTGTGGTGGGGTTGATCGTCCAATCCTTGGATGCCACAGTGTGCTCTGGATCTAAGGCCAGAGTGGTCACAGGAACTATTTCCTGGATGCGGTCTGACGAAAGATTTAGGTCATGTTCGACAAGGTGGCCAGGAGCGGTCGCCGCGGTCTCGAATCCGGCGAAGATCAAATCTCCATGGACGTTCGCAACAAAATTCAAGCTCCCAAACCTGACCTGATGGCCAGGGGCGTAGCTCTCGATCTGCTCCAGGTGGCCAAACGAGTTGGCCCGCAGTGCGAAGCCGCCGAACACGAAGATCTGTCCGAGGAGGAAGGTTTCTCCTTGGACGGTGTCACTATCGACGATTGAAGGGGCCATCAAACCTTTCATCGACGACACAGTGGAACTCTCAATTAAAGCACCAACACTACTAGGGAAAACGTTATACACAGAATGTTACCAGTAGCGCTTGTTAAAATGAGGCGCTACTGCTACTTAGCAGTAGCGCGTCCGCTAGAATGACGCTACTGTTACCCGCTTAGCAGTAGCGCGGCAGGAACAGAGCGCGCTACTACTATAATTGCCACACCGTTCCCGACGTGCTAGGTATAGTAGTAGCGTCCTTCTACGAACAGCGCTACTACTACAGATTTTAGCAGCAACCCGTTTTGCCTCCCCACGCTACTGTTAAAGCTATTTTCACCTAACCCCCCGCGCGACCTGATTCCCTCTCCTCTGCTTCCTCCCCCAATTCTCCTCTACTATCCTCGTCGCCTCCGCCTCACCGCCGTCTCCCCTGACCCCGCCTCGCCGCCGTCTCCCCCGACCCGCCTCGCCGCAGTCTCCCCTGACCCCGCCTCGCCGCCGTCTCCCCCGACCCCGCCTCGCCGCGCCTCGATGCCGCCGTCTCCCCCGACCCCATCTCTCTCCCCGCCCTCTGTAAGCACTCTCCCCTTCCGATCCCTCTTCTCTGCTTAGTATGAACCCTAGCTATTTAGTGCTAGTTAGTATGAACCCTAGGCTATTTTTAGTGCTAGTTAGTTAATTACTTATATGGTAATTAGGGCAGTAGTTCCTAGGTACTAATTAGTTAGTAAGAACTAGGTACTAATTAGGTATTAGTTTATTTTTATTTATAGTAAGTTTATTTTTAGTAAGAACTAATTGATTAATAGAACTCGTTAGTAAGAACTTATTGCTATTTTTTTAGTTAAAGCAATTTTTCCCGCATCGACGTCGACGATGCCTATCCCGCATCCTCGTTGTCGAGTCGGCGGAGGACAACACCTGCTTGACCAGACGGGCCATGTTTGGGACTGGGCTCCGCCGGGGTGGTACTGGGAGGCGCTACCTACCGGGAGGCGCAGGTTGGTGAGGAGCCAGCCTGTTTGACCCGAACCTTCTTTGGTGGCAGTTGCGTGGACCAGTGACGGTCCAGAGGCCCGAGGACCCCGCGGAGGTGGTGCGTCACCGTGTAAGTGAGGAGGACGCGCACGTCCATCGCTATTTGTTTGCGTTGGAGCATAGGTTCTCCAATACCTGGCAGGTTCTCCAGGGATCTCACTGGAGCTATGATCCCGTGATGGTTCCTTCTCTGTGGGTGTCCACCGCCCGCGCCGATACCCGTCGTGTGCTAGGGTTTTAGTTGTATTAGTAATGTTATATGTATGACAATATTCGGGATGTATTAGTGATAATATTCGACGATGTACGGACGCATGAGATGATTTACTTTTGCTTATTGAATGCATGCTAATTTGAGTCCTATAAGATATTTTTGAAATGTATATCTTGTGTTGCTCAAATAGGATATGTGCTTGCCCAAGTGGCCGGTCATGTTTGCAGGTTACACCTCCGAGTGGCCTATGTTTTGCCGGAGTGTTGATTCATTTTCGTTCCGGTAAATTTCAAGCGCTCGATATGTCCTATTTTAGCAAAGGTCATGCTGGATTTTTCCGTGAATTTTGGCATGACTTGTGCCAGAATATGTAGGAAATATTGAGTGCCCCGGATTTGTGTGTTGAGTATCCTGGTAGTTGTCTTTGATCGATTTTCAATTAATGTTTTAACTATGAACATAGGAAATGTCTGACGATGAAAAGGATTTCGGTATTTGCAAATACTGCGAAGACGAGCGCGACCTGTGCGACGGAATCTTTCTAGATGATGATAGGCGCTTCAGCATCAAGCTGGACGAGAACTTCGAAGTGGATACAGTAAGTCACAACGACAAGTCTTTTTTCGTAATTAAGCATGACATTTGCTTCAACTTATAATTTAAGCATGACAAGTCTTTTTTTTACTGTTCTACTAGCGTATCCCCTGCCATGCAAGAGTTTTTGTATTGGATAAGATAGGTTTCAGTCGTACTATGGAGGAAAAGAAATTTTACTTGAAGACCGAGCATGGTTATATTTTCAACGTAAAATTATACAATTCAGATGACTACACCTATTTTGGATGCAAAACATGGCGATCACTATGCAAGACTTGTGCATTTGAGCCTGATATGGTTATCACCTTTGATATTTGTTTGGAAGATGATATTGAAGGTAATACCGACATCTGGGTCGATGTGCAGACGCCTTCAGTTATACCATTATGTAAGTTTCTCAACCATATTTATGTCTTTGATATTGTTTATTCAAAAATAGTTGACAACTAATTTGTATTGTCAGCTTATTTCGGTGCAAGCAAACATGTCCAGCGCTTGATAGACAGAACCTACTACTGTCCCGAGGCTGAACTAAACTGCGAGGAGCTAAGTCATTGTGTTTCATGGCTTGAGGATCTTGATACTGTCAAGATAAATTTTCTTCCTGCACATAGAAATGTTAGTACTGAAAACGTGCGACCAATAGTGTTCGTAATGAACTACGGTCACATCTATTTAGGAAGAATGGTAAGATTTTTACTATTTGTCCTCAGTGCATCTTTTCCATACATTATTTTTGAAGCTAAACTTCATTGCTAAGTATGTTACCATACGATGTTCTTCAACAGGGACTCCTGATGAATGTTGTGCCTTATGGGATCGAGACTAAAGGTACCATGAGTATTATTAGCTTACGACCAAGATATCCTACAGATTACTTTAGTGCATTCAAGATTAGCGACGGATGCTTAATAGTGTAAGACTGGACCAAATATGTGGGGAGCGCAGAGAAGTACTAGGGGGCAGCAAACAGATGCGCTACCCATGATTAGGAGACAGGTTCATCTGCATGCTCCAACTTGATCAAGGAGGAGAGGTACACATGTTTTATGTTATTTTACCTAAGAGAGAGCAACAGGAGTGATTAGCTAGCTAGAAATGAGTTTGAGGATGATGATGTGCTACACTATTACTATGATGATAAAATAGCTAGTGTTGGTGGTAATGACTATGATGATTATTATTAGCTAGTGTTAGTGGTGATTAAATAAATACTGTTGATGGTAATGACTATGATGATGATTAAATAGCTTGTGCTGGCAGATTAGATTCAAGTGGAGGCAACATGTGGTGCACATCGAAAGTACTACTAGTCCAAACTAGATCAAGTTTGGATTATTAGTATACTTTTGACATGCACCACATATTGCCTCCACTTGAACCTAATCCACCTTCATTTGACACATTGTTATGGACATAATGATGTAAACCTCATAACTGGTATTGTACCAATATTTGTACGATGGCGCATAAATACATTAAAAATAAAAAATAAAAAAGAATACTAGTAGCGATGGAGAGAAAACACGCTGCCAGTAGTTACATTAGCAGTAGCGTGGGAGTGAACAAACGCTGCAGCTATTTGTCCTAGCAGTAGCACCTTATTAGTAGCGCGCCTACCCGCGCTATTAGTGAGCACAAAACCAGCGCTACTGCTAGGGTTTTTCCTAGCAGTGCAATGTCGATGTCAAAACCGGCGGATCTCGGGTAGGGGGTCCCGAACTGTGCGTATAAGGTCGATGGTAACAGGAGACAGGGAACACGATGTTTACCCAGGTCCGGGCCCTCTCTATGAAGGTAATACCATACGTCATGCTTGATTGATATTGACGAATACAAGTATTACAAGAGTTGATCTACCCCGAGATCGTAATGGCTAAACCCTAGAAGTCTAGCCTGTATATCCTTATATAGGCACCGGGAGGATCTAGGATTGCACAAGGTCGGTTACAAAGAAAAGAATCTACATATTTGGTCGCCAAGTTTGTCTTCCACGCCAAGGAGAGTCCCATCCGGACACGGGTGCAGTCTTCGGTCTTCGCATCTTCACAACCCATCAGTCCGGCCGATGGCTAACAGGCCGGACGCCCGAGGACCCCTTAGTGCAGGACTCCCTCACTCATGAAGATTTTTGGATGCAAATCTCTTTGTACTAGGTATATGTCAGTTCCACATGTGCAAAAAATGTCCACATGGGTGATTCATAGAGTTTTTGCAATGGCAATTTCCTACAATTTTTTTTCTTAATGTCCACATGTAAAATATTTTTTTAACATGGCAAATTTATAGAGTTGTCATGGCATATTTTTTTCAACATGCCAATTTGTTGTTCTATTTTAACCAACTTGTTCTAATGTTTGTCATGTGTAAATTTCATTATAGGTAGCATGCTTTTTTTTACTTCTTTAGACCATGGCATTTTAACTCGTTAGAACATGTCAGTTTTATTAATCGTCCATGATAGTATTACTGTTAAGATGATACCATTTTTCATTATCAATAATAGGATGACAGTTTAATAATTATTAGGACGACATTTTAATCGTTAATAACATGACATTTTTATTAATAATAGGATGCCAGTTTTTACGAATAACATGACATTTTTAATAATAGGATCAAGCCCATAAATTGTCTTTTTTTTTGTACAAGCATGGCATTTTGAAGAAAAAAACGCATAACATTTTTATGTTGAAGACCGTGGCACTTTTTAAATATAGATCATGCCTTTTCCCCCTCTTTTAGAGCATGTCATTTTTTGTTAGAAAGAACTAGCATTTTTTTAGCATATAGTGGTAATTTTCCTCTTTGTATGGAATTTTTAGGTACAAAAACATCACAACACTGTTATTGTGTGCATAACACATTTTTTAGTCTTAGATATGGCAAATTTGTACTCCCTCCGTCCCAAAATAAATATCTTAACTTTAATACAATGTTATACTAAAATTAATACGTTTAAAGTTGAGACACTTATTTCGTCACGGAGGAGCGGTTGCACTGTAGCACGACAACCAGTACGGTGGGCGCCCGCCGTACCGTACGCACCTGTTTCCGTCCGAGGCACCAAGCAAGCAAAACCACCGGCGCAGGTTGCTGACCGACTTGCGCCTCGCGCCTCCCCAGCTCCAGGTGCTCGCGGAAAAGGTTTTTCCACCGTGGAGGGAAGGGAGGGAGGGACGCGGGAATCGGTGGGCGCGCGCGGTGCCGTCTGACCTGACTCGACCCGCACCCGGCGGGGATTCTTCGCACGAGATCATCATTGGCATCTTCCGCGCCTTCTCCCTCACCTGAAGCGATTCTTCCGGCCGGCCCGCCGTCCCTTCGTCCAACACAGACGGGGCACCTGCGTCCCCCCTGCTACTCATCCCTACCTTTTCCTCTCTCAGAGTAATTTATTAGTATTACCACTCCACTAGTGCCCATCTGTCACCGGAAGGTTGGAGGCATTTTAAATCGCTGGAAAAGGGCTAAAGGCACTCCCCGCCGAATAAAGGATAAATAAACATCGCAAAGCAATGCCTTTCTCTCAATCTTCACTTCATTCATTCATTCAGCACAGCGCGCACCTGTATTTATCTGTGTTTTTTTGTGTGCATCGACCTGTATTTATCTCTTTGATGAGTATAGAGCACATTACCACTATATACCAACTTTACGTATGGTTGGAATCCGTGTGCTACCAACCGCCCGCACGCAGTACCGCACCAGCCGCCCACAGCAGCACCGTGAACTGAAGCGTGCAAGCATAAACGCCAGCAGTCAGTACACCACAGTACGTACGATCACGACTGCGTACGATGCAGTACAACAGGCGCAGCCCGTTTGGTGCGCGTAACAAATGGATCACAAGGGAAATGTGAGAGTCAAGCCACCGCAGGGCCAGCCACCTCCCGTTAAAAGGGGCGGCCCCCCTGCCGACGCCGACGCGCCCGCAACCCGTCCCATTTTCTCCCCTTCCACCTCCCAGTGCTCCGCGCATCGACGCATCGCCGCCTCCTCCCTCCCCCACAAGCCGGACAGAGTCCACCCACACTCTCCGCCTCCTCCTCCTCCACACCGCAGCCACCGATAATCATAACCGCCTCCTCCTCATCCGCGCCGCCCGACGAAACCGGGACCCGCCAATCCGACGCCCATGGCGCACCTGAGGCTCCTCCGGTCCGCCGTCGGGCGGCTCAGGACGGCGGCGCCCGCCGGCCGCGCAGCTTTCTCCAGCGCGGCAGCGACGACGGAGGCCAAGGCGACCGTCCGCGAGGGGGTGATTGCCGCCGTCGCCGCGGCCGTCGCCGGGTCCGGGCTGGGGCTCTGGCTCATGCCGCCGGCGCTCGCGGACTCCGGCGAGCTGGCCCGCGCCGCCGCGCCCGGGCAGATCGCCGCGGCCGGGCAGATCTCGGCTGCCGCAGCGGGCGCCGGCGCCGTCGAGGAGCGGCACGAGAAGCGGCCGAGGTTCCTGCTCGCAGGTGAGCCGTCCTGTTCCCCCAATTTACTCCGACGTACGGTGCAGGACGCTCCGTCCGTCCTTGGTTCCAACGGCGTTTGGTCGATTCACGCGTCTGGTTTCGCCGCCGCCGCCGTTGCCCCGTGACGCTTGCTTTCCTTGCCCGCTGGGGTCTGGAAAAGCCGCGCGCTTTCGCATGATTTCCCCCCACCAACACTGCCTTTTTTTAGCGGCTGCTGCTACCTTTCCCGATCGTTTGATCGCACGCCTCCTCTACTTTTCTTCTTCTAGCAAAGAACGTTACTAGTACGTTTACGATAGGTACGGTGCTTGCCTTGCTGTACTGATCTAGCTCCAGATAAGCGATAAGCCCACTGGCCACAAATATCCAAACCTGTTGACACGGCGTTGTGTAGTGTAGTAAATCCAAACATAGTAGTACTAATGTAGTAAAGTCTTGCGATGCTTTCTGTCATGCTTTCAGATCAAACAGCAAATAAGCATGAACTGACTGATAACTGCGTGCATTCATCGCTATTATACACTTAAATTTTGAAAATTTTAACCTATGATGATGATCTGATCAAAACCCCTTTTCTCTGCTCTCACTGCAGACTCATACCGCCGAAGGGTGTTCTTCAACTACGAGAAAAGGATACGGCTTCGCAGCCCTCCTGAAAAGGTGAAGCATCATTGTCTGCATTGTAGGTGGTTGCGTGTAATTTGATCCTGGTTTGTCCTACGTTTTCTAACTTTTGGTGCTATTCTGCCTAGATTTTTGAGTATTTCGCGTCTGTGCGAAAACCGGATGGGGAAATGTTCATGTTGCCTGCCGACTTGATGAGAGCGGTGGTCCCTGTTTTCCCTCCATCAGAGTCGAACGTCGTGCGGGAAGGGAGGCTAAGGGGGGAACCCAGCCCCGGAGAGCTGCACTGTGCTCCATCCAAATTCTTTGTCCTGTTTGACACAAACACCGATGGTCTCATCTCGTTTGCCGAGTAAGTGAATCGTGATTTCTCCCCGTTTGACACAAACACCATGTTATAGGACTGTAGTCAGCTTTGTTGGTGGTGATTTATGCTTTTGGTGGCTATGGCAGGTACATCTTTTTTGTTACATTACTCAGCATTCCTGAGTCAAGCTTCAGTGCGGCCTTCAAAATGTTCGACGTCGATCTCAGTGGGTGAGTTCTATTTCTACCACACTACTTTATCTTATGAACACGGTTCTGCTGTAGAATTATATGTATTATCCATGTAGCTGTTTGTTGATTAGCAAATCTGTCACAGTTCTGTTTGCATGTAAAACAAATAATAGTAAAACATTGACCTTTTGGTAGGAGAAAATTTAATTAATAGGTCGTGTTATGTATCAAGTTTAGTGGCTTCAATCCAATTTTCTTTGTTTATCGTGTAGACGTGTTTTGTTTACTGAAGCTGCTAAAGGTATGTTATCCCCTTTTGTTCTCTTTGATTGATTTATGCATAAACAAGATACATTTGAACAATATATCTTGTTTGTGCTATATTGTTGTTTACCTGTGATCATTCGCGTGCAGTTAATTTCTCTTGTCGCCCAGAAAGAAAGACCTGCTCTTTATGAGCATGTTCAATCATCTGGCTTGTTAGTTGATGGTAAAAGAAGGGTAATGAACAAATTTTGGCAATCTTCTTCTCGGTTGTTTTGTTGTTCTTATCTGTTGATTCTCATCATTTCCAGGGAGATAGACAAAGAAGAGTTCAAGAAAGTAATGGCATTGATGCGGTCCTATAACAGACAAGGAGCTGCCCATAGGCATGGCTTACGTACAGGATTTAAAGTTGGCCAGTCTGTGGAAAATGGTGGGGTTGTTGAGTATTTCTTTGGTAATGATGGGAATGAACCTCTACACTTTGATAAGTTCACAAGTTTTTTGAAGGAATTGCATGAAGAGGTAATTTGCTTCTTCCATATTCCTTTTGTGGACTTCACTGGGCACTGCCTCTCATTAATGCATGCAATATTCAGTGACTTGTCAGAAAGTATGTCGTGTAATGAACACGTGAAACGCAATCTCACATTCTCTCATCATCTCCCCTGAACCATTTATCTTCTAGTCAGTCTATAACCGTATTTGCAAACTGGCTGCCGGTACATAATGTTTTATGTTTGCATACTGGAAGGATGCAACATTTTTTATTTCATATTGGAAAGTGAATGTTTCATCTGATGTTTAAATCTGAATGTCATATTTTCTTGATGCCATTTTTTGTATACCTATAAAATATTGTTAACACAGTATTTTGTATTGAAAGTTTGTGTTTTTTATCTAAATTTACAATTGCAATCATCCAGCTGTTTTCTAGTTGTATATCTCCCAAACTCCCTCTATTTTTTCTCAGTCCCCTTGATTCATTTGTCTGCAGATTATTCGTCTGGAATTCAGTCATTATGATGTCAAGTCGACAAACACTATCCCTGCAAAGGATTTTGCACTGTCCATGGTGGCTTCTGCTGACATGAATCACATTAGCAAGCTACTTGATAGAGCTGATACGTTGGGCAATGACCCTTACCTCAAGGACTTGCGCATTACCTTTGAGGTTTGACTTGTGGTCATGTTGGTCTTTTCTGCGTAATTATTTTCTCATGTGATTCTTATAGATTTATTTTCTGGGACTTTAGGAGTTCAAGGCATTTGCTGATTTACGTCGAAGATTGGAATCATTGACGATGGCTATATTTGCTTATGGTCAAGTAAATGGGCTGTTGACAAAGCAGGATCTGAAGCGTGCAGCACATCATGTAAGATCTTGTACCAAGCTTGTTACTTAAGCGTTTAGATAACTACTACTAAACTTCTAGCTGTCCTTGGGGCTGTTCAATCATGTACCTAGTACTATAACTTCTATAATTTTCTTTTACTGATTTCATGCCTTTTCTGGTTTCGTTATAGGTCTGTGGTGTTGAATTAACCGACAGAGTGGTGGACATCATTTTCCATGTGTTTGACATGAACAATGATGGGCACCTGAGCTCAGAGGAGTTCCTGAGAGCACTACAAAGACGAGAAGCCGATATTCATCAGCCAGCGGCGCGAGGAGGTCCCATGGGCTGGCTGAACCCTAAAAATCGTTCTTCGCTCCTGCAGATGCTGCGCTAGTAGAGTTTTTGATCGTCGCAAGATCTTTTCTTCTTTAGCCTTGGGTTAGGTACCATCTGAATGGTATGTCTGCCAAGTCTAGGTCACATAAGATTAGTTCATCCAGTCTTGTTATAGTATCCCGTTCTGTTGTTACTGCTCAGGAGTGGGAGGAGATTTTGCTGTAAATATCGTGTAGGTATAGCGGTTGATCCGGTTGTAAATAGTGTCTTTGTTGCAGTCTCTCAGTACATGGGTGAGGGTGATGTATTGTATCAGTATAGGATATAGGTGTAAGTTTCAAACCTTGTCCATTTTCGCCGTTCCATTTTTATTGATTTATAGATGCATTTCATAATATGACAGCTGCAGCTCTGTCGATATTTGTTTCTGAAGGATAAAGATAACTGGTTACTGAGATTGGTAGGCGCTATCGATGGCTAGAGTCCAAGGGCTCAATGCTTGGCTCTTACTGTATTAGTTAAGCAAAATACTGAGGTGACATTTCTCCTTTAAAGGATGCTGAAGTACCCGCCTTATGGGGGTATCTGCCTCCTCCAACACGCTCCGTGTTGTTCGGTCTTTGCATCGTCTGACGGAGATGGGGCGCTCCTCATTGTGTTGGTGGCTTCGAGATCTATGGTTCATTATTTTGTTTGTCTATCTATGAATCATCGTATTTTCTTTTGGCATCTATTGAATTGTTTTTTATTTTGCTTCGTTGCATTGGTGATGAATTTGTGATACATGATGGACGCACATGGAATTTGAATATGAGGGGTGTGGTTGTCCAAGAGGACAAATGAGGAGCCGTTTAGTGTTGTCCGACGCAGGCGGACGTTTGGGAGGGTGGTTTTGCCCAATCCAATTGTAGATGCTCTTACACCGTAGAGGTAATCACTTATGTTTAACAGATCTCTGGTAGAAATGTATGTTTCCAAAATGTAGGAAAGTTTCACTAACAATATACAAACAACCAGTGGTAAGAATTTTTGATATTATTTTAGGGATTAAGCATTCATTTGATGTGGAATAATATTGGACATAAACAAAGTGGTACTCAAAAGGAATCACTGTAATTACCGATGAAATTGAAGAGAATGTCTGAAAAGATTTTATATGTTGAGTTATGTTGAAGAAATATTTTTAGTTAAGCTGGGTACTCAGAATAATTAGCAGGCTTGTTGGAGAATATTATTTTAAGGAAAATGTTTCGAAACTTTTGTAGAATAAAAGTATATTGTGATATATGGATAATAATTGTTTTTTAAGGAAATGTATCATGACGGTTTATATTTCATGTGAAAAAGGGCTACAAATATCGAGCAAAAAAGTTCGCGGGTCCTTTCACTTACTAGCCAACAAATCTGCCGTCACATTGACTTCCTTAGGGCAGTGATGAAAACTAAGAAAATGAGTCCTCTCACTTAGTATCCCACAAAAAAAAAGAGTCCTCTCACTTAGTAACCACGGACATGGGGAATTATGAGTTGCACAAGGAGTAATTGTCTTTCATGTAGAACTTGGATGTTATTTTGCGTACAATATTTCTAATGTGGTGAGAAAAGATTGCAAAATGCCCGAGGAACGAAATAAAGCATAGTTATAGAAAGGGGTAAATAAAAATTGACAGAAATTACAGTCATGTGTTGTTAAGAAGATAGAAGTACTTTTTTTTATGGAAGATACATTTTTTTAACACAGATTAGTTTACGTTGGAGGAAAAATCTAATATAATTTTGGACTCACAAATGGTATTAGGTTTGTTGTAGACAAAATAACAGTTTTGTTAGAAAAATTGTTCATAAAAGTATGGAGAATAAAAAAATGAAGGGATAATTCCATGATGGCACGGGTGTGTGTAAAAAATTATGAAGGGATAATTCCATCATGGGACTTGTTTGAGAAATGATGGTAAATGTGAAAGAAGAAAAACAATAATGACTTTTTTAAAACAATAAGATGTTCATTTCTTGTAGTTAGAATCGCGTTTTTTTGCGGGAATGTCATATTAGCCTGATGTAAGACAGATTACATGTTGTTAGTGACATATTAGTAAGTAATTTCTTCCCCTAACCCTAGGCTATTAGAGCAAACTCTCCCCACCAGGCTTCATCGGTAAGCCAGTGAATTCGCCTCCTCTCTGTCTGCCGCTCCGGCAGCCGGTGGCAGGGAGGGGAATCCCCATATCTCCACTCCTGTTAGTAGTTTAGTTAAGGGTTTTTTAGTCCTTGTAGATGCGGTGCTCGGACGGATGACGTTGCTTCTTCTTTGAGTTTTTCTTCCGGCCTTCGACCCTCCTCGAGTCTGTCTGTCTGGTGCGATGGGGTTAGGGTTTCTCGTCATGTGACGAGATTTTGTGTCAGGTGCTTCAGATCTGTGTAAGGATTCAACGACAACGATTGTGGCTCCAGAGCGTTGGTCCTTAATTAAGGGCACACGCATGAAGACTTCCCAGTTGTCATCGACAAGGTCAAACAGGCTCCGGTAAGGGAACATCGACAACGGCGCGTTGACTGCTCGTTCTAGCGTTGTTCGTTGCTCTCAGAATTTCAATGTAATTTTATTATATTTGACTAGCAATGTGCCCATGCGTTGCAACGGATCCAAAATAGAATAATGCATATTCACAAATTTGAAAGAAACCAATCTAGTTTTGATATACATATATCACTAAAAATATATTATGTTTCACTCAAAATATATTTCTTGGGCTGTTTTGATAAGATAAGGGAGGAATGTGGTTGGTTTTAAGATACTAAGGGGTTTTCTGTAAATTGGAGCCGAGAGGTGGAATATTGTTGCGAAAAGGCACAAGCTACATCACAGTCGTTAAATGCAGATCCGGTGGTCAGAAATGATGAATGACAGACACACCATCATCACCAACTGAGTCTTTTATAGAAGTAGAGATGAGATGGTTTGTCCTTCCGCCGAACTGTTATAATAGATACGATGCTTTTCGCATGAAAAAAGATACTCCCTCCATTCACTTTTGTAAGTCATTTCAGACAGCTTAAAATGGCCTGTTTTGTACATTGTCTAAAATGTCTTCAAGGTTTTATAAAAGTGAACAGAGGGAGTAGTAAAATGGGAAATGTGAGTTTCTAGACGATAAACATTCAAGAATATATAGGTATAACAAATTTTGTAATAATCACATAAGTATAGATCCAAACATGCAAGTGCGTGCGCTGCGCACAAGTTTCTCTCGTACATGCTAGTACGTTGAATTAGTATAATCAAGCGTGGGTGGCCGTCGATACCGCATTAAAGCTCAATCAGTCTATATGACACGTCGGCAAGTTGCTGCTCCGTCCCAATCTGCCAAGCAAAGACGTGTACTCTCTCTATGTTTTTCTACGTGTACAGAGTTGCACGCGTGGAGCCATGGCCGCGCGCGCTGCGTCGGGCTTGTCACGCCAGCCAGCTGGGGAGAGAGGTGGAGGTGGAGTGGAAGTCGGCTGACAGAGAAAGAAAAAGAAAGAAAGAAATGCAGACGGAGCCTCCAGATGTGTATCTTCTGTGTAAAAAGACTTGATGTTTGTTGCAGTAAATATAATAATGCCAGCTTTCTCTCGCCCAAGAAAAGAAAAAACAAGAAACGCAACATCAAGAGTTAAGACCCCAAGCTACTCGTCAGACAGACAGACAGCGCCCAAATTTGCAGATCTCTCGGCGGCTCCGCAGCGAGCAACCCCCCTTCCCTCCCGCGTGCCGACGGAAGCTGCAGCCTGCAGCCTGCAGGCACGCCCCGCTCCCTCCCTCCTCTGTTTTCTGTACCGCACCGGCCGAGAGGGAGCCGCTGGGCGGCGCGTGGCGACGGGGGCTGACGCCGATCTGGGTTTTGTGTGCGGCGGGCCGGAGGGACAAGCTTAGGTGGGCGGGGCACGGTTCCTCCAGCGACGTCGTTGCCGGTGCTTGGTTGCTGCTGTGCCGTGGGGTGGGCGAGGGAGGGGAGGGGCCGAGGACCGTAGGGGAGGCCGTGCGGGGAGGAGAGGGGGCGGGGGCATGTCGCCGTCGGGGAGGTACCGGCCCGCACCCTCAAGGCGGCCGAGGACGCCTGCATCCTTGCCGGCCTCGGACGACGAGGGCCGTGCTCGTGCTGCTGAGCGCTGCTCCTATCTGCTGCCTATCTCTTCTCTCTTGATACAGATTTTTGCTAGCTATATTTGTATGGCTGGGTACATATCCTCACAAGTACTGCTTGTTTTCCTGAGTTGACAGGCACATCGATAATCAGTACTACATCAGTTTGTTGATTCTTAGTGAGGGTAACACAAATGCAATTTTCATCTCAAGTAGTTATATAGGAAACTAATAAAAGTGGATTTGGGTATTGAGATTCGAGGAGTCGGTTGGAGTGCAAGCAAAAAATGGAGAGGGGATCTTTTGTAGTGACTCTCCAAATGAGGATTTGGAGATTCAATTGGCTCTTTACTATCTTGAAAATGATCATACAAATCTTCACGCTCTTTGTGTTTTGTTCTTTTCATGCTACCTTTTTTTTTCAACAATCATTAGCTCAAGTCACTACATGAATATCTGTATCTTCAGGCACCATGTCGATGTTCCCAGGGATGGATCTTACTAAAATGGATGCTCCAACTCTTACCCTCCTTGGAGCAGCTTGTTGTGTTATGTTATCTATGCATTTCACAGTACAGCTGGTATCACAGCATCTTTTCTACTGGAAAAATGCCAAAGAGCAGAAGGCCATACTCATTATTGTGCTAATGCCTCCACTGTATGCTATAACTTCCTTTGTTGGTCTTCTGGATATTAAGGGAAGCAAAGCGTTTTTTACATGCTTGGAGTCTGTTAAAGAATGCTATGAGGCACTGGTGAGCCCTCTTGGGTCAATGACATTTTTTACCTGAAGTTTGTGATTTTACTCACTTTTCCTTATATTTTTTTCCTTTCAATTGTGCAGGTTATTGCTAAATTTCTGGCATTGATGTACAGCTACTTAAATATATCTATTAGCAAAAACATTGTACCCGATGAAATCAAAGGGAGGGTGCTTCATCATTCTTTCCCTGTCTCTCTTTTCCTGGTACATTCTTACACCCTCATATACTCTTACAGAAAGTTTGATGAATGTTGCTATAATCTGCTCTAGAATTTTAGTAATGGAGCCTACTAGTGACAAATCAGTAAGGGCTGCTAGGTCCATACCCATACCGAACCTTTACCATATTTGAAGGATGCTGCATTGTTCGGTAATACTGAAATGATTCATGGTCTTAACAAAAAGGTTTATATATTCCATTAGTAAAGTACTTATTCAAATAGCAATATCTGGTTTAATTGAAGCATGTACGTATGAGTAGTCATGCTTGAGTTATGATTTTAACTTATGATTCTTCATTGTTCACTATGTTTGCCTGTATGCGTTTAAATGATGTTGTCCTGCATATGTAGTATGGAAGCTATTAGCAGTACTATTAGTTTTAAGGCTTTTCACACTTTTCATTAGTTCTACTTTGTGTGTACTGAATGTAACCAATATGCTTCTGGCTCTGTGCTTTGGCAGCCCCGCAATGTTCGGTTGGAGCACAAGACATTAAAGCTTCTGAAGTACTGGACCTGGCAATTTGTTGTTGTTAGGCCTGTATGCTCCATTCTGATTATTACACTTCAGCTTATTGGGCTGTACCCCAGCTGGGTCAGCTGGACGTTCACAATTATACTGAACTTTTCAGTCTCCATGGCATTATATGCCTTGGTCATCTTCTATCACTTGTTTGCCAAGGAGTTGGCACCTCACAAGCCTCTTGCTAAGTTCTTGTGCATCAAAGGGATTGTCTTCTTCTCTTTCTGGCAGGTAAATCACTTCCTCTTCTGGCTGGAAAGAGTTCGAATACTCTTATAAATATCTTTGGGTTTAGTGTTTCTGTGTGTCTGAAAATGCTATTGATGTAATCGTACGCCAGTTTGTTTTCATGGTTGCATCGGAACATTTCGTTGAGGTGGCAATATTGGTTTAGTAATATTGATAGTTAAGACCTTTTATTCTTGCCATGTTATATGCGATGATATTGCATGAAGCTTCTTCTCTCACTCAGTCTTTGGATTTTTTCCAGCATGATATCTCAATTGCTCAAGTGTGAAACGAGTTTATGAGCATAAATCAGTTAAATTATTTCAACTTTCAACGCACAACTTTGTTGCAGTGGACTCTTGTTGTGAGTGAACCACCCTATTCTCTACTATGGGTGCTTGAAGCGACATTCTAACTTGCAATCCTTTGCCGTTGGAAACTAAATAGATAAATACGACACATGTTCCATTTTGTAACACAATTTCTTTTTATCAAATCAAATACGATCAAACTCCTGATTCTTGAATGCCGTTACTTGTCTGCAGGGCTGTGCACTGGATATTTTGGCTGCTGTAGGGGTGATTCAGTCTCACCATTTCTGGCTGGACGTGGAGCACATCCAGGAGGCAATCCAGAATATCTTGATTATCCTGGAAATGGTCGTCTTCTCAGTCCTCCAGCAATATGCATACCACGTCGCTCCGTACAGCGGCGCTGACAAGGCGAAATTCGAGAAGAAAAATGAATGATCCCTTCCGTGCGAAGCAACACCCGCGGCTAGTCCATGTATGGCTTTGTGTGTATGTGCTGGGAGTATATTGGTTCAAAGATGTTATAGGACATGTGTATTTCCTTGTGGACACGTGTAGAGTGAGTCGTCGTTATACCTTGAACATTAGAAAAACAGAGATGATCAGGAACAACAAACATATAGGAATGCTACTGCTGTTATCGTGCTGTGAGACTGTAAATGCCTGAATAAGGAGAATTTTGGGGGTTTCCCACTCCGAATTGTGTCCAGAATAAACGGCGGTTTCCTGTTGCCCAAATCATCATGTGTAGCTGTATGATTGTTCCAAAACTTGTCTAAACTTATCACAGTGCTATGAGTGCATGTAAGTTTTGGATGGCCATTGTTGTCGCATTTTTCTGAGACTGCGCAAGTGAAGAAAGGGGAGCACGGCGCACCACACCGCAGTGGCAAAGTGAGCGACTGACTGGTGTGTACGCCGGTTGCCTGACATTTGCAGGGTATGATTTCGAGGTCTCATTTTCTCTACAAGATGAGAAGCGATCAACGAAACGACTATCAGCGATCATTGTTTTTTTTTGACGAATTATCAGCGATCATTGTTTATCCCACTGTTCATTAGTTTTATTTCCAGGGTAAGAGGGTCCAACGAAACGACTATAATCAGCGACCATTGCTGTTCCCACTGGATGATGAGAAGGAAGCCCGTCTGTGCTAGCGCATGGCACTCCAGTCCAGACACCATGATATGGACCTATTCATGAAGAACAAATCAACCTGTGAATTTCAGCCTAACACCAAAGTTAAGCCAGTGGAGAAGCCAAAGGAAGACATTGGTGAAATCATTATCTACGTCGGAAAGTTTGTGGTGCCTATTTTGGGCCGAATGCCACATCAGGTTTTAAGATGCAACTTCCCGCCTAGACTAAATAAATTCTAGAAAGCCCTAGCACGTTTGTGGAACTGCATAAGATGACATTTGAAGTCGGCTTTCATGCACAACAAACGGTAAGTGATTTGAGGCCTTGTGTCAAAAGTTATGCAAGTTTTTGTGCAAGTTGTCCATGAATTAATTAGCTTTCATGCACAAAAAAGGGTGAGTGGTTTGAGGTCTTGAGTCAAAAGTTATGCAAGTTCTCGTACAAGTTGTTCAGGAGTTAATTAGGTTTCATGCACAACAAACAATGAGTAATTTGAGGTCTTGAGTCAAAAGTTATGCAAGTTCCCATGCAAGCTGTTCAGGAATTAATTAACTTTCATGCACAACAAACCGTGAGTGATTTGAGGTCTTTAATATAGTTGTGCAAGTTCCTGCTCTACCCCTGCTACAACTTACGAATTAATCTTTCATTTTGAGTTGTGCTCACATATAACTAGTAGGTGATTGTAGTATAAGTACTCCCAGCTGTTCCATGTGAGGGGCTGAGAAGTTGAGCATTAGTTTCTTCCGCATTATCTCTTATGTGTGTGTGCGCGCGCGCGTGTGTGTGTGGATTGAAGAGCTTGTCCTTAATCCATATAGGATTGGGTTGTGTCCTTATAGACCAAGCTAGTTATCCAGTGCAATATGTTTAGGAGTGTTTCCTCCTGTGTCTTGCCACTTGAGAGAGTTAGTTGTACTTACTCGTGAGTTGTTTGGTACCGTGAAAGATCATTTCAGCGGCACCCCACATCATCTTGGCATCAGAGCAATAGGTTGATCATGGTACTATTTTTGTTTTCTTGCTGGTTTTGTTCTTGAGAAGCTTCCATGAGTTCGAGGAGGTCCAATGGTGTTGATAGAGTACATGGAGGTGGGCGCCTCATGGAGGAGGGACCACCACTTCCCGTGTATGATCCGAGTTTGGAACCCGCCGATGTGTTGGCATTGGAAAATACACGAGAGTGTGTTGAACAAGGTGAAGAAGCGCATCATGACCGTGGAGACCAACCTCAGCCAGAGAATCAACATCCTCACAAAGAAACTTTGTCGAAGTAGGCTTCTACATGGATTCGACATCGACAACTCCACGAACTGCAGCGCCAACGCCGCCTGGAGGAGGGAAATAAAGAGCATGCACATGTATATTCCGATGATGCCCGTAGCTACCACGCTACACCATCCCAACATGCTCACCACCACCAACAAGATGTTGTTTGGGAGCCACCATCTCCACCACGAGATGGACTTGATGCATGGGGTTGACAACGATAATTCCCCATACAATGGGACCACCACGGAGAGCATTGGAGTGACCGCACTACGATGATGCTCGAGAATACTACGAGTTACGACCACGACGTGCTCATCATGATCATCAAGGTGAAACCCAAGAAGGCTTCTCCATGGGAGGAAGAGGTCATGGACGTTTGGTGCTTTCATTGAGAGTTTCTCTGTGTCGTCGCCGTCAGGCTCGATGGCTTCTACGATCATCGATAGCGATGCAGTCCAGGGTGAGACCTTCCTCCCCGGACAGATCTTCATCTTCGGCGGCTTCGTACCGCGGGCCAATTCGCTTGGCCGTCTGGAGCAGATCAAAAGCTACGCCCCTGGCCGTCAGGTCAGATTTGGAAGTTTAAACTACACGGCTGACATCCGCGGGGACTTGATCTTCGGCGGATTCGAGCCACTGCCGAGCGCGCCACACTGTCACGACGAGCATGATCTAGCTCTGCCGCCGAACAGTGCCCTGGAGGCCGCACCCGCATCAGCTTCGACTCTTAATTCGGAGCCAACCGCGCCGATCGAGGATGGGTGGTTGGACGCCGCCTCGGGGGCTGCGTTCCCAATGGCGATTGAGCCGAACACCAGCCCCGCACTCCGCGAGACTCATGATTCCAAGGAGTCGGACTCCTCTCCGGACTCCGAACCATTCGCGCCTCTGCCAATCGAATCCGATTGGGCGCCGATCATGGAGTTTACTGCCGCGGGCATCTTTCAGCACTCACCCTTTGGCGATATTATAAAATCACTAAAGTCTCTCTCTTTATCAGGAGAGCCCTGGCCGGACTACGGTCAGCGATATTGGGATGCGGATGTTGAAGAAATTCAAAGCCCACCCACCACCCACTTTGTAGCCACTGTCGACGATTTAACCGACATGCTCGACTTCGACTCCGAAGACATCGACGGTATGGACACCGATGAAGGAGACGATGAAGAACCAGCGCCTATTGGGCCCTCGAACGCCACCTCGTCATATGATGTATACATGGTGGACGCACCAAAAGATGACGACGAGGAGCGGAAGGACGCACCGAAGGCTTGTTCCCTCGAAAAGTAGTCAAAGCGGCGACGCAAGCGCCACCCCAAATCCCGCCTCGACAGAAATAGCGATCACGCAGACCCAGTGCTGGAGCAGGGCGAACCGCTGCCGGACAACGGCAATCCGGATAATCAAACCGAACAAACAAATCCTATCAAGGATAATGGTCCGGACGACATAACACCGGACAAACACCCGGAGCAACAGAATGCCCGTAAAAGGCTTGTTGCCACCGCGAGGAGTCTGAAAAAGTAGAAACAAAGGCTCAAGGCCGCGCAAGATACACTCCAATTCAGATGGAGTAAAATACTTAGCACTGCAGCAAGGTACGGTGACAATCGCCCTTCCAAAAGCTACCCAAAGCGGAAGCTGCTACGAATTCGATGAGGAGGCCTCAGAACCCCCACAACCAAATATCAAAGCAGCCACCTGGTCGGATAAACGACCCCTCTACCAACACAGAGCGGCATACAACGCCTCTCACAATACAATACGCGACCCATGCGAGGGCTCGCACCCAAAGGACGGCGCAACCAGATCCATCTATGGACCACGCAAGCGCGCCCCAGCATACAATGCAACACAACAAACATCCGAACAACGCGGTACACCCAGCTACAGGGGTGCCGCACACCCCCTATGTTTCACTGATGAGGTGCTGGACCACGAATTTCTAGAGGGATTCAAGCCCGTAAACATAGAGGCATACGACGGAACAACAGACCATGGGGTCTGGATTGAGGACTATATCCTTCATATCCATATGGCTCGAGGAGATGATCTCCACGCCATCAAGTACCTACCCCTCAAGCTCAAAGGGTCAGGTCGTCACTGGCTCAAAGGCCTTCCCAAAACTCCATTGGAAGTTGGGAAGAGCTCGAAGACGCTTTTCGGGCAAATTTTCAAGGGACATATGTCCAACCTCCGGATGCGGACGATTTGAGTCATATAACTCAACAGCCCGGAGAGTCAGCCCGAAAGCTTTGGAACATGTTTCTTACTAAAAAGAACCAGATTGTCGACTATCCAGACGCCGAAGCCTTAGCAGCTTTCAAGCATAGCGTCCGTGACGAATGGCTCGCCAGACACCTCGGCCAAAATAAGCCGAGAACGATGGCCGCATTAACAAACCTCATGACCCGCTTTTGCGCGGGGGAGGACAGCTGGCTAGCCAGATGCAGCACCAGCGACCCCAGTACATCTGAAGTTAGAGATGGAAACGGGAAATCATGGCGCAACAGCAATAACAAATGCCGGAATAAAGAAGACAACACAAAGGGCACGGTAGTAAATGCCGGATTCAAAAGCTCTCGGCCAGGTCAAAAGCCGCCCCCTAAAGGCACCAGGGACGAACTGTCCAGCCTCAATAAAATTCTGGACCAAGTATGTCAGATTCATAGTACCCCTGGTAAACCTGCTAATCATACCCACAGAGAATGTTGGGTCTTCAAGCAGTTCGGCAAGCTCAACGCCGTACACAAGGGGAAGAATACACCAAGTGAAGACGAGGACGAGCCCCCCAAGCAAGACACGTCAAGACCTCAGATACAACTAATCAAGTCCGTCGCCGCTATTTATATGGAAATAAGTGGTCACACCACTATTTGTCAATACAAGGGGCTCAACGCGCGCAGACAAGTGGCAATTTCTTATCATCTTGAATTATACATGGTTTCTTTAAAAACTATCCTTTTGCACGACAACTTTTTCACTTAACTTCCTCTCTTTTACAGACGATCATCGTGCTACACCCGTCCACGATACGGCACAACGGAGACACATGCGCAGACGTGCAGCATGGACCCGCTTCAAGGATTCTTTTTAGATTAAGACCCTGCGTAAACCTTTTTTACTGTCTCTTGTTGATACATATCCACCGTTGAGAAGGATGCTGACGTCTTGGCATATGGCCACGCCAGAACAATGCACGTACCTGGACACACGGGGCTTCTTACAAAGGCCACTATTTAGGCCCGGTTTATACCACAAAGACCGAATACCTTAGGGAGTATTCGGCGTCACGAGTTTGGCCCTATATGCATCAGCTCTGAATCATTGTCTTTGGTCAAATGTTGGGTTTGCCCGGCTCCTGTGTTTTGGTGCCTTACGTTCCGCCTTGCCGGCTAAGGTAGCACCAGGAGAACTACTGCGATTGTGCCCTGGTTCATCCGGACGAGCACCTCAGTAGAGAAAGCCGAAAACTGACTTTCATGATATAGCGTGAGACTGGTCAACCACTCGATGACCAGTGGGAATGTTAGAATTCCTCCGCCTTAACGAAGGGCCATTTCCCGGCCAGGCATGTACGCACCCCGATATCGGGAGAGTGCGGAGCCACCAGGGGCTATCTAGTAGCCCCACTGTCAAACTCCTATGGCTAAGTGAAAGTGTTAAAGCATTATAGTCCGGTTGCCTCGCTCGCTCCGCTATCACCTCCTTAATAGGACCAAGACGTTGGGTTAAGTGTGAATGCGTGTTTTTGCGAGCACCTCCGCATTATATGCGGGAGGGTTGAAGCCGAGGCTGCAATCTTTCAGGTTATACACATGTATACATAAACGGCCGCCCAGGAGGCATCATATTACTTTCAGGCAAAAGTATAAAAATAGCCTTATAAAAATTTATAAAAGCATTTCACTTACAATGAGATTACATATCACTCAAACATAATACTTTTTGAGCACTGGGTCTTTATCAAACGGGCACCCTCAAGAACTTCTTCAAAGTAGTGCTCGACAGCCTTTCGACCTATAGCCGAACCCCGCGTTGCAACATTGGTAGCATCCATCTCCGCCCAATATGCCTTAACACGGGAAAAGGCCATCCGTGCGCCCTCTATGCACACCGACCTCCTCATCGCATTAATGCGCGGCACCACATCAAGGACCTGCTGCACCAAGCTGAAATAGCTGTTCGGTTTTGACCTTCCTGGCCACAGCTGATCCACAACAGACCTCATAGAGAGTCCGGACAGCCTGTTTAGTTCGGCCCATTCGGCTAATTGGTCGGTCAATGAAAGTGGACGCTCGGGAGAATGGAATTGTCTCCAAAACAGCTGGTCTACTCCATGATCTGTCTGACCCTGGAAGTACTTGGCCGCATCGGCAGCGCTCGCCGCCAAATCCATATACACATCTTCCGAATTCCACAGCGGATCCAGAGGGGCATACCGTGGATCTCCGAATTTCCTCCGCAACATAAAGGATTTCCCAGCTACATATCCCCGGCTTCCCGCAGCTCCTCTTTCTTTGCCCTCATAGCAGAGCGGAGATCCTTTTTCATCGCAGCAGCCTTTTCAAGGTCCGATGCCTTCGCTTGGTTTTCTTTTTCAAGAACCCGACAACGGTCGGCGGCGGCTTTTAATTCTATAGCCATCTTGGCCATCTTGTCTCGGGTCTCGCCATGCGCGGCCTTCTCGGCTTGCAACTCTTCGGCCGCCTTCACAGCAGCCGCATTCCCCAACCTCGCTTGTTCCTTGGCTCGGGCAAGTTCTGCCCGCAAGGCTTCAACAGTGGCAGCTCCATCTGCATTCACAACATATTAAAGGTACTGGCGTCATGCTGCTCTTCCTATTGTGGCGTTTACTAGATAAATGACACTTACCCTGTGCCTCGTCAAGCCTTTTGTTAACAAGCTCGATGTCGGCGTCTGCCGCATCCAACTGTCGTTCTAAATGGGAAAACTCGCTAGTTCGGCTAGCCACCGGAGCTTCCATCACCTGCACATAGAGGCAGTATGGTTATTACCTGGGAATATGATCCTGTTGGGGAACGTAGTAATTTCAAAAAATTTCCTACGCACACGCAAGATCATGGTGATGCATAGCAACGAGGGGGAGAGTATTGTCTACGTACCAACGCAGACCGACTGCGGAAGCGATCTCACAACGTAGAGGAAGTAGTCGTACGTCTTCTTCCCGATCCGACCGATCCAAGCACCATTACTCCGGCACCTCTGAGTTCTTAGCACACGTTCAGCTCGATGACGATCCTCGGGCTCTGATCCAGCAAAGCGTCGAGGAAGAGTTCCGTCAGCACAACGGCGTGGTGACGATCTTGATGTACTACCGACGCAGGGCTTCGCCTAAGCTCTACAACGATATGATCGAGGTAGAATTTGGTGGCAGGGGGCACCGCACACGGCTAAGGAACGATCAACAATGATCAACTTGTGTGTCTATGGGGTGCCCCCTGCCCCCGTATATAAAGGAGCAGGGGGAGGGGGTTCGGCCGGCTAGGGAGAGGGCGCGGGAGGAGTCCTACTCCTACCGGGAGTAGGACTCCCCCCCTCAATCCTATTCCAACTAGGACTCTCAAGGGGGAAAGGAGAGAGGGGGGCCGGCCCCTTCTCCTAGTCCTACTAGGACTTGGGGAAGGGGGGGGGGGGCGGCCAGCTGTGGGCTGCCCCTTTTCTCTTTTCCACTAAGGCCCAATAGGCCCATTAGCCTCCCGGGGGGTTCCGGTAACCCTCCCGGTATTCCGGTAAAATCCCGATTTCACCCGGAACACTTCCGGTGTCCAAACATAGGCTTCCAATATATCAATCTTTACGTCTCGACCATTTCGAGACTCCTCGTCATGTCCGTGATCATATCCGGGACTCCGAACAACCTTCGGTACATCAAAATGCATAAACTCATAATAACTGTCATCGTAACGTTAAGCGTGCGGACCCTACGGTTTGAGAACAATGTAGACATGACCGAGACATGTCTCCGATCAATAACCAATAGCGGGACCTGGATGCCCATATTGGCTCCTACATATTCTACGAAGATCTTTATCGGTCAGACCGCATAACAACATACGTTGTTCCCTTTGTCATCGGTATGTTACTTGCCCGAGATTCGATCGTCGGTATCCAATACCTAGTTCAATATCGTTACTGGCAAGTCTCTTTACTCGTTCCGTAATACATCATCTCATAACTAACATCTTAGTTATTATGCTTGCAAGGTTTTATGTGATGTGTATTACCGAGAGGGCCCAGAGATACCTCTCCGACAATCGGAGTGACAAACCCTAATCTCGAAATACGCCAACCCAACATCTACCATTGGAGACACCTGTAGTACTCCTTTATAATCACCCAGTTACGTTGTGACATTTGGTAGTACCCAAAGTGTTCCTCCGGTAAACGGGAGTTGCATAATCTCATAGTTATAGGAACATGTATAAGTCATGAAGAAAGCAATAGCAACATACTAAACGATCGGGTGCTAAGCTAATGGAATGGGTCATGTCAATCAGATCATTCAACTAATGATGTGACCTCGTTTATCAAATAACAACTCTTTGTTCATGGTTAGGAAACATAACCATCTTTGATTAACGAGCTAGTCAAGTAGAGGCATACTAGTGACACTCCGTTGGTCTATGTATTCACACATGTATTATGTTTCCGGTTAATACAATTCTAGCATGAATAATAAATATTTATCATGATATAAGGAAATAAATAATAACTTTATTATTGCCTCTAGGGCATATTTCCTTCAGTCTCCCACTTGCACTAGAGTCAATAATCTAGATTACACAGTAATGATTCTAACACCCATGGAGCCTTGGTGCTGATCATGTTTTGCTCGTGGAAGAGGCTTAGTCAATGGGTCTGCAACATTCAGATCCGTATGTATCTTGCAAATCTCTATGTCTCCCACCTGGACTAAATCCCGGATGGAGTTGAAGCGTCTCTTGATGTGTTTGGTCCTTTTGTGAAATCTGGATTCCTTTGCCAAAGCAATTGCACCAGTATTGTCACAAAAGATTTTCATTGGACCCGATGCACTAGGTATAACACCTAGATCGGATATGAACTCCTTCATCCAGACTCCTTCGTTTGCTGCTTCCGAAGCAGCTATGTATTCCGCTTCACATGTAGATCCCGCTACGACGCTTTGTTTAGAACTGCACCAACTGACAGCTCCACCGTTTAAAGTAAACACGTATCCGGTTTGCGATTTAGAATCGTCCGGATCAGTGTCAAAGCTTGCATCAACGTAACCTCTTACGGTGAGCTCTTTGTCACCTCCATATACGAGAAACATATCCTTAGTCCTTTTCAGGTATTTCAGGATGTTCTTGACCGCTGTCCAGTGATCCACTCCTGGATTACTTTGGTACCTCCCTGCTAAACTTATAGCAAGGCACACATCAGGTCTGGTACACAGCATTGCATACATGATAGAGCCTATGGCTGAAGCATAGGGAACATCTTTCATTTTCTCTCTATCTTCTGCAGTGGTCGGGCATTGAGTCTGACTCAACTTTACACCTTGTAACACAGGCAAGAACCCTTTCTTTGCTTGATCCATTTTGAACTTCTTCAAAATCTTGTCAAGGTATGTGCTTTGTGAAAGTCCAATTAAGCGTTTTGATCTATCTCTATAGATCTTTATGCCTAATATGTAAGCAGCTTCCCCGAGGTCTTTCATCGAAAAACTTTTATTCAAGTATCCCTTTATGCTATCCAGAAATTCTATATCATTTCCAATCAGCAATATGTCATCCACATATAATATCAGAAATGCTACAGAGCTCCCACTCACTTTCTTGTAAATACAGGCTTCTCAAAAAGTCTGTATAAAGCCAAATGCTTTGATCACACTATCAAAGCATTTATTCCAACTCCGAGATGCTTGCACCAGTCCATAAATGGATCGCTGGAGTTTGCACACTTTGTTAGCTCCCTTCGGATCGACAAAACCTTCTGGTTGCATCATATACAACTCTTCTTCCAGAAATCCATTCAGGAATGCAGTTTTGACATCCATTTGCCATATTTCATAATCATAAAACGCAGCAATTGCTAACATAATTCTGACGGACTTAAGCATCGCTACGGGTGAGAAGGTCTCATCGTAGTCAACCCCTTGAACTTGTCGAAAAACCTTTTGCGACAAGTCGAGCTTTATAGACAGTAATATTACCGTCAGCGTCAGTCTTTTTCTTGAAGATCCATTTATTCTCAATTGCTTGCCGATCATCGGGCAAGTCAACCAAAGTCCATACTTTGTTCTCATACATGGATCCCATCTCAGATTTCATGGCCTCAAGCCACTTTGCGGAATCTGGGCTCACCATCGCTTCTTCATAGTTCGTAGGTTCATCATGATCTAGTAGCATGACTTCCAGAACTGGATTACCGTACCACTCTGGTGCGGATCTCACTCTGGTTGATCTACGTGGTTTAGTAGTATCTTGTCCTGAAGTTTCATGATTATCATCATTAGCTTCCTCACTAATTGGTATAGGTGTCGCAGAAACAGTTTTCTATGATGTACTATTTTCCAATAAGGGAGCAGGTACAGTTACCTCGTCAAGTTCTACTTTCCTCCCACTCACTTCTTTCGAGAGAAACTCCTTCTCTAGAAATGATCCATTCTTAGCAACGAATGTTTTGCCTTCGGATCTGTGATAGAAGGTATACCCAACAGTTTCCTTTGGGTATCCTATGAAGACACATTTCTCCGCTTTGGGTTCGAGCTTATCAGGTTGAAGCTTTTTCACATAAGCATCGCAGCCCCAAACTTTAAGAAACGACAACTTTGGTTTCTTGCCAAACCATAGTTCATAAGGCGTCGTCTCAACGGATTTTGATGGTGCCCTATTTAACGTGAATGCGGCCGTCTCTAAAGCATAACCCCAAAACGATAGCGGCAAATCAGTAAGAGACATCATAGATCGCACCATATCTAGTAAAGTACGATTACGATGTTCGGACACACCATTACGCTGTGGTGTTCCGGGTGGCGTGAGTTGCGAAACTATTCCACAGTTTTTCAAATGTATACCAAACTCGTAACTCAAATATTCTCCTCCACGATCAGATCGTAGAAACTTTATTTTCTTGTTACGATGATTTTCTACTTCACTCTGAAATTCCTTGAACTTTTCAAATGTTTCAGACTTATGTTTCATTAAGTAGATATACTCATATCTGCTTAAATCATCTGTGAAGGTGAGAAAATAAGGATATCCGCCACGAGCCTTAATATTCATCGGACCACATACATCGGTATGTATGATTTCCAATAAATCTGTTGCTCTCTCCATAGTACCGGAGAACGGTGTTTTTAGTCATCTTGCCTATGAGGCACGGTTCGCAAGTACCAAGTGATTCATAATCAAGTGGTTCCAAAAGCCCATCAGTATGGAGTTTCTTCATGCGCTTTACACCGATATGACCTAAACGGCAGTGCCACAAATAAGTTGCACTATCATTATCAACTCTGCATCTTTTGGCTTCTACATTATGAATATGTGTATCACTACTATCGAGATTCAATAAGAATAGACCACTCTTCAAAGGTGCATGACCATAAAAGATATTACTCATATAAATAGAACAGCCATTATTCTCTGATTTAAATGAATAACCGTCTCGCATCAAACAAGATCCAGATATAATGTTCATGCTCAACGCTGGCACCAAATAACAATTATTTAGGTCTAATATTAATCCCGAAGGTAGATGTAGAGGTAGCGTGCCGACCGCGATCACATCGACTTTGGAACCATTTCCCATGCGCATCGTCACCTCGTCCTTTGCTAGCGTCCGCTTATTCCGTAGTCCCTGTTTCGAGTTGCAAATATTAGCAACAGAACCAGTATCAAATACCCAGGTGCTACTGCGAGCTCTAGTAAGGTACACATCAATAACATGTATATCACATATACCTTTGTTCACCTTGCCATCCTTCTTATCCGCCAAATACTTGGGGCAGTTCCGCTTCCAGTGACCAGTCTACTTGCAGTAGAAGCACTCAGTTTCAGGCTTAGGTCCAGACTTGGGTTTCTTCTCCTGAGCAGCAACTTGCTTGCTGTTCTTCTTGAAGTTTCCCTTCTTCTTCCCTTTGCCCTTTTTCTTGAAACTAGTGGTTTTGCTAACCATCAACACTTGATGCTCCTTCTTGATTTCTACCTCCGCAGCTTTCAGCATTGCGAAGAGCTCGGGAATAGTCTTGTTCATCCCTTGCATATTATAGTTCATCACGAAGCTCTTGTAGCTTGGTGGCAGTGATTGGAGAATTCTGTCAATGACGCAATCATCTGGAAGATTAACTACCATCTGAATCAAGTGATTATTATACCCAGACATTTTGAGTATATGCTCACTGGCAGAACTGTTCTCCTCCATCTTGCAGCTATAGAACTTATTGGAGACTTCATATCTCTCAATTCGGGCATTTGCTTGAAATATTAACTTCAACTCCTGGAACATCTCATATGCTCCATGACGTTCAAAACGTCGTTGAAGTCCCGATTCTAAGCCGTAAAGCATGGCACACTGAACTATCGAGTAGTCATCAGCTTTGCTCTGCCAGACGTTCATAACATCTGGCGTTGCTCCAGCAGCAGGCCTGGCACCCAGCGGTGCTTCCAGGACGTAATTCTTCTGTGCAGCAATGAGGATAATCCTCAGGTTACGGACCCAGTCCGTGTAATTGCTACCATCATCTTTCAACTTTGCTTTCTCAAGGAACGCATTAAAATTCAACGGAACAACAGCACGAGCCATCTATCTACAATCAACATAAACAAGCAAGATACTATCAGGTACTAAGTTCATGATAAGTTTAAGTTTAGTTAATCAAATTACTTAGGAACTCCCACTTAGATAGACATCCCTCCAATCCTCTAAGTGATCACGTGATCCAAATCAACTAAACCATAACCGATCATCACGTGAGATGGAGTAGTTTTCAATGGTGAACATCGTCATGTTGATCATATCTACTATATGATTCACGCTTGACCTTTCGGTCTCTGTGTTCCGAGGCCATATCTGCATATGCTAGGCTCGTCAAGTTTAACCTGAGTATTCTGCGTGTGCAAAACTGGCTTGCACCCGTTGTAGATGGACGTAGAGCTTATCACACCCGATCATCATGTGGTGTCTGGGCACGACGAACTTTGGCAACAGTGCATACTCAGGGAGAACACTTCTTGATAATTTAGTGAGAGATCATCTTATAATGCTACCGTCAATCAAAGCAAGATAAGATGCATAAAAGGATAAACATCACATGCAATCAATATAAGTGATATGATATGGCCATCATCATCTTGTGCTTGTGATCTCCATCTCCGAAGCACCGTCATGATCACCATCGTCACCGGCGCGACACCTTGATCTCCATCGTAGCATCGTTGTCGTCTCGCCAATCTTATGCTTCCACGACTATCACTACCGCTTAGTAATAAAGTAAAGCATTACATCGCGATTGCATTGCATACAATAAAGCGACAACCATATGGCTCCTGCCAGTTGCCGATAACTCGGTTACAAAACATGATCATCTCATACAATAAAATCAGCATCATGCCTTGACCATATCACATCACAACATGCCCTGCAAAAACAAGTTAGACGTCCTCTACTTTGTTGTTGCAAGTTTTACGTGGCTGCTACAGGCTTAAGTAAGAACTCATCTCACCTACGCATCAAAACCACAACGATAGTTCGTCAAATAGACTCCGTTTTAACCTTCTCAATGACCGGGCGTAGTCACACTTGGTTCAACTAAAGTTGGAGACACAGTCTTCCGCAAGCCATCTATGTGCAAAGCACGTCGAGGGAACCGGTCTCGCGTAAGAGTACGCGTAATGTTGGTCCGGATCGTCTCGTCCAACAATACCGCCGAACCAAAGTATGACATGCTGGTAGGCAGTATGACTTGTATCGCCCACAACTCACTTGTGTTCTACTCGTGCAAATAACATCAAACCATAAAACCTAGGCTCGGATGCCACTGTTGGGGAACGTAGTAATTTCAAAAAATTTCCTACGCACACGCAAGATCATGGTGATGCATAGCAACGAGGGGGAGAGTATTGTCTATGTACCAACGCAGACCGACTGCGGAAGCGATCTCACAACGTAGAGGAAGTAGTCGTACGTCTTCTTCCTGATCCGACCGATCCAAGCACCGTTACTCCGGCACCTCCGAGTTCTTAGCACACGTTCAGCTCGATGACGATCCTCGGGCTCTGATCCAGCAAAGCGTCGAGGAAGAGTTCCGTCAGCACAACGGCGTGGTGACGATCTTGATGTACTACCGACGCAGGGCTTCGCCTAAGCTCTACAACGATATGATCGAGGTGGAATTTGGTGGCAGGGGGCACCGCACACGGCTAAGGAACGATCAACAATGATCAACTTGTGTGTCTATGGGGTGCCCCCTGCCCCCGTATATAAAGGAGCAGGGGGAGGGGGTTCGGCCGGCTAGGGAGAGGGCGCGGGAGGAGTCCTACTCCTACCGGGAGTAGGACTCCCCCCCCTCAATCCTATTCCAACTAGGACTCTCAAGGGGGAAAGGAGAGAGGGGGGCCGGCCCCTTCTCCTAGTCCTACTAGGACTTGGGGAAGGGGGGGGGGCGCGGCCAGCTGTGGGCTGCCCCTTTTCTCTTTTCCACTAAGGCCCAATAGGCCCATTAGCCTCCCGGGGGGTTCCGGTAACCCTCCCGGTATTCCGGTAAAATCCCGATTTCACCCGGAACACTTCCGGTGTCCAAACATAGGCTTCCAATATATCAATATTTACGTCTCGACCATTTCGAGACTCCTCGTCATGTCCGTGATCATATCCGGGACTCCGAACAACCTTCGGTACATCAAAATGCATAAACTCATAATAACTGTCATCGTAACGTTAAGCGTGCGGACCCTACGGTTAGAGAACAATGTAGACATGACCGAGACATGTCTCCGGTCAATAACCAATAGCGGGACCTGGATGCCCATATTGTCTCCTACATATTCTACGAAGATCTTTATCGGTCAGACCGCATAACAACATACGTTGTTCCCTTTGTCATCGGTATGTTACTTGCCCGAGATTCGATCGTCGGTATCCAATACCTAGTTCAATCTCGTTACTGGCAAGTCTCTTTACTCGTTCCGTAATACATCATCTCATAACTAACATCTTAGTTATTATGCTTGCAAGGCTTTATGTGATGTGTATTACCGAGAGGGCCCAGAGATACCTCTCCGACAATCGGAGTGACAAACCCTAATCTCGAAATACGTCAACCCAACATGTACCATTGGAGACACCTGTAGTACTCCTTTATAATCACCCAGTTACGTTGTGACGTTTGGTAGTACCCAAAGTGTTCCTCCGGTAAACGGGAGTTGCATAATCTCATAGTTATAGGAACATGTATAAGTCATGAAGAAAGCAATAGCAACATACTAAACGATCGGGTGCTAAGCTAATGGAATGGGTCATGTCAATCAGATCATTCAACTAATGATGTGACCTCGTTAATCAAATAACAATTCTTTGTTCATGGTTAGGAAACATAACCATCTTTGATTAACGAGCTAGTCAAGTAGAGGCATACTAGTGACACTCTGTTGGTCTATGTATTCACACATGTATTATGTTTCCGGTTAATACAATTCTAGCATGAATAATAAACATTTATCATGATATAAGGAAATAAATAATAACTTTATTATTGCCTCTAGGGCATATTTCCTTCAGATCCTATGTTCGTCGTCGTTTCCGACGACAACCAGAGTCTCAGGGGCTACTATCTACACAGGGCACACCTAGCATGTGTAGGACTATCATACATTCTTTTACGTACCTCAAAGCCTGTCAGTAGACTCATAAAAGCTTCATGCAATCCGCTTTCAGCGGACGATATTCTCTCCATCACCGTATTCATCAGCACACGGTGTTCATCTAAGATGGCCGCTCGCCCCACCAACTCCCTCAGAACATCCGATCGCACACTAGACGGTGCCGGACTCTTTTGTCTGCTCTCTTTGGGAGCCGGACATTAGGAGCTTCGGGGGTCAATGGGATTATCTTCTGGCCTCACCGGACTCGGAGAGGCCCTCCGCGACGACACTTCAGGGTCGCCCGCTTCCGGAGCGGAGGAGTCCGAAGGAGGCGTTTCGCTCTCCATCATCTCTGGAAGAAGATCCCCCGAAGATGAGCTCATTTGAGAGGGGCTAAGGCCCGAACTGCAAAAATATATGCGGTGGTTATCTTCTCAGAAGAAAAAGATGGCATATATGTACTATTAAAGTATTTTGGGTCACTTACGACTCGCGGGAGAATTGATCCCCCCCGCGGACTTTGTGTGGCAACGGCGCCCCCCAAGGTAGGACCCTCTGTGGGAGACTTCTTCTCCCGTTTGGAAGCTTCGGCTTCCGAATCCCTGGGCGTAGTCCTTTTCCTCTTCTGGTCGCCTTCCCTCATGGAGACGCTCGCTCCCTCGGCTAGAATGGGCAGCGTTGGGGGCCCGCGTCCGCCCGCATTATCCTCCACAGTATCTTCCTTCAAGGGCTCCGGGCAAGGTGCGGTCTGGAGCATCTTTTCCAATACCGGATTTTCCAAACCCTCAGGGAGGGGGGCCGAACACCGAATCAACTTCGCCTTTGTTAGCCAGTCCTGGTCAAAAAGCGAACTCTCAGAAATAACTTCGTAACAAAGGAGAGATAGTATGTTCGGCCGGAAGATGCCTTACCTGTTCGGCGGCGCGGTTACTACTCAGGCCCACGTCCTCGGAGATTTCCGGACACTCCACCTGAGGTCCGAAGAATGACTTGTACATCTCCTCGTGCGTCAGGCCAAGAAAATTTTGAATGACACGCGGTCCCTCGGGATTGAACTCCCATAGGCGAAGAGGCCGGCGTTTGCAAGGCTGGACTTGACGAACCAGCATAACTTGTATTACCGCAACCAAACTGAAATCTCCATTGAAGAGATCTCGAATGCGGTTTTGCAGTATAGGCACGTCCTTGGCTGCCCCCAGCTCAGACCTCTGATGATCCATGACATCAGTTGTGATGGAGGGCCCGAGCAGAAAACAGGGGCGGCCGCCCACTTGGCACTTCTAGGAGCCGTGATGTAGGACCACTCCTATTGCCACAATTCAGACACCTCTGGGATGGAACCTTTGGGCCATGGAGCTCCCGTCATCTTGCGTATTGAGGCACCTCCACACGCTGCATGTTGCCCCTCGATCATCTTCGGCTTCACTTCAAAGGTCTTGAGCCAGAGGCCAAAGTGAGGGGTGACCCGGAGGAAGGCCTCGCACACGACAATGAATGCCGTGATATGAAGAAAAGAGTCCGGAGCTAGATCATGGAAGTCTAGCCCATAATAAAACATCAGACCCCTGACGAAAGGATCCAAAGCAAGGCCTAGACCTCGGAGGAAGTGGGAGACGAACACGACGTTCTCGTTGGGTTCGGGGGTGGGAACGGCCTGCCCTCGGGGAGGCAGCCGATGCAAATGTTGGGGAACGCAGTAATTTCAAAAAATTTCCTACGCACACGCAAGATCATGGTGATGCATAACAACGAGAGGGGAGAGTGTTGTCTACGTACCCTTCGTAGACTGCAACGGAAGCGTTGACGCAACGTAGAGGAAGTAGTCGTACGTCTTCCTGATCCAACCGATCCAAGCACCGTTACTCCGGCACCTCCGAGTTCTTAGCACACGTACAGCTCGATGACGCTCTCCGGGCTCCGATCCAGCAAAGCTTCAGGGATGAGTTCCGTCAGCACAACGGCGTGGTGACAATGATGATGTTCTACCGACGCAGGCCTTCGCCTAAGCAATACAACGATATGATCGAGGTGGAATATGGTGGCAGGGGGCACCGCACACGGCTAAGGAACGATCACGTGGATCAACTTGTGTGTCTAGAGGTGCCCCCCTGCCCCCGTATATAAAGGATCCAAGGGGGGGGGGTGCAGCCGGCCCTATGGTGGCGCGCAGGAGGAGTCCTACTCCTACCGGGATTAGGACTCCCCCCCAAACCTTGTCCAACTAGGAGAGGTGGAGGGAGAATAGGAAAGGGGGGCGCCGCCCCTCCCTCCTTGTCCAATTCGGACTAGGGGGAGAGGGGGCGCGCGGCCTGCCCTGGCAGCCCCTTCCTCTTCTCCACATTAGGCCCATGAGGCCCATTAACCCCCCGGGGGGTTCCGATAACCCCCGATGCTCCGGTTTTATCCGATACTTCTCCGGAACCCTTCCGGTGTCCGAATATAGTCATCCAATATATCAATCTTTATGTCTCGACCATTTCGAGACTCCTCGTCATGTCTGTGATCACATCCGGGACTCCGAACTAACTTCGGTACATCAAAATGCATAAACTCATAATAACTGTCATCGTAACGTTAAGCGTGCGGACCCTACGGTTCGAGAACAATGTAGACATGACTGAGACAAATATCCGGTCAATAACCAATAACGGGACCTGGATGCCCATATTGGCTCCTACATATTCTACGAAGATCTTTATCGGTCAGACCGCATAACAACATACGTTGTTCCCTTTGTCATCGGTATGTTACTTGCCCGAGATTCGATCGTCAGTATCCAATACCTAGTTCAATCTCGTTACCGGCAAGTCTCTTTACTCGTTCTGTAATACATCATCCCGCAACTAACTCATTAGTTGCAATGCTTGCAAGGCTTATGTAATGTGCATTACCGAGAGGGCCCAGAGATACCTCTCCGACAATCGGAGTGACAAATCCTAATCTCGAAATACGCCAACCCAACATCTACCTTTGGAGACACCTGTAGAGCTCCTTTATAATCACCCAGTTACGTTGTGACGTTTGGTAGCACACAAAGTGTTCCTCCGGTAAACGGGAGTTGCATAATCTCATAGTCATAGGAACATGTATAAGTCATGAAGAAAGCAATAGCAACATACTAAATGATCGGGTGCTAAGCTAATGGAATGGGTCATGTCAATCAGATCATTCAACTAATGATGTGACCTCGCTAATCAAATAACAACACTTTGTTCATGGTTAGGAAACATAACCATCTTTGATTAACGAGCTAGTCAAGTAGAGGCATACTAGTGACACTAAGTTTGTCTATGTATTCACACATGTATTATGTTTCCGGTTAATACAATTCTAGCATGAATAATAAACATTTATCATGATATAAGGAAATAAATAATAACTTTATTATTGCCTCTAGGGCATATTTCCTTCAGTCTCCCACTTGCACTAGAGTCAATAATCTAGATTACACAGTAATGATTCTAACACCCATGGAGCCTTGGTGCTGATCATGTTTTGCTCGTGGAAGAGGCTTAGTCAACAGGTCTGCAACATTCAGATCCGTATGTATCTTGCAAATCTCTATGTCTCCCACCTGGACTAGATCCCGGATGGAATTGAAGCGTCTCTTGATGTGCTTGGTTCTCTTGTGAAATCTGGATTCCTTTGCCAAGGCAATTGTACCAGTATTGTCACAAAAGATTTTCATTGGACCTGATGCACTAGGTATGACACCTAGATCGGATATGAACTCCTTCATCCAGACTCCTTCGTTCGCTGCTTCCGAAGCAGCTATGTACTCCGCTTCACATGTAGATCCCGCTACGATGCTTTGTTTAGAACTGCACCAACTGACAGCTCCACCGTTTAATGTAAACACGTATCTGGTTTGCGATTTAGAATCCTCCGGATCAGTGTCAAAGCTTGCATCAATGTAACCTTTTACGGTGAGCTCTTTGTCACCTCCATATATGAGAAACATATCCTTAGTCCTTTTCAGGTATTTCAGGATGTTCTTGACCGCTGTCCAGTGATCCACTCCTGGATTACTTTGGTACCTCCCTGCTAAGCTTATAGTAAGGCACACATCAGGTCTGGTACACAGCATTGCATACATGATAGAGCCTATGGCTGAAGCATAGGGAACATCTTTCATTTTCTCTCTATCTTCTGCAGTGGTCGGGCATTGAGTCTGACTCAACTTCACACCTTGTAACACAGGTAAGAACCCTTTCTTCGCCCGATCCATTTTGAACTTTTTCAAAATCTTGTCAAGGTATGTGTCTAACGCCCTCGATGCGGCTATGTCTCCCACGTGTCGAGGCACGACTTAGAGACATAGGCGCATTGAAAGCAATGTCGCAAGTCGGGAATCATTACACAACCCATGTACATATATAATATAAAGGGGAATAATAGCATAGTTGGCTTACACTCGCCACGTCACATCAAAGTACATAAATAACATCCATCATACAATCACTCATGGCCCGACTACGGCGCCAAAATAGAAAAGACCCCCAACAAGCGACTAGGCCCTGAATCTAACCCCGAATAGGCATCCCTACTGATCATCAGGAAACGACACATAGTAACGCTGAGAGTCCTCGTCGTACTCCCACTTCAGCTCGAGCGCGCCATCCGGAGAAGTATCATCGGTCCCTGCATCTGGTGTAATAGTAATCTGTGAGCCACAAAGGACTCAGCAATCTCGCACCCTCGCGATCAAGACTATTTAAGCTTAATGGGTAGGAAAGGGGTAATGTAAAGTGGAGCTGCAGCAAGCGACTAGCATATATGGTGGCTAACTTATTTGCAAAGGAGAGCGAGAAGAGGAGGCAAAGCACGAGCAGAAAACTATATAGAGCAGCCTACGCAAACATAACTCCAACGCCGTGTCCACTTCCCGGACTCCGCCGAGAAGAGGCCATCACGGCAACACACTCAGTTGATTCATTTTAATTATTTAAGGTTCAAGTTATCTACAACCGGACATTAACAAATTCCCATCTGCCCATAACCGCGGGCACGGCTTTCGAAAGATCAATCCCTGCAGGGGGGTCCCAACTTAGCCTATAACAAGCTCTCACGGTCAACGAAGGAATAGACCTCCACCCAGGACCCACCGATCAGACTCGGTATCCCGGTACAACAAGATGATTCGATAGGTCAAAAGTAGTCCAGCAACACTGCCCGAATGTGCCGACAAATCCCGATAGGAGCTGCACATATCTCTTTCTCAGGGCACACTCAGATAAGCAATCCGTACAACTAAAACCAGCCCTCGGGTTCCCCCGAGGTGGCGCTGCAAGGGGCTCTAGTTCGGACCAACACTCAGAGGAGCACTGGCCCGTGGGGGGCTAAAATAAAGATGACCCTCGGGCTCCGGAAACCCAAGGGAAAAAGGGGTAGGTGGCAAATGGTAAAACCAATGTTGGGCATTGCTGGAAAAGCTTTAATCAAGGCGAACTATCAAGGGGTTCCCATTATAGCCCAACCGCGTAAGGGATGCAATAATCCGGGAACATAACACCGATATGACGGAAACTAGGGCGGCAAGAGTGGAACAAAACACTAGGCGAGAGGCCGAGCCTTCCACCCTTTACCAAGTATATAGATGAGTAAAGATAACATAGCAATATAGTGATATCCCAACAAGTAAATAAAGGTTCCAACAAGGAACGGCTCCAATCTTCACCTGCAACTAGCAACGCTATAAGAAGGGGCTTGAGCAAAGCGGTAACATAGCCAATCAATGGTTTGCTAGGACAAAGGTGGGTTAGAGGCTCAATCATGGCAATTGGGAGGCTGACAAGCAAGTGGTAGGCATCGTAGCATTGGCAAAGCAAAAGAGCGAGCAAACTAGCATAGCAAAGATAGTAGTGATTTCAAGGGTGTGATCATCTTGCCTGCACAGTTGTTAGAATTGACTGGATCCTCAAAAGCAAACTCAACGGGCTCCTCGTTAGCGAACTCGTCTCCTGGCTCTACCCAACAACACAAACAAGCAACAAGGAGACAATCAACCACGTGCAAGGGCAACCAATAAAATGCAAAGATGATATGCTATGCGGGATGCGATGCGGGATGCAAAATGCAAGATGTAACAGGAAATGCATGAACCTGGCCTCAACTTGGAAAACCAAGTGTGCCACTGGATAGAGGGGAAGAAATCCCCTGAAAACGATATAAAGACCATGGCAATCGGAGCTACGGTTTAGAAATGACAAGCGATTTACTAAACGAACCGATCTGCGATTTACAGCAAGTAGGCTCCTAAATGCAACAAAATGAACATGCTACAGCCACCAAACATGAAAACAAATTGCATGGCAGTGATGTACTCAAGAAGCTTAACAAATCACCAGGACTGAGGCATAGGCAAATTCATCCATTAAGGGCTTCAAACAAGCATGGCAAAACTGAATAAGCAAAACAGATTTCAGACTTCGCAAAATTAACGCTAGTCTGAAATTTCAGACCACGATGCTCTCTTCGGAGCAGCAAAACAACATCAAGAAAAACCTGAACATGGCAAGTAAGAGCATGGCATGGAGCTACTCAACAAGCTTAACAAAACACCCAAAATTACCGGGGGCCAAAAGGGTTCACAAAATACTCTACCGAGCACACGAACATCGATGAAACATAATCAGTTTTCAGACTTAGTGAAAACTGGGACATGCTGAAATAATAACTCATGGAGGCATGTTAACGAGCTCGATGCTCTCACTACGGTGCAAGTCATGGCAAGGCAAGCATATATCCATAAAGAAGGCACAAAATGCTAGCTATACATGGCAAGAACAATGGCATAGCATGCATGTATCCCTAGCAATAGCTCCGGCAAAATCGCAAAAGAGTTCACGATCTGCCCAAAACAGCAACTATGCAAAAGTTGAGCTCGATTGAGTCAACCTAGGGTGCTCTAACATAACAAGTAAAGACATGGATGGATTAAGTACAACAAGCATAACAAATCACTCTTACTGATCATCCTCAAAAGAGGCACGGATCACTAGGAAACAAGCTGGACATATAGCATCGTGAACTAAAACATCCCAGGCTTAGTGATTTTCACTAAGTCCCTGAAATCAGTAAACTCAGGTAGCCTACTTCGCAAGCTTGCACAAGACAACACACACAACCTAAAACTGCATGGGAGGCACCTCTGGAAAGAAGACAACATGCTTAACAATTCATCCCAAAGGGGGCACAGGCATATCATGCACGGATTAAACATGGCAAAAATGACAAAAGTGCATGATGAACTAACGGATCTGCAATTTAACTCATGATGCCTCCTTCCAACAGCATTTTGGGCACCAAGATGACCTCAAATGCAAATTATGCAATGGAATGAAATGATGTACCCGTCGAGACAAAGATTTTGAAATATCATATGCCCAAATCGGAGCTACGGATGCAAAGATATGGCAGGTCAAACATAGCACGAAAAACTGGAATATTAGGTCAAAAGTCAACCGAGGAGAATTTCAGATCCAGATCCAGCCGGGATCACTGTAGCAGGGCGCGACCTTTGAGGTTCGCCGGCCCGGATCTGAGGTCGCCGGTGAGGGAGACGAAGGCCGGGGCGGCGGGGCGGGGTCCGGCGGTCGGCGGGGGCGGCGGCGAGGCCCGCGGCGAGCTTGGCGGCGAGGGCGCGGACCCCGGCGGCGGCGCGGATGCCGAGGCGAGCCGGCACGGCGGCGGCCGGCGATGGCGGGCGCGGTGGCCGGCGCTACTCCGGCCACCGGAGCGGAGGACGGCGGCGGCGGGGAGCTGCGGGAGCGGGCGGCGCGAGGCGGCGGAGGGCGCGGTCTCGGAGGGCCGGCCGTGGGTCTTCGGGCCCGGCGGCGCGGTAGGTGTGGCGGCGCCACGTGGCAGCCCGAGACTGGCGGGGGCGCGGCGGACGTTGTCCGGCTCCGCCCGGACACGTCCGTCGGCGGCGGATCCCCTTTTTTTTTACTAGGGTTAGGGACAAGGGGAGAGATCCGGATTTGGAGGAGGGGGTCTATTTATAGACCTAGAGGGAGCTAGGAGAGTCCAAATGAGGTGCGGTTTTCGCCCACACGATCATGATCGAACGACCGAGACGATGGAGCTGAGTTTGGTGGGTTTTGGGCCAAAATGGAGGGGTGTTGGGCTGCACACACACGAGGCCTTTTCGGTCCCTCGGTTAACCGTTGGAGTATCAAACGAAGTCCAAATGACCTGAAACTTGACAGGCGGTCTACCGGTAGTAAACCAAGGCCGCATGGCAAGTCTCGGTCCAATCCGGAAATGTTTAATCCCCACACACGAAAGAAAGCTAGAAATGGCCACCGGAGGAGAACGAAGCGCCGGAATGCAAAACGGACAACGGGAAAAATGCTCGAATGCATGAGATGAACATGTATGCAAATGCAATGCACGTGATGACATGATATGAGACGCACGAAAAACGAAATAACACACGGAGACAAAGACCCGAACCCGAGAATTAAATATAACTTAATGCCAGAAACGGCAAGAGTTGGAGTACAATTCAGGAAGGTTACATATGGGGCGTTACAATGTGCTTTGTGAAAGTCCAATTAAGCGTCTTGGTCTATCTCTATAGATCTTTATACCTAATATGTAAGCAGCTTCACCGAGGTCTTTCATTGAAAAACTCTTATTCAAGTATCCTTTTATGCTATCCAGAAATTCTATATCATTTCCGATCAGTAATATGTCATCCACATATAATATCAGAAATGCTACAGAGCTCCCACTCACTTTCTTGTAAATACAGGCTTCTCTGAAAGTCTGTATAAAACCAAATGCTTTGATCACACTATCAAAACGTTTATTCCAACTCCGAGAGGCTTGCACCAGTCCATAAATAGATCGCTGGAGCTTGCACACTTTGTTAGCTCCCTTTGGATCGACAAAACCTTCCGGTTGCATCATATACAACTCTTCTTCCAGAAATCCATTCAGGAATGTAGTTTTGACATCCATCTGCCAAATTTCATAATCATAAAATGCGGCAATTGCTAACATGATTCCGACAGACTTAAGCATCGCTACGGGTGAGAAGGTCTCATCGTAGTCAACCCCTTGAACTTGTCGAAAACCTTTTGCGACAAGACGAGCTTTGTAGACAGTAATATTACCGTCGGCGTCAGTCTTCTTCTTGAAGATCCATTTATTCTCAATTGCTTGCCGATCATCGGGCAAGTCAACCAAAGTCCATACTTTGTTCTCATACATGGATCCCATCTCAGATTTCATGGCTTCAAGCCATTCTGCGGAATCTGGGCTCACCATCGCTTCTTCATAGTTCGTAGGTGTTGGGGAACGTAGTAATTTCAAAAAATTTCCTACGCACATGCAAGATCATGGTGATGCATAGCAACGAGGGGGAGAGTATTGTCTACGTACCAACGCAGACCGACTGCGGAAGCGATCTCACAACGTAGAGGAAGTAGTCGTACGTCTTCTTCCCGATCCGACCGATCCAAGCACCGTTACTCCGGCACCTCCGAGTTCTTAGCACACGTTCAGCTCGATGACGATCCTCGGGCTCCGATCCAGCAAAGCGTCGAGGAAGAGTTCCGTCAGCACAACGGCGTGGTGACGATCTTGATGTACTACCGACGCAGGGCTTCGCCTAAGCTCTACAACGATATGATCAAGGTGGAATTTGGTGGCAGGGGGCACCGCACACGGCTAAGGAACGATCAACAATGATCAACTTGTGTGTCTATGGGGTGCCCCCTGCCCCCGTATATAAAGGAGCAGGGGGAGGGGGTTCGGCCGGCTAGGGAGAGGGCGCGGGAGGAGTCCTACTCCTACCGGGAGTAGGACTCCCCCCCTCAATCCTATTCCAACTAGGACTCTCAAGGGGGAAAGGAGAGAGGGGGGCCGGCCCCTTCTCCTAGTCCTACTAGGACTTGGGGAAGGGGGGGGGGCGGCCAGCTGTGGGCTGCCCCTTTTCTCTTTTCCACTAAGGCCCAATAGGCCCATTAGCCTCCCGGGGGGTTCCGGTAACCCTCCCGGTATTCCGGTAAAATCCCGATTTCACCCGGAACACTTCCGGTGTCCAAACATAGGCTTCCAATATATCAATCTTTACGTCTCGACCATTTCGAGACTCCTCGTCATGTCCGGGACTCCGAACAACCTTCGGTACATCAAAATGCATAAACTCATAATAACTGTCATCGTAACGTTAAGCGTGCGGACCCTACGGTTCAAGAACAATGTAGACATGACCGAGACATGTCTCCGGTCAATAACCAATAGCGGGACCTGGATGCCCATATTGGCTCCTACATATTCTATGAAGATCTTTATCGGTCAGACCGCATAACAACATACGTTGTTCCCTTTGTCATCGGTATGTTACTTGCCCGAGATTCGATCGTCGGTATCCAATACCTAGTTCAATCTCGTTACTGGCAAGTCTCTTTACTCGTTCCGTAATACATCATCTCATAACTAACATCTTAGTTATTATGCTTGCAAGGCTTTATGTGATGTGTATTACCGAGAGGGCCCAGAGATACCTCTCCGACAATCGGAGTGACAAACCCTAATCTCGAAATACGCCAACCCAACATCTACCATTGGAGACACCTGTAGTACTCCTTTATAATCACCCAGTTATGTTGTGACGTTTGGTAGTACCCAAAGTGTTCCTCCGGTAAACGGGAGTTGCATAATCTCATAGTTATAGGAACATGTATAAGTCATGAAGAAAGCAATAGCAACATACTAAACGATCGGGTGCTAAGCTAATGGAATGGGTCATGTCAATCAGATCATTCAACTAATGATGTGACCTCATTTATCAAATAACAACTCTTTGTTCATGGTTAGGAAACATAACCATCTTTGATTAACGAGCTAGTCAAGTAGAGGCATACTAGTGACACTCGTTGGTATATGTATTCACACATGTATTATGTTTCCGGTTAATACATTCTAGCATGAATAATAAAAATTTATCATGATATAAGGAAATAAATAATAACTTTATTATTGCCTCTAGGGCATATTTCCTTCAGTCTCCCACTTGCACTAGAGTCAATAATCTAGATTACACAGTAATGATTCTAACACCCATGGAGCCTTGGTGCTGATCATGTTTTGCTCGTGGAAGAGGCTTAGTCAACGGGTCTGCAACATTCAGATCCGTATGTATCTTGCAAATCTCTATGTCTCCCACCTGGACTAAATCCTGGATGGAGTTGAAGCGTCTCTTGATGTGTTTGGTCCTTTTGTGAAATCTGGATTCCTTTGCCAAAGCAATTGCACCAGTATTGTCACAAAAGATTTTCATTGGACCCGATGCACTAGGTATAACACCTAGATCGGATATGAACTCCTTCATCCAGACTCCTTCGTTTGCTGCTTCCGAAGCAGCTATGTATTCCGCTTCACATGTAGATCCCGCTACGACGCTTTGTTTAGAACTGCACCAACTGACAGCTCCACCGTTTAAAGTAAACACGTATCCGGTTTGCGATTTAGAATTGTCCGGATCAGTGTCAAAGCTTGCATCAACGTAACCTCTTACAGTGAGCTCTTTGTCACCTCCATATACGAGAAACATATCCTTAGTCCTTTTCAGGTATTTCAGGATGTTCTTGACCGCTGTCCAGTGATCCACTCCTGGATTACTTTGGTACCTCCCTGCTAAACTTATAGCAAGGCACACATCAGGTCTGGTACACAGCATTGCATACATGATAGAGCCTATGGCTGAAGCATAGGGAACATCTTTCATTTTCTCTCTATCTTCTGCAGTGGTCGGGCATTGAGTCTGACTCAACTTTACACCTTGTAACACAGGCAAGAACCCTTTCTTTGCTTGATCCATTTTGAACTTCTTCAAAATCTTGTCAAGGTATGTGCTTTGTGAAAGTCCAATTAAGCGTTTTGATCTATCTCTATAGATCTTTATGCCTAATATGTAAGCAGCTTCCCCGAGGTCTTTCATCAAAAAACTTTTATTCAAGTATCCCTTTATGCTATCCAGAAATTCTATATCATTTCCAATCAGAAATATGTCATCCACATATAATATCAGAAATGCTACAGAGCTCCCACTCACTTTCTTGTAAATACAGGCTTCTCCAAAAGTCTGTATAAAGCCAAATGCTTTGATCACACTATCAAAGCGTTTATTCCAACTCCGAGATGCTTGCACCAGTCCATAAATGGACCGCTGGAGTTTGCACACTTTGTTAGCTCCCTTCGGATCGACAAAACCTTCTGGTTGCATCATATACAACTCTTCTTCCAGAAATCCATTCAGGAATGCAGTTTTGACATCCATTTGCCATATTTCATAATCATAAAACGCAGCAATTGCTAACATAATTCTGACGGACTTAAGCATCGCTATGGGTGAGAAGGTCTCATCGTAGTCAACCCCTTGAACTTGTCGAAAACATTTTGCGACAAGTCGAGCTTTATAGACAGTAATATTACCGTCAGCGTCAGTCTTTTTTTTGAAGATCCATTTATTCTCAATTGCTTGTCGATCATCGGGCAAGTCAACCAAAGTCCATACTTTGTTCTCATACATGGATCCCATCTCAGATTTCATGGCCTCAAGCCACTTTGCGGAATCTGGGCTCACCATCGCTTCTTCATAGTTCGTAGGTTCATCATGATCTAGTAGCATGACTTCCAGAACTAGATTACCGTACCACTCTGGTGCGGATCTCACTCTGGTTGATCTACGTGGTTCAGTAGTATCTTGTCCTGAAGTTTCATGATCATCATCATTAGCTTCCTCACTAATTGGTATAGGTGTCGCAGAAACAGTTTTCTGTGATGTACTATTTTCCAATAAGGGAGCAGGTACAGTTACCTCGTCAAGTTCTACTTTCCTCCCACTCACTTCTTTCGAGAGAAACTCCTTCTCTAGAAATGATCCATTCTTAGCAACAAATGTTTTGCCTTCGGATCTGTGATAGAAGGTATACCCAACAGTTTCCTTTGGGTATCCTATGAAGACACATTTCTCCGCTTTGGGTTCGAGCTTATCAGGTTGAAGCTTTTTCACATAAGCATCGCAGCCCCAAACTTTAAGAAACGACAAATTTGGTTTCTTGCCAAACCATAGTTCATAAGGCGTCGTCTCAACGGATTTTGATGGTGCCCTATTTAACGTGAATGCGGCCGTCTCTAAAGCATAACCCCAAAACGATAGCGGCAAATCAGTAAGAGACATCATAGATCGCACCATATCTAGTAAAGTACGATTACGACGTTTGGACACACCATTACGCTGTGGTGTTCCGGGTGGCGTTAGTTGCGAAACTATTCCACAGTTTTTCAAATGTATACCAAACTCGTAACTCAAATATTCTCCTCCACGATCAGATCGTAGAAACTTTATTTTCTTGTTACGATGATTTTCTACTTCACTCTGAAATTCCTTGAACTTTTCAAATGTTTCAGACTTATGTTTCATTAAGTAGATATACCCATATCTGCTTAAATCATCTGTGAAGGTGAGAAAATAACGATATCCACCACGAGCCTCAATATTCATCGGACCACATACATCGGTATGTATGATTTCCAATAAATCTGTTGCTCTCGACATAGTACCGGAGAACGGTGTTTTAGTCATCTTGCCTATGAGGCACGGTTCGCAATTACCAAGTGATTCATAATCAAGTGGTTCCAAAAGCCCATCAGTATGGAGTTTCTTCATGCGCTTTACACCGATATGACCTAAACGGCAGTGCCACAAATAAGTTGCACTATCATTATCAACTCTGCATCTTTTGGCTTCTACATTATGAATATGTGTATCACTACTATCGAGATTCAATAAGAATAGACCACTCTTCAAAGGTGCATGACCATAAAAGATATTACTCATATAAATTGAACAACCATTATTCTCTGATTTAAATGAATAACCGTCTCGCATCAAACAAGATCCAGATATAATGTTCATGCTCAACGCTGGCACCAAATAACAATTATTTAGGTCTAATATTAATCCCGAAGGTAGATGTAGAGGTAGCGTGCCGACCGCGATCACATCGACTTTGGAACCGTTTCCCACGCGCATCGTCACCTCGTCCTTTGCTAGCGTCCGCTTATTCCGTAGTCCCTGTTTCGAGTTGCAAATATTAGTAACAGAACCAGTATCAAATACCCAGGTGCTACTGCGAGCTCTAGTAAGGTACACATCAATAACATGTATATCACATATACCTTTGTTCACCTTGCCATCCTTCTTATCCGCCAAATACTTGGGGCAGTTCCGCTTCCAGTGACCAGTCTGCTTGCAGTAGAAGCACTCAGTTTCAGGCTTAGGTCCAGACTTGGGTTTCTTCTCCTGAGCAGCAACTTGCTTGCTGTTCTTCTTGAAGTTTCCCTTCTTCTTCCCTTTGCCCTTTTTCTTGAAACTAGTGGTTTTGCTAACCATCAACACTTGATGCTCCTTCTTGATTTCTACCTCCGCAGCTTTCAGCATTGCGAAGAGCTCGGGAATAGTCTTGTTCATCCCTTGCATATTATAGTTCATCACGAAGCTCTTGTAGCTTGGTGGCAGTGATTGGAGAATTCTGTCAATGACGCAATCATCTGGAAGATTAACTCCCATCTGAATCAAGTGATTATTATACCCAGACATTTTGAGTATATGCTCACTGACAGAACTGTTCTCCTCCATCTTGCAGCTATAGAACTTATTGGAGACTTCATATCTCTCAATTCGGGCATTTGCTTGAAATATTAACTTCAACTCCTGGAACATCTCATATGCTCCATGACATTCAAAACGTCGTTGAAGTCCCGATTCTAAGCCGTAAAGCATGGCACACTGAACTATCGAGTAGTCATCAGCTTTGCTCTGCCAGACGTTCATAACATCCGGCGTTGCTCCAGCAGCAGGCCTGGCACCCAGCGGTGCTTCCAGGACGTAATTCTTCTGTGCAGCAATGAGGATAATCCTCAGGTTACGGACCCAGTCCGTGTAATTGCTACCATCATCTTTCAACTTTGCTTTCTCAAGGAACGCATTAAAATTCAACGGAACAACAGCACGAGCCATCTATCTACAATCAACATAAACAAGCAAGATACTATAAGGTACTAAGTTCATGATAAGTTTAAGTTCAGTTAATCAAATTACTTAGGAACTCCCACTTAGATAGACATCCCTCTAATCCTCTAAGTGATCACGTGATCCAAATCAACTAAACCATAACCGATCTTCACGTGAGATGGAGTAGTTTTCAATGGTGAACATCGTCATGTTGATCATATCTACTATATGATTCACGCTCGACCTTTCGGTCTCTGTGTTCCGAGGCCATATCTGCATATGCTAGGCTCGTCAAGTTTAACCTGAGTATTCTGCGTGTGCAAAACTGGCTTGCACCCATTGTAGATGGACGTAGAGCTTATCACACCCGATCATCACGTGGTGTCTGGGCACGACGAACTTTGGCAACGGTGCATACTCAGGGAGAACACTTCTTGATAATTTAGTGAGAGATCATCTTATAATGCTACCGTCAATCAAAGCAAGATAAGATGCATAAAAGGATAAACATCACATGCAATCAATATAAGTGATATGATATGGCCATCATCATCTTGTGCTTGTGATCTCCATCTCCGAAGCACCGTCATGATCACCATCGTCACCGGCGCGACACCTTGATCTCCATCGTAGCATCGTTGTCGTCTCGCCAATCTTATGCTTCCACGACTATCACTACCGCTTAGTAATAAAGTAAAGCATTACATCGCGATTGCATTGCATACAATAAAGCGACAACCATATGGCTCCTGCCAGTTGCCGATAACTCGGTTACAAAACATGATCATCTCATACAATAAAATCAGCATCATGCCTTGACCATATCACATCACAACATGCCCTGCAAAAACAAGTTAGACGTCCTCTACTTTGTTGTTGCAAGTTTTACGTGGCTGCTACGGGCTTAAGTAAGAACTCATCTCACCTACGCATCAAAACCACAACGATAGTTCGTCAAATAGACTCTGTTTTAACCTTCTCAAGGACCGGGCATAGTCACACTTGGTTCAACTAAAGTTGGAGAGACAGTCTTCCGCAAGCCATCTATGTGCAAAGCACGTCGAGGGAACCGGTCTCGCGTAAGAGTACGCGTAATGTTGGTCCGGATCGTCTCGTCCAACAATACCGCCGAACCAAAGTATGACATGCTGGTAGGCAGTATGACTTGTATCGCCCACAACTCACTTGTGTTCTACTCGCGCAAATAACATCAAACCATAAAACCTAGGCTCGGATGCCACTGTTGGGGAACGTAGTAATTTAAAAAAAATTCCTACGCACATGCAAGATCATGGTGATGCATAGCAACGAGGGGGAGAGTATTGTCTATGTACCAACGCAGACCGACTGCGGAAGCGATCTCACAACGTAGAGGAAGTAGTCGTACGTCTTCTTCCCGATCCGACCGATCCAAGCACCGTTACTCCGGCACCTCCGAGTTCTTAGCACACGTTCAGCTCGATGACGATCCTCGGGCTCCGATCCAGCAAAGCGTCGAGGAAGAGTTCCGTCAGCACAACGGCGTGGTGACGATCTTGATGTACTACCGACGCAGGGCTTCGCCTAAGCTCTACAACGATATGATCGAGGTGGAATTTGGTGGCAGGGGGCACCGCACGCGGCTAAGGAACGATCAACAATGATCAACTTGTGTGTCTATGGGGTGCCCCTGCCCCCGTATATAAAGGAGCAGGGGGAGGGGGTTCGGCCGGCTAGGGAGAGGGCGCGGGAGGAGTCCTACTCCTACCGGGAGTAGGACTCCCCCCCTCAATCCTATTCCAACTAGGACTCTCAAGGGGGAAAGGAGAGAGGGGGGCCGGCCCCTTCTCCTAGTCCTACTAGGACTTGGGGAAGGGGGGGCGCGCGGCCAGCTGTGGGCTGCCCCTTTTCTCTTTTCCACTAAGGCCCAATAGGCCCATTAGCCTCCCGGGGGGTTCCGGTAACCCTCTCGGTATTCCGGTAAAATCCCGATTTCACCCGGAACACTTCCGGTGTCCAAACATAGGCTTCCAATATATAAATCTTTACGTCTCGACCATTTCGAGACTCCTCGTCATGTCCGTGATCATATCCGGGACTCCGAACAACCTTCGGTACATCAAAATGCATAAACTCATAATAACTGTCATCGTAACGTTAAGCGTGCGGACCCTACGGTTCGAGAACAATGTAGACATGACCGAGACATGTCTCCGGTAAATAACCAATAGCGGGACCTGGATGCCCATATTGGCTCCTACATATTCTACAAAGATCTTTATCGGTCAGACCGCATAACAACATACGTTGTTCCCTTTGTCATCGGTATGTTACTTGCCCGAGATTCGATCGTCGGTATCCAATACCTAGTTCAATCTCGTTACTGGCAAGTCTCTTTACTCGTTCCGTAATACATCATCTCATAACTAACATCTTAGTTATTATGCTTGCAAGGCTTTGTGTGATGTGTATTACCGAGAGGGCCCAGAGATACCTCTCCGACAATCGGAGTGACAAACCCTAATCTCGAAATACGCCAACCCAACATCTACCATTGGAGACACCTGTAGTACTCCTTTATAATCACCTAGTTACGTTGTGACGTTTGGTAGTACCCAAAGTGTTCCTCCGGTAAACGGGAGTTGCATAATCTCATAGTTATAGGAACATGTATAAGTCATGAAGAAAGCAATAGCAACATACTAAATGATCGGGTGCTAAACTAATGGAATGGGTCATGTCAATCAGATCATTCAACTAATGATGTGACCTCGTTAATCAAATAACAACTCTTTGTTCATGGTTAGGAAACATAACCATCTTTGATTAACGAGCTAGTCAAGTAGAGGCATACTAGTGACACTCTGTTGGTCTATGTATTCACACATGTATTATGTTTCCGGTTAATACAATTCTAGCATGAATAATAAACATTTATCATGATATAAGGAAATAAATAATAACTTTATTATTGCCTCTAGGGCATATTTCCTTCAGTAGGTTCATCATGATCTAGTAGCATGACTTCCAGAACTGGATTACCGTACCACTCTGGCGCGGATCTCATTCTGGTTGATCTACGAGGTTCAGTAGTATCTTGTTCTGAAGTTTCATGATCATCATCATTAACTTCCTCACTTATTGGTGTAGGTGTCGCAGAAACAGTTTTCTGTGATGTACTACTTTCCAACAAGGGAGTAGGTATAGTTACCTCGTCAAGTTCTACTTTCCTCCCACTCACTTCTTTCGAGAGAAACTCCTTCTCCAGAAAGTTTCCGAATTTAGCAACAAAAGTCTTGCCTTCGGATTTGTGATAGAAGGTGTATCCAATAGTTTCATTTGGATATCCTATGAAGACACATTTCTTCGATTTGGGTTCGAGCTTATCAGGTTGAAGCTTTTTCACATAAGCATCGCAGCCCCAAACTTTCAGAAGCGACAACTTTGGTTTCTTGCCAAACCATAGTTCATAAGGCGTCGTCTCAACGGATTTTGATGGTGCCCTATTTAACGTGAATGCGGCCGTCTCTAGAGCGTATCCCCAAAACGATAGCAGTAAATCAGTAAGAGACATCATAGATCGCACCATATCTAGTAAAGTACGATTACGACGTTCGGACACACCATTACGCTGTGGTGTTCCGGGTGGCGTGAGTTGCGAAACTATTCCACAATTTTCCAGATGTACACCAAACTCGTAACTCAAATATTCTCCTCCATGATCAGATCGTAGAAACTTTATTTTCTTGTTACAATGATTTTCAACTTCACTCTGAAATTCTTTGAACTTTTCAAACGTTTCAGACTTATGTTTCATTAAGTAGATATACCGATATCTGCTTAAGTCATCTGTGAAGGTGAGAAAATAACGATATCCGCCACGAGCCTCAACATTCATCGGACCACATACATCTGTATGTATGATTTCCAGCAAATCTGTTGCTCTCTCCATAGTACCGGAGAACGGTGTTTTAGTCATCTTGCCCATGAGGCACGGTTCGCAAGTACCAAGTGATTCATAATCAAGTGGTTCCAAAAGTCCATCCGTATGGAGTTTCTTCATGCGCTTTACACCGATATGACCTAAATGGCAGTGCCACAAATAAGTTGCACTATCATTATCAACTCTGCATCTTTTGGCTTCTACATTATGAATATGTGTATCACTACTATCGAGATTCAACAAGAATAGACCACTCTTCAAGGGTGCATGACCATAAAGGATATTACTCATATAAATAGAACAACCATTATTCTCTGATTTAAATGAATAATCGTCTCGCATTAAACAAGATCCAGATATAATGTTCATGCTCAACGTTGGCACCAAATAACAATTATTTAGGTCTAATACTAATCCCGAAGGTAGATGTAGAGGTAGCGTGCCGACCGCGATCACATCGACTTTGGAACTGTTTCCCACGCGCATCGTCACCTCGTCCTTAGCCAATCTTCGCTTAATCCGTAGTCCCTGTTTCGAGTTGCAAATATTAGCAACAGAACCAGTATCAAATACCCAGGTGCTACTGCGAGCATTAGTAAGCTACACATCAATAACATGTATATCACATATACCTTTGTTCACCTTGCCATCCTTCTTATCCGCCAAATACTTGGGGCAGTTCCGCTTCCAGTGACCAGTCTGCTTGCAGTAGAAGCACTCAGTTTCAGGCTTTGGTCCAAACTTGTGTTTCTTCTCTTGAGCAGCAACTTGCTTGCCGTTCTTCTTGAAGTTCCCCTTCTTCTTCCCTTTGCCCTTTTTCTTGAAACTAGTGGTCTTGTTAACCATCAACACTTGATGCTCCTTTTTGATTTCTACCTCCGCAGCTTTCAGCATTGCGAAGAGCTCGGGAATAGTCTTGTTCATCCCTTGCATATTATAGTTCATCACGAAGCTCTTGTAGCTTGGTGGCAGTGATTGGAGAATTCTGTCAATGACGCAATCATCTGGAAGATTAACTCCCATTTGAATCAAGTGATTATTATACCCAGACATTTTGAGTATATGCTCACTGACAGAACTGTTCTCCTCCATCTTGCAGCTATAGAACTTATTGGAGACTTCATATCTCTCAATCCGGGCATTTGCTTGAAATATTAACTTCAACTCCTGGAACATCTCATATGCTCCATGACATTCAAAGCGTCGTTGAAGTCCCGATTCTAAGCCGTAAAGCATGGCACACTGAACTATCGAGTAGTCATCAGCTTTGCTCTGCCAGACATTCATAACATCTGGTGTTGCTCCAGCAGCAGGCCTGGCACCCAGCGGTGCTTCCAGGACATAATTCTTCTGTGCAGCAATGAGGATAATCCTCAAGTTACGGACCCAGTCCGTGTAATTGCTACCATCATCTTTCAACTTTGCTTTCTCAAGGAACGCATTAAAATTCAACGGAACAATAGCACGAGCCATCTATCTACAATCAAACATAAACAAGCAAGATACTATCAGGTACTAAGTTCATGATAAGTTTAAGTTCAATTAATCAAATTACTTAAGAACTCCCACTTAGATAGACATCCCTCTAATCCTCTAAGTGATCACGTGATCCAAATCAACTAAACCATGTCCGATCATCACGTGAGATGGAATAGTTTCTTTGGTGAACATCACTATGTTGATCATATCTACTATATGATTCACGCTCGACCTTTCGGTCTCCGTGTTCCGAGGCCATATCTGCATATGCTCCACTCAAGTATAACCTGAGTATTCCGCGTGTGCAACTGTTTTGCACCTGTTGTATTTGAACGTAGAGCCTATCACACCCGATCATCACGTGGTGTCTCAGCACGAAGAACTTTTGCAACGGTGCATACTCAGGGAGAACACTTCTTGATAATTTAGTGAGATATCATCTTATAATGCTACCGTCAATCAAAGCAAGATAAGATGCATAAAAGATAAACATCACATGCAATCAATATAAGTGATATGATATGGCCATCATCATCTTGTGCTTGTGATCTCCATCTTCGAAGCACCGTCATGATCACCATCGTCATCGGCGCGACACCTTGATCTCCATCGTAGCATCGTTGTCGTCTCGCCAATCTTATGCTTCCACGACTATCGCTACCGCTTAGTGATAAAGTAAAGCATTACATCGCGATTACATTGCATACAATAAACCGACAACCATATGGCTCCTGCCAGTTGCCGATAACTCGGTTACAAAACATGATCATCTCATACAATAAAATTTAGCATCATGTCTTGGCCATATCACATCACAACATGCCCTGCAAAAACAAGTTAGACGTCCTCTACTTTGTTGTTGCAAGTTTTACGTGGCTGCTATGGGCTTAAGTAAGAACCAATCTCACCTACGCATCAAAAACCACAACGATAGTTTGTCAATTTGACTCCGTTTTAACCTTCGCAAGGACCGGGTGTAGCCACGCTTGGTTCAACTAAAGTTGGAGAAACAGTCACCCGCAAGCCACCTTTGTGCAAAGCACGTCGGGAGAACCGGTCTCGCGTAAGCGTACACGTAATGTCGGTCCAGGCCGCTTCATCCAACAATACCGCCGAACCAAAGTATGACATGCTGGTAGGCAGTATGACTTATATCGCCCACAACTCACTAGTGTTCTACTCGTGCATATAACATCAAACCATAAAACCTGGCTCGGATGCCACTGTTGGGGAACGCAGTAATTTCAAAAAAATTCCTACGCACACGCAAGATCATGGTGATGCATAGCAACAAGAGGGGAGAGTGTTGTCTATGTACCTTTCGTAGACTGCAACGGAAGCGTTGACGCAACGTAGAGGAAGTAGTCGCACATCTTCCCGATCCGACCGATCCAAGCACCGTTACTCCGGCACCTCCGAGTTCTTAGCACACGTACAGCTCGATGACGCTCTCCGGACTCTGATCCAGCAAAGCTTCGGGGATGAGTTCCGTCAGCACAATGGCGTGGTGACGATGATGATGTTCTACCGACGCAGAGCTTCGCCTAAGCACTACAACGATATGATCGAGGTGGAATATGGTGGCAGGGGGCACCGCACACGGCTAAGGAACGATCACGTGGATCAACTTGTGTGTCTAGAGGTGCCCCCCTGCCCCCGTATATAAAGGATCCAAGGGGGGTGCGGCCGGCCCTATGGTGGCGCGCAGGAGGAGTCCTACTCCTACCGGGAGTAGGACTCCCCCCCAAACCTTGTCCAACTAGGAGAGGTGGAGGGAGAATAGGAAAGGGGGGGCGCTGCCCCTCCCTCCTTGTCCAATTCGGACTAGGGGAGAGGGTTCGCACGGCCTGCCCTGACAGCCCCTTCCTCTTCTCCACATTAGGCCCATGAGGCCCATTAACCCCCCGGGGGCTTCCGGTAACCCCCGGTGCTCCGGTTTTATCCGATACTTCTCCGGAACCCTTCCGGTGTCCGAATATAGTCATCCAATATATTAATCTTTATGTCTCGACCATTTCGAGACTCCTCGTCATGTCCGTGATCACATCCGGGACTCCGAACTAACTTCGGTACATCAAAATGCATAAACTCATAATAACTGTCATTGTAACGTTAAGCATGCGGACCCTATGGTTCGAGAACAATGTAGACATGACTGAGACAAATCTCCGGTCAATAACCAATAGCGGGACCTGGATGCCCATATTGGCTCCTACATATTCTATGAAGATCTTTATCGGTCAGACCGCATAACAACATACGTTGTTCCCTTTGTCATCGGTATGTTACTTGCCTGAGATTCGATCGTCGGTATCCAATACCTAGTTCAATCTCATTACCGGCAAGTCTCTTTACGCGTTCTGTAATACATCATCCCGCAACTAACTCATTAGTTGCAATGCTTGCAAGGCTTATGTAATGTGCATTACCGAGAGGGCCCAGAGATACCTCTCCGACAATCGGAGTGACAAATCCTAATCTCGAAATACGCCAACCCAACATCTACCTTTGGAGACACCTGTAGAGCTCCTTTATAATCACCCAGTTAATTTGTGATGTTTGGTAGCACACAAAGTGTTCCTCCGGTAAACGGGAGTTGCATAATCTCATAGTCATAGGAACATGTATAAGTCATGAAGAAAGCAATAGCAACATACTAAACGATTGGGTGCTAAGCTAATGGAATGGGTCATGTCAATCAGATCATTCAACTAATGATGTGACCTTGTTAATCAAATAACAACACTTTGTTCATGGTTAGGAAACATAACCATCTTTGATTAACGAGCTAGTCAAGTAGAGGCATACTAGTGACACTAAGTTTGTCTATGTATTCACACATGTATTATGTTACTGGTTAATACAATTCTAGCATGAATAATAAACATTTATCATGATATAAGGAAATAAATAATAACTTTATTATTGCCTCTGGGGCATATTTCCTTCAGCAAAATCTCGGCGGGCAGATATCTGGCCTCCCTCAACTTTTTGATGTCTTCTTCCGTGACGGAGGAAGGCACCCATTGGCCTTGAAAGCTAGATCTGGACATGACTGAAGGTTCGGAGCACCTGACCTGAACTTCAGGCATTTGAGCTTGAGGTGGGGGAAGGATTCGATTGAGCATGGGAGGGGAAATAAAAGCCTTGTCCCCTTTATAAAGAGGGTGAATATCAAGCGTCTTCTCCGTGTCCGCTTGGACTTGCCTATAATCTAGGAGTCCTAGAAGCGGTTGGGTTACCCACGCCCGTATTGATGAGAATCCCGGGATAAGGGGACACGATCTCTGCTTTAACAAGACGTGCCAAGAAAACTGCCTCGCATAACACGCTGAGGTGGGATAATGAAACGACTCAGATAAAGGCTTGGCCGTGGTGTGACACGGTACGGAATACGTCAGCAGATTAGATTGGTGTAAATATTATTCTCTCTATGGCAATATGTGGAAACTTATTTTGCAGAGCCGGACACTATCTTTGTGTTCAAAACCTTCTATAAAGTACTTGGAGGAGGAACCCGCTGTAATGCCCTCGATGCGGCTATATCTCCCACGTGTCGAGGCACGACTTAGAGGCATAACCGCATTGAAAGCAATGTCGCAAGTTAGGAAAATCATCACACATCCCATGTAATATATATATATATATATAATAAAGGGGAGATACAGTAGTTGGCTTACACTCGCCACGTCACATCAAAGTACATAAATAACATACATCATCCAAACACTCATGGCCCGACTACGGCGCCAAAATAAAAGACAACCCAACAAGCGACATAGGTCCCGATCACCCCAACTGGGCTCCACTACTGATCATCAGGAAAAGACACATAGTAACGCTGAGAATCCTCGTCGTACTCCCACTTGAGCTCAAGCGCGCCATCTGGAGCTGTATCATCTGTCCCTGCATCTGGTGTAATAGTAATCTGTGAGACACAGGGACTCAGCAATCTCGCACCCTCGCGATCAAGACTATTTAAGCTTAATAGGTAGGAAGGGGGTAAATGTAAGTGGAGCTGCAGCAAGCGACTAGCATATATGGTGGCTAACTTATTCGCAAAAGAGAGCGAGAAGAGGAGGCAAAGCACGAGCGGGAAACTAGAGAGCAACCTGCGCAAACATAACTCCAACACCGTGTCCACTTCCTGGACTCCGCCGAGAAGAGGCCATCAAGGCAACACACCCAGTTGATTCATTTTAATTAATTAAGGTTCAAGTTATCTACAACCGGACATTAACAAATTCCCATCTGCCCATAACCGCGGGCACGGCTTTCGAAAGATCAATCCCTGCAGGGGGGTCCCAACTTAGCCCATAACAAGCTCTCACGGTCAACGAAGGAATAGACCTCCACCCAAGACACACCGATCAGACTCGGTATCTCAGTACAACAAGATGATTCGACAGGTTAAAACAAGTCCAGCAACACCGCCCGAATGTGCCGACAAATCCCGATAGGAGCTGCACATATCTCTTTCTCAGGGCACACTCAGATTGTCTTAGGTACGGGTAGGCCAGCCCAGAGTTGCCCCTGGTGGCCACCGGCAGCTGACAGTTGGACCAACACTCAGAGGAGCACTGGCCGGGGGGGTTAAAAATAAGATGACCCTCGGGCTCTGGAAACCCAAGGGAAAAAGAGGCTAGGTGGCAAATGGTAAAACCAATGTTGGGCATTGCTGGAAAAGCTTTAATCAAGGCGAACTATCAAGGGGTTCCCATTATAGCCCAACCGCGTAAGGGACGCAACAATCCGGGAACATAACACCGATATGACGGAAACTAGGGCGGCAAGAGTGGAACAAAACACTAGGCGAGAGGCCGAGCCTTCCACCCTTTACCAAGTATATGGATGCATTAAGATAACATGGCAATATAATGATATCCCAACAAGTAAATAAATGTCCCAACAAGGAACGGCTCCAATCGTCACCTGCAACTAACAACGCTATAAGAGGGGCTGAGCAAAGCGGTAACATAGCCAATCAACGGTTTGCTAGGACAATGGTGGGTTAGATGCTCAATCATGGCAATTGGGATGCTGACAAGAAAGTGGTAGGCATCGTAGCATTGGCATAGCAAAAGAGCGAGCAAACTAGCATAACAAAGATAGTAGTGATTTCGAGGGTATGATCATCTTGCCTGCATAGTTGTCAGAGTTGACTGGATCCTCAAAAGCAAACTCAACGGGCTCCTCGTTAGCAAACTCGTCTCCCGGCTCTACCCAACAACACAAACAAGCAACAAGGATACAATCAACCACGTGCAAGGACAAACAATAAGATGCAAAGATGGTATGCTATGCGGGATGCGATGCGGGATGCAAAATGCAAGACGTGACAGGAAATGCATGAACCTGGACTCAACTTGGAAAACCAAGTGTGCCACTGGATAGAGGGGATGAAATCGCTTGAAAACGATATAAAGATCATAGGAATCGGAGTTACGGTTTGGAAATGGCAAACGTTTTACGAAATGAACCGGTCTGCGATTTACAGCAAGTAGGCTCCTAAATGCAACGAAATGAACATGCTACAGCCACCAAACATGACAACAAAAGACATGGCAGGGATGCCCACAAGATGCTTAACAAAACACTAGCACTGAGACACGGCCAAATTCATCCATTATGAGGTTCAAACAAGCATGGCAAAAACGCAAATGCAAAACAGATTTCAGACTTGGTGAAATTAACACTAGTCTGAAATTTCAGACCATGATGCTCTCTTCGGAGCAGCAAAACAACATGATACATAACCTGAACATGACAAGTAAGAACATGGCATGGAGCTACTCAACAAGCTTAACAAAACACCCAAAGTGACCTGGGGCCAAAAGGGTTCACAAAATACTCTAACGAGCACACGAACATAGCTCACGCACAATCAGTTTTCAGACTTAGTGAAAACTGAGACATGCTGAAATTTAACTCACGAAGGCATGTAAACGAGCTCGATGCACTCACCATGGTGCAAGTCATAGCAAGGCAAGCATATATCCATAAAGAAGGCACAAAATGCTAGCTAGACATGGCAAGAACAATGGTGTAGCATGCACGGATCACTAACAATAGCATCGGCAAAATCGCAAACAAGTTGACGATCTGCCCAGATTTACCACGAAGCAAAAGTAGAGCTCGATTGAATCAAGCTAGAGCACTCCACATATGCAAACAAAGACATGGATGGATAGAGCATAACATGATTAACAAAACTCCCTTACTGATCATCCTCAAAAGAGGCACGGATCACTAGGAAACAAGCTGAACATATGGCATCATGAACTAAAATATCCCAGACTTAGTGAAACCCACTAAGTCCCTGAAAACAGATCTACCAAGTGCCTCACTTTGCAAGCTTGCACAAGTCACCACACACATCCTAAAAATGCATGGGTGGCACCTCTGGAAAGAAGACAAAATGCTTAACAATTCATCCCAAAGACTCACAGGCATATCATGCACACAATAATCATGGCAAAAATGACAAAAGTCTATGATGAACTAACGGATCTGCAATTTAACTCACGAAGCCTCCTTCTAGCAGCATTTTGGGCATCAAGATGAACTCAAATGAAAATTATGCAATGGAATGAAATGATGTACATGTCGAGGCGAACATTTTGATATACTATATGTCCAAAACGGAGCCACGGATGCGGAGATATGATCAGTCAAAGTATGCTCGGAAATTAGGATTTCGGGGGGGGGGAGAAGTCAACCGGATCTAGATCCAGATCCGGATCCCGGGTACTGTAGCAGCGGCGCGTGAACCGAGGTTCGCCGGGATCTCGCCGGAGCTCGCCGGAACAGGGACTTGGAGCGGCACGCCGGCCGGAGGAGAAGACGGCGATGGCGCACGGCGTGGCGGGGTCGGCGGCGGCGACCACCGGCCGCATCGGCGAGGGCGGCGATGGCGCGCGGCGTCGCTGGCGTTGAGTGCCGGGGCGGCTCCGGCCACCGGGCGCGGGGACGGAGGAAGGAGGCGGCGGCGCTGTGGAGGCGCGGGGGCGCGGGGCGCTCGGGCCCGCGGGGGCCGGCGATGGGCCTCCCGGGCCGGATGGCGGTGGCGGCGGACGCGGCCACGTGGCGGCCTGCCACTGGTGCGGGGCGGCGGCGCGATTTGTCCGGCCGGGTCGGACGTGTCCGGCTCGGCGCGGGGATTTTTTAGGGTTTCGGAGGTGGAAGACGATCCGAAAACGGAGGGGCCTTTAAATAGGCATAGAGGGAGCTAGGAGAGTCCAAATGAGGTGTGGTTTTCGGCCACGTGATCGTGATTGAACGCTCTAGGACATGGAGCAGAGTTTGGTGGGTTTTGGGCCAAATTGGAGGGGTGTTGGGCTGCAACACACACGAGGCCTTTTCGGTCCCTCGGTTAACCGTTGGAGCATCAAACAAAGTCCAAATGGTACGAAACTTGACAGGTGGTCTACCGGTAGTAAACCAAGGCCGCATGGCAAGTCTCGGTCCAATCCGGAAATATTTAATCCCCACACACGAAAGAAAGCTAGAAATGGCCACCGGAGGAGAACGAAGCGCCGGAATGCAAAATGGACAACGGGGAAATTGCTCGAATGCATGAGATGAACATGTATGCAAATGCAATGCACGTGATGCCATGATATGAGATGCATGAAAAAGAAAACAACACACGGAGACAAAGAACCGAACCCGAGAAATAAATATAACTTAATGCCGGAAACGGCAAGAGTTGGAGTACAAATTGGGAAAGTTATATCTGGGGCGTTACAACACTCCACCACTACGAAAAGATCTCGTCCCGAGATCTAGGACTAAAAGAACTCTGGGTACTCAGAACGGAGGAGATCCTCGCGTTCCCAGGTAGCTTCACGGTCGGAATGGTGTGACCACTTGACTTTGAGAAATTTGATTGACTTGTTGCGAGTCCTGCGTTCAGTCTCTTCAAGGATTGCAACTGGGTGCTCACGATAGGAGAGATCTCCTTGGAGCTTAATGTCCTCGAAGTTGACGGTGCGTTCAGGCGTCTTGAAGCACTTTCGGAGTTGGGAGACATGGAACACATCATGAACATTGGCAAAGTTCGAAGGAAGCTCGAGTTGATAGGTGAGGTCGCCTCTCTTGCTGACAATCTTGAAAGGTCCGACGTATCTAGGGGCAAGCTTCCCTTTGATACCGAAGCGACGAGTCCCTTTCAAAGGAGAGACGCGGAGGTAAACATGATCTTTGATCTCGAAAGCCAAATCACGGTGCTTGCTATCATAGTAGCTCTTCTGGCGGGATTGGGCTGCTTTGAGGTTATCACGAATGACCTTGCACATTTCTTCTGCCTCTGTGATTAAGTCATTACCCAGCAGCTGACGTTCACCGGTTTCAGACCAGTTGAGAGGGGTACGGCATTTCCTACCATACAGAATTTCAAATGGGGCCTTGCCCGAACTTGCTTGAAAACTGTTGTTATATGAGAATTCAGCATAAGGAAGACAATCCTCCCACTTCATGCCAAAAGAGATAACACAAGCCCTGAGCATATCTTCAAGAATCTGGTTGACACGCTCGACTTGACCGCTTGTTTGAGGATGGAAAGCAGTGCTGAAGCGGATGTTGGTGCCCATGGCCTTCTGAAAAGAATCCCAAAACTTGGAGGTAAAGATGCTGCCATGGTCTGAAGATATTACTTGAGGAATACCGTGCAGAGAGACAATTCGAGAGGTGTAGAGTTCCGCCAATTGAGCTGCATTGATTGACTCTTTGATAGGCAGAAAGTGAGCCACTTTGGTGAGCTTGTCGATGACAACGAATATAGCATCATTGCCATGCTTGGACTTTGGGAACCCAGTCACGAAGTCCATTTCAATGTGGTCAAACTTCCATTCTGGAATGGCAAGAGGTTGGAGGAGACCTGCTGGCCTTTGGTGTTCTGCCTTCACTCTTCTGCAGACATCACATTCATTCACGAATTGAGCGATCTCGCGCTTCATTCGAGTCCACCAATAAGTTTGCTTGAGATCCTGATACATCTTCGTGCTCCCAGGGTGGATGGAGAGGAGAGAATTGTGAGACTCGTTCATGATCACTTTACGGAGGTCACCTTTGGGTACCACAATTCGATCCTCGAAGAAGAGAGTGTCCTTGTCATCAAGGCGGTAGCACTTGTGCTTGGACTGACTCTTTGCGATACCAATCTTCACCTTTTTCACCATAGCATCAAGAAGCTGGGCTTGGCGAATTTGGTCTTCCAAGGTAGGAGAAACTCGAAGGTTGGCGAGGAAACCTTGAGGAACAATTTGCAAATTAAGTTGGCGGAAAGCTTCACAAAGCTCGGGTTGATAGGGCTTGAGAATCAGACTGTTGCAATATGCTTTCCTGATCAAAGCGTCAGCAATCACATTGGCCTTGCCTGGAGTATACTTGATACTCGGATTATACTCTTGAATCATTTCGACCCATCGAGTCTGCCTGCGGTTGAGATTAGGCTGGGTGAAGATGTACTTGAGACTCTTGTGATCAGTGAAAATGTCCACTTTTCTTCCCAATAGAAGATGTCTCCAAGTCAACAAAGCATGCACAACTGCCGCCAACTCGAGATCATGAGTGGGGTAGTTCTTCTCATTAGGCTTCAACTGGCGAGAGGTATAAGCAACAACTTTCTTCTCTTGCATCAGTACAGCACCGAGACCTTGGAGAGAGGCATCACAAAAGACCTCGTACGGCTTGGTTTCATCAGGCGGAGTCAGAACTGGAGTAGTGATCAATTTCCCTTTCAAAGTGTTGAAAGCAATATCACACTCCGGAGACTAAACGTACTTGACGTGCTTCTGAAGAAGATTTGAGAGAGGCTTCGCGATCTTAGAAAAGTTTTCAACGAATCTTCGGCAGTAGCTTGCGAGGCCGAGGAAGCTACGGAGTTGCTTCACGTTCTGAGGGGGTTCTCAATTAACAATTGCAGACACCTTCTCAGGATTCACGGCAATGCCCTTGGCAGAGATGATATGACCAAGATAAAGCACCTCATCGAGCCAAAATTCACACTTGGAGAACTTGGTGTAGAACTGATGTTCCCTGAGCTTGTCAAGAACCAAACGCAAGTGCTTGGCATGATCTTCCTTGTTATTGGAGAAAACCAGAATGTCATCGAGATAGACCAAAACGAAGTCATTGGTGTAGGGGTTGAAGATGAAGTTCATCATGCGAGAGAACGTCGGAGGAGCATTTGCGAGGCCAAAAGACATGACAGTGTATTCATATGACCCATAGCTTGTCCTGAAAGCCGTCTTGGGAATATCTTGCTCACGGATTCGAATCTGATGATAACCCATACGGAGATCAAGCTTGGAGAATACTTGGGCACCCTTGAGTTGTTCGAACAGCTCATTGATGTTGGGAAGTGGGTATTTGTTCTTGATGGTCTTCTTGTTCAATGGACGATAATCAACACAAAGTCGGTCCGTTCCATCCTTCTTCTTCACAAAAAGAACACCACAACCCCACGGAGAAGAACTAGGCCAAATGAGACCCATTCTTTCTTGAATATCGAGTTGTTTCTTCAACTCCTTCAACTCTTCAGGGCCGAGCTTGTAGGGATGTTTGCACACAGGTTCCGTACCAGGCTCAAGTTCAATAACAAATTCAACCGGCCGGTGCGGAGGCATTCCTGGGAGCTCTTCTGGGAAGACGTCTTGATACTCACAAACGACTGGGATTTGCGAAATAGCATCCAATTCACCCTTCTCATTGAGAGAAAACAACCGGATTGTATTATCCCGAGCAGCAAAGACAATTACATCCTCAGACGAATGAGTCAACTGAATCTGCCTGGCTGCACAATCAAGCTGAGCTTTATGCTTAGAGAGCCAGTCCATCCCGAGAATAAGATCGATATCCGAATCACCAAGAACCGTTGGAGAAGCCAGAAACTTGAAATCACCCATCATGATAGAAATATCCGGAGCAATGGAGTTAGCCTGCATGCGCCTACCAGGAGAGATGACTGCTAATGGACTAGGCAAAATTTGTTGAGCCAAACCATGCCTAGATGTAAATGGCCTCGAGATGAAACAATGCGAAGCACCCGTATCAAAAAGAACTTTTGCAGGAATATCATTAATAGGAAGGTTACCCATGATGACATCTGACGAATCCTCTGCCTGAGCTGCGTTCATCAAGTTGACCTTGGCGGACTTGGGGTTATGCTTGACCACAGCTGTACTTGCCGATCTGACAGGAGGAGGAGGAGGAAGACGCCTCTGGTTGAAACACTTGTTGGCGTAGTGACCCTTCTGTTGGCACTTGTTGCACGTGACCTCTGAAAGCGGACGGTGGTACGGAGCACTTGATCTTGGAGCTTGAGACGAAGTCTTGTTCTGAAAGCCTGGGTTGGGTGGGTGGGAAGAACCACTGCCACCTTTGCTGTTCTGCTGATACGGCTGATGGAACGGAGGATGAGGAAGCCAATACTTCTGCTGCTTGGCCACTTGAGTAGAGGAAGAAGGCGTAGTGTCCCTGACTCGCTTCCTGGAAGCATCACACCTCAACTGAGCAGCCTCTTGCTTCAGTGCCATGTTGTAGAACTCATCGTACCTCAATGGCTCAAAGAGGACAAGAGCGAGCTGAATTTCTTCTCTGAGACCACCCCTGAACTGGTAGATCATGCTCTTCTCATCAGGAACATCCTGCTTGGCAAAACGGGCGAGCTTCTGGAACAACTTGTTGTAATCATAGACAGACAAAGAGCCTTGCTTGAGATTGGGGAACTCCTCACGTTTGCTTTCAGTCACACTCTGAGGGATGTGATGAGCTCGGAAATCTCGATGGAAATCATCCCAAGTGATCAAACGTCCACCTCTGGAACCCTTGTACTGCTGGAACCACTCTGCAGCCTAATCTTTGAGCTGGAAAGAAGCGAACTTGACGAAATCTTCAGGCCTGACGTTGCTGCATTCAAAATGCTTGCCCAGATCCACTAGCCAATCGTCAGCATCGGTAGCCTCAACACAATTGTTGAACGTCTTTGGACTATTTGCAAGGAACTGGTTCAGAGTAGCAAAATGGTTCTGATTGTTGCCTTGATTCCCTTGAATGCCTTGATTGCGCTCTTGGAGGATTTGCATGATCAACTGTGTATTTGCATTGGTTGCGGCCATCACAGCTTGCCAAGCCTCCGGAGGAGGTGGAGGTGGTGGCGGATCAGGATTCGGAGTCGTGCGCGTTGGGGGAGCCATCCTGAAGAGGTTGACCACCATTAGCACATAGACAAAATATTGAAGGTGAATCCAACGGAATGAAAATTGCAACATAAAGTCTTCACATCCGAACAAAATGAACGAATGCACTTCTCTTGAAGTGGTCACATATCCCTAAATTACGAAGCCACGTAAAATTAGGTAGAAGAGGTAAATCAACAAGGGATGGAATCAACATACGACTTCGAAGCAATTCCAATACCACAACTCAAAATAAAACCAAGGATTGGCTTGCGGAATAAGCCGGAACAAACATATGATAGAGATTTCGTCCGAAGTTTTCGTGGTGGGACCTACACGGGCTCGATCGTACAGCACCATCATGTACAAGGCAGTGCACATGCCATACGAAGCGTCCCCGAGTCAGCATAGCCAAGGACTCTTTAAGACACAACGAGACCACTGTAAAATCGACCGTGAATAGGCGAACCACTAGACGTCGAACCCCAATTTCATATCATACATTTGTCGGAAAGATATCCTAAGAGCTACTTGAATTCCCACCTATGAAACTCCCGAAACTTTCCGGTTATGCAATCAGGTGTTGGGGATACAGGGGAAGCATAATATCTCACCCAAACTAGCAATACCTACATCCAGCTGTATCCATCCTTCAACACATAACCAAGAAACCTTCGGAAACCATCTACCTCAACCTTCGAAAAGCATCCGTTATACAAGTTATGGCGATACTCCCAAACTCCCGCCCCAGTACTGGGTGGCGTCGAGGTTATCTCACCAACGAACTGCATAAAGGAGATTTCGATGTCGACGAACATATCTCAAGTATTCCAGAATTGCAACGATAAAATTATGATGACAACACCTCAGAGCTCAACTCCCCGGGACACTTTCACTAAACCCCTGACAGGAGGCACCAAGACAGTGTTCTCATCATAAGCCATCGGAACAAATCCAAGATACTCGCGTGATCCTAAATTTTTTTTTAGTGAAATTTGAGAAGAGAAGAGTCAAAACTCTACGTCAGGATGCCTTACCAGAGCGATGAGGAGACTGGGAAGTAAAAATAATTCCTAAGCTCTCCGATATATAATTCCTAAATGACTCAAAACATTTTTCTAGACACAACTCGGCTGCTAAAAACGATCAATCAGTGGGGGCTCCTAAGGTCGGGGAAGGCTCTGATTACCAACTTGTAACGCCCTCGATGCGGCTATATCTCCCACGTGTCGAGGCACGACTTAGAGGCATAACCGCATTGAAAGCAATGTCGCAAGTTAGGAAAATCATCACACATCCCATGTAATATATATATATATATATATATATATATATATTTATATATATAAAATAAAGGGGAGATACAATAGTTGGCTTACACTCGCCACGTCACATCAAAGTACATAAATAACATACATCATCCAAACACTCATGGCCCGACTACGGCGCCAAAATAAAAGACAACCCAACAAGCGACATAGGTCCCGATCACCCCAACTGGGCTCCACTACTGATCATCAGGAAAAAACACATAGTAACGCTGAGAATCCTCGTCGTACTCCCACTTGAGCTCAAGCGCGCCATCTGGAGCTGTATCATCTCTCCCTGCATCTGGTGTAATAGTAATCTGTGAGCCACAGGGACTCAGCAATCTCGCACCCTCGTGATCAAGACTATTTAAGCTTAATAGGTAGGAAGGGGGTAAATGTAAGTGGAGCTGCAGCAAGCGACTAGCATATATGGTGGCTAACTTATTCGCAAAAGAGAGCGAGAAGAGGAGGCAAAGCACGAGCGGGAAACTAGAGAGCAACCTGCGCAAACATAACTCCAACACCGTGTCCACTTCCCGGACTCCGCCGAGAAGAGGCCATCACGGCAACACACCCAGTTGATTCATTTTAATTAATTAAGGTTCAAGTTATCTACAACCGGACATTAACAAATTCCCATCTGCCCATAACCGCGGGCACGGCTTTCGAAAGATCAATCCCTGCAGGGGGGTCCCAACTTAGCCCATAACAAGCTCTCACGGTCAACGAAGGAATAGACCTCCACCCAAGACACACCGATCAGACTCGGTATCTCGGTACAACAAGATGATTCGATAGGTTAAAACAAGTCCAGCAACACCGCCCGAATGTGCCGACAAATCCCGATAGGAGCTGCACATATCTCTTTCTCAGGGCACACTCAGATTGTCTTAGGTACGGGTAGGCCAGCCCAGAGTTGCCCCTGGTGGCCACCGGCAGCTGACAGTTGGACCAACACTCAGAGGAGCACTGGCCGGAGGGGTTAAAAATAAGATGACCCTCGGGCTCTGGAAACCCAAGGGAAAAAGAGGCTAGGTGGCAAATGGTAAAACCAATGTTGGGCATTGCTGGAAAAGCTTTAATCAAGGCGAACTATCAAGGGGTTCCCATTATAGCCCAACCGCGTAAGGGACGCAACAATCCGGGAACATAACACCGATATGACGGAAACTAGGGCGGCAAGAGTGGAACAAAACACTAGGCGAGAGGCCGAGCCTTCCACCCTTTACCAAGTATATGGATGCATTAAGATAACATGGCAATATAATGATATCCCAACAAGTAAATAAATGTCCCAACAAGGAACGGCTCCAATCGTCACCTGCAACTAACAACGCTATAAGAGGGGCTGAGCAAAGCGGTAACATAGCCAATCAACGGTTTGCTAGGACAATGGTGGGTTAGAGGCTCAATCATGGCAATTGGGATGCTGACAAGAAAGTGGTAGGCATCGTAGCATTGGCATAGCAAAAGAGCGAGCAAACTAGTATAGCAAAGATAGTAGTGATTTTGAGGGTATGATCATCTTGCCTGCATAGTTGTCAGAGTTGACTGGATCCTCAAAAGCAAACTCAACGGGCTCCTCGTTAGCGAACTCGTCTCCCGGCTCTACCCAACAACACAAACAAGCAACAAGGATACAATCAACCACGTGCAAGGACAAACAATAAGATGCAAAGATGGTATGCTATGCGGGATGCGATGCGGGATGCAAAATGCAAGACGTGACAGGAAATGCATGAACCTGGACTCAACTTGGAAAACCAAGTGTGCCACTGGATAGAGGGGATGAAATCGCTTGAAAACGATATAAAGATCATAGGAATCGGAGTTACGGTTTGAAAATGGCAAACGTTTTACGAAATGAACCGGTCTGCGATTTACAGCAAGTAGGCTCCTAAATGCAACGAAATGAACATGCTACAGCCACCAAACATGACAACAAAAGACATGGCAGGGATGCCCACAAGATGCTTAACAAAACACTAGCACTGAGCCACGGCCAAATTCATCCATTATGAGGTTCAAACAAGCATGGCAAAAACGCAAATGCAAAACAGATTTCAGACTTGGTGAAATTAACACTAGTCTGAAATTTCAGACCACGATGCTCTCTTCGGAGCAGCAAAACAACATGATACATAACCTGAACATGACAAGTAAGAACATGGCATGGAGCTACTCAACAAGCTTAACAAAACACCCAAAGTGACCTGGGGCCAAAAGGGTTCACAAAATACTCTAACGAGCACACGAACATAGCTCACGCACAATCAGTTTTCAGACTTAGTGAAAACTGAGACATGCTGAAATTTAACTCACGAAGGCATGTAAACGAGCTCGATGCACTCACCATGGTGCAAGTCATAGCAAGGCAAGCATATATCCATAAAGAAGGCACAAAATGCTAGCTATACATGGCAAGAACAATGGTGTAGCATGCACGGATCACTAACAATAGCATCGGCAAAATCGCAAACAAGTTGACGATCTGCCCAGATTTACCACGAAGCAAAAGTAGAGCTCGATTGACTCAAGCTAGAGCACTCCACATATGCAAACAAAGACATGGATGGATAGAGCATAACATGATTAACAAAACTCCCTTACTGATCATCCTCAAAAGAGGCACGGATCACTAGGAAACAAGCTGAACATATGGCATCATGAACTAAAATATCCCAGACTTAGTGAAAACCACTAAGTCCCTGAAAACAGATCTACCAAGTGCCTCACTTTGCAAGCTTGCACAAGTCACCACACACATCCTAAAAATGCATGGGTGGCACCTCTGGAAAGAAGACAAAATGCTTAACAATTCATCCCAAAGACTCACAGGCATATCATGCACACAATAATCATGGCAAAAATGACAAAAGTCTATGATGAACTAACGGATCTGCAATTTAACTCACGAAGCCTCCTTCTAGCAGCATTTTGGGCATCAAGATGAACTCAAATGAAAATGATGCAATGGAATGAAATGATGTACATGTCGAGACGAACATTTTGATATACTATATGTCCAAAAGGGAGCCACGGATGCGGAGATATGATCAGTCAAAGTATGCTCGGAAATTAGGATTTCGGGAGGGAGAAGTCAACCGGATCTAGATCCAGATCCGGATCCCGGGTACTGTAGCAGCGGCGCGTGAACCGAGGTTCGCCGGGATCTCGCCGGAGCTCGCCGGAATAGGGACTTGGAGCGGCACGCCGGCCGGAGGAGAGGACGGCGATGGCGCGCGGCGTGGCGGGGTCGGCGGCGGCGACCACCGGCCGGATCGGCGAGGGCGGCGATGGCGCGCGGCGTCGCCGGCGTCGAGTGCCGGGGCGGCTCCGGCCACCGGGCGCGGGGACGGAGGAAGGAGGCGGCGGCGCTGTGGAGGCGCGGGGGCGCGGGGCGCTCGGGCCCGCGGGGGCCGGCGATGGGCCTCCCGGGCCGGATGGCGGCGGCGGCGGACGCGGCCACGTGGCGGCCTGCCACTGGTGCGGGGCGGCGGCGTGATTTGTCCGGCCGGGTCGGACGTGTCCGGCTCGGCGCGGGGATTTTTTAGGGTTTCGGAGGTGGAAGACGATCCGAAAACGGAGGGGCCTTTAAATAGGCATAGAGGGAGCTAGGAGAGTCCAAATGAGGTGCGGTTTTCGGCCACGCGATCGTGATCGAACGCTCTAGGACATGGAGCAGAGTTTGGTGGGTTTTGGGCCAAATTGGAGGGGTGTTGGGCTGCAACACACACGAGGCCTTTTCGGTCCCTCGGTTAATCGTTGGAGCATCAAACGAAGTCCAAATGGTACGAAACTTGACAGGCGGTCTACCGGTAGTAAACCAAGGCCGCATGGCAAGTCTCGGTCCAATCCGGAAATGTTTAATCCCCACACACGAAAGAAAGCTAGAAATGGCCACCGGAGGAGAACGAAGCGCCGGAATGCAAAACGGACAACGGGGAAATTGCTCGAATGCATGAGATGAACATGTATGCAAATGCAATGCACGTGATGCCATGATATGAGATGCATGAAAAAGAAAACAACACACGGAGACAAAGAACCGAACCCGAGAAATAAATATAAATTAATGCCGGAAACAGCAAGAGTTGGAGTACAAATTGGAAAAGTTATATCTGGGGCGTTACACCCGCCTTGCAATGCCGAAGACAATCTGCGCGCCGGACTCATCGTCATTGAAGCCTGGTTCAGGGGCTACTGAGGGAGTCCTGGATTAGGGGGTGTTCAGATAGCCGGACTATACCTTCGGCCGGACTCCTGGACTATGAAGATACAAGATTGAAGACTCCGTCCCGTGTCCGGAAGGGACTTCCCTTGGCGTGGAAGGCAAGCTTGGCGATACGAATATGAAGATCTCCTACTATTGTAACCGACTTTGTGTAACCCTAACCCTCTCCGGTGTCTATATAAACCGGAGGGTTTTAGTCCGTAGGACAACGTACACATCAACAATCATACCATAGGCTAGCTTCTAGGGTTTAGCCTCTTCGATCTCGTGGTAGATCTACTCTTGTACTACCCATATCATCAATATTAATCAAGCAGGACGTAGGGTTTTACCTCCATCAAGAGGGCCCGAACCTGGGTAAAACTTCGTGTCCCTTGCCTCCTGTTACCATCCGACCTAGACGCACAGTTCAGGACCCCCTACCCGAGATCCGCCGGTTTTGACACCGACAGACGTTCTCATCATGACTATGAAGATGATGAGATTGGTAAATTCAAACTTATCATGCCATCGTTCAATGGGAAACTGAGCCCGATGACTATTTGGAGTTGGAGATCCGTGTGGGTTAGATCTTTGGTAGCCACCGCTATACAGAGGAGAAGAAGGTACAATCTGATTATTATGTCGTGGTGGAGGTCGTCCGGAGGCATGGGTGCAAATGAAGAATCTGATTCGGAGACGCTTTATTCCCGAACACTTCACAAGAACCTTATACGATCAAATGCAACGACTAACACAAGGAATTGTTGTGTTGATGAGTACTATAAGGAAATGGAGATTCTAATGATTAGTACATGGGTGAATGAGCAATAAGAGGCCACAGTCTGAAGATTCTTTCCTGGCCAATGAAGATATGCAAGAAAGAATAGAGATGGTGCCATATTAAGACTTGCAAGAACTTGTGCATCAAGTAGTTCGTTCTGATCAATAGTTGAAGCGTCACCAAGCCCGAGACCACACCTACACATCAAGCACTTGGATAAGTTCAACTCATCGGGAAGCTGAAGTATTGTTGTAGATTTGTCCTCACACAACAAGACAACAGCAAAAGAAGCTACTTCACATGCAAGGGTAGAGGTCATTTCATGAAGGGTTGTCCTAATTTAAAGAAGGCGTTGTTCACAAAGGATGACACATGACCGATGACTCAAGTAATAAATCTGAATCTGAGAAGAAAGATGCAAAGTATTGTACTTTTGAGACCGGGGCACCTCCGAGTTCAGATGAAGGAGATTGCGTTAATCTCACTGATGGTGGCAGCTACAACAACATCATTAGTAGTTATCTTATGCTTGTTCTTGGATATCAACATGGAGTTAACCCCGGTCATATTATGTGAAATGGTTGAATGGTGTTGGTAAGGTAAAGATTACACATTGTGTGAGGGTGGCATTTTCAGTGGGAAGTTATGTGGACAAAGTGGTATGCGATGTGGTCTCAATGCAATCTTGTCATCTTCTTTTGGGAAGGTTGTAGTAGTTCCATCACAATGGTACTCATCATGGAAGTTCTAACAAGTATTCCTGTACACATCAAGGAGTAAACCATGTACTCAGCCTACGGTGGATCAGAAAATCAAGGTTGAGCAATTCCCTCATGTGAAGAAGTCAATACAAAATACCTCAAAACCAAGGATGGTTTTGTTTGAAGAAAGATAGGATGATCTGTACTAGTTCATGACCAATGCATCAACGTGTGAGGTCAAGCCTCATACATAAGTTAAACCAGTGGAGAAGACAAAGAGAACATCTGGTGAGCATCTAGTTTAGTTTTTTTGTGCGAGGGAGCATCTAGTTTAGTTGAACTGAAAGGCCTGTTCTTAGCTCTTGTGTATGGATTGAAGGGCACGTCCTTAATCTATATAGGATCCTTGTGATTTAATCTTATATCTTATGATTTGGTTGTTGCTGCTTGTGGGTTGTTTGGTAACATGAAATATATTTGGCTGCTGCTGCTTGTGAGTTGTTTGAAACCACAGCGGTGCCCCGCATCACACCACCATATCACACACAAGGGAAACGCGACGAAACTTGGCAAACACCAACTGTTATGTACACGAGCCATTACATTTTACATACCATCCCAAATGCGGAGGAAGCACGACGCATTTACAGTTGTTTCTTCGCATCAGCTTTAATGGGCACACCGTAGACGACATAAACAGCAGTTCAGTCTATCATCAGATCAATCCCTCGCGTGACTCACAAGACTATGTATGTACAGACGCGCAGGCACGTTCTGCCTGCTCTACTCGTAGTGGCTATCTACAGATGGACGGAGGTGCCAATTACCGGACTACTCCGGCCGCACGCTTACCAGGTTGGGGAGGGCGGCCAGCTGAAGCTTCTTGATCTCGCAGGCCGTCACCTTGCACGAGTCGAGCGACAGCGAGCGCAGGTTCTGCAGCGGCCTCAGATGGTGGAGGCCGGCGTTGGATACCCGGGAGCTCGACAGGTTCAGCGAGACCAAAGCGGTCAGGCCTGCGACAAGGGTATACAACTGTGAGGATCATACTGGAAGTTTCAGGGAAACGAAAGAAAGAATGCGAAGGATGCACGTACCCGAGATTATCTCCAAGGTCTTGTCTGTGAGGTTGCCGTTTTGGGATAGGTTAAGCAACGTCAGGTCTTTGAGGTCCTTGATGTTCTTCACTCCAGCGTCGGTGATTAGCCCACCGCAGAGCTCCAGAGACCGCAGACCCTTGAAACCTGAAATAGTGACAACCATGTTAGGTGTCATATGATTGAATTGATCTTTGATCTAATCGTGCACCCTTACATCTGAGGCAGTTTGTCCCAGCATCAGTTATACGAGCTCCAAAAAGATCAAGGTGCGTTAATCCGGTGAGAGCTGCATTGACCAAATAAGTAGACTTTAGCCAACGTGATGTTATGACCAAATACATCCGAAAGACCACAAATTATTGCAACACCGGGTGAACCACTGTCATAAAGGGCTATTCTTGCCCATATTACAGTTCACAAGTTCTGTAAACGACAGAAATTTAGCATCACTAGAAAGGTAAATAGTGGAAATATGGAATCTTAGGGGCAAGGTTATGGAAGTGCCCCAAAGAGATACTCTTCATGATCCAGTTATTAACACAACTGTAACCCTTATATTACCAATGAAACTGCTTAAAGATGTAGACACTTAGTTTAAAAACTAGAAACCCAATAACTAACGCAACAAACGACGAAATTTGGCTGAGTTACTATCCATCATCACAAGACCTGGGAATCTGAGAGACATACTTGTAAGAGCTGCCAAGCCATTGTCTGTGATTTGGCGATTATCAAGATTAAGTGACCTCAGTGAATTCATGCCAGCAATTTTCTTCAGACCAATGTCCGTAATCACTGTAAAAGAGAGATTCATGCTATGCAAATTCCGAAGACCTGCAAGAGAACCGTTGCATAACTACAGTGAAAAATAATATCGACCGTAAGAGTTCAGACACATAAACCTCACAATAACACTTCAGCATTGTGATTAAGATGAATATTATCGCTCAACTATCAATTGTTGAGAGCACATTAAGCTAGGCATTGTTTATGTAGCAAGATAAAAGTAAGGGGACACTGTCAATGAAATGTGTGCATGCAATGTACCATTAAACGTGGAGTCATTTCCTGACATAACTGATCAGTTTCAGATATGGAAAATTGCCAAACAAACCACTGTACATCATCAGCATTGGCCCCTCTATCATGCAACTTTAAGTGCTATTTCTTGAATTGTGTGAACCAGTGGTTTATGCCTTGACACAAGCCACCTGACCACAATACAGGTAGGCAGCCCAGAAAATGACAATATAATCTAAGAAAATGCATTGGCCACCAAGATGAAACAATATTTCTATAAACACATTACTAGAAGTAATCTACATTTAGTAACCAATCATTAGACCAGAAGCCGACAAGACATAACTACATATATTCCAGTGCTATGGTGATCACCCAGCTTACATAGGTTACAGCAGAAGCAAGTTCAATTTTCTCTCAAATTAGCAGCAAGAATAATGTAACAAGCTAACTTTTCAACTGGACTACTAAAACGAAGGCAAATTAAAGAGCGGGGAAACAGAGAATCAACAGTTCATGCATGGCAAAGCGTAAACAAACCAGAGAGATGACGAAGTCCATTGCTTCCAACTGCAGTGTCCGAAAGTTCCAAACTTCTTAACTGCAAAAGGCCTACAGAACAGCAAAATGTATCAATTAGTGCTTTACAACAGGAGAGCTATTATTCAAAAAAAAGGAGAGCCAAAATTTGATTTTTCTAGACAGAAAGCGCTAAAATCGTCTAACCATAAACGCTCAATACAAATTTCTGCAGGCAAACAAGAATGCCCCATCAATGCTATACTGCTAACTGTACAGAAGTCTGGTAAATAAAAATCATATGCCATTCCACAACAGTAAACTGCACGAGTTGGTTAACTCGATGATTGCACTATTCGACATTTTATAAAACGAGATGTAATAGGAGATGAATTGAGACATGCTACTACAGTTGCAAAAAAAAGAAAAGAAAAATTAGCTGAAGGAACTCACCTTTCAGGTGCAATAGTCCCTCGTCACCAATCTTGCATGAGTCCAAGTTCAAACACTCCAAATTGATCAATTCTGGAAGGAGCAAAGAACATCATATACAAACTGTCCCCACGTTGTGTTGTTTAGTATACCGGATCCACAATTCAAATGGGCGTCTCCATGGTTATATTTTTTTAAATATATTTTTATACAAGATTTAATACAAGAGACAAGTGCTTCCAATTGACACTCCATTTTGATCTAGAAAATGAATAACATACATGCCAGAAGTGCAAGATCCTCTGCATGTTCTTTGACATGCCTCTGCTTTCATCTTACAAGCATCTTTGTGCATAGGCAAAAAGATAAAATACCAGCCATCTTTCTTGAAGGATAATAATCATGTTTTATGCTGTTGCTTCATTTGCATAAATTCCTTCGGGGCTGTTCTTAGTTTCTTGTTTATTTCATTTTCGTTTGGGTTTTCTAGTTGGTTTGTAAGATCTGCGCCTTCTCGGTACTTTCTCCTACTACAAAATGATGTGCATTCACGTGCGTGTTTGAGAAACAAAAAAAAATCTGGTTTTATGAAATCATGCACAACAATGACTTTGTTAATTTTAGTACAAAACTGATAAAATAAGAGAGGAGTGTCTCAAAACATTTTAATATAGGATGACCAAATCAACCAAGTAAACATTTTAATATGTGAAACACTGTTGCTTGCGTAGATGGGTGTCTCAAGGATTTCGATATTAGCATGTTCAAATGTTGCTATACAACAAATTAATACAAAGATAAACAGTGATTAATACTCACCTCGTAGATGAATCAAGCAGGCATCTGTAATGTGGTTGAACCCTAAATTAAGAACCTTCAATTTGACAAGACCTGCAAGGCAGCACCAGACCATGAGCTACCAGACAGTGAGCTATAAAAGGGTGTAGCTGTGCAGGACAAAGGAACACACTTGGACAGATTCAGGTCACAAAAGGGTACAAATATGATTGTGGGTGAAGGAAACAGAGATGCATTGCGGATCCATCAATGCAACTACTGAGCTAGACACCTACATCTCAAAGAAGGAAACATGTATCCCATTTTGCATGCCATCATACACAAATGATCTCAGAAAGTAACAAAGAGTCATGTTCACCATATGGTCATCAATTGGTGCCGTATTTACCTTCCAATTTCTCACAGCCTTCATCACATATGCCACACCTATTGAGATTTAACAAAACCAATGAAGCCAATCCTGAAATAGCATGACTATTAATGAAGTTTGGCACCCAGATAGTGAGCTTGCAACTATTTGCATAATTATGCATGAAATGCTAACTGAATGCTACAACATAAATGAGTCAACAGAGTAACCATGCAACAGTGAAATAGTAAGTTCAGGCCTCGTAACTAACAATGTCCTTGTAAAAGGAACATTTAACTCCTCCGGTCAACAACACAAGCTTCCGTTCAAAATAATGGAGTTAAACTCCATACACCGACTCTCAGAAACAGAAGAGGTAAAAACATCTCTCATCATTTTTACATAGAACAGCATGGTGTCCCCATAAATGCACAGAAGAACTATCTGGCTAACTAATATGTTACTTTGACTCATTCTCATTAAACTTCTGAAGCAAACTTATAAAGATATCATGTTATCTTTCTACCAAAAGGGCATCTCTCTGGGGCATGAATTCTAGAGATAGAATAAAAATATAAGACTGCTGTGGTAACTTGTGAATAAGTTCATGACACACATACTTCTACAGAGTTCTAAGGCCCAATCGTCCTCCTGCTGCAACATACATAATAGATCAAACTATACACAATTGTCAGCACCTTTCAACGGGCAAGACTAAGCCAAAGAAACTTGTACGGAAGTAGCATCAACAGCAGGGTGCTCTATAAGGAAAGGATGTAAAACCTGATATAGCTTCCAAACAAGCAGCAGTCACTGCACAGCCCTCCAGATTTAGGTGGGATAGTTTGGACAGACCTAAGAGATCAAAGCAACAACTTAAACACGGCTAAATTTATAAACCCTCGGGTTACTAAGTAAATAAAAACGAAGAGTTAGTCAACAACAACAAAAAAACAATTCAAGAGCATGTGTTTGGGGGGTACCTCTCAGATAAGAAACACCACAATCGCTTATTTTGCAGCAAGACAGTTGCAACTCTCTCAAGCTCGTAAAATCTACACAAGGAGAAGGGCATTGCATTGTAGATCAACGTGTATGAAAACATAGATTGGTTTAGACTAGCCATAGAAGAATTATAACCTGATAAATACTTCATATCTGAATCTGTGATGCCGTTACAATATCTCATGTTCAGCGTTTCCAGTTTTCTCAAGCCTGTAAAAGAATGTTATGTTATTGCAACAGAGGCAAGTAGTTTTTCGGAGCTACTTGCTATTGAGCGGAATGCGAATAAATAGGCCGCATGCCAGTTCTTATAGTGACTACAAACAAATGTATGTATCACATGTCAAGAAATGGAAATGTATAAGTTGGAATAAATTAGGTGATTGGGCATGCTTTACAAACAATTGGTTCAGGGAACAAAAGGCCACCTTTTAAATGAACAAGGCCACCATGAATTTTTGGGCATCGCTCAAGGTCCAAATTTACCAAGTTAACTAACTTTGCAAAGGCTTTTGCTCCTTCAGCTGTAACAGCAGCACATTTCTTAAGGCTGAGCGATGTCAAGTTTGAGAGGCCTGCAGAATGAAGACACACATCATACATCATAAAAATGAACATTCACCCCCCAGACCCGCACAGCTACTGGACTATTGGCATCACATACCTGACACTGTTTTAAGTCCATGCTCAGAAATTCGATCACAGTAATTGCATGCCAGACTTTGCATATTTGAGCAATCTTTGAGAAGATTCAATCCACTATCAGTCACATCAGAGCAAGAGATGTCAACAGATAGCAAGGACTGCCCTTGAGAAGCGATTACTTCCATCCAAGCATCCTTCACTCCAGGGTACTCATCCAGACAAATATCCTGATACCGAATAGTGTGGAAGATCAATTGGTTGTCATGTAAGGCTAACTCGTCCCAGAGCGTGATAGAAGCCTTCAAGTTTTTCTTTTCTGGTCTAGCTCACCAAGCAAACTGGTGGCATGGCTTGCAATTTACCTTAAGCAAGAAGTGCCATCTGACTAGGAATAAGGTACCTAGCTACCTAAGTGATCTCAAATGGTCTATTAAATGGGCTTCCCTAAGGAATAGGGGCTTTTTCATTCTTACCGGATAAATTTACCAAAGTAATTTTTACTTTCTAGGAACAAGCTCAAGACAAGCTTGACAAAGAATTGCATTCTAGGAGTAAATTACTGAGTGAACCTTGAAAAACCAACAATGAATGTCTGATAAGATGCCTTTCTTCACTCCCTGATAATACACATAAGAGTTTGTCGAGAAAAATAAAATACATTTACATATAAAGGCCTGATTGATGGTACGGGAACTTTAATTTTACATCAAGTAATTGTTCATAGTTAACAGGGATAAGCTAGACTTGTATTATTTTATTCATCATTCTTTTGTACATAACCCATATTAATAAAAAAATGTAGTGGGGAATTTTCCCATTGTTTCGCCTTAAGAATTGTATTTAAGACAAAACATCACTGTTTATTTCATTCAAAACAGTTTACCAAACAGGCACCAAAATTTCACCTGCAAAGCACAGTCGCGAAAAGCTCCCAGCAACTCCTCATTGATGTAGCTACAGCGCACCAGTTCGTTGAATATCTGCTGGCTAAGATCCCTAGGCAGCATGGAGAAATCTGAATACCTACTTATGTCCTGCAATCACCAACATCAACTCAGCCAAGAAGAGGCATCGCTTGGCCAAACTCTGAAGATATGAGGTCACATGACTACCTCACGGACTCTGGCCACGCAAAGTTCCACCAGCGACGGGCGGCAACCTGGGCCCGGTCCCTGCGCCTTCCGGAGCACATCAGAGCTGCTGCGTGACAGCGTGTGGAGCAGCCACTTGAAGCTGCCGCTCTTGGAGAACTTGACACTGTACAGTTGATCCTCATGGACCACTTGGCCTCTGTTCCTTGAGCAGGCACTGCCCATGGCGAGTTCTTGCACTGAACAAACCTGATCACTGCCTCAAGTCTATGGATGGACGTACAGTGTCACAGACCATGGATAGACTCAGAGGTGCGTGTTCTTCCCGGCCACGGCTCGATTCCCTAGCATCCATTTCAGGCGTGACTAGGACTTGGCCTTCTTCAATGCCATCCTGCAACATTAATGAAATTAATATAATCAATAAGCTTGACTTGCACTGCAGTAAGGAAGTTACTATCAGAAGATTGTCAATATAATCAATATAAGCTTGACTTGTACTGCAGTAAGGAAATTAGTATCAGAAGATTGTATGCAGACGCAGTCAAACAAAACCAAACCCCCACGCAATCGATTCTAATGCAAGTGGTCGGATTTCCAGTGAAGTGTTCATCTCTCACGCAACTGAGCCTGGGCGTCCAATCACCACACAACGCCAACCAATCCTACACGCAATTGAGCCCTGCGAACAGAGCAACCAACCCCTGCGGATGATTACGGTGAACCCTGCAAACATCCGACAGTATCGAACGTTCCGTCCGCACCAAGCTCTGCAAGTCGCGGACGGCAGGCGGAACGAACTGCAAAAATGCCCAAATCTCCGGATTGGAATAACCGGAGAAGAGAGGATCAGAGCAGAGACGGAGGGGAGCACGTCGGAGGCTGGACGAAATCAGCAGCAGCCGAGAGAATCGCACTCGCGCCTAAAGTTAGTTATTATTGCATAGGAGGTGAAATTACCTGATCGGGCGTCGAATCAGGCCACGGGAGCCACCTGATGCTGGGCTGAGCCACGGATTAGCGGAGCTCGACGGAGCCGGCGGCAGAAATCGTCGCCGTCGTGTCGTATCCGATTCCAATCCGGCGAAGTCTCGCGAGCGACAGTGACGACACGAGGTCAGGTCAGGTCCGGCCACGAGTGGGGAGGGAGGAGGAAAGGTGGGGGATGGAGGAAAAATGGCTTATAGCGAGCGCCGGCGAGCAGCGCGCGAGCTCCACGTGTCGCGGGGCGCTGGGACGGTACGCCGGGCTAAGGAACGTTTGGACACTGACACGCGGGGGCAGCGGACCTTCTGGCCCCACTGGCGGTGACACGGCGGAAACGGATGATGGTGGGTGGTAAGCGAGGGGGTGGGGGCCACCGGGAAGCGGAAGGGATAAGGCAAAGGAGGTGGGGCACCACCGTGGCGGGCGGGCGCACGGCACCCCGGTTTTGTGACCCCGAAGAGGGCTGTTCGTTGTGCGGGGGTGCACGTGGGCCCCGCGGCTTTACGAGCGCAGTTTTGCTATTTATCGCCTCTCGCTGGTACACTCCTCGTACAGAGGTACTGCTATCGCGTGCGAGTCAGCAGCCGCATGTGTCAGTTTTTCGGTGCGATGGAACAAAACTGAACACGTTTGAATGTTGCTTTTTGTTGCGGTGAGAAAACACGTTTGACATCGGGCAATAGAGCATCTCGACAGACCATATCCCAATAGGGTAACTAACTGAGCATGAAGGTGACTTTCGCCTGAACAACCGGTTTTAGGCCAACTCCACCACGCGACACCATTCTGTCCGATCCGTCTGTTTGAGTAAAACAGACAAACGAAACGGTCCAGCGCGTGACGGTCCGGACCCATCTGGTTCGTTTTGTGTACGTGTCAACCCATTTCGAGCGCAAACTTGCACTGTGTTTGGGTCACGGCGGACACCAAACGGACGCGCGTCTCATCCGCGTCAGGACCGTGTAGACGGGGCCACCTACCTCCCACCTACCCCATCAATGCGCACACGCAGGCGGCCTGCCTGTCATCCGCCCAGACGAGGGGGCGCGGTCATTTTTAAATGGGAACCATGGACCGGTCGTCGTCCACGCTGCCCCACGCCACTCCGCGGCCTCTTCGAAACCCGACAATCCCAGTCCCAAATCCTAGCCAAGAACTCGTCGATCGGCCGCCCGCAGCCATGGGGCTATTGAACTACGGCCAAAAAGGCAAGCTCGACCGCGAGGCTGGCTCCTCGTCGGGACGCCGCCGCGGCTCCGTAAAGAAGGAGCCCGCCTCGCCATCGCCACCGCGTCGGGCCCCCGCGCCGCCCGCGTTCTCCATCGTGCCCACGGCCGCCGGCGAGCGCGACCGGCACTACATCGAGGCGGCCATCTGTCGCCGTTATTGGGAGACAAGGACGCCGCTACCCTGGAGCGACGTCCACCTCCCCAATAACTGGCACCTGTCGGTCGACCGCGTGCCGATCCCGCTGGTCCCGTTGAGCAGCCGTGCGCGCCGCCAGGAGATCCAGCGCCGCCGTCATCTCCTCCCGGACGACCTCTACTACGACGAGAGGTACGCCCCGACTCGCCATTGTGGGACACTTGGTTCGGAGATGAGCACGACATGCGGCGGGCGTCCTTCTTCGCCGGCACGTCGACGGGGCCGCGGCGGCCACGTGAGCCCCGAGCGGCTCCCCAGGAGCGCGGGCGTAGACGGGTGCGTGGCCTCACACCCACGCAGTTGCCGTCGCCATCTCCATCTCCTCCACCACCTCCTCGCATGACAGCGGAGGAGGAGGCCCGGCTCATGGCGCGTGTCATGGCGGACTCCATGAACACGCACGATGAGCGCCAGTGGCCGGGCCTCGAGAAGACGATGGCCCTCTCTGCGGCCGGCGATGTCACCATCCCCGAGGTGAAGATGGTGCCGAAGGAGGAGCTGGTGGAGGAGGAGTCGCCGGTGGCCGCGTTCCACCCTGGCCTGGTGGGTCAGGGGTGGAGCTGGTCGTGCACCGCTGAGCAGATGGCGGCCGCCGTGGGGGGCGTGAATTGGTGCCCCACGCTGCCGCGGTCACCGGAGCGGGACGCCTCGCCTCGAGAGGAGGTGGTGCAGGCACCGGCCACCTCCAGCCCGCCGCCCCCGTGCACCGCGGACCGTCGACCCACCTGTAGACGCCGCCAGACTACGTCAACCTCGTCAGCGACGACGACGACACCGGCGGCCAGTGAAGACGGCGACGGCCACGGCAGGAGCGCGCGGGCGGCGTTTTTTATTTTCTTTTTGTGTTTAATTATTGAACTGGGCCGTTTAAATGGATTATGGAACTGGGCCATTTTGTGGCGGTGACCTCTATATATGTTTTATGTTTTTTTAAGTGCGTTTATTTACTTTTTAAGCATTTTATTTAAGTTTTTTTGTTTTTTAATCACGTCCACCCCGGACATGATTTTGGGTAAGGCCACGCGTTGGCGCACCCACAACCCAACGGACAAATGCGGACATGGGCGAACCCATCGCCGCCTCAAAGGGACAAAATTCGGCCAAACCGAACGTCCGTTTGGGGTCATGCGGTGGAGTTGGCCTTAGGCATTTGTATCGAAAACAATGGTCTAAGAGCAACTCCAACGACCGACCCAAACGGACGGCGATTTTGTCCATTTTTTGTCCACTTCCGCGTTTGGGTCGGCGCGTGCGCCCAACGCTGGCCCGACCCATTTTGACGGCGCTAGAAAAAAAAGAACGCATGCATATTTAAAAAAACATAAATTAAACATTACAGCCGGCCGCGAAGGCCGGTGAAAGTCCACGCGTCCACATTAGCATTTAAGAAAAATAAAAACAACCGAAACTACGAGGCGGCGCGCAGCACTAGGCGTTGTCCTCCTCCTCGGGGTCGATGAGGTCGATGAGCGTCGGCGCAGGGCCGGCCCAGGGGAACGCCATGTTTCAGGCGGCGGTGATGTAGGCCGCGGACAGCTGTTCCGGCGCGGGCAGTGCCGGCGCGGGGGACTGTGCGGCCACCTGTGCAGCCGCGGCCTGGCGCGCCTCCTCCTCAGCCTCGCGTTGCTCTTCCACGGGGTCGCGCTAGAGCATCTCCTCGTACTCGCCGCAACGGCGCTCCTCGGCCAGCCGTCACTGGCGCCAAATCTCGAGGTAGGCCGCCTCCTACGCCGGCGTCGCCCCCATCCAAATTGGTGGCGCGGACACCCACTCGCGCAGTACTCCCGTCTAGGAGTAGCGCTTGATCGGGGACGGCTCCGGCTCGGGCTGCGGCTGCGGCTCCGGGTTGGCCTTGACGCGGCGTTGGGGAGGGGGCGGCGGGGCCACCGGCGGCACGACGCAGTCGCCGACCGCGGAGAGGGCAATGGCCTGCGTCATGGCCGCCTTGTATCGGGCCTCCTCTTCCTCCGCCACCTCCATCCTGCGCCGCTCGTCCTCCTCGCTCTTGCGGTAGACCGCCGCAAGGGCCGCCTGGTAGGCGTCCTCCGTCGCCTGGTCCTCCTCGTGGACGACAAGCAGGGGCGGTGGCAGGCTGCAGTCGACCTTGCACACGCCGTGGTGCCTCGCCTCCTCGTGCTCGAAGGCGAACCACCGCTTCCAGTTCGACGAGTCGATGGCGTAGGTGTCGTCAAGGCGCTGCTCCGGCGTCAGCAGCACCCGCCGGCGCCGCACCTCCTCCACGTGCGCCCTAGCCGACCGCGGCGCTGCCGGCACTGGGATCCTCTCTGGATCCAAATGCCAGTCGTGCGATAGGGTGACGTCGGGGTACGGCAGAGGCACGCGATGCTGCCAGTGCCACTCCGCCTGGTGCACTGGCACGTTCACACGCTGCCTCTGACGGCGAGCCGGTGCTGGCGGAGGCGGGAGGAGCTCCGATGGGAAAGGGACGGCGGGGTCCTTGCTCTTGGCCTTGGTGTTGCCGGCGGCAGAGAAGAGCCCCATCTCGCTGTGGTGGTGATGGCTAGAGTTTGCTGACGACGGGGGAGCAGAGCTGGCTAGATGTGGACGGCGTGTTTGGATGAGGACGGCCCCGCCGCATGGTCAGCTTAAAAAAGGACGACCGCCATCGCTGACGCATGGGCCCATGGTCATTAATTAAGCTGACCGCGTGAGCAACAGGTAGTTGGACGGCCGCCAGGTGGGGACGCGGCGGACGCCGAGAAGGCGCGCGTGGCGTCCGTTCCGTGTCTGCGCCGACGCATTTGGGGTGCAAATTTGGGACGCAAATGCGCCGGCGCGGATGCGAAGCGGACGTGATTTGTGTTTGGCTCGGCGCGTTGGGCCGCCACTTTTGTCCACGTCAGCCCAAACGGACGCAGGCGGACGAAATGGGGCGACCCTTTGAAGTTGCTCTAAAAACCGATTTTAGGCATTTGTATAAAAAACGATGCTCTAACAACTGCCCTATCTCTAAACCGTGTTGTAAATTTTTAGGGCATCCATTTTGGCCTCGCATGCTGCAAATATACAACAGTAGTCGGTTGCCGCAAAACAAATATCATGGTCGCACGAAGCCCGCGCACGTGAAACTTCATCCCGCTGCCGCTTCCCCTACTCCATCATCGCCGCTGTCGAATATGGCCACCATCACCACCGCCCCTTCCGTCCTATCAGCCACCGCTCCACCCCATGGCCTAGCTACATTTACTATATAAGTCTGCTCCTGATAACCCACAAGTATAGGAGTTCGCAACAGCTTTCGAGGGTAGAGTATTCAACCCAAATTTATTGATTCGACACAAGGGGAGCCAAAGAATATTCTCAAGTATTAGCAGCTGAGTTGTCAATTCAACCACACCTGGAAACTTAGTATCTGCAGCAAAGTGTTTAGTAGCAAAGTAATATGATAGTGATGGTAGCGGCAACAAAAGTAAATACAACAAAAGTAATGTTTTTGGTATTTTGTAGTGATTGTAACAGTAGCAGCTGGAAAGTAAATAAGCGTAAACCAGTATATGGAAAACTCGTAGGCACCGGATCAGTGATAGATAATTATGCCGGATGCGGTTCATCATGTAACAGTCATAACATAGGGTGACACAGAACTAGCTCCAATTCATTAATGTAATGTAGGCATGTATTCCGTATATAGTCATACGTGCTTATGGAAAAGAACTTGCATGACATCTTTTGTCCTACCCTCCCGTGGTAGCGGGGTCCTATTGGAAACTTAGGGATATTAAGGCCTCCTTTTAATAGAGAACCGGAACAAAGCATTAGCACATAGTGAATACATGAACTCCTCAAACTATGGTCATCACCGGGAGTGGTCCCGATTATTGTCACTTCGGGGTTGCCGGATCATAACACATAGTAGGTGACTATAGACTTGCAAGATAGGATCAAGAACTCACATATATTCATGAAAACATAATAGGTTCAGATCTGAAATCATGGCACTCGGGCCCTAGTGACAGGCATTAAGCATAGAAAAGTCATAGCAACATCAATCTCAGAACATAGTGGATACTAGGGATCAAACCCTAACAAAACTAACTCGATTACATGATAAATCTCATCCAACCCATCACCGTCCAGCAAGCCTACGATGGAATTACTCACGCACGGCGGTGAGCATCATGAAATTGGTGATGGAGGATGGTTGATGATGACAACGGCGACGAATCCCCCTCTCCGGAGCCCCGAACGGACTCCAGATCAGCCCTCGCGAGAGGTTTTAGGGCTTGGCGGCGGCTCCGTATCGTAAAACGCGATGATTTCTTCTCTCCTATTTTTTTCTCTCCGAAAGCAAATATATAGAGTTGGAGTTGGCATCGAAGGGTTTCCAGGGGGCCCACGAGGTAGGGGGCGCGTCCTAGGGAGGGGGGGGGGGCGCCCCCACCCTCGTGAGAAGGGTGTGGACCCCTGGTCTTCATCTTTGGCGAGGATTTTTTATTGTTTTTTCTAAGATGTTCCATGGAGTTTCAGGTCATTCCGAGAATATTTGTTTTCTGCACATAAAACAACACCATGGCAATTCTGCTGAAAACAACGTCAGTCCGGGTTAGTTCCATTCAAATCATACAAGTTAGAGTCCAAAACAAGGGCAAAAGTGTTTGGAAAAGTAAATACGACGGAGACGTATCAACTCCCCCAAGCTTAAACCCTTGCTTGTCCTCAAGCAATTCAGTTGACAAACTGAAAGAAAGAAAGAAAAACTTTTACAAACTCGGTTTGCTCTTGTTGTTGTAACTATGTCAAGCCGGCATTCAAGTTTTCAGCATAATTCATAACTAACCACATTTGCAATAATTCTCAGGTCTCATAATTACTCATATCAATAGCATAATCAACTAGCAAGTCATAATAATAAATCTTGGATGACAACACTTTCTCAAAACAATCATAATATGATATAACAAGATGGTATCTCGCTAGCCCTTTCTGAGACCGCAAAACATAAATGCAGAGCACCTTTAAAGATCAAGGACGGACTAGACATTGTAATTCATGGTAAAAGAGATCCAATCATAGTAACACCCAACATAGATTAATAGTGACGAATGCAAATGACAGCTGTGCTCTCCGCAGAGGGAAGCAGGGATTTGTAGAGGTGCCAGAGCTCGGTTTTGAAATAGAGATAAATTGTATTTTGAGCGGTATACTTTCATTGTCAACGTAACAACTAAGAGATGGCGATATCTTCCATGCTAAACACATTATAGGCGGTTCCCAAACAGAATGGTAAAGTTTATACTCCCCCTCCACCAACAAGCATCAATCCATGGCTTGCTTGAAACAACGAGTGCCTCCAACATACATCAGGTCCCAGGGGGAGTTTTGTTTGCAATTAATTTTGAATTAGTTTGCATAAAGCATGGGACTGGGCATCCCGGTGACCAACCATTTTCTCGTGAGTGAGGAGCGGAGTCCACTCCTCTTGAGAATAACCCGCCTAACATGGAAGATAAGGACCGCCTTGGTTGATACATGAGCTATTCGAGCATACAAAACAGAATGTTTATTTGAAGGTTTAGAGTTTGGCACATACAAATTTACTTGGAACGGCAGGTAGATACCGCATATAGGAAGGTATAGTGGACTCATCTGGAATAACTTTGGGGTTTAAGGGATTGGATGCACAAGCAATATTCCCACTTAGTACAAGTGAAGGCTAGCAAAAGACTGGGAAGCGACCGACTAGAGAGCGACAACAGCCATGTACATGCATTAAAATTAATAAACATTGGATGCAAGCATGAGTAGGATATAATCCACCATGAACATAAATATCGTGAAGGCTATGTTGATTTGTTTCAACTACATGCGTGAACATGTGCCAAGTCAAGTCACTTAAATCATTCAAAGGAGGATACCACCCCGTCATACCACATCATAATCATCTCAATAGCATGTTGGCACACAAGGTAAACTATTATAACTCATAGCTAATCAAGCATGGCACAAGCAACTATGATCTCTAATTGTCATTGCAAACATGTTTATTCATAACAAGCTGAATCAAGAACGAGGGACTCATCATATTTACAAAAACAAAAGAGGTCGAGTTCATACCAGCTTTTCTCATCTCAGTCAGTCCATCATATATCATCATAATTGCCTTTCACTTGCACGACCGAACGGTGTGAATAATAATAAGAGTGTACCTGCATTGGACTAAGCAGGAATCTGCGAGCATTCAATAAACAGGAGAAGACAAGGCAATATGGGCTCTTGGTTAAATCAACAATAATGCATATAAGAGCCACTTCAACAATTTAATTATGGTCTTCTCCTACTGACCCCCAAAAGAAAAGAAAAGAAATAAAACTATTTACACGGGAAAGCTCCCAACAAGCAAAAGAAGAACGGGAAATATTTTTGGGTTTTCTTTTTAGTTATTACTACTACAGCAGGAAAATAAACTACTACTAATTTTTTTGTTTTTTCTTAAGGTTTAACAGGCACACAAGAAGAAAGCAGGAAAAAGAAAATAAACTAGCATGGATATTACAGTGAAAAAGTATGAGCACCGACATCTAGCAATGAGTGTGTGTGAACATGAATGTAATGTCGGTGAGAAATACGTACTCCCCCAAGCTTAGGGTTTTGGCCTAAGTTGGTCTATGGCCACGGCTGGCCTGGCGGATATCCATAATAATAGTTGTTGGGGTTATACTATGATGAGGAGGAATAGTTGAGATCATACTGTGATGAAGAAGAAGACTCTGACTGCCACTGGCTGACAGTCATCTCTGGATCCCAAGAATAAACAGATTGTCATGGAGGCTCATCTTGTGGTTCCTATTCCGGGGCTGGTGCAGGATTCTTGTAAGCTTGGACGGCAGCCCACGTAACGAGGTAGGGTCCTACAAAATTAAACAAAGAAGGAGCAGGCAGGATAATAGTCTCAGGGTGATGTTTGTTAAAGAACAATTGATACTTAAGCTCTCCTGCCCTATTCTTAACAATAAAATCATGTGCCACCATACTTTTATGATCTAGATAAACACGGGGCAGCACCTTTTCTTCCTTCTCAGCATGCCTAATAGGTATGTTAAAATGTGCAGCTAAGCACGTGGCATAGACGCCTCCAAAGATGGGACCCTTGGTACGGTTCATACTTAACCGTCTAGCAATAATACCGCCCATACTAAAAGTGTTATCACTGTATAAACCGTGGTGCAGAATAATTATATCAGGGATGCTAAGGTTTCCACAGTTTTCGCGTCCAATTAAACAATGACTAGCAAATAATGCAAAGTAACGTAAAACAGGAAAATGTATGCTAGTGATTCGTGTTGGGGATCGTAGCAGAAATTTAAAATTTTCTACGCATCACCAAGATCAATCTATGGAGTAATCTAGCAACGAGGGTAAGGGGAGTGCATCTACATACCCTTGTAGATCGCTAAGCGGAAGGGTTGCAAGAACGCGGTTGGTGGAGTCGTACACACAACGATTCAGATTGCGGTCGATTCCGATCTAAGCGCCGAACAACGGCGCCTCCGCGTTCAACACACGTACAGCCCGGTGACGTCTCCCGCGCCTTGATCCAGCAAGGACAGAGGAAGAGGTTGGGGAAGACTCCGTCCAGCAGCAACACGATGGCGTGGTGGTGGTGGAGGAGAGCGGGACTCCAGCAGGGCTTCGCCAAGCACTACGAGAGACGAGGAGGGAGAGAGGTAGGGCTGCGCCAAGAGGGAGATCAAATCATGTGTTGGGCAGCCCCCAATACCTCAAGTATATATAGGGGGAGGGGAGGGGCTGCGCCCCCTTCTAGGGTTCCCTCCCTAGGGGGGCAGCAGCCCTAGATGCCATCTAGGGTGGCGGCCAAAGGGGAGAGGAGAGGGGCGCGCCCTAGGGTGGGCCTTAAGGCCCATCTGGACCTAGGGTTTGCCCCCTTCCCACTCTCCACGCGCCTTGGGCCTTGGTGGAGGAGGGGGGCACACCAGCCCACCTCGGGCTGGTCCCCTCCCACACTTGGCCCACACAGCCTTCTAGGGCTGGTGGCCCCACCTGGTGGACCCCCGGGACCCTCCCGGTGGTCCCGGTACGTTACCAGTAGCACCCGAAACTTTTCTGGTGACCAAAACGGGACTTCCCATATATAAATCTTTACCTCCGGACCATTCCGGAACTCCTCGTGACGTCCGGGATCTCATCCGGGACTCCGAACAACATTCAGTAACCGCGTACATACTTTCCCTATAACCCTAGCATCATCAAACCTTAAGTGTGTAGACCCTACGGGCTCGGGAGTCATGCAGACATGGCCGAGACAACTCTCCGGTCAATAACCAACAGCGGGATCTGGATACCCATGTTGGCTCCCACATGCTCCACGATGATCTCATTGAATGAACCACGATGTCAAGGATTCAATCAATCTAGTATACAATTCCCTTTGTCTATCGGTACGATACTTGCCCGAGATTCGATCGTCGGTATCCCGATACCTCGTTCAATCTCGTTACCGGCAAGTCTCTTTACTCGTTTCGTAACACATCATCCCGTGATCAACTCCTTGGTCACATTGTGCACATTATGATGATGTCCTACCGAGTGGGCCCAGAGATACCTCTCCATTACACGGAGTGACAAATCCCAGTCTCGATTCGTGCCAACCCAACAGACACTTTCGGAGATACCCGCAGTGCACCTTTATAGCCCCCCAGTTACGTTGTGACGTTTGGTACACCCAAAGCATTCCTACGGTATCCGGGAGTTGCACAATCTCATGGTCTAAGGAAATGATACTTGACATTAGAAAAAGCTTTAGCATACGAACTACACGATCTTGTGCTAGGCTTAGGATTGGGTCTTGTCCATCACATCATTATCCTAATGATGTGATCCCGTCATCAACGACATCCAATGTCCATGGTCAGGAAACTGTAACCATCTATTGATCAATGAGCTAGTCAACTAGAGGCTTACTAGGGACATGGTGTTGTCTATGTATCCACACATGTATCTGAGTTTCCTATCAATACAATTCTAGCATGGATAATAAATGATTATCATGAACAAGGAAATATAATAATAACTAATTTATTATTGCCTCTAGGGCATATTTCCAACAGTCTCCCACTTGCACTAGAGTCAATAATCTAGTTCACATCACTATGTGATTGCAATGAATCCAACACCCATGGGGTTTGTTTATATCTTGCTTGTGAGAGAGGTTTATTAGTTAATGAGTCTGAACCTTTCAGATCCATGTGTGCTTTACAAATCTCTATGTCATCTTGTAGATGCAGCTACCACGCGCTACTTGGTGCTATTCCAAATAACTGTTCTACTATACGAATCATGTTTACTACTCAGAGTCATCCGGATTAGTGTCAAAGTTTGCATCGACGTAACCCTTTACGACGAACTCTTTTACCACCTCCATAATCGAGAAGATTCCTTAGTCCACTAGTTACTAAGGATAACCTTGATTGTTGTCCTGTGATCCATTCCTAGATCACACTTGTACCCCTTGACTGACTCATGGCTTAGCACACTTCAGGTGCGGTACACAACATTGCATACTTTAGAGCCTACGTCTAAAGCATATGGGACGACCTTCGTCCTTTCTCTCTATTCTGCCGTGGTTAGGTCTTGAGTTTTACTCAATACTCATACCTTATAACATAGGCAAGAACTCCTTCTTTGCCGATCTATTTTTGAACTCCCTCAAAATTTTGTCATGGTATGTGTTCGTCTGAAAGTACTATTAAGCAATTTTGATATATCCTTATAGATCTTGATGCTCAATGTTCAAGTAGCTTAATCCAGGTTTTCCATTGAAAAACATTTTTCAAATAACCCTGCATGCTTTCCAGAAATTCTACATCATTTCTGATCAACAATATGTGAACAACATATACTCATCAAAAATTTATAGTGCTCCCACTCACTTCTTTGGAAATACAAGTTTCTCATAAACTTTGTATAAACCCAAAATCTTTGATCATCTCATCAAAGCGTACATTCCAATTCCGAGATGCTTACTCCAGCCCTTAGAAGGATTGCTGGAGCTTTGCATATTTGTTAGCATCTTTCAGGATTGACAAAACCTTCTGGTTGTATCACATACAACCTTTCCTCAAGAAAAACATCGAGGAAACAATGTTTTGACATCCTATCTGCAAGATTTCATAAATAATGCAGTAACTGCTAACATAATTCCAATAGACTCTTAGCGTTGCTACGAGTGAGAAAGTCTCATCGTAGTCAACTCCTTGAACTTGTCGGGAAACATCTGAACGACAAGTCGAGCTTTATTAATGGTGACACTTACCATCATTGTCCGTCTTCCTTTTTAAAATCCATCTGCACCCAACAGCCTTACGACGATCAAGTAGTTCTTTTCAAAGTCTGTACTTTGTTTTATACATGGATCCTCTCTCGAATTTTATGGCCTCGAGCCATTCATCGGAATCTGGGCCCACCATCGCTTCTCCATAGCTCGTAGGTTCATTGTTGTCTAGCAACATGATTTCCAAGACAGGCGTGCCACTCTGAAGTAGTACACATCCTTGTCGACCTATGAGGTTTGGTAGTGACTTGATCCGAAGTTTCATGATCATTATCGGAAGCTTCCACTTCAATTGGTGTAGGTGCCATAGGAACAACTTCCTGTGCCCTGCTACACACTAGTTGAAGTGATGGTTCAATAACCTCATCAAGTCTCCACCATCTTCCCACTCAATTCTTTCAAGAGAAACTTTTCCTCGAGAAAGGACCTGTTTCTAGAAACAATCACTTTTGCTTCCGGATCTGGAATAGGAGGTATACCAAACTAAATCTGGGTATTCTATGAAGATGCATTTATCCGCTTTGGGTTCGAGCTTATCAACCTGAAACCTTTTCACATAAGCATCACAGCCCCAAACTTTTAAGAAATGACAGCTTAGGTTTCTCTAAACCATAGTTCATACGGTGTCGTCTCAACGGAATTGTGTGGTGCCCTATTTAAATTGAGTGCGGTTGTCTCTAATGCCTAACCCATAAATGATAGTGGTAATTCGATAAGAGACATCATGGTATGCACCATATCCAATAGGGTGCAGTTATGATGTTCGGACACACCATCACACTATGGTGTTCCAGGCGGTATTAGTTGTGAAACAATTTCCACAATGTCTTAATTGTGTGCCAAACTCGTAACTCAGATATTCATCTCTATGATCATATCATAGACATTTTATCATCTTGTCACGACGATCTTCAACTTCACTCTGAAATTACTTGAACCTTTCAATAATTCAGACCTGTGTTTCATCAAGTAAATATACTGAACATCTACTCAAATCATCTGTGAAGTAAGAACATAACGATATCCACTGCGTGCCTCAGCACTCATTGGACTGCACACATCAAAATGTATTACTTCCAACAAGTTGCTTTCTTGTTCCATCTTACTGAAAACGAGGTCTTTCAGTCATCTTGCCCATGTGGTATGATTTGCATGTCTCAAGTGATTCAAAATCAAGTGAGTCCAAATGATCCATGTGTATGGAGTTTCTTCATGCATATCTACCAATAGACATGGTTCACATGTCTCAATCTTTTCAAAAATGAGTGAGTCCAAAGATCCATCAACGTGGAGCTTCTTCATGCGTTTTACACCAACATGACTCAAATGGAAGTGCCACAAGTACGTGGTACTATCATTACTATCTTATATCTTTTGGCATGAACATGTGTATAACTACGATCGAGATTCAATAAACCATTCATTTTAGGTGCAAGACCATTGAAGGTATTATTCAAATAAATAGAGTAACCATTATTCTCCTTAAATGAATAACCGTGTGGCGATAAACATAATCCAATCATGTCTATGCTCCACGCAAACACCAAATAACAATTATTTCGGTTTAACACCAATCCCGATGGTAGAGTGTAACGCCCCGAGACCGATGTGCCAGGTGTCGTGCAGTCATTCGATGTTGGTGCGTTGTCATGTGCTTGCGTGTTGCATCATGTCACGTCATCATGTGCATTGCATCATGTCATCATGCCATCATATCATTATTTGTTGCAACTCAACTAAATAATTTGTGTGGGTCTTCGTTCCATTTAATTCGAGGGAAGGATGACTTCTCTTTATAACATATCCTCCCAATATTAGGGAGCTATAATAAATATTCCATTCTTTTGGAATTAACCGGAACACACTTGCAAAAATCCCAATGCCTTTTCTCGCTTCGAGTTTGGTCCCCAAACTTTGCTTTTATCCTTTCTCCATTTTTCCGGAGCTCCACCAATATTCCGAACCTTTTTTGGACTCTCCAAAAATGTTTTCCTAATTCAAACTCATTTGAATCACATTCAAATGTGTTCGAATGCAATCCTTCCAAACGGTGTCAAATGTATTTTTCTTGGATCAAGCTCATTTTTATGAGTCCAAGAAAATTGGCGCCCTGCTCAAATTCTTCTCCTATCTTTCTCTACATTTCTTATTCCTCGGTTTATTTGTTAAATCAGGAAATAAAGAAGTGAAAGAGAATTAGAGAGAGGGAAGGAGCCCAGCAGCCAGGGGCCTCCCAACCTCACCGCGCCGGCCCACCCCAGCGCTGGCCTCTTAGGCCCAGCCGGCCCACCAAAACCTAACCCTAGCCCGATTACCCCATCTCCCTCGCAGCCTCGCTCCCTCTTTGCCTCGTTCCCATCGCGCTGCCAGAGAGCCCGATCCCGCTCGATCCATCTCTCCCTCGTCCTCTCTCCGTGCGACCGAACCTCCCATCTCCCTCCTCTCGAACTCGCTCTCTTCTTCCTCGTGCTGCACCCCTCACCCCAATCCCCTCGCCTCCTTCCTCCGCCGCGCCGGCCTGCGACCACCGCCGCCGAGCTCCTCCAGGAAGGCCACCTCCAGCAGGAGCCATGCCAGGCTCCTCTTCCTCGCGCCGGTTCCGCCCATGCCCGAGCTTCCAAGCCGCCGTGGAGCCGAGCCGCCTCCTGCCTCGTCCTCTACTCTCCACGACGACCCCATTTCCCCTGTCATCGCCCCGCCTCGGCGCCGACGTCCTCCATGGCCGCGCCTAGCCGAGCTCGGGACTCCGCCGCCCTGCAACCTCCGCGCCCGAGCTGCTCTGCTGCTGCTCCCTCGCTTCCCCGCCGGATCTCCTCCCTCGCCGCGTCGCCGAGGCCGCCGGGCACCACAGCGCCGCCGCGGCCCTGCCGGTCCAGGGAACCGCGCCTCCGCCCCTGCCATGGCCTGTCGTCGTCGTCCTCTGCGCCCACCAGGAGCACCCGCGCCTGCAGCCGCCGTCCTCGCGCCGGCGTCCCGTCGCCGCCCGGAGCGCCTCGCCGTCGCCCATGCTCACCTACCGACCTCCTGCCGTGGCCTCCTCCTCGCTTCAAGTCCACGCCGTCCGCGAGCGTCAGGAGCGTCCTCGCGTGATGACTGGAACAGCGCCAAGTCGTGGCCTCTTTGCACTTATGATGTTTTGCGTGGACGCGTTCGAAACTGGATTCGGAACCTCAAACGCCAAGTACCTTGAGCCCGAAGATCTGGGATGCACCAAGCCCCCTCGACGCCAAGTTCCCCTCTGAACGTGAACGACTACACCCATGGATCCGACAAGTACCACGACGACGCATCATGTACCTCTACCCCGTCTTCGGAATCGCTAAGAACGTCAAGTACCCCTTCGAGATGACGAGATCGGCAAGTCCGGAGAACGCCAAGTACCCCTTCATGTCGGCAAGATCTGCAAAATCGGACCCCGAACGATCGACGTCTTGTGGACCATGTACGACGACCGTCGCCGAAGACCCGTGTAACGTGAACGTGAACGACTACTGTCGCGAGTACCTCTACGTCGTCATGTACCCCTACTTCCACTACCATCGCGAGAACGACTACTTCCCCTACTTCCCACGACGACCCCGTGTACAACTACTTCCTCGTCGACACGTGTACCCCTACCGCCGAACTCGATCCGTTTCGATGATGCTCGCTTCAAAGGTATAACCGCCGGAACGATGCCCGTGAACGAATGCATGTGTGATGTATGAATTGCTCGTGCTTGCACCGTGCTCGATTTGTCGGTGCATGTTGCCCTCTTTTACTTTGTCACCGTCATGTGGGAACCCGGTATCCGGGATCACCCCACCTCCTATCGCATGTCACGCTCCCGCCGCACTTCCGTTTGCACCGGGATCTCAATCGAGTTACCGGAACCGATATGTTGCCGTGGCATCATTTTCGGATTCGTTGCCGTGGCACCCCTTTTCCCTTCCACCACGGTGACAATGATTCATAATGCTCATGTCAACTCTTAATAAATATTGTATAACTTGTTCATGTCATCCGCATCATGATAACAACAATTAAAAGTGATTAAATTGATGTTTGGTTAAATTTGCTTAAATGCCATGCTAAAATGCTTTAATTCATAACTAAATAACCGTGGCTCCGAATTAAATAAACTTTATATGTAAATGGGGTAGAATTTTGCCTAGTTTATCATGGTGGCATCACTTTGCATGTTAAACAACTCTAAAATTGTGTTTAGGACAGATCAGGACCAAACCTAATATTTGCACATGAGGATTTTCCGGAATTGTTGTTCGTTGCTTCCGGCCTCATTTAAACTTGCCTAGATTAGATAGTTTCATCATGTTTCACCCTCTTGCCATGTTTTAACAACATTTAATATTGTTGGGTACCTAAACGAGAGAGAACTAAATAATTGACGTGGTGTTCCGTCAATATGCACCTCGTGACATATTGAGCTCCACTTAATTTGTAGTGTTGTTTGTGCACTTCGCCATGCCATGCCTTTAAACCGGACATGCATCATACTCGATTGTGCATCATGACATGTTGATGTGTTGGTTGTTTACTATGTTGTGTGCTTCGTTTCCGGTGATTGCTTCTTCGGGTTGGTTCCGATAACGTCGAGTTTGTGAGGACCCGTTCGCCTACGTCCGGTTGTCTTCTTCATGGTCTCGTTATTCTTCCTTGCGGGATTTCAGGCAAGATGATCATACCCTCGAAATCACTACTATCTTTGCTATGCTAGTTTGCTCGCTCTTTTGCTATGCCTTTGCTACGATGCCTACCACTTGCTTGTCAGCCTCCCAAATTGCCATGTTCAGCCTCTAACCCACCAATGTCCTAGCAAACCGTTGATTGGCTATGTTACCGCTTTGCTCAGCCCCTCTTATAGCGTTGTTAGTTGCAGGTGAAGATTGAAGTTTGTTCCATGTTGGAACATGGAGATGCCGTTCCTTGTTGGAACATTTATTTACTTGTTGGGATATCACAATATATCTTATTTAATTAATGCATCTATATACTTGGTAAAGGGTGGAAGGCTCGGCCTTATGCCTGGTGTTTTGTTCCACTCTTGCCGCCCTAGTTTCCGTCATATCGATGTTATGTTCCCGGATTTTGCGTCCCTTACGCGGTTGGGCTATAATGGGAACCCCTTGACAGTTCGCCTTAAGTAAAGCTTCTCCAGCAATGCCCAACATTGGTTTTACCATTTGCCACCTAGCCTTTTTCTTCCCTTGAGTCGGCCGGCTCAAGGGTCATCTTTATTTTACCCCCCGGGCCAGTGCTCCTCTGAGTGTTGGCCCGAACTAGAGTCCTGTGCAGCGCCCCCTCGGGGAAACTCGAGGTTTGGTTTTAGTTGTATGGAGCGCTCATCTGAGTGTGCCCTGAGAAAGAGATATGTGCAGCTCCTATCGGGATTTGTCGGCACATTCGGGCGGTGTTGCTGGTTTAGTTTTACCCTGTCGAAATGTCTTGTTGTACTGGGATACCGAGTCTGATCGGAATGTCTCGGGTGGAGGTCTATTCCTTCGTTGACCGTGAGAGCTTGTGATGGGCTAAGTTGGGACACCCCTACAGGGATTGGATCTTTCGAAAGCCGTGCCCGCGGTTATGGGCAGATGGGAATTTGTTAGCGTCCGGTTGTAGAAAACCTAAAGTTGACCTTAATTAAAATGAATCAACTGCGTGTGTAACCGTGATGGTCTCTTTCCGGCGGAGTCCGGGAAGTGAACACGGTTGTTGGAGTTATGCTTGACGTAGGTAGTCCAGGATCACTTCTTGATCATATTTTTATCGACCGTGCTTTGCCTTCTCTTCTCGCTCTCATTTGCGTATGTTAGCCACCATATATGCTAGTCGCTTGCTGCAGCTCCACCTTATACCTTTTACCTCACCCATAAGCTTAAATAGTCTTGATCGCGAGGGTGCGAGATTGCTGAGTCCCTGTGGCTCACAGATACTTCCAAAACCAGCTTGCAGGTGCCGATGAGACCATGCAGATGACGCAACCAAGCTCAGGAGGAGCTCGATGAAGATCTTGTCCTTTGTGTTGTTTCTTTCTAGTTGATCAGTAGTGGAGCCCAGTTGGGGTCGATCGGGGACCTTTGTCGCATTTGGGGTTCTTCTTTTATTTTGGTTCCGTAGTCGGACCATGAGTTTATTTGATTGATGTAATGTTTATTCATGTAATTGTGTGAAGTGGCGATTGTAAGCCAACTATGTATCTCTTATTCCTTAATATATTACATGGGTTGTGTGAAGATTACCTCACTTGCGACATATGCCTTCAATGCGATTATGCCTCTAAGTCGTGCCTCGACACGTGGGAGATATAGTCGCATCGAGGGTGTTACATAGAGGGAGCGTGCGATGTTTGATCACATCAACCTTGGAAACACTTCCAACACATATCGTCATCTCACCTTTAGCTAGTCTCTGCAGCCTTTTATTTCGAGTTACTAACGCTTAGCAAACGAATTAGTATTTAATACCCTGGTGCTACTAGGAGTACTAGTAAAGTACACAATAATATGACGTATATCCAAAATTCTTCTGTCGACCTTGCCAGCCTTCTCATCTACCAAGTATCTAGGGTAGTTTTGCTTCAGTGACCATTCCCCTCATTATAGAAGCACTTAGTCTCGGGTTTGGTTCAACCTTGGGTTTCTTCACTAGAGCAGCAGCTGATTTGCCGTCTCATGAAGTATCCCTTCTTTCCCTTGCCCTTCTTGAAACTAGTGGTTTAACCATCAACAATTGATGCTCCTACTTGATTTCTACTTTCGCGGTGTCAAACATCGCGAGTTGCTCAAGGAATATCATGTCTATCCCTGATATGTTACAGTTCATCACGAAGCTCCAATAGTTGGTGGCAGTGACTATGGAGAACCATCACTATCTCATCTGGAAGATTAACTCCCACTCGATTCAAGCGATTGCAGTACTCAGACAATCTGAGCACATGCTCAACGATTGAGTTTTTCGCCCTTAGTTTACAGGCTTAAGAAACTTGTCAGAGGTCTCATACCTATTAACATGGGCACTAGTCTGAAATTCCAATTTCAGTCTTTGGAACATCTCATATGTTCTGCGACGTTTCAAAACATCGCTGGTGCCACAATTCTAAACCATTAGTATTACGTACTGAACTATCACGTAGTCATCAAAATGTGTATGTCAGATGTTTCCCAACATCTACAGACGACGCTCGAGGTTCAACACACTGAGTGGTGCATTAAGGACATAGCCCTTCTGTGCAGCAATGAGGACAATCCTCAGTTCACGGACTCAGTCCGCATAATTGCTACTGTCAACTCTCAACTAAATTTTCTCTAGGAACATATCTAAAACAGTAGAACCAAAGCGTGAGCTACGACATAATTTGCAAAGACCTTTTGACTATGTTCATGATAATTAAGTTCATCTAATCAAATTATTCAATGAACTCCCACTTAGATAGACATCCCTCTAGTCATCTAAGTGATACATGATCCGAGTCAACTAGGCCATGTCCGATCATCACGTGAGACAGACTAGTCATCATCGGTGAACATCTTCATGTTGATCGTATCCACTATACGACTCATGTTCGACCTTTTGGTCTTCCGTGTTCCGAGGCCATGTCTGTACATGCTAGGCTCGTCAAGTTAACCTAAGTGTATTGCATGTGTAAATCTGGCTTACACCCGTTGTATGCGAACGTTAGAACCTATCACAGCCGATCATCACATGGTGCTTTGGGACAACGGACCTTAGCAACGGTGCACGGTTAGGGGGAACACTTTCTTGAAATTTTAGTGAGGGATCATCTTATTTATGCTACCGTCGTTCTAAGCAAATAAGATGTAAACATGACAAACATCACATGCAAATCATAAAGTGACATGATATGGCCAATATCATCTTGCACCTTTGATCTCCATCTTCGAGGCGCGGCATGAACACCATCGTCACCGGCATGACACCATGATCTCCATCATCGTGTCTTCATGAAGTTGCCTCGCCAACTATTACTTCTACTACTATGGCTAACGGTTAGCAATAAAGTAAAGTAATTACATGGCGTTTTCATTGACACGCAGGTCATAAATAAATTAAGACAACTCCTATGGCTCCTGCCGGTTGTCATACTCATCGACACGCAAGTCGTGATTCCTATTACAAGAACATGATAAATCTCATACATCACATATATCATTCATCACATCCTTTTGGCCATATCACATCACATAGCAAACCCTACAAAAACAAGTTAGACGTCCTCTAATTGTTGTTGCATGTTTTACGTGGCTGCTATGGGTTTCTAGCAAGAACGTTTCTTACCTACACAAAACCACAATGGTGATATGCCAATTGCTATTTACCCTTCCTAAGGACCCTTTTAATCGAAACCGATCCGACTAAAGTGGGAGAGATAGACACCCGCCAGCCACCTTATGCATCAAGTGCATGTCAGTCGGTGGAACCAGTCTCACGTAAGCGTACGTGTAAGGTCGGTCCGGGCCGCTTCATCCCACAATGCCGTCGAATCAAGATAAGACTAGTAACGGCAATAAAATTGAACAAATCATCACCCACAACTACTTTGTGTTCTACTCGTGCGTAGAAACTACGCATGGACCTAGCTCATGATGCCACTATTGGGGATCGTAGCAGAAATTTAAAATTTCTACGCATCACCAAGATCAATCTATGGTGTAATCTAGCAACGAGGGGAAGGGGAGTGCATCTACATACCCTTGTAGATCGCTAAGCGGAAGCGTTGCAAGAACGCGGTTGGTGGAGTCGTACATGCAGCGATTCAGATCGCGGTCGATTCCGATCTAAGCGCCGAACAATGGTGCCTCCGCGTTCAACACATGTATAGCCCGGTGACGTCTCCCGCGCCTTGATCCAGCAAGGAGAGAGGGAGAGGTTGGGGAATACTTCGTCCAGCAGCAGCACGACGGCGTGGTGGTGGTGGAGGAGCGCGGGACTCCAGCAGGGCTTCGCCAAGCACTACGAGAGACGAGGAGGGAGAGAGGTAGGGCTGCGCCAAGAGGGAGATCAAATCATGTGTTGGGTAGGCCCCAATACCTCAAGTATATATAGGGGGAGGGGACGGGTTGCGCCCCCTTCTAGGGTTCCCTCCCTAGGGGGGCGGCAGCCCTAGATGCCATCTAGGGTGGCGGTCAAAGGGGAGAGGAGAGGGGGCGCCCTAGGGTGGGCCTTAAGGCCCATCTGGACCTAGGGTTTGCCCCCTTCCCACTTTCCACGCGCCTTGGGCCTTGGTGGTGGGGGGGGGTGCACTAGCCCACCTGGGGCTGGTCGCCTCCCACACTTGGCCCACACAGCCTTCTGGGCTGGTGGCCCCACCTGGTGGACCCCCGGGACCCTCTCGGTGGTCCCGGTACGTTACCGATAGCACCCGAAACTTTCCCGGTGACCAAAACGGGACTTCCCATATATAAATCTTTACCTCCGGACCATTCCGGAACTCCTCGTGACTTCCGGGATCTCATCCGGGACTCCGACCAACATTCGTTAACCGCGTACATACTTTCCCTATAACCCTAGTGTCATCGAACCTTAAGTGTGTAGACCCTACGGGCTCGGGAGTCATGCAGACATGGCCGAGACAACTCTCCGGTCAATAACCAACAGCGAGATCTGTATACCCATGTTGGCTCCCACATGCTCCACGATGATCTCATCGGATGAATCATGATGTCAAGGATTCAATCAATCCCATATACAATTTCCTTTGTCTATCGGTACGATACTTGCCCGAGATTCGATCGTCGCTATCTCGATACCTCGTTCAGTGTCGTTACCGGCAAGTCTCTTTACTCGTTCCGTAACACATCATCCCGTGATCAACTCCTTGGTCACATTGTGCACATTATGATGATGTCCTACCGAGTGGGCCCAGAGATACCTCTCCGTTACACGGAGTGACAAATCCTAGTCTCGATTCGTGCCAACCCAACAGACACTTTTGGAGATACCCGCAGTGCACCTTTATAGCCACCCAGTTAAGTTGTGACGTTTGGTACACCCAAAGCATTCCTACGGTATCCGGGAGTTGCACAATCTCATGGTCTAAGGAAATAATACTTGACATTAGAAAAAGCTTTAGCATACGAACTACACGATCTTGTGCTAGGCTTAGGATCGGGTCTTGTCCATCACATCATTCTCCTAATGATGTGATCCCGTCATCAATGACATCCAATGTCCATGGTCAGGAAACCGTAACCATCTATTGATCAATGAGCTAGTCAACTAGAGGCTTACTAGGGACATGGTGTTGTCTATGTATCCACACATGTATCTGAGTTTCCTATCAATACAATTCTAGCATGGATAATAAAAGATTACCATGGACAAGGAAATATAATAATAACTAAGTAATAACTAATTTATTATTGCCTCTAGGGCATATTTCCAACAATTCGTGCATCGGAAACCTTCCTAGTTTCTCCTACAGTGATAGTATCAATAAACCCAGCCACATCATCATGATGGGGTTCTTCTGTCTTGCCCTCAAAAGGGACTAAACAAATCCGACAGAAATCATAAAGTGACATCTCCTTATGCTTATCATATAAATGAAACTCCACCGTAGGTGGTGAGTTCCTAGAATGAAAATGAAAGTTTTGCACAAAGGTATTTGTGAGTAAGAGATACTGATCGCATTGGTCGTGGAGGAAAGCGGTGAGGCCTACATTATGAGCCAATTCATGAAAATCTTCATAGATACCGGCTGCTCTCAAGAAATCTTCAGAAGGCCATTCACACGCCCGAATCTCCGTGGTGCGCGGCAAATTATGCTTAGGCTTCGGTGCCTTTTCCTTCGAGCTTTGGCTCGATGAGCCCCTCAAAAATCTCCTCATTATTTTTCTGAAATAATCTGAAATTTTTAGTAACTTCATACAAAAGTGAACCAACTTCAATAAAACTGATAGCAACTACTCCTACAAGTGCCTAGAGCCTATATAAAGTATTAGAACTACTTAGAACCATATAAATTTGACATGCAAGCTCAAGAACATGGTCACCTATGCAGCACAAATTTGCAAAGAATAAAGCACTAGAACAAAAATTAATTGGACCAATGGAGGAGTCACATACCAAGGAACAATCTCCCCAAGCAGTTTTGCGAGAGGTGCTTTGAGCAAGGAGATCGAAAATCACATCAAAAGTGGCTGGAACTTGTGCTTGAGTTGGTTTTTCGGGTTTGTGTGAGACAGAGGAAGAAGATGGGTGCCGGGATAAGTGGAGGAGGGCCATCGTGGGCCCACGAGGCAAGGGGGCGTGCCCTATAGGGGGGGGGGCGCCCACCACCCTCGTGACCAGGTGGCAGCTCCTCCCGCGGTAATTTTTGCACAGTAAATCCTCAAATATTCCCGAAAAAATCATATTAAATTGGCATGGCATTCTGAGGACTTTTATTTTCGGGATATTTTTACATTGCACGTATTAGTCAGGAAACAGACTGAAAATACTATTTTTACTTTATTTAATATGAATAACAGAAAGTATAGAGACGGTACAGAAGTTTGTGCTTCTAGTTTCATCCATCTCATGCTCATCAAAAAGAATCCACTAACAAGGTTGATCAAGTCTTGTTAACAAACTCATTCTGATAATCATGAAGCCAGAGAAATTTCGAATAACACCAAGTTACCTCAACGGGGATATGTACATCCCCTATAATAAGTATATAATATTTCTTCTTGACAGTAGGAAGAGGAAATTCAAAACCTCCAAATATAATCGATGGAATTTTTCCAATAGAGTTGATACTATGAACTTGAGGTTGTTTCCTCGGGAAGTGTACCATATGCTCATTACCATTAACATGAAAAGTGACATTGCCTTTGTTGCAATCAATAACAGCCCCTGGAGTATTAAGAAAAGGTCTTCCAAGAATAATAGACATACTATCATCCTCGGGAATATCAAGTATAACAAAGTCCATTAAAATAGTAACGTTTGCAACCACAACAGGCACATCCTCACAAATACCGACAGGTATAGCAGTCGATTTATCAGCCATTTGCAAAGATATTTCACTGGGTGTCAACTTATTCAAGTCAAGTCTACGATATAAAGAGAGAGGCATACCACTAACACCGGCACCAAGATCACATAAAGCAGTTTTAATATAATTTCTTTTAATGGAGCAAGGTATAGTAGGTACTCCGGGGTCTCCAAGTTTCTTTGGTATTCCACCCTTAAAAATATAATTAGCAAGCATGGTGGAAATCTCAGCTTCCGGTATCTTTCTTTTATTAGTAATGATATCCTTCATATATTTAGCATAAGGATTTGTTTTGAGCACATCAGTTAATCTCATACGCAAAAAGATAGGCCTAATCATTTCAGCAAAGCGCTCAAAATCCTCATCATCCTTTTTCTTGGATGGTTTCGGAGAAAAAGGCATGGGTTTTCTGAACCCAAGGTTCCCTTTCTTTACCGTGTTTCCTAGCAACAAAGTCTCTTTTATCATAACGTTGATTCTTTGATTGTGGGTTATCAAGATCAACAGCGGGTTCAATTTCTACATCATTGTCATTACTAGGTTGAGCATCATCATGAACATTATCATTAATATTTTTACTAGGTTCATGTTCATTACAAGATTGTGTTTCAGCATCAGACATAGAGATATCATTTGGATTATCAGGTGGTTCAGCAATAGGTTCACTAGAAGTTTGCACAGTTCTATCATTTTTCTTCTTCTTCTTTTTAGAAGAACTAGGAACATCAAAATTATTTCTCTGAGAATCTTGCTCGATTCTCTTAGGGTGGCCTTCAGGATACAAAGGTTCCTGAGTCATTCTACCAGTTCTTGTAGCCACTCTAACAGCATAATCATTTTTCTTACTATTCATTTCATCAAGCACTTCTTTTTGAGCTTTAAGTACTTGTTCTACTTGAGTGGTAACCATAGAAGCATGTTTGCTAACAAGTTTAAGTTCACCTTTAATATCAGCCATATAATCACCCAAGTGTCTAATCATATAAGCATTTTCTTTTAATTGTCTACCAAAATAAGCATTGAATTCGTCTTGCTTAAACATAAAGTTATCAAACTCATCCAAGCACTGACTAGCAATTTTAGTAGGAGGGACTTCAGTTTTATCATATCTATAGAGAGAATTTACCTTTACTACCTGTGTCGGGATATCGGGATCAGGAGGTTCTTCAGTAAATAAAGAATTGAGATAATATTTTTCTTCAACATGCAGTATATTAAGACCATTTATTTCTTCAATAGGATGTAAATTCTTAATGTCTTCAGCTTTAATACCTTTTTCCTTCATAGATTTCTTTGCCTCTTGCATATCTTCAGGACTGAGGAATAGAATACCTCTCTTCTTCGGAGTTGGTTTAGGAATAGGCTTAGTAATTGGAGCAGGAGTTGGCTCAGGAGGTGCCCAATTATTTTCATTTGTCAACATATTATTCAATAGAATTTCAGCTTCATCCGGTGTTCTTTCCTTGAAAAGAGAACCAACACAACTATCCAGGTAATCTCTGGAAGCATCGGTTATTCCATTATAAAAGATATCAAGTATTTTAGGTTTCTTAAGAGGATGGTCAGGCAAAGCATTAAGTAACTTGAGAAGCCTCCCCCAAGCTTGTGGGAGACTCTCTTCTTTAATTTGCACAAAGTTGTATATTTCCCTCAAAGCAGCTTGTTTCTTATGAGCAGGGAAATATTTAGTAGAGAAGTAATAAATCATATCCTGGGGACTACGCACACAACCTGGATCAATAGAATTAAACAATATCTTAGCATCATCCTTTAATGAGAACGGAAATATTTTGAGTATATAGAAGTAACGCGATCTCTCATCATTAGTAAATAGGTTAGCTATATCATTTAACTTAGTAAGATGTGCCACAACAGTTTCAGATTCATAGCCATAAAACGGATCAGATTCAACCAAAGTAATTATATCAGGATCAACAGAGAATTCATAATCCTTATCAAGAACACATATAGGTGAAGTAGCAAAAGCAGGGTCGGGTTCCATTTTATCTCTAAGTGATTCTTTGTTCCATTTAATTAATAATCTCTTAAGCTCATATCTATCTTTGCAAGCTAAAATAGCGGCAGAAGATTCCATATCAGAAAGATAGCCCTCAAGAATAACAGGCATATTTTCATCATCACTATCATCATCGTATTCAGATTCAATAATTTCTTTTTCTCTAGCCCTAGCAATTTGTTCATCAAGAAATTCACTAAGGGGCATAGTAGTTGAGGGATAGATCTTGGTTTTTGGATCTCTCAAGTTCTTCATAATGATAAGCAGATATAAATCCCAAGTGACTCAAAGAATAGAGCTATGCTCCCCGACAACTGCGCCAGAAATTAGTCTTGATAACCCACAAGTATAGGGGATCGCAACAGCTTTCGAGGGTAGAGTATTCAACCCAAATTTACTAATTCGACACAAGGGGAGCCAAAGAATATTCTCAAGTATTAGCAGCAGAGTTGTCAATTCACCCACACCTGGAAACTTAGTATCTGCAGCAAAGTGTTTAGTAGCAAAGTAATATGATAGTGGTGGTAGCGGCAACAAAAGTAAAGACGGCAAAAGTAATGTTTTTGGTATTTTGTAGTGATTGTAACAGTAGTAGCTGGAAAGTAAATAAAAATAAACCAGTATATGGAAAACTCATAGGCACCGGATCAGTGATGGATAATTATGCCGGATGCGGTTCATCATGTAACAATCATAACATAGGGTGACACAGAACTAGCTCCAATTCATTAATGTAATGTAGGCATGTATTCCGTATATAGTCATACGTGCTTATGGAAAAGAACTTGCATGACATCTTTTGTCCTACCCTCTCGTGGCAGCGGGGTCCTATTGGAAACTTAGGGATATTAAGGCCTCCTTTTAATAGAGAACCGGAACAAAGCATTAGCACACAGTGAATAAATGAACTCCTCAAACTATGGTCATCACCGGGAGTGGTCCCGATTATTGTCACTTCAGGGTTGCCGGATCATAACACATAGTAGGTGACTATAGACTTGCAAGATAGGATCAAGAACTCACATATATTCATGAAAACATAATAGGTTCAGATCTGAAATCATGGCACTCGGGCCCTAGTGACAAGCATTAAGCATAGAAAAGTCATAGCAACATCAATCTCAGAACATAGTGGATACTAGGGATCAAACCCTAACAAAACTAACTCGATTACATGATAAATCTCATCCAACCCATCACCGTCCAGCAAGCCTACGATGGAATTACTCACGCACGGCGGTGAGCATCATGAAATTGGTGATGGAGGATGGTTGATGATGGCGACGGCGACGAATCCCCCTCTCCGGAGTCCCGAACGGACTCCAGATCAGCCCTCTCGAGAGGTTTTAGGGCTTGGCGGCGGCTCCATATCGTAAAACGCGATGATTTCTTCTCTCCTATTTTTTCTCCCTGAAAGCAAATATATAGAGTTGGAGTTGGCGTCGGAGGGTTTCCAGGGGGGCCACGAGGTAGGGGGCGCGCCCTAGGGGGGGGGGACGCCCCCCACCCTCGTGAGAAGGGTGTGGACCCCCTGGTCTTCATCTTTGGCGAGGATTTTTTATTGTTTTTTCTAAGATGTTCTGTGGAGTTTCAGGTCATTCTGAGAATATTTGTTTTCTGCACATAAAACAACACCATGGCAATTCTGCTAAAAACAGCGTCAGTCCGGGTTAGTTCCATTCAAATCATAGAAGTTAGAGTCCAAAACAAGGGCAAAAGTGTTTGGAAAAGTAGATACGACAGAGACGTATCAGCTCCCAATGCATGGGTGTTTAGATGAGGTGCTGAGCACATTAAATAGCTCAGCAACTATACTCCCCAATGCATAGGTGCTTAGTTTATGGTAGCTAAGCTTGCTTCATTTAATGATTTAGCAACTAAAGCTCTTCATGTATTGGCGGGCTTCCTTCATTTAAAGGCTTTGCCTAGGTACACGCGCTTAGCACTGTTTCTTCCTGGGTCACCACACACATTTTTCTCCTCTTAATAACTTGTCACATCAGTTTTTTTGCCTATGTGGAAGGCTTAGCACCTGTACAAGGTGGAGCATTGGGAGGGGCCTAAAGGAACAAGTAACGTACTCCCTCCATCCATTTTTATAGGGCCTAACTTTTGAATCTCTCGTACCAAGGCAGTTGCGCAAAAGAATGAACATATTTTAATAGCAGGATTTTCCCAACCAAACCGCAATGTAAATCTTGCATGTAGTCTCCATTAAATGCATGGTTAGCCAATCATAACTTCTTATATAGTGCACGCATTGGCTGAGGGGGTGTTTGTTTCTAGGGACTTTTTGGTGTAGGGAATAGAAAAAGTCCCTCTTAGAGTCTTTCTAACTAAACAGGAGGGACTACTAGGGACTAAAAGTTACTTTTTGGGACTAAATGAAGAAGACTCTCAAGGAGAGTCTTTTTTGGGACTTTTCCAACAATGGCCCTCCCTGCACCCATTGCTCCGCCGCCCCATGGTGTTGTTTGGTTGTTATTTTTCTGTATACTAGGGGTAACATGGTATTTTACGTGTCATTTAATAACCTTTAGGGAGGGACTAGGGACTTTTTAGTCCCTGAAAACAAACAGGGAGGGACTTTTTAGTTCGGACTAGAAAAAGTCCTAGGACTTATGAACCAAACAGGGCCTGCAAGGTAGAAACAAAGAGGCAAGGTGAAAACGGATGTGCATCCATGCAAATAAATAGGACCATAGCATTTTCCCAAGAGGAAATGGGAGGGAGCACGCGTGACTTACTATAGATAATTAAAAGCATGACACATTGGTTAGCTGATCTGTCCTTGTAATTATGGAAAAAAAATGAAATTTGAGGTTAGGCCTTATAAAAATGGATAGAGGGAGTAATATTGTTTGCCCCCTATGAAGTATCTCGACTAGTATGTAATCAATATCCTAGTAATGATAGGGGGGCTAATGATGTGAATATGCGTTTGGTTATGACATTTATGACATCGACAACTCTACCATGGCAGGAAGCAGTTTCACACTATTCACTGCTATAAGATGTTTTAGATAGTTAAAAGTAGACTACATCTGTAACGAGTGAACAGACACATTAAAATGTGTTTACATACATCTGATTTACAAAAAAGTTAGAACATCATATAGTAGCGAGTGGAGGGGTTTTTAATCAATGGCCCAGTGACTGGGTTACAGGTGAAGAACCCTATGCAAGCACAATGTCAGACAAATAGGATGTCCTGGTAACTGTAATACATTGTGACTTACCTTAACTGCTTTAACAGGCTCAGCGCCGCTCCTTCTCTTGCAAGGCTCCTTTCTAACATCTTGTACTTGGAAATCCTCAATCTTATCTTCATCGCACCCCCTCTGCAAGGTGACACAAACTAGTTATTGGTCTCCTTGGAAGATAAATATGCATACTTTCTAGTCTGTGAACAACACAAAAGGATGATACTATAACAAAACAACACCACATAATGAAACATGCCACATCTCCTGCACACAATGAAATGATCATTTACTATGTGTGCACTATGTAAAAACTAGGCATACCTTCGAACTGGATCTCCATGTACTCTTGGAGAGCCTACTTTAGTGTACAAACAAACCTTTATGTCACCTAGGAGTTATACAAGCCCCCCCTACATCAGCCCTTAGTGTTTAAATCGTTGACAAGCTCTATTAGGTCAAGAACAACAAGTAATCAAAGCAAACAGTCCTAGTATGGCTGGCTGACACAAACAAGCAATTGAACAGATGTGTGAGAAAATCTTACATATCAAGAAAAGAGGCATAGAAGGAGGCTTAAAAACCATCACTTGACTGACCAGATTTAAGGGGCACTTAAACATCATGTGCAATGTATGAACTAACATAAACATTGCATATTTCAGATTCTATAATGAAATGTACATGTATTAGGTTATGCCATGTATGATGATTCCTAAATGTACACTCTAGCAGACAGGAGTGATTCATCATTGCACGCACAATTGAATTGTAGGTTAAGGGCCAGTTCTATTCTACCTTTTCAGAGCTTATTGTCAAAATAAACCATAAAAGATGTAAATAAGTCATTTTTGAGTTATGGGCTTGGGCTTAACTTATTTCACTTTGAAAGGAGGTATTTCGGATAGAAGCTCACTAAAAATTGAAGGGAAGGGGAATAGTGAAATGACTTTGTTGTATGCCTATATTACACTCAAAATGCCACTGCTCACACCCACGTCACACCTGAACCTCAAGTAAAAACAAACACGCAAGCGTTCATTGCCCTGCCCGGTTGCATCTCCTCTCCCCTTTCCCTCTACCTCGATCCCTGCCTGCAGCGCTAGGGTTCCTCCAGCGAGTTGTCGCCACTGGTCCTCGACGATCCTCTGTCCATCTAGGCTACATGACCGGCGGGTAGGGCCAAATATCCCCGGCTGCTCCTCCCCCTGGCGCTACCCCTCATTCTCATGGTCTCCAGCAGCTGCTCCGTTGTGGTCCGTCCAACGCACTACTCCGGCGGGCGCCACACAACGACGATCGATGCCACACTGTGGCAGAAGGCACCTCGTTCCCCCTCCCCTCCTCCCAGGCCATGGCCTTGAGGTGCTGTTGAAGGATGAGCTCATCCAACATGGTGAGGATCTCCTCTGATTTTTTGCCAATTTTTCATTCTGATCCGCTATACGATGAATTGCTATGAGCTGCTTCTGCTGCTGCTATATGATGCATTTCTATGAGCTGCTCCTACTGCTGATATATGATGAATTGCTATGAGCTGCTGCTCCTATATGATGAATTGCTATGAGCTGCTACTGCTATATGATGAGTTGCTATAAGCTCCTCCTGCTGCTGCTATATGATGAATTGCTATGAGCTGCTCCTGCTGCTGCTATATGATGAATTGCTACGAGTTGCACCTGCTACTGCTGTATGATGAATTGCTATGAGCTGCTGCTGGTATATGATGAATTGCACGCTTCTGCTGCTGTATGATGAGTTGCTATGAGCTACTGCTGCTATATGATGCTTTCAGGTGGTACTGCTATATGATAATAACCAGCCACTTGGACCATTGAATTTCGATAAATAATTGTTCTTCATTTAAATTTAGGTCATGCGTTCCTCGTTTAAATTAGGCAATGGGATCTCTATGGAAGACATGAAGGAAATATGCCCTACAGGGAATAATAAAGTTGTTATTTTATATTTCCTTATTCATGATAAATGTTTATTATTCATGCTGGAATTGTATTGACCGAAAACCTTAATACATGTGTGAATACATAGACAAAATACTGAGTCCCTAGTGAGCCTCTACTTGACTAGCTCGTTGATCAAAGATGGTTAAGGTTTCCTAACCATGGACATGAGTTGTCATTTGATAACGGGATCACATCATTAGGAGAATGATGTGATGGACATGTCCCATCCGTTAGCTTAGCATATTGATCATTCAGTTTTATTGCTATTGCTTTCTTCATGTCATATACATATTCCTTTGACTATGAGATTATGTAACTCCCGGACACCAAAGGAATGCCTTGTGTGCTATCAAACATCACAACATAACTGGGTGATTATAAAGATGCTCTACAGTTATCTCCGAAGGTGTTTGTTGGGTTGGCATAGATCGAGATTAGGATTTGTCACTCCGAGTATCGAAGAGGTATCTCTGGGCCCTCTCGGTAATGCACATCATAAGAAGCCTTGCAAGCAAAGTGACTAATGAGTTAGTTGTGGGATGATGTATTACGGAACGAGTAAAGAGACTTTCCGGTAACGAGATTGAACTAGGTATGAAGATAACGACGACCGAATCTCGGGTAAGTAACATACCGATGGACAAAGGGAATAACGTATGTTGTCATAACGGTTCGACCAATAAAGATCTTCATAGAATATGTAGGAGTCAATATGAGCATCCAGGTTCCGCTATTGGTTATTGACCGGAGAGGTGTCTCGGTCATGTCTACATAGTTCTTGAACCCGTAGGGTCCGCACGCTTAACGTTCAATGAAGATTTTTATTATATGAGTTATGTTATTTGGTGACCGAATGTTGTTCGGAGTCCCGGATGAGATCACAGACATGACGAGGAGTCTCAAAATGGTATAGTATTCAGACACCGAAAGTGTTCCGGAGGGTATCAGGTACATATCGGGTCACCGGAAGGGGTTCCAGGCAACCCCGACAAAGATATGGGCCTTATGGGCCAAGAGAGGGACATACCAGCCCACAAGGGGCTGGTGCGCCCCCATATAGGCCGAAATAGGAGGATAAGGAAAGAGGGGAAGGGAGAAGAAAAGGGGAGGATTCAGCTTCCCCCTCTCTTTCCTTTCCCCTCCGGTTAATAAGGAAGGGGGCGAATTGGGGAGGAACCCCTCGTAGGATTCAACCTACTTGGGGCACCCCCTTGGCTGCCTCTCCTCCCCTCCAACCTATATATATTTGGGGGGCACCGCTAGAACACACACCAACAATTGTTAGCCGTGTGTGGCGCCCCCTCCATAGTTTACACCTCCGGTCATATCTTCGTAGTGCTTATGGCGAAGCCCTGCGCGGATCACTTCACCATCACCGTCACCACGCCGTCGTGCTGACGGAACTCATCTACTTCCTCGATACTTTGCTGGATCAAGAGTTTGAGGGACATCATCGAGCTGAACATGTGCGGAACTCGGAGGTATCGTACATTCGGTACTTGATCGGTCGAAACAAGAAGAAGTTCAACTACATCAACCGCGTTGTCAAACGCTTCCACTTTCAGTCAACGAGGGTACGTAGATACACTCTCCCCTCTCCTTACTATGCATCTCCTAGATAGATCTTGCGTGAGCATAGGAATTTTTTTAAATTGCATCCTACGTTTCCCAATAGTGGTATCAGAGCCAGGTCTATGCGTAGATGATATGCACGAGTAGAACACAAAGAGTTGTGGGCGGTGATCGTCATACTGCTTACCACCAATGTCTTATTTTTATTCAACGGTATTGTTGGATGAAGCGGCCCGGACCAACCTTACATGACCATGTTCATGAGACCAGTTCCACCAACAGACATTCAACTAGTTTTGCATAAAGGTGGCTGGCGGGTGTCTGTTTCTCCTACTTTAGTTGAACCAAATTTGACTGCGGCCGGTCCTTGTTGAAGGTTAAAACACCAAACTTGATAAATCACCATTGTGGTTTTGATGCGTAGGTAACAACGGTTCTTGCTAGAAGCCCATAGCAGCCACGTAAAACTTGCAACAACAAAGTAGGGGACGTCTAACTTGTTTTTGCAGGGCATGTTGTTGTGTGATATGGTCAAGACATGATGTGATATACATTATTATATGAGATGATCATGTTTTGTAAAAGTTACTGGCAACCGGCAGGAGTCTTATGGTTGTCTGATACGTCTCCGTTGTATATACTTTTCCAAACACTTTTGCCCTTGCTTTGGACTCTAACTTGCGTGATTTGAATGGAACTAACCCAGACTGACGCTGTTTTCAGCAGAATTGCCATGGTGTTATTTATGTACAGAAACAAAAGTTCTCAGAATGACCTGAAACTCCACGGAGCGTATTTTTGGAAATAATAAAAAAATACTGGCAAAAGATCAAGACCAGGGGCCCACACCCTAGCCACGAGGGTGGGGGGCGTCCCCCTACCTCATGGCCCCCTGGATCTCCTCCAACCTCAACTCCAACTCTATATATTCATGTTCGGAGAGAAAAAAATCAAGGAGAAAGATTCATCGTGTTTTACGATATGGAGCCACCGCCAAGCCCTAAACTCTCTCGGGAGGGCTGATCTGGAGTACGTTCGGGGCTCCGGAGAGGGGAATTCGTTGCCGTCGTCATCATCAACCATCCTCCGTCACCAATTTCATGATGCTCACCGCCGTGCGTGAGTAATTCCATCGTAGGCTTGCTGGACGGTGATGGGTTGGATGAGATTTATCATGTAATCGAGTTAGTTTTGTTAGGGTTTGATCCCTAGTATCCACTATGTTCTGAGATTGATGTTGCTATGACTTTGCTATGTTGAATGCTTGTCACTAGGGCCCGAGTGTCATGATTTCAGATCTGAACCTATTATGTTTTCATGAATATATGTGAGTTCTTGATCCTATCTTGCAAGTCTATAGTCACCTACTATGTGTTATGATCCGGCAACCCCGAAGTGACAATAATCGGGACTACTTCCAGTGATGACCGTAGTTTGAGGAGTTCATTTATTCACTATGTGTTAATGCTTTGGTCCGGTACTCTATTAAAAGGAGGCCTTAATATCCCTTAGTTTCCGCTAGGACCCCGCTGCCACGGGAGGGTAGGACAAAAGATGTCATGCAAGTTCTTTTCCATAAGCACGTATGACTATATTCGGAATACATGCCTACATTACATTGATGAATTGGAGCTAGTTCTGTGTCAGCCTAGGTTATGACTGTTACATGATGATCCACACCCGGCATAATTCTCCATCACTGATCCAATGCCTACGAGCTTTCCATATATTATTCTTCGCTTATTTACTTTTCCGTTGCTATTGTTATCATCACTACAAAATACCAAAACATTACTTTTTCTATCGTTACCTTTTGCTCCCATTACCACTACTATCATATTACTTTGCTACTAAATACCTTGTTGCAGATATTAAGTTTCTAGGTGTTGTTGAATTGACAACTCAGCTGCTAATACTTGAGAATATTCTTTGGCTACCCTTGTGTCGAATCAATAAATTTGGGTTGAATACTCTACCCTCGAAAACTATTGCGATCCCCTCTACTTGTGGGTTATCAAGACTATTTTCTGGCACCACTGCCGGGGAGCATAGCTCTATTCTTTGAGTCACTTGGGATTTATATCTGCTTATCATTATGAAGAACTTGGGAGATCCAAAAACCAAGATTTACCCCTCAACTACGAGGGGAGGTAAGGAACGGCCATCTAGCTCTGCACTTGATTCACCCTCTGTTTTGAGTAAGCTTGTGACACCTAAACCTGCTTCTGCTATTGATTCTGATATGTCGCATATTATTGATGATGCCTGTGGGAGTCCTGGATTAGGGGGTCTCCGGACAGCCGGACTATCTCCATTGGCCGGACTGTTAGACTATGAAGATACCAGATTGAAGACTTCGTCTCGTGTCTGGATGGAACTCTACTTGGCGTGGAAGGCAAGCTAGGCAACATGGATATGTGCATCTCCTCCTTTGTAACCGATCTTGTGTAACCCTAGCCTTCTCCGGTGTCTATATAAACCGGAGGGTGTTAGTCCGTAGGACAACAACTACAACATACAATCATACCATAGGCTAGCTTCTAGGGTTTAGCCTCTCTGATCTCGTGGTAGATCTACTCTTGTACTACCCATATCATCGATATTAATCAAGCAGGATGTAGGGTTTTACCTCCATCAAGAGGGCCCGAACCTGGGTAAAACATTGTGTCCCCTGCCTCCTGTTACCATCCGGCCTAGACGCACAGTTCGGGACCCCCTACCCGAGATCCGCCGGTTTTGACACCGACATTGGTGCTTTCATTGAGAGTTCCTCTGTGTCGCCGCCGTTAGGCTTGATGGCTCCTACTATCATCAATAGCGATGCAGTCCAGGGTAAGACTTTTCTCCCCGGACAGATCTTCGTGTTCGGCGGCTTTGCACTGCGGGCCAATTCGCTTGGCCATCTGGAGCAGATCGAAAGTTACGCCCCTGGCCACCAGGTCAGGTTTGGAAGCTTAAACTACACGGCCGATGTCCGCGGAGACTTGATCTTCGACGGATTCGAGCCTCTGCCTTGTGCGTCACGCGGTCACGGTGAGCATGATTTAGCTTTACCCTCGGACAGTGTTCAGGAGATCACACTAGCAGCCGCTCCGGCCCTCAATTCGGAGCCAGTTGCGCCGTCCATGGACGGGTGGATAGACCCCGCCACGGAGGCCTTACCCTTAGCAGCGATTGAGCCAAACATCGACCTTACCTTGCACGAGAGCCGTGTTGTTGAACTACCGGGCCCTTCTCCTGCCATGGACTCCGAACTGCCTGCGCCCGTTCCTATCGAATCTGATTGGGCGCCGATCATGGAGTTTACCTCCGCGGATATTTTTCAGCACTCGCCCTTGGGCGACATACTGAACTCATTAAGGTCTCTCTCCTTGTCAGGAGGATCCTGGCCGAACTATGTCCAGCAGGACTGGGATGCGGACGACGAAGAAATTCGCGCCCCACCCACCACCCACTCAATAGCCACTGTCGACGACTTAACCAACATGCTCGACTTCGACTCCAAAGACATCGACGGTATGGACGATGATGCGGGAGACGAAGATGAACCACTGCCCACAGGGCACTGGACAACCACTTCACCACACGACGTATACAAGGTGGACACACCAAAGGAAAACGACGACAAGGAACGGAAGGACGCAACGAAGGATTGTTCCCCCGGGAAGCAGTCAAAACGGCGACGTAAGCGCCGACCCAAATCCCACCTCAGTAGAAACAACGATCATACAGACCCAGCGTTAGAGCAGGGGGAACCATTGCCGGACCACGACAACATGGAGAATCAAGCCGAACAACCCGACTCTATCAAAAATCATAGTCCAGATGACGTCACACCGGACAGACACCTGGAGCAACAGAATGCTCGTCAAAGGCTCGTTGCCACCGCGAGGAGTCTAAAAAAGCATAAGCAAAGACTCAAGGTTGCGCGAGACACACTCCAAATCAGATGGAACAAAGTACTCAACACAGCAGCGAAGTACGGCGGCAATTGCCCCACCAAGAGCTACCTGAAGTGGAAGTTGCTACCTGAATTCGATGAGGAGGCCTTAGATCCCCCACAACCAAAAATCAAAACAGCCATCTGGCCGGATAAGCGACCTCACGACCAACATAGAGCGGCAAAAAACGCCGCACATAAGCCAATACGCGATCTACGCAAGGACTCGCATCAAAAGGACATCACAACCAGATCCATCTATGGACCACGTAAGCGCGCTCCAACATACAATGCAACACTACAAACATCCGAAGAACGCGGTACACCCGAATACAGGGGTGCCGCACACCCCCAATGTTTCACCGATGAGGTGCTGGATCATGAATTTCCAGAGGGATTCAAACCCGTAAATATAGAGGCATACGACAGAACAACAGACCCTAGTGTCTGGATTGAGGATTATATCCTCCATATCCATATGGCTCGAGGAGATGAACTCCACACCATTAAGTATTTACCCTTGAAACTCAAAGGGCCAGCTCGGCACTAGCTTAAGAGCCTCCCCGAAAGTTCCATTGGAAGCTGGGAAGAGCTCGAAGATGCTTTTCAGGCAAATTTTCAGGGGACCTACATCCGACCTCCGGACGCGGACGATTTGAGTCATATAACTCAACAGCCCGGAGAGTCAGCCCGAAAGCTTTGGAACAGGTTTCTTACTAAAAAGAACCAAATAGTCGGCTGTCCGGATGCCGAAGCCTTGGCAGCTTTTAAGCATAGCGTCCGTGACGAATGGCTTGCCAGACATCTCGGCCAAGAAAAGCCGAGAACAATGGCAGCAATAACAAGTCTCATGACCCACTTTTGCGCGGGTGAGGATAGCTGGCTAGCTTGATGCAGCATCAGCGACCCCAGTACATCCGAAGTTAGAGATGGAAACGGGAAATCACGGCGCAACAACAATAACGAACGCCGGAATAAAGAAGACAACATGAAGAGCACGGCAGTAAACGCCGGATTCAAAAGCTCTCGGCCAAGTCAGCAAAAGCCGCCCTCTAAAGGCGCTAGAGACGAACTCTCCAGCCTAAACAAAATTCTGGACCAAGTATGTCAGATCCATAGCACCCCTGGTAAACCCGCTAATCATACCCATAGAGAATGTTGGGTCTTCAAGCAGTCCGGCAAGCTCAACGCCGTACACAAGGGGGAGGATACACCAAGCGAAGCCGAGGATGAGCCTCTCAAATAAGACACTCGGGAACAAAAGAAGTTTCCACCAGAAGTCAAATTAGTTAATGTGTTATACGTGATTAAGGGGAGAAACATAGCAGCACTCCTGGAAAAATATGCCCAAGGGTCCGTCACCGCGGAGTCCTGCCACTGGTCGTCTCAACCGATCACTTTCGACCATCGTGATTACTCAGCAAGTATCCGGCGTGCAGGATGGGCTGCCCTGGTATTAGACCCAATAATTGACGGATACCACTTCACACGAGTCCTGATGGACGGTGGCAGCAGTCTAAACCTGATATACCAGGATACAATCCGCGAAATGGAGATAGACCCAACAAAAATTTGCCATAGCAATACTACCTTTAAAGGAGTAATGCCAGGCCCAGGGGCTCACTGCATGGGCTCCCTGCTACTAAAGGTTATATTCGGCTTCCCTGATAACTTCCGTAGCGAACATTTAACCTTCCACATTGCTCCATTCCAAAGTGGCTATCAAGCACTACTTGGACGCGAAGCTTTCGGTCACTTTAATGCAATACCGCATTACGCTTCCCTCATGCTTAAGATGCCCGGTCCACGTGGCATCATTACGGTGAATGGAAATATTGAGCAATATTTGCGCGCCGAAGAGAGTGCGACTGCCTTGGCAGCCGCACACTAAAAACGGCCTCACTAACTAAAGCATTTGATAGGTCGTCAAGACCACGGACACGGTTAGACAAGTCCGGCTCAGCTATATGTAATTCATACCGGATTGATGGCCACACCCCAATCACAAATACAAGGGGCTCAACGCGCACAGACAAGTGGCAATTTTTACTCCTCTTTAATTATACATGGTTTCTTTAAAAACTACCTTTTTGCATGATAAGTTTTCACTTAAGTTCCTCTCTTTCACAGATGACCATCGTGCTACACCTGTCTAGGATACGGCACAACAGAGACACAGGCGCAGACATGCAGCAGGGACCCGCCCCAAGGATTCTTTTTAGATTAAGACCCTGCGTAAACCTTTTTACTGTCTCTTGTTGATATACATCCCTCGGATTCTCAGTACAATTGAGAAGGATGCTGACGTCTTGGCATGTGGCCACGTCAGAATACCGCATGTACCCGGACACAAGGGGCTTCTTACAAAGGGCACTATTTGGGCCTGGTTTATACCATAAAGACCGAATACCTTAGGGAGTGTTCGGCGTCGCGAGTTTGGCCTTATATGCATCAGCTCTGAATCATGTCTTTAGTCAAATGTTGGGTTTGCCCGGCTCCTGTGTTTTGGTGCCTTACGTTCCGCTCTATCGGCTAAGGCAGCACCAGGAGAACTACTGCGATTATGCCCTGGTTCGTCCGGACGAGCACCTCAGTAGAGAAAGCCGAAAACTAACTGTCATGATATAGCGCGAGACTGGTCAACCACTCGATGACCTATCGGAATGTTATAATTCCTTCGCTTTAACGAAGGGCCGTTTCCCGGCCAGGCATATACGCACCCTGAGTTCGGGAGAGTGCGGAGCCACCAGGGGCTATATAGTAGCACTACCGTCAAACTCCTATGGCTAAGTGAAAATGTTAAAGCATCATAGTCCGGTTGCCTCGTTCGCTGCGCTATCACCTCCTTAATAGGACCAAGACGTTGGGTTAAGTGTGAACATGTGTTTTTTGCGAGCACCTCCGCATTATATGCGTGGGGGTCGAAGCCGACGACTGCAATCTTTCAGGTTATATACATATATACATAAACGGCCGCACAAGAGGCATCACATTACTTTCCGGCAAAAGTATAAATACAGCCTTACTAAAAACATTGTGTTTACAATGGGAATACATGTCACTCAAACATAATATTCTTCGAGCACTGGGACTCTATCAGACGAGCACCCTCAAGTACCTCTTCAAAATAGTGCCCGGGAGCTACTCGGCCTATGGCCGAACCTTGCGCCACAATAGTGGTAGCATCCATCTCTGCCCAGTATGCCTTAACACGGGCAAAGGCCATCTGCGAGCCTTCTATGCACGCCGACCTCTTCATCGCGTTGATGCACGGCACCGCACCAAGGAACTGCTGCACTAAGCTGAAATAGCTGTTCGGCTTCGGCTTCTCCGGCCACAAATGATCTACGACGGACGTCATGGCAAGCCCGGACAACCTATTAAGTTCGGCCCATTCGGCTAGCTGATCAGTCAAGGGAAGCAGACGCTCTAGAGCATTAAATTGCAACCAGAACAGCTTGTCCACTTCACGATCTGTCTGATCTCGGAAGTATTTGGCCGCATCGACAGCGCTTGCAGCCAAGTCCATATATGCGTCTGCCGAACTCCACAGCCGATCCAGAGGGGCATATCGCGGATCTCCGAACTTCCTCTGCAGTAGACAGGGCTTCCCAGCCGCAATATCCCTGGCTTCGCACAGCTCCTCCTTCTTCGCCCTCATAGCAGAGCGAGTGTCTTTGGTTGCCATCGTGGCCTTTTCAAGGTCCGCTGCCTTCACTCGGTTTTCTTCTTCAAGGAACTGGCAATGGTTGGCAGTGCCTTTTAATTCCACGGACATCTTGGCCATATTCTCTTTGCTTTCACATTGCTCATCCTTCTCGGCTCTTAATTCTTCGGCCGCCTTCAAAGCAGTCGCATTACTAGCTCTTGCTTGTTCTTCGACTCAGGCAAGTTTCGCCCGAAGGGTCACCACGGTGGCAGCTCCGTCTGCAGTCACAACATATTAAAGATACTGGCATCATGCTGATCTTCTTATGTGACATTCACTAGAAAACATTACTTACCCTGTGACTCATCAAGCCGCTTGTTAACAAGCTCGATGTCGGCGTCCGCCGCATCCAATTGCCGCTTTAGTTCGGCAAACTCATTAGTCCGGCTAGCCACCGGAGCCACCACCACCTGCACATAAAGGTAGTCTAGTTATTACCTGGGACTATGATCCTCTGTTCGCCGCCGTTCTCGACGACAACCAGAGTCTCAGGGGCTACTATCTACACAGGGCACACTTAAACATGTGCGGTGCTATCAAAAAGTATATCATTTCACATACCTCAAAGCCCGTCAGTAGACTCATAAAGGCTTCATGTAATTCGCTTTCGGCGGACGAAATTCTTTCCATCACCGTACTCATCAACGTACGGTGTTCTTCTGAGATGGCCGCTCGCTCCAACAGCTCCCTCAGAACGTCCGACCGCATACCAGACGGTGCCAGACTCTTCTGTTTGCTCTCTTTAAGAGCTGGACGCTGGGGACTTCGGGTGGCTACGGGATTGTCTTCTGGCCTCACCGGACCCGGAGAGGCCCTTCGTGACGACACTTCGAGGTCGCCCGCTTCTTGAGCGGGGAAGTCCGGGGGAGGCGTTTCGCTCTCCATCATCTCCGGAAGAAGATCCCCCGAAGACGAGCTCAACTGAGAAGGGCTAAGATCCGAACTGCAAGGTATATGCTTCGGTTATTTTTCTCAGAAGAAAGGTAGTATACCTTCACTATTAAAGTATTTTTTGATCACTTACGGCCCGTTGGAGGGCTGGTCCCCGTGCGGACTTTGTGCGGCAAGAGCACCCCCCGAGGCAGGACCCTCTGTTGGAGACTTCTTCTCCCGTTTGGAGGCCTTGGTTTCTGGATCCTCAGAGGCAGTCCTCTTCCTCCCCCGTAGCGAGAGAAGGCCAGAATCTTCTCCTTGGTTATCCTCCCTTGTGGAGGCGCTCGTTCCCTCGGTTGGAACTGGCAGCTATGGGGGCCCGCTTGCGCCCATATTATCCCCCCGCATCTTCCTTCGAGGGCTCCGGACAAGGTGCGCGCTCGAGCATCTTTTCCAGTACCGGATTTTCCAGACCCTCAGGGAGGGGGGCCGAACACCGGATCATCTTCGCCTTGGCTAGCCAGTCCTGGTCAAAGGGCGATTTCTCAGAAATGACGTCATGATAAATAAAAGACGGTGTGTTCGGCTTGAGGATTACGTACTTGTTCGGTGGTGCGGTTGCTACTCAGGCCCACGTCCTCTATAGTGTCCGGACACTCTGTTTGAGGTCCGAAGAATTACTTGTACATCTCCTCATGCGTCAGGCCGAGGAAACTTTGAATAGCGCGCGGTCCTTCTGGGTTGAACTCCCACAAGCGAAGGGGCCGACGTTTGCAAGGCTGGACTCGACGAACCAACATGACTTGCATTACCATAACCAAGTTAAAATCTCCCTCGAAGAAATCTTGAATGCGGCTTTGCAGTATGGGCATGTCCTTGGCTGGACCCCAGCTCAGCCCTATGCTAATCCATGACATCAGTTGTGGTGGGGGGCCCGAGCGGAAAGCGGGGGGAGCCACCCACTTGGCACTTCTGGGAGCTGTGACATAGAACCACTCCTGTTGCCATAATCTGGACGCCTCTGGAAAGGAACCTTTTGGCCACGGAGCTCCCACAATCTTGCTTATTAATGCTCCTCCGCACGCGGCGTGCTGTCCCTCGATTGTCTTCGGCTTCACATCAAAGGTCTTGAGCCACAGGCCGAAGTGGGGGGTAATGCGGAGGAAGGCCTCACACACGACAATAAATGTCGAGATGTGAAGAAAGGATCCCGGGGCTAGATCATGGAAGTCTAGCCTGTAGTAAAACATCAAACCCCTTACAAAGGGATCCAGAGCGAGGCCTATACCTCAGAGGAAGTGGGAGATGAACACGACGTCTTCGTTGGGTTCAGGAGTAGGGACGACCTGCCCTCGGGCAGGCAGCCGATGCGAAACCTCGGCGGTCAGGTATCTGGCCTCCCTCAACTTTTTGACATCTTCTTCCGTAACGGAGGAGGGCACCCATCGGCCTTGAAGGCTGGATCCGGACATGGTTGAAGATCCGGAGCACCTGACCTGGGCTTTGGGTGTGAGAACTCAAGGCGGGGGAAGGATTCGATTGAGCACGGGAGGGAAAAAATTGAAAACCTTGGCCCTTTATAAAGAGGGTGAATACCAAGCATCCTCTCCGTGGCCGTTTGGGACTTGCCTATAATCTAGGAGTCCTAGACGTGGTTGGGTTACCCATGCTCGTATTGATGAGAATCCCATGATAAGGGGACACGATCTCTGCTTTGACGAGACGTGTCAAAAAACTGCCTTGCGTTATGTGCGGGGCAAGTTAAAAGAAACGGTTCGAATAATCACCAGGCCGTGACGTAATGTCATGTTGCCAAAACAAGTCAGCAAATTAGATTTGTGGAAATATTATTCTCTCTACGGTGGTATGTGGAACTTATTTTGTAGGGTCGGACACTATCCTTATATTCAAATTCTTCCGTGGTGTATTCGGAGGAGGAACCCGCCTTGCAATGCCGAAGACAATACTGCACGCCGGACTCATCGTCATTGAAAGCCTGGTTCAGGGGCTACTATGGGAGTCCTGGATTAGGGGGTCTCCGGACAGCCGGACTGTTAGACTATGAAGATACCAGATTGAAGACTTCGTCTCGTGTCCGGATGGGACTCTACTTGGCGTGGAAGGCAAGCTAGGCAACACGGATATGTGCATCTCCTCCTTTGTAACCGACCTTGTGTAACCCTAGCCTTCTCCAGTGTCTATATAAACTGGAGGGTTTTAGTCCGTAGGACAACAACTACAACATACAATCATACCATAGGCTAGCTTCTAGGGTTTAGCCTCTCTGATCTCGTGGTAGATCTACTCTTGTACTACCCATATCATCAATATTAATCAAGCAGGACGTAGGGTTTTACCTCCATCAAGAGGGCCCGAACCTGGGAAAAACATTGTGTCCCCTGCCTCCTGTTACCATCCGGCCTAGACGCATAGTTCGGGACCCCCTACGCGAGATCCGCCGGTTTTGACACCGACAATGCCACTTCTGCTATGCATGATACTTATGATGAAACTACTTCTATGCCTGATACTACTGTGCCACTTGGTGAATTTCTTGATGAACAACTTGCTAGGGCTAGAGAGAATGAAATTATTGAAACTGATAATACTGATGAAAGTGATTATGAAGGCTCTCCTAATAAATATGAATTACCTGTTGTGCCTGAGGGCTATGTTATGGATGAAGAAACTAAAAGAGACTTTCTTGCTTGCAATGATAGAAGTGATCTTAAGAAATTATTAGCTAAGCTTAAAAAAACTCTGAATGCTAGAATGAAATATGATCCTGCTTATGCTACTTCACCTATCTTTGTTACTGATAAGGATTATGAATTCTCTATTGACCCTGATATAATTACTTTGGTTGAATCTGATCCTTTTTATGGCTATGAATTTGAAACTGTTGTGGCACATCTTACTAAATTAAATGATATGGCCACCCTGTTCACTAATGATGAGAGAACTCATTACTTTTATATCCTTAAAATATTTTTGTTCTCATTAAAGGGTGATGCTAAGATATGGTTTAATTCTCTTGATCCTGGTTGTGTGCGTAGTCCCCAGGATATGATTTATTACTTCTCTGCTAAATATTTCCCTGCTCATAAGAAACAAGCTGCTTTAAGGGATATATATAATTTTGTGCAAATTGAATAAGAGAGTCTCCCACAAGCTTGGGGGAGGCTTCTCCAATTACTTAATGCTTTGCCTGATCACCCTCTTAAGAAAAATGAAATACTTGATATCTTTTATAATGGACTAACCGATGCTTCCAGAGATTACCTCGATAGTTTTGCTAGTTCTATTTTCAGGGAAAGAACACGGGAAGCTGAAATTCTATTGAACAATATGTTGAAAAATGAAAATAATTGGACACTTCCTGAGCCAACTCCTGAGCTTATTCCTAAACCAACTCCGAAGAAAAGGGGTGTTCTATTTCTCAGTCCCAAAGATATGCAAGAGGCAAAGAAATCCATGAAAGAAAAGGGTATTAAAGCTGAAGATGTTAAGAATTTACCTCCTATTGAAGAAATACATGGTCTTAATTTACCGCATGTTGAAGAAGTATATGGTTTTAATCCATCACCTATTGAAGAAACACATGGTCTTGATAACCCGACACAGGTAGTAAAGGTAAATTCTCTCTATAGATATGATAAAGCTGAAATCCCATTTACTAAGTTTGCTAGCCCATGCTTAGATGAGTTTGATAAATTTATGGTTAAGCAAGAAGACTTCAGTGCTTATTTTGGTAGAGAATTAAAATGCAGTGCTGATATGCTTGAACACTTGGGTGATTATATGACTAATGTCAAAGGTGAACTTAAACTTATTAGTAAACATGCTTCTATGGTTACCACTCAAGTAGAACAAGTACTTAAAGCTCAAAATGATTTGCTCAATGAATTGAATAGTAAGAATAAGGACTATGCTGTTAGAGTGGCTGCTAGAACTGGTAAAATGACTCAGGAACCTTTGTATCCCGAAGGCCACCCTAAGAGAATTGAGCAAGATCCTCAGATAAATAATATAGATGCACCTAGTCCTTCTAAAAGGAAGAAAAAGAAAAACGATAGGACTTTGCATGCTTCTAGTGAACCTATTGTTGAAACACCTGAGAATCCAAATGATATTTCTATTTCTGATGCTGAAACACAATCTGTTAATGAACCTGAAACTAGTGATAATGTTAATGATAAGGTTCATGATGATGCTCAACGTAGTAATGATAATGATATAGAAATTGAACCTACTGTTGATCTTGATAACCCACAATCAAAGAATCAACCTTATGATAAAAAAGACTTTGTTGCTAGGAAACATGGTAAGGAAAGAGAGCCTTGGGTTCAAAAACCCATGCCTTTTCCTCCCAAACCATCCAAGAAAAAGGATGATGAGGATTTTGAGCGCTTTGTCGAAATGCTTAGACCTATCTTTTTGCGTATGCGATTAACCGATATGCTCAAAATGAATCCTTATGCTAAGTATATGAAAGAAATTGTTACTAATAAAAGAAAGATACTGGAAGCTGAAATTTCCACCATGCTTGCTAATTATACTTTTAAGGGTGGAATACCTAAGAAACTAGGAGATCCAGGAGTACCCACTATACCATGCTCCATTAAAGAAATTATGTTAAAACTGCTTTATGTGATCTTGGAGCCGATGTTAGTGTTATGCCTCTCTTTCTTTATATCGTAGACTTGATTTGAATAAGTTGACACCTACTGAAATATCTTTGCAAATGGCTGATAAATCAACTGCTATACCTGTCGATATTTGTGAGGATGTGCCTGTTGTGGTTGCAAACGTTACTATTTTAACAGACTTTGTTATTCTTGATATTCCCGAGGACGATAGTATGTCTATTATTCTTGGAAGACCCTTTTTGAATACTGCAGGGGCTGTTATTGATTGCACCAAAGGCAATGTCACTTTTCATGTTAATGGTGATGAGCATACAGTACACTTTCCGAGGAAACAACCTCAAGTCCATAGTATCAATTCTATTGGAAAAATTCCATCGATTATTTTTGGAGGTTTTGAATTTCCTCTTCCTACTATCAAGAAGAAATATGATATTCCTATTGTTGGGGATGTGCATATCCCTGTTGAGGCAACCTAGTGTTATTCGAAAATTCTCCGGTTCCATGTTATTCGGAATGAGTTTGTTAACAAGACTTGATCAACCTTGTTAATGGATTCCTTTTGATGATCATGAGATGGATGAAGTTAGAAAACACAACTCTCTGTACCCTCCTTTTACTTTTTGTTATTTATATTAAATAAAATAAAAATGGTATTTTCTGTCTGTTTTCTGATTATCCGTGCAATATAAAAATACCCCGAAAATAAAAGTTCTCCAAATGCCCTGAAATTTAAATATGTTTTTTTCCTGGAATATTTGAGAATATTTGGCACTGAGAACACAACGGGGGGCATCCACCTGGCCACGAGGGTGGAGGGCGAGCCCCCTGCCTCATGGGCCCACGGTGGTCCTCCTCCACTTATTCCTGCACCCACACACTCCTTCTTCCTCCCACAAACACCATTATCCAGCTCAAGCACAAGTTCTAGCTCATTTTGCTGCGATTTTCGATCTCCTTGCTCAAAGCATCTCTCACAAAACTACTTTGGGAGATTGTTCCTTGGTATGTGACTCCTCCATTGGTCCAATTAGTTTTTGTTCTAGTGCTTTATTCATTGCAAATTTGTGCTGCCTAGGTGACCATGTTCTTGAGCTTGCATGTCAAATTTATTTGGTTCCAAGTAGCTTTGATGCATGATATAGGCTCTAGGCACTTGTAGGAGTAGTTGTTATCAATTTTGTTGAGTTTGGTTCACTTTTATTTTGAAGTTACTAAAAAATTCAGAAATTTTTCATAGGAAGAAATATGTTTAGGAAAATGTACCAAGGTGGTTCTTCAAGGAAACAAGGACCCATGCTTGCAATGCGTGATGCTGATGATGAGCCACCAAGGGACGCTCCAGTGCGGCCTTGTGAATGGCCTTCAGAGGACTTCATGGATCGAGCGGGAATTAAGTAAGAATTTAATGCATATTTGCGTAACACTGATCTTGTGAACTTCGAGGAAGAAAAATGCTGTCAGTACCACTATCTCACTAGTTCCTTTGTGAGGAGGTTTGAATTTTCATCTTCACGCAATTCTCAGACTGTCCTGTTTGATCTCTATGAAAATTCTTATACTATGGACTTAGAGGATTTTACCACTGCTTGCAAACTTCCACAATGGGGTAGTTCTAGTGAACCTCGCAAATCTGAATTTAGAGATTTCTTTGCTAGTATAACTGTGGGGGAATCTAGAGATATAGCACAAGCTACCATATGGAGCATTCACTTTCCTGCTATACATATTTTGCACTCTTCATAGGTAGATGCATTAACGGTAAAGATGAAGCATGTCACATGTGTGTCCCTGACCTCAATATTCTTAGGAGTGTTGTGTTAGGAGATAAATCTGATAATTTGGGAGCCATTGTTGCACGTAGGTTGCATCTTAATAGATTTAATGGAGATTTCTTTGGTGGAATTTATGCAACCCGCATAGCTAATTTTCTTGGTATAACCATACGTGAGGATGATATTGAGTTGCATCCTATTTATTTGGATTATGAGGCTATGGTTCGTCATCAGTTTGTTGAGAGGAAGTATCAGTTCCTCCAGTACCGACTAATCTTTGACAGACGACGCACCTATCATGTTGCTCTCCCTGCTTCTACTTTCTTTGATTTTTAGGCAAAGGGGAGATATTCTATAACTAGAGAGGAGGCAGAAGAGTATAAGAGGAGGGCTGAGATAGCTCGCCTCCAAGCTGCAGCCCACGATGCAATGACTGATGCAGCTCAGTACGACCCCAACTGCAACTTTGGATATCCGCCAGGCCATCTGTGGCATTAGACCAACTTAGGCCAAAAGCCTAAGCTTGGGGGAGTACGTATTTCTCACCGACATTACATTCATGTTCACACACTCATTGCTAGATGTCGCTGCTCATACTTTTTCATTGTAATATCCATGCTAGTTTATTTCCTTTTTATGTTTTCTTCTTGTGTGTTTGATAAACCTTAAGAAAAAACAAAAAAATAGTTGTAGCTTTTAATTAGTTTACTTTCCATGCTTGTAGTAGTAATTAAAAAGAAAACCCAAAAAGATTTCATGTTCTTCTTTTGCTTGCTGGGAGCTTTCCTGTGTAAATAGTTTTATTTCTATTCTTTTCTTTGGGGGTCGATAGGAGAAGATCATGATTAAATTGTTGAAGTGGCTCTTATATGCATTATTGTTAATCTGACAAAAGAGCCCATATTGCCTTGTCTTCTCCTGTTTATTGAATGCTTGCAGATTCCACCTTAGTCCAATGCACGTGCACTGTTATTATTATTCACATCATTCGGTCGTGCAAGTGAAAGGTAATTATGACGATATATGATGGACTGATTGAGATGACAGAAGCTGGTATGAACTCGGCCTCTTTTTTTGTAAATATGATTAGTTCATCGTTCCTGATTCAGCCTATTATGAATGAACATGTTTGCAATGACAATTAGAGATTATAGTTGCTTATGCCATGCTTAATTAGCTAGGAGCTTCTAATGGTTTACCTTGTGTGCCAACATGCTATTAAAATGGTTGTGATGTGGTATGATAGGGTGGTATCCTCTTTTGAACGATTCGAGTCGCTTGACTTGGCACATGTTCACGCATGTAGTTGAAACAAAATCAACATAGCCTTTATGATATTTATTTTCATGGTGCATTATATCCTACTCATGCTTTGTTGAGGGTCGCTGATCCCACGCACACCTATGGGGATCGGCGGACCGTGCCCCTTTTGGTTCGGCAGGGGGCGGTGGATGCACAAAGAGCAGATCGAGGCGAACACATGAGCGAGACGATCGGTTTACCCAGGTTCGGGCCGCACGGATGCGGAAAACCCTACTCCTGCTTTGGTGGTTGTATTGAGTTCTTGCTCAGGAGCGGCGAGTGCTACAGTACACTCAAGCAGCTGGCGAGACCGAGCGTGAGAATGGCCGTCCTCCCCTTCTCTGTTGCGCATGGGCCTCCTTTTATATGTCTAAGGGGTCACCGACAGGTGGCAACAGAGGTGGGGGTAAAAATGTAAAAGAGGTGGTAGTTGGATCCACCGCCTACAACAGACGTATCATACCTAACCCTGACGGCAGGGGACAAAGGCATTAAATGCCTGTCTGTGTCGCCTAGACGGGGCGGAAAGGGACCGTCAGGGGCGCCACCGTTTGCCACGATGGCTCCTTGTCAGCGCCTGCTTGCCACCGCATGCCCCCAGCTGCACAGCCTCCTGCCACGTACGCCAGGAATGGTCCCAGGGCGACACGTTGGTGGGTGAGCTGGAGCGCGGGCTGCGGGGTAGTAGCTTGCCGCGGCAAGCGCCTTGCCGCGGATGTTGTCTTGTCGCGTCCGGGAGCTTGTCGCTCACCGGGCCTTTTCGGGGCGCGCAGTGCGCCGCAGCGAGCTTCTTGAGATGCTTTGGTTGGTCTTCCCGGCAAGCTCCTCTTGCCGGGGTCTCGTCTCCTTCCCGGCAAGCTCCTCTTGCCGGGGCCTTGTCTCCTTCCCGGCAAGCTCCTCTTGCCGGGGTCTTGTCTCCTTCCCGGCAAGCTCCTCTTGCCGGGGCCTTGTTTTGCTCTTGGATACTTTGTTCTTGAATGGCCCCAACGGAGCCATGGAGGGTCTTGGCGGTCACCCGACAAGCCTTGCCGCGGGTCGCTGCGACTGCCCATGCACAAGTTCGGGATACTAAGGTACCCCTACTTTAGTACACCAACAGGAGCCCCCGGGCCTGGGCCATACACGGTGCCGAGCGCTGTTGGGCCAGGCCCAAAACAGTGCACGGGCACGCGCGGCCTAGGTCACGCCATAACTCACTCCGCATCCACCGCGCCCTCCCCGCACGGTACGCGTCAAACGTGGCATCGTGGGAGAGATCGTGGGCGGTTTTCGAGGTGCCCACTCCCCACGATCACGGCGTGGGGAGGGGTCGCCTCATTGGTCGCCTCGGTTCGGCACGCCTGCCACGCGGCTCCCATGCACTTGGGGTCGCGGACGGCGGAGGCGGGAAACCGGGCCGTCACGGGTCGGGGCAACGAGTCGGCCCCAGCTCCCTACTCTCCCCGTGTCTTGATTTGCTGAGCGGGGCGGCCGAGCCCCCACCTCGCTCCTTTATAAAGGGCGGGAGGGGAGGACGGAAGCCCGCATTCTCTCATCCCCTCCTTCCTACAGCTTCTACTCCCCTTCCTCTCATTCGCCATGGAGAAAGGGAATCCTGGTCCCTCATCGGTGGCGGCAAGAGTTGCCGCCAGACAGCGCATCCCTCCCTCTCCCGCGCCCGTGGTGGCGGAGCCAGCCGGAAGGGGAAGAGGGAGGGGGCGAGGTCGTGGACGAGGTCGAGGACGAGGCCGCGGCGCTCGGGGAAGAGGTGGACGAGGCGGCGCGTCGGATTCGCCTCCGCCGGTGGCTCCTCTTCCCGCGGTGGCCCATGCTGGGGACGACCCTTGCGAGTTCTTCGTCAGGCTGCGCCGGGCGCCTCGTAGTCGCCTCCGACTCCCAGCTCCGTTTGCGGAAGTGGTGGAGTTGGACCCGCCCGAGACGCTGAGACTACACATGAGGGGCTGTGGGATCAGCGGCACGCGAGTCCGCGCCGAATTCCCAGCCCCTGGTGTGATGTATCTTGGTCAAGGGTGGAAGACGTTCGCTCGCATCCACAGCTTGACGCCGGGGCTCACCCTCCATTTTAAGTTGGTGGAGGGCGATCTCCTCTCCGTCAAGGTCTTCGGGTGCTTCAGCGTCTGGGCACGGTGCTGCGTGGAAAGCTCCTCCGATAGCGAAGGCTCCTCCTCGAGCGAGAGTGATGAGGAGGGGAGCGACAGCGATGACGAGGGGAGCGGGCGGCAGGATGGCGGGTCCGACTAGGTGTCGGGCGCCGCTCTGTGCGGCACCGGCGACCCCATCATCTGTGTCGTCGGCTCCTTGAACTCCCCGGGGTCGTCTCCTTGGGCGGCTGGCGTAGGGAGGCTGCGGAAGAGGAAGAGGGCTGGCGGCAAGGCCGTCAGGTCGGAGTACAAGGGCGTGGTGCCCTCGACAGCGTGCTGACGTCCTGCCGCCTCGTCTTCGAGCCCCTCTTCCGGCGCTGCCATCACCGTCCAGCCTTGACGGCCCCCGGCATGTTCTCTTGGTGTCTTCTGGCACCCGTAGTTCGCCTAGGCGCTCCTTTTGCCCTTCTCGCCTCCTTGACCTATCTCCTGAAGAGAGGGACAAGACAAGGATTACGGGCATCTTATCTTTTTAATTTGTAAGCCTCCGGGCCTTAGTTGCATTTAAAACTTGTAACCCTCTCTTTCATGTTTTTCATCCTCTATGGACTGTACCTACGTGGAATGTTCTTTTTAATGAAAAGGGGATGTTTGCCGGGTCATTTGTCTCGCGGGTAGAACCCACGTCAAGGAGCAAATCCTTGGTATCTTTCAGATAGACACTCCTTCCCCGGCAACAAGCCCTGCCGCCTTCCCACGTCGCTCGACCTTTCTCATGCCTTTGACGGAGGCGGGGATGAGGCGGGTGCGGCCCCTCGTTTCATCCCTTTGCTGCCGCGACTACGACCAAAACTTGGCCCCGGGAACGAGCCCCAGAACCTAGGGCTAAGGGAGCACGGTAGCTTTCGGGAAGAAACGAGGTTTCGTATTCCCCAGTCCATAAGAGAACGCATGAAGAGGGATGAAAGACTTATCTGGGATTGTATCCCCCGGCAACTCTGGCTTGCCGTGGGCGAACCCTGGTAGTTGCAGCCCCCGGCAACACTGGCTTGCCGGGGTCCAGATGCCGGCACGTCCTCCTTCTCCTTTTCGTCCCCAGGCGGTCCGGCAAGGATATGTGAGCCCTGCGAACCAAAGGAAATGAAAGAACGACAAAGGGACACACACTCGACCTCTAAGCTAGGGGTTAGCCACTGTTAAGCACTATCAACCCTAACCGAGGACTTGACTCGACCTAGCATGCATGCTATAACTCTGGGCGCCAGCGCTTCATTTACTTGTGCTCAGGGTCTGCGCCTGGCTTTGTACAAAGGATTACATGCAACAGCGGCAAGACTTGTACAAAAGGGTGGTTGCCGGACAGGGTCCGACAACCGCGCCTTACGGGTAAAACTTACGAAGATGCTCGATATTCCAGGAGTTGCTCACTGGTACGCCATCTTCGGTCTCCAGGCGGACAGCGCCAGGCCTGGTGACTCGTTTCACCCGGTAAGGGCCTTCCCACTTCGGCGTCAACTTGTTGGAATTCTTGGCGGACTGAACGCGCCGAAGAACAAGGTCACCTTCCTCGAGACTTCTGGCGTTAACTTTGCGGCTATGATAGCGGCGCAAAGCTTGCTGGTAGCGAGCGGCTCGCACAGCAGCCTGAAGACGATCTTCCTCAAGGAGCAGCGCGTCATCTTGCCGCAGCCGCTCTTGCTCAAGCTCATCATAAGCGAGCACTCGAGGTGACCCGTATACGAGTTCCGTGGGGATAACTGCCTCCGCTCCATAAACTAGAGCGAAGGGAGTCTGTCCAGTGGCTCGATTTGGCATCGTCCTGATCGACCAAAGAACCACTGGCAGCTCCTCGATCCAGTTGCGTCCGCGCTTGTGCAGCCTGTCGAAGGTCCTGGTCTTGAGCCCGCGCAGCACTTCAGCATTTGCCCTCTCCGCTTGGCCGTTGCTTCTCGGGTGAGCAACGGAAGCGAAGCAGACCTTGGCGCCAAGATCTTGGACGTACTACATGAAGGTGCGGCTCATAAATTGTGTACCGTTGTCGGTGATTATCCTATTAGGGATTCCGAAACGGCAAACAATCGACCTGAAGAACTTGACCGCGGACTGCGCCGTCACCTTCCTCACTGGTTCCACTTCCGGCCACTTTGTGAACTTGTCTATTGCAACGTACAAGTACTCAAAGCCCCCGAGTGCTCGGGGGAAGGGGCCGAGGATGTCGAGCCCCCAGACCAAAAAAGGCCAAGATAAAGGGATCGTCTGGAGAGCTTGAGCTGGCTGGTGTATCTGCTTGGAATGGAACTGGCACGCTTCACACTTGGTTACTTGTGCAGTTGCATCCTGGAGGGCTGTCGGCCAGAAGAAGCCTTGCCGGAATGCCTTTCCGACAAGAGCTCTCGCGCCAATGTGGTGACCACATATGCCTCCATGTATCTCTGCCAACAGCTTCTGTCCATCTTCCTGAGGAATACACTTCAATTTCACACCGTTGAGTCTTCTTCTGCACAGTGTGTTGTCGACAAACTGGTACATACTAGACTGCCGGGCTACTTTTTCCGCTTCTTCTGGTTCCTCGGGAAGCTCTCCTGTCTGAAGGAAACGGACAATCTGCTGCACCCATGTTGGAGCCTGTGGCTCGACAACAAGGACTAAAGGCACATCTGCTGCTGCGGGAACGTCCGCTTCTACGGCAAGAGCCTGTGGCTCTGCCGGAGCTTGACATTCCCCGGCAAGCTTGCCGGAGCAAAACTTGTCGGGAGAATCTGCCTCAACGGAACAAACCCTGGGGCTTGCCGGAGTAGACTGCTCCTCAGCATTCTTGGCGTCGATCTTGGGGACCTTCTTGGCGGCGGCTTCGGGAAGCTCTGCCGGAAGATAGTCACCAGAGATCAACTTCCTCTTCTTGCTCTGTCCATTTGATGGTGTTACGGATTGCTGAGTCATCTTGAGCATAAAGATCCCTGGTTCCACAGGTAACTTAAGTGCTGCGCACTTTGACAGGCCATCGGCAATGTCGTTCTCAGCTCTTGGAACATGCTCCATTTGCAGGCCGTCAAAGCGCTCTTCTAGCTTCCTCACTTCATCAACGTAAGCTTCCATCAATGGACTCTGGTAAACCTTGTTCACTTGGCGGACAACAAGCTGCGAGTCACCCCTGACAATGAGCTTCTTAATCCCAAGTTCTGCCGCGATCCTGAGACCAGCAAGCAAGCCTTCATACTCTGCAGTATTGTTTGTCGCTTGCTCCTTGGGGAAGTGCATCTGGACTATGTACTTGAGGTGCTCTCCGGTGGGTGCGACAAGCAGTACACCAGCACCGGCGCCTTGCAGCGAGAAAGCACCGTTAAAGTACATGAGCCACTCTTTGCTTGCTTGCAGCGAGAAAGCACCGTCAGGGGCGCCACCGTTTGCCACGATGGCTCCTTGTCAGTGCCTGCTTGCCACCGCATGCCCCCGGCTGCATAGCCTCCCGCCACGTACGCCAGGAATGGTCCCAGGGCGACACGTTGGTGGGTGAGCTGGAGCGCGAGCTGTGGGGTAGTAGCTTGCCACGGCAAGCGCCTTGCCGCGGATGTTGTCTTGTCGCGTCCGGGAGCTTGTCGCTCACCAGGCCTTTTCGGGGTGCGCAGTGCACCGCAGCGAGCTTCTTGAGATGCTTTGGTTGGTCTTCCCGGCAAGCTCCTCTTGCCGGGGTCTCGTCTCCTTCCCGGCAAGCTCCTCTTGCCGGGGTCTTGTCTCCTTCCCGGCAAGCTCCTCTTGCCGGGGCCTTGTTTTGCTCTTGGATACTTTGTTCTTGAATGGCCCCAACGGAGCCATGGAGGGTCTTGGTGGTCGCCCGGCAAGCCTTGCCGCGGGTCGCTGCGACTGCTCGTGCACAAGTTCGGGATACTAAGGTACCCCTACTTTAGTACACCGACATGCTTGCATTCGGCGTTGATTAATTTTAATGCATGTTCATGACTGTTGTCGCTCTCTAGTTGGTCGCTTCCCAGTCTTTTGCTAGCCTTCACGTGTACTAAGCGGGAATACTGCTTGTGCATCCAATTCCATAAACCCCAAAGTTATGCCATATGAGTCCACCATACCTACCTATATATACGGTATCTACCTGCCGTTCCAAGTAAATTTGTATGTGCCAAACTCTAAACCTTCAAATAAATATCTTGTTTTGTATGCTCGAATAGCTCATGTATCAACTAGGGCTGTCCGTATCTTCCATGTTAGGTGGGTTATTCTCAAGAGGAGTGGACTCCGCTCCTCACTCACGAGAAAATGGCTGGTCACCGGGATGCCTAGTCCCATGCTTTATGCGAATCAAATCAAAATAATTGCAAATAAAACTCACCCTGGGACTCTTGTTAGTTGGAGGCACTCGTTCTTTCGAGCAGGCCATGGATTGATGCTTGTTGGTGGAGGGGGAGTATAAACTTTACCATTCTGTTTGGGAATCGCCTATAATGTGTGTAGCATGGAAGATATCGCCATATCTTGGTTGTTATGTTGACGATGAAAGTATACCGCTCAAAATATTATTCATCTCTATTTCAAAACCGAGCTCTGGCACCTCTACAAATCCCTGCTTCCCTCTACGAAGGGCCTATCTATTTACTTTCATGTTGAGTCATCATCCTCTTATTAAAAAGCACCAGTTGGAGAGCACTACTGTCATTTGCATTCATTACTATTAGTTTACATTGAGTATGACTTGACTGGATCCCTTTTACCATGAATTATAATGTCTAGTCAGTCCTTGATCTTTAAAGGTGCTCTGCATTTATGTTTTGCGGTCTCAGAAAGGGCTAGCGAGATACCATCTTGTTATATCATATTATGATTGTTTTGAGAAAGTGTTGTCATCCGAGATTTATTAGTATTGCTCGCTAGTTGATTATGGCATTGATATGAGTGAACATGAGACCTATGCGTTATTGTGAATATGGTTAGTTTATAATATTTGCTGAAAACTTGAATGTTGGCTTTACATATTTACAACAACAAGAGCAAACAGAGTTTGTAAAAGTTTTTCTTTATCACTTTCACTTTATCAACTGAATTGCTTGAGGACAAGCAAAGGTTTAAGCTTGGGGGAGTTGATATGTCTCCGTCGTATCTACTTTTCCAAACACTTTTGCCATTGTTTTAGACTTTGACTTGCATGATTTGAATGGAACTAACCCAGAATGACATTGTTCTCAGCAGAATTGCCATGGTGTTATTTATGTGCAGAAACAAAAGTTCTCGGAATGACCTGAAACTCCACGGAGCGTATTTTTGGAAATAATAAAAAATACTGGCAAAAGATCAAGACCAGGGGTCCACACGCTAGCCACGAGGGTGGGGGCGCGCCCCCTACCTCGTGGGCCCCCTGGAGCTCCTCCGACCTCAACTCCAACTCTATATATTCGTGTTCAGAGAGAAAAAATCAAGGAGAAAGATTCATCGCGTTTTACGATACGGAGCCACCGCCAAGCCCTAAACTCTCCCGGGAGGGCTGATCTGGAGTCCGTTCGGGGCTCTGGGGAGGGGAATCTGTCGCCGTCATCATCATCAACCATCCTTCATCACCAATTTCATGATGCTCACCATCATGTGTGAGTAATTCCATCGTAGGCTTGCTGGACGGTGATGGGTTGGATGAGATTTATCATGGAATCGAGTTAGTTTTGTTAGGGTTTGATCCCTAGTATCCACTATGTTCTGAGATTGATGTTGCTATGACTTTGCTATGCTTAATGCTTGTCACTAGGGCCCGAGTGCCATGATTTCAGATCTGAACCTATTATGTTTTCATGAATATATGTGAGTTCTTGATCCTATCTTGCAAGTCTATAATCACCTACTATGTGTTATGATCCGACTACCCGAAGTGACAATTATCGGGACCACTTCCGGTGATGACCGTAGTTTGAGGAGTTCATGTATTCACTATGTGTTAATGCTTTGGTCCGGTACTCTATTAAAAGGAGGCCTTAATATCCCTTAGTTTCTGCTAGGACCCCGCTGCCACAGGAGGGTAGGACAAAAGATGGCATGCAAGTTCTTTTCCATAAGCACGTATGACTATATTCGGAATACATGCCTACATTACATTGATGAATTGGAGCTAGTTCTGTGTCACCCTAGGTTATGACTGTTACATGATGAACCACATCCGGCATAATTCTCCATCACTGATCCCATGCCTACGAGCTTTCCATATATTGTTCTTCGCTTATTTACTTTTTCGTTGCTATTGTTATCATCACTACAAAATGCCAAAAACATTACTTTTGCTATCGTTACCTTTTGCTACCATTACCACTACTATCATATTACTTTGCTACTAAATACCTTGCTGCAGATATTAAGTTTCCAGGTGTGGTTGAATTGACAACTCAGCTGCTAATACTTGAGAATATTCTTTGGCTCCCCTTGTGTCGAATAAATAAATTTGGGTTGAATACTCTACCCTCGAAAACTGTTGCGATCCCCTATACTTGTGGGTTATCATTGTCACCTTATTGTATGAAATGCAAATGCCATGTAAGTGCTTTACTTTATCACTATACGTTGGTGATAGTTGTAGAAGCAATAGTTAGCGAGACTACCACGGCACTACGATGGAGCTCAAGGTGTCAAGCCAGTGACGAAGGAGATCATGACGCTGCTTTGGAGATGGAGATCAAAAGCACAAGATGATGATGGCCATATCATGTCACATATTTTGATTGCATGTGATTTTTATCTTTTATGCATCTTATTTTGCTTAGTATGAAGATAGCATTATAAGATGACCCCTCACTAAAATTTCAAGGTATAAGTGTTCTCCCCGAGTATGCACCGTTGCGACAGTTCCTTGTGTGATGACCCACAAGTACAGGGGATCTATCGTAGTCCTTTCGATAAGTAAGAGTGTCGAACCCAACGAGGAGCAGAAGGAAATGACAAGCGGTTTTCAGTAAGGTATTCTCTGCAGGCACTGAAATTATCGGTAACAGATAGTTTTGTGATAAGGTAATTCGTAACGGGTAACACGTAACAAAATTAAACAATGTGCAGCAGGGTAGCCCAATCCTTTTTGTAGCAAAGGACAAGCCTGGACAAACTCTTATATAAAGGAAAGCGCTCCCGAGGACACATGGGAATTACCGTCAAGCTAGTTTTCATCATGCTCATATGATTCGCGTTCGTTACTTTGATAATTTGATATGTGGGTGGACCGGTGCTTGGGTACTGCCCTTCCTTGGACAAGCATCCCACTTATGATTAACCCCCCTCGCAAGCATCCGCAACTACGAAAGAAGAATTAAGGTAAACGTAACCATAGCATTAAACATAGGGATCCAAATCAGCCCCTTACGAAGCAACAGATAAACTAGGGTTTAAGCTTCTGTCACTCTAGCAACCCATCATCTACTTATTACTTCCCAATGGCTTCCCCTAGGCCCAAACAATGGTGAAGTTTCATGTGTTGGGGAACGCAGTAATTTCGAAAATTTTCCTACGCACACGCAAGATCATGGTGATGCACAGCAACGAGAGGGGAGAGTGTTGTCTACGTACCAACGCAGACCGACTGCGGAAGCGATCTCACAACGTAGAGGAAGTAGTCGTACGTCTTCTTCCCGATCCGACCGATCCAAGCACCGTTACTCCGGCACCTCCGAGTTCTTAGCACACGTTCAGCTCGATGACGTTCCTCGGGCTCCGATCCAGCAAAGCGTCGAGGAAGAGTTCCGTCAGCACGACGGCGTGGTGACGATCTTGATGTACTACCGACGCAGGGCTTCGCCTAAGCACTGTAACGGTATGATCGAGGTGGAATTTGGTGGCAGGGGGCACCGCACACGGCTAAGGAACGATCTCAAGGATCAACTTGTGTGTCTTGGGGTGTCCCCTGCCCCCGTATTTATATGTTGGAGGAGGGGGGGCTGGCCGGCCAAGAGGGGGAGGCGCAGGGGAGTCCTACTCCCACCGGGAGTAGGACTCCTCCCCCCCAATCCTAATCCAATTAGGACTCTCGGGGGGGAAAGAGAGAGAAGGGGGGCCGGCCCCTTGTCCTATTCCTAATAGGACTCTAGGGGGGCGCCGGCCAGCTAGTGGGCTTCCCTTTTCTCTTTTCCACTAAGGCCCAATAGGCCCATTTACCTCCCGGGGGGTTTCCGGTAACCCTCTCGGTATTCCGGTAAAATCCCGATTTCACCCGGAACGCTTCCGGTGTCCAAACATAGGCTTCCAATATATCAATCTTTACGTCTCGACCATTTCGAGACTCCTCGTCATGTCCGTAATCTCATCCGGGACTCCGAACAACCTTCGGTACATCAAAATGCATAAACTCATAATAACTGTCATCGTAACGTTAAGCGTGCGGACCCTACGGTTCGAGAACAATGTAGACATGACCGAGACACGTCTCCGGTCAATAACCAATAGCGGGACCTGGATGCCCATATTGGCTCCTACATATTCTACGAAGATCTTTTATCGGTCAGACCGTATAACAACATACGTTGTTCCCTTTGTCATCGGTATGTTACTTGCCCGAGATTCGATCGTCGGTATCCAATACCTAGTTCAATCTCGTTACCGGCAAGTCTCTTTACTCGTTCCGTAATACATCATGTCACAACTAACTATTTAGTTGCAGTGCTTGCAAGGCTTATGTGATGTGTATTACCGAGAGGGCCCAGAGATACCTCTCCGACAATCGGAGTGACAAACCCTAATCTCGAAATACGCCAACCCAACATCTGCCATTGGAGACACCTGTAGTACTCCTTTATAATCACCCAGTTACGTTGTGACGTTTGGTAGTACCCAAAGTGTTCCTCTGGTAAACGGGAGTTGCATAATCTCATAGTTATAGGAACATGTATAAGTCATGAAGATAGCAATAGCAACATACTAAACGATCGGGTGCTAAGCTAATGGAATGGGTCATGTCAATCAGATCATTCAACTAATGATGTGACCTCGTTAATCAAATAACAACTCTTTGTTCATGGTCAGGAAACATAACCATCTTTGATTAACGAGCTAGTCTAGTAGAGGCATACTAGTGACACTCTGTTGGTCTATGTATTCACACATGTATTATGTTTCCGGTTAATACAATTCTAGCATGAATAATAAACATTTATCATGATTCAAGGAAATAAATAATAACTTTTATTATTGCCTCTAGGGCATATTTCCTTCAGTCTCCCACTTGCACTAGAGTCAATAATCTAGATTACACAGTAATGATTCTAACACCCATGGAGCCTTGGTGCTGATCATGTTTTGCTCGTGGAAGAGGCTTAGTCAACGGGTCTGCAACATTCAGATCCGTATATATCTTGCAAATCTCTATGTCTCCCATCTGGACTAAATCCCGGATGGAGTTGAAGCGTCTTTTGATGTGCTTGGTTCTTTTGTGAAATCTGGATTCCTTTGCCAAGGCAATTGCACCAGTATTGTCACAGAAGATTTTCATTGGACCCGATGCACTAGGTATGACACCTAGATCGGATATGAACTCCTTCATCCAGACTCCTTCGTTTGCTGCTTCCGAAGCAGCTATGTACTCCGCTTCACATGTAGATCCCGCTACGACGCTTTGTTTAGAACTGCACCAACTGACAGCTCCACCGTTTAAAGTAAACACGTATCCGGTTTGCGATTTAGAATCGTCCGGATCAGTGTCAAAGCTTGCATCAACGTAACCTCTTACGGTGAGCTCTTTGTCACCTCCATATACGAGAAACATATCCTTAGTCCTTTTCAGGTATTTCAGGATGTTCTTGACCGCTGTCCAGTGATCCACCCCTGGATTACTTTGGTACCTCCCTGCTAAACTTATGGCAAGGCACACATCAGGTCTGGTACACAGCATTGCATACATGATAGAGCCTATGGCTGAAGCATAGGGAACATCTTTCATATTCTTTCTATCTTCTGCAGTGGTCGGGCATTGAGTCTGGCTCAACTTCACACCTTGCAATACAGGCAAGAACCCTTTCTTTGCTTGATCCATTTTGAACTTCTTCAAAATTTTGTCAAGGTATGTACTTTGTGAAAGTCCAATTAAGCGTTTTGATCTATCTCTATAGATTTTTATGCCTAATATGTAAGCAGCTTCCCCAAGGTCTTTCATCGAAAAACTTTTATTCAAGTATCCCTTTATGCTATCCAGAAATTCTATATCATTTCCAATGAGTAATATGTCATCCACATATAATATCAGAAATGCTACAGAGCTCCCACTCACTTTCTTGTAAATACAGGCTTCTCCAAAAGTCTGCATAAACCCAAATGCTTTGATCACACTATCAAAGCGTTTATTCCAACTCCGAGATGCTTGCACCAGTCCATAGATGGATCGCTGGAGTTTGCACACTTTGTTAGCTCTCTTTGGATCGACAAAACCTTCTGGTTGTATCATATACAACTCTTCTTCCAGAAATCCATTCAGGAATGCGGTTTTTACATCCATTTGCCAACTTTCATAATCATAAAATGCGGCAATTGCTAACATGATTCTGACAGACTTAAGCATCGCTACGGGTGAGAAAGTCTCATCGTAGTCAACTCCTTGAATTTGTCGAAAACCTTTCGCGACAAGTCGAGCTTTGTAGACAGTAACATTACCATCAGCGTCAGTCTTTTTCTTAAAGATCCATTTATTCTCAATTGCTTGCCGATCATCGGGCAAGTCAACCAAAGTCCATACTTTGTTCTCATACATGGATCCCATCTCAGATTTCATGGCTTCAAGCCACTTTGCGGAATCTGGGCTCACCATCGCTTCTTCATAGTTCGTAGGTTCATCATGATCTAGTAGCATGACTTCCATAACAGGATTACCGTACCACTCTGGTGCGGATCTTGCTCTGGTTGATCTACGAGGTACAGTAGTATCTTGATCTAAAGTTTCATGATCATCATCATTAACTTCCTCTCTTATTGGTGTAGTTCTCACAGAAACAGTTTTCTGTGATGTACTATTTCCCAATAATGGAGTAGGTATAGTTACCTCGTCAAGTTCTACTTTCCTCCCACCCACTTCTTTCGAGAGAAACTCCTTCTCAAGAAAGTTTCCGAATTTGGCAACAAAAGTCTTGCCTTCGGATCTGTGATAGAAGGTGCATCCAATAGTTTCCTTTGGATATCCTATGAAGACACACTTCTCCGATTTGGGTTCGAGCTTATCAGGTTGAAGCTTTTTCACATAAGCATCGCAGCCCCAAACTTTAAGAAACGACAACTTTGGTTTCTTGCCAAACCATAGTTCATAAGGCGTCGTCTCAACGGATTTAGATGGTGCCCTATTTAACGTGAATGCGGCCGTCTCTAAAGCATAACCCCAAAATGATAGCGGTAAATCAGTAAGAGACATCATAGATCGCACCATATCTAGTAAAGTACGATTACGACGTTCGGACACACCATTACGTTGTGGTGTTCCGGGTGGCGTGAGTTGCGAAACTATTCCACAATTTTTCAAATGTACACCAAACTCGTAACTCAAATATTCTCCTCCACGATCAGATCGTAGGAACTTTATTTTCTTGTTACGATGATTTTCAACTTCACTCTGAAATTCCTTGAACTTTTCAAATGTTTCAGACTTATGTTTCATTAAGTAGATATACCCATATCTGCTTAAATCATCTGTGAAGGTGAGAAAATAACGATATCCGCCACGAGCCTCAATATTCATCGGACCACATACATCGGTATGTATGATTTCCAATAAATCTGCTGCTCTCTCCATAGTGCCGGAGAACGGTGTTTTAGTCATCTTGCCCATGAGGCACGGTTCGCAAACACCAAGTGATTCATAATCAAGTGGTTCCAAAAGCCCATCAGTATGGAGTTTCTTCATGCGCTTTACACCGATATGACCTAAACGGCAGTGCCACAAATAAGTTGCACTATCATTATCAACTCTGCATCTTTTGGCTTCAACATTATGAATATGTGTATTACTACTATCGAGATTTAATAAGAATAGACCACTTTTCAAGGGTGCATGACCATAAAAGATATTACTCATATAAATAGAACAACCATTATTCTCTGATTTAAATGAATAACCGTCTCGCATCAAACAAGATCCAGATATAATGTTCATGCTCAACGCTGGCACCAAATAACAATTATTTAGGTCTAATATTAATCCCGAAGGTAGATGTAGAGGTAACGTGCCGACCGCGATCACATCGACTTTGGAACCGTTTCCCACGCGCATCGTCACCTCGTCCTTTGCTAGTGTCCGCTTATTCTGTAGTCCCTGTTTCGAGTTGCAAATATTAGCAACAGAACCAGTATCAAATACCCAGGTGCTACTGCGAGCATTAGTAAGGTACACATCAATAACATGTATATCACATATACCTTTGTTCACCTTGCCATCCTTCTTATCCGCCAAATACTTGGGGCAGTTCCGCTTCCAGTGACCAGTCTGCTTGCAGTAGAAGCACTCAGTTTCAGGCTTAGGTCCAGGCTTGGGTTTCTTCTCTTGAGCAGCAACTTGCTTGCCGTTCTTCTTGAAGTTCCCTTTCTTCTTCCCTTTGCCCTTTTTCTTGAAACTAGTGGTTTTGTTAACCATCAACACTTGATGCTCCTTTTTGATTTCTACCTCCGCAGCTTTCAGCATAGCGAAGAGCTCGGGAATAGTCTTGTTCATCCCTTGCATATTATAGTTCATCACAAAGCTCTTGTAGCTTGGTGGCAGTGATTTGAGAATTCTGTCAATGACGCAATCATCCGGAAGTGTAACTCCCAATTGAATCAAGTGATTATTATACCCAGACATTTTGAGTATATGCTCACTGACAGAACTGTTCTCCTCCATCTTGCAGCTATAGAACTTATTGGAGACTTCATATCTCTCAATCCGGGCATTTGCTTGAAATATTAACTTCAACTCCTGGAACATCTCATATGCTCCATGACGTTCAAAACGTCGTTGAAGTCCCGGTTCTAAGCCGTAAAGCATGGCACACTGAACTATTGAGTAGTCATCAGCTTTGCTCTGCCAGACGTTCATAACTTCTGGCGTTGCTCTTGCAGCAGGCCTGGCACTTAGCGGTGCTTCCAGGACGTAATTCTTCTGTGCAGCAATGAGGATAATCCTCAGGTTACGGACCCAGTCCGTGTAATTGCTACCATCATCTTTCAACTTAGCTTTCTCAAGGAACGCATTAAAATTCAACGGAACAACAGCACGAGCCATCTATCTACAACATAAACAAGCAAGATACTATCAGGTACTAAGTTCATGATAATTTTTAAGTTCAGTTAATTTACTTAAGAACTCCCACTTAGATAGACATCCCTCTAATCCTCTAAGTGATCACGTGATCCAAATCAACTAAACCATAACCGATCATCACGTGAGATGGAGTAGTTTTCAATGGTGAACATCAATATGTTGATCATATCTACTATATGATTCACGCTCGACCTTTCGGTCTCCGTGTTCCGAGGTCATATCTTATATGCATAGCTCGTCAAGTATAACCTGAGTATTCCGCGTGTGCAACTGTTTTGCACCCGTTGTATTTGAACGTAGAGCCTATCACACCCGATCATCACGTGGTGTCTCAGCACGAAGAACTTTTGCAACGGTGCATACTCAGGGAGAACACTCCTTGATAATTTAGTGAGAGATCATCTTATAATGCTACCGTCAATCAAAGCAAGATAAGATGCATAAAAGGATAAACATCACATGCAATCAATATAAGTGATATGATATGGCCATCATCATCTTGTGCTTTGTGATCTCCATCTCCGAAGCATCGTCATGATCACCATCGTCACCAGCGTGCCACCTTGATCTCCATCGTAGCAACGTTGTCGTCTCGCCAATCTTATGCTTCCACGACTATCACTACCGTTTAGTAATAAACTAAAGCATTACATCGCGATTGCATTGCATACAATAAAGCGACAACCATATGGCTCCTGCCAGTTGCCGATAACTCGGTTACAAAACATGATCATCTCATACAATAAAATCAGCATCATGCCTTGACCATATCACATCACAACATGCCCTGCAAAAACAAGTTAGACGTCTTCTACTTTGTTGTTGCAAGTTTTACGTGGCTGCTACGGGCTTAAGTAAGAACACATCTCACCTACGCATCAAAACCACAACGATAGTTCGTCAAATAGACTCCGTTTTAACCTTCTCAAGGACCGGGCGTAGTCATACTTGGTTCAACTAAAGTTGGAGAGATAGTCTTCCGCAAGCCATCTATGTGCAAAGCACGTCGAGGGAACCGGTCTCGCATAAGAGTATGCGTAAGGTTGGTCCGGATCATCTCAACCAACAATACCGCCGAACCAAAGTATGACATGCTGGTAGGCAGTATGACTTGTATCGCCCACAACTCACTTGTGTTCTACTCGTGCATATAACATCAAACCATAAAACCTAGGCTCGGATGCCACTTTTGGGGAACGCAGTAATTTCGAAAATTTTCCTACGCACACGCAAGATCATGGTGATGCACAGCAACGAGAGGGGAGAGTGTTGTCTACGTACCAACGCAGACCGACTGCGGAAGCGATCTCACAACGTAGAGGAAGTAGTCGTACGTCTTCTTCCCGATCCGACCGATCCAAGCACCGTTACTCCGGCACCTCCGAGTTCTTAGCACACGTTCAGCTCGATGACGTTCCTCGGGCTCCGATCCAGCAAAGCGTCGAGGAAGAGTTCCGTCAGCACGACGGCGTGGTGACGATCTTGATGTACTACCGACGCAGGGCTTCGCCTAAGCACTGTAACGGTATGATCGAGGTGGAATTTGGTGGCAGGGGGCACCGCACACGGCTAAGGAACGATCTCAAGGATCAACTTGTGTGTCTTGGGGTGTCCCCTGCCCCCGTATTTATATGTTGGAGGAGGGGGGGCTGGCCGGCCAAGAGGGGGAGGCGCAGGGGAGTCCTACTCCCACCGGGAGTAGGACTCCTCCCCCCCAATCCTAATCCAATTAGGACTCTCGGGGGGGAAAGAGAGAGAAGGGGGGCCGGCCCCTTGTCCTATTCCTAATAGGACTCTAGGGGGGCGCCGGCCAGCTAGTGGGCTTCCCTTTTCTCTTTTCCACTAAGGCCCAATAGGCCCATTTACCTCCCGGGGGGTTTCCGGTAACCCTCTCGGTATTCCGGTAAAATCCCGATTTCACCCGGAACGCTTCCGGTGTCCAAACATAGGCTTCCAATATATCAATCTTTACGTCTCGACCATTTCGAGACTCCTCGTCATGTCCGTAATCTCATCCGGGACTCCGAACAACCTTCAGTACATCAAAATGCATAAACTCATAATAACTGTCATCGTAACGTTAAGCGTGCGGACCCTACGGTTCGAGAACAATGTAGACATGACCGAGACACGTCTCCGGTCAATAACCAATAGCGGGACCTGGATGCCCATATTGGCTCCTACATATTCTACGAAGATCTTTTATCGGTCAGACCGTATAACAACATACGTTGTTCCCTTTGTCATCGGTATGTTACTTGCCCGAGATTCGATCGTCGGTATCCAATACCTAGTTCAATCTCGTTACCGGCAAGTCTCTTTACTCGTTCCGTAATACATCATGTCACAACTAACTATTTAGTTGCAGTGCTTGCAAGGCTTATGTGATGTGTATTACCGAGAGGGCCCAGAGATACCTCTCCGACAATCGGAGTGACAAACCCTAATCTCGAAATACGCCAACCCAACATCTGCCATTGGAGACACCTGTAGTACTCCTTTATAATCACCCAGTTACGTTGTGACGTTTGGTAGTACCCAAAGTGTTCCTCTGGTAAACGGGAGTTGCATAATCTCATAGTTATAGGAACATGTATAAGTCATGAAGATAGCAATAGCAACATACTAAACGATCGGGTGCTAAGCTAATGGAATGGGTCATGTCAATCAGATCATTCAACTAATGATGTGACCTCGTTAATCAAATAACAACTCTTTGTTCATGGTCAGGAAACATAACCATCTTTGATTAACGAGCTAGTCTAGTAGAGGCATACTAGTGACACTCTGTTGGTCTATGTATTCACACATGTATTATGTTTCCGGTTAATACAATTCTAGCATGAATAATAAACATTTATCATGATTCAAGGAAATAAATAATAACTTTTATTATTGCCTCTAGGGCATATTTCCTTCATCATGCAGTCGACATTCACATAACACCACTAGAGGAAAGACAACATACATCTCATCAAAATATCGAACGAGTACCAAATTCACATGACTACTTATAGCAAGACTTCTCCCATGTCCTCAGGAACAAACGTAACTACTCACAAATCATATTCATGTTCATAATCAGAGGGGTATTAATATGCATAAAGGATCTGAACATATAGTCTTCCACCGAATAAACCAACTAGCATCAACTACAAGGAATAATCAACACTACTAGCAACCCACATGTACCAACCTAAGGTTTTGAGACAAATATCGGATACAAGAGATGAACTAGGGTTTGATAGGAGATGGTGCGGGTGAAGATGTTGATGGAGATTGACCCCCTCCCGATGAGAGGATCGATGGTGATGATGATGGTGACGATTTCCCCCTTCGAGGGATGTTTCCCCGGCAGAACAGCTCCGCTGGAGCCCTATATTGGTTCCGCCAAGGTTCCGCCTTGAGACGGCGGTGCTTCGTCCCGAAAGCTTCCTTCTGATTTTTCCAGGGCGAAAGACACCTTATACCAGAAGATGGGCATCAGGGGGCTTCCAGGTGGCCCACGAGGCAGGGCGGCGCACCCTCCACCCTCGTGGATGGTGGGTGGCCCCCCTCTGGTGCTTCCTTCACCCAATATTTTTTATATATTCCCAAACCGACTTTCATGGAGTTTTAGGACTTTTAGAGTTGTGTAGAATAGGTCTCTAATATTTGCTCCTTTTCCAGCCCAGAATGCCAGCTGCCGGCATTCTCCCTCTTCATGTAAACCTTGTAAAATAAGAGAGAGAAGGCATAAGTATTGTGACATAATGTGTAATAACAGCCCATAATGCAATAAATATCGATATAAAAGCATGATGCAGTATGGACATATCAATTCCCCCAAGCTTAGACCTCACTTGTCCTCAATCGAAAGCCGATATTGAAAAACATGTCCACATGTTTAGACATAGAGGTGTCGATAAAATAAAATACGGACATGAGGGCATCATGATTATTCTTAGAATAGCAACATATATAGTCATATGATTTCTTATGCTAAAGTAACAATCCATTCACAATGTAAAGTATGAATCAGAAACTTCATTGAAAGACTAGCAAACTATGATCTCAGTCATTGAAGCAATTGCAATTTATCATAACATAGAAAAGAGTCAATATAAGAGCTTTTCAGCAAGTCCACATACTCAACTATCATTTAGTCTTTCACAATTGCTAACGGAGTAACACTCACACAATACTTATGGGTATGAAGTTTTAATCCGACATAGAGAAAGATACGGTGTAACATCCCAAATTTTCAATTTGGAATGTTATACATTAGGTCATCATTGCATATCATGTTCATTTGCATTTTGGTTGATCCTAGAAATTTCACGCAACTCAAGGACCTACGGAGAGAGTTGGGGATTTCGTTATTTTCATATTTGAGTTTTTCTCGAATTATGAAAAGAGGATCGTTTGATTTTAATTATTTTTCTCTGAAATATTTATTTTACTAAAAATAAAAGAGAGAGAATAAAATGACTTCCTCAAAATAAAGAAAAATCAGAGATTAAATATTAAAATCAAATAAGATTTTTATTCGGAGTTTTGTCGCTATTTTATTTGAATTAGGAAAAATATGCGTTTTTCAAAATTGCATTTTAGGCCCAAATAAATGTTCACATTGTCCGGCTTATTTTTAGAAGACGGGGAAAATTTATTTTGGGATTTTTGGAGTCCGTTTAGTATTTCTTTTCTTTCTTTTTCTGCACGTCGAAATTATTTCAAAAAAGTCCACCGACTTAGGGCCATATTCGGCCAGGACTCTCTCGGGCCGGCCTTTAAAGTCCGAGACCCCGAGCCCCAGCCACCGCCAGCCCACCCGAAACCCTAGCCGCTCCGCCGCACCGCCCCGCCGCCCGCGCCGCCGGACCACCCCGCCGCTGCACCGCCCCGCCACACCGCCGCCTCGTCGCTGCCGCGCCGCCGCATCGGAGCCCGCCGCCGCCGCCAGACCCCGCCGGACCCGAGGTAGCCGCCTCGGTTTTTTTTTCGAAACCCTAGATCTGTTTTTTATTAGTTTTGATTCGGTTTTATTTTTTTCGGTTTAATTATTTAGCAGACATTCATCCGTATGTTCATTTTTACGAACGGTTTTACCGTTTAGCCGCAGACAGCGAACGTTCGTTCGTTAGCATGTTCGTCATTTTTTCTTTTTCTCGGATTTTCCGCGATTATTTTCGATCGCGATTTCTGATCCGATTTTCATTCTAGTATATCTTTTCGCTCGTTTATCGGAATAAGGCGATTCAAGCGCCTAGAGTTTTATCTCGAAACCCTCTTTCCGTTTAACCAACTTAAACAAGTTTTTGCTACTGTAAAATTTGACCTTAGTCCAGATTAGTAAACGAAGCTTGTTTCTCTCGCCGTTTGAGTTTTGTTGCTTCGTTTGATTTGATTCTTTTTGCAAACCGGAGTTCTTAAGTTGAACTTTCTAGTTAGATCTGTTATTTGAGTTTTACCCGTGCTTTTGCTTGATTGCTTATTGTATGCTTGTTTGATTGCGATAGAGTACCCGAAGTGCGAAGCGTGCTACATCGAGTCTCTAGTTTCGCGGATCATCAACAAGGCAAGTAACACTTTGATCATACCTCTTACTACCCAGTTTTCATTGCATTAGATCAACCCTCAAACATTGCATGGTTAGGATCTGAATTAAATTATGGGGTTTTGGGAAGTAGATCAGGTAGTACCTATTCACCAGTTTATTATCAGACCCTGGGAGTTACCTCTACGTTGCTTATATTGCTATGCTATGCTTGTAGACGTGGATTGGGTTTGAGTGTTTTCATGACAGATGTGAGTTGTTAATTAATGGTTAAAGGTGGCAACTTTAATACACATCTAGGTGGATTGAGGCACCTGGGGTACCCAGTGATTGCCTGTATTTTTGGAAATCCCGGGGTACCGTGTGATTCTCCTATGGATCACCACCCAGGCTCAAAGGGATCATAAGATTATTCACACTGGAAACTTCCGTGTGCAGCCACATGCCATTATGGGCTCTGGCATAGTTGAGTAAGTTGTGGGAAACCTTTCCATGATGGGCTAGCAGAAGTAGGGGATTGTAGGTGTACCGGCCTATCTATCGGTTAAGGGAACCTCTTCGGAAAGACCGTGTCTCGGTCATCCATTTCTCAAACACCATGTAGTGTGAGAAGTCCAACGGAGGAGATCGAGTCTTGTGGGGAAAAGTGCACAAACCTCTGCAGAGTGTACAAACTAATCATGGTTAGCCGTGTCCCCGGTTATGGACATCTTGAGTATCTAGTTCTTGGATTATCATGTGGATCTCATCACTCTTAATATAATTTGATTGGGTTTAATGATGATTAATTTTTAATTGGGATTGAGTTGGGTGAACCTTCTCAATGTTTAACAACCACCATGATAGTTAAATAAAATTTATTCCTTTGCAGTAGGGAAAAATTGGCTTTTCGCAAAATCTTTAACCTTACAGCCTCCACCAAACCATATATGCATGTAGTGATAGCTTTAGATTGTTCATTACTCTCTTGTGTTACATTGCCAACATATTCTATGTGCTGCCCGTTTTTAGGGCTGCAACGTATCATGTTGCAGACTTTTCAGACGACGAGTAAGGAGCCTTAGGTCGTGGTCTTTCACTCAGTGATGCCGTTGGAGTTGATGGACTCACTTTATCTTCCAAGCCTTCCGCTGTTATCGTATTAGATTGCCTTAAGCCATATTCATTGTAATAAAGTTCTCTTTTGAGACTTTCGATGTAATAAGTGTGTGATTGCCACTCTGTTATAAATCCTTCAAGTACCGTGTGTGTCAGCATTACCGATCCAGGGATGACACTTATACACAGAGATCAGACTGTTTGAGGTCTGGTCGCTACAAAGATGGTATCAGAGCCATGTTGATTGCAGGACACGACCACTAGGCTAAAGCCCTGGATCACTATTCTCTTCTCATTTCTAACTCCTCTCCTTTTTCTACTCTTTAGGATGGCGGACGCAAGGAACAAGTTTGCGCAACCGGATGAAGACGCCCCCTTTGGAAGACACTTGAAGGAAGTCGCTAGGTACTTGAACATTGGAATACCAAGTTTCACCGGGACTTACAATGCCACTTTACCAGAAGAGGAGCGCTGGATGATTCAAGTTCAAGTTCTGGGAAGGACATTCACACCAGTCACTGAGCCCATAGAGTTTTCTTTCGATGCACTAACTTGGAGTCTAGGAAAGAGTATGGCAGCTCACATCACCATGGGACGCATTGGAGAAGTTTACCACAAGGATCTCAAGGATACTATCTACCAGATTTGTGGGCGCCGAGATGAGCAATGGGAGATGATCAACACCAGGAAGGATAGATCCATTGCTGCTTTCATCCAGGAGTTAAACCAGCATATTCGCCGCCAGGAGAACCAGATGTGCGCAGGCATGATAGACCTGAAGAAGGCGATGACCAGGATTATGGAGCTTAAAGTAGAACTCAAGGCAACTTGCGAAGATTATGAGGAGGAAATCGTCGTACTAGTAGAGAGGAATGACGATCTGGAAAGGAAGCTAGGAGTATTCATGGGAGACCCCGCGCCAGGAGGAGAAGACGAAGAACCCAAGGAGATTCGTTCGGAGGACTACATCATCATCAACGACACCGACTCGGACCCCGACGATAGTGATGATGACTATGTTGATGAAGCTAGAGCAGATATCATGGAGTCTTCGACCGATCAATATTTCCAGTTGACCACCAAAATAGTAGTAGTAGTCTACCATGTAAATAGTATAGTCCAAGCACTTTGTAACGATAGTTCTAGACCGATTGTATGGCTTTGCTTGCTTGATTGAGTGATATGTTTGTGTTTGTCTCATGTGCATATGGGTAGTGTTTTCTCACTAGACCTCATTCTATTCTATTCTCTTCTCTCTAAACCCTCAGATGCCTCCGAGACATGACCCCAGATTTACCTTTCCACCGGAGCTCACTCAGTTGATCCAGCAGCAGAATACCCTGATGCAGTTGTTAGTTTAGAACCAAGGCAACAACAACAACAACAACAACAACAACCCACCACCACCACCACCACCACCAGTTGACAACTTAGTCAGTTTTCTGAGGTTGCAGCCGCCGGTGTTTTCCAGTAGCACCGAGCTGATAGTTGCAGATGATTGGCTCTGCAGGATTGGAAGGGAGTTAACCACTGCAGGATGCACAGATGCTGAGAAGGTGCGTTTTGCCGCACACCAATTGGATGGACCAGCAGCCTCATGGTGGGAGAATTACACTATCACTTATCCTATAGCCACTGTCACATGGGATCAGTTCTAGCAAGCTTTCTGTACTGCCCATGTATCAGCAGGAGCTATGGCCATGAAGAAGCGTGAGTTTCGCAACTTACGCCAAGGAGGACGCACTGTTGGCTAGTATGTGGATGAGTTTAGTAAGTTAGCACGATATGCCCCAGATGACGTTGCTACAGATGCAGCTAAGAAGGAGAAGTTTCTGAAAGGACTGAATGATGAGCCGTGCATGCAGTTAATGGTAGAAAATTTCAATAACTACCACAAGTTGGTGGATAGAGCTCTCATGCTTGAAGGGAAGCAGCAATAGATTGACAGCCGCAAGAGGAAGTATGCACAAGGGAAGTATAGTTGTGGAGCTCAGCAGAGACCCCGTTTCACCCCGAACTCAGGAGGACTTGTGCATAACCATGGACGCCACCCTCATAATGGAGGAAGTTCGCACAACCATAGTGGGCCCAAGAACGGCAATGGTAATGGAGGAAGTAGCGGACAGAACCGTTCCAACCCGGCAACCCCCATCAAGAAGGATCTAAGCCACGTTACTTGCTACAAGTGTCAGAAGACTGGACATTACGCTAATGAATGTCCTAAAGCCAAAAATGGAAATGGCAATGGAAGATCTGGGAAGAAGCCCAACCCTTTCAACAGGGGACAAGTGAACCACGTTAACGTGGAGGAGATTGAAGCCCAACCAGATGCAGTAATAGGTAAGTTTTTGGTTAAGTCTTTTACTGCAGTCGTACTTTTTGATACTGGTGCATCGCATTCATACATATCAAGGGGATTTGTGGATAAGTATGACCTGCCCACTAGAGTACTTAAGACACCCATGTTAGTAACCTCACCCGGAGCAGAGTATATGTCAAGCCATGGATGTTTTCAGATGCCATTGGCCATAGGTAGGCATGTTTTCCCCTCCGATCTGATAATTTTGGAATCACAAGGTTTGGATGTGATTCTTGGTATGGATTAGCTATCGATGTATGGAGGAAACATCGATTGCGCCAGTAAGACGATTTTACTCACCACCCCAGAAGGAAGAAGGATCGAGTATGTATCCCGGCATGTGCCAAATAGGACTCAAGTAAATTGCTTATCGGGAGTAGTACAGGAGGAAGTACAAGTGGTGAAGGAATTTCTGGATGTATTTCCAAAAGAGTTGCCAGGCATGCCACCGGATAGAGACATAGAGTTTTTGATAGAGCTTTTTCTAGGCACTGGGCCAATTTCTAAGTGACCGTACAAGATGCCCACACAGGATTTAGAGGAAATTAAGAAGCAGATTAAGGAGTTACTAGATAAGGGATATATTCGCCCAAGCTCGTCACCCTAGGGATCACCAGTACTTCTAGTGGAGAAGAAGGATGGATCGTTAAGGATGGTTGTTGATTATCGTGGATTAAATGAAGTAACGATCAACAAAAGTACCCACTACCAATGATCAATGATTTGTTTGATCAGCTGCAAGGAGCTAAGGTGTTTTACAAGATCGATCTGCGATCAGGTTATCACCAGTTGAAGATTCGAGAGCATGACATACCTAAGATAGCTTTTACCACAAGGTATGGGCTATATGAGTATACCGTTATGTCATTTGGCCTGACTAATGCACCTGCCTACTTTATGAACATGATGAACAAGGTGTTTATGGAGTTTTTGGATAAGTTCATCATAGTGTTCATTGATGATATTCTGGTTTACTCGAAGAATGAAGAGGAACATAAGGAGCACTTGCGTTTGGTACTTGGCAAGCTCAGGGAACATCAATTATACGCCAAGTTCAGCAAGTGTGAGTTTGGTTGAAGGAAGTTGGATTTCTTGGACATGTTATATCCGGAGAAGGAATAGCAGTAGACCCCAACAAAGTTGTCACCGTGACAAATCGGGAAGCACCCATGATAGTTGGAGAGATCCGGAGTTTTCTTGGACTCGCAGGATACTACCGGAGGTTCATTGAGAATTTCTCGAAGATTGCAAAGCCAATGACGGAGTTGTTAAAGAAGGACACCAAGTTCAATTGGACTGAGGAATGTGAGGCCAGTTTCAGGAGTTGAAGAGACATTTGGTTACATCGCCAGTGTTGATCCTGCCAGATCATGCGTTGAAGACATGGAGACATTTTCTCATCGGAAACCATTGTGAGGTATACACGGATCACAAGAGTTTGAAGTATATCTTCACACAGAAGGAGTTGAATCTCAGGCATAGGAGATGGTTGGAACTCATTAAGGATTATGACATGAAGTTGCACTATCATCCCGGAAAGGCTAACGTAGTAGCCGATGCGTTGAGCCGCAAGAGTCATGTCAATACACTCATGACCGGAGAGTTACCCAGGGAGTTAGCAGAAGACCACCGTGAGCTATGTTTGGAGATAGTTCCGAGAGGTTATGTAGCAGCTTTGGAGATTCAGTCCACTTTGATGCATAAGATTAGAGAAGCGCAAAAGACGGACAAGGAGATCGTCAAAATAAAGGAAAGGATGAGCAAAGGAAAAGCCAAGGGATTTCGTGAGGATGAGCACGATACTTTATGGTTTGAGGACCGTGTATATGTGCCAAATGATCAGGAGACAGGAAGTTGATTCTGCAAGAGGCTCATGATTCGCCATACTCGATTCACCCAGGAAATACCAAGATGTATCTGGATTTGAAGGTCAGTTTCTGGTGGACCGGTATGAAGAAGGATATTGCGGAGTATGTAGCAGTTTGTGATGTATGTCAGAGAGTGAAGGCAGAACACCAGAAGCCAGCAGGATTGCTACAGCCATTGCCTATACCCGAATGTAAGTGGGATAAACTAGGCATGGATTTTATCACGGGATTGCCCAGGACTCGTTCAGGCTATGACTCGATATGGGTTGTAGTCGACCGATTGACGAAAGTAGCTCATTTCATCCCAGTAAAGACCACTTACACCAGTGCTAAGTTGGCAAAGATCTATATGACTAGGATCGTATGTCTGCATGGAGTTCCGAGGACCATTATATCAGATAGAGGAACCCAGTTTACTTCAAAGTTTTGGAATCAGTTGCATGAAACTTTGGGAACCAGACTAGAGTTCAGTATAGCTTTTCACCCGCAAACAGATGGACATACTGAAAGAGTAAATCCGATTCTGGAGGACATGTTGAGAGCTTGTGCGCTAGACTATGGATCTAGTTGGGACGATAATCTGCCTTATGCAGAGTTCTCTTATAACAACAGTTATCAAGCCAGTTTGAAGATGGCCCCTTTCGAAGCACTATACAGAAGGAGGTGCAGAACACCGTTGTTGTGGGACGAAGTTGGAGACCGACAGTTGTTTGGACCAGATTTGATTAAAGAGTCTGAAGAGAAGGTTAAGCTGGTTCACGATAGACTCAAGGTAGCCCAATCTAGGCAGAAGAGTTATGCGGATTCGAAATGCAAGGAGACAATCTACGAAGTCGGAGACAGAGCGTATCTTCGAGTATCACCACTCCGAGGAGTGAAGCATTTTGGAGTTAAGGGAAAGTTAGCACCACGTTTTGTGGGACCATACAGAGTTTTGGAGCGTATGGGAGAAGTTGCTTACAAGTTGGAATTACCCAAAGGATTGTCCAGAGTTCACGATGCGTTCCATGTTTGTCAAATGAAGAAGTGCCATGCGGAGATGGCTGAAATTCCTCTGAGAGATATAGTGCCGCTAGAAGCGATACGGTTGGATAGTGATTTGCCTTATGAGGAGAAACCAATCAAGATACTCGAGTTTGCCAGGCGAGTTACGTGCAACAAGGTTATCAAGTTTTGCAAGGTTCAGTGGAGTCACCATACCGAGGATGAAGCCACTTGGGAACGAGAAGAAGACTTACGAAAGGATCGCCCTCACCTATTTTCTAGCCAACCCGAATCTCGAGGGCGAGATTCATCTTAAGGGGGGTAGGTTTGTAACATCCCAAATTTTCAATTTGGAATGTTATACATTAGATCATCATTGCATATCATGTTTATTTGCATTTTGGTTGATCCTAGAAATTTCACGCAACTCAAGGACCTACGGAGAGAGTTGGGGATTTCGTTATTTTCATATTTGAGTTTTTCTCGAATTATGAAAAGAGGATCGTTTGATTTTAATTATTTTTCTCTGAAATATTTCTTTTATTAAAAATAAAAGAGAGAGGATAAAATGACTTTTTCAAAATAAAGAAATACCAGATATTAAATATTAAAATCAAATAAGATTTTTATTCGGAGTTTTGTCGCTATTTAATTTGAATTAGGAAAAATATGCGTTTTTCAAAATTGCATTTTAGGCCCAAATAAATGTTCAACTTGTTCGACTTATTTTTAGAGGACGAGGAAAATTTATTTCAGGATTTTTGGAGTCCGTTTAGTATTTCTTTTCTTTCTTTTTCTGCACATTGAAATTATTAAAAAAAAGTCAACCGACTTAGGGCCGTATTTGGCCAGGACTCTCTCGGGCCGGCCTTTAAAGCCCGAGACCCTGAGTCCCAGCCGCCGCCAGCCCACCCGAAACCCTAGCCGTGCCGCCCCGCCGCCGCATCGCCCCGCCGCACCGCACCGCGCTGCCGCCCGCGCCGCCGCACCGCACCGCGCCGCCGCCGCACCGCCGCCTTGCCGCCGCACCGGAGCCCGCCGCCGCCGCCGGACCCCATCGGACCCGAGGTAGCCACCTCGGTTTTTCATGAGAAAAACTGTTTGATTTTTTTTCAAAACCCTATATCTGTTTTATTAGTTTCGGTTCAGTTTTATTTTTTCGGTTTAGCTATTTAGCGGACGTTCGTCTGTAAGTTCGTTTTTACGAACGGTTTTCACCGTTTAGCCACAGACAGTGAACGTTCGTTCGTTGGCCTGTTTGTCAGCTTTTCTTTTTCTCGGATTTTTCGCGATTATTTTCGATCGCGATTTCTGATCCGATTTTCGTTCTAGTATATCTTTTCGCTCGTTTATCGGAATCAGGCGATTCAAGCGCCTAGAGTTTTGAAACTTTCTTTCCGTTCAACCAACTTAAGCAAGTTTTTGCTACTGTAAAATTTGACCTTAGTCCAGATTAGTAAACGAAGCTTGTTTCTCTCGCCGTTTGAGTTTTGTTGCTTCATTTGATTTGATTCTTTTTGCAAACCGGACTTCTTAAATTGAACTTTCTGGTTAGATCTCTTATTTGAGTTTTACCCGTGCTTTTGCTTGATTGCTTATTGTATGCTTGTTTGATAGCGATAGAGTACCCGGAGTGCGAAGCGTGCTACATTGAGTCTCTAGGTTTCGCGGATCATCAGCAAGGCAAGTAACACTTTGATCATACCTCTTACTACCCAGTTTTCATTGCATTAGATCAACCCTCAAACATTGCATGGTTAGGATCTGAATTAAATTGTGGGGTTTTGGGAAGTAGATGAGGTAGTACCTATTCACATGTTTATTATCAAACCCTAGGAGTTACCTTTATGTTGCTTATATTGCTATGATATGCTTGTAGATGTGGATTGGGTTTGAGTGTTCTCATGACAGATGTGAGTTGTTAATTAATGGTTAACTTAAGGTGGCAACTTTAATACACATCTGGGTGGATTGAGGCACCTGGGGTACCAAGTGATTGCCTGTATTTTTGGAAATCCCGGGGTACCATGTGATTCTCCTATGGACTGCCACCCAGGCTCAAAGGGATCATAAGATTATTCATACTGGAAACTTCCGTGTGCAGCCACATGCCATTATGGGCTCTGGCATAGTTGAGTAAGTTGTGGGAAAACTTTCCATGACGGGCTAGCAGATATAGGGGATTGTAGGTGTACCGGCCTATCTATCGGTTAAGGGGACCTCTTCGGAAAGACTGTGTCTCGGTCATCCGTTTTTCAAACACCATGTAGTGCGAGAACTCCAATGGAGGAGATCGAGTCTTGTGGGGAAAAGTGCACAAACCTCTGCAGAGTGTACAAACTAATCATGGTTAGCCGTGTCCCCGTTATGGACATCTTGAGTATCTAGTTCTTGGATTATCATGTGGATCTCATCACTCTTAATATAATTTGATTGGGTTTAATAACGATTACTTTTTAATTGGGATTGAGTTGGGTGAACCTTCTCAATGTTTAACAACCACCATGATAGTTAAATAAAATTTATTCCTTTGCAGTAGGGAAAAATTGGCTTTTGGCAAAATCTTTAACCTTACAGCCTCCACCAAACCATATATGCATGTAGTGATAGCTTTACATTGTTCATTACTCTCTTGTGTTACATTTCCATCATATTCTATGTGCTGACCCGTTTTTCGGGCTGCAACGTATCATGTTGCAGACTTTTCAGATGACGAGTAAGGAGCCTTAGGTCGTGGTCTTTCACTCAGTGATGCCGTTGGAGTGGATGGACTCACTTTATCTTCCAAGCCTTTCGCTGTTATTGTATTAGATGGCCTTAAGCCATATTCATTGTAATAAGTTCTCTTTTGCGACTTTTGATGTAAAAAGTGTGTGATTGCCACTCTGTTATAAATCCTTCAAGTACTGTGTGTGTCAGCATTACCGATCCAGGGATGACACTTATACACAGAGATCAGACTGTTTGAGGTCTGGTCACTACATATGGGCTTATAGTTTTGCCTCCCAACCTTTTACCTCAAGGGTAATGTCAACAATAATAGTTTATGATAACCCACATCCAATGTGCTTTTATGGTTGGATGCACAAAATCTTGATGCAAAATAATGTCACTTTATATTGCCACTTATGATAGGGACCTTTATTATGCAGTCCGTCACTTTTATTTCTTCCATATCACAAGGTCGTATAAAGCTTATTTTCTCCACACTAATAGATCATACATATTTAGAGAGAAATTTTTATTGCTTGCAACAATGGCAACTTACTTGAAGGATCTTATTCAATCCATAGGTAGATATGGTGGACTCTCATGGCAAAACTGGGTTTAAGGATATTTGGAAGCACAAGTAGTATCTCTACTTGGTGCAAAGAATTTTGCTAGCATGAGGGGGAAAGGCAAGCTCAACATGTTGGATGATCCATGACAATATAATTTAATTCGGATATAATAAAACATAACCCATTATGTTGTCTTCCTTGTCCAACATCAGCCTTTTAGCATGTCATATTTTAATGAGTGCTCACAACCATAAAAGATGTCCAAGATAGTATATTTATATGTGAAAACCTCTCTTTCTTTATTACTTCCTATTAATTGCAACGATGACCAAAACTATGTTTGTCAGCTCTCAACAATTTTTATTCATCATACTCTTTATATGGGAAGTAATTACTCTCCATAAGATCAATATGATCTCTTTATTCTTTTTTATTCTTTTATCCCCTCAAGATCATAGCAAGATAACCAAGCCCTCGACTCAAGACTAATCTTTATTATATATAGCTCACGGACTCGATTACATAGATAAGGATCAACACAAAACTCAAAGCTAGATCATACTAAACTTTATTCTACTAGATCAAGATATAACCAAAAGGACTGAACTAAGAAAAACAATAAAGATAGAAGTGTGATGGTGATACAATACCGGGGCACCTCCCCCAAGCTTGGCAGTTGTCAAGGGGAGTGCCCATGCCCATGTATTTATGTCTCTTTCTTCGGCGATGGTGATGATGGAGTTTTTGATGATGTAGTCAGCTTCAATAATGCACCCTTCAGAACTTGAAGTTCTTGGAGCACACGTTGGAGCATATTTGCATTCTTCTAAATTTCCTCCATAAGATGATTATTTTCAGGCCTCCAAGAACTCTTCCCTGCATTGCTTTCACTTGGACGGGATATGTCCCAATTGGAGGGTATATGTGTACAAGGGGTCTTCTCCACTCCGTAATTATGAACCAAAATATGAAAGTTGTTACGATGTAACGTGCGTAAGGGCCTCTTAGGGGAAGCCTTTCTCGAACCTCTTGGCATTCATGATTGTTTGTAGCTTCTATTGCTTGATGGGGGTTCGGAATAGTGGAGATGCCCGCCAAAGTACCCCTCTCCGAAGCCAGAGGTTGTTCCTGAAGTGAATCTCCTTCATCCCCCTCCATCATGGCTCCCTCGGCATCCTCCCTTCTAAGTTCCATCTGCATCAACCAAGCATCATCGTCCGCGTTGTTGGAGAAGCAGGACGACATAATGCTTGGCCTTGGAAGCTTTGGCAGAAAACAGCTCAAAACGAAAATAGGGTATTTTGTCGTGGTACGGTGGTCAAAAACTTTGAGAGATTATATAATGATTTCTTACCAACCAAAAAAAGTATCATGCAAGAAAACGGAGTCCGGAGGGCACATGAGGTGCCCACGAGGCAGGGGGCGCGCCCTCCACCCTCGTGTCCTTTCTGGACTACTTATTTTCCTATTTTCTTAAATATTCCAAAACTGAGAAAAAATGCTATTAGAACTGTTTTAGAGTCGGTTTACTTACCGTACCACGTACCTATTCCTTTTCGGAGGCTGAAACATTCTGGAAAGTGTCCCTTATGTACTCCTCCGGGGTTACGGTACCAATAACATTGGTTTCAACATTTATGGGATTACCTAAGATATAATATTTGATTCTTTAACCACCTTCGGATTTGTGCCTTCGAAGTTGTTGATTTTTATGGCACTAGAACGATAGACCTCCTCGATAACGTAAGGACCTTCCCATTTAGAGAGGACTTTTCCTGCAAAAACCTTAAACGAGAGTTGTATAACAAAACATAACCACATACATTAAACTCACGCTTTTGTATCCTTTTGTCATGCCATCTTTTAACTTTTTCTTTAAACAGTTTGGCATTCTCATAGGCCTGGGTTCTCCACTCATCAAGTGAGCTAATGTCAAATTGTCTCTTCTCACCGGTAAGTTTGAAATCATAATTGAGCTCTTTAATGGCCCAATATGCCTTATGTTCTAGTTCGAGAGGTAAGTGACATGATTTTCCATAAACCATTTTATACGGAGACATACCCATAGGATTTTTATATGCAGTTCTATAGGCCCATAATGCATCATCAAGTTTCTTGGACCAATTCTTTCTAGATCTATTAACAGTCTTTTGCAAAATTAATTTAGTCTCTCTATTACTCAGTTCTACTTGACCACTAGACTATGGGTGGTATGGAGATGCAATTCTATGATTAACATCATACTTAGCAAGCATTTTATGAAAAGCACCATGAATAAAATGTGAACCACCATCAGTCATTAAGTATCTAGGGACTCCAAACCTCAGAAAAATAACTTCTTTAAGCATCTTAATAGAGGTGTTATGATCAGCACTACTAGTTGGAATAGCTTCTACACACTTAGTAACGTAATCAACAACAACTACAATATGTGTATACCCATTAGAGGAAGGAACGGTCCCATATAATCAAAACCCCAAACATCAAATGGTTCAATAACAAGTGAATAGTTCATAGGAATTTCTTGACGTCTACTAATATTACCAACTCTTTGACAGTCATCACAAGACAAGACAAACTTATAACGGGCATCTTTGAAAAGAGTAGTCCACTAAAAACCGGATCGCAATACCTTATGTGCAGTTCTGTCTCCAGCGTGGTGTCCTCGATAAGCCTCGGATCTGTTCCTGTTCATGCTCAGGTACACAACGTCTAATAACACCATCTACTCCTTCTTTATAAAGGCGCGGGTCATCCCAGAAGTAATGTCTTAAATCATAGAAAACCTTTTTCTTTTGCTGGTATGTGAAACTAGGTGGTATAAATTTAGCAACAATGTAATTAGCATAATCAACATACCATGGAGCAGTACGAGAAGCATTTATGACAGCTAATTGTTCATCAGGAAAGCTATCATCTATAGGTAGTGGGTCATCAAGAACATTTTCTAACCTAGACAAGTTGTCTGCAACGGGGTTCTCAGCTCCCTTCCTATCAATAATATGCAGATCAAATTCTTGTAGCAAGAGAACCCATCTAATAAGTCTAGGTTTAGCATCTTTCTTTTCCATAAGATATTTAATAGCAGCATGATCAGTGTGAACAGTTACTTTGGAATCAACAATATAAGATCTAAACTTATCACAAGCAAATACAACTGCTAAACATTCTTTTTCAGTAGTAGCATAATTTCTCTGGGCACTGTCTAGAGTTTTACTAGCATATTGGATAACATTTAATTTCTTATCAACTCTTTGTCCTAGAACAACACCTACAACATATATAATCACTAGCATCACACATAATTTCAAAGGGTAAATTCCAATCAGGTGGCTGAATAATAGGTGCAGAAATCAAGGCTTTCTTACGTATTCAAATGCTTCTACACAATCATCATCAAAGACAAAAGGAACATAATTTTGTAAGAGATTAGTTAGAGGCCTAGAAATTTTTGAGAAGTCTTTAATGAACCTCCTATAAAAACCGGCATGACCAAGGAAACTTCTTATACCTTTAATGTCCTTAGGACACGACATCTTTTCAATAGCATCAACTTTAGCTTTATCAACTTCAATACCTCTTTCAGAAATTTTATGCCCCAAGACAATACCTTCATTAACCATAAAGTGGCACTTCTCCCAATTCAAGACAAGATTAGTTTCTTCACATCTTTGCAAAACTCGGTCAAGGTTGCTTAAGCAATCATCAAAAGAAGTTCCATACACAGAGAAATCTGATACGTCTCCGTCATATCTACTTTTCCAAACACTTTTGCCCTTGTTTTGGACTCTAACTTGTATGATTTGAATGGAACTAACCCGGACTGACGCTATTTTCAGCAGAATTGCCATGGTGTTGTTTTATGTGCAGAAAACAAATATTCTTGGAATGACCTGAAACTCCACGGAACATCTTAGAAAAACAATAAAAAATCCTCACCAAAGATGAAGACCAGGGGGCCCACACCCTTCTCACGAGGGTGGGGGGCACCCCCTAGGGCGCCCCCTACCTCGTGGGCCCCCTGGAGACCCTCTGACGCCAACTCCAACTCTATATATTTGCTTTCGGAGAGAAAAAATCAGAGAGAAGAAATCATTGCGTTTTACGATACGGAGCCTCCGCCAAGCCCTAAAACCTCTCGGGAGGGCTGATCTAGAGTCCGTTCGGGGCTCTGGAGAGGGGGATTCGTCGCCGTCGTCATCATCAACCTTCCTCCATCACCAATTTCATCATGCTCACCTCCGTGCGTGAGTAATTCCATCGTAGGCTTGCTGGACGGTGATGGGTTGGATGAGATTTATCATGTAATCGAGTTAGTTTTGTTAGGGTTTGATCCCTAGTATCCACTATGCTCTAAGATTGATGTTGCTATGACTTTGCTATGCTTAATGCTTGTCACTAGGGCCCGAGTGCCATGATTTCAGATCTGAACCTATTATGTTTTCATGAATATATGTGAGTTCTTGATCCTATCTTGCAAGTCTATAGTCACCTACTATGTGTTATGATCCGGCAACCCCGAAGTGACAATAATCGGGACCACTCCTGGTGATGACCATAGTTTGAGGAGTTAATGTATTCACTATGTGCTAATGCTTTGTTCCGGTTCTCTATTAAAAGGAGGCCTTAATATCCCTAAGTTTCCAATAGGACCCCGCTGCCACGGGAGGGTAGGACAAAAGATGTCATGCAAGTTCTTTTCCATAAGCACGTATGACTATACACGGAATACACGCCTACATTACATTGATGAATTGGAGCTAGTTCTGTGTCACCCTATGTTATGACTGTTACATGATGAACTGCATCCGGCATAATTATCCATCACTGATCCGGTGCCTACGAGTTTTCCATATACTGGTTTACGCTTATTTACTTTTCAGCTGCTACTATTACAATCACTACAAAATACCAAAAATATTACTTTTTCTGTCTTTACTTTTGTTGCCGCTACCACCACTATCATATTACTGTGCTACTAAACACTTTGCTGTAGATACTAAGTTTCCAGGTGTGGTTGAATTGACAACTCAGCTGCTAATACTTGAGAATATTCTTTGGCTCCCCTTATGTCGAATCAATAAATTTGGGTTGAATACTCTACCCTCGAAAGCTGTTGCGATCCCCTATACTTGTGGGTTATCAAGACTAATTTCTGGCGCCGTTGCCCAGGAGCATAGCTCTATTCTTCGAGTCACTTGGGATTTATATCTGCTGGACACTATGAAGAACTTGAGAGATCCAAAAACCAAGATCTATCCCTCAACTACGAGGGGAGGTAAGGAACTGCCATCTAGCTCTGCACTTGATTCACTTTCTGTTATGAGTAAGTTAGCGACACCTACACCTGCTTCTGCTATTTGTTCTGATATGTCGCATGTTATTGATGATGCCACTTCTGCTATGCATGATACTTATGATGAAACTGCTTCTATGCCTGATACTACTGTGCCCCTTGGTGAATTTGTTGATGAACAAATTGCTAGGGCTAGAGAAAAAGAAATTATTGGATCTGAATACGATGATGATAGTGATGATGAAAATATGCCTGTTATTCCTAAGGGCTATCTTTTTGATATGGAATCTTCTGCCGCTATTTTAGCTTGCAAGGATAGATATGAGCTTAATAGGTTATTAATTAAATGGAACAAAGAATCACTTAGAGATAAAATGAATCCCTACCCTGCTTTTGCTACTTCACCTATTTGTGTTCCTGATAAGGATTATGAATTCTCTGTTGATCCTGATATAATTACTTTGGTTGAATCTGATCCGTTTTATGGCTATGAATCTGAAACTGTTGTGGCACATCTTACTAAGTTAAATAATATAGCTGCCCTGTTCACTAATGATGAGAGATCGCGTTACTTTTATATACTCAAAATATTTCCGTTCTCATTAAAGGGTGATGCTAAGAAATGGTTTAATTCTCTTGATCCTGGTTGTGTGCATAGTCCCCACGATATGATTTATTACTTCTCTGCTAAATATTTCCCTGCTCATAAGAAACAAGCTGCTTTGAGGGAAATATACAACTTTGTGCAAAATAAAGAAGAGAGTCTCCCACAAGCTTGGGGGAGGGTTCTCAAGTTACTTAATGCTTTGCCTGATCATCCTCTTAAGAAACCCGAAATACTTGATATCTTTTATAATGGACTAACCGATGCTTCCAGAGATTACCTGGATAGTTGTGCTGGCTCTCTTTTCAGGGAAAGAACACCGGATGAAACTGAAATTCTATTGAATAATATGTTGACAAATGAAAATAATTGGGCACCTCTTGAGCCAACTCCTGCTCCAATTACTGAGCCTATTCCTAAACCAACTCCGAAGAAGAGAGGTGTTCTATTTCTCTGTCCCGAAGATATGCAAGTGGCAAATAAATCTATGAAAGAAAAAGGTATTAAAGCTGAAGACGTTAAGAATTTACCTCCTATTGAAGAAATACATGGTCTTAATATACTGCCTGTTGAAGAAACATATGATCTCAATTCTTTATTTGCTGAAGAACCTCCTGATCCCGATATCCCGACACAGGTAGTAAAGGTAAATTCTCTCTATAGATATGATAAAGCTGAAGTCCCTCCTACTAAAATTGCTAGTCAGTGCTTGGATGAGTTTGATAACTTTATGTTTAAGCAAGACGACTTCAATGCTTATTTTGGTAGACAATTAAAACAAAATGCTTACATGATTAGACGCTTGGGTGATTATATGGCTGGTATTAAAGGTGAACTTGAACTTATTAGCAAACATGCTTATATGGTTACCACTCAAGTAGAACAAGTACTTAAGGCTCAAAAAGAAGTGCTTGATGAAATGAATAGTAAGAAAAATGATTATGCTGTTAGAGTGGCTACTAGAATTGGTAGAATGACTCAGGAACCTTTGTATCTTGAAGGCCACCCTAAGAGAATCGAGCAAGATTCTCAGAGAAATAATATTGATGTTCCTAGTTCTTCTAAAAAGAAGAAGAAGAAAAATGATAGAACTGTGCAAACTTCTAGTGAACCTATTGCTGAACCACCTGATAATCAAATGGTATATCTATGTCTGATGCTGAAACACAATTTGGTAATGAACATGAACCTAGTAAAAATATTAATGATGATGTTCATGATGATGCTCAACCTAGTAATGACAATGATGTAGAAATTGAACCTGCTGTTGATCTTGATAACCCACAATCAAAGAATCAACGTTATGATAAAAGAGACTTTGTTGCTAGGAAACACAGTAAAGAAAGGGAACCTTGGGTTCAGAAACCCATGCCTTTTCCTCCAAAACCATCCAAGAGAAAGGATGATGAGGATTTTGAGCGCTTTGCTGAAATGATTAGGCCTATCTTTTTGCGTATGAGATTAACTGATGTGCTCAAAACAAATCCTTATGCTAAATATATGCAAGATATAATTACTAATAAAATAAAGATACCGGAAGCTGAGATTTCCACCATGCTTGCTAATTATACTTTTAAGGGTGGAATACCAAAGAAACTTGGAGATCGCGGAGTACCTACTATACCCTGCTCCATTAAAAGAAATTATATTAAAACTGCTTTATGTGATCTTGGAGCCGGTGTTAGTGTTATGCCCCTCTCTTTATATCGTAGACTTGACTTGAATAAGTTGACACCTACTGAAATATCTTTGCAAATGGCTGATAAATCAACTGCTATACCTGTCGGTATTTGTGAGGATGTGCCTGCTGTGGTTGCAAACATTACTATTTTAACGGACTTTGTTATACTTGATATTCCCGAGGATGATAGTATGTCTATTATCCTTGGAAGACCTTTTCTTAATACTGCAGGGGCTGTTATTGATTGCAACAAAGGCAATATCACTTTTTAAGTTAATGGCAATGAGCATACAGTACACTTTTAGAGGAAACAACCTCAAGTTCATAGTATCAACTCTATTGGAAAAATTCCATCGATTATATTTGGAGGTTTTGAATTTCCTCTTCCTACTGTCAAGAAGAAATATGCTATACTTATTATAGGGGATGTGCATATCCCCGTTGAGGTAACTTAGTGTTATTCGAAATTTCTACGGTTTCATGATTATCGGAATGAGTTTGTTAACAAGACTTGATCAACCTTGTTAGTGGATTCTTTTTGATGAGCATGAGATGGATGAAACTACAAGCACAAACTTCTGTACCCCACTTTTACTTTCTGTTATTTATATTAAATAAAGTAAAAATAGTATTTTCAGTCTGTTTCCTGGCTTATCCGTGCAATATAAAAATATCCCAAAAATAAAAGTCCTCAGAATGCCATGCCAATTTAATATGATTTTTTCAGGAATATTTGAGGATTTACTGTGCAAAAATTACCGCGGGAGGAGCTGCCACCTGGCCACGAGCGTGGTGGGCGCGCCCCCTGCCTCATGGGCCCACGGTGACCTCCTCCACTTATCCCAGCACCCATCTTCTTCCTCTATCTCACACAAACCCGAAAAACCAACTCAAGCACGAGTTCCAGCCACTTTTGCTGTGATTTTCGATCTCCTTGCTCAAAGCACCTCTCTCAAAACTGCTTGGGGAGATTGTTCCTTGGTATCTGACTCCTCCATTGGTCCAATTAGTTTTTGTTCTAGTGCTTTATTCTTTGCAAATTTGTGTTGCATAGGTGACCATGTTCTTGAGCTTGCATGTCAAATTTATATGGTTCCATGTAGTTCTAATGCTTGATATAGGCTCTAGGCACTTGTAGGAGTAGTTGCTATCAATATTATTGAAGTTGGTTCACTTTTGTTCGAAGTTACTAAAAATTTCAGATTATTTCAGAAAAATAATGAGGATATTTTTGAGGGGCTCATCAAGCCAAAGCTCAAAGGAAAAGGCACCGAAGCCTAAATAATTTTTCGCGCACCGCGAAGATTCGGGCGTGTGAATGACCTTCTGAAGATTTCTTGAGAGCAGCCGGTATCTATGAAGATTTTCATGAATTGGCTCACAATGCAGGCCTCACCGCTTTCCTCCACGACCAATGCGATCAGTATCTCTTGCTCACAAATACTTTTGTGCAAAACTTTCATTTTCATTCTAGGAACTCACCACCTACGGTGGAGTTTCATTTATAGGATGAGCATAAGGAGATGTCACTTTATGATTTCTGTCGGATTTGTTTAGTCCCTTTTGAGGGCAAGACAGAAGAACCACATCATGATGATGTGGCTGGGTTTATTGATACTATCACTGTAGGAGAAACTAGGAAGGTTTCCGATGCACGAATCACTAGCATACATTTTCCTGTTTTACGTTACTTTGCATTATTTGCTAGTCGTTGTTTAATTGTATGCAGAAACTATGGAAACCTTAGCATCCCTGATATAATTATTCTGCACCATGGTTTATACAGTGATAACACTTTTAGTATGGGCGGTATTATTGCTAGACGGTTAAGTATGAACCGTACTAAGGGTCCCATCTTTGGAGGCGTCTATGCCACACGCCTAGCTGCACATTTTAACATACCTATTAGGCATGCTGAGAAGGAAGAAAAGGTGTTGCCCCGTGTTTATCTAGATCATAAAAGTATGGCGGCACACAATTTTATTGTTAAGAATAGGGCATGAGAGCTTAGATATCAATTGTTCTTTAACAAACATCATCCTGAGACTATTATCCTGCCTGCTCCTTCTTTGTTTAATTTTGTAGGACCCTACCTTGTTACGTCGGCTGCTGTCCAAGCTTACAAGAATCCTGCACCAGCCCCAGAACAGGAACCACAAGATGAGCCTCCACGACAATCTATTTATTCTTGGGATCCAGAGCTGACTATCAGCCAGTGGCAGTCAGAGTTTTCTTCTTCATCACAGTATGATCCCAACTATTCCTCTTCATCACTGTACGACCCGAACAACTATTATTATGGATATCCGCTAGGCCAGCCGTGGCCATAGACCAACTTAGGCCAAAAGCCTAAGCTTGGGGGAGTACGTATTTCTCACCGACATTACATTTATGCTCACACACACTCATTGCTAGATGTCGGTGCTCATACTTTTTCACTGTAATATCCATGTTAGTTTATTTTCTTTTTCCTGCTTTCTTCTTGTGTGTTTGTTAAACCTTAAGAAAAACCAAAAAAATTAGTAGTAGTTTATTTTTCTGCTGTAGTAGTAATAACTAAAAAGAAAACCCAAAAATATTTCCCGTTCTTCTTTTGCTTGTTGGGAGCTTTCCCATGTAAATAGTTTTATTTCTTTTCTTTTCTTTTGGGGGTCAGTAGGAGGAGACCATGATTAAATTGTTGAAGTGGCCCTTATATGCATTATTGTTTATTTAACCAAGAGCCCATATTACCTTGCCTCCTCCTGTTTATTGAATGCTCGCAGATTCGAGCTTAGTCCAAGGCACGTGCACTCTTATTATCATTCACATCGTTCGGTCGTGCAAGTGAAAGGAAATTATGATGATATATGATGGACTGACTGAGATAAGAAAAGCTGGTATGAACTCGACCTCTTTTGTTTTTGTAAATATGATGAGTCCCTCGTTCTTGATTCAGCTTATTATGAATAAACATGTTTGCAATTACAATTAGAGATCGTAGTTGCTTGTGCCATGCTTGATTAGCTATGAGTTATAATGGTTTACCTTGTGTGCCAACATGCTATTGAGATGGTTATGATGTGGTATGATGGGGTGGTATCCTCCTTTGAATGATTTAAGTGACTTGACTTGGCACATGTTCACACATGTAGTTGAAACAAAATCAACATAGCCTTCATGATATTTATGTTCATGGTAGATTATATCCTACTCATGCTTGCATCCAATGTTTATTAATTTTAATGCATGTACATGGCTGTTGTCGCTCTCTAGTTGGTCGCTTCCCAGTCTTTTGCTAGCCTTCACTTGTACTAAGCGGGAATACTGCTTGTGCATCCAATCCTTTAAACCCCAAAGTTATTCCAGATGAGTCCACTATACCTTCTTATATGTGGTATCTACTTGCCGTTCCAAGTAAATTTTTATGTGCCAAACTCTAAACCTTCAAATAAACATTCTGTTTTGTATGCTTGAATAGCTCATGTATCAACCAAGGCTGTCCTTATCTTCCGTGTTAGGCGGGTTATTCTCAAGAGGAGTGGACTCTGCTCCTCACTCACGAGAAAATGGCTGGTCACCGGGATGCCCAGTCCCATGCTTTATGCAAACTAAATGAAAATTAATTACAAACAAAACTCCCCCTGGGACCTGATGTATGTTGGAGGCACTCGTTGTTTCGAGCAAGCCATGGATTGATGCTTGTTGGTGGAGGGGGAGTATAAACTTTACCATTCTGTTTGGGAACCGCCTATAATTTGTTTAGCATGGAAGATATCGCCATCTCTTAGTTGTTATGTTGACAATGAAAGTATACCGCTCAAAATACAATTTATCTCTATTTCAAAACCGAGCTTTGGCACCTCTACAAATCCCTGCTTCCCTCTGCGAAGGGCCTATCCATTTACTTTTAATGTGAGTCCATCACCCTATTATTAAAAAGCACTAGCTGGAGAGCACAGACGTCATTTGCATTCATCACTGTTAATTTATATTGGGTATGACTATGATTGGATCTCTTTTACCATGAATTACAATGTCTAGCCAGTCCTTGATCTTTAAAGGTGCTCTGCATTTATGTTTTGCGGTCTCAGAAAGGGCTAGCGAGATACCATCTTGTTATATCATATTATGATTGATTTGAGAAAGTGTTGTCATCTGAGATTTATTATTATGACTAGCTAGTTGATTATGCTATTGATATGAGTAATTATGAAACCTGAGAATTATTGCAAATGTGGTTAGTCATGATCTATGTTGAAAACTTGAATGCTGGCTTGACATAGTTACAATAACAAGAGCAAATAGAGGTTGTAAAAGTTTTTTTCTTTCAATTTGCCAATTGAATTGCTTGAGGACAAGCAAGGGTTTAAGCTTGGGGGAGTTGATACGTCTCCGTCGTATCTACTTTTCCAAACACTTTTGCCCTTGTTCTGGACTCTAGCTTGTATGATTTGAATGGAACTAACCCGAACTGACGCTGTTTACAGCAGAATTGCCATGGTGTTGTTTTATGTGCAGAAAACAATTATTCTCGGAATGACCTGAAACTCCACGGAACATCTTAGAAAAAACAATAAAAAATCCTCACCAATGATGAAGACCAGGGGGCCCACACCCTTCTCACGAGGGTGGTTGGCGCGCCCCCCTAGGGCGCGCCCTCTACCTCGTGGGCCCCCTGGAGACCCTCCGACACCAACTCCAACTCTATATATTTGCTTTCGGAGAGAAAAAAATCAGATAGAAGAAATCATCGCGTTTTACGGTACGGAGCCGCCGCCAAGCCCTAAAACCTCTTGGGAGGGCTGATCTGGAGTCCGTTCGGGGCTCCGGAGAGGGGGATTCGTCGCCGTCGTCATCATCAACCATCCTCCATCACCAATTTCATGATGCTCACCGCTGTGCGTGAGTAATTCCATCGTAGGCTTGCTGGACGGTGATGGGTTGGATGAGATTTATCATGTAATCGAGTTAGTTTTGTTAGGGTTTGATCCCTAGTATTCACTATGTTCCGAGATTGATGTTGCTATGACTTTGCTATGCTTAATGCTTGTCACTAGGGCCCGAGTGCCATGATTTCAGATCTGAACCTATTATGTTTTCATGAATATATGTGAGTTCTTGATCCTATCTTGCAAGTCTATAGTCACCTACTATGTGTTATGATCCGGCAACCCCGAAGTGACAATAATCGGGACCACTCCCGGTGATGACCATAGTTTGAGGAGTTCATGTATTCACTATGTGCTAATGCTTTGTTCCGGTTCTCTATTAAAAGGAGGCCTTAATATCCCTAAGTTTCCAATAGGACCCCGCTGCCACGGGAGGGTAGGACAAAAGATGTCATGCAAGTTCTTTTCCATAAGCACGTATGACTATATACGGAATACATGCCTACATTACATTGATGAATTGGAGCTAGTTCTGTGTCACCCCATGTTATGACTGTTACATGATGAATTGCATCCGGCGTAATTATCTATCACTGATCCGGTGCCTACGAGTTTTCCATATACTGGTTTACGCTTATTTACTTTTCCACTGCTACTGTTACAATCACTACAAAATACCAAAAATATTACTTTTGCTGTCTTTACTTTTGTTGCCGCTACCACCACTATCATATTACTGTCCTACTAAACACTTTGCTGCAGATACTAAGTTTCCAGGTGTGGTTGAATTGACAACTCAGCTACTAATACTTGAGAATATTCTTTGGCTCCCCTTGTGTCGAATCAATAAATTTGGGTTGAATACTCTACCCTCGAAAGCTGTTGGGACCCCCTATACTTGTGGGTTATCAAAATCATCCATGAAAACCTCAATAATCTTTTCACAAAAGTCAGAGAATATAGTAGTCATACATCTTTGAAAGGTAGCAGGTGCATTACATAAACTGAAAGGCATACGTCTATAAGCAAAGGTATCAGGGCAAGTAAAAGTGGTCTTTTCTTGATCCTCTTTTGACACAGGTATTTGAGAGAAACCAGAATAATCGTCTAGAAAGAAAAATGTGTGTGTTTGGATAGTCTTTCTAGCATTTGATCAATAAAAGGTAAAGGGCAATGATCCTTTCTAGTAGCTTTATTTAATTTGTGGAAATCAATTACCATTCTATAACCTGTAACAATTCTTTGTGGGATTAATTCATCTTTATCATTAGGAACGACAGTAATACCTCCCTTCTTAGGGACACAATGCATGGGCTGGACTTACCCACTGACTATCAGCAACAAGATAAATTATACCTGCCTCTAGAAGCATTAGTATTTCAGTTCTTACCACTTCTTTCATCCTAGGATTTAACCATCATTGGAGATCAACAACCGGTTTAGCGTCTTTCTCCAATTTTATTTTATGCTGGCATAGAGTGGGACTAATGCCCTTAAGATCATCAAGAGTATATCCAGTAGTACTCTCCAGAGTTTTCAATAATCTCTCTTCTTCCTGCTGTGAAAGGTTAGCACTAATAATAATAGAATATATCTTCTTTTCATCAAGATAAGCATATTTAAGAGTATCAGGTAATGGTTTAAGCTCAAACACGGGATCACCCTTGGGTGGAGGAGGATCCCCTAGAATTTCAATAGGTAAGTTGTGTTTGAAAATAGGTCCTTGTTTAAAGAATACTTCCTACATTTCCCTTTTTTCATTCATAAACATATCATTTTCATGGTCTAGCAAATATTGTTCTAAAGTATCATTAGGAGGCACGACAATAGAAGCAAGACCAATAATTTCATCTTTACTAGGCAATTCTTTATCATGGGGTTGTCTACGAAATTTAGCAAAATTAAAATCATGAGACATATCCCCTAAAGCAATAGTAACAATATCCTTTTTGCAGTCTATCTTAGAATTAACAGTATTCAAGAAGGGTCTAGCAAATATAATGGGACAACAGTCATCTTGTGGGGAACCAAGAACAAGAAAATCAGTAGGATATTTAACTTTTCCACACAAAAATTCAACATATCTATCAATCCCAACTGGTGAAATAGTATCTGTATTGGCAAGCTTAATAGTAACATCAATATCTTCTATCTCAGCTGGTGCAATATCATGCATAATTTCTTTGTATAAGGAATGAGGTATTACACTCGCACTAGAACCCATGTCACATAAGCCATGACCTATTTTAACAGAAACAACAGGCATGCCTACAACAGGTCTATGTTTATCTTTAGTATCGGGTCTAGCAATTCTAGCAGCTTCATCACAAAAGTAAATAACATGCCCATCAATATTATCGACCAAGCTAGAGATCTTTAACCATAGAAATACTAGGTTCAACTTTAGTTTTCTCAGGGGGTGTAGGTGTTCTAGCATTACTCTTACAAACCACAGTTGAAGCTTTAACATGATCCTTTATTCTAACAGGGAAAGGTGGTTTCTCAATATAAGCGGTGGGAACAATAGGATCAACATTATAAGTGATAGTCTTTTCTTCAAATTTAATAGGTTCAACTACTTTTACTTCAATGGGAGGACGATATTTAAACCACTTCTCCTTAGGGAGATCAACATGAGTAGCAAATGACTCACAGAAAGAAGCTACTATCTCAGATTCAAGTCCATATTTAGTGCTAAATTCATGAAAAGCATCGGTATCCAGAAAGGATTTAACACAATCAAACTTAGGTGTTATACCTGACTCCTTACCTTCGTCGAGTTCCCAATCTTCATAGTTGCGTTTAATTCTCTCCAATAAATCTCATCTGAATTCAATAGTCTTCATCATAAAAGAACCAGTACAAGAAGTATCGAGCATGAAGCGATTATTGAGGGAAAGTCGAGCATAAATTTTTTGAATAATAATTTCTCTTGAGAGATCATGATTGAGGCATGAATATAAAATTGAATTAAGCGTCCCCCAAGCTTGAGCAATGCTTTCTCCTTCGTGAGGCCAAAAATTATATATATAATTACGATCACGATGAACCAGATGCATAGGATAAAACTTCTGATGAAATTCCAATTTCAATCGGTTGTAGTTCCATGATCCAATATCCTCACATAGCCTAAAACATGTCAATGCCTTTCCCTTAAAAGATAAAGGGAAGAACTTCTTCTTGATAACATCCTCGGGCATACCTGCAAGCTTAAATAATCCACAAACTTCATCCACATAGATTAGGTGCATATCAGGATGTAATGTTCCATGTCCTGTAAAAGGATTAGCTAGTAGTTTATCTATCATATCGGGAGGAATTTCAAAGTAACATTTTCAATAGGTTCAGTAGGTTGAGGAGCAACTCTTTGCTCTACTGGTTGGGGTGAAGATACCACGAACAAGCCCCTCAAAGGATTATTTTCCATAGTAACAAGTGACAGTAAATTTCAGCATGCTATATAAATTTTTCCTTACCAAATTCCACCTACCAAAGGCCCCGGCAACGGCGCCAGAAAAGAGTCTTGATGACCAACAAGTATAGGGGATCTATCATAGTCCTTTCGATAAGTAAGAGTGTTGAACCCAACGAGGAGCAGAAGGAAATGACAAGCGGTTTTCAGTAAGGTATTCTCTGCAAGCACTGAAATTATCGGTAACAGATAGTTTTGTGATAAGGTAATTCGTAACGGGTAACAAGTAACAAAAGTAAAGAAGGTGCAGTAAAGTTGGCCCAATCCTTTTTGTAGCAAAGGACAAGCCTGGACAAACTCTTATATAAAGGAAAGCGCAGCCGAGGACACATGGGAATTATCGTCAAGCTAGTTTTCATCATGCTCATATGATTCGCGTCCGTTAGTTTGATAATTTGATATGTGGGTGGACAGGTGCTTGGGTACTGCCCTTCCTTGGACAAGCATCCCACTTATGATTAACCCCCCTCGCAAGAATCCACAACTATGAAAGAAGAATTAAGGTAAACCTAACCATAGCATTAAACATAGGGATCCAAATCAGCCCCTTATGAAGCAACGCATAAACTAGGGTTTAAGCTTCTGTCACTCTAGCAACCCATCATATACTTATTACTTCCCAATGCCTTCCCGTAGGCCCAAAGAATGGTGAAGTGTCATGTAGTCGACGTTCACATAACACCACTAGAGGAAAGACAACATACATCTCATCAAAATATCAAACGAATACCAAATTCACATGACTACTTATAGCAAGACTTCTCCCATATCCTCAGGAAAAAACGTAACTACTCACAAATCATATCCATGTTTGTAATCAGAGGGGTATTAATATGCATAAAGGATCTAAACATATAATCTTCCACCGAATAAACAAACTAGCATCAACTACAAGGAGTAATCAACACTAGCAACCCATAGGTACGAATCTGAGGTTTTGAGACAAAGATTGGGTAAAAGAGATGAACTAGGGTTTGAGAGGAGATGGTGCTGGTGAAGATGTTGATGGAGATTGGGCCCCTTCCGATGAGAGGATCGATGGTGATGACGATGGTGATGATTTCCCCCTCCCGGAGGGATGTTTCCCCGGCGGAACAGCTCCACCAGAGCCCTAGATTGGTTCCGCCAAGGTTCTGCCTTGGGATGGCGGCGCTTCGTCCCGAAAGCTTCCTTCTGATTTTTCCAGGGTGAAAGACACCTTATACCAGAAGATGGGCATTGGGGGGGCTTCCAGGTGGCCCACGAGGCAGGGGCGCGCCCTCCACCCTCGTGGACGGTGGGTAGCCCCCCTCTGGTGCTTCCTTCGCCCAATATTTTTTATATATTCCAAAACTTATTTTTGTGGGGTTTTAGGACTTTTGGAGTTGTGCAGAATTGGTCTCTAATATTTGCTCCTTTTCCAGCCCAGAATTCCAGCTGCCGGCATTCTCCCCCTTCATGTAAACCTTGTAATATAAGAGAGAAAAGGCATAAGTATTGTGACATAATGTGTAATAACAGCCCATAATGCAATAAATATCGATATAAAAGCATGATGCAAAATGGACATATCATCGTGTTGAGACACCACGTGATGATCGGGTGTGATAGACTCTATGTTGACATACAACGGGTGCAAGACAGTTTTGCATACGCGGAATACTCGAGTTAAACTTGATGATACTGGCATGTACAGGCATGGCCTCGGAACACTGGAGACCAAAAGGTCGAACGTGAATCATATAGTAGATATGATCAACATAGAGATGTTCACCATTGATAACTACTCCATCTCACATGATGATCAGACATGGTTTAGCTGATTTGGATCACGTATCATTTAGATGACTTGAGGGATGTCTATCTAAGTGGGAATTCTTAAGTAATATGATTAATTGAACTGAATTTATCATGAACTTAGTCCTGATTGTTTTTGCATATCTATGTTGTAGATCAATGGCCCGTGCTACCGTTCCCTTGAATTTAATGTGTTCCTAGAGAAAGCTAAGTTGAAAGATGATGGTAGCAACTACATGGTCTGGGTCCGTAACTTGAGGATTATCCTCATTGCTGCACAGAAGAATTATTTCCTTGATGCACCGCTAGGTGAAAGGCCTGCTATAGGAGCAGATGTTGATGTTATGAACGTCTGGCAAGCTCGATCTAATGACTACTCGATAGTTCAGTGTGCCATGCTTTACGACTTAGAATCGAGACTTCAAAGATGTTTTGAACAACATGGACCATATGAGATGTTCCAGGAATTGAAGTTAATATTTCAAGCAAATGCCCGAGTTGAGAGATATGAAGTCTCCAACAAGTTCTATAGCTGCAAGATGGAGGAGAACAGTTCTGTCAGTGAACACATACTCAAAATGTCTGGGTATCACAATCACTTGACTCAGCTGGTAGTTAATCTTTCAGATGATAGTGTTATTGACAGAGTTCTTCAATCACTTCCACCAAGCTACAAAGGCTTTGTAATGAACTATAATATGCAAGTGACGGATAAGACAATTCCCGAGCTCTTCGCTATGCTCAAAGCTACGGAGGTAGAAATCAAGAAGGAGCATCAAGTGTTGATGGTTAACAAGACCACTAGTTTCAAGAAAAATGGCAAGGGAAAGAAGCGAAACTTCAAGAAGAATGGCAAGCAAGTTGCCATTCCTGGGAAGAAGCCCAAGTCTGGATCCAAGCCTGAAACTGAGTGCTTCTACTACAAAGGGACTGGTCACTAGAAGCAGAACTGCCCCAAGTATTTGGCAGATAAGAAGGATTGCAAAGTGAACAAAGGTATATTTGATATACATGTTATTGATGCGTACCTTACTAATGCTTGTAGTAGCGCCTGGGTATTTTATACTGGTTTGGTTGTACACATTTGTAACTCGAAACAGGGGTTATGGATTAAACGAAGATTGGCTAAGGATGAGGTGACGATGCGCGTAGGGAATGGTTCCAAGGTCGATGTGATCGCCGTCGGCACGCTACCTCTACATCTACCTTCGGAATTAGTTTTCACTACAAAAAAAGACACATCCATGACATTTTGGGCTGAACGAATTTTTTTCTATCATACATATGACACTTCTATGACGATAATTGTGATAAAACCGGGTATCATCATAGATGTGGTGGGCTCCTACTTCTATGACAAAAAATCATGACAAAAAATGGGCTTTTCGTCCTGGGCGGGCTGGAGACGCAGCTGCATGACATTCTTTGAGCCGTCCATGACGGAAAAAACCGTGGTAGAAGCGAGGGGGAGGAAAATTTCGGGTAGTTCCCGGTTACGCTGGGAGGCCGGGGGCCGAGCGATGCACGTTTCTCTCATACACGTACGCGCGTGTGTGCGAGGCGTTGGCTCTAACTGAACCCGTGCGAGGCGTTGGGCTCTAACTGAACCCGAGCGATTGCATTGCAGGCTACGCGTTACTGAACCCGAGCGATTGATCGATGGCTGTTAACTGAACCCGATCGAGCGATTCCTTCGCTACTGCTGCTAACTGAAGCCGATCGATGGGATGAACAGTGAGTGTTGCGGGGGGTTTGGATGAACAGTGAGCGGTGGCGTTCCCTCTGGATGAACAGGACCCCGTGGTGTGGTGGAGGGCTGGATGAATAGTAGACGATGGAGGGGTACCCGTGGAGGGGTGGATGAACATGACCTCGTGGTGTTGAGGGCTGGATGAACAGTAGACGGTGGAGGGGTGGTTGAACAGGACCCCGTGGTGTGGAGGGCTGGATGAACAGTAGACAGTGGAGGGGTGGTTGAACAGTAGCCGGTGGAGTAGCGCGCGGTGGAGGCTGGATGAACAGGAGCCCGTGGAGGCTAGAGGAAGTCGACGGTGGAGATGAACAGTATCCCGTGGAGTCCCGTTTACACCCCTCCAGATGAACAGGACCCCCGTTTCGACCGTAGTGCTCCAACACAAGTCTGTTTCCTCTGTTTTGCGGTACGCCACACCCCTCCCGATTAACAGGACCCCCGTTTTGACTATAGGAGGTCCGTTTCCTCTGTTTTCCGGTACGCCAGACCCCTCCCGACGAACAGGACCCCGTTTCAAACGTGGTCGGTCGAACACAAGGCCATTTCCTCCGTTCTGCGATACGCCAGGCCTCGCTTCCATCGCCTGTTCCGTCCAAGCCCTCCCGATGAACACGAGCATTCTGTTGCCTCCCCATGAACACGACGCATTTCGTTGCCTCCCCATGAACACGGCGACGACGCTGTTTCTCCGTTCCGACCCAGCAATGTACACGAGCCCTGGCCGTACATATGCGCGAGTAGGCATTCGAGACCCCGCCCGTATGTACACATACGTGGCCATATTTGCTTTCTTGCACCCTGGCCGCTGTACGTATGTGTACATGCTACATGCGTGCCTCTACTACGACACGTGCGCGCCTCTACTACGACACGTGCGCGCCTCTACATCGACCAGTATGTACGTACACGTTCGCGACCAGAATGACAACGCTACGTACGCTTCGACCAGGTGGGTCCCGATTGTCAGGCACTTCCTTGCCTGCGAAGATGTAGCTGGTGGGTCCCAGCAGTCAGGGGGGGAGAAATACGGTGGCCCGTCCGGTGGATCCCCGCTGTCAGGTGGAGGAATAATTATTTTGCATGTAATAAGGAGGCACTTCCTTGCTGCGGCCGTGGACCCAGCTGTCAGCTTCTCCACGTACAGTCCACGTCTGATGGAAGCCGTTCCTTGACCATGTTGACCACGCCACGCCGAGAGCACCAGGGCGGTGGACGATGGCGAGGCCTAGGAAGGGGATGACACGGAGCCAGGGAAGACGCAACAGTGGATGCCCATACGTAGAGGAGTACGAGGGCACTGGTTCGTTGCGGTGTGAGCCTGCCGTCGTCGTAGAGTAACAGGGGGTGTGGGTGAGTAGAGGGATGGCCTGGCTAGCGGTGGGAGTAGTAGGGTGTGGTGAGGCCTCCGCCGCATCGCAGCCGGCCACGGGAGGCAGGAGCACGAGGCACGACCGGCGCTGGTTTGGGCGGCTGGAGCAAGAAGACCAGAGGTTGAAGAAGCACTATGGCCGTTGGATGAACATCGTACGGTCACTGGAGCTAGAATCATGCATATTGACTAAGTTGACAAAGCCCTCCATCCCCGTCAACTTAGTAGGCCCACAAGTCAGCCTGCCAATATACTGGGTCCCAGCTAACAGGGGGAGTATTCATATTTTTTGTGCGTAATAAGGAGGCACTTCCTTGAGTCTGAAGATATAGCTGGTGGGTCCGAGCTGTCAGCGGTGGTAATGTTTTTTTCGCGAAATATAGAGGCCCTTTCTGTGGGTCCCTGATGTCAGGTGGAGGAATCATTATTTTGCGCGTAATAAGGAGGCATTTCCTTGCGTGCGGCCGTGGACCCAGCTGTCGGCCTCTCCACGTACAGTCCACTTCAGATGCATGTCGGTCATTGACCATGTTGACCAGGCCACGCAGAGAGCACCAGGGCGGTGGACGACAGCGAGGCCTAGGAAGGGAACAACATGGAGGCAAGGAAGACTCGGCAGTTGTTTCCCACGCGGAGGGGAGTACAACTATACGAGGGTTTACTGGTTCGTCTGCCGTCGCCGGAGAATAATAGCAGGTGTGGGTGAGTAGAGGGATGGCTAGGCCAACGATGGGAGTACGGTGGGGCGGTGAGGCCTGCGCGGCAGCACAGCCGGCCGCGGGGAGGAGGTAGCAGGCAGTCCCGCCGGCGCTTGTTTGAGCGGCTGGAGCAGGAAGAGCAGAGATTGAAGAAGCACGACGGCCGTTGGATGGACATCCAACAGTCACTGCTTGTGCGTCAACCTTTTTTTTAGGAAAGCCACAAATGTGTGGAAAACAGCATACAACCCATCTGCCATTATTTCTAATAATTTTCAACCCATTTGCTAATTCTCAAGGTTTTTTTGGAGCCCATATTCTTTTTGTTAGCATTACAGCCCAAATTGTGGCCACAGTTAAAAAAATATATGAAATTTTGCATATTTCGGTGCAGTCCGAACTGTTTTTAATCCCAAAATTTCAACTCACATTCAAACTAATTTTAAAAATAAATGTATATCAATATAAAATCTAACAAATTCTCCACGCATAAAAATTAATGTAATTTAAAATCTTGAAATGAAAAAAAGATATTTGAAACTAATTGCCGGTTTGATGTGTTTTAAAAATGTACAGACCATTTCTCATTACTGATGGGCCATTTTCTCGGCCAGCCGAATGAAAGCTCTCCTCATCTTGAAAGATTTGCAGCCCAACAGGCCTGACAAAGCGACTTACTTGGCAAATCACAAAAAACTGGGTTGTGGTCGTGGACCCAGCTGTCAGCCTCTCCACGCACAGTACTCTATCGATGGAAGTCGTTCCTTGACCATGTTGACCACGCCGCACGGAGAGCACCACGGCTGTGGACGATGGCGAGGCCTAGGAAGGGGACGACGCATAGCCGGGGAAGACACAGCAGTGGAAGCCCGCGCGGAGAGGAGTACGCGGGTTCACTGGTTCGGCTGCGGTGTGAGGCTGCCGTCACCGCAGGGCCTGGCCAGCGGTGGGAATAGTAGGGGGCGGTGAGGCCTCTGCGGTAGCACAGCCGGCCACGGGAGGCAGGAGCATGCGGCACAACCGGCGCTGCTCTGGGCGGCTGGAGCAAGAAGACTAGAGGTTGAAGAAGCACTACGGCCGTTGGATGGACATCGTATGGTCACTGGAGCTAGAATCGTTCATATTGACTAAGTTGACAAAGTCCTCCGTCCCCGTCAACTTTGTTGGCCTGCAAGTCGTCCTCCCACTATGGTGGGTCCCAGCTAACAGGGGGTATTCATTTTTTGTGCATAATAAGGAGGCACTTCCTTGCGTGCGAAGATATAGCTGGTGGGTCCGACATGTCAGCAGGGGGAACGTTTTTTTCGTGAAGTACAGAGGCCCTTCTGGTGGCTCCCAGCTGTCAGGTGGAGGAATCATTATTTTGCGCGTACAGTCCATGGCTGATGGATGTCATTCATTAACCAAGTTGACCAGGCCGCGCCGAGAACACCATGGCGGTGGACGACGGCGAGGCCTAGGAAGGGAACGACACGGAGCCAGGGAAGACTCGGCAATGGTTGCCCACGCGGTGGGGAGTAGGAGGGTTTACTGGTCTGGCTGCCGTCGCCGAAAAATAACAGGAGGTGTGGGTGAGTAGAGGAATGGCCTGGCCAGCAATGAAGTAGGGTGGGGCGGTGCGGCTTATGCGGCAGCACAGTCCTCCACGGGAGGCGGGAGCAGGCAGTCCCACCGGAGCTGGTTTGGGCGGCTGGAGCAAGAAGATCAGATATTGAAGAAGTAGCACGGCCGTTGGATTAACATCCAACGGTCACTGCTGCTAGAATCGTTTGTGGACTAAGTTGACAAAGCCAAAGTACACGTCAACCTAGTAGACCCACAAGTCAGCCTCCAAATCTGTCCCAAACAACATACAGCTCGAAATGTCTAGCCAGATTCAAATTAATTTTAAATCTAAATATACCTTAATTTAAATTCAATGAAATTTTACCCGCACAAAAACAATGAAATTTAAAATATCAAAATCCAAAAGAAAACAGTATTTTGGAACTAATTGTTTGTTTGTTGTATTTTTTCATTTTACAGCCCATTTATTATTACTTATAGCCCATTTTCTCGGCAAAATACATCCCTCCGCGTCTTGAAAGATTTCCAGCCCAGCAGGGCGTAGAAAAGCAAGTAGGCCTATGTTGGTTATTCTGCAAAAAAACAAAATAGCTGGCTAGCAACTTTCAGAAAGGAAAAAAACAAACTGGGCTGGCCATGTGCTAAACATATGAAATAAAAGCCTGGGCTAGATGGGCCACGGGTCCCGCACAACCCAGTTGATACCCTTCTCTGTCCCAAAAAAACAAAATTAATGCGCGCTGCTGGGTCCCTACTATCATCCTCACCATGTACAATCATCTCCTTATTCCTCTCGATTGTTGACCATGTTGACAACACCGGAGGGCGGCGCCGCGGCAAGCGAACCAAGGCGGAGGGCGATGGTGAGGCCTCGGACGGGAACGAACAGGAGCCGGGGCAGATCATAGCCATCTGTGGGAGGCGGGAGCAGGCGGTCCTGCCGGCGCTGGTTTGGCTTTGGCGGCTCGAGGAAGAAGAGACTGAAGAAACACGATAGGCGTTGAATGTCAATCCAACGGTCAAGGTTGGCACAATCATTTTGTTGACTAAGCGGACACCAAGTAGCATACATTTTTATATATAGGAAGAAAACTGCGAGGAAAATGCGTTCATCTACCGTCCTCCTCACAGGGAACGTTCGCCACATAAGTGACTAGCACCCTTGGTTTTCAACCGAGAGGTCTTGGGTTCGAGTCCCAGGAACTCTCAATTTTGTCCTCCTTCCTTCCTCGCAAAAAAGGGAAAGAAAATCAAAGACTTGGGAAGGCATACAGAACAAGCTAGTGTACCAGTAATGAGACGTTGCCGAGTTTTAGAAAAAAGAAAGACGTGTTCCTGTAGCTGGTTCGAATCCAAACCTAGACTATGACTATATATGGTGCTATGCTACTCTCTAAGTAATGAAACTGACATATCCAACGTTCGCTTCTCCTCTTCTCTACTTACTCCGCCTAGCATCAGAAGCTCTGGCCGCAACAACCATGTGCGCTGGCTGCTCGTCCACCTGCTCTTCAGCAGGCAACAACCAAATATGCGCCAAGTCGCAACCCGTACCATCGCCTGTGGGTCTCATCACACCCTCGCCGGCACGCGCACCGCAGCCGATTGCTCATCGCAACCCGCTGCCGTTGGTGTGGTGCCACTGTTGCAAATCACACAGAGTCATCCGTCGCGTCTCAACCACAATCCGCAACCATGGCCGAGTCTTCTACAAATGCCCGAATCATGGGGTAATAATATGTATATGTGTTGTTCTGCTGCTTTCAGTTGCTGATTTTTTAATAGTTTGGTTGATGATCTACCAATTTGATTCGTGCAAAAAAGGGAAGATTCGTGTGATTTGTATTTCTGGGAGTTCTGATGTGGGGGAATGCAACTACACTAATTATTTGGTTAGCCGAGGAATCCCAATACCAGCAGGTTGGGGTGTTGGACAAGTAACTGAAGGAATGGCAGAAGAGGAAGATGCAGAGCAGAAGCTTAAAGATGCAGTTCCTCTGATCATGGCCAAGCAAGAACTGCTGAACGGCCTTGACAGCAATGAGGAGATGAAAGAGCTTGTGAAGATAATGGGCAAAATCTATGTGCTCTGTAGGATGATTGTCTCTTTATTTGCAGTGTATGTAGCACTCATGATGTATTCAGTGGCTACGACATGAGCACTTTGCTGAAACCTGTAATGAATGAAACCCGTGTAGCAGGCTGGGCGTAGTGTTGTGAACATATAATGATTTCTATTAACAGAAATCAGGGGGTATCCCCTTTTGCTCATATAAATAAATAGCAGAGGCCCTGTCGGGTCAGCTTTGTTCTCATTCGTAGACGTCGAGCAAATTGCAGTCCAACATCAAACTATGTCATCAAATTCAGGTTTCACAGCCAAATGTGAGTACAACTAAACAACAATGTCATCATGTTTTAGTTGTCATACAATCACCAAACACAAATCAACATACATAACAAGTGATGTTCTCACAGCAAAATACTAAACAACATGTGCATCAGGTTTCAGTTGTCATAGCAAACACAATTTCACATAGTAGATAAAAAATGTCTTCTGACAGGCAAATACGACAAAAGCAATGTAATCATCATCCGCAGCAGTAGCGTCAACATCTTCGCCATGTGTATCAGTCTGAATCGTAATTCCCCATGGTGTCATCTTCTTCTTCGTCCTCAACGTCCTCGAACGTTGGCTTCTTCTTGATCAACTCTTGTATGTCCACAGCACGAGAGGCAATCTTTTCGCCGGCGTCATTGACGTGATGGTTCTCAAAGATATTAGGAACATCTGTGTTATCTTGTACATCAGGAGCAGTGTAAGCATCATCTTGTTGTGCAACTTCATTAAACGAATTCCTCTGCTCAAACCTTTGCAATACTCTCCAGTCATCGCTACGTGCAAATGTGTCTTCCAAGAAAAATATCTGTGTTGCTTGATTTGCCAAAATAAAAGGCTCGTTGGTCTGGTACGCCGCCTTGACATTGATGGATTTGAAATAATCATCAGCTCTGGGTTTTGCGATCCTGGAAAACAGGTTATACCAATGACAACACAACAGAACCACACACCGATGATCCTCGAAACTAGAGATATACTGCAACTGAATAATGTCTGTTATGTTAGCATACATTTCAGTTGTCTCTTTGTCATACGTATCCGTGCTCATAATGGCACTGTTTTGTGTCTTCCTGCCTTCGTCTCGTGCAAGGGTGTTGTAGCGCACATCTACAACAACGCAAGATTCATAATGTCTTACTCGAGTATCAGGACCCATTGCTAGTGAGTAAAGGGCATCATCAACTGCCTGCCCATCCTCCCGTATCTTCTTAACCTATGGTTAGAAAATAGACAAGCTGATCATCTTATGTACTCAATATATTAAAAAAACTGACAGTGCACTTCAAAAGCTTACATGGTTCTTGAACCATTTCGCAAACCCTGCCATAACCAGTTTGTCAATGTTTCTTGGATTTTGCGGCAGTAACTCCTCTTTGTAGATGCTGCACAACATAGTGATCGCGTCAAACATCTAAATATATAATAATGTGCTGCAAGTTTAGTAGATTATGATGTATAAGCTGCACTACTGCACTTACTTGATATAAGGTAGTATCTCAGGACAGTTATTCAACACATACCAAACCATTTTGTCCAAATCTTTAGGTTTGTCCTCTTGTCGACTCTTCCCTGTAACTCGAACAGAATAATCGAAAACATTGAGCCCGGGATTGTATTCACCCACATTTTTGCTAAGCTGATCAGCTGTTTCAATGTATTTTGAGCAGAATTTCAATGCTTCTGTAGCAATGTAGGCCTCTGCAATGGAACCCTCGGGTCTAGCTCTATTCCTAACATAGCCCTTGAAAGTGCCTAGCTGCCTTTCAATAGGGTACATCCAGCCATACTGTACTAGACCTCTAAGTAGTGCCTCATCAGGTAGATGAACAGCCAAATGCACCATCACATCAAAGAAGGCTGGAGGATATATCTTCTCAAGGTCGCATAGGATAGTTGGTATCTTGTCTCTAAGACGCTCCAAAGCATCTATCCTGATATTCCTACTGGAGAGTTCCCTGAAGAATTGTCCCAACTCTGCAACTACTCTGTATAAGTCAGGGCGGCCCAATCCTCGAAGGATAAAAGGTAAAACCCTTTGAAGTAGGACGTGGCAGTCATGAGTTTTCAACCCTTGTACCTTGTTTCCATCTGCACTGACTCTCCTTTCAGGGTTGGAAGCAAATCCATGTGGGAATCTCACACGTGACAGGACCTCGCAGAATTCTTTTCTTTTTACATTGTCCAAGACATACACAGCTGGTGCCATATCCCGTGGTTTACCTTCATCTTGCACCTGCAAATCCTTTCTGATACCCAGGTGTGTCAAATCAATCCTAGATTTTAAGGTATCTTTCGTCTTGCCTTCAATATTAAGAAGTGTGCCGATAATGCTGTCACATATATTTTTCTTGATGTGCATCACATCAAGATTATGCATTAGATCCAAATCTTTCCAATACTCCAAGTCCCACAAAGTGGACCTGCGGGTAAACAATAATCTCTCTTCTACCCTCCCACGCTTCCTTTTCCCGCTACCATTACCAGGATGGTTTCCTGGTGTAATATGCCTGACCTTCTGTAATTCCACTTGCAACTCATCGGCGGTGAGCCTCTTTGGCGCATCACGCTTTTCATGCTTTGCATTGAACACATGTCTTCGGTATTTTCTAGGATGCCGCTTGTCCTTGGCAAGGAAACGGCGGTGTCCAATGTAACAGATCTTGCTAAGTATTGCGTATGACAGCGGATTCCTGTCACAGCGAACACATGCATTGTAACCATGTGTCGTTCGCCCTGACATAGTGCCCAAAGTCGGATAATCATGGATGCACCAAATTATAACAGCACGCAGAAAGAAATCAGCTGGTGGGCTGCTATATAGGTCTCGAGTGAGAACACCCTTCCATAGTTGTTGAAGTTCCTCCACAAGAGGCTCCATGAACAAATCAAAATCCTTTCCAGGACTTTTTGGACCTGGGATGAGCAAGGCCATCATGTAGTTTGATTCTTCGGTGCAGACATTTGGAGGCATGTTGTAAGGGATAACAAGCACTAGCCACATGCTATATGTGGCGCTCTGGTGGCCAAATGGGTTAAATCCATCTGAAGCTAAGCCAAGTCTAATGTTTCTTGGGTCAGCAGCAAACTCTTTGTGTTTATCATTGAAGCTTTTCCACTCACTACCATGAGATGGATGGCTCATTACATTCTGATGTCTGTACTCCTGGTTCCTAGAATGCCACAGTACATCATCTCTTGTTTCAGCATCATGAAACAACCTCTGCAAACTTGGTGTAATTGGAAAATGTCTCAGAACATTATGAGGAATCCTCTTCACAGCATCGCCATCTTTCCATCTTGATGATTTGCATTTCGGGCATTCACTTAAGTTGGCATAATCTTTCCGGAATAGAACACAATTATTCTTACAAACATGGATCATATCATATCCAATTCCAACTGCACGAAGGAAATTCTTCATTTTACTGTAGGCGTGTGGCAGCTCAGACGCATCTGGGAAAGATTTGCGGAAAGCAGCCAACATCGCATCGAATGATTTGTTGGTCATCTGCTCGGATGTCTTCACCTAAAGAAAGGTGACCATAGCTGAGAATACTGACAGCTTATTTCCTGGGGTGACAGCAACGTTGCATTGTTCCAACATGCGGGCGCACCGTTTTTCTTCTGCAGGTGAAAGTTCACGGAATGCACGACCATTTCGTAGCATTGTTTCAATTTTGGTCAAACTCACTGGCTCCGCCACCACCACCTCCTCCTCCTCTTCCACCTGAGCATCAAGCAGATCAAGATGGTGATCTGCTGCTTCCACGTAGTCAATAACATTGACGTTCACAACTTCACCATGATGAACCCACCTAGTATATGTGACCGACATCCCATACAAGTGTAGATGATTTTGCACAGTTGACTGGGGTCTTGTAACTGAATTCATACAACTGCTACACGGGCAGAGCACATCTGATTTCGGACCACCGTACTCAGCTCTGATAAAGTTCATGAAGTTTTCAACCCCCTCGACATATGCAGCGGAGAATCATCGAGCAGAAGTTATCCAAGTCCTGTCCATATGTTAGACATACAAATTAGTTCTTCTACTAGATATTATAGGAAAAACATATATGCTTTTTTATGAAGTCCAGAAAAAAAATACCTAGGCCGATGTCTAAAGCTATGGCAAGATATTTGGACGGGCAGATATAAGTAACGAAATATATGTAAAGCTAATTCAGCAAACAGATTTGAGTGCCAAATTATGGCAGGCTGTTTTTGCAGTCAATGAGGCCGAGCACACAACCATCGAACTACCGAAGGGCATCGCAGCAACAAAGATCGAGTATAAAACGGTGTAGAGCTATTTCAGCTAACAGATTGGCTACTAGACCATGGCAATCTACGTCACAATAAATATATGGCAGGATATTTTAGCAACTAATCGGCCTTGGCATGCCATCTCGGCTAAGCAGATTGAGTGCAGAACAGGGCAAGGAAGCTTCTTAAGCAGAGCATATTGACAGTAAACTACTTTGGCAAATAGTGAGATTAACAGCGTCTATCAGCTAACATTCAACGCTACACCGACATGAACGGGGCCTCAGTCTAGAATGCGCGTACCGTGGGAGAAGCTGACCGCCGTGCGTCTCCACATGAACGTCACCAGCGGTGGCGGCGATGACCGTCGTGCGCCTCCACAAGAACGTAGCCAGAGATGGCGGCGCGGCTAGAGGACGACAGTCTACGAGAGCGTACTGTGGGAGCGAGAGGACCGCCGAACCGCGGCGCCGACGTATCGGCGCGGTGGGGAGGGCGTCTTTGGCGGAGCGAATGGAGTGGAGGGGGACAGGGGGAGGAGGGTTTGAGGAATATTATTGGCTAGTTGGCCGAAGGGCGGTTGAATCGGATTTGGGGGGGATTTTCGCGCGGTGGGCGGGGGGAGTTTGGCGCATGGTCGGTTTCTCCAAGTGCAGTCCCACGTGTCAGTGAAGAGGCAAGCCGAAGCGCGTTCTGTTTGCGTGAGCCATGTGCAGGACCGAATGTGTGTGGGGTGCAAGCCGACCGCGACAGGAGTGCTGTGAGTGTACCACATTTTTTTCTTTTAAACTAGGTGCTTCGCCCCCTAAAAAAGTCTGTTGCTTCGCGCGATCCATCGATACTACTACTAGTAATCCGGTAATCCCAACTAAAACGGCGCGGCCGGGTCTTTTCCCGCGCGATATGCTGGGAGGTTGGCTTCGTTGGGTTTTTTAGGACGAGTAATGCTACACCTACGTAATCCCAGTTACGTAATTAACGTAGTGTGAAACGTGTGAGCTGTTGATTGTAGATTGGGGGGAGGGAGGGCCCACCACCATGAACATCAGGGGAGGAGAGAGAGAGGCAATTTACGTTAACCCTTTCGTAGGTTCCCGTAGATGTAGAAAGATGTGTCCGATCCTGCAATATAGGCCGTCCGATCTATATCTAGCGGATAGGAAGGAAACTATGACAATTTACACGCACTCCTCTCCACATTTGCAGATAAGGCTTTCCCTCATTCATCCTTTTCTCCCACAAGATCTTGATCTTCCGTGCAGTGCACGGGCATCTTGCTAGTACTCCTACAATATGTATATTATTGTGAAAGTTCATATACACCAGCCGAGATTAATGTAAACACGACAGATTTTCATTACATTTTGAACTTTTATAGGACAAAAAAATAAAAGAAACCTGACCCTAAACCTATTCTACGGCGGCGACCGACGTCCTCCATCTGTGATCTCCATGTACGGGGGCGGGGCTCAAGACCCGTGAAGTGAAGGTGCGGTCTCCGGCGAGGAAAAGTAGAACACGGGAGATGGACCGGCCAGTTGGCACACCATGCCCTACCGCCTCCCATGCCCTACTCATCCTCGGAGGAGTCCCCGACCTCGGCGGTGCTGGGCGTTGGACGACGGCAATGCATGGCTGACGATGCTCCCGTCGTCGGCCGCTAGCGTGGCCACCGCTTGTGCGGCAACTTGAGCGAGGGCGGCGACCTCGAGCTCCATCCCCGAAGACAAGCTCTCCCGCAGAGCATTCGCGCTTGCAGTCATGGCGGATGTGGTTCCAGGTAGGAGGACGATGCGCTATGGTGTGGAGGTTAGCTGGGCGTTGCCGCTTTTAGTAGCGCATTCCGGTGAGGCCAAGCGTCCGGGTGCGTCATTAAGTCGCCGGAGTTGGTTCCGCGGGCACCGAGCCTCTTAATGACGACATACGAATGGACGACATGAATGTGGGCAGCTGGTGCCGATTGGGAACACACCGTGTGACAGCGCGAGGGATGAGGGTTTTGGTGTGCCAGGGTAGTCAGCTGCGGTCGTGGCAACGTTGGAGATGCCCTTTGCTCACATGCGATCCCCGCATGTCATTGGAAAGGCAAGACGACCCAGCATGGTCTCAGGTCCAGAGGATGCAGTTGGCCGAGCTACACCACTCCGTGGGCGCGTCGCGGCGCCCCGTGCATCCTCGACGAGCCGGGTGTTGGGGTGTGTTTGGATTGTGGCCAAAGTGCACCTTGCCAAAATTTTGGTCAAGACCAAAAGATTGGTCTTTGTTTGGATGGTTGCCATTTTTTTGGCATGCCAATGAACTCTAGCCAACTCTAGTTCATTTTTCTTGCCAATGTCGGCCAAATCATGGGCAACCAATACCTCAACCAAAAGTTTGGTCATGACCCAAAGATTGGTCTTTGTTTGGACGGTTGCCATTTCTTTGGCATGCCAATGAACTCTAGCCAACTCAAGTTCATTTTTCTTGCCAATGTCGGCCAAATCATGGGCAACCAATACCTCAACCAAAATTTTGGCTACCCAATGCTTTGATGGGGCAACCTTGGGCACAAACCAAACATACCGTTGGTCATGCCACAGCACTAACGCCACCCTCGGCAAACTGAAACCGACCGTGTCTAGCGACGATGTGAGCGTGTCGCTCACCACGATCGCCGTGTCCAGAGGCGGTGCTAGAGCTGCGCCCTGTTGTTGGCCCCAACGACCCACATGAATGGTTGTCAATGGCGAGGAGGTCGTGGGCCAGCTCCTCCATTGGACTAGTCTGCGCTACGTCGTCCCGACGGGTGTGCCCCACATGTCTGTTTCCCTGTTTTCCCGGCCATATTTGAGCGTTAGTGCTCCGCGTTGCGCATTGGGCCTTTCACTATGTAGACCAAGTGGGACACCAAGTGAGACAACTTATTGTTTCTTTGAGCCATTCAAGTATAATCATGTGGCGTTTTCTTATTTCTCATTCCTCTCCAACCCTCTTCTCCATCGATCATGTCGCCCTCCAGTCGAGTCCATCCTCCCGCATGCCTCATTTGAACATTCCGCCGAGTATCATTCGCATGTACCCACGCTAGTCCTCTTTCAATAGATCTCTGGACCCGGAGATGAAATCGAGAGGGAACATGTGGGGGCACGTGATACCTAAGGCGGATTCAAAATTTTGAACCGGTGATCATAGCATCCGCAAATCATATATAAAGGGTATTCAATGTTTGTTTCGTTTTTGAACATACAATATACTCCCTCCTATCCTTTCTAGTTTACATATAAGTTTTATGTGTAGTCAAAGTATATCTACTTTGATCAAAAAGGTATCAACATTCAACAACGCCAATCAATATTGTTGGATTCGTACGTACTCCTAGATTTGTACTCGAGATGGTTTCCAATTTGACTACTGACAAGATTAATAGTACATGAGATGTATAATGTGAAAATTATATCATTGGAAACTCCTTTCACATACGAATTTGACCATATGCTTTGTGTAAGTTGCATGTCATATATTATTACTCTAACATTTGGTCAAAGTTAGCCTCGAAAAACGCATTAGACCCTGTATGCTTTGTGTAAGTTGCATGTCATATAGGAGTATTATTACTCTAAAATTTGTGTAAGTTGCATGTCATATATTATTACTCTAACATTTGGTCAAAGTAGTATAGTGGAAGTGGATCCTCTGACGTAGGTATCCCTGCCTTACCCTCCCTTTCGGTCACTTACTGGCGGACCCCATGCTTGCTAGGCCCCGCATGTCAGTTACTCAATGGGTTCGGCCACATCAGGGGATCCTCATCCGTAGTATACTCCCTCTGTTTTTATTTACTCCGCATAAAATGGAGGGAGTGGTGGTATAATAAATGACACGGGCGGGGGAGGGGAGGGACGTTGGTTTGCTCTCAACTGCGGTCCCACAAGCGAGCGAAAACGCAAGACGAAGCGTGTTCCATTCGGTGAGCGACGTGGAGGGTCCAGCGTGCCAGGCTGCAATGCGAACGCGACAAGAGCGATGTACAGTCAAAACCGATTGACCGGTCGTCACCAGAACCACTATTCACACCAGAACCTTCGTTGCTCGGCCTACGCCAACCACTACCCTAAAAACACACCAAATCTCGAGCCCATTCCCCCACCTTTTGATCCCCTAGCCCGCATCAAGCGTCCCCTAGTTCGCCGGAAAGCCATGGTGCGCCTCAAGATCACTTACTACAAGATGTTGACGCCGGAGCGCCGGGCAGAAATCGCGGCGGCGGTCGGTGCCACAGACCTCCGTTCCCAAGCTCTCTTTGCGGCGGGCCAATCCCCGAGTTCTCTGGAGCCAAGCTACGAGGAGGAGGAAACCGATCCAATGTTCATGGCGGAGGTCGCAGCGCAGAAGGCCCCCGATGGGTATGAGACAATGGACGTCGACTTCGTGCCGGCGTCGGAGTCCCCCATGGTGTAGGCGGACCAGCGGTTCAACATGGCGATACTAAAGGAGGACCGGGAGGCAGAGGCTCAACTCGACGCGGAGCGCGCGCATGCCGCTGCCATCGAGGCTCTCCTGCAGGCGGAACCGGATGTCGTGGATGTGAACCGGGCGGCGGAGGCTCAACTTGAGGCGGAGCGCGCGGATGCCGCTGCCATCGAGGCCCTCCTACAGGCGGAACCGGACGTCCTGGACTTGAACCGGGCGGCAGAGGCTCGACTCGACGCAGAGCGCACGGATGCGGCTCTCATCGATGCCCTCCTGCAGGTGGAACCGGACATCCTGGACTTGAACCGGGCGGCGGAGGCTCGACTCGACGCGGAGCGCGCGGATGCCGCTGCCATCGAGGCCCTCCTGCAGGCGGAACCGGACGTCCTTGACTTGAACCGGGCTGTGCTCTCGTTCATGCAGAGCGCTCGCACGCTCCGCTTGAACGAGTAGATGGAGGCCGAGGACAACCATGGTGCGGAGACACACGTCGGCAGCGACGACTGGTTCGCGCCGGCAGCCAAAGACGACGAGGTCGTCTCTTTCTGCAAGCAGTGATAGTTTTTCTTTATGTTGTTGTTTTATGGATCTTTTGCTGTGTAAAAACATATATTTGTTATGCAAGTCACCTGACTTGGATCAGTCTACCATTTCAGGCGGTTGGATGAATATCCTACGTCTCCTAACCCTTCTTTCCTTCTTCCTCACCTCTTCTTCTTCCCCAACAGACCACCGCACGGGCCGTACGGATACTCCCCAACATGCAGTTGGATAAACATACTCTATGAACGAAAATTATGTGTCAGTGATAGGATGGCTGAGTTTGGTGTGTTCCCATGCGACAACACGTGTCAGTGAGGGTGTGTTCCCTTGGTTGGGTTTGCGGCGTGCAGGAGCGGCTGTGTGAGGGTGCGGTGCGACCGCGGCGTGCAGGACTGACCGTGTGAGGGTGCGGCGCGACCGCGATAGCCGTGCGCAAGTGTACCTCCTTCTCATTTTGAAAACTTTAGGCAAGCTTGGAAAAAATGGGTGGCGAACTTTGGCAATGCAAGGCCTAGACCCAAACAGGATAAGTACATACGTACTAGGGGTACTAGTGTTAAAAAAGAAAGGCTGGGTTTTCCTTCGCGGGATTTAATCGATACAAATCCTTGTTTCACGTGTCAATTAATGTGTATTTTTTCTCCAAAGACCAAAGAGCTAACAATCTCACTCCTCATCGCTTGATTAATGCAGCGCCATGCAAACCAACCTTCTCACTTCCGCATGCATGCATGGGATATTAATGTCCTTGGTTGCTAACCCCATCAATTTTGCCTCAATTAGTGTTAGTGGCCCTTTGCAAATTGTAATTTTGATATACTGGCCTTGTGTACAAAAAAATGGAGGTAGTTCCTATATTTGACTTCCTTCCCCATTGCGGTGACGTCGACGATATTTTTTTGGTGGTTTGGCGAAGTGCGTTCGACGGAGAACACCATTGAGGGAGAGCACGGTAAGTCGTTCGCAAGTGCCGCTTGCAGCCGAGCCAACCGCCTTATTTGCATCCAGGAAGTCCTTTACTAGTACTACTATAACTAATGTGGTGAGATGGCTTCTCGAAGAAGATGATGGAGAAGCGGAGTCAGCGAAGAGTGAAATGATGGTTGCTTCGTCCGTGCTTTTGTGATTTAATGCCTCACTGCTTTGTGATTTGTGATAGAAGGGACAGGGGAGTAGACTTTGTGCTCTATACTTTAATACATGCGTCCAAGCATGGGAGAAAGAGGAGAGACATTGCATTTTTCTATTCCTTCAATCAATCAATCAGGGAGCTTGGGTTCCATCTTTTTGGCTTTGGCAACACCGTCCACAATGGTTCCCACGATGCCAAAAGCTATTTTTCACATTTGGCTACACATTGTGGATGCCCTTAACCATACCACTTGGGTTTGCTCGTATGTGCTATCTATACAAATCTCAATTATATTGATCTAAAAAAATTATAGAATCGAGATTAGTAAAAAGGAGGTGATTTTGCCGCGTGGATGGCGGGGGAGGTTTCTTATTTTCGGAGGACATTGTCCTGGCGGTTTGCTAACATGCGGTCCCACGTGTCAGTGCTTTACCAAGCCTATCCGCGTCCCACATGAGGCAGAACAACGGCAGAAGCAACACGTGGTTAAGTTGAAGAAGATGAGGGATAAGCAGATTCAGCAACGAGTGAAATGATGGTTGCTTCGTCCCTCCAACTTAACTGCGGGAAAGGTGCAGCTTTGTGATTTGACGCCTCATTGCTCATTACTACGCCGGCGCCATGACTGGGGTGCTTCACCCCGGCTGCTCTGCACTGTATTCTGGTATGGCACGTGAACCCGGTAGCTTGATGTCCCACATGTCGGCGAAAGGGACTAGAAGATTTATGAAAGCGAGCGCTCCACTCTTACGACGGAGGAGTAGACGACACGACGGCCCAGTGCACTGTCACTTGTACTGTATAGTACTATAGTTTTGCTGTTTCGCACGATCCATTGATACAAACCCGATTAAACAGGAAAGGGCGGGAATTTTCCCGCGCGGTAGATGATACTGGCCATACATTTCAAAGGCAATTTTAATGTATGCAAAGTGAATAATTATAAGTAACAATATGATATCTAGTAAAACTAAAAACACATATGATTTATTGTGTTAGAGTGTAGTAGTAGTGTTGTATTGCATAGTTGTTAGATGTAACATGCGAGAACGTGTAGAGATGTAGTTTTGGAGGGCCTACAGAGAGAAAAGCGTAATACGGTCACCGAACTTCAGAATAAGCTGATTACGGTCACTATATACGTTTTGCGGTGATTATACAATCACTTGCTCACAGCTCAGCATCGGATTGCACTCTGTTGACCAGCCAAATAGTTTGCATGGCGCCATGTTGACTAGTTAAATTGACCACGTTCATTGTGGGTCCCACCTGTCAGTTCGCATAGGCAAAAGGTCAGATAAACACAAATTTACGCAGGCGCGACAAGGCTCCAACCCGTGCGCGGGAATCACCTGGTTTTGTATGTGTCTGTCAGGGCCTGATGTGTGCGCATGCACGTGTAGGTTCAGCACTTGAGCATGATAGTGTGTGTTGGTCGTGTAGTGTACTGGTGTGTGCATGCATGCGTGCGTGTGTGCGTGTGAGTGTTGCGTGCGTGTGTGCGTGGCTGCGTGTGTACGTGTGAGTGTTGCGTGCATGCGTGGGTGCATGTGTTTGTGTGAGTGTTGCGTGGATGCAGTTCGTGTGCATGCGTGCGTGTGTGTATAATCACCACACCAGCTCCTGTGTGTTAAAACTGACAGCTTAGCATACCAATACAAGGCCACCTTGTCCGCTGTGCCCGTGGTCATGACTTCGAACCACCATCCAAATATTTTTTTGTCGTTTGTTTTCATTCTTACTAGCAAGATGCCCGTAGGTTGCATGTAACATCAAGATGCATTTGTATGACTTGTTTATCTTGTGAGAGAAAAGGATGAACGAGGGAAGGCCTTATTTGCAAATGTGGAGAGGTGTGTGGGTACCTTTTTGCAAAATTGCCATAGTTTCTTTCCTATCCGTCAGATATAAATCGAACGGCCTATATTGCAGGATGGCAGGCACAACATCATCACCAACTCTGTTTTTTATAAGAGTGTATTTTATGTATTTTATAAGAGTGTAGATGTAGAGTAGATACAAGTCGATAGGTGGGCACGATGGTAGTGAGATAATGTGATGCAACACTAGAGGTGCCACATGGAGCGTTTAACTGGTCAACTAGTCATGTCATGAGCAAATACAGAGTTGTACGGTGAGCCCGTGACTGCATAATAACCACTAAACATAAATGGTGACCGTAATGAGTGGATTCTGAAGTCCAATGTACGTATCGTGCTTTCGCTTCAAATACAATGATCGTCATTGCATACATTGCGAGAGAAAGATGAAACATGCGTGAATTTTCTGGGGGCTTACTTTTAGAGGACCTGGAGATAGTTTTGTGTGCATACGTGAAAGGGGCGTACAGGGGGGGTATGCGATGGAGAGAGAGATGCTCTTTGTTTCTCTTTATTATGATTGACTTTGTATATAGTATAAAAATATACAAATTCACAGTGCGGAATAAATATCATCGTGGGCACGATGCAATGCAAATTAGCGTTCGTACTCCTCCATATAACTTTGTAATGTTGTATATATGTAGAAACTCTAAAATAATTTTTTGGCCACACTTTATTCAAAAAGAATGTTGTATGCATAATTAACGTGAAGAGAGGGCTTTTAGATCAATGGGGTACGTGATGTAACATGTGTGAATGTGTAGATGATGAATTTGGCGAGGCCTAGAGAGGTATGTGTGTGTATTACGTATTCGAGAGATGCATGGATAGAGAGGCCGACGGGGGGGGGGGGGGGAGATAGCACGAGAAATGAGAGTGGTCTAGAGCGAGAGAGACGAATATGACGTCACGACAAGAGATTCCATTCCCTTGAGTGTGTATATGCAAGGGGGGAGGGAATAGAGGCACCAGGCGAAAATTTCTGTGTGTGTGGTGTTTGTGTTGGTATGTGTGGGTGTGAGAAGATAATGAGACGTGGTGGCAGAGGGTGTGTCACCGCGTGAGGTCCAGTGGGTCGAGGTGAGGCCCTTCGTTCTGTTCCGTCCTGCACCACATTGGTCGGCCCGTGATGCATTTAGGAAGACCCATGGATGACTAGTCGTACAAGACAAAGATAGCAGAATTGTGAAGGATTTTGTGTCCACTGACAAAGCCGGCTAGGATTTGTAACCCTAGGTTCTCATATTAAGGTAACCCCTTTATCTCTGATATTACTATTCATCCAACCTAACTTTAAGGGGCATCCTACAGAATGCTCTGCTAGAATCATACTCGTCGATTAGGAAGAGAGGTGTGAGACAATGCGTGAGAGATAGGCGTAAACATAATGTGCGTACATGAGACACGTAGGCAGGTCCATGTATATAGAAAGGGTCGATGAGGATTGTGCGTGTGTATGTTTATGAGAGGAAGAGTGATTGTGATAAAGGTTAGTGAAAACAGTTGTAAATGGTTACGAGAGGGAGGGAGGGTTATATCTAGAGCATGTGTGCGAGAAAGACACCTCGGGAGAGAGTGTTTGAGCATGTGTGAGAGACCACCGATGGAGAGTGAAACTACACGTAAAAGACTGCTCTACACATTGATTAAAGATATAAATTGTATCCAGATATTAGGATGGGATCATGATATTTGCAATTCGCGTAAGGAACGGTCATTGATCCATCAGACATCTAGATTCTATCGAATTTTAGCATGTCTATGTTATTATTCAACACAATTGATCCACATAGTTAGTATTTTGAACTCCAGACAATGCATCGCTTTAGCAATTGAATATAAACGTGAGTATAGTTCATGTTGTGTGTGTAAAGCACATTATACATACGAAAGTTACACAATGGACATTATAAATAGCTACTACCTATGAACTAGCATACATTTGAATTCAACTTAAGGTGGTTTAAAAAAAATCGAATTCAACATGAAGTCCATTCAATTATTTGAATTTGATATCATGGCATTTGTAAACCATACCTAAATTATGGGGGCATCAATCTTTGCTCTGATTTTGTACATAATAGCATATGTAGTCGTGTACAAAATAGATTCAAATTTAGCTCCTCCATTCCAAAATAATCGTAGTTATAGGATTTTCAAGTGTCAAATTTCAAAAAGAAGCGGATAACTTAATGAGGTTTTCAAACATACAAGGTCAAATATAACGTTGTATATTTAGGTCAATCCTCATAGTTCAAGAGTACTCTAAACGTGAATGCTTGTGTTTCAAAATTTCGAACGAAGTGCCAAAAGAGCCTCTACTCGCCCGAAACCGCGTGAGACCAATGTTTGGTAGTACAAGGAAATTACTTTTCTAATAACTCCGACCCGTGAAACCTATCGGCCCGACGTCCAAAGGTCTAAACCGGGGTAGGTTTGTAGCTTCATCTAGACGCCACGCAACCACATCCGAAAACATTCATACACAATGGCCGCCTAAGCACACATCCGCGCGGCCGAAATCGCTCCCGCCCACTATTTGGGACACCTGGGATTACCATCCTACCCCCGATCCGTATTAGGTCCGAAATTTAAGAGGGGGGAAAAGTTTGTACTTTCCCCAAATTTCAAACAAGCGCGTCCCATTTCTGTTCAAAAAAACAAAAAACAAGCATGTCCCAGACCGAAACATGGTTCCCCCCACCCGTCCGATTCCCCATTCGTACTCCGTGGGCGCCAAAACTACCTCTCCACCAGCCGCGATACCCCAGCGTCCTCCGTCCGCCACCCCATCCCACCCATCAACCGCCGTCCTCCTCCATCATGCCTAAGCTGATACCCCGACGTCGTCGTCCACCGCAACCTTAACGGCAACACCCTCCACGGCTAGTAGTTGAAGCCAAGGCCAAGCCGTCCGTACCCGAGCCAGTTCAACCACGCCGTCCTACGCCTCACCGCTGCCGCTCCAACTTCACCACCCTCCACCGCACCGGAGCTGTTCCTTCTACGCCATCCTTCACCACCTCGGATTTGCTTCCCCTCCGCCGACATACGGCCACGGCAACACAATCAACAATTTGGCCATATGGTGTCTAGCTTGTATTCGAAAGGCCAAAGTTGGTAAGATAAGGAAATATATTTTTTACATGAACCACCATCCCGTGAGCACCAGAAGACAAATAGCTAGTCAGGGCACTGGCCGAGCCAGTGACAAGCCCAGCAAAGATAGGCATCACCTGGAAGCCAACTAAAAAGCTACAATGGTGGCGAAGCAGCCCGCCTCCCACCAGGCTCTCAGGTCCTAGATGATCATGCTCACCACTCCAGCCAGATGTCTAGCTTGTATTGCTTCCAATTTGGTTAAATTGCATCTACTTAGCTTACACATTATACCTTTGAATATGACATGCCTTTCTGTTTTTGGTACATACTAGTACATCTGTGTATTAACCATGTTCTTACATCAAACTAATGTTCTTGTGTACCCCTCATCAATCACTTATGACGAGGCAGGCAGGCAAGGGGACTACTCCTCATTTAAAGAATGCAGCATCAGCCTCCCGACATGATTCTCAAGAAACAGAAATGCTAGATGAAGATAGTGAACGTAGCTCTGTAGTTGATTACAGCATTTCCCCTACACTAGCATCGCAGGTGCTTGCTCTAACTTGGCAGCGTGATACGTGGTTGCATGTTGCATATGGTCTCTAGATTGTAATTCTTCCAATCTGGTTAAACTGCATGTGCTAGTCTGCTTAGCTTATACATTATACCTGTTAATGTGACATGCCTTCCTATATCTAGTACATAGTACATCTGTCTATTAAGCATGTCCTTACATAAAACTATTGTTTTTTTGTATCCCGCATCAATCAACATGACGAGACACCTTTAGTATATGCAGTGCGATATTAGTTGCATCTTTCATATGATTTATAGCATGCGCTGCTTCTAATTTGTTGAAATTCCATTTATGATGGGACGCTTTTAACTTGGCAGAGTCATATTGGTTGCATCTTTCATGTGGTGTCTAGCTTGCATTGCTTCTTATTTGCTGGAATGGTTTCTGCTTAGTTTACACAAACAGTTGTGAACATGCCATGCCGTCCTGTTTTTCGTACATATTCCATCCTGGTATCATGTGTTTGCCTTACATCAAAGTAGTGATTGTCAGTATCATGCATGAATGAGTTCTGAAGAGAGAATTTTATTGCTTTTTCTTGTCGGTTTTACTTGACAATTCAAAATCAATAAAGCGAAGGAAGTTAGCAAGGCAGCGGATAAAGGTGCTCCTTCCGAACGGAGGGCCTCTATAGTTTCTACTCCTCCACACCCCCAAGATGATTTCCAAGACAACACATGCATAGACACTCAACAAAGCTGTGTTTATGATGAGCACGACTCCCCTAGTGCAACATCACCGGTGCTCCCTCTAACTTGGCACTGTTATATGTGGTTGCATGTTATGTGTGATGTCTAGCTTGTATTTCTTCTAATTTTGTTGAATTCCATCTGCTTACTTTACACATTATACTTGAATAAGACACGTGTTCCTGTTTCTAGAACATACAATATCTGTCTATCGCACCATGTTCTTACATCAAATTACTACTGTTGTGTAACCTGCAACAATCACTTATCATAGGACACGTTTGACTTTGGAGTGTGATATAGGTTACATCTCACATTCTTTTCTAGCTTGTATTACTAATTTGTTGAAATGGCACTTATGACGAGACAGTTTTAACTTGGTAGAGTGATATTCGTTGCATCTTTCATATGGTGTCTAGATTTCATTGCTTCTAATTTGTTGAAATGCCTTCTCCTTAGTTCACACATCATAAGCTGTGAATATGCAATGGCACTAATGACGAGAGACCTCTAACATGGTAGTGTGATGTTGTTTGCATCTTTCATATGCTTTATTTCTTGTACTGCTTCACATTTGTTTAAACGCCATTTATGATGAGACACTGTTAACTTGGCAGAGCGATATTTGTAGCATCTTTCATATGGTGTATACCTTCCATTGCATTGCTTCTAATTTGGTGAAATGTCTTCTTCTTAGTTTACACATCATAGTTCTGGTTATCTCTTCCGTCCTGTTTTTCATACATATTACATCCTCCTATCATGTGGTTGTCTAACATCAAAGTTCATTTCGTCTACATCACGCATCAATTTGTTCTGAAGAACTAAATTGTTATTCGTTTTTCTTGTCGGCTTGACTTAACATGGCACAGAGAAAGAGGAAGAAACACAGAATGGTAGGGAATGAGAAGAGGATGAATCCTGCAGATTCTGCTGGTACTGATGGTGCAATAGAAGGTCAAAGTCTAGCAGAAAATTCTACAAACACGGCATCCCATGCTACACGAGTTGCAAAAAAAGACAAACAAAAACAAATAGCTGCCACCAAACAAGCAGAGACAACCCTAGTTCTTGCAACACCTAACATAGTACTACCAGCTGCACGACATACTCGTGCGTTAACTGAGCTAGCAGCACGTTCCCAAGCTCCCTTGCCACCTGAAACTACTTCCCAAGCACTCTTGACACAAGACGAGTTGGCAATATCAGATGAACCTTGTGAGCTTCAACAATAAGAAGGTAGTTGCTGGAGTCAAGTTCCAATTGCATGCTTCTTTATATGTAGTCTCACAGTTTGATGTACACTAACACTTCCTATGTTTGTTGTTGGACTAGCACCTAGGCACAAGAGGAAACAAACATCAGGGATAATGCTTGATAGGTTAACTAAATCTAGAGGAGGAAGAATGGAGATCCATTTTGAGGCAGGTTTAAAAAGGCCACGTGATGCTACAGAGTCAGCCAAGTTACTATCAGAGGCAGCGGTTGCTGTTAGGTGTCATGTACGTATCCTCCCAACATGGATTCAGTACAGGAATGACAATGACGAAACCTAGTTCAACATCTTCCTCGACCATTTATCTATAAGTATGGTTATGTATGGAAACTAGTAATATCGTCTTGCTCTGTCCAATACTTTCTAGGTTGCTGATAATGGGACTCCCATAATTTTCAACATATGAGGTTCAAGTTGGATAGCCAAGATGATGCAACCAGACAAGCTTGCACCCATGTTTTCAAGTATGCTCTACGACAGTATCGGTATAACTTGAGGAAAACTCACTTCGAAGGCAAGGCTAACAGTGAACTTGCCCAAACATCTCCAGTGGAACATATATCTGATGAAGACTGGAGAGGCCTCGTTAAACACTGGTCCGATCCGAAGTATCAGGTACATTATATATATGTCATCAGATCACATGTTGAAGTCCTATTTACGCATGTGCCACACAAATCTATCTTCTTGTAGGTGAACTGTTCAAAGAACAAGGCCAACCGTACGAAAGTGAAATTCCAACAGACGACAGGATCTCGTAGCTATATTGCACACTACGAGGCTCTTGTAATTAGCTGTTGTTTCACTCTTTTCGCTATACCATATTATCATATCTATATTGACTTGTTCCAAATGCAGAGGAAAGCCCGCAAGGACCAAAAAGTACCTGAACCAAATGCTGTGGAAATCTTCAAGGACTGTCACACCAGCAAGAAGAAGGGCATGACTACACCAGTCAAAGACGCTGTTGTAAGTCCTTAATCCTCATGCCTTTTAACTACTACTTACTCTGAATTGTGCCTTGAACTGCATGGTTTGCAGCCAATGTCTATTACTCTTTTCAATTTTATACACAATTGCCTTAGTGTATCATTGCACCTTACAAGGTTTAAAAGAGAGGAGTGATGTTCCTTTGATCTTGACCCGTAATCTAGTTCCGTGCTGGACTTGCCCACACAATGTTACAATTGCATGTTTGTCTGTTCTCAGTTGTTTTGTGATGTGAATGACGTCATACTATGCTTACCATATTATAAACTTCGTCTCTTTATCCTTAGCCCTCAATACAATGTGAAGAAATAGACAATACATTAGTGATGGTACATGGTCATATGTTTGGAACCTGGTTTTATTATGTACTTTGCAATAAAATACAACTGATATTTTACATGGGTTCACCAGAATAAGTTCTGTATATAGACCAAAGCTATTTTGTTTGGTTTTGCTGCCTCCTTAATATCTTCTGTTCTGGTACTACTAATGTAAAACCTCAACTTTTCAGCGAGCTATGGAAAAAATGGTGGAACCGCCACCTTCTGAAGGTGGCGAGGCAACTATAACCACAATGTTAGCTCTTGCTGCAGTGGGTCAGTACCTGTCCACTAACAGTGCCAAAAGCACGTTCCTGCGTAATACTGGGTTGGTTGTTAAGGCAATATAGTCCAAACTACCTCATGATCAAGATATGCAAGCTCAAAGCAATGTTGTATCTGCGCTCCAGACACAAGTCCATTCCCTAACAGAGACCCTTTGTGAAACAAGGAGAAACATTGCTCAATGTCGTCAAGATATGCATGGTTTTGAAACTAGACTATCAGACATTTTCTATGTTGTTAAGGAGCCTAGGGGAAATGAAGGCGAGGGTTATGGTGCTCCATCAGACAATATAGCATGAAAACGTAACAGTCAGGTCAAATGAACTAAGCTTCTAAACTTCTGGTGGTGCATTTATCTGCTAGACTATTAAGTTTTATGCCAACCTTCCTTTTGTTATATAATTGTAATTTGTTTTGGTGCGATACAAAATTTATTCTTAACGTGCAGCCACCGCCTGAAGAAAACAGCAAGCCATTTTTGTATAGTGTAGGGTGTTCCCTATATTTGCACTGGTGGCGATCTTTGATGCCGAGTGGATGTAATCTGTGCAATCGCCTTAATAGCCTAGCATTAGTTTTGGCCTTATTTATTTCCTAGTCTTCTTTTTCCCCGGTTTGCAAGTGGCTGCAACTACCATGGGCCATATACGGGCCGTAGCATCCATGGGTCTCCTACGGGCCGTTGATAAATGGGCCTGTAATCGGTGGTCCTTGGGCCGTTGGATAAATGGGTCTACATGGGCCATAATCGGGCGGAATTGGTATCGGCCCAGCACGGTAACAGGCCGTAGGACAGCAAAGGCTTAATTCTGTCACGGGCATAACGGGTCGTTAATGGGCCAGAATATAGGAGGGCTAGAAACGGCGGAACGGGTTAACAGGCCAGAAACGGGCCGACTCTTGCCATGGGCCGAATTTGGCCCATTAGGGTAATAGGCCAGTAACGGGCCGACTCTTGCCATGGGCCGAATTTGGCCCATTAGTGGAACAGGCCAGTAACGGGTCGACTCTTGCCATGGGCCGAATTTGGCCCATTAGGGGACTAGGCCAGTAACGGGCCGGAAGTAATCGAGGGCCGACAAGGAGCCCAAGAACGTATGGGCCGTCAATAGGCCAAAAGCTAACACGGGCTAGAAACGGCCCATGTAAATCACGGGACGTTAACGGGTATAAAGAAAATTACTGTTCATTATGGGCTAGAGTCACCATGGGCCTTTACCTGGGCCGGCCTATTATGGCACACGAAAATCTCATGGGCCTTTACCTGGGCCGGCCCATTATGGCCCGCAAAATCTTGTGGGCCTTTAGCTGGGCCAGCCCATTATGGTCCGCAAAATCTCATGGGCCTTTAGCTGGGCCGGCCCATTATGGTCCGCAAAATCTTGTGGGCCTTTAGTTGGGCTGGCCCATTTAAACTTGTTGGGCTGTGCCACGTGTCGACGTATCATAGGCGCCTTCTGTCCAGTGAGTGGATGACATCTGTCCCGACGATGAGCCGACACGTGTTTCCTCTAGCCAATGATGATTTTACACGTGGAAAATCCCCATTGGTCGGGGCTGTTAACGGGTTATCGGATCCAAAACCCGACCCGATAGCTTAACGGTGTTCCGTTACGGTGGATGCCATGTGTTGGTCACCCTTGACGAAAGCACTTCTGTGACGCGCGATTTATCGTCATGGAAGTGGACACTTCCGTGAAGATAATTTTGGTAATGTCATGAAACACTTCTACGACAGCACGGGTATGACTATCTTGATTCTGTCATAAATTTGTCATGGATGTACATGCATGACAAAAAAAGCGACCTACTGTGACAAACACGTATCATCACGGAAGTGTATTTTTTTGTAGTGTTTAGACCCGAATAATTGTTATTTGGTGCCAGCGTTGAGCATGAACATTATATCTAGATCTTGTTTCATGCGCGAGAGTTATTCATTTAAGTCATAGAATAATGGTTGTTCTATTTATATGAGTAATATATTTTATGGTCATGCACCGTTGAAGAGTGGTCTATTTTTATTGAATCTGATTGTGGTGATACACATATTTGTCGGATTTCGGGTTCCGGCAGACCCTTGAGGTTCAAACACTTGGGTGCGCGTGGAGATTTCGCCTCCTACCTACCTGCACCCCTCTGCCTCACAAAGCTCTGGTGGTGACGCCGTCTTGGGCTCCACGATGACCTCCGTCTTGCAGTCTTCCTGGTCTTGGTCGCGTTGCACCAAAATGGCAACCTTTGCCTGATGCCTCGGTACTCCGCGGCTGCGCTTGCCCCCTTTGCACCAAAGAAGAAAGGAGGACACTGTGCGGGCTGGCGCCCGCCTGGCGCCCTTGGTCATCATGGCTTGCGTCACGGGCACCTCGTGAGGTACCCCGCCTTGATCTCTCCGCCTCCTCGCGAGCCAGCCTGATGAGGCCGCACCTGAGGAAGCTCCGTGTCGTCCGCCCCACGAGGCTTCGCCCCACGCGAGGGTCTTGGGTCTGTGTTGATGAAGATGGGCCGTCGTGGTCCCCCCTTTGAGCCACGCCGCGGGCATGCAAGTCTGGGGACCCCCATTCCCAGAACGCCAGCAGTAGCTCCCGGGCCCAAGGCGCGCCCGGACTTGGCCGTGCAGGGAGGCGGAAGGGCAAGAGCAAAGCGCCACGGGCCCTAACAGCCTGCGGCCTTGGGTGCCGCATGGCGGTTCATTGGACATGGGCGTCTCCACTTCCCCATGGCGCCTCGGCAACTGCACGGATTGGACAAGTCCCTGCATGGAAAGATGGTCATGATTACCTACGATCGTGGGGGTCGGCGGTTGGCCTTCGCCGGCCATAAGTATGGAACGGCACGCGCCCTTCCAGTCCATCCCTTCTTGCTTCTCCTTCTTCCCGGTCCTTGCTCCGTCTTGCTGCGATGGCTCCGATCCGCCGGTTCTCGACGGCAGAGAAGGGAAAGGCTCCCCGAGAGGAACCAGCCCCGCTCCCGCCAAAGAAATGGCTCGCCCTCCACGGCCGGGACGAGGGGGCCATCAGGTGGTGCCGAAGCCATGGTGCGAGCGGCCACTGCCGGGGTTCTCGCTTCCCTTGTACGCCCACATCGAGGGCCCTGAAGGAGCTGACACTGATCGCCACGGGCGCCGCCGCCGACGGGTCACGAAGGTGTGGGTCGTCCTCCCTGGGGTCCACACCGAGGGCTCCTCCCAAGAGTTCGTGTTCCACGCCGCCATGCCTCCTCAGTCTTGGATTCGCCTTCCTCCCATCTTCGCCTCCATCATCCCGCGGGGAGAACTCTTGGAGCTTTGGCTGCAACACGCCGGTTGCAGCACCCTCGCGACCGAGGCAGAGGTCACGGTCGTTGCCCCGGGCGAGGTCTTTATGACTCGAGGCTGGAGCGAAGTCACCTGGGTTTGCAGGACAAGAGGCGCCTTCGCGATCCACTTGGAGTACGACGGTGCTTCGGTGATGTTCTTCAAGGTCTTCAGTGCGGACGGGCGCCGACTGGAATGCTGCCCCGGGAGAGGTGGTCGGGACCCTGCTACGGCGAGACTGGGCCCGCCGACCGCTCCCTCAGCGGCTCCTCTGGCAGCGGAGGCGTCGGAGGTTCCAGCGACTCCGGCGAGCTCTTCGCGACTCCGGAGATGAGCGACGACAGCTACGAGCCCCCGAGCCGGCGCCGCTCCTGGAGCAGGGCGGGCTCGCCAGGCCATTGCCGCCTCTGATCTGGATGGGGTTGGCGCCGGTGCTTGACGGCCCACTGTTGATGATGGCGTCTTTTGCAGGGGCGCGCGTAGTTAGCGTCCTTTTAGGATATGTTCCCTGCGAGGAATCAAAGATGCGTCCCGTGGGGGCTCGTAAGGTGCTTGTGATCCTGTTTTGTTAATATAACCCTTGTCATAGAATTGTGCGAGTTGCTCATTCCGTCTTAGCTCAGTTCTCCCTTTCGAACCTCATGAGGGCTTGGTGCTCTGCGCCGATAGGTCCCAGTCCCAAGGCGGCTCCAGCCGTCGCTGGTATGCCAGGTCGCGATGCCGTGGTCAAGGCCAGGAGGTGAGCGACCCGGGGTCCGATAAGAGCCCCTGAGTCGCGATGCTCAGGAGGTCCCCTTTCGCGTTCAAGCAGCCGTCGTTCAGTGAGAAAGGAGAGCGGCATCGCTAACACGGGATTGCATTAGGTGCGGGGATGGTGCCACGGTAGCTAGTGCTTCCGGGTGGTGACTTATCTCGAGAATTAGGGGCCGCTCTCTGGTGCGTCGCCGGGTCCGTGCATCGGCAGGCGTGAAGTTGCTCGGCGAGGTCCTCGCGTGTCCCTCCCCTCTCGCCTCTGCTCCCCTTTCTGCTCTACGTCCTCGGGTCCCGGCCCTCGAGCGAGTCTCAGCCATCGCTGGTATGCCAGGTCGCGATGCCGTGGACAAGGCCAGAGGGTGAGGGCTGGAGAGCCAGTAGGAGCCCTGAGTCGCGATGCTCAGGCACCCCCCCTTTAACATGCAAGTGGTTCGCACGGATGAGAGTGAAGGAGACATCGCAAGGGCCTCGCCTGACGCAGCTCCTTTAGGAGATCCTGTAGACCCATCATAGAAAGAACGAGGGGTTGCCATGACAATTGACAGTCAGCCGCTGGTTGCTTCCGAGGGGCGATGATGCACTGAAGGCTCGACGAGGTGGCGCCATGCGGGGCTGCCGCGGCCAGAGCTCAGCCATTCAGGTTTGTCGGTGTTGCAGGGACGGACCCATGCGCAAGCGTCGTGCCATTTGGGAGCAGTTCTGTCAGTTGGCGTCAGTTGAGCGGGCAACTAGGTCAAACACATTAGCCGAGAAGGAGTGGATTCATTCAAATAGATGCTGGGAAGGTGGACATCACTGGGTCAGGCCCGAGCGACTTGGGGGATGATGCAGCCCGAGGGGCGCCCCCAACAAGGTAAGCTAACAACATGGAATAAAAGGGATACATGCCGCAGGGACGGACCCGCGCGGCCTGGGAATAATGCAGCCCAAGGGGGGGCGCTCCCAGCTAGAAGTGAAACTTCAAAGATGTCACCTGATGATGTTGAGGACGAAGGAGTGTTGGTGTAGCAGACTCAGTGGGCTGCGGAAGCCGATCCTCACGAGCCCCCAGGCCCTGGGGCCTCGGGAGGCTCCGGAGGCGCTGGTGACTCCTCGTGGACCATCTCCATCTCCGCCAGGGCTGTGGAACGCCTGGCCTCTTGTGCCTCCATGATGCCCCTCATGAGGCGCTGGTACGTGGCAGCCGCGTTCGGCAAGCCGTAAGGCATGCGAACGTAGCTGTGGGGTGGACCTCCGCAGTGCCCCACTCACGAGGGCCAGAGGCGCTCCAGAGAGGCGACTCAATTGAGCCCTGGTATGTCGATGCAGACGCGCAGCCCACCATCCTCGCCTGGATGGGGAGCCACTGCAGGTAGGCGGCGGCCGCCTTTCATGACTCTTGACTCCTGTAGCTCTTGAATGGCCTTGCTGACGAACTCCTGAGGGTCTGGCTCTCCTTGCCTTACCCCTTCTTGAGGGAAACGTGCTTCGAAACAAGCCTCCATGTGGTGCCCAAGCGCCTCCCTCGTGACCTTAGCCAGGTCGGTGGCCCTCCAGGGGAGAGCCCTCGAGCCCTGTCTGAGGAGGGCACCAGGCGCGCTTTCCTATGTGATGGAAGGAGGTTCCCCCTAGGCAGGTGTGGGCCCAGAGGGGCCTGCCTCTTGAGGGGCCGGGCCGGACGATGCCTTCTTCTTCTTGGGGGCGGTCTCGGGAAGCCTCCTGCTTCCGCGATCCGGGTCTTCCACTGACGCGGCCTGAAAGGCTCGTTCCAGGGAACACACCGCGTCCTTCTCTTCACAGGGCACCGCGATGACTCCGCCACTTCCTGGCATCTTGAGGATGTTGTAGCCGTGGTGAGTTACGACCATGAACTTGTCCAGCGCTGGGTACCCAAGGATAGCGTTGTACGACAGGCGAATGTGAGCGACATCGAAGTCGATGAGCTCGGTACGGTAGTTGTCGCGTGCCCCGAAGGTGACAGGGAGGCGGACCTGCCCAATCGGGACCGTGGAGCCGTCGGTGACTCCGGAGAAAGGCTTGGTTGGCTGAAGCTGGCTGTAGGGCAGTTGGAGATTGTTGAATGTTTCCATGGACAGGACGTTGAGCCCTGCCCCGCCGTCGATGAGGGTCCTGGTGACAACCACGTTGCTGATGATTGGGGAACAAAGCATCGGGAGGACTCCGGTTGTAGTTGCACACTTGAGCTGATCTGCTGAGCTGAACGTGATGGCGCACGCCGACCACCTGAGAGGGCGCGTGGCTTCGAGCTTGGGGAGGACTGCATTCACTTCGCAGATGAACTGCTTGAAGATGCGTTGAGAGGCTGGGGCTTGAGCCCCGCCTAGGATGCAGGCGATCGCGCGCGGCTGCTGGAAGCCCCCAGCCCCCTCGTCCTGGTGGCGGTCCTCGTTTCTCCTTGGCTGCGGCGGCAGTGGAGGGAGGCCTGCATTGCCTTGCGGGCGATCCTCGCGAGGCCGATCCCTCCAGTCTCCCTCGCGAGGCGGGTCTTGCCAGCGATCCTCGCAAGGTTGATCGCACCACCCTTGGCGTGGGCCACGGTCTTCCCAGCGTCCTGCATTCCTTCCTCCTCCTCGACCGTAGCCCCGGTCACCACGGTCGGGGCGACGGCCGATCGTTCCTTCTCGCACGGCTCGGAGCTCTTGACATTCGTTAGTGTTGTGGGTGTGGAGGTCGTGGTACACACAGTACCGACTGCCCATGGAAGGTTCGGGCTGATCTCTGCCCCGCTTGGTGTCTGGTTCTGCCGCGAGCACGGCAGCCCCCTTGCGCTTCACATCCTTGGCCTTGGGCTTCTTCTCTTCTGGGTCTGCGGCAGGCAGCTCGAGGAGGGAGAGACGCCCTTCCTCAGCCCTGGTGCACTTGGTTGCCAAGTTGAACAGCTCCAAGGAAGTGCATAGGTCTTCATGCATCGCCAGCTCCTCCTTCATCTTGACATCGCGCACCCGTCGGAGAAGGCTGAGATGATGGCCTCCTCGGTCACCTTGGGAATCTTGAGGCGTGTGTTGTTGAAGCGCTGGATGTCCTTCTGCAGGGTCTCTCCGGGTTGTTGCTTGATGCGGTGCATGTCGCTCACGGCGGGTGGCCGGTCGTGAGTACCTTGGAAGTTGGCGATGAAGCAGGTGCGCATCTCGTCCCAGGAGGAGATCGTGCCTGGAGCAAGGTTCAGGAGCCAGGTGCGGGCCCCGTCCTTGAGCGCCATGGGAAACCGGTTCGCCATGACCTTCTCGTCTCCGTTGGCAGCTTCGATGCCCAGCTCATAGAGCTGGAGGAACTCTACAGAGTCGGCCGTGCCGTCATAACGAGGAGGCAGGTCTGGCTTGAACTTGCCGGGCCATGCGACGCTGCGCAGCTCGGTGGTGAAGGCACGGCAGCCTGCTGTGGCCACGGGAGGCCTTGGGTGACGGAGGGCTTGGTCTTGCATTTCCCCACGCGCTGCAGCCTGGAGCAGCGCGGGGTCTTGATGTGCGGGAGCAGGAGCATGGTCGCGACGTGCTGGAGCAGGGAGCGCCCGGGCAGCTTCTTGCGGGCAAGGGACTTTGGCAGCTCTGCTCTTGCCGCGCTGGCACCTGACGGAGCGGGTTCCGCCCAGGGGCCACGCGCCTTGGAGCCATGGCGCCTTCTTGAGGAGGAGGCGGCCGGGGCACCACTGGAGCCTCATCGCCCGCGCGGGGCGGGGTGCGGTGCAGTGGAACGGACGGCGCAGGAGAGCCCCCTGCGGCGCGGATGAGCTCGGCGACGCGGTCGAGCCATTCTTCGTAGACGTTGTCGACGGGACGGTAGCGCAGGAGCTCGTTTGCCGCGATGAGCGCAGCTCGAGCCTCCATGGGTGCGCGGAGCGCGCGGGACGAAGAACCAGCTAGGGCGAGCGAGGGAGTAGCGGTGCGGCCGTCTTGCCGCATGGACGGATGCTGAGACGACGCTTGCTGCTCGTTCCCCGCCGGGCCGGTGGCGGCATTGACGGCAGGTGACGGGGAACGGCGAGGGCACCCGCCGACAGGAGCCGTCTGGGCGACACGGGAAGCGAGAGCGGCCCGGCGCTCGGCGCAGGCCCGACGAGCGTCAGACATGGACGCGATGGTCGGAGGAGAACGGGGTGGTGGAAGACGAATTCCGGCGCACCCCTACCTGGCGCGCCAAATGTCGGATTTCGGGTTCCGACAGACCCTTGAGGTTCGAACACTGGGGTGCACGCGGAGATTTCGCCTCCTACCTACCTGCACCCCTCCGCCTCGCAAAGATCTAAGCTAAGGAAAGAACAGCACAAGAAACACAGGGTTTATACTGGTTCGGGCCACCGTTGTGGTGTAATACCCTACTCCAGTGTGTGGTGTGGTGGATTGCCTCTTGGGCTGATGATGATGAGCAATACAAGGAAGAACAGCCTCGCGAGGGTCTGTTCTTGGCTGGGGCGATGAACTGCTGGGAGGAGTTCAATCACCCTTCTCTCTCTCTGATTCGATCTTCTACCCTTGATCCTTGATACTCGATCCTCTCCAATACTTGGTCTCGAACCTCCCCTTTTCTACTATGGTGGCTAGTCCTATTTATAGAGGCCCTGGTCCTCTTCCCAAATATCGAGCGGGAAGGGAGCCAACAATGGCGGGCTAATTGGAAGGGGGACAGCTAGTACCAGCTATCCTGACAAAAGTAGTCTTCGCCTGCACAAAGCTCTGGTGGTGACACTGTCTTGCGCTCCACGATGACCTCCGTCTTGCAGTCTTCCTAGTCTTGGTCGTGTTGCACCGAAATGGTAACCTTTGCCTGATGCCTCGGTACACCGCGGCTGCGCTTGCCCCCTTTGCACCAAAGAGGAAAGGAGGACGCTGCGCGGGCTGGCGCCCGCCTGGCGCCCTTGGTCGTCATGGCTTGCATCACGGGCACCTCGTGAGGTACCCCGCCTTGATCTCTCCACCTCCTCGCGCGCCATCCTGATGAGGCCGCGCCTGAGGAAGCTCCGTGTCATCCGCCCCGCGAGGCTTGGCCCCTCACGAGGGTCTTGGGTCTGTGTTGATGAAGATGGGCCGTGCTGGGCCCCCCCTTTGAGCCACCCCACAGGCCGCAGGCAGGCAAGTCTGGGGACCCCCGTTCCCAGAACGCCGACAATATTCATAATATTTATGCCAAAAGATGCAAAGTTGATAATGATAGTGCAACATATTTGTGGCACTACCATTTAGGTCATATTGGTGTAAAGGGCATGAAGAAACTCCATGCAGATGGGCTTTTGGAATTACTTGATTATGAATCATTTGATACTTGCGAACCATGCCTCATGGGCAAGATGACCAAAACTCCGTTCTCTAGAACAATGGAGCGAGCTAATGACTTATTGGAAATAATACATACCGATGTATGCAGTCCGATGAGTGTTCAAGCTCGCGGCGGGTATCATTATTTTCTGACCTTCACAGTTGGTTTAAGCAGATATGGTATATCTACTTAATGAAACATAAGTCTGAAACATTTGAAAAGTTCAAAGAATTTTAGAGTGAAGTGAAGAATCATCATAACAAGAAAATAAAGTTTCAACGATCAGATCATGGAGGCAAATATTTGAGTTACGAGTTTGGCCTTCATTTAAAACAATGTGGAATAGTTTCACAATTCATGCCACCTAGAACACCATAGCATAATGGTGTGTCTGAACGTCGTAACCGTACTCTATTGGATATGGTGCGTTCTATTATGAATGATGTCTCTTACTGATTTAGCACTATCATTTTGGGGTTATGCATTAGAGACACCCGCATCCACGTTAAATAGGGCACCATCTAAATCCGTTGAGACGACACCGTATGAACTATGGTTTGGTAAGAAACCAACGCTGTCGTTTCTAAAAGTTTGGGGTTGCGATGCTTATGTGAAAAAGCTTCCGCTTGATAAGCTCGAACTCAAATCGGAGAAGTGCGTCTTCATAGGATACCCAAAAGAAACTGTTGGGTACACCTTCTACCACATATCCAAAGGCAAGATCTTTGTTGCTAAGAATGGATCCTTTCTAGAGAAGGAGTTTTTCTCGAAAGAAGTGAGTGGGAGGAAAGTAGAACTTGATGAGGTAATTGTACCTTCTCTCGAGTTGGAAAGTAGCTCATCACAGAAAACCATTCCCATGACGCCTACACCAACTAGAGAGGAAGCTAATGATAATGATCATGAAACTTCAGATCAAGTTACTACCAAACCTCGTAGGTCAACTAGAGCACGTTCTGCACTAGAGTGGTGCGGTAACCCTGTTCAGGAAGTCATGTTACTAGACCATGACGAACCTACAAACTATGAAGAAGCGATGATGAGCCCAGATTCCGATAAATGGCTTGAGGCCATGAAATCTGAGATAGGATCCATGTATGAGAACAAAGTGTGGACTTTGGTTGACTTGCCGGATGATCGGTGAGCCATAGAGAATAAATGGATCTTCAAGAAGAAGCTCGACTTTTCACGAAAGGTTTTTGAAAAGTTCAAGGAGTTGACTACGATGAGACTTTGTCACCCATAACGATGCTTAAGTCTGTTTGAATCATGTTAGCAATTGCCGCATTTTATGATTATGAAATCTGGCAAATGGACGTCAAAACTGCATTCCTTAATGGATTTCTTAAAGAAGAGTTGTATATGATGCAACCAGAAGGTTTTGTCGATCCTAAAGGTGCTAACAAAGTGTGCAATCTCCAGCGATTCATCTTTGGACTAGTGCAAGCATCTCGGAGTTGGAATATACTCTTTGATGAGGTGATCAAAGCATATGGTTTTATACAGACTTTCGGAGAAGCCTGTATTTACAAGAAAGTGAGTGGGAGCTCTGTAGCATTTCTAATATTATATGTGGATGACATATTGTTGATTGGAAATGATGTAGAATTTCTGGTTAGCATAAAAGGATACTTGAATAAAAGTTTTTCAATGAAAGACCTCGGTGAAGCTGCTTATTTATTGGGCATCAAGATCTATAGAGTTAGATAAAGACGCTTAATTGGACTTTCACAAAGCACATACCTTGATAAAGTTTTGAAGAAGTTCAAAATGGATCAGTCAAAGAAAGGGTTCTTGCCTGTGTTACAAGGTGTGAAGTTGAGTCAGACTCAATGCCCGACCACTGCAGAAGATAGAGATAAAATGAAAGTCAATCCCTATACCTCAGCCATAGGTTCTATCATGTATGCTATGATGTGTACCAGACCTGATGTGTGCCTTGCTATAAGTTTAGCAAGGAGTTACCAAAGTAATCCAGGAGTGGATCACTGGACAGCGGTCAAGAATATCCTGAAGTACCTGAAAAGGACTAAGGATATGTTTCTTGTTTATGGAGGTGACAAAGAGCTCGTCGTAAATGGTTACGTCGTTGCTAGATTTGACACTGATCCGGATGACTCTAAGTCACAAACCAGATACATATTTATATTGAATGGTTGACCTGTAAGTTGGTGCAGTTCCAAGCAAAGCGTCGTGGCAGGATCTACATGTGAAGCGGAGTACATAGCTGCTTCGGAAGCAGTAAATCAAGGAGTCTGAATGAAGGAGTTCATATTCGATCTGGGTGTAATACCTAGTGCATCGGGTCCAATGAAAATCTTTTGTGACAATACTGGAGCAATTGCCTCAGTGAAGGAATCCATATTTCACAAAAGGACCGAACACATCAAGAGACGCTTCAACTCCATTCGCGATCAAGTCAAGGAGGGAGACATAGAGATTTGCAAAATACATACATATCTGAATGTTGCAGACCCGTTGACTAAGCCTCTTCCACGAGCAAAACATGATCAGCACCAAGACTCCAAGGGTGTTAGAATCATTACAATGTAATCTAGATTATCAACTCTAGTGCAAGTGGGAGACATGAAGGAAATATGCCCTATAGGAAATAATAAAGTTGTTATTTTATATTTCCTTATTCATGATAATTTTTTATTATTCATGCTAGAATTGTATTGACCGGAAACCTTAATACATGTGTGAATACATAAACAAAACACTGAGTCCCTAGTGAGCCTCTACTTCACTAGCTTGTTGATCAAAGATGGTTAAGGTTTCCTAACCATGGACATGAGTTTTCATTTGATAACGGGATCACATCATTAGGAGAATGATGTGATGGACATGACCCATCCTTTAGCTTAGCATATTGATCATTCAATTTTATTGCTATTGCTTTCTTCGTGTCATATACATATTCCTTTGACTATGAGATTATGTAACTCCCGGACACCGGAGGAATGCCTTGTGTGCTATCAAACATCACAACGTAACTGTGTGATTATAAATATGCTCTACATGTATCTCCGAAGGTGTTTGTTGGGTTGGCATAGATTGAGATTAGGATTTGTCACTCCGAGTATCGGAGAGGTATCACTGGTCCCTCTCAGTAATGCACATCATAAGAAGCCTTGCAAGCAAAGGGACTAATGAGTTAGTTGCAGGATGATGTATTACAGAACGAGTAAATAGACTTGTCGGTAATGAGATTGAACTAGGTATGAAGATACCGACCATCGAATCTCGGGCAAGTAACATACCGATGGACAAAGGGAATAATGTATGTTGTCATAACGGTTCGACCGATAAAGATCTCGTAGAATATGTAGGAGCCAATATGATCATCCAGGTTCCGCTATTGGTTATTGACCGGAGATGTTTCTCGGTCATGTCTACATAGTTCTCAAACCCGTAGGGTCTGCACGCTTAACGTTCAATGACGATTTTGTACTATATGAGTTATGTGATTTGGTGACCGAATGTTGTTTGGAGTCCCGGATGAGATCATGGACATGACGAGGAGTCTCGAAATGGTTGAGAGGTAAATATTGATATGTAGGACGATAGTATTCAGACATCGGAAGGGGTTCCGGGCAACCCCGGCAAAGATATGGGCCTTATGGACCAAGAGAGGGACAGACCTGCCCACAAGGGGATGGTGCGCTCTGTTATAGGCTGAAATAGGACGAGAAGGAAAGAGGGGAAGGGAGAAGGAAAAGGGAGGATTCGGCCTCCCCCTTCCTTCCCTCCCCCTCTCTTTCCTTTCCCCTCCGGTTAATAAGGAAGCAGGGGGGATTGGGGAGGAACCCCAAGTAGGATTCAGCCTACTTGGGTCGCCCCCTTGGCTGCCTCTCCTCCCCTCCAACCTATATATATATATATATATATATATATATATATATATATATATATATATATATATATATATATATATATACACACATCAACAATTGTTAGCCGTGTGCGACGCCCCCCTCCATAGTTTACGCCTCTGGTCATATCTTCGTAGTGCTTAGGCGAAGCCCTGCACGGATCACTTCACCATCACCGTGACCACGCCGTCGTGCTGACGGAACTCATCTACTTCCTTGACACTTCGCTGGATCAAGAGTTCGAGGGATGTCATTGAGATGAACGTGTGCAGAACTCGTAGGTGCCGTACGTTCGGTACTTGATTGGTCGGAACGAGAAGAAGTTCGACTACATCAACCACGTTTTCAAACACTTCCGCTTTCGGTCTATGAGGGTATGTAGACACACTCTCCCCCTCTCTTTGCTATGCATCTCCTAGATAGATCTTGCGTGAGCGTAGGAATTTTTTTGAAATTGCATGCTACATTTCCCAACAAGACATTGACCAAAGTAGATTGTGCCAAGCAGATGGTATCTTTGTATTTGCATTTTGAATAAATATTGATGGTTTGTTTCCTATCATATTAATTACTGCATTGGGTTTAATTTGTGATGATTGCAAGTCAAATTAATTTTCATATGGGCAGCAAAATGACAAAATAAAATGCAATCTAGACTTTTCACTGATCATACCACAGATAAGGTGAAAATGCAAGCAATGAAAAGAACTGGTTGGCTTATTACCTGGAGCTTATATTCAAAGGTGCTTATTTTCTTAGGATAACTAGAAATAGCTGTCCCTAAGAAACTTGGCCAATAGAACTGACATGCAAATAACATGTCACGATGATTGCAATGGAGGCCCGGTTCTATTGCCAGATTCTCCCAGAATCTGACCACTACCCAGATTCTCCCAGAATCTTTGAGCCCCATTTGTTTTACAATCCTATCTAGTTAGGGTCTAATTAGGTAGGATTATAAAACAAAAGGGGATCAAAGATTCTAGGAGAAGCTAGAGAGGGGCAGATTTTGGGAGAACCCTGCAAAAGAACTTGGCCGGAGTGACCTACCATAGCACACTGTATAGGCTCACCGCCGCCTCTCCTTTTTTGCGATGTTCCACGAAATTGCCACAAACATCTTATCCTTTTTGTTCAGGAACGCAATAGTTTCAAAAAAATTCCTACGCAAACGCAAGATCATGGTGATGCATAGCGATGAGAGGGAAGAGTATCGTCTACGTACCCTCGTAGACCGTAAGCGGAAGCATTATGACAACGCAATTGATGTAGTCGTACGTCTTCACGATCGACCGATCTAGCACCAAAGATACGACACCTCCACGATCTTCACACGCTCGGCTCGGTGACATCCCGCGAACTCACGATCCAGTAGAGCTTCGAGGGAGAGCTTTGTCCACACGACGATGTGATGACGGTGATGATGTTGCTACCGGAACAGGGCTTCGCCTAAGCTACGCTACGATATTACCAAGCTGGATTATGGTGGAGGGGGGTACCGCACACGGCTAAAAGATCAATGATCAACTTGTGTGTCTATGGGGTGACCCCCACCCTTGTATATAAAGGAGTGGAGGAGGGGGAGGGCCGGCCCTCCTATGGCACGCCCCATGGGGAGTCCTACTCCCACCCGGAGTTGGACTCCCCCCTTTCCATGTAGTAGGAGTAGGAGAAGGAAGGAGGGAAGAGGGAGAAGGAAAGGGGGCACCGCCCCCCTTCCTTGTCCAATTCGGACCAGAGGGGAGGGGGCGCGCGGGCTGCCCTGGCAGCCCCTCTTCTCTTTCCACTAAGTCCCGTAAGGCCCCCCCGGTACTCCGGTATATGTCCGAACTTCACTCGGAACCCTTCCGATGTCCAAACATAGTCGTCCAATATATCGATATTTATGTCTCGACCATTTCAAGACTCCTCGTCATGTCCATGAGCAAATCCGGGACTCGAACTACCTTCGTTACATCAAAACACAAAAACTCATAAAACCGATCTTCACCAAACATTAAGCGTGCGGACCCTACGGGTTCGAGAACTATGTAGACATGACCGTGACATGTCTCCGGTCAATAACCAATAGCGGAACCTGGATGCTCATATCGGTTCCTACATATTCTACGAAAATCTTTATCGGTCAAACCGCATAACGATATACGTTGTTCCCTTTGTCATCGGTATGTTACTTGCCCGAGATTTGATCGTCGGTATCTCAATACCTAGTTCAATCTCATTACCGACAAGTCTCTTTACTCGTTCCGTAATGCTACATCTCGTAACTAACTCATTAGCTACATTTCTTGCAAGGCTTATAGTGATGTACATTACCGGGAGGGCCCAGAGATACCTCTCCGACAATTGGAGTGACAAATCCCAATCTTGATCCATGCCAACTCAATAAACACCATCGGAGACACCTGCAGAGCACCTTTATAATCACCCAATTATGTTGTGATGTTTGGTAGCACATAAAGTGTTCCTTCGGTATTCAGGAGTTGCATGATCTCATAGTCATAGGAACATGTATAGTTATGGAGAAAGCAATAGCAACAAACTAAACGATCATCGTGCTAAGCTACGGATGGGTCAAGTCAATCACATCATTCTCTAATGGTGTGATCCCGTTAATCATATGACAACTCATGTGTATGGTTAGGAAATGTAACCATCATTGATTTAACGAGCTAGTCAAGTAGAGGCAAACTAGTGACACTCTGTTTGTGTATGTATTCACACATGTACTAAGTTTCCGGTTAATACAATTATAGCATGAATAATAAACATTTATCATGATATAAGGAAATATAAGTAACAACTTTATTATTGCCTCTAGGGCATATTTCCTTCAGTCTCCCACTTGCACTAGAGTCAATAATCTAGATTACATTGTAATGATTCTAACACCCATGGAGTCTTGGTGCTGATCATGTTTTGCTCGTGAGAGAGGCTTAGTTAACGGGTCTGCACGTATGTATCTTGCAAATCTCTATGTCTCCCTTCTTGACTTGATCGCGGATGGAATTGAAGCGTCTCTTGATGTGCTTGGTTCTCTTGTGAAATCCGGATTCCTTTGCCAAGGAAATTGCTCCAGTATAGTCACAAAAGATTTTCATTGGACCCGAGGCACTAGGTATGACGCCTAGATCGGATATGAACTCCTTCATCCAGACTCCTTCATTTGCTGCTTCAGAAGTAGCTATGTATTCCGCTTCACATGTAGAGCCCGCCACGACGCTCTGCTTGGAACTGCACCAACTAACATCTCCACCATTTAATAAAAACACGTATCTGGTTTGTGACTTAGAGTCATCCGGATTAGTGTCAAAGCTTGCATCAACGTAACCATTTACGATGAGCTCTTTGTCACCTCCATATACGAGAAACATATCCTTAGTCCTTTTCAGGTATTTCAGGATGTTCTTGGCCGCTATCCAGTGATCCACTCCTGGATTACTTTGGTACCTCCCTCCTAAACTTATAGAAAGGCACACATCATGTCTGGTACACAGCATTGCATACATGATAGAGCCTATGGCTGAAGCACAGGGAACACTTTTCATTTTTCTCTCTATCTTCTGCAGTGGTCGGGCATTGAGTATGACTCAACTTCACACCTTGTAATACAGGCAAGAACCCTTTCTTTGCGTGATCCATTTTGAACTTCTTCAAAAATTTATCAAGGTATGTGCTTTGTGAAAGTCCAATTAAGCGTCTTGATCTATCTCTACAGATCTTGATGCCCAATATATAAGCAGCTTCAACGAGGTCTTTCATTGAAAAATTCTTATTCAAGTATCCTTTATGCTATTTAGAAATTTAGTATCATTTCTGATCATCAATATGTCATCTACATATAATATCAGAAATGCTACGGAGCTCCCACTCACTTTCTTGTAAATGAAAGCTTCTCCAAAAGTCTGTATAAAACCATATGCTTTGATCACACTATCAAAGCGTATATTCCAACACCAAGAGGCTTGCACGAGTCCATAAATGGATCGCTGGAGCTTGCACACTTTGTTAGCACCTTTTGGATCGACAAAACCTTCTGCTTGCATCATATACAACTCTTGTTTAGGATATCCATTAAGGAATGCAGTTTTGACATCCATTTGCCAAATTTCATAATCATAAAATGCAGCAACTGCTAACATGATTCAGACGGACTTAAGCATCGCTACAGGTGAGAAGGTCTCATCGTAGTCAACTCCTTGAACTTGTTAAAAACCTTTTGCAACAAGTCGAGCTTTGTAGACAGTAACATTACCGTCAGCGTCAGTCTTCTTATTGAAGATCCATTTATTCTCTATGGCCGGCCGATCATCGGGAAAGTCAACCAAAGTCCATACTTTGTTCTCATACATGGATCCCGTCTCAGATTTCATGGCCTCAAGCCATTTGCGGAATCTGGGCTCATCATTGCTTCCTCATAGTTCGTAGGTTCATCATGGTCAAGTAACATGACTTCCAGAATAGGATTACCGTACCACTCTGGTGCGGATCTTAATCTGGTTGACCTACGAGGTTCGGTAGTAACTTGATGAGAAGTTTCATTATCATCATCATTAGCTTCCTCACTTACTGGTGTAGGAATCACTGGAACTGATTTCAGTGATGAACTACTTTCCAATAAGGGAGAAGGTACAATTACCTCGTCAAGTTCTACTTTCCTCCCACTCACTTCTTTCAAGAGAAACTCCTTCTCTAGAAAGGATCCATTCTTAGCAACGAATATCTTGCCTTCGGATCTGTGATAGAAGGTGTACCCAACAATCTCCTTTGGGTATCCTACGAAGACACATTTCTCCGATTTGGGTTCGAGCTTATCAGGTTGAAGCTTTTTCACATAAGCATCGCAGCCCCAAACTTTAAGAAACGACAACTTGGGTTTCTTGACAAACCACAGTTCATAAGGTGTAGTCTCGATGGATTTAGATGGTGCCCTATTTAACGTGAATGCAGCTGTCTCTAAAGCGTAACCCCCAAACGATAGCGGTAAATCAGTGAGAGATATCATAGATCGCACCATATCAAGTAAAGTACGATTACGACGTTCGGACAAACCATTACGCTGTGGTTTTCCAGGTGGCGTGAGTTGCGAAACTATTCCACATTGTTTCAAATGAAGTCCAAACTCATAACTCAAATATTCGCCTCCACGATTAGATTGTACAAACTTGATTTTCTTGTTACGATGATTTTCCACCTCACTCTGAAATTCTTTGAACGTTTCAAATGTTTCAGACTTATGTTTCATTAAGTAGATATACCCATATCTGCTCAAATCATCTGTGAAGGTGAGAAAATAATGATATCCGCCGCGAGCTTCAATGTTCATTGGACCACACACATCAGTATGTATGATTTCCAATAACTCTATTGCTCGCTCCATTGTTCCGGAGAACGGAGTTTAATTATCTTGCCCATGAGGCATGGTTCGCAAGTACCAAGTGATTCATAATCAAGTGATTCCAGAAGTCCATCAGAATGGAGTTTCTTCATCCGCATTACACCAATATGACCTAAACGGTAGTGCCACAAATATGTTGCACTATCATTATCAACTTTGCATCTTTTGGCATCAATATTATGAATATGTGTATCACCACCATCGAGATTCAATAAGAATAGACCACTCTTCAACTGTGCATGACCATAAAAGATATTACTCATATAAATAGAACAACCATTATTCTATGATTTAAATGAATACCTGTATCGCATCAAACAAGATCCAGATATAATGTTCATGCTCAACACTGGCACCAAATAAGAATTATTCGGGTCTAAAACTAATCCCGAAGGTAGATGTAGAGGTAGCGTGCCGACGGCGATCACATCGACCTTGGAACCATTCCCGACGCGCATCTTCACCTCGTCCTTAGCCAATCTTCGTTTACTCCATAGCCCCTGTTTTGAGTTACAAATATGTACAATAGAACCAGTATAAAATACCCAGGCGCTACTACAAGCATTATTAAGGTACACATCAATAACACGTATATCAAATAGACCTTTGTTCACTTTACCATCCTTCTTATCCGCCAAATACTTGGGGCAGTTCCGCTTCCAGTGACCAGTTCCTTTGTAGTAGAAGCACCCAGTCTCAGGCTTAGGTCCAGACTTGGGTTTCTTCACTTGAGCAGCAACTGGCTGGCTGTTCTTCTTGAAGTTCCCCTTCTTCGCTTTACCCTTTTTCTTGAAACTGGTGGTCTTGTTGACCATCAACTCTTGATGTTCCTTCTTGATTTCTACCTCCGCAGCCTTTAGCATTGCGAAGAGCTCAGGAATCATCTTATCCATCCCTTGCATATTATAGTTCATCACGAAGCTCTTGTAGCTTGGTGGCAGTGATTGAAGAACTCTGTCAATGACACTATCATCAAGAAGATTAACTCCTAGTCGAGTCAAGTGGTTGTGGTACCCAAACATTCTGAGTATATGTTCACTGACGGAACTATTCTCCTCCATCTTACAGTTGTAGAACTTATTGGAGACTTCATATTTCTCAATCCAGACATTTTTTTGAGATATTAACTTCAACTCCCGGAACATCTCATATGCTCCATGACGTTCAAAACGTCATTGAAGTCCCGGTTCTAAGCCGTAAAGCATGGCACACTGACTATCGAGTAGTCATCAGCTTTGCTCTGCCAGGTGTTCATAACATCTGGCGTTGCTCCTGCAGCGGGTTTGTCACCTAGCGGTGCTTCCAGGACGTAATTCTTCTGTGCAGCAATAAGGATAATCCTCAAGTTACGGACCCAGTCCGTGTAGTTGCTAGCATCATCTTTCAACTTAGCTTTCTCTAGGAACGCATTAAAATTCAACGGAACAACAACACAGGCCATCTATCTACAAAAACATAGACATGTAAAATACTATCAGGTACTAAGTTCATGATAAATTAAAGTTCAATTAATCAAATTACTTATGAACTCCCACTTAGATAGACATCTCTCTAATCATCTAAGTGATCATGTGATCCATATCAACTAAACCATGTCCGATCATCACGTGAGATGGAGTAGTTTTCAATGGTGAACATCACTATGTTGATCATATCTACTATATGATTCACGCTCGACCTTTCGGTCTCCAGTGTTCCGAGGCCATATCTGCATATGCTAGGCTTGTCAAGTTTAAACCGAGTATTCCGCGTGTGTAAAACTGGCTTGCACCTATTGTATATGAACGTAGAGCTTATCACACCCGATCATCACGTGATGTCTCAGCACGATGAACTATAGCAATGGTGCATACTCAGGGAGAACACTTGTACCTTCAAATTTAATGAGAGATCATCCTATAATGCTACCGCCAAACTAAGCAAAATAAGATGCATAAAGGATAAACATCACATGGAATCAATATAAGTTATACGATATGGCCATGATCATCTTGTGCCTTTGATCTCCATCTCCAAAGCACCGTCAGGATCACCATCATCACCGGCTTGACACCGTGATCTCCATCGAAGATTCGTTGTCATCTCGCCAACTATTGCTTCTACGACTATCGCTACCGCTTAGTGATAAAGTAAAGCAATTACATGGTGATTGCATTTCATTCAATAAAGTGACAACCATATGGCTCCTGCCAGTTGCCGATAACTGTGTTACAAAACATGATCATCTCATACAATAAAATTTAGCATCATGTCTTGACCATATCACATCACAACATGCCCTGCAAAAACAAGTTGGACGTCCTCTACTTTGTTGTTGCAAGTTTTACGTGGCTGCTACGGGCTGAGCAAGAACCGTTCTTACCTACGCATCAAAAACCACAACACGGTATAGTGATTGATTTTTGATCTTCAGAAAGAACCCTATTCATTGAATACGATTCAACTAAAGCTGGTGAAACAGACACCCACTAGCCACCTGTGTGCAAAGAACGTCGGTAGAACCAGTCTCGCGTAAGCGTACGCGTAATGTCGGTCTGGGCCGCTTCATCCAACAATGCCGCTGAATCAAGAATCAACTAGTGACGGCAAGCAATATGTATATACCCACGCCCACAACTCCTTTGTGTTCTAGTCGTGCATATAACATCTACGCATAAACCTGGCTCGGATGCCACTGTTGGGGAACGCAGTAATTTCAAAAAAATTCCTAGGCACACGCAAGATCATGGTGATGCACAACAAAGAGAGGGGGGAGTATCGTCTACGTACCCTCATAGACCGTAAGTGGAAGTGTTATGACAACACGGTTGATGTAGTCGTATGTCTTCACGATAGACCGATCTAGCACCGAAGATACGACACCTCCGCGATCTGCACACGTTCGGCTCGGTGATGTCCCGCGAACTCACGATCCAGTACAGCTTCGAGGGAGAGCTTTGTCAACATGACGGCGTGATGATGGTGATGATGTTGCTACTGGAACAGGGCTTCGCCTAAGCTACGCTACGATATTACCGAGGTGGATTATGGTGGAGGGGGGCACTGCACATGGCTAAAAGATCAATGATCAACTTGTGTGTCTGTGGGGTGCCCCCTCCCCCATATATAATGGAGTGGAGGAGGGGGAGGGCCGGCCCTCCTATGGCACGCCCCATGGAGATTCCTACTCCCACCGTGAGTAGGATTCCCCCTTTCCATGTAGTAGGAGTAGGAGAAGGAAAGGGGGCGCCGCCCCCCTTCCTAGTCCAATTCAGACCAGAGGGGAGGGGGCACGCGGCCTGCCCTGGCAGCCCCTCTTCTCTTTCCACTAAGGCCCATAAGGCCCATTAAACTCCCCGGGGGGTTCCGGTAACCCCCCGGTACTCCGGTATATGCTCGATCTTCACTCGGAACCCTTCCGATGTCCAAACATAGTCGTCCAATATATTGATCTTTATGTCTTGACCATTTTGAGTCGTCATGTACGTGATCAAATCCGGGACTCCGAACTACCTTCGGTACATCAGAACACAAAAACTCATAAAACCGATCGTCACCGAATGTTAAGTGTGCGGACCCTACGGGTTCGAGAACTATGTAGACATGACCGAGACATGTCTCCGGTCAATAACCAATAGAGGAACCTGGATGCTCATATTGGTTCCTACATATTCTACAAAGATCTTTATCGGCCAAACCGCATAACGATATACGTTGTTCCCTTTGTCATCGGTATGTTACTTGCCCGAGATTTGATCGTCGGTATCTGAATACCTAGTTCAATCTCGTTACCGACAAGTCTCTTTACTCGTTCCATAATGCTACATCCTGTAACTAACTCATTAGCTACATTGCTTGCAAGGCTTATAGTGATGTACATTACCGAGAGGGCCCAGAGATACCTCCCCGACAATCGGAGTGACAAATCCCAATCATGATCCATGCCAACTCAACAAACACCATCGGAGACACCTGTAGAGCACCTTTATAATCACCCAGTTATATTGTGACGTTTGGTAGCACACAAAGTGTTCCTCCGGTATTCGGGAGTTGCATGATCTCATAGTCATAGGAATATGTATAGTTATGGAGAAAGCAATAGCAACAAACTAAATGATCATCATGCTAAGCTAATGGATGGGTCAAGTCAATCACATCATTCTCTTGATGTGATCCCGTAATCAAATGACAACTCATGTCTATGGTTAGGAAACATAACCATCATTGATTCAATGAGCTAGTCAAGTAGAGGCAAACTAGTGACACTCTGTTTGTCTATGTATTCACACATGTACTAAGTTTCCGGTTAATACAATTCTAGCATGAATAATAAACATTTATCATGATACAAGGAAATATAAATAACAACTTTATTATTGCCTCTAGGGAATATTTCCTTCACTTTTCCATTGTGTAACTGTCGAGGAATTGTCACGGCAGATGTCCTTACTGTCAGGACTTAGTCGCGAGGCCAGCGCATCTATGTGGTAGCTTGAGAGGGGTTGAGCGGGACGAGAGACGCGATGTTTTACCTAGGTTCGGCTCCTCACGGTGGAGGTAAAAGCCTACATCATGCTTCATTGATATTGATGATGATGACCACGGTTACAAAAGTGCTCTATCTCGAGAGCTATTGTCTAAACCTAACTTGTCCAACTTGTGGCACTTGTCAATCTTCTCCCTTTTGGGGAGCCCTGCCCCTCCTTATATATGTTGAAGGGGCGGCTTACATGTGGAGTCCCATTAGGATTAGGACTAGTCTACCTCTAATACAAACCAGATACAAGTCCTAGTCTTCACTCCTTGTAAGGTAAATATTCCTCATGTCTTTCCTCTTAAACCGGCCCACCATTGAACGTGAACCGGCCTTCTGGGCCATGGGCCTCATCATCCATCTGAATCGCCCGCCGGGTTACCAGTGAGTCGTCCAGTCCGGCCGGGTTATACTTTTGGCCGGTTTACGCCACGGGGTATATCCCCGACATTAGCCCCTAGTTTAATTTGGATTTATCCATGTTAAACCGATCCTGTAAAATAAACACAAGAACAAACTTGACCGGTTGTGCTCCGGGTTAAAAATTCTTGTAAACCGGCACCTGATCATCCTTAAGTCCTTGTCATTTCCTCCTTCTGGGAAATCCGGGTCAACAGACCAGCTTCATAATCAATTTGCCGACATTGGCTTGTCACCGAGAAATATTGTGAAGAATAACTCCTTTGACTTAGCTCCGTCGGTTTAAGAAATATGGGTCTGAAAATACTGTAACCCCCAAGTCTTAAGAGGAGAACCTAGTGATAACTTAAGACTTGCTCCAATAAGTGTTTCAACCTTGAAGAAATCCGGTTTGTTCATCTCAATCATATAAACTGAATACTCCATATATGTAGCCCCCAAGTGCCGGGTTGTCATGCTTGCAGCAACCTGGGACTTGCAATTGCTTATAAAAACTTCAATCAGTGTAGCCCCCAAGGGCCGGGTCATTATGCAATAATTAGCAGGGACTTTATAAATATAATCATGTAGACTTGAGCAGTGATGTGTAGCCCCCAAGGGCCGGCTTAGTAAGATAATACTGAACCGGGACTTGATATATACTTCAATGAAAATAACATCTTATAATGTAGCATCCATCATAGGGCTTGAACCCACATCCACAAGGTTAAGAGCTTTGTGCTTTACCCATTGAGGAGTGGACCCTTCAATATAATGGATAAAAACTTGTGTACCTTGAATTGTTGACAGGAGCAATTGGTAGCCCCCAAGGGCCGGCTCATTATAATATGATGAGTCGGATCTTCAGTAAGACTAAAAATGACTTGGCATTAGCCCCCAAGTGTCATGATGCATGCTTGCAGCGACATGAGACTTGCATGTAATCTCGATTTGAATAATGTAGCCCCCAAGTGCCGGGTCGTGAGCCTGCAGCGACTTGGGACTATTCCTTCAATTGTAAAATAAACCATATCCATTGACAATATAATAGCCATTGCGCTAAAGCGACTTTGAAAACCTCAATAATACCTATTATTAATAACCATAATAAAATCCAGCCATGTTGGCTATTCAAGATAACCTAATCCGGTATGAAAACTTTATTTGTTCAACATCATAATGGAAATTCAGCCAAGTTTGGCTATTTGAATAATATAACCTAATGATTTATAAGTGCATGATTCCAATGGCGCAATCCAAATATATACTGGCGACTTATAGTCGAAAGCCAGGCCGGTTTAATAAACACCGGATAATTTATCGTCATACTTTATTCAACCTGTTTTGCATACAACAAGTTTAAAGTGTCCTGGCGGTTTACCGTCGGACGGGTCATAATGCCTGACATATAACTTGGGTTTATAACCGAGGCTGCACTTAAGAATAATCAAATATGAAATACATCATACCTGTGACATTGAATCACATTGTTGGTTTTACCAACTTTTGTAGTAAGAGTGATAACCCCAATCTTGAGTAATGATAATTCCTTTCATATTGTGCCGGTTTATGATAAAACCGTACCGGGTTGTGAAAAACACCGGTTTAACCATATATAATACTGGCGACTCGTAGTCAAACCAGACCGGGCTGATAGTCTCCGGATTATAATTTGATCGTGTACTGATAAGTTATAGTTGAAAGCCGAGCCGGTTTGATAAACACCGGTTTACTCCATAATAGGATGGTAACAGAAAATCAAACTGGGCAGATAGTCTCCGGATTAAGATTTGACCGTGTCCCGTCCATTTGTAATTGACAGTCGAACCGGTTTAAGAAATGTCGGTTTAAAAACGCAACAAAAAGAAAGAAATATCTATGAAAGAAAATTGTGAAGCAAAGGCAATGATAAAACCGTTTGCAAAAAGAGGCTTATTTGAGCTGATCAGATGGCGTTACCATGGTCGGACACGACCAAGCTCCCGATAGGTGTAGCTATCAAGTCAGCCAGGTCCCCAAATGAAACCGTGGCATTTATGCCGATCAAGTGGCATGGCAATGGTTCGGGTTCGACCAAGCCCCCAAGTGATTATGTGGCCTTAGGCCGATCAAGAGGCATGACTGGTTCAGACGTGACCAAGTCCCCAAGTGATCTGGTGGCTCTCGCCCATCAAGAGGCGTGACTATGGTTCAGACGAGACCACAAGTCCCCAAGTGATGCTGTGGCTTAACGCCTATCAAAAGGTGTTGCTATGGTTCGGATACGACTAAGCCCCCAAGTGATCGATAATATGATAAGCCAATAAGGCATGATATCCATGTTTGAACCGCGCATCGTGGCAGCAGGTCCTCTTCAGCAATTTTTAACTTTTGCAAGAGATAAATTCTTCTTTGAACCGGGATCTTGAACCGGATATTGAGAGCTTCAAAGCTTTGTGGGAGACATCTTTCCCTTGAACCGGATTTAAAACCGGAATCTTCATTTTTAGCCGGAAATTTTCTGACGGCCTTTAAACTCGAACTTGTGAGAAGTTAATTCCTTTTTGAACCGGGAATTCTTAAACCGGATTTGGGAGCTTCAGAGCTTTGTGAGAGAACAAATTTCCCTTGTACCGGATTGTAAACTGGAATCCTTTTCTGATGACCCGAAACTTCTTCATTGAGCCAGGATTTTGTAACTGTCATATACTTTCTAATCCGGAAATCTTCTGACAGCACGATGTGAATTCGGGACCGGGTTATCTTTCCCTCCAACGTATTGGGGTTCTTGACTTCACTGAAAACCGGCAACGTTTGCTAAGTCATATCATTGTAGCCCCCAAGTCTCAAGGTGACTCGAGGAGTTGGCTTGAGATTCTCCATATTTGACCGTGATATAAGCCGGCATAACTTGTATATCATTGGTGTTGATAGTATGATGTGAATCCACAGAAGGTTGAGGTGACTGCGGCGGGTTGTAAATTATCCCGTATGAGCCGTGTCAGCAACTCGGCCAATGGTTCCTTCCAACTGGTGATTTGAAGTTAACCAAACTGTAGTGGCGGTGATTTGTGCGCCTGCCCATTGAACCATCCAGTGCAGACGGCGGCTGAATGATAATTTGCCTTCAATTTATTGAAAGAAATCCAGGCTACGCAAGCAGTGACTTGCTCATACTCAATAAACAGCTCATGCAGACAGGTGCGGTCCGGTATGTTGATGTAGACCGGGCCGTGAGAGACGGACAGCAAAGATGACCGCAACATCAGAGGTAGTTCCGACAGATGAGTCGGCCGCGGCACGGTAAGCCGGTGTGGACGGAGAAGATCAGCACCAATGTCGTAAACCGTCACGGACGGGTGAGTTAACCGCGGGAGCGGTCCCGGCAAGCTGATGTAAACCGGACCACCGGGACAGTAACTTGCGCATGTTCATTCACCGGGTGGTTGATACAGACGAAATGCCGGTGCAGAGCATTGCTAGCGCATGCTACGTGCCCGTAATATAACTCCTCATTTGTAATGAACAATTGCCCCGCGTCAAAAAATATCACATGCCAAAGTAATTGTTTCTTGGCAAAAATAATATGCGCTAATAAAATAGACCTTAGATGGACATCACCTGATTTGTGCACACGACATATGATCCGTATTCAGTTTTCGTGAATAATCTCTAGTAGATTCAACAACAATTTAGCCACCCCCTCGAGACCGCGGCAGCTCACATCAGACTCATGATGGCTCAGAATAAGGCCAGCCAAAGGTGGCTTAGCACAAGGTCCCAGTGGCGACGGCTCGGAGATGATGGCTTAAAGCCTGACCGTGGCGGAGCCCGGAATCAGGCGGCTCAAAGATGAACACGGCAGCTCTGTAGTTGGAATCTAGTTCATCCGCTAGGCGGAGTCGCGGTCGCAGCGGCGATGCCCAGTGACGGTTTGGAGCGAAACCAAGCGTGGCTTGGCGTTGACTCGCCATTGGGGAGGCGGCAGGACCCGGTTTAAGGCCGCGCCGGTTTATGGTGGCTCGGGGGATTCGGCGGCTTTGATTGAAAATGATGATGGAAGCGGAGTCCAGCAGGTTGAGGCTGAGCGGAGGCGAGGGCCACAACAAGGCGGAGACGGCAGGGCCTTCACGTCCTTCTCTGACTCCCGCTCCCATTTTTTTTCTTTTTTCAGATCGGGATACCCATAGCTGCACACTTGGTAGTATTGCCGGGTGGACGAAACACTTTGATGTAGTAAAAAATCTGCCCCGCACGTGATCGGAAATAGTACTACTTGAGTTGATATGCTTGAGCAGGATCGGCCTCCGTCCTTTGTGTGATGACGTGGATTAACTTCTTGTGCACGTACGGTACGTACACGAGGGTAGTAGCTAGGTGATCGATGAGTAGCCCACAGACACCTATCTTTCTCGGAAATTTAAGCCTGTGACCCTGTGGAGAAGCAGTGGAACGGATCAGGCCGTGGCCTTGGATGACTTTCCCGCGCACTGAACTCTCGTCGGTCTCGTACGATCGCTGCAAAAGAAATTCCGGTCGATGTAGACTTTCGGCGACGTCCTCTTCATCTTGATCTCGGACCCGTCGTTTTGACCACTGCCGAAGTTACTTTTTGACTCTGATCTCATTGATGCTACTGTTGAATCTTTTTTTTTCAATCTTGAATCATCAACTCGGACTCGACATAGATCCTTTCGAGCCGGTTCTTCTTCATCCGGGACATCGTGAATTTCTTGATCCCTGAGAAAAGATCCCTTCAAGAACTCAACACCATCGCGTGCAAGCCAAACGGTGAGCGCCAACTGTTGAGGAATTGTCACGGCAGATGTCCTTAGTGTCAGGACTTAGTCGCGGGGCCAACACATCTATGTGGTAGCTTGAGAGGGGTTGAGCGGGACAAGAGACGCGATGTTTTACCCAGGTTTGGCCCCTCACGGTGGAGGTAAAAGCCTACATCCTGCTTCATTGATATTGATGATGATGACCACGGTTACAAAAGTGCTCTATCTCGAGAGCTATTGTCTAAACCTAACTTATCCAACTTGTGGAACTTGTCAATCTTCTCCCTTTTGGGGAGCCCTGCCCCTCCTTATATATGTTGAAGGGGCGGGTTACATGTGGAGTCCCATTAGGATTAGGACTAGTCTACCTCTAATACAAACCGCATACAAGTCCTAGTCTTCACTCCTTGTAAGGTAAATATTCCTCGTGTATTTCCTCTTAAACCGGCCCACCATTGAACGTGAACCGTCCTTCTGGGCCATGGGCCCCATCATCCATCTGACACGCCCGCCGGGTTACCAGTGAGTCGTCTAGTCCGATCGGGTTATACTTCCGGCCGATTTACGCCACGGGGTATATCCCCGACAGTAACCCTATCTGCAAGTTGACACGACTAACTTCAGACATCTCTACATGATAATACATTGCATATCCCTTGCGCATATTTAAACCACCAATTAACGGTTGTGTGCATAGCATAAACTAGCCATGACTCTCTGTGCTGGACTAGCAGGCACTCTAAGGGAGCCTAACGTAGTGCACTGGAATTCCTACATGCCACCTATGATTTTGTGTAATGTACTACCTATATTCCTAAATATATGTCTTTGTAGAGATTCAACTATGGACCACATACAGATGTATATAGATGCATTTTCATGTGTAGATTCACTCATTTTGCTCTGTATGTAGCCTATAGTGGAATCTCTAGAAAGACTTATATTTAGGAATGGAGGGAGTATCATGTATGATATCTACATATATAATTTAGCAGCCAGTAGTTGAAATCATTGTCTGCACAAAGGGATCACTGGTCGAAAATCCTAGCAAAGCACGTTGGCAGGCACACAAAAATACAAGAGAGAGAGACACTTACAAGATCATAGGAATGCCTTAGTCCAAGATCTTGGTTGGCCAAGCTATTAGATCCAGAAGAAACATCGTCCTTGTAGTTTTTGCCAGCTGCATAACATGTAACAACGACCTATTAGTATATTTGAAGTACATCGGGCAGGTGATGCTAGACGGGTTTAAAGGTGACAAGTACCTAGGCCGTGGAGAATGCTTGGCATCTTGCCAGACGGTGGGAATGAGGTTAGAAATGTCAAGGGTGATGACGCTGCGCTGGCTGTCGGGGTCCGGTAAGGAGATCTAGAACCGTCGAGTAGGGTGTTTGTGGAGCGGCTCTGGTAGTGTCGCGGGAAACCACAGCCACCTATGGGACCAAGAGTCCCTTTCTGGTTCGGCGGGGGGATGGCGTGTTGCACAAAGAGCGGAAGAGCGTGGAACAGCATGACAGAGATCACATGGGCAGTCTTTACCCAAGTTCGGGCCGCCGTGAGACGTAAAACCCTACTTATGCTTTGGTGGATTGATGGTGGAAAAATGATGGTGAGCGTAGCCCGCTTGCCCAGCAAGGATGCCTCAGGGTGAGAGGGGCTACGCCGTATGAATGTGAGGAGGTCTGAATCCTTTCTACGGTTGCCATGGGCCTCCTTTTATAGATAAAGGGGTCACCACAGTAGCAAATCAGTCATTATGCACGGATTAGATAGAAAATAATGCTATCATACCTAACTTTGTGAGCTGACAAAGTGCATAAAATGTGCCACCCAACATCACATCACAGCTCGCCTGGCAGGCCCTACCGGGCTGTTTTGCCAGCTTCGCGCCTGCTTGCTTGACACATCATAGGATGGGTGTCGCTCGGAGGCATTTTCTGTAGAAAGTGGCTGCCATGTGGCGAGTAACATCCACTTAGTCATCTTGGAGCTTTACACCGCACAGATTGATGAATTGGGTCGTGATGAGGTGGTGCAGTGGGGTGGTTCTGCCTCCGTAAGCCCCGGCAGGCCTGTCGGGATGACCCGAAGGCCTACTTCCACGGGAAACCCCGTCCTTGCCAGGCTCGCCTGCCTGGCAAGGGAGGCTGTTCTCTTATCAACGTCTTGCTTCTCTAGCTCTTCTTTATCTTCCTGTTCTATAATTGGATCCTTCAGACGACTAGTCCATTGTGCTCCAATCTGATCTTAGTATTGTGGTCTTGTTCTCGTGCCTATAGGCTTAACCGTCCATGCACGAGTCAGGGGAAAATACACACCCATGTTTGTGTTCCCCAACATAAGCCCCCGGGCCTGAGCCATATGTGTCTCACGTCATGTTGGGTTAGGCACCAAATAGTGCACGGACACGTGGCAGGAGAGGGCTGCGCATGACGGTTCGTCATGATGACCAGTCAATCCAACGTCCACTCTGCGCAATTACTGCGAGTCGTTGGGGTCGTGGGACTGTTGCAGTTAATGTAAAATAGTAAATTTCTGAAGCGTCACGCCCCCGCTCCATGCCTTTTTGTAGGATCGAAAGTATGTCTAGAGGGGGGGGGGGTGATTAGACTACTTGAGCAAATAAAAATCTATCATTTTCCCAATTTTAGTCTTTGGCAGATTTTAGCTATCTTAGCACAAGTCAAGCAATCTTAACACAATTCAAGCAAGCATGCAAAGAGTCTATGAGCAGCGGAAAATAAAGCATGCAACTTGCAAGAATGTAAAGGGAAGGGTTTGGAGAATTCAAACGCAATTGGAGACACAAATGTTTTTGTCGTGGTTCCGATAGGTGGTGCTATCATACATCCACGTTGATGGAGACTTCAACCCACGAAGGGTAACGGTTGCGCGAGTCCACGGAGGGCTCCACCCAGGAAGGCTCCATGAAGAAGCAACCTTGTCTATCCCATCATGGCCATCGCCCACGAAGGACTTGCCTCACTAGCGGTAGATCTTCACGAAGTAGGCGATCTCCTTGCCCTTACAAACTCCTTGGTTCAACTCCACAATCTTCGTCGGATGTGAAGGAAATATGCCCTAGAGGCAATAATAAAGTTATTATTTATTTCCTTATATCATGATAAATGTTTATTATTCATGCTAGAATTTTATTAACTGGAAACATAATACATGTGTGAATACATAGACAAACAGAGTGTCACTAGTATGCCTCTACTTGACTAGCTCGTTAATCAAAGATGGTTATGTTTCCTAACCATGAACAAAGAGTTGTTATTTTATTAACGAGGTCACATCATTAGTTGAATGATCTGATTGACATGACCCATTCCATTAGCTTAGCACCCGATCGTTTAGAATGTTGCTATTACTTTCTTCATGACTTATACATGTTCCTATGACTATGAGATTATGCAACTCCCGTTTACCGGAGGAACACTTTGGGTACTACCAAACGTCACAACGTAACTGGGTGATTATAAAGGAGTACTACAGGTGTCTCCAATGGTAGATGTTGGGTTGGCATATTTCGAGATTAGAATTTGTCACTCCGATTGTCGGAGAGGTATCTCTGGGCCCTCTCGGTAATACACATCACATAAGCCTTGCAAGCATTATAACTAAGATGTTAGTTGTGAGCTGATGTATTACAGAACGAGTAAAGAGACTTGCCGGTAACGAGATTGAACTAGGTATTGGATACCGACGATCGAATCTTGGGCAAGTAACATACCGATGACAAAGGGAACAACGTATGTTGTTATGCGGTCTGACCGATAAAGATCTTCGTAGAATATGTAGGAGCCAATATGGGCATCCAGGTCCCGCTATTGGTTATTGACCGGAGACGTGTCTCGGTCATGTCTACATTGTTCTCGAACCGTAGGGTCCGCACGCTTAACGTTATGATGACAGTTATTATGAGTTTATGCATTTTGATGTACCGAAGGTTGTTCGGAGTCCCGGATGTGATCACGGACATGACGAGGAGTCTCGAAATGGTTGAGACATAAAGATTGATATATTGGAAGCCTATGTTTGGACACCGGAAGTGTTCCGGGTGAAATCGGGATTTTATCGGAATACCGGGAGGGTTACCGGAACCCCCCGGGAGCCAAATGGGCCTACATGGGCCTTAGTGGAAAGGTGAAAGGGGCTGCCATGGAGGGCTGCGCGCCTCCCCCGCTCCCCTAGTCCTATTAGGACTAGGAGAGGTGGCCGGCCACCTCTCTCTCTCTTTCCCCCTTGGAGTCCTAGTTGGAATAGGATTGGAGGGGGGAGTCCTACTCCCGGTAGGAGTAGGACTCCTCCTGTGCCTCCCTCCTTGGCCGGCCAGCCCTCCCCTTGGATCGTTTATATACGGGGGCAGGGGGCACCTCTAGACACACAAGTTGATCCTTGAGATCGTTCCTTAGCCGTGTGCGGTGCCCCCTGCCACCAAATTCCACCTCGATCATACCGTTGTAGTGCTTAGGCGAAGCCCTGCGTCGGTAGTACATCAAGATCGTCACCACGCCGTCGTGCTGACGGAACTCTTCCTCGACGCTTTGCTGGATCGGAGCCCGAGGATCGTCATCGTGCTGAACGTGTGCTAAGAACTCGGAGGTGCCGGAGTAACGGTGCTTGGATCGGTCGGATCGGAAAGACGTACGACTACTTCCTCTATGTTGTGTGATCGCTTCCGCAGTCGGTCTGCGTTGGTACGTAGACAACACTCTCCCCTCTCGTTGCTATGCATCACCATGATCTTGTGTGTGCGTAGGAAATTTTTTGAAATTACTACGTTCCCCAACAGTGGCATCCGAGCCTAGGTTTTATGGTTTGATGTTATTTGCACGAGTAGAACACAAGTGAGTTGTGGGCGATACAAGTCATACTGCCTACTAGCATGTCATACTTTGGTTCGGCGGTATTGTTGGACGAGACGACCTGGACCAACCTTACGCGTACGCTTACGCGAGACCGGTTCCCTCGACGTGCTTTGCATATAGATGGCTTGCGGGCGACTGTCTCTCCAACTTTAGTTGAACCGAGTGTGGCTACGCCCGGTCCTTGAGAAGGTTAAAACGGAGTCTATTTGACAAACTATCATTGTGGTTTTGATGCGTAGGTGAGATGAGTTCTTGCTTAAAGCCCGTAGCAGCCACATAAAACTTGCAAACCACAAAGTAGAGGACGTCTAACTTGTTTTTGCAGGGCATGTTGTGATGTGATATGGTCAAGGCATGATGCTGATTTTATTGTATGAGATGATCATGTTTTGTAACCAAGTTATCGGCAACTGGCAGGAGCCATATGGTTGTCGCTTTATTGTATGCAATGCAATCGTGATGTAACGCTTTACTTTATTGCTAAGCGGTAGTGATAGTCGTGGAAGCATAAGATTGGCGAGACGACAACGATGCTACGATGGAGATCAAGGTGTCGCGCCGGTGACGATGGTGATCATGACGGTGCTTCGGATATGGAGATCACAAGCACAAGATGATGATGGCCATATCATATCACTTATATTGATTTCATGTGATGTTTATCTTTTATGCATCTTATCTTGCTTTGATTGACGGTAGCATTGTAAGATGATCTCTCACTAAATTATCAAGAAGTGTTCTCCCTGAGTATGCACCGTTGCCAAAGTTCGTCGTGCCCAGACACCACGTGATGATCGGGTGTGATAAGCTCTACGTCCATCTACAACGGGTGCAAGCCATTTTGCACACGCAGAATACTCAGGTTAAACTTGACGAGCCTAGCATATGCAGATATGGCCTCGGAACACAGAGACTGAAAGGTCGAGCGTGAATCATATAGTAGATATGATCAACATAACGATGTTCACCATTGAAAACTATTCCATCTCACGTGATGATCGGTTATGGTTTAGTTGATTTGGATCACGTGATCACTTAGAGGATTAGAGGGATGTCTATCTAAGTGGGAGTTCTTAAATAATATGATTAAATTGAACTTAAATTTATCATGAACTTAGTCCTGGTAGTATTTTGCAAATTATGTTGTAGATCAATAGCTCGCGTTGTTGCTTCCCTGTGTTTATTTTTGATATGTTCCTAGAGAAAATTGTGTTGAAAGATGTTAGTAGCAATGATGCGGATTGGATCCGTGATCTGAGGTTTATCCTCATTGCTGCACAGAAGAATTATGTCCTTGATGCACTGCTAGGTGACAGACCTATTGCAGGAGCAGATGCAGACGTTATGAACGTTTGGCTAGCTCAATATGATGACTACTTGATAGTTTAGTGCACCATGCTTAATGGCTTAGAATCGGGACTTCAAAGACGTTTTGAACGTCATGGACCATATGAGATGTTCCAGGAGTTAAAATTAATATTTCAAGCAAATACCCGAGTTGAGAGATATGAAGTCTCCAACAAGTTCTATAGCTAAAAGATGGAGGAGAATCGCTCAACTAGTGAGCATGTGCTCAGATTGTCTGGGTACTACAATCGCTTGAATCAAGTGGGAGTTAATCTTCCAGATAAGATAGTGATTGACAGAATTCTCTAGTCACCATCACCAAGTTAGTAGAACTTCGTGATGAACTATAATATGCAAGGGATAACGGAAACAAATCCCAAGCTCTTTGTGATGCTGAAATCAACGAAGGTAGAGATCAAGAAAAACATCAAGTGTTGATGGTTGACAAGACCACTAGTTTGAAGAAAAGGGCAAAAGGGAAGAAGGGGAACTTCCAGAAGAACGGCAAGCAAGTTGCTGCTCAAGTGAAGAAGCCCAAGTCTGGTCCTAAGCCTGAGACTAAGTGCTTGTACTGCAAAGGGACTGGTCACTGGAAGCAGAACTGCCCCAAGTATTTGGCAGATAAGAAGGATGGCAAAGTGAACAAAAGTATATTTGATATACATGTTATTGATGTGTGCTTTACTAGTGTTTATAGCAACCCCTCAGTATTTGATATTGGTTTAGTTGCTAAGAGTAGTAACTCGAAACAGGAGTTGCAGAATAAACAGAGACTAGTTAAGGATGAAGTGATGATGTGTGTTGGAAGTAGTTCCAAGATTGATATGATCATCATCGCACACTCCCCTATACTTTCGGGATTAGTGTTGAACTTAAATAAGTGTTATTTGGTTTTTGCGTTGAGCATGAATATGATTTGATCATGTTTATTGCAATACGGTTATTCATTAAAGTCAGAGAATAATTGTTGTTCTGTTTACATGAATAAAACCTTCGATGGTCATACACCCAATGAAACAAGTTCGTTGGATCTCGATCGTAGTGATACACATATTCATAATATTGAAACCAAAAGATGCAAAGTTAATAATGATAGTGCAACTTATTTGTGGCACTGCCGTTTAGGTCATATTGGTATAAAGCGCATGAAGAAACTCCATGCTGATGGGCTTTCGGAATCACTTGATTATGAATCACTTGATGCTTGCGAACCATGCCATTTGGGCAAGATGACTAAAACGCCGTTCTCCGGAACAATGAAGCAAGCAACAGATTTGTTGGAAATCATACATACTGATGTATGTGGTCCGATGAATATTAAGGCCTGCAGCAGGTATCATTATTTTCTGACCTTCACAGATGATTTGAGCAGATATGGGGATATCTACTTAATGAAACACAAGTCTGAAACATTTGAAAAGTTCAAAGAATTTCAGAGTGAAGTTGAAAATCATCGTAACAAGAAAATAAAGTTTCTACGATCTGATCGTGGAGGAGAATATTTGAGTTACGAGTTTGGTGTACATTTGAAAAATTGTGGAATAGTTTCGCAACTCACGCCACCCAGAACACCACAGCGTAATGGTGTGTCCGAACGTCGTAATCGTACTTTACTAGATATGGTACGATCTATGTTGTCTCTTACCGATCTACCACTATCGTTTTGGGGTTATGCATTAGAGACAGCCGCATTCATGTTAAATAGGGCACCATCTAAATCCGTTGAGACGACACCGTGTGAACTATGGTTTGGCAAGAAACCTAAGCTGTTGTTTCTTAAAATTTGGAGTTGCGATGCTTATGTGAAAAAGTTTCATCTCGATAAGCTCAAACTCAAATCGGAGAAATATGTCTTCATAGGATACCCAAAGGAAACAGTTGGGTACACCTTCTATCACAGATCCGAAGGCAAGACTTTTGTTGCTAAATTCGGAAACTTTCTGGAGAAGGAGTTTCTCTCGAAAGAAGTGAGTGGGAGGAAAGTAGAACTTGATGAGGTAACTGTACCTCCTCCCTTATTGGAAAGTAGTACATCACAGAAACCAGTTTCTGTGACACCTACACCAATTAGTGAGGAAGCTAATGATGATGATCACGAAACTTCGGATCAAGTTACTACCGAATCTCGTAGGTAAACCAGAGTGAGATCCGCATCAGAGTGGTACGGTAATCCTGTTCTGGAAGTCATGTTACTAGACCATGACGAACTTGCGAACTATGAGGAAGCGATGATGAGCCCAGATTCCGCGAAATGGTTTGAAGCCATGAAATCTGAGATATGATCTATGTATGAGAACAAAGTTTGGACTTTGGTTGACTTGCCCGATGATCGGCAAGCAATTGAGAATAAATGGATCTTCAAGAGGAAGACGGACGCTGGTAGTAGTGTTACTATCTACAAAGCTAGAATTGTCGCAAAAGGTTTTCGACAAATTCAAAGTGTTGACTACGATGAGAGCTTCTCACTCGTATCTATGCTTGAGTCTGTCCGAATCATGTTAGTAATTGCCGCATTTTATGAAATCTGGCAAATGGATAAACAAAACTGCATTCCTTAATGGATTTATTAAAAAAGAGTTGTATATGATGCAACAGAAGGTTTTGTCAATCCGAAAGGTCCTAACAAAATGTGCAAGCTCCAGCGATCCATCTGTGGACTGGTGCAAGCATCTCGGAGTTGGAATATACGCTTTGATGAGTTGATCAAAGCATATAGTTTTATACAGACTTGTGGTGAAGCCTGTATTTACAAGAAAGTGAGTGGGAGCACTACAGCATTTCTGATAATTATATGTGAATGACATATCGTTGATCGGAAATAATGTAGAATTATTCTGTAAAGCATAAAGGAGTGTTTGAAAGGAGTTTTTCAAAGAAAGACTTCGGTGAAGCTGCTTACATATTGAGTATCAAGATCTATAGAGATAGATCAAGACGCTTGATAAGTTTTTTCAATGAGTACATACCTTGACAAGAATTTGAAGTAGTTCAAAATGGAATAGTCAAAGAAAGAGTTCTTGCCTGTGTTACAAGGTGTGAAGTTGAGTAAGACTCAAAGCTCGACCACGGCAGAAGATAGAAAGAGAATGAAAGTCATTCCCTATGCCTTGGCCATAGGTTCTATAAAGTATGTCATGCTGTATACCAGATCTATTGTATACCCTGCATTGATTTGGCAAGGGAGTACAATAGTGATCTAGGAGTAGATCACTGGACAGCAGTCAGAATTATCCTTAGTGAAATAAGGATATGTTTCTCGATTATGGACGTGACAAAAAGGTTCGTCGTAAAGGGTTACGTCGATGCAAGTTTTCGACACTGATCCAGATGAATCTAAAGTCTCAATCTGGATACATATTGAAAGTGGGAGCAATTAGCTAGAGTAGTTCCGTGTAGAGCATTGTAGACATAGAACTTGCAAAATACTTACGGATCTGAATGTGACAGACCCGTTGGCTAAAATTATCTCACAAGCAAAACATGATCACACCTTAGTACTCTTTGGGTGTTAATCACATAGATATGTGAACTAGATTACTGACTCTAGTAAACCCTTTGAGTGTTGGTCACATGACGATGTGAACTATGGGTGTTAATTACATGGCGATGTGAACTATTGCTGTTAAATCACATGGCGATGTGAACTAGATTATTGACTCTAGTGCAAGTGGGAGACTGAAGGAAATATGCCCTAGAGGCAATAATAAAGTTATTATTTATTTCCTTATATCATGATAAATGTTTATTATTCATGCTAGAATTGTATTAACCGGAAACATAATACATGTGTGAATACATAGACAAACAGAGTGTCACTAGTATGCCTCTACTTGACTAGCTCGTTAATCAAAGATGGTTATGTTTCCTAACCATGAACAAAGAGTTGTTATTTGATTAACAAGGTCACATCATTAGTTGAATGATCTGATTGACATGACCCATTCCATTAGCTTAGCACCCGATCGTTTAGTATGTTGCTATTGCTTTCTTCATGACTTATACATGTTCCTATGACTATGAGATTATGCAACTCCCGTTTACCAGAGGAACACTTTGGGTACTACCAAACGTCACAACGTAACTGGGTGATTATAAAGGAGTACTACAGGTGTCTCCAATGGTAGATGTTGGGTTGGCATATTTCGAGATTAGAATTTGTCACTCCGATTGTCGGAGAGGTATCTCTGGGCCCTCTCGGTAATACACATCACATAAGCCTTGCAAGCATTATAACTAAGATGTTAGTTGTGAGATGATGTATTATGGAATGAGTAAAGAGACTTGCCGGTAACGAGATTGAACTAGGTATTGGATACCGACGATCGAATCTCGGGCAAGTAACATACCGATGACAAAGGGAACAACGTATGTTGTTATGCGGTCTGACCGATAAAGATCTTCGTAGAATATGTAGGAGCCAATATGGGCATCCAGGTCCCGCTATTGGTTATTGACCGGAGACGTGTCTCGGTCATGTCTACATTGTTCTCGAACCGTAGGGTCCGCACGCTTAACATTACGATGACAGTTATTATGAGTTTATGCATTTTGATGTACCGAAGGTAGTTCGGAGTCCCGGATGTGATCACGGACATGACGAGGAGTCTCGAAATGGTCGAGACATAAAGATTGATATATTGGAAGCCTATGTTTGGACACCGGAAGTGTTCCGGGTGAAATCGGGATTTTACCGGAATACCTGGAGGGTTACCGGAACCCCCCGGGAGCCAAATGGGCCTACATGGGCCTTAGTGGAAAGGTGAAAGGGGCTGCCATGGAGGGCTGCGCGCCTCCCCCGCTCCCCTATTCCTATTAGGACTAGGAGAGGTGGCCGGCCACCTCTCTCTCTCTCTTTCCCCCTTGGAGTCCTAGTTGGAATAGGATTGGAGGGGGAGTCCTACTCCCGGTAGGAGTAGGACTCCTCCTGCGCCTCCCTCCTTGGCCGGCCAGCCCTCCCCTTGGATCCTTTATATACGGGGGCAGGGGGCACCTCTAGACACACAAGTTGATCCTTGAGATCGTTCCTTAGCCGTGTGCGGTGCCCCCTGCCACCAAATTCCCCTCGATCATACCGTTGTAGTGCTTAGGCGAAGCCCTGCGTCGGTAGTACATCAAGATCGTCACCACGCCGTCGTGCTGACGGAACTCTTCCTCGACGCTTTGCTGGATCGGAGCCCGAGGATCGTCATCGTGCTGAACGTGTGCTAAGAACTCGGAGGTGCCGGAGTAACGGTGCTTGGATCGGTCGAATCGGGAAGACATACGATTACTTCCTCTACGTTGTGTGATCGCTTCCGCAGTCGGTCTGCGTTGGTATGTAGACAACACTCTCCCATCTCGTTACTATGCATCACCATGATCTTGCGTGTGCGTAGGAATTTTTTTGAAATTACTACGTTCCCCGACAGTAGGCTCCCAAGTGACACCTAGCCAATCTAGGAGACACCACTTGAGGGAGTCCTGGATTAGGGGGTGTCCGGATGGCCGGACTCCTGGACTATGAAGATACAAGATTGAAGACTTTGTCCTGTGTCCGGAAGGGACTTTCCTTGCCGTGGAAGGCAAGCTTGGCGATACGGATATGTAGATCTCCTACCATTGTAACCGACTTTGTGTAACCCTAACCCTCTCTGGTGTCTATATAAACCGGAGGGTTTTAGTCCGTAGGACAACATACAGAACAACAATCATACCATAGGCTAGCTTCTAGGGTTTAGCCTCTCCGATCTCGTGGTAGATCTACTCTTGTACTACCCATATCATCAATATTAATCAAGCAGGACATAGGGTTTTACCTCCATCAAGAGGGCCCGAACCTGGGTAAAACTTCGTGTCCCTTGCCTCCTGTTACCATCCGGCCTAGACGCACAGTTCGGGACCCCCTACCCGAGATCCGCCGGTTTTGACACCGACATTGGTGCTTTCATTGAGAGTTCCTCTGTGTCGTCGCCGTCAGGCTTGATGGCTCCTACTATCATCGATAGTGATGCGGTCCAGGATGAAACTTGTCTCCCCGGACAGATCTCTGTCTTCGGCGGCTTTGCACTGCGGGCTAATTTGCTTGGCCATCTGGAGCAGATCGAAAGCTATGCCCCTGGCCATCAGGTCAGGTTTGGAAGTTTAAACTACACGGCTGACATCCGCGGGGACTTGATCTTCGACGGAGTCAAGCCACTGCCAAGCGCGCCGCACTGTCACGACGGGCATGATCTAGCTCTGCCATAGAACAATGCCCTGGAGGCAGCAGCCGCGTCGGCTTTGACCCTTAATTCAGAGCCAACTGAGCTGATCGAGGATGGGTGGTTGGACACTACCTCGGGGGCTGTGATCCCAACGACGATCGAGCTGAACACCAGCCCTGCACTCCGCGAGACCCGTGACTCCAAGGAGCCGGACTCCTCCCCGGACTCCGAACCTTCCGCGCCCCTACCGATCAAATCCGATTGGGCGCCGGTCATGGAGTTTACCGCCGCGGACATCTTTCAGCACTCGCCCTTCGGCGATATTATGAAATCACTAAAGTCTCTCTCTTTGTCAAGAGAGCCCTGCCCGAATCATGGCCAGCAAGATTGGGATGCGGAAGACGAAGAAATTCGACGCCCACCCACCAACCACTTTGTAGCCACTGTCGACGATTTAACCGACATGCTCGACTTCGACTCTGAAATCATCAACGGTATGGAAAACGATGCGGGAGGCAAAGAAGAACCACCGCCCACAGGGCGCTGGACGCCCACCTCATCATATAATGTATACATGGTGGACGCACCAAAAGATGACGACGAGGAGCAGAAGGACGCACCGAAGGCTTGTTCCCTTGAGAAGCAGTCAAAGCGGCGACACAAGCGCCGCCCCAAATCCTGCCTCGACAGAAATAATGATCACACAGACCGAGCACTGGAGCAGGGCGAACCGCTGCCGGACAACGACAATCCGGATAATCAAACTGAACAAACAAATTCTATCAAGGATAATAGTCTGGACGGGATAACACCGGACAGGCACCCGGAGCAGCAGAATGCCTGTAAAAGGCTTGTTGCCACAGCGAGGAGTCTTAAAAAGCAGAAGCAAAGGCTCAAGGCTGCGCAAGACACACTCCAAATCAGATGGAGTAAAATACTCAACATAGCAGCGTGGTACGGCGACAATCGCCCCTCCAAGAGCTACCCAAAGCGGAAGCTGCTACCTGAATTCGATGAGGAGGCCTTAGACCCCCCACAACCAAACATCAAAGCAGCCACCTGGCCGGATAGACGACCCCTCTACCAACACAGAGCGGCATACAACGCCACTCACAATACAACACGCGACCCATGCGAGGGCTCGCACCCAAAGGACGGCGCAACAAGATCCATCTATGGACCACGCAAGCGCACCCCGGCATACAATGCAACACAACAAACATCCGAACAATGCGGTACACCCAGCTACAGGGGTGCCGCACACCCCCTATGTTTCACCGATGAGGTGCTGGACCATGAATTTCTAGAGGGATTCAAACCCGTAAACATAGAGACATACGACGGAACAACAGACCCTGGGGTCTGGATTGAGGACTACATCCTTCATATCCATATGGCTCGAGGAGATGATCTCCACGCCATCAAGTATGTACCCCTCAAGCTCAAAGGGCCAGCTCGTCACTGGCTTAAAGGCCTCCCCGAAAGCTCCATTGGAAGTTGGGAAGAGCTTGAAGACGCCTTTAGGGCAAATTTTCAAGGGACTTATGTCCGACCTCCGAATGCGGACGATTTGAGTCATATAACTCAACAGCCTGGAGAGTCAGCCCGAAAGCTTTGGAACAAGTTTCTTACTAAAAAGAACCAGATTGTCGACTGTCCCGACGCCGAAGCCTTGGCAGCTTTTAAGCATAGCGTCCGTGACGAATGGCTCTCCAGACACCTCGGCCAAAATAAGCCGAGAACGATGGCCACATTAACAAACCTCATGACCCGCTTTTGCGCGGGTGAGGAAAGCTGGCTAGCCAGATGCAGCACCAGCGACCCCAGTTGTCACACCCTAGCTAGGTTATGCATTAGAGTGTGCATCATGTTTACCTTCATCAGAAATTGAAATGGGGAAAGCAGAACCCCCAGCAACCCCCCCTGAAATCAACTAGGGTTTACTAAAATTAAATTCAATGAACCTGAAATGCCCTTCAAAAATGTTCACCCTCTTTGCCTTGGGTTAGAACCCTTGGGAAAAATGGTGCATATAATTTTAGGTCAACAAAAGGGGCATTGACTTAATTCATAAATATTTGAATTTGGGCATTTAAATACTGTTAAATAATTCAAATGCTCAAATAATGTTGGAACTATTTTTGGGCCACTGAAATATTTCAGAAAGTGTCCATAAATATTTTCAGGATTTTATAAAATGATTTAGTATTTAAACTAAATCAAAACAGAATAACAGAAATAGAAAAACAGAATAAATTAGGAAAAGAACAGAGGCTCACCTGGACCTTACCTGGCCCACCTGTAGCCCATCCACCTGGCCCAGCGCCAGGCCGCCAGCGGCCCAGCCCACCAGCACCTCGCCCGTCGTCCTCCTCCCCTCGCCCCGAAGCAGCTGCGTGCCAGCAGCAGCGCACACCGGAGGTCTCCACCTCCTGCTTCGCGGTGGCAGCCCCCCTGGCCTCCTAGCCGCGCCACGGAGACGCCCGCGGCCCCCCTCGACCATCTCTAGCTCTCCTTGGACCTCTCTCCCTCCTCTGCTCTCTCCCTACGATGCCACCGAACGCGCCCGTCGCCACCGACGCCGTTCACCGCGTCCACGGCCACCGCCTCGCCTCCCCGACGCCTCCCAAAGCTCTGCCTCGACCCACCCTTCCTCCTCACCGCTCCAAGCGATGCCGGGAGCCCTGCAGTGACGCAATTGCCGTCGTCTTCACCGACGGGCACCAAAGATCGCCGGCCCCGATTCTCCGTCTCCAGGTCGTCCCCGAGCCCGCTGAGTCCTCCCTCGAGATCGCTGTGAGCTCCTGCGCCTTCCCCCTTGCTCGCCCCCTCCATTCTCGTCCGTTAGCCGCCGCCCCACGAAACGGAGCTCCGGCCGCCGCCATGGCCGACGAGCTCCATGCTCGTGTGCTCTTCCGCCCGCCCTAGCATCACCAACATGCTCAACGCGTCCCCAGGAAGCGAACGCGCCACGCTGTTGCTCTAATGCTCGCGCTGAAACCCCGCGCCCGTGTGTCCCGAGCTCCGGCCGCCGCCTCGCTCGCCGCAGTTGCCGCTACCGGCCACTACAGACACGGCCACAGCCACCGCTGGACGCGCCGCGTCACGGGCGTTCCAACGAGCCAAACCGCGCTCGAAACCGCCCCCTGTAGCGCCTTCCCGCAGCACCTCCGCCGTCTCGGGCTTCGCCGGCGTCGAGCCGTGGACCAACTCCGGCGAGCCAACGTGGCACACTTAGTTAACGCTAATGACGCCATTAGCTGATCACTGTGCCACTGACGGATGGGCCCCACACGCTAATTAACCCCGGATTTATTCCTTGTTTAACTTAAACTAACCGCCATGGGCCCCACATGTCAGTTTGACCATGCCACGTCATCATTGACCCGGACCCACTAGTCAGCCTCTCTCCCTGCCCTGTTACACTGACCAGTGGACCCCACTGGTCAGGTTTGACCTGGAGGCGCCTAGTTGACCTGCTGACATCACGGTGATGTCATGCTGACGCAATAACTCCTTTTCTGGATTTAATTTTATATAGAAAATTCCAGAAAATTGCCTAAACTTCAAAAATTCATAGAAATTCAACCATAACTCCAAATGAGACAAATTATATATGAAAAATTATCAGAAAAATTCAAGGAATCCATCTGTACCATTTTCATGCATGTTTGAACAATGCTTGTCCTCTGTTTTGGACAAAACAAATAAAGGGCATTTAAATAATCATATATGGGGTTGGAATTTGAATCTTGTACTCAAACCAACTTCATTTAAATCATAGCTAGTTGCATTAGCTCAAGACACATCCATATTGCCATGTCATAGCATGCATCATATTGTTGCATATCGTCATGTGTTGATTGTGCTCGGTTGTGTTCTTCGTGGTAGGTTCTGCCTCCGAGGATATTCACGAGTATCCAACTGAAGGGCAGTATCCCGTTACCACTCCATCAGGCAAGCAACCATTGATCATTCCGATACAACCCATGTTCTCGCTCCTGCTCTTGTTTACTGCATTAAGACAACACGATTCAAACTGCTGTGTGCTACGGTAGTTGAACCCTTATCCTCTGCATGACCTGTCATTGCCACAGTAACTAGATGAAACCCACTAGCATGTGTAGGAGTTGATTGAGCCATGTTTTGTGATTCCTACCTTGCTATGCCTGCTATGCTTAGAGTTGTGTCAGGTCTGGTTCATCTGGGGGATGGGCTAGAGTGAAATGCTTGTGCCAGTAATATGTGGGATGTGTGGAACATGTTTTGGTAAAGGTGTCGATGAGAGGCCATGTAGGAGTACATGGTGGGTTGTTTCATTGAAGCCGTCCCTAAGAACTGAGTTCTGTATGCGTGAATTAAGATTCAGCTACTACCACACATTGGGCCCAGAAATATGACCCCGCTCGACTTACCGACCCGTCTCGCCTCAGTCCAGGAGTTGCAACTAGTTTCTGGTGTTTGTAGGATATGTGTTGGCGGCCGTGCGTAGCGCTGACCCTAGGGGTGGGCTATGTTGCGGTAGATACACCGTGGCACGGTGTACCGAGTCACCCGTTTGGTGTCTCGGGAACCCTGTTCACATCGTTCGGGGCCGTTGAGGACACCCCGGCCGGATTTCCTTGCGGATGGAACCTGAATAGGCGATGACCCTGGACTAGAGACTTGTGAGGTTAGTCAGGTCGTGGTCTACACCCACGTCGGTTTTCGCTTGAAGTCTGCCGAGCACATTTCGTGTGCAGACGCTAAGTGGTGGAAACATGTGTGACGAAGTACACCCCTGCAGGGTATAAACTATTCGAATAGCCGTGTCCGCGGTAAAGGACTACTTGATTGCATATACAGTTCATAGACAAGTTAATGGATACTACTAAAAGACTCAAGATAAGTGTGAGTACCGAGGATGGCCCCCTCGCAGGATACGAGGGAGGATCCACGGTGGAGTATTGTGATGGTGAGTAGTGGACTCGTGTGCGAAAACTATTTTGCTAAAAGATTCCGTAGGATAGCTTAGCCAAGAGTCAAAGCTGGCTTGCTGCATAAACCCCACCACCTTCTTGAGAATGAGCATGTATAGTAGGTTCTGATGTAAGACTTGCTGAGTACCTTTGTACTCATGTTTGCTTATTTATTGTTTTCAGACGACAACACTGCCCCCTCCGATGGGTTTTATGTAGACCTTGACGTCGACGAGTGACTAGCCACCCAGGTGGTGATACAGGCCATGGAGGGCCTATGTAGATAGACAGGCTTCGAGAAGCCTTCTTTCTTTCTAGAGTCTGTACTCAGACTAGTTGCTTCCGCATGTGCTTGTATGACTGTATGACTTGAGTGTCGGGTCATGTGACCCCTACCTGTATGGATACGTTATGTATGGCTCCCTGGAGCCTTTAAATAAAGTACTTGAGTTGTAGGGTTTTGTTGTGATGCCATGTTGTATGTACTCATTTCGAGCATATTGTATGTATGATTGAAATGCTTGGTATGAGTGGGATCCGACAATCTAGTTGTTTGTCCTTCGCAGTCTTTCTTATGGGGAAATGTAGTCTAGTGCTCCTCGAGCCATAGTAGTCCGCTACAGCCCGGTTCACCGGAGTCCTGCTAGCCCAGCACTATTGTTCAGGACACTTGACTGGCCGGCATGTGTTTCACTTCGTCCCTATGTCTGTCCCTTCGGGGAAATGTCACGCGGTGATCTCCGGAGTCCTGTCTAGCCTGCTACAGCCCGGGTTCCCCGGAGTCCTGTTAGCCCAGTGCTACAGCCCGGAATCACTCGTTGATGACCGACATGTTCGATGTGATTCATGTATGCCTGTCTCCATAGGTCTGTGCCTCTTTGGGTTCACGACTAGCCATGTCGGCCCGGGTTCTCGGTCATATGGATGCTAGCGACATTGTCATATACACGAGCCAAAAGGCGCAAACGGTCCCGGGCCTTGGTAAGACGACACCCGTGGGATACCGTGCGTGAGGCCGCAAAGTGATATGAGGTGTTACCGGCTAGATCGATGTGACCTGGAATCGGGGTCCTGATAGCGTTGGCATCAGAGCCGGACTGCCTGTAGTTTCGTTCAGCCAAACTGGTCGATGTCGAGTCTAGAAATGCTTTAGTTATATGTAAGGGAATTGATTGTGGGAGGGAACGTAAGGTTCTTTTACTCCTTTACCCTATGCTTCTGATCTGAGTCATTCTCTTCTCATTCAACGTGGGTTAAGGACTAGGCTCTCTTCTTCTATCAGGTTCACGTGTTACTAATCCGTAGTAGTTTATAGGATTATTGCTACGAGTTCCAGTCCAATTTCTACTATTTTAGTACGTTGCTATGTGAATCAGAACCTTGATATGATGCTGTTGAGCGGTATTGTGAACTGTTGTGGATGTCTCAAATCTTTTTCTGAGCATTTACAGCCGTTATGCTGCCCAATTTTCCCTAGGAATTCTGATGTCTTTGTCTTGTGGTTGTGCTTTCAGATGGCCAACCAGTCTCAAAATCAAGTGGTTCGCCTGACCAGGTGCCTCGACGTGCCCGGTCATACTGCTATGTTGGTCCGGGTCATGATCGAGACAGGATACCGTTGGTATCCCGAATACACTATTGAAGAGCAGTTCCGCGACTTTAATCAAAGCCAGTATTTCTGCACCGTCAGGATATTTCCTTCCTATCCTGGATCTACCGAGCCCCTTCACTGTTCCTATGGACTCGGAGTTACCATTGAGATGGCTGTGCAGGATGCTGCCTATTCCATGATGACCATCTTGCGAGTCCGGACTGGCCTGCTTCGGAACACTGACTTCCGTTACATGCCAGCTTCACTTCCGGGAGCGCAGGGGTATCTTCAGGCTATCTATGCTGACTCCACTCAGGAGGACTCATTAACTCGTACCACCACTGAGATGCTCGAAGATAAGGACCGAGAGAATCGGGCCTTGAGGCTGGAGCTCTTTAATACCCGTGCTGATCATTGGGCCACATTGACTCGGTTTGCACCCGCGGTGCAAGCTGGATGTATGGATACCAGGGATCTGTATCCTGTGAGAGCAGCTCTGCCAGACATGGTGGATTGGCGTGATGTGGGAGGCATCACCCCACCCCTTGGTCCCCGCAGGCCACCGTTTGTTGGTCCAAGACCTCATCCTAGCCCCTATGGTCCACAGGCTCCTCAGGACCGTCTGTTTCCGGATGATCACGTTGAACTTCCAGGCTATGGAGGTGACTTCTATGAGGACTACTACGGAGCTATCTGAGTTAGTAGTAGTACCACTAGTATTGTAGTAGTTGTATCTCCACTGTCCTGTGTGACTTGTGGAATACGACTTGGTGTGTAATCGATTCCGGAGGTGTAGACAAATAATGTATAGGGACTCGGAATGCCTCCGATGAGATGTAACGTCTACCTTCATAGTTGTACTGTAGCATGGGCTTGTACTAAACTATGTATGACGAGTATGACCGTTGGTGTATATATGGCAGTTTTATATTACCATGGCATACGAATGAGCATCTCTGCATTCCGTGTTATCCTTTACATTCTGCACTTCCCTGTTAAGTTTGAGCCATCCTTGTCTAAACCATTGTCTTGTTTTCCTCCTAGGATGGTCAACACCCGCGGCAACCCTGCTGCCCCGGAGCAGGGGGAAGCCAATGCAGCTAGAGGTGAAAATTTGCCTCATCCGCCTTCCCTGGCCGAAGTGATGCTGGAGGCGGAAAGAAACAAGCGTGAGACCAACCGCCTGCTGGAGCGGATTGAGCAGAACACTGCACGCCACCCACGAAATGACCTGGTGTCAATCAACGACTTTATCAAGCTGTACCCACCAAAGTTTAACCATTCCGTCGAGCCCCTCGACGCGGATGATTGGCTTCGCAGCATCACCCACAAGCTACGTTCTGCCAACGTAGCCGAAGCCGACAAGGTTACCTATGCTGCTTATCATCTCGAGGGCCCCGCTAGCCATTGGTGGGAAAACTACGAAGCTATGCGCCCGGTCGGCCAAATCACTACCTGGGCTGAGTTCAGCGAGGCTTTCCGTGAGCATCACATTCCGGAAGGTCTCATGGATCGCAAGAGGGAGGAGTTCTGCAACTTCACCCAAGGAAGGCTGACTGTGGATGCATATAGCCGAGAATTTGGGAACCTGGCACGCTATGCTCCTGAAGAGGTTTCTACTGACGCCAAGAAGCAGGCAAGGTTCCGCAAGGGACTTAGCCCTGAGCTTCGCCTCGACCTCCGTCTGCACGAGTGCACATCCTTCCAGAAGCTGGTCAATAAAGCTATCAGTGCTGAGAAAGGCCAGACTGATTATGACGCTTCACGCAAGCACTCTCGTGATTTTGGGTCTTCATCCGGCTCTGGAGCTCAGAAGCGCCGGGTGTGGATTCCAAGCACCGCACTGCCACCCAGATTCACCCCGAGGCCATCCTTTGAGGCGCCTCGTCCCAACCAGCAATTTGCACCGCCCAAGCCCTATGGTGGCCCCGCTGCTAATGTTGCGCCACGCCCCACTGTGGTAACATGCTTCAAGTGTGGAGAACCGGGTCACTATAGTCGAGAGTGTCCCCAGAACAACCCCAATCAAGCTGGAAAGTCCGTTGGCCGTGGTAAGCCCGCGGGAAAGACTTTCTACGCCAAGCCGGCCACTACTGCACGTGGCCATGTCAACTATGTTTCAGCCGAAGAGGCTCATGAGGATCCCAACGTCGTCCTTGGTACGCTCCTTGTTAACTGCCATCCGGCATCTGTTCTTTTCGATACTGGAGCATCTCATTCATTCATATCCGAGAATTATGCTCGGTTGCATAACACGACATTCTGTGACATGCCCACTTCCATGGTAATTCAAACTCCGGGTTCCAAATGGCAAACTTCTAAGGTAAGCCATGGGAACGAAATTCTTGTCGATAGGCTTGTTTTCCTCGCATCTTTAATAGCTCTCAAGTCCTCCGACATAAACATCATCTTGGGTATGGACTGGATGTCGGCTCATTATGCCAAGATCGATTGTGCCACTAGAACCGTTCAACTTACTCATCCCTCGGGCAAGACAGTTAATGTCTTAACTCGAGTGGCCAAGCGCCAACTTTACTCTCTCAATGCTAACCCTCTTCCAGACCTTGAGGACGTTCCGGTAGTCCAAGACTTCCCGGATGTGTTTCCGGAAGAACTGCCAGGTGTTCCACCTGACCGGGATGTCGAGTTTGTGATAGACCTTGTTCCAGGAACCATTCCAATTGCTAGAAGACCCTACAAGATGGCACCCTTAGAACTAGCCGAGCTTAAGAACCAACTCGATGAGTCCTTGAACAAAGGGTTCATCCGTCCTAGCTCCTCTCCTTGGGCTTGCCCCGTCCTCTTCGTCAAGAAGAAGGATGGAACGGATCAAATGGTTGTGGATTACCGACCTGTCAATCTGGTCACCATCAAGAACAAATACCCGCTTCCCAGGATCAACGACCTGTATGATCAGCTCGCTGGATCCTCAATCTTCTCCAAGATGGATTTGAGGCTGGGCTACCATCAAATCAAAATCAGAAACGGGGACATTCCCAAAACGGCCTTTGTTACTCGTTATGGCCAATACGAGTACACCGTCATGTCCTTCGGTTTAACCAATGCCCCGGCCACCTTCTCCCGGTTAATGAACTCGGTTTTCATGGAGTACTTGGACAAATTCGTCGTAGTATACCTCGATGACATACTCATCTACTCCAAGAATGAAGAGGAACATGCTGAACATCTAAGGCTGGTATTGATGAAACTTCGAGAGCATCTCCTTTATGCCAAATTCTCCAAGTGTGAATTTTGGTTGTCAGAAGTGACCTATCTAGGCCATGTAATCTCTGGTAAGGGTATTGCTGTCAATCCCGAGCGAGTTCAAGCCGTCCTTGATTGGACTCCACCTGAAATGGTCAAGCAAGTTCGGAGTTTCCTTGGCCTAGCGAGCTATTGCCGCCGCTTCGTCGAGAATTTCTCCAAGGTTGCTAAACCTCTAACTGAACTCCTCAAGAAAGATAAAAAGTTCGAGTGGACTCCACAGTGCGAGTTCAGCTTTCAGGAACTGAAAAGACGCCTGACATCTGCTCCCATACTGGTACCACCAGATTTCTCCAAGGACTTTATTATCTATTGCGACGCCTCGCGACAAGGACTAGGTTGCATACTCATGCAAGATCGTCAGGTAATTGCCTATGCTTCACGGCAATTACACCCACATGAGGAAAATTATCCCACACATGATCTAGAGCTTGCAGCTGTAGTCCATGCACTCAAAACCTGGCGACATTACCTCCTCGGTAATCGTTGCGAGATCTTCACCGATCACCAAAGCTTGAAATATATCTTCACCCAACCAGATTTGAATCTCAGGCAAAGACGTTGGGTCGAGTTGATCTCGGATTACGACTTAGGAATAACTTACACCCCTGGCAAGGCCAATGTCATGGCCGATGCACTAAGTCGTAAGTCCTACTGTAACAACCTGATGTTACAACAAAGTCAACCACTTCTCCATGAGGAATTTCGCAAGCTTAATCTTCACATTGTTCCTTAAGGATTCTTGTCTACTCTGGTGGCGAAACCTACCCTTATAGATCAAATCATAGCTGCCCAAAAGCGTGATAAGGGCATATCCCGGATTAAGGAAAACATTGCTAGCGGAGTAGCTAAATGTTTTTCCATGGATGAACAAGGTACTGTCTTCTTTGAGAACCGCCTGGTGGTTCCCAAGAAACGACATCTACGCCAGATGATCCTTAAGGAAGCTCACGAATCCCCTCTCACCATTCATCCCGGTAGTACTAAAATGTATCAAGACCTACGCCAGAGGTTTTGGTGGACTAGGATGAAGAGAGAAATCGCTCAATACATTGCTAATTGCGACGTTTGTCGTCGTGTTAAAGCAGAGCATCAACGGCCTGCTGGCACCCTTCAACCTTTGGCTATTCCTGAATGGAAATGGGACAAAATCAGTATGGATTTCATCACTGGGTTTCCCAGGACCAAGAGAGGGAATAATGCCATCTTCGTCGTGATCGACCGTCTTTCCAAAGTAGCCCATTTTCTACCTGTTCGTGAGAGTATCACCGCTAGCCAGCTAGCTGACCTATACATCTCCCGAATAGTGTCTCTTCATGGTGTCCCATTGGAAATTAACTCAGACCGTGGAAGTCTCTTCACCTCTCGATTTTGGGAAAGTTTCCAAAATGCTATGGGAACTCATCTCTCCTTTAGCACCGCCTTCCATCCCCAATCAAGTGGTCAAGTAGAGCGAGTAAATCAAATTCTGGAAGATATGCTCCGAGCTTCTGTTATCTCGTTCGGAATGAGTTGGGAGAAATGCCTTCCATTCGCGGAGTTTGCTTATAACAATAGCTATCAAGCTAGTTTGGGCAAGGCTCCCTTCGAAGTTCTCTATGGACGAAAATGTCGAACGCCTCTTAACTGGTCAAAAACCGGGGAAAGACAACTCTTTTGCCCGGATATGATTCAGGAAGCAGAAGAGCAGGTTCGCGTTATTCGTGAGAAATTGAAAACAGCCCAATCTCGCCAAAAGAGTCAATATGATCGTAAACATAAGCCTATGACATTAGAAATTGACGAGAAAGCTTACCTTCGGGTTACCCCGTTAAAGGGAACCCATCGTTTCGGTATCAAAGGAAAATTGGCTCCTTGTTACATTGGACCCTTTCGCATTCTTGCCAAACGAGGAGAAGTTGCCTACCAATTGGAACTACCTCCGCATCTTTCCAGAGTTCACGATGTCTTCCACGTTTCGCAACTCAGGCGTTGCTTCGCGGATCCTATCCGTGGAGTGGACCACGAAACGCTTGATTTACAAGATAACCTTTCTTATCGGGAATACCCCGTTCGTATCCTTGATCAAGCCGAGCGTACCACTCGACGTCATAATATCAAGTTTCTCAAGGTTCAATGGTCACACCATTCCGAGGAAGAAGCCACTTGGGAAAGGGAGGATCGTCTTCGACTCGAGTACCCCGCCTTCTTCCCAGATGATCCTAAATCTCGGGACGAGATTCTATTGAGTGGGGGTGAGTTGTCACACCCTAGCTAGGTTATGCATTAGAGTGTGCATCATGTTTACCTTCATCAGAAATTGAAATGGGGAAAGCAGAACCCCCAGCACCCCCCCTGAAATCAACTAGGGTTTACTAAAATTAAATTCAATGAACCTGAAATGCCCTTCAAAAATGTTCACCCTCTTTGCCTTGGGTTAGAACCCTTGGGAAAAATGGTGCATATAATTTTAGGTCAACAAAAGGGGCATTGACTTAATTCATAAATATTTGAATTTGGGCATTTAAATACTATTAAATAATTCAAATGCTCAAATAATGTTGGAACTATTTTTGGGCCACTGAAATATTTCAGAAAGTGTCCATATATATTTTCAGGATTTTATAAAAAGATTTAGTATTTAAACTAAATCAAAACAGAATAACAGAAATAGAAAAACAGAATAAATTAGGAAAAGAACAGAGGCTCACCTGGACCTTACCTGGCCCACCTGTAGCCCATCCACCTGGCCCAGCGCCAGGCCGCCAGCGGCCCAGCCCACCAGCACCTCGCCCGTCGTCCTCCTCCCCTCGCCCCGAAGCAGCTGCGTGCCAGCAGCAGCGCACACCGGAGGTCTCCACCTCCTGCTTCGTGGTGGCAGCCCCCCTGGCCTCCTAGCCGCGCCACGGAGACGCCCGCGGCCCCCCTCGACCCTCTCTGGCTCTCCCTGGACCTCTCTCCCTCCTCTGCTCTCTCCCTACGACGCCACCGAACGCGCCCGTCGCCACCGACGCCGTTCACCGCGGCCACGGCCACCGCCTCGCCTCCTCGACGCCTCCCAAAGCTCCGCCTCGACCCACCCTTCCTCCTCACCGCTCCAAGCGACGCCGGGAGCCCTGCAGTGATGCAATTGCCGTCGTCTTCACCGACGGGCACTAAAGATCGCCGACCCCGATTCTCCATCTCCAGGTCGTCCCCGAGCCCGCTGAGTCCTCCCTCGAGATCGCTGTGAGCTCCTGCGCCTTCCCCCTTGCTCGCCCCCTCCGTTCTCGTCCGTTAGCCGCCGCCCCACGAAACCGAGCTCCGGCCGCCGCCATGGCCGACGAGCTCCATGCTCGTGTGCTCTTCCGCCCGCCCTAGCATCACCAACATGCTCAACGCGTCCCCAGGAAGCGAACGCGCCACACTGTTGGTCTAATGCTCGCGCTGAAACCCCGCGCCCGTGTGTCCCGAGCTCCGGCCGCCGCCTCGCTCGCCGCAGTTGCCGCTACCGGCCACCACAGCCACGGCCACAGCCACCGCTGGACGCGCCGCATCACGGGCGTTCCAACGAGCCAAACCGCGCTCGAAACCGCCCCCTGTAGCGCCTTCCCGCAGCACCTCCGCCGTCTCGGGCTTCGCCGGCGTCGAGCCGTGGACCAACTCCGGCGAGCCAACGTGGCACACTTAGTTAACGCTAATGACGCCATTAGCTGATCACTGTGCCACTGACGGATGGGCCCCACACGCTAATTAACCCCGGATTTATTCCCTGTTTAACTTAAACTAACCGCCATGGGCCCCACATGTCAGTTTGACCATGCCACGTCATCATTGACCCGGACCCACTAGTCAGCCTCTCTCCCTGCCCTGTTACACTGACCAGTGGACCCCACTGGTCAGGTTTGACCTGGAGGCGCCCAGTTGACCTGCTGACATCAGGGTGATGTCATGCTGACGCAATAACTCCTTTTCTGGATTTAATTTTATATAGAAAATTCCAGAAAATTGCCTAAACTTCAAAAATTCATAGAAATTCAACCATAACTCCAAATGAGACAAATTATATATGAAAAATTATCAGAAAAATTCAAGGAATCCATCTGTACCATTTTCATGCATGTTTGAACAATGCTTGTCCTCTGTTTTGGACAAAACAAATAAAGGGCATTTAAATAATCATATATGGGGTTGGAATTTGAATCTTGTACTCAAACCAACTTCATTTAAATCATAGCTAGTTGCATTAGCTCAAGACACATCCATATTGCCATGTCATAGCATGCATCATATTGTTGCATATCGTCATGTGTTGATTGTGCTCGGTTGTGTTCTTCGTGGTAGGTTCTGCCTCCGAGGATATTCACGAGTATCCAACTAAAGGGCAGTATCCCGTTACCACTCCATCAGGCAAGCAACCATTGATCATTCCGATACAACCCATGTTCTCGCTCCTGCTCTTGTTTACTGCATTAAGACAACACGATTCAAACTGCTGTGTGCTACGGTAGTTGAACCCTTATCCTCTGCATGACCTGTCATTGCCACAGTAACTAGATGAAACCCACTAGCATGTGTAGGAGTTGATTGAGCCATGTTTTGTGATTCCTACCTTGCTATGCCTGCTATGCTTAGAGTTGTGTCAGGTCTGGTTCATCTGGGGGATGGGCTAGAGTGAAATGCTTGTGCCAGTAATATGTGGGATGTGTGGAACATGTTTTGGTAAAGGTGTCGATGAGAGGCCATGTAGGAGTACATGGTGGGTTGTTTCATTGAAGCCGTCCCTAAGAACTGAGTTCTGTATGCGTGAATTAAGATTCAGCTACTACCACACATTGGGCCCTGAAATATGACCCCGCTCGACTTACCGACCCCTCTCGCCTCAGTCCAGGAGTTGCAACTAGTTTCTGGTGTTTGTAGGATATGTGTTGGCGGCCGTGCGTAGCGCTGACCCTAGGGGTGGGCTATGTTGCGGTAGATACACCGTGGCACGGTGTACCGAGTCACCCGTTTGGTGTCTCGGGAACCCTGTTCACATCGTTCGGGGCCGTTGAGGACACCCCGGCCGGATTTCCTTGCGGATGGAACCTGAATAGGCGATGACCCTGGACTAGAGACTTGTGAGGTTAGTCAGGTCGTGGTCTACACCCACGTCGGTTTTCGCTTGAAGTCTGCCGAGCACATTTCGTGTGCAGACGCTAAGTGGTGGAAACATGTGTGACGAAGTACACCCCTGCAGGGTATAAACTATTCGAATAGCCGTGTCTGCGGTAAAGGATTACTTGATTGCATATACAGTTCATAGACAAGTTAATGGATACTACTAAAAGACTCAAGATAAGTGTGAGTACCGAGGATGGCCCCCTCGCAGGATACGAGGGAGGATCCACGGTGGAGTATTGTGATGGTGAGTAGTGGACTCGTGTGCGAAAACTATTTTGCTAAAAGATTCCGTAGGATAGCTTAGCCAAGAGTCAAAGCTGGCTTGCTGCATAAACCCCACCACCTTCTTGAGAATGAGCATGTATAGTAGGTTCTGATGTAAGACTTGCTGAGTACCTTTGTACTCATGTTTGCTTATTTATTGTTTTCAGACGACAACACTGCCCCCTCCGATGGGTTTTACGTAGACCTTGACGTCGACGAGTGACTAGCCACCCAGGTGGTGATCCAGGCCATGGAGGGCCTATGTAGATAGACAGGCTTCGAGAAGCCTTCTTTCTTTCTAGAGTCTGTACTCAGACTAGTTGCTTCCGCATGTGCTTGTATGACTGTATGACTTGAGTGTCGGGTCATGTGACCCCTACCTGTATGGATATTTTATGTATGGCTCCCTGGAGCCTTTAAATAAAGTACTTGAGTTGTAGGGTTTTGTTGTGATGCCATGTTGTATGTACTCATTTCGAGCATATTGTATGTATGATTGAAATGCTTGGTATGAGTGGGATCCGACAATCTAGTTGTTTGTCCTTCGCAGTCTTTCTTATGGGGAAATGTAGTCTAGTGCTCCTCGAGCCATAGTAGTCCACTACAGCCCGGTTCACCGGAGTCCTGCTAGCCCAGCACTACTGTTCAGGACACTTGACTGGCCGGCATGTGTTTCACTTCGTCCCTATGTCTATCCCTTCGGGGAAATGTCACGCGGTGATCTCCGGAGTCCTGTCTAGCCTGCTATAGCCCGGGTTCCCCGGAGTCCTGTTAGCCCAGTGCTACCGCCCAGAATCACTCGTTGATGACCGACATGTTTGATGTGATTCATGTATGCCTGTCTCCATAGGTCTGTGCCGCTTTGGGTTCACGACTAGCCATGTCGGCCCGGGTTCTCGGTCATATGGATGCTAGCGACATTGTCATATACGCGAGCCAAAAGGCGCAAATGGTCCCGGGCCTTGGTAAGACGACACCCGTGGGATACCGTGCGTGAGGCCGCAAAGTGATATGAGGTGTTACCGGCTAGATCGATGTGACCTGGAATCGGGGTCCTGACACCAGTACATCTGAAGTTAGAGATGGAAACGGGAAATCACGGCGCAACAGGAATAACAAACGCCGGAATGAAGAAGACAGCACGAAGGGCACGGTAGTAAACACCGGATTCAAAAGCTCTCGGCTAGGTCAGCAAAAGCCGCCCTCTAAAGGCACCAGGGATGAACTGTCCAGCCTCAACAAAATTCTGGATCAAGTATGTCAGATCCATAGTACCCCTGGTAAACATGCTAATCATACCCATAGAGAATGTTGGGTCTTCAAGCAGTCCGGCAAGCTCAACGCCGTACACAAGGGGGGGATACACCAAGTGAAGACGAGGACGAGCCTCCCAAGCAAGACACTGGGGAACAAAAGAAATTTCCACCAGAAGTCAAAACAGTAAACGTGTTACACGTGATCAAGGGAAAAAACAACGCGACACTCCCAGAAAAATATACCCAAGTGCCTGTCACCGCGAAGTCCTGCCACTGGTCGTCTCAACCGATCACTTTCGAGCATCGCGATTACTCAGCAAGTATCCGACACGCAGGATGGGCTGCCCTGGTATTAGACCCAGTAATTGGCGGATATCACTTCACACGAGTCTTGATGGACGGTGGCAGCAATCTAAACCTAATATATCAGGATACAATCCGCGGGATGGGGTTAGACCCAACAAAAATTTGCCATAGCAATACTACCTTTAAAGGAGTAATGCCAGGCCCAGGGGCTCATTGTACGGGCTCCCTCCTACTACAAGTTATTTTCGGCTCCCCCGATAACTTCCGTCGTGAGCATTTAACCTTCCACATCGCTCCGTTCCAAAGTGGCTATCACGCACTCCTCGGACGCGAAGCTTTCGCTCGCTTTAATCCAATACCACACTATGCCTCCCTCACACTCAAGATGCCCGGTCCACGTGGCATCATTTCAATGAACGGAAATATCAAGCGATCTCTGCGCGCCGAAGAGAGTGCGGCTGCCTTGGCAGCCGCACACTAAAGGCGCCCGGACCAGCGAAAGCATTCAATAGGTCGTCAAGACCTCAGACACAACTAATCAAGTCCGGCGCCGCTATTTATACCGAATAAATGGTCACACCCCTATTTGTCAATACAAGGGGCTCAACGCACGCAGATAAGTGGCAATTTTTTCTCATCTTGAATTATACATGGTTTCTTTAAAAACTATCTTTTTGCACGACAACTTTTTCACCTAAATTCCTCTCTTTTACAGACGATCATCATGCTACACCCGTCCAGGATATGGCACAACGGAGACACAGGCGCAGACGTGCAACAGGGACCCGCTCCAAGGATTGTTTTTAGATTAAGACCCTGCGTAAACCTTTTTTTACTGTCTCTTGTTGATACATATCCACCGTTGAGAAGGATGCTGACGTCTTGGCATGTGGCCACACCAGAACAATGCACGTACCTGGACACAAGGGGCTTCTTACAAAGGCCATTATTTAGGCCCGGTTTATACCACAAAGACCGAATACCTTAGGGAGTGTTCGGCGTCGCGAGTTTGGCCCTATATGCATCAGCTCCGAATCATTGTCTTTGGTAAGATGTTGGGTTTGCCCGGCTCCTGTGTTTTGGTGCCTTACGTTCCGCTTTACCGGCTAAGGTAGCACCAGGAGAACTACTACGATTGTGCCCCGGTTCATCTGGACGAGCACCTCAGTAGAGAAAGCCGAAAACTGACTGTCATGATATAGCGTGAGACGAGTCAACCACTCGATGACCTGTTGGAATGTTAGAATTCATCCGCCTTAACGAAGGGCCGTTTTCTGGCCAGGCATGTACGCACCCCGGGATCGGGAGAGTGCGGAGCCACCAGGGGCTATCTAGTAGCCCCACTGTCAAACTCCTATGGCTAAGTGAAAGTGCTAAAGCATTATAGTCCGGTTGCCTCACTCGCTCCGCTATCACCTCCTTAATAGGACCAAGACATTGGGTTAAGTGTGAACGCGTGTTTTTTGCGTGGGGGTTGAAGCCGACGGCTGCAATCTTTCATGTTATACACATGTATACATAAACGGCCGCCCAGGAGGCATCATATCACTTTCAGGCAAAAGTATAAAAATAGCCTTATAAAAATTTATAAAAGCATTTCGCTTACAATGAGATTACATATCACTCAAACATAATATTTTTTGAGCACTGGGTCTCTATCAAACGAGCACCCTCAAGAACTTCTTCAAAGTAGTGCTCAGTAGCCATTCGGCCTATGGCCGAATCCCGCGCTGCAACAGTGGTAGCATCCATCTCCGCCCAGTATGCTTTAACACGGGCAAAGGCCATCCGTGAGCCCTCTATGCATGCCGACCTCTTCATTGCATTAATGCGCGGCACCACATCAAGGAACTGCTGCACCAAGCTGAAATAGCTGTTCGGTTTTGGCCTTTCTGGCCATAGCTGATCCACAACAGACCTCATGGCGAGTCCGGACAACCTATTCAGTTCGGCCCATTCGGCTAATTGGTCAGTCAATGAAAGCGGATGCTCAGGAGAATGGAACTGTGTCCAAAACAGCTGGTCCACTTCACGGTCCGTCTGACCCTGGAAGTACTTGGCCGCATCGGCAACGCTCGCCGCCAAATCCATATACACATCCTACGAACTCCACAGCCGATCCAGAGGGGCATACCGTGGATCTCCGAACTTCCTCCGCAACATAAAGGATTTCCCAGCTACAATATCCCCGGCTTCCCGCAGCTCCTCCTTCTTCGCCCTCATAGCAGAGTGGATGTATTTTCTCGTCGCAGCAGCCTTCTCAAGGTCCGATGCCTTCGCTAGGTTTTCCTTTTCAAGAACCCGGCAATGGTCGGCGGCGGCTTTTAATTCTATGGCCATCTTATCTCGGCTCTCGCCATGCGCGGCCTTCTCGGCTTTCAACTCTTCGGCCGCCTTCAAAGCAGCCGCATTACCAAACCTCGCTTGTTCCTTGGCTGGGGCAAGTTCTGCTCGCAAGGCTTCAACAGTGGCAGCTCCATCTGCAGTCACAACATATTAAAGATTCTGGCATCATGCTGCTCTTACTATGTGGCGTTTACCAGATAATGACACTTACCCTGTGCCTCGTCAAGCCTTTTGTTAACAAGCTCGATGTCGGTGTCTGCCGCATCCAACTGCCGTTTTAAATGGGCAAACTCGCTAGTCCGGCTAGCCACCGGAGCTTCCATCACCTGCACATAGAGGCAGTATGGTTATCACCTGGGAATATGATCCTCTGTTCGTCGTCGTTTCCGACGACAACTAGAGTCTCAGGGGCTACTATCTACACAGGGCACACCTAGCATGTGCAGGACTATCATACATTGTTTTACGTACCTCAAAGCCTGTCAGTAGACTCATAAAATCTTCATGCAATCCGCTTTCGGTGGACGAGATTCTCTCCATCACCGTATTCATCAGCATACGGTGTTCATCTGAGATGGCTGCTCGCGCCACCAACTCCCTCAAAACATCCGATCGCACACTAGATGGTGCCGGACTCTTTTGTCTGCTCTCTTCGGGAGCCGGACACTGGGAACTTCGGGGGTCAATGGGATTATATTCTGGCCTCACCGGACTCGGAGAGGCCCTCCGCGATGACACTTCGGGGTCGCCCGCTTCCGGAGCGGAGGAGTCCGGAGGAGGCGTTTCGCTCTCCATCATCTCTGGAAGAAGATCCCCCGAAGACGAGCTCATTTGAGAGGGGCTAAGGCCCGAACTGCAACGATATATGCGGTGGTTATTTTCTCAGAAGAAAAAGATGGCATACCTGTACTATTAAAGTATTTCGGGTCACTTACGACTCACTGGAGAATTGATCCCCCGCGGACTTTGTGCGGCAAAAGCACCCCCCAAGGTAGGACACTCTGCGGGAGACTTCTTCTCCCGTTTGGAAGCTTCGGCTTCCAAATCCCCGGGCGCAGTCCTTTTCCTCCTCCGGTCGTCTTCCTTCATGGAGATGCTCGCTCCCCCGGTTAGAATGGGCAGCGTTGGGGGCCCGCGTCCGCCCGTATTATCCTCCCCAGTATCTTCCTTCAAGGGCTCCGGGCAAGGTGCGACCTGGAGCATCTTTTCCAATACCGGATTGTCCAAACCCTCAGGGAGGGGGGCCGAACACCGAATCAACTTCGCCTTTGTTAGCCAGTCCTGGTCAAAAAGCAAACTCTCAGAAATAACTTCGTAACAAATGAGAGATAGTATGTTCGGCCGGAAGATTCCTTACCTATTCGGCGGCGCGGTTACTGCTCAGGCCCACGTCCTCGGTGATTTCCGGACACTCTACCTAAGGTCCGAAGAATGACTTGTACATCTCCTTGCGCGTCAGGCCGAGGAAATTTTGAATGACACACGGTCCCTCGGGATTGAACTCCCACAAGCGAAGGGGCCGGCGTTTGCAAGGCTGGACTTGACGAACCAGCATAACTTGTATTACCGCCACCAAACTAAAATCTCCATTGAAGAGATCTCGAATGCGGCTTTGCAGTATAGGCATGTCCTTGGCTGGACCCCAGCTCCGACCTCTACTGATCCATGACATCAGTTGTGGTGGAGGGCCCGAGCGGAAAACAGGGGCGGCCGCCCACTTGGGACTTCTAGGAGCCGTGATGTAGAACCACTCCTGTTGCCACAATTCAGACACCTCTGGAATGGAACCTTTGGGCCATGGAGCTCCCGTCATCTTGCATATTGAGACACCTCCGCACGCTGCATGTTGCCCCTCGATCATCTTCGGCTTTACTTCAAAGGTCTTGAGCCACAGGCCACAGTGAGGGGTAACCCGGAGGAAGGCCTCACACACGACAATAAATGTCGTGATATGAAGAAAGGAGTCCGAAGCTAGATCATGGAAATCCAGCCCATAATAAAACATGAAACCCCTGACGAAAGGATCCAGAGCAAGGCCTAGACCTCGGAGGAAGTGGTAGACGAACACGACGTTCTCGTTGGGCTCGGGGGAGGGGACAGCCTGCCCTCGGGCAGGCAGCCGATGTGAAACCTCGGCGGTTAGATATCTGGCCTCCCTCAACTTTTTGATGTCTTCTTCCGTGATGGAGGAAGGCATCCATTGGCCTTGAAGGCTAGATCTGGACATGATTGAAGGTTCGGAGCACCAGACCTGAACTTTGGGTGTTTGAGCTTGAGGTGGGGAAAGGATTCGATTGAGCACGTGAGGGAAAAAATAAAAGCCTTGCCCCTTTTATAAAGAGGGTGAATATCAAGCGTCCTCTCCGTGGCCGTTTGGACTTGCCTATAGTCTAGGAGTCCTAGAAGCGGTTGGGTTACCCATGCCCGTGTCGATGAGAATCCCGGAATAAGGGGACACGATCTCTTCTTTAACAAGACGTGCCAAGGAAACCGCCTCGCATGACACGCTGAGGTGGGATAATAAAACAATTCGAATAAAGGCTTGGCCGCGGCGCGATGTCACACTACGGAATATGTCAGCAGATTAGATTTGTGTAAATAGTATTCTCTCTATGGCAATATGTGGAAACTTATTTTGCAGAGCCGGACACTATCTTTGTGTTCAAAATCTTCTATGAAGTACTTGGAGGAGGAACCCACCTTGCAATGCCGAAGACAATCTGCGCGCCGGACTCGTCGTCATTGAAGCCTGGTTCAGGGGCTACTGAGGGAGTCCTGAATTAGGGGGTGTCTGGATGGCGGGACTATACCTTCAGCCGGACTCCTGGACTATGAAGATACAAGATTGAAGACTCCGTCCCGTGTCCGGAAGGGACTTTCCTTGGCGTGGAAGGCAAGCTTGGCGATACGGATATGTAGATCTCCTACCATTGTAACCGACTTTGTGTAACCCTAACCCTCTCCGGTGTCTATATAAACCGGAGGGTTTTAGTCCGTAGGACAACATACAAAACAACAATCATACCATAGGCTAGTTTCTAGGGTCTAGCCTCTCTGATCTCGTGGTAGATCTACTCTTGTACTACCCATATCATCAATATTAATCAAGCAGGACATAGGGTTTTACCTCCATCAAGAGGGCCCGAACCTGGGTAAAACTTCGTGTCCCTTGCCTCATGTTACCATCTGGCCTAGACGCACAGTTCAGGACCCCCTACCCGAGATCCGCCGGTTTTGACACCGACACCACTCTCCAAGAAGTAACAAATGGTGTGTTGATGATGAACTCCTTGCTCTTGTGCTTCAAATGATAGTCTCCCCAACACTCAACTCTCTCACACAGGATATGGATTTGGTGGAAAGAAGATTTGAGTGGAAAGCAACTTGGTGAAGGCTAGAGATCAAGATTCATATGGTGGGAATGGAATGTCTTGGCCTCAACACATGAGTAGGTGGTTCTTTCTCAGAAAATGTATGTTAGAAGTGTTGGTATGTTCAGATGGCTCTCTCGATGAATGAAGAGTGGGTGGAGGGGTATATATAGCCTCCACACAAAATCTAACCGTTACACACAATTTACCAATCTTGGTGAGACCGAATGGAGAAACTCGGTCAGACCGATTCAGCAAACCTAGTGACCGTTAGGATTTTTGGTGGGACTGAGATGCAACTCGGTAGGACTGATATGGTTAGGGTTAGGGCATAACGTAATCTCGGTGTGACCGATTACACAAACGCGGTGGGACCGATTTTGGTAATAAGCTAACCAGAGAGTTGGTCAGGTAAACTCGGTGGGACCGATCGCTCATTTTGGTGGGACCGAAATGTTACAAAAGAGAAACAGAGAGTTTACATTGCAATCTCGGTGGGACCGATCGCTCATCTCGGTAGGACCGAAATGTTACGAAGGGAAACAGAGAGATTACAACCCCATCTCGGTGTGACCGAGATCCCTATCGGTGAGACCGATTTGCCTAGGGTTTGTGGCAGTGGCTATGAGAATTGAAACTCGGTGGCCCCGGACATAGAGAATCGACGGGGCCGAGTTTGACTTTTGGTTTAGGTCATATGTGGATGCGGGAAGGTAGTTGAGGGTTTTGGAGCATATCACTAAGAACTATGAAGCAAGAACCTCATTAAACAACACCTCATCCCTCCTTGATAGTATTGGCTTTTCCTATAGACTCAATGTGATCTTGGATCACTAAAATATAAAATGTAGAGTCTTGAGCTTTGAGCTTGAGCCAATCTTTTTGTCCTTAATATTTTGAGGGGTCCACTTTCCTCATCCATGCCATGCCATTCATTGAGCTTTTCCTGAAATATTAATCTTGGAATTGCATTAGCTCAATGAGCTATATGTTGTTAGGAATTACCAAAACCACCTAGGGATAGTTGCACTTTAAATCTCCCCCTTTTTGGTAATTGATGACAACATATAGATCAAAGCTTCGACAAATGATAATAAGAGTGAAAAACATTGTCGCTTTGAGAAGTATGTGAAAAGCAAGAGCTCCCCCTAAATTTGTGCATAGTTTATGATTTGCTTTGGACTGCAAATGCACAGAGAATTAGGCTCATGGGTTACTCTTCCATGTCACATACATCTTGGTGGAGCGCTAAAAATGATAATAATTAAATGCATGCATTCATCACCAAGCAAAGTGAATGATCATATAGGGATAAAATGATAATGTCATCCAACAAGCATTAAAGTAGCATATGATCAAACACATGATCATCCAAGTATCACATAGACAAAAGGTAACTCAAACAAGCAAAGCAAATAAAGTTCAACCACCAAAGCAAGAGAGAATAAAAAGCAACGCTCTCTCTCGAAGCCTATGATCTATACATTTTTCTCCCCCTTTGGCAACAAGTTACCAAAAAGATCCTAGAAAATGCATGGCACTAAATCGTCTCTCGGGCTTGGTTTTCAGGTGGTGGTGTTCGGATAACTCCAAGAGCGAAGGCTTCAGTCGAAGTAGATGGAGCTGATGGAGTAGGTGCTGGAGCTGGTGGCACTGAAGCTGTAGCTGGTGCAGATGAAGTGGCTCTGGTGTCTGGAACATGCACTGCAGCAGACCTCTGAGCTCTAGGCACTCTGGCAAATGCATCAGTGGTTGTCTTGCCCTTCCTTCCTGCACATCATCTTGAAGTTTCTCCACAATAGACTGGATCTCAGTTACCTTCACATCCAAGTCATAGAACTTTTGCTCCATGATCCTCTCCAAGCTCTCCTGGTTTTGAGTCAGGGTGGCCAGTACCTTCTCAATCCTCAGAGTGGAGGCAATCAAGTAGCCAAGCTGATCTTGCTTGCTCTTCAGAAGATACTGAGTTGCTTCTTCAGTAGTTGGCATCCTAGCAGCCTTTTCAGCCTTTGCCTTCTTGGCTTGTGCGTGCACAGAAGATGGTTCATTTTCATCCATCACACTTGGTTGTCCTCAAAGTCTGGATAGATAGGCATGTGCTCCTTGTCCAGCAGATATGTGTCAGTGCCCATCTTGGAGTTGATCATCTCCTGGATCTGTGGGGCATACCCACAACTCCTCTTCTGATCTGCAGTTGTCCTCTTAATAGTTTCAACTATAAGGCTCATGACTTTGAACTTATGTGGGACATCAAAGATATGAAGCAAGTTTATTGCATGGCCTCTGATCATCTTGTGATCACCTGACTTTGGCAAGAGAGTGTGCCTGAGGATCCAATTGATAGTAGGCAAGCCTGACAGAAGGTAATGTACATATCCAAACTTATGTGTCTCAAGAGCAGCATCTGGGATCTCCTTGTACATGTGTGCCATGGAGTTGTGATCCTTCTTCTTGTTGGCATAGACATCCAAGTCATCTTCACTTTCTTTCGAAGCATTGATCAACTTCGCCCATTCAGCAACCGTGGACTGGTACCTAGTACCTTCAGACATCCAGACAGTCCTCCCATCTGGGTAGAAGTGAGTTGTGGAGTAGAACTGCATGATAAGCCCATCATTCCATTTTGTGAGCTTCTGAGCCACAAACTCATCGACTCCACACGCCTTGAAACTGTCATACACACCTGGATAATGTTCATCATTCTCCCTGATGTACTCCAAGTCGACCCATCTCATGTCACACACTATGGGCTTCTTGTCAAGCAAGACTGTCTCATAGAAGTCCTGATGTTCCTTTGTATGGAACCTGTAGTCCACGGTAGTCCTTCTTCTGGTGGCATATGGATCGGACTCTCTCCATAGCCTTAGACCTGAGTCCTTCCTTATCTTCATGTTCTCGGCTACTGGATGAGCATCATTGTGATGTGGAATTTTTGGCTTCAGCTTCCTCAATACATGTGACTCATCATCTTCTTCTTCCATTTCAGCTTCAGGCACTGGGCCTTGTTCTTCTCCTCAGCAGGGATGTTCCTGGTCCTCCTCTTTGGTTTTGGCTTTGGAGCTGGAGCTGTAGCCTTTGGAGCAGTCTTAGGCTTGGATGGATCAGCCCCTGCCCTGATGGCATCACCCATAAGCTTTTGAGCTTTGGGTGCTGGTGCAGCATCTTCTTCCTCTTCCTCTTCAGAATCTCTCATGATTGAGGATCTCCCAAGCACTCTGGCAGTGGTCTTCTTGACCCTCTCTTTCCTCTTCTTCTCTGCCACAACCTGCTCTTTGGGTGCAGATCCCAAAGTCTCTTGAGTAGATGCTCTGGCCTTAGACATTGGAATTCTCTTGGTAGGAACCTTTTGCTTCATGCCTGGCTTGGTGGCAGCAGCTGTGCCATATTCCTTCTTCAGGACTTTTCTCTTTGAGGTGGTTTCTTCTTCCTCAGCCACATAGTCCTCATCCTTTAACTCTGAAGTTCTTTTCTTGCTGGCCCTGGTGGCAGCTTTGGGTAAGTTGCTTGGGGTGCTCCTGCTGCCATCATCTGAGCTGCTAGAGGGACTAGTGCCCTCACTCAAGTGAACCTGCTCCTATGACTTGTTCTGGCTGTCACTCTGATCAGACATATTGCAAACACTGACTGCAGATCCTGTGAATAGATATAGATGAGATAGAGTGGATAAGCATCACAAAATGTAGAGGTTTTTGCAAAAGAATGAGTCAAAAACTTAGTTTTAGTTTTCCACAGAAAGCATTTCAGATCAACCGATCTGTAAACTTGGTGATACCGAAGCAGCTTCTGGAACCTAAACTAGTGAACTCGGTCAGACCGAGTCACAGTTTGGTGGCACCGAGACTGCTAGGGTTTCACAAAGTCCTGAACTCGGTCACACCGATTTGCAATTCTCGGTCAGACCGAGAATCACATGTGCAATGGCCTGAGCCGAATCAGTGGTACCGAGTTCCACAACTCGGTGGGTCTGAGATGGTTTCGGCGGAAACCTAACCCTAAATTTTCAATTCATGACTAAACTATGATGTGTTTTGACTGGATAAGAAAGATCTCAATCGTGGCAAGATACATGGCGAACACAATGTGCTAGGAATCAGATAGGGATAGCACAGCGATCGAGTTCATACCCTAGTTCGGCGATGAACTCGCTACGGCGGCAACGGCGGGGATGATTCCCGTTGACGGCGGCGGAGACCAGCGACAGGAGGCTTTTGGCGACGAGGAGGACGATCCGGAGACCCTGGAGGCAAAGCAGGCTAAGCGCGGGTCGAGGAGGTTCGGAAAGTTTTCAAAAATTTGACCGTGGATATATATAGCTCGACCCTGTCAGTGTGACCGAGTGGAACAACTCGGTGGCACCGAGATTCATAACTGCAAGCAGTTACTGAAACTCGGTGTGACCGAAAAGTTCGAATCAGTTGCACCAAGGTTGAAAACCTAGATCGACTTAGTGATCTCGGTATGACCGAAATGGGTGAATCGGTCAGACCGAAACGCACAAAGAAGTTTTGGAAGTTTAAGTCTATGACGAATCGGGGACTCCGAGTGCTCCTCACACAGAGTGGTTCGAATATGACTTGATCAAGTTTTGTGATGGAGCATGAATAGAGTTTAAGACGAGAAAAGCATAGATAGCTAGAGAAGGTTCTTAGGCATTCTTGTCCATCCACTTGGCCAAAAGAAAAGGAAACCAATCAATCAAAACAACAAGTGGATGTCCTCGAATGAGTAAATTATGCAACCAACATGCTCACACAATAAAATGGCAAATGAAATATGTGGCAAAGCATGCACAAACAATTCTAGCATCTATCAAGCAATTGGCGATGACTAGGTCATCTATATATGAGTATATTTACTTAGGAGTGAAATGAGAACATTTGATCGTTGGTCATACTCATCGTTTAAGCACAAGTGGGGTTACCACTTTTACATAAAGTGTTCTTGTGTTCACACCATTAGAGTTGCTTTAACTCAATTGTTAGAGTAAAGCTCCCCCTAGATGTGAGATCCCCCCTAAGAGGGATGAACTAACCTTGGGTTTTGTCGACGATGACTTCATGTAGGTGTTGAAGATGTGGATGCTCTATGTTGATGTAGATCATTTGGAGCTATCCTTTGGAGTGAGTTGCACTTTCAATACCTACACGGGTTAGTCCCACAAGGAACAAACAATGGTATCCATAGACATAGAGTGATGCACACAAGACGATGTCTATGAAAGCTTTAGGTTACCTTGTCCCTTGTCTTACCAACAAGAGGGTTTGTGACTCCTTGAACTAGTGCAAGATGTGGAAGTTGATTGCACTTGTTCTAGCCAAAATGAGAAGAGTGAAGTATATTGGCGGAGTCACCCTCAAGAACTCTCTAGTTCTTCTTCTTCGGGATCCACAGCATCTTGATGGGAATCCTCGGAGTTGTAGTTGTACTTGATGAAGTGGAACTTGATGTAGTGTTGGGAACCCACTTGACCAAGGCCTTAGGAGCTTCTTCAAATGCATCAATTTCTTCTTTAAGCTTGTCCTTGCCTTTTTTGCTTGTGGTCTTGTGGTGGAAGATCATCTTGAGCTTGTGTCCCTTTGGATGAAGTAGGATCATACTTCTCTTGTTGAGGAACAAACTTCGTCTTGGGGTATTGATCTTCTTCCCACTCAACTCCATTGGCATTGAACTTTAGTTCAAAACCAATACATTGATTCTTCTGATGCCTTCCTTGCTTGCATACAATTTCCTCGAATTGCTTACTCCCGGCAAGGCTCTTGTAAACACCTTTCTCTATAATTCCCTTCAATAAGCTATTTTCTTGCTCAAGTGTAACTTGGCTATGAGAATCATTAGTGGAATCAAGAGAACTACTAGAAGCAACAACATTGGATTTAGCATGATTATTGTTACTACTAGAAGAAGAATCTTTCTTGTTCTTGTTACTAGACTTGACTTGAGGCATGTAAGTGGATAAGAGTAAATGCTTGGCAATGTAAGAAGAACTTTTCTTACGAAGATCATCATTGATTGCCTTTAAGAACTCATGCTCTTGCTCAAGGTTAAGCTTTTCAAAACGTAATTTCTCATGAGTCCTTAAAAGTTCTCGATGATCTCCTAAGATAGTTTCATGAGCTAACTTAAGATTGTTTAGTTCTTTAGTTAGAGACGCAATCTTCTCCTTATCATTGTCATTCGTTTCATCATAGTATTCATCACTATAGTTGTCAACAAGTAACTCATCATCACCTAACAAGTCATCTTCATCACTACTGAAATCAACATACTCGGGGTGTGATACCTTTGGACCTTTGGCCATGAAGCATCTTCCAATTCCTTCATTTGGTGAATCAAATATGTCGTAGGAGTTGGTTGACACAAGTGCTAGTCCGGCAACACCTTCATCTTGAGTATATTCGAAGTCGGAGTGATAGCTTCTCTCGGAGTCATTATCGGAGTCGGAGCCGGATACCCATTCACCAACATTAGCTTGATGTCTTCGTTTTGTGTAGCTCCTTGATGACTTGTCCTTCCTTTCTGAATCCTTGCTTCTCCGAGGGTGTCTTCATTCATATCGATCATCCCTACTCCTTCTCTCCCTTGATGGTGATTCTTCTCTTCTACTTCTTCTTTTGGGAGAATCTTCTCTTGTGGGGAGCCGTACACTCATTGGAGTAGTGTCCGGGTCTTCCACAATTGTAGCAGTTTCGCTCTCGACTAGAAGATCTTTTGTCATTGTAGGACCTTGACTTGGAACTTCTCTCCTTGCTTCTACTCTTGTAGAACTTGTTGAAGTTCTTCACCTTAGACTCAATTCTTCATTGAAGGTTTGTTTATCACTTGATGATGTGGGAGCTTCACATGAGGCTTTGTAAGCACCACTTGACTTGTTATGGAGCTCCTCCTTATCCTTGAGTGACATCTCATGAGCAACAATTCTTCCAATGACTTCCGTTGGCTTGAGATCTTTGTAATTTGGCATCATTTGGATCAATCTGCATACGGTATTGTATTTTCCATCCAAGGCTCTTAGGATCTTCTTGATGATGAATTTGTCGGTCATCTCTTCACTTCCTAAGCCGGCAATCTCATTTGTGATAAGAGCAAGCCTAGAGTACATTTCAGCGACACCTTCACCATCCTTCATTTTGAACTTATCAAGTTGACTTTCAAGCACATCCAACTTGGATTCCTTGACAGAGTCGGTACCTTCATGCATGTCAATTAAAGTATCCCAAATTTCCTTTGCATTCTCAAGACGGCTGATTTTGTTGAATTCTTCGGGGCACAATCCATTGAAGAGGATATCACAAGCTTGAGCATTGTACTGTAGCATCTTCAACTCATCCGCGGTAGCTTCACGATTCGGTTCTCTCTCATAAAAGAATTCACCTTGCAAGCCAACACACACAATAGCCCAAACGGCGGGGTTATGTCCAAGAATATGCATTTTCATCTTATGCTTCCAACTAGCAAAATTAGTACCATCAAAGTAAGGACCTCTACGGTGATAATTTCCCTCGCTAGACGCCATACTCTCCTAGGTTGTGAAACCAAGGCTATGACCACCAAAAGCTGTGGAAATCAAAGAAAATGGAGACCAAAGCTCTGATACCACTTGCAGGATCGAAAGTATGTCTAGAGGGGGGTGATTAGACTACTTGACCAAATAAAAATCTATCCTTTTCCCTATTTTAGTCTTTGGCAGATTTTAGCTATCTTAGCACAAGTCAAGCAATCTTAACACAATTCAAGCAAGCATGCAAAGAGTCTATGAGCAGCAGAAAATAAAGCATGCAACTTGCAAGAATGTAAAGGGAAGGGCTTGGAGAATTCAAACGCAATTGGAGACACGGATGTTTTTATTGTGGTTCCGATAGGTGGTGCTATCGTACATCCATGTTGATGGAGACTTCAACCCACGAAGGGTAACGGTTGCGCGAGTCCACGGAGGGCTCCACCCATGAAGGGTCCGCGAAGAAGCAACCTTGTCTATCCCATCATGGCCATCGCCCACGAAGGACTTGCCTCACTAGCGGTAGATCTTCATGAAGTAGGCGATCTCCTTGCCCTTACAAACTCCTTGGTTCAACTCCACAATCTTTGTCGGAGGCTCCCAAGTGACACCTAGCCAATCTAGGAGACACAACTCTCCAAGAAGTAACAAATGGTGTGTTGATGATGAACTCCTTGCTCTTGTGCTTCAAATGATAGTCTCCCCAACACTCAACTCTCTCTCACAGGATATGGATTTGGTGGAAAGAAGATTTGAGTGGAAAGCAACTTGGGGAAGCCTAGAGATCAAGATTCATATGGTGGGAATGGAATATCTTGGCCTCAACATATGTTGGAAGTGTTGGTATGTTCTGATGGCTCTCTCCATGAATGAAGAGTGGGTGGAGGGGTATATATAGCCTCCATACAAAATCTAACCGTTACACACAATTTACCAATCTCGGTGAGACCGAATGGAGAAACTCGGTCAGACCGATTCAGCAAACCTAGTGACCGTTCGGATTTTCGATGGGACTGAGATGCAACTTGGTAGGAACGATATGGTTAGGGTTAGGGCATAACGTAATCTTTGTGTGACCGATTACACAAACTCGGTGGGTCCGATTTTGGTAATAAGCTAACCAGAGAGTTGGTCAGGTAAACTCGGTGGGACCGATCGCTCATTTTGGTGGGACTGAAATGTTACAAACGAGAAACAGAGAGTTTACATTGCAATCTCGGTGGGACCGATCACTCATCTCGGTAGGACCGGAACGCTACGAAGGGAAACAGAGAGATTACAACCCCATCTCGGTGTGACCGAGATCCCTATCGGTGAGACCGATTTGCCTAGGGTTTGTGGCAGTGGCTATGACATTTGAAACTCGGAGGCGCCGGATAGAGAGAATCGGTGGGGCTGAGTTTGACTTTTGGTTTAGGTCATATGTGGATGTGGGATGGTAGTTGAGGGTTTTGGAGCATATCACTAAGCACTATGAAGAAAGAACCTCATTAAACAACACCTCATCCCTCCTTGATAGTATTGGCTTTTCCTATAGACTCAATGTGATCTTGGATCACTAAAATATAAAATGTAGAGTCTTGAGCTTTGAGCTTGAGCCAATCTTTTCGTCCTTAATATTTTGAGGGGTCCACTTTCCTCATCCATGCCATGCCATTCATTGAGCTTTTCCTGAAATATTAATCTTGGAATAGCATTTGCTCAATGAGCTATATGTTGTTAGGAATTACCAAAACCACCTAGGGATAGTTGCACTTTCACTTTTCCCCTTAAGATAGGAAAACGCGGAGCGGCACGGTTCACTTGTCGCTTGCCCTGCCTTCCCATCATCTTCTCCCGCAAGCCAGACAACTACCCCCTCCTCTCTCTTTCTCCCTTGTCTGCCGCCATTCCCCCGCCTAATTCCTTCCCCCATTTGCACCGGCGCTCGTGGGAATGGGGAAGAAAACTGCAGCATAAGGGAAGCAGGCGACTGCTGTGAAGGAGGTGGTCGCCGAGGGAAGCAAGAGGGCCACGGAGCTAGACAAGAAGCGAAGGGGAGATGTTGTCTTCTTTTCGTCGAATCTAGACGGCCCGATTCTGCAAGCAAGGTACGGGTACCTATGGGGGAGGGAAGTCCCCAAGGGGCATGGCGCTCCCAATGTCCCGGCGGAGGGAGAGGAAGATCCATCAAATTCTTACAAGTTCTTCTGCGCATACTTTATCTGCGGTCTCTGCTCCCCTATTTTGGCTTCCATCTTCTCGACTTCGCGCCGAATGCAATGAAGACCATGGCCATCTTTGCTCATTTGTGCGAGAATTTTGTTGGAGTCATCCCCAACGTCGATCTGTTCAGGCATTACTTTGTCCTGCAAGTAGAGAACAAAACTCATCGCTCCGAGAACATCAGCTGGATGCCATGGGTGACAAGGAAGTCTTGGGATTATATCCCCGGTCTGCAGCGCGAGAGGTAGGATGAGTGGAGAGGAGACTGGTGCTGGATTCAGGATGAGAAAGCCCCAGAATTCTGCAAAGCGCGGACAGTGTGTGTCGAGCGCAGCAAGGAATGGAGCGCACTCGGCCTTACCGATGATAGGCTTTGCCCGACAATTAACAGGATCACCCGCCCGAAGGCTGCCGGGTTAACCATCAAGCATGTGGGGGCCAATTTTCTTCTCCATTGCATCTCGCCACTTCAGAAGAGGGACAGACCTGCCTGGTTGTATGGTGACGCTAGGGACAGGATGAGATTGCTCCTAGGTTTGGCCAGCCATGCCTGGTTGTGCGACCAGCTATTTGGCCGCTTCGAGCTATTCAAGCTGCCGGCCAACGTTATCCCCCTGAATGTCAATTCTACCAGGGACCAGATCTTGAAGTGGATGCCAGACTACAATGCTCATGGGGTAGCAGGCGATTGGCAGTTGCCTACTCTTGATGAAGAGCTTGAATGGTCTAGCGCCCTGACGGAGAGGGTTTCCAAGGTGGAGACCAAATTATACAAACGCACCTCCTCTGTGGAGGCATTGCTTATCAAGAGGAGGATCGAGGGGGACAAAGCTGCCGGTATTCCTGTGATGGCTATTGGGGAACGCAGTATTTCAAAAAAATTCCTACGATCACGCAAGATCTATCTAGGAGATGCATAACAACGAGAGGGGAGAGTGTGTCTATGTTGATAGACATCTCTCTAATCATCTAAGTGATCACATGATCCATATCAACTAAACCATGTCCGATCATCACGTGAGATGGAGTACCTTTCAATGGTAAACATCACTATGTTGATCATATCTACTATATGATTCATGCTCAACCTTTCGGTCTCCAGTGTTCCGAGGCCATATCTGCATATGCTAGGCTCGTCAAGTTTAACCTGAGTATTCTGCATGTGCAAAACTGGCTTGCACCCATTGTATGTGAACGTAGAGCTTATCACACCTGATCATCACGTGGTGTCTCGGCACGACGAACTATAGCAATAGTGCATACTCAGGGAGAACACTTATACCTTGAAATTTAGTGAGAGATCATCTTATAATGCTACCATTGTACTAAGAAAAATAAGATGCATAAAGGATAAACATCACATGCAATCAATATAAGTGATATGATATGGCCATCATCATCTTGTTCTTTTGATCTCCATCTCCAAAGCACCGTTATGATCTCCATTGTCACCGGCTTGACACCTTGATCTCCATCGTAGCATCATTGCCATCTCGCCAACTATTGCTTCTACGACTATCGCTACCACTTAGTGATAAAGTAAAGCAATTATATGGGGATTGCATTTCATACAATAAAGCGACAACCATATGGCTCCTGCCAGTTGCCGATAACTGTTACAAAACATGATCATCTCATACAACAATTTATATAATCATGCCTTGACCATATCACATCACAACATGCCCTGCAAAAACAAGTTAGATGTGTTCTACTTTGTTGTTGCAAGTTTTACATCGCTGCTACGGGCTTAGCAAGAACCGTTCTTACCTACGCATCAAAAACCACAACAATTTTTCGTCAAGTGTGGTTTTTTAACCTTCAACAAGGACTAGGCGTAGTCAAACTCGATTCAACTAAAGCTGGAGAAACAGACACCCACTAGCCACCTGTGTGTGAAGCACGTGGTAGAACCAGTCTCATGAACGCGGTAGTGTAATGTCGGTCTGGGCCGCTTCATCCAACAATACCGCCGAGTCAAAGTATGACATGCTGGTAAGCAGTATGACTATTATCGCCCACAACTCTTTGTGTTCTACTCGTGCATATAACATCTACGCATAGACCTGGCTCTGATACCATTGTTAGGGAACGCAGTATTTAAAAAAAATTCCGACAATCACGCAAGATCTACCTAGGAGATGCATAGCAACGAGAGGGGAGAGTGTGTTTACTAATGCGGTTGATGTAATCGAACGTCTTCGCGATCCAACTGATCAAGTACCGAACGCACGACACCTCCACGATCTGCACACGTTCAGCTCAGTGACGTCCCTTGTACTCTTGATCCAGTTGAGGCCGAGGGTGATTTGCGTCAGCACGACGACGTGTTGACGGTGATGATGAAGTTACCAACGCAGGGCTTCACCTAAGCACTACGACAATATGACCGAGGTGGAAAACTGTGGAGGGGGCACTGCACACGGCTGAAAGATCAACTTGTGTGTCTATGGGGTTCCCCCCTCCCTCGTATATAAAGGAGGGGAGGAGGAGGAGGGCCAGCCTCAAGGGGCGCGCCCAAGGGGGGATTCCTACTCCTAGGTTTTCCCCTTTTCCTAGTCCAAGTAGGAGAAGAAGGAAGGAGAGGGAGAGGGAGAAGAAAAGAGGGGGGCGCCGCCCCCTCCTAGTCCAATTCGGACCAACCCATGGGGGGCGTGCTGCCTCCCCTTGTGGCCCTTCTCTCCTCCACTAAAGCCCAATAAGGCCCAATACTTCCCCCGGTGAATTCCTGTAACTTCCCGGTTCTCCGAAAAATACCCGAATCACTCAGAACCTTTTCGATGTCCGAATATAGCCTTCCAATATATGAATCTTTACCTCTTGACCATTTCTAGACGCCTCGTCATGTCCGTGATCTCATCCGGGACTCCGAACAAAGTTCAGTCATTAAATCACATAGCTCATAATACAAATCATCATCGAAGGTTAAGCGTGTGGTCCCTACGGGTTCAAGAACTATGTAGACATGACCGAGACACATCTCTGGTCAATAACCAATAGCGGAACCTGGATGCTCATATTGGCTCCTACATATTCTACGAAGATCTTTATCGGTCAAACCGCATAACAACATACGTTGTTCCTTTTGTCATCGATATGTTACTTGCCCGAGATTCGATCGTTGATATCATCATACTTAGTTCAATCTCATTATCGGCAAGTCTCTTTACTCGTTCTGTAATGGATCATCCCGTAACTAACTCATTAGTCACATTGCTTGCAAGGCTTATAGTGACGTGCATTACCGTGAGGGCCTAGAGATACCTCTCCGATACACGGAGTGACAAATCCTAATCTTGATCTATGCCAACTCAACAAACACCATCGGAGACACCTGTAGAGCATCTTTATAATCACCCAGTTACGTTGTGATGTTTGATAGCACACTAAGTGTTCATCCGGTATCCAGGAGTTGCATAATCTCATAGTCAGAGGAACATGTATAAGTCATGAAGAAAGCAATAACAATAAACTAAACGATCATAGTGCTAAGCTAACGGATGGGTCTTGTCCATCACATCATTCTCTATGTGATCCCGTTCATCAAATGACAACACATGTCTATGGCTAGGAAACTTAACCATCTTTGATTAACGAGCTAGTCAAGTAGAGGCATACTAGGGACATTCTGTTTTTCTATGTATTCACACATGTAATAAGTTTATGGTTAATACAATTATAGCATGAATAATAAACATTTATCATGATATATGGAAATATAAATAACAACTTTATTATTGCCTCTAGGGCATATTTCCTTCAATGGCAAGGGTCGCAAATGCCGGGAAGGGCAAAGGAAAAGGTGAGGATGAGGGTTCCTCCCGTGGTGGCAGCGAGGCGCAGACCAGATAAGAGGTTGCCGGGGAAGATCTTGCCGGGGACGAGACTGCCGAGCTCGATGCCCTAGCTACCACGACAATAGAGCTCCAAGAGGAGGAGGAGGTTGGTGAGGTAGTGGAGCCCGAGGCGGAGTGGCTTGCAGCTAGACCTCAAGCCCCCGAGCCGATTTTGGATCAGCATCCCCGCAGGCGAGCTGCCAATCGGGGAATGGTGCCCCAAAACAAGTGCCTGCCGCCAAGAGGGTGAAGAAGACCACCACCAGAAATACCAAGATAGATGTGGCGTGCCATCAGTCTCCTCGCCTTACCGGGATCAAAGCTTCCCCCGCCAAGCAATCGACAGACGTGGAAGTTGATTCCAGCCATCACTCTAGGTCAAGCTCCTCACAGACCTCGTGTTCACCAGAGCCCCCAGCGCCCTGGTAGGGCTTGTGGCAGCCGGGAAGCTCTACCCCACCACCCCAGAAGAGAGGTAGGGCATTCTCGCCACCCATGGAATTTGAATTGAGCTCCGTGCTCATTGATGAGGAGTAAGGAATATTTCCCTTCTCGTAAATAGCATCAGTATGCTTGATTATCTTTGTTGGTTGACCTTCTGTTTTGCGTTGCTGGAAGGGAGGAGGAGGATACGGAGACCCTCATTCATTGATTGAAGAGGCTCCGGCGCACTAGATCTCCGAAGGTTGTGGAGAGTTTTGGCTTAGCTGGGAGCAGTACAGACAACCCTGCTCCGAGCCCCCGATCCAGCCCCGGCCCAAAAGCGGAGGGTTGGTTCCTCCTGGCAGAGGTGACAGAGATGGGCTTCCCATCCCCCCAGCTGGAGGAGGTGGCGAGACGACACAAGATGAGCCCTTCCTGGAAGGGCAAGTTCCTCCTACTGACCCGATCGAAGAACCCCTGGTGAGGCCCTCTGTGGATGAGCCCGCGTAGAGTGTCGCTGTGGCTGCCGCGGCAGGGGGTGGAGTTCATGACCCGACAACTGGTGTTGTGGGGGAAGCTGAAGCCCCCGCCCGGTAGGCTTCTCCAGGTATTTAACCTCCACTCTTTTGCTTCTTCTCCTCATATATTTCTTCTCCCTATTTTCAAGCAATCTAAAACTTCTGCCTTTTCTCCATTCGCTTGTCCCCTTGTTTGCAGTCCTCTAGGCCGAAGAGCCAAAACTGCTGGAGGAGGTGGCCAACGTAGGGAAAGCTTCTGCGGATGAAGTCGTCAAGATCATTGGCACAGAGGAGTAGGGGCATGCTGCCTGGAGTGCCCTGGGTCCCCCAAAGGAGCCCGTGGAGATCCCAGGCAGCGGGTCTGGACCAGGGGTCGTGGTCGAGGAGAAGATTCCTCTCCAAACCATGGCCCCCTCCCCCCTTTCAGCACCTCAGGGGAGGTCCCACCATCGTCTTCGAGTCCTCTGGCTCTGGTGCTTGCACAGCCCAGTCTTGGAGCCCCTAGTCCGTCAATGGCGACGAGCACAAAGCTTGATGAAGAGCTCCAGCGCATCCCGGTGTCGCTATACCAAGGAGTCGAAGAGGTAGATGACTCCGTCACCGTCGCCATGGAACTATCCTTCATGGAGTCTATGGCGACAGGCCTCAAAGAGATGAGGGAGAGGCACAGCCGAAAGTGGTAGGAGCTCAAAGAGGAGCATCAATCTGCCAACAAGGTGGATCAGAAGCTTAAGGACAAAGGGATTGAGCTGCGTGACTAGTATGGCAAACATTTCCAAATCCTCCTGAGGCAGAAGGAAACACTTTTATGACAAGGGAGGATGCCATTGCTCGGGAGATGCGTCTGGTGGCACACAATGCGCTCCTGGACACTTGGGAGCAGAGCATCGCTCTCCGAGAGGAGAATCTTGAAGCCACTCTTCATGCCAAGGATGACGATCTAGAGGTCCTCATGTGGCAGCGCACCAAGGAACTGGATGATAAGCACAAGGCCGCCCTGGATGCTCTTGCTACTGATTTTGTTGCTCGGCTAAAGAAGTGTGCCAATGACCTTGCTGCTGCCTCTGCCGCCAAAACAGACCTTGGCCAGCAAGTGGCTGAGATGATGGAGAAGCTTGCTGGGAGTACCAAGGAGGTCTTGGCCCTCAAGGAGGAAGCGCAGAAAATGGAGTCCGTCCTGAAGGACACACAATCATAGCTTTCCTCCAAGAGCCAAGGCCTCGAGACTGCCAATAGCACCATCGAAGATCTGACGGCCAGGATCAACTCTTTGGAGAGCTTGATTGAATCTGTTGAGGCCCATGAGAAGCAGTTGTCAAAGGACCTGGACACAGCGAGGTGCCTTCGGAAGGATGCGGAGGACGTGCTGGCGAGCCAATCCCAGCAAGTCGACCTCTGGACCAAAAGCTTGGTAGATGTTGTCGAACGCCTTGCGGTCCAAACTGTAGTGATGGGCATGGAAGGGCCGGTCTACTCGGCTAGCAAGCGGGAGACCCCTAGTGCCAAGCTCGGGGTCTTTGAGGGAGTCCTGGATTCTGGGTCCTTAGGTGTCTGGCCTATTTCATATGGGCCGGACTGATGGGCCATGAAGATAAAACAGAATACTATCCCCCGTGTCCGGGTAGGACTCCTGTATGCATGGACGGCAAGTTTGGTGTTCGGATGTACTATTTCCTTCTTCTGCAAACCGGCTTTGTACAACCCTAGGTCCCTCCGGTCTATATATAAACCAGAGGGGTTAGTCCGTAGAGCTCATTAGAACAATCATAGGCTAGACAACTAGGGTTTAGCCATTACGATCTCAAGGTAGATCAACTCTTGTAACCCCTATACTCATCGAATACAATCAAGCAGGACATAGGGTTTTACCTCCATTGAGAGGGCCTGAACCTGGGTAAACATCGTGTTCCCATTGTCCCTTGTTACCGTTGATCCTTAGACTCATAGCTTGGGCCCCCCCTACCTGAGATCTGCCGGTTTTGACACCGACATTGGTGCTTTCCTTGAGAGCACCGCTGTGTAGTCACGAAAAGCAATCTATGGCTCGCCTTGTCATCAACAATGATATCACCTCGGGAAGGAGCCTAACTTCAGGAAAGGTCCTCCAGCTCGGCAGTTTCACCGTGGGTGCCCACACGGCCATCAAGCTGACGGCGCCCCCCATGATCGCCAAACATCACCTCCGCATCGGTCTCGAACACTCCAAAAGGATGGATCCGATGGACATCTCATCTTTAAACGAGCTACTAGATTGCATCACCGCCCTAGGGCTTTCAATCGATTATGATCGGACTGGGCTTAAACCTGACCAGAGGGAGAACAACCTCCTGCTGATCACTCACTTGGTGGCGGTCGTCGAGGAATGAGACAAAACACTTCTAAGTTAAAAACCAGCTGTGTTCGGATCTCTGAACCCATTAAACCGGATACTCTTCCTTTGGATGAGACTCCGTGTCCCCCGAACTCAGGGTCGGACTTAGGGTCCGGGGAGCACTTGGATCTTCCCGGACCCGATCCGATGACCTTGGAGATTTTACAAGCTTCGGACACAATTTTGGGTCGGGATTCAAGTTTTAGCCCACCCACCCAACACAATCAATACTCTCCAAGTAATTCAGGCCCTCCAGACATATATGACCCGATGTATGTTCGACAACAACCTCAGGAAACGGTCCATCACTTTTGCGCCAGGTTCCTACTTGTCAAAAACAAGATTAAAGATTGTTGCGATGACGATGCAGTCTTGGTCTTTCATCGCAATTGTACCGATGAGGAAATTCGGAATGCCCTCGACCGCCGTCGCATACAAAGTTTCACGGAACTATCGCACGTAGTACTAAAGTATGATGTCTACTACACAAGCTTCTTCTTGTAGACATTGTTGGGCCTCCAAATGCAGAGGTTTGTAGGACAGCAGCAAATTTCCCTCAAGTGGATGACCTAAGGTTTATCAATCCGTGGGAGGCGTAGGATGAAGATGGCCACTGGAGAGGGATTCCCCCCTCCGGCAGGGTGCCGGAACGGGTCTAGATTGGTTTTCGGTGGCTACGGAGGCTTGCGGCGGCGGAACTCTCGATCTATGTTTCTTTCTGGAAGTTTGGGTATATATAAGAGGTGTTGGAGTCGGGAACAAGTCAGGGGGTCCCCGAGGCGGCCACGAGATAGGGGAGCGCACCCAGGGCGTAGGGCGCGCCCCCACCCTCGTGGGTGCCTTGGGACTCTTCTGGCCCATCTCCGATACTCCATGGGCTTCTTCTGGTCCAAAAATTATCTCCGTGAATTTTCAGGTCAACTGGACTCCGTTTGGTTTTCCTTTTCTGCAATACTCAAAAACAAGGAAAAAAACAGAAACGGGAACTAGGCTCTAGGTTAATAGGTTAGTCCCAAAAATCATATAAAATAGAAGATAAAACATCCTAGATGGATAATATAATAGCATGGAACAATCAAAAATTATAGATACGTTGGAGACGTATCAAGCATCCCCAAGCTTAATTCCTGCTCATCCTCGAGTAGGTAGATGATAAAAACAGAATTTTTGATGTGGCATGCTACCTAACATAATTTTCAATGTAATTCTCTTTACTATGGCATCAATATTCAGATCTGAAAGATTCAAGACAAAAGTTTAATATTGACATAAAAATAATAATACTTCAAGCATACTAACAAAGTAATCATGTCTTCTCAAAATAACATGGCCAAAGGAAGCTATCCCTACAAAATCATATAGTCTGGCTATGCTCTATCTTCATCACACCAAATATTTAAATCATGCACAACCCTGATGACAAGCCAAGCAATTGTTTCATATTTTTTATGTTCTCAAACATTTTCAATCTTCATGCAATACATGAGCATGAGCCATGGATATAGCACTATAGGTGGGATAGAATGGTGGTTGTGGAGAAGACAAAATGGAGACGACAGTCTCACATCAACTAGGCATATCAACGGGCTATGGAGATGCCCATCAATAGATATTAATGTGAGTGAGCATGGATTGCCATGCAATGGACGCACTAGAGCTATAAATGTATGAAAGCTCAACAAAAGAAAATAAGTGGGTGTGCATCCAACTTGCTTGCTCACGAAGACCTAGGGCATTTTGAGGAAGCCCATCATTGGAATATACAAGTCAAGTTCTATAATGAAAAATTCCCACTAGTATATGAAAGTGACACCATAAGAGACTCTCTATCATGAAGATCATGGTGCTACTTCGAAGCACAAGTGTGGAAAAAGGATAGTAGCATTGCCCCTTCTCTCTTTTTCTCTCATTTTTTCTGTCCGGAGTCTCATCCCGACTTGTGGGGGAATCATAGTGTCCATCATCCTTTCCTCACATGGGACAATGCTCTAATAATGACGGTCATCACACTTTTATTTACTTACAACTCAAGAATTACAACTCAATACTTAGAACAAAATATGACTCTATGTGAATGCCTCCGGCGGTGTACCGGGATGTGCAATGAATCAAGAGTGACATGTATGAAAGAATTATGAATGGTGGCTTTGCCACAAATACGATGTCAACTACATGATCATGCAAACCAATATGACAATGATGAAGCGTGTCATAATAAACGGAACGGTGGAAAGTTGCATGGCAATATATCTTGGAATGGCTATGGAAATGCCACAATAGGTAGGTATGGTGGCTGTTTTGAGGAAGGTAAATGGTGGGTTTATGGTACCGGCGAAAGTTGCTCGGTACTAGAGAGGCTAGCAATGGTGGAAGGGTGAGAGTGAGTATAATCCATGGACTCAACATTAGTCATAAAGAAATCACATACTTATTGCAAAAATCTATTAGTTATCGAAACGAAGTACTATGCGCATGCTCCTAGGGAGATAGATTGGTAGGAAAAGACCATTGCTCGTCCCCTACCGCCACTCATAAGGAAGACAACCAAAAAATAAATCATGCTCCGACTTCATTACATAACGGTTCACCATACGTGCATGCTACGAGAATCACAAACTTTAACACAAGTATCTCTCAAATTCACAACTACTCTACTAGCATGACTCTAATATCACCATCTTCATATCTCAACACAATCATAAAGAATCAAACTTCTCATAGTATTCAATGCACTTTATATGAAAGTTTTTATTATATCCCTCTTGGATGCCTATCATATTAGGACTAATTTCATAACCAAAGAAAATTACCATGCTGTTCTAAAAGACTATCAAAATAATGTAAGTGAAGCATGCGAGATAAATAATTTCTATAAAATAAAACCACCACCGTTCTCTAAAAGATATAAGTGAACCACTAGAGCAAACGACAAACTACTCCAAAAGATATAAGTGAACCACTAGAGCAAACGACAAACTACTCCAAAAGATATAAGTGAAGATCAATGAGTAGTTGAATAATTATGCAACTATGTGAAGACTCCCTAACATTTAAGAATTTCATATGTTGGTATTTTATTCAAACAGCAAGCAAAACAAAATAAAATAAAAAGACGCTCCAAGCAAAACACATATCATGTGGTGAATAAAAACATAGCTCCAAGTAAAGTTACCGATGAACGAAGACGAAAGAGGGGATGCCATTCGGGGCATCCCCAAGCTTAGGCTCTTGGTTGTCCTTGAATATTACATTGGGAATCCCCAGGCTTAGGCTCCTGCCACTCCTTATTTCGTAGTCCATCGAATCTTTACCCAAAACTTGAAAACTTCACAACACAAAACTTGACAGAAAACTCGTAAGCTCTGTTAGTATAAGAAAGCAAATCACCACTTAGGTACTGTCAAGACAAGATTCATAATTTTTCCCACATGATTCCTACTGTACCATACCATTTCTACAATTTATATTAAGCAATATAAGCCATAGAAACTAGAAAACAAACAAACTATGCATCAAAAACAGAATCTGCCAAAAACAGAACAGTTTGTAGTAATCTGTAACTCTCGAATACTTATGTAAATCCAAAAATACAGATAAATAAGTAAGTCCTAGGAAATTTTGATATTGATCTACTGCAGTTGGAATTGGTATTTTATTTCTCTCTGGTAAAAAATGAAAATTATTTTCGTGAGCGCATACTTTCTGTTTTTATCAGCACGATCAAACAACAATCACCCAAGAAGATCATAAAGGCTTTACTTGGCACAAACACTAATTAAAACATAAAAAACACAATCATAACAGATGCTAGATAAATTATTTATTACTAAACAAGAACAAAAAGTAAGGAACAAAAATAAAATTGGGTTGCCTCACAACACGCGCTATCGTTTAATGCCCCTAGCTAGGCATGATGATTTGAATGATGCTCGCATAAAAGATAAGAATTGAAACACAAAGAGATCATCATGAAGAATATAAGTAGCATATTTAATCCTAGCCCACTTCCTATGCATAGGGATTTTGTGAGCAAACAACCTCTGGGAACAAGAATCAACTTGCATAGGAAGGTAAAACAAGGATAACTTCAAGATTTTCAACACATAGAGAGTAAACTTGATATTTTTGCAACTCCTACAAGCATATATTCCTCCCTTATAATAATTTCCAGTAGCATCATGGATGAATTCAAAAATATAACTATCACATAAAGCATTCTTTTCATGATCTACATGCATAGAAAATTTACTATTCTCCACATAAGCGGAATTCTTCTCATTCGGAATAGTGGGAGTATCATAAGAAACCCGAATACTATAAATGGTTTCCACATTAAAAGAGTAATGTTCAGAAAAAGGGTAATCATAATCCCGACATGTTTTATAAATATAACCATCAATACTTTTTATAGCATAAGTGTCATCACAATAATCATCGTAAGTAGCAACTTTGTTCTCATCATAATCGATTGAAACCTCTTCCAAAATAGTGGAATAACTACTAAATAAAGTCATGATCTCTCCAAATCCACTTTCATAATTGTCACAATAAGATTCAACACCCTCCAAAATAGTGGGATCATTACTTCCTAAAGTTGACACTCTTCCAATCCCACTTTCATCAATATAACCATCATAAATAGGAGGCATGCTATCATCATAATAAATTTGCATATCAAAACTTGGGAGGTTAAATATATCATATTCATGAAACATAGCATCCCCAAGCTTGTGCCTTTTCATATCATAATAATCACTCTCATCATTAATAGTATGGATAGCACCAATAGTGTAGCAATTATCATCATCGCAATGTGTGATAGGAGCAACATCATTTGGGAGGGACACCTTTTACCTTTTCTTCTACGTCTTTTATTTTTCTTCTTCGCATCATGTGTGGGTTTAACCCTCTTTTTGGAGCTCCTTATTAATGAGATTGGTTGGATAGAAGGCTCCTCCTCGTTACCTGATTCATCATAAGAAAAAATAGGAGGATATTGGGAAATATCTTCCCTTTTATTAGTATTCTCTTCATCTTCTAATTGTTTTCTTGACTTTATGTAATTGGCAATACAAGGATTTTCAATGCAATTCACCGCACAATACATATAAATTTCCTCTAGATCAAAATCAAGAAGTTTATCAAGGGCAAATTCTGGAATATCCTTAGTTATATGTTTCATTTCTTAATAACACCGAAGCAAACTAAGTTCATTATGATGTGCAAGGGAAATCAAGTTACCACAATTTTTGGACACGATTCGATCATGAAACAATTTGCATTGGATATTTAAATGACCATGTTCATTGCAAAGTTCACAAGTATGGCTAAGAAAATTTAAATTTTTAGCACAAACATCTAGCCTTTCTTGCAACCATTTAGTTTCTAAATACTTATGCCTCTGGCAAAATCTATCTTCCCTATTTGGTGTGTACTTGCAAACTCTATGCACTCCACAAAAATTGACATGCTTATAAGAGACATTTTCATCATGACTAGTGCAATCATCATTAGTACTATGGATATTCAAAGAGTTCGTACTAACAACATTGCAATCATGCTCATCATCCAAAGATTTAGTGCCAAACATTTGCATTCTTCTTCTAACACTTTGGCACAATTATCGGAATCCTTATTTTCATGAACGATATTAAAAAGATGAAGCATATGAGGTACCCTCAATTCCATTTTTTGTAATTTTCTTTTATAGACCAAACTAGTGATAAAACAAGAAACAAAATGATTCAATTTCAAGATCTAAAGATATAACTTCAAGCGCTAACCTCCCCAGCAACGGCGCCAGAAAAGAGCTTGATGTCTACAACACAACCTTGTTCTTGTACAAGTTGTTGGGCCTCCAAGTGCAGAGGTTTGTAGGACAGCAGCAAATTTCCCTCAAGTGTATGACCCAAGGTTTATCAATCTGTGGGAGGCGTAGGATGAAGATGGCCACCGGAGCGGGATTCCCCCCTCCGGCAGGGTGCCAGAACGGGTCTAGATTGGTTTTCAGTGGCTACGGAGGCTTGCGAAGGCGGAACTCCCGATCTAAGTTTCTTTCTGGAAGTTTGGGTATATATAAGAGGTGTTCGAGTCGGGAATAAGTCAAGGGGGGTCCCTGAGGCGGCCACGAGGTAGGGGGCGCGCCCAGGGGGTAGGGCGTGCCCCCACCCTCGTGGGTGCCTTGGGACTCTTCTGGCCCATCTCTGGTACTCTGTGGGCTTCTTCTGGTCCAAAAATTATCTCCATGAATTTTTAGGTCAATTGGCCTCCGTTTGGTTTTCCTTTTCTGCAATACTCAAAAATAAGGAAAAAAACAGAAACTGGCACTGGGCTCTAGGTTAATAGGTTAGTCCCAAAAATCATATAAAATAGCATATAAATGCATATAAAACATCCTAGATGGATAATATAATAGCATGGAACAATCAAAAATTATAGATACGTTGGAGACATATCAAAGTACTGCGCGATAGAAAGCGCATGGAAGGCCCAAAAAAACCCAATTGGAACCTGCTGCTTGTAAGCAGTGCACTGCCCGGGCAAAACGGGTACACCCTTACGAGGCATCCAATCATAAGCCCATCAGCAAGACAAAAAAACCCTTTGCGGGATACAGGTCCGTTCTTGACGAACTCCTCGACAAACCCTGTCAAATACATGCGGCGCCGAGCACCGAACCAACTCACAGCCTTCGGGCATGTTGGGTACTCCGGCAAGTAGCTAAAAGTGGCGAGGCCATCCTCACCACCGCTACTCCGGAGAAGCATTCTCCGGAGGATGACGATCTTAATGTCTTTACGGTCTTCGAGACTTTCTCTTCAAATAATCTGTGTAAGAGGGCACTCCATGACCTTGCCGAAATTCACCAAGTAACCGCAATGAGCCCATGGAATGTCGCGGCAATAACCTTCACCGCCTACGATGAACCAAGGGCCCGATCAGTCTGAGCACCCGCTGCCTTGGTTCTAAACCCAATTGTGGAGGGCTTCCGACTTAACAAAGTGCTCATGGACGGCGGTAGTGGGCTTAACCTCTTCTACGAGGACACGCTCGACAAAATGCATATTGACAGAGCACGCATCGAGCAAAGCAGTACCACCTTTTGAGGCATCATCCCTAGTCGAGAAGAACGATGTCGGGGGAAAATCAGACTGGATGTAGTATGCGGCACGCCTGAGAATTACAGGTCCGAAGAGTTGCTCTTCCATGTGGCTCCCTTCAATAGCAGATATCACGCCCTTTTAGGGCGGGACTCTTTCTCACGCTTCCAAGCCATACCCCATTACGGGTACATGAAGCTTAAAATGCCAGGGCCCAACGGAATAATCACAGCTACATGTGATCCGGATAAAGCACTCTACGCCAAAATAAAACCGCATCCTTGTCCCTTGAGGCACTATCCGAAGCCCTTGCGGTCGAAGAACTAACCATCCTGTGATCCACGATGGACAAGGATGATGTGATTCTCAATAAGAGACCTAAATCCACCTCTTTCAAGCCAGCAGATGAAATAGTTAAATTTCAAGTGTACCCGACGAATCCTAATAAAACAACGTCCATTGGAGCATAGCTGGATCCGATGGTAGACGCCGCCCTACACATGTTCTTACATGAAAATTGGGATATCTTTGCTTGGCACCCTTCGTACATGCCCGGGATCCCACACAGACTGGCCGAACACATCCTCAACATAATCAAAGGGTTCAAACTAGTCAAGCAAACGTTGCGGCGATTTTCCGAACCCAAACGACAAGCTATGGGGGAAGAGCTAGCCAAACTACTCGAGCGGGTTCATGAGAGAAATCAAACACCCAGATTGGCTAGCCAACTTGGTCATGGTGCCGAAGAATGATATATCTTGGTGCCTTTGTGTCGATTTTAAAGACCTCAATAAGGCTTGCCCCAAAGACCCTTTCCCGTTGCCCCGCATTGACCAGATTATCGACACGACCGCGGGACACAACTTATTATGTTTCCTCGATGCTTACTCCAGATACCATCAGTTTAAAATGAAGGAGTCCGACCAGGCCGCTATGGCGTTCATTACCCCGTACGGGCCTTTCTATTTCAACACTATGCCTTTTGGGCTTAAAAACGTTGGTGCCACTTACCAACGCATGATTCAAACATGTTCGAAAAACAAATCGGCAAGACAGTGGAAGCATATGTGGATGACGTGGTCATCAAGACTAAACACGTCGAATCATTGGTGGACGATCTCCGCCTCACATTTGACAACCTTCGAACATACGACATACGGCTCAATCCCTAAAAATGCGTTTTCGGCGTGCCAGCCGGAAAGCTACTTGGGTTCATTGTCTCCAATAGAGGATTTGAGGCAAACCCAACCAAAATCCGAGCCTTGTCACAACTGGCCATACCAGCAGACTTAAAGCAGGTCCAAAAACTAGCAGGGTGCGTGGCAGCTTTGAGCCGCTTCATCTCCAGATTAGGACAAAAAGGATTACCACTTTATAGACTGCTTAGATGCACCGACAACTCTGAGTGGACGGATGCGGCTACAGCCGGATTGGAAGAAATAAAAACCTTATTAGTAGGCAACCCAATCCTAGCCGCCCCAAGTGTTGGCGAGCCTATGTTGCTTTATATATCCGCAACTCACCAGGTAGTGAGCGTTGTACTCGTCGTCGAGCGAGGGGAAGAGGGACATAAAGTTCCCATACAGAAACCAGTGTATTACGTATCAGAGGTCCTTACACCGTGCAAATCCTGATACCCTCACTACCAAAAGATAGCTTACACGGTCTTTATAGCATCCCGAAAACTCCAACACTATTTTCAAGAGTGTTCGATCACGTGGCATTTGAAGTACCACTTAACGACATTATAAATAACAGGGATGCCACCGACCGCATAGCTAAATGGGTCATTGAGCTCTTACCATTTGAAATAACATACAAGCCGCACCGAGCTATTAAATCTCAGGTGCTGGCCGACATCGTCGCCGAGTGGACAGAAGTCGAGCTCCCCAAAGAGTACAATTCATACTCCAACTGGATCATGTACTTCGACGACTCTAAAATGCTAGCCGGACTGGGAGATGGCGTCATCTTGACATCCCCTATGGGGGACACCGTCCGCTACGTGTTGCAGATCATGTATACAGACTCCAATAATGCAGCCGAATACGAGGCACTTCTACATGGCCTCTGCATGGCCGTCTCCATGGGCATACAACACCTAGAGGTGCACGACGAAGCTGTCTTGCCCTGCGACATTATTCATGACTCGCCTCGATTGCACATGTACGAAGAGCGAGAAGGCGAGCTCAACCGGCATGACGACCTAGACGGCCTTGAAGGGGAGTGTGATATTGCACAAGCCCGATCCGCATTTTACAAACAGCAGGGCAGATGATACCAAAGCAGAGAAGTGCGGGCCAAGACATATAACGTCGGCGAGCTTGTCTTGCGTCTCCCAGAGAAGAAGAAGGATAAGCTTAAACCAAAAATGGTAAGGCCCCTTCATCATAGATGAAGTTCTCACAGGAGGAGCCTATTGCCTTCGTAATGCATCGGATAATCTCCTTGAGCCAAATCCATGGAATGCTGCTCGGCTCCAACGATTCTACGGATAGTTCGGTCAAACTCCTTTTTATTCTTCTTTGACTAGGTTCCTTTTTCTCCTCTCCTTTTTCAATTTTTTCCTTTTTATCCCATGGTTTGTTCAGATCGACATAACTATTAGGGGTAAGCATTTTTAAATGTATACACCCCATTATAGCTGGGGGCTTCTTTCACAAAGCTTCTTACCAAAAGCTTGTCGCTTCTATGGTTTACATCGTTTGCTCTATTCATCTTTTGCCATAATATGCACCTCTATGACTTAAGTTTTTGCCAAGCTGGGTTGCCTTGCTCCTGTGTTTATACCTTACGTTCCCGATTGTTTGGCTAGGGTGTACAGGGAGTACCTCTACGATTGTTACAACCGGGTAATCTAGATCTGTACCTCAGATGGGTGAAGCCGAAAGCTAGCATTCTTAAGAGAATAATTGGTTGGCAAGCAACGATAGATTGTTTATATTTACGTAGTTCTTATAACAAATACGGGATAGGCTCCCCATAATTCGGATCAAAACCTAGGCATGCATAATTAAGCATGCCAACCCAAGGAAAGGAACCCTTTAACGGAACTATTTTCCCTAGAAGATGTTTCTTACATTAAATAGTAATATAACATAACTCACCAAACAAATTTTGTCTGTTTGAGCAATATGAATGGATTGCCTGGTTTCCGGACATAATGAATGTTTATTACATTCCAACATGGTATCTGGAAACACTCCAACTTGTTAGTTCGGTGGTTGAAGCCGAAGGCCTGCGATGACAAATTTTGACATGTTCGGTTGGAGATAAGTTCTATGGTAAAGTACATTGATACATTGAATTGAACAAGCTACAGTCTTCTTGCGAATATTTCGCAGCTATCTTCACTTGGTCATATACCAAACTCACGTGAATCTCTTTTCCGTCCGGTCCCTGAGGTCCAACTCGGGCCATATGATTCGGATCGAGCCCGGTGTAGCGCGTCTTCACCATCGCCCATGCCTCTCATGCACCTTCCCGACATGCGGATGCCTTCCATATCTCAAAACAGCGTCGGGCACCTTTTGAACAGGTTCGCCAACCCCTCCATACTTTCAGGAGGGGCATCAAACGGCCATAAAGCTTTAGCCATACTTATCATGGCTTTTCTGGCCCGCTCATGCACCACGGACAACTCTTTTAACACGCCGCCTCGAAATCCTGATACTTCTTCTTTTGGCCGCTCTGTTAACAGACTGTAACAAAAGCATTATGACGATCCGAATTAGGGGATGCTTTGAGTCCCTTGGATGGTTCAAAGGGTCATGCCGGATATGCCACCTTTCAACTTCTTATTCTCTTTTGCGTGTCCGATAACTGAGCCTTTAAGCCCTTTATCTCTTCGGCTTGTTTATCCTTTTCCTCCTCAAGTTTATTCTTTTGATCAATGGTCATTGTGGCTTTCTTCATTTCTTCGAGCTTTGTGGTGGCAGCATTTAGCTTTGTCTGGCGTGTTTCAGCTCCTGGGACAACGCATTGTTCTTCTCTCTGAGAGCCTGCAGTCATAACGATCCTTAAATCAGTTGGCCTAACTGCTTCAAGTGTCGGGGGCTATTGGCATATATCTATTAAATTTGCACAAACTATTACGTGCATATCCTTTGAAAATAGTTGAGTAACTCCAGCAAGTCCATCCCGGGCGGCTCGTATATATGCATCCACGGAGCTGAGGGCAGTAAATTCCTGCTCAGAAAAAACTGGAGCACGCATGGCCTCTTTTTGTCTTCGATGATTCATCATGCTCTCCACCTAGGAATTCGTGACACATACGTCATCCAAATCCTCATGAGGAGGTTGATCTGGAATTGCTTCTGTATTAGCTCTCGTCCTGCTTGACGAGCCCAGAGCCGGATTAGCTGATGCTCGTCTAGCAGGGCGTTTGGACACGGTTTGCCGTGTGCCCCTCCTGAAATATAATGGGAGGAGAAATATAACAATCTGATCTCATGCTTAGGCACATGTCAAAGGACATACCTCTTTGAAGAAGGAGGAGGCTTGACGACGCTCTCACTTTCTGTCGGGGATATACCCAGCGGTATGACCCGGCCGGCGCACAGTGGTGTTGAGTTCTTGGAGGGATCTATTTCTGGGATTGAGAAATACGCGATGTGTTGGATGAAAAAGAGCCGGCCCAGAAGACGTCCGATGAATAGTCAAAGCGACATATACAAGATTTAATATCAAGAGAAAATTAGGGTTGCGTATAGGCGCCAATGCACACGACCAGATGATCCATCGAGGCTAGGTTAATTTTTGCTACCGCTGCAAGTTGAAGTCTCGTATCCGAAATCAATCGGTACGAGATACGAGATACAAGTCACCGAGTTCGATAGATTTGACGGCTCGGTGTCTGTTCCTAAATCCAATTTGGAGGTCTATTTTCCTGCGTTCCTCCTTTGGTTTAGAGGAATCTTGTAGGAATTTCATAGGATAGGATTTCTATAGGAAAAATTCCTTTAGAGCCCTTTGGTTTGTAGGAATGGAATCCTATTCCCATGGAGGAATTCTTTCTATCCTCCACATTTCATAGGAAAATAAACATTAGCCTAGACTCAATGGTAAAAATCCTATGATGTGAAGCAAAGGACATCTCCTTTCCTATTCCTACTTATAGGATTTGAGATACATGTCATCTCATTTCCTATGACTTTCCTATTCCTACGATTTTTCTACTCTATGAACCAAAGGAGGCCTTAAATCCAGACATATTGACTCAGTACGAGTTACTCTGATGGTTGTGTCTCCCAAGGATAAATCATGGCAGCAGAGGCAAAGCTAGCAGCATATACGTCAAATCAGTCATTGCTACTACTTTTTCAGGCCTGAAGCCTGAGTCAAATCCAAAGAGCCCCCAAGCACTTCCACTAGTACTGTAAAAAAGGATAGTACTATTTGAGTACTAGTAGATCGGGAAAAGAACAAGGAAATTATTGGATTGGCTGGCTACAATTGCGTAACACGTGAAACAAAGGGAGGAGTAGCTACGACTGGAGAAGGACTCGAACATGATTGGTAAAAAAACTCTACAATTCAGAGAAGGACTCGGCCATCGCTCGCGAGCGCCTCTGCCGCCAATGGTAGCAGACTGGCCCGGCACCCTACCTTGTCAGTCGTTACCCGCACGGTCTCCCACGCAGGCGTCTCCCCCGCCATCTGCCTCCGTGCCTCCACTTCTGCAGCAGCGGCGTTCATCTGGCAAAAACAAAACCAGGTTGTATCCCTCCTATATATTTTATAAGTACATTTGAATTCCTCGAAATATCGTTACACTGCCCTAGGGTGTATTATATGCATGTGAAATTATTGTTATACTACGGATATGGGGCATGCACCGATTAACGGTCATCTGTGCCGCCTCAAGCCGGCCGCGGCCATTTCCACTACCGCTCCCCTGGCAGGTGCGCCAAGCCGCCTGACGTTGAGCCACCGACAGCTTCTGGCCAAGATCAACATGGCCATATCAGGGAATTTTCTCTATACCATACGCTGCCGGGCCATTGAAGGTCGAACATCAAGATGGAAGTGTGTATGAGTGCTTCCTACGGGCATGGCAGGGGGCTGCATGCCTTGCTAGGCGGCGGGTACACGGACCACACTCTAGCAGTTGCAGATAAAAGACAAAAACAACGCCGCTCAACAAAGCTGGTCAAATACTATGGGGCACCGGGTCTGCATATGGAGTTGTCCCCTAAATAAATCAGGTGATATTTATCCTATATATTTTGTTAAGTACATGTTGATTTCTTTCGACAAACAACTGCTCCGTCCTGCTGTATTTTTTGTATGGAGGACAATTATGTTTATACCGCGGGTATGGAGCATGAGCTGGCAACATTCTATACCAGCGTTTGTCTGTACCATACTGCCCAAGGAACGGGCGTGCGCAATTTACATCAACATGACGCGGTTGACTCGCCCGGCTTACCGCGCCCGCAGCCGACTCGCCCGTGTCTGTGCCGTTTTCAATACCACGACTGACTCTTTCATCCGTGCTGGCTTACAACGTCACGGACGACTCGCCCGTCCACTCTCGCGGCCGGTTCACGCGTCCATGCCGGCTTACAACGAGGAGGACAACTTGCTCGTCCACACCGGCTTACAACGCCACGGCCGACTCATCTGTCTGTTCCTGCGGCTGACCCGCCTATAATTGATTTAACTTCACTATGGTGATCATCAACTCTGCGGTGGATAATTACTAGCCTAATATATCGGGTGAAATCCATCCAGTATATTTTTCCATTATATATTGCTTTCTTTAAAGGGGCAATTACTCTGGCTTGCAAGTTCTCTAGTGCAGGACAAGTTATATCACTAAGATGTTAATGACTCATACCGGTTTATATCACGGTCAAATATGGAGAATCTCAAGACAACTTCTCGATTCGTCTTAAGACTCAGGGGATACAATGACATGACTCGGCGAAATCGTCCAGTTTCAGTGAATTCAAGAACTTCGGGTCATTGGAGGGAAGATAATCCGGTCCTGGAGGCTATTGCTATATTGGTGATAATTTGTCATTTGGGGGCTTCCTGCTCATCGAGCAAAGCTGTGAATATCCCTCATGATCGGCTCAATGCTACACTTATGGATGGTCACTTGGGGGCTTCCTGCTCATTGAGCATAGCTGCGAATATCCCTCTTGATCCGGCTTATACGCCATGCTTACAAATAACTTGGGGGCTCGCTGCCCAGGTTAAAGGGACCAAAGAGAGTCTGTTGCAAAGCACAGCTCAAACATAGGTACCCGCTGAGCACAGCTCAAAATATTACTTGGGGGCTCTTTTGTTCTAAAGAACAAAGAGTTCATAACCTTGTGATAGGCTATAAAAGCCAGGCTTGGAAGCCAGGTGTATTCACCTAAACCCCCGGGTTATCCCGCCTGTATGCCAGATGCTTCTCCATCAGGTAATCCTGATTGACCCGTTGAACTCTTAATAGTCAATCTTTTAAACAAGACCCTGAACTCGTTAAGGTTAAAACACCGGTTTGTCATGTGAGGGCACGGTTTACGAAAAGCAAGGAGAAGCTCAGGCTGATAAAGACGCATTCCTTGAAACTTGGATAAATCGGCCTGTGATGCACGATGCTGCTCTAACCCCGTGTACTCCTATAAGTCTATCTTTAAATAAGAACTGAACTTATCCGGGTTAAAATGTCGATTGGGTCAATGAGGGCCGGCTCACGGAAAGCGTGTACCTTCCAATGGCTAATGCTAGTTTCATTGAAGAATATATTTTGGCTTGGCGGCCCACGAAAGCCTTGGATTTTTCTGTTGATTTGATTTGAATGTCTTTTTGAGATTTTTCTCTTGTGACATAATAATACATGGTTGAAAACCAATAAGGCTTATAATGCCTTATGAGTCATATATGACATTAACCGGTGTTCATTAACCCGGCCTAGCTTTTGACTATAAGTCGCCAGTATATGATGATAAATTATCGGGTATTTATTAACCCGACCTGGCTTTGGACTATAAGTCGCCAGTATATATTTGGATTGCGCCATTGGAATCATGCGCTTATAAATCATTGGGTATATCATTCAAATCTTTAATAGCCAACATGGCTGGATTTTTATTATGGTTATCAATAACCAGTATTATGATTGAGGTTTTCAAAGTCGCTTTAGCGCAATGGCTATTATTTTATTAATGGATATGATTTATTCTACAATGGAGGAAATAGTCGTGAGTCGTTGCAGGCTCACGACCCGGCACTTGGGGGCTACATTATTCAAGTTGAGATTACATCAAATATGCAAGTCTCATGTCGCTTCAAGCATGCACCATGTCACTTGGGGGCTAATGCAAAGTCATTTTTACTGGCCTTATTGAAGACCCGACTCATCACATCATAATGAGCCGACCCTTGGGTGTTACCAATTGCTTCTGTCAAAAATTTAAGGTACACAAGTCTTAATCCATTATATTGAAGGATCCACTGCTTAGTTGATAAAGCACAAAGCTCTTAACCTTGTGGACGTGGATTCAAGCCACATGACGGGGGTTACATCACATGATGTTATTTTCAATAAAGTATATATAAAGTACCAGCTCAGTATTATCTTACTGATCCGGCCCTTGGAGGCTACATGTCGCTGCTCAAGTATACATGATCATATTTATAAAGTCCCTGCTCATTATTGTATAATGACCCGGACCTTGGGGGCTACACTGGTTGAAATTTTTATGAGCATCAGGCGATTACATGTCCCAGGTTGCTGCAAGCATGACAACCCGGCGCTTGGGGGCTACATATGTGGAATACTCAGTTTGGACTACTGACTGCAATGAACAACCTGGATTTCTTCAAGGTGGCAACATTTATATCGAAACAAGTCTTAAGCTATCACTATATTCTCCTCTTAAGACTTGGGGGCTACATGTAATATGCATATAAAGGAGGAACATCTTCAAATTTTTAGTTTTGGGCAAATCAGGAAGATTAATTGTGTGACCCGACATTGGCAACAATCATGACTCGGTGTCTATAACAGTCATGACCTGGAGTCATTAGCATTTATAACCCGGTAATTTTGGAAATCATAACTCAGCAAGTTCTACAAGCCGGCTAAATATCAGTTGAATATTTTAGAACCAATATTTTTGTCAAGTCAGATCATTGAAGGCCGAATCAAATGGATTATTTATTCTTTTATAATATTTCTTATACAAGCAAATTGATTATGAAGATGGTCTATTGACCCGGATTTTCTAGAAGGAAATGACAAAGACTTAAGGATGATCAGGTGGCGGCTTACAAGAATATTTAACCCGTACAACCTGTTAAATTTGTTCTTGTGTTTATGTTGTAGATCAGTTTAACATGGATAAATCCAAATTAAACTGGGGCTAATGTCGGGAATATACCCCGCGGTATGACCCGGCCAGACTTGGCGGCTCATAGAGACCCGGTCAGTATTTGGCGACTTACTGATGACCCCGACGGCGGGCCAGATGGATGACAAGGCCCAAGGCCCAGAAGGCTGGTTCATATTATGGTGGGCCGACTTAAGAGGAAAGTCATAAAGAATATTCTCCTACAGAGGAAACAAGACTAGAACTCCACTTGTAATAGAGTAATCCTAATCCTACTAGGAGTAGTCATGTAACCCGCCCCTTCAACATATATAAGGAGGGGCAGGGCACCCCAAGGGGGGACAAGAATAATCTCTAGGGCTAGATACCAAGGAGGAGCCAGCTTATGCGGCGACTCTCTCGTGAGCATAATGAGATCTAGCCACAAACAACATGTAGGGTTAGTAGCGGATGATGTTTCTCGGGGCTTGAAGCTGTCTAAATCCTTGTCTTGTGCGTTGATCCGCCCTGTGTCTCTCATCCCGATCAACCCCTCTCAAGCTACCACACAGATGTGCTGGCCTCACGACTAAGTCCTCACACTAGGACATCTGCCATGACAATTCCACAACAGTTTCCTTTCGTTTTGAAGACACCCCCCCCCCCCACATAGATGCTGCCTTCCTAGAAGCCGCTTGTGATGGAGTGTGGTGTGTTGAGTGCTGATCCTATAAAGCACAATTCAGTGTGAGGGGTGAGACACAGGTGGGGGCCCCCTTTTTTCGAAGATGATTTCCGAATACTTACAATGGAGAAAGGGAAAAGGCGGGGGTAGTCGGCCATAATAGCCACTTCCGAGCCATCAAGGCTCGCTTGATAAAAGACTCCATCATCAAACTCTATGAATATATCTGGATCCTCATGGAAGCCGGGGTCTTCATTGCAACCATAATCCTCTGGCTGTGGGGAGGGGAAATGAATATTCTTGACCACCTTCCTCCATGTCTGCTTTAAGACAACTAGAACAATTTAATTAGCATACCTCGACAAAGAGGTAGAATAGTGCTGATAATCAGAAACTTACCCATTCAATGGGTTATACATGGAAAAACCTTCTCGGCAATTTAAATAGATGAAGTCTTCTTTCTCCCCCTTATAAAGATCGACCAGGATGATGGCCAGTTCGGTTGGGGTATCCGGGCCCTTGCGCCTATAACGAGATGTGTCGTCCTCTCGGTTGTAACACCATAAAGGGGCCACTCTGGACTGGAGGGGCTGGATGCATCGCTTTATCACAATGGCCATGACTTCGATTATCGAAAGTTCGGAATGAGCAAGCACTACAAAAAGTACACTTCCGTGATGATACGCGTTTGTCACAGTAGGTCACGTTTTTTGTCATGCATGTACATCCATGAAGATTTTATGACAGAATCAAGATAGTCATATGTGACGCCCCAAGACCAATGCGCCAGGTGTTTTCCAGTTATTAGCCGTTGTTGCCATGTCATTCACTTGCGTGCTGCACCTTGCCATGTCATCATGTGCATTTCATCTGCATGTTTTTCAAAACTTGCATCCGTTTGGGTCTCCCAGTTCTCTCTGTTTTCCATTCTGAGCCCAGACACACTCGCACACGCCCGTGGCACCTCCGAAATATTGTTTTAAGTGACATAAAAAAAATTATCGGGATGGGTTGAAAGTTGGCGGGCAGTCTTATTATAGTGTACGTAGACCACCTATCAAATTTCGTCGCATTCGGAGTCCGTTTGATAGCCCAACCGTTAAACATATTGGGGCATATAGCGGTATATTCGCCGTTTCAGTATCCGGAAACTGCCGCTGGGCCTCTCTCTTGTCTCCCACATCCCAACTCCCCTCAACATAGCCCACCTAGGCCTACCTAACCTCCCCCTCGATCAGATCCGTTGGATCGCAATCGGAGGGCTCCAAAACCCCTCCTAACCCCCTCCAAACCCTAATCCTAGCCCCCTACTATAAATAGACCCCTTCCCCTTCCAAATCGGGGCTAAACCTAGCCTAGCCCCTCCCCTAACCTCCAGACACCGCCCCCTCCTTGAATTCCGCGCCCAGCCACCCGTGCGCCGCCACTTGGCAGATCCAGGCGGGCTAGCGCCACCGTAGCCGCCGCCCGCAGCCATTGGGAAGCCGCCACCTGTCGCCTCCTCATCTGCGCCTCCCACCTCCACGCCGTCGGGTCCGCAGAGCCTGCAGCCAGCCCGCCCCGGCTGGATCTAGGCCTGAGACCACCATGCACCCGGATCTCCAGCCCTGCCACCCGCTCCTCCGCGCCTCCTCGTCTGGCTCGCCAGAGCCGCCATCGGCGGCCACCTCCAGGACGGCCCCGTCGCTCCCCACCGCCCAGGAGCTCCTCCGCCACCGCTTGTCCGCCTCTGCGCCACCGCTGCGCACCTCCAGGTGCCCTACAGCCATGGCACGGCCGCCGTCGTCCGCCCCGACCCAGTCGGTCACGGATCCAGCAAGAATGGATCCCGTGCCCCCGGATCTGGACAACCCAGGTCGTCCTCATCGCCGCTGCTCTTCGTTGGAGCTTCGCCACCGGCCGCCGACCTCGCCGTGGCGTCGCTTGGGCCCTTGTGCGGGGGAGACGACGAGCGTCAGCTCCCCTCACCTGGGCCGCATCCTTGCACGCGAGCCCTGCTGCAGGCCAAGCAGCGCCAAGGCCGGCCCACCTCAGCCTCAATCTGCCTCTCCTTCAACCCGGGCCAAGCCCACTCTGGTGAGAACCCCGAGCCCAGCCCCGCTGCTCTATCTGTCGCCCTGTACGTTGTGTAGTTATCCGACGATCAGTTTTCGGTCCAGCAAATTTAGCTAAGTCCTGAGATTTTAGCAGCATGATGCATTCTTTTGTGGCTTGTATCTTTGTGAATGTTTATCCGATTGGAGTGTTTTCAGTCCAGCAAACTCTATGAATATGTTTAGTAATCATGTTTTGTAATCTTGTTTAGTAATCATGTTTTCAGTCCAGCAAACTCTACAAATTTAGCTAAGTCTGAGAATCTGTTATGACTTGCAATCTTGTCTTGATGAATGCCATTGATCTAGAGGTTATATGGAGATGCTTAGTAATCATGTTTTGCCGTGTTTAAAATGTACTTTTATGCCATGCCTTTGATTTCTATGTTCTTGCACTGTAGCATGTTTGTTTCATACCTCCAACATGTCAACATGTTATTTCTGCTCACATGTATGCCGCGTTTTTCACTCAGTCATAATCTGTGCTATAAAGTTGCCTCTTGCATTGATCATGTTGGATTAATATTCATGCTTATGATCCTGAACCTTGGTGATTACTGAAGCATGTAACCTGTACTTCAAGTGCATATCATGTTTATGCCTAACTTGATCTTGTAGCATGTTGTTATGGTGCTTGTAAAATGCCTACTTGATTTTTTCGACAGCTTGTCCTTTAAACTTGTTTCGTGTGTATGTGTGGAACCGTGGCTCCGTTTGGATCATGCTCTATATGAAACTTGCTTGGTTTTGCATGTAGTTTCATCATGCCATGTTGAAATCCATGTTTTGGAGTGTTTGTAATGTTTTTTGCTTGCATTTGCATCAATTCTATGTTTAACTTGTTTTGCTCACATCTTCTAGGCCGTAGCAACGAATTCTATGAACTTTATATGTAACTTGACTACAAAGACGCATAGATCATCTTGGTGCAGTTTAACTTGTTGTTTAACAACTTCAACATAATGTGTTATTCAGATCTGGACCAATTTCGAAATTTGCATATGAGGACTTACCGGAGTTGTAGTATGTTGTTTCCGGCCTCATTTTAACTTGCTTTGATGTGTTATTCTTGTATGCATCATCTCTTGCCATGAGTAGCATCATGTAGCCTTGTAATGCGTCATACTTGGATGAGCATCATGCCATGGTTATGTGTTGCGTGTTTACCATGTTGTTTGCTTCTTTCCGGTTGTGCTCCTTCTCGATAGTTCCTGTTTCGTTGCGATTGTGAGGATTCATACGACTACGTGGGATCGTCTTCTTCATGGAATCGTTCTTCTTCCTAGCGGGATTTCAGGCAAGATGACCGTCACCTTGGATCTCACTACTATCTTTGCTATGCTAGTTGTCTCGATGCTATCGCTTTGTCGCGCTACCTACCACTTGTTTATCAAGCCTCCCAAATTGCCATGATAGCCTGTAACCTTTTGCACTATCCTAGCAAACCATTGTTTGGCTATGTTACCGCTTTGCTCAGCCCCTCTTATAGCGTTGCTAGTTATAGGTGTAGTTGCAGGTTGTTCCATGTTGGGACATGGATATCATGGGATATCACAATATCTCTTATTTAATTAATGCATCTATATACTTGGTAAAGGGTGAAAGGATCGGCCTTTTGCCTGGTGTTTTGTTCCACTCTTGCCGCCGTAGTTTCCGTCATACCGGTGGTATGTTCATTGATTTTGCGTCCCTAACACGATGATGGTTTATGGGCCCCTCTTAACAGTTCGCTTTGAATAAAACTCTTCCAGCAAGGCCCACCATTGGTTTTACCATTTGCCTAACAACAACTAAAACTTGCATAGGGACCGACTAGCACCCGAGGACTTAATTAACAACCCTGGGCCAGTGCTCCTCATGAGTGTTGGTCCAAACCGGGCAACCTGTGGGGCCACCACGAGGAAATTCGAGGACATGTTTTACTTGTATCTTGATCCATCCGATCGTGACCTGAGACGAGATACGCGCGGCTACTATCAGGGTGTAGGCACATCGGGAGGTCTTGCTGCTTTTTTACCATTGTCGAAATGTCTTGTGCGTCAGGATTTCGAGTCTGATCGGAGGGTCCTGAGATGGAGGATTGTCTCGGCAGATCGTGAGCTTGTCATGGGCTAAGTTGGGACACCCCTGCAGGGTTTAAACTTTCAAGATCCATGCCCGCGGTTATGTGGCAGATGGGATTTATTAATATCCGGTTGTAGTGGACTTGAACTAAACTCAATTTAAAATACACCAACCGCGTGCGTAACCATGATCGTCTCTTTTCGAGTGAGTTCGAGAAGAGAACATGGTGGGGTTATATTTGAACATAAGTAGTTCAGGATCACTTATTGATCATTACTAGTTTGCGACTGTTGCGTAGTTTCTTATCTTATTCTTGTACTTGTAAGTTAGCCACCATACAATGCTTAGTCGCTTGCAGCAACCTCACCACTTATCCATTCCATACCCATTAAGCTTTGCTAGTCTTGATACCCATGGTAATGGGATTGCTGAGTCCTCGTGGCTCACAGATTACTACAACAACAGTTGCAGGTACAGGCTATGCGATGATCATGACGTGAGAGCGATGCCTACTTGTTTGGGAGTTCTTCTTCTTTGTCGATCTTGGATATGTTCCTGGTCGGCAGCTTGAGCTAGAAGGGTGGATGTCATTTGAGTTTCTGTTTGTGTTTCATCCGTAGTCGGATGTTGTTCTCATGTATGATGTCTGCTGTATTCTTGTGGCATTGTATGCTCTTTGTATGTATCCCCAGATATTATGTAATGGTACGATGTAACGATATCCACCTTGCATAGCGTTTCAGTATGCGGCTCTATCTTTGGTGGGACCTTCGAGTTCCACTCGGATAGGATCGCATATTGGGCGTGACAAGTTGGTATCAGAGTCTCGACCGACCATAGGTTCCCCCTTGATTGATCGTAGTTGTCCGTTGTCGAGTCTAGAAGAAAACTTTTTCGGAGTCTTGTTATATCAGAGAGTAGGAATTCTTTTTACTCCTCAGCCCCTTCGTCGCTCTGGTGGGAAATCTTAACGTACGTGTTTTGACTTACTCCACCCCCCTTCAAATTTTGTTTAGGATCATGCAGTTAGTTTTTGTTTGTTGCGATGCCAGCTCTTTTTATCCGGCGCACTTCTCTTTGATTTATTCGACCCTCGTAGTCTTTTGCGACATCAATCCTCAGCTCTTTCTCAACGAGGTTGTTCCCCCGGATGAAGTTGACTTTCTTTTCCCACCTGCCCACCCATTTTCTTCTCGGAGCTACAGTCTGCAATTGAGTATCCATCCTACGCGCGTGAAGCCTCTGCATTCTTTCTGAAATTATTTTCAACCGGTGCTTTTCTCTTCAAGTTATTCGTCGGTTCCCCATTCCAAGTTGCCTTTGTTTTACCCGCCCTCCCACCCCTTCTCTTCCTGGAGTGAGGATCAATTTATTCATGCAGAGCCTCTTAAGTCTTTCCTTAATTGTCTCAACCGGTGAATTCTTGTCAACTTCATCATGGTTCGTCTTGTTTTCTTTTCCGGTGGATTCAATTCCAATTTTTGGGTTGATCACATTATCTCCTTGACTAAAGTGTTTCCCCTTGCTCGTTCGCCTTTCACCATTTAATCGATCCGGATTCCTAAAAACATCTCAAAAGATTCGTGTTCGCGCACAAATTAATTCGAGGTTCTCACCTCACTCAACTGTTCAATTGTTCTGACGCATCTTCTATCTTCTTCAATTGTTTTCAATGGTGTTTATTTTCAGTGCACCCATAACCCACAAGTTTATTCCCAGGATCTTACCCGACTCTTCTAATTTCTCCCGGAGTTATTCTCAAATTCTTCTCAAAGTTTGACGTAAGAATGAAATTCATCAGTCATATGCTTTTACAAGATTGATTTCAAATGATTTTCATTCTTGGCCCAACCTATTCGCTTTTCATTCTCCCGGAGTATGTCAACAATTTTGGTGGTGTTCCTCGTCATCATTCTCAACATTTGAAGACCGAAGAAGAGTTTTCCTCTAATTCTTGTCTGTTCTCTCGAAGATTAGTGGTTCTAGCTTCATGTTATCCTCTCAAACTATTTCGTTTGTCAGTAATTATTCTCTTACCCATCCGGAGTATTTCAGGAGTTTTTTTCCATTTCGATTATACGGAGGTCTCCATTTTAGAATATTTCTTCATTCCAAGTTTTCAGCTTCATTTGTTCCCATATTTGTACCGGTGCTTCGTTCAAGCATTCTTTGATCAGTTCGCGATCTCTTCGTTCTCTTGCATCTTGATTCACTCAAGTATCTTCGTTCATTTTCTAATTCTTTCTGGCAATCCATTCTCTTCTCTTTATTTGTTTTCATTGCCATGGTGGTTCGTCTAAGAATTTCACTTCCGTTCTTATCATATCAATTCATTCGTTCTTTCCAGTCCTACCGGTGGTTCAGGAAGATATTTCCTAGTTTTGTGCTATATCTCCCCTTAATCTTTTCCAACGCGAATAAGTTGTATGCAATCCATTGCTTCTCATCAATTTAATTTGATGAGGATAAGCATAACATAATTCTTTTTCTCTCTTCATCATGGTCAAGTAATTCCTTTCTTCGGAGATTGTTCACGATAAATAATTTCTCGATTCTATGTTGTTCATCTTTTCTTTCTGGAGTTCCAAGTTTCCTCGCTTGTCTCGTCATGAAGCTCCATCTAAATCATCACAAGGCTTTAATCTTATTCTTTTCATCCTTCAATTCTATCTCATTATCCTTTTGTTACTGGAGTTCTTCATGGTGGTTCATAAGGATTTAATTCATTCTTCAAGTGTTCATCAAGATTCTTATAGGCGAAGCTCAAGTATTCTTCTTCTTGCTTCTCGAGGTGCAATTAATTCTCCGTATTCTTTAGAAGTGGAGCTTTGCATTTCTTCATTCCTCCCAGCTATTCAATCATTTAGTAGTGGCAGAAATTCACCTCAAGTTTTGAGATGTTTACATAAGCCCACGCAAATCAATTCTTTTGTTTTTGATTTTCTCAACAACTCCGTTCAATCCTTCCTTCTAAGGATGCTTTCAAATTCATTCGTGGTAGAAGTTGTGATCTTCTACCCCGTTCTTTTCATTCCACTTTTTCAATTCTTTCAGAGGCATTGTGTTATTCCTCTCGCCAAATACCATCCCATCTTGTCAAGATCATGTTCTATTCTTTCCATGTTCAGCCGGAGTTCTGCCTAATTCATTCATTCGAATTCCTTTTCTATTTCTTTTTTTAGCCAGAGTGGTTTCGAATTCATTCTTGTGCTTTGTTCCTCTTTTGTAACGGAGCTTCTCAATCTCGTTCATCTCTGTTGTATTCTTTCTTTCAAGTTGTCCAACCTCTCAAGATTCTTTTGTTTCATTCTTTAGTCCAAGGAGCAACTTTGTTCTTCCTATTTCCTTTCCGTCTCGTTCCTAAGATCTCGGGACAAGATCTTCTGTTAGTGGAGGAGAGTTGTGATGCCCCGAGACCGATGCGCCAGGTGTCTTCCAGTTATTCGCCGTTGTTGCCATGTCATTCGCTTGCGTGTTGCACCTTGCCATGTCATAATATGCATGTTTTTCAAAACTTGCATCCGTCCGGGTCCCTCAGTTCTCTCTGTTGTCCGTTTTGAGCCCAGACACACTCGCACGTGCCCGCGGCACCTCCAAAATATTATTTTATAAGTGGCATAAAAACGTTCGCAGAATACGTTGAAAGTTGGTGTGCGGTCTTATTATAGTGTAGGTAGACCGTCTGTCAAATTTCGTCGCATTCGGAGTCCGTTTGATAGCCCAACCGTTAAACATATAGCGCCATATAGCCGGTATATTCGTCGAACGTTTTTGGTATCCGGAAACTGCCGACGGGCCTCTCTCTCTCTCTCTCTCTTGTCTCCCGCAGCCTAACTCCCCTCTACACAGCCCACCTAGGCCTACCTAACCTCCCCCTCGATAAGATCTGTTGGATCACGATCGGAGGGCTCCGAAACCCCTCCAAACCCTAATCCTAGCCCCCTACTATAAATAGACCCCTTCCCTTTTCAAATCGGGGCTAAACGTAGCCTAGCACCTCCCCTAACCTACAGCCGCTGCCTCCCTCCTCTCATTCCGCGCCCAGCCATCCGCGTGCCGCCACTTGGCGGATCTAGGTGGGCTAGCGCCGTCGCGCGCAGCCACTCGGAAGCCGCCACCTGTCACCTCCTCAACTGCGCCTCCCACCTCCGCGTTGTCGGGCTGCGGACCCTGCAGCCAGCCCGCCGCGGGCCGGATCTAGGCCCGAGACCACCATGTGCCCTGATCTCCAGCCCCGCCACCCGCTCCTCCATGCCTCCTCGTCTGGCTTGCCGGAGCCACCATCGGCGGCTACCTCCTGGCCGGCCCCGTCGCTCCCCGCCGCACAGGAGCTCCTCCGCCACAGCTCGCTCGCCCGGCTTCTGTGCGCCCGCCTCTGTGCCACCGCCGCGCACCTCTAGGAGCCCCCCAGCCATGGCGCGACCATCGTCGTCCGCCTCGACCCCGTCGGTCACGGATCTGGCCGGAATGGATCCCGCGCCCCTGGATCCGGACAGCCCCGGGTCGTCCCCATCGCCGCCGCCCTTCGTCGGAGCTTCGCTAGCCACCGCCGACATCATCGTGGCCTCGCTCGGCCTCTTGTGCAGGGGAGACGACGAGCATCAGCTCCCCTTGCCTGGGCTGCCTCCTTGCGCGTGGGCCCTGCTGCAGGCCCAGCAGCGCCAAGGCTGGCCCACCTCAGCCTCGGCCTGCATCTCCTTCAACTTGGACCAAGCCCACTCTGGTGAGAACCCCGAGCCCAACCCCGCTGCTCTATCTGCCGCCCTGTGCGCTGTGTAGTTATCCAACGCTCAGTTTTCGGTCCAACAAATTCGGCTAAGCCCTAAGATTTTAACAGCATGATGCATTCTTGTGTGGCTTGTATCTTTGTGAATGTTTATTCGATTGGAGTGTATAATATGTCGAAATGTTCCTCTGTGAGTGGTCTAGATGTTGGTATAGTTTGCATGCATGTTACTGTTCATATTGATGCCTTAATCCTCGTTGTAAAAGTACTGAATGCAATAACCTGCTGAAGATTGCTGTAACTTGCTGATTTGTCTTTTTAATAGAATTTTGTGTGATTATTGTTGGAGCATCATGTCAACATGTTTTAGGAGCATATTCATGCCATCCTTGAAGTGGTGAAATCCATGTATGTTTATGTGCCCTGTGGTGACTAGCACAAGCATGCAAAGTAGGGTACTTTGCTGTTGCTGATTTCAGTGACTTGATGATTTCTGCTAAGTCTGAATCTGCTACATTATGTTGCCATGTTAACTTGATGCTACAAGTGAATCCATGCATAATCTGGAGATGCTCAGTAAGTATGTTTTGTAGCTCTTGTTATGCTCTCTCCATCCATGCCCTTGTTTGTAATTATGGCCTGTTGTAGCTTATCATTACCATGATCTAATATTGCTAAATAATGTTTCTGTCAGCCTTTTATCAGTAAGTTCAGTTTTGCCATGTGAATAGTAGTGTTCTATGCATCCTATGACCATATTCTTGCCATGAGTAGCTGCACAAATATGCTTTCTTGTTGTTGGGTACATTCACTTGCCATGATATGATTTATGTTGAGTTAACCAAGCTTGCGAACATGTCTACTTGTCGCTGTTTCTGCCATGTCCAATAAATTCCACTAAGGCTATGTTCGGTTGAGCTGTAGATTCTGTAAAAGCTGCTGTGAGCTATGAAAAAGCTGCTGTGAACTTTCAGCTGTGGAAAAGCTGGAAGCCGTTTGGCTGAAACAGCTGTGAAAATACATGTTTGACTGTGAATTATCTGTAATGACCCTGGACAATGATTCAATATTTTTATGTGCAACTTGACCGTAAAATAGTGATATGTACATTGGTAGGCAATAGAACGGCTATTTTGCAAAGAAAAATATGACAATTCAGATGTTTCACAACTAACACGTATGAATTCAACGATTATACTTTCAAGTTGCATACTACATATTACATATAAATAGATATTGACCCCATAATTATATTACAAAAAGCATGCACCATAGAATATACATATGGTTCGCATAATGATGACCTGCATCAAAATAGCTAACCTATGTTGTTATCACAAGACAAGCACTGGCTATCCTACTACAAATAGTATCCATGGTATCTTCGTTCTCCTCCTCTTCAACGAGATTTGCTTGTGTTGGTGCTACTTCCCGTCGTAGCACCGTAGCACTGATGTGCATCATCCCACACCGCTTTTTTAGACATTCTTCAATCAAGCAAAATAAATTCAATTGAGGAGCATAGCACAATCACATAGCAATATGCAGCACTAATAGCACTGGACGTTGTCCAATCACATATCAATATGCAATAAGTTATCATGAAGCAATATGCTAACAAATCTGCACTGTACATCAACAAGCAAAATCATCATTAATGAATGGATATCACCAGAAAATACAGAAGAAATGCATTAATAGAGAAGGTTAGATGGGTTGGGAAGAGGGATGGAGGGAGGAGGGAGGAGAGGGGGAGGAGAAAGGAGGGCCTGGGCGCCAGCGCCGTCGGCCGGCCGGCCGGAGCAGGGCCATGGGGTACAGGGAAGGAGGGGATGCAAGAGGAAGAGGGAGGAAGGAGAGAGGAGGGAGGAAGGAGGAAGGGGAGTATACCTGGGCAGGCCAAGACAGTCGCCGGATCTAGCGGCGGCGGGCGAGAATGGTCGCCGGGGCTGGCGGCAAGCTGCGGTGGCCATCCCTAGCCCTATCTTTCCGTCGAGGCCGGCTCTGTTCCTAGGGATGGATTCCATTCGTGGATGGCTCATGCGGAGATATTGGAGCGAACCGGTTCAACTCGTGGGATGGCAGCGTGGGTAATTTCGATGAAGGGTTTGCGGTCTGCAGCTGGAATCCGGGGTCGAGCAACTTAGCGATTTACACTGGCCCGAAGTTGTTGCTTCTCCCAAATCTGCTGCGAGAAAAATGTCATTTGGTTGGCTTTTGACTTTTGGCAGCTGAAGCTGGTGCGGGAAGTCCAACCAAACGCAGCCTAAGTCTGTGAATCTGTTATCGTTTGCATTCTTGCCATGATGTTTTGAGCATGTTCTAGTGGTTTCTAGCAGTAGCTCAGTGATCATGTTTTGTAGTGCTCTACCTGTACATGCCTTCAATGCCCTTTGATGCCATGAAATGTTCCTATAACATATACTTTTGTTGTATCAAAGTATGCATCATGAATCTTTTTTCAGCCTTTGTTTTTCACAAAGTCCGAGAATCTGTTATGACTTGCAATCTTGTCTTGATGAATGCCATTGATCTAGAGGTTATATGAAGATGCTTAGTAATCATGTTTGGCCATGTTTAACCTACACTTTTATGCCATGCCTTTCCTTGCTATGTTCTTGCACTGTTGCATGTTTGTTTCATGCCTCCAACAAGTCAACATGTTATTTCTGCTGACATGTATGCCGTGTTTTTCACAAAGTCATAATCTGTGCTATAAAGTTGCCTCTTGCATCATGTTGGATTAATATTGATGCCTATGAACCTGAACCTTCATGATTATTGAAGCATGTAACCTGTAATTCAAATGCATATCATGTTTGTGCCTAACTTGATCTTGTAGCATGTTGTTATGGTGCTTGTAAAATGCCTAGTTGCTGTTTTGGACATCTTGTCCTTTAAACTTGTTTCGTGTGTATGTGTTGAACCGTGGCTCCATTTGGAGCATGCTCTATACGAAACTTGCTTGGTTTTGCATGTAGTTTCATCATGCCATGTTGCATCCATGTTTTGGAGTGTTTGTAATGTTGTTTTGCTTGCATTTGCATCAATTCTATGTTTAACTTGTTTTGCTCATATCTTCTAGGCCGTAGCTCTGAATTCTATGAACTTTATATGTAACTTGACTAGAAAGACGCGTAGATCATCTTGGTGCACTTTAACTTGCTATTTAACAGCTTCAACATAATGTATTATTCAGATCTGGACCAATTTCGAAATTTGCATATGAGGACTTATCGGAGATGTTGTATGTTGTTTCCGGCCTGATTTAAAATTGCTTTGATGTGTTGTTCTTGTATGCATCATCTCTTGCCATGAGTAGTATCATGTAGCCTTGTCATGCATCATACTTGGATGAGCATCATGCCATGTTTATGTGTTGCGTGTTTACCATGTTGTTTGCTTCCAGTTGCGCTCCTTCTCGATAGTTCCTGTTTCGTTGCGATTGTGAGGATTCATTCGACTACGTGGGATCGTCTTCTTCATGGACTCGTTCTTCTTCCTTGCGGGATTTCAAGCAAGATGACCGTCACCTTGGATCTCACTACTATCTTTTCTATGCTAGTTGTCTCGATGCTATCGCTATGTCGCGCTACCTACCACTTGTTTATCAAGCCTCCCAAATTGCCATGATAGCCTCTAACCTTTTCCACCATCCTAGCAAACCATTGTTTGGCTATGTTACCTCTTTTCTCAGCCCCTCTTATAGCGTTGCTAGTTGCAGGTGCATTTGCAGGTTGTTCCATGTTGGGACATGGATATCATGGGATATCACAATATTTCCTATTTAATTAATGCATCTATATACTTGGTAAAGGGTGGAAGGCTCGACTGAGGGAGTCCTGGATTAGGGGGTGTTCGGGTAGCCAGACTATACCTTCAGCCGAACTCCAGGACTATGAAGATACAAGATTGAAGACTTCGTCCCGTGTCCGGATGGGACTTTCCTTGGCGTGGGAGGCAAGCTTGGCGATGCGGATATTCAAGATCTCCTACCATTGTAACCGACTCTATGTAACCCTAACCCTATCCGGTGTCTATATAAACCGGAGGGTTGTAGTCCGTAGGCAATCAACTCCATATACAACAATCATACCGTAGGCTAGCTTCTAGGGTTTAGCCTCCTTGATCTCGTGGTAGATCTACTCTTGTACTACCCATATCATCAATATTAATCAAGCAGGACGTAGGGTTTTACCTCCATCGAGAGGGCCCGAACCTGGGTAAAACATCGTGTTCCCTGCCTCCTGTTACCATCCGGCCTAGACACACAGTTCGGGACCCCCTACCCGAGATCCGCCGGTTTTGACACCGACATTGTTGCTTTCATTGAGAGTTCCTCTATGCCGTCGCAATTAGGAAGGATACCTCCTCCCATCTTTGAAGACGGCGCCGTTGCTAAGGGAGCCTTGGCTGTCGGCCAAACCCTCCGGCTAGGTGGTTTCCTCATGACCGCCTGTTCGGCTGTTGTGCCGATGGTGACCTCTCGGGTCATCAAAAGCAACCTACACGTCAGCTAGGAGCTCGTCGAGCAGCTAGATTCAATGGAGCTCTCTTCCGTAAACGAGCTCTTGGATCGCATCGCCGCCCTGGGGGTCACTACGGATTACGACCAGGTTGGGCTTAAACCCGATCTAAGAGAAATTAACTCTCCCCAGGTCACCCACCACGTTGCCATGGTAGAGGCGCAGTGCGGCGACCCTTCATCTATTTTAAGGACTAGCTACGTCTGAATTCCCAACCCCTCCATGCCGGATACCCACGGAGGGGGAGATGTAACTCAAGACCTGAGCTTAGGATCAAGCAACGGGCCAGATTCATTGGACAACATCCAAGAATCCGAACTTCAGAGTTCGGAAACTCTTCGGCCTCCGAATCTTGGATTGGGTGAGGTTTTAGATTTAATGACACCCGCCCACCCGATCATAAGCGATCTCTCCCAAATGTGGCAGAGGCCCAAGGAAACAGTACATCATTACTGGGCCAGATTCCTCCTGGTTATGAACAGGATAAAGGATTGCCACGAGCAAGACGCAATCTCAATTTTCTGCAGTAATTGCACGGACAAGGGAATCCTTAACGCCGTAAGTCGTCGTGATATTACACGCTTCACTGACTTGGCGTCCATAATACAAAAATAATGTGCGATGGAAAGCGCCTGGAAAACCAAAATAAAATTTTGGGATAATCCGGCCTTGAATAGTAATCCCGTCCGAACTAAGAGGGTGCATCATCATAGGACACCCGGGATAAACACCAAAAAGCCAAAACCCTCTACAGGGCATGGAACCATACTGGAAAGATGGCTCAATGGACCTTGTAGAATTCACAGTACAGAGGATGCCACACCAACTCACAGCCTTAGAGCATGTTGGATACTCCGGCAGGTGGCCAAGATCGGCGAGGACCTCTTAATTCCGGAGGCCGTAGAAAGCCAGCCCAAGGACACCAGTACCGTTCTCACAGTCTTTGAGACTTTCGCATCAAACAATGTGCGAAAAAGAACACTCCGCAGCCTCGCTGAAGTCTATCAAGTTGCAACAATAAATCCATGGAGCGACACTGCCATTACCTTCAACGTAAGTGATGAACCTAGATTCTGAACAGCCCGAGCACCAGCCGCATTGGTCCTCAGTCCCATAGTGGACGACTTTCGCTTCACCAAGGTGCTCATGGATGGAGGCAGCGGACTGAACCTCATTTATGAGGAAACCCTTCAAAAAATGGAAATAGACTGGAACCGCGTCGAGCGAAGCAGCACCAGCTTTAGAGGAATAATCCCCAGTCGGGAAGCGCGCTGCACAGGAAAAATCACACTAGATGTGGTGTTCGGCACGCCGGATAATTACAGGTCCGAAGAAGTTATGTTTCAGGTGGCCCCGTTTAAGAGCGGATATCACGCTTTACTAGGGTGGGAAGCATTCACAATCTTCCAAGCAATACCCCATTACGGGTACATGAAGCTTAAGATGCCCGGGCCAAACAGAATTATCACTCTAGCTAGTGATCCGGACATAGCACTCCGCGCCGAAAACAAGACAGCCGCATTAGCCCTTGAGGCACTATCCGAAGCCTTAGCGGCCAAGGAACTGACTGCGCTGCGCTCCACGGTTAACAGGGATGACGTGATACTCGACAAGAGATCCAAATCCACATCCTTCAAGCTAGCTGACGAAATAGTCAAATTCCAGGTCCATCCAACGGACCCCAATAAAACAGCTTCCATCGGGGTACGACTGAACCCTGATGTAGACGCCGCACTGCGAGAGTTCCTACAAGAGAACTGGGACATCTTCGCCTGGCACCCTTCAGACATGCCAGGGATCCCACGCAGGCTGGCCGAACACAGCTTAAATATCCAAAAAGGATTTAAACCTGTCAAACAAGCCCTTCGGCGTTTTTCCGAACCCAAGAGACAGGCTATGGGAGAGGAGCTAGCCAAGCTATTGGAGGCCGGATTCATCAGAGACATAAAGCATCCGGACTGGCTAGCAAACCTGGTGATGGTACCAAAGAAGGACAAATCCTGGCGCCTGTGTGTCGATTTTAAAGACCTTAACAAGGCTTGCCCAAAGGATCCCTTCCCCCTCCCCCGTATCGATCAAATTATTGATGCCACTGCAGGACACGATTCGTTGTGTTTCCTCGACGCATACTCCGGTTACCATCAAATCAAAATGGCAGAATCAGACCAAGCCGCAACAGCATTCATCACACCATACGGCCCATTCTGCTTCAACACAATGCCCTTCGATAGGCTCAATACAAGGGATATGTTGCTTAGAAGACATTGGAGGTCAGAGGAGGATGATAACTCATGCCCACTATGCATAGCCCATTTGCATGAAGACAGAAACCATCTTTCTTTCCATTGCTCTTTCAGCACCAGGGTTTGGAATTATCTGCAGATTAACTGGTATGCTGGGCTAGCTCCTCGTGAATGCATCCTGGCTGCCAAGAGAAGCTTCAACCATCCCTTCTTCTTTGAAGTAGTTTACCTTGCTGCCTGGAGCATTTGGATCACGAGGAATGACAAGATCTTCAGGCATATTAGGCCAAGCTTTGGCAGATGGAAAGCCAAATTCATCCATGACATTACTCTGCACTCCTATAGGATGAAGGCCTCTGTCAAGCAACCTCTCCTAGACTAGATTCATGCTTTGCCTTAATCATGTGGCACATGCTGTTGTATATTTGTATATTTGTATATTTGTACAGGTATAGGTAGGTTTTCCTGCCTCTTAGTTAGTCTTACCTTTTGAACTCCTTGTACTTGTTTTGTTGGGCCAAGTTATTAATAAAAGGCTGTGGGGTTGTTGCCTCACAGTGTTCAGTCAAAAAAACACAATGCCCTTCGGGCTGAAAACGCCGGCGCAACATATCAGCGCATGATCCAGACATGCCTGGCAAACCAAATCGGCAAAACAGTGGAGGCATACGTGGATGATGTGGTCGTCAAATCAAGACATGTCGAATCTCTAGTAGACGACTTGAGGCTTACATTCGATAACCTCCGAAAATATGACATCAAGCTCAACCCGGAAAAATGCGTCTTCGGCGTTCTAGCCAGAAAGCTCTTGGGCTTCATTATATCCGGTAGAGGAATTGAAGCAAATCCAGCCAAGATCCGAGCTTTGTCACAATTGGATGTACCAAAGGACCTTAAACAAATACAAAAATTTACCGGATGCGTGGCGGCTCTAAGCCGCTTCATCGCCCGCTTGGGAGAAAAGGCACTACCCCTCTATCGCCTCCTTCGGTGCACCGAACACTTCGAGTGGACGGATGCCACCACGGCCGGACTTGATGAAATAAAAGCCATATTAGCAACAAACCCAGTCCTGGCCGCGCCAAACACTGGCGAACCAATGTTATTGTACATTGCAGCAACACACCAAGTTGTCAGCGCAGTGCTCGTTGTCGAGAGGGAAACGGACGGGCACAAATTCCCCCTTCAAAGGCCGGTCTACTACGTGTCCACTGTCCTCACTCCATGCAAATCATGGTACCCGCATTATCAAAAGATTGCATACGCGGTATTCATGGCATCCCGGAAGCTACGACACTACTTTCAAGAGTGTTCCATAACAGTAGCCTTGGAAGTACCACTCAACGATATTATCAACAACCGCGATGCAACGGGCCGGATTGCAAAATGGGCCCTCGAGCTTCTCCCGTTCGATATAACTTATAAGCCACGGCGAGCTATTAAATCGCAAGTTTTGGCTGACTTCGTCGCAGAATGGACGGAGGCCGAGCTCCCTAAAGAGTACGACACATATTCAAACTGGATTATGCATTTCGACGGCTCCAAAATGTTGGACGGACTGGGGGCCGGCGTCGTCCTGACGTCCCCACAGGAGACACGGTCCAATATGTGCTCCAGATCATGTACACGGATTCCAACAATGCAGCCGAATATGAGGCCCTCCTACATGGCCTCCGGATAGCAGTATCCATGGGTATCCAGCACCTAGAGGTACGCAGGGATTCAAACCTCGCGATATCCCAAATAAACGGAGACTTCGACGCCAAGGACCCAAAAATGGCAGCTTACCGCAACGCCGTCCTAAAAATGTCAGCTCGGTTCGAAGGGCTGGAGTTTCACCATATAGCCCGAGAAAACAATCAAGCGGCGGACGTCCTAGCACGCATCGGAGCAAAACGCGATGTTGTCCCGCCCAACATCTTTTTGGAAAGATTGTTCAAGCCATCCGTAGCATGGGAGGGGGAACCCGCAAATAACAGCCCAAACCCAGGCGCACCACTCGACGTCGAACAATCTGACACAATTGGAGGCTCTGCCAACGAAATTACACTTTCAGCCCACGTAATAATGGCGGTTATCGCCCCGTGGACAGAACCATTCCTAGCCTACCTTACTAGGCAGGAACTCCCGGAGGACCAAAACAGGCCCGCTGCATAGTGCGGCGATCTAAAGCCTATAGAGTTCATGAGGGAGAGCTTTATAAGAAAAGCACTACCAGAGTCCTTCAAAGGTGCATCTCCGAAGAGGAAGGGCGGAACCTTCTGGCTGAAATTCATGCCGGACTCGGTGGTCACCACGCCGCTGCTCGGTCCCTTGTTAGCAAGGCTTTCCGTACTGGTTTTTATTGGCCGACGGCCCGGGCAGACGCTCAGGACCTAGTCCAACGATGCGCTGGTTGCCAACTCTTTGCCAACCAAAGCCATATGCCACCCACCGCACTCCAAACTATACATCACCTGGCCTTTTGCGGTCTGGGGGCTTGACATGGTCGGACCCCTTAAAGGTGGGACCCATAAGAAAAAATACTTACCGGTCATGGTTGATAAGTTCACCAAATGGATAGAAGCCAAGCCTGTTAAAACGGCCGAATCCAGACCTGTGATAGACTTCATATCCGGGGTTGTACACCGTTATGGCATCCCCCACAGCATCATAACCGACAACGGTACAAACTTTACCGCCGACGAGGTAAAACTCTGGTGCAAAAACATGGGCATCAAGCTCGATTACACTTCCGTCTATCACCCACAAACCAATGGCCAGGTCAAACGTGCAAATGGTCTTATCATGAGCGGCATTAAACCCAGACTGGTGCGGTCCCTTAAGGAATCTAACACGCACTGGGTAGAGGAGCTCGACTCCGTGCTATGGGGGCTGCGGACCACACCAAATCGCACCACTGGATACACACCATTTTTTATGGTGTACGGCGCAGAAGCAGTTCCGCCCTGTGACATAATTCATGACTCACCTAGAGTGCGCATGTATGAAGAAAGAGAAGCCGAGCTCGATCGGCAGGACAACTTGGACGCCTTGGAGGAGGAGCGTGACGTGGCAAAAGTCCGTTCCGTATTTTATCAATAGCAGGCCCGAAGATATCAAAGCAGAGAAGTACGGGCCAAGAATTACAATGTTGGCGAACTAGTTCTACGCCTGCCAGATAAGAAAAAGGACAAACTCAAGCCCAAGTGGGAAGGTCCATTCATAATCGACCAAGTCCTGACTGGCGGGGCGTGCCGCCTGCGAGATGCGTCGAACAACCGACTCGAGCCGAACTCGTGGAACGCCCCCCGTCTCCGAAGATTCTATGCCTAGCGCCGGGCTCTGTGTTCGTCTCCTTCCTCTGTCCATTCCGCATTTTTCTGTCTTACATTTCTCTCCTTCCCAATTTTTCTTTTATAGCCCTTAAAGGCTCACCTTGTGACGCGCCACTCGTGCTCATTAAACCTGGGGGCTTCTTTAACAGAAGCTTATTTATGTGCGCTTCACGCCCAACACATGCGTCAAACTTCCACATGTACCCTTTTCTTCACCATTATATGCATTGATATGACTTAAGTTTTGGCCAAGCTGGGTTGCCTGGCTCCTATGCTTACCCCTATGTTCCCGATTGTTCGGCTAGGTGGTAAAGGGAGCACCTCTGCGATTGTTACTGCCGGGTCAGCCGGATGTGTACCTCAGACTGGGTGAAGCCGAAAGCTAGCGTTCTTAAGGGAATATTCGGTCGGTGAAATAAAAGATGACCCTTTTACTCATTTTATGCGCCCCCAGATGCTTTTTCATGCGTCTCTTCACGCAGTCCGGACCTGCACCTTAGGGCATGCCTCCCAGCGAAAGGAACCCTTAACGGAACTATTCTCTCTGGAAGATGTTTCTTACTAACCATGTAATATAACATAACTAGTTGGGCACTTGTCTGATAAAGCACTGATGACCCCTACGCCTGGCCCCACGCATACCCCGGTTCTTATATAACCGCTAGGGTATTCGGACACACTCCGGACCGTCAGGTCTCGAGGTTGAAGCGAAAAGGTCGGCAACGACAAACGATCTACAATCCGGCTAGAAGGCATTACACATGTCAATTTAAAATTACACAATCATTCTGACTGATTGTATTCCTCTTCTATACCATCCAACAGGCTGTCTAATTTACAGTCCTGCTGGGAATAGTTCGCGGCCAACTCTACTTGGCCGTATACTAAGCTTACAGGGATCTCCTTCCCATCAGGCCCCACTGGTCCGACCTCGGCCATGTGGTTTGGGTCAGACTTCGTAAAACAGGTCTTCACCATGGCCCAGGCCTCCCTAGCGCCTTGTCAGCAGGCCGATATCTTCCACAACCGGAAGCGCCGCCGAGCTCCCTTCAGCTTCTCCACAAGCTCTCCAAGGCCCTCGGGCACGGAGTGGGCAGGCCATAAGGCTTGGGCAATACCTCGCATCGCCTGCCGAATTCGCTCGTGCAGTTGCAAGATTTCAGGAAGAAGGTCACCCGTAGAACCGGGCATCTCCTCTGCAGGACGACCTGCGAGCATACCTACAGACATTACTTTGTTAGTCGACTTCTGCGCCGAACTCTTTTTTCAAAGTTTGTTCAAGCACTTACTAAATATGCCGCATTGAAGCCGTTGATTCTCCTTCGTGGAGTCCGATAGTTGGCCACGAACATCTTTAAGTTCGACGTCCAGCTTGGTGTTGGCATCCTGAAGATCATTCTTCTCTCGCCTCACCTTTGTCAATGTACTCTCACCGGCCTTTAGCCGGCGTAAGAGTTGTTGCTTGTCCGGATCGAGTCCGGCGCCATCTGCAATATGATTTGTCAGATTTGCACCCACACCGCACAGTACTAATCTTTCGAAGTGTATCTTACCTGAGGGGGACTCTTTGGGCTCCCCTGCTGGGGCTAGTGCGGCCTCTAGTTGGGCCTTGCACTTTTCCAGCTCCTGGGACAGCACGGTATTCTTCTCTGTAAGAACCTGCATATTAAATGATCCTTAAATCAGTTGCTCTAAACTGCTTGAAGTCTCGGGGGCTACTGGCATATATATATTTAACCAAATTTTTCTTACCCGTATGTCTTTTACATACTGCTCCGTGGCTCTGGCTAAACCATTTTGAGCGGCACGGAGGTATGCATCTCCCGAATTAAAGGCATCTAAAGCCTCTTGGGAGAAACAAGCGTCGCGTAGAAACAAGCCACTTCAGAATTTGTGGCAGACAGCCCGTCTACATCCTCTGTCGGAGGAGCGTCCGGTGCGCGCCTTGTGCTCGCCTCCGCTTCTTGGCCAGACGTTGGAGCCTGGCTGGTGGAGGCGCGATTGGCAACCTCTTCGGATGTGGTCCGGCGAGGTCTCTTCGTTCTGAAGATAGCACAAATGTTAATATGCCCTGACATAATAACTCCAGGGAAACAGAGGGTGCACTATACCTTTGCGTCGGCATCTCAGTCCGGACTACATTCCTTTTTGCCCCTCGGGGCCCTGCGGCCCCTCGTTGGCTAGCCGCCGCAGGTTCGGCCTCCTGCCTCGGAAATCTCCCCTGCAAAACACGGTTTTCGTCAGAAACACCGGGATATGTGAGGGTGGAATCTCTTTCAAGGGAATAAGACCCCGGTTTCTATCACCTGGGAGGCCGGGATTAACCCTGGTAATCCGCCGTACTGGCTACCAAGGTATTGTCCTTGCTTAGTTGATGGAACACCCCGTCGATAAGCTCCACCGATATGTCCGGATCCTCTTCGGAGTCCGGATTGAGGGACCATTCTGGGTCCTCGGGCTGTGGAGGGCGGCTGTTTATATCCTTTACCTCCTGTCGCAGTTCCCGCATTGAAGTCGTTAGACTACCTATCTAATCGTGGGAGTATAAAACAAACGGGCAAGCGCAATTGTTCACTTACCCAACTTGGAGGATCGTACATCCTGAATCCGGCCTGCGGGTTGACGCGGAGGAATTCCTCCTTTTCTCCCTTTTACAAAGAGGATAAGATCTTTACTAAGGCGGCGGCTGAGGCCGGCCCCTTACGACCGTAACGTGTGGCGTCATCCTCCCCGTTGAAATCCCACATGGGGTGGCCTCTATATTGAAGCGGCTGCACCCCCCGCATAATGCATGTGGCCATGACTCCAATCATGGTGAGTCCGGAATGAGCCAACAGTCTTATCTAGCCCATCAGGTAAATGACGTCTCTGTCGCTTTCTCTCTGAGAGCTTCGCGGACGCCAGCTCAAGCGTTTCTTCAGTGGAGCACTGTTGAACTCAGGGAGACCGACCTGGATAGGGTCCGGTAGCGGGACATCATCTATGTAAAACCATTCTGAAGGCCAGTCCTCGGACGCCTCCTTTGGGGTTCCGGGTAGGTATCCGGTCCCGGCGATGCGCCATACTTCGGCTCCGCCCACTTGGTATATAGACCCCTCTTGAGAATGGGGCACCAGGCAGAATAACCTCTTCCACAGCGCGAAATGAGCCTCAACACCTAAAAATAGCTCGCAAAGGGCGACGAAACCCGCAATATGTAATACGGAGGCGGGCGTGAGATTGTGCAGCTGGAGGCCGTACAACTCCAGAAGCCTGCGGAGAAATGGATGAATTGGAAATCCCAGTCCCCTTATTAGATAGGGGACGAGCCACACCCGCTCTCCTTTAGAAGGATTGGGGGTGCTCTCCGCTTGTTTTCCGCCATTGTAGGTGGCGAGTCCGGCTCGGACCGGGACCATGTATGCCTGAGGGAGAAATCCCTTGGCCTGAAGCGACACTAACTCGCTATGCGGGATGGTGCAACTCTCCCAGTCCCCGGGTTTGGAACCGGAGGGGCGAGGGGAGGAGCTGCGACGGCTGGTCATGTTGGAATGGACCTTTGCTAGAGGCGCTTTGATGATAACTCGCGGAGAGGAGAAGATGTGGTTTGGACCTAAATCCCCATCCCGTTAAATAGGCGGCTCGTTTATACGGCTAGGGGTATGGATGTAAAAACACCCCGGCTTTTCGCATTCGTTTGACACGTGGAAGATGGCCATTATTGGGCGTGGAAGCCGAGGAGCGCTACATTACAAAAATCGGACATTATTCCTACAGGTACACAGGATTTGGAGGAGAACCTGCCTTGCAATGCCGAACAATCTGCGTGCCGGACTCGTCGTCATTGAAGCCTGGTTCGGGGGCTACTGAGGGAGTCCTGGATTAGGGGGTGTTTGGGTAGCCGGACTATACCTTCAGCCGGACTCCATGATTATGAAGATACAAGATTGAAGACTTCATCCCGTGTCCGGATGGGACTTTCCTTGGCGGGGGAGGCAAGCTTGGCGATGCGGATATTCAAGATCTCCTACCATTGTAACCGACTCTATGTAACCCTAACCCTATCCGGTGTCTATATAAACCGGAGGGTTGTAGTCCATAGGCAATCAACTCCATATACAACAATCATACCGTAGGCTAGCTTCTAGGGTTTAGCCTCCTTGATCTCGTGGTAGATCTACTCTTGTACTACCCATATCATCAATATTAATCAAGCAGGACATAGGGTTTTACCTCCATCGAGAGGGCCCAAACCTGGGTAAAACATCGTGTTCCCTGCCTCTTGTTACCATCCGGCCTAGACGCACAGTTCGGGACCCCCTACCCGAGATCCGCCGGTTTTGACACCGACATCGACCTTTTGCCTGGTGTTTTGTTCCACTCTTGTCGCCCTAGTTTCCGTCATACCGGCGTTATGTTCCTTGATTTTGCGTCCCTAACACGATGAGGGTTTATGGGCCCCTCTTGACAGTTTGCTTTGAATAAAAATCTTCCAGCAAGGCCCAACATTGGTTTTACCATTTGCCTAATAACAACTAAAATTTGCATAGGGACCGGCTAGCACCCGAGGACTTAATTAACAGCGCCGGGCCAGTGCTCCTCATGAGTGTTGGTCCAAACCGGGCAACATGCAGGGCCACCATGAGGAAACTCGAGGACAGGTTTTACTTATAGCTTGACCCACCCAATCGTGGCCTGAGACGAGATACACATGGCTACTATTAGGGTGTCGGCACGTCGGGAGGTCTTGCTGGTTTTGTTTTACCATTGTTGAAATGTCTTGTGCATCAGGATTCCGATTCTGATCGGAGGGTCCTGAGATGGAGGATTGTCTCTGCGGATCATAAGCTTGTCATAGGCTATGTTGGGACAACCCTACAGTGTTTAAACTTTCGAGAGCCGTGTCCGCAGTTATGTGGCAGATGGGAATTTGTTAATATCCGGTTGTAGTGGACTTGAACTAAACTCAATTTAAAATACACCAACCGCATGCGTAACCGTGACCGTCTCTTTTCGAGTGAGTTCGAGAAGAGAACATGGTGGGGTTATGTATGAACGTAAGTAGTTCCGAATCACTTCTTGATCATTACTAGTTTGCGACCGTTGCGTAGTTTCTCATCTTATTCTTGTACTCGTAAGTTAGCCACCATACTGCTTAGTCGCTTGCTGCAACCTCACCACTTATCCATTCCATGCCCATTAAGCTTTGCTAGTCTTGATACCCATGGTAATGGGATTGCTGAGTCCTCGTGGCTCACAGATTACTACAACAATAGTTGCAGGTACAGGTTATGCGATGATCATGACGTGAGAGTGATGCTTATTTGTTTGGGAGTTCTTCTTCTTCTTCGTCGATCTTGGGATAGGTTCCTGGTCGGCAGCCTGGGCTAGCAGGGTGGATGTTGTTTGAGTTTCTTTTTGTGTTTCATCCATAGTCGGATGTTGTTCTCAAGTATGATGTTTGATGTATTCTTTTGGCATTGTATGCCCATTGTATGTATCCCTAGATAGTATGTAATGGTATGATGTAATGATATCCACCATGCAAAGCATTTCAATATGCGACTCTATCCTTGGTGGGACCTTCGAGTTCCTCTCGGATAGGATCGCATATTGGGCATGACAAGACCTGTGCTGTCGTAGAAGTGTTCCATGACATTACAAAAATTATCATCATGGAAGTGCCACTTCCATGACGATAAATGGCGCGTCATGGAAATTCTTTCGTCAAGGGTAACCGACACGTGGCATCCACCATAACGGGTCGCCGTTAAGATATCGGGTTTCGGTTTGGATCCGATAACCCGTTAACAGCCCAGACCAATGGGGATTTTCCACATGTAAAATCATCATGTGCTGGAGGAAACACGTGTCTACTCCTCGGTGGGCCAGATGTTATCTGTCCAATGGAGGAGACATGCCTATGATACGCCGACACGTGGCAGGGCCCAACAGAGGCCCATATAGGTTAAAAAGGCCAGCCTAGTCAAAGGCCCATAGTACTCACTATGGTACTAGTGGGCCAGACCAATAACGGTCTGTTTAAACATGGCCCATTTACTGACCGAAGCCAGATCTGGCCCGTTAATTATTCGCCGAATATTTGGGACCAATTACGGCCCAGTGACTTTCGGCCTATTAGAGGCCTGATGTAGACATGGGCCCATTTCAGCCCAGTGTGTCTTACGGCCTTGGAATGGTCCATGCTGCCCATGGGCCATATATGGTCCAATGCGACATCTGACTCACTAACGTCCCGTGATAAATGTGGGAATAGTTTTGTCCAACGTGACTTTGGGCTTGTTGAAGGCCTGTCATATAATTTGGCCCGTTGATGCCTGTACTGAGCTTTCGGCCTCTTAAAGGCCCATGATATCAGTGGGCCAACTAAGGCCCGAGATATGTTTCGGCCTGGTAACAGTCCGTCATATAACTGGGCCAAAAAAGGCCCGATCTACATTTCAACCTGCTGAAGCCCCGTCGACGACTAGTGAAAATTGACGCCCAACATGCATTTCGGCTTGCTAAAGGCCCATGGTTTCTTCTGGGCCGTAACAGGCCAGCAGAATATTCAGCCTGTTAATGGTTGAAAGCTACATGTGCCTAACTAAGCGCTAGGTCCACTAAAGGCCCAACTAAAATTTGGGCTGAATATAGGCCGGAGTAAGTTGTGGGCCTAACACAAAGTGTGAAGGCCCCAATGGCCTTTCGGGCCCAAGAAAGTTGCAAGCCGGCCCAATTGTGATACAGTAAAAACCATGCCCGTTAGAGGCGAATGTTTTATCCCGGTCGACTACATCAGATTTTTTTTATGGTAGCGAATGATGGCAGTAACTAGTAGGAATTAAGAACAAACCTACTCTATACAATAAAGAAATTACGGCATAATTACTTAGAATATATAAACCTACACTATACAATAAAGGATTTATGGTATATTACATCCATTGGGCATCGAAGTTCGCCACCAGTGATCATAAAGCACAACGAAGAAGCAGATTACAAAAACTGGGCACCATTGCAGTGTAACAAAATAATACCAAACCGAGACCACTTCCAAGACAGTTCAAGAAAGGTTAGCCTTGCGCCGGAACTGCTGCACAAGATGATGAGCAAGGCTGTGAGACCAGCCTAGCATGTCGGTCATAGCTTCCAGGTGTAGCTGTTTAGCAATGAGGTTCTCATTGGTGTTCTCTGCAATCTTTCTTAGAGATAGGGCTTCAAGTCGAAGTTGACTTGCAGAATGCCTTTCTGCTAGAACTTGGGATTGAAGAAGTCGAACTGATTCTGACAGCGAATTCTGTGAGCTTGTCTGACTGCTAGTCTCAAGTAATTTGAACACTGCATCAAGACAAGACTTTGGGGTTGTCTCTCTATCTTCAAGATGTTTTGCATTCTTTGCTGCAATATATGTTGGGTTTGTCTCACAACCTTCAACAGACTTGTGCATGCCATCTTGCATATCACCCTGAAACAATCAGAGAGATGACAGGTTTTGCACGTGTATAAACAAAGATGATAACCGTGCTGTCAATTCCATCCAATTTCAAATTAGAAAATAAAGAGTAAGTTCAAAATATCAATATCATAATTTGGCATTGTTCATAATGCGGGGAGCTTCACCATACTACTGGATTACCATGTCAACATAACAAGCATGGATGAAGGGCAAAGACAATCATTGTATCTATTGTGGTTAATGTGCATGGCATGTTGTTCATATCATCAGCCACAACAGTAAGATAAAACAGGAGATGACAAGGTGCAAACGTGGGCTGCTTCACCACACACTGGATTATAGATCCACAAAAACAAGCATACATATAGGGAGTATTGAGTAATGTGCATGGTATGAATAAGGAATTTGGTTTTACAAGTAAAACTTGCAACTTACGGTTGTTGCAAACATGCATTTTGCTAGAAACAACAGTTAACGATAGGGAGTATGAGCAAATTAAACAGCTGTAGAGGATAAAGGCTTTAAAAGGACTGACTTACATTAATAGTTAACACCGGCTTTATAGTGCCCTTCTCTATGTCAAGGGAAGGATAACTCAAGAATTTTAGCACATAATCTTCTTCATAAGCATTGCCTGTACTCTACATTTCGTAGAGAGTAATTATAGATATGATAATACTGGAAGGGATAGAGGATAATGAAGATAAGATGCTACATAATCAACTACCAATCCCTGGAAGTACAAGCGTTACGTGACAAAATGCACTGACAAGAGCAATGGGCTACACTTCTGCACTGGCATTGTCTATGTATTCAACTTTTTGGTAAGATTAAATATAGATCTGATATTTTTTAGTAAATTGTGGGCGAGGGAGATAAGATGCAGAATGCTACACAATGAACCAACCCTCTACCCATAATATAAGAGTGTTTTGAACACTGGTGTACTATACAAAATGCTCTTATATTATGGGAGGGAGGGAGTAGCTGTTCATGTAAGTACACTGATAGACGACATTCAGTCCTTACAAGAGGACTGCATAGCTAAACCTCTTCAAAAGCATTGGGTTGATTCTAATTCTATGTAAGAGTTGATACAGATCTTATAATGTCCACCAAATGAAGGATAACGAGGCTAACATGTGAAGTGATGCTACATAATCAACCACCTATGAAAGTAAGTATGGTCATACAGGGCAAGAGGTACTGACAAGAGCAATGAAGTGTGTAGTATAGTTGTGACATTTTGTGGTCCCTTGAGAATGAATGTTCTTCTGCAAACAGTTTTCATACAAGTGAGACGTTAAGGCAGATGCAGAAATGTAGTTCAAATTGTGATGTGATATCATAGACAGTACCTTACGCTGCAGACGAGACCAATGTGTAACAAGATTATTTCAGTCACTGTCTGATAAATGTAGCACCGGAGACTTTACAGAAATTTCGTTTAGAGGCTTGCCATCGAAGTGCGCTTGCCTCAGGTAGGAACGATACTTCATCAACGAGTGCTTGAAAAGCGCAACCAACCCTTGCTCGTCGTGACAATCCAGTTTGGTTCTCGCCTATTTAAAAGAATGAAATCTTGTGTCCTCTATCAGCAGAAACATATGCAGTAATTACCATGAATAACATTAGTACATTACTTACGCATAAGTTGTGGAGGAAGACTGGAAATTTTTCTATGTCTGCGGTATAATCTTTCCATGAAGGAAAGATGCGCACAAAGTTCCTCACGACAATATAAGCTTCGTCTTCTAAAGTGGGAAGAAATGGAGCAGGGGTCCTATTTGATGCAATTGGGGCTCTCCATGGTTCGAAAAGGGATTTGGCAACTGGATTTGGTGTACTCTTTGCTGGAATGGGGGTTTTGCATCGTAGAGCTGGTGCTATGTCAACTGGCATCATCATACTGTTTGTTGCAGTTGGGGTCTGCTGAGTTGGGGCATTAGAGATGACCAATGTAGTAGGGCTAGAGTCTGCTAGAGTTGCGGCCGTATTTTGTGGGTTGGGTGATATTGCATCTACACTAATGGGCTATTTGATTTATCAAGTGTCACTACCTTTTCCAAATACTTTGCCCATGCTCCTCCGTGATCAGCAATCACCCTCTTCCTTTTGAACGTCTGATACATAAGAACAACATTTGAATGGATAAATATGGTATGATGACAGATGGAATATGTACTGAAAATGGATAGGTAGGGCATATTCACATACACGATGTGTAAACTAAGCTAATTACAGTGCAACAAAGTAGAAGCAATGCAAAGCATCAGTTGCAAGATATGTGCGACCAATATAACCTTGGAAAGTTAGGGCAAGCACCTTGATGGGTGAATAAGATAGGGCATCTGCCTCTGATTCCTCCACTAGGGAGCTACAATGACTTAGGTCTCCCTCTAGCTCAGAATCACTATTAGGATCATATTCTAAGCTTGAATCTATAGGTGGAGAGCGTTTGCATTGCATTGCATCCAGACTTGATTTCAGTCCCTTAATGCCAAGTTTGACAGCCATGGCATTGTTCTGCTTTATTCTTTTCATGCGCGCAAGCTCATAATCATTATGATGTTGTTCAGAATCTGAAATTCATGAAAACATAAAAAGTAGTCGGATTATCTATGGAATGCATTGCGGATTCAACTCGAAGGGTGTCTCCCTATAAACCCCTGCATATGCAAAGTTCACCCCCCAACCGTGATGACCAGACCACACATAGAAACACAAACCTCTTATGTCTCTATAACAGGCAGACAGACATTTCAAACTGAAGTAGGAACATTAGAATCATATCAAATTCGTATTTGAACAAATAAACTAAGGAATTATGAGTGGCATAATGTTTAGCTTCAAGGGTTGAGTGCTGGTAGTGTGACACAAAGCAAGTAGGTAGATTGTATTCCATGAAAAAGATCGTAGTCTATGTAAAAGGTGGAAATGACACTTTCTTTCTATACAATGCAGTGTTCGTTGCCCACACATGATGGAAGAGGTCACATAGAGAAATACTATTCACTCATGTCTACGGTTCTAGTATTTTGAAACAGGATGGTCCACCCTAAAAGAATATTGACAACAAATATGACAAGGCAAGCATAGATGTAGTGAATCAATCATTTAATTGTGAGCTAACTAGGACAAGTATGCAGAATTGTAACTGCGGTAAGAGAACGTCCAAAATCTGAATCAAGAAGTTGGTCTAGCACTTATTGTTTGCAACTAATCGACATGGATAATTGTATATCATATCAAATGAGTAAGAAAGACAAGTAAAATTATCAACAAACCTGTCCTGCAGTAGTAACCTGGGTCAATGTCACTACGGCTAACAATCCAAAATGACTAGTGTCTGTTCCTAGGGCCGGAATTTTGAAACCCTGTGAACTTTACATGTACTAAAGATTACTGAAATGCATCTGAACCATTAAGTGTAGGTAGCACTCAACATACAACAAACCCTAATGACAATCCTGCCTAATAGTAACGAATCAATTAGAAATGGGTGATGAGGAGTGGATGCTGAGTGTTGAGGACGTATCTCAGGACAAATCGGGTTGGCTTAGTGGCAGCTGCACGCCTGAGCCCTGAACGGACTGGGAAGGTAGGCACGGCGGTGCGCCCGGGCAGCGGTGACGTTGTTGGGCGAGTGGCTCTTGACCTCCTGTTAGTCCGGCGTCTCCTCCTAGAGTAATGCCGTCCGGGGATGGCAAGTCACCGGCGAGGTAGGCTGCTGGGGGCAAGTAGAGATTGGAAGCACAGCAGAGTAGAGGGGAATCAGGGCCTGGGCCGACCAAAAATCCTAGGGTGGGCCGTGGCCCATCGCGGGCACCCTGTGGAGATACACACCCGAGCGACGAACATGCATTTTCGAAACTAAATTAGGAACATTTAGCTGACCAATTAAACAACTCTGTTTTAATAATATCAGATTCGTATTTGAACAACTAAGCTTGTTTAGCTTGATGGGTGGTGTGACGCCCGGGTAATTAAGCTACAGTGATCCTCTGCTAATGGTGCCACGTCACCTCGTTTATAGTTGCTAATCTCGAGTTAGTTCGAAACCAATTCAAATTCAAGTTCAAAAAAAATAGGCAAACAATAAAAGTTTTCAAATATTAAAACTAAAATGTTCTAAATATGACAAATAAATCATATGTAATATTGGTGGAGAAACCACACTTTTATAAAGCGTTTAAATGCACTATAGTAAATAAATAGTGATAAAACAATTATTCAAATGCTTTAAAATAATAAACAATTTAAAACTATTTTTGTTTCAGTGCTAAACGGTTTGTGGCAGTGGCATAAATTGTAACACTATTTTAGGTGCCACTTTTGTATTTTTGGAAACTAAAATAAAACAGATAAGAACTAAAAGAATAAATAAAAAGAAAAGAAAATACAAAAAACAGAACAAAAATAAATAAATAAAAAAAAGAACCCCCCCACTGGGCCAGCTGGCCCAGCTGTTGGTCAGGCCGGCCCAGCTGCTGGCCAGCCCAACTGGCCCCAACCGGCCCACCCCGCGCCTGGCCTATATGGCCCCTCACGCCGAAACCCAAACCCCCTCCCCTAGTCACCCACTCCCCCCCCACTCGCCCCCCTCCCCCAGTCGCTCTTCCCCCTCCTCCCCCGATCCAGATCGGATCGAGGGGAACGCACCTCCCGCCCGACGCCGCCACCCGTCGCCTCCACCTCGCCCTCGTCCGCCGCCGCTCCACTAAGGCTGCCGCCCCTCCCGGACTCCTCCGCGCCCCTCCTCTCACCTCCCTCGACTGGATCAGGGCAGCGCCCCGCTGCCCACCTCGGCGGGCGCCTCCCGTCTCCGCCACCAGGCTGGCGCCCCTCGTCGGGCCTGCCTTGTCGCCGGACCATGCTAGCAGGGTCCCGCCGGCGCGCACCGGACCCTGCCGCGGCCGCTCCCGACGAGTCGACCCACCTCTCCGACGCCGATGCCCCGGAGCGCCTTCGCCGGACCTCCCCGCTGGACTGCCTCCTCTCCGGCGCACGTCTTCGACCTCCACCTCGCGCCCCACTGCCCTTAACCCTACGGCCCCAGTGAGCGCCTCCCTCTCCTCGTCTCTCCCCGGCTCGCCCCGACACCGCGCACCCCGGTCCCCACCCTCGCGCGCGCCCGCGCCATCCCTGGTTGCGCTCGACGCGCGTTCACCGCGCCCCCATCCGCGCGCACAGGTCCCTGGACCGCCCTCTGCCGCGCCCGCCTGCGGGTGACCGCGCGCACCGTGCCCCCCTGGCCGAAGCGCTCCGACCCCGCCCCCTGCTCCCCACGCCTTCGCCGCCGCAGACCTACCGGGCCACTACCTCCCCAGGTCACCGTGGGCTCGCCTATGCCACGTCATCGCCGCCACGGCCGCCTGACTGGCGCCGTGGTCACCGGCCCCTCCCCTGCTCCCTGCCGGCTCCGCCGACCCCTGGTGTTGCGCCCGAACGAACGGGGGTCACGCCCGTAACCCGCCCGCGGCACCCTGTGCCTGCTAAGGCCAGGGGCCAATGACATGTGGGGCCCCTGGCCCAGAACGTTTAATTAAAAAAAAGTAACTAACTAAAAGTAATTAATAATTAACATTAAATAAATAAAATAATTAATTAATTAATTAACTTAATTAGTTAACTTAATTAATTCTGTTAACTAACTATTAAACCTAATTAACCTGCAAATTAATCTAACTAAACAGTTAGTTAGTTAGACAATGACAGTGGGACCCATGCGTCAGATTGACCAAGTCAACTGACTGTTGACTGCTGACATCACCCTGATGTCATGCTGACCTCATAATGGCATTTCCTAATTAAATTAATTCTGATAATTCTAAAAATAAATTAATAAAATCTTTAGAAAATCATATCTTATAAACCGTAGCTCGGATAAAAAAACTTTGTACATGAAAGTTGCTCAGAACGACGAGACGATTCCGGATACGCAACCCGTTCGTCCACCACACCTCCCTAACCTATCGAACTCGCAACTTTCCCCCTCCGGTCCTCTGCCCAAAAACGCAAAACACCGGGGATACTTTCCCGGATGTCATCCCCCTTCACCGGTATCACCTACTACCGCGTTAGGGCACCTCTAACGCCGTTACTTGTCATGTCATGCATCACTATGCATATGCTTGCTTAAATATTTATTGTTTCTCCCCCCTCTTCTCTCGATAGACACCGAGACCGACGCCGCTGCTACCCAGTACGACTACGGAGTTGACGACCCCTCTCTCTTGCCAGAGCAACCAGGCAAGCCCCCCCTTTGATCACCAGATATCGCCTACTCTTCTCTATACTGCTTGCATTAGAGTAGTGTAGCATGCTACAGCTTTCAGTTAATCCTATACTACTGCATAGCATGTCCTTGCTACTGCTGTTATTACCTTTACCTGCAAACCTAATGCTTAGTATAGGATGCTAGCTTATCATCAGTGGCCCTACATTCTTGTCCGTCTGCCATGCTATACTATTGGGCCGTGATCACTCGGGAGGTGATCACGGGTATATACCATATACTTTATACATGATACATGTGGTGACTAAAGACGGGTAGGCTCGTAGGAGCACCCGCGAGTGGATCTTTGAGGCGGAGCGACAGGGCAGGTTCCGACCACCTAGGAGAGAGGTGGGCCTGGCCCTGGTCGGTGTTCGCAGACACTTAACACGCTTAACGAGATCTGGGTATTTGATCTGAGTTTGGCCATTTGGTCTATACGCACTAACCATCTATGTGGGAGCAGTTATGGGTATCCCGACGTCGTGGTATCAGCCGAAGCCTTCGTGACGTCAACGACTGAGTGGCGCGCGCCGGATTGGACTGGAAAGCCACTAGGCTAGGTCTGCTTCCGGCCGCGTACGCAACGTGCAGGTGTGCAAAGGGCGATGGGCCCAGACCCCTGCGCCATAGGATTTAGACCGGCGTGCTGACCTCTCTGTTGTGCCTAGGTAGGGCTGCGATGTGTTGATCTTCCGAGGCCGGGCATGACCCAGGAAAGTGTGTCCGGCCAAATGGGATCGAGCGTGCTTGGGGTATGTGGTGCACCCCTGCAGGGAAGTTTATCTATTCGAATAGCCGTGTCCCTCGGTAAAAGGACGACCCGGAGTTGTACTTTGACCTTATGACAACTAGAACCGGATACTTAATAAAACACACCCTTCCAAGTGCCAGATACAACTGGTGATCGCTCTCTCACAGGGCGACGAGGGGAGGATCATCGGTTAGGATTATGCTATGCGATGCTACTTGGAGGACTTCAGTCTACTCTCTTCTACATGCTGCAAGACGGAGGCTGCCAGAAGCGTAGTCTTCGAAAGGACTAGCTATCCCCCTCTTATTCCGGCTTTCTGCAGTTCAGTCCACTTATAATAGCCTTATCCCAGTTGATACCAATGCATACATATGTAGTGTAGCTCCTTGCTTGCGAGTACTTTGGATGAGTACTCACGGTTGCTTTCTCCTTCTTTTCCCTCTATTCCTTCTACCTGGTTGTCGCAACCAGATGTTGGAGCCCAGGAGCCAGACGCCACCATCGACGACGACTCCTACTACACCGGAGGTGCCTACTACTACGTGCTGCCCGCTGATGACGACCAGGAGTAGTTTAGGAGGATCCCAGGCAGGAGGCCTGCGCCTCTTTCGATCTGTATCCCAGTTTGTGCTAGCCTTCTTAAGGCAAACTTGTTTAACTTATGTCTGTACTCAGATATTGTTGCTTCCGCTGACTCGTCTATGATCGAGCTCTTGTATTCGAGCCCTCGAGGCCCCTGGCTTGTAATATGATGCTTGTATGACTTATTTTATTTGTAGAGTTGTGTTGTGATATCTTCCCGTGAGTCCCTGATCTTGATCGTACACGTTTGCGTGTATGATTAGTGTACGATTAAATCAGGGGCGTCACAAGTTGGTATCAGAGCCGACTGCCTGTAGGAAATCCCCCTTCCACACTCCTTGGCCGAAGTCGAGTGTAGACGTTACAAAACTTTTACTAACATGGTTGTGCGGCTTACGGGCCCACGTCGCCATTTGGGTGATACTAGGATCTTTTACTCCTCGATCCTTACTCTGGGACTCTGATCTCTCTTCTATTCGGGTTAAAATGAATTTACTAACTCTGACTCTAGGATCTCGTAAAAACTTTCTCCCGGAGAGCCCCTTCATTCCAGATGATGGCCTGCTTCACCGGAAGATTCCGAAGATACTCTTTGCTGTTCCTCTCGAGACTTTGTGCCCATCACTTTTGCTATTCCCGACCACCGATAAATCCTTATGGATAACTACTTACACTTGCCATTCATACGAACATCCCCCATTGATCTTGTTATTACAAGATACCCCGGAGTCTTCACTATTGTTCCGAGAATACTTTGTGACTACTGCCTAGGAGTTCCTTGCCACATGAATACCCCTTTAATTAAATCCTCGCACTTGTCGAGTATCCACTCATCCCCAGTTGTTCATGTGTTTCACAATGGTCTTCGAAATACTATTCGATCCTCCAAAAATCCTTAGTAGCTTATTGCTCTGCAATACTTGCCTGCTTGCATTATGGATGCTTTCCATATGTCTGGCAATATTCGTTAGTATCCTTAGGCATCGTCTTTTTGATCCTATTGATTCAACATGAGTGCGAATGCACGCAATCATCAGTTGATCCTTTTAAATTATCTTTTCGGCTCAGACGTTATTTTAAAACATGAGCTGGATCTCGACCAATCAAATTGCTATTGATTGTACCCTTAAGGCTATTCAACTTATCCATCCCTGATCTGAGCATTGCTTCTGATCCCTTGTCTTGGAGTTGATAATTCCTTTGCATTTGAGCCTTGAATTAGTCAGTTGTTTCTAAAGTCTGATCTCCTTGCATTGTTTCTCCCTCTGGTTGAGTATCGATGCTCGCACCAGATCCCTTGAGGACCACCAGATCATTTGCTGGATTTTATCCGACAGCGTCCTTCATATTCAATAAGTCTGTGAGCCTTTCCTCGGATACATAATACCTTTGGTAAATTGTATCCTCTGCTTTCTCAAACATGCTCTACTATCGAGCTGGTGTTATTTATTCTTGAAATTTGTGGTATATACACCTAAGGTGCCCTGATGGGTTGAACATATGCCTTCTCTAAACTGTGTGAACTCGAAAGTTTTCACGAGTCATACTCTTCTGGTATTTTGCTAGATAAAATTTCTATACTACAGCTTCATCAAAAGCGAGAAGTAAAATGAAGGGTTATGCATGGAAGAATTGGGAGTCGACCTTGAGCCTTTGCGTTCATGCCCATGGATCCGATGTGAAACTTATCATCGAAGCTTCTTGTAAATGATATTAGTTCCCTTGGTATAAGTTCATCTTATATCTGGGATCCGGCCTTTTACAATCGTGGTTCCGACCATGTTCTCTTTTAAATAGCATTTTCGATGCAAGTGTAAGCACTTGTCTCATGTGGATCAATACCTCGGTCCAACCTCTACTTTGATCCGTCTTCGAGTATTACCCCCCTGGTATCTCGAGATTATCTTGAAACTGCATAACTTCTTATGAGTTCTTCATCAAGTACTACATTCCCACTGATTATAGTTTTCATGGGCTCTGAGTTATTAAACACTCAAAGACACCGATAACTGAACCGAGTCTGCCCTACGGTTCAGCAACTCTTGATAATCTTCTTTAAGTCCAAGTATGTACTCGATCATGTCATTCCTAGCCTGATCGGCTATATCATTATCGTGCTAAATTTTAACTGTGCTACCTGGTCCTTAATCCCGGAGCCCAACTTTCGATGATGAGCTAAGCTTACGTCGATCTTCCTCGTCATATCAGTTCACCTTGAACAACAAGCTTGATTTCAAGTTTGTGCCCTGCCCATGGTTCCAATAACCTTCCGCTTCATCATTCCTTTGATTTGATGTTGTCACTGATTGATTACATCTTGAAATCTCTCGACCAATGTGCCGTGAAGATCATCAACCTTATGAGGTCTTCCTGGATATCAATTGAATTCATGATGAGAAATACCATCCTTGCCCCCGATGAATTGTATTATCATCGGCCACTTTAATGCCTTCCCTCCAACACAAACTTATTCGTGTTTTGAGTTATACCTTGAGATCCTTGCTATACAACATTTGTTCTTCTTTACCTTGGAATGTTACCACCTTTTATGTCAAGAATGTCGTGGAAATTTTACCACCTCTTGAGAGTTCTTGATATAGTAATATCTCTCGCCTTTTGCGTTCATTTCTTGGTCTCCGTGTTGTTTCTAATCGGAATACCGATAAATGGTCTGTGGTGTGTAAATTCTAAACTTCTAGCAACCCGATTGCTTGAAGTTATTGGTCTACAGTTTCATTCTAAGTCTATTGATTAATGAATCATCATTCAAACATTGATCGTGCTACCTAGTCCAGATTCCTGGGTGCACCCTTCTATCATTGTTCAGTTGGGTATGTTTCCCTCGAGCATACATCATTATGACATTTGATCCGACAAATGATATTTCCTTGTTCACATAATTGTGGAAATCAATCCTTTGGAAATCTCGATGATTTGCTGCTGAGCCTATCAGCCACCTCCTCATCCTCTCCTTGGTTTGCTGATGAACTCTTGTTTCGGAACCCGCTTCCATAGTTCATTTCCCGAGAATCTTACAATGTCTTCTCGTCAAATTGTGCCGCACCTTTTCTTCTCAGGCATCCTAAGTCTGAGGTATCGTGACACCAATCAGATCTGAATCTCGGTCAGATATGATGGTTGGAACTTATTTCCAAGAGTTATAATGTTGGTCTTTATATATGACCCGGTAAGGTTATGTCAGGCCTAGCACACCTGGCCGGAGGACCTATTGTTGTAGTATCCTTTTTTTAGCAAGTTTAGCCATTCTTCCATGAGGAAATTGTAAGACTTATTCTACAAGTTATTCCTAATGGATCCTTTTTGTTTCCAAAGTCTGATTTTCACCTGTTGACCATGTCAGCGCTATCTCGAAGCATGTCTATGGTACTCCGATTTTCAATAAGAACATTTGAAGCACCATGCTAAATGTTTCTTGTTGAAATTACCCAAGCACCGTTGTATGGGTAATGTCATGAAATTTGTCTCTCCTACCTAAAAGAGTTTTCTACCTTCTATCCGGTCTGGGAAATCATACTCTGCTTGTTCATGGGAAGGATATACCCCCTGTAATATGTGTTTAATCACATTTTCCTTTCCATTCTTCTGTTTAATCTAAGAATCACATTTTCCTTTCCATTGTTCTGTTTAACCTTCTTGAGGTTTATATGATCTAAGCAGTAATACGTCACTGCTTTTATAAGCACCTCAGCATACAACTATGTCAGTAAGACCCTGCTACCATTGTTGATAGCATCCCGGTAACCACCGGTGGACGAGAACTTTGCCTATTGGTCCGCCTCGTTCAACGAGCAGGAAAATGGTTCTCTTCGTCCCTCGACCTTGGTACCGATGTTGTTGTCGACGTAACTGATAGGCTGATCCTCTGACATGCCTTGCTATCATGACCATGCAAGATGTCAACGCCCATCCCTATTTTAACCCACCTGGTGGGCCCATAACCCACAGTTCCACATGATCGAAACCTGACTCTCCAGTACACCCTGTTGCCAAAGTTATTCCTCACGCGTGGCTTCGTAAGTACTTCACGAGCCACCTTTCGGAAGACCATCAATTCTGGTATCAGACACAATACTTATTCCCATTGCTCTGAACCCCTTTCACACTATGTTTCAGGCAATGAACGATTGCCTATCCGCTCAAAACTTCTTATTGCACTGTCCTACTTTGCTCTCGATGTGTATCATTTGTTCAACTCGAGAGATACTCATTTATTCGTTCTTGGGATACCCCAGATGATTTTCCCTTATAACATCCTATCGTGGTAGAGCTGCCCCTTACCTATTCGTAAGTACGATGGAGTTCCCCGATGGAAGGACGACAACTTCATCATGATGCATCGGAATAAAGGATTGAAGGCATCAACGAAAGGAATTAACTTCTTCGAGAAGATCCGTTATAATATCGTAACCAGAACTTTCCCCTTACTCCCCTCTTAAATCTCGGGACGAGATTTCTTGTAGTGGAGGAGAATTGTGACGCCCGGGTAATTAAGCTACAGTGATCCTCTGCTAATGGTGCCACGTCACCTCGTTTATAGTTGCTAATCTCGAGTTAGTTCGAAACCAATTCAAATTCAAGTTCAAAAAAATAGGCAAACAATAAAAGTTTTCAAATATTAAAACTAAAATGTTCTAAATATGACAAATAAATCATATGTAATATTGGTGGAGAAACCACACTTTTATAAAGCGTTTAAATGCACTATAGTAAATAAATAGTGATAAAACAATTATTCAAATGCTTTAAAATAATAAACAATTTAAAACTATTTTTGTTTCAGTGCTAAACGGTTTGTGGCAGTGGCATAAATTGTAACACTATTTTAGGTGCCACTTTTGTATATTTGGAAACTAAAATAAAACAGATAAGAACTAAAAGAATAAATAAAAAGAAAAGAAAATACAAAAAAACAGAACAAAAATAAATAAATAAATAAATAAGAACCCCCTCCCCACTGGGCCAGCTGGCCCAGCTGTTGGTCAGGCCGGCCCAGCTGCTAGCCAGCCCAACTGGCCCCAACCGGCCCACCCCGCGCCTGGCCTATATGGCCCCTCACCCCGAAACCCTAACCCCCTCCCCTAGTCACCCACTCCCCCCCCACTCGCCCCCTCCCCCAGTCGCTCTTCCCCCTCCTCCCCCGATCCAGATCGGATCAAGGGGAACGCACCTCCCGCCCGACGCCGCCACCCGTCGCCTCCAGCTCGCCCTCGTCCGCCGCCGCTCCACTAAGGCTGCCGCCCCTCCCGGACTCCTCCGCACCCCTCCTCTCACCTCCCTCGACTGGATCAGGGCAGCGCCCCGCTGCCCACCTCGGCGGGCGCCTCCCGTCTCCGCCACCAGGCTAGCGCCCCTCGTCGGGCCCGCCTTGTCGCCGGACCATGCTAGCAGGGTCCCGCCGGCGCGCACCGGACCCTGCCGCGGCCGCTCCCGACGAGTCGACCCACCTCTCCGACGCCGATGCCCTGGAGCGCCTTCGCTGGACCTCCCCGCTGGACTGCCTCCTCTCCGGCGCACGTCTTCGACCTCCACCTCGCGCCCCACTGCCCTTAACCCTTCGGCCCCAGTGAGCGCCTCCCTCTCCTCGTCTCTCCCCGGCTCGCCCCGACACCGCGCACCCCGGTCCCCACCCTCGCGCGCGCCCGCGCCATCCCTGGTTGCGCCCGATGCGCGTTCACCGCGCCCCCATCCGCGCGCATAGGTCCCTGGACCGCCCTCTGCCGCGCCTGCTTGCGGGTGACCGCGCGCATCGTGCCCCCCTGGCCGAAGCGCTCCGACCCCGCCCCCTGCTCCCCACGCCTTCGCCGCCACAGACCTGCCGGGCCACTACCTCCCCAGGTCACCGTGGGCTCGCCTATGCCACGTCATCGCCGCCACGGCCGCCTGACTGGCGCCGTGGTCACTTGCCCCTCCCCTGCTCCCTGCCGGCTCCGCCGGCCCCTGGTGTTGCGCCCGAACGAACGGCGGTCACGCCCGTAACCCGCCCGCGGCACCCTGTGCCTGCTAAGGCCAGGGGCCAATGACATGTGGGGCCCCTGGCCCAGAACGTTTAATTAAAAAAAAGAAACTAACTAAAAGTAATTAATAATTAACATTAAATAAATAAAATAATTAATTAATTAATTAACTTAATTAGTTAACTTAATTAATTCTGTTAACTAACTATTAAACCTAATTAACCTGCAAATTAATCTAACTAAACAGTTAGTTAGTTAGACAATGACAGTGGGACCCATGCGTCAGATTGACCAAGTCAACTGACTGTTGACTGCTGACATCACCCTGATGTCATGCTGACCTCATAATGGCATTTCCTAATTAAATTAATTCTGATAATTCTAAAAATAAATTAATAAAATCTTTAGAAAATCATATCTTATAAACCGTAGCTCGGATAAAAAAACTTTGTACATGAAAGTTGCTCAGAACGACGAGACGATTCCGGATACGCAACCCGTTCGTCCACCACACCTCCCTAACCTATCGAACTCGCAACTTTCCCCCTCCGGTCCTCTGCCCAAAAACGCAAAACACCGGGGATACTTTCCCGGATGTCATCCCCCTTCACCGGTATCACCTACTACCGCGTTAGGGCACCTCTAACGCCGTTACTTGTCATGTCATGCATCACTATGCATATGCTTGCTTAAATATTTATTGTTTCTCCCCCCTCTTCTCTCGATAGACACCGAGACCGACGCCGCTGCTACCCAGTACGACTACGGAGTTGACGACCCCTCTCTCTTGCCAGAGCAACCAGGCAAGCCCCCCCTTTGATCACCAGATATCGCCTACTCTTCTCTATACTGCTTGCATTAGAGTAGTGTAGCATGCTACAGCTTTCAGTTAATCCTATACTACTGCATAGCATGTCCTTGCTACTGCTGTTATTACCTTTACCTGCAAACCTAATGCTTAGTATAGGATGCTAGCTTATCATCAGTGGCCCTACATTCTTGTCCGTCTGCCATGCTATACTATTGGGCCGTGATCACTCGGGAGGTGATCACGGGTATATACCATATACTTTATACATGATACATGTGGTGACTAAAGACGGGTAGGCTCGTAGGAGCACCCGCGAGTGGATCTTTGAGGCGGAGCGACAGGGCAGGTTCCGACCACCTAGGAGAGAGGTGGGCCTGGCCCTGGTCGGTGTTCGCAGACACTTAACACGCTTAACGAGATCTGGGTATTTGATCTGAGTTTGGCCATTTGGTCTATACGCACTAACCATCTATGTGGGAGCAGTTATGGGTATCCCGACGTCGTGGTATCAGCCGAAGCCTTCGTGACGTCAACGACTGAGTGGCGCGCGCCGGATTGGACTGGAAAGCCACTAGGCTAGGTCTGCTTCCGGCCGCGTACGCAACGTGCAGGTGTGCAAAGGGCGATGGGCCCAGACCCCTGCACCATAGGATTTAGACCGGCGTGCTGACCTCTCTGTTGTGCCTAGGTAGGGCTGCGACGTGTTGATCTTCCGAGGCCGGGCATGACCCAGGAAAGTGTGTCCGGCCAAATGGGATCGAGCGTGTTGGGGTATGTGGTGCACCCCTGCAGGGAAGTTTATCTATTCGAATAGCCGTGTCCCTCGGTAAAAGGACGACCCGGAGTTGTACTTTGACCTTATGACAACTAGAACCGGATACTTAATAAAACACACCCTTCCAAGTGCCAGATACAACCGGTGATCGCTCTCTCACAGGGCGACGAGGGGAGGATCATCGGTTAGGATTATGCTATGCGATGCTACTTGGAGGACTTCAGTCTACTCTCTTCTACATGCTGCAAGACGGAGGCTGCCAGAAGCGTAGTCTTCGAAAGGACTAGCTATCCCCCTCTTATTCCGGCTTTCTGCAGTTCAGTCCACTTATAATAGCCTTATCCTAGTTGATACCAATGCATACATATGTAGTGTAGCTCCTTGCTTGCGAGTACTTTGGATGAGTACTCACGGTTGCTTTCTCCTTCTTTTCCCTCTATTCCTTCTACCTGGTTGTCGCAACCAGATGTTGGAGCCCAGGAGCCAGACGCCACCGTCGATGATGACTCCTACTACACCGGAGGTGCCTACTACTACGTGCTGCCCGCTGACGACGACCATGAGTAGTTTAGGAGGATCCCAGGCAGGAGGCCTGCGCCTCTTTCGATATGTATCCCAGTTTGTGCTAGCCTTCTTAAGGCAAACTTGTTTAACTTATGTCTGTACTCAGATATTGTTGCTTCCGCTGACTCGTCTATGATCGAGCTCTTGTATTCGAGCCCTCGAGGCCCCTGGCTTGTAATATGATGCTTGTATGACTTATTTTATTTGTAGAGTTGTGTTGTGATATCTTCCCGTGAGTCCCTGATCTTGATCGTACACGTTTGCGTGTATGATTAGTGTACGATTAAATCGGGGGCGTCACAGGTGGAGCAGTGCTATTATGACACGAAGCACGTATGTTCATCATATAGTGATCATAAAAGGGGGAAACCCTAAGCATTTTTTGAGCAAAAGTGGGTTTCCCCTTTGATTTCTATTAAAGAGACCACCACGGAACCAACATGATCAATTAAACCCTAAGCATGATCAATTAAACCCTATTATGACTGTGCCATGGAAGATTTAAAGCTGCAAACCAGAGAAATGCTATTTAGCATCCATTGTTTGCTTCGAACTAAGAACTAAATTCTAAGAGCTAAAAAGAAAGTACAGTAATCAAGTTACGATCTATTTTCTGGTTGAGATCAAAATGTTGAGGAGATATGAAGTACCACCTGTCTTGCGGCATCGTGTAGGCATCAGGGGTGCAATGGCTGTCGGTGGCATTGAAGCAGATCTGTGATGGTAGACAAGTGCATCGAGGGATAAGTCCTGTTGCGGTGGACGAGAAGGTCGTGTGAGCGGCCTCGGCAAAGAGGATGACGGCGCCGATGAAGCGAGAGGACGCGATGCAAGGCTCTTGGTCCATCGGGGTGGATGAGAAACGTCCATCTCTAGCAGTGGGCGATGTGGTCTTGGTAGGAGCTCCGGCATGGTGGAGGACGGTGGCGATGGATGGGGTGGAGGACGGCGTCGATGGATGGGGTGGCGGGCGGAGTAGGTTGGTGTGGGGATGATGTTATAGCGCAGACGGTGTATGAATGGGAAAATGGAGGGAGAGGTATAGGGAACAATGTTTTTGGGACGCGCCTATTTGAAATATGGGTAAGTTACGAACTTAGGCCCCATTTAAAATTCGGACGTCTCGTCGGTTGGGGATAGGACCACAATATCGCATCTCCCAAATATTTGCCGGTAGCGATTTCGGGCGAGGAGAGGGTGTTTTTCCACCATGGTTGGTGCCCACGGTGTATGAATGGGGCTGACAGGTAGGGCGGTTGTGTCATGTCTGAGGGAAGTTACACATCTGCCCCTATTTAAAATATTTGCCTACATCGATTTCAGACGAGAAGAGTTTGTTTTGCCGCCCACCATGTATGAATGTGGAAATGGAGGGAGAGACACATGTCTTTCAGACGAGCTTGAATCAAATGTGATTTGCCGCCCACGTTTGGCGCCCACCATGTCGGAATGGGCTTAGAGGCGGTCGTGTCACGTTTAATTGAAGTTACTAACCTACCCCTATTGATAATAGTGGAAATCGGGCCGATGGATTGTCCGTGTAATGGGTAGACAGTAATTTCCATCTCCCAAACACTTGGCTTCAGGAAGCTGATGTGGGAGTGGACATTTTGCCGCTTCTTTCATATTTTGGGACAATAAGCATCCACGTTTGCCTTGGCAACTAAATTCAAATCCTATTTGTATTCCTATACGAATATTTATAAATCATTCTATGTGTTTTATATATCTTCAAAAGCACGACAAAGATATATTCCACTGTCATATATGAATATGATTCATAAATGCCGATACTCGAATTCAGAAGCTAGAATCCAGTTTAAGGTGAATTCGAATATTTGAAACCACTTTATGTCTAACTCAAGTGTCACACGCAGCATAATGTGTACTCCCATTTAGTTATGTACACAAGCGATGTATCAAAATTCAAATACCGAGTCAATCAACCAATAATGTACAAAACTAACAGACATATAAACACTTATAAAGTATATGGATCAATAATATCAACTAACATACATAAGCCAGGCCGCTATACTTTTTTTTTGCTAGAAGAGCATCCTTTTCTAGCGAAGCTAGTACAACTTCTTGGCCCTTTCCGATGCGTGCCGCTTAAGGTCCATCTATACTACTATTATTGCTGAATGCATTCAGCCTGATTGGAATATTTTTAGGTCTGGCAAAAGAATCAAAATGAAATGTCTCAGAGTCTTATCAATTAATACAGACTTTTTCTTAAAAAAATTACAAACCAAAAAACAAAAAGCAATTATTACATGATCTCTAAAACAAATGGTTTGATCGATTACATGAACAAACAACACAAAGGCTATTCAACGATGGAAAGAACATTTCACCTATGATTTACCAAGTGGGAATTTAATTTCCTTTTTTCCTTCAGGACCTTAACAATGCGGCCAGTCTCAACTTGCTTCTTTTTGAAATCCACCAAATATTTAATGGTTGTCTTGAGTACTGCTTGTGATTGTGATGTTTGCTTCCTCAACATGTCATCTTCATCTCTAAGTGCACAAGCAGAATCTGTTTCTACCAATAGTTTAGCCTCTAGAGCATTAGCAGCTGGCAATTCATGATGCACTATTGGGTCGGTGCCACTACTGTGGGATGATACAACGTCCATGGGGACCTCGCTCTTTGATCTTGGGCTAACCTGTTTTGCCATTAAAGTTCCGATTGGATTCTGAAAAGTTGAAGTTAGCAAAACATCTCAACTGAGAGTTATAATAGCAAACCAGTTAAACAGACAAGGAATTAAAGAGTTTAAATTGGATGCTGAAAAGTAGTTATTAACATCATTGTAACTGGTTGCAGCAACAAAGCAGTTAAACAAACCAGTTTTGCAAAAGGAACCTGTTGTGGCATTGGAGTTTCTCTTGGATCCTAAAAAGTTGAGTAGTCAATAACTTGATTAGAGCAACAAGTTACAACAACAAACCTGTTACACAAATATATTTTTGAAAATGTACCTGTTGTGCAATTGGACTTCCAATTGGATCCTAAAAACTTGAAGTTGGTAAGCTGATTATAGCAACAAGTTACATCAGCAAACCTGTTACACAAATATATTTTTGATAATGTACCTGTTGTGCAATTGGACTTCTAATTGGGTCCTAAAAACTTGAAGTTGGTAAGATGATTATAGAAACAAGTTATAGCAGCAAACCAAGTAAACAAGGAAGTTTATGAAAACATACCTGTTGTGCCAATGGAGTTTCAGTTGGATCCTGCAAACTTGAATGTTAGCAATCATAAATAAAGTGTTGCAAGAGCCATAAGAAACTAACATCAAACTAGAAAAACTAACCAGTTTTGGCAACATATTTAATTACACATGAACTAGTAAAACTAACAAGTTCTTGGCAACGTATTAAAGTAACAAGTCGGTACCATTTACCAGCAACACAGACATCTGTAAATTTCTTTGATGTAAGCAAAATGATTCCAACACATATATAAGTTAAAAAAACGGTGTCCCTCATATAAACCTGACAATTGTCTATCTATGAACATGCAAACATTACTAGTGCTACAAGTGATAACATGAAATCATTTAAACAAACAGGGTATCAAAATGTAAATTATACGTGAATTCTGCTGCACCTTAGAAGTACATATGACCAGCTATCTACGTGTTTAAGTAGTTATTTAAGTTCAGGCAAACAGGTAATTCTTAACAGTAAGTATCAAACACATAGATAGACGCAGTCTATAATAGGATTAACAGGCTATGACATTATGTAATCAGTAGCAAACTAAATTAAGCCAAGCAATGTAATTGAACAATTTTGCAATAAGTGGCTAACTAAAATTCCGAGAAGTAGGTAACTGAACTTACGCTAGCTCTTTGTACAGGCACACTGCAACTTCTTTTTTGCTTACAAGGTTCTACAAAGGAGTCCATGGCATCAATTACTTGGATACGCAATCCCAATACTTCTTTCTTCCCACAATGCATTGGTAAGTCAAATGGTTAATCTGCTAAGATGGTGCGTCCTTGATATGTTATATGAGGACGGGTTGTCAGACTAGTTGTAGCCACACACATCACACTGGCTTTTACTTTATATTTCATGCAATTACATTTGGCATATCGAGATCTAAGCAATCTACAATAGGACGAAAAGACTAACATCCTTCACATTATGGGCGAATTCAGTTCATAGAAACAAGCAATTCAACCATTCTGTGGGTAAATCAAAAGCACCACTGGAATATTTTTCACTACCCCAATCATACACACAAAAAGGGGCGACGCCACCGTAGGGGCTGGTATGGGCGGCCGCCATGGGTGGATGGAAAGTGTGCACCTAGTTTGAGTCGTCCAGGTTGGCCCAGGCTAGTTTTGTTTGTCCCAACACACGAGCAGGCAATGTAAAAAAATGAAGAAAAACATTTCAATTTGGATGGGCCAATAACATAAGTACAAGGCAGGCCCTATAGCAGGCTCACAGCCCAAATGAGTGCCTCCCATATCGATCGACAGCAGGAAAAATTCCAATTCATTCGCTCCAGCCTCCAGTCTGGTTCGCTCCTAACCTAGCCGCCACTGGACAGACCAACACAGCACTTCCTCGTGTCCTCGTTGGAGGGCGGTCGCCGGGCGTCAAGCGAATGGAAGGATAAGAAGATGAAGATCCAACCCTGGGTGTAGCCTGCGTGGGAGGCAGCGGCGGCTGCACGGACATGGCATCGAGCTTGCGCAAACGGACAGTCCCAGCTTGCAAGAGCAGCATGCGCAACGAGCAGGTACATCACATCCCTGATTATATCAAATTCATCTGTTCAATTTCTGGCCAATCGTTAAACCTGACGGTGTTGTAAAACTGCTTGTATGTAGGGAATCCATGAGAAAATGAAACCAATTCCTGCTTATTTTATAACTCCCCCAATCAAACTGAACCCAATGTATCTAATCAAGTTTCCGGTGCAAACATATAAGCTCATGTTGTTCTTGAGCCTGAAGTTTCTAATGAACATACTGCTAATGAAGGATTTGATGTAAACATTTTACATGCTCCTGGTGATGAACATATAGTGTCTAATGAGGGATCTAATGCAAGCATTTTGCAAGCTCCTATTGAAGGATTTAGTGTCTAATGATGATCTGCTATGTTGAGAGAGACATAGAGATTTGCAGGCATTGATGACAAGCAAATTATAGTACATTTTTATGGCTTGAGGAAACGTCGAGGCCATCTACCGGAAAGTCCCCGTATCATGACAACGTAGCATAAATACTTTTCTAATATGTTGTTTGAAACTATTGGCATACTTGTACAGGATAGATATATTGATATGTAGTTTGCGCACTGGTTATAGGTGCAATTACACTTCGATATTTTTAGCCAGAGAACGAATAATCCAAGCAGGTATAGACCATGTTAGTAGTCCTTGTACACCATGTTGCATTTTGTGTTTTTTGGTGCATACATCATTTAGTGTTTTATAATCTGAACTACTTTGGATCATTAGCTGGTTTTCAAAGTGCATGTAGCTTCACATTTCTCAAGTTAGGTTAATTTCTGGAGTGCAAGTGCCTTCATATTTTTTAAGTTAAATGTTCGCCCATGGTAACTTGAATCCGTGGATCCGCCACTGCACACAAATCATACACGCAGGTCAGTACGAATTAAATGAAATGAAGGGACTTACGCTAGCTCATTGTATAGGCTCACTGCAGCTCTGCTTGCGCTTGGGATGATCCATGTACAAGTCCATGTTACCACTTGCTTGGATGTGCAGTCCTTGTGCTCCTTGCATCCCCCTCTGCATTTTTGACGTGGAGAATGCTTGATCAAATAAGAGGAATCGACCTTGCCGTTGTACCGAAGGACAGATACTTACAAGGTTATACGGGTGTGCAGGATGTGTACCGGATCTCGTAGCACCCTCATGCAAAGCTAAAAAAGGTTTTGCTTGTTTTAGATGATATCTCTAGAGGAAATAAGAGTAAAAGTCAGAGTTGCATAGGCGTGCAAGCTAAGAGAGCACTGGAAGGATATCTAAACATCATCGGAACAGTGCACAAGGGAGCGATGAGTGGATACCTAGTTCGGGCCAGCATTTGGGCATGCTCACCTAGCTAGAGTGCGGGTAACTTTAGAGTCATTGAGGGTGATGTACTGGCGTTTGCTAGCCGCGCATGGACGCAGATCTTGAGTGGCAGCGGAGCGCTACAATGTGGTGGACGTGACCATTGGTGAAGCCCCAACGTCCTCGGGGGGCGGAGGTGCGATGATGTGCTCGGTGAAGTAGCCCCGATGAGGTGGGAGACGGCGTCGGCGAAGCGCACCTGATGCGGTGGAAGTCGGTGTTTGTGAGGCACGTCGATTGCGGTGGCCGATGTCGGCGTTCTGGGAACGAGGGTCCCCAGACTTGCCTGCCTGTGGCCTGCGGCGTGGCTCAAGTGGGGGGCCCAGCGCGGCCCATCTTCATCAACACGAGGCTCAAGACCCTCACGAGGGGCCAAGCCTCGCGAGGCGGACAACACGGCGCATCCTTAGGCACAGCCTCCTCAGGCTAGCTCGCGAGGAGGCGGAGAATTCAAGGCGGGGTACCTCGCGAGGTGCCCATGACGCAAGCCATGATGACTCGAGGCACCAGGCGGGTGCTAGCGCGCGCAGCGTCCTTCTTTCTTCTTTGGTGCAAAGGGGACAAGCATATCCGCGGAGTACCGAGGCATCAGGCAAAGGTTGCCACTTCGGTGCAACGAGACCAAGACCAGGAGGACTATGAGACGGAGGTCACCATGGAGCCCAGCCCGGCGTCACCACCAAAGCCTTTGGCAGGCGAAGACTGCTTTTGTCAGGATAGACGTACTCGCTGTCCCCCTTCAAATTAGCCCACCATTGTTGGATCCCTTCCCGCTCAATATTTGGGAAGAGGACCAGGGCCTCTCTAAATAGGACTAGCCACCCACATAGCGAGGGGTTTGTTTTTTGGGATGGTCAGTTGGGATCTAGAAGAGAGGAAGAGAGAAAGAGAGAGATAGAGAGAGGTGGCTGAAGTCCCCACAGCAGTTCATCACCCCAGCCAAGAACAGACCCTCGCGAGGCTGTTCTTCCTTGTATTGTTCATCCTCACCAGCCCCAGGGGGCAATCCATCCACCACACACTGGAGTAGGGTATGACACCACATCGGTGGCCCGAACCAGTATAAATCTTGTGTCTTTCGTGCAGTTCTTTTAGTAGTTTAGATCCCATCGAGACGGAGGGGTTGAAGGCGAGGTTTCCGCGCGCACCCCAGTGTTCGAACCCTAAGGGTCTGCCGGAACCCGAAATCCGACATTTGGCACGCCAGGTAGGGGGGCGCCGGAATTCGTCTTTCACCGCTCTGCTCTCCTCCGACCGTTGCATCCATGTCTGACGCTCGTCGGGCCCGCACCGAGCGCCGGGCCGCCATCGCTTCCCGCATCGCCCAGATGGCCCCCGTCGGTGGGCGTCCTCGTCATTCCCCGTCGCCCACCGTCAACGCCGCCACCGGCCCGGCGGGGGGCGAGCAGCAGGCATCGTCTCAGCACCCGTCCGTGCGGCAAGACGGCCGCACCGCCACTCCGTCACTCGCTCCAGCCGGTTCTTCGTCCCGCGCGCTCCGCGCACCCTTGGAGGCTCGGGCTGCGCTCCTCGCGGCAAACGAGCTCCTGCGCTACCGTCCCGTCGATGACGTCTACGAAGAATGGCTCGACCGCGTCGCCGAGCTTGTCCGCGCCGCAGGGGGCTCTTCCGCGCCGTCCGTCCCTCTGCGCCGCACTCCGCCCCGCGCGGGCAACGAAGCTCCAGAGGCGCACCATCCGCCTCCCCTCCAAGAAGATGGCATGGCTCCAAGGCGCTTGGTCCCTGGGCGGAACCCGCTCCGTCAGGCGCCAATGCAGCAAGAGCGAAGCTGCCAAGAAGTTCCTCGCCCGCAAGGGGCTGCCAGGGCGCTCCCTGCTCCGGCACGCCGCGACCCTGCTCCAGCTCCGGCGCGCCAAGACCCCGCCCTGCTCCTAGCTGCAGCACGTGGGGACCCTCAAGACCAAGCTCTCCACCAACCGAGGCCTTTCGTGGCCACCGCGGGCTGCCACGCCTACACCACTGAGCTGCGCAGCGTCACGTGGCCCGGCAAGTTCAAGCCTGACCTGCCTCCTCGCTACGACCGCACAACCGATCCCGCAGAGTTCCTCCAGCTCTATGAGCTGGGCATCGAGGCTGCCGGCGGGGATGAAAAGGTCATGGCCAACTGGTTCCCCATGGCGCTCAAGGAAGGAGCTCGAACCTGGCTCCTGAATCTGGCTCCAGGCACGATCTCCTCCTGGGACCAGATGCGCACCCGCTTCATCGCCAACTTCCAAGGTACTCGCGACCGGCCACCCGCAGTGAGCGACATGCGCCGCATCAAGCAACAACCCGGAGAGACCCTGCAAAAGTACATACAGCACTTCAACAGCGCGCGCCTCAAGATCCCCAAGGTGTCCGAGGAGGCCATTATGTCGGCCTTCACCGATGGCGTGCGCGACGTCAAGATGAAGGAGGAGCTGGCGATGCATGAGGACCTCCGCACCTCCCCGGAGCTGTTCAACTTGGCGAACAAGTGCGCTAGGGCTGAGGAGGGACGTCTCTCCCTCCTCGAGCTGCCTGCCGCGGACCCAGAAGAGAAGAAGCCCAAAGCCAAGGACGCGAAGCACAAGGGGGCTGCCGTACTCGCGGCAGAACCAGACACCAAACGGGGCAAGGATCTGCCTGAACCCTCCAGAGGCAGCCGGTACTGTGTGTAACATGACCTCCACACCCACAACACCAACGAATGTCAAGAGCTCCGCGCCGTACGAGAAGGAAGGATCGGCCGTCGCCCTGACCGTGCTGACCGGGGCTACGGCCGAGGAGGAGGAAGAAACCCAGGGCGCTGGGAAGACCGCGGCCCGCGCCAGGGGTGGCGCGACCAGCCTCGCGAGCACCGCTGGCGGGACCTGCCTCGTGAGGGGGACTGGAGAGACCAGCCTCGTGAGGACCGCCCTCACGGCAATGCAGGCCTGCCTCCTCTACCACCTCCACCAAGAAGGAACGAAGACCGCCATCAATACGAGGGGGCTGGGGGCTTCCAGGAGTCGCGCGCGATCGCCTGCATCCTGGGCGGAGCTCAAGCCCCAGCCTCCCAACGTATCTTCAAGCAGTTTGCCCGCGAAGTGAATGCAGTTCTCCCCAAACTCGAAGCAACGCGCCCCCTCAGGTGGTCGGCGTGACCCATCACGTTCAGCTCGGCAGACCAGCTCAAGTGCGCGGCCACTCCAGGAGTCCTCCCGATGCTCTGCTCCGTAGTCATCAGCAATGTGCTGGTCACCAAGACCCTCATCGATGGCGGGGCAGGGCTCAACGTCCTGTCCGTGGAAACATTCAACAACCTCCAAGTGCCCTACGACCAGCTTCAGCCAACCAGGCCTTTCTCCGGGATCACCGACGGTTCCACAGTCCCGATCGGGAAGGTCCGCCTCCCTGTGACCTTCGGGGCTCGCAGCAACTACCGCACCGAGCTCATCGACTTCGACGTCGCCCACATCCGCCTGCCGTACAACACCATCCTCGGGTACCCAGCGCTGGCCAAGTTTATGGCTGCGACTCACCACGGCTACAACGTCCTCAAGATGCCAGGAAGTGGCGGCGTCATCACAGTGCCCTGTGAGGAGAGAGATGCAGTGCGTTCCCTGGAGCGAGCCTTTCAGGCCGCGTCGCTAGAAGACCCAGATCGCGGAAGCAGGAGGCTTCCTGAGACCACCCCCAAGAAGAAGAAGACGTCGTCAGGCTCGGCCCCTCAAGAGGCAGGCCCCTCAGGGCCCGTGTCTGCCCAGGGGGACCCTCCTTCCATCGCATAGGAAAGCGCGCCCGGCGCCCTCCTCAGGCAGGGCTCGGGGGCTCTCACCTGGAGGGCCACCAACCTAGCCAGGGTCACGAGGGAGGCGCTTGGGCACCATGTGGAGGCGTGCTTCGTAGCACGTTTCCCTCGAGAGGGAGCCAGGCGAGGGAGATCAGACCAGCAAGAGTTCGTTGACGAGGCCATTCAAGAGCTACAGGAGACAAGGATCATGAGAGGTTGCCGCCGCTTGCCAGCCGTGGCCCCACATCCAGGCGAGGATGGTGGGCTGCGCGTCTGCGTCGACGTACCAGGGCTCAATCAGATCGCCACAACGGAGCGCCTCTGGCCCTCGGAAGTGGGGCGCTGCGGAGATCCACCCCACAGCCATGTTCGCATGCCTTATGGCCTGCCGAGCATGGCTGCGGCGTACCAGTGCCTCATGAGGGGCATCGTGGAGGCTCAGGAAGACAGGCGTCCCACGGCCTTGGCAGAGATGGAGGCAGCTCGCGAGGAGTCACCAGCGCCCCTGGAGCCTCTCGAGTCCCCGGGGCCTGGGGGTTCGTGAGGATCGGCTTCTGCAGCCCGTCAAGTCTGCTGCACCAACGCCACTATGCCGACGACATCCTCAGGTGACATCTTTCAAGTTCCGTTCTCAGCTGGGAGCACCCTCCCAGGGTTGCATCACTCCCAGGCCGCGTGGGTCCGTCCCTGCGGCATGTATCTGCATTTACCTTTCCGTCGTTAGTTTGCCTTGTTGGGGGCGCCCCTCGGGCTGCATCATCCCCAAGCCGTTCGGGCCAGACCCAGCGGCGTGTATCCCCCTAGCGTTTATTTCCAACTATGCATTGCCTATCACACTTAGCTGCATGGTGCCCGTCCGCGGCATCCCTTTTGCTCCATGTCGACAACTTGCACGTTAAAGGGGGTGCCTGAGCATCGCGACTCAGGGCTCTTACTGGCTCTCCAGCCCTCACCCTCTGGCCTTGTCCACGGCATCGCGACCTGCATACCAGCGACGGCTGAGACAAGCTCGAGGGCCGGGACCCGAGGACGTAGAGTACCGGCATCTAACCAAATTTTGCAGGGACACATTCCAAGATACGCCCAGTGCCGGGCGCAACCCGCCCAGAGGTAGGGCCTCGTGAGTCCCGCGCCGGCTCACGGGTGCCCAGATACACCCCGCCTACTCCAACCAGCAAGCTCTTGAGTGACTAACGACCGACTAACGGCCGCCATGGCAACACCATCTTCTTTCTGTGATGACCCTGCAGGATCCCTGGAGGAAACCGCGCAAGTCGAGGCCCTCACGAGGTTTCCTTCGCCCTCGCCCGCGCGAACCGCTTGCACGTTAAAGGGGGGGCGCCTGAGCATCGCGACTCAGGGCTCTTACTGGCTCTCCAGCCCTCACCCTCTGACCTTGTCCACGGCATCGCGACCTGGCATACCAGCGACGGCTGACACAAGCTCGAGGGCCGGGACCCGAGGACGTAGAGCAGAAAGGGGAGCAGAGGCGGGGAAGAGGGGGCCTCGCGAGGACCTTGCCGAGCGATTCCGCTCCTGCCTACGCATGGACCCGGCGGCACACCTGGAACGGCCCCTGATCCTCAAGATAAGTTACCACCCACGGCACTGGCTGCTGCAGCACTACCCCCGCACCTAAAGCAACTCCGTACTAGCGACATTGCTTCCCTTTCTCACTAAGCGACGGCTGCTTGGGCGCCAAAGGGGACCTCCTGAGAATCGCGACTCAGGGGCTCTTACCGGACCTCGGGTCGCTCACCTCCTGGCCTTGACCACGGCATCGCGACCTAGCATACCAGCGACGGCTGACGCCGCCTTGGGACTGGGACCTGTCGGCATAGAGCACCAAGCCCTCGTGAGGTGCGAAAGGGAAGGCTGAACTATAACGGAGTTGGCAACTCGCACGGATCCACGTCAAAAGGTTATACATATTAACAAACAGGACTACACACACCTTACAAGCCCTCACGGGGCGCATTCTGATTCCTCGCAGGGAACGAATCCTAAGGGATGCTAACTACATGAGCTACTGCGGGAGACGCCAAAATCAACAGTGGGTCGTCAGGCACCGGCGCCAACTCCATCCAGATCAGGGTTGGCGACGGCCTGACGCGTCCGCCCTGCTCCTGGAGCGACGACGACTCGGGGGCTCGTAGCTGTCGTCGCTCGTCTCCGGAGTCGCGAAGCCTTCGCTGGAATCGCTGGACCCTCGGGCGCCTCTTCCCAGGGGGCATTCGACGGGCCTAGCCCTCACCAGGGCGAGGTCCTGGCCACCTCTCGCACGGCAGCACTCCAGCCGGCGCTCGATCGCATCGAAGACCTTGAAGAACATCACCGCCGAGCTGTCGTACTCGAGGTGGACCGCGAAGACGCCTCTTTCCCTGCAGATCCGGGCGATCTCCCTCCAGCCGCGGGACATGTAGACCGCGCCCGGGGCAGCAACGACGACCTCGGCCTCGGTCGCGGGGGCGCTGCTGTCGGCGTGCTGCAGCTGGAGCTCCAGGGGCCCTCCTGGAGGAACGATGGAGGCGAAGAAGGGAGGAAGACGGATCCAAGACTGAAGGGGAGTGACGACATGGAGCATGAACTCACGGGAGGAGCCCTCGACATGGACTCCAGGAGGAACCACCCACGCCTTCGTAACCCGACGGCGCCGACGACGGTGCTGACCGCGGGGATCAGCATCAACACCTCCGGGGCCCTCGACATGGGCGTACAAGGGCAGCGGGAACCCCGGCGGAGCCCGCTCGCCCTAGGGCCTCGCCGGCACCGGATGGTCCTCTTCGTCTCGGCTGTAATGGTCGAGTCGCTTCTTCGGCGGGAGAGGGTCTGTCCCTTCTTGAGGAGCCTTTCCCTTCTCCGCTGCAGAAAACCGGCGAACCGGAGCCATCACACCAAGACGGAGCAAGAACTAAGGCGAAGGAGAGAGCAAGAAGAGATGGACTGGACGGGCACGCGCGGTGCCGTACTTATAGCCGGCGAAGGCCAACCGCCGGTCTCCACGATCACAGGTAATCATAACACGTTCTGCATGCAGAGACTTGTCCGACTCGCACGATCACCAAGGCGTCGTGGGGAAGCAGAGACGCCACGTCCAATCAACCGCCACGCGGCGTCCAAGGCCGCAGGCTGTTAGGGCCCATGGCGCTTCGCCCTTGCCCTTTCGCCTCTCGGCACGGCCAAGTCCATGCGCGCCTTGGGCCCCGGGGCTACTATCGGTGTTCTGGGAACGGGGGTCCCCAGACTTGCCTGCCTGCGGCCTGCGGCGTGGCTCAAGTGGGGGGCCCAGCGCGGCCCATCTGTTGGGGAACGCAGTAATTTCGAAAATTTTCCTACGCACACGCAAGATCATGGTGATGCACAGCAACGAGAGGGGAGAGTGTTGTCTACGTACCAACGCAGACCGACTGCGGAAGCGATCTCACAACATAGAGGAAGTAGTCGTACGTCTTCTTCCCGATCCGACCGATCCAAGCACCGTTACTCCGGCACCTCCGAGTTCTTAGCACACGTTCAGCTCGATGACGTTCCTCGGGCTCCGATCCAGCAAAGCGTCGAGGAAGAGTTCCGTCAGCACGACGGCGTGGTGACGATCTTGATGTACTACCGACGCAGGGCTTCGCCTAAGCACTGTAACGGTATGATCGAGGTGGAATTTGGTGGCAGGGGGCACCGCACACGGCTAAGGAACGATCTCAAGGATCAACTTGTGTGTCTTGGGGTGTCCCCTGCCCCTGTATTTATATGTTGGAAGAGGGGGGGGCTGGCCGGCCAAGAGGGAGAGGCGCAGGGGAGTCCTACTCCCACCGGGAGTAGGACTCCTCGCCCCCAATCCTAATCCAATTAGGACTCTCGGGGGGGAAAGAGAGAGAAGGGGGGCCGGCCCCTTGTCCTATTCCTAATAGGACTCTAGGGGGGCGCCGGCCAGCTAGTGGGCTTCCCTTTTCTCTTTTCCACTAAGGCCCAATAGGCCCATTTACCTCCCGGGGGGGTTCCGGTAACCCTCTCGGTATTCCGGTAAAATCCCGATTTCACCCGGAACGCTTCCGGTGTCCAAACATAGGCTTCCAATATATCAATCTTTACGTCTCGACCATTTCGAGACTCCTCGTCATGTCCGTAATCTCATCCGGGACTCCGAACAACCTTCGGTACATCAAAATGCATAAACTCATAATAACTGTCATCGTAACGTTAAGCGTGCGGACCCTACGGTTCGAGAACAATGTAGACATGACCGAGACACGTCTCCGGTCAATAACCAATAGCGGGACCTGGATGCCCATATTGGCTCCTACATATTCTACGAAGATCTTTTATCGGTCAGACCGCATAACAACATACGTTGTTCCCTTTGTCATCGGTATGTTACTTGCCCGAGATTCGATCGTCGGTATCCAATACCTAGTTCAATCTCGTTACCGGCAAGTCTCTTTACTCGTTCCGTAATACATCATGTCACAACTAACTATTTAGTTGCAGTGCTTGCAAGGCTTATGTGATGTGTATTACCGAGAGGGCCCAGAGATACCTCTCCGACAATCGGAGTGACAAACCCTAATCTCGAAATACGCCAACCCAACATCTGCCATTGGAGACACCTGTAGTACTCCTTTATAATCACCCAGTTACGTTGTGACGTTTGGTAGTACCCAAAGTGTTCCTCTGGTAAACGGGAGTTGCATAATCTCATAGTTATAGGAACATGTATAAGTCATGAAGATAGCAATAGCAACATACTAAACGATCGGGTGCTAAGCTAATGGAATGGGTCATGTCAATCAGATCATTCAACTAATGATGTGACCTCGTTAATCAAATAACAACTCTTTGTTCATGGTTAGGAAACATAACCATCTTTGATTAACGAGCTAGTCTAGTAGAGGCATACTAGTGACACTCTGTTGGTCTATGTATTCACACATGTATTATGTTTCCGGTTAATACAATTCTAGCATGAATAATAAACATTTATCATGATTCAAGGAAATAAATAATAACTTTATTATTGCCTCTAGGGCATATTTCCTTCAGTCTCCCACTTGCACTAGAGTCAATAATCTAGATTACACAGTAATGATTCTAACACCCATGGAGCCTTGGTGCTGATCATGTTTTGCTCGTGGAAGAGGCTTAGTCAACGGGTCTGCAACATTCAGATCCGTATGTATCTTGCAAATCTCTATGTCTCCCACCTGGACTAAATCCCGGATGGAGTTGAAGCGTCTTTTGATGTGCTTGGTTCTTTTGTGAAATCTGGATTCCTTTGCCAAGGCAATTGCACCAGTATTGTCACAGAAGATTTTCATTGGACCCGATGCACTAGGTATGACACCTAGATCGGATATGAACTCTTTCATCCAGACTCCTTCGTTTGCTGCTTCCGAAGCAGCTATGTACTCCGCTTCACATGTAGATCCCGCTACGACGCTTTGTTTAGAACTGCACCAACTGACAGCTCCACCGTTTAAAGTAAACACGTATCCGGTTTGCGATTTAGAATCGTCCGGATCAGTGTCAAAGCTTGCATCAACGTAACCTCTTACGGTGAGCTCTTTGTCACCTCCATATACGAGAAACATATCCTTAGTCCTTTTCAGGTATTTCAGGATGTTCTTGACCGCTGTCCAGTGATCCACCCCTGGATTACTTTGGTACCTCCCTGCTAAACTTATGGCAAGGCACACATCAGGTCTGGTACACAGCATTGCATACATGATAGAGCCTATGGCTGAAGCATAGGGAACATCTTTCATATTCTTTCTATCTTCTGCAGTGGTCGGGCATTGAGTCTGGCTCAACTTCACACCTTGCAATACAGGCAAGAACCCTTTCTTTGCTTGATCCATTTTGAACTTCTTCAAAATCTTGTCAAGGTATGTGCTTTGTGAAAGTCCAATTAAGCGTTTCGATCTATCTCTATAGATTTTTATGCCTAATATGTAAGCAGCTTCCCCAAGGTCTTTCATCGAAAAACTTTTATTCAAGTATCCCTTTATGCTATCCAGAAATTCTATATCATTTCCAATGAGTAATATGTCATCTACATATAATATCAGAAATGCTACAGAGCTCCCACTCACTTTCTTGTAAATACAGGCTTCTCCAAAAGTCTGTATAAACCCAAATGCTTTGATCACACTATCAAAGCGTTTATTCCAACTCCGAGATGCTTGCACCAGTCCATAGATGGATCGCTGGAGTTTGCACACTTTGTTAGCTCCCTTTGGATCGACAAAACCTTCTGGTTGCATCATATACAACTCTTCTTCCAGAAATCCATTCAGGAATGCGGTTTTTACATCCATTTGCCAAATTTCATAATCATAAAATGCGGCAATTGCTAACATGATTCTGACAGACTTAAGCATCGCTACGGGTGAGAAAGTCTCATCGTAGTCAACTCCTTGAACTTGTCGAAAACCTTTCGCGACAAGTCGAGCTTTGTAGACAGTAACATTACCATCAGCGTCAGTCTTTTTCTTAAAGATCCATTTATTCTCAATTGCTTGCCGATCATCGGGCAAGTCAACCAAAGTCCATACTTTGTTCTCATACATGGATCCCATCTCAGATTTCATGGCTTCAAGCCACTTTGCGGAATCTGGGCTTACCATCGCTTCTTCATAGTTCGTAGGTTCATCATGATCTAGTAGCATGACTTCCAGAACAGGATTACCGTACCACTCTGGTGCGGATCTTGCTCTGGTTGATCTACGAGGTACAGTAGTATCTTGATCTAAAGTTTCATGATCATCATCATTAACTTCCTCTCTTATTGGTGTAGTTCTCACAGAAACAGTTTTCTGTGATGTACTATTTCCTAATAATGGAGTAGGTATATTTACCTCGTCAAGTTCTACTTTCCTCCCACTCACTTCTTTCGAGAGAAACTCCTTCTCAAGAAAGTTTCCGAATTTGGCAACAAAAGTCTTGCCTTCGGATCTGTGATAGAAGGTGTATCCAATAGTTTCCTTTGGATATCCTATGAAGACACACTTCTCCGATTTGGGTTCGAGCTTATCAGGTTGAAGCTTTTTCACATAAGCATCGCAGCCCCAAACTTTAAGAAACGACAACTTTGGTTTCTTGCCAAACCATAGTTCATAAGGCGTCGTCTCAACGGATTTAGATGGTGCCCTATTTAACGTGAATGCGGCCGTCTCTAAAGCATAACCCCAAAATGATAGCGGTAAATCAGTAAGAGACATCATAGATCGCACCATATCTAGTAAAGTACGATTACGACGTTCGGACACACCATTACGTTGTGGTGTTCCGGGTGGCGTGAGTTGTGAAACTATTCCACAATTTTTCAAATGTACACCAAACTCGTAACTCAAATATTCTCCTCCACGATCAGATCGTAGAAACTTTATTTTCTTGTTACGATGATTTTCAACTTCACTCTGAAATTCTTTGAACTTTTCAAATGTTTCAGACTTATGTTTCATTAAGTAGATATACCCATATCTGCTTAAATCATCTGTGAAGGTGAGAAAATAACGATATCCGCCACGAGCCTCAATATTCATCGGACCACATACATCGGTATGTATGATTTCCAATAAATCTGCTGCTCTCTCCATAGTGCCGGAGAACGGTGTTTTAGTCATCTTGCCCATGAGGCACGGTTCGCAAACACCAAGTGATTCATAATCAAGTGGTTCCAAAAGCCCATCAGTATGGAGTTTCTTCATGCGCTTTACACCGATATGACCTAAACGGCAGTGCCACAAATAAGTTGCACTATCATTATCAACTCTGCATCTTTTGGCTTCAACATTATGAATATGTGTATTACTACTATCGAGATTTAATAAGAATAGACCACTTTTCAAGGGTGCATGACCATAAAAGATATTACTCATATAAATAGAACAACCATTATTCTCTGATTTAAATGAATAACCGTCTCGCATCAAACAAGATCCAGATATAATGTTCATGCTCAACGCTGGCACCAAATAACAATTATTTAGGTCTAATATTAATCCCGAAGGTAGATGTAGAGGTAGCGTGCCGACCGCGATCACATCGACTTTGGAACCGTTTCCCACGCGCATCGTCACCTCGTCCTTTGCTAGTGTCCGCTTATTCTGTAGTCCCTGTTTCGAGTTGCAAATATTAGCAACAGAACCAGTATCAAATACCCAGGTGCTACTGCGAGCATTAGTAAGGTACACATCAATAACATGTATATCACATATACCTTTGTTCACCTTGCCATCCTTCTTATCCGCCAAATACTTGGGGCAGTTCCGCTTCCAGTGACCAGTCTGCTTGCAGTAGAAGCACTCAGTTTCAGGCTTAGGTCCAGGCTTGGGTTTCTTCTCTTGAGCAGCAACTTGCTTGCCGTTCTTCTTGAAGTTCCCTTTCTTCTTCCCTTTGCCCTTTTTCTTGAAACTAGTGGTTTTGTTAACCATCAACACTTGATGCTCCTTTTTGATTTCTACCTCCGCAGCTTTCAGCATAGCGAAGAGCTCGGGAATAGTCTTGTTCATCCCTTGCATATTATAGTTCATCACAAAGCTCTTGTAGCTTGGTGGCAGTGATTGGAGAATTCTGTCAATGACGCAATCATCCGGAAGTGTAACTCCCAATTGAATCAAGTGATTATTATACCCAGACATTTTGAGTATATGTTCACTGACAGAACTATTCTCCTCCATCTTGCAGCTATAGAACTTATTGGAGACTTCATATCTCTCAATCCGGGCATTTGCTTGAAATATTAACTTCAACTCCTGGAACATCTCATATGCTCCATGACGTTCAAAACGTCGTTGAAGTCCCGGTTCTAAGCCGTAAAGCATGGCACACTGAACTATTGAGTAGTCATCAGCTTTGCTCTGCCAGACGTTCATAACTTCTGGCGTTGCTCTTGCAGCAGGCCTGGCACTTAGCGGTGCTTCCAGGACGTAATTCTTCTGTGCAGCAATGAGGATAATCCTCAGGTTACGGACCCAGTCCGTGTAATTGCTACCATCATCTTTCAACTTAGCTTTCTCAAGGAACGCATTAAAATTCAACGGAACAACAGCACGAGCCATCTATCTACAACATAAACAAGCAAGATACTATCAGGTACTAAGTTCATGATAATTTTTAAGTTCAGTTAATTTACTTAAGAACTCCCACTTAGATAGACATCCCTCTAATCCTCTAAGTGATCACGTGATCCAAATCAACTAAACCATAACCGATCATCACGTGAGATGGAGTAGTTTTCAATGGTGAACATCAATATGTTGATCATATCTACTATATGATTCACGCTCGACCTTTCGGTCTCCGTGTTCCGAGGTCATATCTTATATGCATAGCTCGTCAAGTATAACCTGAGTATTCCGCGTGTGCAACTGTTTTGCACCCGTTGTATTTGAACGTAGAGCCTATCACACCCGATCATCACGTGGTGTCTCAGCACGAAGAACTTTTGCAACGGTGCATACTCAGGGAGAACACTCCTTGATAATTTAGTGAGAGATCATCTTATAATGCTACCGTCAATCAAAGCAAGATAAGATGCATAAAAGGATAAACATCACATGCAATCAATATAAGTGATATGATATGGCCATCATCATCTTGTGCTTTGTGATCTCCATCTCCGAAGCATCGTCATGATCACCATCGTCACCAGCGTGCCACCTTGATCTCCATCGTAGCAACGTTGTCGTCTCGCCAATCTTATGCTTCCACGACTATCACTACCGTTTAGTAATAAACTAAAGCATTACATCGCGATTGCATTGCATACAATAAAGCGACAACCATATGGCTCCTGCCAGTTGCCGATAACTCGGTTACAAAACATGATCATCTCATACAATAAAATCAGCATCATGCCTTGACCATATCACATCACAACATGCCCTGCAAAAACAAGTTAGACGTCTTCTACTTTGTTGTTGCAAGTTTTACGTGGCTGCTACGGGCTTAAGTAAGAACACATCTCACCTACGCATCAAAACCACAACGATAGTTCGTCAAATAGACTCCGTTTTAACCTTCTCAAGGACCGGGCGTAGTCATACTTGGTTCAACTAAAGTTGGAGAGATAGTCTTCCACAAGCCATCTATGTGCAAAGCACGTCGAGGGAACCGGTCTCGCATAAGAGTATGCGTAAGGTTGGTCTGGATCATCTCAACCAACAATACCGCCGAACCAAAGTATGACATGCTGGTAGGCAGTATGACTTGTATCGCCCACAACTCACTTGTGTTCTACTCGTGCATATAACATCAAACCATAAAACCTAGGCTCTGATACCACTGTTGGGGAACGCAGTAATTTCGAAAATTTTCCTACGCACACGCAAGATCATGGTGATGCACAGCAACGAGAGGGGAGAGTGTTGTCTACGTACCAACGCAGACCGACTGCGGAAGCGATCTCACAACGTAGAGGAAGTAGTCGTACGTCTTCTTCCCGATCCGACCGATCCAAGCACCGTTACTCCGGCACCTCCGAGTTCTTAGCACACGTTCAGCTCGATGACGTTCCTCGGGCTCCGATCCAGCAAAGCATCGAGGAAGAGTTCCGTCAGCACGACGGCGTGGTGACGATCTTGATGTACTACCGACGCAGGGCTTCGCCTAAGCACTGTAACGGTATGATCGAGGTGGAATTTGGTGGCAGGGGGCACCGCACACGGCTAAGGAACGATCTCAAGGATCAACTTGTGTGTCTTGGGGTGTCCCCTGCCCCTGTATTTATATGTTGGAAGAGGGGGGGGCTGGCCGGCCAAGAGGGAGAGGCGCAGGGGAGTCCTACTCCCACCGGGAGTAGGACTCCTCCCCCCCAATCCTAATCCAATTAGGACTCTCGGGGGGGAAAGAGAGAGAAGGGGGGCCGGCCCCTTGTCCTATTCCTAATAGGACTCTAGGGGGGCGCCGGCCAGCTAGTGGGCTTCCCTTTTCTCTTTTCCACTAAGGCCCAATAGGCCCATTTACCTCCCGGGGGGGGTTCCGGTAACCCTCTCGGTATTCCGGTAAAATCCCGATTTCACCCGGAACGCTTCCGGTGTCCAAACATAGGCTTCCAATATATCAATCTTTACGTCTCGACCATTTCGAGACTCCTCGTCATGTCCGTAATCTCATCCGGGACTCCGAACAACCTTCGGTACATCAAAATGCATAAACTCATAATAACTGTCATCGTAACGTTAAGCGTGCGGACCCTACGGTTCGAGAACAATGTAGACATGACCGAGACACGTCTCCGGTCAATAACCAATAGCGGGACCTGGATGCCCATATTGGCTCCTACATATTCTACGAAGATCTTTTATCGGTCAGACCGCATAACAACATACGTTGTTCCCTTTGTCATCGGTATGTTACTTGCCCGAGATTCGATCGTCGGTATCCAATACCTAGTTCAATCTCGTTACCGGCAAGTCTCTTTACTCGTTCCGTAATACATCATGTCACAACTAACTATTTAGTTGCAGTGCTTGCAAGGCTTATGTGATGTGTATTACCGAGAGGGCCCAGAGATACCTCTCCGACAATCGGAGTGACAAACCCTAATCTCGAAATACGCCAACCCAACATCTGCCATTGGAGACACCTGTAGTACTCCTTTATAATCACCCAGTTACGTTGTGACGTTTGGTAGTACCCAAAGTGTTCCTCTGGTAAACGGGAGTTGCATAATCTCATAGTTATAGGAACATGTATAAGTCATGAAGATAGCAATAGCAACATACTAAACGATCGGGTGCTAAGCTAATGGAATGGGTCATGTCAATCAGATCATTCAACTAATGATGTGACCTCGTTAATCAAATAACAACTCTTTGTTCATGGTTAGGAAACATAACCATCTTTGATTAACGAGCTAGTCTAGTAGAGGCATACTAGTGACACTCTGTTGGTCTATGTATTCACACATGTATTATGTTTCCGGTTAATACAATTCTAGCATGAATAATAAACATTTATCATGATTCAAGGAAATAAATAATAACTTTATTATTGCCTCTAGGGCATATTTCCTTCACCATCTTCATCAACACGAGGCTCAAGACCCTCGCGAGGGGCCAAGCCTCGCGAGGCGGACGACACGGTGCATCCTCAGGCACAGCCTCCTCAGGCTGGCTCGTGAGGAGCCAGAGAGTTCAAGGCGGGGTACCTCGCGAGGTGCCCATGACGCAAGCCATGACGACTCGAGGCACCAGGCGGGTGCCAATGCACGCATCGTCCTTCTTTCCTCTTTCGTGCAAAGGGGACAAGCATATCCGCGGAGTACCGAGGCATCAGGCAAAGGTTGCCACTTCGGTGCAACGAGACCAAGACCAGGAGGACTACGAGACGGAGGTCACCATGGAGCCCAGCCCGGTGTCACCACCAGAGCCTTTGGCAGGCGAAAACTGCTTTTGTCAGGATAGACGTACTCGCTGTCCCCCTTCAAATTAGCCCGCCATTGTTGGATCCCTTCCCGCTCAATATTTGGGAAGAGGACCAGGGCCTCTCTAAATAGGACTAGCCACCCACATAGCAAGGGGTTTGTTTTTTGGGTTGGTCAGTTGGGATCTGGAAGAGAGGAAGAGAGAAAGAGAGAGATAGAGAGAGGTGGCTGAACTCCCCATAGCAGTTCATCACCCCAACCAAGAACAGACCCTCGCGAGGCTGTTCTTCCTTGTATTGTTCATCCTCACCAGCCCCAGGGGGCAATCTATCCACTACACACTGGAGTAGGGTATTACACCACATCGGTGGCCCGAACCAGTATAAATCTTGTGTCTTTCGTGCAGTTCTTTTAGTAGTTTAGATCCCATCGAGACGGAGGGGTTGAAGGCGAGGTTTCCGCGCGCACCCAAGTGTTCGAACCCTAAGGGTCTGCCGGAACCCGAAATCCGACAGCCCACGCTGTTGGTGGACCACCCGGTGCGGTGGACGAGGGCGTAGATGAGGTAGCTCCAGTGCGGTGGTGAAGCACGACCGTCATCTTCACCATTGTCATCTAGCACATAGGTGGGGAAAGAGACGAGACGAGGGGTGAATCGAACTTTGCTTGGGTTGACGGCGAATTAGGGATTTGAGCAATCTGGGCGCGAAAGGGGACGATGGAGAAGGGAGATTTTGCAGGGCTGGAATTGGGGCTGCCAGATATTTCAATCTGAAACGTGGAAGTGCGAACTTATTTTGTCATCGTTCTTTTTGGTGGGGGGGAGGGAGGGAGGGGGTGGTTGGCTGGGTGCTAAGCGTCTGTACGACACACGCGACCACCACGACACGACCCTGCTATGCCTGGTGCGCCTACATTTGAGAATGCAAACGAATCTTCCTCATTTGCAAATGAATCTGTATGTATTACCATGCCCGTGTTTTCCTTGCAAATAATTAGTCATTCGAAATGAGATACTATCAATTAATTAATCAGGAGTTATTTAAAAATCGAAATGGTATCCACGGTATTGATACGCCTCCAACGTATCTATAATTTTTGATTGTTCCATGCGGTTTTATTATCAATCTTGGATGTTTTATAATCATTTTATAGTCATTTTATATCATTTTTTGGTACTAACCTATTGACATAGTGCCAAGTGCCAGTTGCTGTTTTTCTATGTTTTTTACATCGCAGAAAATCAATATCAAACAGAGTCCAAATGCCACGAAACTTTACAAAGATTTTTTATGGACCAGATGGAAGATATTGGGCCCTGGTTGCACCTGGGGGGAGTCCCGAGGAGGGGACAACCCACCAGGGTGCGCCAGGAGGCCCAGGCGCGCCCTGGTGGGTTGTGCCCACCTCGGGTGCCCCGCGGACCGCCACTTTGCTCTATAAATACCCCAATATTCCCAAAACCCTAAGGGAGTCGACAAAATATTCATCGAGCCACCGCAGAGTCCAGAACCACCAGATCCAATCTAGACACCATCCTGGTGACACTCTGTTTGTCTATGTATTCACACATGTACTAAGTTTCCGGTTAATACAATTCTAGCATGAATAATAAACATTCATCATGATATAAGGAAATATAAATAACAACTTTATTATTGCCTCTTTCCTTCACATTGGTGCCTCTCCGATGATGCGTCAGTAGTTCTTTGTAGACCTTAGGGTCCATAGTTAGTAGCTAGATGGATTCATCTCTATCTCTTGATTCTCATTACAATGGTCTCTTGGAGATCCATATGATGTAACTCTTTTACGGTGTGTTTGTTGGGATCGATGAACTTTGAGTTTATGATCAGATCTATCTTTTTATATCCATGAAAGTATTTGAGTTTCTTTGATCTCTTTTATGCATGATCTCTTATAGCCTCTTATTCTCCGATATTTGGGTTTCGTCTGGCCAACTTGATCTATTTATCTTGCAATGGGAAGAGGTACCCGGTAGTGGGTTCGATCTTACGGTGCTTCATCCCAGTGACAGAAAGGGAACTGACACATATGTATCGTTGCTACTAAGGATAAAAAGATGGGATCTATATCTACCGCCATAGATAAACGGATCTCGTCTACATCATGTCATCGTTCTTATTGCATTACTCCGTTTTTCCATGAACTTAATACACTAGATGCATGCTGGATAGCGGACGATGTGTGGAGTAATAGTAGTAGATGCAAGCAGGAGTCGGTCTACTATTCTTGGACATGATGCCTATGTAATGATCATTGCCTGTATATTGTCATAATTATTTGATGTTCTATCAATTGGCTAACGGTAATTTGTTTACCCACTGTTTGCTATTTTTCTCGAGAGAAGCCACTAGTGAAACCTACGGCCCCCGGGTCTTCTTTCTCATAAATTTGCCTTTGCGTTCTACCTTTTATTTGCTTTTATTTTCAGATCTATTAAACCAAAAACCCAAAAATACCTTGCTGTAATTTATTTTATTTGGCGTTCGATCTATCACTATTTACAACTTTCTCCCGTCCACGTGCCACTTCTGGTGCCGTTACCCCAAAGGGATTGACAACCCCTTTATCACGTCGGGTTGCGAGTGGTTGTTATTTGTGTGCAGGGGCTGTTTACGTTGTGTTGCTTGATTCTCCTACTGGTTTGATAACCTTGGTTTCATATCTCAGGGAAATACCTACTGCCGCTGTGCTGCATCATCCCTTCCTCTTTGGGTAAATATCAACATAGCTTCAAGTGACATCAAACGGAATTTCTGGCGCCGTTGCCGAGGAGGATCTTCAACATATACCAAGTTCTTAATCACAAATCTCATCTCCTCCCAATTTACATTATTTGCCATTTGCCTCTCATTTTCCTCTCCCCCACTTCACAAAAATTTGTCGTTTTATTCGCCTCTTTTCTTTCGTATGTCGTTTTCTTGCTGGATCTGTTTTTGAGTGCAATCTTGCTGTGTGGTCATCATGAGTCAAGAGAACACCAAGTTATGTGATTTCTCAAATACCAACAACAATTATTTTATTGGCACTCCGCTTGCTCCTCCCGCCGCTAGTGCGGACACTTGTGATATTAATACTGCTTTGCTGAATCTTGTTATGAAAGACCAATTTTTTGGTACTCCGAATGAGGATGTCGCGTCCCATCTTAATACCATCGTGGAATTATGCGATATGCAAAAGAAAAAATATGTGGACAATGATGTGGTCAAGATGAAATTATTTCCGTTTTCCTTGCGTGATTCTACAAAAAATTGGTTCTCTTCTTTGCCTCGCAATAGTATTGATTCTTGGAATAAGTGCAAAGATGCTTTTATCACTAAGTATTTTCCTCCCACAAAAATTATTTCCCTTAGAACCCAGATCATGAATTTCAAGCAACTTGAACATGAGCATGTTGCACAATCTTGGGAAAGGATGAAAATGATGCTAAGGAATTGCCCAACTCATGGGTTAAATCTTTGGATGATCATACAAAACTTTTATGCGGGATTGAATTTTGTTTCTCGTAATCTTTTAGATTCCACCGCGGATGGTACTTTTCTGGAAATTACTTTGGGTGAGGCCACCAAATTGCTTGATAATATTATGGAAAATTATTCGCACTGGTATACCGAAAGGGCTCCTACTAGTAAAAAAGTTAATTCGGTTGAAGAAATTTCTTCTTTGAGTGAAAACGTTGATGCTCTTGTGAAATTGGTTGCTAGTAGAAGTTCTCCTATTGATCCTAATGATATGCCTTTGTCTACTTTGATTGAGCAAAATAGTGATGCCATTGATGTGAATTTTATTTCTCGCAATAATTTCAACAACAATGCTTATAGAGGTAATTTTAATCCTAGGCCTTTTCCTAGTAATTCCTCTAATAATTATGGTAATTCCTATGGAAATCAATCTTCTAATAATAATCGGAACACCTCTAATCCTGATAATAATATTAAAGAATTTATCAACACGCAAAAAGTTTTCAACGCTTCCATAGAAGAAAAGTTGAATAAGATTGATGATTTGTCTAGAAGTGTTGATAGAATTGCTCATGATGTGGAAAATCTCAAGATGAAAATTTTTGTGCCTAAGGTTGATGAATCAACTAAAGCTCTTTATGTTTCTATGGATGAAAGTAAGAAAAGAACCGCTATGCTTAGAGCTAAAAGAGAATTTTTAGAAAAAGCGTTTTCTAGTGATTATTCTTGCAAAGATGATGAAGATCCTAAAATGATTGGTGTTTCTTCTATTGATTCTTTGTGTAGTAAAGTTAAGAATGATGAAAAAGGGACTGGAGAAGAGTCAACTTTAGGTAGAATGCGTCCCAATATTTCGGAGGGTGAAAATCTTGTTGAGAAAAATGATGAAAGTGGGTTTGGAGAGGTCAAAACTTTAGCTAGTGATGTACCCACTCTTTTGGACTACAAAGACTTTAATTATGATAGTTGCTCTTTGATTTATTGTATTTCTTTGTTGCAATCCATGATGAATTCACCCCATGATTATGAACAAAACAAAGCTTTTACTAAACATATTGTTGATGCTATGATGAAAGCTCTTGAAGAAAAATTGGAATTGGAAGTTTCAATTCCTAGAAAATTGCATGACGAGTGGGAACCTACTATCAAAGTCAAGATTAAAAATAATGAGTGTTTTGCTTTGTGTGACTTGGGTGCTAGTGTTTCTACAATTCCAAAATCTTTATGTGATGTCCTTGGTCTTACCAATCTTGAAGAATGTTCCTTGAATTTGCTCTTGGCGGATTCTACTATTAAAAATCATATGGGAAGAATTAATGATGTTCTTATTCTTGCAAATAGGAATTATGTGCCCATAGATTTTATTATTCTTGATATTGATTGCAATCAGTCTTGTCCAATTATTCTTGGTAGACTGTTTTTACGCACTATTAGTGCCATGATTGATATGAAAGAAGGCATTATTAAGTTCCAGATTCCTTGGAGGAAGGGTATGGAACACTTTCCTAGAACTAGAATTAAGCCACCTTATGAGTCAATCATGAGGGCATCTTATGGATCTTGAAACAAATATGACAAAACTTAGATCCTTGCCTTATGCCTAGCTAGCTAAGGGCGCAAAACTATAGCGCTTGTTGGGAGGCAACCCAATGAATAAAATTTATTTTTGCTTTTTGCTTCTTGTTTTTGAGTGTTAGCACAATTATGCTACTGTTATGATTGTGTATTTTGTGTTTTAATTAGTGTTTGTGCCAAGTAAAGCCGTTAGGATCTTCTTGGGCAATAGTTGTTTGATCTTGCTGAAAAACCAGAAACTTTTATGCTCACAAAACTAATTTTCATTTTTTAGAGAGCGATAAAATACCGATTCAAATTGTAGTAGATCAATATACAAATTTCTCATGTCATCCTAAATTTTTAGGGTTTTTTGAGTTACAATATTCGAAATAGTCAGATTGCTACAGACTATTCTGTTTTTACAGATTCTGTTTTCTTTGTGTTGTGTGCTTATTTTGATGGCTCTATGGTTTTCTTTGATGAGTTTTTGCCATAGAAAAGTTGGAATACAGTAGATATAATACAAAAACAAAATATGAATTGGTTTGATTCAGCACTTATAGTAGTGATTTATTATTCTTATAGTAACGGATCTCACGAAGGTTTTGTTGAGTTTTGTGTGATTGAAGTTTTCAAGTTTTGGGTTATCTTACGATGGATGAAGGAGCCTAAGCTTGGGGATGCCCCGGCATCCCAAGCTATTATCCAAGAATGATCAACCAACGAAGCTTGGGGATGCCTCCGAGTGGCATCCCCGCTTTCTTCCAACAACTATCGGTATTTTACTCGAGACTATATTTTTATTCATCACATGATATGTGTTTTGCTTGGAGCATCTTGTATGATATGTGTCTTTGCTTGTTTTATTTTGTGTTTTAAGTCGTAAATCCTTGCTGGGCACACCTATTTGAGGGAGCCAAAATTATGTCATGACTTGTTAGAATTGCGCTTCACTTAAATTTTTATGAGCAATGGACTTGCTCTAGTGCTTCAATTATATCTTTTTGAGAACGGTGTGCTTTGTTATTTTTGAAGAAATGATCTCTCGATTCACTTAGATTTATTTGAGAGTTGGTAAAATTTTCAAGAAATTATCTCTTGCTTCAGTTAAATTATTTTGAGAGAAAGAAATTTTTTTATGCTCATGATCTTCACTTATATTTGTTTGAGCTTATGAAAAGGAACACATGAAAATTAGTCCCAAAGTGATAGGTATCCAAGAAGGATAAAGAAAAAAAGAAAAAATGCCATGAAGAGCATTGGACAAAATAAGCATGATTCTTAGTAATAGTTTTGAGATATGATGATGTGATATCTGAGTCATCTTGATGAGTAATTATGCTTTAGTAGGAATATTGGTGTTAAGGTTTGTGATTCCCCATGCATGCACGAAAGTCAATAATCATGCAATTGTAACATCCCAATTTTCAATTTGGATGTTTATAAATAGATCATTCATATGCATCCATGATTTATGCACTTTTTTCCTCCATTAGTTTTATTTGATTTTTGATCCAACGAACTTTGAGCAACTCAAGGACCAAAAGAGAGAGTTGGAAGTTTCCCTAAAAACCAATTTCGATTTTTTTTCAAAGTTGTGAGTTTGAATCAAATTTGGTTTCACAAAAAAAATTCATTTCCATTATATCAAAAATAAAATAAAGAGAGAAGATAAAATGACTTCTTCAAAATCGGAAAAGAAAATATGGGAAATTGAATTTGGAACCAAAATATATTTGTTGAGTTTTATTTGCAATTCATTTTATTAGCATAGCAATTTTTTTTTGAAAACTTGCATTTTTAGGCCAGATAAAAGTTCACTAGGTCATATATAAGACCATATAACTATGTGAATTTTCTGGGATTTTTAGGCTAACTTTTATTTGTATTTTCGGAGCCACAGTGTTTCTGTTATTAAAAAAACGTGCAGCCAAGGCCCATGGAAGGCCCATCCTTCCTAACGACCCAACCTGGTCATCTTCTTCCTTACCTCGTTCGTTCACAGAGAGCAGGTACGCAGCACTCCCACCCAACGCCCCACCACTCCCCTCCTCTCCCTCGCTCCAAAACCGCTCTGAACGGAATCCCCTCGCCTCCCTCGACCCTTTGCCCTCCTCAGTGCGCCTTGGAGTCGCCTGTAATGGCCATTACGAGGCAGAGAAACGGCCACCATTATACTCCATTGTCTGCTTGAATTCAGACCTCCCCAAGCCCTATATAAAGCACCCCTGGCAGCCCCTCTCACCCCCCGTCCGAAGCCCTCTCCTTCTGGAGTTTTTCCATCTCTCTAACCTCTCCAATTGCTCACCGGAGTTCGCGAATTCCGGCGACCTTTCACGGTGTGTACAGGAGGCAATCTACCACCACAACTTGTTTAAGAGGTTCACCTCATCGTCCTCTACACCGTCCCGCACGCATACTTCGCCAAAGCACATCGGAGCCACCTTCTTCCTCGTCTCCGGCGACAAGTCCGGTGAACACCCAGGCCAATTTTTTTTCTCTTTTTCCAGTATTTTTTTCAATCTCAGATTCTATACCAATTCTTGTTTCTTGTATATCTTTTAGTCTATAGATCCGATTTAGTTGATTCTTTTTCCTACTAGTTCATATAAATCCCCTCTATCCAGAGAACCAAACGAAAAATATTTTTGAAAATTTTAAATTTTTGAATTCAAACAGATCTGAATTCAAACTTCGTTAGGCCGTATCTCGAGTTCCGTAACTCCGTTTTAGGTGAATCTTTTTGCAAAACGAAGCTCGTGACGTGTACTTTCTGTTAAACCCAAACACACATATTTTTGCTACTATAAAAATTACATTCTGTACAGAAACTTTATTTAGTTGTTTTGGAGTTTTTTTGAAGTCTTTCATTTGTTTACTTTTTGGATATTTGCTTGTATGCTTATGTATGTTATTGCTTACTTACGCTAGATCATCTGGAGTGCGAAGATTCATACTACGAATCTTTACAGTTCAACGAACGTCAGCAAGGCAAGTTCACACCTTGATCATAATTTTTAATACCCAGTTTTTACTATGCATTAGTTTAACCCTCAAAGATTGCATGAGTAGGATTGGGAACATGTGGTTATGCTATGTAGTTCATGTGGTAGGAACCTATGACCTTTTGATCACCGCAGGAATATTCGTTATATCATATATTGCTTAGCCCTGCTCGTAGACGGGGATTGGTATGTGTGATTCATGCAAGTTGCGAGAGATAATAATTTTGGAATAACCTAAGGTGGCAACTTTAATACACATCTGGGAGGATTGTTTGGGGCACCTAGAGAAACCAGTGCTTGCCCAAGGGGAATCCCGGAGTACCCGTGTGATTACCCTAGGTCCGCCACCCAGGCTCAAAGGGATCATAAGATATTTCATGCCTAGAAACTTCCGTGTGCAGCCACAAGCCATTATGGGCTCTGGCATAGTTGAGTAAGTTGTGTGACCTCTTTCCGTGGTAGACTAGCTGATGTAGGGGAAAGTAGGTGTACCGGTCTACCCAGGGTTAAGGGGAAACGCTTCTGAAAGGCTATGTCTCGATCTTCCGATCATGGAGGTGGTCTAGTCTTGTGGGGAAAAGTGCGCAAACCTCTGCAGAGTGTACAAACTAATCATGATTAGCCGTGTCCCCGGTTATGGAGAACTTGAGTATCTAGAAGTGAATTATTGGTTGATCTCATCACTCTTTTTAATGAAATTATTGGGTTACTAATAACTTGGGAATTTTTGGGATTGAGTTGGAGGAACCTTCTCAGTAATAGCATTTTAACTTAATAGTAATAAAAAAATATTCCTTTGTTGTAGGGTAAAATTGGCTTTATGCAAAAATTAAACTTAGAGCCTCCACCAGCTAAATTTGCATATAGAGATAATCTTTTCATTTATTATTATTCTATGGTGTGAAATTGCCAGCATATTCCATGTGCTGACCTACACGGCTGCAACGTCTCATGTTGCAGACTTTTCCGACGAAGATTAAAGGTGCGATAGGTCGTTGTTCTGCACTCAGTTTGCCGTGGAGTTGGATGGACTCATTTACCTTCGATGCTTCCGCAGTTATTTTCTTTTAGATGGCCTTTGGCCATATTATTGTAATAAATACTCTTTTGAGAACCTCGATGTAATAAAGTGTGATTGAACTCTGTTATAATTCCTTTGAGTACTGTGTGTGTCAGCATACCGATCCAGGGATGACACTTAAGCACAGAGACTTCGATCCATTTTGGGTCGGGTCGCTACAAGATGGTATCAGAGCACACGCTGACTGTACGACGCGACCACTAGGAAATGGAAAGCCATAGGAGGAAAACTCTATTTTATGACTTCCTTAAATATCCGTTGGTCTATACTCTTCTCTATTCATTTCTATCTCTTCTCTACTTCAATAAAATAGTTGTTGAACCCCATCACCAAGTTGCTCCACCCGATGAGACCATGAGCTATGAAGACATCATTGACGAAGAAGAAGAAGCTAGAGTTCACTTTGATTTGAGAAGATTTAGTTCAGACCACCACTACCAAGTTGAGTCCAACGAATGATTGCGGTAGTATGAAGAGATCATATCTCTTGTGGATATGACCTTACCTGTAGGTTTTTGCTTGTGTGGTGTGATCTGTGTGAATTGCTTGATTTGAAATTTTCTTGCTATCATAAGCATATGGGTAGTGATTTCTCTCATTAGGCCCTTATTCTATTCTAATTTCTCGTCCACTCTAAACCTAACAGATGCCTCCAAGACGTGACCTGGAATTCCCACCGGAACTTACCCAGTTGATCCAGAACCAGAATGCCCTCATGCAGCTACTCATCCAGAATCAGAACCAGAACAACAACAACAACCGACCGCCACCACCCCCGGTCGACAACCTTACCCGTTTCCTGAGGTTGAACCCACCAGTGTTCTCTAGCAGCACGGAGCCAATCGTTGCAGATGACTGGCTTCGCAAGATCGGAAGAGAGCTGACCACCGCAGGATGCACTGATGCTGAGAAGGTGCGCTTTGCCGCACATCAACTAGATGGACCAGCAGCCTCGTGGTGGGAGAATTAGACCACCACATTCCCCATAGCCAATGTGACTTGGGATCAGTTCTAGCAGGCGTTCCGTACCGCACATGTTTCAGCCGGAGCTATGAGTCTGAAGAAGCGTGAGTTCCGCAACTTACGCCAAGGAAATCGTTCTGTTAGTGATTATGTGGAGGAATTCAGCAAGTTATCCAGGTATGCTCCCGGAGACGTGGCTGATGATGCCGCTAAGCAGGAGAAATTTCTGGAGGGACTAAACGATGACCTGGGACTTCAGTTCACTGTGGCTACCTTTAACAATTATCAAGAGTTGGTCGACAAGGCTCTCATTCTGGAAGGCAAGCAGCAGCAGGTGGAGAATCACAAGAGGAAGTATGGACAGGGAAAGTACAACTCTGGAGTTCAGCAGAAGCCCCGCTATACCCCGTACTCGGGAAATAATGGACCCGGATCTGGCAAGTATGGTGGACACACTCACCATAACCATGGAGGACATTCACATCATGGAGGGAATGGACACAACCATAATGGCCATAGGAATGGCAATGGGAACGGAGGAAACAACAATCAGCATCAGTCCAACACCGCTACACCAGCAAAGAAGGATCTGAGCCACATTACCTGCTTCAAGTGGGGGAAGACCGGACACTACACCACCGAGTGTCCCGAGGCGAAGAACGGGAATGGAAATGGAAGCTCTGGAAAGAAGCCCAATCCTTTCACCAGAGGTCAGGTGAACCATGTCAATGTGGAGGAAGTTTATGACCAGCCTGACGCTGTTGGTTGTAAGTTCTTGATTAATTCATTTACAGCCCTTATTCTTTTTGACACTAGTGCATCATATTCATTCATATCAAGGGGGTTTGTGGATAAGTTTAAGTTGCCGACCATAGCCGTTAAAACACCAATGTTAGTGAGTTCCCCAGGAGCAGAGCATATGGCTAGTCGGGGATGTTTTCAGTTGCCATTGACCATAGGGAGACACGTTTTCCCTACAGACCTCATCATCCTAGAATCACAAGGATTGGATGTAATTATAGGTATGGATTGGCTATCCAAGTATGAAGGGAATATTGATTGTGCCCGTAAGTCGATTCTTCTCACCACCCCAGAGGGGAAACGGATCAAGTATGTGTCGAGGCATACGCCAAGGAGGACTCAAGTGAATTCTCTTTCGGGAGTTGTTCAGGAGGAAGTACCGGTTGTGAAGGATTATCCCGATGTATTCCCCGAGGAATTGCCCGGCATGCCACTGGATCGGGACATAGAGTTTTTGATTGAATTGTTACCAGGCACCGGACCAATATCCAAGAGACCGTACCGGATGCCCGCAAATGATCTGGAGGAAATTAAGAAGCAGATTAAGGAATTATTGGAGAAAGGTTATATTCGGCCGAGTTCATCATCTTGGGGAGCCCCAGTGCTTCTAGTTGAGAAGAAGGATGGAACCTTGAGAATGGCTATAGATTATCGTGCACTAAACGAAGTGACGATCAAGAACAAGTACCCTCTGCCAATGATCAATGATTTGTTTGACCAGCTACAAGGAGCAAAAGTTTTCTCCAAGATCGATCTTCGATCAGGATATCACTAGCTGAAGATTCGAGAACAGGATATACCCAAGACAGCCTTTACCATGAGATATGGGCTTTATGAGTATACGGTCATGTCTTTTGGTTTGACTAATGCCCCCGCCTATTTCATGAGCATGATGAATAAGGTATTCATGGAGTTCTTGGATAAGTTTGTTGTGGTATTCATTGATGACATATTGATTTACTCGAAGAATGAAGAAGACCACAAGGAACATTTGCGCTTGGTTCTTGAGAAGCTCAGGGAACATCAGTTATACGCAAAGTTCAGCAAGTGCGAATTCTGGTTGAAGGAAGTTGGATTTCTCAGACATGTTATATCAGGAGAAGGGATAGCAGTAGACCCCTCAAAGGTTGAAGCCGTCAACGAATGGAAGGCACCCACCTCAGTCGGAGAGATTCGTAGTTTTCTTGGACTCGCAGGATATTACCGGAGATTTATTGAGAATTTCTCCAAGATCGCGAAGCCCATGACAGAGTTATTGAAGAAAGACACCAAGTTTAATTGGACCGAGGAATGTGAGGCTAGTTTCCAGGAGCTGAAGAAACGTTTGGTCACAGCCCCAGTGCTAATTCTTCCGAATATACGCAAGGATTTCCAAGTGTATTGCGACGCTTCCCGTCAGGGATTTGGAGGTGTTCTTATGCAAGAAGGAAGAGTTGTTTCATATGCCTCACGTCATCTTCGACCTCATGAGCGGAATTATGCCACACATGATTTGGAGTTAGCAGCCGTAGTGCACGCACTCAAGACCTGGAGACATTTTCTTATCGGAAATCATTGTGATGTTTACACGGATCATAAGAGTTTGAAATAAATCTTCACATAGAAGGAGTTGAACCTCAGGCAAAGAAGATGGTTGGAGCTCATAAAGGATTATGACATGAAATTGCACTATCACCCAGGAAAGGCCAATGTTGTGGCAGATGCATTGAGCTGCAAGAGCTATGTTAATACCCTCACAGTAGGAGGATTACCTCAGGAGTTAATTGACGATCTCAGAGATCTTCGATTGGAGATAGTACCACGAGGTTTTGTTGCCGCAATGGATATTCAATCCACTTTGTTGGGAAAGATCCGAGAAGCCCAGAAGTTAGACAAAGGTATTGCGGAGATAAAGGGAAGGATGAACCAAGGAAAGGCAGAAGGATTTTGTGAGGATGAACATGGAACCTTATTGTTTGAGCAGCGTATTTACGTGCCAAATAACCCAGAGATCAGGAAATTGATTCTTCAGAAGGCTCATGATTCACCTTATTCAATACACCCGGGCAACACCAAGATGTATTTGGACTTGAAGGAAAGTTTCTGGTGGACAGGTATGAAGAAGGATATTGCCGAGTATGTCGCAGTATGTGACGTATGTCAGAGGGTTAAGGCAGAGAACCAGAAACCAGCAGGATTACTTCAGCCTTTGCCGATACCAGATTGGAAGTGGGACAAGCTTGGCATGGACTTCATTACAGGATTACCCAGGACCTGGTCAGGCTATGATTCTATTTGGGTAGTGGTTGATCGCTTGACTAAGGTAGCTCACTTCATCCCCGTGAAAACCACATATACAAGTGCTAAGTTACCCAAGATATACATGACCAGGATCGTATATCTACATGGAGTTCCGAGGACCATCATATCAGATAGAGGAACACAATTGACCTCAAAGTTTTGGCATCAATTATATGAAACTTTGGGTACCAGGCTAGAGTTCAGTACAGCTTTTCATCCACAGACGGATGGGCAGACCGAGAGAGTCAATCAGATTCTGGAGGACATGTTAAGAGGTTGTGCGCTAGATTATGGATCTAGTTGGGATGATAATTTGCCTTACGCGGAGTTCTCATATAACAACAGCTATCAAGCTAGTTTGAAAATGGCCCCTTTCGAAGCTTTGTACGGAAGGAGGTGCGGGACACCATTGATGTGGGATGAAGTTGGAGACCGTAAATTATTCGGACCAGATTTAATTAGAGATTCAGAGGAGAAAGTCAAGCTGATCCGCGACAGACTCAAGGTAGCCCAATCCAGACAGAAGAGTTATGCCGATACTAAACGCAAGGAGGTAACCTATGAAGTCGGAGATAGAACATATCTGCGTGTGTCGCCACTTCGAGGAGTAAAACGATTTGGAGTCAAAGGAAAGTTAGCACCATGATTTGTGGGGCCGTACAGAGTTTTAGAACGCATGGGTGAAGTTGCTTACAAGTTGGAATTACCAAAAGCCTTGTCAGGAGTTCATGATGTGTTTCACGTTTCCCAGTTGAAGAAGTGCCATGCGGAGATGGCCGATATTCCTTTGAGAGATACAGTGCCACTGGAGGCCATACAGTTGGACAATGATCTGACCTATGAGGAGAAGCCCGTCAAGATTCTCGAAACTGCAAGCAGGGTTACCCGCAGCAAGGTCATCAAGTTCTGCAAGGTTCAATGGAGTCATCATACCGAAGAAGAAGCCACCTGGGAACGAGAAGAAGATCTCCGACAGGACCACCCACACCTTTTTACTAGCCAACCCGAATCTCGAGGGCGAGATTCATCTTAAGGGGGGTAGGTTTGTAACATCCCAATTTTCAATTTGGATGTTTATAAATAGATCATGCATATGCATCCATGATTTATGCATTTTTTTCCTCCATTAGTTTTATTTGATTTTTGATCCAAGGAACTTTGAGCAACTCAAGGACCAAAAGAGAGAGTTGGAAGTTTCCCTAAAAACCAATTTCGATTTTTTTTTTCAAAGTTGTGAGTTTGAATCAAATTTGGTTTCACAAAAAAAATTCATTTCCATTATATCAAAAATAAAATAAAGAGAGAAGATAAAATGACTTCTTCAAAATCGGAAAAGAAAATATGGGAAATTGAATTTGGAACCAAAATATATTTGTTGAGTTTTATTTGCAATTCATTTTATTAGCATAGCATTTTTTGAAAACTTGCATTTTTAGGCCAGATAAAAGTTCACTAGGTCATATATAAGACCATATAACTATGTGAATTTTCTGGGATTTTTAGGCTAACTTTTATTTGTATTTTCGATGCCACAGTGTTTCTGTTATTAAAAAAACGTGCATCCAAGGCCCATGGAAGGCCCATCCTTCCTAACGACCCAACCTGGTCATCTTCTTCCTTACCTCGTTCGTTCACAGAGAGCACGTACGCAGCACTCCCACCCAACGCCCCACCCCCTCCCCTCCTCTCCCTCACTCCAAAACCGCTCTGAACAGAATCCCCTCGCCTCCCTCGACCCTTTGCCCTCCTCAGTGTGCCTTGGAGTCGCCTGTAATGGCCATTACGAGGCAGAGAAACAGCCACCATTATACTCCATTGTCTGCTTGAATTCAGACCTCCCCAAGCCCTATATAAAGCACCCCTGGCAGCCCCTCTCACCCCCCGTCCGAAGCCCTCTCCTTCTGGAGTTTTTCCCTCTCTCTAACCTCTCCAATTGCTCACCGGAGTTTGCGAATTCCGGCGACCTTTCACGGTGTGTACAGGAGGCAATCTACCACCACAACTTGTTTAAGAGGTTCACCTCATCGTCCTCAACACCGTCCCGCACGCATACTTCGCCGAATCACATCGGAGCCGCCTTCTTCCTCGTCTCCGGCGACAAGTCCGGTGAACACCCAGGCCAATTTTTTTCTCTTTTCCAGTATTTTTTTCAATCTCAGATTCTATACCAATTCTTGTTTCTTGTATATCTTTTAGTCTATAGATCCGATTTAGTTGATTCTTTTTCCTACTAGTTCATATAAATCCCCTCTATCCAGAGAACCAAACGAAAAATATTTTTGAAAATTTTAAATTTTTGAATTCAAACAGATCTGAATTCAAACTTCGTTAGGCCGTATCTCGAGTTCCGTAACTCCGTTTGAGGTGAATCTTTTTGCAAAACGAAGCTCGTGACGTGTACTTTCTGTTAAACCCAAACACACATATTTTTGCTACTATAAAAATTACATTCTGTACAGAAACTTTATTTAGTTGTTTTGGAGTTTTTTTGAAGTCTTTCATTTGTTTACTTTTTGGATATTTGCTTGTATGCTTATGTATGTTATTGCTTACTTACGCTAGATCATCCGGAGTGCGAAGATTGGTACTACGAATCTTTACAGTTCAACGAACGTTAGCAAGGCAAGTTCACACCTTGATCATAATTTTTAATACCCAGTTTTTACTATGCATTAGTTTAACCCTCAAAGATTGCATGAGTAGGATTGGGAACATGTGGTTATGCTATATAGTTCATGTGGTAGGAACCTATGACCTTTTGATCACCGCGGGAATATTCGTTATATCATATATTGCTTAGCCCTGCTCGTAGACGGGGATTGGTATGTGTGATTCATGCAAGTTGCGAGAGATAATAATTTTGGAATAACCTAAGGTGGCAACTTTAATACACACCTGGGTGGATTGTTTGGGGCACCTGGAGAAACCAGTGCTTGCCCAAGGGGAATCCCGGAGTACCCGTGTGATTACCCTAGGTCCGCCACCCAGGCTCAAAGGGATCATAAGATATTTCATGCCTAGAAACTTCCGTGTGCAGCCACAAGCCATTATGGGCTCTGGCATAGTTGAGTAAGTTGTGTGACCTCTTTCCATGGTAGACTAGCTGATGTAGGGGAAAGTAGGTGTACCGGTCTACCCAGGGTTAAGGGGAAACGCTTCTGAAAGGCTATGTCTCGATCTTCCGATCATGGAGGTGGTCGAGTCTTGTGGGGAAAAGTGCGCAAACCTCTACAGAGTGTACAAACTAATCATGATTAGCCGTGTCCTCGGTTGTGGACAACTTGAGTATCTAGAAGTGAATTATTGGTTGATCTCATCACTCTTTTTAATGAAATTATTGGGTTACTAATAACTTGGGAATTTTTGGGATTGAGTTGGAGGAACCTTCTCAGTAATGGCATTTTAACTTAATAGTAATAAAAAAATATTCCTTTGTTGTAGGGTAAAATTGGCTTTATGCAAAAATTAAACTTAGAGCCTCCACCAGCTAAATTTTCATATAGAGATAATCTTTTCATTTATTATTATTCTATGGTGTGAAATTGCCAGCATATTCCATGTGCTGACCTACACGGCTGCAACGTCTCATGTTGCAGACTTTTCCGACGAGGATTAAAGGTGCGATAGGTCGTTGTTCTGCACTCAGTTTGCCGTGGAGTTGGATGGACTCATTTACCTTCGATGCTTCCGCAGTTATTTTCTTTTAGATGGCCTTTGGCCATATTATTGTAATAAATACTCTTTTGAGAACCTCGATGTAATAAAGTGTGATTGAACTCTGTTATAATTCCTTTGAGTATTGTGTGTGTCAGCATACCGATCCAGGGATGACACTTAAGCACAGGGACTTCGATCCATTTTGGGTCGGTTCGCTACACAATGAAAATTATATCCTACTCGTGGTGCATTACTCGGTGTTAATTTTGCTTAATGCTTGCTTATGAAAATTATATCCTACTTGTGGTGCATTACTCGATGCCATGTTACCCGAAAGGGATTAACAACCCCTTTAACACGTTAGGTTGCAAGTGGTTGTTATTTGTGTGCAGGGGTTGTTTACGTTGTGTTGCTTGGTTCTCCTACTGGTTTGATAACCTTGGTTTCATATCTGAGGGAAATACCTACCGCCGTTGTGATGCATCATCCCTTCCTCTTTGGGGAAATGCCGACGTAGCTTCAAGCGACATCAGGTATCCATGCTAACGTGGATTAGAGTGTGTGTCACATAGCAATCTCCAATTCTAACCTGGATTTCGCATTTCACGGTATCCACGCTACTTTTTAATACAAATTCATATGTATATGATGAACACCATGGTAGTGAGAAAACTTTGGATGGATTCAAACATATGACCTATAAAATAGCACAACAATCGAGTCAATGTCAACTTTTCCAACCCTAGTATGGCACGAATTCGAAATAATTACCCATATGCATGGTCCTCAGTTCAAATCTTACAATATACACCGAATTGAAACATCAATATTAAGTCTCATACTATCTACATTCAAATGTTGTTTTTAGCCCCCCCCCCCTCGGCACACACGCTACATACTTACTGTATCGGCCAATCGTCCTCTCCTAACCACCTTAGGAAGCTATCGGTTTCCAACACACATTCATTCTTTCTCTCCATGTTTTGCTCTCTAACTCTCTCAACTACACAGCCCCGTTTTTCCACTCTGTTACCAAATGTATATACCTCAAACACCCACCATTGCACCCCATGCCGAGATCTCTCTCTCTCGCTCCCACCCTCTCTCGCTAGATACATGCATTGCCTATCTAGCCCCCCAACCTCTCGTGCGCACGCACGCACATTGTCTATCTAGGTCACTCCCTCGGGACTGTCTCACTCTTTCTTTTGCACGGTGGGCCACACTCGCTCAATCTCGCTCTCTTTATCTGAGTCTCGATTAATCTTGCTTTCTTTCACACACAAATGATATATCTCCCTGTTCAGGCCTCGATCTACACACTCTATACTCTCTCACACAGATTGTCTATCCAGGTCAGTCCATCCAAGCTGCCCCCACTCTTCCGACCTCATGGCGGGCCAGGCTCGCTCAATCTCTCTCTTTCTCTCTCTCTCTCTCTGTATGTCTCGATTGACCTCGCTCTTTCTCGGACACAAACGATATATCTCCATGTTTGAGCCCCATTCGACATATTCATATTGTATACTCTCACACACACATTGTCTATCTAGGTCACTCTCTCCAACCCGTCTCACTCTTTCGATCGCACGACAACCCACACTCGCTCAATATCTCTCCCTTTATATATGTAATCGATTAACCTTGCTTCCTCCCATGCACAAAATATATCTACATGTTTGTGACTGGATCATCTCTCAAGCTCTATCTTATAGCCCTCACCCTTCCCAAAAGCTCAATCGGACAACATCTCTCCAGAGCATATATATATCTTTTGAATGAATGTCGGACCACACTCACCTTTTCTGTCTATCTATATGTGTCTCGATTGACCTCGCTTTCTGATGTCGTATCTTCCACACATTGAAGCTACCTCTCCATCCCTAGCAAAGTCGGAGCTATTTACATTGCGAGGGGGACTCCAACCTTGGATTAATTTGTGTAGGCATTTATTCTAGTGGATTTAGATTATATTTCCGTAGCATTCGACCCACAACTACTTCAAACACCGTTGCAACCCCCACACCTCCCCTAATTGATTTCCCTCTGGCTCAGTCATCGCTCTCTCGCATGTCCTTTCTCGCCTTCAACGTCGCACCATGGTATTTTTGCAAAAAAACTATGCTGTTCTCTTTAATTATTACAAATAAACTATAAAACTACACACAGATAGTCCACCTGTAATGAAACAAATTTCGACCCACAAATTGAAGTGCTACAAACTACACACTGACGGGCCCACCTGTCATGAAACAAATTTGGAACCATATATAAATTAAAAATTAAAAAGGACAACGATCGAACATGCGATCAAGGCCTTCAAGCCGCATGTCAATAGGCAACATATGTAGTACATCAATGTTTGTTGTACCCCCCTTTATTCATATAATATTTTTATATTACCACACCCTATTTAATGGATACCATGTAATATTATTTTTAGTACATTAGTGGGACCGACTCGTTAGCACGTACTATCCGCCTTCACTTGCTGGTGGGAGATGTTGTCGTTGACCATATCTGGACGCGTTCACAAGTTACGACACCAGTTTCACGTACTAGTAGTACTAGTCAATGTGTATGTGCAATGCACGTTAATTTGGAAGTATATTAAGTGCATGCGGATATTAAGTAGGATATTATTTGCTTGTTATTATGTGATTAGCACTATTTTTGGCATGAAATTAACTGCACGCTAAACGTGTTGAGCGCTTGATATTGAAGCAGTCTAGGTCATTGGATGAGAAGGAATACATGTGGCTTGATGATGTTTTATATTTAATTTGATACGGCTCTAGCAGAACATTCAATGATCAAACCATATATTTCATTCAGTATGACTTTGACTTTACATTCATAGGACTATCGATCAAAAAATAAACGGAAATGATAATCGTTCGGATTTTAAACATGGAAATCATAACGTTTTTCATGGCAAATTTTGATTACGCGGCAGTGGCGGGGGCATCTCGCGGTAGGAAGCCGCTCCTAGGCCGTGCTCGGTGTGTCGTCGGGCCACTGACCAATGGCGACGGCGATGACGGTGTCTTATGCTGTTGTTGGCGTACTCCTGGACGTTGGCCCTAGCTTCAAGGAAGGCCAGAATGTTCTGGACTTTGGTCTCCAAGAGTGAGTCAACTGGCGGGAGGAGGCGACTGGCGTTGGTGCAAGGAAGCGGTCGACGGCGGGCATCCATGCCGCTGAGGGGGGCACTGGCACCCGCGCGGGGACAGGCGCTGGCAATAGCGCGGCGGATACATTTGTGTGCACGGGCACCAGCACGGGCGCACACGTTAGTGCACACGTAGGCACATGCGCTGGCACATGCACGGGCACCGGCACGGGCGTGCGCATCAATGCACACGCATGCGCATGCGCTCGCAGGTGCACGGCTGGGTGTATTCCTCAGGAAACTGGAAGACTAAGGGTAGACCATCGTGATGCGACATGGCGTACAGTTAGGTCAGGTGATAACCCGCAAGTATAGGGGATTGCAATAGTTTTCGAGGGTAGAGTATTCAACCCAAATTTATTGATTCGATACAAGGGGAGCCAAAGAATATTCTCAAGTATTAGCAGCTGAGTTGTCAATTCAACCACACCTGGAAACTTAATATCTGCAGCAAGGTATTTAGTAGCAAAGTAATATGACAGTAGTGGTAACGGTGGTAAAAGGTAACAATAGCAAAATTAATATTTTTGGGTTTTGTAGTGATTGTAACAGCAGCAACGGAAAAGTAAATAAGCGAAGAACAATATATGAAAAGCTCGTAGGCATTGGATCGGTGATGGAGAATTATGCCAGATGTGATCGATCATGTAACAGTCATAACCTAGGGTGACGCAGAACTAGCTCTAGTTCATCAATGTAATGTAGGCATGTATTCCGAATATAGTCATATGTGCTTATGGAACAGAACTTGCATGACATCTTTTGTCCTACCCTCCCGTGGCAGCGGGGTCCTATTGGAAACCAAGGGATATTAAGGCCTCCTTTTAATAGAGTACCGGACCAAAGCATTAACACATAGTGAATACATGAACTCCTCAAACTACGGTCATCACTGATAAGTATCCCGATTATTGTCACTTCGGGGTTAACGGATCATAACACATAATAGGTTACTATAGGCTTGCAAGATAGGATCAAGAACTCTCATATATTGATGAAAACATAATAGGCTAAGATCTAAAATCATGGCACTCGGGCCCTAGTGACAAGCATTAAGCATAGCAAAGTCATAGCAACATCAATCTCAGAACATAGTGGATACTAGGGATCAAACCCTAACAAAACTAACTCGATTACATCATAAATCTCATCCAACCCATCACCGTCTAGCAAGCCTACGATGGAATTACTCACGCACGGTGGTGAGCATCATGAAATTATTGATGGAGGAAGGTTGATGATGACGATGGCGACGGATTCCCCTCTCCGGAGCCCCGAACGGACTCCAGATCAGCCCTCCCAAGAGAGTTTAGGGCTTGGCGGCGGCTCCGTATCGTAAAACATGATGAATCCTTCTCTTTGGTTTTTTCTCCCCGAAAGTGAATATATGGAGTCAAGGTTGATGTCGGTGGAGCATCAGGAGGCCCACGAGGCAGGGGGCGCGCCCAGGGGTGGTAGGGCGCGCCCCCCACCCTCGTGGACAGGGTGTGGGCCCCTTGACGTGGTTCTTTATTCTAGTATTTTTTATATATTCCAAAATAATTCTCCGTTGATTTTTAGGTCATTCCGAGAACTTTTATTTCTGCACAAAAATAACGCCATGGCAATTGTGCTGAAAACAGCGTCAGTCCGAGTTAGTTCCATTCAAATCATGCAAGTTAGAGTCCAAAACAAGGGCAAAAGTGTTTGGAAAAGTAGATACGACGGAGACGTATCTACTCCCCCAAGCTTAAACCTTTTCTTGTCCTCAAGCAATTCAATTGATAAACTGAAAGTGATAAATCAGAATTTTTACAAACTCTGTTTGCTTTTGTTGTTGTAAATATGTAAAGCCAGCATTCAAGTTTTCAGCAAAGATTATGAACTAATCATATTCACAATAACATTTAGGTCTCATGCTTACTCATATCAATGGCATAATCAACTAGCGAGCAATAATAATAAATCTCGGATGACAAAACTTTCTCAAAACAATCATGATATGATATGACAAGATGGTATCTCGCTAGCCCTTTCTGAGACCGCAAAACATAAATGCAGAGTACCTTTAAAGATCAAGGACTGACTAGACATTGTAATTCATGGTAAAAGAGATCCAGTCAAGTCATACTCAATGTAAACTAACAGTAATGGATGCAAATGACAGCGGTGCTCTCCAACTGGTGCTTTTTAATAAGAGGATGATGACTCAACATAAAAGTAAATAGATAGGCCCTTCGCAGAGGGAAGTAGGGATTTGTAGAGGTGCCAGAGCTCGGTTTTGAAATAGATATGAATAATATTTTGAGCGGTATACTTTCATTGTCAACGTAACAACTAAGAGATGGCGATATCTTCCATGCGAAACACATTATAGGCGGTTCCCAAACAGAATGGTAAAGTTTATACTCCCCCTCCACCAACAAGCATCAATCCATGGCTTGCTCGAAACAACGAGTGCCTCCAACATACATCAGGTCCCAGGGGGAGTTTTTTTTGCAGTTATTTTGATTTGATTTGCATAAAGCATGGGACTGGGCATCCCGGTGACCAGCCATTTTCTCGTGAGTGAGGAGCGGACTCCACTCCTCCTGAGAATAACCCGCCTAGCATGGAAGATACAGACAACCCTAGTTGATACATGAGCTATTCGAGCATACAAAACAGAATGTTTATTTGAAGGTTTAGAGTTTGGCGCATACAAATTTACTTGGAATGGTAGGTAGACACCGTGTATAGGTAGGTATGGCGGACTCATATGGAACAACTTTGGGGTTTATGGAATTGGATGCACAAGCAGTATTCCCGCTTAGTACAAGTGAAGGCTAGAAAAAGACTGGGAAGCGACCAGCTAGAGAGCGACAACAGTCATGAACATGCATTAAAATTAATCAACACTGAATGCAAGCATGAGTTGGATATAATCTACCATGAACATAAATATCGTAGAGGCTATGTTGATTTTGTTTCAAGTACATGCGCGAAAATGTGCCAAGTCAAGACACTCGAATCGTTCAAAAGAGGATACCACCCTATCATACCACATCATAACCATTTTAATAGCATGTTGGCATGCAAGGTAAACCATTATAAGCAGGCCCGGTCCTTATGGGGGGTAGGGGGGCGGCCGCCCCGGGCCCCCTGGAATGGAGGGGCCCACACCAGGGACGTACATGTTATAGGCCTATTGCTGCGTGTGTCTATATGGACTGGAAAAAAACACACTGCCATGCTAGCCCAAGTTTGGTATTACGTCATGATGCTAGCTACGTTTTGCGTCTATATGGAGTGAAATTTACGCATGGCCGTCGATCATGGATCGAATCAGTCTTCATGGAGAGGCCGTCAGTTACGCACGCATGCGAGGCACAGTCTCGGCCGCCACCGCCGCCGGACGCCCGGATGGATTTCGCTTCCTCACCTCGCGACTGCCAGGACCAGTTGAACTACGGCAGAAGAGGGATGGCCAGCGAACATGAGCCCTGCAGTCGCTAAAATTCTAGCGGGAGACGCCCCATCATCGATTCGACAAGTTGATTCTAGATAAGGTACTGTGCCCTAGCGATTTTTCTTTTCCTATGATAATTAGTACAGATTATAAATTATAATCAACACCTGTAATCAATATCCCCTCTTCATTATTTCATAGGGAATTAATAATTGATAGATTGGGCATGGTTACCGTAGATTTTAGAGATATCATCAAAATCATTGTGATAATTAATAAGAATTTTGTCAAGATAATTGATTGGATCACGGTTGTTCTTTGCAATGTCCTATTGAACACAGAGATGCAAGCACTAGTCCATGATTATGGTTAATCCATTTCTCTCAAAATACAATGGATTTGAGAGCACTCACAATTCCGCATCCTAGTGAGTAAAATAATTTCATTGGCTCTTGAAGGCAAGATTGAATATTGGGGTCAACGGGAAGCAGGAAAGACCTACGTAATCGATCCTGAAGGCAACGCCTTAAGGGGCCCCGAGCTCTAATTTCGCCCCGGGCCCCTTAAATCCCGGGACCGGCCCTGATTATAAGCTCCTAGCTAATTAAGCATGGCATAAGCAACTACAATCTCTAATTTTCATTGCAAACATGTTTATTCATAATAGGCTAAATCAGGAACGATGAACTAATCATATTTACAAAAAAAGAGAGGTTGAGTTCATACCAGCTTTTCTCATCTCAATAAGTTCATCATCTAATCATCACTATTGCCTTTCACTTTCACAACCGAATAGTGTGGATAATAATAATAGTGCACGTGCATTGGACTAAGCTGGAATCTACAAGCATTCAATTCAAGAGGGAAGACAAGGTAATATGGGCTCTTTGTTAGATCAACCATAATGCATATGAGAGCCACTCAACATTTTAATCATGGTCTTCTCCTCTCGGCCCCCAAAGAAAAGAAACAAAACTATTTACACGGGAAAGCTCCCAACAAGCAAAAGAAGAACAAGAAATCTTTTTGGGTTTTCTTTTTAATTATTACTACTACAGCATGAGAAGTAAACTAACTAAAAAGCTATAACTAATTTTTTGTTTTTCTTAAGGTTTATCAAACACACAAGAAGAAAGTATAAAAAAGGAAATAAACAAGCATGGATATTACAATGAAAAAGTATGAGCACCGACAACTGCCATGAGTGTGTGAGCAGGAATGTAGTGTCGATGAGAAATACGTACTCCCCCAACCTTAGGCTTTTGGCCTAAGTTGGTCTATGGCCACGGCTGGCCTGGCGGATATCCAAAGTTATAGCTGGGGTCGTACTGAGATACAGCGGCAATTGCCTAATGAGCTGCAGCTTAGAGGCGAGCTGTCTCCGCCCTCCTCTCGTACTCGTTCGCCTCCTCCCTGGTTATAACATATCTCCCATTTGCCTGAAAGTCAAAGAAAGTAGGTGCAGGGAGAGCGACGTGATATGTGCGTTGTCTGTCAAAGATTAGTCGGTACTGTAGGAACTGATCGCTCCTCTCAACAAAATGATGACGAACCATAGCATCATAATCTAAATAAGAAGGAGGCAACTCAATATCATCTCCACGTATGTGTATCCCAAGAAAGTTAGCTATACGAGTTGCATAAATTCCACCAAAGAAATCTCCATGAATATGATTATTATGCAACCTACGTGCCACAATAGCCCCCAAGTTGTATTCTTTATCTCCTAAAATAGCGCTCCTGAGAACACTGAGATCTGGCACACATATGTGTCATGCTTCATCCTTACCATTAATGCATCTACCTATGAAGAGAGCAAAATAATGTATAGCAGGAAAATGAATGCTCCCTATGGTAGCTTGCATCACATCCTAGATTCCTCCACAGTTATACTAGAAAGAAAATCTCTAAATTCAGATTTGCAAGGTTCACTAACATTACCCCACTGTGGAAGTTTACAAGCAGTGGTAAAATCTTCTAAGTCCATTGTATAAGACTTATCATAAAGATCAAACAGGACATTGTGAGAATTACGTGAAGATGAAAATTTGAACCTTCTCACAAAGGAATCAGTTAGGTGATAATATTGACGGCACTTATCTGCCTCGAAGCTCTCAAGATCGGCATTGTGCACATATGCTTCAAATTCCTCTTTGATTCCTGCTTGGATCATGAAATCCTCTGATGGCCATTCACAAGGCCGCACTTGAGCTTCTCTTGGTGGTTCCTCGTCCGCATCGCGGATTGCGGGCCTGGGTCCTTGCTTCCTTGAAGAATCACCTTGGTACATTTTCCTAAACATATTTCTTCCTCTGAAAAATTTCTGAAATTTTTAGTAAGTTCAAAAGAAAAGTGAACCAAACTCAACAATATTGATAGCAACTACTCCTACAAGTGCCTAGAGACTATATCATGTATTAAAACTACTTTTGACCATATAAATTTGACATGCAAGCTCTAGAACAGGGTCACCTAAGCAGCAAAAATTTGCAATGAATGAAGCACTACTACAAAAACTAATTGCACCATTGGAGGAGTCACATACCGAAGAACAATCCCCCAAAGTAGTTTCGTGAATGGAGCTTTGAGCAAGGAGATCAAAAATGGCAGCAAGATGAGCTTGAACTCAGGTTCGAGCTGGCTAGTGATATTTTTTGGGAGGAAGGAGTGTGTGGTAGCTGGAATAAGTGGAGGGGAGCCACCGGGGGCCCACGAGGCAGGGGGCGCACCCAGGGGGTGGGCGCGCCCTGGACCCTCGTGGCCAGGTGCTTGCTCCCCCTAGTGAGTTCTCAGTGCCAGATATTCTCAAATATTCTAGAAAAAATCATATTTAATTTTCAGGGCATTTGGAGAACTTTTATTTTTGGGTATTTTTTATTGCATGGATAATTCAGAAAACAGACAGAAATATACTATTTTTGCTTTATTAAATATAAATAACAGAAAGTAAAAAGAGGGTACAGAGAGTTGTGTTTTCTAAATTCATCCATCTCATGCTCATCAAAAGGAATCCACTAACAAGGTTGACCAGGTCATGTTAACAAACTCATTTCGAATAACATGAAACCAGAGAATTTTCGAATAACACTAGGTTACCTCAACGGGGATATGCATGTCCCCAACAATAAGAATAACATATTTCTTTTTGATAGTAGGAAGAGGAAATTCAAAACCTCCAATAGTAATTGTTGGAATTTTTCCAATAGAATTGATAATGTGGACTTGAGGTTGTTTCCTCGGAAAGTGTACTGTATGCTCATTACCATTAACATGAAAAGTGACATTGCCTTTGGTGCAATCAATAACAGCCCCTGTAGTATTCAAAAAGGATCTTCCAAGAATAATAGACATACTATCATCCTCAGTAATATCAAGAATAACGAAGTCCATTAAAATAGTAACGTTTGCAACCAGAACAGGCACATCCTCACAAATACCGACGGGTATAGCAGTTGATTTGTTAGCCATTTGCAAAGATATTTTAGTAGGTGTCAACTTATTCAAGTCAAGTCTACGATATAAAGAGCGAGGCATAACACTAACACCGGCTCCAAGATCACATAAAGCAGTTTTAACATAGTTTCTTTTAATGGAGCATGGTATAGTTGGTACTCGTGGATCTCCAAGTTTCTTTGGTATTCCACCCTTAAAAATATAATTAGCAAGCATGGTGGAAATTTCAGCTTACGGTAACTTTCTCATATTAGTAACAATTTCCTTCATGTATTTACCACAAGGATTCATTTTAAGCATAACGGCCAAACGCATACGCAAAAAGATAGGTCTAATCATTTCAGCAAAGCGCTCAAAATCCTCATCATCCTTTTTCTTGGATGGTTTAGGAGGAAAAGGCATGGGTTCCTGAACCCATGGTTCTCTTTCTTTATCGTGCTTCCTAGCAACAAAGTCTCTCTTATCATAACGTTGATTCTTTGATTGTGGGTTATCAAGATCAACAGCAGGTTCAATTTCTACATCATTATTATTGCTAGGTTGAGCATCAACATGAACATCATTATTAACATTATCACTAGGTTCATGTTCATTACCAGATTGTGTTTCAGCATCAGAAAGAGAATTATCATTGGGATTCTCAGGTGTGTCAACAACAGGTCCAGTAGAAGCATGCAAAGTCCTATCATTCTTCTTTTTCTTCCTTTTAGAAGGACTAGGTGCATCTATATTATTTCTCTGAGAGTCCTGCTCAATTCTCTTAGGGTGACCCTCAGGATACAAAGGTTCCTGAGTCACTTTACCTCCTATAGTTGCAAATCTAAGAGCAAAGTCATTATTTTACTATTCAATTTATTGGGCAAATCATTCTGAGCTTTAAGTACTTGTTCTACTTGAGTGGTAACCATAGAAGCATGTTTACTAATAAGTTTAAGTTCACCTTTAACACTAGCCATATAATCACTCAAGTGTTCAATCATACAAGCATTGTGTTTCAATTGTCTACCAACATAAGCATTGAAATCTTCTTGCTTAACCATAAAGTTATCAAATTCATCCAAACATGGGCTGGCAAACTTAGCAGGAGGGATTTCAGCCTTATCATATCTATAGAGAGAATTTACCTTTACTACCTGTGTCGGGTTATCGAGACCGTGTGTTTCTTCAATAGGTGACGAATTAAGGCCATGTATTTCTTCAATAGGTTGTAAATTCTTAACATCTTCAGCTTTAATACCTTTTTCTTTCATATATTTCTTTGCCTCTTGCATATCTTCAGGACTGAGAAATAGAATACCCCTTTTCTTTGGAGTTGGCTTAGGAGTTAGTTCAGGAAGTGTCCAATTATTTTCATTGGTCAACATATTATTCAATAGAATTTCAGCTTGATCAACTATTCTTTCCCTGAAAACACAACCAACACAACTATCCAGGTAATCTCTGGAAGCATCGGTTAGTCCATTATAAAAGATATCAAGTATTTCGTTTTTCTTGAGAGGATGATCAGGCAAAGCATTAAGTAATTGGAGAAGCCTCCCCCAAGCTTGTGGGAGACTCTCTTCTTCAATTTGCACAAAGTTATATGTTTCCCTTAAAGCAGCTTGTTTCTTATGAGCTAGGAAATATTTAGCAGAGAAGGAGTAAATCATATCCTCGGGACTACGCACACAACCAGGATCAAGAGAATTAAACCATATCTTAGCATCACCCATTAATAAGAATGGAATTATTTAAGCATATAATAATAGCGAGTTTTCTCATCATTAGTGAACAGGGTGGCTATATCATTTAATTTAGTAAGACGTGCCACAACAGTTTCAGATTCATAGCCATAGAAAGGATCAGATTCAACCAAAGTAATTAACTCAGGATCAAAAGAGAAATCATAATCCTTATCGGTAATAAAGATAGGTGAAGTAGCATAAGCAGGATCATATTTCATTCTAGCATTAAGAGTTTTTTCTTTAAGCTTAGTTAATAACTTCTTAAGATCACTTCTATCATTGCAAGCAAGAAAGTCTCTAGCAGTTTCTTCATCCATAACATAACCCTCAAGAACAATAGGCAATTCATATCTAGGGGGAGAATCTTCATCATCACTTTCATCAATATTACCAGTTTCAATAATTTCATTCTCTCTAGCCCTAGCAAGTTGTTCATCAAGAAATTCATCTAGTGGCACAGTAGTATCAAGCATAGAAGTAGTTTCATCATAAGTATCATGCATAGCAGAAGTGGCATCATCAATAACATGCGACATATCAGAATTAATAGCAGAAGCAAGTTTAGGTGTCGCAAGCTTACTCAAAACAGAAGGTGAATCAGGTGTAGAGCTAGATGGTAGTTCCTTACCTCCCCTCGTAGTTGAGGGAAAAATCTTGGTTCTTTGATCTTTCAAGTTCTTCATAATGATAAGCAGATATAAATCCCAAGTGACTCAAAGAATAGGGCTATGCTCCATGGCAACGGTGCCAGAAAATGTTCTTGATAACCCGCAAGTATAGGGGATCGCAACAGTTTTCGATGGTAGAGTATTCAACCCAAATTGATTGATTCGACACAAGGGGAGCCAAAGAATATTCTCAAGTATTAGCAGCTGAGTTGTCAATTCAACCACACTTGGAAACTTAATATCTACAGTAAGGTATTTAGTAGCAAAGTAATATGATAGTAGTGGTAACGGTGGTAAAAGTAACGATAGCAAAAGTAATATTTTTTGTGTTTTGTAGTGATTGTAACAGCAGCAACGAAAAAGTAAATAAGCGAAGAACAATATATGAAAAGCTCGTAGGCATTGGATCGGTGATGGAGAATTATGCCGGATGCAATCGATCATGTAACAGTCATAACCTAGGGTGACACAGAACTAGCTCCAGTTCATCAATGTAATGTAGGCCTGTATTCCGAATATAGTCATACGTGCTTATGGAAAAGAACTTGCATGACATCCTTTGTCCTACCCTCCTGTGGCAGTGGGGTCCTATTGGAAACTAAGAGATATTAAGGCCTCCTTTTAATAGAGTACCGGACCAAAGCATTAACACATGGTGAATACATGAACTCTTCAAACTATGGTCATCACCGGTAAGTATCCCGATTATTGTCACTTCAGGGTTAACGGATCATAACACATAATAGGTGACTATAGACTTGCAAGATAGGATCAAGAACTCTCATATATTGATGAAAACATACTAGGTTCAGATCTGAAATCATGGCACTCAGGCCCTAGTGACAAGCATTAAGCATAGCAAAGTCATAGCAACATCAATCTCAGAACATAGTGGATACTAGGGATCAAACCCTAACAAAACTAACTCGATTACATGATAAATCTCATCCAACCCATCACCATCCAGCAAGCCTAAGATGGAATTACTCACGCACGGCAGTGAGCATCATGAAATTGGTGATGGAGGAAGGTTGATGATGACGATGGCGACGGATTCCCCTCTCCGGAACCCCGAACGGACTCCAGATCAGCCCTCCCGAGAGAGTTTAGGGCTTGGCGGCGGATCCGTATTGTAAAACGTGATGAATCCTTCTCACTCATTTTTTCTCCCTGAAAGTGAATATATGGAGTCAAGGTTGGCGTCGGTGGAGCATTAGGGGGCCCACAAGGCAGGGGCGCGCCTAGGGGGGTAGGGCGCGCCCCCCACCCTCGTGGACAGGGTGTGGGCCCCCTGATGTGGTTATTTCTTCTAGTATTTTTTATATATTCCAAAATAATTTTCTGTTGATTTTCACGTCATTCTAAGAACTTTTATTTCTGCACAAAAATAACACCATGGCAATTCTGCTGAAAACAGCATCAGTCCGGGTTAGTTCCATTCAAATCATGCAATTTAGAGTCCAAAACAAGGGCAAAAGTGTTTGGAAAAGTAGAGATGACGGAGACGTATCATTGGGCTGGTTGGAGGTAGACGACAGGAGAATCGGAGAGGAAGACAGAAAATTGTAGTGATACTGGGTAGTGCGGGGTTGATTTTAAATTGCGGCACCGAGGCCATTAAAAGTGGGGGCAGTTGGGACGAAGGTGGGCGGCGGAGGCTCGTCAAAGGGCTCGCCTCCCGGTGAGCCTGCGCAGCGGTCTACTCACACGCCTCCCGGTCAGCCGGCACAGCGGTCTGCTCGCACGCCTCCCGTCAACTCACACGCTTGCTCGGACGACACCTGTCGATGAGAAGCGGGACTCATGGCGGCACTTAAATGCCCACGGTATCAATATTGAAAGCGTTCGCCTTAATGTGACACGTCTTTGTTCCAAAATACCTTGGCTCTTCATTTGTGCAACTTCTCATAAGCAGCTTGTCACAAATTGAAGAAAAAAATTGCGTAGGAATATTTGTGCCATATCACGAGACCATGCTCAGTTTTATGAATTTCCGGTCACTTTTAGATTTTCTAAAATTTAAAGTCCAGGATTCGAAACAATATCGTGACCTGCATCATGCAATAAATTTTCAAGTGATACATCTTTCCTGTTGTATATCTTAAGAAAGGATTTGGTCAAACATTTTGCTTAGTTAGATTCAGACAAGTTATATATGCGGAGTAAAGGGATAATCCCTCCGTACCAGTGTATTGCTTAATATATTAACTCAAGTAGTAGGCACTAACAAACGGGCTCAATTCTGTGCTCATCCTGGTGTAGTACTCCTATTAGTACTAGGCAATGGACTTGATGGGTGACCTTGGGTAGCGGCGACCGAGGGAATTGAACCGTGCTCGGCACGGTAGGTAACGTTGTCTAGTTACTAAAGCATCCCTCCATTGTTGATCGGTAGTGATTATGGACCGGGGACATGAGGGGAATTTCCTAGGGTTGTAATTCAGGCCGCCGGATATTTCGACTCGAAACGCGGACGCTCGACTGGTTTGGGTTGGCTAATGTGCATACCACGCACGGCACCAAAAGGACATGAGCCCGTTTGTTTTAGAATCAACACAAGCCAAGATCTGGCTAGTATGCTGTTGGGTCCCACCATTCGAGAATACGAAAGAAATCTTTTAAATTGTTGAACGAATATATGTGTATTACAATGCCTGCATTTTCCTTGCAAATAGTAATATCAACTTGGTAATTGATTTATTACGAGTTCTTGAATTGGAGTGAGTTTGTGATATAGTGATATCAACGTGGATTTCACATTTCATGGTATCCCTAGTAAATTTTTAATTGCAAATTCAAATTTAAAAGACGAACGGTATGGTGGTGAGAAAACTTTGTATGTATCAAGCATATGACCACACACACACACAAACACGAATACAACAGAAATCAAGTAAGTATAGTGCATCTATTTTTCCAAACCATGCATGTATGGCATGAGTTCAAAAATACTCCTTCTGTTCCTAAATATTTGTCTTTTAGAGATTTCAACAAGTGACTACATACAGAGCAAAATGAGTGAATCTACACTCTAAAATATGTCTATATACATTTGTATGTGGCAGTCCATTTGAAATCTCTAAAAAGACTAATATTTAGGAACGAAGGGAGTAAAATGTAAGACATGCATGGTCCTCAATTTAATATTTAAAATGAACAGGAAACTTAAACATGAATATTAAATCTAGTACTACATGCATGCAAATGTTGTGTTTAGGCGGAGCTATGTAGATTGTCGGGGGTTAACCCCTCGACCTTAGATAAAATTGTGAAGCTCTGTTTAGGATTGTTTAGGTTGTATTATTTGAACATTATATTTGTCCCCATCCTCCCAAACACCGATTGGTTGTGCACCCCCTCCTCCCCGGGAGAATATCATGTGCCCCCACAACTTAGATGCTATGTGCTGATATAAGTTGCTTGGAGCTTGTAGATCTGAGATATAGCAGCTCACAGGATATCTTAATATTTTTATAGGAAACCTTAATGAGTTGAGAATTGCACACAATTTGTACAAAAACTACTCAGATGCCCTTGGATCCCATATCCAATGACCTCGAAGCTCGTATCACGATAGCATCTAAGATGAAAGAGGCCTCATATTCTCCTATATGTAAGAATATCATGTGCTACCACACCTTAGATGCTTTGGTGATACAAGATCTTCGGAGCCATTGGATTTGTGATCCAACAACTGCTCGGTGGTTCAAATGTTTTTTTGCACAAAAGCTCCCAAAGAGTTCGTCCACTGCTTACAAGCATAAAGACTGCTCAAATGCCATTGGATCTTAGATCGAACAACCTCGAAGCTCGTACCACCGTAGCATCCAAGCTGCGAGAGCACCTGATGTTTTCTCGCACGGGAGAATATGAGGTGCTCCCGCACCGTAGATTCTATGGTGATTCAAGTTCCCAGAGATCTAACGGCTCACAGTAGGAGGTTTGAATGTTTTTGCAGTATACGCCTAAGAGAGTTTGGGAATTGCGCAGAAAGTACAAGTACTATGCATGCGGCATCTGATCACAAATCATATGACCTAGATGCTCGTATCACCGTAGCAGCTAATTATGCTACAGGGAGCACCTAATATGAGCGAGGGGGAGCCATTGGATCCAAGATGCAGCGGCACACACAAGGCCTGAATGTTTTATTTGCAAGAAAACCTTGGAGAGTTTGGAAATTGTGCATAATTACAAAGACTACTCCCAAGCCATTGGATCTCAGTTCCAATGACATAAAAACTCATATCACCATAGCATCTAAGTTGCGGGGTGGATGTGATATTCTATGATGCTATCATTTTTGTCCTAAACTTGCAAAATACGTGTAAGTTGTGCCATTACTTGTCTAACCGTGCAAAGTGTTTGTTCAAAAAAACCATCCTACACTGAAATATCGGAACAACACACGGGGGTCCCACTTGTCATTGATCAAGTTTGGACCTAAAACTAACAAATCTGAAAGACGAGATTCGAACTGGCAACCTGGACTACAAAGCGTAAGTCGATACCTTGAAACAACAATGGTTGTTGGCTTTGTCCCATAACTTGATTTTATACAGTATTACGTTGAGTAGAGTAGAGGGAGTGCCTCGTCAACACATGCATGACTGCTACTCACTTACTGGTGGGTCCCAGGTATCCGATCTCTCTCTCCTCTCCATCGTCTAACCTTTAGACGCACGGGCACACACGATGAGTGGCGCTAGCTTGCCGTGGTGTTATTATAACTAAAAAATCTTGAAAAATAGAAGAATCACCTAGAAGAAGAGACGTTGTGGCTGGTCGAGACGGAGCTAACCACACCAATCCTCTTTGCCACGTTGGCATGATGAAGCTGTGTGGCTAGTGGGGTGTTTTTGACCGACAGGCGAGGTCCCGAGGTCGAACCATAGGTAGTACGTCTGATATAGTATATTTTTACATGCACATTTTTCCTCCGTGCCGAGACATGGCACACCCTACCGCGCGGTTTCAGGGTCCTCCCGGGTGGTGCACGCATATATTCTTCCTTGCCGAGACGTGGGACACCCTATCGCGCGTTTTCTGGGTCCTCCTCGGTCATAGCCCCGAAGCAAGTAATTGAGTCGTCAAATCACGAAAGACCACCTTTCCCGTTGAGAACATCTGTGAAGCACGGTGGCTAGGTAGTTGGGCTAGTGCGGCCGATTAGCTAGGCCGCCGCCACATTTGTTTTCACCCCTTTTTTATCTCCTTGCCAGCAGGTAAATTTAAATAACCACCGCGGCGTTGCTCTGGTCTTTGGGTGCGGCAAGCGCAGCAGGATTTTTATTTTTTTGATTGACGGGAGCAGGCACGGCAGCAATTAGTCACGATGACTCCGCCTGTAAAACCCACTACTCCCTGATGTGAAAAGTCATCGACTGGTGTTTTCCCATGGTGAAAACAAAAAGATTCACCCCGCTCCTCGGCTGGCTCCCTCCGCCTTCCCGTATATTGCATTACCTTTCAGCCATTTTCGCCCCTTTTGATTCCTCTCCCCATTGCTTCTACCTGGTGCCATGGTGGCGCAGCAGATCACGGAGTTTGAGGTGAGGCGTCTGACACAGGAGCTCCAGGACAAGGATGCGGAGCTTAGGGTCAAGGACATGGAGCTCCGTGAGCTCAAGGAGGAGAGGACTGCCATGCTCCTCCTTTATGTGTGGGGGTTCATAGAGCTTCAAAAGCGGCAGGCGTCCACCACAAAGATGATCGAGGCGTCAGCAGTGTTGCTGCAGAAAGCGAGAGATACGATAGGCCGTTAGGCGAGCCGACTTGAGCGCGAACGGGCCGATCGTGCCAGGGTCCAGGATTGCCTCAGCCACTTGGTGGACCATGTTGCCATACACATGTTGCGGCTCCGTGATGCCTACTGGCGTGCAAGCGCGAGCATGCCGGCCGTCGGGCTAAACCCGTTCGACCATCCCGTCGACTTCAACGGGCCGCGGCTTCCTGAGCTGGTCTCCTTATTCACCTATATCTCCGAGGAGCTGAGCCGCCTCCGCGCGATGGGGGGGGGGTGCGGAGCTAGATAAGGAGGGGTTGCGGGCTGCCGTTGCCGTTGTCGGGCGAATCCTCTCAGGGCTCCGTCACCGGAATCCATTCGTGCCATTGGACGCCGTCTTTGACGAGCTGGCTCCCGTCGACCGGGAGTGGGCTCTGCGGGTGGCCCTACATCACCAATGTCGTGCACCTCGAGAAGCAAAGGGAGTTCGGTCATGTTTAGGCATCCTCTGCATGGGTATGTCCATGTCTTGGCGCAACATGACCGTTTGATCAAACTCAGACAGCGCAGATCAGTCACTGTAGCACAAAGCGGGTGGGTGTGTTTGGTTGCATTCTCATCTCAATATAGTTGTTCCCTCTTTGTGCATGCTCATCTTAGCACCCCTCTTTGTGCATGCTCCTAGTGTATTTGTGTTAACCTACTAGTGTGGACTCATGCACCCTTCATGCACTCTGCCAAACACCCAAAAGTGGGTCGAGAAGGGAACTTTTGCTCCCATCCCATGCACCCTTCATACACCCTTCCTAACACTGATTCATGCTTCATATGGTTCATGTTTCATGGAGTATTGTAGGACCGTACTCTCCATGCACTGTAGATCTAGTTCTGTTAACATTGATCTCACTGTTCATTCTCGATCGGACGGTCAAAAAAGGGGTACTATGTTACATTAATGTTCATATAGTTGACATGCGCACAACATCATTTGTTATAGTCATATCTTACTACACTAGCAACAAGATTATGTAGTACTGACGTACGAACCACTGCACATGCCTAGTAGTAGGAGCACTGTGTAAGTTCAAGTGGTTGTCGTGTTTCGCACTCCTCCGTCGTAAGAGTGGAATGCTTGCTGTAATATTTTTTCTTCAGAAAAATAGTGGACACGCTCTACTATGTGAATCCTACTCGACGGTCGTCAGGAACCTTGCTACTCACTTTCGTTGACGTGTGGGACAGCCAACATCGGGGTCCACTAGCCATGCACTAAATTACTCCGTAGTAGAGTGCCCAACTACATGGTAGATTACCCGATCGAAGCGCCATAGTAATGCTCAATGAGCCGTCAAATCACAAAAACCCCTCCTTTCCAGCAGTAAGTTAGACGGACGAAGCAACCATCATTTCACTCTACTCCTCAGCTTCCTCTCTTGAAGAAAACCCCAACTCGCTTCTCCCTCATCTTGTTCCTCATTTCTTCAAGAAAACCCCGACCTGCTCCTACCATTGTTCTTCTCTCCCAAAGAAGGAAAGGTGAGCGCATCAATGGTGTTGATTCTAGCCAAGGCCCGGTATTGCAACCCCGAGACTGGTCCTATAACTCCCTCTTTGTTCTTCTTTTGGGTTTGTGATTATGGTTTCTTTTCTTTTATTTCTATTTCATAGTTTCTTGATGGACGCTAGAGCACCGGCCGAAGTGATGTCTATGGCTCTGGACAAAACCGTCGAGGCTCAGGTACGAAGAAGCGCAAGCACCCCACCGAGACTACCCCAGACAAGCTGAAAGCCATCGCCCTGTCCAAGCCCCCTCTCCGGGATCCCTCATTAAGCAAGTCCAGGTAATATCTTTTCTTGACGATCTTTTTATTGATCTTGATCATGTTTTTTCATCTAACACGCAGTACTAGTACTAGTAGTACAACTTTCTGGGTGATCTTGCATGTGATTTTTGTGTGCCAAATGATGGTTATAAATTCCTCTTTTGACCAAAACATGCGAGAGGTTGACACTGATTTCTTATAGATTACTTTCAACTACTTTATGAACATCAATGCTACCTTTGAAGAGGGTATATTTGCCTCAGTAACTTGTGTTATGGATATTGCAAGTAATGCCTCTACTCTCATTCCTTTGAAGACATGTTCTAGTGTCTTTATCCACTCATTTCTGTGCGTATATGTAGTCATATATGGAGTAAAATATCAAAAATCATCTTATATTTCTGAACGGAGGTAGTAATAAAATATTTGGTTTCTATTTGAATTAGAACTAGGTCTGCAGTGGAGATGAAGTTCTCAAAGTCATGCCGTGTGAACTGGAAGACCTGAGGATGAGTTCTACCGCTAAACTATCCAGCTGTTGTGTCCTTGTCACCACGTGTCCTGAACTAGTGTTTTCCTGTAGCATTGTTGTCACGCGTGTTCTCGAGGTTGTACTTGGTCACAACAATTTCCTGGTTGTGCCTTTAATTATGAAGGGTGTGGTTCTTGTAAAGTTTCCCGACAAATCTGATGCGGCCTGTATTCATCATCATGTTTATGAGTGGAAAGACCACTCTGTTAGATTCTCCAAGGTTGACGAGATGGTGATGGTGCAGGTAGACATATCTCACGAAGTCCATGGCCTAGTCATTTATGCGGGGTTCATCACATAGGTCGGTGGCAAGAAATTGTCTGCAGAGTTTAATTAGTGCAACTTTGCTTGTCTGTAGTAAGTACTATTGTTCAGTACTTGATTTGTGTGTGTGAACCATTTATTGTTTAGTACTGCCGCTTTTGGTGGGTCGTGAGTCCTGAGAACAGTCTATGTCAATGTCGGTCCACTCAATTTAGTCTGTATATTTTGAAGTATCCAGATCATCTTTTTTGTGAGGACGGTCTATCAATTATGGTTACACTCCAATATATGTATGCATTACAGGGTTTATCGCACCCACCAGGATTTCCAGTCCATGGATGTTTGGTCCATACAATTTTTCACGACCTTTGCATTGTCCTGCTTGTGGAAGTAGGTGGGGGCCCTGCATGCCACGCGTAGTTGGACAATCAATCTTCTGTTTAGTACTTCAACATAGTGATTTCCTAGTAAGGATTCACTCATGTCACATCAAGTAAATCTTATTGATTTACTGTCTAAATCTTATTGATTTAATGTCATGTTTTCTTACTTTTGCTGCAATTTTACGATGCAGGTTTTGCCATGTGACATTCATCACATGATAAACCATTTGGTTTGCTCTACGATGGTTATTTTTGCCGGTTTTAGATCTTATGTCGTGTCACTAATGAAGGCACTGTCCATCACTTATATTACTGGAAACAATTGGACCAGTCTGTTGTCTGAGTACAAGTTGAATCCCTATGATGAACTGCAGTTTGGTTTAACAAACACGCCACAATTAGTCCTTCTCATGTTTAAAAGAAATGAAGAAAAATACTGGATCACGGTCACGGAGCCTAGTCAATAGAAAGCTGATCATAGCAGACCAGACACGATCGCTGCTGTCTCGCACATCGGTACCACCTTCAGCAATGGATCGAGCACCGGCACCTTCTTCGACGGCACTTGCTCTAGCACTGACAACAGCAGCAGCTTAGTTTGATCCAACTGAGGATTGGGCACCGACCGCGTCGGCGAATCAGGCTGATCTACCGGAGGATCGGGCATCGACACCGGCTCTACAAGGAGCGCTATCTCTGACAGCAGTAGCGGCACTACTAGTCGCACCGGCACGAGCACCAGAAACGTCTTTGGCACCTGCACCAACACTTGCACTTGCATCTGCTCCGGCCCGTGCAGTGGCAACGGAGCCAGCAGTTGCACTGGCAACAGACAGGGGTTTAGTTCGCACTGCATATACCAAAGGCCTTACAAAAACCAACATCTCCACCTTCTTGGTAAGCATTAGCCACCCAAGTGCTTGTTATTTTTTCTTTCCATGTTGTTTCACATGATTCGCTGTGTTGATCTAACTTTTTGTGTATGTCTTCTTGTTTGCAAACAGAGAATTCCTAGAGCAACGAGGGAGTCGTTCAACAATCCGGGCGACCGTGGCCAAGTTTCTCTTACCATGCGCAGCCTTGGTGTGAATGAACCTGCTCAATATACTGTAAGTCAAAGGATGGTCGCATGATGATTGATGCTAAAGGATGGTCAAGGTTCAAATCTAAACCATATCTTGCGGTAGGGGATGATGTCAAAATCAAACTTTCTTGTCAAGGAGAGTCGGTCCAAATCAACTTTGAAATTCTTCAGTAGCAGCACGCAGCTGCCGAACTGATCTATCCTTCAAGAGATTTTGATGTAATAATCTGGCATGGTGAAACAAGTGTCATGTGTGTATAAGAAGTATGACAATATTATTTATCATGTAGTATATCGTTGATAGAATTGCAACTCTGATCGCTGGTTAGCAACTGTCATTCGATTTCATTCTAACAGTTGTCGTGCTTTATTCAATTTTGTGTATTCGCCTTGCGACAACATCTAAAACCAGCGCCGTACCGATCACTTGGAATAAGAAAAGTGCTGAGGTAGAACACATGGGCCCCAAACATGCAGGCCCACCGGCCTGTGGCCCAAAGTCCAGAACCGTGAGTCTATCTGAGAATTATATTCTCAGCTAAACTCCCATATTATGTTATACTAGTAAGACGCCCATGTGTTGCACGTAACATCAAGATGCATTTGTATGAGTAGTTTATCTTGTGAGAGAAAAGGATGAACGAGGGAAGGCCTTATTTGCAAATGTGGAGAGGTGTGTAGGTACCTTTTTGCAAAATTGCCATAGTTTCCTTCCTATCCGTCGGATATAAATCGAACGGCCTATATTGCAGGATGGCAGGCACACCATCATCACCAACTCTGTCTTTTATAATTATAATAATAAATATTTTATATATTTCCCTTGATTTTTCTTATGTATAAAGTTGTGATATAAAAGATTTTTATATTTCTTTACAGAGGGAGTATCTCTGTGTCAAAAATATATTTATGTGTAACTAGTTACTCCTGCCTTTCTACTTCCTTTCATTGATATGTGGGGCATCCGGCAACGGGGTCCATGTGCCATGCACCAAATTAGAGTGCACAACTGCACGGCAGACTCACCCCAGTCGTAGCGCCGCAGTAATGCCCAATGAGCCGTCAAATCACAAAACCCCCACCTTTCGAGCTTTAGCAGTAAGCTGGACGCATGAAGTAGCAATATTTCACTAGGCCTGAATCCCCTTCTCCCTCGTCTGCTTGTTCATAGAAAACCCCCTCTCGGCAATTGCATAGGGTTTTCTCATGGAGAACCAGGTACGAATTCTTCATCCATCCCCGATAAATCCAAGTCCCTTGGTCGCGGGTAATCGTAGGATGGGAGCCGCCGCCGTTGATGCATTTTTCTTCCTACTGAATCTAGTGTGTTTCATTTGCAGTGCCCAAAGTGTGAGGACCCTACAGGTTTGTGCACCCTTGGCGAGATGCCACACTTGTTCCTTCTCATCCTAACACAGGATTTTAAAACACGCAAGTATGTTCCTAGAATCCTCTTTTCTATCCGGGAGGGAGTGGTTTTTTGAACATGTTGTCGACTAATTTGGAAATTTGGATTGCTATATTTGGATAAAAGGTACTAGTACCATGGTCAACAATGACGTGAAGGAGGAATTATTTCTAGATTTGGATAGGGAATACATTGTGTTCTCATATTATTTTTCCTGCAGTGCATTCCTTGCTCAGCCAGAACACATGTACTCAAGATGGTTAGCCTTGCCATAATTGAATACACCAGTTTAATGGTCACATTGAAGACAAGCCATGGATATAAGTTCCGAGTTGGGTTCATGAACCAAGAAGATCGATGCTTTTTTATGGCCAAACTTGGATAAACTTTCTGAAGTGTTATAGACTGAAAGTTGGTGCACGAATGTTGATGGAAATAGCAGAACCTTGTCTCATCTTCACTGTGATCTTCGACCCCGGCGTTGTTCCAATTGTTCATCCATGTTAGTTTTGTATCTGGTTCTTGCTTGTTGCCTCGATTACTTCTTAATCCACCTATTTTGTCTAACTAATCACAATTTAACTTTAGAAGTAGCAACAAATCTCTCATGAAGATGCTACTTCTAATGAAAATTTCTTATAATTGGTGGCACATGTAGGTTTTTTCAAAGTTAAGCAGGCTACTCGTTTGTTATTCTATAAGAACTCGACTATTACTGATGGCACTGGAGTTGATTGGGACGACATCCACAAGTTCCTACACTTTATTGATTGTCTTGAGGTCCTTGTGGGGTGTTTCAATGGTGGAAGGCCACGTGGGATATGTGTGCCACTACTGCACTCGTTGAACAGGTCCAACTGTGTTGAGAAACTTATGGTACGAGCTGTTTTCTGTTATATATGTTGTTCATAAACTCTTACTTATACACGGTTTTACAGCTGCGATCTTCTTGAAACAGAAACTGCCCAATTCTATTGTTCCTATATAGATGCCTGACCATGGTCGGGTCAGACTTGCACTTGGTCACAACATGATGTTTATGTCGACCTACTCCATTCCCCTTGGAGGTGAAAAGATACTTATTCATGGGTGGTCTCAAATAATGAAAGCCCGTCTGTCTTGGGGAATAGGACAGAAGGTTATGTTCATGCTTTTTCGTGGCTCTAAAGCGAATATCCTATTTATTGACCACATTGCGAGATGAAGCCGCTTTCAGAAGGTTGCGGATGCGCGGGGTGGCGGTCCTGGGGCTTTGTGGCCTCACCCTTGGTTAACTCTAGGCAAAGTAGCATTGTTCGAGGCGTGCTTTGTACGGTTGAACCTGTATAAGTACTCATACTACTTTCAGCTATGGTTGTTAAGTACCCTTCTGGTTTCAGTTAAGGTTGTTAAGTACTCCTATTGCTTTTACAGTCTATTGTGCTTCAATCATGTCTTCCTCCAGCCGCCAAAACCAAACCAGTGCCGGCGGGGCCGCCTGCTTGCGCCTCCCGTGGTTGGCTGCGCCTCAGCGCACGCATTACCGCCCCACCATCTCCTAAATCATTAACACCAACATCCGAGGCCTCGCTATCGTCCTCCGCATGCTTTGGTGCACTCGCCGCGGCGCCGCCCTCTCGCGTTGTCAACATGCTCAACAAACAAGAGGAATAGGGAGAGGACTATACGTGGAGAGGATGACAGTAGGAGCCCACCATGTCCATGGCCGTACGCAAGGAAGTTCCTCATTTTTTGTTATATATACTCCATTTTCAGCGTATGGAAAAAGAAAATGCTTCCTCCTAGTGGTTTCCTGACATCTGGGACCCACGACATTGTCAGCGTATATAGTCAATAGACAAGAGAACAGCACAAGATCGGTTGACACATGGGACGTAGCTGCTCGAGCAATATTTATTTTGTTATTGTTGAGACGGAGGAGGGTTTCAACTGGGTTGTGGCCCATCTAGCCCAGGCTTATATTTTATGTTCACCACATGACCAACCCAGCTATTTTTTTCTTTGTGAAAATGAGCCTAGTTTATTTTTCTGAAGAATACCCAATCCAAGCCTACTTATTTTTCTATGCCCTGATGGGCTGCAACTCTTTCAAGACACCTGCAAATATTGAAAGTAATATGAAATGGGCTGTGAATATAAAAAAACAGATGGCAAATTGGCAATTACTTTATAATTTCTAAAAAAAATAACATTTTCAGATTTCAATTTCATTGGGCTTTAACCTAATTTAAATATATCTTCAAAGTACTTTAAATCTGGCTTGACATTTCAGTATTAAAAATAGTTTGGAACCCACAGAAATACGTGAAATTTCGTTTAAATTTTTAACCCTGGCCCTAGCCAACAAAAAAGACTGCAATAAATTGCATAAGAAGTGGCAATGAGCTATAAATTATTAAAAAAATAGGGAATGGTCTGACTTGTGGGCATATTAAGTTGATGCGTATACAAGATTTTTTTACTTATTATATACGTCAACAAACGCTTCTAGCAGACGTAACCTTTGGATGCCAATCCAACGGGCGTCGTGTTTCTTCAATCACTGATCTTCTTGCTCCAGCCGCCAAATCCAGCGTCAGCGGGACCGCATGCTCCCGCCTCCCATGGCCGGTTGTGCTGCCGCGCAGGCCTCACCGCCCCTACTACTCCCATCGCTGGCCAGGCCATCCCTCTACTCACCCACACCCATCCACTATTGTGGCCTCGCCGCCTCTGGGTCATTCCCTTCCTGGGTCTCGCCATCGTCCATCGCACTGGTGTTCTCGGCACGGCGTGCTCAATTTTGTCAACAAACGACAACATCGGAAGAGGGATGTACATGGAGAGGCTAACAGTTGGGACCCACATGGTCCATGGCCGCACGCAAGGAAGTACCTCCTAATTACGCCAAAAAGAATGAATACTCCCAATGACAGCTCGGACCCACCAGCTATATCTTCGCACGCAAGGAACTGCCTCCTTATTACGCACAAAAAATGAATAACCCCCTGCTAGCTGGGACCCACCATAGTGGGAGGCTGACTTGTGGGCCTACTAAGTTGACGCGGACGGAGGATTTTGTCAACTTATTCAATAGGAACGATTCTAGCTCCAGTGACCGTACGATGTCCATCCAACGGTCGTAGTGCTTCTTCAACCTCTGGTCTTCTTGCTCCAGCCGCCCACACCAGCGCCGGTCGTGCCGCCTGCTCCTGCCTCCCGTGGCCGGCTGTGCTACCGCGGAGGCCTCATCGCCTCTACTACTCCCACCACTGGCCAGGTCATCCCTCTACTCACCCGCACTCCCTATTATTCTGCGGCAACGGCAGCCTCACACCGCAGCCGAACCAGTGAACTCTCATACTCCTCTCTGTATGGGCATCCACTGCCGCATCTTCCCCGGCTCCTCGTCGTCCCCATCTGAGGCCTCGCCGTCGTCCACCGCCTTGGTGCTCTCGGTGCGGCGTGGTCAATGTGGTCAAGGAATGACTTCCGTCAGAAGAGTACTATACGTGGAGAGGCTGACAGCTGGGTCCACGGCCGTAGCAAGGAAGTGCAACCTTATTACACGCAAAATAATGATTCCTCTACCTGACAGCAGGGACCCACCGGACAGGCCACTGTATTTTGTGAAAAAATGTTTCCCCCTAACCGCTGGGACGCACCAGCTACATCTTTGCATGCAAGGAAGTGCCTCCTTATCCTCCCTGACAGCCGGGACCCACCTGGTCAAAGTGTACGTAGTGTTGTCATTCTGGTCGCGAAAGTGTATGTACATACGATCGGTCTGTCTGCAGGCTGCAGCGAAGAACCATGGCCGAGTAAGGAAGGGCATGTGTCGTAGTATAGGCGCGCACGTGTCATAGTAGAGGTGCGCACGTAGCATGTCATGCAATCCCGTTAATATCATGTACACGTCCGTACAACTAGGTTGCAAGAAAGTAAATACGGACACGTATGTACATACGGGTGGGGCCTCAAAAGTCTACTCGCGCATACGTATGGCCAGGTTTCGTGTACATGGCTGGGTCGGAATGGAGAAACTGCGGCGTCGTGTTCATCGGGAGGCAACGGAATGCATCGTGTTCATCAGGAGATAACCGACTTGGACGGAATAGTCGATCGAAACGAGGCCTGGCGTACCACAGAACGGAGGAAACTGTCTTCTGTTTGACCGGCCATGGTCGAAACGGGATCCTGTTCATTGGGAGGGGCCTGGCGTACCGCAAAACGGAGCAAACAGACTTGTGTTCCAGTGCCTACGGTCGAAACGGGGTCCTGTTGATCGGGAGGGGTGTGGCGTACCGCAAAACGGAGGAAACGGACTTGTGTTGGAGCGCTACGGCCGAAACGGGGGTCCTGTTCATCGGGAGGGGTGTGGTGTACCGCAAAATGGGACTCCACAGGCTACTGTTGTAACACCCTCGATGCGACTATATCTCCCACGTGTCAAGGCATGACTTAGAGGCATAATCGCATTGAAGGCATATGTCGCAAGTGAGGTAATCTTCACACAACCCATGTAATACAATAGGGGAAAAAGTTACATAGTTGGCTTACAATCGCCACTTCACACAGTTACATGAATAAAGCATTACATCAACCAAATACACTCGTGGTCCGACTACGGAACCAAAATAAAAGAAGAACCCCAAATGTGACAAAGGTCCCCGATCGACCCCAACTGGGCTCCACTACTGAACAACTAGAAAGAAACAGCACAAAGGACAAGATCTTCATCGAGCTCCTCCTGAGCTTGGTTGCGTCATCTGCTCGGACTCATCGGCACCTGCAAGCTGGTTTTGGAAGTATCTGTGAGCCACGGGGACTCAGCAATCTCGCACCCTCGCGATCAAGACTATTTAAGCTTATGGGTAAGGTAAAGGTATGAGGTGGAGCTGCAGCAAGCGACTAGCATATATGGTGGCTAACAAACGCAAATGAGAGCAAGAAGAGAAGGCAAAGCACGATCGAGAAAACTATGATCAATAAGTGATCCTGGACTACTTACGTCAAACATAACTCCAACAACCGTGTTCACTTCTCGGACTCCGCCGGAAAGAGAGCATCACGGTTACACACGCGGTTGATTCATTTTAATTAAGGTCAACTTCAGGTTTTCTACAACCGGACGTTAACAAATTCCCATCCGCCCATAACCGCGGGCACGGCTTTCGAAAGTTCAAATCCCTGCAGAGGTGTCCCAACTTAGCCCATCACAAGCTCTCACGGTCAACGAAGGAATAGACCTCCACCCGAGACATTCCGATCAGACTCGGTATCCCAGTACAACAAGACATTTCGACAGGGTAAAACTAAACCAGCAACACCGCCCGAATGTGCCGACAAATCCCGATAGGAGCTGCACATATCTCTTTCTCAGGGCACACCGGATTGTCTAAACTTCCGGTAGGCCAGCCCAGAGTTGCCCCTGGTAGCCACCGGCGGCTGACAGTTTGGACCAACACTCAGAGGAGCACTGGCCCGGGGGGGTTAAAATAATGATGACCCTTGAGTCTGCAAAACCCAAGGGAAAGAAAAGGCTAGGTGGCAAATGGTAAAACCAATGTTGGGCATTGCTGGAGAAGCTTTACTTAAGGCGAACTATCAAGGGGCTCCCATTATAGCCCAACCGCGTAAGGGACGCAAAATCTGGGAACATAACACCGATACGACGGAAACTCGGGCGGCAAGAGTGGAACAAAACACCAGGCATAAGGCCGAGCCTTCCACCCATTACCAAGTATATAGATGCAATAATTAAATAAGATATATAGTGATATCCCAACAAGTAAACATGTTCCAACAAGGAACAACATCTCCATGTTCCAACAAGGAACAAACTTCAATCTTCACCTGCAACTAACAACGCTATAAGAGGGGCTGAGCAAAGCGGTAACATAGCCAATCAACGGTTTGCTAGGACAATGGTGGGTTAGGGGCTGAACATGGCAATTTGGGAGGCTGACAAGCAAGTGGTAGGCATCGTAGCAATGGCATGGCAAAAGAGCGAAGCAAACTAGCATAGCAAAGATAGTAGTGATTTCGAGGGTATGATCATCTTGCCTGAAATCCCGCAAGGAAGAAGAACGAGTCCATGAAGAAGACAAGCGAACGTAGTCGAACGGATCCTCACAAACTCGACGTTACCGGATCCAACCCGAAGAAGCAATCACTGGAAAAGAAGCACACAACATAGTAAACAACCAACACATGAACATGGTATGATATGCGAGATGCGGGATGCGATGCGGGATGCAAAATGCAAGACGTGATAGGAAATGCATGAACCTGGCCTCAACTTGGAAAACCAAGTGTGCCACTAGATAGAGGGGATGAAATCACCTGAAAACGATATAAAGATCATAGGAATCGGAGCTACGGTTTGGAAATGGCAAGCGTTTTACGAAATGAACCGGTCTGCGATTTACAGCAAGTATGCACCTAAATGCAACGAAATGAACATGCTACAGCCACCAAACATGAAAACAAAATACATGGCAGAGATGTACACAAGATGCTTAACAAATCACTAGCACTGAGCCATAGCCAAATTCATCCATTATGAGGTTCAAACAAGCATGGCAAAAACGAATAAGCAAAACAGATTTCAGACTTAGTGAAATTAACACTAGTCTGAAATTTCAGACCACGATGCTCTCTTCGGAGCAGCAAAACAACATGAAAAATAACCTGAACATGACAAGTAAGAACATGGCCTGGAGCTACTCAACAAGCTTAACAAAACACCCAAAGTGACCTGGGGCCAAAAGGGTTCACAAAATACTCTAACGAGCACACGAACATACATAAAACACAATCAGTTTTCAGACTTGGTGAAAACTGAGACATGCTGAAATTATAACTCACGAAGGCATGTAAACGACCTCGATGCACTCACCATGGTGAAAGTCATAGCAAGGCAAGCATATATCCATAAAGAAGGCACAAAATTCTAGCTAGACATGGCAAGAACAATGGCATAGCATGCATGGATCACTAACAATAGCATCGGCAAAATCGCAAACAAGTTGACGATCTGCCCAGATTTACCACGAAGCAAAAGTAGAGCTCGATTGACTCAAGCTAGAGCACTTCACATATGAAAACAAATACATGGATGGATAGAGCATAACATGAATATCAAAACTCCCTTACTGATCATCCTCAAAAGAGGCACGGATCACTAGGAAACAAGCTGAACACATGGTATCATGAACTAAAATATCCCAGACTTAGTGAAATCCACTAAGTCCCTGAAAACAGAATTCTCAGGTGCCCCTCTTTGCAAGCTTGCACAAGTCACCACACACATCCTAAAAATGCATGGGTGCCACCTCTGGAAAGAAGACAAAATGCTTAACAATTCATCCCAAAGACTCACAGGCATATCATGCACACAATAATCATGGCAAAAATGACAAAAGTCTATGATGAGCTAACGGATCTGCAATTTAACTCACGATGCCTCCTTCTAACAGCATTTTGGGAAACAAGATGAACTCAAATGCAAATGATGCAATGGGATTAAATGATGTACATGTCAAGATGAAGATTTTGATATATGATATGCCCAAAACGGAGCTACGGGTGCGGAGATACGAGGTGATGAACAGAGGCATAAAAGTGTAGCAGATCTGGGACTTAGAGATATTTCGACCTCAGGGAGGGTGGACATGTCCGGTCCAGGGCAGACACGTCCGACGTGACCGTGTCGTCTTCCACCTCCAGGAGATCCATGGCGGGGTCGGCGAAGAAGGAGCCGCCGTTCCGGCGACGTTGGAGCACGGGAGGAGCCGGAGGATGCCGGGGACGGGCAGATCGGGGCATCCATTTCCGGCCAGATCTGGCCGGAGTTGGCGGGGATCGACGATGGTAGGGTCGGCGGCGAGCTTCAAGCCATGGCGCGGCGGCGGAGGAAGAGGTGGGCGCGGGCGCTGCGCCGAGGCGCTCCCGGGGCCGGTGGCGACGGTGGTCGCCGATGCCGGCGGAGATGGTGGCCGGCGGGAGGCGCGCGAGGCGGAAGATGGGCGGCGGCGTGCTCCGGTCGCCGGAGTTGGTCGCCGGCGATGGTGCGAAGGCGGCAGGGTGGATCGGGATCCGGCTCGGGCGCGGCGGCGGGGATCAGGCCCTGTCGGCGCGGAGGAGGGCCGGGCGCGGGCCTCGGCGGCGCGCGCGCGAGGAGAGAGAGGCGGGCGACAGGTGGCGGCGTCCGGTTGGTCCGGAGCGGCGCCGGGGATGACGTGGCGGCCCCTGATTCGTCGGGGTGAGGTGGCCGGGCGGAGTGGACATGTCCGGTGCGTGGGATTTTGTCCGGTGGCGCGAGGTGGATGAAGGATAGGGTTCATCCGCCAATATTCGAGAGGGGAGCACATATATATAGGTAGAGGGAGCTAGGAGAGTCCAAATGAGGTGCGGTTTTCGGCCACGTGATCGTGATCGAACGACAGAGATGATGGAGCAGAGTTTGGTGGGTTTTGGGCCAAATTGGAGGGGTGTTGGGCTGCAACACACACGAGGCCTTCTCAGTCCCTCGGTTAACCGTTGGAGTATCAAACGAAGTCCAAATGATAGGAAACTTGACAGGCGGTCTACCGGTAGTAAACCAAGGCCGCTTGGCAAGTCTTGGTCCAATCCGGAAATGTTTAACCCCCACACAAGAAAGAAAGGTAGAAATGAGCACCGGAGGAGAACGGAACGCCGGAATGCAAAACGGACAACGGGGAAAATGCTCGAATGCATGAGATGAACACGTATGCAAATGAAATAAGCATGATGACATGATATGCAATGCATGACACGCAAGCAATGACAATGCAACAACAACGAATAACTGAACGACACCTGGCATATCGGTCTCGGGGCGTTACAACACTCGACCACTACGAGAGGATCTCGTCCCGAGATCTAGAATGGCACCGGAGGGAAAATGGAAGAGAACGAGAAGAGGTAAAACTAAGTTGCTTCTTTGACAAACGAGTGAGACCAAAGAACCTCGAAAAGGTTAAGCCATTTCGAGAAAAGAATACAACGGAGATGAACGAAGTTGAAAACACTCCGTTAGAAAAGAGGAACAAGGAAGAACAACTTCGGGCAGCACTTTGACTAAAAAGAAAAGGAATTGAATAAGAACTTGGTAAGATGAGAAGATACTTGATGAAATCACAACACACTGCCTCCATAACTATTGAATGGATGGAACAAAGGGTAAGAAATATCTCGGACAGCACTCCAGTTGAGAAATGATGTAAAACTTGATAAAGCGAAAAGAACTTGAACAAAGGGGAACAATACTCCGGTTAAGCAAGATAGGGAAGGAATAAGAGTGATATAATTTGGACAGCACTCCGTCTGTAAATGGAAGGAATTGAACTTGACAAGATGAGAGGATACTTGTAAAGAGGACACAACACTCAGATAAAAGTATAGGCATGGAAAGATCATGATCTTTGACAAAATGAGATGATGGGTTGAAAAGATGAACATCACGATGCCTCCGGAACGAAAGAGTAGAGTAAAGATAATTGAGACAAACGAATGTAGAAGACAATGCCAACTTCTGCTACAAAAGATCCTGAAAAGGCATCTCTAGGAGAAGGGTTGAACGGAGTTGTTGGAAAACCAACAACGAAAATAATAAGCTTGATATGGTCTTATGGAATACAACTCAAACATTATGAGGTGACCACCTGCCACTCATGGGAAGAAGAATTGGATTGGCATGAACAAGGAGACGAGAAGATTATCACTGGAAGGATATATGAAGAACTTGGATCATATATGAGCACCATAGATAGCATTAATCCTTAGGAAAAGCTTTAGGTGAAATATAACCCAAGATAATTCCAATGACGAGATTGATGGATTTAAAATATCCCATTCTTGACAACAAGTGAATCATGAAGCATGAACTCAAATTATCAAGAATGACAAAATACCATCTCAAAAGATATGCGTGAAAGAATTGCACTCCGAATTACAAAATGAAGAATGCTTGAGCTTCTGTGAAAAGAAACTTGATGAACATTTAGAGAATGAATTAAATCCTTTATAAACCATCATGTAGAACTTCCGTGAAGAACTCCGGGAAAAAGAGAAGATGAAACAAATGAAACCGAGAGTTTGAAGGGCCTCAAAAATAAAAATTAATCATCGAGAACAAACTCCGGTAAACAAAAGGATGAACAAACGGAAGGAAAAATAAGTTGAAAACGCAAGGTGAATCCTTGCAATGATTTAGATGGACCTCCGTGGAGATGTAATTGTGAAAGCTTGGAACTCTTGGGAAAGAAAAGATAAAGCGTCTCGAACCAAGAATGTGATATGATGCACCTCCGAAATAAGGAATTAAATCACTTGGATGGAACAAGAGTAAGAATTACATTATGCTTATCCTTGACCAATTTAAATTGATGACAATCAACGGATTTGGCATATTACTTATTCTTGTAGAAAAGATTAAGAGAGATATAACATCAGACTTGGGAAGGTATAGAACGAACCACCGGAAGGGTTGAAACAATGAATAAAATTTATATGATAAGAAAGGAAGAGAAATTTTCAACGAACCACCATAAGAATTAAAATGAACGAAGAAAAGATAAAGGAACACCGGGAAGGATTAGCAAATGAACGAAGATGCTTGAGAGAATTCAGATACATGAGAACGAAGAGATCATGAGCCGATAAAAGATCACTTGAACGAAGCACCGGTAAAATAGGAGACTGATAACTGACAGCTGAGAATGAATAAACCTGAATTGACGGACTTCGGATAACAAACTGAGAAGACTCTTGAATTGCTCCGGACGGGTGAAAGGAATTCTCACAATCGAACAATTATGAGAGGATGGCCACAATCTAGAATCACGAATCTTGAAGAGAATGGAGCAAGATTAAAGAGAAACTCTTCTTCGTTCTTCAAAATCTGAGAATGACGATGAGAAACACCATCATGAATTATTGAGACACTCCGGAATAAAGAAGAATAGAAAAGTTGAACCAATGATGAAAAGAAATGAAAGAACTTGGAGAAAGACATTTAACTGATGATAATTCATTCTTACGTCAAACTTCTAAAAGAATTTTAAGGATATCTCCGGGGGAATTAGAAGAGTCAGGTAAGATCCTGGGAAAAGACCTGTGGGTTAGGGCCCACTCAAAAGAAACACCATTGAAATGATTTGAAGGAGAGACTACACCGGTTGAATTAAGTGACTTGAATGAGGGAACATCCTCGAAAGAACTTGAACGAAAGTAGAGTGGAAACACGAATCTTCGAGATATCTTGAGCACTCCAGAATAATTGAATAGCGAGAAATGAATGATTAAGAATTGCACCGGTATGAGAAATCATTGTCATGAGGAAAGGGTATGATCAACAAAACTTGACTTGGAACCACCGGAGAAGAAAAAACGAGTGAAGGTTGACGAACTTGAAGCTCCGTTAGCATATACATGAGAATCACCGGATAAGAATATTGATAGAAAAGAATGGAGAGACTTCACAAGAATAAAAGGATACTTGATTAAGAAATATGAGTCGTTGAAGAAAAACAAGGGAGGGAGGGCGGGAAAAACAAAGGCAACTTGGAGACGGATGAAACAAACACCGTTGAGAAGACGTGATAATTGATCTTGCGGAAGTTGAAATGATTGTAGCCACTTGAAGAGAAAACACGCCGGTTGAAAAGAAATTGAAAAGACAAACTCGATGATCGAGAAGGATTAGTATTCACATAGGAATATGAGAACACCATTTCGGAAAGGTATGGAATCAACATTTGACATTGAAGCAACTCAAATACCACAACTCAAAACAAAACAAAGGATTGGCTTGCAGAATAAGCCAGAACAAACATATGATAGAGATTTCGTCCGAAGTTTTCGTGGTGGGACCTACACGGGCTCGATCGTACAACACCATCATGTACAAGGCAGTGCACATGACATACGAAGCGTCCCCGAGTCGGCATAGCCAAGGACTCTTTAAGAAACAACGAGACCACTATAAAACCGACCGTGAATAGGCGGACCACTAGACGTCGAACCCCAATTTCATATCATACATCTGTCGGAAAAGATATCCTAAGAGCTACTTGAATTCCAACCTATGAAACTCCCGAAACTTTCCGGTTATGCAATCAGGTATTGGGGATACAGGGGAAGCATAATATCTCACCCAAACTAGCAATACCTACATCCAGCTGTATCCATCCTTCAACACATAACCAAGAAACCTTCGGAAATCATCTACCTCAACCTTCGAAAAGCATCCGTTATACAAGTTATGGCGATACTCCCGAACTCCCGCCCAGTACTGGGTGGCGTCGAGGTTATCTCACCAACGAACTGCATAAAGGAGATTTTCGATGTCGGCGAACATGTCTCAAGTATTCCAGAATTGCAACGATAAAATTATGATGACAACACCTCAGAGCTCAACTCCCCAGGACACTTCCACTAAACCCCTGATAGGAGGCACCAAGACAATGTTCTCATCATAAGCCATCGGAATGATTCCAAGATACCCGCGTGATCCTAAATTTTTTTTAGTGAAATTTGAGAAGAGAAGAGTCAAAACTCTACGTCAGGATGCCTTACCAGAGTGATGAGGAGACTGGGAAGTAAAAAGAATTCCTAAGCTCTCCGATATATAATTCCCAAATGACTCAAAACATTTTTCTAGACACAACTCGGCCGCTAAAAACGATCAAGCAGTGGGGGCTCCTAAGGTTGGGGGAAGGCTCTGATACCAACTTGTAACACCCTTGATGCGACTATATCTCCCACGTGTCGAGGCATGACTTAGAGGCATAATTGCATTGAAGGCATATGTCGCAAGTGAGGTAATCTTCACATAACCCATGTAATACAATAGGGGAAAAAGTTACATAGTTGGCTTACAATCGCCACTTCACACAGTTACATGAATAAAGCATTACATCAACCAAATACACTCATGGTCCGACTACGGAACCAAAATAAAAGAAGAACCCCAAATGCGACAAAGGTCCCCAATCGACCCCAACTGGGCTCCACTACTGAACAACTAGAAAGAAACAGCACAAAGGACAAGATCTTCATCGAGCTCCTCCTGAGCTTGGTTGCGTCATCTGCTCGGACTCATCGGCACCTGCAAGCTGGTTTTGGAAGTATCTGTGAGCCACGGGGACCCAGCAATCTCGCACCCTCGCGATCAAGACTATTTAAGCTTATGGGTAAGGTAAAGGTATGAGGTGGAGCTGCAGCAAGCGACTAGCATATATGGTGGCTAACAAACGCAAATGAGAGCGAGAAGAGAAGTCAAAGCACGATCGAGAAAACTATGATCAATAAGTGATCCTGGACTACTTACGTCAAACATAACTCCAACAACCGTGTTCACTTCCCGGACTCCGCCGGAAAGAGACCATCACGGTTACACACACGGTTGATTCATTTTAATTAAGGTCAACTTCAGGTTTTCTACAACCGGACGTTAACAAATTCCCATCTGCCCATAACCGCGGGCACGGCTTTCGAAAGTTCAAATCCCTGCAGGGGTGTCCCAACTTAGCCCATCACAAGCTCTCACAGTCAACGAAGGAATAGACCTCCACCCGAGACATTCCGATCAGACTCGGTATCCCAGTACAACAAGACATTTCGACAGGGTAAAACTAAACCAGCAACACCGCCCAAATGTGCCGACAAATCCCGATAGGAGCTGCACATATCTCTTTCTCAGGGCACACCGGATTGTCTAAACTTCCAGTAGGCCAGCCCAGAGTTGCCCCTGGTAGCCACCGGCGGCTGACAGTTTGGACCAACACTCAGAGGAGCACTGGCCCGGGGGGGTTAAAATAATGATGACCCTTGAGTCTGCAGAACCCAAGGGAAAGAAAAGGCTAGGTGGCAAATGGTAAAACCAATGTTGGGCATTGCTGGAGAAGCTTTACTTAAGGCGAACTGTCAAGGGGTTCCCATTATAGCCCAACCGCGTAAGGGACGCAAAATCCGGGAACATAACACCGATATGACGGAAACTAGGGCGGCAAGAGTGGAACAAAACACCAGGCATAAGGCCGAGCCTTCCACCCTTTACCAAGTATATAGATGCAATAATTAAATAAGATATATAGTGATATCCCAATAAGTAAACATGTTCCAACAAGGAACAACATCTCCATGTTCCAACAAGGAACAAACTTCAATCTTCACCTGCAACTAACAATGCTATAAGAGGGGCTGAGCAAAGTGGTAACATAGCCAATCAACGGTTTGCTAGGACAATGGTGGGTTAGGGACTGAACATGGCAATTTGGGAGGCTGACAAGCAAGTGGTAGGCATCGTAGCAATGGCATGGCAAAAGAGCGAAGCAAACTAGCATAGCAAAGATAGTAGTGATTTCGAGGGTATGATCATCTTGCCTAAAATCCCGCAAGGAAGAAGAACGAGTCCATGAAGAAGACAAGTGGACAAAGTCGAACGGATCCTCACAAACTCGACGTTACCGGATCCAACCCGAAGAAGCAATCACCGGAAAAGAAGCACACAACATAGTAAACAACCAACACATGAACATGGTATGATATGCGAGATGCGAGATGCGATGCGGGATGCAAAATGCACGACGTGACAGGAAATGCATGAACCTGGCCTCAACTTGGCAAACCAAGTGTGCCACTGGATAGAGGGGATGAAATCACCTGAAAACGATATAAAGATCATAGGAATCGGAGCTACGGTTTGGAAATGGCAAGCGTTTTACGAAATGAACCGGTCTGCGATTCACAGCAAGTAGGCACCTAAATGCAATGAAATGAACATGCTACAGCCACCAAACATGAAAAAAAAATACATGAAAGAGATGTACACAAGATGCTTAGCAAATCACTAGCACTGAGCCATAGCCAAATTCATCCATTATGAGGTTCAAACAAGCATGGCAAAAACGAATAAGCAAAACAGATTTCAGACTTCGTGAAATTAACACTAGTCTGAAATTTCAGACCACGATGCTCTCTTCGGAGCAGCAAAACAACATGAAAAATAACCTGAACATGACAAGTAAGAACATGGCCTGGGGCTACTCAACAAGCTTAACAAAACACCCAAAGTGACCTGGGGCCAAAAGGGTTCACAAAATACTCTAACGGGCACACGAACATAGATAAAACACAATCAGTTTTCAGACTTGGTGAAAACTGAGACATGCTGAAATTATAACTCACGAAGGCATGTAAACGAGCTCGATGCACTCACCATGGTGCAAGTCATAGCAAGGCAAGCATATATCCATAAAGAAGGCACAAAATTCAAGCTAGACATGGCAAGAACAATGGCATAGCATGCATAGATCACTAACAATAGCATCGGCAAAATCGCAAACAAGTTGACGATCTGCCCAGATTTACCACGAAGCAAAAGTAGAGCTCGATTGACTCAAGCTAGAGCACTTCACATATGCAAACAAATACATGGATGGATAGAGCATAACATGAATATCAAAACGCCCTTACTGATCATCCTCAAAATAGGCATGGATCACTAGGAAACAAGCTGAACACATGGCATCATGAACTAAAATATCCCAGACTTAGTGCAATCCACTAAGTCCCTGAAAACAGAATTCTCAGGTGCCCCTCTTTGCAAGCTTGCACAAGTCACCACACGCATCCTAAAAATGCATGGGTGGCACCTTTGGAAAGAAGACAAAATGCTTAACAATTCATCCCAAAGACTCACAGGCATATCATGCACACAATAATCATGGCAAAAATGACAAAAGTCTATGATGAGCTAATGGATCTGCAATTTAACTCACGATGCCTCCTTCTAACAGCATTTTGGGCAAAAATATGAACTCAAATGCAAATAATGCAATGGGAGGAGTAATGTACATGTCGAGACGAAGATTTTGATATATCATATGCCCAAAACGGAGCTACGGGTGCGGAGATACGAGGCGATGAACAGAGGCATAAAAGTGTAGCAGATCTGGGACTTAGAGATATTTCGACCTCAGGGAGGGTGGACATGTCCGATCCAGGGCAGACACGTCTGACGTGACCGTGTCGTCTTCCACCTCCAGGAGATCCATGGCGCGGTCGGCGAAGAAGGAGCCCCCGTTCCGACAACGTTGGAGCGCGGGAGGAGCCGGAGGAGGCCGGGGACGGGCAGATCCGGCCGCAGGGCATCCATTTCCGGCCGGATCTGGCCAAAGTTGGCGGGGATCGGCGATGGTAGGGTCGGCGGCGAGCTTCAACCCATGGCGCGGCGGCGGAGGAAGAGGCGGGCGCGGGCGCTGCGGCGAGGTGCTCCCGGGGCCGGTGGCGACGGTGGTCGCCGATGCCGGCGGAGATGGTGGCCGGCGGGAGGCGCGCGGGCTCCTCCGCGAGAGGCGCGCGAGGCAGAAGACGTGCGGCGGCGTGCTCCGGTCGCCGGCGACGGCGCGAAGGCAGCGGGGTGGATCGGGATCCGGCTTGGGCGCGGCGGCGGGGATCTGGCCCGGTCGGCGCAGAGGAGGGCCGGGCGCGGGCCTCGGCGGCGCGCGCGCGAGGAGAGAGAGGCGGGCGACAGGTGGCGGCGTCCGGTTGGTCCGAAGCGGCGCCGGGGATGACGTGGCGGCCCCTGATTCGTCGGGGTGAGGTTGCCGGGCAGAGTGGACATGTCCGTTGCGTGGGATTTTGTCCGGTGGCGCGAGGTGGACGAAGGATAGGGTTCATCCGCGAATATTCGGGAGGGGAGCACATATATATAGGTAGAGGGAGCTAGGAGAGTCCAAATGAGGTGCGGTTTTCAGCCACCCGATCGTGACCGAACGACCGAGATGATGGAGCAGAGTTTGGTGGTTTTGGGCCAAATTGGAGGGGTGTTGGGCTGCAACACACACGAGGCCTTCTCGGTCCCTCGGTTAACCGTTGGAGTATCAAACGAAGTCCAAATGATACGAAACTTGACAGGCGGTCTACCGGTAGTAAACCAAGGCCGCTTGGCAAGTCTCGATCCAATCCGGAAATGTTTAACCCCCACACAAGAAAGAAAGGTCGAAATGACCACCGGAGGCGAACGGAACGCCGGAATGCAAAACGGACAACGGGGAAAATGCTCGAATGCATGAGATGAACACGTATGCAAATGAAATGCGCATGATGACATGATATGCAATGCATGACACGCAAGCAATGACAACGCAACAACAACGAATAACTGAACAACACCTGGCACATCGGTCTCGGGGCGTTACAACTGTTCATCTCCACCATCAACCTCCTCCGGCCTCCATGGGCTACTGTTCATCCACCGCCGACCTCCTCGAGCCTCCACCTACGACTATTCATCCATGGGCTCCTGTTCATCCAGCCTCCATCGCTCCTCCACCGGCTACTATTCAACCCGCCCTCTCCATGGGGTCCTATTCAACCACCCCTCCACGGGCTACTGTTCATCCAGCCGTCCACCGGCTACTATTCAACCAGCCGTCCACCTCGTCCTGTTCATCCAACCCTCCACGGAGTCCTGTTCATCCACCCCAATCGGCTCGATCAAGGTCCTGTTCATCCATCGGCAACGGCCTCTACTACCACGGGGTCATGTTCATCTAACCCCCCACCGGGAATTGTTCATCCACCCCCCAACAACGCACCTAACTTATCTTTCTTTTCATAAAAATGCCAAGCCTAGTTCATTTTTTATATAATAAGATTACCAAGCCCAACTTAATTTTTTTAACAATATTCGTATCTCAATATTATTTTTATACGAAATGCTCAGTCCAGACCATCATTGTTTTTTCACGCATCCTAGAAAATGGGTCCATTTCTCTAAAATCAAATGGCTTGTAAATTATCAGAAGTGATAAATGCGCTGCATGTATGCAATATTATTTTTGACCCAGCTTAGTAAATAGGTGCATTCGAATAAATTATAAAATGCGCTGTAAATAATCATTGTCATAAATAGTAAATCGGCTATTATTTTTTTAAACAACCCGAGAAATAGGTTGTTTTTTGAGTCAAAGCCCAGGAAATAGATGTATTGGCAAACAAAATGAAATGGGTTGTAAAACCTAAATAAATGGGTTGTATTCCGCCACAGCTTTCAAAGCTGACTTTGTTGGCCCACTAGACAAAGCCTGCGCAAGGTGTTGTCCATTTAGTGAACAAAATGATTTAATTGTCTAAAACAAAGTGTCAACAAATTATTCTGACATCCATAGTCGTTGGACTAACATCCAACGGCGATCCTGCTTCCTTAATCTCTGATCTAGTTGCTCTTGCTCCAGCCGCCAAAACTATCACCGGCTGGAGCGCCTGCATCTGCCTCCCTTGGCCGGCTGTCCTGCTGCGCATGCCTCGCCGCCCCACTATACTCCCAATGGTGGCCAGGTCATACTTGTACTCACCCACACCTTCTGTTATTCTCCCGCGAAGGCTGCCTCACCCGGCAGCCGAACTAGTCCCTCATACTCCCCCCACCAAGGACTCCAGTGCCCCTTGTTCCATGATTCCAGATTATTCCCATCTTAGGCATTGCCGTCGTCCACCGCCTTGGTGCTCTCAGCGTGGCGTGGTCAACGTGGTTAAGGAACACCTTCCATTGGAAGAGGACTATACGTGGAGAGGCTGACGGCTAGGTCCACGGCCATAGCAAGGAAGTGCCTCCTTATTACGCGCAAAATAATGAATCCTCCACCTAACTGCGAGACCTACCGGAACAGCCTCAAAAAAAACATTTCCCCCTGACAGTTGGGACCCACCAACTACATCTTTGTACGCAAGGAAGTGCGTCCGTATTACGGGAAAAAATGATTCTTCCCCGTGATAGCTGGGACCCACTAGTTTTATCTTCACACGGAAGGAAGTGCCTCCTTATCATCCCTGACAGCTGGGACCCACCAGCTATATCTTCGCATGAAAGGAAGTGCCTCCTTATCCTCCCTAACAGCTGGGACCCACCGGATCGAACCGTACGTTGGGTTGTTTGTCTGGTCGCGATCGTGTACATACATACTGGTCGATCGGTCTCTCTGTAGCCATGAAGCTTGTCCGAGTAAGGAGATGCATGTGTCGTAGTAGAGGCGTGGACATAGTATGCCACGCAGTCTTGTCTATATATATATATATATATATATATATATATATATATATATATATATATATATATATATATATATATATATCGTGTACACATACGTACAGCCACGCTGCATGAAATTAAATACGGCTATGTACGTACATAAGGGCGGGGTCTCGAACGCGTACTCACGCATACATACGGCCAGCGCTCGTGTACATGGAGAGGCAACGGACGGTAGCAACGTCGTCCTATTAATCGGCAGCTAACCGGCTGTGTCAGAATATAGGAAAAACATCATCTTCACCGAGAGCCAAGTGACTGGGTCGGAACGCGTCTTGTTCATCGGGAGCAAAGCCACTGGGTCGAAACGCATCATGTTCATCGGGAGCTAACCGGCTTGGACGGAACAGCCGGAACGAGGTCTGGCGTATCGTAGAATGGAGGAAATGGTCCTTCTGTTTGACCGCGTATGGTCGAAACAGGGTCCTGTTCATCGCGAAGGGTCTGGCGTACCACAAAACGGAGGAAACAGACTTGTGTTAGACCGCGTACAGTCGAAACAGGGTCCTTTTCATCGGGAAGGGTTTGGCGTACCACAAAACAGAGGAAACGACTTGTGTTGGAGCGCCTACGGTCGAAACGAGATCCTGTTGATCGGGAGGGGTATGGCGTACCGCAAAACAAAGGAAATGGACTTGTGTTGGAGCACCTACGGTCGAAACGGGGTCATGTTCATCCACCGTCTACTGCCTTGCTCCAGCCTCCACCTGCTATTGTTCATCCACCGTTGACTTCCTCTAGCCTCAACCTGCTACTATTCATCCACCGTCGACTTCCTCCAGCCTCCACCAGCTACTGTTCATCCAGCCTCCACCGGCTACTGTTCAACCAGCCTCCACGGGGTCCTGTTCATCAACCCTCCACCAGCTATTGTTCATGGAGCCTCCACGGGGTCCTGTTCATCCATCCTCCACCGGCCTCCTCGATCAGGGTCATGTTCATCCAACGACAACGGCCTACTACTACCACGGGGTCCTGTTCATCCAACCCCCACTGGGAACTGTTCATCCAACCCCAACCACGTACGTCTCGGTTCGTTCAACCAACCCCCACGTTCACTGTTCATCAAGAGGCAGCAGGTTTGATCGGCTTCAGTTAGCAGCAGTAGCGAAGGAATCCCTCGATCGGGTTTAGTTAATAGCAAGGGATCAATCGGTGTTCAGTAACGTAGCTTGTTCAATCGCTCGGGTTCAGTTAGAGCCCAATGCCTCGCTCGGGTTCAGTTAGAGTGCAACACCTCGCACACGCACTCGTATGTGTATGAGAGAAACATGCAAACCTCCGTGCATCGCTTGATCGGCCCCGACCACCCACCGTAACCGGGAACTCCCTGAAATTTTCCTCGCCCTCGCTTCTACCATGATTTTTTCCGTCATGGACGGCCCAAAAAATGTCATGCAGGTGCATCTCTGGCCCGCCCAGGACGAAAAGCCCATTTTCTACCATGATTTTTTGTCACAGAAGTAGGAGCCCACCACATCTATAATGATGCAGGGTTTTGTCACAGTTATCGTCATAGAAGTTGTCATAAGCATGACAAAAAAATCGTTTGGCCCAAAATGTCATGGATGTGTCTTTTTTTGTAGTGACTCCATCTCATGTGATGATCGGACATGATTTAGTTGATCTAGATCACGTATCATTTAGATGACTTGAGGGATGTCTATCTAAGGTTGTGTTTGGTTGAACTGCGGATTCTAAAAAAGTTGCTGTGAAAAAGCTGGAAGCTGTTTGGTTAAAACAACTCTGAAACTGTAGGTTTGGCTATGAGTTGTGTGTAATGCCAACGGGGCCAGAGTGAATATGTTTATATGCTAATTGACCATAAAGCAGTGATGTGTACATTTTTAGGTAATTGAACGATCATTTTGCAAATAAAAATTATGACAATGCAGGTGATTCATAGCTAACGCATACGTAACTCGACGACTATTATTACGGAACACATGCATCATACAAAATACATATGGTTGAATTTGCAACCAACTTCTGATTGACCGTAAAACACTTATTTGTAAGTTAATTAACAAATAAATGGTTGTTTTGATAAGGAAAAAAAATCATCTTTTAGATGTTGGTTTATACTATATATAGAAAAAATTAACTTGATCCAGTTGAGCCGAAGACAATATAGAAAATCTGGATCCAGTTGTTTAGGAAAACAGTGATCTGTACATTGTTAGGTAATGAAACCACATTGAATTTGTAGGAGCATAATAGCATCAGATGATATCCAATCACAAATTCGAAAAAGATATTCCAATCATTTGGGCGTAGAAATTACCACATACACATATAAAGCACAATCCACTCACACATATACTTGAAAATGCATTAGTAACAACAATATACATCAACTACAAATGAAAATGTACTCACCATATCCAATTTGTGCTATTAATTGTTACATCACAAAAAAAAATAAAATGAATAATGAAGAGGGAATGATAGATGGGGATGATGGCTGAGGAGAGGGAATGAGGGAGGAGGGAAGGAAGTAGAAGACCAGAGGGCCGATGAATCAGGGCCACCGTGAGCAAGGGAGGGGAAGGAGGAATGGAAGAGGAGGAGGAAGGAGTGGGAGGGAGAAGTGATAGGAGGAGGAGACCGGAGGGACAATGCGCCAGCACCGCCGGTGCCACCGGTCGGGCAGCTGGACCAGTGTCGCACTACAAGAAATATGTCAACTTGTGACCACCACTATTAGTCACTGAATGGTCACAAATTTCCATTTGTGACCTTTTTGTGACCAAAAAGATAAGGTCAAAAGCTGGCCATCGTAAACTGACTATAGCGACCTTTCTTCTGGAATGGTCGTAGACGTTTATGACCAAAATACGTCTATTGTGGCGTTTTGGTCACTAGCAACCTCCCCAGGCCACGTAGGCATCCAGCGTGGCAATCTGACGTGGCACAAGATTCAGCCCGGTCCAATTCGATTTTCTACATGGGCCTAGCCCAACAATTCGGCCTATTTGTGTTTTTTCTCATATTAATATTGGCTAGGTAGATGGGCCAAGCCCAACAATTAAGCCTTCTCATTTTTGGGCCTAGGCCTTTTTATTTTCTTGGCCTTCAGCTTTTCACAATTGATTTTTAAGCGATTTTGTTCATTTTCCTGAAGTGTTTGATTTGTGCCTTTTTAGGGCCCAAATAGTATTTGTTTCATTTTGATGTATCAGCAATTAATGATCTGATCCTCAAAAAACAATAAATAATCAACATTTCCAATATTTCAATCACACAAATTTTCATAAATGGCGACCAATATGAGTATATTATATATATTACAATCATGTGCTAGTTCACATCATCCAGGAATTTAGAACACCCAGGAAGTGTAAACACCCAGGAACATCCAGAAACATCTCTGAAGTAAACACTCAGGAACACCCAGGAACATCTATGAAGTAAACACCCAGGAACATAAAACACCCAGGAAGATAAAACTAGCTACAAAGATGAAGTGTTCCCTTCTTCGAACTTCTTCAGCCTAGAGCTCCTGTAGAAGAGAGGAAATTATGTTATCATGGCTGCCAATGAAAGCAATATCTTCTAGCATAAACAAGTAGGAAAAGAATAATGAACAGAATAGTAAACAGATACACAAGCAGCTAAGAGTATGGATAACAAAATAATGAAGTATGGATAACCGTAGCAACACTAGTATACTGTTGCTGAGGCATTAGTATAATGAATAGAACTTCCTGAAGTATACTACTGCTACTGCTAAGTTTGCATCAGTTTAGAGATCTTATAGAATAATTTGTTTATGCCTGGAATGCATCAGCTTGCATCAGTTTGTACAATACTAGAAAGGGCATATAAAACAATAGAATTGCATAGGGCAAATAAAACGCGTTAACCTGCTGTTGCTCTACACTTAAACATGGATAATAAATCTAACATCGATGGTTGGCATCATCCTTGCGTTGGCTAGTTAAAACTAAGAGCAGCAGAGCAGATATGTGTATTACGCAGACAAATAGGGGTGCTCCTGTTGGGTTGCAACATGAAAGAGCCATGTTTATTACTGCTAAAAAATACTTAGCGACCTCAACAAATTATTATCAAAGGAATGGTAACGAATCTAAGGGTTTATTTTTGGCAAACTATCCAAGGTTGAGAAATGAAAAAATGCAAAAAAACGTCGATCTGCTGTAGTTGTTTAACCATCACCACACTAACGAACATGTGTTCAAGAGAGTCGTTTAATCCAAAGAATTGAAGACAAATAAACGAAAGAGAAAATTTTCAATTCTATTCAGAAGTATAGTCCAAGCTATATCTGACTTCTGATGAAATGCATAGGTCCAGCCGATGACTACACATCAGCAGCTACTTCAGACATTGGCTGGAGAAATGCTTATCTTTTTTATTATTCAATGATGTAAAAAGAAATGACAACACAGCACCAACAACAGTAGACTCTCACAGCCAACTAATATACTAGAAGTAGATCAACCAAGCATTAGTTTTAAAAAAGCTCGGTTTAAGATACTTCAACGACATAAATCTCAGTAGCATCTCCTTGTAACATCATATGCTCAGCTGACAAACGATTCACATGCAACTCCTCTACATTATATCAAACCAACACAGAGAGCTGCATCTCTAGATGAGGAACAAAAAAACATTGATAGCATGCTAGGCATCAGTTTTAAAAAGCTCAATTTTAGATCATCAAAGACCGGAAAGGCCACAGCGGTCTAAATGTTTCACATCCTCTACCTAGCACAACATCATCATCGTCACGGAAATTCCCTAAACAGTCTGACTTCTCAAATGGCAGATTCACCTTCCGAACCATGTAGGAGAAAAACATCGAGACCATGGAATCAACAGGTAATCGTACCTTGAGCAGCAGAGCATGCGCCTCAGACGATCACGGGAGCACGATCCCGCCGCATTGCCTTGCTGCTGGCCTCGTCGGCGCTTCACCATTGGCCAGAGGAGGAGCAGCCAGAGAGTCCAAGACTGTAAATGCCAAAGAGAGCAACGAGTAAAATGAACTGGATTTTTCTGCCGCTAAATGAATGCTATATACCTATGCTGCTACTAAATGGTACTTGTGCATAACTGAATTTTGCAGCTGGCACTGAACGTTGGCAGACAACTATTGCACTAAACATAGCTTGCGCATGTCCAACTGGAAAGGACACGACAGATACAGCTATGTGAGCTAGCCTGATAGGTAGGTCAAGCAACATGATTCAGTGAACTGGGAATGATCTAAGATGGACAATAAGAATGGAAAGCAAACATTGAACCCCACGTTGATCTGAAACTTTGGGATTCAAGCAAGAAGTCGCAAACGTGCAACCAAAATGCTCCTGTCAACATTATTATTCAAGGTAAGATGCCATCAGCATCAGGAACACTGCTCAATGATTTGTATGTGGCATAGACATGATCCAGTTATCATGATACAATGACCATCTTGTAAAATGAAAGGCATGTGCTGATCATTACAATTATTTTAAGCTGAGTGTTTCTTTCTTCTCTTTTATTTATGCAAGCGGAGATGTAGCAGGCAGGGAGGCATGGAGCCATCACATATGCATGTATGTATGAAGCAGAACATGAAAAGAGCGACATATAATTAACTTGATTGACATGACATGGCAGGGTGTTTTTGTAGTCGATGCCAAACAGCACCATCGCCACCACCGTTGCATGGAAGCATAAAAAAAGAGGAGCCTGGCACGATGAACCCCTTGTACAGAATCAAATCCTGCTGCACAAGGATAAGAGAAATAAGAAGATAGTACGAAAGCTGTTAAACAAAATCATAGGATGCCATCACGTAGTGCAGACAAATTGAACACACACACACACACACACACACACACACACACACACACATATATATATATATATATGCATGCATGCTTCTCAAAGTTTAATTCCATAGAATTAAAGTGCTTCCGATAGTAACCAAATTATTTTAATACTCAGCCATCCAGTACCACACAGGAAGCAAATCCTAAAATAAAAATGCACTTCTGAACAGAGCGACACACTACAAGAACTTACCAACAGGTTTGAACAATGGATGACATACAGTACAAGAAAAAGAGCAGGAGAATGGATTCTGATAGACTACACAAGATGATTGCAATGACTAGGCTACAAGTTAATACAATTAACACAAGTTAATGCAAGCCTGATGTACTACTCAGGCTAAGAAGAAGCAGGTACAGTAGTAGTTTTAGCACACTAGTACATGTGTTAAAATGGAAGCATCACTGTTGGGTTATATTAATAAATAATCCAAGTGTTGCAATAGCCAACAAAATAAAAAATCTATACACATGCATAGACCACAACACATTTACCGACATTGATGGACTGGACAAACCTAACACATACTTATCATACTAATACAATACAAGATAATGCATTAGAGTGTCTGGATTTGCATGAAAAAGATGACCAGTTTCACATCGGATTTGATTGAACATGTAAAGTATGTATTAGTGTAAAGCTTATCAATTATTCGAACTGTGCTGTAGTTTAGTTGAGTTGCAAGTAGAACTACAGTGAAGATGCTATTCTAACTTCTGTGACTGAAGAAAAATACACACCGTATGTACATCATTTGTGCTAAACATTAGCACACAATGTTGATGCTACTATGCAACCACAAATTAAATCACTGGACACCGAGGCCGGAATGGAGCTAGATTGGACCAAGCAGCCAAACTGGGACAGGTTGGATGATTTTACCCTTGAGTAATCTAAGCAGCACCTCGGACAGGGGGATGAACCGACATCCTCCCCCTCTGCACACTATCCTCTCTTCACTATCACACCCGAACCATCGTCTTCCTCGACACCCGCAGCACCTCGGCTTACCATGGTGATAGCCTGCACAAACCCCCTTCACGAATCAAATCATATCGAATCAAGAAGAAGCAGAGGAGGGGAGGGGAGGGGAGGGACACCTCCATGGCGTCGGTCGTCAGTAGGGTGGGTCGGAGGGACACCTCCATGCTCCTCCTCTCCCTCTTGGATTCCATGATGGCGTCTCGTACGACAGAGGGAGGCACTCCTCCTCGTCTTCCATGGCTCAGGCGCGTGGTGGTGTCATCCCGACGAGGGCGGCGTCGCAGTCGCGCGCTCCGTTGTGCTGCCCCGTCGAGACGCAGGTGGGTGCAGATCCAGCGTCGGCGCCGTCCTGGCCCCGTCCACATCCATCCATGGGTGGTTGAGGGGCGAGGAACTCCTAATCCATCCCCATGGCAGGAGGGAGAGCTGCGGATGGATGGATGTCGTCAGTGGCGTTGGGATTGGGGGGGAATCGGGGGGAGAAGGTCTTGATCGGAGGAGAATCGGGATCAGTTCGGTGGGTGGGTTGGAGCGGCGGGGAGAGGACTGGATCGGGATTGGGAGGAGAGGGGAGAGGGATTGATTCAATCAAGGCACATCGCAGAAGGAGCTCAGGGACGGGGAGGAGGTGACGACGGCGGCGATGAGGCGAGGACGAGGGAGGAGGAGATAGGCGGCGGCGCGGGAGAGAGATCTGGATGGAGCGAGGAGAGGGGGCTGCTAGGGTTTGGGTTAGGGAGAGAGAGACCTGAGAGGTGAGTGAGAGCCATTGGATCCGTCGGATGTGGACGGTTCAGATCGGCTACATTGGGGTGATCCGTGGGAAGTGCTCTCATTGGTTCAGAAAATTTATGATTTGAAATAGTTTCTAAGTACTAAAACTAGGAGGTTTTGTGAAGCAACTATCAAAAATATTTTCCAAAATGGCTCAACTAGACTTATCACTCAAGTTAGACCACATTTTATGGATGATCACAAATTTTCATGCATTTTTTTATCTTTCTAGCTATTTTTAATCATTTTTTGAGAGCTCAACTTGAGTTCTTTTTGTGAAGGACCTACCACATATTTGTTACAAAATTGGACCAAATCATTTTTCTAAAATACTAGGCCATATTTGATTCAGACCTAACCAAATGGTTGGGTGTCAGAAGCCTTGATCCACCTCTGGTGAAAAAGACAAATTCCCACTGATTCAGTAGGAAGCGGGTCAAATTTGAACTACAGCTACCTCATAGTTTGCTCTTTATTTTTTCAAAAAATATTTTGTAGGTACATAAGTGTCTATTTAATCAGAGAAACATCAAAATTATTCCAAGATTCAACCACTAGCTAGGAACGGTCAAACCCACGATTTTGCTCGCATTTCGAAACAGGCATAAAAAATTCAAAAAAAAAAATCAAAAAATTGGAAAATCTTCGCATTGTGTCATTATATGTGACCAAGTTTCCAGGAAAAATAATAAACTTGTAATACGGCAATTATTTTTAAAAAGTGTTCCCAAAAATGAGCTATCATGCGTGAAGATTCAAGGTTTTCAAGCCAAATGATCAATCTTATGGCCACATTCATGGCATAGTTTGTTCAAATGATCTCATATTGTGCACAAGGGTGCATCTTGGAATTCCAAACAATGTTGACTAAGGGATTTTTCATTTTCTTTGCACGGAAAATTCATTTTCCATTTTCCGAGTGCCCGAATTGAGTTCTTTTTGTGAAGGACCTACCATATATTTGTTGCAAAATTGGACCAAATCATTTTTATAAAATACTAGGCCATATTTGATTCACAATTGACCAAATGGTTGAGTGTAAAAAGTTTTGATCCACCTCTCATGAAAAAGACAAATTTCCGCTGATTCAGCTGGAAGCGGGTCAAATTTGAACTATAGCTGCCTTGTAGTTTGCTCTTTAATTTTTTTCCAAAAATCATTTCTAGGTACATAAGTATCTATTTAATCATAGAAACACCAAAAAAAATCCAAGATTCAACCACTAGCTAAGAACGGTCATTCCCGCCGTTTTGACCGCATTTTGAAACGGGCATAAAAAATTCAAAAAAAATCAAAAAATTGGGAAACCTTCGCATTGTGTCATTATATGTGGCCAAGTTCCTAGGAAAAATAACAAACTTGTAATACGACAATTATTTTAAAAAAAGTGTTCTCAAAAACGAGCTATCACGTGTGGAGATCAATGGCTTTCAAGCCAAATGATCAATCTTATGGCCACATTCATGGCATACTTTGTTCAAATGATCCCATATTGTGCACAAGGGTGCATATTGGAATGGCAAACAATGTTGCCTAAGGAAGTTTTCATTTTCTTTGGACGAAAAAACCATTTTCCATTTTTCGAGTACCCAAAAGGAGGTTTTTTTGTGAAGGACCTCCCAAATAATTGTTGCAAAAATGGACCAAATCATTTTTATAAAATAGTAGGCCATATTTAATGCACAATTGACAAAAATGTTGGGCGTCAACAGTTTTGATCCACCTCTGGTGAAAAAGACAAATTCCCGCCGATTCAGCAGGAAGCGGGTCAAATTTGAACTGCAGCTGCCTCATAGTTTACTATTTATTTTTTCCAAAAATCATTTATAGTTACATAAGTACCTATTTGATCATAAATACATGGTTTGATGGCGATACATCGAGGTTTGGGCGGTGGCCAAGGCCCCCAACTCTAGAGCGCGTAAACTCGCATGCCCGACGCGTGGTCACCGCGTGACCGTGGCGTTGCCATGTGTTCTGGGCAGCCTAGGCATGTCTAGTGGGTTGGTCACTCCCCAGGTAGGTTCTAGGAAGAAAATTACAACATAAGATTCTCACGAGGAGACCGATCGATGCTCAAACATGAATTAGCAGCCAAGTGTTTGATTAGCGGTACGGGAAATGCACATGGCCAATGGGCGTGAGTTTTTGCTGAGGATGCTCATCTACTAAGAAGAATGTCTTCGCAAATTTTCAGATCAAAAGGAGGATCCTAGGTGGTACTTGCTTTGCAAAGTACCACACTGGACAGAAATATGAATGTTGAAGCTGGGCTCAAAATAATGAATGGATTGAGCTGAAATTTGGTGGAGGATGGTTATTTGGGCATTGGAAAGAACCGTAGAAAATTGATACCATTTGGACATGCCAAAGTGGTACTTCCTTCACAATGCTCTTCTATGGACAGAAACTTGGGAAAACTAGTGAGAGAAATTGGATGAATGAAATGAGCTCAAATTTGGTGTAGGTAAGTTACCTAGGTATGGTTATGCCTTGGTAGATTTTCAGATCATTTGGGTAAGCCTAGCTAGTACTTACTTCACAAAGCTTCTCTCGAGGTAGAAACTTTGAAAATTTCCCGAGAAAGATTGACTAGGAAAATGGAGCTGAATATATTATCATGTGGAAATGATTTGGATATGGAAGAGTTCCCAAAGAGTTTGAGGTTAATAGGAGGGGTCTAGATAACACTTGCTTTGCAACATGCCAATTTGGCCATAAAATATAAATTGAACCTGGGCTCACATAGATAATTTTCCTGAGCTGCAATTTGGAGGAGGGTGATAATTTGGGCATATGAAGAAACTGTATAAATTTCATGTCATTTGGATATATAAAAAAGGTACTTCCTTCACAATGCTTCTAGGTGGACAAAAACTTTGGAAATTTGCCGAGGAAGATTTGCTAGGCAAGTGGAGCTGAATTTTGTCATGCGGTAATGATTTGGATAGGAAAGAGTGCCCAAAAATTCCGAGGGCAATCAAGAATATATAAATAGCACTTCCTTCATAAAGTGCTGTCGTGAACAAAATAGGAAAATGAATATTGTTGAATTAGTTTTGAACTAGGCAAGGAAGGATTTTTACATATTTGATTAAGATATGACCCAAAGAATTTATGAGATTTTTTTGGGAATTTTGGGAATGACAGAAATATAGGTTGCTTCACAACCTAGGGCAAAAACTGCCACATGGACATGACACATAGGCAAAACTGATGAGGTGGTGCCTAGTCATAGCAACCCACCATAATTTACAAGGTTATGACCATCTATATTGGTCATGATCAGCTAGAAATAAGGCAGCAGACCAGTGCTATCTGCTTTATGACCATTTCGTGTAAGGAAATTACGACCTTTCTGACCAAAATGGTCGTTATAGTTTAGGTTTTGGAGCCCCCCGAACAACTTTTGACCAATTGGTCTGAAATGGTCATAGATCTATGACCAATTCTTCCAGGGTCACTAACAAAAGGTCACAAGTTGACATATTTCTTGTAGTGCCGCTGTGAGCGGGGGGAGAGGAAGGAAGTAGGGATGTGGGAGGGGGAGAAGGGAGGGTCACCGGATAGCGGGCGGCTTCAGGCGGCGGGCGGTGGCAGTGGGCGGCGACCGGCGGTGGCCAAACCTAGCCGTGCGTGGGAGGTGGCGGCGGCTCCCATCCTTTCCTCTCGCTCGTGCTCGAGTGCGAGCCAACTCGTTCATTTCATGCGAGAGAAAGAAAAAGATCGGGGCGGTATGACTTGCTAGTGGCATTGGTTGGTAAATACTTCTCAACTGTAAGGTGACAGCTAAAAACGGTTGGTTTAGAAACTGAGAACTTGGCGGTACCCCAGCTGCGAAATTTACACTACGTAAAAGCTATAGATTGTCAAAAGTTGCTTCAAAAATTTATCCCTTTGGTTGGCTTCTAGCTTTTTCAAAGCAGAAGTTGGGTAAAAAAGCCAGACCAAACACATCCATAGTGGGAGTTCTTAAGTAATTTGATTAATTGAAGTTAATTTATCATGAACTTAGTCCTGATAGTATTTGCATATCTATGTTGTAGATCAATGGCCCGTGCTACCGTTCCCCTGAATTTTAATGCGTTCCTAGAGAAAGCTAAGTTGAAAGATGATGTTAGACACTACACGCACTGGGTCCGTAACTTGAGGATTATCCTCATTGCTGTAGAGAAGAATTATGTCCTTGATGCACCGCTAGGTGAAAGGCCTGCTGCAGGAGCAGATGCTGATGTTTTGAACATCTGGATAGCTCGATATGATGACTACTTGATAGTTCAGTGTGCCATACTTTACGGCTTAGAATCGGGAGTTCAAAGACGTTTTGAACGTCATGGAGCATATGAGATGTTCCAGGAGTTAAAGTTAATATTTCAAGCAAATGCCCGAGTTGAGAGATATGAAGTCTCCAACAAGTTGTATAGCTGCAAGATGGAGGAGAACAATTCTGTCAGTGAACACATACTCAGAATGTCTGGATATCATAATCACTTGACTCAGCTGGGAGTTAATCTTCTAGATGATAGTGTTATTGAAGAGTTCTCCAATCACTGCCACCAAGCTACAAAGGCTTCATGATGAACTATAATATGCAAGAGATGGAGAAGACAATTCCTGAGCTCTTCCAATGCTCAAAGTTGCGGAGGTGGAAATCAAGAAGGAGCATCAAGTGTTGATGGTTAACAAGACCACTAGTTTCAAGAAAAAGGGCAAGGAAAAGAAGGCGAACTTCAAGAAGAATGGAAAGCAAGTTTCCACTATCAGGAAGAAGCCGAAAGCTGGACCGAAACCTAAAACTGGGTGCTTCTAGTACAAAGGGACTAGACACTAGAAGCCGAACTGCCCCAAGTATTTGGAGGATAAGAAGGATGGCAAAGTGAACAAAGGTATATTTGATATACATGTTATTGATGTGTACCTTACTAATGCTTGTAGTAGCGCATGGGTACTTGATACTAGTTTGGTTGCTCGTCTTGGTAACTCAAAACAAGAGCTACGGATTAAACGAAGATTGGCTAAGGATGAGGAGACGATGCACGTCAGGAAGGGTTCCAAGGTCGATGTGATCACCGTCGACACGCTACCTCTACATCTACCTTCGGGATAAGTTTTAGACCTAAATAATTGTTATTTGGTGTCAGTGTTGAGCATGAACATTATATCTGGATCTTGTTTAGTGCGAGACGGTTATTCATTTAAATCAGAGAATAATGGTTGTTCTATTTATATGAGTAATATCTTTGATGGTCATGCACCCGTGAAGAATGGTCTATTTTTGTTGAATCTCGATTGTGGTGATACACATATTCATAATATTGATGCCAAAAGATGCAAAGTTGATAATGATAGTGCAACATATTTGTGGCATTGCCGTTTAGGTCATATTTGTGTAAAGCACATGAAGAAACTCCATGCGGATGGGCTTTTGGAATCACTTGATTATGAATCATTTGATACTTGCGAACAATGCCTCATGGGCAAGATGACTAAAACTCCATTCTCTGGAACAATGGAGCGAGCTAATGACTTTTTGGAAATAATACATACCGATGTATGCGGTCCGATGAGTGTTGAGGCACGCGGCGGGTATCGTTATTTTTTGAACTTCACAAATGTTTTGAGAAGATATGGGTATATCTACTTAATGAAACACAAGTATGAAACATTTGAAAAGTTCAAAGAATTTTAGAGTGAAGTGGAGAATCATCTTAACAAGAAAATAAAGTTTCTACGATCTGATCGTGGAGGCAAATATTTGAGTTACGAGTTTGGCCTTCAATTAAAACAATGTGGAATAGTTTCACAACTCACGCCACCTGGAACACCACAGCGAAATGGTGTGTCTAAACATCGTAAGCATACTTTATTAGATAGTGTGATCTATGATGTCTCTTACCGATTTACCACTATCGTTTTGGGGTTATGCATTAGAGACAATTGCATTCACATTAAATAGGGCACCGTCTAAATCCATTGAGACGACACCGTATGAACTATGGTTTGGCAAGAAAACTGAGCTGTTATTTCTTAAAGTTTGGCATTGCGACACTTATGTCAAAAGGCTTCAGCTTGATAAGCTCGAACCCGAATCGGAGAAGTGCGTCTTCATAGGATACCCTAAGGAAACAATTGGGTACACCTTCTACCATAGATCCAAAGGCATGATTTTTGTTGCCAAGAATGGAACTTTTCTAGAGGAGTTTCTCTCGAAAGAAGTGAGTGGGAGGAAAGTAGAACTTGATGAGGTAATTGTACCTTCTCTCAATTTGGAAATTAGCTCATCATGGAAATCCGTTCCCGTGATGCCTACACCAACTAGAGAGGAAGCTAATGATGATGATCATGAAAGTTCAAAATGGATCAGTCAAAGAAAGGGTTCTTTCCTGTGTTGCAAGGTGTAAAATTGAGTCAGACTCAATGCCCGACCACTGTAGAAGATAGAGAGAAAATAGAAGTCATTCGCTATGCCCCAGCCATGGGTTCTATCATGTATGCTATGGTGTCTACCAGACCTGATGTGTGCCTTGCCATAAGTCTGGCGGGGAGGTACCAAAGTAATCCAGGACAGTGGATCACAGGACAGCGGTCATGAGAGCGGCAAACTCCTGATTTAAAGCTTTGTTAGGAGAACCAAAGATAATATCATCAAGATATAGTTGCCATACAAACAACTCCCCTTTGACCTTCTTAGTAAAAAGAGTGGGGTCGATTTTCTCAATTTCAAACCCACGATCTTGCAACAACTCGGTAAGGTTCTCATACCACGCACGTGGGGCTTTTTTAAGTCCATAAAGTGCCTTATCGAGTTGGTACACATGATTGGGGAACTTGGGATCCTCAATCCCCGAGGGTTATTTGACATACACCAACTCATTAATAGGACCATTAAGAAAATCACTCTTCACATCCATTTATTGCAACTTGAAGTTATGATGAGAAGCATCAGCAATCAACAAACTAATAGATTCAAGGCGAGCAATGGGAGCAAAGGTTTCACCATAGTCGATACCCTCGACTTGGGAGTGGCCTTGTGCTACCAAACGAGCCTTGTTGCGAACAATAATTCCATGAGCATCTTGCTTGTTCTTGAAAATCCACTTGGTTCCAATGACATTATGGTTCCCCTTTGGCCTTGGCACCAATCTCCACACATTGTTGTGCTAGAAGTTGTTGAGTTCTTCATGCATGGCATTGAGCCAATCCGGATCCTCGAGCGCCTCATAGACCTTTTGGGGTTCAACACAAGAAACAAATGCGTGATGTTCACAATAGTTTGCTAATTGTCTACGAGTGCTTACCCCCTTTCTTAAGCTTGCAAGCACATTTTTCATGACATGATCTTTGGTAGTGAGCTTGGATGCAACCTTGGCGTCACGACGCTCCAATTCCTCCTGAAGAGAGAGTTGAGGAGCGGTAACTTGATTATCTTGAGCGTCGTCTTGAGCTTGTTCTTGATCTTGAACTTGCTCGGTAGAAAGAACTTAACCTTGGGCACCACTTGGTGGTTCACCACCATCTTGAGGTTGATCTTGCCCTTGATCTTGTTCATTTGGTTGAGGGCCTTCACTTTGTTCTTCGGAAGCATGTGGGTCTTGGGTTGGTGATGGTTCCACTTGAGTGGAACATTGTCCTTCTCCTTCGGCCACAAGGGGTTCCTTAATGGGTAGGATATGACCAACACTCATTCTTCTTATGGCTTGAGGAGGAATTTCACCACCTACATCACAAGTACCACTTTTCTCCACTTGGGAGCCTTTATTCTCGTCAAACTCCATGTTACACGTCTCCTCAATGAGCCCCGTTGACTTGTTGAGGACATAGTAAGCATGAGAGTTTGTAGCATAACCAACAAATATACCCTCATGAGCTCTAGCCTCAAATTTAGACAAACGAACACCTTTCTTGAGAATGAAACACTTACAACTGAACACCCGGAAGTACTTGAGGTTGGGCTTGTTGCCGGTAAGTATCTCATATGGAGTCTTGTTCAAGCCTTTGCAGAGATAGAGTCGATTGGATGCATGACAAGCGGTGTTGATGGCTTCGGCCCAAAAGTTGTATGGAGACTTGAACTCCGCCCATGGTCCTTGCCGCGTCCATCAACGTCCGGTTCTTCCTCTCCGCGACACCATTTTGTTGAGGGGTGTAAGGTGCGGAATATTGATGCTTGATCCCCTCATCACTAAGAAACGCATCCAAGGTGTAGTTCCTGAACTCGGTGCCATTATCACTTCTTATTCTCAATATCTTTGCATTGTGTTGACGTTGAGCTTCATTTCCAAAGTCGATGATGGTTTGTTGGGTCTCACTCTTCCTCTTGAAGAAATATACCCACATGTATCTTGAATAATCATCCACAATCACCAAGCAATACTTTCTTCCCCCAAGACTATCGAAGGATGGAGGACCAAAGATATCCATGTGGAGGAGCTCCAAGGGCCTCTTCGAGTAGATGATAGTCATGGGTCGGTGAGCCGTCTCATGAAGCTTTCCTTCGATGCAAGCACTACATGCATGGTCTTTGGAAAAACTCACATTTGTTAGTCCATGAACATGATCCCCTTTGAGGAGACTTTGCAAAGATCTCATATTGACATGGGCTAGTCAGCGATGCCAAAGCTATCCCACATCATGTTTAGCCATTTGGCACGTCACAGTCTTACTGGGTCGCTCCGAGAAGTTAACCACATACAGACCATTCCCGACATGCCCAACAAAGGCTACTTGAAGAGTTTTGCTCCACAAAAGGGGCACGGTATCAAGATCAAAGAATGTTGCAAAGCCCATGAGTGCAAGTTGATGAACGGAAAGTAAATTGTATGAAAGGGACTCAACAAGCCTGACCTTCTCAATAGATAAATCTTGTGAGATGACCACCTCACCAAGACCCAATATCTTAGAAGTTGAAGCATCACCGAATTGGACATGAATGGGAATAGATGGGATTTCTTGCATGTCAACCACCAAGCACTACTGCAGGATGGACCAAACGCGATAGTCGAATCAGAGACCCTTCGACGAAACTGTGTCCGATGCATCAATCACAAATGGTGATGTAATAAAGCCGTCAAAAAATATGCAAAACGTTTGCGATGGCGGTGACATCAAACTAGACTCATATTAGATTTGTGTGTGCGATGAGTGGCAAACGGTTAATTCTGAAAAACTATTTACGATGATGCAGAACAACAGAAATGGGTAGCCAGATGAGGGTGTGTGCGATATACAACATACAGTTCACTAGGATGAACTGTGTGTGATTAGGCAACACAATGGAAACGATTCACCTGAACAAGATGTGTGTGATACGCGGCAAACAGGTCCGTAATCAGAAATGTGTGCGAAGACCAATAATAAAGCAGACGATTGCTACTAATACGCCACGTGATTTGCTCTATCTATAGAAGAATAACGTGTATATATATAACTGAAATAAGCATCCAATTACATAAGTGACTATACAGATCATTCACACACACCTCAATAATCAATTCCATGCATTCTAAGCTAGGAGAAACGGTCGTCTAGTCATCTACTTCTTGTGACGCTCCCCCCACTGCTCCGTGGCTCGATCCCTCATCTGGGGCAGGAAGAAGACAGTTCCTCATGTCAACGATCCGCCTGTACATCTCGTAGCTTGTCTACGCGTCCTTGGCTGTGTACTTGACGTGTTGTTCATCCAGTCTCTCATGCTAGACACTGTGCCAGGCGTTCTTGTCCTTCTTGCTCTCATCCTTCATCTTCATGTAGTAGGGGTCGATGATGGTCGAGGTAAGGTCAACCAGGGAGTTCATTTTGTTCTTGTCGCTACCCCAGACCTTGTAGTGGTCCTGGATGCTGACAAGATTCAGGCATTTCATGCCCGAAACCTTGAGCGATTTTAGATCGTTGGTGGTGTCCATCATAGCGAAATTGTAGTCAAAGCTCATGATAAACCTGGAGAAATGCTCGCAAGGCCTTGTGGCCAGGTGGTAGTGCTAAACGAGGACGTCATGTCGCATGCACAATTGGGCGACGACAACCTTCTGATCATGCCAGGCACGGCCGATGGTGTACTCGAGGTCGAACCCGACCACTTGGTACTTGTCCTCGGCAAGGAACTGCTCCATAGCTTGGATGGAGCTCTCCACCGAGACCGGATCATTCGTGTACACCACCAAGAGGGCCTTCCCCCTCATGTGGGTGTCCACTATGTGATGCGTGGTGAACTGCCCACCGTTGTCGTCGGTGGCTGTTGGGAGTGCCATTGGAGCCACGGGAGCGCCATTGGAACCGCTAGATGTCCTCTCTATATGTGTCATCGTGGGTGTGCTTATTGTGTTTTGCAACGTGAGAGATGAAGGTAAATGGCCGCATGAATACATGGGGGCTGGGCGACCTAGATTCTCGGCGTGTCTGCATGGTAGTTTTTGTAGCGGGTAACTACATCGTCGCGCCGCGCCCGGCGCAACCGCATGCACACGAACATGTGTGATCATGCGCCGGCCCCAAACACTGGCAGCACGCGTGGAGGGACGAGGGCAGAGCACCCAGAGGAGCAGGGCACGCGCAGTGGGACGTGAGCAGAGCGCACCGCGGCCGCCTCAACCGCAAGCAACCACACACATAGAGCAGTTGAACAGACAGGAAATGGTCGCCTACAAGTCGGCCCACAGTTGTGTCATTGCGTAGAGAGCGGCCGTGTGCTACTACCTCCGTCTTGGTCTATAGTCCCCTTTATATTATGTGTCATACTTTGCCCTTAAATTTAACCAACAAAATGTTAATGCATGTTATAAAAATTATATAATTGGAAACTATGTTCAAATACGAATCCAATTATATAATCTTTGGCGACATTCATTCGTATTTTATTAGTTAAATCCTACTTATAAACCAGGACGAGGGTATAGTAGGTAATTAAATTGCAAATGTTTTTTATTAACCGCATGTGTATGTGGTCTTTCGTCCTTCTCTCGCACGTCTTGTCACCCCGCTGCCACAGACGGCTTACAGCGAAAACTTGCATAGTGCGCGGAGCGTTCTTTTGGCCAAATGTTGGCTCGAAGTGGCGCTAATGAATCGTCGGCAAGCCCGTTCCGCGCAACCTCGCAGGTTCCCGTGCAAGCTTCCCACCCGACTTGGTGAAATCCCCCAAAATCCCAATGCTTACCGGCCTACTATATAAACCCTCACGGCCGGCGAGTCATGCATCGCATTTTCCCCTCCCTCCCTGTAGCTTATCTCTTCTGCTTCTCCCACAACCGCCAATGGCACCAGTCCGTCGTCGTCGCAAACCCACTCCATCGTCATCATAGGACAGCTCTAGCTACGAGGCTACACAGTGGTGGTGGCGCAGCCCCCGACATAGTGTAGTGCGCATGGCGTCCCTGTTGGGTGTGCGCGGAACACCCACCACACGCTCCGCCGCCGCTGCCCATCGACAGTTATTGCCGGCCGCCGTTTCCGCCACACCAGCGTCAAAAGCCAGGGCCATCGCCCGCTCCACCGCCGCGGCCCGAAGGCGGGAGGTGGTCGTCGTGGCCGCCACCCCACTGCCGGCCACCGTGGCCATCACCCGCTCCGCCACCGCGACCCGAAGGCGGGAGGTGGTGGTCGTGGCCACCACCCCATCGTCAGCCGCCCTGGTCGCAAGCCCACCGTCGACCACCGTGGTCATCACCCGCTCCACCACCGCCGCCCGAAGGCGGGAGCCAAAGGTGGAGGCCCGCACGTGTGCCGGTGACCTTGTGCGCTACATCGAGTTCCTGTGAGAGGAGGAGGAGCGCCTCGTCGAGCACGCAAAGAGCCTTACCGCCGTCGTGGTCGCGGCACACACCACCTCAGAGGCGAGGAATCAGGAGATCTATAAGGAGAACCACAGCTTCGAGAGGGGTCGTCTAGAGCGGCAGAGGGCGTTCGAGATGAGCGTCACTGAAGGTGCAGCAGCGGTAGGCACCGTATTGCCGTTGTCCAGCTCGTCGGTAGGCTCCTCCTCCTATGCCTCTTACTGAGCGCGCTCGGCAGAGGAGAGGCTGCCGGAAGTAGTACAAAGCCCCTCTGTACTAGTAGTAGTATTTAGGGGCTAGTTTGTTCAATTCATCTGACTATAGATGTGGTGGAACTGTACAACGCACTTAAAATTAGCTACTATATACAGTTGAACTAGCTATTTCAGTACGTGGTTGGCAAAAATTGGAGACAAGTTTGGTCGGTTCAGCTGTTGAGTTGAACTATTTGTATAAAGAATGACTGCTTAATCTATGAATGAAATCTATTCTTAATTACTAGATTTTAGTTGCAAAAATTAGATAGTGCTAGTGATTTTTAGCTGCATATTTTGACAAATCATAGTGTTACAAGGATTGACAAATGGCAATGTTACTAGATCAACAAATGCCAATCTTTCCAGTTTGACAAATGGCAACATACCCAATATGACAGATGCAAATATTACCAAGTTATTTGTACGTGGTTGCACACGGGTCATCCAAAACAACCATTTGCATTGAAGGGATGTACAAATCCTTCTTGGCATATTTTCTCTTGGCTTAGCGCCGAAGTCTGGCTTTGCATACCGTATTCCATCTGAACCGTTTGCATTGAAGAGATGCACAAATCCTGTGCTGTGAATTTTTCTTGACTTAATGGGGAAGACCATATCTTTCACTTTGCATACGGGTGTTCTATTTAAAATGTTTGCGATCAAGAGCTGCAAAAATCCTGCTCGGCACATTTTCCCTTGGCTTCTTGGGGAAGCGGTCGGTTTGCATACGGGTGTTCGAACTAAAACGTTTGCGATGAGTGTTTTATATTTAAAAACCATTGGTATTTTTTTAAAAAAATCGTTTGATAAGTCTGTACATTAAGAGAGAAAAACGCAAGTTCGTTCAAACCATATCTTTCATTCAGTCACACTACGAATTTATATTCATATAAAGAGGAAACAATTTCACTTTGGTTCTATCAAAGACAAGATTCATAATTGTTTCACACAATGCCTACTGTAACTTATCATTTCCCTAATTTATATTGACCAATATAAGCCATAGAAACTAGGAAACAAGCAAACTATGCATTGAAAACAGAACCTGTCAAAAACAGAACAGTTTGTAATGATCTGAACAAGAACCATACTTATGCTACTCCAAAACTTCTGAAAAATTAGGACAACCTGGTAAATTTGTATAGCAATCTTGTTCAAAAGGAATCATGATTTTATCACGCTTATATAAAGAATGAAAATTATTTTACTGGGCACAAAAGTTTCTGTTTTTCAGAACGATCAAATCAACTATCACCATAGACCATCCCAAAGGTCTTACTTGGCACTTTTTGAAATTAAAGCTATAAAACATGATTACTACAATAGCCTAATCATGTGAACACACCAAAACAGTAGGTAAAAGTGTTGGGTTGTCTCCCAACAAGCGCTTTTCTTTAATGCCTTTTTAGCGATGCATGATGATTTCAATGATGCTTGCATAAAAGATAAGAATTGAAACATAACAAGAGCATCATGAAACACATGGCAAGCACATTTAAGCCTAACCCACTTCCTATGCATGGGGATTTTTTGAGAAAACAACTTATGGGAACAAGAATCAACAAGCATAGGAAGGGAAAAGAAGCAAAACTTCAAGATTTTCAACACATGGAGAGGAAACTTGATATTATTGCAATACCTACAAGCAAATGTTCCTCTCTCATAATAATTTTTAGTAGCATCATGAATGAATTCAACAAGATAGATATCACATAAATCATTCTTTTCATGATGCATAAGCATAGAATTTTTTTACTCTCCACATAAGCAAATTTATTCTCATCAATAGTAGTGTGAGCAAACCCAACAAAATAACTATCATGGGAGTGAAAATTAAAATCATGATGACAAGTTCCATGGTTATCATTATCCTTCATGGCATACATGTCATCACCATAATCATCATAGATAGGAGGCAAACTCAACAAAATAACTAGCAACTTTGTTATCACAGTCAATTGAAGCCTCATCCAAAATAGTGGATTTATCAATAAATAAAGTCATGACCTCTCCAAATCCACTTTCATCATTATAATCATCATAAATAGGAGGCATGCAATCATTATAAAAAAATTGTACATCAAATCTTGGGGGACTAAACATATCATCTTCATCAAACATAGCATCCCCAAGCTTATGGCTTTGCATATCATTAGCATCATGGATATTCAAAGAATTCGTACTAACAACACTGCAATCATGCTCACCATTTATACAAAACATTCTACTGAATTCTTCTTCTATGAATTGAGCACAATTTTCCTTACCATAATTTTCACAAAATACATTATAAAGATGAATAATATGATGCAACCTCAATTCCATTTTTATAGTTTTCTTGTATAAACCAAACTAGTGATAAAACAAGAAACTAAAAGATTCAATTGCAAGATCTAAAGATATACCTTCAAGCACTCACCTCCGTGGCAACGGCGCCAGAAAAGAGCTTGATGTCTACTACACAACTTGTTCTTGTAGACTTGTGTTGGGCCTCCAAGCGCAGAGTTTTGTAGTACATTAGCAAATTTCCCTCATGTGGATGACCTAAGGTTTATCAATCCGCGGGAGGTGTAGGATGAAGATGGTCTCTCTCAAACGACCCTGCAACCAAATAATAAAAAGTCTCTTGTGTCCCCAACACACCCAATACAATGGCAAATTGTATAGGTGCACTAGTTCGGCAAAGAGATGGTGATACAAGTGTAATATGGATAGTAGGTATTGGTTTTTGTAAGCTGAAATTATAAAAACAGCAACGTAACCAATAGTAAACGGGCATAAAAACGGTATTGCAATGCTTAGAAACAAGGCCTAGGATCTGTACTTTCACTAGTGCGATCTCCCAACAATGTTGACATAGTTGAATCATATGCAAATCCCTCAAGTGCGGTGTAGAGTTCACTCCAAAATTACTTGTTGTATAGAAATTATTGTCGGGCACGAAACCACCACAAAGCTATTCCTTAGAATAACACCTTAAGATGCAAATCAACCAAAGCTCTATGTCACCTAGATATTCCAATGTCACCACAAATATCCATGGGTTTGTTTATACGATAAGCATCACATAATTTTAGATTCATCTATTTGATTCCCAAGGAGTGCCCCAAAATATATATCGGAGAGTCAAGATGAGAACGTGTGCCAACCCCTATGCATAGGTCCTAAAGTCATGGAACCTGCAAGTTGATCACAATAATATACATCAAGTAACTCAATTAGATATCCCAATATCACTACAGATATCCTCATGCAAAACACATATTAAGTGCTCTCAAATCCTTAAATACTCAATCCGAAAAGAAAACTTCAAAGGGAAAACTCAATTCATCAAGGAGATAGAGAAGGAAAAAACTCCATATGATTCATCTATGTCAACAAAGCCGCGTTGCATGAAGATCGTTCCATCTGAAGAACACGAGAGAGAGAGAGAGAGAGAGAGAGAAAGAGAGAGAGATACAACACATAGCTACTGGTACATACCCTCAGCCCCGAGGGAGGACTACTCCCTCCTCATCGTGGTGGCCGCCGGGATGATGAAGATGTCCACCAATGACGATCCCCCCCCCCCCCGTGGAGTGCCAGAGAAGGGCTCTAGATTGGATCTCGCGGTTGTGGAACCGGCGGTGGCTGGAACAAAATTTCGTTGACTCCCCTAGGGTTTTTGGAATATTTGGGCATTTATAGAGCGAAGAGGTGGTGCAGGAGGCCACCGAGGTGGGCACAACCCACCTGGGCGCGCCTGGCCCCCCAGGCACCTCCTGGTGGGTTGTGCCCCCCTCGGGGCACCTCCCAGGTGCTTCTCTGGCCCACTGGATGTCTTCTGGTCCAAAACAATCTCCAAAAAGTTTCATTGCATTTGGACTCCATTTGATATTGATTTTCTGCGATGTAAAAAAAGCAAAAAACAGCAACTGGCACTGGGAACTATGTTAATAGGTTAGTCCCAAAAAATGATATAAAGTTGCTATAAAATGATTATAAAACATCCAAGGATAATAATATAACCGCATGGAACAATCAATAATTATAGATGCGTTGGAGACGTATCATCAAGCTGTTGTCCGCACGACACCTCCTATAGCCATTAAAACTAAGACACGTGGCGTCACGTGAATGATTAATAGAACACACACAATTTGAATTATACAAACGTTTGAGATATTAAAGTGGCATCTATTTTTTTCAAAATGCCTTTGTTGGCTATTATTCGAGTGCGCCTTCTCTCAAAATGGACACAAAAAATACCACGGCATGTCAGGTGCCATACCATGATAGCATGCCAAGTTTCATGAATTTCAGATGAGTTTTGGATTTACTAGAATTTAATAACAAAGTATCTCAACGTTTTGCCGGCAATCAACAATGCCCTTGTGTTTGAAATTCATTCGCATTTCTTGCATGGGACCTAAGCATGCACCCAAGGACACACATTTCATATGTCAACCCATTTTTCTGCACTGGAGCATGTGCATGTAGTTCAAATTTGAATCATGCACATAAAATGCCTAGAAAAGCCAGTTAATGTATAAAAATGTCCAAGCGAACCCTGAAAAATCCCAAAAATTGACACAACACTCATGTCGTTCTATGTTGACACTAGCAAAAATTTGAAAGCAAGAAGAGGCAATGGATATCGTTTCGTCCCCAAGGGTGGCACGTTCCCTCCCGAAAACATCAGGCTTGTTGTGAGAAGCTCTGGTTTGCCAGAACCTTATACCCGAACCTGTCCCAAATGGGACAATTTTTTTACCACAGCATGTTGGTGCCGCTCCATGATAGCATGTCAAGTTTCATGAACTTCAGACGAGTTTTGGATTTACTAGAATTTAAAAACCATGTATCTCAATGTTTGCGGCCGAGCGACGGTGGCAAGGTGTTTGACATTCATTCCCATTTCTTGCATGGGACCTAAGCATGCAGCCAAGGACACAAGTTTGATTTTTCAAACCATTTACATGCAATGGAGCATGTGCATGTAGTTCAAACTTGAATTATGCACATAAATGCATAGAAAACTCAGTTAATGTATAAAAATGTCCAAACGAGCCCCGAAAAATTCCTAAAATTAACACAACACTCATGTTGTTCTATGTTGACACTAGAAAAATTGTAATCAAGAAGAGGCAACGGATATCGTTTCGTCCAGAAAGGTGAAACGTTCCCTACCGTAACCATGAGGCTTGTGAGAGAAGCTCTGATTTGTGAGAAGCTTATATACCCCAATCTGCCCCAAATGGGACAAATTTTTTACCGCTGCATGTTGATGCCGTTCGATGCTCGCATATCAAGTTTCATAAATTTCAGACACGTTTTTGATTTACTAGAATTTAAAAACCATGTATCTCAGTGTTAGCAGCCGAGCGACGGTGGCAAGGTGTTCGACATTCATTATCATTTCTTGCATGGGGCTTAAGCATGTAACCAAGGACACACATTCCAATTTTGAACCCATTTATATGCACTGGAGCATGTGCATGTAGTTCAAATTTGAATTATGCACATGAATGCATAGAGAACTCAGTTAATGTATAAAAATGTCCAAGCGAACCCCGAAAAATCCCAAAAATTGACACAACACTCGTGTTGTTCTATGTTGACACGAGAAAAATTTTGAAAGTAAGAAGAGGCAACAAATATCGTTCTGTCCCCCAAGGTGGCACGTTCCCTACTGGAACCATCAGGCTTGTTGCAAGAGAAGCTCTGGTTTGCAAGAAGCTTACACCCAAACTTGCCCCAAATGGGACAATATTTTTACCACGACATGTCGATGCCTTTCCATGATATCATGTCAATTTTCATGAATTTCAGACGAGTTTTCGATTTACTAGAATTTTAAAACCATGTATCTCAATGTTAGCGGTTGAGCGATAGTGTCAAGGTGTTCGACATTCATTCTCATTTCTTGCATGTGACCTAAGCTTGCAACCAAGGACAAATGTTTGATTTTGCAACCCGTTATTATGGACTGGAGCATGTGCATGTAGTTCAATTTTGAATTATGCACATAAATGCCTAGAAAACTCGGTTAACGTATAAAAATGTCCAAACGATCCCCCAAAAAATCCAAAATTTAGCATGACACTCCTGTTGTCTTATGTTGACACTAAGAAAAAATTGAAAGGAAGAAGAGCCGACGAATATCGCTTTGTCCACATAGGTGACACGTTTCCTTAACAGAACCATGGGGCTTCTTGTGAGAAGCTCTGGTTTGTGAGAAGCTTATACCATAACCTACCCCAAATGGGACAATATTTTTTACCCCAGCATGTTGATGCCATTCCATGATAGCATGCCAAGGTTCATGAATTTCAGACGGGTTTTCGATTTACTAGAATTAAAAAAGCAAGTACCTCAATGTTTGTCGGAGAGCCACAGTGCAGTGGTGTTCGAAATTCATGCCCATTTCTTGCATGGGACATAAGCATAAACCCATGGACACATATATGATTTTACAACCCATGTTGGTGCACCGGAGGATGTGCATATAGTTTAATTTTGAATTGTGCACCTAAAATGGCTAGAAAACCAATTTAATGTATAAAATGTCCAAACGAACCTTGAATATTTCCAATTTTTCTACGACACACATATAGTTGCATGTTCACTGTAGATAAAAGTTCTAGCAATTCAAACATCGTCCATTATCGCTGTGACCCCATTATGTAATTCAAATCAAGATGAAAAATCAAGTAGATCCCACACAGTTTATTATCAACAACTATGTGAGATGTAGTACAAAATATCCTAGAGCATCATCGATGTATAGTACGCCTATGGCTTACGCGAGAAGGTGCGTCGGCTACAGTCCACAGTCGGCGTGTCAAGCACACTAGCTTGCTCCCCAACTATCATTTCAGTGTTCAATCATCGACAATGAAAGATGGGGACATGGACTCTCGTCGTGAGGGAAACTTCGGCGGCCCACTCCGGCGAGAGCGTGGCCGCAGCCGCCATGCGCGTGCTAACAAGGTGCATGAGTGCGGCCACAATCTACGACCGGGTGGCCAAGGCAGCCCAAACGGCTGTTGTTGCTTCACGCGTGGCGGCAGCAACATCTGCCTCAAGGATAGCAACTGGCGAGAGCGGCACGTCAGCTGTCCGTTCCATAGTGGCGGCCTTAGCCCTGATGGAGGCTGCCACAACCATGTTGAGGCCGTCCATGCCCAGCTCGTGGCGGTCACCGCACAAATTGAACGAAGCTTCTCCGACAACGGTCGGCAACCCATGGCCGAAGAGTTGGCAATTGACAAGAGTGTTCGAGCAGTCGTCCGTTCGTCCGCCGCATACTTTGCCACGACGGAGCCCATCCAAGCCCAGATCACGGCCGCCCACGCCCAGCTCGTGGCAGCCTTTTCCAAAGGGATGGCGGACGCGGATGACGAGATGCTTGCCGAGTATGGTGTGATGGATGCCATGGAGCCCCTTCCCCAGGAGACCGTCGGGCGCGAGCTGGACATGGAGGAGGCGGCGGAGATTGACCAGCACCAGCCATAGTAGTACTCTTTGTTCTGTTTAATTGCTGAACTTGCTCGATTAAGAAGTGTGGGTGTGTTGTAGTCTCCTTTGTGTACCCAAATTACGCAATGACGTGGATGACCACTGTAACCAGGGAAATTCGAACCAAATTTTTGACGTTCAAACTCATCACACACGGGTTAAGCTATCTGAATCATTTGTGATGTTCACATATCGTACACAGTTCTGAATAAGGCACCGTGTCTGATGACAATTTGCGTGCCAATATTTTCGCTGAACCGATTCAAAATTTTTGGCTTCCGCGGAAATGTCGACCTCCCCGCCCCTACCCCTTACCAAAAGACACATTTCCCCTGTTTCCGGCTTCCTTTACAAGTTGAAACCTTCATTTCTTGCTTGCAGCACCGCCTCCTCGTCGGCGACCCTCCTTCCGGCTGCTCGGCCTCGTCTATCCAGGCAGGTAATCCACACCCGACCCCCATCCTCCTCCTCCTTCCACATACCACATGCATCGACCGCCGACACAACACCTTCCACCCAAATCATCGGTCCCTCCATCAAATAAGTGACGCCCTAAGCCATGGTGCATGTAGTATAGCTAGGAGCTCAAGGAGCATTTGGCAATGGAGAAGCAAACCGCGGCCGCACGCGCGGATGAGGTTGCGATGGCTTCCATTCGTGCTGACCCCCAAATCTTGGAGGAGCACCTTGCCATTTGCTAGCTATGCCAATTAAGCATGCTCGGTTTACCCGTTGCGTGTACTGCTCCTGCCTTTCCTTAACAAATTCTAGTGAATTGTGCTCTCTAATTTTACCATGCAATATGTTGCTCTAGTGTATATGTTCTATGTGCCATGTAGTGTGGTGCTCACTTATTAACTTTTTGATTAATTAGTTATTGTCTTCAGTTAACTATTTGGTTCAATTCTGCAAATGTGATGTTCAATTCTTCAGGATGCAATTTTGTATTGTCTTCCATGTGAGAAAATTAAATTTATCTTTACAAAATACATGAGAAACGAATACAATTGCTATATTTCCAAGTTGTCAAGCATGCTTGGTTTGGTTAACTTTCTGATCTTGTAGTATGTTATACATTGTGTAATGTGGTGCTCAGTTAACGTTTGGTTCATTTGTTGTGGTGTTTAGTTAACTATTTGGTTCAATTATGCAATGCGATGTTCAATAGTTGTGGGTGCATTCTGTTATTGTATACCATGTGAGAAGTAAATCGAATTTGGCTATACTAAATACATGAGAAACAAATACAATTACTATATTTTCAAGTTGTTAAGCATGCTTGGTTTGGTTAACTCTGATCTTCTATTAGGAATATGTTATATTGTGCAATGTGGTGCTCAATTAACGTTTGGTTCATTTGTTGTGGTGTTTAGTTAACTGTTTGGTTTAATTCTGCAATGTGATGTTCGATTGTTGTGAGTGCATTCTATTATTGTATACCATGTGAGGAATATTTGTTGCTAACCCTAATTTTTAAGAAAAGCTAAAAATTGGTAGTTGCCTATTCAATCTATTCATCATTTAGTAAATTGTTGTGCATGTGAGGAATAAATCAAATTTGGCTACACTTAATACATCAGAAACATATACACGTGATATATTTCCTAGTTCTTGATCATGCTTTGTTTGGATAAATGGGTTTTCCATTTGGCTTGAATTAATCTGATGAATCTGCAATGTGCTTATTTTTCATCAACATATTTTACTAATAGCACGTGAACTCTCACTTAACCTGATGACTAACCACCTTATATGTGTTGCAGGGAAACAATGGGAAGCACTGAGGTTTACAATCAAGGTTAGCACGTGCATGGTCCATTGTCTAATAGCACATTATTGTGCAATTGCGGGAACCATTCTAATATTTAGGTTTTTAACAATTTGGTCTTACACATGTAGATCCTGCTGTGAGAGGTTTTGACCCACGGTTCGACCCTTTTTGCATATGGCAAAATGAGTTGTCCATGCATATCAATCAAGTTAAGAAACTCAGAAAGATTGTTAGGATAAAGAAATTAGCGACAAAAAACAACAAGATCTTTGTCTGCACAATGAAAAAGACATCATTTCACTACAAGATGGTACTAACTATTATACCTTGCCCTTTTTTTATTCCTTTGCCCCATTTCCAATATAGAGAAGATATTTATGCTCATCCTTGTTTTCAGGCCTTTCTAAAGCAGTTCACTGATGATTATCTCACAAACCACTTCTATGATCAGGAGGCGAGGAAAGTTTTCATACAACACCCACGGTTCAATATTGAAGTGTTCCTGAAGAGGACGAAGGATGGACGGTCAATCATCCACAGGCACTGGCCTAAAGTTGCAAAGACCTTCAACACCAATGAAGGCTCAATATTCGCCTTCCGCTTCAGCAGTTTTCCAGATGAGATGCATTTGTCTATATACCGTCTATGATGCTAAATTTGAAAGGTTCTAGATGTTGCATGTGAAACTTGGTGCTAACGCAGTTGTGTAATGGGGTAGCTGAGTGCTGAAGCTATATCATGTTGTACTCTAATGTATTTCAATTATGAAATCCCGCTTCCTTAATATGGAAACGAAATGTATTATGTGCTTAATATGAATGTCAATTAGATTAATAAATGGATTATTAATAATAGGGCAATTAGCCTGCGAATTGGGCTTTTCTATTGCAAACGGTTATTGAGAAAACACCGTGGGTGATGACCTCACGCAACGCACACAGTTTCTAGGAATAAACCATGTTGGATCAATGAACAATCACAGATGACATCCTCTTGAAAACTGTTTGCGTTAGGCCGCCTTGCACAAACGTTTACCACATAAAAACGTGTGTGATGGACAGCCTTTGCCACACAGTTCCTGGTACGCACCGTGTGTGATGCATTCAATAACACAAACAATAAAATTGTTAATATCATGTGCAATGGCAACGCTATCACAAACGATTTAACGAGGAAATTGTGTGTGATGTACGTGCGAATGGAAACATTTTCCTTGGAGCGACTGTGTGGGATGTACATACGAATGGAAACATTTAGCAGGACTGACTGTGTGGGATGTACTTACAACCGGAAATGATTTCACCTGTATAATTGTATTTTTTAGCACTAATGTACGTATAACCGTATTTGATCGCTCGCCGGTCGCACACGACCTCATTTTGCCGAGCGTGTGTGCCAGGAGGGCACATACCCGACGGTTTCTGGGTCGTGTGGGAAGGACCCCCCCCCTATCGCTCACACTCACTTGGCGATGGTTCCAAATGCCGTCGTGGAAAGGGGTTTAAAATCGTTTGTATAGCGCCTTGTTGTACCAGTGAAGTCCTTGCTCCCGGTCATATGATTTGTTGTTCCACTATCAAGCAACCATGACACCCCACTAGAAGGAAACTCCTTGTTTGTACCTTTGGCCATGAGGCACTTGGCAATGAGATTCTTGTTGGGGGCATCAAAGAGAGACCCCTTGGTTGGGGAAGAGGTGGCAATGGCCACGGTGGCCATTGCCATCCCTTCACCACTTGCATCTTCATCATCATCATCGGAGAGGTACTCTTCTTATGCCACCCACTGTTCAAGAATTCATCCGATTAATTAGTTAATGGGCCAGTTAATCACTACTAGTAGGGTGGCCGATTCGAATAACACCTATTGATTGTGTTAACTTGTCAGGCTGATTAAATGGCCTGTTAGACCGATTAATTGGTTGTTAGGCCAATTAATTCTTGTTGGCCTGTTAATTTATGGGCAAACCAAGCCCGATTATTTGTCCCGTAACCCCTCCCACTCCTACATAGTTAGGGTTTGGCCCTCCTCTCGCCCCTCCCGCTCCTCTCATCTCCTCCCTTCCTAGATGGCGTGGCCAGGCCCTCATTGGCGCGTCCTGTCTTCCCCTCCACCCTCTGCGCGCTGCTACTTCCCATCCTCCTTTGTGACATCCCACCTCCTGTAAACAACGTGTTTTAGACTCCCTGCATGGCTGCCAACACCTTCTCTCTGAGTGACTCAGTCGGGTGTCGCCATCTCTCGGAGTTGCAGGCCACGTAGAAATCAGCAAAAAAATGTTGTTGTATACACATTTGTTAATGATTTTCGACGCCCACATGGATGATTGTTGATGACTGTTGTATACATGTTCGGGGTCTATTGAGAAAAGAAAGCAGTGACATTTGCTTTATATTTGCAATGTAGAGTTTTTTTATATCATTCAAGTTCTGTTGTTTCCATATAATTTTTTTTCTTGTTGGGTTTAAAATTCCACCGACTAATGATTGACCGATTAATCTAGTTAATAGGTCGATTCACTGATTAATCGCTACTCCCAAGCCGAGTGAGCAGGTACCAGTTAACGATTTCCACAGCACTAGTGCCACCAACCCCTTTTGAGGCACTTTCTTGGTGAAGTTGCTCTTGTTTGGGAAGGACTTGGCCTTGTCCTTGCGTATAAGCTTGCCACCATTGTCTTCCCTCTTCTCATAGGGGCAATCCACCATAAAGTGACTCACATTTCCACAATTGTAACAAGTTCTCACATGTTGCTTGCCCTTTGAGGCACTTGCGTTGTTCTTGGAGAAGTTAGGCCTTGAGTTCTTCTTGTTGCCCCAAAATTGCGTTGAAGCAAGAGCCATGTTCTCATGGTAAGCATATTTGGTGTCTTCGGGGCAACTCTCTTCTTCCTCCTCTTCTTCTTCCAAAATTTCCTTAGACTTCAAAGCAAGGTGGGGTGAGGCCTTCCTTTGTTGGGGAACGTAGTAATTTCAAAAAAATTCCTACGCATAAGCAAGATCATGGTGATGCATAGCAACGAGAGGAAAGAGTATCATCCACGTACCCTCGTAGATCGTAAGCGGAAGCATTATGAGAACGCGGTTGTAGTCGAACGTCTTCACGATCCGACCGATCCAAGTACCGAGCGCACGACACCTCTGAGTTTAGCACACGTTCAGCTCGATGACGTCCCACAAACTCCGATCCAGCAGAGCTTCACGGGAGAGTTCCGTCAGCACGACGGCGTGATGACGATGATGATGTTGCTACCGACGCAGGGCTTCTCCTAAGCACCGCTATGATATGATCGAGGTGGATTATGGTGGAGGGGGGCACCGCACACGGCTAAGGGATCAATGATCAACTTGTGTGTCTATGGGGTGCCCCCTGGCCACGTATATAAAGGAGTGGGGGAGGGGGAGGGCCGGCCCTCCTATGGCGCGCCCTGGGGAGTCCTACTCCCATCGGGAGTAGGATCTCCCCCCCCTTTCCATGTAGTAGGAGTAGGAGAGAAGGAAAGGGAAAAGAGAAGAGAAGGAAGGAGGGGGCGCTGCCCCTCCCCCTAGTCAAATTCGGACTAGGCCTTGGGTGGCACGCAACCTCCTCTCTCTCTTTCCCCTAAAGCCCAATAAGGCCCATATAATTCCCGTAACTCTCCGATACTCCGAAATATACCCGAATCACTCGGAACCTTTCCGATGTCCGAATATAGTCATCCAATATATCGATCTTTACGTCTCGACCATTTCGAAACTCCTCGTCATGTCCCCGATCTCATCCGGGACTCCGAACTACCTTCAGTACATCAAAACACATAAACTCATTATACCGATCGTCACCGAACGTTAAGCGTGTGGACCCTACGGGTTCGAGAACTATGTAGACATGATCGAGACTCATCTCCAGTCAACAACCAATAGCGGAACCTGGATGTTCATATTGGCGCCTACATATTCTACGATCTTTATCGGTCAAACCGCATAACAACATACGTTGTTCCCTTTGTCATCGGTATGTTACTTACCCGAGATTCGATCGTCGGTATCTTAATACCTAGTTCAATCTCGTTACCGGAAAGTCTCTTTACTCATTTCCGTAATGCATCATCCCGCAACTAACTCATTAGTTGCATTGCTTGCAAGGCTTATAGTGATGTGCATTATCGAGAGGGCCCAGAGATACCTCTTCAACAATCGAAGTGACAAATCCTAATCTCGATCTATGCCAACTCAACAAGTACCATCGGAGACATCTGTAGAGTACCTTTATAATCACCCAGTTAGGTTGTGGTGTTTGGTAGCACACAAAGTGTTCCTCTGGTAATCGCGAGTTGCATAATCTCATTGTCATAGGAACATGTATAAGTCATGAAGAAAGTAATAGCAGTAAACTAAAACGATCAAGTGCTAAGCTAACGGAATGGGTCAAGTCAATCACATCATTCTCCTAATGATGTGATCCCGTTTATCAAATGTCAACTCATGTCCATGGTTAAGAAACATAAACATCTTTGATCATCGAGCTAGTTAAGTAGAGGCATACTAGTGACACTCTGTTTGTCTATGTATTGACACATGTACTAAGTTTCCGGTTAATACAATTCTAGCATGAATAATAAACATTTATCATGATATAAGGAAATAAATAATAACTTTATTATTGCCTCTAGGGCATATTTCCTTCAGTATCCCACTTGCACTAGAGTCAATAATCTAGTTCACATCTTTATGTAATTAGTTCACATCTCCTATGTGACTAATACCCAAAGGGTTTACTAGAGTCAATAATCTAGTTCACATCGCAATGTGATTAACACCTAAAGAGTGATCATGTTTTTCTTGTGAAAGAAGTTTAGTCTACGGGTCTGCAACATTCAGATCTGTATGTATTTTGCAAATTTCTATGTCTACAATGCTCTGCACGGAGCTACTCTAGCTAATTGCTCCCACTTTCAATTTGTATCCAGACTGAGACTTAGAGTCATCTAGATCAATGTAAAATGTTTGCATCGATGTAACTCTTTATGACGAACTCTTTTATCACCTCCATAACCGAGAAATATTTCCTTAGTCCTCTAAGGATAATTTTGACCGATGTCAAGTGATCTACTCCTAGATCACTATTGTACTCCCTTGCCAAAATCATGCTAAGGTGTACAATAGGACTAGTAAACAGCATAGCATACTTTATAGAACCTATGACTGAGGCATAGGGAATGACTTTTTATTCTCTTTCTATTCTCTGCTGTGGTCGGGTCTTTAGTCTTTACTCAACTTCACACCTTGCAACATAGGCAAGAACTCCTTCTTTGATTGTTCCATTTTGAACTACTTCAAAATCTTGTCAAGGTATGTACTCATTGAAAAAACTTATCAAGCGTCTTGATCTATCTCTATAGATCTTGATGCTCAATGTGTAAGCAGATTCATCAAGGTCTTTCTATGAAAAACTCTTTTCTAACACCCCTTTATGCTTTCCAGAAAATTCTACATTATTTCCGATCAACAATATGTCATTCACATATACTTATCAGAAATGTTGTAGTGCTTCCACTCACTTTCTTGTAAATACAGGCTTCACCGCAAGTCTGTATAAAACAATATGCTTTGATCACTTTATCAAAGCATGTATTCCAACTCCGAGATGCTTGCACCAGTCCATAGATGGATCACTGGAGCTTGCTCACTTTGTTAGCACCTTTAGGATCGAAAAAACCTTCTGGTTGCATCATATACAACTCTTCTTTAAGAAATCCATTAAGGAATGCAATTTTGACATCAATTTGCCAGATTTCATAAAATGCGACAACTGCTAACATGATTTGGACAGACTTTTAAGCATCGCTACGAGTGAGAAAATCTCATCGTAGTCAACACCTTGAACTTGTCGACAACATTTTTGCAACAATTCGAGCTTTGTAGATAGTAACACTACTATCAGTGTCTGTCTTCCTCTTGAAAATCCATTTATTTTTAATGACTCGCCGATCATCGGGCAAGTCAATCAAAGTCCATACTTTGTTCTCATACATGGATCCTGTCGGCGTCAAAACCGGCGGATCTCGGGTAGGGGGTCCCGAACTGTGCGTCTAGGCCGGATGGTAACAGGAGGCAAGGGACACGATGTTTTACCCAGGTTAGGGCCCTCTTGATGGAGGTAAAACCCTACGTCCTGCTTGATTAATATTGATGATATGGGTAGTACAACAGTAGATCTACCACGAGATCGGAGAGGCTAAACCCTAGAAGCTAGCCTATGGTATGTTTGTTATTCTGTATGTTTTCCTATGGACTAAAACCCTCTGGTTTATATAGACACCGGAGAGGGTTAGGGTTACACAAAGTCAGTTACAATGGTAGGAGATCTACATATCCGTATCGCCAAGCTTGCCTTCCACGCCAAGGAAAGTCCCTTCCGAACACGAGACGAAGTCTTCAATCTTGTATCTTCATAGTCCAGGAGTCCGGCTGAAGGTATAGTCTGGCCATCCGGAGACCCCCTAATCCAGGACTCCCTCAGTAGCCCCTGAACCAGGCTTCAATGACGACGAGTCCGGCGCGCAGTTTGCCTTCGGCATTGCAAGGCGGGTTCCTCCTCCAAGTACTTCATAGAAGATTTTGAACACAAAGATAGTGTCCGGCTCTGCAAAATAAGTTTCCACATACCGCCATAGAGAGAAAAATATTTACACAAATCTAATCTGCTGACGTATTCTGTAGTGTGACATCGCGCCACGGCCAAGCCTTTATTCGGATTGTTTTACTGTCCCACCTCAACGTGTCACGCGAGGCGGTTTCCTTGGCATGTCTTGTTAAAGCAGAGATCATGTCCCCTTATTCCGGGATTCCCATCAATATGGGCGTGGGTAACCCAACCGCTTCTAGGACTCCTAGACTATAGGCAAGTCCAAACGGCCACAGAGAGGACGCTTGATATTCACCCTCTTTATAAAGGGACAAGGCTTTTACTTTTTCCCTCCCGTGCACAATCGAATCCTTCCCCCACCTCGAGCTCAAACACCCAAAGTTCAGGTCAGGTGCTCCGAACCTTCAATCATGTCCGGATCTAGCCTTCAAGGCCAATGGGTGCCTTCCTCCGTCACGGAAGAAGATATCAAAAAGTTGAGGGAGGCCAGATATCTGACCGCCGAGGTTTTGCATCGGCTACCTGTCCGAGGGCAGGCCATCCCCTACCCCGAACCCAACGAGAACGTCATGTTCGTCTCCACCTTCCTCCGAGGTCTAGGCCTTGCTCTGGATCCTTTCGTCAGGGGTTTGATGTTTCATTACGGGCTATATTTCCATGATCTAGCTCCGGACTCCTTTCTTCATATCACGACATTTATTGTTGTGTGTGAGGCCTTCCTCCGGGTTACCCCTCACTTCGGCCTGTGGCTCAAGACCTTTGAAGTAAAGCCAAAGATGATCGAGTGGCAACATGCAGCATGTGGAGGTGCCTCAATATGCAAGATGACGGGAGCTCCATGGACCAAAGGTTCCATTCCAGAGGTGTCTGAATTGTGGCAACAGGAGTGGTTCTACATCACGGCTCCTAGAAGTGCCAAGTGGGCGGCCGCCCCAGTTTTCCGCTCGGGCCCTCCACCACAGCTGATGTCATGGATCAGCAGAGGCCTGAGCTGGGGTCCAGCCAAGGACGTGCCTATACTGCAAAGCCGCATTCGAGATCTCTTCAATGGAGATTTTAGTTTGGTTGCGGTAATAAAGGTTATGCTGGTTCGTCAAATCCAGCCTTGCAAACGCCGACCCCTTCGATTGTGGGAGTTCAATCCCGAGGGACCACGTGTCATTCAAAATTTCCTCGGCCTGACGCATGAGGAGATGTACAAGTCATTCTTCGGACCTCAGGTAGAGTGTCCAGAAATCACCGAGGACGTGGGCCTGAGCAGTAACCGCGCCGCCGAACAGGTAAGGAATCTTCCGGCCGAACATACTATCTCTCATTTGTTACGAAGTTATTTCTGAGAGTTCGCTTTTTGACCAAGACTGGATAACAAAGGCGAAGTTGATTCGGTGTTCGGCCCCCCTCCCTGAGGGTTTGGACAATCCGGTATTGGAAAAGATGCTCCAGGTCTCACCTTGCCCGGAGCCCTTGAAGGAAGATACAGGGGAGGACAATACGGGCGGATGCGGGCCCCCAACGCTGCCCATTCTAACCAAGGGAGCGAGCGTCTCCATGAAGGAAGACGACCGGAAGAGGAAAAGGACTGCGCCCGGGGATTCGGAAGCCGAAGCTTCCAAACGGGAGAAGAAGTCTCCCACAAAGGGTCCTACCTTGGGGGGTGCTTTTGCCGCACAAAGTCCGTGGGGGGATCAATTCTCCCACGAGTCGTAAGTGACCCGAAATACTTTAATAGTACAGGTATGCCATCTTTTTCTTTTAAGAAAATAACCACCACATATATCTTTGCAGTTCGGGCCTTAGCCCCTCTCAAATGAGCTCGTCTTCGGGGGATCTTCTTCCAGAGATGATGGAGAGCGAAACGCCTCCTCCGGACTCCTCCGCTCCGGAAGCGGGCGACCCCGAAGTGTCGTCGCGGAGGGCCTCTCCGAGTCCGGTGAGGCCGGAAGATAATCCCATTGACCCCCGAAGCTCCTAGTGTCCGGCTCCCGAAGAGAGCAGACAAAAGAGTCCGGCACCATCTGGTGTGCGATCGGATGTTCTGAGGGAGTTGGTGGGGCGAGCGGCCATCTCAGATGAACACCGTATGCTGATGAATACGGTGATGGAGAGAATCTCATCCGTCGAAAGCGGATTGCATGAAGCTTTTATGAGTCTACTGATAGGCTTTGAGGTATGTAAAATAATGTATGATAGTCCTGCACATGCTAGGTGTGCCCTGTGTAGATAGTAGCCCCTGAGACTTTGGTTGTTGTCGGAAATGACGAGGAACAGAGGATCATATTCCCAGGTAATAACCATACTGCCTCTATGTGCAGGTGATGGAATCTCCGGTGGCTAGCCGGACTAGCAAGTTTGCCCATTTAAAACGGCAGTTGGATGCGGCAGACGCTGACATCGAGCTTGTTAACAAAAGGCTTGACGAGGCACAGGGTAAGTGTCACTATCTGGTAAACGCCACATAGTAAGAGCAGCATGATGCCAGTATCTTTAATATGTTGTGACTGCAGATGGAGCTGCCACTGTTGAAGCCTTGCAGGCAGAACTTGCCCGAGCCAAGGAACAAGCGAGGTTTGGTAATGCGGCTACTTTGAAGGCGGCCGAAGAGTTGAAAGCCGAGAAGGCCGCGCATGGCGAGAGCAGAGATAAGATGGCCAAGATGGCCATAGAATTAAAAGCCACCGCCGACCGTTGCCGGGTTCTTGAAAAGGAAAACCAAGCGAAGGCATCAGACCTTGAGAAGGCTGCTGCGACGAGAAAAGACATCCGTTCTGCTATGAGGGCGAAGAAGGAGGAGCTGCGGGAAGCCAGGGATATTGTAGCTGGGAAATCCTTTATGTTGCAGAGGAAGTTCGGAGATCCACAGTATGTCCCTCTGGATCGACTGTGGAGTTCGGAGGATGTGTATATGGATTTGGCGGCGAGCGCTGCCAATGCGGTCAAGTATTTCCAGGGTCAGACGGACCGTGAAGTGGACCAGCTATTTTGGACACAATTCCATTCTCCCGGGCATCCGCTTTCATTGACTGACCAATTAGCCGAATGGGCCGAACTGAATAAGTTATCCGGACTCGCCATGAGGTATGTTGTGGATCAGCTATGGTCGGAAAGGCCAAAACCGAACAGCTATTTCAGCTTGGTGCAGCAGTTCCTTGACGTGGTGTTGCGCATTAATGCGATGAAGAGGTCGGCGTGCATAGAGGGCTCACGGATGGCCTTTGCCCGTGTTAAAGTATATTAAGCAGAGATGGATGCTACCACTGTTGCAGCGCGGGATTCGGCCATAGGTCGAATGGCTGTTGAGCACTACTTTGAAGAAGTTCTTGAGGGTGCTCGTTTGATAGAGACCCAGTGCTCAAAAATATTATGTTTGAGTGATATGTAATCTCATTGTAAGCGAAATGCTTTTATAAACTTTTATAAGGCTATTTTTATACTTTTGCCTGAAAGTAATATGATGCCTCCTGGGCGGCCGTTTATGTATACATGTGTATAACCTGAAATATTGCAGCCATCGGCTTCAACCCTCACGCATATAATGCGGAGGTGCTCGCAAAAAACACGCGTTCACACTTAACCCAACGTCTTGGTCCTATTAAGGAGGTGATAGCGGAGCGAGCGAGGCAACCAGACTATAATGCTTTAGCACTTTCACTTAGCCATAGGAGTTTGACAGTGGGGCTACTAGATAGCCCCTAGTGGCTCCGCACTCTCCCGATCCCGGGGTGCGTACATGCCTGGCCGGAAAACGGCCCTTCGTTAAGGCGGAGGAATTCTAACATTCCAACAGGTCATCGAGTGGTTGACCAGTCTCATGCTATATCATGACAGTCAGTTTTCGGCTTTCTCTACTGAGGTGCTCGTCCGGATCAACCAGGTCACAATCGCAGTAGTTCTCCTGGTGCTACCTTAGCCGATAAAGCGGAATGTAAGGCACCAAAACACAGGAGCCGGGCAAACCCAACGTTTGACCAAAGACAATGATTCGGAGCTGATGCATATAGCGCCAAACTCGCGACGCCGAACACTCCCTAAGGTATTCGGTCTTTGTGGTATAAATCGGGCCTAAATAATGGCCTTTGTAAGAAGCCCCTTGTGTCCAGGTACGTGCATTGTTCTGGCGTGGCCACATGCCAAGACGTCAGCATCCTTCTCAACGGTGGATATGTATCAACAAGAGACAGTAAAAAAGGTTTACGCAGGGTCTTAATCTAAAAAGAATCCTTGGAGCGGGTCCCTGTTGCACGTCTGCGCCTGTGTCTCTGTTGTGCCGTATCCTAGACGGGTGTAGCACGATGATCTTCTGTAAAAGAGAGGAATTTAGGTGAAAAAGTTGTCGTGCAAAAAGATAGGTTTTAAAGAAACCATGTATAATTCAAGATGAGAAGAAATTTCCACTTGTCTGCGCGCGTTGAGCCCCTTGTATTGACAAATAGGGGTGTGACCATTTATTCGGTATAGATAGCGGCGCCAGACTTGATTAGTTGTGTCTGAGGTCTTGACGACCAATTGGATGCTTTTGCTGGTCCGGGCGCCTTTAGTGTGCGGCTCCCAAGGCAGCCGCACTCTCTTCGGTGCGTAGAGTTCGCTTGATATTTCCGTTCACTGAAATGATGCCATGTGGACCGGGCATCTTGAGTGTGAGGGAGGCGTAGTGTGGTATTGCGTTGAAGCGAGCGAAAGCTTCGCGTCCGAGCAGTGCTTGATAGCCACTTTGGAACGAAGCGATGTGGAAGGTTAAATGCTCGCGACGGAAGTTATCGGGGGAGCCGAATATAACGTGTAGTAGGAGGGAGCCCGTACAACGAGCCCCTGGGCCTAGCGTTACTCCTTTAACGGTAGTATTGCTATGGCGAATTTTTGTTGGGTCTAACCCCATCCCACGGATTGTATCCTGATATATTAGGTTTAGATTGCTGCCACCGTCCATCAAGACTCGTGTGAAGTGATATCCGCCAATTACTGGGTCTAATACCAGGGCAGCCCATCCTGCGTGTTGGATACTTGCTGAGTAATCGCGATGGTCGAAAGTGATCGGTTGAGACGACCAGTGGCAGGACTTTGCGGTGACAGGCACTTGGGTATATTTTCCTGGGAGTGCCGCGTTGTTTTTTCCCTTGATCACGTGTAACACGTTTACTGTTTTGACTTATGGTGGAAATTTCTTTTGTTCCCCAGTGTCTTGCATGGGAGGCTCGTCCTCGTCTTCACTTGGTGTATCCTCCCCCTTGTGTACGGCGTTGAGCTTGCCGGACTGCTTGAAGACCCAACATTCTCTGTGGGTATGATTAGCAGGTTTACCTGGGGTATATGGATCTGACATACTTGGTCCAGAATTTTGTTGAGGCTGGACAGTTCATCCCTGGTGCCTTTAGAGGGCGGCTTTTGCTGACCTGGCCGAGAGCTTTTGAATCTGGCGTTTACTACCGTGCCCTTCGTGCTGTATTCTTTATTCCGGCGTTTGTTATTGCTGTTGCGCCGTGATTTCCCGTTTCCATCTCTAACTTCAGATGTACTGGGGTCGCTGGTGCTGCATATGGCTAGCCAGCTGTCCTCACCCGCGCAAAAGCGGGTCATGAGGTTTGTTAATGCGGCCATCGTTCTCGGCTTATTTTGGCCGAGGTGTCTGGCGAGCCATTCGTCACGGACGCTATGCTTAAAAGCTGCCAAGGCTTCGGCGTCCGGATAGTCGACAATCTGGTTCTTTTTAGTAAGAAACCTGTTCCAAAGCTTTCAGGCTGACTCTCCGGGCTGTTGAGTTATATGACTCAAATCGTCCGCATCCGGAGGTCGGACATAAGTCCCTTGAAAATTTGCCCGAAAGGCGTCTTCGAGCTCTTCCCAACTTCCAATGGAGCTTTCGGGGAGGCCTTTAAGCCAGTGACGAGCTGGTCCTTTGAGCTTGAGGGGTAAGTACTTGATGGCGTGGAGATCATCTCCTCGAGCCATATGGATATGAAGGATGTAGTCCTCAATCCAAACCCCAGGGTCTGTTGTTCTGTCATATGCCTCTAAGTTTATGGGTTTGAATCCCTCTGGAAATTCATGGTCCAGCACCTCATAGGTGAAACATAGGGGGTGTGCGGCACCCCTGTAGCTGGGTGTACCGCATTGTTCGAATGTTTGTTGTGTTGCATTGTATGCTGGGGCGCGCTTGCGTGGTCCATAGATGGATCTTATTGCGCCGTCCTTTGGGTGCGAGCCCTCGCATGGGTCGTGTGTTGTATTGTGAGTGGCGTTGTATGCAGCTCTGTGTTGGTAGAGGGGTCGTCTATCCGGCCCGGTGGATGCTTTGATATTTGGTTGTGGGGGGTCTGAAGCCTCCTCATCGAATTCAGGTAGCAGCTTCCGCTTTGGGTAGCTCTTGGAGGGGGATTGTCGCCGTACCTCACTGCTGTGTTGAGTATTTTACTCCATCTGACTTGGAGTGTCTCTTGCGCAGCCTTGAGCCTTTGCTTCTGCTTTCTAAGACTCCTCGCGGTGGCAACAAGCCTTTTACGGGCATTCTGCTGCCCCGGGTGCCTATCCGGCATTATGTCGTCCGGACTATTATCCTTGATAGAATTTGTTTGTTCAGTTTGATTATCCGGATTGCCGTTGTCCGGCAGCGGTTCGCCCTGCTCCAGCGCTGGGTCTGTGTGATCGTTATTTCTATCGAGGCGGGATTTTGGGCGGCGCTTCCGTCGCCGCTTTGACTGCTTCTCGAGGGAACAAGCCTTTGGTGCGTCCTTCCGCTCCTCGTCGTCATCTTTTGGTGCGTCCACCATGTATACGTCATATGATGAGGTGGGTGGTGGTTCTTCTTCGCCTCCCGCATCGTCGTCCATACTGTCGATGTTTTCGGAGTCGAAGTCGAGCATGTCGGTTAAATCGTCGACAGTGGCTATAGAGTGGGTGGTGGGTGGGCTTTGAATTTCTTCATCATCCGTATCCCAACCTTGCTGACCATAGTCTGGCCAGGGCTCTCCTGATAAAGAGAGAGACTTTAGTGTCTTTAGAATATCGCCGAAAGGCAAGTGCTGAAAGATGTCCGCGGCAGTAAACTCCATGATCGGCGCCCAATCGGATTCGATCGGCAGGAGCGCGGAGGGTTCGGAGTCCGGAGAGGAGTCCGACTCCTTGGGGTCACAAGTCTCGCGGAGTGCGGGGCTGGTGTTCGGCTCGATCGCCGTTGGGATCGCAGCCACTGAGGCGGCGTCCAACCACCCATCCTTGATTGGCGCAGTTGGCTCCGAATTAAGGATCGATGCCGATGCGGGTGCGGCCTCCAGGGCACTGTTCGGCGGCAGAGCTAGATCATGCTCGTCGTGACAGTGCAGCGCACTCGGCAGTGGCTCGAATCCGTCAAAGATCAAGTCCCCGCGGATGTCAGCCGTGTAGTTTAAACTTCCAAATATGACCTAACGGCCAGGGGCATAGCATTCAATCTGCTCCAGATGGCCAAGTGAATTGGCCCGCAGTGTGAAGCCGCCGAAGACAGAGATCTGTCCGGGGAGAGAAGTTTCACCCTAGAGGCCTGGACCGCAGCACTATCGATGATAGTAGGAGCCATCAAGCCTGACGGCGACGACACAGAGGAACTCTCAATGAAAGCACCAATGTCGTTGTCAAAACCGGCGGATCTCGGGTAGGGGGTCCCGAACTATGCGTCTAGGCCGGATGGTAACAGGAGGCAAGGGACACGAAGTTTTACCCAGGTTCGGGCCCTCTTGATGGAGGTAAAACCCTATGTCCTGCTTGATTAATATTGATGATATGGGTAGTACAAGAGTAGATCTACCACGAGATCGGAGAGGCTAAACCCTAGAAGCTAGCCTATGGTATGATTGTTGTTCTGTATGTTGTCCTACGGACTAAAACCCTCCGGTTTATATAGACACCGGAGAGGGTTAGGGTTACACAAAGTCGGTTACAATGGTAGGAGATCTACATATCCGTATCACCAAGCTTGCCTTCCATGCCAATGAAAGTCCCTTCCGGGCACGGGACGAAGTCTTCAATCTTGTATCTTCATAGTCCAGGAGTCCGGCTGAAGGTATAGTCCGGCCATCCGGACACCCCCTAATCCAGGACTCCCTCAGATCCCGTCTCAGATTTCATGGCCTCAAGCCATTTCGCAGAATCTGGGTTCCTCATCGCTTCCTCATAGTTCGTAGGTTCGTCATGGTCTAGTAACATGACTTCCAGAAAGGATTACCGTACCACTCCGGTGCGGACCATACTCTGGTTGTCCTACGAGGTTCGGTAGTAACTTGATCTGAAGTTTCATGATCATCATCATTTTGCTTCCTCATTAATTGGTGTAGAGATCACTAGAACTGATTTCTGTGATGAACTACTTTCCAATTCGGGAGAAGGTAAAATTACCTCCTCAAGTTCTACATTCCTCCCACTCACTTCTTTTGAGAGAAACTTCTTCTCTAGAAAGGATCCTGTCGGTGTCAAAACCGGCGGATCTCAGGTAGGGGGTCCCGAACTATGCGTCTAAGGCGGATGGTAACAGGAGGCAGGGGACACGATGTTTACCCAGGTTCGGGCCCTCTTGATGGAGGTAATACCCTATGTCCTGCTTGATTGTTCTTGATGATATGAGTAATACAAGAGTTGATCTACCACGAGATCAAAGAGGCTAAACCCTAGAAGCTAGCCTATGGTATGATTGTATGTTGTCCTACGGACTAAACCCTCCGGATTATATAGACACCGGAGGGGGCTAGGGTTACATAGAGTCGGCTACAAGGGAGGAGATCTACACATCAGTATTGCCTAGCTTGCCTTCCACGCCAAGTAGAGTCCCATCCGGACACGAGACGAAGTCTTCAATCTTGTATATTCATAGTCCAACAGTTCGGCCAAAGGATATAGTCCGGCTGTCCGGAGACCCCCTAATCCAGGACTCCCTCAGTAGCCCCTGAACCATGCTTCAATGACGATGAGTCCAGCACGCAGTATTGTCTTCGGCATTGCAAGGAGGGTTCTTCTCTAAATCTTGAATATCTGTTAAGTAGTGTCCGGTTCCCATAAATGTTGGACTTCTTGGCTTCTGTGCCCAATAAGGGCCATCTTCCACGCGTTGAGCGAATGCAAGGAGCCAGGGCGTTTTTACATTTGCCCCCCTAGCCAGGTAAATAAATTGTCTATTAAGGGGATGGGGATTCTTAGATCCAATCCACACCATACTCCCCTAGCGAGAATCCATCAGAGCGCGCTTCGGAAAAAAAACCCATTCCATCATGGCCGACCACCGCACCTCCTCCACCCCCCCCCCCGTAGCCCTAGGCCCGGTGATTGGGAGATGTGTTCCGTCCCACACAGTCGTTTAGTAGAGCTGTAGACCCAGGGATTTCTCCCTCCAGCGTATATGGTCCCCGTCCGAGCCGGGCTCGCCACCTATAATGGCGGGGAGCAAGCGGAGAGCTTCCCCAGCCCCTCTAAGGGGGAGCGGGTGTGCCTTGTCCCTTACTTACTAAGGGGACTCGGATTACCACTTCATCTGTTCCTCCGCGGGCTCCTGGAGTTTTACGACCTCCAACTGCATAATTTCACCCCTGCTTCCATACTACACATCGCCGGTTACGTTGCCCTTTGCGAGCTATTTCTGGGCTGCGAGGCTCATTTCAAGCTATGGAAATGCTTATTTTGCCTTGTGCCCCGCACACAGAAGGGGTCACTTTATCAAGTGGGCGGAGCCGAAATATGGCGCATTGCCGAAACCAGATACCTGTCCGGTACTCCGAAGAAGACGTTCGAAGACTGGCCTTCGGAGTGGTTTTATATGGAGGACGCCCCCCTTCTAGACCCTGTTTGGTCGGGTCTTCCTGAGTTCAACAATGCTCCTCTGAAGAAATGCCGAAGCTGGCGCCCATGGAGCCCCCAGGAGGAAGATAATGGAGAAGTCCTTTACCTAATGAACCGGATTAAGGCGCTGGCTCAATCAGGATTGACAATAATCGAGGTTATGTCAATATGCATAATGCGGGGAGTGCAGCCACTTCAATATCGAGGGCACCCCCTATGGTGTTTTAACGAGGAAGATGATGCCACCCACTGCCGGCATAAGGGAACAGACTTCGCTACTGCTTTAGCAAAAATTATGTCTGAGTTGTTCAAGGGAGAGGGAGAGGAGTTCATCCGTATCAAGCCACAGGATGGATTCTCCATGTACAACCCTCCAAGCTGGGTGAGTTGTACCTCTTTACTCCCATCCCTCCCGCATTCTTCGTCGTAGGTATTCACCTTGCCATTTTACGGCAGGAACTGCGAAAAGCTATAAGGGAGGTCAACAGCCAACCTCCACAACCAGAGGACCCTGGTCAGGCCCTCGGTCCCGAACTTGAAGAGGATCCGAACATATTCGTGGAGCTGATAGACATGCAATTCTATCAATTGAGCTGCGATGACGCCATGGTGGCCATAATGGCCGACTATCCCGGACTACTCCTTGCGTTGCACGTAAGAAAAAACAAAATCCCAACTCCAAAAATAGGATCCCCTTTTATACACTTCACCTACCGTACACATATGGTGTTTTACAGGGAAGGCATTCGGGACGCCGTGCCGAACCAGCAGCAACTTGCCATCAAGAGGCACCGAAGCTGGGTAGGCCAAAAAGGAAGGTGGTCAGGACGGAGACGTCGGTGCAGAGGTATGACACAAAACCTTACTTCGTGGTTGTCATCTTTCTCAAAATATAATGACGTCCATGTTTCTTTAATAGAAAGAACGCTCGCCGCACTATATCCGAAGAGGCTGCCGATCACGCCTCCACCAGTCGGGCTCCAGGACCGGACATAGAGGCGGAAGCCAACATGGGGCGGACACCGGATGCTCCTCCTACAAAGGATGCGGATGGACTATCCGCTACAAATTCAGAAGTGGAGAGCGCCATGAATCACAGGCGTCGCCGTGCCGTACTCCGTGACGCTTGTTTCTCACCCGAGGCATTTGATGCCTTCAATTCTAGAGACGCGTACATCCGTGCTGCTCAAAATGATCTAGCCGGAGCCACGGACCAGTATGTAAGGGATATACGGGTAAGCAAATCTTATGATTATATGTATCAGTAGCCCCTGAGACTTGAAAGAGTTGACGCAACTGATTTAAGGATCATTATTTGTGCAGGTTCTTACGGAGAAGAATTCCCAATTGTCTCAAGAGCTGGACGAGTGCAAGGCCCAGCTGGAAGCTGCTGCTGCCGCGTTAAAGGAGTCCGAAAAGGGTCCCCCTGGTAACACTTTATGTATTGCAAAGAATATGGGTACCACGTAGTATGTGGCATGTATGCACACCTAACAATAGATGTTGCAGGTGGCCCCAAAGTGAATACGGAGGCCATGGGGCGGATACGACGCGTGATGATCGACAGCGAAATGCTGGCGAGCGCGTGCTGACGCGAGTCCAGTAGGAGAAAAATGATCTCCAAGACGCCAATACTCGGTTGGGTGTGGAACTAAAAGATGTCCGAGCCCAGCTTGCGGACTCCGTGAAGGAGAATAAACGGCTTCGGCGCGGCATTTTTAGTAAGTGCTTTGAACGAACTTTTTAAAGGAGTTCAACGAAGAAGCTTGCTAACAGCGTTATGTCTGCAAGTATGCTGATGGGTCGTCCCGCGAAGGACATGCCCGGGTCTTCGGGTGATCTTCTACCAGAGCTCTCACAACTGCACGAACAAGTTCGGCAGGTGATGCAGGGTATTGCCCAAGCCTTGTGGCCATCTGCGTCCCCACCAGGAGGCATGGGGGAGCTTATAGAGAAGCTCAAGGGAGCGCGGCGGCGCTTCCGATTATGGAAGATATCAGCCTGCCGACAAGGTGCAAGGGAAGCCTGGGCTATGGTGAAGACACGATATACGAAGGCGGACCCAAACCACATGGCTGAGGTTGGACCTGTGGGGCCCGATGGGAAAGAGATCCCTGTCAGTTTAGTGTATGACCAAGTAGAATTAGCCGCAAAGTATTCCCAACGGGATTGTAGGCTAGACAGCCTGTTGGATGGTATAGAGGAAGGATTTAATCAGTCTTAGTGAATGTGTACTTCAAGTGACATATGTAATGTCCCTAGCCGGGTTGTAAATCATTTGTCATGGCGGACCTTTTCGCTTCGACCTCTGGACTCGATAGTCCGGAGTGTATCCGAATACCCACTCGGTTATGTAAAAACCGGGGTATGCATGGAAACCAGGCGTAGGGGTCATAAGTGCTTGAACAGACAAGTACCCAACTAGCTATGTTATATTACATGGATAGTAAGAAACATCTTCCAGGGAGAATAGTTCCGTTAAGGGTTCCTTTCCCTGGGTACGCATGCCCTAATGTGCATGTCCGAACTGGGAGACGCAGGCTAAAAACATCTGGGGGCGTGCAGTAAATTAAATGAAAGTCGTCTTTTATTCACCGACTGAATATTCCCTTAAGAACGCTAACTTTCGGCTTCACCCAGTCTGAAGTACACGTCCGGCTGACCCGGCAGTAACAATCGCAGAGGTGCTCCCCTTATGCCCTAGCCGAATTAACAGGAACGTAGGGCATAAATACAAGAGCCAGGCAACCCAGCTTGGCCAAAACTTAAGTCATATCGATGCATATAATGGCGAAAAAAGGTACATGCGGAAGAATAACACATGTGTGGGGCATAAAGCCCAGAAAGATAATTAGATTAAGATTATGTATAAGAAGCCCCCAGGTATATTGAGCGTGGTTAGCGCGTCAAGATTGTGTAACCAAGATACAAGTTTAGCCCTTTAGGGCCTTGAAGAGAAAAAAGAGAAAGAAAGAGAGGAAAAAATAGATGTGCAAAAAATTGATGGAGGTAAGGAGACGAACATAGAGTCCGGCGCTAGGCGTATAATCTTCGGAGTCTGGCTGCATTCCATGGGTTTGGCTCGAGTCGGTTATCCGATGCATCCCGCAAACGGTACGCTCCACTGGTCAGAAACTGGTCGATAATGAAGGGACCTTCACATTTGGGCTTGAGCTTGTTCTTTTTCTTCTCCGGTAGGCGTAGAACCAGTTCGCCAACGTTATAGGTTTTGGCTCGCACTTCTATACTTTGATACCTTCAAGCTTGTTACTGATAGAATGCGGAACAGGCTTTTGCCACGTCGCGCTCCTCCTCCAGGGCATCCGAATTGTCCTGCCGATCGAGATCGGCCTCTCTTTCTTCGTACATGCGCACTCGAGGTGAGTCATGAATTATGTCGCAAGGCAGCACCGCCTCAGCGCCGTACACCATAAAAACGGTGTGTATCCGGCAGTGCGATTCAGCGTGGTCCGCAACCCCCATAGTACGGAGTCGAGCTCCTCCACCCAATGAGTGTTTGATTCCTTTAAGGACCGCACTAATCTGGGTTTAATGCCGCTCATGATAAGACCATTCGCTCGTTTGACTTGACCGTTAGTTTGCGGATGATAGACAAAAGCATAATCAAGCTTGATGCCCATGTTGCTGCACCAAAATTTCACCTCGTCGGCTGTAAAGTTCATGCCATTGTCAGTGATGATGCTGTGGGGGACGCCATAACGGTGTACAACCCCGGATATGAAGTCTATCACCGGTCCGGATTCAGCCATTTTGACAGGTTTGGCTTTTATCCATTTGGTGAATTTGTCCGCCAGGACCAGTAAGTATTTTTTCTTATGGGTTCCCCCTATGAGGGGTCTGACCATATCAAGCCCCCAGACCGCAAAGGGCCAAGTAATGGGGATTGTTTGGAGGGCGGTAGGTGGCATGTGGCTTTGGTTTGCAAAAAGCTGGCAACCGACACAATGTTGTACCAGATGATGTGCATCTGCCCGGGTCGTCGGCCAATAAAAACCTGTACGGAAGGCCTTGCTTACAAGGCCATGGGCTGCGGCGTGCTGGCCGCCGAGTCTGGCACGGATTTCTGCCAAAAGCTTCCGCCCTTCCTCTTCGGAGATGCACCTTTGAAGGACTTCGGTTGTGCTTTTCTTATAAAGCTCTCCCTCGTGGACCTTGTAGGCTTTAGATCGCCGCACTATGCAGCGTGCCTCATTTTGGTCCTCGGGTAGTTCCTGCCTAGTTAGGTAGGCCAGGAATGGTTCTGTCCACGGGGCGATGACGGCCATTATCACGTGGGCTGAAGGTGTTATTTCGGTGGCAGAGCCTCCAATTGTGTCAGAGTGTTCGGTACCTGGGGTTGTGGCCGGGTCCGGGCTATTTTTGCCGTTGTCCCCTTCCCATACCACGGATGGTTTAAACAGTATTTCCAGGAAGATGTTCAGTGGGACAGGGTCACGTTTAGTGCCGATACGGGCAAGGATGTCCGCCGCTTGGTTGTTTTCCCAAGCCACACGGTGGAATTCAAGCCCCTCGAACCGAGCTGACATTTTGAGGACAGCGTTGCGATATGCTGCCATTTTCGGATCCTTGGCATCGAAGTCTCCATTTATTTGGGATATTGCGAGGTTCGAGTCCCCACGCACCTCTAGGCGTTGGATGCCCATGGAGACTGCCATCCGGAGACCGTGTAATAGGGCCTCGTATTCGGCTATGTTATTGGAGTCTGTGTATAGTATTTGGAGTATGTATTGCACTGTATCTCCGGTGGGGGATGTCAGGACGACGCCAGCCCCTAGACCAGCCAGCATTTTAGAGCCGTCGAAGTACATGATCCAATTGGAGTATGCGCCGTACTCTTTAGGGAGTTCGGCTTCCGTCCATTCGGCGACGAAATCGGCCAATACTTGTGACTTAATGGCTCGTCGTGGTTTGTATGTTATGTAGAACGGGATGATCTTGATGGCCCATTTGGCAATCCGGACCGTGGCATCACGGTTGTTTATTATGTCATTGAGTGGTACTTCGGAGGCCACCGTGATTGAACACTCTTGAAGTAGTGTCGTAATTTCCGGGATGCCATGAATACCATGTATGCTATCTTTTGATAATGTGGGTACCGTGATTTGCATGGAGTGAGGACGGTGGATACATAATATACCGGCTTTTGAAGTGGGAATTTATGTCCATCCATCTCTCGTTCGACGACGAGCACTGCACTTACAACTTGATGAGTTGGCGCTATATATAATAGCATTGGTTCGCCAACAGTTAGCGCGGCCAAGATTGGGTTGGTGGGCAGGATGGCTTTTATTTCTTCCAGTCCGACCATGGTTGCGTCCGTCCACTCGAAGTGTTTGGTGCGCCGAAGAAGGCGATAAAGGGGAAGTGCCTTTTCTCCTAATCGGGAGATAAAGCGTCTTAAAGCCGCCACACATCCAGTTAATTTCTGGATTTGCTTGAGGTCAGTTGGGATAGCCAACTGCGACAGAACTCGGATTTTAGCCAGATTTGCTTCAATTCCTCTACTGGAGACAATGAAGCCCAGGAGCTTTCCGGCGGGAACACCGAAAACGCATTTTTCTGGATTGAGCTTAATGTCATATGTTTGGAGATTGGTGAACGTGAGCCTCAAGTCGTCTATTAAAGAGTTGATGTGTCTGGTTTTAATGACCACATTGTCTACATATGCCTCCACAATCTTGCCGATCTGCTTTTCCAGACATGTCTGGATCATGCGCTGATATGTTGCGCCGGTGTTTTTGAGCCCGAAGGGCATTGTGTTAAAACAGAAGGGGCCGGATGGCCTGATAAATGCCGTTGCGGCTTGATCAGACTCCGCCATCTTAATTTGGTGGTAACATGAGTATGCATCAAGGAAGCACCATGATTCGTGTCCTGCGGTAGCGTCGATGATTTGATCAATGCGAGGGAGTGTAAAGGGATCCTTTGGGCAAGCCTTATTAAGGTCTTTGAAGTCGACGCATAGGCGCCAGGATTTGTCCTTCTTTGGTACCATCACCAGGTTTGCTAGCCAGTCTGGATGTTTTATTTCTCTAATAAATCCGGCCTCCAGTAGCTTGGCTAGCTCTTCTCCCATGGCTTGTCGCTTAGGTTTAGAGAAATGCCGAAGAGTCTACTTGACCGGCTTGAATCCTTTTAGCACATTAAGGCTATGCTCAGCCAATCTGCGTGGGATTCCTAGCATGTCTGAAGGATTCCAGTCGAATATGTCCCAATTCTCGCGCAGAAACTCCCGTAGTGTGGCATCTACAGCGGGGTTTAACTATGCCCCGATGGATGCTATTTTGTGGGGTCCATTGGATGGACTTGGAATTCGACTACCTCGTCCGCTGGCTTAAAGGAGATGGACTTGGATCTTTTGTCTAGTATCACATCGTCCCTGTCCACCGTGGAGCGCAGCGCGGTTAACTCCTCCACCACAAAGGCTTCGGATAATGTCTCGAGGGCTAGTACGGGTGTTTGTTCTCGGCGCGGAGTGCTATGTCCGGATCACTAACTAGAGTGATGATTCCCTTGGGTCCGGGCATTTTGAGCTTCATGTACCCGTAATGGGGTATGGCTTGAAAAATCGTGAATGCCTCCCGCCCTAGAAGGGCGTGGTATCCGATACTGAACGGGGCCACTTGGAATGTAATTTCTTCAGACCTATAATTCTCCGGAGTGCCGAATACCACATCAAGTGTGATTTTCCTAGCGCAACGTGCCTCCCAACTAGGGATGATTCCTCGGAAGGTCGTACTGCTTTGCTCAATACGGTTGCTGTCTATTCCATTTTTTGGAGAGTTTCCTCATAAATGAGGTTTAATCCGCTGTCGCCGTCCATGAGCACCTTAGTGAGCCGAAAGCCATCCACAATTGGACTGAGGACCAAAGCGGCTGGTGCTCGGGCTGTTCGGAATTGAGGTTCGTCACTGGCATTGAAGGTGATAGCCGTGTCGCTCCATGGATTTATTGCTGCCATGTGGCAAACTTCGGCAAGGCTGCGGAGTGCTCGCTTACGCCTATTATTTGACGCGAAGGTCTCGAAGACCGTTAATAATGTATTGTTATCTGTGGGAAGGTGCTCTGAGGTATTTTTGGTGAGGAGATCCTCACCGCTTTTGGCCACCTGCCGGAGTACCCAACATGCTCTAAGGTTGTGTGTTGATATGGTATCCGTTGTACTATCGATTTTGCAGGGCCCGTTAAGCCATCCCTCCAATACGGTTCCACGCCCTATAGTGGGGTTTTGCTTCTTTGTAATTGAGTCGGGCGACTTATGAGAGTGCACCCTTTTAGTCTGGACTGGGGGCTTTGTCAGAGCCGTATTATCCCAAAATTGCATTTGGGTTTTCCAGGCACTTTCCACCGCATAGTATTTCCGTACTATGGCCACCAACTCAGGGAAGTGTGCTATGTCACGGCAACTTATGGCGTTGAGGACTCCCTTGTCCGTGCAATTGTTGCAAAATAACGAAATTGCGTCTTCCTCGCGACAGTCCTTGACCTTGTTCATTACAAGGAGGAATCTGGCCCAATAGTGATGTACTGTTTCTTGGGGCGCTTGCCTAATGTGGGAAAGATCGTTTGTATCTGGGTGGGTGGGTGGATTTAAGTCCAGACCTTGACCCAATCTGTGATCCCGGGGCAGGGGAGTTTCCGATCTTGGAAGTTCGGGCTCCGGGATGTTGCCCTATGGGTTCGGTATGCGGCCTGATTCTGGATTCAGGGTTAGGGCGGTGTCCTCCTGTGAGCGAGTATCCGGCTCGGGGAGCTCGGGAATTCGGACATAGTTCGTCCTCAGGATAGAGGGAGAATCGCCGCATTGCTCCTCCACCACCGCTATCTGATGGGTGACCGGCTGAGAGTTAATCTCCCTTTGGTCGGGTTTAAGCCCGATCCGATTGTAGTCCGTAGTGACTCCCAGAGTGGCGATGCGATCCAAGATCTCGTTTAAAGAGGAGAGCTCCATTGGATCCATCTGCTTGGCAAATTTCGAGCCAATGTGGAGGCTATTTTCGATGACCCGAGAAGTCATCATCGGCGCCGTGGCCGAGCGGGCGGTCATGAGGAAGCCACCTAGCTGGAGAGTTTGGCCTACAGCCAGGGCTCCCCCAGAGGTAATGTTGTCCTTGACAACGAGGAAAGCCATCCTCCTTATGATGACAACACAGTGGAACTCTCAATGAAAGCACCAATGTCGGTGTCAAAACCGGCGGATCTCGAGTAGGGGGTCCCGAACTATGCGTCTAAGGCAGATGGTAACAGGAGGCAGGGGGCACGATGTTTACCCAAGTTCGGGCCCTCTTGATGGAGGTAATACCCTACATCCTGCTTGATTGTTCTTGATGATATGAGTATTACAAGAGTTGATCTATCATGAGATCAAAGAGGCTAAACCCTAGAAGCTAGCCTATGGTATGATTGTTTGTTGTCCTACGGACTAAACCCTCCGGTTTATATAGACACCGGAGGGGGCTAGGGTTACATAGAGTCGGTTACAAGGGAGGAGATCTACACATCCGTATTGCCTAGCTTGCCTTCCACTCCAAGTAGAGTCTCATCCGGATTTAGATGGTGCCCTATTTAACGTGAATGCAGCTGTCTATAATGCATAACCCCAAAACTATAGTGGTAAATCGGTAAGAGACATCATAGATTGCACCATATCTTATAAAGTACGGTTATGACATTCAGACACACCATTATGCTGTGGTGTTCTAGGTGGCATGAATTTGTGAAACTATTCCACATTGTTTTAGTTGAAGACCAAACTCGTAACTCAAATATTCGTCTCCGTGATCAGATCGTAGAAACTTTATTTTCTTGTTATGATGATTTTCCACTTCACTCTAAAATTCCTTGAACTTTTCAAATGTTTCGGACTTATATTTCATCAAGTAGATATACCCATATCTGCTCAAAGCATATGTGAAGGTCAGAAAATAATGATACCCGCCGCGAGCCTCAACACTCATCGAATTGCATACATCAGTATGTATTATTCCCAATAAGTCTGTTGCTTGCTCCATTGTTCCGGAGAACGGAGTTTTAGTCATCTTGCCCACGAGGCATGGTTCGCAAGCATCATATGATTCATAATCAAGTGATTCCAAAAAGCCCATCAGCATGGAGTTTGTCGTGGAATTGTCACGACAGATGTCCTAGTGAAAGGACTTAGTCGTGGAGCCATCGCAACTACGAAGCTTAAAGGGGTTAATCGGGACAAGGACACGAGAGGTTTTTATACTGGTTCGGCCCCTTGCGGTGAAGGTAAAGCCTAGTCCAGTTGATGTGGTGTTGCTAGGTTTCGATGACCAAGGAGCGAAATACGCTAGCTTGGCTCTCGATCTATTGTTTCTTGCCCTATGCCACCGCCGGGTCATACCCTTATATACACGGGTTGACGCCCTGCGACCTACAGAGTCCCAACCGGCTTATAAACAATGTCTGGCTCATTGACTAGTTATTCTTGCCTTATAACACAAGTTACATACATATGGCGGTTATCTCTATAGGCCATAAATCACCCTTTGGGCCCTGGGCCTTTAGCTAACCCGCCATCGCCAGGAGTCGTCGCGAGCTTCATGAATCATCATAAGTACAACCCGGCCCCTCCTAGGCGGGTCATACTAATAACTATATCCCCAACATTAGGCCCCAGATTGATTTGAACCGGTTCATGTCAATCTTCAACACCTTAGGAAAAACTTCTGCTCTCTGTCGAACGGAAATTTGTAACCCGCCGCGACGTCATCTCCTGGATTTGTAATGACCCGCCATGACATCATTTGTCATTAATTCATATTTTATCCAATATATCTCAATGGATCCTTATCTTTAATAACCACCTGTAAGTGCATCTAGTGCCACCCCTAGTTGGTTTTGGAGTATTAACGACAAACCTAGTTGAGGGACTAATGTGTTTGTGAGAATTGCAGAATAACACAGGTAGAAGTCCCTCTTTGATTCGGTTTAGCTACCAGAGATGACCCCCAAAAATGTACGAAGATATTGAAGACAACGGTGGTTCATGAAGACATTCATGTCGAAGACAATGACATATGAAGACTCCCCATGAAGCTTTTGGAACTCGAAGACTTAGATCATTCGTAGCTTTACTTTATTCATGTTGTGTCATAGGAACCACCGTACTGTTAAGTGGGGTCCAAGAAAACCAGTCAGGATGACTGAAGTGATGCCTAATTCAAATCCTATGTCTTCGAGTGAAGACAATGAGAGAAAAATCTTGTCCAGAGTCAGACAAGTCAGCTTTACTTGCAGCCCAAGTAAAGTTGCCGTGAGAGTTCAAAATCCGACCGTTAGTACACGTGTCAGTTCCTTAGTGACCCAGGGTCATTTCGGACAAATCAGGTCAGGGTTGCCAAGTGGCTATATATAGCCCACCCCCACAACCATAAACGGTTGGCTGCTCAGATTTCAGTGCACGGCTTTTGTCGTTTGAGAGCAACCCACCTCGAAGCCTTTGAGAGAAAATCCTTAGTGAGGAGAAAAGCCCTAACCACCCAGAGCCAGAGTAATCGGGCATCACTTAAGTCTTCTTGTCTGAGTGATCTGAAGACTTATTACACTTGAGGACTGTGCATCCTCCAGACGGTTAGGCGTCGCGTTCTGAGCATCCAAGAGGAATTGTGGATTGCCGGTGAACGAAGTCTGTGAAGGTTTGGGAGTCTACCTTGAAGACTTACCAGAGTGATTGGGCGGGGTCTGTGTGACCTTAGCTCAAGGAGAAAACGGTGAGGATTGGGTGTCCTGAGCTGCGTGTTCAGGACTGGGTGTCCGGGACTATGTGTCCTTTGGTTTAAATACCTAGCCGCTCCAACCAGACGTACAGTTGTCACAGCAACTGGAACTGGTTCAACATATCATTGTCTTCAATGTGTCACTGGTTTCATCTTCACCTCTCTTTACTTACCAGTACACATTGTGAAGCTATTGCATGCCTGCTTAATCTTCTGTCTTCACAACCTGACTGTATGATCTGTTTGGCTTCATAACTTCTTCCAACCTGATCCTCATTACACTGAAGCTATTTGTCTCTGTGCTTTCACTGTACTGTATATTTGACTATGGCTTGCGTTGTGCAATCTACCTTCCGCTGCATAGTGATAGGCTTCAAGTCTGTTTGTCTTCATAACTTCCACGTTTTGAAGACTTTCTTAAAAATCGCCTATTCACCCCCCTCTAGTCGATATTACGCACTTTCACCACCCCGAGAATCGAGGCGTCCTGACAAGCTGGATACCCATAATTTTTGGTCTCCTCGTCTTTCGTGCCCGCTTATCAGTCTTCTCCTTATAAATAGGCGCGACTGGCCTTTCTTCATTCTCCCCTTTTTCCGTCATCTTCTTCCTCTCGCGACCCTACTGCTGCTCGAGCTCCACTGCCGCCACAACGCACTTTGTCTTCCTCGACCCTGGCCGCTGCATCAACCTGAGCTTGTTCGGAGAAACGACGGCGACCCTCCACAGTAGATCTGCATTCATAAGTCTGTGTTTCTCCGCCCCTTAGATCCACATTAGGGTTCGTGAGTTCTTCGCTTTTCATCATGGGTTCTTCGTGGTTTCTCCACCGCACCCTTTTTTGATCTAAAAGTAGTATCAAACTTATACGGTAGTTTTTTTGCATCCATTTCAGATGCTAGCAGATCCCTCTTTCTTGTAAAAAAGGCACCTTAGAACTAATGAACTCCTCTGTGCTGGTTTTTTAGGTCTAGATTTATTTTCCTTTTTTGAACAATCTTGATCCAAAATAGTAGCAGCAGCCTACGAAACTTGTTATCTCAGTACTTAGCCAATTTTTGTCATTGGCCTCCTTTGAGTACCTTAGGTCATGGCGGTTTATCATGCCGGCCCATGTTTCCTTCATATATCATTACCCCTTATTTAAGCCGCCATTACGCATCTGTATTGTAAACATTAACCTGTGATTCCACCATTTAATTTAAACCGGTAATTGCTTCCTTTTTAGCTCGTCTTCTCACCATGCCACCAAAGACGACGACAATTTGCAATTGGGTCCCGTCCACAGTCACCAACGCTACTCTGAAGGATTTCATTATCATTGGATTTTTACCAGAGAAGAACATTATGTCTTACCGCGCTCCTGACCCGGCTGAAGAAAGACCTCAGCCCAAGGACAGCGAAATCATTGTTTTTACTGATCATATGAATCGGGGTATTTCACCACCCGGTTCAAAATTCTTCAGAGACGTTCTGCATTTCTTCAAGCTTCATCCACAAGACCTTGGACCCAATTCCATATCAAACATCTGCAATTTTCAAGTTCTCTGCGAGGTTTATCTTCAAGAAGAACCCACTGTTGAACTCTTCAGAGAGTATTTCTATTTGAACCGCCAGAAAGAATGCACCAATGGCCCTAGCCTAGAACTTGGCGGAATTTCGATTCAGCGTCGACAGGGTGCTGTTTTTCCCATAGTAGTCTTACCAAGCCATCCCAAGGACTGGAACCAAACTTGGTTTTATTGCAAAGACACATCTCCAGCTGATGAAAAACCAATGCCGGGTTATTTTGCGGAGCGTCTTGACTCTAAGTTCTTACTCCCTAACAATCTTACTGGCACTGAAGGTAGGAGGCTCATCCCAACTATCAAAAGGATTCAAGCCTTGCTGGGAAACGGCTTCACTGGAGTTGATTTGATCCGTTGTTGGATCGCATGGTGGGTTATCCCTCTGAGCCGCCGCTCTGCCTTAATGTATAATTATGCCGGAGGACCAGATGACCCTGTGCACCATAGTTCGGTACAATTGACTGAAGAAGACATTGTTGCAATGTCAACCACCCTCGTGAACGGAAAATACGAGGACTGCAGTGAAGTTGGATTAAATCCTTTCTGCAAACTTAACCCGGCACCAGAGGTAAATCCCCTTGGCCCCCTTTTTCCTTCAGTAGTTAAGTACTTGCATGACTTTTAATCTGTTATCTGCCTATAGGCCAAATCTGACTTTTGGAAAGCCAAATATGATCATGAAGCTTCCAAGAAGGCCATAGCCGCCGCCATAGCCGCCAAAAAGACAAACCAAAAATCCAAAAAGAAAAGAACTGCTTCTGATATGTTCAAGCTGGACGATCTTTTTGAGTCGGAGGTAGCCCTTGACTCTCTTGGCCTGTTTTTTAACAATCTTATTGACACTGACTATTGCCAGGATGACACGGGGGCCAGCTAGGCAGTAGAAGAAGAGGTAACTATCTCCTCCGACTCAGCCCCTTTGCCAAGATAGAAACTTCGACTCGTAACCCAGAAAGTATGGTTTTCACACCCTTTGTCTTATTTGGATCCTCATTTTCTTTTGAAAAAGCAGCAACACGAGAGCCGCCGTCAGGCCCGGACCAGTGACGACAATGAACTACTCTCTGGCTTACCGAAGACTCCTCGGAAACGCCAGAATGGGGTTTCTTTCACCTTTCTCTCTTTCCTTCATCAATGAATCTATTTCATTGCTCTCTTAACTGTGATTTTACTATTGTAGGAGGTTTCTCGTTCGTCCGGCGATTCTTCTCAAACCCAATTTCCGGCTTTCAATACTGCCCCTGGGTAAAGAAAATTATCTTTCTTCTGCATTTTTAAGTCTGTATCATCACACTGACTCATGAAATTCTTCTTAGTGGTCAAGCAAAGCCCAAGAAATCCAAGGTGGCTAAGCCGGCGGAAGACCCGAAAGACCCTGCTCTTGAGCCGGCTATACCAACTCCTGCACTTGAATAGTCTGAAGCACCAGAAGACCCAGCTATCCACATTCAATCACATTTTCCTGAGCCGTCAGCTGATGAGACCATTCTCGATCCATCCACCCTTGGGCCGTCCAGCTCAGCTAACCCGCCGGCACCTTCTGACAATGACAATCTAATCACTGGTAGCAGATTCATTGAGTCAGGTAACCCAACTATACTAGCCAGGCACTCTGCCAAGCAAGAAGCTTTGGAAAGGCAGAAGGTACAGTTTGATGTTTCTCACTATGCTCACCTGAGCATTAGTGACGTGCTATATGGATACCTTAGTCATGTGCATTCCAGCCATGACTCTGAAATCGAAATGGTCAAACAGCTGCAACTGAAATATGAGGTACGCTCCCCGGCTTTCATTAGTTTACATATACTCTGCCAGCCCCCAAGTCTCCGGATTATGATGAACCTGAATGATCTGTAGACTTATGATATAGGTTGATGCTCTGTCTTAGATTTTCCCTAAGTTCAATGGATTAGCATAAATTCGCACCTGTAGTCCCCAGGGACCGGCTTAATTCATCATGAATGAGCCGGTACTTGACTTCAAAACTATCTTGAACCAATCCAAACCAACATTGTTATCCGGCTTAAGATAAAGAACTTTCTGCATATCCTGCATTAGCCCCCAAGTGCCAAGCATTATTACTTGTAAAACACATGGGACTTTAATCATAGAAGAGCCTTTTTTGTATGTTATAAATTGTTTTGATAGACATTAGCCCCCAAGTGTCGAGTGGTGTTGCATTGCAAAGTACTCCCTCCATCCCATAATAAAAGAACGTTTTTGACACTAGTGTAGTGTCAAAAACGTTCTTATATTATGGGGCGGAGGGAGTACTTGAGACTTTAATCATTATGACCTTTATCGGAATAAATTTCTGACACAAATGTGCATGTCTTGTAGACCGCCATCAATGAATTGGGTTCCCAATTGACTGATGCAAAGAGCCGGTTGGTGGCTCAAGAGATTGAAATAAAGAATGCCAACTCCAAACTTCAATTGAGCCTAACTGAAGCAAAGAAACTCAAGACCGGTTTCGATGTGGAGAAAAAAATCTTGGGCTGATGAGAAAAACTTGCTAGTACAGCATGCCGAGACAGCCGAGGCGGCTCTCAAGGAGGTTATGACCGAACTCACCGGTTTAAAAAACCGTGTGTCTCAGATGGTCTCTGATGTCTACTACACAACCTTCTTCTTGTAGACGTTGTTGGGCCTCCAAGTGCAGAGGTTTGTAGGACAGTAGCAAATTTCCATCAAGTGGATGACCTAAGGTTTATCAATCCGTAGGAGGCGTAGGATGAAGATGCTCTCTCTCAAGCAACCCTGCAACCAAATAACAAAGAGTCTCTTGTGTCCCCAACACACCCAATACAATGGTAAATTGTATAGGTGCACTAGTTCAGCAAAGAGATGGTGATACAAGTGGTATATGGATAGTAGATAAAGGTATTTGTAATCTGAAATTATAAAAACAGCAAGGTAACTAATGATAAAAGTGAGCGTAAACGGTATTGCAATGCGTTGAAACAAGGCCTAGGGTTCATACTTTCACTACTGTAAGTCCTCTCAACAATAATATCATAATTGGATCACATAACTATCCCTCAACATGCAACAAAAAGTCACTCCAAAGTCACTAATAGCGGAGAATGAATGAAGAGATTTTGGTAGGGTACGAAACCACCTCAAAGTTATTCTTTCCGATCAATCCGTTGGGCTATTCCTATAAGTGTCACAAACAGCCCTAGAGTTCGTACTAGAATAACACCTTAAGACAAAAATCAACCAAAACCCTAATGTCACCTAGATACTCCAATGTCACCTCAAGTATCCGTGGGTATGATTATACGATATGCATCACACAATCTCAGATTCATCTATTCAACCAACACAAAGGACCTCAAAGAGTGCCCCAAAGTTCTACCGGAGAATCACGACGAAAACGTGTGCCAACCCCTATGCATAGGTTCATGGGCGGAACCCGCAAGTTGATCACCAAAACATACATCAAGTGAATCACGTGATATCCCATTGTCACCACAGATATCCACGGCAAGACATACATCAAGTGTTCTCAAGTCTTTAAAGACTTAATCCGATAAGATTACTTCAAAGGGGAAACTCGATTCATTACAAGAGAGAAGAGGGGGAGGAGAAACATAAGATCCAACTATAATAGCAAAGCTCGCGATACATCAAGATCGTATCGTCTCAAGAACACGAAAGAGAGAGAGAGAGAGAGAGAGATCAAACACATAGCTACTGGTACATACCCTCAGCCCCGAGGGAGAACTACTCCCTCCTCGTCATGGAGAGCACCGGGATGATGAAGATGGCCACTGGAGAAGGATTGCCCCCTTCGGCAGGGTGCCGGAACGGGTCTAGATTGGTTTTCGGTGGCTACGGAGGCTTCTGGCGGCGGAACTACCGATCTATGTTGCCTCTTGGAAGTTTTAGGGTATATGGAGTTATATAGGTAGAAGAAGCACGTTAGGGGAGCCACGGGGGCCGGCCCCATGAGGCAGGGGCGCCCCCCCACCCTCATGGGCATCTCCCGTATCTTCTGACGTGGGGTCCAAGTCCATCAGGTGTGTTTCCTTCCAAAAATAACTTCTCTAGTTGATTTCGTTCCGTTTCGACTCCGTCTGATATTCCTTTTCTTCAAAACACTAAAATAGGCATAAAACAGCAAATCTGGGCTGGGCCTCCGGTTAATAGGTTAGTCCCAAAAGTAATATAAAAGTGGATAATAAAACCAAATATTGCCCAAAACAGTAGATAATAAAGCATGGAGCAATCAAAAATTATAGATACGTTGGAGACGTATCAAGCATCCCCAAGCTTAATTCCTGCTCGTCCTCGAGTAGGTAAATGATAAAAAAGAATTTTTGATGCAGAGTGCTATTTCGCACAATTTCAATGTAATTCTTCTTAATTGTGGCATGAATATTCAGATGCATAAGATTCAAGACAAAGTTCATATTGACATAAAAATAATAATACTTCAAGCATACTAACAAAGCAATTATGTCTTATCAAAATAACATGGCTAAAGAAAGCTATCCCTACAAAAGCATATAGTCTGGCTATGCTCCATCTTCACCACACAAAATATTTAAATCATGCACAACCCCGATGACAAGCCAAGCAATTGTTTCATACTTTTGATGTTCTCAAACTTTTTCAATCTTCACGCAATACATGAGCGTGAGCCATGGACATAGCACTATAGGTGGAATAGAATGGTGGTTGTGGAGAAGACAAAAGGGAGAAGATAGTCTCACAGCAACTAGGCGTATCAACGGGCTATGGAGATGCCCATCAATAGATATCAATGTGAGTCAGTATGGATTGCCATGCAACGGATGCACTAGAGCTATAAGTGTATGAAAGCTCAAAAAGAAACTAGTGGGTGTGCATCCAACTCGCTTGCTCACAAAGACCTAGGGCATCTTGAGGAAGCTCATCATTGGAATATACAAGCCAAGTTCTATAACGTAAAATTCCCACTAGTATATGAAAGTGACAACATATGAGACTCTCTATATGAAGAACATGGTGCTACTTTGAAGCACAATATATGAGACTTGCTATATCATGGTGCTACTTTGAAGCACAAGTGTGGAAAAGGATAGTAGCATTGCCCCTTTTTTCCTTTCCTTTTTTATTTTTTTATTTGGGACAATGCTCTATTAATGATGATCATCACACTTCTATTTATTTACAACTCAATGATTAGAACTCGATACTTAGAACAAGATATGACTCTATATGAATGCCTCCGGTGGTATACCGGGATGTGTGATGATGCATGAGTGACATGTATGAAAGAATTATGAACAATGGCTTTGCCACAAATACTATGTCAACTACATGATCATGCTAAGCAATATGACAATGATGAATGTGTCATGATGAACGGAATGGTGGAAAGTTGCATGGCAATATATCTCGGAATGGCTATGGAAATGCCATAATAGGTAGGTATGGTGGCTGTTTTGAGGAAGGTATATGGTCGGTTTATGGTACCGGCGAAAGTTGCGCGGTACTAGAGAGGCTAGCAATGGTGGAAGGGTGAGAGTGCGTATAATCCATGGACTCAACATTAGTCATAAAGAACTCACATACTTATTGCAAAAATCTATTAGTTATTGAAGCAAAGTACTACGCACATGCTCCTAGGGGGATAGATTGGTAGGAAAAGACCATCGCTCATCCCCGACCGCCACTCATAAGGAGGACAATCAATAAACAAATCATGCTCCGACTTCGTTACATAACGGTTCACCATACATGCATGCTACGGGAATCACAAACTCTAACACAAGTATTTCTCAAATTCACAACTACTCAACTAGCATGACTCTAATATTACCATCCTCATATCTCAAAACAATCATCAATTATCAAACTTCTCTTAGTATTCAACACACTCATAAGAGAATTTTATTATTAATCTTGTATACCTAGCATATTAGGATTTTAAGCAAATTACCATGCTATTTAAGGCTCTCAAAATAATATAAGTGAAGCATGATAGTTCATCTATTTCTTCAAAATAAAACTACGACCACGCTCTAAAAGAATATAAGTGAAGCACTAGAGCAAATGACAAACTACTCTGAAAGATTTAAGTGAAGATCAATGAGTAGTTGAATAATTATGCAACTATGTGAAGACTCTCTAACATTTAATAGTTTCAGATATTGGTATTTTATTCAAACAGCAAGCAAAGCAAAATAAAATGACATTCTAAGAATGGCTAACATCATGTGAAGAAGCAAAAACTTAGGATCAACCGAAACTAACCGATAATTGTTGAAGAAGAAAGGTGGGATGCCAACCGGGGCATCCCCAAGCTTAGACGCTTGAGACTTATTGAAATATTATCTTGGGATGCCTTGGGCATCCCCAAGCTTGAGCTTTTGTGTCTCCTTAATTCCTCTCATATCACGGTCTCCCCAAATCCCAAAAGCTTCATCCACACAAAACTCAACAAGGACTCATGAGATAAGTTAGTATAAACCATTGCAAAAACCTTATCATACTCTACTGTATCAAATCACTAAAATTATTATTCAACATTACATACTAAATGCCTCGGCATATTTAATAGGCCTATCCTCAAATAGAATCATTAAAGAAGCAAACATATGCAAACAATGCAAACATAACAGCAATCTGCCTAAACAGGATAGTCTGTAAAGAATGCTGTAACATCCATACTTACCTAGCTCCAAAAATTATGAAATAAAATTACCACTGTATTAAATTTATCATAGGTTAATATGCAAAAGGTTTCAACATTTTATCACATTCTGACTTTTCTAGGGAATTATTCCAAAAGCGGTAAACTTTCTGTTTTCAAACAGCAACATGTATACTTGTAACATAGGCATAATAAAGGCTATCAATGCCACTTTTATTGAAATAAAAGATGAAAACATTATTATAAATAACATCAAGCAAATCCTAACAAAATAAATTGACGCTCCAAGCAAAACACATATCATGTGGCGAATAAAAATATAGCTCCAAGTAAAGTTACCGATGAACGAAGACGAAAGAGGGGATGCCTTCCGGGGCATCCCCAAGCTTAGGCTCTTGGTTGTCCTTGAATATTACCTTGGGGTGCCTTGGGCATCCCCAATCTTAGGCTATTACCACTCCTTGTTCCATAGTCCATCGAATCCTTACCCAAAACTTGAAAACTTCACAACACAAAACTTAAAGTAGAAAACTCGTAAGCTCCGTTAGTATAAGAAAATAAATCACCACATAGAGGTAATGTAATGAACTCATTATTTATTTATATTGGTATTAAACCTACTGTATTCCAACTTCTCTATGGTTTATAAACTATTTTACTAGCCATAGATTCATCAAAATAAGTAAACAACACATGAAAAACAGAATCTGTCAAAAACAGAACAGTCTGTAGTAATCTGGATCAAACGTATACTTATGGAACTCATAAAATTCTCAAATAAATTGCTGGACCTGAGTAATTTATCTATTAATCATATGCAAAAATAATTAACTAAATATAACTCTTAAAATAAAAATGGCAGCAATTCTCGTGAGCGCTAAATTTTCTGTTTTTTACAGCATGATCAACAAGACTCTCCCCAAGTCTTGCCAAAGGTTCTACTTGGCACAAACACTAATTAAAAGCATAAAACCACATCTAAACAGAGGCTAGATTAATTATTTATTACTCGACAGGAGCAAAAATCAAGGGACAAAAATAAAATTGGGTTGCCTCCCAACAAGCGCTATCGTTTAATGCCCCTAGCTAGGCATGATGATTTCAACGATGCTCACATAAAAGATAAGAATTGAAACATAAAGAGAGCATCATGAAGAATATGACTAGCACATTTAAGTCTAACATAATTCCTATGCATAGGGATTTTGTGAGCAAACAACTTATGGGAACAATAATCAGCTAGCATAGGAGAGCAAAACAAGCATAACTTCAAAACTTTAAGCACATAGGGAGGAAACTTGATATTATCGCAATTCCTACAAGCATATGTTCCTCCCTCATAATAATTTTCAGTAGCATCATGAATGAATTTATCAACATAATCAGTACCTAAAGCATTCTTTTCATGATCTACAAGCATAGAAAATTTATTACTCTCCACATAGGCAAAATTCTTCTCATTCGGAATAGTGGGAGTATCATAAGAGACTTGAATATTATAAATTGTTTCCACATTAAAAGAGTAATGTTCAGAAAAGGGGTAACCATAATCATGACAAGTTTTATAAATATAATCCTCACTACTTTTTATAGCATATGTATCATCACAATAATTATCATAAGTAGGAGGCATGTTATTATCATTATGAATTTGCATATCAAAACCGGGGAGACTAAAAATATAATCTTCATTAAGCGTAGCATCCCCAAGCTTGGGACAAAAATTAATTGCAGAAAATATATTCTCAAATATGTCATCCTCATCAAGCATAGCTTCCCCAAGCTTGGGCCTTTTCGTATCATAAGCATAATCAATCTCATCATTAATAGCATGGATAGCACCAATAGTATAGCAATTATTATATTCTTCCAAGCAAGTGCCAAAAAGATTTTCAAGATCATAAGAAGTATCATTATCTTCCATAATTATATTTTCATGAGGCACAATAGTAATATGAGCAGCATTATTTGGGAGAGATATCTTTTTACCTCTCTTCCTTTTTCTTTTCTTCTTCTTCACCACATCATGCGTGGGTTCAATTCTCTTTTTGGAGCTCCTTATTAATGAGATTGGTTGAATAGGAGGCTCCTCCTCGTTACCTGATTCATTATAAGAAATAATAGGAGGATATTGGGAAGTCTCTTCCCTTTCGTTAGTATTCTCTTCATCTTCTATTTGTTTTGTTTTCTTTATGTAATTGGCAATATAAGGATTTTCAATGCAATTCACCGCACAATACATATAAATATTCTCTAGATCAAACGAAGAACTTTATCAAGGGCAAATTTTGGAATATCCTCAGTTATACGTTTCATTTCTTCATAACCCAAAAGAAGGCTAAGCTCTTTATGATGCTCAAGGGTAATCAAATTATCACAATATTTGGACACGACTTGATCATGAAACAAATAGCATTGGAGCTTTAAATGACCATGTTAATTGCAAAGTTCACAAGGAGCATGAAAAATATTGAATCTTTCAGCACATTCATCTTGCCATCCTTGCAACAGTTTGGTTTCTATGTACTTATGCCTCTTGCAACATCTATCTTCCCTATTTGGTGTGTACTTGCAAACCCAGTCTACTTCACAAAAATTGACATGTTTATAGGAGGCATTTTCATCATAACTAGTGCAATCATCATTAGTATTATGGATATTCAAAGAATTCGTACTAACAACATTGCAATCATGCTCATCATTCAAATATTCAGTGCCAAACATTTTATAGATTTCTTCTTCTAGCACTTGAGCACAATTATCCTTTCCATCGTACTCACGAAAGATATTAAAAAGGTGAAGCGTATGAGGCAAACTCAATTCCATTTTTTATAGTTTTCTTTTATAAACTAAACTAGTGATAAAACAAGAAACTAAAAGACTCGATTGCAAGATCTAAAGATATACCTCCAAGCGCTAACCTCCTCGGCAACGGCGCCGGAAAGGAGCTTGATGTCTACTACACAACCTTCTTCTTGTAGACGTTGTTGGGCCTCCAAGTGCAGAGGTTTGTAGGACAGTAGCAAATTTCCCTCAAGTGGATGACCTAAGGTTTATCAATCCGTAGGAGGTGTAGGATGAAGATGGTCTCGCTCAAGCAACCCTGCAACCAAATAACAAAGAGTCTCTTGTGTCCCCAACACACCCAATACAATGGTAAATTGTATAGGTGCACTAGTTCGGCGAAGAGATGGTGATACAAGTGGTATATGGATAGTAGATAAAGGTATTTGTAATCTGAAATTATAAAAACAGCAAGGTAACTAATGATAAAAGTAAGCGTAAACGGTATTGCAATGCGTTGAAACAAGGCCTAGGGTTCATACTTTCACTAGTGTAAGTCCTCTCAACAATAATATCATAATTGGATCACATAACTATCCCTCAACATGCAACAAAAAGTCACTCCAAAGTCACTAATAGCGGAGAACGAACGAAGAGATTATGGTAGGGTATGAAACCACCTCAAAGTTATTCTTTCCAATCAATCCGTTGGGCTATTCCTATAAGTGTCACAAACAGCCCTAGAGTTCGTACTGGAATAACACCTTAAGACAAAAATCAACCAAAACCCTAATGTCACCTAGGTACTCCAATGTCACCTCAAGTATCCGTGGGTATGATTATACGATATGCATCACACAATCTCAGATTCATCTATTCAACCAACACAAAGGACCTCAAAGAGTGCCCCAAAGTTCTACCGGAGAATCACGACGAAAATGTGTGCCAACCCCTATGCATAGGTTCATGGGCGGAACCCGCAAGTTGATCACCAAAACATACATCAAGTGAATCACGTGATATCCCATTGTCACCACAGATATCCACGGCAAGACATACATCAAGTGTTCTCAAGTCTTTAAAGACTCAATCCGATAAGATTACTTCAAAGGGGAAACTCGATTCATTACAAGAGAGAAGAGGGGAAGTAGAAACATAAGATCCAACTATAATAGCAAAGCTCGCGATACATCAAGATCGTATCGTCTCAAGAGAGAGAGAGAGAGAGAGAGAGAGAGAGAGAGAGAGATCAAACACATAGCTACTGGTACATACCCTCAGCCCCGAGGGAGAACTACTCCCTCCACGTCATGGAGAGCACCGGGATGATGAAGATGGCCACTGGAGAAGGATTGCCCCCTCCGGCAGGGTGCCGGAACGGGTCTAGATTGGTTTTCGGTGGCTACGGAGGCTTCTGGCGGCGGAACTCCCGATCTATGTTGCCTTTTGGAAGTTGAGTTACATAGGCAGAAGAAGCATGTCAGGGGAGCCACGGGGGCCCCACGAGGAAGGGGGCGCGCCCTAGGGGGGTGGGCTTGCCCCCCACCCTCGTGGGCAGCTCCCGTATCTTCTGACGTGGGGTCCAAGTCCATCAGGTGTGTTTCCTTCCAAAAATAACTTCTCTAGTTGATTTCGTTCCGTTTCGACTCCGTCTGATATTCCTTTTCTTCAAAACACTAAAATAGGCATAAAACAACAAATCTGGGCTGGGCCTCCGGTTAATAGGTTAGTTCCAAAAGTAATATAAAAGTCGATAATAAAGCCCAATATTGCCCAAAACAGTAGATAATATAGCATGGAGCAATCAAAAATTATAGATACGTTGGAGACGTATCAGTCTCTGCCATCTTCGGTGAGTCATTGCATTACTTACTGAAACCCAATTTTTGGTAGATATATAAACCGCCTGCTTAGCCTCTTAAAATACTCGTAGGTCCCCGGAGCAGCAATCTGAGCCAAAACAGCGTGATAAAACTCAAGGCGGTTTACACCCTGGTGGAGCAGTTGTACACTAGAGCTCAACGGGCGCTTGCTATTATTTCCCCATCCTACCAAGGACCAAATCTCTTGAGTGATGTCTTGAAGAAATTGTCAATCTTACCCGCCAGATTCCAAGAGGTCAAGCGGTCTTGTGCAAGAGCCGGAGCCCTAACTGCGCTAAGCCGCTCCAAAGCCTGGGTGCCGGAACTCGACCCGGCGGATGTAGCCAAGGGGTATCCCAATTTTAAGGAAGACAGGACCCCATTTGATCAAGACTATTTTGCTGCTTGTGTTAGGGGAGTTCGTCCTCAGGCTACTATCCTTGGTGATGAGACCAATATTGATAAGTATCAGCCGGGTTTTGATATGGAGAATAAAAAGATGGCGACGCCATCTTATAAAGTGACAGATCTTATCCCGCCGGTTCGTCAACACACCTTTGCCCCAGAGATTGACCCGTCCGGACTAATTGATGATGAAGCTGAGTTTGTTGCTCTTCATGGCTTTGATTGGTCCAAGCCTAGCTTCCAACCAATGGAGGGAGATGAACCGGCGAGGGAAGAGTCATAATCATCCAAAAATAATCCGGCCAAGACTTAATGAACCGGCCTTAGCTTAACATCTACATAAGAGAAAAACAGTTGTAACCTTTTGAGCTTTCAATGCCTTGTAATAGGCTAGCTTGAAACTGCATGTTCTGCCTATGCCATCGTGCATATTATACTGTGTACGACTGGTTTTATCCACCATGTAATATATGCTTTATATCCTTCATCATATCCGTAGTGTTTAAACCTGTTCCTGTATGTAAGAGCTGAAAAAACTGTCTTGGCGGTTTGCTGCTAGACGGGTCAAAACAACCGGTATATAATTATGAAATTACCATAACAGAATAGTCAGGGCTAGATGTAAGGAAAAATAAGGCTGTAAAGCCTTTGATTAAAGAAAAACATAGATAAGTCTGTTTATGAATGACAATGTCATGCCTGTGTTCTTTGATTTTTGACTGCTGGTTTATGTGACCCGGACAGTAAGGTGTTGGGGAACGTAGTAATTTCAAAATAAATTCCTACGCACACGCAAGATCATGGTGATGCATAGCAACGAGGGGGAGAGTCTGATCTACGTACCCTTGTAGATCGCAACGGAAGCGTTGACACAACGTAGAGGAAGTAGTCGTACGTCTTCTTCCCGGTCCGACCGATCCAAGCACTGTTACTCCGGCACCTCCGAGTTCTTAGCACACGTTCAGCTCGATGACGTTCCTCGGGCTCCGATCCAGCAAAGAGTCGAGGAAGAGTTCCGTTAGCACGATGGCGTGGTGACGATCTTGATGTACTACCGACGCAGGGCTTCGCCTAAGCACTGTAACGGTATGATCGAGGTGGAATTTGGTGGCAGGGGGCACCGCACACGGCTAAGGAACGATCTCAAGGATCAACTTGTGTGTCTTGGGGTGTCCCCTGCCCCCGTATATAAAGGATGAAGGGGGGAAGGCTGGCCGGCCAAAGGAGGGAGGCGCAGGAGGAGTCCTACTCCTACCGGGAGTAGGACTCCCCCCCCCCCCCCAATCCTATTCCTAATAGGATTCCTAAAGGGGGAGAGGGAGAGAGAGGTGGCCGGCCCCTCTCCTAGTCCTAATAGGACTAGGGAGAGGGGGGAGGCGCAGCCCTATGTGGGCAGCCCTCTCACCTTTCCACTAAGGCCCATGTTGGCCCATTTGGCTCCCGGGGGGTTCCGGTAACCCTCCCGGTAATCCGGTAAAATCCCGATTTCACCCGGAACACTTCCGATGTCCAAACATAGGCTTCCAATATATCAATCTTTACGTCTCGACCATTTCGAGACTCCTCGTCATGTCCGTGATCACATCTGGGACTCCGAACAACCTTCGGTACATCAAAATGCATAAACTCATAATAACTGTCATCGTAACGTTAAGCGTGCGGACCCTACGGTTCGAGAACAATGTAGACATGACCGAGACACATCTCCGGTCAATAACCAATAGCGGGACCTGGATGCCCATATTGGCTCCTACATATTCTACGAAGACCTTTATCAGTCAGACCGCACAACAACATACGTTGTTCCCTTTGTCATCGGTATGTTACTTGCCCGAGACTTGATCGTCGGTATCCAATACCTAGTTCAATCTCGTTACCGGCAAGTCTCTTTACTCATTCCGTAATACATCATCCCGCAACTAACTCATTAGTTGCAATGCTTGCAAGGCTTAAATGATGTGCATTACCGAGAGGGCCCAGAGATACCTCTCCGACAATCGGAGTGACAAATCCTAATCTCGAAATACGCCAACCCAACATCTACCTTTGGAGCCACCTGTTGTACTCCTTTATAATCACCCAGTTACATTGTGATGTTTGGTAGTACCCAAAGTGTTCCTCCGGCAAACGGGAGTTGCATAATCTCATAGTCATAGGAACATGTATAAGTCATGAAGAAAATCAATAGCAACATACTAAATGATCGGGTGCTAAGCTAATGGAATGGGTCATGTCAATCAGATCATTCAACTAATGATGTGACCTCGTTAATCAAATAACAACTCTTTGTTCATGGCTAGGAAACATAACCATCTTTGATTAACGAGCTAGTCAAGTAGAGGCATACTAGTGACACTCTGTTGGTCTATGTATTCACACATGTATTATGTTTTCGGTTAATACAATTCTAGCATGAATAATAAACATTTATCATGATATAAGGAAATAAATAATAACTTTATTATTGCCTCTAGGGCATATTTCCTTCAGTCTCCCACTTGCACTAGAGTCAATAATCTAGTACACATCGCCATGTGATTTAGCAGCAATAGTTCACATCACCATGTGATTAACACCCATAGTTCACATTGTCATGTGACCAACACTCAAAGGGTTTACTAGAGTCAGTAATCTAGTTCACATCTCTATGTGATTAACACCCAAAGAGTACTAAGGTGTGATCATGTTTTGCTTGTGAGATAATTTTAGTCAACGGGTCTGTCACATTCAGATCCGTAAGTATTTTGCAAGTTCTATGTCTACAATGCTCTACATGGAGCTACTCTAGCTAATTGCTCCCACTTTCAATATGTATCCAGATTGAGATTTAGAATCATCTGGATCAGTGTCAAAAACTTGCATCGACGTAACCCTTTACGACGAACCTTTTTGTCACGTCCATAATCGAGAAACATATCCTTATTTCACTAAGGATAATTCTGACCGCTGTCCAGTGATCTACTCCTAGATCACTATTGTACTCCCTTGCCAAATCAGTGCAGGGTATGCGATAGATCTGGTATACAGCATGACATACTTTATAGAACCTATGGCCAAGGCATAGGGAATGACTTTCATTCTCTTTCTATCTTCTGCCGTGGTCGGGCTTTGAGTCTTACTCAATTTCATACCTTGTAACATAGGCAAGAAACTCTTTCTTTGACTGTTCCATTTTGAACTACTTCAAAATCTTGTCAAGGTATGTATTTGTTGAATAAACTTATCAAGCGTCTTGATCTATCTCTATAGATCTTGATGCTCAATATGTAAGCAGCTTCACCGAAGTCTTTCTTTGAAAAACTCCTTTCAAACACTCCTTTATGCTTTACAGAATAATTCTACATTATTTCCGATCAACAATATGTCATTCACATATACTTATCAGAAATGTTGTAGTGCTCCCACTCACTTTCTTGTAAATACAGGCTTCACCGCAAGTCTGTATAAAACTATATGCTTTGATCAACTTATCAAAGCGTATATTCCAACTCCGAGATGCTTGTACTAGTCCACAGATGGATCGCTGGAGCTTGCACATTTTGTTAGCACCTTTCGGATTGACAAAACCTTCTAGTTGCATCGTATACAACTCTTCTTTAGCAAATCCATTAAGGAATGCAGTTTTGTTTATCCATTTGCCAGATTTCATAAAATGCGGCAATTGCTAACATGATTCGGACAGACTTAAGCATAGATACGAGTGAGAAAATCTCATCATAGTCAACACCTTGAACTTGTCGAAAACCTTTTGCGACAATTCTAGCTTTGTAAATAGTAACACTACTATCAGCATCCGTCTTCCTCTTGAAGATCCATTTATTTCTATGGCTTGCCGATCATCGGGCAAGTCAACCAAAGTCCATACTTTGTTCTCATACATGGATCATATCTCAGATTTCATGGCTTCAAGCCACTTTGCGGAATCTGGGCTCTCCATCGCTTCTTCATAGTTCGTAGGATCATCATGATCTAGTGGCATGACTTCCAGAACAGGATTACCGTACCACTCTGGCGCGGATCTTACTCTGGTTGATCTACGAGGTTCAGTAGTGTCTTGTTCTGAAGTTTCATGATCATCATCATTAGCTTCCTCACTAACTGGTGTAGGTGTCACAGAAACATTTTTCTGTGATGTACTACTTTCCAATAAGGGAGCAGGTACAGTTACCTCGTCAAGTTCTACTTTCCTCCCACTCACTTCTTTCGAGAGAAACTCCTTCTCTAGAAAGGATCCATTATAAGCAACGAATGACTTGCCTTAGGATCTGTGATAGAAGGTGTACCCAACAGTCTCCTTTGGGTATCCTATGAAGACATATTTCTCCGATTTGGGTTTGAGCTTATCAGGATGAAACTTTTTCACATAAGCATCACAACCCCAAACTTTAAGAAACGACTACTTTGGTTTCTTGCTAAACCACAGTTCAGATTGCGTCGTCTCAACGGTCTTAGTGTTGGGGAACGCAGTAATTTCGAAAATTTTCCTACGCACACGCAAGATCATGGTGATGCACAGCAACGAGAGGGGAGAGTGTTGTCTACGTACCAACGCAGACCGACTGCGGAAGCGATCTCACAACGTAGAGGAAGTAGTCGTACGTCTTCTTCCCGATCCGACCGATCCAAGCACCGTTACTCCGGCACCTCCGAGTTCTTAGCACACGTTCAGCTCGATGACGTTCCTCGGGCTCCGATCCAGCAAAGCGTCGAGGAAGAGTTCCGTCAGCACGACGGCGTGGTGACGATCTTGATGTACTACCGACGCAGGGCTTCGCCTAAGCACTGTAACGGTATGATCGAGGTGGAATTTGGTGGCAGGGGGCACCGCACACGGCTAAGGAATGATCTCAAGGATCAACTTGTGTGTCTTGGGGTGTCCCCTGCCCCTGTATTTATATGTTGGAAGAGGGGGGGCTGGCCGGCCAAGAGGGAGAGGCGCAGGGGAGTCCTACTCCCACCGGGAGTAGGACTCCTCCCCCCCAATCCTAATCCAATTAGGACTCTCGGGGGGGAAAGAGAGAGAAGGGGGGCCGGCCCCTTGTCCTATTCCTAATAGGACTCTAGGGGGGCGCCGGCCAGCTAGTGGGCTTCTCTTTTCTCTTTTCCACTAAGGCCCAATAGGCCCATTTACCTCCCGGGGGGGTTCCGGTAACCCTCTCGGTATTCCGGTAAAATCCCGATTTCACCCGGAACGCTTCCGGTGTCCAAACATAGGCTTCCAATATATCAATCTTTACGTCTCGACCATTTCGAGACTCCTCGTCATGTCCGTAATCTCATCCGGGACTCCGAACAACCTTCGGTACATCAAAATGCATAAACTCATAATAACTGTCATCGTAACGTTAAGCGTGCGGACCCTACGGTTCGAGAACAATGTAGACATGACCGAGACACGTCTCCGGTCAATAACCAATAGCGGGACCTGGATGCCCATATTGGCTCCTACATATTCTACGAAGATCTTTTATCGGTCAGACCGCATAACAACATACGTTGTTCCCTTTGTCATCGGTATGTTACTTGCCCGAGATTCGATCGTCGGTATCCAATACCTAGTTCAATCTCGTTACCGGCAAGTCTCTTTACTCGTTCCGTAATACATCATGTCACAACTAACTATTTAGTTGCAGTGCTTGCAAGGCTTATGTGATGTGTATTACCGAGAGGGCCCAGAGATACCTCTCCGACAATCGGAGTGACAAACCCTAATCTCGAAATACGCCAACCCAACATCTGCCATTGGAGACACCTGTAGTACTCCTTTATAATCACCCAGTTACGTTGTGACGTTTGGTAGTACCCAAAGTGTTCCTCTGGTAAACGGGAGTTGCATAATCTCATAGTTATAGGAACATGTATAAGTCATGAAGATAGCAATAGCAACATACTAAACGATCGGGTGCTAAGCTAATGGAATGGGTCATGTCAATCAGATCATTCAACTAATGATGTGACCTCGTTAATCAAATAACAACTCTTTGTTCATGGTTAGGAAACATAACCATCTTTGATTAACGAGCTAGTCTAGTAGAGGCATACTAGTGACACTCTGTTGGTCTATGTATTCACACATGTATTATGTTTCCGGTTAATACAATTCTAGCATGAATAATAAACATTTATCATGATTCAAGGAAATAAATAATAACTTTATTATTGCCTCTAGGGCATATTTCCTTCAGTCTCCCACTTGCACTAGAGTCAATAATCTAGATTACACAGTAATGATTCTAACACCCATGGAGCCTTGGTGCTGATCATGTTTTGCTCGTGGAAGAGGCTTAGTCAACGGGTCTGCAACATTCAGATCCGTATGTATCTTGCAAATCTCTATGTCTCCCACCTGGACTAAATCCCGGATGGAGTTGAAGCGTCTTTTGATGTGCTTGGTTCTTTTGTGAAATCTGGATTCCTTTGCCAAGGCAATTGCACCAGTATTGTCACAGAAGTTTTTCATTGGACCCGATGCACTAGGTATGACACCTAGATCGGATATGAACTCTTTCATCCAGACTCCTTCGTTTGCTGCTTCCGAAGCAGCTATGTACTCCGCTTCACATGTAGATCCCGCTACGACGCTTTGTTTAGAACTGCACCAACTGACAGCTCCACCGTTTAAAGTAAACACGTATCCGGTTTGCGATTTAGAATCGTCCGGATCAGTGTCAAAGCTTGCATCAACGTAACCTCTTACGGTGAGCTCTTTGTCACCTCCATATACGAGAAACATATCCTTAGTCCTTTTCAGGTATTTCAGGATGTTCTTGACCGCTGTCCAGTGATCCACCCCTGGATTACTTTGGTACCTCCCTGCTAAACTTATGGCAAGGCACACATCAGGTCTGGTACACAGCATTGCATACATGATAGAGCCTATGGCTGAAGCATAGGGAACATCTTTCATATTCTTTCTATCTTCTGCAGTGGTCGGGCATTGAGTCTGGCTCAACTTCACACCTTGCAATACAGGCAAGAACCCTTTCTTTGCTTGATCCATTTTGAACTTCTTCAAAATCTTGTCAAGGTATGTGCTTTGTGAAAGTCCAATTAAGCGTTTCGATCTATCTCTATAGATTTTTATGCCTAATATGTAAGCAGCTTCCCCAAGGTCTTTCATCGAAAAACTTTTATTCAAGTATCCCTTTATGCTATCCAGAAATTCTATATCATTTCCAATGAGTAATATGTCATCCACATATAATATCAGAAATGCTACAGAGCTCCCACTCACTTTCTTGTAAATACAGGCTTCTCCAAAAGTCTGTATAAACCCAAATGCTTTGATCACACTATCAAAGCGTTTATTCCAACTCCGAGATGCTTGCACCAGTCCATAGATGGATCGCTGGAGTTTGCACACTTTGTTAGCTCCCTTTGGATCGACAAAACCTTCTGGTTGCATCATATACAACTCTTCTTCCAGAAATCCATTCAGGAATGCGGTTTTTACATCCATTTGCCAAATTTCATAATCATAAAATGCGGCAATTGCTAACATGATTCTGACAGACTTAAGCATCGCTACGGGTGAGAAAGTCTCATCGTAGTCAACTCCTTGAACTTGTCGAAAACCTTTCGCGACAAGTCGAGCTTTGTAGACAGTAACATTACCATCAGCGTCAGTCTTTTTCTTAAAGATCCATTTATTCTCAATTGCTTGCCGATCATCGGGCAAGTCAACCAAAGTCCATACTTTGTTCTCATACATGGATCCCATCTCAGATTTCATGGCTTCGAGCCACTTTGCGGAATCTGGGCTCACCATCGCTTCTTCATAGTTCGTAGGTTCATCATGATCTAGTAGCATGACTTCCAGAACAGGATTACCGTACCACTCTGGTGCGGATCTTGCTCTGGTTGATCTACGAGGTACAGTAGTATCTTGATCTAAAGTTTCATGATCATCATCATTAACTTCCTCTCTTATTGGTGTAGTTCTCACAGAAACAGTTTTCTGTGATGTACTATTTCCTAATAATGGAGTAGGTATATTTACCTCGTCAAGTTCTACTTTCCTCCCACTCACTTCTTTCGAGAGAAACTCCTTCTCAAGAAAGTTTCCGAATTTGGCAACAAAAGTCTTGCCTTCGGATCTGTGATAGAAGGTGTATCCAATAGTTTCCTTTGGATATCCTATGAAGACACATTTCTCCGATTTGGGTTCGAGCTTATCAGGTTGAAGCTTTTTCACATAAGCATCGCAGCCCCAAACTTTAAGAAACGACAACTTTGGTTTCTTGCCAAACCATAGTTCATAAGGCGTCGTCTCAACGGATTTAGATGGTGCCCTATTTAACGTGAATGCGGCCGTCTCTAAAGCATAACCCCAAAATGATAGCGGTAAATCAGTAAGAGACATCATAGATCGCACCATATCTAGTAAAGTACGATTACGACGTTCGGACACACCATTACGTTGTGGTGTTCCGGGTGGCGTGAGTTGTGAAACTATTCCACAATTTTTCAAATGTACACCAAACTCGTAACTCAAATATTCTCCTCCACGATCAGATCGTAGAAACTTTATTTTCTTGTTACGATGATTTTCAACTTCACTCTGAAATTCTTTGAACTTTTCAAATGTTTCAGACTTATGTTTCATTAAGTAGATATACCCATATCTGCTTAAATCATCTGTGAAGGTGAGAAAATAACGATATCCGCCACGAGCCTCAATATTCATCGGACCACATACATCGGTATGTATGATTTCCAATAAATCTGCTGCTCTCTCCATAGTGCCGGAGAACGGTGTTTTAGTCATCTTGCCCATGAGGCACGGTTCGCAAACACCAAGTGATTCATAATCAAGTGGTTCCAAAAGCCCATCAGTATGGAGTTTCTTCATGCGCTTTACACCGATATGACCTAAACGGCAGTGCCACAAATAAGTTGCACTATCATTATCAACTCTGCATCTTTTGGCTTCAACATTATGAATATGTGTATTACTACTATCGAGATTTAATAAGAATAGACCACTTTTCAAGGGTGCATGACCATAAAAGATATTACTCATATAAATAGAACAACCATTATTCTCTGATTTAAATGAATAACCGTCTCGCATCAAACAAGATCCAGATATAATGTTCATGCTCAACGCTGGCACCAAATAACAATTATTTAGGTCTAATATTAATCCCGAAGGTAGATGTAGAGGTAGCGTGCCGACCGCGATCACATCGACTTTGGAACCGTTTCCCACGCGCATCGTCACCTCGTCCTTTGCTAGTGTCCGCTTATTCTGTAGTCCCTGTTTCGAGTTGCAAATATTAGCAACAGAACCAGTATCAAATACCCAGGTGCTACTGCGAGCATTAGTAAGGTACACATCAATAACATGTATATCACATATACCTTTGTTCACCTTGCCATCCTTCTTATCCGCCAAATACTTGGGGCAGTTCCGCTTCCAGTGACCAGTCTGCTTGCAGTAGAAGCACTCAGTTTCAGGCTTAGGTCCAGGCTTGGGTTTCTTCTCTTGAGCAGCAACTTGCTTGCCGTTCTTCTTGAAGTTCCCTTTCTTCTTCCCTTTGCCCTTTTTCTTGAAACTAGTGGTTTTGTTAACCATCAACACTTGATGCTCCTTTTTGATTTCTACCTCCGCAGCTTTCAGCATAGCGAAGAGCTCGGGAATAGTCTTGTTCATCCCTTGCATATTATAGTTCATCACAAAGCTCTTGTAGCTTGGTGGCAGTGATTGGAGAATTCTGTCAATGACGCAATCATCCGGAAGTGTAACTCCCAATTGAATCAAGTGATTATTATACCCAGACATTTTGAGTATATGCTCACTGACAGAACTATTCTCCTCCATCTTGCAGCTATAGAACTTATTGGAGACTTCATATCTCTCAATCCGGGCATTTGTTTGAAATATTAACTTCAACTCCTGGAACATCTCATATGCTCCATGACGTTCAAAACGTCGTTGAAGTCCCGGTTCTAAGCCGTAAAGCATGGCACACTGAACTATTGAGTAGTCATCAGCTTTGCTCTGCCAGACGTTCATAACTTCTGGCGTTGCTCTTGCAGCAGGCCTGGCACTTAGCGGTGCTTCCAGGACGTAATTCTTCTGTGCAGCAATGAGGATAATCCTCAGGTTACGGACCCAGTCCGTGTAATTGCTACCATCATCTTTCAACTTAGCTTTCTCAAGGAACGCATTAAAATTCAACGGAACAACAGCACGAGCCATCTATCTACAACATAAACAAGCAAGATACTATCAGGTACTAAGTTCATGATAATTTTTAAGTTCAGTTAATTTACTTAAGAACTCCCACTTAGATAGACATCCCTCTAATCCTCTAAGTGATCACGTGATCCAAATCAACTAAACCATAACCGATCATCACGTGAGATGGAGTAGTTTTCAATGGTGAACATCAATATGTTGATCATATCTACTATATGATTCACGCTCGACCTTTCGGTCTCCGTGTTCCGAGGTCATATCTTATATGCATAGCTCGTCAAGTATAACCTGAGTATTCCGCGTGTGCAACTGTTTTGCACCCGTTGTATTTGAACGTAGAGCCTATCACACCCGATCATCACGTGGTGTCTCAGCACGAAGAACTTTTGCAACGGTGCATACTCAGGGAGAACACTCCTTGATAATTTAGTGAGAGATCATCTTATAATGCTACCGTCAATCAAAGCAAGATAAGATGCATAAAAGGATAAACATCACATGCAATCAATATAAGTGATATGATATGGCCATCATCATCTTGTGCTTTGTGATCTCCATCTCCGAAGCATCGTCATGATCACCATCGTCACCGGCGCGCCACCTTGATCTCCATCGTAGCAACGTTGTCGTCTCGTCAATCTTATGCTTCCACGACTATTACTACCGTTTAGTAATCTAGTAAAGCATTACATCGCGATTGCATTGCATACAATAAAGCGACAACCATATGGCTCCTGCCAGTTGCCGATAACTCGGTTACAAAACATGATCATCTCATACAATAAAATCAGCATCATGCCTTGACCATATCACATCACAACATGCCCTGCAAAAACAAGTTAGACGTCTTCTACTTTGTTGTTGCAAGTTTTACGTGGCTGCTACGGGCTTAAGTAAGAACACATCTCACCTACGCATCAAAACCACAACGATAGTTCGTCAAATAGACTCCGTTTTAACCTTCTCAAGGACCGGGCGTAGCCACACTTGGTTCAACTAAAGTTGGAGAGATAGTCTTCCGCAAGCCATCTATGTGCAAAGCACGTCGAGGGAACCGGTCTCGCATAAGAGTATGCGTAAGGTTGGTCCGGATCATCTCAACCAACAATACCGCCGAACCAAAGTATGACATGCTGGTAGGCAGTATGACTTGTATCGCCCACAACTCACTTGTGTTCTACTCGTGCATATATCATCAAACCATAAAACCTAGGCTCGGATGCCACTGTTGGGGAACGCAGTAATTTCGAAAATTTTCCTACGCACACGCAAGATCATGGTGATGCACAGCAACGAGAGGGGAGAGTGTTGTCTACGTACCAACGCAGACCGACTGCGGAAGCGATCTCACAACGTAGAGGAAGTAGTCGTACGTCTTCTTCCCGATCCGACCGATCCAAGCACCGTTACTCCGGCACCTCCGAGTTCTTAGCACACGTTCAGCTCGATGACGTTCCTCGGGCTCCGATCCAGCAAAGCGTCGAGGAAGAGTTCCGTCAGCACGACGGCGTGGTGACGATCTTGATGTACTACCGACGCAGGGCTTCGCCTAAGCACTGTAACGGTATGATCGAGGTGGAATTTGGTGGCAGGGGGCACCGCACACGGCTAAGGAATGATCTCAAGGATCAACTTGTGTGTCTTGGGGTGTCCCCTGCCCCTGTATTTATATGTTGGAAGAGGGGGGGCTGGCCGGCCAAGAGGGAGAGGCGCAGGGGAGTCCTACTCCCACCGGGAGTAGGACTCCTCCCCCCCAATCCTAATCCAATTAGGACTCTCGGGGGGGAAAGAGAGAGAAGGGGGGCCGGCCCCTTGTCCTATTCCTAATAGGACTCTAGGGGGGCGCCGGCCAGCTAGTGGGCTTCTCTTTTCTCTTTTCCACTAAGGCCCAATAGGCCCATTTACCTCCCGGGGGGGTTCCGGTAACCCTCTCGGTATTCCGGTAAAATCCCGATTTCACCCGGAACGCTTCCGGTGTCCAAACATAGGCTTCCAATATATCAATCTTTACGTCTCGACCATTTCGAGACTCCTCGTCATGTCCGTAATCTCATCCGGGACTCCGAACAACCTTCGGTACATCAAAATGCATAAACTCATAATAACTGTCATCGTAACGTTAAGCGTGCGGACCCTACGGTTCGAGAACAATGTAGACATGACCGAGACACGTCTCCGGTCAATAACCAATAGCGGGACCTGGATGCCCATATTGGCTCCTACATATTCTACGAAGATCTTTTATCGGTCAGACCGCATAACAACATACGTTGTTCCCTTTGTCATCGGTATGTTACTTGCCCGAGATTCGATCGTCGGTATCCAATACCTAGTTCAATCTCGTTACCGGCAAGTCTCTTTACTCGTTCCGTAATACATCATGTCACAACTAACTATTTAGTTGCAGTGCTTGCAAGGCTTATGTGATGTGTATTACCGAGAGGGCCCAGAGATACCTCTCCGACAATCGGAGTGACAAACCCTAATCTCGAAATACGCCAACCCAACATCTGCCATTGGAGACACCTGTAGTACTCCTTTATAATCACCCAGTTACGTTGTGACGTTTGGTAGTACCCAAAGTGTTCCTCTGGTAAACGGGAGTTGCATAATCTCATAGTTATAGGAACATGTATAAGTCATGAAGATAGCAATAGCAACATACTAAACGATCGGGTGCTAAGCTAATGGAATGGGTCATGTCAATCAGATCATTCAACTAATGATGTGACCTCGTTAATCAAATAACAACTCTTTGTTCATGGTTAGGAAACATAACCATCTTTGATTAACGAGCTAGTCTAGTAGAGGCATACTAGTGACACTCTGTTGGTCTATGTATTCACACATGTATTATGTTTCCGGTTAATACAATTCTAGCATGAATAATAAACATTTATCATGATTCAAGGAAATAAATAATAACTTTATTATTGCCTCTAGGGCATATTTCCTTCACTTAGATGGCGCCCCTTTTTTTAATGTGAATGCAGCTGTCTCTAATGCATAACCCCAAAATGATAGTGGTAGATCGGTAAGAGACATCATAGATCGCACCATATCTACTAAAGTACGGTTATGACGTTCGGACACACCATTATTCTATGGTGTTCCATGTGGCATGAGTTTGTGAAACTATTCCACATTGTTTTAATTGAAGACCAAACTCGTAACTCAAATATTTGTCTCCGTGATCAGATCGTAGAAACTTTATTATCTTGTCATGATGATTTTTCACTTCACTCTGAAATTCTTTGAACTTTTCAAATGTTTCAGACTTATGTTTCATCAAGTAGATATACTCATATCTGCTCAAATCATCTATGAAGATCAGAAAATAATGATACCTGTCGCGAGCCTCAATATTCATCGGACCAAATACATCAGTATGTATGATTTCCAACAAATCTTTTGCTTGCTCCATTGTTCCGAAGAACAGAGTCTTAGTCATCTTGCCCATGAGGCATGGTTCGCAAGCATCAACTGATTCATAATCAAGTGATTCCAAAAGCCCATCAGCATGGAGTTTCTTCATACGCTTTACACCAATATGACCTAAACGGCAGTGCTACAAATAAGTTGCACTATCATTATTAACTTTGCATCTTTTGATTTCAATATTATGATTATGTGTATCACTACGATCGAGATCCAATGAACTATTTTCATTGGGTGTGTAACCATATAAGGTTTTATTCATGTAAACAGAACAACAATTTATTCTCTTACTTAAATGAATAACTGTATTACAATAAACATGATCAAATCATATTCATGCTCAACGCAAACACCAAATAACACTTATTTAGGTTCAACACTAATCCCGAAATTATAGGGAGTGTGCGATGATGATCATATCAATCTTGGAACTACTTCCAACACACATCGTCACTTCACCCTTAACTAGTCTATGTTTATTCTGCAACTCCCATTTTGAGTTACTAATCTTAGCAACTGAACTAGTATCAAATACTGAGGGTTTGCTATAAACACTAGTAAAGTACACATCAATAACATGTATATCAAATATACTTATGTTCACTTTGCCATCCTTCTTATCCGCCAATCACTTGGGGTAGTTCCGCTTCCAGTGACTAGTCCCTTTGCAGTAGAAGCACTTAGTCTCAGGCTTAGGTCCAGACTTGGGCTTCTTCACTTGAGCAGCAACTTGCTTGCCGTTCTTCTCGAAGTTCCCCTTCTTCCCTTTGCCCTTTTCTTGAAACTAGTGGTCTTGTCAACCATCAACACTTGATGTTTTTCTTGATTTCTACCTTCATTGATTTCAGCATCACGAAGAGCTTGGGAGTTGTTTCCGTTATCCCTTGCATACTATAGTTCATCACGAAGTTCTATTAACTTGGTCATGGTGACTAGAGAATTCTGTCAATCACTATCTTATCTGGAAGATTAACTCCCACTTGATTCAAGCGATTGTAGTACCCAGACAATCTGAGCACATGCTCACTAGTTGAGCGATTCTCCTCCATCTTTTAGCTATAGAACTTGTTTGGAGACTTCATATCTCTCAACTCGGGTATTTGCTTGAAATATTAACTTCAACTCCTGGAACATCTCATATGGTCCATGATGTTCAAAACGTCTTTGAAGTCCCGATTCTAAGCTGTTAAGTATGGTGCACTAAACTATCAAGTAGTCATCATATTGAACTAGCCAAACGTTCATAACGTCTGCATCTGCTCCTGCAATAGGTCTGTCACCTAGCGGTGCATCAAGGACATAATTCTTCTGTGCAGCAATGAGGATAAACCTCAGATCACGGATCCAATCCGCATCATTGCTACTAACATCTTTCAACACAATTTTCTCTAGGAACATATCAAAATAAACACAGGGAAGCAACAACGCGAGCTATTGATCTACAATATGATTTGCAAAATACTACCAGGACTAAGTTCATGATAAATTTAAGTTCAATTTAATCATATTACTTAAGAACTCCCACTTAGATAGATATCCCTCTAATCCTCTAAGTGATCACATGATCCAAATCAACTAAACCATAACCGATCATCACGTGAGATGGAGTAGTTTTCAATGGTGAACATCGTTATGTTGATCATATCTACTATATGATTCACGCTCGACCTTTCGGTCTCCGTGTTCCGAGGCCATATCTGTATATGCTTGGCTCGTCAAGTATAACCTGAGTATTCCGCGTGTGCAACTGTTTTGCACCCGTTGTATTTGAACGTAGAACCTATCACACCCGATCATCATGTGGTGTCTCATCACGAAGAACTTTTGCAACGGTGCATACTCAGGGAGAACACTTCTTGATAATTTAGTGAGAGATCATCTTATAATGCTACCGTCAATCAAAGCAAGATAAGATGCATAAAAGGATAAACATCACATGCAATCAATATAAGTGATATGATATGGCCATCATCATCTTGTGCTTTGTGATCTCCATCTCCGAAGCACCGTCATGATCACCATCGTCACCGGCACGACACCTTGATCTCCATCGTAGCACCGTTGTCGTCTCGCCAATCTTATGCTTCCACGACTATCACTACCGTTTAGTAATAAAGTAAAGCATTACATCGCGATTGCATTGCATACAATAAAGCGACAACCATATGGCTCCTGCCAGTTGCCGATAACTTGGTTACAAAACATGATCATCTCATACAATAAAATCAGCATCATGCCTTGACCATATCACATCACAACATGCCCTGCAAAAACAAGTTAGACGTCCTCTACTTTGTTGTTGCATGTTTTACGTGGCTGCTACGGGCTTAAGTAAGAACTCATCTCACCTACACATCAAAACCACAACGATAGTTCGTCAAATAGACTCCGTTTTAACCTTCTCAAGGACCGGGCATAGCCACACTAGGTTCAACTAAAGTTGGAGAGACAGTCTTCCGCAAGCCATCTATGTGCAAAGCACGTCGAGGGAACCGGTCTCGCGTAAGAGTACGCGTAAGGTTGGTCCGGATCGTCTCGTCCAACAATACCGCCGAACCAAAGTATGACATGCTGGTAGGCAGTATGACTTGTATCGCCCACAACTCACTTGTGTTCTACTCGTGCAAATAACATCAAACCATAGAACCTAGGCTCGGATGCCACTGTTGGGGAACGTAGTAATTTCAAAAAAAATTCCTACGCACACGCAAGATCATGGTGATGCATAGCAACGAGGGGGAGAGTCTGATCTACGTACCCTTGTAGATCGCAACGGAAGCATTGACACAACGTAGAGGAAGTAGTCGTACGCTTCTTCCCGGTCCGACCGATCCAAGCACCGTTACTCCAGCACCTCCGAGTTCTTAGCACACGTTCAGCTCGATGACGTTCCTCGGGCTCCGATCCAGCAAAGCGTCGAGGAAGAGTTCCATTAGCACGACGGCGTGGTGACGATCTTGATGTACTACCGACGCAGGGCTTCGCCTAAGCACTGTAACGGTATGATCGAGGTGGAATTTGGTGGCAGGGGGCACCGCACACGGCTAAGGAACGATCTCAAGGATCAACTTGTGTGTCTTGGGGTGTCCCCTGCCCCCGTATATAAAGGATGAAGGGGGGAAGCCTGGCCGGCCAAAGGAGGGAGGCGCAGGAGGAGTCCTACTCCTACCGGGAGTAGGACTCCCCCCCAATCCTATTCCTAATAGGATTCCTAAAGGGGGAGAGGGAGAGAGAGGTGGCCGGCCCCTCTCCTAGTCCTAATAGGACTAGGGAGAGGGGGGAGGTGAAGGAAATATGCCCTAGAGGCAATAATAAAGTTATTATTTATTTCCTTATATCATGATAAATGTTTATTATTCATGCTAGAATTGTATTAACCGGAAACATAATACATGTGTGAATACATAGACAAACAGAGTGTCACTAGTATGCCTCTACTTGACTAGCTCGTTAATCAAAGATGGTTATGTTTCCTAACCATGAACAAAGAGTTGTTATTTGATTAACGAGGTCACATCATTAGTTGAATGATCTGATTGACATGACCCATTCCATTAGCTTAGCACCCGATCGTTTAGTATGTTGCTATTGCTTTTCTTCATGACTTATACATGTTCCTATGACTATGAGATTATGCAGCTCCCGTTTGCCGAAGGAACACTTTGGGTACTACCAAACGTCACAACGTAACTGGGTGATTATAAAGGAGTACTACAGGTGGCTCCAAAGGTAGATGTTGGGTTGGCGTATTTCGAGATTAGGATTTGTCACTCCGATTGTCGGAGAGGTAGAGGTATCTCTGGGCCCTCTCGGTAATGCACATCACTTAAGCCTTGCAAGCATTGCAACTAATGAGTTAGTTGTGGGATGATGTATTACAGAACGAGTAAAGAGACTTGCCAGTAACGAGATTGAACTAGGTATTGGATACCGACGATCGAATCTCGGGCAAGTAACATACCGATGACAAAGGGAACAACGTATGTTGTTATGCGGTCTGACCGATAAAGATCTTCGTAGAATATGTAGGAGCCAATATGGGCATCCAAGTCCCGCTATTGGTTATTGACCGGAGACGTGTCTCGGTCATGTCTACATCGTTCTCGAACCGTAGGGTCCGCACGCTTAATGTTACGATGACAGTTATTATGAGTTTATGCATTTTGATGTACCAAAGGTTGTTCGGAGTCCCGGATGTGATCACCGACATGACGAGGAGTCTCGAAATGGTCGAGACATAAAGATTGATATATTGGAAGCCTATGTTTGGACATCGGAAGTGTTCCGGGTGAAATCGGGATTTTACCGGAATACCGGGAGGGTTACCGGAACCCCCCGGGAGCCAAATGGGCCAACATGGGCCTTAGTGGAAAGGTGAGAGGGCAGCCCACATAGGGCTGCGCCTCCCCTCCTCTCCCTAGTCCTATTAGGACTAGGAGAGGGGCCGGCCACCTCTCTCTCTCTCCCCTTTAAAGGATTCCTAGTTGGACTAGGATTGGAGGGGGGAGTCCTACTCCCGGTAGGAGTAGGACTCCTCCTGCGCCTCCCTCTCTTTGGCCGGCCAGCCCCCCTCCCTCCAACCTTTATATACAGGGGCAGGGGACACCCCAAGACACACAAGTTGATCCTTGAGATCGTTCCTTAGCCGTGTGCGGTGCCCCCTGCCACCAAATTCCACCTCGATCATACCGTTGCAGTGCTTAGGCGAAGCCCTGCGTCGGCAGTACATCAAGATCGTCACCACGCCGTCGTGCTGACGGAACTCTTCCTCGACGCTTTCCTGGATCGGAGCCCGAGGATCGTCATCGAGCTGAACGTGTGCTAAGAACTCGGAGGTGCCGGAGTAACGGTGCTTGGATCGGTCAGATTGAGAAAAAGACGTACGACTGCTTCCTCCACGTTGTGTGATCGCTTCCGCAGTCGGTCTGCGTTGGTACGTAGACAACACTCTCCCCTCTCATTGCTATGCATCACCATGATCTTGCGTGTGCGTAGGAAAATTTTCGAAATTCCTACGTTCCCCAACAGTGGCATCCGAGCCTAGGTTTTATGGTTTGATGTTATTTGCACGAGTAGAACACAAGTGAGTTGTGGGCGATACAAGTCATACTGCCTACCAGCATGTCATACTTTGGTTCAGCGGTATTGTTGGATGAGGCGACCCGGACCAACCTTACGCGTACGCTTACACGAGACCGGTTCCCTCGACGTGCTTTGCACATAGATGGCTTGCGGGCGACTGTCTCTCCAACTTTAGTTGAACCAAGTGTGGCTACGCCCGGTCCTTGAGAAGGTTAAAACGGAGTCTATTTGACGAACTATCGTTGTGGTTTTGATGCGTAGGTGAGATGAGTTCTTACTTAAAGCCCGTAGCAGCCACGTAAAACTTGCAACAACAAAGTAGAGGACGTCTAACTTGTTTTTGCAGGGCATGTTGTGATGTGATATGGTCAAGGCATGATGCTGATTTTATTGTATGAGATGATCATGTTTTGTAACCGAGTTATCGGCAACTGGCAGGAGCCATATGGTTGTCGCTTTATTGTATGCAATGCAATCGCGATGTAATGCTTTACTTTATTACTAAACGGTAGTGATAGTCGTGGAAGCATAAGATTGGCGAGACGACAACGATGCTACGATGGAGATCAAGGTGTCGTGTCGGTGACGATGGTGATCATGACGGTGCTTCGGAGATGGAGATCACAAAGCACAAGATGATGATGGCCATATCATATCACTTATATTGATTGCATGTGATGTTTATCCTTTTATGCATCTTATCTTGCTTTGATTGACGGTAGCATTATAAGATGATCTCTCACTAAATTATCAAGAAGTGTTCTTCCTGAGTATGCACCGTTGCAAAAGTTCTTCGTGCTGAGACACCACGTGATGATCGGGTGTGATAGGCTCTACGTTCAAATACAATGGGTGCAAGACAGTTGCACACGCGGAATACTCAGGTTATACTTGACGAGCCAAGCATATACAGAGCCTCGGAACACGGAGACCGAAAGGTCGAGCGTGAATCATATAGTAGATATGATCAACATAACGATGTTCACCATTGAAAACTACTCCATCTCACGTGATGATCGGTTATGGTTTAGTTGATTTGGATCATGTGATCACTTAGAGTATTAGAGGGATGTCTATCTAAGTGGGAGTTCTTAAGTAATATGATTAAATTGAACTTAAATTTATCATGAACTTAGTCCTGGTAGTATTTTGCAAATTATGTTGTAGATCAATAGCTCGCGTTGTTGCTTCCCTGTGTTTATTTTGATATGTTCCTAGAGAAAATTGTGTTGAAAGATGTTAGTAGCAATGATGCGGATTGGATCCGTGATCTGAGGTTTATCCTCATTGCTGCACAGAAGAATTATGTCCTTGATGCACCGCTAGGTGACGGACCTATTGCAGGAGCAGATGCAGACGTTATGAACGTTTGGCTAGCTCAATATGATGACTACTTGATAGTTTAGTGCACCATGCTTAATGGCTTAGAATCGGGACTTCAAAAGACGTTTTGAACGTCATGAACCATATGAGATGTTCCAGGAGTTGAAGTTGATATTTCAAGCAAATACCCGAGTTGAGAGATATGAAGTCTCCAACAAGTTCTATAGCTAAAAGATGGAGGAGAATCGCTCAACTAGTGAGCATGTGCTCAGATTGTCTGGGTACTACAATCACTTGAATCAAGTGGGAGTTAATCTTCCAGATAAGATAGTGATTGACAGAATTCTCTAGTCACCATGACCAAGTTAGTAGAACTTCGTGATGAACTATAGTATGCAAGGGATGACGAAAACGACTCCCGAGATTTTCATGATGATGAAATTGATGAAGGTAGAAATCAAGAAAAACATCAAGTGTTGATGGTAGACAAGATCACTAGTTTCAAGAAAAGGGCAAAGGGAAGAAGGGGAACTTCAAGAAGAACGGCAAGCAAGTTGCTGCTCAAGTGAAGAACCCCAAGTCTGATCCTAAGCCTGAGACTAAGTGCTTCTACTGCAAAGGGACTGGTCACTGGAAGCGGAACTACCCCAAGTGATTGGCGGATAAGAAGGATGGCAAAGTGAACATAAGTATATTTGATATACATGTTATTGATGTGTACTTTACTAGTGTTTATAGCAAACCCTCAGTATTTGATACTAGTTCAGTTGCTAAGATTAGTAACTCGAAACGGGAGTTGCAGAATAAACAGAGACTAGTTAAGGGTGAAGTGACGATGTGTGTTGGAAGTAGTTCCAAGATTGATATGATCATCATCGCACACTCCCCTATACTTTCGGGGTTAGTGTTGAACCTAAATAAGTGTTATTTGGTGTTTGTGTTGAGCATGAATATGATTTGATCATGTTTATTGTAATACGGTAATTCATTTAAGTAAAAGAATAAATTGTTGTTTTGTTTACATGAATAAAACCTTATATGGTTACACACCCAATGAAAATAGTTCATTGGATCTCGATCTGAATAATACACATATTCACAATATTGAAACCAAAAGATGCAAAGTTAATAATGATAGTACAACTTATTTGTGGCACTGCTGTTTAGGTCATATTGGTATAAAGCGCATGAAGAAACCCCATGCTGATGGGCTTTCGGAATCACTTGATTATGAATCACTTGATGCTTGCGAACCATGCCTTTTGGGCAAGATGACTAAAAACGCCGTTCTCCGGAACAATGGAGCGAGAAAAGATTTATTGGAAATCATACATACTGATGTATGTGGTCCGATGAATATTGAGGCTCGCGACAGGTATCATTATTTTCTGATCTTCACAAATGAATTGAGCAGATATGAGTATATCTACTTGATGAAACATAAGTCTGAAACATTTGAAAAGTTCAAAGAATTTCAGAGTGAAGTAAAAAACATCGTGACAAGAAAATAAAGTTTCTACGATCTGATCGCGGAGACAAATATTTGAGTTACGAGTTTGGTCTTCAGTTAAAACAATGTGAAATAGTTTCACTACTCACGCCACCTGGAACACCACATCATAATGGTGTGTCCGAACATCATAACCGTACTTTATTGGATATAGTGCAATCTATGATGTCTCTTCCCGATTTACCACTATTGTTTTTGGGGTCATGCATTAGAGACAGCTGCATTCACGTTAAAAAGGGGGCACCATATATATCCGTCGAGACGACGCCTTATGAAGTATGGTTTGGCAAGAAACCAAAGTTGTCGTTTCTTAAAGTTTGGGGTTGCGATGCTTATATGAAAAAGTTTCATCCTGATAAGCTAAAAACTCAAATCAGAGAAGTGCATCTTCATAGGATATCCAAAGGAAACTATTGGATACACCTTCTATCACAGATCCAAAGGCAAGACTTTTGTTGCTAAATTCGGAAACTTTCTTGAGAAGGAGTTTCTCTCGAAAGAAGTGAGTGGGAGGAAAGTAGAACTTGACGAGGTAACTGTACCTGCTCCCTTATTGGAAAGTAGTACATCACAGAAAAATGTTTCTGTGACACCTACACCAGTTAGTGAGGAAGCTAATGATGATGATCATGAAACTTCAGAACAAGACACTACTGAACCTCGTAGATCAACCAGAGTAAGATCCGCGCCAGAGTGGTACGGTAATCCTGTTCTAGAAGTCATGCTACTAGATCATGATGATCCTATGAACTATGAAGAAGCGATGGTGAGCCCAGATTCCGCAAAGTGGCTTGAAGCCATGAAATCTGAGATATGATCCATGTATGAGAACAAAGTATGGACTTTAGTTGACTTGCCTGATGATCGGCAAGCCATAGAAAATAAATGGATCTTCAAGAGGAAGACGGACGCTGATAGTAGTGTTACTATCTACAAAGCTAGAATTGTCGCAAAAGGTTTTCGACAAGTTCAAGGTGTTGACTACGATGAGATTTTCTCACTCGTATCTATGCTTAAGTTTGTCCGAATCATGTTAGCAATTGCCACATTTTATGAAATCTGGCAAATGGATAAACAAAACTGCATTCCTTAATGGATTTGCTAAAGAAGAGTTGTATACGATGCAACTAGAAGGTTTTGTCGATCCTAAAGGTGTTAACTAAATATGCAAGCTCCAGCGATCTATCTGTGGACTGGTGCAAACATCTCGGAGTTGGAATATACGCTTTGATGAGTTGATCAAAGCATATAGTTTTATACAGACTTGCGGTGAAGCCTGTATTTACAAGAAAGTGAGTGGGAGCACTACAGCATTTCTGATAAGTATATGTGAATGACATATTGTTGATCGGAAATAATGTAGAATTATTCTGTAAAGCATAAAAGGAGTGTTTGAAAGGAGTTTTTCAAAGAAAGACTTCGGTAAAGTTGCTTACATATTGAGCTTCAAGATCTATAGAGATAGATCAAGACGCTTGATAAGTTTTTCAATAAGTACATACCTTGACAAGATTTTGAAGTAGTTCAAAATGGAACAGTCAAAGAAAAAGTTTCTTGCCTGTGTTACAAGGTGTGAAGTTGAGTAAAGACTCAAAGCCCGACCACGGCAGAAGATAGAAAGAGAATGAAAGTCATTCCCTATGCCTCATTCATAGGTTCTATAAAGTATGCCATGCTGTGTACCAGATCTATTGTATACCCTGCACTGATTTGGCAAGGGAGTACAATAGTGATCTAGGAGTAGATCACTGGACAGCGGTTATCCTTAGTGAAATAAGGAAATGTTTCTCGATTATGGACGTGACAAAAAGGTTCGTCGTAAAGGGTTACGTCGATGCAAGTTTTTGACACTGATCCAGATGATTCTAAGTCTCAATCTGGATACATATTGAAAGTGGGAGCAATTAGCTAGAGTAGCTCCGTGTAGAGCATTGTAGACATAGAACTTGCAAAATACTTACGGATCTGAATGTGACAGACCCGTTGACTAAAATTATCTCACAAGCAAAACATGATCACACCTTAGTACTCTTTGGGTGTTAATCACATAGATATGTGAACTAGATTACTGACTCTAGTAAACCCTTTGATTGTTGGTCACATGATGATGTGAACTATGGGTGTTAATCACATGGTGATGTGAACCATTGCTGCTAAATCACATGGCGATGTGAACTAGATTATTGACTCTAGTGCAAGTGGGAGACTGAAGGAAATATGCCCTAGAGGCAATAATAAAGTTATTATTTATTTCCTTATATCATGATAAATGTTTATTATTCATGCTAGAATTGTATTAACCGGAACATAATACATGTGTGAATACATAGACAAACAGAGTGTCACTAGTATGCCTCTACTTGACTAGCTCGTTAATCAAAGATGGTTATGTTTCCTAACCATGAACAAAGAGTTGTTATTTGATTAACGAGGTCACATCATTAGTTGAATGATCTGATTGACATGACCCATTCCATTAGCTTAGCACCCAATCGTTTAGTATGTTGCTATGTCTTTTCTTCATGACTTATACATGTTCCTATGACTATGAGATTATGCAGCTCCCGTTTGCCGGAGGAACACTTTGGGTACTACCAAACGTCACAACGTAACTGGGAGATTATAAAGGAGTACTACAGGTGGCTCCAAAGGTAGATGTTGGGTTGGTGTATTTCGAGATTAGGATTTGTCACTCCGATTGTCGGAGAGGTAGAGGTATCTCTGGGCCCTCTCGGTAATGCACATCACTTAAGCCTTGCAAGCATTGCAACTAATGAGTTAGTTGTGGGATGATGTATTACAGAACGAGTAAAGAGACTTGCCAGTAACGAGATTGAACTAGGTATTGGATACCGACGATCGAATCTTGGGCAAGTAACATACCGATGACAAAGGGAACAACGTATGTTGTTATGCGGTCTGACCATAAAGATCTTCGTAGAATATGTAGGAGCCAATATGGGCATCCAGGTCCCGCTATTGGTTATTGACCGGAGACGTGTCTCGGTCATGTCTACATCGTTCTCGAACCGTAGGGTCTGCACGCTTAACGTTACGATGACAGTTATTATGAGTTCATGCATTTTGATGTACCGAAGGTTGTTCGGAGTCCCGGATGTGATCACGTACATGACGAGGAGTTTCGAAATGGTCGAGACATAAAGATTGATATATTGGAAGCCTATGTTTGGACATCGGAAGTGTTCCGGGTGAAATCGGGATTTTACCGGAATACCGGGAGGGTTACCGGAACCCCCCGGGAGCCAAATGGGCCAACATGGGCCTTAGTGGAAAGGTGAGAGGGCAGCCCACATAGGGCTGCGCCTCCCCCCCTCTCCCTAGTCCTATTAGGACTAGGAGAGGGGCCGGCCACCTCTCTCTCTCTCTCCCCTTTAAAGGATTCCTAGTTGGACTAGGATTGGAGGGGGGAGTCCTACTCCCGGTAGGAGTAGGACTCCTCCTGCGCCTCCCTCTCTTTGGCCGGCCAGCCCCCCTCCCTCCAACCTTTATATACGGGGGCAGGGGACACCCCAAGACACACAAGTTGATCCTTGAGATCGTTCCTTAGCCGTGTGCGGTGCCCCCTGCCACCAAATTCCACCTCGATCATACCGTTGCAGTGCTTAGGCGAAGCCCTGCGTCGGCAGTACATCAAGATCGTCACCACGCCGTCGTGCTGACGGAACTCTTCCTCGACGCTTTGCTGGATCGGAGCCCGAGGATCGTCATCGAGCTGAACGTGTGCTAAGAACTCGGAGGTGCCGGAGTAACGGTGCTTGGATCGGTCAGATTGAGAAAAAGACGTACGACTACTTCCTCTACGTTGTGTGATCGCTTCCGCAGTCGGTCTGCGTTGGTACGTAGACAACACTCTCCCCTCTCGTTGCTATGCATCACCATGATCTTGCGTGTGTGTAGGAAAATTTTCGAAATTACTACGTTCCCCAACAGGAGGCGCAGCCCTATGTGGGCAGCCCTCTCACCTTTCCACTAAGGCCCATGTTGGCCCATTTGGCTCCCGGGGGGTTCCGGTAACCCTCCCGGTAATCCGATAAAATCCCGATTTCACCCGGAACACTTCCGATGTCCAAACATAGGCTTCCAATATATCAATCTTTACGTCTCGACCATTTCGAGACTCCTCGTCATGTCCGTGATCACATCTGGGACTCCGAACAACCTTCGGTACATCAAAATGCATAAACTCATAATAACTGTCATCGTAACGTTAAGCGTGCGGACCCTACGGTTTGAGAACAATGTAGACATGACCGAGACACATCTCCGGTCAATAAACAATAGCGGGACCTGGATTCCCATATTGGCTCCTACATATTCTACGAAGATCTTTATCGGTCAGAGCGCATAACAACATACGTTGTTCCCTTTGTCATCGGTATGTTACTTGCCCGAGCCTCGATCGTCGGTATCCAATACCTAGTTCAATCTCGTTACCGGCAAGTCTCTTTACTCATTCCGTAATACATCATCCCGCAACTAACTCATTAGTTGCAATGCTTGCAAGGCTTAAATGATGTGCATTACCAAGAGGGCCCAGAGATACCTCTCCGACAATCGGAGTGACAAATCCTAATCTCGAAATACGCCAACCCAACATCTACCTTTGGAGCCACCTGTAGTACTCCTTTATAATCACCCAGTTATGTTGTGATGTTTGGTAGTACCGAAAGTGTTCCTCCGGCAAACGGGAGTTGCATAATCTCATAGTCATAGGAACATGTATAAGTCATGAAGAAAAGCAATAGCAACATACTAAACGATCGGGTGCTAAGCTAATGGAATGGGTCATGTCAATCAGATCATTCAACGAATGATGTGACCTCGTTAATCAAATAACAACTCTTTGTTCATGGCTAGGAAACATAACCATCTTTGATTAACGAGCTAGTCAAGTAGAGGCATACTAGTGACACTCTGTTGGTCTATGTATTCACACATGTATTATGTTTCCGGTTAATACAATTCTAGCATGAATAATAAAGATTTATCATGATATAAGGAAATAAATAATAACTTTATTATTGCCTCTAGGGCATATTTCCTTCATAAGGGTGACAACCCAATATTTTTAGAAGTCAATACTTCCATATGCCTGATGACTGCTATACCTTGGCTGCTTTTTGTCATATAACCGAGCCAGTTTTAAATTGAAACCATACTTACAGGTAAATTTGAGACAACAAAAAACCAGTAAAACAAAAGAGTATCTTTCAAATAGTGTAGATCAAGCATTAGGAAAAAAATTGGAGGCTTCTGATTCAAATATGACCAGTAAACCGGACCAAAGGGGTTAAGCTAGGATTCGAATACGATCATGTAGCCCCCAGTGGCTTTGGCGTTGCGCCGAGCAAGAGGGTGTAACACCCCGGATGTAACTTTCCCAACATGTATTCCAACTCTTGCCGTTTTCGGCGTTAAGTTATTTTTATTTTCTCGGGTTCGGGTTTTTGTCTCCGTGTGTTGTTGTCGTTGTCATGCATCTCATATCATGTCATCATGTGCATTGCAGTTGCATACGTGTTCGTCTCATGCATTCGAGCATTTTCCCCGTTGTCCGTTTTGCATTCCGGCGCTTCGTTCTCCTCCGGTGGTCATTTCTAGCTTTCTTTCGTGTGTGGGGATTAAACATTTCTGGATTGGACCGAGACTTGCCAAGCAGCCTTGGTTTACTACCGGTAGACCGCCTGTCAAGTTTCGTATCATTTGGACTTCGTTTAATACTCCAACGGTTAACCGAGGGACCGAAAAGGCCTCGTGTGTGTCACAGCCCAACACCCTTCCAATTTGGCCCAAAACCCACCTAAGCCTTTTCCATCATCTAGAGCGTTCGATCACGATCGCGTGGCCGAAAACCGCACCTCATTTGGACACTCCTAGCTCCTCCTATGCCTATATATAGTCCCTTCTCGAAATTCACTGACCCCCTCTCCAAAAAAACCCTAAATCCGTCTTCTGTCGCGCCAGACACGTCCGAGCTCCCCCGGACAAATCGCCGCCGCCAACCGGGGCGCGCCATGTGGCGCGGGTGCCCCACATCACCGCCGAGCTCCACGCGGGCCCGTTCGGCCCGCGGCCCGGGATCCGCCGCCGCTGCCCGGGTCGTGCTCCTCCCCGCCCGATCCTCCTCGTCGCTGCCCCGCTCCACCGGGTCTTCCCCGACGCTGGCGCCCCCTCGCCGCGGCCATCGCCCGGGCGCCGTCGCCGTCCGGTGGATCCACGCCGCCCCACCTCGGCGTCCGCCGCCCGAAGCGACGCGCCGCCCCGACGCCACTCCGCCGCCTCCTCGCCGCCTCCTTGTCGCAGGCGAGCGCCCCAGCCACAGCACCCTCCGGCGAGCTCCCTCCTTCCGGCGAACCGGTCTCCGGCGACCTCGAGCCGGCGAACAACTACAGTAACGCGGGCTGGATCTGAGATCTATTTCCAGAGGGTTAACTTTTTCTCTCAAAACCCTAGCCCAAGTGCCCATGTTCACAGCATCGTATCTCCGCATCCGTAGCTCCGTTTTTGGCATATAGCATATCAAAATGTTCATCTCAGAGAGTACATCATTTCATTCCAGTGCATAATTTTCATTTGAGTTCATCTTGATGCCCGAAATGCTGTTAGAAGAGGGCTACTTGAGATATTTGTCAGATCTGCTGCTCCATTGAGACTTTTGTCATTTTTGCCATGATTATTGTGTGCATGATATGCCCTGATGCTCTACATATGTTTTGTTAAGGGTTTTGCCATCTCTCCAGAGGTGCAACCCATGTATTTTTGTGATGTGTGTGGTGACTAGTGCAAGCTTGCAAAGTGAGGCACTTGGTAATTCTGTTTTCAGGGACTTAGCATTTCCACTAAGTCCTTGAGCTGTTTAGTTCATGATGCCATATGTTCATGTTGTTTCCTAGTGATCCGTGCCTCTTTTGAGGATGATCAGTAAGGGTGTTTTATTAATCTTGCAATGCTCTATCCATCCATGTCTTTGTTTGCAATTATGGAGCACCCTAGCTTGAGTCAATCGAGCTCTACTTTTGCTACTTTGTGAATCTGGGCAGATTGTCAACTTGTTTGCAATTTTGCCGATGATGTTGTAGTTTATCCGTGCATGCTATGCTATTGTTCTTGCCATGTATAGCTTGCATTTTGTGTGTTCTTGATAGATGTATGCTTAGCTTATCAAGACTTGCTCCGTAGTGAGTGCATCGAGCTCGTAAACATGCCTACTTGATATCTGTTTTCAGCATGCTCTAGTTTTCACTAAGTCTGAAAACTGATTATGTTTTTGCTATGTTCACATGCTTGCAAATTTATTTTGTGATCCCTTTTGGCTCAAGGTCACTAAGGGACTTTTGTTAAGCTCTTTGAGTAGCTCCATGCCATGCTTTACTTTGTCATGTTCAGGTCCTGTAGCATATAGTTTTGTTGCTCCGAAGAGTGCTACCTGATCTGAAATTCCAGACAAGTGTTAATTTCACTAAGTCTGAGATCTGTTTACCATATGCAGATTTGCCATGCTTGTTTGAACCTGTTAATGGATGAATTGGCCATAGCTCAGGGCTAGACTTTTGTTAAGCATCTCGAATGCATCCATGCCATGTATTTTGTTGCCATGTTTGGGTGCTGTAGCATGTTCATCTCATTGCATTTAGATGGCTACTTGCTGTAAATCGCAGATCGTGGTCATATTTCAATTGCTTGCCATTTCCAAACCGTAACTCCGATTCCGGTGATCTTTATAACGTTTTCAAGTGATTTCATCTCATCTTTCCAGTGGCACACTTGGTTTTCCAAGTTGAGGCCAGGGTCATGCTTTCTTTGTCAAATCTTGCATAGGCATCCCGCATAGCATACCATGTTTGCATCATATTGCTTGATCCTTGCACGTGGTTGATTGTGTTCCGTTTGTTTGTTGTCTTGTTTGGGTAGAGCCGGGAGACGAGTTCGCTAATGAGGAGCCCGTTGAGTTTGCTTTCGAGGATCCAGTCAACTCTGACAACTTTGCAGGCAAGATGATCATACCCTCGAAATCACTACTATCTTTGCTTTGCTAGATGCTCGCTCTTTTGCTATGCCAATGCTACAATGCCTACCACTTGCTTTCAAGCCTCCCAAATTGCCATGTTCAGCCTCTAACCCACCATTGTCCTAGCAAACCGTTGATTGGCTATGTTACCGCTTTGCTCAGCCCCTCTTATAGCGTTGCTAGTTGCAGGTGAAGATTGGAGACCGTTCCTTGTTGGAACATTTATTTTACTTGTCGGGATATCATTATATTGCCATGTTATCTTAATGCATCTATATACTTGGTAAAGGGTGGAAGGCTCGGCCTCTCGCCTAGTGTTTTGTTCCACTCTTGCCGCCATAGTTTCTTTCATACCGGTGTTATGTTCCCGGATTTTGCGTTCCTTACGCGGTTGGGTTATAATGGGAACCCCTTGACAGTCCGCCTTGAATAAAACTCCTCCAGCAATGCCCAACCTTGGTTTTACCATTTGCCACCTAGCCTTTTCCCTTGGGTTTCGCGGACTCAAGGGTCATCTTATTTTAAACCCCCGGGCCAGTGCTCCTCTGAGTGTTGGTCCAACCTAGAGCACCGTGCGGGGCCGTCCCTTGGTAACTTGGGTTATGTTGGCTCCCGTGCGCTTAGCTTATCCGGTGTGCCCTGAGAACGAGATATGTGTAGCTCCTATCGGGATTTGTCAGCATAGCGGGTGGTGTTGCTGGTCTTGTTTTACCATTGTCGGAGTTGTCTTGAAGAACCGGGATGCCGAGTCTGATCGGAATGTCTCGGGAGGAGGTCTATTCCTTCGTTGACCGTGAGAGCTTGTCATGGGCTAAGTTGGGACTCCCCTGCAGGGATTTGAACTTTCAAAAGCCGTGCCCGCGGTTATGGGCAGATGGGAATTTGTTAATGTCCGGTTGTAGATAACTTAAACATTAACTTAACTAAAATGAATCAACTGTGTGAGTTACCGTGATGGCCTCTTCTCGACGGAGTCCGGGAAGTGGACACGGTGTTGGAGTAATGTTTGCCGCTGGTTTGCCCTCTTTAGTTATGCGTTCGCGCTTTGCCTTTCTCTTCTCGCTCTGTTTTGTGAATAGGTTAGCCACCATATATGCTAGTCGCTTGCTGCAGCTCCACATATATTTACCTTGCCTTACCTATCAAGCTTAAATAGTCTTGATCGCGAGGGTGCGAGATTGCTGAGTCCCTGTGGCTCACAGATTACTATTACACCAGATGCAGGGCCTGATGATACAGCTCCAGATGGCGCGTTTGAGCTCAAGTGGGAGTTCGACGAGGACTCTCAGCGATACTATGTTTCTTTTCCTGATGATCCGTAGTGGTGCCCAGTTGGGGTGATCGGGACCGTGTCACATGTTGGGTTGTCTTTTATTTTGGCGCCGTAGTCGGGCCATGAGTGTTTGATTGATGTAATGTTATTTATGTACTTGATTGACGTGGCGAGTGTAAGCCAACTATGTTATCTCCCCTTTATTATTATATTACATGGGATGTTTGTGAAGATTGCCTAACTTGCGACATATGCCTTCAATGCGATTATGCCTCTAAGTCGTTCCTCGACACGTGGGAGATATAGTCGCATCGAGGGTGTTACAAGTTGGTATCAGAGCCTTCCCCGACCTTAGGAGCCCCCACTGATTGATCGTTTTTAGCGGCGGAGTTGTGTCTAGAAAAATGTTTTGAGTCATTTAGGAATTATATATCGGAGAGTTTAGGAATTCTTTTTAGTTCCCAGTCTCCTCATCGCTCTGGTAAGGCATCCTGACGTAGAGTTTTGACTCTTCTCTTCTCAAATTTCACTAAAAAAATTAGGATCACGCGGGTATCTTGGAATCGTTTCAATGGTATTATGACGAGAACATTGTCTTGGTGCCTCCTGTCAGGGGTTTAGTGGAAGTGTCCCGGGGAGTTGAGCTCTGAGGTGTCGTCGTCATAATCTTATTGTTGCAATTCTGGAATACCAGAGTTTAGTACGCCGACATCGAAAATCTCTTTTATGCAGTTCGTTGGTGAGATAACCTCGACGCCACCCAGTACTGGGGCGGGAGTTCGGGAGTATCGCCATAACTTGTATAACGGATGCTTTTCGAAGGTTGAGGTAGATGGTTTCTGAAGTTTTTCTTGGTTATGTGTTGAAGGATGGATATAGCTGGATGTAGGATTTGCTAGATTTGGGTGAGATATTATGCTTCCCCTGTATCCCCAACACCTGATTGCATAACCGGAAAGGTTCGGGAGTTTCATAGGTGGGAATTCTTGTAGCTCTAGTTCTTCTTCCACGGATATTGGTTTGAGATTGGGATTTCTTACCGATTATTCGTTCTTGATCCGTACCTTGTTGATTTATTCCTCTACCTAAATTCTACGTGGCTTCTCAATTTATGGATATGTGACCATTTCAAGAGGAATGCATTCGTTCATTTTGTTCGGATGTGAAGACTATATGTTGCTATTTTCATTCCGTTGGATTCAGCTTCATTTTATCTGTCAATGTGCTAATGGTGGTCAACCTCTTCAGGATGGCTCCCGCTAAGAGCACCAATCAGAATCAGAATCAAGATCTGCCACCACCTCCACCTCCTCCGGAGGCATGGCAAGCTGTGATGGCCGCAACCAATGCAAACACACAGTTGATCATGCAAATTCTTCAAGAGTGCAATCAAGGCAACCAAGGGAACCAAGGCAACAATCAGAATCACTTTGTTTCACTCAACCAGTTCCTTGCTAACGGGCCAAAGACTTTCAGCAATTGTGTTGAGGCAACCGATGCTGACGATTGGCTTGTGGATCTGTCCAAGCATTTCGAGTGCAGTAACGCCATGCCTGAGGATTTTGTCAAGTTTGCTTCCTTCCAACTCAAAGATCAAGCTGCAGAGTGGTTCCAGTAGTACAAGGATTCCAGAGGTGGATGTGTGATCACTTGGGATGAATTTCGTCAAGATTTCCGAGCTCATCACATCCCTCAGAGTGTGACTGAAAGCAAGCGTGAGGAATTCCGCAACCTGAAGCAAGGCTCTTTGTTTGTCTATGACTACAACAAGTTGTTCCAGAAGCTCGCCTGCTTTGCCAAGCAGGATGTCCCTGATGAGAAGAGCATGATATACCAGTTCAGGGGTGGTCTCAGAGAAGAAATTCAGCTAGCTCTTGTTCTCTTTGAGCCCTTGAGGTACGATGAGTTCTACAACATGGCACTGAAGCAAGAGGCCGCTCAACTGAAGTGTGATGCTTCCAAGAAGCGAGTCAGAGACACTACGCCTTCTTCCTCTACTCAAGTGGCCAAGCAGCAGAAGTATTGGCTTCCTCCTCCTCCGTTCCGTCAGCCGTATCAGAAGAGCAAAGGTGGCATTGGTTCTTCCCACCCACCCAACCCTGGCTTTCAGAACAAGACTTCGTCTCAAGCTCCACGATCGAGTGCTCCGTACCACCGTCCGCTTTCAGAGCTCATGTGCAACAAGTGCCAATAGAAGGGTCACTATGCCAACAAGTGTTTCAACCAGAGGCGTCTTCCTCCTCCTCCTCCTCCTGTCAGATCGGCAAGTACAGCTGTGGTCAAGCATAACCCCAAGCACGCCAAGGTCAACTTGCTGAATGCAGCTCAGGCAGAGGATTCATCAGATGTTATCATGGGTAACTTTCTAGTTAACTCTATTCCCGCAAGAGTTCTTTTTGACACTGGTGCATCGCATTGTTTCATGTCAAGATCATTTGTTTCCAAGCATGACTTCGTTTCGCAAATGTTGGGTAAACCTATGGGAGTGGTTTCTCCGGCTAAGTCTATGAGGGCTACTTCAATAGTCCCGGATGTTTCTATCATGTTGGGTGATTTCAAGTTTGTGGCTTCTCCATTGGTTCTTGGTAACTCGGATATTGATCTTATTCTCGGAATGGATTGGCTTTCTAAGCACAAGGCTCAGCTTGATTGTGCAGCCAGGCAGATTCAATTGACTCATTCGTCTGAGGATGTAATTGTCTTTGCCGCGAATGACGATACTATCCGTCTGTTTTCTCTCAATGAGAAGGGTGAACTGGATGCTATCTCGCAGATTCCAGTCGTTTGTGAATATCAAGACGTCTTTCTAGAAGAGCTTCCAGGAATGCCTCCGCACCGGCTAGTTGAATTCGTCATTGATCTTGAGCCTGGTACAGAACCTGTGTGCAAGCGTCCTTACAAGCTCGGACCTGAAGAGTTGAAGGAGCTGAAGAAGCAACTCGATATTCAAGAAAGAATGGGTCTCATCCGGCCTAGTTCTTCTCCGTGGGGTTGTGGTGTTCTTTTTGTGAAGAAGAAGGATGGAACGGACCGACTTTGTGTTGATTACCGTCCATTGAACAAGAAGACCATCAAGAACAAATACCCACTTCCCAACATCAACGAGCTGTTCGAACAACTTAAAGGTGGCCAAGTATTCTCCAAGCTTGATCTCCGTATGGGTTATCATCAGATTCGAATCCGTGAGCAAGATATTCCCAAGACGGCTTTCAGGACAAGCTATGGTTCATATGAATACACTGTCATGTCTTTTGGCCTCGTCAACGCTCCTCCGACGTTCTCTCGCATGATGAACTTCATCTTCAACGCCTACACCAATGACTTTGTTTTGGTCTATCTCGACGACATTCTGGTTTTCTCGAAGAACAAGGAAGATCATGCCAAGAACTTGCGTTTGGTTCTCGACAAGCTGAGGGAACACCTGTTCTACGCCAAGTTCTCCAAGTGTGAATTTTGGCTCGATGAGGTTCTTTATCTTGTTCATATCATCTCTGCCAAGGGCATTGCCGTGAATCCTGAGAAGGTGTCTGCAATTGTGAACTGGGAACCTCCTCAGAACGTGAAGCAACTCCGTAGCTTCCTTGGTCTCGCAAGCTACTGCCGAAGATTCGTTGAAAACTTTTCTAAAATCGCAAAGCCTCTCTCAAATCTTCTCCAGAAGCACGTCAAGTACGTTTGGTCTCTGGACTGTGATATTGCTTTCAACACCTTGAAAGAGAAATTGATCACTGCTCCAGTTCTGACTCCGCCTGATGAATCCAAGCCGTACGAGGTCTTTTGTGATGCCTCTCTCCAAGGTCTCGGTGCAGTATTGATGCAAGAGAAGAAAGTTGTTGCTTATACCTCTCGCCAGTTGAAGCCCAATGAGAAGAACTACCCCACTCATGATCTCGAGTTGGCGGCAGTTGTGCATGCTCTTTTGACTTGGAGACATCTCTTATTGGGAAGAAAAGTGGACATTTTCACTGATCACAAGAGTCTCAAGTACATCTTCACTCAGCCTAATCTCAACCTTAGGCGGACTCGATGGGTCGAAATGATTCAAGAGTATAATCCGAGTATCGAGTATACTCCAGGCAAGGCCAATGTGATTGCTGACGCATTGAGCAGAAAGGCTTATTACAACAGTCTGATTCTCAAGCCTTATCAACCCGAGCTTTGTGAAGCTTTCCGCAAACTTAATATGCAAGTTGTTCCTCAAGGTTTCCTCACCAACCTTCAAGTCTCTCCTACCTTGGAAGACCAGATTCGCCAAGCCCGGCTTCTTGATGCTATGGTGAAAAAGGTGAAGATTGGGATTGCCAAGAGTCAACCCAAGTACAAGTGCTACCGCCTTGATGACAAGGATACTCTTTTCTTTGAGGATCGTATTGTTGTGCCCAAAGGTGAACTTCGTAAAGTGATCATGAACGAGGCTCACAATTCTCTCCTCTCCATCCACCCTGGGAGCACGAAGATGTATCAGGACCTCAAGCAGGCTTATTGGTGGACTCGAATGAAGCGCGAGATTGCTTAATTCGTGAATGAATATGATGTCTGCAGAAGAGTGAAGGCAGAACACCAAAGGCCAGCGTGTCTCCTCCAACCTCTTGCCATTCCAGAATGGAAGTTTGACCACATTGAGATGGTCTTCATGACTGGGTTTCCAAAGTCCAAGCGTGGCAATGATGCTATATTCGTTGTCATCGACAAACTCACCAAAGTGGCTCATTTTCTGCCTATCAGAGAGTCAATCACTGCAGCTCAATTGGCGGAACCCTATACCTCTCGGATTGTCTCTCTGCACGGTATTCCTCAAGTGATCTCTTCAGACCGTGGCAGCATCTTTACCTCCAAGTTTTGGGATTCTTTTCAGAAGGCCATGGGCACCAACATCCGCTTCAGCACAGCTTTCCATCCTCAAACTAGCGGTCAAGTCGAGCGTGTCAACCAGATTCTTGAAGATATGCTTAGAGCTTGTGTGATCTCCTTCGGCATGAAGTGGGAGGATTGTCTTCCTTATGTTGAATTCTCCTACAACAACAGTTTTCAAGCAAGTTCGGGCAAGGCCCCATTTAAAATTCTGTATGGCAGGAAGAGCCGTACCCCTCTCAACTGGTCTAAAACCGGTGAACGCCAGCTTTTGGGTAATGACTTAATCACAGAGGCAGAAGAAATGTGCAAAGTCATTCATGATAACCTCAAAGTAGCCCAATCCCGTCAGAAGAGCTACTATGATAGTAAGCACCATGATTTGGCTTTCGAGATCGGAGATCATGTTTACCTCCGCGTCTCTCCTATGAAAGGTACTCGTCGCTTCGGTATCAAAGGGAAGCTTGCCCCAAGATACGTCGTACCTTTCAAGATTGTCAGCAAGAGAGGCGACCTCGCCTATCAACTCGAGCTTCCTTTAAACTTTGCAAATGTTCATGATGTGTTCCATGTCTCTCAGCTCCGAAAGTGCTTCAAGACTCCTGACCGCACCGTCAACTTCGAGGACATTGAGCTCCAAGAAGATCTTTCTTATCGTGAGCACCCAGTTGTTATTCTTGAAGAGACTGAACGCAAGACTCGCAACAAGTCAATCAAATTTCTCAAAGTCAAGTGGTCACACCATTCCGACCGTGAATCTACCTGGGAATGTGAGGATCACCTCTGTTCTGAGTACCCGGCGTTCTTTCAGTCCTAGATCTCGGGACGAGATCCTTTCGCAGTGGTGGAGTGTTGTAACACCCCGGATGTAACTTTCCCAATATGTATTCCAACTCTTGCCGTTTTCGGCGTTAAGTTATTTTTATTTTCTCGGGTTCGGGTTTTTGTCTCCATGTGTTGTTGTCGTTGTCATGCATCTCATATCATGTCATCATGTGCATTGTAGTTGCATACGTGTTCGTCTCATGCATTCGAGCATTTTTCCCGTTGTCCGTTTTGCATTCCGGCGCTTCGTTCTCCTCCGGTGGTCATTTCTAGCTTTCTTTCATGTGTGGGGGTTAAACATTTCAGGATTGGACCGAGACTTGCCAAGCGGCCTTGGTTTACTACCGGTAGACCGCCTGTCATGTTTCGTATCATTTTGACTTTGTTTGATACTCCAACGGTTAACCGAGGGACTGAAAAGGCCTCGTGTGTGTCGCTGCCCAACACCCTTCCAATTTGGCCCAAAACCCACCTAAGCCTTCTCCATCATCTAGAGCGTTCAATCACGATCGTGTGGCCGAAAACCGCACCTCATTTGGACACTCCTAGCTCCTCCTATGCCTATATATAGTCCCTTCTCGAAATTCATGGATCCCCTCTCCAAAAAAACCCTAAATCCGTCTTCTGTCGCGTCGGACACGTCCGAGCTCCCCCGGACAAATCGCCGCCGCCAACCGGGGCGCGCCACGTGGCGCGGGCACCCCACATCGCCGCCGAGCTCCACGCGGGCCCGCTCGGCCCGTGGCCGGCCCCCGTGGCCCGGGATCCGCCGCCGCCGCCCGGGTCATGCTCCTCCCCGCCCGATCCTCCTCGTCGCTGCCCCGCTCCACCGGGTCTTCCCCGACGCCGGCGCCCCCTCGCCGCGGCCATCGCCCGGCCGCCGTCGTCGTCCGGTGGATGGTTCCATGCCGCCCCACCTCGGCGTCCGCCGCCCGAAGCGCCGCGCCACCCTGATGCCACTCCGCCGCCTCCTCGTCGCCGGTGAGCGCCCCAGCCACAGCTCCCTCTGGCGAGATCCCTCCTTCCGGCGAACCGGTCTCTGGCGACCTCGAGCCTGCAAATAGCTACAGTAACGTGGGCTGGATCTGAGATCTATTTCCAGAGGGTTGACTTTTTCTCTCAAAACCCTAGCCCAAGTGCCCATGTTCATAGCATCGTATCTCCGCATCCGTAGCTCCGTTTTTGGCATATAGCATATCAAAATGTTCATCTCAGAGAGTACATCATTTCATTCCATTGCATCATTTTCATTTGAGTTCATCTTGATGCCCGAAATGCTGTTAGAAGAGGGCTACTTGAGATATTTGTCAGATCTGCTGCTCCATTTAGACTTTTGTCATTTTTGCCATGATTATTGTGTGCATGATATGCCCTGATGCTCTACATATGTTTTGTTAAGGGTTTTGCCATCTCTCCAGAGGTGCAACCCATGTATTTTTGTGATGTGTGTGGTGACTAGTGCAAGCTTGCAAAGTGAGGCACTTGGTAATTCTGTTTTCAGGGACTTAGCATTTCCACTAAGTCCTTGAGCTGTTTAGTTCATGATGCCATATGTTCATGTTGTTTCCTAGTGATCCGTGCCTCTTTTGAGGATGATCAGTAAGGGTGTTTTATTAATCTTGCAATGCTCTATCCATCCATGTCTTTTTTTGCAACTATGGAGCACCCTAGCTTGAGTCAATCGAGCTCTACTTTTGCTACTTTGTGAATCTGGGCAGATTGTCAACTTGTTTGCAATTTTGCCGATGATGTTGTGGTTGATACGTGCATGCTATGCTATTGTTCTTGCCATGTCTAGCTTGCATTTTGTGTGTTCTTGATAGATGTATGCTTAGCTTATCATGACTTGCTCCGTAGTGAGTGCATCGAGCTCATAAACATGCCTACTTGATATCTGTTTTCAGCATGCACCAGTTTTCACTAATTCTGAAAACTGATTATGTTTTTGCTATGTTCACATGCTTGCAAATGTATTTTGTGATCCCTTTTGGCTCAAGGTCACTAAGGGACTTTTGTTAAGCTCTTTGAGTAGCTCCATGCCATGCTTTACTTTGTCATGTTCAGGTCCTGTAGCATATAGTTTTGTTGCTCCGAAGAGTGCTACCTGATCTGAAATTCCAGACAAGTGTTAATTTCACTAAGTCTGAGATCTGTTTACCATATGCAGATTTGCCATGCTTGTTTGAACCTGTTAATGGATGAATTGGCCGTAGCTTAGGGCTAGACTTTTGTTAAGCATCTTGAATGCATCCCTGCCATGTATTTTGTTGCCATGTTTGGGTGCTGTAGCATGTTCATCTCATTGCATTTAGATGGCTACTTGCTGTAAATCGCAGATCGTGGTCATATTTGAATTGCTTGCCATTTCCAAACCGTAACTCCGATTCCGGTGATCTTTATATCGTTTTCAAGCGATTTCGTCTCATATTTCCAGTGGCACACTTGGTTTTCCAAGCAGAGGCCAGGGTCATGCTTTCTTTGTCAAATCTTGCATAGGCATCCCGCATTGCATCCCGCATAGCATACCATGTTTGCATCATATTGCTTGATCCTTGCACGTGGTTGATTGTGTTCCGTTTGTTTGTTGTCTTGTTTGGGTAGAGCCGGGAGACAAGTTTGCTAATGAGGAGCCCGTTGAGTTTGCTTTTGAGGATCCAGTCAACTCTGACAACTTTGCAGGCAAGATGATCATACCCTCGAAATCACTACTATCTTTGCTTTGGTAGATGCTCGCTCTTTTGCTATGCCAATGCTACGATGCCTACCACTTGCTTTCAAGCCTCCCAATTGCCATGTTCAGCCTTTAACCCACCATTGCCCTAGCAAACCGTTGATTGGCTATGTTACCGCTTTGCTCAGCCCCTCTCATAGCGTTGCTAGTTGCAGGTGAAGATTGGAGACTGTTCCTTGTTGGAACATTTATTTTACTTGTTGGGATATCATTATATTGCCATGTTATCTTAATGCATCTATATACTTGGTAAAGGGTGGAAGGCTCGGCCTCTCGCCTAGTGTTTTGTTCCACTCTTGCTGCCATAGTTTCCGTCATATCGGTGTTATGTTCCCAGATTTTGCGTTCCTTACGCGGTTGGGTTATAATGGGAACCCCTTGACAGTCCGCCTTGAATAAAACTCCTCCAGCAATGCCCAACCTTGGTTTTACCATTTGCCACCTAGCCTTTTCCCTTGGGTTTCGCGGACTCAAGGGTCATCTTATTTTAAACCCTCGGGCCAGTGCTCCTCTGAGTGTTGGTCCAACCTAGAGCACCGTGCGGGGCCGTCCCTTGGTAACTTGGGTTATGTTGGCTCCCGTACGCTTAGCTTATCCGGTGTGCCCTGAGAACGAGATATGTGCAGCTCCTATCGGGATTTGTCGGCACAGCGGGTGGTGTTGCTGGTCTTATTTTACCATTGTCGGAGTTGTCTTGAAGAACCGGGATGTCGAGTCTGATCGGAATGTCTCGGGAGGAGGTCTATTCCTTCGTTGACCGTGAGAGCTTGTCATGGGCTAAGTTAGGACTCCCCTGCAGGGATTTGAACTTTTGAAAGTCGTGCCCGCGGTTATGGGCAGATGGGAATTTGTTAATGTCCGGTTGTAGATAACCTAAACATTAACTTAAATAAAATGAATCAACTGTGTGAGTTACCGTGATGGCCTCTTCTCGGCGGAGTCTGAGAAGTGGACACGGTGTTGGAGTAATGTTTGCCGCAGGTTTGCCCTCTTAAGTTATGCGTTGGCGCTTTGCCTTTCTCTTCTCGCTCTCTTTTGTGAATAGGTTAGCCACCATATATGCTAGTCGCTTGCTGCAGCTCCACATATATTTACCTTGCCTTACCTATCAAGCTTAAATAGTCTTGATCGCGAGGGTGCGAGATTGCTGAGTCCCTGTGGCTCACAGATTACTATTACACCAGATGCAGGGCCTGATGATACAGCTCCAGATGGCGCGGTTGAGCTCAAGTGGGAGTTCGACGAGGACTCTCAGCGATACTATGTTTCTTTTCCTGATGATCAGTAGTGGTGCCCAGTTGGGGTGATCGGGACTGTGTCGCATGTTGGGTTGTCTTTTATTTTGGCGTCGTAGTCGGGCCATGAGTGTTTGATTGATGTAATGTTATTTATGTACTTGATTGACGTGGCGAGTGTAAGCCAACTATGGTATCTCCCCTTTATTATTATATTACATGGGATGTTTGTGAAGATTGCCTAACTTGCGGCATATGCCTTCAATGCGATTATGCCTCTAAGTCGTGCCTCGACACGTGGGAGATATAGTCGCATCGAGGGTGTTACAGAGGGTACCGACAGCTATGTTCTCTTTGGTTCGAATACGGCCTATGTTTGAATAGGAAGCCCCCAATTGACCTTGAGAGGTTTTTAACAACCCTGATTCGAATACGATCCAAGTCGGACCCAAAAGGGGTTAAGCTATGATTCGGGTACGATCAAGAAGCCCCCTAATGACTTTGGCTTTGCGCCGATCAAGAGGGTTACGATAGTTATGTTCTCTTTGGTTCGAATACGACCTATGTTTGAACAGGAAGCCCCCTTGTGACCATGAAGTTTTAACGGCTAGATTCGAATACGATCATGAGTCGGATCGAGAGGGTTAAGCTAGATTCGAATATGATCAGCCCCCAACTGGTCGTTTAATAATAAAATAATAAAGATATGTGATCATTGAAGATGAAAAGGATAGAGGTCCTGACTTATTACTTATCATAATATATATAATGTCAAATTATGTACATTATGAGAGCCGGTGGCTCAAGTACAGTAAGGCCGAAGATGAGCAATATTCCACGGCCGGCGGGTCTCCTCCTCCGATTTACGTGAGTCTTTGTGCTCTCGAACATCGATAAGGTAATATGCCCCGTTGTTTAAGTTCTTGCTGACCACAAAGGGTCCTTCCCAAGGTGGGGATAGCTTGTGTGCCTTAGACTGATCCTGGATGAGCCGGAGCACTAGGTCACCTTCTTGAAAGGTTCTGGACTTAACCTGGTGGTTATGATAACGGCGCAGGTCCTGTTGGTAAATTGCTGATCAGGCCGCTGCCAAGTCTCGCTCCTCATCTAATAAGTCAAGCGCATCTTGTCGAGCTTGCTTGTTATCAGCTTCAACGTAAGCCGCCACGTGGGGTGAGTCATGACGGATATCACTGGGCAGAACTGCCTCTGCTCCATAAACCATGAAGAAATGCGTATAACCCGTAGACCTGTTAGGGGTAGTATTTATGCTCCATAAACCATGAAGAAATGCGTATAACCCGCAGACCTGTTAGGGGTAGTATTTATGCTCCATATTACAGAGGGTAATTCTTCCACCCAACAACCCGGCGTCCGTTGTAAAGGGACCATAAGCCGGGGTTTTAAACCTTTCAGGATTTCCTGATTGGCTCTTTCAGCTTGACCATTGGATTGGGGGTGAGCTACTGACGAAACATCAAGCCGGATATGCTCCCGTTGACAGAACTCTTCCATATCTCCTTGGGACATGTTGGTGCTATTGTCAGTGATAATGCTGTGCGGAAAACCAAAACAAAAAATCACCTTCTTCATGAATTGAACCGCCATGTCCACATCACACTTACTGACTGGCTCTGCCTCAACCCATTTTGTGAACTTGTCAACTGCCACAAAAAGGTGCGTCTTCTTATCTTTGGACCTTTTGAAAGGTCCAACCATGTCAAGCCCCCAGACTGCAAACAGCCAAGTGATTGGAATCATCCGCAATTCTTGAGCCGGCACGTGCGCTTGTCATGCAAATTTTTGACACCCATCACACCTACTGACCAGATCCTCCGTATCGGTGTGAGCCGTTAGCCAGTAAAAACCGTGACGAAAAGCTTTGGCCACAAGTGATTTTGAACCGACATGATGGCCACAATCTCCTTCATGGATCTCTCGAAGGATTTCTTGACCTTCTTCAGGAGAGACACGACGTTGAAACGCTCCGGTGGCACTGCGATGATACAACTCACCATTGGAAATTGTCATTGACTTAGACCGCCAGGTTATCTGTCTAGCCAAGGTCTCATCCTCCGGTAACTCACCCCGGGTCATATAAGCCAAATATGGCACTGTCCAATCTGGAATGACATGAAGAGCCGCCACCAATTGTGCTTCTGGGTCTGGAATAGCCAAGTCCTCTTATGTAGGCAATTGGACAGAAGGGTTATGCAGAACATCTAAAAAGGTGTTAGGCGGCACCAGCTTACGTTGAGACCCCAACCGGCTTAAAGCATCGGTCGCTTCATTCTTTCTGTGGTCCATGTGCTCCACCTGATAACCCTTGAAGTGTCCAGCAACAGCATCAACCTCACGGCGATAAGCCGCCATGAGAGGGTCCTTGGAATCCCACTTGCCTGATACTTGCTGAGCCACCAAATCCGAGTCGCCAAGGCACCATACCTGGCTTAAACTCATTTATCTAGCCATTCGAAGACCATGGAGTAAGGCATCATACTCAATTGTGTTGTTAGTACAAGGAAACATCAATCGCAACACATAACAAAATTTGTCACCTCGAGGAGAAGTTAAAACAACTCCAGCCCCCGAGCCTTCCAACTGTTTGGACCCATCAAAATGAATCGTCCAATATGTGTTGCCTGGCTTCTCTTCAGGTATCTGCAACTCTGTCCAATCGTTAATGAAGTCCACCAGTGCTTGAGATTTAATGGCAGTACGTGGCACATACTTTAAACCATGAGACCCAAGTTCAATGGCCCACTTGGCGACTCGTCCTGTGGCTTCTCTATTTTGAATAATATCTCCTAAAGGAGCAGAGCTAACCATAGTGTTAGGATGACCCTGAAAGTAATGCTTAAGCTTCCGGCTTGCCATGAACACCCCATAAACAAGTTTCTGCCAATGTGGATATCTCTGCTTGGACTTGGACTCAATGAGCACCTCACTGACATAATAAACCGGTCGTTGAACTGGATGTTCCTTGCCAGCCTCCTTGCGCTCGACAACAATGGCCGCACTGACCGCACTTGTGTTTGCAGCCACATATAACAATAGTGGCTCCTTCTCAATGGGAGCAGCAAGAACTGGCGGCTCGGCAAGCTGTTTTTTCAGATCTTCAAATGCAGAGTTAGCAGCATCACTCCAGACAAAACTATCCATCTTCTTCATCATTTGATACAACGACATAGCCTTCTCGCCTAACCGGCTTATGAAACGGCTTAAAGCTGCTACACGACCCGCCAGCCGCTGAACGTCATTGATGCACGCCGGCTTAGCCAAAGACGTAATCGCCTTAATTTTCTCAGGATTAGCCTCAATGCCTCTGTTAGACACCAAAAAACGCAAAAGCTTGCCAGCTGGGACTACAAAAACGCACTTGGTCAGGTTAAGCATCATTTTGTAGACCCGGAGGTTATCAAAGGTTTCCTTCAGATCATCTACCAGAGTTTCCTTCTCCCTAGATTTCACCACTATATTATCCACATAAGCATGAACGTTATGCCCAATTTGATCATGAAGACAGTTCTGCACACACCGTTGATAGGTCGCCTGGGCACTCTTAAGTCCAAAAGGCATAGACACGTAACAGAAGGCTCCAAACGGAGCAATGAAAGTTGTCTTCTCTTGGTCCTTTACTGCCATCTTGATCTGATGATAGCCAGAATAAGCATCCAGAAAACTTAAACTCACAATCTGCCGTAGCATCAATGATTTGATCAATACGAGGGAGAGCAAAAGGATCAGCCGGACAAGCCTTGTTTAAATCTATGTAATCCACACACATACGCCAAGTGCCGTTCTTTTTGAGCACAAGCACCGGGTTAGGCAACCACTCTGGGTGAAAAAATTCAACAATAAACCCGGCCTCCAAGACCGGGCCACATCTTCTCCAATAGCATTTCGCCTTTCTTCGTTGAACCGCCGAAGAAACTACCTGACCAGCTTAAACTTTGGATCAATATTGAGAGTGTGCTCAGCGAGTTCTCTTGATACACCCAGCATGCCAGAAGGCTTCCATGCAAAGATGTCCCGGTTCTCACGGATGAACTCGATGAGCGCGCTTTCCTATTTTGGATCCAAGTTAGCACTGACAATGAATTGTTTGGGTGAGTCGCCAGGCACAAAATTAATCATCTTGGTATCATCAGCTGACTTAAAATTCAGCGTCGGCTCATGCTCCATAGTTGGCTTCTTCAAAGACGTCATGTCTGTCGGGTCAACATTGTCTTTGTAGAACTTTAACTCCTCCGTCACGCAAACATAATCTGCATAAGCAGCATCGCCTTCCTCACACTCCAAGGCTATTTTCCAGCTTCCATGTACTGTGATAGTACCTTTATAACTCGGCATCTTGAGCTGCAGATAAACATAACACGGCCGCGCCATGAATTTTGCATAAGCCAGTCGTCCAAACAGGGCATGATATGGGCTTTTGATTTTAACCACCTCAATGGTTAATTTCTCAGCCCTGGAATCATGTTCATCTCCAAATGCTACCTCCAGCTCAATCTTACCCACTGGATATGCCGACTTACCAGGCACCACTCCATGGAAAACAGTGTTGGACTTCTTAAGACTTTTGTTAGTCAACCCCATGCGATGGAATGTCTCATAATAGAGGATTAGTGAATGTCAACCCGGGGCGGGTGATCCTGTGTACTCCACAGAATGGGTTGCTCAGACCATCTCAAATAACGGGGAACCGCCGGCTAAAGCGCGTTAACTGCTCTCTTATGAAGTTTCTAGTCCCTTTTGCATAAGCTGGTGGTGAACACATGATACTGCCCATTACTTAGCTACTTGGGGTTACTTTGAAACCCGGATTGGTGCTGCTCCTGACCTCCTTAGCCAGATTGTTGATTATAACCACCTTCGTTACCTTGAGGGCCCTGGAAACCGCCACCGCCTGAGTTGCCGCCCGGGCCATGAAAGCCGCCACCGCCTGTGCTGCTGCCAGGTCCATGATTACCGTCAAACATGTTGGAATTCTTGAAAGCCTTCATGATCGTACAGTCTTTCCATAGATCGGTGGCTGGCTTCTCCCGGGCGCCATGTCTTGGACAGGGTTCATTGAGCAACTGCTCGAGGGCGGGACCTGACCCGCCTGACCGAGGAGGTGGCCTTCCCTTACGCCATTCATTGTTGCCCTGTGCGTGGGTGTTGGCCACAAAATCCAGACTACCGTCAGCCTTATGTTTATTACCTCCTTGATTTGCCGGCTTATGCTGGTGACCTTTTCCATTGCCGTTCTTCTTTCCCTTCCCTGCTTTCTCTTCGTTAGATGCAGGATCTTTGGTACTATCAAAATCGGCATATTTGACCAGAGCCGCCATCAGCTGGCCCATGTCATTGCAATCATGCTTGAGCCGCCCCGGCTTCTGTTTCAAAGGTTCAAAACGGCAATTTTTCTCCAACATTAAGACCGCGGAGCAGGCATCCATCTTATCAGATGAATGTATTATTTCCTTCACCCAACGCACCCAATGGGTCGTGGATTCACCTTCCTCTTGCTTGCAATTAGTCAAGTCCACAATCGACATGGGTTGGTTGCATGTATCCATGAATTTCTGAATAAACCGGGCCTTTAACTCGGCCCATGAGCCGATGAAATTGGGTGGAAACCCCTTCAACCAAGTATGAGTTGTTCCATCCAACATCATGGTGAAGTACTGATAACCCACAAGTATAGGGGATCGCAACAGTTTTCGATAAGTAAGAGTGTCCAACCCAACGAGGAGCTAAAGGCAGAACAAATATTCCCTCAAGTTCTATCGACCACCAATACAACTCTACGCACACTTGATGTTCGCTTTACCTAGAACAAGTATGAAACTAGAAGTACTTTGTAGGTGTTGTTGGATAGGTTTGCAAGATAATAAAGAGCAAGTAAATAAAAGGTAGGGACTGTGGTAAGTAAAGAAGCAATAAAGTAAATATAGCGAGTGTGGAAGAGTGGTGGTAGGAGTTGTGAAATTGCCCCTAAGCAATTGACTACTTTACTAGACCGATAGCAAGTTTCATGTGGGAGAGGCCACTGCTAGCATGTCATCCCTTACTTGGAATTCTATGCACTTATGATTGGAACTATTAGCAAGCATTCGCAACTACTAACATTCATTAAGGTAAAACCCAACCATAGAATTAAGATATATTGGCCCCCCTTCAATCCCGTATGCATCTGTTTCTATGCTAGGCTGAAGCTTCTGTCACCCTTGCCCTCCAATACATAGTCCTATCAACATACAACTAACCCTATGGTGTGATACACGCGCGTGCTCATATGATGGGCACCAAAGGACAACAACATAACCACAAGCAAATTAAATCAATTATAGCAATTCATCAACCACCGATAGGACAACGAAAATCTACTCAGACATCACAGGATGGCAACACATCATTGGATAATAATATGAAGCATCAAGCACCATGTTCAAGTAGAGGGTACAACGGGTTGCGGGAGAGTGGACCACTGTAGATAGAGGGGGGGAAGGTGATGGAGATGTTGGTGAAGATGGCGGAGGTGTTGGTGTAGATTGCGGTGATGATGATGATGGTCAAGGCAGTGTTCTGGCGCCACCAGAAGAGAAGGGGAGAGGGGGCCCCTTCATCTTCTTCTTTCTTGACCTCCTCCCTAGATGGGAGAAGGGTTTCCCCTCTGGTCCTTGGCCTCCATGGCATGGGAGGGGCGAGAACCCCTCCGAGATTGGATATGTCTCTCTGTCTCTCTCTGTTTCTGCGTTCTGCTCTGCTGCCCTTTCACCATTTCATATATATATGGAGATCCATAACTCTGATTGGACCAAAACCTTCATCGTGATTTTTTACCAAAAATTAGCTTTCTTGCGGCCGAAGAAGGGCATCAACCGCCTTACGGGTGGCCCACGAGGGTCAGGGGCGCGCCCAGGGGGGCAGGCGCGCCCCCTGCCTCGTGGCCACCTCGGGCACCGTCTCACGTGGATTTTTCTTTCGGAATTCTCCAAATATTCCAAAAAGATTATCCGTCCGTTTTTATCCCGTTTGGATTCCGTTTGATATGGATATTCTGTGAAACATAAAACATGCAACAAATAGGAACTGGCACTGGGTCAATATGTTAGTCCCAAAAATAATATAAAAAGTTGCCAAAAGTATATGAAAGTTGTAGAATATTGGCATGGAACAATAAAAAATTATAGATACGACGGAGACGTATCAGCATCCCCAAGCTTAATTCCTGCTCGTCCTCGAGTAGGTAAATGATAAAAAAAGATAATTTTTGATGTGGAATGCTACCTAGCATAATCTTGATCACATATCTAATCATGGCATGAATATTAAGACACGAGTGATTCAAAGCAATAGTCTATCATTTGACATAAAAACAATAATATTTCAAGCCCACTAATAAAGCAATCATGTCTTTTCAAAATAACAAGGCCAAAGAAAGCTATCCCTACAAAATCATATAGTCTGGCTATGCTCCATCTTCACCACACAAAATATTCACATCATGCACAACCCCGATGACAAGCCGAGCAATTGGTTCATACTTTTTAATGTGCTTCAGCATTTTCAACCCTCACGCAATACATGAGCGTGAGCCATGGACATAGCACTATAGGTGGAATAGAATGGTGGTTGTGGAGAAGACAAAAAGGAGATGATAGTCTCACATCAAATAGGCGTATCAACGGGCTATGGAGATGCCCATCAATATATATCAATGTGAGTGAGTAGGGATTGCCATGCAACGGATGCACTAAGAGCTATAAGTGTATGAAAGCTCAGACTGAAAACTAAGTGGGTGTGCATCCAACTTGCTTGCTCATGAAGACCTCGGGCATTTGAGGAAGCCCATCATCGGAATATACAAGCCAAGTTCTATAATGAAAATTCCTACTAGTATATGAAAGTGATAACTCAAGAGACTCTCTATATGAAGAACATGGTGCTACTTTGAAGCCCAAGTGTGGTAAAAGGATAGTAATATTGCCCCTTCTCTCTTTTTCTCTCATTTTTTTGGGTGGGCTTCTTTGGCCTCTCTTTTTTATTTGGGCTTCTTTGGCCTCTTTTATTTATTTTTAAAGTCCAGAGTCTCATCCCGACTTGTGGGGGAATCATAGTCTCCATCATCCTTTCCTCACTGGGACAATGCTCTAATAATGATGATCATCACACTTTTATTTACTTACAACTCAATATTACAACTCGATACTAGAACAAATATATGACTCTATATGAATGCCTCTGGCGGTGTACCGGGATGTGCAATGATCTAGCGTAGCAATGACATCAAAACATGAAAACATCATGCTAGCTATATTATGATCATGCAAAGCAATATGACAATGAATGCTCAAGTCATGTATATGATGATGATGATGGAAGTTGCATGGCAATATATCTCGGAATGGCTATGGAAATGCCATGATAGGTAGGTATGGTGGCTATTTTGAGGAAGGTATATGGTGGGTTTATGGTACCGGCGAAATTTGCGCGGTACTAGAGAGGCTAGCAATGGTGGAAGGGTGAGAGTGCGTATAATCCATGGACTCATCATTAGTCATAAAGAACTCACATACTTATTGCAAAAGTTTATTAGCCCTCGAAGAAAAGTACTACTACGCATGCCCCTAGGGGGATAGATTGGTAGGAAAAGACCATCGCTCGTCCCCGACCGCCACTCATAAGGAAGACAATCAATAAATACCCCATGCTCCGACTTTGTTACATAACGGTTCACCATACGTGCATTCTACGGGAATCACAAACCTCAACACAAGTATTTCTACTAATCCACAACTACCCACTAGCAAGACTCTAATATCACCATCTTTATATCGCAAAAACTATTGCAAGGAATCAAACATATCATATTCGGTGATCTACAAGTTTTATGTAGGATTTTATGACTAACCATGTGAATGACCAATTCTTGTCATTTCTCTAAATAGATATAAGTGAAGCAAGAGAGTTTAATTATTTCTACAAAATATATGCCCATGCTCTAACAAATATAAGTGAAGCAAAAGAGCATTCTACAAATGGCAGTTTTCTATGTAAAGAGAAACAAGCAATCCAAACTTCAATAGATATAAGTGAAGCACATGAAGCATTCTATAAAGCCATACTCAAAAGATATAAGTGAAGTGCATAGAGCATTCTATAAATCAACCAAAGACTATCTCATACCAGCATGGTGCATAAAAGAAAAATGAAAACTAAATGCAAAAGATGCTCCAAGATTGCACATATCACATGAAAGAAACGAATCCGAAAACATACTGATACTTGTTGAAGAAAGATGGGATGCCTTCCGGGGCATCCCCAAGCTTAGACGCTTGAGTCTCCTTGAATATTTACTTGGGGTGCCTCGGGTATCCCCAAGCTTGAGCTCTTGCCTCTCTTCCTTCTTCTCACATCGAGACCTTCTCGATCATCGAACACTTCATCCACACAAAACTTCAACAGAAAACTCGGTAAGATCCGTTAGTATAATAAAGCAAATCACTACTGCAAGTACTGTTGAAAACCAATTCATATTTTGTTTTTGCATTCTTCCTACTGTAATATAGCTTTTCCATGGCTTAATCCACTGATACAAATCAATAGTTTCATCGAAACAAGTAAACTATGCATCAAAAACAGAATCTGTCTAAAACAGAATAGTATGTAATAATATGAACATTCACCATACTTCTGATACTTGAAAAATTCTACCAAAATTATGAAAAATAAAAACTTTGTATAGGAAGACAGTGCAAAAAGAATCAGAACCATTTGACGTTCCAGCTAAAAATGTAAAATCGCGCACTACAGCCAAAGTTTCTGTCCTGCACCGTACAAACCATCAAGCAAATGAAAACATCCTAAAGGCAAACCTTGGCACATTATTTTTATAATACAAAGGAATTGTACAAGGGGATAATTATTTTTGTTGAAAAGTTTCTGTAATCAAGATTCACAAAGTTGCCGTGAGCATGAACAAAGTTGAAGGAGCTCTCCCACTTCAACAATGCTTGTCTTTCTCACTTTCACTTTCCTTTTTGAAAAAGTTTTGGGTTCCCCTCTTTTTTTTAAACTATATGAAAGCACTCAACAGAAATAAATGACTCTCTAAAACTTCCAGTTTGTCTCCCTGGCAGCGCTTTCTTTAAAGCCATTAAGCTAGGCATATAGTGCTCAAGTAATGGATCCACCCGGATCCCAAGGTATATCAAAGTTAATTTTAATTAACAATGATTTGTAATTTAGTAGTGAGCACAAAGTAAAATATATCATGTAACAACGAAGTCTAACTCTCTTCCTATGCATCGGCATGTCATAAAAGAACAATTCATGCACATATAGCAAAGGCCAATGCATAGCATAAGCAGTTTCTTGCAATTTTATCATATTGGAAACATAGAGAGGTGGAGATATAGTTCCTCTCTCATAATAATTGCAAGTAGGAGCAGCAAGCACATGCATATTATATCTATCAAAATCATCATGTGTAATGATAAAAGGCAACCCATCAATATAATCCTTAATAAGTGCAAACTTCTCCGATATAGTGTAGTCGGGAGAATTCAAAAAGATAATAGGACTATCACGCGTGGGTGCAATAGCAACAATTTCATGTTTAACATAAGGAACTATAGCAAGTTCATCTCCATAAGAATAATTCATATTGGCATCTTGGCCACAAGCATAGCAAGCATCATCAAAAAGGGATATTTCAAGAGAATCAAAAGGATCATAACAATCATCATAGCAATCATCCTTCGGTAAGCACGAAGGGGAATTAAACAATGTATGAGTTGAAGAGTTACTCTCATTAGAAGGTAGGCATGGGTAGCTAATCCGCTCTTCCTCCTTTTGTTCTTCGCTCTCCTCCTCATCTTTTTCATCCAATGAGCTCACAGTTTCATCAATTTATTCTTCCATAGACTCCTGCAAAATATTAATCTCTTCTTGGACAGCGGGGTAGTCCTCAATATAAGGTTCAACATAGGCATTAGAAGCATAATTATCATAGCAATATTTAAGTATGTCAAAAAATTTAGATTTGTAAAGAGTAGCATCATACGTTTCAATCAAAGAAGCAATTTCATAAGCACCCTTAAAAGCAACAAATTCTTCAATTTGTTGAACATCATAGTAACTATAAACACCCTTAGAATACGAAGATATGATTCCATTATCACTAAACTCACATTGATAGGGAAGGTGTTTCTTAGGGTTTTCAGAACAACAAGTAATATCATATATTTCGCATAAATTCCAAGCATAGCATTGCAAACGATGAATTTGACCCAGTAAAATTTTCCCTTTTACAAATGTTCGGTGTTGCACATAACAAGCATGCTCATCTAAAGATTTGCCCTGAACTAAGCTAGTTGGGGTTTCATCACGAGCACAAAGGGATCGAAGATGATCCAAGTAATAAGCTTCAGCAGTGTGATAGATTTTGAGTGGTTCTTCAACCATTGGTTTAGTAGGTACAACTAATTTTTTTGGTATTTTGCGTTTCCTACCCATAACTAAAGATAGAAAACAACTAAGAACAGCAAATAAAAATTACTTAGTGATAAAGCAAACAAGCACACACGAGAATATTCACCCCACGCTATTGCTCCCGGCAACGGCGCCAGAAAAAGGTCTTGATAACCCACAAGTATAGGGGATTGCAACAGTTTTCGATACGTAAGAGTGTCGAACCAACGAGGAGCTAAAGGCAGAACAAATATTCCCTCAAGTTCTATCGACCACTGATACAACTCTACGCACACTTGATGTTCGCTTTACCTAGAACAAGTATGAAACTAGAAGTACTTTGTAGGTGTTGTTGGATAGGTTTGCAAGATAATAAAGAGCAAGTAAATAAAAGGTAGTGGTTGTTGTAAGTAAAGAAGCAATAAAGTAAATATAGCGAGCGTGGAAGAGTGGTGGTAGGAGTTGTGAAATTGCCCCTAAGCAATTGACTACTTTACTAGACCGATAGCAAGTTTCATGTGGGAGAGGCCACTCCTAGCATGTCATCCCTTACTTGGAAGTCTATGCACTAATGATTGGAACTATTAGCAAGCATCCGCAACTACTAACGTTCATTAAGGTAAAACCCAACCATAGCATTAAGATATATTGGTCCCCCTTCAATCCCGTATGCATCAGTTTCTATGCTAGGCTGAAGCTTCTGTCACCCTTGCCCTCCAATACATAGTCCTATCAACATACAACTAACCCTATAGTGTGATCCACGCGCGCGCTCATATGACGGGCACCAAAGGATAGCAACATAACCACAAGCAAATTAAATCAATGATAGCAATTCATCAACCACCGATAGGACAACGAAAATCTACTCAAACATCATAGGATGGCAACACATCATTAGATAATAATATGAAGCATAAAGCACCATGTTCAAGTAGAGGGTACAGTGGGTTGCGGGAGAGTGGACCGCTGTAGATAGAGGGGGGGAAGTGATGGAGATGTTGGTGAAGATGGCGGAGGTGTTGGTGTAGATCGCGGTGATGATGATGATGGCCACGGCAGCGTTCCGGCGCCACCAGAAGAGAAGGGGAGAGGGGGCCTCTTCGTCTTCTTCTTCCTTGACCTCCTCCCTAGATGGGAGAAGGGTTTCCCCTCTGGTCCTTGGCCTCCATGGAATGGGAGGGGCGAGATCCCCTCCGAGATTGGATCTGTCTCTCTGTTTTTGTGTTCTGTTATGCTGCCCTTTCACCGTTATATATATATATATATATATATATATATATATATATATATATATATATATATATATATATATATATATATATGGAGATCCGTCACTCCGATTGGACCAAAACCTTCACCGTGATTTTTTACCAAAAATTATCTTTCTTGCGGCCGAAGACGGGCATCAACCGCCTTACGGGTGGCCCACGAGGGTCAGGGGCGCGCCCAGGGGGGCAGGCGCGGCCCCTGCCTCGTGGCCACCTCAGGCACCGTCTCGCGTGGATTTTTCTTCCGGAATTCTCCAAATAGTCCAAAAATATTCTCTGTCCGTTTTTATCCCGTTTGGATTCTGTTTGATATGGATATTCTATGAAACATAAAACATGCAACAAACAGGAACTGCCACTGGGCACTGGATCAATATGTTAGTCCCAAGAATAATATAAAAAGTTGCCAAAAGTATATGAAAGTTGTAGAATATTGGCATGGAACAATCAAAAATTATAGATACGACGGAGATGTATCAAGTACTTAGCCATCGCTGCGTCACTGACCTCCAGCAACTCCATGGCCATCTCATAACTTTCGATCCATGCCCCGGGTTGTAAGTCAGCTGTGTAATTAGGCACCTTCCGAGGCCCCTTGAAATCCTTTGGTAAACGCTCATTACGTAGAGCTGGCACCAAGCAAGGGACACCTCCTGTCCTTGTGGCCACGCCTGCTTCGACAGAGGTCATTGGATAAACCGGAAAAGCTTGGTGAGCCGCCTGCTCAGCTGCCTGTTGAACCGCCCGCTTGGCCTCTTGGCGGATCCTATCCTGGTCAACCAAGTTAAGGGCTCCATCATGCGCCGGGTCATACCTGCGTGGCTGGTCACGGCGCTGAGCATTGCTGGACATGGCCGCTGAATCCATATGCCTACTATAGCTTGGGCTCCGGCTCGGGCGAGGGGTTGAATGAATTCTGTCTCGACTATAAGAGTATGACTCCTGTTGTGCTAGAGCCATCTGAAGAAGTTCTCTTACCCTTCGCGTTTCGATCACCATCGGAGAGTCGCCTTCCATGGGGAGAGCCGCCAAACGCGTTGATGCAACGATCAGATTCTCCAGAGGGCTAGGAAAACGACCCGGTGGTGTCAGTGTATAATGAGGTGGAGCAGTATTCACACGAGGGGGTTCCATAGCCCGTGGCTGACCCGGCGCCCCAGCCCCGGGTGTTGTAATTCGGTTCGCCTCCAGCGAGTTACTGGGACCGGCTCCGGGTGTGTGGAAGAGGTTCCTAGGATCGTAAGTCAGGGGCAGACGCGATTGAGTCTTCTGGTGCCTTCTCCTCATGACCTCGTTTGATGCGTTCAGATTCATTGAGAGTTGGAAAGCCTCTGATTGAATCTACTGAGCCCCAGCGTCCAGAGCCGCCCGCTCTGCAGCCATCCTGACGTCCTCCACGGCCAACTTTTCCTTGGCTTGAGCTACCTGCTCACGTAGCCATGCCACCTCCACATCATGCTGAGCCTTATCCGTCGGTTCAACCACGACGATCAACAGGGCCATCATCTTATCCATAAGACCCATCAGCACATAAGCCGGCGGGCGCGCAGGGTCTCCTGACCCGGTCGCGGCCGTCCCGGAGGTTATTGCTGCCGCAACCATAGAGTTTTGAGCGGGCTGTGTACCAGTTACGAAGACCCCCGCTCTGTTCGGCGTCTCAAAGGGGTCTAGAATACTGCTGCCATCGGAACAACCCCCAAGCCCGCCATCTTGTAGTTGATACAATGAATCCGTCTCGCCTGTGGATGACTCACCATCAGAATAGACAGCCGTATCACCGCCATCCACAGATCCTTCAGAGAACTCCCCTCCATGGATGTAACCCACGAAGGCACTCTTCACGGCGGGCTGAGTCCGGGCGGGTCTCGCACGCTGAGCCGTCTCGATGAGGTCGGTGCAGATGTCTGGCTCAGGGCCCGGCTCGCCGATCCGGCCGATGAAGATGTGGATTCCGCCGAAGGGGACCCGGTACCCGTACTCAACTGAGCCGGCGTCGGGGCCCCAGCCTTCGTTGTCGATATAGAGCTTGCCGCGATGACTCTTGGTCATACGGCCCACAACGTATCCCTTGAGCCCTTCTAAGCTGCCCTTCAATAACTCAAATCCACCATGTGTTGGCCCTACATTGGGCGCCAACTGTCGTGGAATTGTCACGGCAGATGTCCTAGTGAAAGGACTTAGTCGTGGAGCCATCGCAACTATGAAGCTTAAAGGGGTTAATCGGGACAAAGGACACGAGAGGTTTTTATACTGATCGGCCCCTTGCGGTGAAGGTAAAGCCTAGTCCAGTTGATGTGGTATTGCTAGGTTTCGATGACCAATGTTGGGTGGTTGGTGCGACATATGCCAACTGGTGGCTTATCATTGTGGGAGCTAGTAAAACATCGCCGGTGCCTGGAAACGGGATGAGGCGAAGACATGCACGCCGGCGAATCTTACCCAGCTTCGGGGCTCTCCATGGAGATAACACCCCTACTGCTGCTCTGCAGGGTCTCTGCATGATCACTAGATGAACAAGTAGCTACACGATGCTCCTAGAGCTGTTTGGTGAGAGGAGGAAGAAGGGCATGGCTCGCTCTCTTCTTCTCCTTGTGTGGTGTCTAGAACTAGCAGGGTTCAACCCTTTGCATGGGTGTCCCGGGGGGTTTATACAGGCGTACCCCCCGGGGGTACAATGGTAATCTGGCTAGGCGTGGGGCCAAGCCATCTGTGACTATGCTGGCCGGCTTCTGCGCCGACTGCTGGGGCCTGCCGACTGGTGGGTCCCGCCGGCTACTGGCTCCTCGGCCGACAGGCAGGTCCCACTGTTCAGGGCCTTGTTGGCGGCTGGTTACTGTTGCTCAATCCTGGTGACGAGGGCTTCGTCGAGGTCGGCATGGCTACAGTGCCGCCGACCGGTAGGTGATCACTGTAGCCTCACCGTGTCTTGTCTCCTTAAGGGGGCGTCTCCTTCAAGGGAGGCGGCTGGCCGGCTATGGAGAGCCGGCTTTGTCTTGGGCCGACTGGGGATGCACGGCCGCCTTCGGGTGTCTCTCTGCCCGAAGGGGCCCACCGCCCGTGCGTCGTACTGGTAGTCCATCGTGGATGACATCAGGGTCAACGTGGCAACAGTGCCGCGTCGGACGGGTCATGGCCACCCGTACGGCGCATTGTGCCAGTCGTGCTCCGGGATTCAGGGGTGGCAGGCTTCACTGTAGTCACACCCAGTCACATCGCCGTTAAGGGGATGCAAACTTTGAGGGTACGGTCTTGACCACTTTGTGGGAGTCGGCTTCTTGGAGTCGGCCTTCTCGCGGCCGGCTTCTCGAAGCCGGCCCTCCCGTGGCTTTCTTCACGAGGGCTAAAGTCGGGCCGCCTTTCGATAGCCAGCCTGGGAGACAGCCGGCAAGGGGAAGGCGGCCCACGTCTTGGATCCTTGAGAGCAGGATGGGCTCGTAATTTTTTCAGAAGGGCCAGGGGAAGCCGGCTAGGCTACCCATGGCTATTTACTCCAACAGTAGTCCCCGAAGCTGATCGAGCTTCGAGGCTGGAAAAGGGATGAGAAGCTTGGTCAGCTTCCTATCCTGAGGGGCCGACTTTGCTGGTGTGTGCCGACTTCAGAGAGCTCCGTTTCTTGCAGGCGGGAACGCAGTCGACCCGCGAGCTGACCGCAGGCTTTCCCGCGGGCCACGTGGCAGTGAAGCCCTGCCAGCGCATGCGCGCGACGAGATGCCGTTGCAGGCCCGGGCCCGCCACTCCTAGGCCTCGGCCCGAGCGCGGATCTTCTGCGGCCCACGCGGACCGCTCGCCTTCCCGTGGCGATTTTATTACGCCATTTGGGCGCAATAATCGTGGGTCGTGGGGGAGTGGGCACAGTTGATCCCCACGTTCCCCCATGCCGCGCCTCCTTGGCTCCGTCATGCGGTCTATAAGTAGGGGGAGGAGGGGGAGCGGCAGAGGCTTTGCACGCTCTCCCTCGCTCCGCCCCTTTCGCCTTCATTCTTCTTCTTCTCGTTGCCGCAGCCACCGACCGCGGCACCGTTCCGCCGCCGCATCGCCTCGCTTCCATGGCACTGTCGAGCTCATGGGATGGCTCCAACGTCCATGAGGACCACGTCGAGTTCCTCCACCAGACGCGACGTCTGCCTGGCGAGAGCTTCGTGCGGGTCCGTCGAGCGCCGGAGAACGAGGTTTTGCCAGCACCGGAGGAGGGCGAGTGGGTTATCTTCCGCTCACACTGCCTGCGTGGCTTCGGCCTTTCGACGAGCGGGTTCCTCCGTTCCTTCCTCGAGTTCTACAACCTTCAGCCGCATCACCTCACGCCAACGCGGTGATGCTGCTGTTGGCCTTCGTCACCCTCTGCGAAGGTTTCATTGGGGTCCTCCCCACGCTTGAGCTATGGGGGGAATTCTTCCAGAGCAAACTCGGCATCGCCGTCGCGGGCGTGCCCGCCCCCTGCGGGGCCTATATCGCCATGAGGCGGTCGGGCGAGAAGAACCCGTTCCCGCCCATCCCGCTGATCCAGTCGGTGAAGCTCTGGCAGAAGTCGTACTTCTACGTGAAGAACGTCGCCTAGCAAGGAGACTACGTCAACCTGCCGGCTTACGTAGCCGGCCCGCCGGCTGGAAGGCAACCCTCGTGGAGCTACCGGGCCAGGTCATTGTCTCAGGCCGGGAACGCAGCCGTCTCCCAGCTTTGGGTGATGATCCAGGCGGAAGGCCTGACCGGAGCCGACTTGGTGGCCGCCTTCGTGGAGCGCCGGGTACTTCCTCTCCAAAGCCGGCCTCACATGATTTGTCAGATGAGCGGCCGCTTCGACCCAAGCCGGCTGAGCACCAGGGAGATGCCTCATGCAGAGGTGTCGTACATGGTGAATTACATCTCCAACTGCAAGCTCACCGAGGACTGGCGATACGGCAAGGCGCCGTACTCTCGCGCCAACCCTCCGCCTGTGGTAGGTTTTTCCTTCTTTTCTCCTGTTGGTGGCCAGCCTTATGCCAGCCGGCTTCTGATTAGTTGGTTCTCCCCTAGCAGAACCCTCTCCTTCCGCCGACGACCGGGGCCGCAGGGGTAGAGCGCCAGCTCGTCCCCGACCGCGCAGTGGACGACGCCGACGACCCGGACTTGGGAGCAGCCGCCATGGAAGACACCATAGTGGGGGAAAGCGACGAGCCCGGAGGCGCGGGGCTCACGGCCGGCTTCGTGGACTGGCCGGATGATGCCGAGGTCGAAGTCGCCCCGCGCCACTAGCCGACGCCTGATCATCAAGGCGTGAGCTCGTCCGCCACGCCGGCTGCTGGCAGCGGCGCCCAGATGCGTCGGGCCGTGTCGATCCTCTTCGGCAGCCGGCCGAAGAAGTCCAAGGCTTCCACAGTGGCGAAGACGTCGAGCCGGCCGGTGGAATAGCCGGCCAGCCTCAGTCTGACCGTGCCTCCAGCAACGAGGCACGCACAAGCACGCCCTCTGCGGGAGGCGGGGATCATGCCGAGGTTCGCCAACCGGCCACTCCTCCAGCCGACGCTGCTGTCTGCACCGACCTGCCCGGCTCGTTAGCCGCTCCGCCGGCTTAATCTGCCGTCCTTGTTTTTTCCTGTTTGTTGCCTTCTGAACAATTTTATTAAGCTTTCGCAGTTCCACCCACTAGGGGTGTATCCAAACTATGTTGAATGCTAGCCTCTTGGAGGTCTTTTATGTAAATATTATCGTGTGTATGTTTGGTTTCCCTTCACGTATGCTTTTTATCCTTAGGCTTTTTCCTTTGCCGCCTTCCCCTTTTGGGGAGGTAAGTACTCGAGCTTTCTTGGATTGAAGTGAAGTGAATGGAAGCCGGCCGGCCCGCTACTCTGGTAGTTGGTCGGCGGTAGGAGGCAAACCGGCTTTCGTTATATTAGTCCGTTAGTCCCTAGCCATTTTTCGTGTGGGCATCCTTTCCTGCTTTTAACTCTCGCCAGTCGGACAGCCAGTTCTTCAAACTGCGACTTTTGGTCGAGAGAAAGCTTGGGTGCCGGCACGCTACTTGTCTGACTGCGGGTAGGACTTCTAATATAACTCTAGGCGGCCAGTCCCCGGGCCGACTAGTCGAACCCGGTGCCGGACGAAGAAAAAGTGAAAGTAATGACAAGGTCATAAGCATGATGTTCTTCATTCATAGATAAAAGATGGCAGTCCCCGAGCTCTCCTTGGGGGGCCTATTGTCTCATACTTAGTACAAAAGTTAGCGTGATACATACTGCATTTCAACTATAAAATCTTCGGAGGAGGTTGGCGTTCCATGGTCGTTCCGACTCCTTGCCGGAGTCGTCTCTCTTGCGTGCCTTGGGCTTCTGTGCGTCGATTAGGTAGTAGGAGTCGTTGCCTAGAGCTCTGCTGATGACGAAAGGGCCTTCCCAAGGGGCCGAGAGCTTGTGCTGGTCGGCTGTTTGCTGTATTAGCCGGAGCACAAGGTCGCCCTCTTGGAAGGATCTTGGCCTGACCTTCCGACTGTGGTAGCGGCGCAAACCCTGCTGGTAGATGGCAGATCGGCTGAGGGCTAACAGCCGGCCCTCTTCCAGCAGGTCGACACCGTCTTCTCGTGCTTCCTTGGCCTCCGCCTCCGTGTACATGGTTACCCGAGGCGAGTCGAACTCGATGTCGGTTGGGACGACCGCCTTGGCACCATACACGAGGAAGAAAGGAGTGAAGCCGGTTGACTTGTTTGGAGTAGTGCGCAGACTCCAGAGGACAGCCGGCAGCTCATCGAGCCAACAGCCAGCTGAACGCTCCAGTGGTACGACCAGTCGGGGCTTGATGCCGGAAAGGATGAGGCTATTGGCTCGCTCAACCTGGCCGTTTGACTGCGGGTGGGCAACAGACGCTAAGTCCAGCCGGATACCTTGCGTTGCGCAGAAACATGCCAAGGCTCCCTTGGCAAAATTCATGTCATTGTCGGTGATGATGCTGTGTGGCATGCCATACCGAGTTGTTATATTTGCAATGAATGTCACAGCAGTTGGCCCATTCAGCTTCTTGATCGGTTTTGCCTCAATCCACTTGGTGAATTTGTCCACGGCGACGAGCAAATGTGTCATGCCGCCGCGCGCCGTCTTGAATGGGCCCACCATGTCCAGTCCCCAAATGGCGAAGGGCCAAGTGAGGGGAATGGTCCTGAGTGCTGAAGCCGGCATGTGTTGCTTGGAGCTGAAGAGTTGGCACCCTTTGCAATGTTTAACCAACTCTTTGGCGTCATCCAACGCAGTCGGCCAAAAGAAACCATGGTGGAAGGCTTTGGCGACGGGTGATCTTGAGGCCGCATGGTGGCCGCATTCTCCTTGGTGGATGTCTCTGAGGATTGCAATGCCCTTCTCTTGCTCGACGCATCGCTGGAGGACTCCAGTGACACTGCGCTTGACGAGCTCTCTGTTGACGATTGTGTATGCTCCAGCTCGGCGTTGGACTTGTCTTGCCTCTGTCTCGTCAGCCGGCAAATCTTGGTTTATTAGAAAGTTGAGGATGGACTGAGCCCATGATGGAGCTGCGACTTCTTCTATTGCCAATGTGGCTACTGCGACCAGGGCGGGCGGGCTGGGTGGTGAAATGCTGGAGTCGGCCGCCGGCTGTTGTGTTGGTGCAGTCCTCGGGCCGACTACCACAGTCCCCGAGCCGGGTGTGGCAGTCCCCGGGCCGACTGTTGAAGTCCCCGGGTCACCTGCTTGGTTCTTCGAGCCGGAGCCGGCCGCGTTGGGGTCAGGTGGCACGAAGATGGAGTCAAACTCTGGAGATGGCTTGATGGACGGCTTGAGGAGGCGTTGTAGAGAGACACCGGTTGGTATTGCTTGCCGAGTGGAGCCTATTCGAGCCAGGGCATCGGCCGGCTCGTTGTCGGCTCGCGGTACATGGAGGAACTCGCATCCTTCAAAGTACCCACTGATTTGCTGAACAAGGAAGCGGTAGCTTGCCATGTTTGCGTCCTTGGCATCCCAGTCGCCGGATGATTGCTGGCCACCAAGTCCGAGTCGCCATAACATAGGATCCGGCGAATGCCGAGTTCTTTGGCAAGCCGGAGCCCGTGTATGAGCGCCTCATACTCGGCTACATTGTTGGAGGCGGCAAAGTGAATCTGCAGCATGTATCTAAGCTTGTCGCCTTTGGGAGAGGTAAGGACGCCGCCGGCTCCCAAGCCGGTGCGCATCTTGGACCCGTCGAAGTGCATGCGCCAATGAGTGGAGTCGGGAGCCGGCGGCAGGTACTGGGTCTCGACCCAGTCGACGAGGAAGTCGGCCAGTGCTTGGGACTTGATGGCGGTGCGGGGCTGGTAGAAGATCGTGTAAGGGGCCAGCTCGATGGCCCATTTTGCCACCCGGCCGGATGCATCCCGGCTGCCTATGATCTCGGCCAGCGGGGCGGTGCATACGACCGTGATGGGATGCTCTTGAAAGTAGGGATTAGCTTCTTGGCGGTGAAGTACACGCCATAACACATCTTTTGGTAGTGCGGGTAGTTCTGCTTTGAGGCGGATAGTACCTCGCTCAAATAGTACACCGGCCTCTGGACCGGCTGGGCTCGGCCCTCTTCTGGGCGTTGGACTACAATGACGGTGCTGACCACCCGGCTGGTTGCGGCAATGTAGAGGAACATGGGCTCTTTCTCAGTCGGGGCTGCCAGGATAGGCGGTGTGGCTAGCACCTTCTTCAGCTCGTGAAAAGCTTGGTCGGCTTGGTCATTCCATTCGAAGTGCGTGGTCTTCTTCATGAGGCGGTAGAGAGGGAGGGCTTTCTCTCCGAGCCGGCTGATGAAGCGGTTCAGGGAAGCCAAGCATCCAGTGAACTTCTGGACGTCCCGCAGCTTGGTGGGGATTGACATTCTCTCAATGGCCTTGATCTTTATCGGGTTGCATTCGATGCCGCGTTCGGAGACCAGGAAGCCTAGGAGTTGGCCGGCTGGCACTCCGAACACGCATTTCTCGGGATTGAGCTTGATTTGGAATTGGCGCAGGTTCTCAAATGTTTCTTTGAGGTCTTCCAGCAAGGTGTCATGCTTCTCCGTCTTCACCACAATGTCGTCTACGTAGACGTGAGCATTTCTGCCGAGTTACTTGAGGAGGCACTTCTGCATGCAACGCTGAAAAGTGGCACCGGCATTTCTCAAGCCGAATGTCATAGTCAGGTAGCAAAAGGCTCCGAAGGGCGTGATGAAGGCGGTCTTCAGGCGGTCAGCCGGATCTAACTTTATCTGGTGGTATCCTGAGTAAGCATCCAAGAAACTCAACAGCTCGCATCCGACCATGGAGTCTATCACTTGGTCAATCCTTGGCAGGGCAAAGGGATCTTTAGGGCAGGCCTTGTTTAGGCTCATGTAGTCTATGCACATGCGCCACTTGTTGTTCTTCTTCAACACAAGGACCGGGTTGGCAAGCCATTCTAGAAAGAAAACTTCCATAATGAAGCCGGCTGCCAGAAGCCGGGCTATCTCTTCTCCCACAATCCTTCTTTTTTCCTCCGACAGTCGGCGGAGGGGTTGTTTGACTGGTTTTGCGTCTTCTCGGATGTGTAGTTTGTGCTCAGCGAATTCCTTCGGAACACCTGGCATGTCCTTGGGGGACCATGCGAAGATATCCCGATTCTCACGGAGGAAATCGGCGAGCTCGCCTTCCTATTTGCTGTTCAGGCCTGCCCCGACGACGGCAAACTTCTCGGGGTGCTCGGGGTCAAGAGGTATCTTCTTCGTCTCTTTGGCCGGCTGGAAAGATCCTTGTGCATCATACTCCTTGGGGTTGGGGGACAGGACCGACTGCTTGCCGGCCATGGCCACGACCCAGTCCAACACCTTCTTCTCTTCGGCAATCACAAGGGACTCGGCCAGCCGGCTACTGGCGGTAGTGCACTCGGAGGACTTCTTGTAATCGCCGGCTATGGTGATGATGCCCTTGGTGCTCGGCATCTTCATCTTGAGGTATGCATAGTGGGGAACCGCCATGAACCTGGCCAAGGCAGGTCGGCCAAGCAACGCATGGTAGGGGCTCTCTAGGTCCACCACTTCAAACCAGATCGCTTCCCGGCAGAAATGCTCCTTGTCCCCAAAGAGTACATCAATCTTGATCTTGCCAATGGGGGCGCAGGATAAGCCGGGTACGATGCCATGGAACACTGTCCGAGTAGGCATGAGTTGCTTCGTCTTAACATTCAGCTTCTCCAGGGTGTCACGATACAAGATGTTGATGGTGCTCCCGCCGTCTATCAACACACGGGAGAAACGGGCGGCGCGTCTATCCGTTGCAAGGGTGGCATCCAAAACCAACTCATAAGAGCCGGGAGACGGCATCACCTCTGGGTGGTCGGCCCGGCTCCAGCTGATAGGTTTTTCTGACCAATGCATGTGCTCGGCGGGGTTGGCAGTGACCATGCTGACTTCCTGGTGCTCTCGGCGTTTGCCGCGCCGGTCTTCGGGCTGGCTTGTAAAGACGATATAGGCTGCATGCTCGTCGGGGAACTCATCATGCACGGCTCCGACTGCGGGCCGAGCGGCAGGCAGCGGCGGAGCTGGAGGCGGTGCGAGCCCTTCGTCTTTGGAGATTCGGGTGAGCCAATGGCACTTCCGGGTTGTGCGGTTGGACGGTTTCGCGCCGCTGTGGAATTTGCACGGGGCGTCGAGAGTTTGCTCGTAGGAGAAGGCCGGCTGCCAAGCCGGCCGGCCGCCCTTGGGTTTCTTGGGCACGGGCCGCCCTTCGGGCGGCGCGTCTTCGACTGTGGCCACCTGCCGACTGGCGGGAGGCGGCGCGGGGCCCTTGCGCTTGTGATCGTTCGGGTGTGGGCGTCGCCGGAATCCCCAGCCGGCCTCTTGGGCACCGGGTTGAGTACTTTCCCGGACGCGTCTACCCGGAGCTCAGTCTTCATCGAGGAGTCGGCGGTGGCGTACTTGTCCGCTATGTCCAGAAGCTCATCGAGGGTAGTCGGCTCGTCGCAGAGAAGCTTGTGCTTGAGGAGGGTGCCTTCTCGGCACCCGGCAGTGATGTATTCTATGGCTTGCACCTCGTGCACCCCCTCGCAATAGTTGCGGAGCTCGGCCCAACACGTGAGGTAGCCGCGAGTAGACTCGGCGGGGCCTTGTACGCACAAGGAGAGCTGTCTGGGCTTGGGAGCCCGCTTGTAGGTGCTGGTGAAGTTGCGGATGAAAGCTTCCATGAAATCTAGCCAGCTATTGATGCTGAAGGGCTTGAGGCTGTTGAGCCAGGTCCGTGTCGTGCCTTGCAGCATGAGGGGCACGTACTTCACGGCAATGCGCCTCTTGCCGTTGGCTATGCTAACCGCCGTGGAGTAGTCGATCAACCAATCTTCCGGCTTCACGGAGCCGTTGTACTTGGGCGTGTCTCTCGGGAGCGAGAACCCTTTGGGGAAAGGCTCGTCGCGGATGCGGGGGCCAAAACAAGGCGGACCGACATCGTCTTCTTCTTCCAGCGCCAGGGATCGCGCCAGGCGGTTGATCCAATGGCGGGCGTCGTTCTCGCCGACTCCTTCGCGGCGACCTAGTCGGCCGCTGAGAGTCGGATGCGTCACAGGCGGCGGGGTGGGATATCTCTCTCCACGGGGCCGAGGCGGAGGCGGGTTGCCCCGCCATTCCACGGCCCGGGGATGGCCTTCTGCGTCTCGCTCGATGGAGATTCGGGTCCGGCTTCGGCTGGCAGCCGGCTATTTCTCGCGCCGTGCGCGGATGTTGCCCGTAGTCGGCGTCCGGGACGTCGCGCCGTGATCTCGGCGCGGGGGAGGGCTTTCCGCGTGGGCGTCGGCTTCGTGCCGCCGCGCAGCCGCATCGATTAGCTGCTGGATGCGTCTGGTCATGTGGGGAAGTTCTTCGGCCCCCAATCCGTCTAGCTCGTCTACGGCCGCCTGGGCGGCACGCAGGTTCTCGAGTGGAGTGGCATAGACTGGGCGGTCGACCCCCAGCGTGTCGGCGATGACAGCGCCGCGCTGCCTGACAACACCGGCCCGGCTCGGCCCGCCTGGAGCCGGCGTGCCAAAGGCGACGCGGTCGGCTTCGCGCTGATGGGCCTCAGTGAGGCGTCTTATGGAGGCCAGCCTCCGGCCCTCCACGAGGAGAGCGAGGCATTGCGCCTCCAGTGCTTCGTCGTCGGCATCAGCCGGGAGCGGGATGGACAAGTCGTGGACCGCTGCGTGCGAGGCATCGTGGACGCTCTCGTCAGCAGCGCCGCCGTGGCCGACGACCATCACCTCGGTGGTGACAGCGTCGCAGCCATCGGTCCCGGGAAGCGGGTCGTTGTAGATCGTGACATTGGTGGGGAAGGTGTCGAGTGAGGCCGTGTCGGAGCGACAGGCATCGGGTCGGTGGAGCCAACCGACTCCAAGTCCACAGCAGGCTCGCCGGAGACATGGAGCCGGCCGAGGAGGTTGACGAGGTGGTCGGTGCCCGCATCGGAGGCGAGCTCGTCGGAGATGAGGGTCTTGTCGAGGAGATCGGCGAGGCTGCTCACCGAGCAGATGTTGGTGACGCCTTGCAACGCGTCGTGGCAAGCGCCATCGGGCGTGCCGGGCTGGCTACGCTCGCTGGGGAGGAAGAGGGTTCCCGTCCAGAACAGGTCTCCGGACGACGGTGCACCTGGCCCCACGGTGGGCGCCAAATGTCGGGTGGTAGGTGCGACATATGCCAACGGGTGGCTTATCATTGTGGGAGCCAGTAAAACATCGCCGGTGCCTGGAAACGGGATGAGGCGAAGACATGCACGCCGGTGAATCTTACCCAGCTTCGGGGCTCTCCATGGAGATAACACCCCTACTGCTGCTCTGCGGGGTCTCTGCATGATCACTAGATGAACAAGTAGCTACACGATGCTCCTAGAGCTGTTTGGTGAGAGGAGGAAGAAGGGCATGGCTTGCTCTCTTATTCTCCTTGTGTGGTGTCTAGAACTAGCAGGGTTCAACCCTTTGAATGGGTGTCCCGGGGGGTTTATATAGGCCTACCCCCCGGGGGTACAATGGTAATCCGGCTAGGTGCGGGGCCCAGCCATCTGTGACTATGCTTGCCGGCTTCTGCGCCGACTGCTGGGGCCCACCGGCTGGTGGGTCCTGCCGGCTGCCGGCTCCTCGGCCGACAGGCAGGTCCCACTATTCAGGGCCTTGTCGGTGGCTGGTTACTGTTGCTCAATCCTGGTGACGAGGGCTTCGTCGAGGTGGGCGTGGCTACAGTGTCGCCGTCCGGCAGGTGATCACTGTAGCCTCACCACGTCTTGTCTCCTTAAGGGGGCGTCTCCTTCAAGGGAGGCGGCTGGCCGGCTATGGAGAGCCGGCTTTGTCTTGGGCCGACTGGGGGATGCCCGGCCGCCTTCAGGTGTCTCTCTGCCCGAAGGGGCCCACCGCCCGTGGGCCGTACTGGTAGTCCATCGTGGATGACATCAGGGTCAACGTGGCAACAGTGCCGCGCCGGATGGGTCATGGCCACCCGTACGGCGCACTGTGCCAGTCGTGCTCCGGGATTCAGGGGTGGCAGGCTTCACTGTAGTCACACCCAGTCACATCGCCGTTAAGGGGATGCAAACTTTGAGGGTACGGTCTTGACCACTTTGTGGGAGCCGGCTTCTTGGAGTCGGCCTTCTCGCGGCCGGCTTCTCGAAGCCAGCCCTCCCGTGGCATTCTTCACGAGGGCTAAAGTCGGGCCGCCTTCCGATAGCCGGCCTGGGAGACAACCGGCAAGGGGAAGGCGGCCCACGTCTTGGATCCTTGAGATCTGGATGGGCTCGTAATTTTTTCAGAAGGGCCAGAGGAAGCCGGCTAGGCTACCCATGGCTATTTACTCCGACAACCAAGGAGCGAAATACGCTAGCTTGGCTCTCGATCTGTTGTTTCTTGCCCTAAGCCGCCACCGGGTCGTCCCCTTATATACACGGGTTGACGCCCTGCGACCTACAGAGTCCCGACCGGCTTATAAACAGTGTCCAGCTCGGTGACTTGTTATTCTTGCCTTATAACACAAGTTACATACATATGGAGGTTATCTCTACAGGCCATAGATCACCCTTTGGGTCCTAGGCCTTTAGCTAACCCGCCATCTCCAGGAGTCGTTGCGAGCTTCATGAATCATCATAAGTATAACCCGGCCCCTCCTGGGCGGGTCCTACTAATAACTATATCCCCAACAGAGTTTCTTCATGCGCTTTACACCAATATGACCTAAACGGCAGTGCCACATATAAGTTGCACTATCATTATTAACTTTGCATCTTTTGGCTTCAATATTATGAATATGTGTATTACTATGATTGAGATTCAATAAACCATTCACCTTGGGTGTATGACCTCACAAGGTTTTATTCATTTAAACAGAATAACAATTATCCTTGACTTAAATGAATAACCGCATTGCAATAAACATGATCCAATCATATTATGCTCTACGCAAATACCAAATAACATTTATTTTAGGTTCAACACTAATCCCGAAGGAAAAGGGAGTGTGTGATGGTGATCTTATCAACCTTGGAATTATTTCCAACACACATCGTCACCTTGTCCTCAACTAGTCTTTGTTTATTTTGCAACTCCCGTTTCGAGTTACTACTCTTAGCAACTGAACCAGTATCAAATACTGAGGGGTTGCTATAAACACTAGTAAAGTACACATCAATAACATGTATATCAAATATATCTTTGTTCACTTTGCCATCCTTCTTATCCGCCAAATACTTGGGGCAGTTCTGCTTCCAGTGACCAGTCCCTTTGCAGTAGAAGCACTTAGTCTCAGGCTTAGGTCTAGACTTGGGCTTCTTCACTTGAGCAGCAACTTGCTTGCCATTCTTCTTGAAGTTCCCCTTCTTCCCTATGCCCTTTTCTTGAAACTAGTGGTCTTGTCAACCATCAACACTTGATGCTTTTTTTTATTTCTACCTTCATCGATTTCAGCATCATGAAGAGCTTGGGAATCGTTTCCGTTATCCATTGCATATTATAGTTCATCACGAAGTTCTAGTAACTTGGTGATAGTGACTAGAGAACTCTGTCAATCACTATCTTATCTGGAAGATTAACTCCCACTTGATTCAAGTGATTGTAGTACTCAGACATTCTGAGCACATGCTCACTGGTTGAGCTATTCTCCTCCATCTTGTAGGCAAAGTACTGTCAGAGGTCTTCTACCTCTCGACACGGGCAGGAGTATGAAATACCAATTTCAACTCTTAGAACCTCTTATATGCTCTATGGCGTCCAAAACGTTTTTGAATTCCTGGTTCTAAGCCGTAAAGCATGGTGCACAAAACTATCAAGTAGTCATCATACCGGGCTTTGCCAAACGTTCATAACATCTGCATCTACTCCTGCAATAGGTCTGTCACCTATCGGTGCATCAAGGACATAATTCTTCTATGCAGCAATGAGGATAATCCTCAGATCATGGATCCAATCCGCATCATTGCTACTATCATCTTTCAACTTAGTTTTTCTCTAGGAACATATCAAAATAAACGGGGAGCTACATCACGAGCTATTGATCTACAACATAGTTATGCAAATACTATCAGGACTAAGTTCATGATAAATGAAAGTTCAATTAATCATATTACTTAAGAACTCCCACTTAGATAGACATCCCTCTAGTCATCTAAATGATCACGTGATCCAAATAAACGAAACCATGTCCGATCATCATGTGAGATGGAGTAGTTTTCAATGGTGAACATCACTATGTTGATCATATCTACTATATGATTCACGCTCGACCTTTCGGTCTCCAGTGTTCCGAGGCCATATCTGCATATGCTAGGCTCGTCAAGTTTAACCCGAGTATTTCTGTGTGTGCAAAACTGGCTTGCACCTGTTGTATGTGAGCGTAGAGCTTATCACACCCGGTCATCACGTGGTGTCTCAGCACGATGAACTTTGGCAATGGTGCATACTCAGGGAGAAAACTTGTACCTTGAAATTTAGTGAGAGATCATCTTATAATGCTACCGTCGATCTAAGCAAAATAAGATGCATAAAAGATAAAAATCACATGCAATCAAAATATGTGACATGATATGGCCATGATCATCTTGCGCCTTTGGTCTCCATCTCCAAAGTATCGTCATGATCTCTATCGTCACCGGCATGACACCATGTTCTCCATCATCCTGATCTCTATCAATGTGTCGTCACATGGTCGTCTCGCTAACTATTGCTTTTGCAACTATTGCTATCGCATAGCGATAAAGTAAAGCAATTACATGGCACTTGCATCTTATGCAATAAAGAGACAACCATAAGGCTTCTGCCAGTTGCCGATAACTTTAACAAAACATGATCATCTCATACAACAGTTTATATATCATCACGTCTTGACCATATCACATCACAACATGCCCTACAAAAACAAGTTAGACATCCTCTACTTTGTTGTTGCAAGTTTTACGTGGCTGCTACGGGCTGAGCAAGAACCGTTCTTACCTACGCATCAAAAACCACAACGCAGTATAGTGATTGCTTTTTGATCTTCAGAAAGAACCATGTTCATTGAATCCGATTCAACTAAAGCTAGACAAACAGACACCCACTAGCCACCTGTGTGCGAAGCACGTCGGTAGAACAAGTCTCGCGTAAGCGTACGCGTAATGTCGGTCTGGGCCGGTTCATCCAACAATGCCGCTAAATCAAGAATCAAGTAGTGATGGCAAGCAATATGTATATACCCACGCCCACAACTCCTTTGTGTTCTACTCGTGCATATGACATCTACGCATAAACCTGGCTCGGATACCACTGTTGGGGAACATAGTAATTTCAAAAAATATCATACGCACACACAAGATCATGGTGATGCATAGCAACGAGAGGGAAGAGTATCGTCCATGTACCCTCGTAGACTGTAAGCGGAAGCATTATGAGAACGCGGTTGATGTAGTCGAATGTCTTCACGATCTGACCGATCCAAGTAACGAACGCACGGCACCTGCGAGTTCAGCACACGTTCAGCTCGATGACGTCCCATGAACTCTGATCCAGTAGAGCTTCACGGGAGAGTTCCGTCAGCACGACGGCGTGATGACGGTGATGATGTTGCTACCAACGCAGGGCTTCTCCTAAGCACCACCACGATATGATCGAGGTGGATTATGGTGGAGGGGGGCACCGCACACGGCTAAGGGATCAATGATCAACTTGTGTGTCTATGGGGTGCCCCCTGGCCACGTATATAAAGGAGTGGAGGAGGGGGGAGGGTCGGCCCTCCTATGGCGCGCCCTGGGGAGTCCTACTCCCACAGGGAGTAGGATTCCCCCCTTCCATGTAGTAGGAGTAGGAGAGAAGGAAAGGGAAAAAGAGAAGAGAAGGAAGGAGGGGGCGCTGCCCCTCCCCCTAGTCAAATTCGGACTAGGCCTTGGGGGCGCGCAGCCTCCTCTCTCTCTTTCCCCTAAAGCCCAATAAGGCCCATATACTCCCCGGCGAATTCCCGTAACTCTCCGGTACTCCGAAAAATAACCGAATCACTCGGAACCTTTCTGATGTCCGAATATAGTCGTCGAATATATCGACCTTTACGTCTCGACCATTTCGAGACTCCTCGTCATGTCCCCGATCTCATCCGGGACTCCGAACTACCTTCGGTACATCAAAACACATAAACTCATAATACGGATCGTCACCAAACATTAAGCGTGCGGGCCCTACGGGTTCGAGAACTATCTAGACATGACCGAGACTCGTCTCCGGTCAATAACTAATAGTGGGACCTGGATGTTCATATTGGTTCCTACATATTCTACGAAGATCTTTATCAGTCAAATAGCATAACAACATACGTTGTTCCCTTTGTCATCGGTATGTTACTTACCCGAGATTTGATCGTCGGTATCTCAATACCTAGTTCAACCTCGTTACCGGCAAGTCTCTTTACTCATTTCTGTAATGCATCATCCCGCAACTAACTTATTAGTTGCATTGCTTGCCAGGCTTATAGTGATGTGCATTACCGAGAGGGCCCAGAGATACCTCTCTAACAATCGGAGTGACAAATCCTAATCTCGATCTATGCCAACTCAACAAGTACCATCGGAGACACCTGTAGAGCACCTTTATAATCACCCAGTTACGTTGTGATGTTTGGTAGCACACAAAGTGTTCCTTCGGTAATCGGGAGTTGCATAATCTCATAGTCATAGGAACATGTATAAGTCATGAAGAAAGTAATAGCAGTAAACTAAAACCACTACAAAAAATACACTTCCGTGATGATACGTGTTTGTCACATTAGGTCATGTTTTTTGTCATGCATGTACATCCATGAAGATTTTGAGCATAATTTGTTTGTTGCCAAAAATTGGCATGCCAATGTTTGGCATTGTGCCAAATATTGGCAACTACTTGGTTGGCTACGAGTTGTTTTGCCTCTCTCACATAAAGTTGCCAATAACTGGCAAGTCTCGGTATTGCCAATAGTTGGCAGTGCCAACATTTGGCAAGCCAAATATTGGTAGCAAACTAATTATGCTTTTTATGACATAATCAAGATAGTCATACATGTGTTGTCGTAGAAGTGTTTCATGACATTACCAAAATTATCATCATGGAAGTGTCCACTTCCATGACGATAAATCACGCGTCACAGAAGTGATTTCGTCAAGGGTGACCGACACGTGGCATCCACCGTAACGGAACGCCGTTAAGCTATCAGGTCGGGTTTTGGATCCGACAACCCATTAACAGCCTCGACCAATGGGGATTTTCCACATGTAAAATCATCATTGGTTGGAGGAGACACGAGTCAGGTCCGTGTTGGCACAGGTGTCACTCATCCAATGGGCGAGACACGCCTATGATATGTTGACACGTGGACCGGCCCATCAAGTTTAATGGGCTGACCCAACTAAAGGCCCACAAGATTTTGCGGACCATAATGGGCCGGCCCAGCTAAAGGCCCATGAGATTTTGCGGACCATAATGGGTTGGCCCAGCTAAAGGCCCACAAGGTATTGCAGGCCATAATGGGCCGGCCCAGGTAAAGGCCCACAAGATTTTTGTGTACCATAATGGGCCGGCCCAGGTAAAGGCCCACAAGATTCTTGTGGATCATAATGGGCCGGCCCAGCTAAAGGCCCATGAGATTTCACCGACATTAATGGGCCAGCCCAGCTGTAGGCCCACAAGATTTTGAGGACCCTAGTAGGCCGGCCCATTAACTGGCTGCCATGTTTTGGGCCAAATACCGGCCCATGTTTGATTCGGTCCATTAATGGCCTGCCACGCTCTGGGCCTAATAGTGGCCCATATGAGATCCGGCCCGTTAAAAGCCTACCACGTTCTGGGCCAAATTACAGCCCAGATCAGGTCCAGCCCTTTAAGAGGCTTTGGGCTCAATTATGGCCCATATCAGATTCGGCCCGTCAACTGGACACTATGCTTCTGGGCCCACTTGCTAAAGGCCCACTTAGTAATTCGGCCTAATATTAGTTTTGGCCTGTTAAGGGCCCGTTTAACATTTCGGCCCTATATTAATTTCGGCCTGTTAAAAGCCCGTCATATAGTTGGGCCTAACTACGGCCCAGTTTGCATCCGGCCTGCTCGGAGCCGATATCTGATTAGGCCAAACAAGGACCGAGACAATTTTGGCCTGTTAAAAGCCCGTGATTTGATTCGCACAATCACGGGCCAGGGTTCATTTCGGGATGCTGCAGGCCCGTGAGCTGTTCGGCACATTTCAGGCCCAACCTACATCGTGATTGCATGACGGCCTGATTATGTACCGTAATTTTACGGTTTGGCCGGTTTACTGCGAAGACAGGATATATATACAGTAAAATAACCGCAGCATCATGAATAAGAAAAAACCTAGACTATACAATAAAGAAATTACGGCATATTACATCCACTGGGCATCAAAGTTCGCCACTATGATAATAAAGCACAAGCAGACAGCAGATTACATACACTAGGCATCAAAGATCGCCACCAGTGCAAATAAACATGCCGACAAAATAATATACAAAACTGACAGCACTTCAATAGAGTTCAAGAAAGCTTAGCCCTGCTGGGGAGCTACTGTAGCGACCCGACCCGAATGGATCAAGTCTCTGTGCTTAAGTGTCATCCTTGGATCGGTATGCTGACACACACAGTACTCGAGGATTTATAATAGAGGTAAATCACATGTAAAAGTAACGTAAATACTATTACCTCAATCCAAATAGCGGAAGTAACAAGGTTGTGGATTCCCATCAACACCAACAGTTACTAGTTCCCAACCACGGGTGGAGTGAAATCCAACAAAAAAATCAGTAACTAAAAGAATAAAAAAAGCTTTTATTGAGTCATTTAAATTATAGAAGAATTCCTGAACCCAAGAATTCAAAATGACAAGTTCCTCTTTACCCAGAAAAAAAGAACCACTTAGAATAGCCAAACAGATTATATTTGTCGAGAAATGCAAAATGGTATGGAGATGATCCTCATTATTTATTTTGACCCATTGTATTATTTCCTTGTGTATTCCTGTAGGAGGTTTTTGTACATGTGTTGAGTGTAGAAATCATAACCCTAACGTATCACTTACTCGTTGTAAGATAATCCTACAACATGAGACGTTGCAGCCAAAAAGGGTCAGTACATTGAATGTACTAGCAAATTCACACCATAGAGAATGATGAATAAAAGCTATCACTACATGCATATTTGGCTGGTGGAAAAGCTCTATGGTTATAGTTTTGCGTAAAGCCAATTTTTCCCTACGGCAAAGGAATACATTTTAATATAACTATCATGGTGGTTGTTGAACATTGAGAATGGTTGACAGCATTCTCAATCCCAATTAAGTAACATCATTAAACCCAACAACTTAATTTAAAGTAACATGATGAGATCCATATGATAATCCAAAACTAGATACTCAAGACGTCCATAACCGGGGACACAGCTAATCATGATTAGTTTATACACTCTACAGAGGTTTGCGCACTTTTCCCCACAAAACTCGATCTCCTCCGTTGGATTTCTCGCACTACATGGTGTTTGAGAAACGGATGACCGAGACATAGTCTTTCAGAAGCGTTTGCACCTTACGATGGGTAGACCGTACCACCTACAACCCCTACATCTTCTAGTCTACCACTGTAAGAGTTCACACGACTTAATCAACTATGCTAGAGCCCATAATAGCTTGTGGCTTCACATGGAAGTTTCTAGTATGAAAAATCTCATGATCCCTTTGAGCCTGGGTGGCGGTCCATAAAAAACAAGCAATCCTGGTCTACCCAGGTGCCTAGACAGGCAATCCTGGAATAACCCGGTGCCTTAATCCACCCAGATGTGTGTTTAAGTTGCCACCTTAAGTAAACCATTAATTAACAATCTCACATCTGTCATGAATACTCTCAAAAACCCAATCCACGTCTACGAGCATAGCATGGCAATGTAAGCATAACATAATAGTAACTCCCAAGGTTTGAATGCAGGGCAATAGGTTCCTACCTCATCAACTACTTCCCAATACCCACATGTTATCAATCCTACTCATGCAATGTTTGAGGGTGAAACTAATGCATAAAAACTGGGTATGAAAAGGATATGATCAAAGTGGGAACTTGCCTGCAATGTTGATGAAGATGATTCGCACTCAAAAATCCTGATAGCTTTAGTCATCACACTCCGGTCAATATATCATAATCAAGCAATAGTAACCACACATAAGCAATCACTCAAAAGATCAAAAAGATCAAAGAAGTCGATCGGAAAACATCAAAACCAGGAAAATAGCTCTTGCAACATAAAAAATTTTCTAACAGTACCAAAATTATGTGAATTTGGCCTTATCAGAATATTTAGGTCAAGAGCTTTGATTTGCAAAAAGAATCAACTCAAACGGAGTTACGAAACTCAAGTTATGATCAAACGAAGTTTGAATTCAAATCTGACATAATTCAAATTTTAAACTTTTCAAAAACATGTTTGAGTTGTTTTACTGGATAGAGGGGATCGTAACGAAGACGTGGCGTTAGTTTCGTTGGATTTGGATAAACGGGTAAAAAGTAGTGATCGTTTGAAATTCAGGGACTAAACTGTAAAGAAAAACATCACACATAAGTCCCTGGCCGGAATTAAAATAAAAAGGAAAAAATCCTATCGAACGAACGTTCGCTACAGAAGCATACGCGATGAAAACTGTTCTCTAAGGAGATCTAAACAGAGAACGTCCACTAAATAAAAAACGGTTTTAAAACAAAAACTGATCTAGATCGGACCGATCGGCGGCGGTTTTTACCACGGTTTTCGGCGGTTAAGCGGCGGGCGAAGTCCGGTGAGGTTCAGCGCGGCGGCGGCGAAATCCAGCGGGATGGGGCGGCGGCTCCGGGAAGAGGTGACGGCGGGGCACGGTCTCCGGCGAGCGGTGCGGCGTCGGGGGCGAGCGGCGCGGGGCAACGTGGAGCAGAGGCGAGCGGAGCGAGGGCAGCGCGAGGCGGTGGCGGCGAACAGCGGCGTCGGCGGCGTGCTCCAGTGAGGGTGTGGCGGCGGTTGCGAGGTCGGCAGCTCGGCCTGATGAAGAAAACGGGGCCGGGGTCCCCGATATATATAAGAGGAGGGGCAGCGGGGTGCTTGGGCGAGGGGTAGGGAGAGTCCAAGGTGAGGACGGCGTCGCCGGCGATGGCGTACAGGAGCAGAACTCCTGCTGCCTTGCGGGAGGAGGAAGAGGACGCGGGGCCCACTTGTCGGCATCCGCGGGAGAGAGAGGGAGGGAACGGGCGACCGGGGCGAAGGTGGTTCACGCGAGGGGGGAGAGGCCATGGGCCGATTCAGCTGGGCCGCGACCTGGCTGGCTAGCTGGGCCGGCCCAGTCGGGGAGGGAAACGTTTTTTTTAACATTCTAACAGACAAAGAAAAATAAACAAAACAAAATAAATAAAAATTTTATATAGGCATATAATATATCAATATTTTCAGAAAAACATTTTCTACAACATGGACATTTTGCTTGCATTAAATAAAATACACATAAATTCTAATAATTCAAAGAGTGCTCCTGCTCTAATAAAATCCAACAAAAATCATTTTAAAAATACCAAAATTAATTCAAATTTATTTCTCTCCAATTTTCTGTTGTAGGGAATCATGTTACCCTAATTTCCATATATTTTATTTTTGGAGAAAAATAATTTGAATAAAACTCAAATAACTCCAAATTGAAAATAAATTCAAAAGACTTTGAATTTGATCCTTTTAACTTCCAACTCATATTTCATATATTTTGAAGAAGTCATTTTATCTTCTCTCATGAAAATCATTGAGTTGCATAAAGTTTCAGAATTGGAAATATTTTCCAAATGAAATTCAAATATTTTCAACACCCCTTGTCATTTAAATAAATGGAAGAAGTCATGTCATCTTCTCTCCAAGGTTTCGTGGTGAAAAGAATTTGAGTTCACGGAGATCCGAAAGCAAATATGATAGTTTGGGAAAGTCCTTTTATTCCCTCTCATTTAACTTTCAAAAAGTTTCGAATTCACTCACTTTCAGACAATCAATCAAACAATCAATCAAATCTATCTATTTATTATAACATTCCAAAATTTAGAATTTTGGGATGTTACAAACCTACCACCCTTAAAATGAATCTCGTCCTCGATATTCGGAGAGGCTAGCAAGAAATAGGTTAGGGTTTGGGGGTCTTCTCAAAATCCATCGATCGTCTCCAGGGTCTCGGGTGCTACCACCCTTAGAAAGATCGTTATGGTCCCATCAATACTCATATATTCCATCCTTATTCTTGACAGGGCCGGTCTTCTCAGATCATAAGGATAATTCCTTCTCTGGCTCTTCCGGCAGCGGCATAACCTTTTCCTCAATTCTTTTGTCTTTCATCTAGGTAAGGTTATTCCGAGACTGGGTCTTTTTACCTGACGGGTCTGGCGCCAATACTAACTAACTATCGATATCTCATGGTGGTTAACAATTTATGGTTTCTCCTGCAGGAAATGGGTCTGGGTTGAACCTCACCGTATAACCTACGGTTGGCAAAAAGCTGTCATGTACAAGGGAAAAATTCTTATACCATTCTAAGGTTTAACAAGGTTTAATATCGTTGTCTCTCTACTATAGGCAAGTCACTCAGATTTACCATCCCATATAGCAAGCCGAATAATAAGAGTAAGTCGGTATGCTGATCAATCCATCCCGCACCCAAATCATTACCTTGTATACGGTTTTAGCGAATCTCGCATTCTAACACTCGGTCATCCTCACAAGCATTGCAGAATTTCTCTTGTCGACGAACCAAGTTCGGATATATCCATAGATTCTGCAAGCCAGACAACCGTCTATCGTTCCTTCACAACTCTCAGGTTTTGCGTTACTCCTATAAAATCGTCTGTCGATAAAATCGTAACTTCTTTCAGGGTTTTTCCTTCAGCAAGAATGTGCTTGCTTCTTGGCAGGTCCTGGGGCCTGTGGGTTATGGCCCATCTCATCACTTGTAGTCCTTGAACTTATCATCGGGCAACTGATCATTATTCCAACTTCCAACTTCCTAGTATTCTTAAATCCATCCAATTGTAGTGTCTTCCTTCCTTCTATTGGCACCAAACTAGGACATGATTACTCAGACTCATCACGGAGTTTCCATTGATCCATATTTCCAACATCATACCTCCTTTATATCCAATGGTAACTCATCTCTTCATCCTCGTGGAATATCCCTCATACCGAGATAAAAACCTATACTTATGAAGTCCATATTCACTTCGTGGAACATCATTATCCTTTCCAGGTACAAGCGTCCTTACAGGGGAATATTGGCCATCTCTGCATGGCACTTCTTCAACTAGGAAACGTGAAACACATCTTGAACTCCTGACAGTCCTTTGGGTAACTCCAACTTGTTGGCCACTTCTCTCATACGCTCCAAAACTCGGTATGGTCCTACAAATCTCGGGGCTAATTTTCCCTTAACTCCAAATCATTTAACTCCCCGCAGAGGGGACACATGAAGACATGCTCTGTCTCCAATTTCATAGACTACCTCCTTGAGTTTTTGAGTCTGCATATCTCCTCTGCCTGGACTGAGCTACCTTCAGTCTATCTCGAATCAACTTAACATTCTCTTCTGACTCCTTGCTCACATTTGGTCCAAACAACTGATGGTCTCCAACTTCATCCCACATACTCTTGGGGTTTCACACATATCGAGACAAAACTCGTATTCGTTTTGTCCGAAATCCACTCAGTGGAGTATCCTTATCTTTTCTAGGGGTCAACGATTCTTACAGGGTACTACCACCCTTAAAATGCACAAATCTTCCATAGACCATATTTCTCATATCCTCAAAATGGTCAAAATCCTTCTTCATAGAGTAACAACTCATAAAATCCATATCAGTACCAACGATGCTAACTTTATTCACTCTCAATTGATTACAATCTCTCGCTTTTCCATTACATGTCTCAACTCAACACCTCAATATAAAAGAAAATGTTCTCACTTCTACTACTCCATTTCTTTTGTTGCAAACTCAACTATCTAGCACAAGTTTCCTTCTCCTTGGGGCATTCTCTGGCAAAGTGCCCTGCTCCATTACAACCAAAACATATTACTTCCGACAAGTATCGAGGTTTCCTTTTTGGGCAATTGTTGAGGTAGTGCCCTGACTCCTTGCACCTGTAGCAGATGATATGACTCAGGTCCCTCCTGGGCTCCAATCGGTTTCTCTTCCTGGACTTTTCCATTCCAATCAGGGCTTCTATTTCCTGTGGGTCATATTCTACTTCCTCTGCCAGGAATTCTACTAGATCCCCATTCAAACAATTTTGGGAGATGTGTCCTTCTTCTCCACATGAATAGCAAGACTTAGTGCAGGGTTTACTCGGGTCTTCTTTAGGTGTGTCCTCCACCTCTTCCTTCATCACAGTTTCTTCTAAAATTCCCATAAGGGCTCCTTTCTTTACTTCTTTCTTCTGCTGGATGGTTCATTGTACCATGGGGTAAATGTGACACTGAGCAGGATAGTGGGTAGTCCCTTCACACAAGAAACAAGTAATCTGCCTAGTTGGGCATTCTTCAACTGGGTGACTTCCTTCACAATTAGGGCATTCATCCTTGTGTTCTTTATGGGTGTGTCCTATTTCTCCACAAATCTTGCATGCACAAGGTTTCTTCATATCCTTTCCATAAGGCTTCAACTTATGGGACACAAACCGAGACTTTGGCAGAGTCAACTTAAATTCTTTCTATGTGGTTACTCCTTGCCATCCATTGATGGTTTGGTACATCCTCCACCAAGTAGCAGCACCTCTTTCAAAGCACTGAAGAGCATGCTGGGTCATATCCTTTCCGACTATAGTGTTATTCTCCATGTGATCCTCCATATTCTGAATCCATCGGTCTGTCTCCAACTGACTCATCGGTCTAGAAAATACAAGCTCATCTTCATTCATCCTCTATTGGGTCCATGTGAGTTTGGGGTAAGATAAGAGAGATAGAGAGGGATACACACAATACAAACAAAAGTTTTGAAAAGACAGATTTTATTTGTGGTTGTCGGGAAAAACATCAAACAAATGACAGCTCACAAACATCGCATCTAACGTAGGTATATAACAGGGGTTTGGTCTTCTAAAGGTCAATAAATCTTCAACGACGTCTAACTCTTCAAGTCTTGTTCATGCCTCCAATGGCTTCTCCCGATCATGCTTGTCTTTCTCAAATCCTTTTGCCAGATCATTTCTGTTGTCGCAAAGTCTATCGTGATGTCCTTTAATATTTCTGGAGTTGCGTTCCAAACTTCTGGTTTCAACATCCTTCGCATGAACCATGGTCCTAATGTCCTTCAGTTCCCAACGAATCTCCGGTATCTCAAGGTTTTGCTCCTCCAGCTTGGCTACTTTCAGTTTTCTTGGACCTAAGTTCTTCACGAAATGCTTCCTTGTCAAAATACGGCTTCCTGCGGGTCCATCTTAAAATTCCTGATGTAGTTCTCCAGATCCTGGTGATACACCAGCTAAGGTTAAAACTGCACCTCTTGCTGATAGATGCTCCATCAGCCTTCTACCATCCAATCCTTCCATGCATATGCATGCTTAACTCAGCACGGTGACAATACCATAAGCGGGAGATAACTTCATGGATAGCTGTGTTTCTGCTCTTGTCATTTCCGTGAGCTATCATTCCATAGTTGATGTCTCCTGCCTTAGGGTTTTCTTGACAAATCCTTGAGTTCTTAACTCTACATGCTCCGGTCTTTCTCCGATACACCTTGATCTCAGGTATTTACAACTTCCATATTTTGCCAAGTTCCATAAGGGTAGCCTTCCTAGGTCATAAAAATCTAGGAATTCTTCAGAGCCTTCAAATCTCCTAGTCTTCGGAGTCTTCAACCACTGTAGTTTCCATTATTCAGATGCACGGAAAATACTCTTCATTCCGAAGTGATCTTAGTTGTCCGATATCTTGTACTTCTTGAAGTGGTCTCATCAGTTGAATCTTTGTGTGGTCAAAAGGGAAAAGGGGTATGGTCTCACTAAAGGGAATTTTTGAATAAGCTCACAAGAGAAGAGAGGTAAAAGATCTTTTTGAAAGGAAAAGTTGTAGAGAAAAATCTTTGCTATGGGCTTGCCAGTTTCTAGGGTCACGTCCTACAGTCAACATGTGCTCTGATACCATCTTGTAGCGACCCGACCCAAATGGATCAAGTCTCTGTGCTTAAGTGTCATCCCTGGATCGGTATGCTGACACACACAGTACTCGAGGATTTATAATAGAGGTAAATCACATGTAAAAGTAACGTAAATACTATTACCTCAATCCAAATAGCGGAAGTAACAAGGTTGTGGATTCCCATCAACACCAACAGCAAAGTTGAGTGTAGAAATCCTAACCCTAACGTATCACTTACTCGTCGTAAGATAATCCTGCAACATGAGACGTTGCAGCCACAAAGGGTCAGTACATTGAATGTACTAGCAAATTCACACCATAGAGAATGATGAATAAAAGCTATCACTACATGCATATTTGGCTGGTGGAAAAGCTCTATGGTTATAGTTTTGCGTAAAGCCAATTTTTCCCTATGGCAAAGGAATACATTTTAATTTAACTATCATGGTGGTTGTTGAACATTGAGAATGGTTGACAGCATTCTCAATCCCAATTAAGTAACATCACTAAACCCAACAACTTAATTTAAAGTAACATGATGAGATCCATATGATAATCCAAGAACTAGATACTCAAGACGTCCATAACCGGGGACACGGCTAATCATGATTAGTTTATACACTCTGTAGAGGTTTGCGCACTTTTCCCCACAAGACTCGATCTCCTCCGTTGGATTTATTGCACTACATGGTGTTTGAGAAATGGATGACTGAGACATAGTCTTTCAGAAGCGTTTGCACCTTACGATGGGTAGACTGTACCACCTACAACCCCTACATCTGCTAGTCTACCACTGTAAGAGTTCACACGACTTAATCAACTATGCTAGAGCCCATAATAGCTTGTGGCTGCACGCGGAAGTTTCTAGTATGAAAAATCTCATGATCCCTTTGAGCCTGGGTGGCGGTCCATAAAAAATAGGCAATCCTGGTCTGCCCAGGTGCCTAGACAGGCAATCCTGGAATAACCCGGTGCCTCAATCCACCCAGATGTGTGTTTAAGTTGCCACCTTAAGTAAACCATTAATTAACAATCTCACATCTGTCATGAATACTCTCAAAAACCCAATCCACGTCTACGAGCATAGCATGGCAATGTAAGCATAACATAATAGTAACTCCCAAGGTTTTAATGCAGGGCAATAGGTTCCTACCTCATCAACTACTTCCCAATACCCACATGTTATCAATCCTACTCATGCAATGTTTGAGGGTGAAACTAATGCATAAAAACTGGGTATGAAAAGGATATGATCAAAGTGGGAACTTACCTGCAATGTTGATGAAGATGATTCGCACTCAAAAATCCTGATAGCTCTACTCGTCACACTCCGGTCAATCTATCGTAATCAAGCAATAGTAACCACACATAAGCAATCACTCAAAAGATCAAAAAGATCGAAGAAGTCGATCGGAAAACATCAAAACCAGGCAAATAGCTCTTGCAACAAAAAACAATTTCTAACAGTACCAAAATTATGTGAATTTGGCCTTATCAGAATATTTAGGTCAAGAGCTTCGATTTGCAAAAAGAATCAACTCAAACGGAGTTACGAAAAACAAGTTATGATCAAACGAAGTTTGAATTCAAATCTGACCTAATTCAAATTTTAAAATTTTCAAAAACATGTTTGAGTAGTTTTACTGGATAGAGGGGGTCGTAACGAAGACGTGGGCATTGGTTTCGTTGGATTTGGATAAACGGGTAAAAAGTAGTGATCGTTTGAAATTCAGGGACTAAACTATAAAGAAAAACATCACAGATAAGTCCCTGGCCGGAATTAAAATAAAAAGGAAAAAAATCCTATCGAACGAACGTTCGCTACAGAAGCATACGCGATGAAAACCGTTCTCTAAGGAGATCTAAACAGAGAACGTCCACTAAATAAAAAAATGGTTTTAAAACAAAAACCGATCTAGATCGGACCGATCGGCGGCGGTATTTACCACGGTTTTCGGCGGTTAAGCGGCGGGCGAAGTCCGGTGAGGTTCGGCGCGGCGGCGGCGAAATCCAGCGGGATGGGGTGGCAGCTCCAGCAAGAGGTGACGGCAGGGCACGGTCTCCGGCGAGCGGTGCGGCGTCGGGGGCAAGCGGCGCGGGGTGACACGGAGCAGAGGCGAGCGGAGCGAGGGTAGCGCGAGGCGGTGGCGGCGAATAGCGGCGTCGGCGGCGTGCTCCGGTGAGGGTGTGGCGGCGGCTGCGAGGTCGGCAGCTCGGCCTGATGAAGAAAACGGGGCCGGGGTCCCCGATATATATAAGAGGAGGGGCAGCGGGGTGCTTGGGCGAGGGGTAGGGAGAGTCCAAGGCGAGGACGGCGTCGCCGGCGATGGCGTACAGGAGCAGAACTCCTGCTGCCTTGCGGGAGGAGGAAGAGGACGCGGGGCCCACCTGTCGGCGTCCGCGGGAGAGAGAGAGAGAGGGAACGGGCGACCGGGGCGAAGGTGGTTCGCGCGAGGGGGGAGAGGCCATGGGCCGCGACCTGGCTGGCTAGCTGGGCCGGCCCAGTCGGGGAGGGAAATGTTTTTTTAACATTTTAACAGACAAAGAAAAATAAACAAAACAAAATAAATAAAAATTTTATATAGGCATATAACATATCATAATTTTCAGAAAAACATTTTCTACAACATGGACATTTTGCTTGCATTAAATAAAATACACATAAATTCTAATAATTCAAAGAGTGCTCCTGCTCTAATAAAATCCAACAAAAATCATTTTAAAAATACCAAAATTAATTCAAATTTATTTCTCTCCAATTTTCTGTTGTAGGGAATCATGTTACCCTAATTTCCATATATTTTATTTTTGGAGAAAAATAATTTGAATAAAACTCAAATAACTCCAAATTGAAAATAAATTCAAAAGACTATGAATTTGATCCTTTTAACTTCCAACTCATATTTCATATATTTTGAAGAAGCCATTTTATCTTCTCTCATGAAAATCATTGAGTTGCATAAAGTTTCAGAATTGGAAATATTTTCCAAATGAAATTCAAATATTTTCAACACCCCTTGTCATTTAAATAAATGTGTCGGGGAACTAATCCATGAGCACCTATGGGACTAGCGGACCGAGCCCCTTTCGATTCGGCGGGGGGGGCGGAGATCGCACGAAGAGCAGATCGAGGCGAAACACACGAGCAGTTTACCCAGGTTCGGGGCCGCATGGATGCGTAAAACCCTACTCTTGCTTTGTGGTTTGTATTGAGTTATTACTCGGGAGCGCTGAGTGCTACAGTACACACCAGCAGCTAACGAGACCGAGCATGAGTGTTCTCTCCTTCCAACCCCCCTCTACGTTGCGCATGGGCCTCCTTTTATATGCTCAAGGGGTCACCGACAGGTGGCAACGTAGACAAGGGTAAAAAATGGAAAGATGTTGCGGTTGGTACAGCTACCTGCTACAGTGTATCATACCTAACCCTGACGGCAGGGGACAAGGGCATTAAATGCCCGTCTGCGTCGCCAAAATAGTGCAAAAGGGACCATCAGGGACGCCACCGCTCGCCACGATGGCAATCTTGTCAGCGCCGCTTGCCACCGCGCACCGCTGGCTGCACAGCCTCCCGCCACGTACGCCTGGAAGGGTCCCAGAGTGACACGTTGGTGGATGTGCTGGAGCGCGGGTACAGAGTGGTGGCTTGCCGCGGCAAGCGCCTTGCCGCGGTCGTTGTCTTGTCGCGTCCGGGAGCTTGTCGCTCATCGGGCCTTGCCGGGATGCGTGGCGCATCGCGGCAAGTTCCTTGAGATGCCTTGGTTGGCCTTCCCGGCAAGCTCCTCTTGTCGGGGTCTTGTCTCCTTGGCTTGGATACTTTGTTCTTGAATGGCTCCAAAGGAACCACGGAGGACCTTGGCGGTCACCCGGCAAGCCTTGCCGCGGGATGCTGCGACTGCCCATGCACAAGTTCGGGATACTAGGGTACCCCTACTCTAGTACACCGACAAGAGCCCCCGGGCCTGGGCCATACACGGTGCCGAGCGCTGTTGGGCCAGGCCCAAAACAGGGCACGGCCACGCGTGGCCTGGGTTACGCCGTATCTCTCCCCGAATCCACCGCACCCTCCCCGAACGACACGTGTTGAATGCGGAGTCGTGGGAGAGATCGTGGGTGGTTTCTTTATTCGGAAAGGGGGAACGTCCGCCCCTCCCTCTTTATAAGCAGGGGAAACAGGGGTAGTTCGCCCATTCGCCGGTTGCTATTCCAATCTCGGAAACTTCCGCCGCTCCTCCGTCTTCCCAAAGCTGAAAGAGAGCAGCGCCCTGCGCCCCATCGCCACCAGCACCACCAACGCCGTCGACCTCCTCCACCACTTCCGCCATGGCTCCGAAAGCCGACAAGGGGAAGGTTGTGAAGTCGACCGAGGCGCAGCGGCTTGCGGTGCTGTGAAAGGAGCGGGCAATCTTCCCCCCCAAGCTCGCCGCGAGGGAGCTGAGCGCATCCATGCACGAAGGTACTTCCAGCCGCTGCTTGGAAAATGGCTCCAAATGGATATCCTTTCTTCGCCGTGTTCTTCTACTGCGGGCTCTGCCCGCCTTTCTCTGAGTTTTTCTGTGATATTATGAACACCTACGGGTTCTGCCTCCTTGACTTCACCCCCAATGCTGTTCTGACCATGGTAGTTTTCGCACATCTTTGCGAAAACTTTGTCGGAGTCTATCCAAATGTAGCCCTTTTTCGCCACTTCTTTATGCCCCGAGTAGAGAAAGGAGAGCCTTTATCCGGCGGAATCGCCTAGATCTCGAGGGCCGGCAAGAAGGACGCTTATCTGGAGGGAGAGTTCCGTGGCAAGTGGGAGGAATGGAGAGCAGACTCGTGCTGGATTGTTGAGGAGAACCCGCAGCCGTTTACCGCCCGGCGCCAAGCCCCAGCAGCACGCGGCAGCGATTGGAGCAACGTGGCCCCGGAAGACGATAGGCTGAAGATTGCCGTCACCCAGATCCAACGCCTCAGGCTTGCCGGGCTTACTGTAGGCGCTGTTGGCGCAGATTTTCTTCGCCGCTGCATCGCCCCCCTGCAGGAACGGAGGAGACCCGCCTAGGAATTCAAGAATGCGGCGGATATCATGAGGCTGCGTCCGGGCCTCAACTTCAACTTCACTATTCTGGAGCTCAACGCGATGCTCCAGGAGCTGTTCAAGTATGACCCTCAACATCCCGAAGTGTTCAGGTTGCCGAAGGGTGTCGTTCCGCTGTGCAACAACTCCGCGCTCGACCGCATCCGTGCAATGATGCCGCTGTGCGATTCGCATGGAATTGTCCCAACTTGGCAAGAGCCCGCAGACGACGTCGTGCAGGAGCTCTTTGACGGCTTGGTAGAAGTGCTGGTCCGCTCCGATGAAAAGAAAAGCCTCACTCGCGACACCACCGATGCGGAGATGAAATGCATCGCCACCAGGCTGGAAGAGGCGGCGGCAGCCGCAGCCGCGGGCGAGTTTGGATTCACCGTGGAGGAGGCAGAGGCAGCAGAGGCGGCAAGCCGTACCGAGCGAGAGGAGCTTGCCGGTGAGGAAGAGCTTGCCGGGCATGACGTCGAGTCGAGCGAGCCCGCCGAGGATACGAGCGGCTCGTTGGAGATCAACTCCTCTTCCTCCTCATCCTCAGACAGCTCGCCGCAAGCAGAGCCCCCAGCTCCACCAAGAAGGCGTCTCCGCAAGGCCGGGGACGTAGCGGGGCGGCGGGCGAGTCGACAGTCACCGCGCCGCGCGACACGCTCCACCGCGGAAAGCACTGTTGCCGCAGGAGCACCTCACGCTGCTGCGGCAACTGGAGCGGGGTCCACCCGGACCACTGCTTCTGCTCCTGCCACTTCCCATGCCGCGGCGGCAGTCGGAGCGGGGTCGTCTCAGACCACCGCCACTGTTCCTGCCAAGCGGCCAAGGGAACCTACTCCTCCGCCTCCTCGCGCCGGACGTGAGCCGGACTTCGACTTCTCCGCGTTCATCTCCGACGAGGAAGAAGAAGAGTAAGATTCTCTTGTTGTACTTGCAGTTCTTCAATTCTTGTTGTTTTGTCTTGTATCTCATTTGCTTTACTCTGAACTTATTCCTTTTTAGGACTCTGGCCCAGAGAGCAGCGAAGAGAGCCAAGGCCCCGGTGATTTTCATCGAGGACGAACCCACCGCGACAGCAGGGGTGCGTTCGAGACAACCTTGCCGGACCCGGCAACTGTTCTCCAAAGCAGCCCCAGCGTAAGTATATGGTTCGCTTTCCGCTGTTAGGCGTGCATGGATACTCTTTCTTTGCTGACATCTGACTGTTGGTTTGTGTAGGAGCAGAGCAGCCCCACTAGGAGCGCCCGGAGGCCGCCCCCGAAATGCCAAGGGAGAGTCCTCCGGCAAGGGAGAGGTCTCCGGCAAGGGAGAGTTCTCCGGCAAGGGAGAAGTCTCCGGCAAGGGAGAGTTCTCCGGCAAGGGACAGCAGCAGCGGCCCCCCGGCAGCGAAGACCACGACTGCAGAACCCGGTACAGGTAATCCTCTCGCTTCAAAACTTCCCTTGGGTTCTTCTTCTTTTGATCTTCTTTTTTGGATATTTTCTTGACTCTTCTCCCTTTTTCGGCCGTCAGACCCATCTGCTGCGGAGCCGATGGAGACCGAGGTTGCCGCCGACGATGCCGCTGCCACCGAAGAAGCAGCCGGCGCTGACGATCCCGCCGGCGCAGAGGCCGCCAAAGCTGCCGCCGCAGAAGCAGGTGGGGGGTCTGGCGATCACACTAACGGCCCTGAGGCCGCAGGAGCGCCAGGCGCTATGCCGACCGCCGTTCCCTCCGCCGCTGCCACAGCGTCAGGCTCCGAAGAGCCCCAGCCAGGCGTCTACTTGAAGGCCAGCGATGGCGTCTTCATCAACCTCTCCTGGGCGTCAAGCTCCAGGGCGCCGGTCGAAGGAGAGAGCTTCGACGGAGAGGTGCTCGCCTCTGTTGGGCTGGCGCTGGTTGATGCGCCGAGCAGCAGCAGCAGCGAGCCTGAGGAGGAGCGGCTGCTGCAGAAGCTGGTGTCGCTCTACCGTGCTCGGCAAGCCAAGCTGGAATCCCGCGAGGCGCTTGTTGCGAAGGCGGGAGTGGACATCGAAAAGCGCGCGGAGGAGCTCCGGGGTCTCAACCAGGAAGCTCTCCGGTCCCTGGCAGAGGAGCGGGCGCAACTCGCCAAGGAGCAGAAGGCCTTCCTCCTAGAGAGGGCTGAAGTCGAAGAGCAACAGCGGCTTGCCGCTGAAAAGCTGTCTGCGCAGGAGGGCGAGCTGGCGCAGCGGAAGGTCAACCTTGACAGCCACGAGGAGGAGCTTGCCGCGCGCGAGCGAACATTCGGCGGAGCCCTCAAGCAAGCAGAGGATGCTGCCGCAGCTGCCGAGGCCGCCAAGAAGGAGCTGGAGACGAAGGTGGCGCAGCTGGAGGCCGATCTCAAGGCGAGCGGTGAAGAGCTTGCCGTGCTCAAGCGTGAGCGGGAGAAGAACGCCTACAGCCACTCAGAGCTGCAGGCTCGTCTCGCCGAGAAGGGCAAGGAGCTTAGCGCCGCCAAGGACTCCAACGCAGATCTTGAGTTGAAGCTGACTACTTTGACCAAGATGCTGGACGGCGCCAGGGAGCAGGAGGCGGCCTCGAAGGAGGAGATCAAGGCCGACAAGGCGCTGCTGGCGAGTGCTGCGGCCGCCCAGAACACTTTTAGGGAGAATGTGGGGCACTGGACGGAGGGTCTCGTGAATGTTGCCGCAGACATCGACAGGGAGCTGGCACAGCTGGGGATGGAGGATCTCGGGTATCCCTCCGACGAGAACCTCCATCCCAGCGCCAAGCTCACCTTGTTCTTCAAAGGCGTGGCGACGGCCCTCCAGCGACTCTGGGTGAGGATCCCAAAGCAGCTGGCCGACGAGTCGCGCAAGATCTGCGTGGGAGCTCTTCAAAAGGTGTTGGTAAAGGTGGCCTTCCGCAACCCGGGCCTCAACCTCACCAACGTCCTCAAGACCCTGCCGCCGGATGCTGATCTGGAGGCGCTCAAGACCCTTGTCGCACCCATTGTGGACAAGGTGAGCGGGATCAAGAGGATTGAGGGCGATCGCATAGACTAGGCTGCCCGTTTTCTTCTTTTCTTGTCGCTGCTGGTCATGTTATGAGAAAAATCTGTTAGAGCCGCGACAAGCTACCTTGTAATATAACTCTATTCCAGGTAATGATAGCAATGCTATTTCCTTTACTTGATTCCTTCCTTTGTATGTTTTTGCCCTACGCTTTTAGGGAACTTGCCGGCGCAGGCACCTTAGCCGCGAGCGCTCAGTGCGGGACGTCAGCAGCCTGCTGGTGGTGCCGCTACCGACAAGAAACCTTGTCGCAACTAGTCGCAGCTCACTTAAGTTGTTAAGCGGACTCGAAACCAAGTAAGGGCGCAACTAGCTACGAGTTGGTTCCTCCGCGCACAGGTTTTCCATACAAAGCACGGTCGTTCAAGGAAGATAACTTAAAAAATTTAAAAATCTAATTACTCAAACTTTAGCAACTTAGCTTTTCTGTTGTTTGCTTCCCGGTAAGGCGAAACTTTCTTGAACGACGCCTGGTCCATACCATTATCTTCTCCTTCCCCCCCCCCCCCCCCCCGGCAAACTTGTGGGCGAGGGAACCTTCCTTTCCTTGAGAAAAAAGAAAGAGGAGAAAATAAAGATATGGAGCCTTATGGCTCGTTGTTGCTTACCGGGGGTAGGTGCTGCACAAAGTGTCAGATAACACATGCAAAAAATAGAAAGCATGAAATTGACAAGATGTGCGGAGCACATGAGCTTTATGCACGGGGTCTGCGCCCGGCATTGTACAAAGGATTACATGCAACAGCGGCAAGACTTGTACAAAAGGTGGTTGCCGGAACGGGTTCCGGCAACCGCGCCTTACGGGTAAAACTTACGAAGATGCTCAATGTTCCAGGAGTTGCTCACCGGAATGCCATCTTCGGTCTCAAGGCGGACAGCGCCAGGCCTAGTGACTCGTTTCACCCGGTAAGGGCCTTCCCACTTTGGCGTCAACTTGTTGGAATTCTTGGCGGACTGAACACGCCGAAGAACAAGGTCGCCTTCCTCGAGACTTCTGGCATTAACTTTGCGGCTATGGTAGCGGGGCAAAGCTTGCTGGTAGCAAGCAGCTCGTACAGCAGCCTGAAGACGGTCTTCCTCAAGGAGCAGCGCGTCATCTTGTCGCGGCTGCTCTTGCTCAAGCTCATCATAAGCGAGCACTCGAGGTGACCCGTATACGAGTTCCGTGGAGAGAACTGCCTCTGCTCCAAAGACTAGAGCGAAAGGTGTCTGGCCAGTGGCTCGATTTGGCGTCGTCCTGATCGACCAAAGAACCACCGGCAGCTCCTCAATCCAGTTTCTTCCGCACTTGTGCAGCCTGTCGAAAGTCCTGGTCTTGAGCCCACGCAGCACTTCAGCATTTGCCCTCTCCGCTTGACCGTTGCTTCTCGGATGAGCAACAGAAGCGAAGCAGACCTTGGCGCCAAGATCTTGGACGTACTGCATGAAGGTGCGGCTCGTGAATTGCGTACCGTTGTCGGTGATTATCCTGTTAGGGATCCCGAAGCAGCAAACAATCAACCTGAAGAACTTGACTGCTGACGGTGCTGTCACCTTCCTCACTGCTTCCACTTCCGGCCACTTTGTGAACTTGTTGATTGCAACGTACAAGTACTCAAAGCCCCCGACTGCTCGGTGAAAGGGGCCGAGGATGTCGAGCCCCCAGACCGAAAATGGCCAGGATAAAGGGATCGTCTGGAGAGCTTGAGCTGGCTGGTGTATCTGCTTGGAATGGAACTGGCACGCTTCACACTTGGTTACTTGTGTAGTTGCATCCTGGAGGGCTGTCGGCCAAAAGAAACCTTGCCTGAATGCTTTGCCGACAAGTGCTCTTGCGCCAATGTGGTGACCACATATGCCTCCATGTATCTCTGCCAACAGCTTTTGTCCATCTTCCCGGTGAATACACTTCAATTTCACACCGTTGAGTCTTCTTCTGTACAGTGTGTTGTCGACAAACTGGTACATACTTGACTACCGGGCTACTCTTTTCGCTTCTTCTTGCTCTTCGGGAAGTCTCCTGTCTGAAGGAAACGGACAATCTGCTGTGCCCATGCTGGAGCTTGTGGCTCGACAACAAGGACTAAAGGCACATCTGCTGCTGCGGGAACATCGCTTCTACGGCAAGAGCATGCGGCTCAGCCGGAGCTTGACGTTCCCTGGCAAGTTTGCCGGAGCAAAACTTGTCGGGAGCCTCTACTTCAACGAAACAAACCCTAGGGCTTGCCGGAGCAGACTGCTCCTCAGCACTCTTGGTGTTGATCTTGGGGACCTTCTTGGCGGCGGCTTCGGGAAGCTCTGCCGGAAAATAGTCACCAGAAATCAACTTCCTCTTCTTGCTCTGTCCAGTTGATGGCGTTATGGACGGTTGAGTCAGCTTGAGTACAAAGATCCCTGGTTCCACAGGTAACTTAAGTGCGGCGCACTTTGATAGGCCATCGGCAATGTTGTTCTGAGCTCTTGGAACATGCTCCATCTATAGGCCGTCAAAGTGCTCTTCTAGCTTTCTCACTTCGTCAACATAGGCTTCCATCAACGGACTCTGATAACTCTTGTTCACTTGGCGGACGACAAGCTGCGAGTCACCCCTGACAATGAGCTTCTTGATCCCAAGGTCTGCCGCGATCCCTAGACTGGCAAGCAAGCCTTCATACTCTGCAGTATTGTTTGCTGCTTGCTCCTTGGGAAAGTGCATCTGGACTACGTACTTGAGGTGCTCTCCGGTGGGTGCGACAAGCAGCACGCCAGCGCCGGCGCCTTGCAGCAAGAAGGCACCATCAAAGTACATCATCCACTCTTTGCTTGCTTCCTCGACGGGGATGCTCGTTTCTGGAATTTCTTCATCTGGTGTTGGTGTCCACTCTGCTATGAATTCTGCCAGTGCTCTGCTTTGGATAGTTGAAGTACTCTCAAACTTGAGGCCAAAGCTTGATAGTTCCAGTGCCCACTCAACAATCCTGCCTGTTGCTTCTGGATTCTGTAGTATCCTCTTCAGCGGAAAACGAGTGACAACTGTGATCTCATGTGCTTGGAAGTAATGGCGCAGCTTTCTCGAGGCCATGAGAAGGCCGAAAAGCAATTTTTGCACACCAGATTACCTTGACCTAGCCCGCTGCAGAAGGGAACTGACAAAGTAAACTGGGCGCTGCACCATTCTCTTCTGTATCTCCTCGCGCACCTGCGCAGATCCATCTTTGTCGGGACCAGAGCTTGTCGGGGAAGCCCCCTGCTTGTCGCTGGATGCACCTGCCGTGGTTGCTGGCTCGTCATCTGCCTCCCTCTCTGCTACTAACGCAGCACTAACCACTTGATTGGTTGCCGCTATATACAGCAGCAACTTCTCTTGTGGCTTAGGTGCGACAAGTGTTGGAGTGGAGGACAGGTATCTCTTCAAGTCTTGCAGCGCAGCCTCCGCTTCCGGAGTCCATTTCATTGGACCTGCCTTTTTCAATATTTTGAAAAATGGCAGGGCGTGCTCAGCAGACCTAGAGATAAACCTGCTGAGAGCAGCCACGCAACCGACAAGTCTTCGTACATCCTTGACGCGCTTTGGTGCTTCAATCTGCTCAATGGCCTTGATCTTGTCGGGATTGGCTTCAATTCCCCGCTGAGACACGAAGAACCCGAGAAGCTTGCCGGAGGGGACTCCAAACACACACTTCTCGGGGTTGAGCTTGAGGTTGATCTTGCGCAGATTTGCAAAGGTCTCGTCTAAATCTCGAATCAGAGTTGCCTTGTCCTTGCTCTTGACCACTATGTCATCCATGTAGGCTTCCACATTTCTGTGTATTTGTGGCTCAAGAGCGACATGGACTACCCTTGCAAATGTTGAACCAGCATTCTTTAAACCGAAAGGCATCCGTATGAAACAGTACGTGCCACATGGAGTGATGAATGCGGTCTTCTCCTCATCTTCTTCTGCCATGAAGATTTGATGGTATCCTGAGTATGCGTCAAGAAATGAAAGCAAGTCACATCCGGCCGTGGAGTCAACAATCTGGTCAATGCGCGGCAAGGGAAATGGGTCTTTGGGACAAGCTTTATTAACATCGGTAAAGTCGATGCAAAGCCTCCATTTACCGTTTGCCTTGCGCTCGACTACAGGATTGGCCAACCACGTAGGATGGAGCACTCCTCTGGCAAGGCCTGCTGCTTCCAATTTCTTGATCTCTTCTGCGATGAATTCTTGGCGCTCCACTGCTTGCTTCCTGACCTCCTGCTTGACGGGCCGCGCATGAGGACAAACGGCAAGATGGTGCTCAATTACTTTCCTGGGAACACCGGGGATGTCAGACGGTTGCCACGCAAACACATCGACGTTCGCCCGCAGGAAAGCAATGAGTGTGCTTTCCTATTTAGGGTCAAGAGTGGCACTGATGGTGAAGGTACCACCAGTGTCGTCCTTCTTGGCGGACACCTTCTTGGTCTCTGGCGGAGCTGCCATTGTCTTCTTACACTTGCTGGTGGAGCTCGATGGTGCGTCCTCTACGGTAGCGCAGCACTCCGAAGAGGTGCGCTTGCCGGAGTGGGCATCAGAACTCTTGCCAGACTTGGTCTTCTTCTTCCCCCCGGGAGCTTCAACGGCAGGTGACTTGCGATCTGTTGCGGCTGCCGCTTCCCGGTAGATCTTGTCGGCGCAGATAAGAGCATCCTTCTTGTCGCCAGGGACAGAGATGACGCTTATCGGGCCTGGCATCTTCAGCATGTTGTATGCGTAGTGAGAGGCTGCCATGAACTTGGCGAGTGCTGGACGGCCGAGTATCCCATTGTAAGGCAATGGAAAATCGGCAACGTCAAAAGTGACCCTCTCAGTCCTGAAGTTCAACTCGCTGCCAAATGTTACTAGCAACGTGACCTTCCCCTTCGGCTTGCTCCTTCCCAGGTTGATTCCTTGGAATGTGCTGGTCTCTTCAAGCTCGCTGTCAGGGATCTGGAGTTTCTGGAGTACAGCGGAGGAGATCAGGTTCAAGCCGGCCCCGCCGTCAACTAGCATCTTAGTGACCTTGAGGTTGCGGATAGTTGGTGAAACCAACATCGGCAAGCACCCGACTGCAGTTGTGCGATCAGGGTGGTCCTCAATATCAAAGATGATAGGCGTGCTGGACCATTTCAGAAGCTTGCGTGACTCGACAGGTGGTTCCGCCGCATTGACTTCCCGCACCCACTGCTTGAGTTGGCGGTGCGAAGTATGCAGAGAAGCACCGCCGTCAACGCACAAGACCTCTGTGGCTTTCTGGAACTCCTGCTCACTGGTCTCGACATCATCCATCGTCATCGTCGTCATCTTCATTCTTGTCGCGGCCGCGGGGAGGTCTGTCTCCTTGCCGCTGCTTGGCCTTGCCGCGGCGTCCTCCCCGGCCGGCGCGCTTCTTGTTGGATTCTCCAGCGCCTCCTTGGGCCCTCTCCTTGTCACGTCGCTCGTATTCAGCCTTTTGCTGCTGGACAAGCTGCTCGACCTTCTTGCAGCTCTGGAGGTCATGGCCCTTGGTGCGGTGGATCTTGCAGTACCGCTTGTCGGTGCCGTCCTGCTTGTCGGCGACCGCCACAGCCTGGCAGTTGGTGCATGCGGCAATCTCCTTGCCGGAGCTACCAGCTTTGGCTTTCTTGGCGCCACCTTCATTGCCGGACTGCTCAATGACTAACACATCTTTGCCTTTCTTCTTCCTGTTGTTCCGCCGCCGGTTTTTCTTTGCCGGGGCAGCATCCTCGCTGTCAGATCCTCCTGCTCCTGTATTCTCTCCGGGGAGTTTCCTCCCTTCCTCAGCACGTGTACACTTGTCGGCCAGGGCATACAGCTCACTAACGTCTCTGATCTTGCACATTGCCATCTCCTCCCGCATTCTGCAGTTACGCACGTTCTGATGGAACGCGCTGATGACCGCGGCAGGGTGGACATCTGGGATGTTGTGTTGTACACGGCTGAATCTCTGAATGTACTTGCGCAAGGGCTCTCCTTCCTTCTGGGCGAGCAGGTGAAGGTCACTCTCTTGGCCATGAGGTTTGTGGCCGCCTGTAAAGGCGCCGACAAACTGATGGCATAGGTCTGCCCAGGAGGATATGGAGTTGTCCGGCAAATGCATGAGCCAGGACCTGACGTTGGGCTTGAGCACCAGCGGGAAGTAGTTGGCAAGGATCTTGTCGTCCCGCCCCCCGGCGGCTTGCACCGCGATGGTGTAGATGCTGAGGAACTCCGACGGATGCGACTTGCCGTCGTACTTCTCTGGTACGTCTGGCTTGAAATTCTTCCTGATGGGCCACTGGACTTGCCGCAGCTCACGAGTAAACGCAGGGCAACCTACCGCATACGGCAAGTCGCCTGGTTCCCCTGGCGCATGCATGTCGACAGAGGGCCCAGCGCGCTGGTCTGATTGATGCCGCGCTTCTCTTCGGCGCTCGATTCGAGTACGAGCGTCTTCTTGCTGTCGTTTCATGAAGAACTTGGCGCTGATCGCGACGAGCTCGTGGATCTGATGACGCGGTGGAGTCACTGTCGAGGTGGATCCGGCGAGTCGGTGATCTTGGCCTTCAGGGCGGAGAATGCACGGTGGTTGCACCCCCACCGGTCTTGTCGCCACCGGCTCGTGCTTGGCTGACTTGTCGCGGCTGCGATGTACTCGGCTGCCGTGGAGTGTCGCTGTTGGCGAAGCCGATGAGACTCTGAATGGTGGCCCTCCAGTCGTTGATCTTGTCTGCCGCTGGAGGGTAGTCTAGGAGCAGTTGAGCTCGCGCCAAAGCTTCTACTGAAGTGGCGGGTGGCGGTGGCGAATGGTGTGAGGAGCGGGATATACTCGGACTTCTAACTATGTTAGAAGGAGCAGTATCTCGCTCAGGCGACCGTGCCCCGCTCGTGCCAGCATGTTGGCGTGCATGTTGGTCTTGAGCACTCCGAGATCCACCAGCTCGATCTTGGTCCAGCAAACGTATGGTACTGTGAGTACCATGACGCTGTCGGTCCCGCGCCTCCTGGGGTGGGCGCGGTGCATGTACGGACGCCGAGGTCTTGGAGTGCGCCCGGTCGTTGTGGGAGCCGACTGCGCCACTGATGGGCAGCGCAGCCTTGTCCTTGGACCTGGCAGCACCGTGAGCTCCCTCGTTGACGCCCGTTCTTCTGCCGGCGTCTACCCCACCAGCCATTTGCTCCGGCGGTGGTGGGTTTGGCGCGGACGGAGCAGCCGCCTCCGAAGCCTTCTTCTTCGGCGGCATGTCGATGAAGACGATGAAGATTTAGCTCGTGTGAACGCCGGATCAGGTTCACACAACCTCGACGCACCCCCTACCTGGCGCGCCAAAGATGTCGGGGAACTAATCCACGAGCACCTATGGGACCGGCAGACCGAGCCCCTTTCGGTTCGGCGGGGGCGCGAAGATTGCACGAAGAGCAGATCGAGGCGAAACACACGAGCAGTTTACCCAGGTTCGGGCCGCACGGATGCGTAAAACCCTACTCCTGCTTTGTGGTTTGTATTGAGTTCTTACTCGGGAGCGCTGAGTGCTACAGTATACACCAGCAGCTAACGAGACCGAGCGTGAGTGTTCTCTCCTTCCAACCCCCCTCTACGTTGCGCATGGGCCTCCTTTTATATGCTCAAGGGGTCACCGACAGGTGGCAACGTAGACAAGGGTAAAAAATGGAAAGATGTTGCGGTTGGTACAGCTACCTACTATAGTGTATCATACCTAACCCTGACGGCAGGGGACAAGGGCATTAAATGCCCGTCTGCGTCGCCCAAATAGTGCAAAAGGGACCGTCAGGGACGCCACCGCTCGCCACGATGGCAATCTTGTCAGCGCCGCTTGCCACCGCGCACTGCTGGCTGCACAGCCTCCCGCCACGTACGCCTGGAAGGGTCCCAGAGTGACACGTTGGTGGATGTGCTGGAGCGCGGGTACAGAGTGGTGGCTTGCCGCGGTCGTTGTCTTGTCGCGTCCGGGAGCTTGTCGCTCACCGGGCCTTGCCGGGACGCGTGCCGCGTCGCGGCAAGTTCCTTGAGATGCCTTGGTTGGCCTTCCCGGCAAGCTCCTCTTGCCGGGGTCTTGTCTCCTTGGCTTGGATACTTTGTTCTTGAATGGCTCCAAAGGAACCACGGAGGACCTTGGCGGTCACCCGGCAAGCCTTGCCGCGGGATGCTGCGACTGCCCGTGCACAAGTTCGGGATACTAGGGTACCCCTACTCTAGTACACCGACAAAATGGAAGAAGTCATGTCATCTTCTCTCCAGGGTTTCGTTGTGAAAAGAATTTGAATTCACGGAGATCAGAAAGCAAATATGAAAGTTTGGGAAAGTCCTTTTATTCCCTCTCATTTAACTTTCAAAAAGTTTTGAATTCACTCACTTTCAGACAATGAATCAAACAATCAATCAAATCTATCTATTTATTATAACATTCCAAAATTTAGAATTTTGGGATGTTACAGCTGCAGCGCAAGCAGCTGAGCAAGATGATCAGACTGCGCTTGTTCAACACTTATATCTTCCTCACTCTGAAAGATAAACAAGCAGACGGATGACAGGTTTTGCACATAAAAGTATCAGTGCTGACAATTCATCACATTTCTTACTGACGAATAAAGTGACACAGTTTAAAATTGCATTAACACAATATGGTATTGTTCAGGTCAAGACATGGCAGGAAATGACATTGTGAAGGAGTTTGCAGCTTCACGACACCACTGGATTACAGATCAAGAACTCATAAGTATCACTGGTTAGTGTGCTATCAATGTATACCATTTCAGATTGGCAAATAAAGTGACGGTTTAAATAATAGCAGAATGATATGACATTGTTCATAGTTAAGACATTGCAGAATATGACATTGTGTTGTAGTGGGTAGGTTCACCACACCACTGGATTACAGATGAAGAACAGAAGCATACATGCAGTGCAAAAGAAGATCACTTGCTCTGTATAGTTTAATTTACATGGTATGAAGAAGGAACTTGGTTGTACAACTGAAAACTTAAATTGAGAAAGGACAAATTTTTGTTTATGAACTACATAATAAACTTTAAACAAGCAATTTGATGCAAACACCAAAAATAAACAGCTATTGCAGTCATGCCTAACCAAATATATACAACAAAGTTTGAAGACTTGAGATGGACAAACTTACATTATTGGTGAAGACGGGCTCTATAAAGACCTTGTCCATGCTGATGGGGGGGCAATTCAAGAAGTTTACCACAGAATCTTCTTCAAAAGCATTGCCTTTATTCTACATTTTGTTAAGAGTAAATATAGATGTGATAATATACGAAAAAATGGATAATATTTAAGATAAGATGAAGAGTGATGCTACATAACCAAGTAGCTATAAATGTAAGTGCAGTGATACAGCCAAAAGGTACAGCCAAGAGCAATGCACAGCTAAACTTCTTTAGTACCAACCTTATGGTAAGAGTAAATATAGATCTGATGTGTAGAAAATGGAGGGCAAAGGAAAATAAGCTGCAGAATGATGGTACATGAACAACTACCTGTCATTATAAGTACACTGATAAAGGATAGCATGTACTTACAAGAACAATGCAGAGCTAGGCATTGGATATATTCTACACTAATGTAACCATTCATACAGATCAGATAATTTGGAGCGAACAATTGATAAGCAAGCTATCATGCATACTGCTGTCACATAATGAACCAGGTATGTATGCAAGTACAGTGATACAGGACAACGGGTACTAACAAGAGCAAAGCAGCGGGCAGCATATTTGCGATATCATGTCGTTCTTGTCAAACCAGAATTCTTCTTCGAGCAGATTTCCTGCAAAAAAGATCCGTAAGGCACATGCGGAAAAGTAGAAGTTCAAACTGTCATGTGATTTCATAGACATTACCTCATCCTGGGAATGAGACCAGTGCATAACAAGGTTTTTCCATTCAATGTCTTCTAAATTTAGCACATGAGACTTCACCGGAAATTCGTTTATAGACTTGCCATCAAAGTGTGATTTCCTCAGGTAACACTGATACTGCTGCAATGCTTCCAGATTGACCCTCGCCTAGTTACAACAATGTAATGTAAATCATTGATGTGTTCAATCAGCAGAAAACAGGAAAATAATAACCATGAATAATAGCACTTACACGTAAGTTGGACAGGAAGATGTGAAAATGGCGTTTGTCTTCACAATAATCTTCCCATGATGGGAATATATGCATGTAGTCCCTAACAATATTGAAAGCATTGTCTTTTAAACTGGGAATAAATGGAATGGGGTTCCAATCTGCAGGAATTGGCCGTCTCTGCAGTTGGGATAGGTCTTTGGCCGGTGGACTTGCTGTACTTTTTGCTGCAGTGGGATTTTTCTATGGTACAACTGGTGCTATGGCAAATGAAATCGGTATACCTTTTGCTGGAGTGCAGGTCCTGTGTGGTGGGGCTGGTGGTGTGACCAGTGAAGTATGGGTACAGTCTGCTGGAGTCGGTCATACGTTTTGTGTCACTGGTTCTACAACCAATATAAGTGGGGTGCTCTCTGATTTCTCTGGCACCACCACGTTTTTCAAGGACATTGCTGGTGCTCCTTCAGGTTCGGCAATCACCCTCTTCCTTTTTGATGTTTGATGCAGAAGAACATCATTTGAGTGGAAAAACATGGTATGATGATAGATGGAATGTGTATTGATAATGGATGGGCATGGCATCTCGACATATATGATGAGTAAAGTAAGCAGATGGCGGTGCAACAAAGTAGAAGAAATGCAAGACAACATATGCAAGATACCCGCAATCAATAAAATATTGCCAAATTAGAACAGGCACCTTGATGGGTGAACAAGACAGGCCATCTGCCTTTGACTCCTCGAGGTTAGAATAGTCATTAGGATCATATTCTGAACAAGAATCAACAGGTGGGGAGCGTATGAGTTTCATTGCATCCAGAATGGCACTCAATGCCTTGGTGCCAATTTTGTAAGTCATTGCAGTGTTTAGCTTCAAGAGTGGACTGTTGCTAGTGCGACACAAAGCAGCTACACATATCATAGTGTAGATATAACGGGAAAACCTTAAGCATCAGAGTAAAATCAGCAAAGTGGAACTTGCTGGAATATATGTGCTAGTATTGCCGGTACGGCTAGAAAGGCTTCGGATACCAGCTCTCTTCAAGTGAAGGTGTGGTACTGTTAATATCAGTGTAACTCTCAAAGGAGACACAGCTCCCCACATTTCCTTGCTATTCTTATAGGATTCAAGTGGGCAGGCCACTACAAATCCTATTCCTATGTTTACAAGATCCTACGAATCAAAGAGGCTCAAAGTGTCCATCACAACCGACCGTATAGACCTCTACACTGCAAATGTCCCTGCTCATCTTCAGTACAAGGAACATACTGTACTACTATCATACTCCCTCCGTTCCGAAATATAAGTCTTGGTAGAGATTTCACTATGGATCACATACAGATGTATCCAGATACATTTTAGAGTGTAGATTCACTCATTTTGTTCCATATGTAGTCCATGGTGGAATCTCTACAAAGACTTGTATTTAGGAACGGAGAGAGTACATATTAAAGAAGAACGGGAGAGGAACATGGTAAAGAAGAGCAAGCAGATTTTGGATAATAAAATGTTGGTTGCGCAATGCCCACACATGATGAACCAGAGCGCATTAAGAATGCAACTCCCAGCTGTCTCTCGACCATTTCAGGCGGTTGGATGAAGATCCTACATCTCCTAACCCTTCTTCTTCCTCATCTCTGATTCTTCCCATACAGAACACCGCACGGGCCGCCGGCCGGACCACCGGCCCCCACCGCCTGTGTTCCTCTGCCACCCCCACACCCCACCCCGCCCAACCCCCACCCGTGTCGAGTTTTCTTTGTTCGGCGAGGCCCCACAACCACCCGAGCCCCTTCGATCACACCGGCGAACTCCGGCGAGCTCTGAAAAATCGACTGACCCAATTTTGAAATTTAGTCTACTGTGATTTAACTAGTGTGGAATATAAAAGGGGAAAACCATAAGCATTGGGAGTATAGTTTTGAGCGTGCCATGGCAGATCTGAAGGTGCAAACCGGACAAAGGCAACTTCGCAACAAAGACACGAAATCAGAGTAAAGCAGTGGCGATCTATTTTCTTGCTGCGATAAATAAGTTGAGCAGATACGAAAGAGTACCGCCTCTGGTGCGGCATCGTGTACGCATCTGCTGAGAATTTGACGGCGCTGCAGTAGAGATGGCTGTCAGCGACGTGGAAGCAGATCTAGGAGGGTAGACGGTGGCGGCGGGGCACGGTGGACGAGACGGTCGTAGGAGCGGCGATGGTGGGGATGAAGCGAGAGGACCGGATGCAAGCATCCCGGTCCGAAGACATGGATGAGAGAGGTCGATCTCTTGTAATGGACGGCGGCGTCGGGGTATCAGCTCCGGCATGGTGGAGGAGGACGGCGGTGGATGGGGTGGCGGACGGCGGCAGACGGAGGAGGGTGGGGTGGAGAGGGTGTTTTGGCGCCCACGGAGTACGAATGGGGAAAAGGGAGGTACAGAGGAAGGGGGGAACCATGTATTCAGGGCGCGCTTGTCTCAAATGCGAGGAAATTTACAAACTTAGCCCCCATTTCATATTTCTACTGCATCACAACAACATTAGTCGGTCGGGGATAGGACGGTAATCTCGCATACACCGAATATTTGCCAACGAGAGTTTGTTTTTGGCGCCCACCGTGTATGAATATGAATCGGGGAGGGAGTCGATTTCGGCCGAGGACACACTGTGTTTTGGTGCCCACCGTGTATGAATCCGGGTGAGAGGCGGTTACGTCACATTTGGGGTGAAATTACAAACCTACCCCTATCGAAACCTATAGAAATCCAGAAGATAGGCTTTGCATGGTAGGGATAGGCAGTAGTGATTTCCATCTCGCAGATTTTGGTTTCGGGTTGTTACTGCGACTTTCCCCGCTTCATTCAAATTTTGCAGAGTGCACGTTTACCGTGCCAACTTAATTCGAATCCCGTTTGTATTCTATATTTTTTTCGGGCGGGATCCATTTTCAATTGGAATTACATTCTATATGCATCATTTTTATATATACTTTCAAAAGCACAACACCATTTATACATAAATATGGTTTACAAATGGCATGATCTCAGATTATAAGGTTGTATCCATCAATTTGGATTTTCAAATATTTGAAACCACTTTATGTTGAAATCCAATGTATGCATTCCTCGCTAACTGTCTCCAATTAATGTGTGTTTCATGCGGGTTTTTTTACTTCTCAAACATGTATAATGTGTTTCACACACGCAACATATAGTGTAATCCCGTTTAGACATTAATTGCATATAAACCATGCGTTGTTTGTAATTGAAGAATCTATGGATCACCAATATTCATAAACTATATAACATTACACGTGTGCCCAAATTCAAATGAATATGCATGTTTGATACACCAATTTGCGTTATGATATTATCGATGTCGTGATCTCCAGTTTAAATATTTGAATCCCCTTTAATCCAGATATTCGTCTCATATAGCTATCACTCATGCTTATATAGGACTATCTCTCTGGACCTATACGCGTTCATCGTCTCTCAGGTATCTCTCGTGCTACCTGTATGTCGACAATGATCTTTTATCTTCGTAACACACTGACGGTACTCTCTCGCTCGACCTTCATCACTCTATCTCTCTCTAAGTATATCTCGCTCCCTGCTATGTGTCTCTAACTATGATTCTCCATGTGGAATCTCTTTCTCTCACACAAACACAAAACTTTGTCTCCCGGGGTCTCATTTCTCTCTACTATTCCCATGTGTGCCACTCGCACACCCCTCATACAGAGATGTCTTTCGCTCCTTAGATATGAGAACCTACGACTCTTCCTCTTCAATATCTCTTTCTCACATACAAACACGAACTCTGTCTCCCAGGGTCTCATATTTCTCCATCATTCTCTTGTATGTCGCTCACCCACACCCTCTCTCCCTAGAGATATCTTGCGTTCCCTCATATGTCTCTCTAGCTATGACTCTCATTGTGAAATATCTTTCTCTCTCGCAGACACAAAACTCCATATCTCTGGATCTCATTTATCTCTGATATCTGTTTGTATGTGACTCGCATGCACCCTCTCTCTATCTCTCTCACACCCACACACATAACCCAGCCTTCTGATCCACTCGACTCCTATCTCTAATGCACACTGGCTAGCATCTTTATCTTTGTATTTATCTGTTTCTCCATCAACCTTCTTTCTCGCCCTCACTCTTGATTCCTATCACGCACACTACATATGTTTCTCTCTACATGCAGTCAAGTGCCCTCTCACACACATATATAACTTCACCCCTTGAACCACCCGACGGTCATCTCCAACACCCAAACTAGCGGATGTCCCTCTAGCTAGCATCTCCATCTCTATATCTATCTATAGTTTCTCCGTCAACATTTCTTTCTCGCACGGAGTCTTGCTTCCTATCACCCACACTATATATGTCTCTCCATACATATGCGTTTATAGGTTGGTCTCTTTTGCACAATCGTTGCGCCTCACACCCTCTGCTCGCCATAGATGCATGCTCCAGCCCACGCCACTATCTATTAAAGACAAAAACACATGCTCAATTGTCGGGCCTTCTTCCCTGCATTCTCACATGCATGCATATTGTCATACCGATTTGTCTCTCCCATGTCGTTGACCTTATGACTTATGTCTTCTTTCTTTTATCTCGATCATGCGCGCGCGCACACACACACACATCCCACGTATACATGTATACCTCTCACACATGCATGTTCAAGGTCTCTATGTCTCCATACGTAGTTAATTGCCCTTAATTACCCTCAATCCTAACGCCACATCGAATCGTTCTCCTCTTTTGTGCACATAACTTCCGCCTAGATGGGTAGAACACACACTCACACTTAGCAATCTCCTTCTAGCTACCCCCCCCCCCCCCCCCGCCTCTCACTCTTCCCCTATATCCCCGAAACCAATAAGACCATCCCTTTGTTTAATTCCCGCCTACGTGCACCATCGATATATAGTAGTCTTCCTCGGTGTCTCTCGAACAAACATGTTCTCTCGATGTCGACTCCTCTCACGCGCACACACCTTCTCTTCCCTCTCTACGGGCATTTTCTCTCTCGCACCCCATCGTTGGTGGCCTCTGCCATACACATCACCTCTCTATGATGAAGCCATGCACACTTAAATTACATCCTCCACAGAGGACCCCGCGACACACACACACGCACGCACCCCCCCCCCCCACACACACACACTAAGACTCCATATCTCTCTCTCACACACACAAACACACACACACACGCACGCACGCATGCACGCACCCCCCCCCCCCACACACACACACACTAAGACTCCATCTCTCTCTCTCTCACACACACACACTCACAAACTAAGACTCCATCTCTCTCTCCTATCTCTCTGTCTCTCTCTCTCACACACACACACACTAAGACTCCATCTCACACACACATGCTCTAGGCGGAGCATTTGTTCCTACGACCCTTCATCCAACCTTACCCGTATGATAAACAATCACCTTTATTTACTTGCATAACATGGACAAATTCCACTTTACTTTAGTAGTCAGCAAACTTATCATTTGTACCCTTATAAAAAACGAGTTGGTGGTGATGGTGTGCCTGCCATATTGTAATACAGGCCGTATGATCTATATCTGAGGATAGAAAACAAACTATGATAATTTTACAAAAGATACCCGCACCTCTCTCCACATCATTATCTCCTGCAACCTCATTGCTCAGCAATTAAAAAAGGAATAAGTCTCTGGAACAATCTAGCATGCATGGTGGCCGCTGCCGCCTGCCGGCGCCGTCCATCCCCATGCCTCCGCCCATTCCGACCACCAGTCACCACTATGCTCCACTCCTCCTCGCCTTATCTCTCATCTTTCATTTTTTCGATGACATTCTCGAGATACCAGTTTTCCGATAAAATTCTCGAGATATCATTAGTTTTTACACATGGGATTACTCCTGCATGGGTCAATCACAACAGGTGTTTTGTAAAAAATGCATATTGATGTTCCCTGCAATGCACGAGAATCTTGCTTGTAATTATATAACGCAAATCACGAGAAGGAAGTGACATTTTTTTGACACAACCACGTTAACATGGCCACGTAAATCACTATCTAAAGTAAATACCATTATACTTATATCCCGATGCAAAAGGTTGAGTACATGTCCAAAGAGTAGAGTCGCACACACGCACTCTGTCTCTCAGAATCTCTCTCTCTCTCTCTCACACACACACACACACACCAGTTACATGATGCCCACTTAAGCAGACACGTATGTTACAATTTGTGCACCCGCGGGTACATGTGATGCTGCGCATTTATTTAAGCCGGAAGGCGAACCCAAACAGTAGCTGCATTCATTCCCCTCCCGCCGCCTCTTCTCTGGTCACCGTCGCCCGGTAGCCATGGGTCGGCCGAAGGTAACAACATACGCCATACTCCCGCCGGAGCGGCGCTTTAATATGGAAATTTTAGTGGTCATGCATGCATCTTTTTGTGCTAGCACTCCTATATAAGGGTTGACCGGTCGCTTCCCATAGACATGCGCGGGCGGTGGAAGAGGAAGGAGAAGGGAAGCGAGCTGTGGAGTAATGTTTTTTACCACAATTTCTTAGGAAACTGAGTGCAATAATTGAGTAGTTTTGCAAACTACCAGTACTACACCTGAAACGGTTCAAAACCTATACTCCCTTGCCAGCGCGCGCTTCCCGCGTGAAATGGTCAGCGTCGCCCTAGAGCGTCAGTGCCGCATTAATGCCCGGCCAGAGCGGAGGCGAACTCTCACTGGCGCGACGGCCGAGAGAGCGCCGCTTCCCAGTGCACGCGACTGCTCCGCGTCGAGACTGGCCATAGGCCCTGTTTGGATCCATGGGTTAGAGTTAGTTTGAGCTAGTTGGGGCTCAAATAGCCCTAAAGTATCCAAGCATGAGGGTTTAAATTGGAGCAAGTTGCACCGAACCCACCAAAAAAAACTATCCCACCCAAGAGGTGCTAACTGGAGATAGTTCTCATTGGGACGACTGAAAAATCACTTTTCTCTCTCCATGAAGTGCATTTATTGTCAATCTAACCCTGTCACCCAAACACCTCTTTGGCTATAGTTAGTTCAGGGTTAGCCATGAGTTAGTCTAACCTCTATCTAAGTTAGAGTATCAAACAGGAGCAATATAGGACATGCAAGTTGCTCAAAGCATACAGGAAAATTCGTACGTGAAAGGATTTTTTTTTTGAAAACGGAACATGAAAGGAAATTTTTTTAGAATGCTCTTGGCATGTCGCTAACATGTGATACTTAACCAACCTCAATAGACGGCAGAAACGCCACCCGCCGCACTTTGATAGAGACGAGGAGGGAGAAGCGATACGGGCTGTTGGATTACTAGAGATAGGTGTCGCACGGAAGCCAAGAAATATGGTGATAGCGTGGGTTAGCCATGTACTAGTATGATGTAACTACATTGGGCTGCCGTGTTTCGTACTCTTCCAGTCCACTGTGGAGATGATTGGTTAATTTTATATCGCTGAATAATATTAAATATTATGAGTGCAGACGCTCCACCACGAGGTTCCTTGCTCCTTCTCGGTCGTCTGGAATCTATGTTCTTCCACTCTATTTTTTTACGTGAGCTTTGTTCATCCTTTTGCCAACACGCGAGACATCTAGCATCAAGGTGCACGTGTTATGCAAGGATCGTTCCATCTATATGAAGAACACGTGGGACTGGAACTACGAGATGGACATGTACCCAGGAGTGGATGTATGAACCTGACTAATGTAGCGCAGTAAGTGAAGTAGAAAGGCACAAATGGTATGAACATGTGTGTCATATAGGGTGTGCTTGGTTGCGTTCTCATCTCAGCATAGTTGTTCCCTCTTCATGCATGCTCAACTCAACACCCCTCTTCATGCATGCTTCTAGTGTATTTGCGCTAAACTAGTGTGGACTCATGCACCCTCCACACACTACCAAACACCCAAAAGTAGGTCGAGAAGGCAACTCTTGGGCGGCATTTGTCTCTTACTAAGTACTACCACTAAATGTTGTACGTGCAATGCACGGTGATGTTATGGAGTACGTGCCTAAGTACTCTACTACTACTACTATATTAGTTGGAGGCACATATTAACTTTCATATTTGTTTACGTGTATGCCCCGAGACCTTCCAACTAGACGTGTCTTCCTCTCCAGGTCGCACTTTGTATCGTTCATACCACTAAGTACTACTACGTGTGGTCTCCGACCCAAAAGTGGAAGAAGTGGAGACGCTCTACTACGCTGTTTTTTTACGTTGGGCTCTACCACGCTGTTCATGTCCCACTCCTTTCGCTGACGTGTGGGACATCCAGCACGTGCCGTGTTTGGCACCCTTCATAGTAAGAGTTGAAACGCTAGCATTCATCAGAAATAAAAAATAATTATAAATCGGCAGTGATACTATTTTTTTGCGAACCAATCAACAGTGATACTATACCATGTGGTTTCCTTGCTCCTCGATATCGGAAAGAATACTTCCGTTCGCCAACATGTGGGACGTCGACCATCCTGGTCCACTTGCCATGCACGCAGAACTCCAAGGGCGAGTCACCCAGGTCGTTGCGCCGCAGTAACAATGACTAATGAGTCGTCAAATCACAGGCCCACTTCCCACTTTGAAGTTGCTCGGACAAAGGAACCATCATGACTTTGTTGAATTCCGCTTCTTGAAGAAAACTACTATACCAGTAGTACTGCTAGCTATAGTAGTTAGTCCAACAGAGGCCTCCTTTCGTTCATAGGATAGGAATATGAAAATCATAGGAAGTGATATGACATGCATCTCAATTCCTATAGAGAAAGAGATGCCATTTGATGCTTAGGATATGAATTTTTTCATTTAGTCTAGGATAATGTACTGGTAATTTGCTCTAAAAACTACAGTAGTAACTAGTAGTATTGGTACATGCTCGTACTCAGACACAGACACACACACTAACTACTAGTACAACTACTTCTCACATGTTGGCCAAACATCGTCGTTCTCCTTGCCGGCTTTGTCGGCGACACCCCACCGTGCTTGGATCTCCGCCGACCTCTCCGCAGCAGCGCGTGCATCCTTTTCTTTCTTACGGCGGTGGGCCTCTCTTTTCTTGAGTGCTTTCTGACTTTTCCGCTCCCTATGTGCGGCTTTGGCCGCCTCTTGCTCTGCCACCCATTCGGCCTTGGCATCTTCAAATTCCTCCCACATAGTTGTGAGGTCGCGAGCGGCGATGAACTCGGCACGGCGGGATGCCATCGCTTCCCTACCATTTTGTGTGCGGTCGTGGGCGGCGAGGAACTCGGCGCGGCGGGATGCCATCGCTGCCTTACCGGTTAGTGTGCGGCGCGGTGGCATGAACGACGCTTGGTGAGAGCTCTAGAGTGGAGCGGTCGGACAATCGTATAGTGCATTGGTTTGTCAAGAGCTCAAGGACAGAAGACGAAGCAAATTTGGATTCCCCTTCAATCCTGGTCATTTATTACCGAGTAAAATGCATTGGCGGTCATCGAACTTGTCTTGATAGCTCACTTTGATCATTGTATACGAGATATGGTGATTATATGGTCACTGGCTCAGCATATAGCTCCGTATTTGTCTGGTTGACCAGTCAAACAGTCCGCATGCGCCTCATCAGCTCATGTTCTTTATCTATCTACGTGAGCCTACCTATCAATGGAGAAAGAAATACTGTAAAAACCAAAATTATGCGTATGTGGGGAATCAAACCACGTACTCGTCGCTGCAACGCACCCTCGTCAGCAAAATGAAAATGAAATACTTCGCGTCAGACACTCACGCTCACGCTGTCAAAGCATGCTAATGCATGCATGTCGCCCTCTAAATCAAAGTCATGCTCATGGCGCAACGCAAACAGCAAGCCCATCACCTGCGCGCCTCGGCGGTGCCTGGCATTACTGTTTAGACGTTTGATGGAGGCCTACGCGAACGCCGAGCATGTATTTGTTGGGGAACGTTGCAGAAAAAAATTCCTACGTTTCACCAAGATCAATCTATGGAGTCAACTTGCAACGAGAGGAGAGTGCATCTACATACCCTTGTAGATCGCGAGCGGAAGCGTTCAAGAGAACGGGGATGATGGATTCGTACTCGCCGTGATCCAAATCACCGATGACCAAGTGCCGAACGGACGGCACCTCCGCGTTCAACACACGTACGGAGCGGATGACGTCTCCTCCTTCTTGATCCAGCAAGGGGGAAGGAGAGGTTGATGAAGATCCAGCAGCATGACGGCGTGGTGGTGGATGCAGCAATGATCGCAGCAGGGCTTCGCCGAGCTTTTGTGAGAGGGAGAGGTGTAGCAGGGGAGAGGGAGGCGCCAAGACTTGAGGTGCGGCTGCCCTCCCTCCCCCCCCCTTTATATAGGCCCCCTGGGGGGCGCCAGCCCTGGAGATGGGATCTCCCAAGGGGGGCGGCGGCCAAGGGGGGTGGAGTGCCCCCCAAGGCAAGTGGAGGCGCCCCCCACCCTAGGGTTTCCAACCCTAGGCGCAGGAGGGCCCAAGGGGGGCGCACCAGCCCACTATGGGCTGGTTCCCCTCCCCACTTCAGCCCATGGGGCCCTCGGGGATGGGTGGCCCCACCCAGTGGACCCTCCGGGACCCATCCAGTGGTCCCGGTACAATACCGGTGACCCCGAATCTTTCCCGATGGCCGAAACTACACTTCCTATATATAATTCTTCACCTCTGGACCATTCCGGAACTCCTCGTGACGTCCAGGATCTCATCCGGGACTCCGAACAACTTTCGGATTACGGCATACTCATATCTCTACAACCCTAGCGTCACCGAACCTTAAGTGTGTAGACCCTACGGGTTCGGGAGACACGTAGACATGACCGAGACGGCTCTCCAGCCAATAACCAACAGCAGGGTCAGGATACCCATGTTGGCTCCCACATGCTCCTCGATGATCTCATTGAATGAACCACGATGTCGAGGATTCAAGCAACCATGTATACAATTCCCTTTGTCAATCGGTACGTTACTTGCCTGAGACTCGATCGTCGGTATCCCAATACCTTGTTCAGTCTCGTTACCGGCAAGTCACTTTACTCGTACCGTAATGCATGATCCCGTGATCAACCACTTGATCACTTTGAGCTCATTATGATGATGCATTACCGAGTGGGCCCAGAGATACCTCTCCGTCATACGGAGTGACAAATCCCAGTCTCGATTCATGCCAACCCAACAGACACTTTCAGAGACACCTTTAATGTACCTTTATAGTCACCCAGTTGCGTTGTGATGTTTGGCACACCCAAAGCACTCCTACGGTATCCGGGAGTTGCACAATCTCATGGTCTAAGGAAATGATACTTGACATTCAGAAAAGCTACAGCAAACAAACTACACGATCTTTGAGCTAAGCTTAGGATTGGGTCTTGTCCATCACATCATTCTCCTAATGACGTGATCCCGTTATCAATGACATCCCCATGTCTATAGCCAGGAAACCATGACTATCTGTTGATCAACGAGCTAGTCAACTAGAGGCTCACTAGGGACACGTTGTGGTCTATGTATTCACACATGTATTACGATTTCCGGATGATACAATTATAGCATGAATAATAGACAATTATCATGAACAAGGAAATATAATAATCATTTTATTATTGCCTCTAGGGCATATTTCCAATAGTCTCCCACTTGCACTAGAGTCAATCATCTAGTTACATTGTGATGAATCGAACACCCATGGAATTCTGGTGTTGATCATGGTTTGCTCTAGGGAGAGGTTTAGTCAACGGATCTACTACATTCAGGTCCGTATGTACTTTACAAATTTCTATGTCTCCATTTTGAACACTTTCACGAATGGAGTTGAAACGACGCTTGATATGCCTGGTCTTCCTGTGAAACCTGGGCTCCTTGGCAAGGGCAATAGCTCCACTGTTGTCACAGAAGAGAGTCATCGGCCCCGACGCATTGGGTATGACTCCTAGGTCGGTAATGAACTCCTTCACCCAGACTGGTTCGTGTGCTGCCTCCGAGGCTGCCATGTACTCCGCTTCACATGTAGATCCTGCCACAACGCTTTGCTTGCAACTGCACCAGCTTACTGCCCCGCCATTCAAAATATACACGTATCCGGTTTGTGACTTAGAGTCATCCAGATCTGTGTCAAAGCTAGCGTCGATGTAACCCTTTACGACGAGCTCTTCGTCACCTCCATAAACGAGAAACATGTCCTTAGTCCTTTTCAGGTACTTCAGGATATTCTTGACCACTGTCCAGTGTTCCTTGCCGGGATTGCTTTGGTACCTTCCTACCAAACTTACGACAAGGTTTACATCAGGTCTGGTACACAGCATGGCATACATAATAGACCCTATGGCTGAGGCATAGGGGATGACACTCATCTCTTCTATATCTTCTGTCGTGGTCGGACATTGAGCTGAGCTCAATTTCACACCTTGCAACACAGGCAAGAACCCCTTCTTAGACTGATCCATATTGAACTTCTTCAATATCTTTTCAAGGTATGTGCTTTGTGAAGGACCTATGAGGCGTCTTGATCTATCTCTATAGATCTTGATGCCTAATATATAAGCAGCTTCTCCAAGGTCCTTCATTGAAAAACTCTTATTCAAGTAGGCCTTAATGTTGTCCAAAAGTTCTATATCATTTCCCATCAAAAGTATGTCATCTACATATAATATGAGAAATGCTACAGAGCTCCCACTCACTTTCTTGTAAACGCAGGCTTCTCCATAAGTCTGCATAAACCCAAACGCTTTGATCATCTCATCAAAGCGAACGTTCCAACTCCGAGATGCTTGCACCAGCCCATAAATGGATCGCTGGATCTTGCATACCTTGTTAGCATTCTTAGGGTCGACAAAACCTTCCGGCTGCATCATATACAGTTCTTCCTTAAGGAAACCATTAAGGAATGCCGTTTTGACGTCCATTTGCCATATCTCATAATCATAGAATGCGGCAATTGCTAACATGATTCGGACGGACTTCAGCTTCACTACGGGTGAGAAAGTCTCATCGTAGTCAACCCCTTGAACTTGTCGATAACCCTTAGCGACAAGCCGAGCTTTATAGATGGTCACATTACCATCCGCGCCTGTCTTCTTCTTAAAGATCCATTTATTTTCTATGGCTCGCCGATCAACGGGCAAGTCAGTCAAAGTCCATACTTCGTTTTCATACATGGATCCTATCTCGGATTTCATGGCTTCCAGCCATTTGTCGGAATCTGGGCCCGCCATCGCTTCTTCATAGTTCAAAGGTTCACCGTTGTCTAACAATATGATTTCCAAGACAAGGTTACCGTACCACTCTGGTGCGGAACATGTCCTTGTGGACCTATGAAGTTCAGTAGCAACTTGATCTGAAGTTTCATGATCGTCATCATCAACTTCCTCTCTAGTCGGTGCAGGCACCTCAGGAACATTTTCTTGAGCTGCGCCACTTACCGGTTCAAGAGGTAATACTTCATCAAGTTCTACCTTCCTCCCACTTATTTCTTTCGAGAGAAACTCTTTCTCTAGAAAGGACCCATTCTTGGCAACAAAGATCTTGCCTTCGGATCTGAGGTAGAAGGTATACCCAACAGTTTCTTTAGGGTATCTTATGAAGACGCATTTTTCTGACTTGGGTTCGAGCTTTTCAGGTTGAAGTTTCTTGACATAAGGATCGCATCCCCAAACTTTTAGAAACGGTAGCTTAGGTTTCTTCCCAAACCATAATTCATACGGTGTCGTCTCAATGGATTTCGACGGAGCCCTATTTAAAGTGAATGCGGCAGTCTCTAAAGCATAGCCCCAAAATGATAGCGGTAAATCGGTAAGAGACATCATAGATCGCACCATATCTAATAGAGTGTGATTATGACGTTTAGACACACCATTACGCTGAGGTGTTCCAGGCGGCGTGAGTTGTGAAACTATTCCACATTTTCTTAAGTGTGTGCCAAATTCGTGACTCAAGTATTCTTCCCCGCGATCTGATCGCAAGAACTTGATTTTCCTGTCATGTTGATTCTCAACCTCACTCTGAAATTCCTTGAACTTTTCAAAGGTCTCAGACTTGTGTTTCATTAAATAGACATACCCATATCTATTCAAGTCATCACTGAGGGTGAGAACATAACGATAGCCACCGCGAGCCTCAACACTCATTGGACCGCACACATCAGTATGTATGATTTCCAATAAGTTGGTTGCTCGCTCCATTGTTCCTGAGAACGGAGTCTTGGTCATTTTACCCATGAGGCATGGTTCGCACGTGTCAAATGATTCATAATCAAGAGACTCTAAAAGTCCATCTGCATGGAACTTCTTCATGCGTTTGACACCTATGTGACCAAGGCGGCAGTGCCACAAGTATGTGGGACTATCATTATCAACCTTACATCTTTTATTCACACTATGAATATGTGTAGCATTACGCTCGAGATTCATTAAGAATAAACCATTCACCATTGGAGCATGACCATAAAACATATCTCTCATGTAAATAGAACAACCATTATTCTCGGATTTAAATGAGTAGCCATCTCGAATTAAACGAGATCCTGATACAATGTTCATGCTCAAAGCTGGCACTAAATAACAATTATTGAGGTTTAAAACTAATCTGGTAGGTAAATGTAGAGGTAGCGTGCCGACGGCGATCACATCGACCTTGGAACCATTCCTGACGTGCATCGTCACCTCGTCCTTCGCCAGTCTCCGCTTATTCCGCAGCTCCTGCTTTGAGTTACAAATGTGAGCAACCGCACCGGTATCAAATACCCAGGAGCTACTACGAGTACTGGTAATGTACACATCAATTACATGTATATCACATATACCTTTTGTGATGCCGGCCTTCTTGTCCGCTAAGTATTTGGGGCAGTTCCGCTTCCAGTGACCACTTCCCTTGCAATAAAAGCACTCAGTCTCGGGTTTGGGTCCATTCTTTGGCTTCTTCCCGGCAGCTTGCTTACCGGGTGCGGCAACTCCCTTGCCGTCCTTCTTGAAGTTCTTCTTACCCTTGCCTTTCTTGAACTTAGTGGTTTTATTCACCATCAACACTTGATGTTCCTTTTTGACTTCTACCTCTGCTGATTTCAGCATTGAATATACCTCAGGAATGGTCTTTTCCATCCCCTGCATATTGAAGTTCATCACAAAGCTCTTGTAGCTTGGTGGAAGCGACTGAAGGATTCTGTCAATGACCGCATCATCCGGGAGATTAACTCCCAGCAGAGTCAAGCGGTTATGAAACCCAGACATTGTGAGTATGTGCTCACTGACAGAACTATTTTCCTCCATCTTACAGCTGAAGAACTTGTCAGAGACTTCATATCTCTTGACTCGGGCATGAGCTTGGAAAACCATTTTCAGCTCTTCGAACATCTCATATGCTCCGTGTCGCTCAAAACGCTTTTGGAGCCCCGGTTCTAAGCTGTAAAGCATGCCGCACTGAACGAGGGAGTAATCATCAGCACATGTCTGCCAAGCGTTCATACCGTCTTGGTTCTGTGGGACGGGTGCGTCACCTAGCGGTGCTTCTAGGACATAATCTTTCTTGGCAGCTATGAGGATGATCCTCAGGTTCCGGACCCAGTCCGTATAGTTGCTGCCATCGTCTTTCAGCTTGGTTTTCTCTAGGAACACGTTGAAGTTCAGGACAATGTTGGCCATTTGATCTACAAGACATATTGTAAAGATTTTAGACTAAGTTCATGATAATTAAGTTCATCTAATCAAATTATTCAATGAACGCCCACTCAGATAGACATCCCTCCAGTCATCTAAGTATAACATGATCCGAGTTAACTAGGCCGTGTTCGATCATCACGTGAGACGGACTAGTCAACATCGGTGAACATCTTCATGTTGATCGTATCTTCTATACGACTCATGTTCGACCTTTCGGTCTTCTGTGTTCCGAGGCCATGTCTGTACATGCTAGGCTCGTCAAGTCAACCTAAGTGTTTGCATGTGTAAATCTGTCTTACACCCGTTGTATGTGAACGTTGGAATCTATCACACCCAATCATCACGTGGTGCTTCAAGACAACGAACTGTCGCAACGGCGCACAGTTAGGGGGAACACTTTCTTGAAATTATTATGAGGGGTCATCTTATTTACTACCGTCATTCTAAGTAAACAAGATGCAAAAACATGATAAACATCACATGCAATCAAATAATAGTGACATGATATGGCCAATATCATATAGCTCCTTTGATCTCCATCATGGGGCTCCATGATCATCTTGTCACCGGCATAACACCATGATCTCCATCATCATGATCTCCATCATCGTGTCTCCATGAAGTTGCTCGCCAACTATTACTTCTACTACTATGGCTAACACGTTTAGCAATAAAGTAAAGTAATTTACATGGTGTTTCTCAATGACACGCAGGTCATACAAAAATAAAGACAACTCCTATGGCTCCTGCCGGTTGTCATACTCATCGACATGCAAGTCGTGATTCCTATTACAAGAACATGATCTCATACATCACATATATATCATTCATCATTCATCATTCATCACAACTTTGGCCATAACACATCACATGACACTTGCTGCAAAAACAAGTTAGACGTCCTCTAATTGTTGTTGCAAGTTTTACGTGGCTGCAATAGGGTTCTAGCAAGAACGTTTTCTTACCTACGTAAAAGCCAGAACGTGATTTGTCAACTTCTATTTACCCTTCATAAGGACCCTTTTCGTCGAATCCGCTCCAACTAAAGTGGGAGAGACAGACACCCGCTAGCCACCTTATGCAACTAGTGCATGTCAGTCGGTGGAACCTGTCTCACGTAAGCGTACGTGTAAGGTCGGTCCGGGCCGCTTCATCCCACAATACCGCTGAAGCAAAATAAGACTAGTAGCGGCAAGAAAGTTGACAACATCTACGCCCACAACAAATTGTGTTCTACTCGTGCAAAGAGAACTACGCATAGACCTAGCTCATGATGCCACTGTTGGGGAACGTTGCAGAAAACAAAAAACTTCCTACGTTTCACCAAGATCAATCTATGGAGTCAACTAGCAACGAGAGGAGAGTGCATCTACATACCCTTGTAGATCACGAGTGGAAGCGTTCAAGAGAATGGGGATGATGGAGTCGTACTCGTCGTGATCCAAATCACCGATGACCAAGTGCCAAACGGATGGCACCTCCGCGTTCAACACACGTATGGAGCAGATGACGTCTCCTCCTACTTGATCCAGCAAGGGGGAAGGAGAGGTTGATGAAGATCCAGCAGCACGGCGGCGTGGTGGTGGATGCAGCAATGATCGCAGCAGGGCTTTGCCGAGCTTCTGCGAGAGGGAGAGGTGTAGCAGGGAGAGGGAGGCGCCAAGACTTGAGGTGCGGCTGCCCTCCCTCCCCCCCCCCTTTATATAGGCCCCCTGGGGGGCGCCGGCCCTAGAGATGGGATCTCCCAAGGGGGGCGGCGGCCAAGGGGGGTGGAGTGCCCCCCAAGGCAAGTGGAGGCGGCCCCCGCCCTAGGGTTTCCAATCCTAGGCGCAGGGGGGGCCAAGGGGGGGCGCACCAGCCCACTATGGGCTGGTTCACCTCCCCACTTCAGCCCATGGGGCCCTCCGGGATGGGTGGCCCCACCCGGTGGACCCCCCGGGACCCATCCGGTGGTCCCGGTACAATACTGGTGACCCCGAATCTTTCCTGATGGCCGAAACTACACTTCCTATATATAATTCTTCACCTCCGGACCATTCCGGAACTCCTCGTGACGTCCAGGATCTCATCCGGGACTCTGAACAACTTTCAGATTACTGCATACTCATATCTCTACAACCCTAGCGTCACCGAACCTTAAGTGTGTAGACCCTACGGGTTCGGGAGACACGTAGACATGACCGAGACGGCTCTCCGGCCAATAACCAACAGCGGGATCTGGATACCCATGTTGGCTCCCACATGATCCTCGATGATCTCATCGGATGAACCATGATGTCGAGGATTCAAGCAACCCTATATACAATTCCCTTTGTCAATCGATATGTTACTTGCCTGAGACTCGATCGCCGATATCCCAATACCTTGTTCAGTCTCGTTACCGGCAAGTCACTTTACTCATACCGTAATGCATGATCCCGTGATCAACCACTTGATCACTTTGAGCTCATTATGATGATGCATTACCGAGTGTGCCCAGAGATACCTCTCTGTCATACGGAGTGACAAATCCCAGTCTCGATTCGTGCCAAACCAACAGATACTTTCGGAGACACCTGTAATGTACCTTTATAGTCACCCAGTTACGTTGTGACGTTTGGCACACCCAAAGCACTCCTACGGTATCCGGGAGTTGCACAATCTCATGGTCTAAGGAAATGATACTTGACATTCAGAAAAGCTACAGCAAACGAACTACATGATCTTTGAGCTAAGCTTAGGATTGGGTCTTGTCCATCACATCATTCTCCTAATGATGTGATCCCGTTATCAATGACATCCCCATGTCTATAGCCAGGAAACCATGACTATCTGTTGACCAACGAGCTAGTCAACTAGAGGCTCACTAGGGACACATTGTGGTCTATGTATTCACACATGTATTATGATTTCCGGATAATACAATTATAGCATGAATAATAGACAATTATCATGAACAAGGAAATATAATAATCATTTTATTATTGCCTCTAGGGCATATTTCCAACAGTATTCACCTGGCTCAACACCAATGGTCATACTCGGACCACCTTGCTCATGTATATCGTCCATCACAACGACAATCTATAAAACAGCCTAAGCTAGAGAGGGTACTATGGTAGTATGGTACGGAGTATGTGCTATCATGAGCGACCGATCTTAGTGCCACTGCACACCGAAACCCCTTCCATTGCTAGCACGCGCTTCCCGCCTGAAACGATCATCGTCTCTCGAGAATGTCAATGCTGCGTTCATCGGACTTAACTGCAGGTGCAATTGGTGTGTCACTGACATGCGGGCCAGATGCCCGTTGGGCCCACATGTCAGTAACCCAAACGCATCTGCAGTTAAGTCACTGAAGCAGCATCTGCATTCACGCCCGACGAACCTACTCCGGTGCCAGTTGTCCATCCGTCTGCCGCGGCTCATTGCCATTTGTCTGTTATATTAACTTGAGCCCAGCTCCCAGTCATAGCCAAAGACCCACACTTATTCTCCTTCGGTCCCTTCCTTCTGTCGGCACCACTTCAACCATGGCCTCTTGGCGCTCCGAAGCTCTCTTGGATGTACTGTCGCAGGAGCAGACGAGGGACATCGGCGGCTCCGCTCCGAGGGCGCTCCAAAGCTCTCTTCGATGTACTGTCGCAGGAGCAAGCGAAGGAGATTGCCGCCACCGCCCTCCGCCGCCATGACCACGAAGCCGGCGCGCGTGCGCGGGCGCAGCCGGCAGCGAGGAAGAGTAGTACACAGTAGGTCGCCGCCGCTCTGGCCCCAGGAAGGCCACCGCTACTCCACTCAGTCGACGCCAAGCTTGGTGGGGTAAACATCGACAACCGATTAGCCGCTTGATGGCGACGTGGAGGCAGAAATCTTCATAACCTTGTGCTCCGGAGGAGGAGGTTATCGAGGCGGATGAGGAGGAGGCAAAGGCAATGGCCGGCTTTCTCGGGTTCATGGCCGAACATGGTGGTCGGGCGTCGGCGATCGTTTAGATTAGGTTTACAGTAGGTTTTAGTACGGTTTGTGCAAAAATATGTAATGAATTCCGTCCAGTTTGTAGGAAAAGTTTTCGAAATGTAATGAATTTCATCCGGTTAATTTGAAATTTCCTTTGTTTGCACGAATTTCGTTCGGTTAGTTCATATAGTTGTCGAAAGGTATACGGGCAGCATCGGATGGCATCCATCGGTGTCCTCGGATAGATGTCGGTGTAAATTTGTGGGCCAGCGCTGGAGATGCCCTAACTATCATGCTATAATCGCTAACAATCCTTCATTATTTGGCAGGGAACAGTTATCCTTCGATCAAAATCAGATCTGCGGTGTTTCGCACTCCTCCCGCGTAAGAGTGTAAACTCTTGCTTACATAAAAATGGAGCAAGTGGACGGCACTGTAGCACGTCGTATCACTCGAACTAGCCCGCCTAACGAGCGGGAAAGCACCGCCCTCGTCATTTTGTTCTGGATTTCTATCGATCGATCGCGCGAAAATGTTACGCTTCGCAAGTTCTAAAGGAAAAGGCGGCACACTTACGACTCGTACGCGTCGCAACCCCGATAGTCCGGCTCGCACGCCGCTCACCAGAGGGGACACGCGTTGTCTTGCAATTTCACTGACATGTGGGACCGTAATTGAATAAACCGTCGATAGCCGAAATCTAATCGCTCGGCGGGCATCGGCTGAGAAGAGAGAAACGAGGGAGGGAGAAGAGATCGCCCGCCCGCCATGCACGGACTCCAAGAAATATATGGTGATAATGTGAGGTGGGCCATGCTGGAGTCCGGACCGCTTCCGGAGCCCGCTCTCACTGCCCTGGCCCCTCAAGATGCCAGCTGCCCGCCAAATGCATGCATAGCAAGTAGTACTCCTTATGTGGAGGAGAGAGAGGCATTGACAAAGTCAAGGAGTGGGCTCTGCAAGAGCCTGTCTCTACACGTGCTCCTAGGTATAAAAAAATAATTCTAAAAAAGGCATAAAAACAATTGTGTCTTAAAAAAAGAAAGGTAAAAAACATTTGAGAGGAAATAGATAGAGAGAAAGTGAGAAAAAGCTGTAACCTGGGCATTACATGAGGAAGGAGGGGGCGGTGCACATGCCAAGTTCACTCGGCTACCGTGTTTCACACTCCTCCGTCGTAACAGTGGAGATAATAGCTTTCATCAAAAATAAACAATGAATACTCATTGCTCGTCCTCTATATCGGAAAGAATACTTTCATTCGCCGACATGTGGGACGTCGACCATCCTGGTCCACCTGCCATGCACAAAATTATCCTGGTCTACCCCGGTCGTATCGCAGGCCCAACCTTTCCCACTGTAAGTTATTCCGACGAAGGAACCATCATGACTTTGTTGAATTCCGCTTCTTCAAGAAAACTTACTATACCCGCAATACTGCTACCACACGCGAAGGCTGGACGGCACTGTACCACGTCATATCACTGAAACCCACCAGGCCAAACTAGCCCGCCTAGGTCATCTATTTTGGAACGGAGGGAGTACGTCTCTGCACTGCTATGATTTTGTGTTGCACATTCTATGTACTTTTGCTACGATTTTCCTACCCTATGAACCAAATGAGGCCTGAATGTATGTCAAATATTGTCTGATCGATCGCTAAGCCTACAATTTTAGGAGCTAGGGCTATTGGTCGATCGATGAGGGATAAGTATAAGCGTACCACGAGCTCATCTGCCCCAACGTTTCTCTTCGGTGAGTGTTTTGCAAGTACTATAGCTCGCACAGTAGCTAGCCTACTAACACCAAGAATCATCAAACAAGCCCTGCTGATATGATAAATAGTTCAAACTTACATCTAAGCATGCCATATATTACATCAAAAGCTGGTGAGGATACATCTGTTTCCATAACTCAGAGAGGGTTCGCATGATTCACTACCAAACAAAAGTAGCAAGATCCGCCCACACAAGACAGTGCACTAGCCCTAAGATGGTTTGATAACACGCATCGTTCTGGTAATTAAACACAGGGCAATGCAAACTACCCTGAAGGATTAGCGCGACCAACTATTTCTTGTCATCGATCTCTCGGGCAATGACCACAACACGAACAGCGGCATGGGAATTGATTTCTGGGGCGATGTCCACAGGACTGACCGCAACATCGGAACCGATGTCTGGGGCGATGTCCACAGGATGGACAGCGGCATCGTAATCGATCTCCGGGGTGATGCCAACAGGACGGGCCACGACATCGGAATCATCAAGGACGTCCACCGGCACCTGCACAACCCTAACATATTAGCAAGCACATTGCAAATAATCAAAAACCACAACTATGGTAATAAGCCATTATTTTTTACCTTGTGCAGCTCACTGGGGGATCTCATCCCTCCGAGGGCCATCTCCTCGTCCTCGATGGGGGCCATCACCTTGTCAGGGGAATACTGCTTCTTAACGACGACTATCTCCTCAAACTCGGTCTTGAGCCTCACATAGGTGGCAGTCAGAGTTCCTGGGGTAGGCACGGTGGGGCCCTTGCTGTTCTTCCAACTTCCTTTGAGGAGTTCGTCCGCCAACGTCCTCAACTCTTTGGCCAGTGCTTGTTTCTTGGAGTTCTTCATCTCCATGGGTTGGCCCGCCAACATGGTCAACTCGTTGGTCGGTGCTCACTTCCTGGAGATCGCTGCCTCCAGTGGGTTGTTCGCCAGCAACTCTTTGCCTAGTGCTCCAGTATCCATCAATGAATTGACAAACAAAAAGCAATCGAAAGGAAACCACAATCGCAATGAAAACGGGAAAAGAATAGGATGTGAGAATCGGTCGGTGCTTCGCAAAAAGAAGATTCTTGGAATGAAAATATAGCGGCATAACACCTTTCCTTCGTCGGTATAGAAGAAAAATGGCAGAAGTGATTAGCCTGGAGTGAGGTTTTCTTCAAGAAAGGGAAGAAAGGGCTTGAACGAGTGTTCCGGTGAAGTGATGGTTGCTTCGTCCAGTCCAACTTGGAGGCCACCTTACCACTGCTGGTAAAGGTGTGGGTTTTGTGATATGACGGGTCATGACGGTCACACCGGGGTGACAGGTGAGTCTCGACTGTAGCACCTCATTGTGATTTGGTGGATGGCACGTGGGCCCAGATGCTTTGAAATGTCCCGCATGTGCACCGCGACCAAGGCAGAGAGGAAAACGAGAAAACTACGTAATTAATGCATGAGTTTAATTAGGATAGTTTTGTAAAGTACGAGATACATTCCTCCAATCGCAAAATGCCTTGGTTCATGAGATTTGAGATTTGAGCCCTATAAACCGGAAGGGAGGGAGTACTGCACACGGTGTAGTCTAGTCACTTGTTGAAATCTCTAGAAAGGAAAATACTCCTTTTCGGTTTACAGGGCTATACTACTCCCTCCATCTAGGTGTGTAAGTCATCTTACGAAAACCAAATAGTCCTAAAACACTTAGGCGCGGTGCATTACCTTCTACCTTGTTTCTTGTTTCTTGACATATCAACCAATAAGAGATGGGAGGTGTGCATGCTTTTAATGACTTGCAATGGCTAGTTCATAGCATGCAATGCTACTAATTAGCAAATAAACATTGGTGACCCCAGGAGGAAACAGTGCTAAGCACGTGGACCTATGCAGAATGAGTATCAACCAATGGATAATGGAGTTTAATTATTAAACAATAGCAATTTTGTCCCATGCAAGAGCCTGGCTAGTACTCCAAGGAACCGCACCACGCGAGCGTTCGCAACTGCCACATTCGGGTTGCGCTTGGCTCTTTGCCTCTTCAAGAAGACGAACAATGATGTTACTCCTACTTCTACAGTATCGAATCCACTGCTGCATGTCCGTCCACCTCGTGCGGGAGGGATAGCATGTAGCAAAAGCTTCTACTTACTGCTCCTGCCTTTGCGTCTATGATAGGTGGGCCCAACAGGTGGTTGGCCCTCCTGTCATGCAGCCAAAGGCAGGTGCAGTTAAGGCACCGGAGCTCAGTCCGCGAGGGAGAGGGCGTTGTAGTAATCAAATTTCTCGGTCTTGTACGAGTTGACGCGACACATCAAAGCACTGCACTCGATATAAGTCTTTTTACACATTTCAAATGGGCTACTTCGTATGTAGGAGTAGACATATTCTGCTTTGTATGTAGTCACTTGTTGCAATCTCTAAAAAGACTTATATTTGGAAACGGAGGGAGTACAACGCATGCATGCATGCCGTGACTTTCCTTTTGATACTTGCATGTGTCGATTTGATGCACCTTGCCAAATTTTGACTATAAATTTAACTAACCAAATTTTCATGCATGTCACAAAAAATTACGGGGTTGTTTGGATTGTGACTATGTTTGTCTTATGTTGCCACATTATTTTTCCCACACTTGCCTAACCTGAGTTGCTCAAATTGTTAGACACACTTTGGCTTGCCTAAGGGAATCTTGCCACAATTTTTGTGTCTATGACATGTGGGGTTCACTGCTAATAAAAAAATCTTGTCTTAGGTGTGGCTAATAAAAAAGACTTATATTTAGGAACGGAGGGAGTAGAAAATATAAATAATAATGCATGTTGGGGCAACCCACGTTTCCGCTAATTTTAGCCGTGGGCTTGTTCACAATTTTTACGAGGGGGTGGTTGTTCATTTAATGGAGGGACTTGTAGTACCAGACTTGAACGATACAAAGTGTGACCTGGCACACCGTAACACCACTTGGAACAAGCGAATAGCTATCTCAAAAAACAAACAACTAAAAAAACCCGTGACCTGGCATGTAGTAGTACACAATTTTAAATGATTGTTTTGATGGAGTGAAAAAGGAAAACTACCCTACTACGTATATATAGGTCGGAGCCTCCGCGCTTGCTTGCTAGGGTTGCTCTATTCACACACTCTCATCCTCTCCAGATCTAAACAAGATAGGGGTAGTAACACTGTCTTTCTCCCTTCAAAAAACACTGGCTTTTTATCCTCACCGCTGGTTACAGATCCGGACGTATCCCCCTCCGCCGGCGAAGGGGAGGAGGGGCAGTGTTTAGGCCGTCGTCGACAGCGAGGGAGGAGACCCACTGCCGGCCGCACCGTTATCTTTCTACCTCTCAGCCCCTCTCGATCGGATGGCCCAATGTCACATTTTTTTCTTCTATTGTTAGAGGTAAAGCTACTTCATGGAGTCGAATCTTGTACTCCCTCCGTCTGAAAATACTTGTCATTGAAATGGATGTATCTAGATGTATTTTAGTTCTAGACACATCCATTTTGATGACAAGTAATTCCGAACGGAGGGAGTACTTGGTTCAAACAAGAAATAAAGTGGGGGTGGGGGAATTTAGTATGTACATCGGACTTGGTACAAACAGGAAGGAAAGGGGGTGAAAGTAGTACAGACTGGTCATCCAACCGGTCTCTTGGTCAAAAAGGGAAATATAGGGGTAATGATGTACATAGTGGTATGACCAGGACTAGATTTGCTATCCACACATAGGAGTAGGTGGCTAGAGTGAACAAAAATGGGACCAACCCAGATATGTTTCTTGGATGTTTGTTTCTCAGGGCAACAAACTTTGAATCACCACTTTATGCCCCTGTTTACGTACATGGTGCTGGACTGCTGGTGCACCCACTGTTATTAATCTAATGACCCTGGTAAAAATGAAGCCATGCCATTGTTATAAGCCATGACAAGTTTAGCCAAATGTTTTTGCCTGTAATTGTTTGAGACTCTGACTGTTTCCTCTGTGCCTTTTTGTGCAAACAGGGTTATCCAATTCACCTGGTTGCTGTTGTGACCTTTTGGTGCACTGCACAAAACTCTTCTTAAAAGAAGTGACTTTTGTGTCATTTACCTGGAATGTCAGAATGGAAAAGTTGGTTCATTTTGGTGGAACTGCACAAAGGGAGATCTGTGTTCCAATCCTCATCATCCATATTTGCGCCATAACCTTCCTTTAGGTAAGAATGATATTTAATGCATGTGTTCATCTCTATTTTCCGACAGCCATGAGAAAATAATGTTGTTTTTTACTAGTACACTTGTACTCCCTCACTGACAAAACCAATTCTGAATTAGAAGGCCAATCATGTACTTCGTTTCACCAACTAGTGAGGAGAAAGAGAAACAGAGCATGAAGAGGAAGAAGAAGAATAAACAGTGCCAAGGCGATCTTGCTGAAGCCAGAGGCCTCAGTCGAGGCCATTCAAGGGCTCCGGTAACGACTACCTTACATGTGAGACGATCCTCCAGGGAGCCCTTCCACTTCTGTTGTCTCACTTAATTAATTAGGAGTACTTAAGTACCACTAATTTATTACTGCCTAATTTTCCTGTTGGAGTTAAACAAATCTTTAGTAGGACCCTATGCTGAATCATGTACGTGTGTATGTTTGTCTATGGAGGTGAATCATGTGGTGTGAGCAGGGAGGGAATATTATTAGTGTCATGACATAATAGTGCTATTGTTTTGCATGTCAATTTATTGCCATTGGTTCAATGAGGCAATGTTTTGCGTATTGTCCATCATGAATTTGATGCTACTGTTTGAGTAATATGCTAATGTCTTCCTATCCTTTCTCACTAAGCTAATGAAGGTTTCACCTTATTCCTACTTGTGCAAACAGGGATCGTATTGTGCCAATCATACATTTTAGTGGAACTACATAAGACAATACAATGAACTATATCCCAGCCAGTGCTTTAACTCTGCTGGAAGTTCTTGATAACCTTTCGATATAATCTCAGCACTGGTAAACAAGAGTGATTTCAACCATACATTTGAAGTGCACAAAAATATATACTATTGTGTGATTCCAGTGAGTGCTTTATCATCTCTTATGGGACTACATGAATAAGCTTTTTTCTTAGGTTGGTACAGGCCTAAGGCCTTCATCCATATTAGTTTGTTTTCATCTCTATTTGTGTCGTGCTACTGTCATGAGAAACTTCTTTATCTTTGCACGTTAAAGTTTTGCAACCTATGATAAATGGCAATGCTTTGAGTGTTGAGTTGAGCTAATTGGCACTGATTAAATAAACTAATACCTCTCTTTAAGCAAGGCTACTATGTTGCTAACTTTACCCATTAAGATAATGAGGGTGCTTCTATTTGTTAGTGTATGTTTCGTCAACTAGTCCCACTATTACAGTAATCTCACTCTCTCAATATATGTGCCAACAGGGATGCTCGATTTTGGTGGAACTGCACAAAAACTTTGGGTGCTTCATTGCCTCGACAGCTTCCATCCTTTCCTGTCAGTCGCTTGGCTTATCTCGGCTTCCAGTCAAAGGAAATAGTAATTGATATGCTACCTCATACAGGTTGGTACTGGTCTTTATCCTCATTATTGTGCCTGTCATATGTATTGGTAATTTGGTATTGTGCTACTGTTTGACGATTTCATAAAGGAGTAATTTGGAGCCTGAACTCGCAGGCAAATCATTACATCGGGTGATTTCAGTAGAACTGCACAAAATGATCAGATGGACAGGTACTTATGCTGCTGCAATGTACCCCAAAGTTCACCCAGACAAGCATCGATGTTGACAAGAAGTGCCTATATTCATTGAAGTATCAACCGGCGTCAACCAATTGTCAAACTCCAAGTATTAGGAGAGTGAACGCCAAAAATATTGCTTGGTGCATAGCCCAGAAAAACGCAATCCAGTCTTTGGTCCCAACTTGTGCCTTTTGGTTATCGGCACATATGGTAGCGAACTATATGGCATGGAGTCTAAAGATTCCAAACAAGTTGGTTGACGCATATATTCATCTGGCACTTAATCAGTCTGCACGCCAAGGATGCTCCATTTCAGTTGAACTGCACAAAAAATTTGGGTGGTTCATTTTCTCAACCGCCTCCTTTCTCGTCTGCAATGTAGAATTTTGGCGAGATACATGACCAAGATGAGCCAGTAAACTAGTTGGATGAAAGTAGTGGCCAAGTTGCTCAAACGCCCCTCGGCACGAGGCCACTATTTGAGGATAAACCTACAAGCAAAGTTCAGATTGTCTGTGTTGCCTCTTATGTACTCGAAAGTTTACTCGTACAAGAACTAATTTTAGCAAGAAGTACCTCCGATTGAACACCATTTACCAGTCTGTACCCTAGGTAATCAAAGTTCGTCCATGGATCATATTGGTTGTGATCTCAATCATTTGGATGCATAAACATACTGAACATGTGTATATTTGTATCTTTTTGTGAATTATGTATGAATATTATCGTGTGATCTATCAATCATTTGGATGCATAGATATCCTGAGCTTGTGTATATATGAATCTTTTGAGTTGTTGATAGTGAATGTTGGCTATGAATATGAACGTGTACTGTGAACCTGAGTTTGATATGAATGTTTACCTTTTCTGTTGTATTTGTGTGTGAACTTGTTAGTATGCCTACTGTGGGCTATAAAACGCAGGTCTCTTATAAAAGTAATGTTGTGTCCAATTTATGTTTTCCCTTCTAACCACATTATATATACTAGCAAAAGGGCCCGTGTGTTGCAAAGGGAAAAAATATGGCACACACTTACGTTCTATTCTTCTTTACCGGGTGTCATTACATGTGCTCCGGTGTAATAACATCATAAATTACCAAACTGCCTTAGGAGTTTTTGTCTCAGGCACCATAGTGAGAATGATTGACAATATGAGCATCACCAGCCTGAAGAAAGTTGTTGCTGTTATGACCGGCATGGCCAAGAGGATATATGATGCGCACTGACATCCAACAACAACATTTCTCATGGTTTCGTTTTTTTTTCTGAACCAGTGCTATATTTGACTATTTGACACAAAAAAGTTGTAATTCTTTCACTCCAACTACGGCCAACATGGCTTGTCATTCTTCCAAAAGATGTCCCTTATGATATTTTTTCAGAAAAAAGGAATGCATTATCTCCTTGCTGTCGTCTAACTGAAGGAAACTGAATGTGAAAATGTAAGTGTATATAGACTGACCCACTCGGAGTGCATACAAAAATATTTTTATCCAAGTCGTTAGTGCCAACACTGTACCTCCAATGTCCATCTGCATCTACACGGCTAGGTCTAATCTTAAGTAAGAATGAAACTACCAAGTAAACTGAGATAACAACATGTAGCCGACCCCAGGCAGCAGGTGGTCAGGGATCATCAGCAGAGAAACACGAAGTCGACTGACGACTGCCGAGCATGGCCAGGCCCATCTCGCTCTCGTGGTGGCTCCCGGGCCTCTCCGTGGCTCCTCCACTCCGATTCCACAGCCCGACCTCGGCGTTCCGCCTCCATCCTCCTCCGCCCTCTGTCCTGCATGCTCCTCCACACCTCCCTCTCCAAGCCGACGGATCCGACCTTCCCCTCGCTGGATACGGTCCACCACGAGCCTCAAGCCACCCTGCCGCCGCGCTCGTGTCCATGTCATGCATGGTGTAGAGGTGGCCAGCGGGTGGAACAGGCTGCGTCGCAGGCATCTACGTGCTACGCCTCCGCTTCCTCACCCCGGCGAGCGCCGGACTGAACACCTTCGCGCCGGACTGTCGTTTTGTTGTACAATTTTCCCTTCGTTCTCATTCTGTGTTTGTTGATTCAAGAGGCTCGTTGTTGATATGCAATTTTCCTAGGTATATAAACTGGTAGACTTTCATGTAAGCAATCGAGGTGGGATTACTCCGAGTACATGTGTGAAAATCAGGTAAGGTACAAATACAGAAGCGTGCATGCAGGCCGAAACATGCGTGCAGGCCCAATAAGAGAATGTGGACATGGACCAATTGGATGGACAGACTTTTTAGTACCGCCTCGTAGCACTTGGACGGACTGTCGATCAAAACTAACGAAAAAAACTGAAAGCGTAAATTCACGGAAAGAAGCGTATTATGGCGGTGAACCCAAAGAGTCAATCCGTGCTTTATTATTAGGGAAAGATTTATATTATTACTATTATCGTATATTTTATAGAGACTTATATATACATTATAAAAACATCCCACGTGTTATTAACTTATAAAAGTAAATATTTAATGGAAGTTGGCAAGGAAAATCCTGGTTGTTTTTGACTCACAGGCAAGGAAAATCCCGGTGATTGCGTACAAAAGCTTGCGAAGATTTTAAGGACCAATTTAATAATAACATGCTCATTTTTATTTTGAGCAATAACTCGCTAATTTATTAATTATATATATAATGTGCCTCTCCGGTTTATTCTTTGATATTAATTGCTCCTTCTAACATAACATTATATATATAACGAGCCCACCTAATACGTGTATTTCAAGGAAGTGCAAATGGGCTGGGATTTCTTAGAAAATATAAATGGGCCTGATTGACGTGAAATTATTTGTTCACCCAGCCTAGCAAATGGACTGTACATTCTAGAAAACATGGGTTAAATATATGCCACATTTTTGCAGGCTGACATGTGGGCCAATAGGTCAAAGCCTACGCAGGGCGTTGTCAACTTGGTCAACAAATGATTGTGTCATCCACAGCCATTGGATTTATATCCAACGGCTGGCATGCACCTTCAATCTCTCGTCTTCTTCCTCCAGCGTCGTCGGGACCGCCTGGTCCGGCCTCCGGCGGCTAGCGGCTCTGCTTAGCACGCATCGTTGCGAAGCGCTACCCCACCGCCGGCCAGGCTATCCCTCCACCCCTCGACACCTCCTATTATTCTCCACAGACTACAACCCCATGCCGCAACAGAACCAGTTATAACCCTTCTCCTCCTCTCAATCTGTGACTCCACTGCCGCGTTTTCCCATCTCTGAGTCGTTCCCATCCGGGGCCTCGCCGTCGTCCACCGCCTCGCTACGTTTGGTGCGGTGTGGTCAACAAGCGAGAGTCATCGGAAGAGGACTATACGTGGAGAGCCAGACGGCTGGGACCCACGAGGTCCATGGTTGCACGCAAGGAAAGTTCCTCCTTATTAAGCTGAAAAATAATGTTTCCTCCACCTGACAGCTGGGACCCACCGGATGTATCTTCGCACGGAAGGAAGTGCCTCTTTGTTTTGCGAAAAAAATCATTCATCCCGTTGACAGCTGGGACCCGTCAAATTTGGTGACTGACTTGTGGGCCTACTAAGCGGACGTGTACGCATGGCTTTGTCAACTTAATCAACAAATGATTCTAGCAGCTGGACCGTTGGATGTTAATCCAACAGCCCTGCTCCTTCTTCAACCTTTGTTCTTGCTCCTGTCTCCTGTGGGCGGCACCGCGGCTGTGCTGCCACGCACCCAAACCAGTGAAGTTTCCCACTCCTCTCCATCTGCGACTCCACTGCCTCGTCTTCCCCATCTCCGGGTCGTTCCAGTCTGGGTGCGCTCGGCACGGTGTGGTCAACGTGATCAACAACCGAGAGTCATCGGAAGATGACTGTACGTGAGAGGCTGACAGTGGGGACGCACCACACCCATGGACGCATGCATGCAACGGAACGCGGTGAGGTCAACATGGTCAAGGAACAACTTCCATCGGAAGTATACTGTACGTGGAGAGTCTCAGCTGGGTCCACGGCCGCAGCAAGTAAGTGCCTCCTTATTACACGGAAAATAATGATTCCTCCAACTGACAGCGGGGACCCACTGGACGGGCCACCGTATTTTGCGAAAAAAATGTTTGCCCTGACTGTTGGGACCCACCTGACGGGCCACCGTATTTCGCGAAAAAACGTTCCCCCCGCTGTCAGCTCGGACCCACCGAAAGTGCCTCCTTATTACGCACAAAAAAATGAATACTCCCCCGGCTAGCTGGGACCCACCTTGGTGGGAGGCTGACTTGTGGGCCTACTAAGTTGACGGGGACGAAGGGCTTTGTCAACTTAGTCAATATGAACGATTCTAGCTCCAGTGACCGTACGATGTCCATCCAACGGCCCTAGTGCTTCTTCAACCTCTGGTCTTCTTGCTCCAGCCGCCCAAAGCAGCGCCGGTCATGCCGCATGCTCCTGCCTCCTGTGGCCGGCTGTGCTGTCGCGGAGGCCTCACCGCCCCTACTGTTCCCACCGCTGGCCAGGCCCTGCGGCGACGGCAGCCTCACACCGCAGCCGAACCAGTGAACCCTCATACTCCTCTCTGCGCAGGCTACCACTGCCGTGTCTTCCCCGGCTCCGTGTTGTCCCCTTCCTAGGCCTCGCCGTCGTCCACCGCCGTGGTGCTCTCCGTGCGGCGTGGTCAACATGGTCAAGGAACGACTTCCATCGGAAGAGTACTGTATGTGGAGATGCTGACAGCTGGGTCCACGGCCACAACCCAGTTTTTTTTGTGATTTGCTAAGTAAGTCGCTTTGTCAGGCATGTTGGGCTGCAAATCTTTCAAGACGAGGAGAGCTTTCATTCGGCTGGCTGAGAAAATGGCCCATCAGTAATGAGAAATGGGATGTACATTTTTAAAACACATCAAACCGACAATTAGTTTCAAATATCTTTTTTACATTTCGAGATTTTAAATTACATTAATTTTTATGCGTGGAGAATTTGTTGGATTTTATATTGATATACATTTATTTTTAAAATCAGTTTGAATGTGAGTCGAAATTTTGGGATTAAAAATAGTTCGGACCACACCGAAATATGCAAAATTTCGTATAATTTTTTAACCGTGGCCACAATATGGGCTGTAATGCTAACAAAAAGAATATGGGCTCCAAAAAACCTTAATAATTAGCAAATGGGCTGTAAATTATTAGAAATAATGGCAGATGAGTTGTATGCTATTTTCCACAGATTTGAGGCTTTCCTAAAAAAAGGTTGACGCACAAGCAGTGACTGTTGGATGTCCATTGAACGGCCGTCGTGCTTCTTCAATCTCTGCTCTTCCTGCTCCAGCCACTCAAACAAGCGTCAGCGGGACTGCCTGCTCCCTCCTCCCCGCGGCCGGCTGTGCTGCCGCGCAGGCCTCACCGCCCCACCGTACTCCCATCGCTGGCCTAGCCATCCCTCTACTCACCCACACCTGCTGTTATTCTCCGGCGATGGCAGACGAACCAGTAAACCCTCGTACAGTCGTACTCCCCTCCGCGTGGGAAACAACTGCCGAGTCTTCCCTGCTTCCGTGCTGTTCCCTTCCTAGGCATCACCGTCGTCCACCGCCCTGGTGCTCTCGGCGCGGTCTGGTCAACATGGTCAACGACCGACACCCCCTGTTATTCTGCGGCGACGCAGCCTCACATCGCAGCGAACCAGTGAAACCTCGTACTCCTCTACGCGTGGGCATCCACTGCCGCGTCTTCCCCGGCTCCATGTCGTCCCCTTCCTAGGCCTCGCCGTCGTCCACCGCCCTGGTGCTCTCGGCGTGGCGCGGTCAACGTGGTCAAGGAACGGCTTCCATCGGACGTGGAATGTACGTGGAGAGGCTGACAGCTGGCTCCACGGCCGCAGCAAGGAAGTTCCTCCTTATTACATGCAAAATAATTATTCCTCCACCTGACAGCGAGGACCCACCGGACGGGCCACCGTATATCGCGAAAAAAACGTTTGCCCCTGACTGTTGGGACCCACCAACTACATCTTCGCACGCAAGGAAGTGCGTCCGGGCAAAAAAACGATTCGCCCCCTGACTGTTGGGACCCACCAGCTACATCTTCGCAGGCAAGGAAGTGCCTGACAGTCGAGACCCACCTGGTCGAAGCGTACGTAGCGTTGTCATTCTGGTCGCGAACGTGTACGTACATATATACTGGTGGATGTAGAGACGCGCACGTGTCGTAGTAGAGGCGTGCACGTAGCATGTACACGTACGTACAACGGCCAGGGTGCAAAAAGAAAATACGGCCACGTATGTGTACATATGGGGGGTCTCGAACGCCTACTCGCGCATATGTACGGCCAGGGCTCGTGTACATGGCTGGGTCGGAACGGAGAAACTGCGTCGTCATCGTGTTCATGGGGAGGCAACGGAATGCGTCGTGTTCATGGGGAGGCAACGGAATGCGCCGTGTTCATTGGGAGGCAACAGAACGCGTGGGAGCCAACCGGCTGGGTCGGAACGGAATGCATGGTCATGTTCATCGGGAGGCTTGGACGGAACAGGCAATGGAAACGAGGCCTGGCGTACCGCACAATGGAGGAAACAGACCTCCTACGTTCGGAACGGGGGTCCTGTTGATCGGGAGGGGTGTGGCGTACCGCAAAACGGACGAAACGGACCTCCTATGGTCGAAACGGGGGTCCTAATGATCGGGAGGGATGTGGCGTACCGCAAAACGGACAAAACGGACCTCATACGGTCGAAACGAGGGTCCTATTCATCGGGAGGGGTGTGGCGTATCGCAAAACGGGACTCCAAGGGATACTGTTCATCTCCACCATCGACCTCCTCCAGCCTCCACGGGCTACCGTCGACCTCCTCCAGCCTCCACGGGCTCCTGTTCATCCAGCCTCCACCGCGCGCTACTCCACCGGCTACTGTTCAACCACCCCTCCACGGGCACCCCTCCATTGTCTACTGTTCATCCAGCCCTCCACACCACGGGGTCCTGTTCAACCACCCCTCCACGGGCACCCCTCCACCGTCTACTGTTCATCCAGCCCTCCACCACACCACGTGGTCCTGTTCATCCAGAGGCAATGCCACCGCTCACTGTTCATCCAAAACCCCCGCAACGCTCACTGTTCATCCCAGAGGCAGCATCGATCGGCTTCAGTTAGCAGCAGTAGCGAAGGAATCGCTCGATCAGGTTCAGTTAACAGCCATCGATCGATCGCTCGGGTTCAGTAACGCGTAGCCTGCAGTGCAATCGCTCGGGTTCAGTTAGATCCCAACGCATCGCTCGGGTCCAGTTAGAGCCAATGCCTCGCACACATGCGCGTACGTGTACGAGAGAAACGCGCATCGCTCGGCCCCCGACCTCCCACCGTAACCGGGAACTCCCCAAAATTTTCCTCCCCCTCGCTTCTACCACGGTTTTTTCTGTCATGGACAGCCCAAAGAATGTCATGCAGCTGTGTCTCTGGCCCGCCCAGGACGAAAATCCCATTTTCTGTCATGATTTTTTGTCATAGAAGTAGGATCCCACCACATCTATGATGATACCGGGTTTTGTCACAATTATCGTCATAGAAGTGTCATATGTATGACAAATTTTTTTTCGTTCGGCCCAAAATGTCACGGATGTGTCTTTTTTTGTAGTGAACGATCAAGTGCTAAGCTAACGGAATGGGTTAAGTCAATCACATCATTCTCCTAATGATGTGATCCCGTTTATCAAATGACAACTCATGTCTATGGTTAGGAAACATAACCATCTTTGATCAACAAGCTAGTCAAGTAGAGGCATGCTAGTGACACTCTGTTTGTCTATGTATTCACACATGTACTAGTTTCTGGTTAATACAATTCTAGCATGAATAATAAACATTTATAATGATATAAGGAAATAAATAATAACTTTATTATTGCCTCTAGGGCATATTTCCTTCATCCTTGACCGTTGGACACGAGCTAGAGCGTTATCTACGGTCTTGTTCATGATGTTCATGGCAATAAACTCATCCAACACCTAACTTGAAGACAAGATATGGAAGTCCGGCCTTTGACGGATCACGGAGGACATGGCCTTATTTAATGGCATGATGGCCTTGAGAAACTTGCGCTTGATCCAAATGTCATCCGTATCCTTGCTTCCATGATCTTGGAGAGCAACCGCAAGAGTTGTCAATCTTCGATAGAGATCACGAGGATCCTCATCTTCAATAATCACAAACTCACCGACTTCATCAAGAACCACCTCAAAGTTGGACCGTTGAAAGCTTGAGCTTCCCTTGTACAAAGATATGATGTGTTCCCAACAATCCTTTGCACGAGAGAAGGGATGCAAGTAAGATAGGTCTTCGAGAAGCACCACGGATTGGAGGATGAACAATGCGGAGTGATTGTATTGATTGACCGCCTCTTCTCTTGGGTGAGGTTGTTTGGATCATGTGGGTAGAAGCCTTGCTCGATGATTCTCCGAAGATTCATTGAGCTGTGATTCAAATGAGACTTAATACGAAAAAACCAATTAGCAAAATCACCCTTCACAAGTTTAGGAGGAGGACCAAGGTTGTTAATATGCGGTGTAGGGACCGGTCCTCCATAGACCGGGGAAGGGGGGCCGAGAAAAAGGTTCCCGTCCCATTCTTGTTTTGAGGGGAGGAAGTTTGAGTACCTTTATCCGCTTCCGTGTCGGAATTGGCCTCTGACTCCGATGCGGTGGGATTAACCACAAGCAACAGGCCGGGAGTGGTTTTCAACCCCTCAAGTAATTCTTTAAGCATGGACTTGACCTCGGCCATCATAGACGTTTTAAGTGAAGCCATAGCTTCATTTAAGTCATCTCGGGCGATCGAGTTCAACTCCACAGCCTCGGGCACTTCCTCATCTCCGCCAACCATACTCTTCGGATGGTGAAACCCTTAATAAAGAGACGAGACTCTGATACCAATTGAAAGGATTGATATGGTTGACTAGAGGGGGGTGAATAGGCAACTACCAATTTTTAGCTTTTCTTAAAATTAGGGTTAGCAACAAATAAGTTGTCTAGATGTGCAACTAGGTGAGCAACCTATATGATGCAAGCAACAACAACAAACACAAGCAAGCAAAGGATACAACATGAGTAAAGCTTGCACATAGTAAAGGTAAGAAATAACCACAACCGGAGCCGGTGGAGACGAGGATGTGTTATCGAAATTCCTTCCCTTTGAGAGGAAGTACGTCTTCGTTGAAGCGGTGTGGAGGCACAATGCTCTCCTAGAAGCCACTAGGGCCACCGTATTCTCCTCACACCCTCACACAATGCAAGATGTCATGATTCCACTAGTGGTGCACTTGAAGGTGGCAACCGGACCTTTACAAACAATGCTCTCCCAGAAGTCACTAGGGCCACCGTATTCTCCTCACGCTCTCTCCACAACCGAACTGGAGGCTCCCAACACCACCACAAAGCTTCACCATAATGGAATGTGACGCTGTGGTGACCTCACCGTCTAGGGTGCTCAAACACCCTAGAGTAATAAGATTTGCATGGGATTAGTGAGTGGAATCAAATTTCTCTTGGTGGAAGTGTAGATCTAGGCCTTATCAAGCAATCCCTAAAGAATCAACAAGTTTGATTGGCTAGGGAGAGAGACCGGGCAAGAATGAGCTTGTGAGCAACAATGGAGCTTGGGGGAGGAAGAGGTAAGTTAGCTTGGGGAAGATGACTCCTTTATATAGTGGGGGATGAAATCCAACCGTTATGCACTCACAGCCCATGCACAAGTGGTAGTACCGCTCAGGTGAGCGGTACTTCCATTGGCACGGAAGATTTCAGCCACTGCATTCAAATGAGCATGTCAGGGAAGTGGTAGTGCCGCCAGAGCGGTACTACCGCTCCCACCAGCGGTACTTCCGCCTGGTGTTGAACAACAGTTGGAATCCGCGGTAGTAGAGGAAGACAGGGCTGTAGTGCCATCCTGGGAGGTACCACCATTCTCCACTGTCGCTCTACTTCCGCTTGTGGGACAGAGATAACAAAACAAGCGGTACTCCTTGCGGTAGAAGATCGTCGCAGGAGCGGTACTTCCGCTCATCTGAACAGTGCCTAGTAAACCTGTGGTAGTAGAGTTGTAGTCAGAGCCGAAGTACCGCTGGAGCGGTACTACCACGCTGAACTGCCGCTCTACTACCGCCCATTTACAAAACGCGCAAAACAAGCGGAAGTGAGGGTAGCACTGTTCTGCGGCAGTATCGCTGGAGCGGTACTACCGCTGAGCAGAGCGGTACTACCGCTTATGTTGTTCTGAAAAGCTCAAGCACAAGGAAGGACACACTCAATTGAAGCGAAAGATCGAGGGTGCAAAGAGATAGTGTACGTGTTGATTACACCCAAACCTTTCCGAAGCGGACCCCCTCTTAATAGTACGGTGTTCCTACGACTCGAATCCACCGAAAAGGAAACGAAGGAAAAACACCATTTTCACAATAGCTCCGAGGGGCACGAATCGTCTTGTGTCATAGATTATCTGAAATGCTCAATGCACACAATTAGTCCGTAAAAGCATTATCATCAATCACCAAAACCACTAAGGGAGAAATATGCCCTAACACTTGGAATGCCTACAAATGAATAGCATGCAAGCATACGGGCAAATGCAAAAATGGACATGCAACATAACATGAATGAATACGAAGAGGGGCGCATGTATACCATATCTTTTATGTCGATGTTGCTCACGGGTCGTGCCTTGATGCTCTCAAGGGTGGCACAAAACTTGTTGCACTCTTGTTGTATCACCCACCATCGCTTCGAGATGGACACCCACCCACGCTTGCTTTGCATTTGGTACGACGCAAACTTCTTGTGTTTATGGAACTCACGATGAACACGAAGCCAAAAGGTTGATGCCTTTTGTTCAGTACTGACCTTGGAGTCTTGCCCATGTCCCTCCAACACTCACAAAGGAGCTTGTCCTCATACGGCGTGTATGCCTTCGTCCGTTTGCTTTTGCTCTTCGTCTTTGCGATGGCTTGGTTGGCGAGCTCGTCCTCGAACAAAGGCTCCCCGTCGATGTCCATCTCATCCTCTTCCTCGAGGTCGTAGTCCTACGAAAACTCGTGGTCGAGCGGGAAGCTGCCCAGGCCGACTTGATCTTCCATGAAAGCGTCGTGCATGCCAACTTGATCCTAGCTCGCCAGCGTGAATGGCGCTCGGCCGTCTTGGCTCTGGGTCTCATCGGGATCGTAGGCAGTCGTGCCAGCACCGCCAACGGAGGCAGTGCCACCGCACCACCTTCGAAGATGATGTTCTCGATGATGAAACGGTTGGTTGTTTCGTTGTTGTCGGCCGCCAGCATTCTGTCGAACAAGTTGCAGGCGCCGGGGAGCATGTAGGCTGGCCTCTCACGCGGGCGTTTCCTCGCCCCTCCGGAGGATGATGCACCGCCCACCGGCATGGCGTTGAGGTCGATGGTCACGAGCGCGGGCATGGACGGCGCCAGCACGCTCAGCTCCGGCGAGCATTCCCCGGAGAAGCAGGAGGCTTGCAGATAGACGTGGAGGCAGGGAATCGGCTACGTGGCAGACGCGCGCGGCGACTCTAGCAGCACCATCCGAGGAAATGCCGACGAGCCCTTGCTGGCCGCGGCCACGACGACGCTGACGAGCCCGTGCTGGCCAGGGTTTAACCCTAGGTAGATCAGGGCCTCCCTCGTTGCCATGGCGACTCGGGCGTTGGTTTCCTCCCGCTGTGCAGCGGCGGAGAGGGCGGCGACGGTCACTACATCGTCCCTTCGTCCGCTGCGTGCCTCCGGCCCTTCCTCTTGGCCGACTACACTGCCCGCTCTTCGAGCGTTAGCTTCTTCTTCTTCTTCTTCTTCTTCTTCTTCTTCTTCTTCTTCTTCTTCTTGGGTGGCGTGACGGTCTTGCAGGGCGCGCGGGGGGCTTGCCTTTGGCGGAGCCGACGAAGGTGAGGCCAACAAGGCAAGGGAGGCGAGGCCGCCGGCGGCATCGAGGGTCGGCGTGTCCTCCATGGACGGGAGCGCGAGTAGGCGGGAGGGTTTGGAAAAGTAGAGGAAAGTGATGGTCGTTGTGTCACCGAGTGATGGGCCAGAGGAAGAAGTAGGCGCGTGTCGCGCGCGTCCGTTTCGTGTCCGCGCCGACGCAAATGAGACTCAAATCTAAGCCAGGAATGAGTCGACAGCCGGACGAAAAGCGGACGCGCGTTCGTTTGAATCGACGCATTGGACCGACTTTTTTGTCTACGGCGATCCAAACAGACGCACGCGGGTCAAATGGGTTGGCGCGTTGGAGTTGTACTAGTGCAGTAGCATGCCTCCAAGGTTCCTCGGGGTGGACCAAAGGAGAACACGCCGTTGCGGCTGCCGCGGCACCCACCCGCAGCGACAGGGTCGCACGCAATCCAGCACCAACCAGCCGCACTCCCACTGACAAACCGGGCCAGAACCCACCCCTGGCGGCAAGTGGCGCCACACAAAAAAATTCCCTCCGTCGGCGTCGTTTACCAGTCGCCTCCCCCCGCCCGGGTCGTCGGTCTCGTCTCGGCGGCCTCTCCCTCCCTCCAGTCCTCGCACACGGTTTCCATCCCGCCCCACCAAAGATCCGATCAAACCAAAGGCGCCATCCTTGTCCCGGTCGGCGCCTTCCTCGCCATTTCCGCGTAACCGTCCCAGCGTGGATCTTGTTGGTTCCGCGGCGGCGGAGCATTCGGCGCGCGGCTGCTCAGCTACAGCCTATAGCTATATCCTCCGGTGAGTCCCCGCTTCCTCCGAGCTCCCCGTGGCCGATTGCGATGATGCTTCTTCTGCGCGTGGTTAGGTCGCCTCCCTGCTTGATTGCTCGCTTGCCTCTGTCACGCCGCCGGTCGCAATGGTTGCTACCCTAGTGCCGTGTTCTTGGTTCTTGGGGTTACTTCTCTTTTGTGGGACTCTTTGTAGGAGTAGGGCTGCGCTTCTCGATGCTTTACTTCTTGCAGCCGCTAGCTCGCGTGTTTAATCTGGAAGCTATAGGAGCGGCGCGGGCCTGTCGCGGCGTTGTTTCTGAAACTGACAGGGCTGCGGATAAGGCTCTATCAAGCTGCAATTTTGCTGTGATTGTGCTAGGGGACGCCAGGTTTGGTAATTGTACGGGGCGCCGTTTCAAGCCTTTTTGTTTGCTTCCCCTTACTGTTTTCAGTTGACACATGGGTGAATTTGTCTCTCGTGGCTAGTTTGATCTGTCTATAAGTGCAATTTTGTCTAGAGTGGTGGTCTTGTTTTGTCATCTATGTTTGTTAGTTGCGTGCATTGTCAAGTTGCTTACTATAAATATGCAAAGGCCCCAGTGTTGTACTACATGTAAAAGTATCAGTTGTAGTAGATGTTTTGTGGCAAATGACAAGAATGGAAAGGGGGGCAGTTTCGTTATCGGTTAGGAGGATAATTCATTTACTCACCAGTTATGATCATGTCATCCCTCGAGTTGTAGCTATTCCTTTATTCATTCATACATTCATCACAAATGACTAAATTAAATGTTTTACACATTTGCTGTTTGCATTGTAGTACTGTACCACTACAAGGGAAAAGATGACAAGTATTGCTCTGAAGTGAGATACGCTTGGGGGCAGATTTTGGAGAACTCTTGGTCTAAAGTGTGAGAGATTTGAAGATATATTTTGGACAAATTGTGGCCTAAAGTGAGATAGGTCTGGAGGCAAACTATTGTGTCCGTCAGTGTGCTCATGTGGGACATCGGATACAAATGAGGCACATCACACTTCTTTACTGGAGGACCGGAGACAGATAACGTTATGGTAGCCGCTACAGCCACAGAAATGTTTCTTGTGTGCTTTGAATCCTTGTGCCCCTGCTTTCGCTCGAAAAGGAAGGATGGAAGTGAAGATCCTGTTCTTGCAAAAGACGGAAATTCCTGTAAGCAAAAATGATGAATTTTCATATACGGGTGATGGAACCTGTTAACACACTGAATCAATGCCTACCGTATTTTTTGTGATGAAATTTAATAAATGCAAATTTTGTGGTTATCAACACTTTGCCACCGTTTGACAAATTGTTCCCTTCTTTTTTCAGTGAGTTCTTCTGAAATGAGGTCAATTTCTGACAGAATTCCCTCGAGCCCTCTTCGGGTACCTGCAAGTCCATCTAGATTTTCATTATCTTCACCGCCAAGTAGAAATGATCCATTGAACCTCAGTCTTGAAACGGTTATTAAACTGACACGTAACTTTTCGCCGGCCTTGATGATTGGCGAAAGTTATTTTGGAAAGGCCTACAGAATGGACTTGCAAAATGGCCTTATTGTGGCTATTAAAAGGGCAAGAAAGGTAGTTTCTTTTTTCTGGCAACTACACTAGAGATTTGCATAAGCACAATGACTGAACTATTATTGTATATTCTGGTTGCTTTAATTCCACTCTATTAGGTTTAGCTAAAAGCCTAATTAGACATGACACTGCATGAAGTTTAGAAGTTCTATTGTACTCCAGCCTAGCTTTGTTTTCTGTCGAATTTTCTAGGTTTGTTCAGATTTGTATAGTTAGTTTTTTCTCCCTTTTGGGGGAGGCTGCTAGCCTTTTTTTGGTCGTTTGGGTCAAAGCCACTGTGGATGGTTTGTAATATACAATGGCACGCCTTCTGATGCTTGTTTCAGAGAGAAGAAGTCCTATTTGGGCTGAAACATTTTTAGATTGTTTACTGAGCTTATCATCCACTGCTCTCTCTTGGGTGGAATCAAGAAAGAACAAGAAATTGGCTAATGCATGTTTAGGTAGACCCAGTTGTTGATCGATCCATATGTGTGTAGACCAACATAAGAATAACAGGGTTATGCATCAATAAAACATGCTGCATTGCATTCTTCGTTCCAGTAGTTGTGCATTGCTCTTATATCTTTTGTGTGTTGTGTAAGCCTGTTCACTAGTCGGATTTTTTCCTCTCCGCAATCTGGATAGCTGTTGATAAAAATTGGGAACCTTCACTTCTTTTTACACCTGTTTGACTTGTGATTCTGATCCGGTCTATTTTCCCAGGAACATTTTGCTTCTTTACACGCAGAATTCAAAAATGAAATTGCACTACTAAAAAAAATCGAACACAGGAATCTGGTCCAGTTACTTGGATATATTGACAAAGGGAATGAAAGAATTGTCATAACCGAGTTCGTGGCAAATGGCACTCTTAGGGAACATTTGGATGGTATGCTGCAAACCAGATTGCTGCTTTACTTGATTCCTTCTCAGGATGAACAGTAACATTTTTAAATTGTCTTTCAGGACAACATGGGCTAATATTGGGCTTCGGTCAGCGTCTTGAAATAGCCATAGATGTTGCCCATGGATTAACTTATCTGCATCTATATGCAGGTACACCTTTGCCTACATGTTTTCATTTGCTGAGTATAGAACAGTCAAGTGAAACACTAAATGAATGGTTCTACTTTTCATTCTGATTCAGTCACATGTTCAGGAATTTACCTCAGCAGTAACCAAACACATGAACATAGTATTCTTGCTGCACTGAAAGTTAATAATTCGTGGTACTTGTCAGTTATCGTGATGGCACACGTTTTCGGAAATTATTTTGGCTGTCCGTTGCCTTGAGAAAATGTCATGTACATGTGCTCCAGCTTCGTATTAAGCGGGCCTAACGTTTTTTAAGAGTGTGTGCAAATAAGCATTTGCCGTGCAAGTTTAACAGTCACAAGAATTTGAGGCTATGCTCAACAAGGACACACAATCCTAATTTGCATGTGCGACCTAAATTATGAATTTAGCAATCACAAGGATCAGCCATGTTATTTCTTTTGTGTCCTCCATTTAAATGCAAGATTTAGCTAACAGCATGAATATGCAATTATCTATTCAATAGAAGTAAACTTGTATAACATACTTTTGCTCTTTAGTATTTTGATGCATCGACAGGTAAACAGACGCATTCTAATTTGATTGTTCCTGCTGGCGATTTGCATATATCTTTTCTTAAATTATAATGCAATCTTATGCTTTTAGAGAAGCCCATTATACACCGGGATGTGAAGTCATCAAACATTCTACTAACTGAAGGCTTCAGGGCAAAAGTAGCCGACTTCGGATTTGCAAGAATTGGTTCAACAGATCCAGGCCAGTCAGAGATTCAAACTGATGTGAAAGGAACAGCTGGCTATGTGGATCCAGAGTATCTGCGGACAAACTATCTGACAGTCAAGAGTGATGTGTTCTCTTACGGCATCTTGCTCCTGGAAATCCTATCAGGTCGTCGTCCTATTGAGGTGAACAGAGGAGGAAGAGAAAAGATTACCGTGCGATGGGTATGTCTTTGCTTTCCTCTCTTATATTTATATCATTTCAGTCGTTGGTATCCTGTTTAATTTTTTAATCAGCTAAGCTTTACTAGTTAGCTCTGTTATGAATCATGTATGTTGCTCAAGATTTCTCTTTAGTGGTACCCCATGAAAGGTAGATCAAACCACTTAGGAGACAATTTGTAAACACAAGCACAACTAGAAATAGAAAAAAAAAACTCGACCAACAGGCACTAGCACTGGTGCCATTTTAGTTTAGGAGAACCATGAGCACCCATGGAAGCTAGGTTTCGCATGGGATGGGATGGGCAAGCATCGGTGCCTCTAATCTAACCGAGTGACGCTCAGTTCTTACAAGCAGAAAACAGAAATGTAGTACTCAATGCCGGCATAGTTTCAAGAATGAGCTTCAGAACATAAAACTGTGAACTAGTTATTCAATCATTTATTTAGTTCAATTCATTGCATCCTCGTACTCTTATCTATGTTTTTCTGTGTTCATTCGTTTGGGTAGGTGATGTGTGTGCCTTCCTTTGATGATTCATAATGTGATATTTTGTTACAAGTTAAACCATACACTATGCTGCCCCCTCCATGTGTACACAGGAAAAAAACTATTGTCACAGTATCTCAGATATCAGATACTTATCTTTCACTCATTTTAACCGAAAAAACACACACCAGTAATTGTTAGGCTGCTTATCCCATCTATTGCCACTTAGATTCTACAAGCCATCTAAGGTTGGTATAATGCCTTTGATGCAGGCCTTCGAGAGATATAACAAAGGCAATGTCCAGGAGATACTGGATCCGATGTTGACCGAAGCAGTAAACGAGGATATACTGAATAAGATTTTCGATGTGATGTTCCAATGCGTCGCTCCTACCCGCGCTGACAGGCCACATATGAAAGAGGTTGTGGAGAAGCTCTGGAAGATACGGAGGGACTACGCTAAAACCCAAAACAGAGCAGAAGGGTCTCTTTAAACCATCTTACACTGGGTTATTGACTGCTTTTTTTTCGCTTGAGAGAACATGGGTGAACTCGGTTCTTGTTAAGGCTGAACATTGCCGTGCATTTTTGTCGAACACGAACAGCTGAAATCTGTACAGGGTTGTGACACTATTGTTGCACATTGTGTATATAGCTGTGTTCATGTTTAAGAGATCGATTTGATGCACGTTGACCTTGAATGGATGAATTCCGTGTAGAGGCACTGTTCAGTGTTTCAGTGATATGTGCCCTGGAGAAAGTGCAGTGGTGCAGATTGCAGTGCAGCTTCTGTGTGTGTAGTTTTAGAAACTGTATAAGCATTGTCGACTTGTATAAGATTCAGGAAGAGACTGGAACACTTTTTTTTTCTTCCTTTTATGTAGTCTATACTCTGCCTGGACTTCACAGGATACGAACACGCGCCATTCCGTACAAAGTGATAAAACTGCAATATCAAATACTCATTTCTTCAGTCATTGCAGCCTTGTACAGTTCAAATTTTTGCAGCTTCTTCCGTTTGTTTTGGTTCAATTTTGTTTTAGCCTGGGATTGTTTTTTTGCTTTGTGCTCTCCGCCTCATCTTGGCGTCATCTTCTAATACAAAACAACTCACATTTGGGTGTGTGTTGAAGAAAAAAAGATCTCTTCAAATCCAAGCACGTATTTTTGACTTAAACTCATAAGAACACTAGTATACACAAAAACTGACCCCCAAAAAATTAAGATCACACATCATTGTAGTTCTAATTTCTCCAAGCGGGGCACCGATAAGCCGGAGCAGCTGTGACTGAACACTGCAGTTGGTCACTTGTCAATTTCATCAACTAAACTACCACATGAACCTTTGTGTTCCCGGCTCATGGCCCCAATGGAATGGTCTGAACAGAAACATCGCCAGAGTGAACAAATCCACAGCAGCATATGCAGACCCCAAAGCAAGCAATTTGCCATTACCGATTACCGGAGAATTAAGGACCAGTACGACCAATGGGATTGTGTAGTATCTAAATTCAACCAACGGAGCAGGGACGAGAACTAGAGCAACTGAGAAAACAAAGGACACCACCCAAACTCTTGGCTGCGATTTCCCTGTAAGATCAGGAAAAACTACAGAAGTTTCAGTTCATTATACTTCTCAGAATAGACAACCTTTTCTTAAGAGCAAAGAAGTTTACCTAAGATGTTGATAACTGAAAACCATGAGTACACATAAAGTGGAATCAAAATGTATTTCATCATCCAGTGAGCTTGTATGACCTTCCTCCAGATATAGAACGTGTAATGTCTATTGTCAGCCAGAAGATAAGGGTGAGCAATACTGCACCAAAAGATGAGGCTATTAGGATTTCATAAACATAAATAAAAAAAGACAAAGAAAACATTGGTTATGCAGAAGTGAAAAGTAAAATCGTCAACAATCTTCTGACATTTTGACTGCAACTGGAATTCTGCTCGTAGGTTGCAATTGCTAAGTTGAATATGTATATAGTTACTTGCCACTTAACTTCAGCCTCTAAAGGTTCTGCTTTTCGAAAAATTTATACTTAAAGCGAACAAGGCACATACGAGGTGTTCAGGTAAAAACCTGAATAAATGTACAGCCACAAAGCTTAAACCAAGAGCTATCAGCATTGCCAGAGAACTAAAGGTTTTGTTCTTTCTACACCAGTGGAACAAGTCTGATACTCGTCCGGGAGTAAAATGCCACGGTAGGAGGGCAGTAGCTGACACTAGACCAAAGTACAATAACTGTGCAAAATGTGGTGAAACAACATGAGCTTCCTTGGCACCTGCATCACTCCAAGCAAAGGCGCATGTTAGAAAATTATCTATCACTTAATCAACTGCTAAGCCCTATGAAAGATGTAAAAAGAGCAATTCAACATAAGAGTTACCTAGTACTATGCCACCATTCCAGATTATAAATGCTCCAAATGCCACCAGAACTATTGCGAATGGTGCAAAAGTGATTAAAACTTTACTCTTTGAATTCCATATTTTGAAGCCGATGTCGAATAGTTCTTCCGTAAAACCTGCACATCAATCATAAATATTTAATATGTTGTGGAAAGGACTGCACACAAAAATTGAGATCACATGATCTTCTGGAATTTAAATCCTTCTCAACAAAAAAAAAAGAACGTATAAATTGATAAAACGTTGCATCTGGTTTTCTCATAACAAGAAGAAAAATATCGATCATATCAGAAAAAGATCTATTTTCAATTTTAAAGGACATTAACAAGCCACCTAGTGAATCACAAAAAGGAAGCTACAAGCTTACAGTAAAAGTTGGAAAAAAAATCTCAATTAAAACAGCTGGAGTACTCACTGGTGTGTGATTTAGTAGATCCAGAAACAACTCCCCTCTTACTTATGGGGTGATTAGTTCGTCGTCTTCTCAAACCTAAAGCACTGACTTTGCTATCCCTGTCAGACACTTCTGCTCTTGATTTATCTGTTGGTTTGCTGTTCTCATCAGAAGGGCAGTCACTGAGAGAAAGATCTTGCACATATGCAATGGCTCCATTGGCAGCAAAAAATATCATCCATATCACATTAGTCTGCCGGAAAAGTATTGAGAGAGCACCGAACTGCAGGCAAAAGGAACAAAAATAATTAACAAAGGCAGGAAGTATATCAAAAATTTCAATGTGAAATGAGTGGTTTGGTTGCTAAAAAATGATGTGGGGCACTGAACATTCTTTTATGAATCAACAACCTTCACCATCAAGTATGCTACGGATAAATTTTATGAATGTACAACTTCCTGCAACTCAAGCAAGCTAAAGAAGCTCCTGTTGTGAGCACAATAAATCAACAAATAATGTATATGCTATGGTCTCCACAAAATGCAACCTTATCTCACCGAAAGCTATAAAGAACCGCGTTCAAACACTCACCAGTGCGCTGACCCAAAACCGTTTCTTCAAGCAGGACAGGTACATCGCAAGAACTGCAGCTAATGATGCGACATCAGTATAATACAGAAAGGTAAAGAACCAGTGAACAGGATACAACGCTACAAGAATAGCATAAGCAGTTGCCTTCGTCTTGCCAATTCCTGGCTTGATACACAGAAGCAGGTCATGGACAAGAACACCACAGACCATTGCCATTATAACATTAGTTGACCGGAGAAGTGCCGTGGTGCAAAGGGGGTCAAATGCCTCTGCTACCTTGATAGCCCATGCACCAGGAAACAGGGAAGCAAGATATGCTATAGAAATGTAGTACCTGCAAAATTGCAGACAACAGTTCGTCACAAGAAAAAATTGAGTTTGAAGCAATAAGGAGTAGTTGAAGCTCACAGGCCAGGAGGGGTGGTGATCATGGGATCCCACGTTAAGAAATCTCCACGGCAATAGTGCTGTGCCTGGGGAACATGGAATATCTCATCCTAAAAACACAATAAAGTGGTAGTGGATATGTTATAATGTTCTATTTAAGCATATTGTGCTATAGACATTTTTCAGAATGAGAATACAGCGAGATTATACAAAGTTATGGATCCTAAAGATCTTGCTACAGCTCTACCTATGCCCCACATCTGCTTGCCGTATCTAATTTTTCCGCAGAACTCAACTTTCTATTTAACTATGAAACTATAACTCACGAAATTCCATCATGCAAACAATGACATCCCACATGAGAAACAATGCTACCATATTAATGCAAATGTTTGTGCCTAATATCTTACTTGTATAAACAGCATTGGGCAAACAAGCGTAGTTGCAACTTCAGACCCTATGTGGTTTTCAGTGAAAAATAAATCCTAACGCATGACGATGTTGCGAAACAAAAGGGATCGTTGTTTCCCAATTAGCATTTCTTCAGATAACTAGATTGCCGTAATACTACTATACTTCATCATCAGATTATAAGCAAGAGACATAAGACATGCATATCCTGGCAAGAGGACTCACCATGTAGGAGTCAGGCACGATGGAGTCAACCAAGGCGGCGATCGGGATAGCCCATGCGGCCACCGCGGCGACGACGGCCAACCTTCCCATCCCGCAAGGCGGGGCTCTCAACTCCGGGAACCCGACCTGAGGAGCCACCCCAAGCTTCAGATCCAGTTCAACGCTCGGGACTCGGAAGCACAGAGCTCATCACACGAGTCCTCACTAGGTTGTCGGAGGTTATGCAGACTGCAGAAGGCTCGCGGCGTCGGGAGCGAGTTCGCCGGTGATAGGACGCGGCCGGACCGCTCTACGCTGCTGCTGTGCGTCTGCCGGCGTCTCGCCGGAGGTCTCAGGCTAGACCGGTGGGGATTTCAGCCGCGACACCTCGGCCCAGTCGTCCGTAACATACCGGCTCGAGCAGGCCCACGACTCTGCGTGCCCAACGCACCGGCCCGGCCCGGCCCAACCAGCGGCGGCAGGTACCTAGCGAACGGGAAAGAGGGCGAAGTCTCATTACTCGTTGCGCTTAGATCTCCCACCCTCTGATCTCTCCCGAGACGCGAGCAGGAAGACGCCGGCGGGCGGCTCCGGTGACCGGAGACTCTGCGGTCTTCCCTCCGCCCTTTCCATGTGAGCAGCTCCTACTCTTCTTCTCCCCCATCGCGAGTTTTCTTAGGTTTGGATGGATCGATTTAGTCTTTGGTTAATCAGCAGGGCGTAGCTTGTTAACATAATCAACATGGAGCAGTAGATGTATTGAGTTTGAGTAGAGCACAACAAGTGCACTTGAAAACTGACCTCGCTATTTTTAGTTAGACCTAGGATCTTGGCAAAGCCACTGGACCAAGAAGGAATTGCTATAGAAGTGAGGACCATTGGAAGTAGAATTATACCGAGATCTGATGAATGTTCGATGCGAGCAAGTCTCTGTTGTGTTGTTTAAGCGCATTGCCCTTAGATATAATAGTGGCCAAAGTATCTCCAAATCCTAATAGGATTTTTTTTTCTTGATTTGTCCTTGGTGCTTGATGCACTCTTAGATCACTTGGGGACTCCAATATAATCTGGCATTCACTAGCTTGCCACCGATTGATGTAAACAACTGCAGTGTGATGCCTAAAACTTATAGAACCAGACTTGGTTTAACCATGGTATATCGGTATCAACTTCTTGAACCATGCTCGAGGAGGATATGTTATAGTTGTTACAGTTGTATGCTGTTATTTTACTCTGAGAAGTGAGCAATTGTTTAAATTTTGCTCTGTGACTCGTGGTTACATGTTAATGGAACTGGACGGTGCCCTCTTTTTCTAAATACCTGTTGAAATTTTAGTAATAGAACTAGATAAAACCTATGAATGCGCACCTTTCGCATATCAGTTTGCACAAACGCTCCAACTCTACCAGAGCAAATGGTAGTTATTCCACTGAACTGCAATTTTAGCACACATAAAAAACCTATTTCTGTGAAAACCACGAGTTTGCAGAGTTTTTGGTGCAAACACAGCTTGAGTCTTGACAGAAACAGAGGCATAATTAAAATGTCTTAGCCCGGGGAAATTCTATAAGGGTAGAAATGCTACATTAAAAAAATCTGCTGGTGCTACCGTTGCTGAGTGATCGCTCGCTATCTGGCTTGAAAAGGTGATCTGGGATCTTCCTCTCTCCCAGCAAGCAAGACGCAGAACTGAGATGACATCGCGGTTGCAGATAAAGTAAGTCTGTTATTACAGAGCAACAGAAGACATGCACATCAGTAATCAGTTGCAGCCTTACAGATATACTAACAACAAATTTGCAGAAGGATATGGCTATTAACGAGGAGAAAAATGTATTTCTATCTGGATTGGCCAGATGTTGATGACTTGTTCCTTCTTAGTTTCGAACGTGTAAATGTTATTCTTGTGGGGCTAGGACAGTGGCACATTTTTCTTTGCTCGTGATTAGTTTCTATGATCAACTGTATTTCCTCCCAACCGTCAAACTTATTGAATATTATTTTGTTTGCGGCATTTGAAGATTGCTTTCAGAGTGGAACTAGTCTGTTGGTGGAAATGGCAAGTACAGCATGCTTCGTGATTGTAAGTAAGAATGACATCCCAATATATGAGGCAGAAGTTGGATCCGCGCCCAAAGTATGTGTCCCAAACTCCCATCTTCTTTCCATCTATTGCATTTAGCTATATGCTTGGTAAAAATGTTTCTCGGATGACAGAAGTGAAAATATTAATAGATGAATATAAATCATGTTGGATCATGCCCTTAATTATTATCTTCTATAGCAAAAATAAAAAATATATAGGCGATAGCAGTTAGCGGTGTTCTGCGAAATTTCTTCTCCTTGAGTTAAAACAGTGTTGTATGTTGTATCTTTGCCCCTGTCTACAAAGTTTTCTGGCGTTCTTTGTGCTTTCCTCCTGGTTAACTTTTGTAATTTCATCTGTTCCCAGGAAATTTAGGAACTTCTATGCAATAGCGTTAATTGAAATACAATTATATGTTTGAGTCTTCTTGACATGGAGTGACTGGGATTTGTTTTCTGAAGTGGCGTAGTCATATTGAATTACTATTAATTGGAATGTCTAATCTTCTGGCATTTACTTTTCCTCTCAGAAAGAAGATCTGGCTTATCACCATCAGTTCATCCTGCATGCTGCGTTAGATGTTGTTCAGGACCTAGCATGGACCACAAATGCAATGTGAGATTCTGTTGGTTGATTAATTTTGTTCTGTAGGATACACCCAAAAAATTGTGTGGTCTTTCTCTAGGACACATCCAAAAATACCACAGCCCAAAAATAGTCTTCTCATATAACTTTTATATTGTTTACGTCATCTAACTCTTCCTGCATTTTCAGGTTCCTGAGGTCGGTTGATAGATTTAATGACCTTGTGGTGTCTGTTTATGTAACCGCCGGTCATACTAGATTCATGTTGCTTCACGATTCACGCAGCGAGGATGGAATAAAAAGCTTTTTTCAAGAGGTCCATGAACTTTACATCAAGGTAAGATGATCATCGATCGGTCCATCACGATCTAGAGAATCCTCTTATCGCATTTTAGTTTGCTATAAATGCTCAGTTAAGTGCACACATACGTCAATTGTCAAATCATGCGTACTGAACAGTAATGCCACTGAGTATCCATTTTTGTGGTGAACATAATTTTTGGCGTCGGTCTATTATCTTTTGCCATGCTTTTATCAAGATGCTCTGTCTGTGTCAAGGCGATGGCACTTGTCTACCCTGCAAATAGGCAACCGGTGGGTGGGCGATATGTATGGGTCAAAATCGCATGGGTTGCTTAAGAGTCCCATACCTTGCAAAGTTACTTTCCCTAAAAAAGGCATGCAAGGTTACTTGCTGATGCAGAATTGGGCACTGTTTCCATAACAAATCTTGACAAGCGTCTGCAGTCTCGTTCTAGAAGATCTTACATGTATCAGTTAGGGTCTTGATATGTACTCCCTCCGTACCTAAATATAAGTCTTCCTAGGGATTTCAATAGGACTACATACGGATGTATATAGACATATTTTAATGTGTAGATTCACACATTTTGCTCCGTACCTAGTCCATATTAGAATCTCTAAAAAGACTTATATTTAGGAACGGAAGAAGTAATAAAGTGGTATTACAAATCTTGTGTTTTTCTGCAGATATTCCTCAACCCCCTGTACCTGCCCGGCTCTCGCATCGCGTCGTCTCATTTCGACACCAAGGTGAGGGCTCTGGCCAGGAAGTATCTGTAGCGTGCGGCCACGGAGCAGCTTCACCGTCGTAACGCGGAAGCAGGGCCCGCAAACATCATACTCCACCGCGGCTGTTCTCCCGTCATCTATGCACCCTGCTGAATCAAGTATGCACACTCTTATTTTTCTTCGTGTCGGATCCTTGCGTGCGCGCCAGTGAATCCCGGGCTTTCAGAATCAAATTCGGTTTGTAAAACGGGCTGTGCCGCGCATGGCAAACCTGCACCACCAAACCGTGTAATCTCCGTGCAGCATACGGGGCATATACTAGTGTAAGTGTTGGTTTGATTTCCTGTCTTTGTCCTGCATCTAGCTCGCCTTTTTCCTGTGCGTGCGTGCGTGCGTGCATGATCGGATCTTACCTTCCTCCACCAGAGCTGTGGCTCGTATGCGCTAGGCGGAAAGGTGACAGTGCAGGATACGCTGCGCGTGGTACTATGTTGAACAATGCAGGGTATCTGATGCAGGAGTGAGATGAGATCTGATGAGTACAGCGCCACTGAAGAAAAAGTGCCCAGTTAGCAGTAGTAGTAGTGTGTGTTAGCCCTGGTTGTTTTCAGTCCCGGTCCAGCCCCATCATGCACGTCTGCGTGTGTAAAAAAGGCATCCCATCTTGGAAACCTTTGTTTTTTGTTGAGGATTGGCATCTTGGAAGCATGTCACAGCGGCAGCTTATAGCTAGCTGTTTCCAGCGCCCTCTCTGCATGCGTACAATACACAAGAACAGTGAGCTGATAGCGTCAGGATCCGGACGTGTGGTTCGTGCACACTGGCAGACTGAGGAGGAGATTTTGTGGGGATTCGGTCGGGGCAGCAGAGCACACGGTATGTGACCAGACCAGCCCGGCGAACCGAGCCCCTCCACTTGGTCTGAGCTTATCGGAAGCCGGCCTTCAGCGGAGCTCACACACATAGTACTCCCTCCATTTCAAAATATAGTGCGTCCATACTTTCTGAGGTCCAACTTTAATCATAAATTTAACCAACGAGACCAACTGCGGCGGAAGAAAAAAATTATATATTTGATAACTTTTTTTGAATATGAATTCACTGATATAATTTTTGCTCCCGCCGCAATCAGTCTTGATAGTTAAATTTATGGTCAAAATTGAAGCACGTGGATAGAGAAAGCACTACATTGTGAAATGGAGAGAGTACTAACACGATTGACTGATATTTCTAAAGAAAGCCGGACAAGTAAAACTTTGGCGAGAGGATAAGAGGAGCCTGTGCCGGGCGTGGGTTATCACCTGATGTCATCCCAGCGACTAAAAGGATCCGGGATTAATTAGGCCTGATCAGATCCGGCTAAACTCCAGCCACAGGCAGGGAGATCCCGAACCCAAAGTGCTGCCCAACCGCGATCTGCTCTGTTGCCATGCATGCCAGGAATAACAAGCTAGCCAAGCTGATAGGCTAGTGGTAGTGGAGGGCTCGGTGCGCGACGGCCGGCGTCGGTTTCCCGGCACAGTGCCTGCCGCCTCTCCCTTTCGCGAGATCGCCATCCATCTCTCGCCCGCCCGCCCGCCCGATCAGTACAGTGCAGGCAGCATCTATCCACATCCTCCCGGCAGAGCAGATCCGTCGACCGATTGGCCATATCCGCACGGCATCCGCTCCATCTTTTCTGGAGCATTGGTTCATTTTTCTCTGTCTCTCTCTAAGCGTGGGCGGGCGAGGTGTGTGGCTAAGCTCCTCCTGCACTGCTCTGGGTCATCAGTCAATGCTGACAGTCACTTATACTGCTGGAACCCGAGGGCTTTCGTGAGGCGAATCATGATCGCTTTTGACAGGGAGGCGCGCGTACTGGTACTAGGCTACTGTGATAGGGATCGCTTTCGTTGTATGGGAGGTGAGATCTCACCGGGACGTAGGATCGCCGGAGAAAAGGACGGAGCTAGCTGAGCCTACTGGTCGTGGCACTGCGCTGGACCATTCTAACGCTATGGGAGCGTGGTAGGAGTACTACGTAGGACCGGTGCGTGCATAGGACGGTGCGTGCGCTTTCTTTCTTTCTTAATCGTTCGTCTGCTTGACCGGACCCAACCATGGTGCGCTCCGATCCGGTCTTCCTCCTGGTGGTGGGTAGGCATGCAGCGCGCGTATGGTGCGTCGGTCGCTGAAAATCCAGATCCTTCTTCTAGAAACTAAACGTGAAAAGGAAGCAGTAGTTAGTTAGACGCGTGACTTTGTTGACGAGAAACACTTCAGTAGTTGGACATGACTTGTACCGAAGAAACCAGGACTGACGCCGCATTTCTCCTTGGGCCCCTATAAAGTAACCTGAAAGAGCACTCACAACGGTGCGGCGCCCTCCCAAAGGGCGTTCAACGCGAGCTGAGCCTTCACCTGTCACGAAACATATACAAAGCCACAAAGGCACCTGCAGAGCTGTGAGCATGACCTCGACGAAGGGGGAAAAGCCGAATATTTCTCAGCTCTCCGCTCCATTTGGCGGCTGGAGATGGAGCGCAAAGAGGATGTGCGGACGTGTCGACGGAAGGCTTGCCGAGTCTCCCTCCCTCCCTCCCATGCGCCGTGACGCAGACACGGAGGGAGGAGTACATGCACCGGTCCGGTGGTGTCACGGTCTGGAAGAGATGGACACGAGGTCGTTCTCAACTGACGACCAGCGACGGCGACGGAGCAGCCAGCCGTCAGTGCGCTCGGATATGTCTGCGGATTGCAACTTTGGCATCCGAGCACTCGCGCAACCTCCTCCGCGATCTCTCTCACTCACACTTGAGTTCTTTTCCTGGTTTGTATACTCACACCGTCACACTCACCTTCTAGCTAGCTAGTATACTTAAGTGTCTCTCCTTATCGCAAGCCCATTTGTTAGAATTGTAGCGCCTTCTCTACATGACATCATCTGAATCTGTGTACATTTACGGTGGAGACTGTGGAATCAATCCACACTGATCAGAGCCGTATGCATTTTAAAGAGAGATGTGTGTGGTGGAACCAAGCAACCTGTGCACACACAAGACAAGACGGTTGTGCATGCGCGTCAGATCTACTCCTAAGAAGTTTTCTGACACTACATTAATGTTAAAAAATATCTTACATTGTAGTGCAAAAAACGTTCTTATATTATAGAACGGAGGAAGTAAGACGGAGTGTAGCACCCGTATATACAAGGAAAAACAACGTCGAGACAGCTAGCTGCACAAGTGTACGTAGTGTAATCTGATCCTGTGATTTTGTGCTGTCCGTCTCCCTTTTGCTCTGCGAATCGGAGATCTCTCTCTTGGTATTTTGCCTTTTTTCGCTTTTAGCGATATTAACCCTTCCTTTCTAACGAAGTAAGCGCATGGTTCGTTCGTTTTGGGCCTCCCTCTGAATTATCAGTGCCGATTTTACCACTGTTTTGACGATCAATATAAGATGGTGTTTGGTTCTCTAGTTTTATAACTTTTTTTAGTCCCAACTAAAAAGTCCCTAATCCCTAAAAAGTCTCTCCCTGTTTCTTTTCAGAGACTAAAAAGTCCTTAGAGCATCTCCAATAGCATGTGTACATTTGGATGTCTATATATTCATATAGACAATGGTCTAAAAAGATTCCCTTATATACACGTCCAATTTTGCATCAGAACGTCTATATACAGGGACCATGACAGATGGGCCGTCGCTGGGGAGAGGAACAAATCATGACTGCAGCTGAGTTTAGACGACGCCTTCACAATGTCCAGGCGTGGACATTGTCGAGGTCAATTTAGAGGATGTGTATATTTGAACGATCATATAGACAAGCTGTTGGACGCCTGTTTTGGACTCACGTTGTGGAAAATGAGTATAGATATCCATATAGACGAGCTATTGGAGATGCTCTTAGTCCCTTCCTAGAGGTTATTAAATGACCATGTTGCCCCTAGTATATAAAAAAATAACAATCAAACAACACCATGGGGTGGCGGGCCAATGGGTGCATGGAGGGGCATTGTTGGAAAAGTTTCAAAAAGTCCCCAAAAGACTCTCTTTGAGAGTCTTCTTCATTTAGTCCCAAATGCCTAGTTTAGTCCCTAAAAAATCCCTCCCGTTTGGTAAAAAAGTCTCTAAGAGGACTTTTTCTAATCCCTACACAAAAAAGTCCCTGGAAACAAACAACCCCTAAAAAACAAACACGTCCCCACCATTGAGTTCCAAGTGGAATTAATTTTATTTTCTCCCATAAATCGTTTGAATAATGCTATTTAGGCCAACTCCAGCGCGCGACTTCATCCTATCCAAGTGCGTCCGTTTGAGGTAGAACGGACGAATAGCGCGGCCCAATGCGCGACCCCAAACAGACAAATGTCCGTATTCCGTCCGTTTTTGATCCATCCTCGGCCCAAACTTGCGCCGAGTTTGGGGGTGAAATGGACATGGCGCGAACGGGCTCAATGCACGCCCTTGTCCCTTTGTGGCCCGTCTGTCGAGGACACTCGCAGTCCCTTCGCTTCCAACGCCTCCATCCCCTCTCCCCGCCCCACCCCGCTGCCGGCGTCGCCACTATTCTCCGGCCACCTCCTCACTGTGCACCCCTCAGCCGTCCATACCAAACCACGTCTCAACATGGCCGCCAACACGCCCGCGCTTTCCCCGTGGTTTTGGCCGTTGATTGGAGAAGACAATCTCGAACCCCCAAGTTGAGAAGATAAAGAGATTTGCCCAAATGCAAGAGAGTGCTAGAAAGGATGTGGAACGTGTTTTTGGTGTGCTTCAATCCTGATAGGGTATCGTTCGAAACCCTGCACTGACATGGGATGAAGGAAAGCTTTGAGAGGTGATGGCTGCTTGTGTGATCATGCACAACATGATCATCGAGGACGAGCGTGATAACAGGATCTTCGATCCAAGAATTTGATTATCAAGGTGAAAATGTTGAGCCCCTGCACCAAGAACCGGCCACGTTTAAACAGTTTGTATAATTTCATCGTGAACTGTGTGATTGGCACACTCATTTGGATTTACAAAATGACTTGGTTGAGCACGTGTGGGGTCACATTGGCAACCAATAGACGTATTGGTTCATCATGTTCATTCAAGACAATTTTGATTTGGTTGTAAAACTATTTTATTAGAGACAATTTTGATTGGTTTGTAAAACTATTTTTATTTTCAGACAATTAATATTTGAACGTGCAAACTTGTTTTGATATGCATCTATGGGCATTTTTACCGTGACGGACAGGATGGGGTCAAAGGATGCGACCGCGTGCTGGGCGCACGGCCACCGCATTTCAGGACAGGTCCGCACACGACCCCATTGCCCTACCCAAACGAATCGAATGTGGGCAAAATGGACGTCCGTTTGGGATCGTGCGATGAAGTTGGCCTTAGCAAATATTCGCCATGGCAAAACAAACGTTTTCCGCGGCAATTTATGTGTTGGGAGCATGGCAATTTTGTCAAGCGAACGTGGTAATTCTTCTTTTTTGCGAGGAAAGCAAACATGGTGATTAATGCAACAAAATTATTTGTTTGCGAACCTGCCATTTGTTTTTAAAAAATTGTCACGTGCTTTCGAAGAATTTTCAATAAAAACATTCGTAATTGTCATGCCACATAGCGAATGTTGCTGGCTATTGGGGTCCAATTCGTTTGCCCCGGGCCGATTAGTAGTAGCACTACCGGATTCTTGGTATTTTGGTTCCAATCACTTAGGTTTTTTGAAATGGGGAGTATCATATATAGTATTATGCATATGATACTAGTGTATGATACTATATCCTTAATGCATAGTATCATACTTTTTCTGTTTTTAAATATTTGTCTTTCTAGAGTTTTAAATGGACTACCACATACGGATGTATATAGACATATTTTAGAGTGTAGATTTATCCATTTAGCTTCGTATATAGTCACTTGTTGAAATCCCTAGAAAGATAAATATTTAGAAACGTAGGGAGTATATTAGTATCGTGTAGTATTCTATTTATTGCCATGCATGATACAAAATAGCATAACATTTATTATGATACGGTATCATAATATGATACTTCACCATCTTTTTCTTTATTTAATGCTATGACACCTCATTAAAATTGCTTAGTTGACATGCATAATACTAACTATGATACTACCATTAGGCTAGTCATAGTGAGAGTAACTTAGCTAGTAACATAACACATCCCAAAACAAGTTTGCTTATGTGGCACCTAGTTAATGAGGAGAGAGGTATTTGAAGTAACATATTATGTTACCATAACATAGCGCTTCCCAAGAAATGTTGAGTCTATAAGCTAATAAATGTAATTATATATGATACTACTTCTATGACACTTTGCACTATGAAGGTAGTAATATAGACTAGTGTCATATGCATGACACTAGTTTAAGTTACTCCCCACTATGACCATCCTTAGGCCAACTCCACCGCGCGACCCTATCCTGTCCGCCCCCGTCCGTTTGGGGTAAAAGGGACAAACGAGACGGCCCAGTGCGCGGGCGCAAACGGACTTGTGTCCGCTTTCGACCCATCCCCGGCCCAAAGTTGCGCCGGTTTTGGGGTGAAACGGACAGCGCGCGGACGGGCGGGACGCGCGCGCTTGTCCTCCCCTGGCCCGCCTGTCGGTGGGAGAAACCACCCCCACGCCCATTTGGCGCCATTTTCCCCAAACCCTCCCACGTCCCTCCCGCCGCCCCCTCTCTCCCCCGTCCATGGCCGACGCCCCGCCGAGTTCCGGCGGCCTGGCCGTTGACCCGACCGCAAAGGTGAAGAAGAAGGCGCCAAGGAAGTCGCGGGCCGAGTGCACGCCGGAGGAGATCGCCAAGTTGGACACGGAATCGGCGAAGAGGAGGGAACGGAGAGCGGTCGTCAAGATCAATGCCGCCGCGGCCAAGTTCGCCGCCCAGCGCGAGGAGCTGGAGGCAGCACGGCGCAAGGCCGCTGCCGACGAGAAGCAGGACCTCGTCAACAAAGCGCACGCCATCCTCATGCTTGGCATCGGCCGTCCGGCGGGGTTCCATGCAGCGGCCGTCGGCCCGGCGAGCACAGGCTCGTCGGTCGCCCGGCCTACGCACTGCCAGTCGTCGACGTCGGGAGCCGCGCCAATGTCGCCCGGCTTTCCTCCGCCCAGGCACGACGGCCAGACCCGTTTCTCGGCGTCGCCGGACGTGGGCTTGTTCGCGCCGTCCACACCACGCCCCGCGGCCGTCATCGACCTCAACGTCACGCCTGGGTCCAGCAGCGGCGGGCGGCCGTCCGTCGAGATGCAAAGAAAGCAGGCGCATGCACCGTTCACGGGCACCATGCCGGCCCCCTGCGTGTTGTTTGACGGAATGCCAACCTCAACGCTGATGGTGGACGACCCTTCTACAACCAGTACATGAAGGACGTGATCTTTCAGGGTGGGCATGGCCGTGCCTACGACCCCGAGGAGACCCAAAGTCAGGATGGCCGCGCCCAGTACGTGCCCGATGAGGAGGCCGACGACCGTGCTGACTACGACCATGGTGATTCGTGGCATGAAGACGACGACATCTATGTCGAAGGTGAAGATGAAGATGAAGCCAATGATGTTGATATTAGTGGCGCTCCATTGTTCATAGACGAGCTCACCCAAAGAGCGGAAGCACAAAAGAAGTGGAAGAGCATTCGCACCGGTTCATATACACAAGATGAGGACAAGTTGATTTGTCAATGTTGGATGGAGATTAGCCAAGATCCAAGGACCGGCGCGCAACAAAAGGGCATTGTTTTTTGGACGAGAGTCCACAAAACATTCCATGGAAGGAAGATGTTTGAGCCCTACCAAATTACAGGCAACTGTGGCATCGGTTCGATTCAAAAAAGATGGTTGTTCATCCAACAAGAGTGCAACAAGTATTGTGCCGCATTTGAGAGCGTTGAAGCACGGTCCATGAGTGGTCTCGGCGTTGGGGACATGGTATGCTCTTCTCTTTCTAGCCCTTTCCTTGCTACGGCCATGATACTTCGGCCGTGTATATGTGAGGGAGTCCTGGATTAGGGGGTGTCCGGATGGCCGGACCATACCTTCAGCCGGACTCCGGGACTATGAAGATACAAGATTGAAGACTTCGTCCGTGTCTGGAAGGGACTTTTCTTGGCGTGGAAGGCAAGCTTGGCGATGCGGATATTCAGATCTCCTACCATTGTAACCGACTCTATGTAACCCTAACCCTATCCGGTGTCTATATAAACCGGAGGGTTTTAGTCCGTAGGACGACATACACATCAACAATCATACCATAGGCTAGCTTCTAGGGTTTAGCCTCTCTGATCTCGTGGTAGATCAACTCTTGTAATACTCATACCATCAATATTAATCAAGCAGGACGTAGGGTTTTACCTCCATCGAGAGGGCCCGAACCTGGGTAAAACTTCGTGTCCCCTGCCTCCTGTTACCATCCGGCCTAGACGCACAGTTCGGGACCCCCTACCCGAGATCCGCCGGTTTTGACACCGACATTGGTGCTTTCATTGAGAGTTCCTCTGTGCCGTCGCCGTCAGGCCCGATGGATCCTACGATCTTCAACATCGATGCAGTCCAGGGTGAGACCTTCCTCCCCGGACAGATCTTCGTCTTCGGCGGCTTCGCACTGCGGGCCAATTCACTTGGCCATCTGGAGCAGATCGAAAGCTACGCCCCTGGCCGTCAGGTAAGATTCGGAAGTTTTAACTACACGGCTGACATCCGCGGGGACTTGATCTTCGATGGATTCGAGCCACTGCCGAGCGCGCCGCACTGTCCCGACGAGCATGATCTAACTCTGCCGCCGAACAGTGCCCTGGAGGCCGCACCCGCATCGGCTCCGGTCTCTAATTCGGAGCCAACTGCGCCGATCGAGGATGGGAGGTTGGACGCCACCTCGGGGGCTGCGATCCCAACGGCGATTGAGCCGAACACCAGCCCCGCACTCCGCGAGACTCATGACTCCAAGGAGCCGGACTCCTTTCTGGACTCCGAACCCTCCGCGCCCCGGCCTATCGAATCCGATTGGGCGCCGATCATGGAGTTCACTGCCGCGGACATCTTTCAGCACTCGCCTTTTGGTGATATTCTGAAGTCACTGTAGTCTCTCTCTTTATCAGGAGAGCCCTGGCCGGACTGCGGCCAGCGAGGTTGGGATTCAGATGATGAAGAAATTCAAAGCCCACCCACCACCCACTTTGTAGCCACTATCGACGACTTAACCGACATGCTCGACTTCGACTACGAAGACATCAACGATATGGACGCCGATGAAGGAGATAATGAGGAACCAACGCCTACTAGTGTAACGCCCCGGATATAACTTTCCCAATTTGTACTCAAACTCTTGCTGTTTCCGGCGTTAAGTTATTTTATTTTTCTCGGGTTCGGGTCTTTGTCTCAGTGTGTTGTTGTCGTTGTCATGCATCTCATATCATGTCATCATGTGCATTGCATTTGCATACGTGTTCATCTCATGCATTCGAGCTTTTTCCCCATTGTCCGTTTTGCATTCCGGCGCTTCGTTCTCCTCCGGTGGTCATTTCTAGCTTTCTTTCGTGTGTGGGGATTAAACATTTCCGGATTGGACCGAGACTTGCCAAGTGGCCTTGGTTTACTATCGGTAGACCGCCTGTCAAGTTTCGTATCATTTGGACTTCGTTTGATACTCCAACGGTTAACCGAGGGACCGAAAAGGCCTCGTGTGTGTTGCAGACCAACACCCCTCCAATTTAGCCCAAAACCCACCTAACTCTGCTCCATCATCTAGAGCGTTCGATCACGATCGCGTGGCCGAAAACCGCACCTCATTTGGACTCTCCTAGCTCCCTCTATGCCTATAAATAGGTTCCCCTCGAAATATCCCGGATCCCCTCTCCCCGAAACCCTAAATCCACCTCGCGCCGCGCCGGACGTGTCCGCCGGCGCCGGACAAAATCGCCGCCGCCGCCCGCACAAGTGGCGTCCCGCCATGTGGCGTCCGCCGCCCGAGGCCCGCTCGGGGCCCCCGCGAGCCCATTCGCCGCCGCCCGCGCCTCCCAGCTTCCCGCGCCCGAGCGCCGCCGCCTCGCTCGACTCCGGTGGCCGGCGCCGCCGCACGCCATCGCCGCCCCGTTGCGCAACCTCGCCGGTCGCCGCTCCATCGCCGTCACTCCGCCGCCCGGCCGCGCCCCGCATCGCGTCGGCCCCGCGCCGTCAGCCGCCCGTCTCCGGCGCTCAGGTGGCCGCCGCCCGGAGCCGGCCTCGGCTCCCCTCCTTCCGGCAAGAACCCCGACGCCGGCGACCTCGGATCCGTGCCGCCGTGCTACAGTGCCTTCGCCCGATTCAGATCTGAAAAAAAACCTAATCCGGAGGTTGAATTTTTCCTAAGTCCCCGGATTTTCTAGCTCAAGTGCTCCTGTTCATGACCTCGTAACTTTGCATCCGTAGCTCCGATTCATGCATACAACATACCAAAATGTTCATCTCAGAGAGTACATCATTTCATTCCATTGCATCATTTTCATTTGAGTTCATCTTGATGCCTGAAATGCTGTTAGAAGAGGGCTACTTGAGTTAATTGTCAGATCTGCTACTCCATCTTAGACATTTGTCATTTTTGCCATGATTATTGTGTGCATGCTATGCCCTGATGCTTTACATATGTTTTGTTAAGGGTTTTGTCATCTTTCCAGAGGTGCAACCCATGTATTTTTGTGATGTGTGTGGTGACTAGTGCAAGCTTGCAAAGTGAGGCATTCGGTAATTCTGTTTTCAGGGACTTAGTAATTTCACTAAGTCTTGGATCTATTTAGCTCATGTTGCCATATGTTCATGTTGTTTCCTAGTGATCCGTGCCTCTTTTGAGGATGATCAGTAAAGGAGTTTTGTTAATCTTGTAGTGCTCTATCCCTCCATGTCTTTGTTTGCAATTATGGAGCACCCTAGCTTGAGTCAATCGAGCTCTACTTTTGCTACTTTGTGAATCTGGGCAGATCGTCAACTTGTTTGCGATTTTGCCGATGTTGTTGTATTTGATCCGTGCATGCTATGCCATTGTTCTTGCCATGTATAGCTTGCATTTTGTGACTTCTTAATGGATGTATGCTTGTCTTGCCATGACTTGCACCATAGTGAGTGCATCGAGCTCGTAAACATGCCTACTTGAGTTATATTTCAGCATGTGCCAGTTTTCACTAAGTCTGAAAACTGATTATGTTTTTGCTATGTTCATGTGCTTGTTAGTATATTTTCTAATCCCTTTTGGCTCAAGGTCACTAAGGGACTTCTGTTAAGCTATTTGAGTAGCTCCATGCCATGTTTTACTTTGTCATGTTCAGGTCCTGTAGCATGTTGTTTTGTTGCTCTGAAGAGAGCTACTTGGTCTGAAATTCCAGACAAGTGTTAATTTCACTAAGTCTGAGATCTGTTTGCCATTTGCATTTTTTCCATGCTTGTTTGAACCTGTTAATGGATGAATTGGCCATAGCTCAGTGCTAGACTTTTGTTAAGCATCTTGAATGCTTCCCTGCCATGTATTTTGATGCCATGTTTGAGTGTTGTAGCATGTTCATCTCATTGCATTTAGATGCCTACTTGCTGTAAATCGCAGACCGGTGTCATATTTGAATCGCTTGCCATTTCCAAACCGTAACTCCGATTCCGATGTTCTTTATATCGTTTTCAAGCGATTTCATCTCATCTTTCCAGTGGCACACTTGGATTCCCAAGTTGAGGCCAGGTTCATGCATTTCCTGTCACATCTCGCATATGCATCCCGCATCGCATCCCGCATAGCATATCATCTTTGCATCATGTTGTATGATCCTTGCACGTGGTTGATTGTGTTCCATTTGCTTGTTTGTCTTGTTTGGGTAGAGCCGGGAGACGAGTTCGCTAACGAGGAGCCCGTTGAGTTTGCTTTCGAGGATCCAGTCAACTCTGATAGCTTTGCAGGCAAGATGATCATACCCTCGAAATCACTACTATCTTTGCTATGATAGATTGCTCGCTCTTTTGCTATGCCAATGCTACGATGCCTACCTTTTGCTTGTCGGCCTCCCAAATTGCCATGTCAAACCTCTAACCCACCATGTCCTAGCAAACCGTTGATTGGCTATGTTACCGCTTTGCTCAACCCCTCTTATAGCGTTGCTAGTTGCAGGTGAAGATTGAAGGCCGTTCCTTGTTGGGACATTTATTTACTTGTTGGGATATCATTATATTATCTTGTTATCTTAATGCATCTATATACTTGGTAAAGGGTGGAAGGCTCGGCCTCTTGTCTGGTGTTTTGTTCCACTCTTGCCGTCCTAGTTTCCGTCATATCGGTGTTATGTTCCCGGATTTTGCGTTCCTTACGCGGTTGGGTTATAATGGGAACCCCTTGATAGTTCGCCTTGATTAAAGCTTTTCCAGCAATGCCCAACCTTGGTTTTACCATTTGCCACCTAGCCTCTTTTTCCCTTGGGTTTCCGGAGCCCGAGGGTCATCTTATTTTAAACCCCCCCCCCCGGGCCAGTGCTCCTCTGAGTGTTGGTCCAAACCAGGCAGCCTGCAGGGCCACCTCGGGGAAACTCGAGGGTTGGTTTTACTCGTAGCTTGACCTATCTGAGTGTGCCCTGAGAACGTGATATGTGCAGCTCCTATCGGGATTTGTCGGCACATTCGGGCGGTGTTGCTGGTCTAGTTTTAACCTGTCGAAATGTCTTGAAGAACCGAGGTACCGAGTCTGATCGGAACGTCTCGGGAGGAGGTCTATTCCTTCGTTGACCGTGAGAGCTTGTCATGGGCTAAGTTGGGACTCCCCTGCAGGGATTTGAACTTTCGAAAGCCGTGCCCGCGGTTATGGGCAGATGGGAATTTGCTAATGTCCGGTTGTAGATAACTTAAACATTAACTTCATTAAAATGAATCAACCGTGTGAGTTACCGTGATGGCCTCTTCTCGGCGGAGTCCGGGAAGTTGACACGGTGTTGGAGTAATGTTTGCCGCAGGATTGCCCTCTTTAGTTATGTGTTCGCGCTTTGCCTTCTCTTCTCGCTCTCTTTTGCGAATAGGTTAGCCACCATATATGCTAGTCGCTTGCTGCAGCTCCACATATATTTACCTTGCCTTACCTATTAAGCTTAAATAGTCTTGATCGCGAGGGTGCGAGATTGCTGAGTCCCTGTGGCTCACAGATTACTATTACACCAGATGCAGGGCCTGATGATACAGCTCCAAATGGCGCGCTTGAGCTCAAGTGGGAGTTTGACGAGGACTCTTAGCGTTACTATGTTTCTTTTCCTGATGATCAGTAGTGTTGCCCAGTTGGGGTGATCGGGACCATGTCGCTTGTTGGGTTGTCTTTTATTTTGGCGTCGTAGTCGGGCCATGAGTGTTTGGATGATGTATGTTATTTATGTACTTGATTGATGTGGCGAGTGTAAGCCAACTATGTTATCCCTTTTATTCATCTATATTACATGGGATGTTTGTGATGATTGCCTAACTTGCGACATATGCCTTCAATGCGATTATGCCTCTAAGTCGTGCCTCGACACGTGGGAGATATAGTTGCATCGAGGGTGTTACAACTAGGCCCTAGAAAGCCACCTCGTCGTATGATATATACATGGTGGACACCTCAAAAGAGGGAGATGGCGATGGAACAGCGGAGGATGACCCCTCCAAGAAACAGCCTAAGCGCCGACGTCAGCGGCGCCGCTCAAAATCCCGCCAAAACAAACACGGTGATTCCAGCACGGGAGATAATAACACTCCAGAAAGCGCCAAAGAAAACCCCCTCCAGCAAGATTTAGCACAGGAGGATGGAGAAACCAGCCCTCATGAGAGAGCGGCAGATAGAGAGGTCGAGGACGATAATTATATGCCCCCCTCCGAAGACGAGGCAAGCCTCGACGATGACGAATTCGTCGTGCCAGAGGATCCCGTCGAGCAAGAGCGTTTTCAACACAGGCTTATGGCCACAACAAGAAGCCTCAAGAAAAAAACAGCAACAACTCAGAGCTGATCAAGATTTGCTAGTTGACAAATGGACTGAAGTCCTTGCGGCCGAAGAGCATAAACTCGAACGCCCCTCCAAGAGCTACCCAAAGCGCAGGTTGCTACCCCAACTAGAGGAGGAAACACTCGATGCGGCCGACGGGCCACCTCGTGGCCGCGACAGAGAGGCCTCTCGGCCCTCCACTCAAGCCGCATCCCGTACCAAGGCACGTGACTATGCGTCGGACTTACGAGATATGTTGGAGGACAAGGCTAAACAAACAAGATCAATCTACGGATCGCGTGGGCGCCCCACGGCTCGAGACGGCATCTGTCACGCCGGCCACAAATTCGGCAGGGCCGAACATAGTAGACAAGGCTCACTGGAGCTACGTCATGATATAGCCCAGTACAGAGGCGCCGCACACCCACTCTGCTTCACAGACGAAATAATGGATCATCAAATCCCCGAGGGTTTCAAACCCGTAAACATCGAATCATATGATGGCACAATAGATCCTGCGGTATGGATTGAGGATTATCTCCTTCATATCCATATGGCCCGCGGCGACGATTTTGACGCCATCAAATACCTCCCACTCAAGCTTAAAGGACCAGCTCGGCTTTGGCTTAACAGCTTGCCAACAGGAGCAATCAGTTGTTGGGAGGACCTGGAAGCCGCATTCCTCGACAATTTCCAGGGCACTTATGTGCGACCGCCAGACGCCGATGACCTAAGCCACGTAATTCAGCAGCCAGATGAATCGGCCAGGCAATTCTAGACACGGTTCTTAACAAAGAAAAATCAAATAGTCAACTGTCCGGACGCTGAGGCCCTAGCAGCCTTCAAGCATAATATCCGTGACGAGTGGCTAGCCCGGCACCTTGGACAGGAAAGCCAAAATCTATGGCAGCACTCACGACACTCATGACCCGCTTTTGCGTGGGAGAAGACAGTTGGCTTGCTCGTAGCAACAATATAACCAAAAACCCTGGTAATTCGGACACCAGGGACAATGGTGGCAGGTCGCGTCGAACCAAGCAGAAGCGCCACATTAACGGCGACAATGCTGAGGATACGACAGTTAATGCCGGATTCAGAGGCTCTAAATCCGGTCAGCGGAAGAAGCCATTCAAAAGGAATCCTAGGGGCCCGCCCAGTTTGGACCGAATACTCGACCACTTATGCCAGATACATGGCACCCCTGAAAAGCCGGCCAATCACACCAACAGGGATTGTTGGGTGTTCAAGCAGGCAGGCAAGCTAAACGTCGAAAACGAAGACAAGGGGCTGCATAGCGATGACGACGAGGAGCCCCGGCCACCGAACAACAGGGGACAGAAGGGTTTTCCCCCACAAGTGCGGACGGTGAACATGATATACGCAACCCACATCCCCAAGAGGGAGCAGAAGCGCGCGTTAAGGGACGTAGACGCGATAGAGCCAGTCGCCCCAAAGTTTAACCCATGGTCCTCCTGCCCGATCACCTTTGATCGAAGAGACCACCCCACTAGCACCCATCATAGCGGCTTCGCCGCATTGGTTCTAGACCCAATTATTGACGGATTTCATCTCACTAGAGTCCTTATGGACGGCGGCAGCAGCCTGAACCTGCTTTACCAGGATACAGTGCGGAAAATGGGCATAGATCCCTCGAGGATTAAGCCCACCAAAATGACCTTTAAAGGCGTAATACCAGGTGTAGAGGCCAACTGTACAGGCTCAGTCACACTTGAAGTGGTCTTCGGATCTCCGGATAATTTCCGAAGCGAGGAGTTAATCTTCGACATAGTCCCGTTTCGCAGTGGTTATCACGCACTGCTCGGGCGAACTGCATTCGCTAAGTTCAATGCGGTACCGCATTACGCATACCTTAAGCTCAAGATGCCAGGCCCTCGAGGAGTAATTACGGTCAATGGAAACACCGAACGCTCCCTCCGAACGGAGGAGCACACGGCGGCCCTTGCGGCGGAAGTTCAAAGCAGCCTCTTTAGGCAGTTCTCCAGTCCGGCCACTAAACGACCGGACACCGTCAAGCGCGCCCGGAGTAACCTACAACAAGACCGCCTGGCACGATCCGAGCAGGCGTAGCAATGCGGCCCCAACCCCAACCCTCGCAAAAAGGCGATGCCAGTACTTCGCGTACATAACTACGCTCTAGAGATACCATGGGCACAGGGGGAGGGGTACCATCACGACACGCCCAAAACACGGCTTCAACCGTACCAGGGGCTGCCGATTTTTTAATTTTCTCTTACTTTCAGGACTCCATTCTTCGGACGGCCTGTTCGGCAGTTCAATTGGCGCACAAACGATGCAAGAGCCAGGGAAGCAGACAAGCCACGTCGCATTACGGAACTCCCAGGTAGTCTCTATCACGAGCAGTATACCTGTTTCGCACATTATTCCGCAGCTTGCCCCTGGAGCGGACATGTTACATAGTCCAACCTTTTGCTATCGCTTTATTTGTATCGTTCTGCTTTGATCGCAGCTCTTTTTAATAAACAATGCATAGCTTTTGTCTATTTTTGCATTACTATTTTTTTATTTATATATGTTCCTTAACGACATGTTGCACCCGTACACTTTGGTACGGCCAAAATACGCCAGGGGCTTCAGTACCCCTCAACATGGTGTGAGAAGTCCGAACACTTCAACAAGTGCGGCACCCCGAACTTATAGCATTATATGCATCGGCTCCGAATCATGTCTTGGGTCAATAGTTGGGGATGTAGCAGAAATTCAAAAATTTCTACGCATCACCAAGATCAATCTATGGAGTAATCTAGCAACGAGGGGAAGGAGAGTGCATCTACATACCCTTGTAGATCGCTAAGCGGAAGCGTTCAAGTGAACGGGGTTGATGGAGTCGTACTCGTCGTGATTCAAATCACCGGAGATCCTAGTGCCGAACGGACGGCACCTCCGCGTTCAACACACGTACAGCCCGGTGACGTCTCCCATGCCTTGATCCAGCAAGGAGAGAGGGAGAGGTTGGGGAAGACTCCGTCCAGTAGCAGCACGACGACGTGGTGGTGGTGGAGGAGCGTGGCAATCCTGCAGGGCTTCGCCAAGCACCGCGGGAGAGGAGGAGGGAGAGAAGCAGGGTTGCGCCATGGAGAGGTCAAAACTCATGTGTTGGCAGCCCCAAATACCTCAACTATATATAGGAGAGAGGGAGGGGGCTGCGCCCCCTCTAGGATTCCCACCCCATGGGGTGCGGCAGCCCCAAAGCCCATCTGGGCGGCGGCCAAGGGGGGGAGAGGGGAAACTTGCCCCCAAGTTACGTGGGTGCGTCCCCTCCCCAAACCCTAGGCGCCTTGGGCCCTTGTGGGGGGGCGCACCAGCCCACCTGGGGCTGGTCCCCTCCCACACTTGGCCCATGCAGCCCTCCAGGGCTGGTGGCCCCACTTGCTGGACCCACGGGACCCTCCCGGTGGTCCCGGTATGTTACCGATAAAACCCGAAACTTTTCCGGTAACCAAAACAGGACTTCCCATATATAAATCTTTACCTCCGGACCAATCCGGAACTCCTCGTGACGTCCGGGATATCATCCGGGACTCTGAACAACATTCGGTAACCACGTATATCTATTCCCTATAACCCTAGCGTCATCGAACCTTAAGTGTGTAGACCCTACGGGTTCGGGAACCATGCAGACATGACCGAGACGTTCTCCGGTCAATAACCAACAGCGGGATCAGGATACCCATGTTGGCTCCCACATGCTCCATGATGATCTCATCGGATGAACCATGATGTCAAGGACTTAATCAATCCCGTATACAATTCCCTTTGTCTAGCGGTACGATACTTGCCCGAGATTCGATCGTCGGTATCCCGTTACCTTGTTCAATCTCGTTACCGGCAAGTCTCTTTACTCGTTCCGTAACACATCATCCCATGATCAACTCCTTGATCACATTGTGCACATTATGATGATGTCCTACCGAGTGGGCCCAGAGATACCTCTCCGTTTACACGGAGTGACAAATCCCAGTCTCGATTCGTGCCAACGCAACAGACACTTTCGGAGATACCTGTAGTGTACCTTTATAGCCACCCAGTTACGTTGTGATGTTTGGCACACCCAAAGCACTCCTACGGTATCCGGGAGTTGCACAATCTCATGGTCTAAAGAAATGATACTTGACATTAGAAAAGCTTTAGCATACGAACTACATGATCTTGTGCTAGGCTTAGGATTGGGTCTTGTCCATCACATCATTCTCCTAATGATGTGATTGTTGGGGAACGTAGTAATTTCGAAAATTTTCCTACGCACACGCAAGATCATGGTGATGCGTAGCAACGAGGGGGAGAGTATTGTCTACGTACCAACGCAGACCGACTGCGGAAGCGATCTCACAACATAGAGGAAGTAGTCGTACGTCTTCTTCCCGATCCGACCGATCCAAGCACCCTTACTCCGGCACCTCCGAGTTCTTAGCACACGTTCAGCTCGATGACGATCCTCGGGCTCCGATCCAGCAAAGCGTCGAGGAAGAGTTCCGTCAGCACAACGGCGTGGTGACGATCTTGATGTACTACCGACGCAGGGCTTCGCCTAAGCTCTACAACGATATGACCGAGGTGGAATTTGGTGGCAGGGGGCACCGCACACGGCTAAGGAACGATCAACAATGATCAACTTGTGTGTCTATGGGGTGCCCCTGTCCCCGTATATAAAGGAGCAGGGGGAGGGGGTTCGGCCGGCTAGGGAGAGGGCGCGGGAGGAGTCCTACTCCAACCGGGAGTAGGACTCCCCCCCTCAATCCTATTCCAACTAGGACTCTCAAGGGGGAAAGGAGAGAGAGGGGGGCCGGCCCCTTCTCCTAGTCCTACTAGGACTTGGGGAAGGGGGGGCGCGGCCAGCTGTGGGCTGCCCCTTTTCTCTTTTCCACTAAGGCCCAATAGGCCCATTAGCCTCCCGGGGGGTTCCGGTAACCCTCCCGGTATTCCGGTAAAATCCCGATTTCACCCGGAACACTTCCGGTGTCCAAACATAGGCTTCCAATATATCAATCTTTACGTCTCGACCATTTCGAGACTCCTCGTCATGTCCGTGATCACATCCGGGACTCCGAACAACCTTCGGTACATCAAAATGCATAAACTCATAATAACTGTCATCGTAACGTTAAGCGTGCGGACCCTACGGTTCGAGAACAATGTAGACATGACCGAGACATGTCTCCGGTCAATAACCAATAGCGGGACCTGGATGCCCATATTGGCTCCTACATATTCTACGAAGATCTTTACCGGTCAGACCGCATAACAACATACGTTGTTCCCTTTGTCATCGGTATGTTACTTGCCCGAGATTCGATCGTCGGTATCCAATACCTAGTTCAATCTCGTTACTGGCAAGTCTCTTTACTCGTTCCATAATACATCATCTCATAACTAACATCTTAGTTTTTATGCTTGCAAGGCTTATGTGATGTGTATTACCGAGAGGGCCCAGAGATACCTCTCCGACAATCGGAGTGACAAACCCTAATCTCGAAATACGCCAACCCAACATCCACCATTGGAGACACCTGTAGTACTCCTTTATAATCACCCAGTTACGTTGTGACGTTTGGTAGTACCCAAAGTGTTCCTCCGGTAAACGGGAGTTGCATAATCTCATAGTTATAGGAACATGTATAAGTCATGAAGAAAGCAATAGCAACATACTAAACGATCGGGTGCTAAGCTAATGGAATGGGTCATGTCAATCAGATCATTCACCTAATGATGTGACCTCGTTAATCAAATAACAACTCTTTGTTCATGGTTAGGAAACATAACCATCTTTGATTAACGAGCTAGTCTAGTAGAGGCATACTAGTGACACTCTGTTTTGTCTATGTATTCACACATGTATTATGTTTCCGGTTAATACAATTCTAGCATGAATAATAAACACTTATCATGGTTTTAAGGAAATAAATAATAACTTTATTATTGCCTCTAGGGCATATTTCCTTCAGTCTCCCACTTGCACTAGAGTCAATAATCTAGTTCACACCGCCATGTGATTTAACAGCAATAGTTCACATCACCATGTGATTAACACCCATAGTTCACATCGTCATGTGACCAACACTCAAAGGGTTTACTAGAGTCAGTAATCTAGTTCACATATCTATGTGATTAACACCCAAAGAGTACTAAGGTGTGATCATGTTTTGCTTGTGAGATAATTTTAGTCAACGGGTCTGTCACATTCAGATCCGTAAGTATTTTGCAAGTTCTATGTCTACAATGCTCTACACGGAGCTACTCTAGCTAATTGCTCCCACTTTCAATATGTATCTAGACCGAGGCTTAGAGTCATCTAGATCAGTGTCAAAACTTGCATCGGCGTAACCCTTTACGATGAACCTTTTTATCACGTCCATAATCGAGAAACATATCCTTATTTCACTAAGGATAATTCTGACCGTTGTCCAGTGATCTACTCCTAGATCACTATTGTACTCCCTTGCCAAAACAGTGCAGGGTATACAATAGATCTGGTATACAGCATGACATACTTTATAGAACCTATGGCCAAGGCATAGGGAATGACTTTCATTCTCTTTCTATCTTCTGCCGTGGTCGGGCTTTGAGTCTTACTCAACTTCACACCTTATAATACAGGCAAGAACTCTTTCTTTGACTGCTCTATTTTGAACTACTTCAAAATCTTGTCAAGGTATGTACTCATTGAAAAAACTTATCAAGCGTCTTGATCTATCTCTATAGATCTTGAAGCTCAATATGTAAGCAGCTTCACCGAAGTCTTTCTTTGAAAAACTCCTTTCAAACACTCCTTTATGCTTTACAGAATAATTCTACATTATTTCCGATCAACAATATGTCATTCACATATACTTATCAGAAATGCTGTAATGCTCCCACTCACTTTCTTGTAAATACAGGCTTCTCCAAAAGTCTGTATAAAACCAAATGCTTTGATCACACTATCAAAGCGTTTATTCCAACTCCGAGATGCTTGCACCAGTCCATAAATGGATCGCTGGAGTTTGCATACTTTGTTAGCTCCCTTTGGATCGACAAAACCTTCTGGTTGCATCATATACAACTCTTCTTCCAGAAATCCATTCAGGAATGCAGTTTTGACATCCATCTGCCATATTTCAAAATCATAAAATGCGGCAATTGCTAACATGATTCTGACGGATTTAAGCATCACTACGGGTGAGAAGGTCTCATCGTAGTCAACCCCTTGAACTTGTCGAAAACCTTTTTGCGACAAGTCGAGCTTTATAGACAGTAATATTACCGTCAGCGTCAGTCTTTTTCTTGAAGATCCATTTATTCTCAATTGCTTGCCGATCATCGGGCAAGTCAACCAAAGTCCATACTTCGTTCTCATACATGGATCCCATCTCAGATTTCATGGCCTCAAGCCACTTTGCGGAATCTGGGCTCACCATCGCTTCTTCATAGTTCGTAGGTTCATCATGATCTAGCAGCATGACTTCCAGAACTGGATTACCGTACCACTCTGGTGCGGATCTCACTCTGGTTGATCTACGTGGTTCAGTAGTATCTTGCCCTGAAGTTTCATGATCATCATCATTAGCTTCCTCACTAATTGGTATAGGTGTCGCAGAAATAGTTTTCTGTGATGTACTATTTTCCAATAAGGGAGCAGGTAGAGTTACCTCGTCAAGTTCTACTTTCCTCCCACTCACTTCTTTCGAGAGAAACTCCTTCTCTACAAATGATCCATTCTTAGCAACGAATGTCTTGCCCTCGGATCTGTGATAGAATGTATACCCAACAGTTTCCTTTGGGTATCCTATGAAGACACATTTCTCCGCTTTGGGTTCGAGCTTATCAGGTTGAAGCTTTTTCACATAAGCATCGCAGCCCCAAACTTTAAGAAACAACAACTTTGGTTTCTTGCCAAACCATAGTTCATAAGGCGTCGTCTCAACGGATTTTGATGGTGCCCTATTTAACGTGAATGCGGCCGTCTCTAAAGCATAACCCCAAAACGATAGTGGTAAATCGGTAAGAAACATCATAGATTGCACTATATCCAATAAAGTACGGTTATGACGTTCGGACACACCATTATGCTGTGGTGTTCCAGGTGGCGTGAGTAGTGAAACTATTTCACATTGTTTTAACTGAAGACAAACTCGTAACTCAAACATTTTACCTCTGCGATGATATCGTATAAACTTTTATTTTCTTGTCACGATGGTTTTTCACTTCACTCTGAAATTCTTTGAACTTTTCAAATGTTTCAGACTTATGTTTCATCAAGTAGATATACTCATATCTGCTCAAATCATCTGTGAAGATCAGAAAATAATGATACCTGTCGCGAGCCTCAATATTCATCGGACCACATACATTAGTATGTATGATTTCCAACAAATCTGTTGTTCGCTCCATTGTTCCGAAGAACAGAGTCTTAGTCATCTTGTCCATGAGGCATGGTTCGCAAGCATCAACTGATTCATAATCAAGTGATTCCAAAAGCCCATCAGTATGGAGTTTCTTCATGCGCTTTACACCAATATGACCTAAACGGTAGTGCTACAAATAAGTTGCACTATTATTATTAACTTTGCATCTTTTGGTTTCAATATTATGATTATGTGTATCACTACGATCGAGATCCAACGAAATATTTTCATTGGGTGTGTAACCATATAAGGTTTTATTCATGTAAACAGAACAACAATTTATTCTCTTACTTAAATGAATAACCGTATTACAATAAACATGATCAAATCATATTCATGCTCAACGCAAACACCAAATAACACTTATTTAGGTTCAACACTAATCCCGAAATTATAGGGAGTGTGCGATGATGATCATATCAATCTTGGAACCATTTCCAACACACATCGTCACTTTACCCTTAACTAGTCTCTGTTCATTCTGCAACTCCCGTTTCGAGTTACTACTCTTAGCAACTGAACTAGCATCAAATACTAAGGGGTTGCTATAAACACTAGTAAAGTACACATCAATAACATGTATATCAAATATACTTATGTTCACTTTGCCATCCTTCTTATCCGCCAATCACTTGGGGTAGTTCCGCTTCCAGTGACCAGTCCCTTTGCAATAGAAGCACTTAGTCTCAGTCTTAGGATCAGACTTGGGCTTCTTCACTTGAGCAGCAACTTGCTTGCCGTTCTTCTTGAAGTTCCCCTTCTTCCCTTTGCCCTTTTCTTGAAACTAGTGGTCTTGTCAACCATCAACACTTGATGTTTTTCTTGATTTCTACCTTCATCGATTTCATCATCATGAAAAGCTCGGGAGTAGTTTTCGTCATCCCTTGCATACTATAGTTCATCACGAAGTTCTATTAACTTGGTGATGGTGACTAGAGAATTCTGTCAATCACTATCTTATCTGGAAGATTAACTCCCACTTGATTCAAGCGATTGTAGTACCCAGACAATCTGAGCACATGCTCACTAGTTGAGCGATTCTCCTCCATCTTTTAGCTATAGAACTGGTTGGAGACTTCATGTCTCTCAACTTGCGTATTTACTTGAAATATTAACTTCAACTCCTGGAACATCTCATATGGTCCATGACGTTCAAAACGTCTTTGAAGTCCCGATTCTAAGCCGTTAAGCATGGTGCACTAAACTATCAAGTAGTCATCATATTGAGCTAGCCAAACGTTCATAACGTCTGCATCTGCTCCTGCAATAGGTCTGTCACCTAGAGGTGCATCAAGGACATAATTCTTCTGTGCAGCAATGAGGATAAACCTCAGATCACGGATCCAATCCGCATCATTACTACTAACATCTTTCAACACAATTTTCTCTAGGAACATATCAAAATAAACACAGGGAAGCAACAACATGAGCTATTGATCTACAACATGATTTGCAAAATACTACCAGGACTAAGTTCATGATAAATTTAAGTTCAATTTAATCATATTACTTAAGAACTCCCACTTAGATAGACATCCCTCTAATCCTCTAAGTGATCACGTGATCCAAATCAACTAAACCATAACCGATCATCACGTGAGATGGAGTAGTTTTCAATGGTGAACATCGTTATGTTGATCATATCTACTATATGATTCACGCTCGACCTTTCGGTCTCTGTGTTCCGAGGCCATATCTGCATATGCTAGGCTCGTCAAGTTTAACCTGAGTATTCTGCGTGTGCAAAACTGGCTTGCACCCATTGTAGATGGACGTAGATCTTATCACACCCGATCATCACGTGGTGTCTGGGCACGACGAACTTTGGCAATGGTGCATACTCAGGGAGAACACTTCTTGATAATTTAGTGAGAGATCATCTTATAATGCTACCGTCAATCAAAGCAAGATAAGATGCATAAAGATAAACATCACATGCAATCAATATAAGTGATATGATATGGCCATCATCATCTTGTGCTTGTGATCTCCATCTCCGAAGCACCTTCATGATCACCATCGTCACCGGCGCGACACCTTGATCTCCATCGTAGCATCGTTGTCGTCTCGCCAATCTTATGCTTCCACGACTATCACTACCGCTTAGTAATAAAGTAAAGCATTACATCGCGATTGCATTGCATACAATAAAGCGACAACCATATGGCTCCTGCCAGTTGCCGATAACTTGGTTACAAAACATGATCATCTCATACAATAAAATTTAGCATCATGCCTTGACCATATCACATCACAACATGCCCTGCAAAAACAAGTTAGACGTCCTCTACTTTGTTGTTGCAAGTTTTACGTGGCTGCTACGGGCTTAAGCAAGAACTCATCTCACCTACGCATCAAAACCACAATGATAGTTTGTCAAATAGACTCCGTTTTAACCTTCTCAAGGACCGGGCGTAGCCACACTTGGTTCAACTAAAGTTGGAGAGACAGTCTTCCGCAAGCCATCTGTGTGCATAGCACGTCGAGGGAACCGGTCTCGCGTATGAGTACGCGTAAGGTTGGTCCGGATCGTCTCGTACAACAATACCGCCGAACCAAAGTATGACATGCTGGTAGGCAGTATGACTTGTATCGCCCACAACTCACTTGTGTTCTACTCGTGCAAATAACATCAAACCATAAAACCTAGGCTCGGATGCCACAGTTGGGGAACGTAGTAATTTCAAAAAATTTCCTACACACACGCAAGATCATGGTGATGCATAGTAACGTGGGGGAGAGTATTGTCTACGTACCAACGCAGACCGACTGCGGAAGCGATCTCACAACGTAGAGGAAGTAGTCGTACGTCTTCTTCCCGATCCGACCGATCCAAGCACCGTTACTTCGGCACCTCCGAGTTCTTAGCACACGTTAAGCTCGATGATGATCCTCGGGCTCCGATCCAGCAAAGCGTCGAGGAAGAGTTCCGTCAGCACGACGGCGTGGTGACGATCTTGATGTACTACCGACGCAGGGCTTCGCCTAAGCTCTACAACGATATGACCGAGGTGGAATTTGGTGGCAGGGGGCACCGCACACGGCTAAGGAACGATCAACAATGATCAACTTGTGTGTCTATGGGGTGCCCCCTGCCCCCGTATATAAAGGAGCAGGGGGAGGGGGTTCGGCCGGCTAGGGAGAGGGCGCGGGAGGAGTCCTACTCCTACCGGGAGTAGGACTCCCCCCCCCTCAATCCTATTCCAACTAGGACTCTCAAGGGGGAAAGGAGAGAGAGGGGGGCCGGCCCCTTCTCCTAGTCCTACTAGGATTTGGGGAAGGGGGGGGCACGGCCAGCTGTGGGCTGCCCCTTTTCTCTTTTCCACTAAGGCCCAATAGGCCCATTAGCCTCCTGGGGGGTTCCGGTAACCCTCCCGGTATTCCGGTAAAATCCCGATTTCACCCGGAACACTTCCGGTGTCCAAACATAGGCTTCCAATATATCAATCTTTACGTCTCGACCATTTCGAGACTCCTCGTCATGTCCGTGATCACATCCGGGACTCCGAACAACCTTCGGTACATCAAAATGCATAAACTCATAATAACTGTCATCGTAACGTTAAGCGTGCGGACCCTATGGTTCGAGAACAATGTAGACATGACCGAGACATGTCTCCGGTCAATAACCAATAGCGGGACCTGGATGCCCATATTGGCTCCTACATATTCTACGAAGATCTTTATCGGTCAGACCGCATAACAACATACGTTGTTCCCTTTGTCATCGGTATGTTACTTGCCCGAGATTCGATCGTCGGTATCCAATACCTAGTTCAATCTCGTTACTGGCAAGTCTCTTTACTCATTCCGTAATACATCATCTCATAACTAACATCTTAGTTATTATGCTTGCAAGGCTTATGTGATGTGTATTACCGAGAGGGCCCAGAGATACCTCTCCGACAATCGGAGTGACAAACCCTAATCTCGAAATACGCCAACCCAACATCCACCATTGGAGACACCTGTAGTACTCCTTTATAATCACCCAGTTACGTTGTGACGTTTGGTAGTACCCAAAGTGTTCCTCCGGTAAACGGGAGTTGCATAATCTCATAGTTATAGGAACATGTATAAGTCATGAAGAAAGCAATAGCAACATACTAAACGATCGGGTGCTAAGCTAATGGAATGGGTCATGTCAATCCGATCATTCACCTAATGATGTGACCTCGTTAATCAAATAACAAATCTTTGTTCATGGTTAGGAAACATAACCATCTTTGATTAACGAGCTAGTCTAGTAGAGGCATACTAGTGACACTCTGTTTTGTCTATGTATTCACACATGTATTATGTTTCCGGTTAATACAATTCTAGCATGAATAATAAACACTTATCATGGTTTTAAGGAAATAAATAATAACTTTATTATTGCCTCTAGGGCATATTTCCTTCAGTGATCCCGTTATCAATGACATCTAATGTCCATGGTCAGGAAACCGTAACCATCTATTGATCAACGAGCTAGTCACCTAGAGGCTTACTAGGGACATGGTGTTGTCTATGTATCCACACATGTATCTGAGTTTCCTATCAATACAATTCTAGCATGGATAATAAACGATTATCATGAACAAGGAAATATAATAATAACCAATTTATTATTGCCTCTAGGGCATATTTCCAACAGTCTCCCACTTGCACTACAGTCAATAATCCAGTTCACATCGGTATGTGATTAACACTCAAGGTCACATCCCCATGTGACTAACACCCAAAGAGTTCTGGGTTTGATCATGTTTTTGCTTGTGTGAGAGGTTTCAGTCAACGGGTCTACAACATTCAGATCCGTATGTACTTTGCAAATTTCTATGTCATCTTGTAGATGCAACTACTATGCTACATTTGGAGCCATTTCAAATAATTGTTCTACTTGGAGCTATTCAAAATTGTTGTTCCATTATACGTATCCGGTATCTCTACTCAGAGCTATCCGGATAGGTGTTAAGCTTGCATCGACGTAACTCTTTACGTCGAACTCTTTATCACCTCCATAACCGAGAAACATATCCTTATTCCTCTAAGGATAATTTAGACCGCTATCTAATGATCTACTCCTAGATCACCTTTGTACCCTCTTGTTAAATATGTGGCATGGCACACATCAGGTGCGGTACTCAGCATGGCATACCGTATGGAGCCTGTGACAAAAGCATAGGGGACGACCTTCGTCCTTCCTCTTTCTTCTGCCGTGGTCGAGCTTTAAGTCTTAACTTCATACCTCACAACTCAGGCAAGAACTCCTTCTTTGACTGATCCATCTTGAACACCTTGAAGATCATGTCAAGGTATGTGCTCATTTAAAAGTACCATTAAGCGTTTTGATCTATCCTTATAGATCTTGATGCTCAATGTTCAAGTAGCTTAATCCAGGCTTTCCATTGAAAAACACTTTCCAAATAACCCTATATGCTTTCCAGAAATTCTATGTCATTTCTGATGAACAATATGTCAACAACATATACTCATCAGAAATTCTATAGTGCTCCCACTCACTTCTTTGGAAATACAAGTTTCTCATAAACTTTGTATACGCCCAAAATCTTTGATCATCTCATCAAAGCATACATTCCAACTCTGAGATGCTTACTCCAGTCCTTAGAAGGATTGTTGGAGCTTTGCATACTTGTTAGCATATTTCAGGATTGACAAAACCTTCCGGTTGTATCACATACAACCTTTCCTCAAGAAAATCGTCGAGGAAACAATGTTTTGACATCCAATCTGCAAGATTTCATAAATAATGCAGTAATCGCTAATATAATTCCAACAGACTCTTAGCATCGCTACGAGTGAGAAAGTATCATCGTAGTCAACTTCTTGAACTTGTCGGAAAACATCTTAACGACAAGTCGAGCTTTCTTAATGGTGATACTTACCATCATTGTCCGTCTTCCTTTTAAAATCCATATGTACCTAACAGCCATACGACCATCAAGTAGTTCTTCCAAAGTCTACACTTTGTTTTCATATATGGATCCTTTCTCGGATTATATGGCCTCGAGCCATTTTGGAATCTAGGCCCACCATCGCTTCTCCATAGCTCGTAGGTTCATTGTTGTCTAGCAACATGACTTCCAAGACAGGATTACGTACCACTCTGAAGTAGTACGCATCCTTGTCATCCCACGAGGTTTGGTAGTGACTTGATCTGAAGTTTCATGATCACTATGATAAGCTTCCACTTCAATTGGTGTAGGTGCCACAGGAACAACTCCCTGTGCTCTGCCACACACTAGTTGAAGAGACGGTTCAATAACCTCATCAAGTCTCCACCATCCTCCCACTCAATTCTTTTGAGAGAAACTTTTCCGTGAGAAAGGACCCGATTCTAGAAACAATCCCTTATTGCTTTCGGATCTGAGACAGGAGGTATACCCAACTGTTTTGGGTGTCCTATGAAGATGCATTTATCCGCTTTGGGTTCGAGCTTATCAGCCTGAAACTTTTTCACATAAGCGTCGCAACCCCAAACTTTTAAGAAATGACAGCTTAGGTTTCTCTAAACCATAGTTCATATGGTGTCATCTCATCGAAATTACGTGGTGCCCTATTTAAAGTGAATGTGGTTGTCCCTAATGCCTAACCCATAAACTATCGTGGTAATTCGATAAGAGACATCATGGTATGCATCATATCCAATAGGGTGCAATTATGATGTTCGGACACACCATCACACTATGGTGTTCCAGGTTGTATTAGTTGTGAAACAATTTCCACAATGTCTTAATTCTATGCCAAACTCGTAATTCAGATATTCATCTCTATGATCATATCATAGATATTTTATCCTCTTGTCACGACGATCTTTCAACTTCACCCTGAAATTACTTGAACCTTTCAATAATTCAGACTCGTGATTCATCAAGTAAATATACTCAACATCTACTCAAATCATCTGTGAAGTAAGAACATAATGATATACACGCCTCAGCACTCATTGGACTGCACATATCAAAATGTATTACTTCCAACAAGTTGCTTTCTAGTTCCATTTTACTGAAAACGAGGCTTTCAGTCATCTTGCCCATGTGGTATGATTTGCATGTCTCAAGTGATTCAAAATCAAGTGAGTCCAAACGGTCCATTTGCATGGAGTTTTCTTCATGCATATACACCAATAGACATGGTTCGCATGTCTCAAACTTTTCAAAAACGAGTGAGCCCAAAGATCCATCAACATGGAGCTTCTTCATGCGTTTTATACCGATATGACTTACGTGGCAGTGCCACAAGTAGGTGGTACTATCATTACTATCTTATATCTTTTGGCATGAACATGTGTATCACTACGATCGAGATTCAATAAACCATTCATTTTAGGTGCAAGACCATTGAAGGTATTATTCAAATAAACAGAGTAACCATTATTCTCCTTAAATGAATAACCGTATTGTGATAGACATAATCCAATCATGTCTATGCTCAACGCAAACACCAATCTCGATGGTAGAGGCAGTGTGCGATGCTTGATCACATCAAGCTTGGAAAAACTTCCAACACATATCGCCAGCTCACCTTTAGCTAGTCTCCGTTTACTCCGCGGCCTTTTATTTCGAGTTTACTAACACTTAGCAACCGAACCGGTATCTAATACCATGGTGCTACTAGGAGTACTAGTAAAGTACACATTAACACAATGTATATCCAATATACTTCTATCGACCTTGCCAGCCTTCTCATCTACCAAGTATCTAGGGTAATTCTGCTCCAGTGGCTGTTCCTCTTATTACAGAAGCACTTAGTCTCGGGTTTGGGTTCAACCTTGGGTTTCTTCACTAGAGCAGCAGCTGATTTGCCGTTTCATGAAGTATCCCTTCTTGCCCTTGCCCTTCTTAAAATTAGTGGTTTCACCAACCATCAACAATTGATGCTCCTTCTTGATTTCTACTTTTGTGGTGTCAAACATCGCGAATATCTCAAGGATCATCATATATGTCCCCGATATATTATAGTTCATCACGAAGCTCTAGCAGCTTGGTGGTAATGACTTCGGAGAAACATCACTATCTCATCTGGAAGATCAACTCCCACTCGATTCAAATGATTGTTGTACTCAGACAATCTGAGCACAAGCTCAACAATTGAGCTTTTCTCCCTTAGTTTGCAGGCTAAGAAAATCGTCGGAGGTCTTATACCTCTTGACGTGGGCACGAGCCTGAAATCCCAATTTCAGCCCTCGAAACATCTCATATGTTTTGCGACGTTTCAAAACGTCTTCGGTACCTCAACTCTAAACCGTTTAACTGATCTATCACGTAGTTATCAAAATGTGTATGTCAGATGTTCGCAACATCCACAGACAATGTTCGAGGTTCAGCACACTGAGCGGTGCATTAAGGACATAAGCCTTCTATGAAGCAATGAGGACAATCCTCAGTTTACGGACCTAGTCCGCATAATTGCTACTATCAACTTTCAACTAAATTTTCTCTAGGAACATATCTAAACAGTAGAACTGAAGCGCGAGCTACGACATAATTTGCGAAGACCTTTTGACTATGTTCAGGATAATTAAGTCCATCTTATGAACTCCCACTCAAATAGACATCCCTCTAGTCATCTAAGTGATTACATGATCCGAGTCAACTAGGCTGTGTCCGATCATCACGTGAGGCGGACTAGTCATCATCGGTGAACATCTTCATGTTGATCGTATCTTCTATACGACTCATGTTCGACCTTTCGGTCTTCCATGTTCCGAGGCCATGTCTGTACATGCTAGGCTTGTCAAGTCAACCTAAGTGTTTCACATGTGTCCCGAGGCCATGTCTGTACATGCTAGGCTCGTCAACACCCGTTGTATTCGAACGTTAGAATCTATCACACCCGATCACCACGTGGTGCTTCGAAATGACGAACTTTCGCAATGGTGCACAGTTAGGGGGAACACTTTCTTGAAATTTTAATGAGGGATCATCTTATTTACTACCGTCGTTCTAAGCAAATAAGATGCAAAAACATGATAAACATCACATGCAATCAAAAAGTGACATGATATGGCCAATATCATTTTGCTCCTTTTGATCTCCATCTTCGGGGCTCCATGATCATCGTTGTCACCGGCATGACACCATGATCTCCATCATCATGATCTCCATCATCGTGTCTTCATGAAGTTGTCTCGCCAACTATTACTTCTACTACTACAGCTAACGGTTAGCAATAAAGTAAAGTAATTACAGGACGTTTATGTTGACACACATGTCATAAATAAATAAAGACAACTCCTATGGCTCCTGCCGGTTGTCATACTCATCGACATGCAAGTCGTGATTCCTATTACAAGAACATGATCAATCTCATACATCACATATATCATTCATCACATCCTTTTGGCCATATCACATCACAAGGCAGTTGCTGCAAAAACTAGTTAGACGTCCTCTAATTGTTGTTGCAAGTTTTTTACGTGGCTGCTATAGGTTTCTAGCAAGAATGTTTCTTACCTACGCCAAAACCACAACGTGAATTGCCAATTTCTATTTACCCTTCATAAGGACCCTGTTCATCGAATCCGATCCGACTAAAGTGGGAGAGACAGACACCCGCCAGCCACCTTATGCAACTAGTGCATGTCAGTCGGTGGAACCGGTCTCACGTAAGCGTATGTGTAAGGTTGGTCTGGGCCGCTCCATCCCACGATGCCGCCGAATCAAGATAAGACTAGTAACGGCAAGATAATTGATAATATCGATGCCCACAACTACTTTGTGTTCTACTCGTGCATAGTAACTACGCATAGACCTAGCTCATGATGCCACTGTTGGGGAACGTAGAAGAAATTCAAAATTTTCTACGCATCACCAAGATCAATCTATGGAGTAATCTAGCAACGAGGGGAAGGAGAGTGCATCTACATACCCTTGTAGATCGCTAAGCGGAAGCGTTCAAGTGAACGGGGTTGATGGAGTCGTACTCGTCTTGATTCAAATCACCGGAGATCCTAGTGCCGAACGGACGGCACCTCCGCGTTCAACACACATACAGCCCGGTGACGTCTCCCATGCCTTGATCCAACAAGGAGAGAGGGAGAGGTTGGGGAAGACTCCGTCCAGCAGCAGCACGACGTCGTGGTGGTGGTGGAGGAGCGTGGCAATCCTGCAGGGCTTCGCCAAGCACCGCGGGAGAGGAGGAGGGAGAGAAGCAGGGCTGCGCCATGGAGAGGTCAAAACTCATGTGTTGGCAACCCCAAATACCTCAACTATATATAGGGGAGAGGGAGGGGGCTGCGCCCCCTCTAGGGTTCCCACCCCAAGGGGTGCGGCAGCCCCAAAGCCCATCTGGGCGGCGGCCAAGGGGGGGGAAAGGGGAAACTTGCCCCCCAAGTTAGGTGGGTGCGCCCCCTCCCCAAATCCTAGGCGCCTTGGGCCCTTGTGGGGGGGGGGGCGCACCAGCCCACCTGGGGCTGGTCCCCTCCCACACTTGGCCCATGCAGCCCTCCAGGGCTGGTGGCCCCACTTGCTGGACCCCCGGGACCCTCCCGGTGGTCCCGGTACATTGCCGATAAAACCCGAAACTTTTCCGGTAACCAAAACAAGACTTCCCATATATAAATCTTTACCTCCGGACCAATCTGGAACTCCTCGTGACGTCCGGGATCTCATCCGGGACTCCAAACAACATTCGGTAACCACGTATATCTATTCCCTATAACCCTAGCGTCATCGAACCTTAAGTGTGTAGACCCTACGGGTTCGGGAACCATGCAGACATGACCGAGACGTTCTCCGGTCAATAACCAATTGCAGGATCTGGATACCCATGTTGGCTCCCACATGCTCCATGATGATCTCATCGGATGAACCATGATGTCAAGGACTTAATCAATCCCCGTATACAATTCCCTTTGTCTAGCGGTACGATACTTGCCCGAGATTCGATCGTCGGTATCCCGTTACCTTGTTCAATCTCGTCACCGGCAAGTCTCTTTACTCGTTCCGTAACACATCATCCCGTGATCAACTCCTTGATCACATTGTGCACATTATGATGATGTCCTACCGAGTGGGCCCAGAGATACCTCTCTGTTTACACGGAGTGACAAATCCCAGTCTCGATTCGTGCCAACCCAACAGACACTTTCGGATATACCTGTAGTGTACCTTTATAGCCACCCAGTTATGTTGTGATGTTTGGCACACCCAAAGCACTCCTACGGTATCCAGGAGTTGCACAATCTCATGGTCTAAGGAAATGATACTTGACATTAGAAAAGCTTTAGCATACGAACTACATGATCTTGTGCTAGGCTTAGGATTGGGTCTTGTCCATCACATCATTCTCCTAATGATGTGATCCCGTTATCAACGACATCTAATGTCCATGGTCAGGAAACCGTAACCATCTATTGATCAACGAGCTAGTCAACTAGAGGCTTAATAGGGACATGGTGTTGTCTATGTATCCACACATGTATCTGAGTTTCCTATCAATACAATTCTAGCATGGATAATAAACGATTATCATGAACAAGGAAATATAATAATAACCAATTTATTATTGCCTCTAGGGCATATTTCCAACACGCCCTTGAGTCGCGCTCCAAACTCTCATGTTTTTCCATGAGAGCTTGGAGCTCTTGCCGCACCTTGCCAACCTCGGCCTCATACTTTTCTCGCTCAGTGCGCTCTGTGGTCGATCTCTTCTTGGCCTCGAGCAGTGCTTGTTTCAGGGTCACCACCTCAGACGTGGCCCCTACAATTGCCACGATAATCCTATCATTTTTTGTAATTGCACCTTTATATATATATATACATATATTTTATTTAAATAAGGTATTTCTTACCTTCATTGTCCTCGAGCTTGTAAGTGCATCTAGTGCCACCCCTAGTTGGTTTTGGAGTATTGACGACAAACCTAGTTGAGGGACTAATGTGTTTGTGAGAATTGCAGGATAACACAGGTAGAAGTCCCTCATTGATTCGGTTTAGTTACCAGAGATTACCCCTAAAAATGTACGAAGACATTGAAGACAATGGTGGTTCATGAAGACATTCATGTCGAAGACAATGACATATGAAGACTCCCCATGAAGCCTATGGAACTCGAAGACTTAGATCCTTTGTAGTTTTACTTTATTCATGTTGTGTCATAGGAACCACCGTACTGTTAAGTGGGGTCCAAGAGAACCAGTCAGGATGACTAAAGTGATGCCTAATTCAAATCCTATGTCTTCGAGTGAAGACAATGAGAGAAAATCTTGTCCAGAGTCAGACAAGTCAGCTTTACTTGCAGCCCAAGTAAAGTTGCCGTGAGAGTTCGAAATCCGACCGTTAGTACACGTGTCAGTTCCTTAGTGACCCAGGGTCATTTCGGACAAATCAGGTCAGGTTGCCAAGTGGCTATAAATAGTCCACCCCCACAACCATAAACAGTTGGCTGCTCAGATTTCAGTGCACGGCTTTTGTCGTTTGAGAGCAACCCACCTCGAAGCCTTTGAGAGAAAATCCTTAGTGAGGAGAAAAGCCCTAACCACCCAGAGCCAGAGTAATTGGGCATCACTTAAGTCTTCTTGTCTGAGTGATCTGAAGACTTATTACACTTGAGGACTGTGCATCCTCCAGACGGTTAGGCGTCGCGTTCTGAGCATCCAAGAGGAATTGTGGATTGCCGGTGAACGAAGTCTGTGAAGGTTTGGGAGTCTACCTTGAAGACTTACCAGAGTGATTGGGCGGGGTCTGTGTGACCTTAGCTCAAGGAGAAAACGGTGAGGACTGGGTGTCCTGAGCTGCGTGTTCAGGACTGGGTGTCCGGGACTGTGTGTCCTTTGGTTTAAATACCTAGCCGCTCCAACCAGACGTACAGTTGTCACAGCAACTGGAACTGGTCCAACATATCATTGTCTTCAACGTGTCACTGGTTTCATCTTCGCCCCCCTTTACTTACCAGTACACATTGTGAAGCTATTGCATGCTTGCTTTATCTTCTGTCTTCACAACTTGACTGTATGATCTGTTTGGCTTCATAACTTCTTCCAACCTGATCCTCATTACACTGAAGCTGTTTGTCACTGTGCTTTCACTATATTGTATACTTGACTATGGCTTGCATTGTGTAATCTAACTTCCGCTGCATAGTGATAGGCTTGTTCACTCTGTTTGTCTTCATAACTTCCACGTTTTGAAGACTTTCATAAAAATCGCCTATTCACCCCCCCTCTAGTCGATATAACGCACTTTCAATTGGTATCAGAGCAAGGTGCTCCCTTGTTTTGTGTGATTCGGTTTAACCACCTGGAGTTTTAGCTATGTCGACTGCAGGGATAATTAAAGTCTTTGCTGTGTGCCTCGTCTTCGATGGAACTGAATATCCCTACTGGAAGAATAAGATGCGCATGCATCTTGAAGCCATTGACGTCGACCTATGGTATGTCGTCGGAAACGGCGTTCCCAAGGCTGGAGAAGGTGTCACTGCTGCTGATGTCAAGAAGTTCACTCAACTGGACTCCACTGCCAAGAATATTATCTGTGGTCATCTGACCAAGGGACAGTACGGCCGTGTGAGTGCCTTGAAGACATCCAAGCTGGTTTGGGACTGGCTCTCCAATGTCAATGAAGGCATCTCAACCCAGAGAGATCAGAGAATCAGTGTTCTTCGCAATCTCTTCAACCGCTTCAAGCGAAATGACAATGAGAATGTCCAGCACACATTTGACTGGCTCACTGACATCACAAATGAGCTTCAAGCCCTCGGCGCCACTGAGATCACCAAACATGAAATCGTCAAGACGCTGCTAAGATCACTTCACAGTTCATTTGACATCCTAGCCCTAATGATTCAAGAACGTCCAGACTTCAAGACACTCGATCCGTCTGACATACTTGAGAGGCTCAACACACATGAGTTTCAGCTTTCTGAGAAAAGAGATATCTACGGTCCAAACTATGGGCGAACTCGTGCCTTGAAGGCAAAAGCTGTGTCCTCATCTGAAGAAGAATCTGACAGCAGTTCTGATGATCCTGAAGACATTGGAAGGGAACTTGCAATGCTAGTGAAGAAGTTCCAGAAATTCACCAAGAAGAAAGGCTTCAGAAAGTCTTCACGATCAAGCTCAAGGAATGATGAAGCTTCTGCTCATGACTACAAGAAGAAAACATGTCACAAGTGCAAGAAAACTGGACACTTCATCTCTGAGTGTCCACAGTGGGACAATGAGAACATAAAGAAGAAGAAGAGCAAGGAATATGACTTTGACGATAAGAAGACGAAGAAATACTCAAAGTCTTCGTCCAAGTCTTCCTCAAAGTCTTCATCACATAAGAAGAGTTCATCTGGCAAGGCTCGTGCGTTTGTTGGCAAGGAAATGGATTCAGAGGAGGAGTCCGCTTCCGAGGAGGCAGAGGTGGAGTCTGAGGAGGAGTCTGATTCAGGCATTGCGAGTCTGGCTACAGCCTACGTCGCCAAGTCCATCTTCAACACTGAAGACAATGACTCCATCACCAACACCGATGCAAATGACAAGGACGACTCTACTCCTACCTACTGCTTCATGGCACGTGGTGCCAAGGTAAACACACGCACTACTCACTATCAAACATCCAGTGACGATGACTCTGATTGTGATTCAAAACCCAGTTACAAAACACTTGCTAAAATTGCAACTGAACAACAAAAGGCCATGGAACATATTCAAAAACTGTTAGACAGAAGCGATGATCTGTTGGGTGCTGAAATGACTCGTTCTGAATCCTTAATTGAAGACATAAAAAATCTTCATGTTAAGTATCAGGAACTCGAAGATCGTCTTGAGACTCTCTCAACTACTCATGAAAAGCTTTCCTATGATTATCTTCAAAAGAAGCAAGATCTTGAGAAGTTGAGAGCGGATCATGAAGATCTTCAAAAGGAAAACGAGTCACTTCGAGCCGAATAGATCAGTTCTGCTCAGGAAGGATTTGAACCACCATGCCTTAAATGCATTGAGCGTGATAATGCTATTTCTGTTGCTGAATGTTCCACTGCTACTGCTGTTGCAATATCTTCAACTGTTGAAGTGGTAACTAACCCCTCAGCTGAGGATACCACTGCTATTGCTGATGAGAATGCTAGGTTGAAGACATTGCTTGAAACAGGGATGTACAAAAGTCTCAAAGGACATCAGACATTATGTGATGTCCTCAAGAAGCAGATTCTGAACCGAAACCCTAGGAAAGAGGGTGTTGGGTTCGTGAGGAAAATTAATGCAGATGGCTCTTACTGGAAACCTGAGCAGTACCCCAAAACCACATGGGTTGCTGCAAAGGAATCCTCAGCAGATCCATCCAATCTATCTGGCTTCACTTGTGCTAATCCAATTATCATTGATGAATCCTTTGATGCAAACTATAAACTGTTTAAGAATCAGAATGGTGAAGTATTTGCCAGGTACATTGGTACTAACTTCAGGAATGGACCGCCTATGAAGAAGATCTGGGTTCCAAAAATGTGTCTTGAGAATCTTCCTGTGAATGTCCTCATGACACCTCACATGAAGAAGACAAACCTCAGACCAAAGGCTTCATATGGTCCAAAGGCTTCATACAGGCAGAGGACTCATTTGAGTCGCACTAACACAAATGTTTTGCAGGGAAACCATGCTCAGGCATATGAGAGCGGTTCTTCAAACCGTCATTCTCATATGACCAAAAACTATTCTGCCTATTCTTATGAGTACTATTGCCCACCTGCTAGACTGTTTGCTAGGGCTCCAAAGCCAAAATTTTCAGATGCTGCACTTAGACTTATTGCTTCTAAGCCACCCTTGAAGATGTGGGTGGTTAAGAAAGCTTAGCTCTCTTTTGCAGGGAAAGGTCTCCAGCACAAAACCAAAATCTTCTGACGCTATTGCTGGGGACCTTAAAAATCTTGTGGGGCGCAAGATCAAATGCCCGAATGGCATCACTATGTATTTCATACCTGAATCGCATGCTACTCTCCCTACTTGTCCTAACCTGGATCTAAGTTTTCATAATCCACTGGTTCGTCAAATGTTTTTGCTTCACAACACTCTTCGTGAAGCCTATCCCCCTAACTGCACTGTAGGGTACGACACCAGTGACTTCAGAGTCTTCAGAATGGATTATTGACAGTGGGTGTACAAATCACATGACTGGCAAAAGAAGTCTCTTTATGGACTCAACCTTACGTCCATCTGACAAGAGCCACATCACATTCGCTGACACTGGTAAAAGTAAGGTACTGGGTCTAGTTAGAGTTGCAATCTCAAAGGATCAACACATGGATAAAGTCATGTTTGTTGAATCCCTTGGCTTCAACTTAATGTCTGTCTCAATGCTTTGCGATTTGAACATGATTGTAATCTTTGGAAAATATCGTTGTCTGGTACTAATGGAATCTGACAAGTCTCTAGTGTTTGAAGGGTATCGAAAAGATGATTTGTACGTGGTAGATTTCTCAGCAGGGCCACAGCTTGCAGTTTGTCTTCTCGCAAAGGCTTCAGAATGCTGGCTTTGGCATCGAAGACTTGGGCATGCTGGCATGAGGAACCTCCACACCCTTGCGAAGAAGAAGCATGTCATAGGCATCGAGGGCGTCAAGTTCAAGAAAGATCACTTATGCGGTGCCTGTGAAGCTGGGAAGATGACAAGGGCAAAACATCCTTCGAAGACAATCATGACCACTACTCAACCCTTCGAACTGCTTCACATGGATCTCTTCGGTCCCACTCACTACTCAACTTTTTCCACTACTGCTTGCTGAAGGAAATATGCCCTAGAGGCAATAATAAAGTTATTATTTATTTCCTTACATCATGATAAATGTTTATTATTCATGCTAGAATTGTATTAACCGGAAACATAATACATGTGTGAATACATAGACCAACAGAGTGTCACTAGTATGCCTCTACTTGACTAGCTCGTTAATCAAAGATGGTTATGTTTCCTAACCATGAACAAGGAGTTGTTATTTGATTAACGAGGTCACATCATTAGTAGAATGATCTGATTGACATGACCCATTCCATTAGCTTAGCACCCGATCGTTTAGTATGTTGCTATTGCTTTCTTCATGACTTATACATGTTCCTATAACTATGAGATTATGCAACTCCCGTTTACCGGAGGAACACTTTGGGTACTACCAAACGTCACAACGTAACTGGGTGATTATAAAGGAGTACTACAGGTGTCTCCAATGGTAGATGTTGGGTTGGCGTATTTCGAGATTAGGGTTTGTCACTCCGATTGTCGGAGAGGTATCTCTGGGCCCTCTCGGTAATGCACATCACATAAGCCTTGCAAGCACTGCAACTAATAAGTTAGTTGTGAGATGATGTATTACAGAACGAGTAAAGAGACTTGCCGGTAACGAGATTGAACTAGGTATTGGATACCGACGATCGAATCTCGGGCAAGTAACATACCGATGACAAAGGGAACAACGTATGTTGTTATGCAGTCTGACCGATAAAGATCTTCGTAGAATATGTAGGAGCCAATATGGGCATCCAGGTCCCGCTATTGGTTATTGACCGGAGACGTGTCTCGGTCATGTCTACATTGTTCTCGAACCGTAGGGTCCGCACGCTTAACGTTACGATGACAGTTATTATGAGTTTATGCATTTTGATGTACCGAAGGTTGTTCGGAGTCCCGGATGAGATCAGGGACATGACGAGGAGTCTCGAAATGGTCGAGACGTAAAGATTGATATATTGGAAGCCTATGTTTGGACATCGGAAGTGTTCCGGGTGAAATCGGGATTTTACCGGATTACCGGGAGGGTTACCGGAACCCCCCCGGGAGGCAAATGGGCCTATTGGGCCTTAGTGGAAAAGAGAGAAGGGGCAGCCCACAGGCTAGCCGGCCAAACCCCCCTTCCCTAGTCCTATTAGGACTAGGAGAAGGGGCCGGCCCCCCTCTCTTCTCTTTCTCCCGAAGAGTCCTATTAGGAATAGGATTTGGGGGAAGGAGTCCTACTCCCGGTAGGAGTGGGAATCCTCCCTGCGCCTCCCTCCTAGCCGGCCGACCCCCTTGCCCCTGGTCCTTTATATACGGGGGCAGGGGGCACCCCATAGACACACAACTTGATCCTTGAGATCGTTCCTTAGCCGTGTGCGGTGCCCCCTGCCACCAAATTCCACCTCGATCATACCGTTGTAGTGCTTAGGCGAAGCCCTGCGTCGGTAGTACATCAAGATCGTCATCACACCGTCGTGCTGACGGAACTCTTCCTCGACGCTTTGTTGGATCGGAGCCCGAGGAACGTCATCGAGCTGAACGTGTGCTAAGAACTCGGAGGTGCCGGAGTAACGGTGCTTGGATCGGCCGGATCGGGAAGAAGACGTATGACTACTTCCTCTACGTTGTGTGATTGCTTCCACAGTCGGTCTGCGTTGGTACGTAGACAACACTCTCCCCTCTCGTTGCTGTGCATCACCATGATCTTGCGTGTGCGTAGGAAATTTTTTGAAATTACTGCGTTCCCCAACAGTGGTATCAGAGCCTAGGTTTTATGGTTTGATGTTATATGCACGAGTAGAACACAAGTGAGTTGTGGGCGATACAAGTCATACTGCCTACCAGCATGTCATACTTTGGTTCGGCGGTATTGTTGGTTGAGACGATCCGGACCAACCTTACGCGTACTCTTACGCGAGACCGGTTCCCTCGACGTGCTTTGCACATAGATGGCTTGCGGAAGACTGTCTCTCCAACTTTAGTTGAACCAAGTGTGACTACGCCCGGTCCTTGAGAAGGTTAAAACGGAGTCTATTTGACGAACTATCGTTGTGGTTTTGATGCGTAGGTGAGATGAGTTCTTACTTAAGCCCGTAGCAGCCACGTAAAACTTGCAACAACAAAGTAGAGGACGTCTAACTTGTTTTTGCAGGGTATGTTGTGATGTGATATGGTCAAGACATGATGCTGATTTTATTGTATGAGATGATCATGTTTTGTAACCGAGTTATCGGCAACTGGCAGGAGCCATATGGTTGTCGCTTTATTGTATGCAATGCAATCGCGATGTAATGCTTTACTAGATTACTAAACGGTAGTGATAGTCGTGGAAGCATAAGATTGGCGAGACGACAACGATGCTACGATGGAGATCAAGGTGTCGCGCCGGTGACGATGGTGATCATGACGGTGCTTCGGAGATGGAGATCACAAGCACAAGATGATGATGACCATATCATATCACTTATATTGATTGCATGTGATGTTTATCCTTTTATGCATCTTATCTTGCTTTGATTGACGGTAGCATTATAAGATGATCTCTCACTAAATTATCAAGAAGTGTTCTCCCTGAGTATGCACCGTTGCCAAAGTTCGTCGTGCCCAGACACCACGTGATGATCGGGTGTGATAAGCTCTACGTCCATCTACAACGGGTGCAAGCCAGTTTTGCACACGCAGAATACTCAGGTTAAACTTGACGAGCCTAGCATATGCAGATATGGCCTCGGAACACAGAGACCGAAAGGTCGAGCGTGAATCATATAGTAGATATGATCAACATGACGATGTTCACCATTGAAAACTACTCCATCTCACGTGATGATCGGTTATGGTTTAGTTGATTTGGATCACGTGATCACTTAGAGGATTAGAGGGATGTCTATCTAAGTGGGAGTTCCTAAGTAATTTGATTAACTGAACTTAAACTTATCATGAACTTAGTACCTGATAGTATCTTGCTTGTTTATGTTGCTTGTAGATAGATGGCTCGTGCTATTGTTCCGTTGAATTTTAATGCATTCCTTGAGAAAGCAAAGTTGAAAGATGATGGTAGCAATTACACGGACTGGGTCCGTAACCTGAGGATTATCCTCATTGCTGCACAGAAGAATTACGTCCTGGAAGCACCGCTGGGTGACAGGCCTGCTGCTGGAGCAACGCCAGATGTTATGAACGTCTGGCAGAGCAAAGCTAATGACTACTCGATAGTTCAGTGTGCCATGCTTTACGGCTTAGAATCGGGACTTCAACGACGTTTTGAACGTCATGGAGCATATGAGATGTTCCAGGAGTTGAAGTTAATATTTCAAGCAAATGCCCGAATTGAGAGATATGAAGTCTCCAATAAGTTCTATAGCTGTAAGATGGAGGAGAACAGTTCTGTCAGTGAGCATATACTCAAAATGTCTGGGTATAATAATCACTTGATTCAGATGGGAGTTAATCTTCTAGATGATTGCGTCATTGACAGAATTCTCCAATCACTACCACCAAGCTACAAGAGCTTCGTGATGAACTATAATATGCAAGGGATGAACAAGACTATTCCCGAGCTCTTCGCAATGCTGAAAGCTGCGGAGGTAGAAATCAAGAAGGAGCATCAAGTGTTGATGGTTAGCAAGACCACTAGTTTCAAGAAAAAGGGTAAAGGGAAGAAGAAGGGAAACTTCAAGAAGAACAGCAAGCAAGTTGCTGCTCAAGAGAAGAAACCCAAGTCTGGACCTAAGCCTGAAACTGAGTGCTTCTACCGCAAGCAGACTGGACACTGGAAGCGGAACTGCCCCAAGTATTTGGCGGATAAGAAGGATGGCAAAGTGAGCAAAGGTATATGTGATATACATGTTATTGATGTGTACCTTACTAGAGCTCGCAGTAGCACCTGGGTATTTGATACTGGTTCTGTTGCTAATATTTGCAACTCGAAACAGGGACTACGGAATAAGCGGACACTAGCAAAGGACGAGGTGATGATGCGCGTGGGAAACGGTTCCAAAGTCGATGTGATCGCAGTCGGCACGCTACCTCTGCATCTACCTTCGGGATTAATATTAGACCTAAATAATTGTTATTTGGTGCCAGCGTTGAGCATGAACATTATATCTGGATCTTGTTTAATGCGAGACGGTTATTCATTTAAATCAGAGAATAATGGTTGTTCTATTTATATGAATAATATATTTTATGGTCATGCACCTTTGAAGAGTGGTCTATTCTTGTTGAATCTCGAAGATAGTAACACACATATTCATAATGTAGAAGCCAAAAGATGCAAAGTTAATAATGATAGTGCAACTTATTTGTGGCACTGCCGTTTAGGTCATATCGGTGTAAAGCGCATGAAGAAACTCCATACTGATGGGCTTTTGGAACCACTTGATTATGAATCACTTGGTAGTTGCGAACCGTGCCTCATAGGCAAGATGACTAAAACACCGTTCTCCGGTACTATGGAGAGAGCAACAGATTTGTTGGAAATCATACATACCGATGTATGTGGTCCGATGAATATTGAGGCTCGTGGCGGATATCGTTATTTTCTCACCTTCACAGATGATTTAAGCAGATATGGGTATATCTACTTAATGAAACATAAGTCTGAAACATTTGAAAGGTTCAAGGAATTTCAGAGTGAAGTTGAAAATCATCGTAACAAGAAAATAAAGTTTCTACGATCTGATCATGGAGGAGAATATTTGAGTTACGAGTTTGGTATACATTTGAAAAATTGTGGAATAGTTTCGCAACTCACGCCACCCGGAACACCACAGCGTAATGGTGTGTCCGAACATCGTAATCGCACTTTACTAGATATGGTGCGATCCATGATGTCTCTTACTGATTTACCGCTATCGTTTTTGGGTTATGCTTTAGAGACGGTCGCATTCACGTTAAATAGGGCACCATCAAAATCCGTTGAGACGACGCCTTATGAACTATGGTTTGGCAAGAAACCAAAGTTGTCGTTTCTTAAAGTTTGGGGCTGCGATGCTTATGTGAAAAAGCTTCAACCTGATAAGCTCGAACCCAAAGCGGAGAAATGTGTCTTCATAGGATACCCAAAGGAAACTGTTGGGTATACCTTCTATCACAGATCCGAAGGCAAGACATTCGTTGCTAAGAATGGATCATTTCTAGAGAAGGAGTTTCTCTCGAAAGAAGTGAGTGGGAGGAAAGTAGAACTTGACGAGGTAACTGTACCTGCTCCCTTATTGGAAAATAGTACATCACAGAAAACTGTTTCTGCGACACCTATGCCAATCAGTGAGGAAGCTAATGATGATGATCATGAAGCTTCAGAACAAGATACTACTGAACCACGTAGATCAACCATAGTGAGATCCGCACCAGAGTGGTACGGTAATCCAGTTCTGGAAGTCATGATGCTAGATCATGATGAACCTACGAACTATGAAGAAGCGATGGTGAGCCCAGATTCCGCAAAGTGGCTTGAGGCCATGAAATCTGAGATGGGATCCATGTATGAGAACAAAGTATGGACTTTGGTTGACTTGCCCGATGATCGGCAAGCAATTGAGAATAAATGGATTTTCAAGAAAAAGACTGACGCTGACGGTAATGTTACTGTCTATAAAGCTCGACTTGTCGCAAAAGGTTTTCGACAAGTTCAAGGGGTTGACTACGATGAGACTTTCTCACCCGTAGCGATGCTTAAGTCCGTCAGAATTATGTTAGCAATTGCCGCATTTTATGATTATGAAATATGGCAGATGGATGTCAAAACTGCATTCCTGAATGGATTTCTGGAAGAAGAGTTGTATATGGTACAACCAGAAGGTTTTGTCGATCCAAAAGGAGCTAACAAAGTATGCAAACTCCAGCGATCCATTTATGGACTGGTGCAAGCATCTCGGAGTTGGAATAAACGCTTTGATAGTGTGATCAAAGCATTTGGCTTTATACAGACTTTTGGAGAAGCTTGTATTTACAAGAAAGTGAGTGGGAGCTCTGTAGCATTTCTGATATTATATGTGGATGACATATTGCTAATTGGAAATGATATAGAATTTCTGGATAGCATAAAGGGATACTTGAATAAAAGTTTTTCGATGAAAGACCTCGGGGAAGCTGCATACATATTAGGCATAAAGATCTATAGAGATAGATCAAAACGCTTAATTGGACTTTCACAATGCACATACCTTGACAAAATTTTGAAGAAGTTGAAGATGGATCAAGCAAAGAAAGGGTTCTTGCCTGTGCTACAAGGTGTGAAGTTGAGTAAGACTCAATGCCCGACCACTACAGAAGATAGAGAGAAAATGAAAGATGTTCCCTATGCTTCAGCCATAGGCTCTATCATGTATGCAATGTTGTGTACCAGACCTGATGTGTGCCTTGCTATAAGTTTAGCAGGGAGGTACCAAAGTAATCCAGGAATGGATCACTGGACAGCGGTCAAGAACATCCTGAAATACCTGAAAAGGACTAAGGATATGTTTCTCGTATATGGAGGTGACAAAGAGCTCACCGTAAGAGGTTACGTTGATGCAAGCTTTGACACCGATCCGGACGATTCTAAATCGCAAACCGGATACGTGTTTACTTTAAACGGTGGAGCTGTCAGTTGGTGCAGTTCTAAACAAAGCGTCGTAGCGGGATCTACATGTGAAGCGGAGTACATTGCTGCTTCGGAAGCAGCAAACGAAGGAGTCTGGATGAAGGAGTTCATATCCGATCTAGGTGTCATACCTAGTGCATCGGGTCCAATGAAAATCTTCTGTGACAATACTGGTGCAATTGCCTTGGCAAAGGAATCCAGATTTCACAAAAGAACCAAACACATCAAGAGACGCTTCAACTCCATCCGGGATTTAGTCCAGGTGGGAGACATAGAGATTTGCAAGATACATACGGATCTGAATGTTACAGACCCGTTGACTAAGCCTCTTCCACGAGCAAAACATGATCAGCACCAAGGCTCCATGGGTGTTAGAATCATTACTGTGTAATCTAGATTATTGACTCTAGTGCAAGTGGGAGACTGAAGGAAATATGCCCTAGAGGCAATAATAAAGTTATTATTTATTTCCTTACATCATGATAAATGTTTATTATTCATGCTAGAATTGTATTAACCGGAAACATAATACATGTGTGAATACATAGACCAACAGAGTGTCACTAGTATGCCTCTACTTGACTAGCTCGTTAATCAAAGATGGTTATGTTTCCTAACCATGAACAAGGAGTTGTTATTTGATTAACGAGGTCACATCATTAGTAGAATGATCTGATTGACATGACCCATTCCATTAGCTTAGCACCCGATCGTTTAGTATGCTGCTATTGCTTTCTTCATGACTTATACATGTTCCTATAACTATGAGATTATGCAACTCCCGTTTACCGGAGGAACACTTTGGGTACTACCAAACATCACAACGTAACTGGATGATTATAAAGGAGTACTACAGGTGTCTCCAATGGTAGATGTTGGGTTGGCGTATTTCGAGATTAGGGTTTGTCACTCCGATTGTCGGAGAGGTATCTCTGGGCCCTCTCGGTAATGCACATCACATAAGCCTTGCAAGCACTGCAACTAATAAGTTAGTTGTGAGATGATGTATTACGGAACGAGTAAAGAGACTTGCCGGTAACGAGATTGAACTAGGTATTGGATACCGACGATCGAATCTCGGGCAAGTAACATACCGATGACAAAGGGAACAACGTATGTTGTTATGCGGTCTGACCGATAAAGATCTTCGTAGAATATGTAGGAGCCAATATGGGCATCCAGGTCCCGCTATTGGTTATTTACCGGAGACGTGTCTCGGTCATGTCTACATTGTTCTCGAACCGTAGGGTCCGCACGCTTAACGTTACGATGACAGTTATTATGAGTTTATGCATTTTGATGTACCGAAGGTTGTTCGGAGTCCCGGATGAGATCACGGACATGACGAGGAGTCTCGAAATGGTCGAGACGTAAAGATTGATATATTGGAAGCCTATGTTTGGACATCGGAAGTGTTCCGGGTGAAATCGGGATTTTACCGGATTACCGGGAGGGTTACCGGAACCCCCCGGGAGGCAAATGGGCCTATTGGGCCTTAGTGGAAAAGAGAGAAGGGGCAGCCCACAGGCTAGCCGGCCGAACCCCCCTTCCCTAGTCCTATTAGGACTAGGAGAAGGGGCCGGCCCCCCTCTCTTCTCTTTCTCCCGAAGAGTCCTATTAGGAATAGGATTTGGGGGAAGGAGTCCTACTCCCGGTAGGAGTGGGACTCCTCCCTGCGCCTCCCTCCTTTCCGGCCGACCCCCTTGCCCCTGGTCCTTTATATACGGGGGCAGGGGGCACCCCATAGACACACAACTTGATCCTTGAGATCGTTCCTTAGCCGTGTGCGGTGCCCCCTGCCACCAAATTCCACCTCGATCATACCGTTGTAGTGCTTAGGCGAAGCCCTGCGTCGGTAGTACATCAAGATCGTCATCACGCCGTCGTGCTGACGGAACTCTTCCTCGACGCTTTGCTGGATCGGAGCCCGAGGAACATCATCGAGCTGAACGTGTGCTAAGAACTCGGAGGTGCCGGAGTAACGGTGCTTGGATCGGTCGGATCGGGAAGAAGACGTACGACTACTTCCTCTACGTTGTGTGATCGCTTCCGCAGTCGGTCTGCGTTGGTACGTAGACAACACTCTCCCCTCTCGTTGCTGTGCATCACCATGATCTTGCGTGTGCGTAGGAAATTTTTTGAAATTACTGCGTTCCCCAACACTTGCCTCTATGGCTTGGTCATTGTTGATGATTACTCTAGATATACTTGGGTGCACATAATCCTTTACAAGACTGAAGTGCAGGATGTCTTCAGACGCTTGGCAAATCGGGCTATGAACAATTATGGCGCCAAGATAAAGCACATCGGAAGTGACAATGGCACAGAATTCAAGAACACTGGCCTTGACACATATCTTGATACATTGGGCATCACTCATGAATTCTCAGCTCCATACACGCCACAACAGAATGGCATCGTCGAACGCAAGAACAGAACACTCATTGAGATGGCCAGAACAATGTTAGATGAGTACAAGACACCAAGAAAATTCTGGACTGAAGCCATTGACACTGCATGCCATACTATCAACCGTGTATATCTTCACAAGCTGCTGAACAAGACATCTTATGAACTTCTGACTGGCAAGAAGCCAAATGTCAATTACTTCAGAGTATTTGGATCAAGATGCTGGATCAAGGACCCTCACCACACCTCAAAATTTGCTCCAAAAGCACATGAGGGCTTCATGCTTGGATATGGAAAGGATTCGCATTCCTACAGAGTCTTCAATCTCTTTCACTACAAAGTGGTTGAAACAGTGGATGTGCGGTTCGATGAGACCAATGGGTCACAAAGAGAGCAACTACCAGATGTGCTAGATGAAGTTCCAGCCAGTGAATCAATCAAGCTAATGGGATCTGGAGAAATTATACCTTCTGAAGCTCGTCCTAAAGAAGAACTTATCATCTCAGCACCTGATCCACATGAAGACAATGCTCAGCCTGAAGACATTCCTCCCCATGACAACGTAGATCAGCAAGAGCAAAGTCTTCGACCCCTACATCCTCGTGTTGCCAATGAAGTGCAGATTGACAGAATAATTGATAGCATCAATGCACCTGGTCCACTGACTCGTTCAAGGGCAACTCAACTGGCAAACTTCTGCGGACACTTCGCATTCGTTTCAATCACAGAACCCAAGAAAATTGATGAAGCCTTTATGGAACCTGAATGGATTCAAGCTATGCAAGAAGAGCTTCAACAATTTGAGCTGAACAATGTATGGGAGTTGGTTAAGCGTCCTGATCGACGAAAGCATAACATAATAGGCACCAAATGGATATACCGCAACAAGCAAGATGAGCATGGCCAAGTCGTCAAAAACAAGGCTCGTCTCGTTGCTCAAGGATATACTCAAGTGGAAGGCATTGACTTCGATGAAACATTTTCTCCTGTTGCCAGACTTGAAGCCATCCGTATACTGCTGGCATATGCAAATCATCACAACATAATTCTGTATCAAATGGATGTAAAGAGTGCCTTCCTCAATGGCAAAATTGAAGAAGAAGTGTATGTTGCACAACCACCTGGGTTTGAATATCCAAAACATCCTGACATGGTTTACAAGCTCAAAAGGGCACTATATGGCCTCAAACAAGCCCCTCGGGCCTGGTATGATACACTCAAATACTTCCTGAAGAGCAAAGGCTTCATACCTGGTTCCCTGGATCCCACTCTCTTCACGAAGACATATGATGGTGAACTGTTTGTGTGCCAAATATATGTGGATGACATTATCTTCGGCTGCACCAATCAAAAGTACAGTGAGGAGTTCGGATATATGATGCAAGAGCAATATCAGATGTCTATGATGGGGGAGCTGAAATTCTTCCTCGGTCTTCAGATACGGCAACAACGCAATGGCATCTTCATATCTCAAGAGAAATATCTCAAAGATTGCCTGAAGAAGTTCGATATGCAAGACTGCAAAGGCTTCACAACACCAATGCCAGCCAAACATCATCTGGGTCCTGACGACAATGGTAAAGAGTTCGATCAAAAGGTATACCGCTCCATGATTGGTTCTTTGCTTTATTTATGTGCATCTAGGCCAGATATTATGCTTAGTGTTTGCATGTGTGCTCAGTTCCAAGCGGCACCAAAGGAGTCGCATCACTTAGCTGTGAAGCGAATTCTTCGATATTTGGCTCACACCCCAACTCTAGGGTTATGGTATCCAAAGGGCTCAGAGTTTGATCTGGTTGGATTTTCGGATGCTGATTACGCTGGTGACAAGGTTGATCGGAAGTCCACATCAGGCACATGTCACTTTCTGGGCCGATCACTTGTCTGTTGGTCTTCAAAGAAGCAGAACTGTGTATCTCTCTCCACTGCTGAATCTGAATACATTGCTGCTGGATCCTGCTACGCTCAGCTTCTATGGTTGAAGCAAACCCTCAAGGATTATGGCATTCATCTGAAGCAAGTGCCACTTTACTGCGACAACGAAAGCGCCATCAAGATCGCCAACAACCCAGTTTAGCACTCGAAGACAAAGCACATTGAAATTCGTCATCATTTTCTCAGAGATCATGTTGCAAAGGAAGACATTGATATCATACACGTCAACACTGAAGAGCAATTGGCAGATATCTTCACCAAGCCCTTAGATGAGAAGAGATTTTGCAAGTTACGGTGTGAGCTAAATATCTTGGAATCCTCAAATGTCCTGTGATCAGGCACACATCCTAACACTTATGCATGTTGATGACTTAGATGTGCAACACACAAAGTAACGTGTATCTTCAATCAATGAAGACATACATTCTAAGTGTGAATACATTAACATGGAATTTGACTTCGGAGCGCCACGATAATTGTGCGCCGTGTCTGGGTCTAATACTTCCTATACGGTGGGTAACGCCACCACCAAATTTTCTGTTTGAAGTGTTCCACTCAAGGCGTCACATTTGCTATGTTTTCACATTTGGTTTGGCTTCAATCTCAATTTGTCTTCATGATTATCTTCAATATGTAGATTATATATATGTACTGGTGTTCTGTCCTCTACAGCATTCACTTATAGCTATGCCTTCTTGTTTGAATCTTTTGAACTAAGTGAATGTGATTGGACCCTAACCTCTCCATGCTTCCTACCTCAAACTCTATCTCTCCAAGTCATATGCATTCTATTGAAACTGTCCAATGTCTTCACTTCATCCTTGTCAGATGAAGGCACAGAGACAAACTTTAAAACTGCTTTCAATGTTATTCCATCAACAAGAAATCCGGAGAAGTAGGAACGGCTCCCGACAAACTAGGCGTGCGTGGGGTGAAACTGCCCCCACAATTCCGCTTGTTGGCCATGTACTGATCAGATGCGAATCGCCATGGGCACCTGAGTAATAGCGCAGTGCCGCCCATATCCCTATAAATACACGTTTCACTGCGGTCATTATCTCTTCTTCCACCCTCGCACGAACCCTAGCGCCACTGCTAACTCTCAACGACGCCGGCGACGAAGTGCTTCACTGCCGCAACCTCTCCGACGCCGTTCTCACGCCGACTGCGACATCCGTCTCTCCGCCGTCGCCGTAGGTGTCTTCCGTCGCCAAGTTAGGGCACGGAGGATCGAACTGCTCGGCCTCAACTCTCACCTCGTCTAGCAGTTCCAAGTCTGGTAAATAACAAGTCTTTTTAACAGCCTCTTTTGATCCTATAGCTCCATCACTTTCTGCCAAAAAAGGTTTCCATTCACACAAGTTTCATCTCTCTCATCTGCAACTCATAACTTGCCTAGTATATTCACTTGTTCTTCATGAAGTAGTTAGATTCCTCACTTGTACTGATCTATAGGTTAGTACAAATCTGGAACCAACTTCTTTTCTATAAAGTGAATGTCTTCGCATGATGAGGTCAATATCTTCTAAATTGATTTGTCTTCAAAATCTTCTGAGAATGCATATGACCTCTTCCCCTTCCCTCGCACCTTAATGCTGTCACAGGTACATGTCCGTGGGAGAATCTTTTGGTTCTCATAGTCTGCATTCATTTGCAGAGTTCCTACAGCGTCACATCAATTCACCCGCAGCAAGTTCCTGTTGGTCAAGCAAAAGGAAGCCTTTGAAGACTTTGAATCTGAAGCCTTCCAAGTTAAGCTTCATGGTAGCAGAAAAACCAGCGAGGAAGGGAGACAGACAGAGACATGGTGAAACGTCTAAGGATCTGCCTGAGGATTTGGCAGAAATGTACCAAACTGATCCTGAAGAGAGCTATGGTCAGCGCAAGACACGAATCCAATGGATTCGAAGATATTGGGCAGAACAATGGTTCCAATACCGCTTCGTAACCAAGGAATATGCAGAAAAGTGCGCCATCAAGAGACCATGGGGAGACGCACTGTACAAAAACCTTGTACCCCGAACCAGAGACGAAGCCATTGCTCAAGGCTTCTTTCCATGCATGGTCAGGGGACAACAGCCAGCTGACGCACATCCGTCATCCCTTCTCTGGTGTCGCGATGACACTCTGTTCAAGCGCAACTTCCAATTTGCTTAGAACTCTGTGAAGCAAAACAAGAAGGCGTTTGGGTTGGACTTCAACCCTGGTCCCTCCAAACCAAGGGAAGATGGCACACGCGACGCAAATCCCAATGTCATCGGGCCGTATGCCAATCTCGAAGGCCCCATCACTCGCATTCTAGTCCAAGGGACTGCCGTGAACGACCCTCCAGCAGACACTGAGTCTGATGACGCTCCTGCTGCCCCGGAGCCAAAGCAGATGAAGAAGAAGTGCTTCCAAGCCAGCCGCTTCTCCCAAGATCTCCAGAGCGAAGCCATTGGCCACTGCACCTCCTGAAGCAAGTGTGCAGTCTGAAGACTTATCACGAGTCTCCAAGCCCCAAGAAGCCAAGAAGTCTCAGCCACACACTAGCAAAGAGCTCACTGCCGCTGCCGTTCTTCGCTGCGAGGCCATTGATCTGTCAAGTGACGAAGATCTTGCCGATGACGCTCTTGAGCAGCTCATCAAGAACAAGGAGGAGGCTGAAATCTTCAACAATCTGCCTCTGTTCGATGCAGCAATCATCCACAACTTCATTGATGAGTGGTTTGATACACCCAACATCAGCTTCGATGATCTGGAGCTGCCCATTGGCCTCAGCGTAGCCTTCCAAGGAGCTATTGCTTCAGAACTCGCAATTGCCCAACGCATAGTGGAACTGAAGCAGAAGATAGATTTTGAAAAGGCTCAGTTCAAGCAGAACATGGCCACGCTCAGCGTCCAAGAAGTCAAAGACTTCAAAGTCATGCTGCACGAGTTGAAGGAAAACTTTATGCAGAAACGTGCAGAGGCTCAGGGTTCGCGTGAGCGCATGAAGAATTTGGCTGATCTCTGTGTGCAGGCCTACAATGAGGCCGAGAAGCGAAAGGCACTTGGGCGTCCCGGCATCGACCCCAGGATGGCCGCTAAGAAAAAGAAGAAGCCCACTGTGGCTGAACAAGAGGCCCCACGACAAGAAGCTGTTCCGATTGTCTTCCCCACTGCCAAGCCTGGCTCGAAGCCAAAGCACCGCTCAACCGCTTCAGAGCTTAAGAAGACAAGGACAGCCGAAGCTGAAGCAAGGAAGAGGAAACACCCTGAAGCCTCTCCTTCAGACCCCACCATCAAGAAACGCAAGACCAAGAAGTCTCGGGCTGCTCCCACAGAGCCCCTGATAGTCGAACCCCTCTCCGTCCGCTTTCCGAACGAAGATCGTCAGCTGACCGTGCATGAGCCTGCTTTCACAGATGCTCCGCACGCTGAAGAGATTCCAGCAGCCGGCCCCAACGTTGCTGAAGACATTGGTCTCCAAGACAATGTGCAAGGTGATGCAGTCCTTCCTCAGCTCGAAACGAGCGAAATGATCAGCATTGGTCGTCCCTTGACGCCAATCACCCAAGATGCATCGTGGGCAGATCGCCCGCAGGAGGAAGAGAATGAGCCCCAGCCCACTGCAACTCCACCAGCGTCGCCTGCATTCCGTAGGCTTCGTAAAGGGCCAAGGGCTCAGACTGCTGACGACATTCCGGCTGCATCAGCCGAAGAACATGAAGAAGAGCACGAAGAACCTCAAGCTCCATCTCCCCCGCACCAACAAGAAGAAGTTCTTAAGGAGAACGTACCTGAATCCATCCCTCTCACTACACGTGATGAGGCTGACACCATTGCGGCTGCCACACCCAATACTGAAGTATTTGTGGAGCCCGACCAACCAACAGCTTCAAGAGATACTGAAGCTACTGCCTCTGACCCTTCTGCGCCTGAGTCTGCTGCCGGTCCACAGTTCAACTATCATGTTGCGCACAGGCCCCAGGTACAGAAGCCAATCCCACGACTGCCAAGGTTCCCAGGTCCTGCAACAGCTCCTGGCTCCTTTAATGTCAATAGCTTCAGGGCAGATAACACCTTCTTCAACCGCTCTAAGAACCCTTACTCAAGGGAACGGATTGTGTCAGATAGGTTCTGGAGCTACCCACAGCGCAGCTACTACTCCTGCGTCCTCTACAACCAATGCCGTATCTTTCCACACCAGCGCCTTGAGGTTGAAGCTATTGCTGGTCTGCCTGGTCTGGAAGAAGCACTGGACTGCTTCAAGCAAGTTGGCCTGCTGCCGTTTGTCACAGATGAAGAGCACTGGAATGAAGAGCTTCTGCTCCAGTTCTATGCCACCCTGCACATCAAAGGCTACAACAGAGATCCGAAGACTTGGGTCCTGGAGTGGATGACCGGCAATGTCCATCATGAAGCCCATGCATTTGATATCATTGAGCTCACCGGCCTACCCACTCCTGGCGAACTCTTCGAAGAAGGCTGCCAACTCCATGCTGAAGCAGTTGAGAGCATATTTCAGCGACCTGAGCCAAATATGAGTCAGATGCTCTCAATGATGAAGCCATTGCTTCCTGACGCACCTTACCCAACCGAGTTCTTCGTTGAAGACTTAGAGTACCTGCCCAGACCTATCTATCACATTGTCAGGCGGACTCTATGGCCCATTAAGGGGCACTCTCGATATGCCAAGGTTGAAGGTGCCATGAAGACTCTCATCTTCTGCATCCTGCATGGCAAATGCTTCAATGCCCAGGATCTCTTTATACGTCAACTTGCAGCGTCTGGCTCAGATCTCTTTGGTCTGAAGATTTATGCTCCATGGGTTATGAGGCTCATCAAGCTTCACTCTGCTATATCCTATCAACCCTCTGCTCGCAACCACAGAATCTTCTTACCTGATGTGGACACCTCTGCTGAAGCGATTTATCCTGAGCCTGCCAAGCAGCCATTAAGTCTTCAGAATGCAGAACACCAGAGCTTCACTCAGCATGATGAAGGTGTTGAAGCCATTTCTAGAGTCTATCCAATGGCTGGCACCACACGTGCCCCTGCATCAACTGAAGCCACTGACAGCACAGCTGCACAGAGACCCAAGAAACGCGCTCGTACGCTCACTGACCGTGAACTTCTTGTGGCTCTGCACCAAAAGCAAGATAGGCATCATGACTGGCTCAAACGGCAGATGCGTAGTATCATGCAAGACGTCAATCGCATCAGGAATCTGGCCACAAAGAATGCCTTTGTCGCACATGAAACCTGTCGCCGCACTTGGAAAGGCCTCACCATGATGTGCACTGAAGCTGAACTGCAAGAGGATGGCTTCAAAGAGAGATTCAAGTTTGACTCCACACCCCCCAGAAGAGCTGTGTTGCATGGAACTCCGTCGCTTGAAGAATCAGAGTTCTCTTCCTCTGCTGCCACAGTGACTGGAAAAATCATTGAGGAAGAAGACGACGCTACATCACCACCACCTTCTTCAGCGCGCGTCGTCACTGCACCAAGCTCGCCAGCTCCACCAAATGCCTCCACCGACCTTGCTGCGCCTGGGAACGCGTAGAAAACTCTATGTCTTCAAACCTTTTTGGTCATCACTGACAAAAGGGGGAGAAGCATATGATGTTCATAGTCTTCAAGCGGGTCAATAATATGGGCGGGTGCTTTATATTTTGCATTTTGCTTCGTGCTTACAACTCTCGTTTTGCTACATTTGGTTCTTTGAGTTGTAACACTTAAACTTGATGGTCGTCTGCTACTATGTTTGCCACTGTGTTTTTGCGAAGATAAATTCCGCATGTACGACGATAATTTCCGCACTTATATCATTTCGCAGACGTCCATTTTTCATTATGCATATCATTATCTTCATATATCTTTACATACATGATGGATTGTCATCATAAGTTGAAGTGGATTCCCACAAATACAACCTGCTATGTGCATTTGCGTTCCAGAAGCAAATCACTTATATGCACATCTTCAGGGGGAGCCCTTGCAGCTTATGAAGACAATTCCTTTACAATTTCACAAATTATATTCCCCGTTGAAAACTTCAACTAGTTTGTCATCAATCACCAAAAAGGGGGAGATTGTAAGTGCATCTAGTGCCACCCCTAGTTGGTTTTGGAGTATTGACGACAAACCTAGTTGAGGGACTAATGTGTTTGTGAGAATTGCAGGATAACACAGGTAGAAGTCCCTCATTGATTCGTTTTAGTTACCAGAGATGACCCCTAAAAATGTACGAAGACATTGAAGACAATGGTGGTTCATGAAGACATTCATGTCGAAGACAATGACATATGAAGACTCCCCATGAAGCCTATGGAACTCGAAGACTTAGATCCTTCGTAGTTTTACTTTATTCATGTTGTGTCATAGGAACCACCGTACTGTTAAGTGGGGTCCAAGAGAACCAGTCAGGATGACTAAAGTGATGCCTAATTCAAATCCTATGTCTTCGAGTGAAGACAATGAGAGAAAATCTTGTCCAGAGTCAGACAAGTCAGCTTTACTTGCAGCCCAAGTAAAGTTGCCGTGAGAGTTCGAAATCCGACCGTTAGTACACGTGTCAGTTCCTTAGTGACCCAGGGTCATTTCGGACAAATCAGGTCAGGTTGCCAAGTGGCTATAAATAGTCCACCCCCACAACCATAAACAGTTGGCTGCTCAGATTTCAGTGCACGGCTTTTGTCGTTTGAGAGCAACCCACCTCGAAGCCTTTGAGAGAAAATCCTTAGTGAGGAGAAAAGCCCTAACCACCCAGAGCCAGAGTAATTGGGCATCACTTAAGTCTTCTTGTCTGAGTGATCTGAAGACTTATTACACTTGAGGACTGTGCATCCTCCAGACGGTTAGGCGTCGCGTTCTGAGCATCCAAGAGGAATTGTGGATTGCCGGTGAACGAAGTCTGTGAAGGTTTGGGAGTCTACCTTGAAGACTTACCAGAGTGATTGGGCGGGGTCTGTGTGACCTTAGCTCAAGGAGAAAACGGTGAGGACTGGGTGTCCTGAGCTGCGTGTTCAGGACTGGGTGTCCGGGACTGTGTGTCCTTTGGTTTAAATACCTAGCCGCTCCAACCAGACGTACAGTTGTCACAGCAACTGGAACTGGTCCAACATATCATTGTCTTCAACGTGTCACTGGTTTCATCTTCGCCTCCCTTTACTTACCAGTACACATTGTGAAGCTATTGCATGCTTGCTTTATCTTCTGTCTTCACAACTTGACTGTATGATCTGTTTGGCTTCATAACTTCTTCCAACCTGATCCTCATTACACTGAAGCTGTTTGTCACTGTGCTTTCACTATATTGTATACTTGACTATGGCTTGCGTTGTGTAATCTAACTTCCGCTGCATAGTGATAGGCTTGTTCACTTTGTTTGTCTTCATAACTTCCACGTTTTGAAGACTTTCATAAAAATCGCCTATTCACCCCCCCTCTAGTCGATATAACGCACTTTCAGAGCTGCTTCTTGGCACGTCCGAGCTCTTTCTTGGACCGCTCGAGGTTCTGCTTTAGCACGTCCACTTCCGCAGTCAGTGCGGCGGACGCCAACAGGGAAGCCTGCACACGGATATTGACTCTTTTTATACTCCTGCGATTTTTTATTTGATCCTCTATTCGGCTTTTCTTTCCGAACGCCAAACAGAGCATCAGGGGCTACTGTCTATGCGGTAATGTTATTTACACATTCTTTACTTACCTCAAAGCCTGTTAAAGGGCTTGTACAAGCTTCAGTCAGTCCGCTCTTGCCGGACTGAACCTTCTGGATCACCGCACTCATAATAGTGCGGCGCCCCTCATCGATGGAGGCGCCTTGGAGCGCCTCCAACATGTTGTCCGGCGCCTCCGGTTGGACGGAGGTCGCCGCCGCAGTGGGCTTGCTCCTCTTGGAAGGAGGTTCCCCACCGGACTCTAGAACCTTTGAAGGTTCCGGAGCGGTGTCCGGCCTAGGGCCGGACTTGGAGCCCTGGGGGGTTTCGTCCCCTTTACTCCTGGGGTCCGGGTGGTCACCTTGCGGCGCCTCCAGGACCACGTCCTCCCGGATTGGGCCCTGTTGGGACAACACTTCGGTGTCGTCCGTAGGGCGGGGGGAGGAAGCCGTCGGTAGCAAGTTCACGTCCGACGAGTCCAGTGAGCCGCTCGATGACGCGTCGAGCCGGTCTTTGGGTGGGCTGCATAAACATATTCGACATAAGGGAAAGTTGTGCGATAAACGAATACTATGAAATCACTCCGGTATCCAGATACTTACGATTTTGCAAGGGGCTTGGCCCTGGGTGGCCACTCCTCTTCACCGTCGTCAGTGTTGGTGGAGTAGTCCGGAGGAGGGATTCTCCCCTTCTTGGACCCTTTGGCCTCCCCAGTTGGGGCGGCCTTCGTTTTCTCCCCTTCCCCCGCTGGAGGGGGAGGGGTCTCTTCTTCCTCCTCCTCATCTTCGTGGGAGGAATGCGCCTCGAAACCATCGGATGATGGATCCGACGCCTCCTGGCGCCGGGCACTCTTTCGAGTCCCCGCGGCCTTTTTCGCGGCCTTCTTCTCCGGCACCACATAGGGTGCTGCGTGCCGGAACCAGCAGCTTCGCCAATTGAGCGTCCGATGGGCCTTCGGGTAGAGGAGCCGGACACTTGATCTGCCCGGACTTCGCCTGCCAATCCTGTCAAAGGTAAGGGAGCTTAGATCCCGCATAGAGTTGAACTATGAAAAACTAGTGCCCTGTAAAAGGTACAAAAAAACTTACCGCACTGGCGTGACGCCGCGCGCCGTATCCGCGATCCTCGGCGGCGGATGCGGGAGCCTCGGCGCCTTTGAAGAGCACCTTCCAGGCATCTTCTTACGTCGTGTCGAAGAGCCTGCTCAGAGTTTGGTGCCGCGCCGGATCAAACTCCCACAGGTTAAAAGCCCGTTGTTGGCATGGGAGGATCAAGCGGATGAGCATAACCTGGACTACATTGACAAGCCTGAGCTGCTTGTTCACCAGGGATTGGATGCATGATTGTAGTCCGGTCACCTTCTTTTTGCTACCCCATGACAGGTCCATCTCTTTCCAGGACATGAGCCGCATTGGGGGTCCGGACCGAAACTCAGGGGGTGCGACCCATTCGGCGTCGCGCGGCTCGGTGATGTAGAACCACCCCGATTGCCACCCCTTCAGGGTCTCCACAAAGGAGCCCTCAAGCCATAGGACATTGGCCATCTTGCCAACCATGGCGCCTCCGCACTCCGCCTGGTTGCCGCGCACCACCTTTGGCTTGAGGTTGAAGGTCTTGAGCCATAGGCCGAAATGGGGGCGGATGCGGAGGAAAGCCTCGCACACGACGATGAACGCCGAGATGTTGAGGACAAAATTTGGGGCCAGATCGTGGAAATCCAGGCCGTAGTAGAACATGAGCCCCCGGACAAATGTGGAGAGGGAAGCCAGTCTGCGGAGGAAATGGGGGAGGAACACCACCCGCTCATGGGGCCTAGGGGTGGGGATGAGCTGCCCCTTTTCGGGGAGCCGGTATGCGATGTTGTTAGACAGGTATCCAGCCTTCTTCAGCTTTTTGATATGTCCCTCCGTGACGGAGGAGACCATCCACTTGCCTCCCGCTCCGGACATGGCTGGAGAAGGTTGAGGTGAGGAGTGCGGACTTGGGCGCTGGAGCTCGAGTGCGCAAGAATGGATAGGCGAAGAAGGAAGAGGGCGTAGGTGAAAAGGTGGATCCTTATCCCCTTATATGGGTGGACGCAACTACATGTCCCCACCAGCCTGGTAAAACTCGCTTATCTCCCAAGCGCCGTAATCAAAGGCGCGGTTGGGTTACCCACGCCTGTATTGATGAGAATCCCGGAATAAGGGGACACGATCTCTGCTTTAACAAGACGTGCCAAGAAAACCGCCTCGCATAACGCGCTGAGATGGGATAGTAAAATGGTTCGAATAAAAGCTTGGCCGTGGTGTGATGTCACATTACGGAGTGCGTCAGCAGATTAGATTTGTGTAAATATTATTCTCTCTATGGCAATATATGGAAACTTATTTTGTAGAGCCGGACACTATCTTTGTGTTCAAAATCTTCTATGAAGTACTTGGAGGAGGAATCCGCCTTGCAATGCCGAAGACAATTTGCGCGCCGGACTCGTCATCATTGAAGCCTGGTTCAGGGGCTACTGAGGGAGTCCTGGATTAGGGGGGTGTCCGGATGGCCGGACTATACCTTCAGCCGGACTCCAGGACTATGAAGATACAAGATTGAAGACTCCGTCCCGTGTCCGGAAGGGACTTTTCTTGGTGTGGAAGGCAAGCTTGGCGATACGGATATTCAGATCTCCTACCATTGTAACCGACTCTATGTACCCTAAGCCTATCCGGTGTCTATATAAACCGGAGGGTTTTAGTCCGTAGGACGACATACACATCAACAATCATACCATAGGCTAGCTTCTAGGGTTTAGCCTCTCTGATCTCGTGGTAGATCAACTCTTGTAATACTCATACCATCAATATTAATCAAGCAGGACGTAGGGTTTTACCTCCATCGAGAGGGCCCGAACCTGGGTAAAACTTCGTGTCCCCTGCCTCCTGTTACCATCCGGCCTAGACGCACAGTTCGGTACCCCCTACCCGAGATCCGCCGGTTTTGACACCGACAATATGTTTGCATGTTCACTTGTTGTTGATCATGTGGTGTAGGGATTTCAATCTTTGGAGGCATTCAAGGCCCGGCACAATGACAAGCCATTCACTCTTACGCATTGTTGGACGCTCATCAACAATTGCCCTAAGTTCAAGGATCAATACCGTGAACTTCAAAGGAAGAGAGGCAAGAAAACGACCAAGTTCGCCCGAGGTGGGGATGGCGAGGCGTTGAAGAGGCCGAGGGGCAAGGCCAACTCCAAGGTGGACGACATACGTGACGCCTCAACCATGGCCTTGCATGAGACTTTGCATGGCATGATGTCACATAAGGATGTGAAGGACGAGAAGAAGCGGCAAAGCAAGGACGAGCAAATGAAGCAATACCTAGACCTCCAAAGACAGAAGCTTGAGATGGAGGAGGCGGCCAAGAAGAGGAAGATAGACATGGAGGAGGCGGCCCGGCAAAGGCAGCTCGACATGGAAGAGGCCGCCCGGCAAAGGCAGCTCGACATGGAAGAGGCCGCCCGGCAAAGGCAGCTCGACATCGAGGCCGACAACGTCAAAGCCAGGCAGAGGCAGCTCGACATCGAGGCCACCAATGCCGCCACCAAAGCGAAGGAGGTGGCCCTTGCGATCATGAGCGTGGACTTGTCGAAGATGAGCGACAAGACGAGGGACTGGTTCGAGGCCAAGCAGAAGGAGATGCTCGACGCCGAAGGCCTGAACTAGGTCGCCCGATCGGCGTGGCCGTTCTTTTTGAGGCTAGCATGGGTGTCGCCCGCTCGCTGGGCCGCTGGCAGTGTGCCGGCGAAAAAACATTCACTTTGGAGGCCGGCTGTGTTGCCGGCCGCTGGCTGTGTTGCCGGCGAGGACAACTATTTATTTTGGAGGCTGGCTGTGTTGCCGGTGATGGTCGTGTAGGCCGCTGGCTTTGTTGCCGGCGTGATGAACCGGGGTCGTGAACTGGGGCTTGGCATTTGAAACGTCCTTTTTTTTAAATAGACGCGGACAGGATGGAGCAAAAGGATGCGTCCGCGCGGTGGGCGCACGGCCACCGCATTTCAGGACAGACCCGGACACGATTCTAAATCCCTACCCAAAGAGACAAAAACAGAACAAAACGGACGTCCGTTTGGGATCGCGCGGTGGAGTTGGCCTTACGATTAGCCTTATTTCGACCCGAGAATGGAAGTGATCATCCAAAAACCAAGAGGAGAGCAAGGCGGTGAAATCTGTGCGCTGCGCTCCAACCCCAAGGACGCGGCGGGGAGCGCCAACGGTGGGCCCGCCGCGATACCCGGGATCTCCCTCACCGCCGTCTGCCGCCAATGGATACGCTCTGCCTGCCTCGCTGACACCAAAATCCCCTCTAGACTGTACACCATCAGCTTGCCTCGCCGGCCGGCCGGCCAACAGCGTGCCTACGGCCGCGCGCGCGCGTAGCCAAGGGCGCATGCGCATGCATGCAGTGGCAGCCGCTGTGCGAGCTGAGCGAGGGCACAGTAACGTTCGGCGCGGGCAGGCAGGAGGCAGCCAGCCGGTTCGCGGCGTCGTCGAGTGAGCGTACTGGACGGGACAGACTAGTGCTTGTAGGTAAGGTACAGGCAGGTCGCAGGGTGGGGCGGGGAGATCACATGATAATTCAATGCGAAAAGACGTGATGCTGGCGCTGCGGAATCCGCCGTGCTGCGTGCCGCTGGTGGACCTGCGCGTGCCACTGTTCGCGCGTACCGGGACGGATCTCCTCCCTGTGCCCGCGCATCCCCGTCGATCTCCCCGACCGTGATGCTGCGCGTGACGACATTTCTTCTTCCCAGCCAGTACGTGTCGGTCGAACCAACCTTTGGTTTAAATGGCTAGTGGACAATGGTTTTCCCGATCCATCAGGGTTTAAATCCTGGTGCTCGCATTTAATTTGAATTTATTTTAAAAATTTCGGCGATACGCTTTTAGTAAGAGGAGACGTTCCCGTCGACTACGAGGCGTCGTAAAATCTCAAGATGATATGCCGGCTCAGTCTCTCGAAGGTGCTTATAAGGATAGAGTGTGCGTGTGTGCGTTCATAGAGGTGAGTGTATGCGCGTTTATATAAGCGCTTGCGTTTGTATTGTGTTTTTAAAAAAAGGCCAGCACGTGTCGGTGCGTACCTCTCTCGGCAGGTGAAAACCACCGCGCTGTTTTTTTTTATTTTACATTTTCTCAAGAAAAAAAAGAGCTCAAGTTGTAGTATACTATTAATTATCAATGTCCTTGGAAATTATGTTAAAATTCTTAGGCGTGTCGGAATCTTCTTCTTCCCGCATCCATAAATGGCGTGCCCTTGAGCAAAGCTCGATACCGCCTCTAAGTCTCCGCCTAGATGTTTATACAAGCGGTGTCCGTAAAGTCATCGACGTGTATCGAAAGACATCGACAACCACAATCAACGTGACAAATCACCATCCCACGGAAGAACACTGGGCATGTAAATTTAGAACCTTTAGGGTATCCTTCGACCCTGCTTTAGTTCAATCAAATGAACTGAAATTTCAAAGGTAGTGTGAATTCTAAAATTTCGGTTCATTTGGTTGAGCTAAGGAAACGTCTCGCCGCCCCGGTCAAGACATAAAGACTCCCTAAAAACAGCCTACACCAAAATGCACACACCGCTGTACACCAAATCCGGGCTAGACATCCAGCTCATCGCCATCTGGGACAAAGTCGGGATGCCATCAACACATGCAACGTCGCGGTTGGCACCACAGTCCAGAAGCACCGTCACAGCTGGCCAAAACCCGCCGCATCAAACTCCCATATGGACATATCCTGTCCATCGCCGTCGGCGATGCCCGGTGGCAAGAAGGTTGGAGAAGCTACTGACAACTAGGTCTTCTAGCGGCGGCAGGCAGGTCTTACCCTCCGACGTGTAATGAAATTGTTGCAACCAAGTTGAGCCCCACGTCGTTTCTTTTTACGGATCTCTCACTCTTCCTTCTTCGTGCTTATTACAGAGAAACACACAAGGCCAACTTCTAACATTTCTTTTCTTTTTTGGAAAGGACTAAGACCATATAGTAAGTATAATATGTCTTCAAACACACTCTTACAAAAAGAAAAATATATCCAAATCCTTGAGGGTCCCGAAGTCTTCTTCCTCCTACATTCGTTGACGGCACGCCATGAGTAAAGCTCATTGTCGCCTTAGGCCTCTGTCTCGATGAAGCAAAGTTGTTTCGACCCAGGAGTTTATAGAAACCGCTCAGCCGAAAAGTCATCGATGTAGATCACAAGGAGTCGACGGCCACGATCTACATATCAAATCCCTGCATTGGAGGAAAAAACGTCGAAGAGGGCCTTCAAATACTCAAAAGACCACGAGTATTGGTCGAATCCAGACAGGTCGACCAGAAGCCAAAACCAATCAAATCCAGGAAGATCCACCCGAGCCACACACCACACGTTGTGAGCCATGCTCGATGCCACGTTTGGGACTCCGCATCACCACCCCGACGCCACGACCAATACACACAAAGTGTTCGCCCAAATCTGAAAGAATCCAAACAATGTAGACACTGCCTCTCAGATCCAATACCAACATCAGAGAGAGAGAGAGAGAGAGAGAGAGAGAGACATCGCATCAGAGGAAGATCAGGAGGAACCATATTCTCCACCGCCATCGCCGTCGTTAGAGCCAAATCCATGGACAAGCAAATATTGTAATTGAAACAAACTAGACTATTGGATGGACGCGGGACAAGATCCCGGGGTTCCTTTCCGTCCCGCTGCGCGGAGCGGTCGGTGGAGGCGAGGGAACCCTGATGATGATGGTGTCCGGGTTTCCCTTGATCGTGGCATCTAGGTGAGGGGAAGCGTGTATAAAGATACCATATTCTACCGCGCAATTGACAAAATTTTCTGACCCGTGGATTTTTTTGGCATGTGTTTGAGTAAAAAAGATTCAACAAAAGTAGGTCTGCTACACCCTAAAAAGCATTCATAAGAAAAAAAAATCTATGGACAATTTTGTTATGTGATTCCTTTAGTGTATTTGAAAAAAACATATAGTGCATACACAGACGCTTCCGAACACACACACACACACACACACACACACACACACACACACACACATCTGTATGATCACTTGCATGCCCTATTCATATGAACACCTTTGAGATAATGAATCGACAAATCTTGGAATTGATGTAGTCTCTATAGACACCTCGTAGTTGAGGGGTATGCCATACCGTTGAAGAAATTGCACCGGAAGCCCAAAATGAATGCAGAAAAATAAAACCATCCAGGTCAAGTCTAGGACTTGAACTATATATAGTGGACATTTTCCATCAATAGTAATCTAGTGAAACGGAAGAACCTGTGCACCAAGTTTTTGGGACCATTGGATACAAATCTGAGGGACACAAGATGGATTGTTGGCATGATTGTTGGCATGTTTGTGAACATGCTCATACTTTATGATAATGAACCCACATTCCACAGTTTGCCCTGTCCCATAATCAAGTCCATGTTTTTATTTCCATCTCGAAACACAACAAGATTCTTATATTTTTGAACCACATGCTCGGATTTGAATCTGGTTTGACCAGCTTTTTTGTTTTGTCGAGATGTTCGAGACAAGCCCAATATGGGATATGTGTTAAAAACGTAAAAGCATCGACGGAACATTTACAAAAATTGCAATAGTACTTCATTAAATTTACTAAAAGATGCCCTTCATATTAAGTTCCATTTTAAAAAACAAACCCAGGCGTGCGGAAATAGAAGGACTACTTTGCAAACATGCGAGCAACCCATCTTTTGGCTTTGATCCTCTGCCTGTGGTTCACAACCAATGACTCAACTAGAAAAGGTGCAACCCGTGCATAAATTGGACCGGTGCATGGAATATGTTCTCTATGCCCAGTTCACATATGATCCATTTAGTGTTTACCGAGCTTTTTGTCCGCAATTTTTTAGTCAATCACATGTTTAGTATACATGATTGTTTGATAAACACACGTCTACTACATCCTTAATTGTATATTTGAAAAAAAAATCACAAAATTTGGAAATAGTTTACTTTCTATATATTTTCAACTGTTTTTTGTTTTGTTTTGTCAACCGCAGAAACCGACATTAGAAATCTTGTCGGTCATCACTCGGCATGAACCGTGGGCTATATCAAAAACAATGGAACAATGAGATCCAGTCAATCGCTGGTTGAGCCAACAATGAAAGAGAAGAAGAAAGGTGGTTTTCTGCAATTTACTCCGATGCGTAGCAGCTAAAGAAAAGCGCGTGCCGTGTAATAAAAACTATAAAAAAAGAATACGAACCGGACGCAGTAAAGAGGTGAAACACGTCTCGATCAGCAGCCGCTGGCGGTCCTCGAAGCGAAGTGGTAAAACTTGTGCTGGGAGAGCGATCTCCCCTCCCGTGGCTGGAACGGCCAACGCCCCACCGAGTCACCATTCATGAACCGGGGAGAGGTTGGCCACTGTCCGGTGAGCGAGCCGAGCCCTCCTTCCCTTCTCTACGCAAACACGGCACAGGTGGTCCTGCGTACCGGCTGGTTTCCAAGGATAATAAAAACTACCCCTCCCTACGCTCTCACACTGCCTCCCTCCCGGCTACGTCCACCCGGCGCCTCCGCCCGTCTCCTCTGCTCGTGTTTATTTATACACACACGCGCACACCTTTCTCCCTAGCCACCACTACTCGGAGGAAGGAAGATCAAACGACGAAGCAAAGCAAAGCAAGCATCGAGCGAGCGTCGGCGTCACGGGCATGGGGGAGCAGGGCACCAGCGGCAGCGAGGGCGGCGGCAAGGCGGCGGAGGCGCAGGCGCCGGCCAAGAAGGGCGCCGCCGACCCGCGGCTCCAGGGCATTTCCGACGCCATCCGCGTCGTCCCGCACTTCCCCAAGCCAGGTCCGTCCGTCCATCCCCGTGCGAAACCATTGCTACTACTAACTAACCATAACCCTCCTGTGTTCCTGTCTGACGTGCTCTGGTCTGGTCGGCCGGTCGTTGGTGCCGCGCGCGCAGGGATCATGTTCAACGACGTCACGGCGCTGCTGCTCCGGCCGGGCGTGTTCAAGGACGCTGTGGACTTGTTCGTGGAGCGCTACCGCGGCATGGGCATCGCGGCCGTCGCAGGTAAAGAAATTACCACCCTTATCCGCTCTCTAGTCAATCATGCAGTGCAGGCAGGCGCCATGTGCCGTCCACGCGCGCGCGCGCGCGCGTGCGCTCTGGTGCCGCCCCGTGCGTCTTTCTTTAATGCCGCTGCCGCTGCCGCTGGGAGCGGAGTCGCGCCGTTGGCTCGGTGCGCTGGTGCTGTGGAATATACCGCCGCCGGGCGCCGGCCTGCTGCTACTAGCGGTGTCTTCGGGCCAGATAATTCCTGCTCCCTTTGTCTCCCCCGCGCCGCTCTGCCGGCGATCAGGTCATCACCACCGCACCGCATTACTGTAGTGTACTCGTAGGAGTAACTCTTATTTTCAGGTAACAGAACAGTAGCTGCAGTACTAGGTAGTAGCAACAGTATTGATACGCGCGCACGTACACACACACACGTACGCGTCTTCCTCATCAGTTCACCGTCCGGTCTGGTCTGGTCGACTGGTCCAGATAGCAGAGCAATTAAACCAGGGGCCAATGCCGCCACGCTGGGAGGAAGAGGAGGAGGAAGAAGAGTCGTCCATGGATGCAAGCCAGCCAATCCAACCGGAATAGTCTCTGCACGCATGTGGGATGCGTCCTCGCGCTGTCGTCGCATGGTGGCACTACGACCACGATGGTCCCGGCAGCCGAACGAACGAACGCCAGCGCGCGCCGGCCGGCCCCGGCGCGCCACTTGTCCGGCCCGCGGTGACCGGGCCGGGCCAGCGGCATCGGCTGTACCTGTACGCGTTGAATGCCCGGGTCACAGGGGGCGTGCATGTAGCCGGCGGGCGATTGGGGGGAGATCGCGCGGGGACCGTGGTCACCTGATCGGACGGCCGAGGTCGATCGCGCACATGCGGTGTCGTCCCGCCGGTCCTCGCGTTCGCGCGTACGCTTGCTGGCGTGGCTCGGTACCCCTGCTGGTACAAGAGCACAGCGATCTGGTTAACTCCGCTGTTTGCTGCGCCTGGCTTATGTCAGCACCTAATGCCGTCGTGACGTGATTACGTACACGTACCCTAGCCATGCTGTATATAAGGCGAACAATGAATGATGGCCGCCGGCTGCATGTATTTCGTGGTTATCCCTGCAGTATCTGTAATTCTGTATGCTTCCCTGACCTGTACGTCTCACTATATTTCATGTTGCTGCTACTAGGCATTGAAGCAAGAGGATTCATATTTGGCCCCGCGATCGCGTTGGCCATCGGGGCCAAATTCATACCGCTGCGCAAACCCGGCAAACTCCCAGGTAATATAATTCCATAGGTGTTGGTATCAAATGATGTGCTGCGAGGAGTACCAATGCGTACTGAATCTCTGAGCACATTAACCATGTCGATTTCTGAAAAGTTTCATTCATTCAGAATAGCTTCATCAAATGTTGTTACCATATTAAGGAAACAAACAAATCGTTACTACTAGTAGTTTCCAAAATGTGCTAATCTTGCTGTACAAACAATGAAGGTGAGGTGATTTCCGAGAATTACACGCTCGAGTATGGGACGGATTGCTTGGAGATGCATGTTGGAGCCGTCGAGCCCGGCGACCGTGTGGTGGTGGTGGATGATCTGGTTGCAACCGGTGGGACGCTTTCTGCAGCTATAAAACTTCTTGGTGAGCCCCTCCCTCTTGTTCTCGCTACATGAAATGTGAATAATCCTTTAATACAAGGCTCAATTTGGAGCTTCTGCTACACTAGGACTCTAGTAGTAGTCCAGTAATAAATAAATCAACCGAAGGGGGATAAGTAAGTCAAAGGATGTGTGATGCTGATATGGAATAATCTCTCATAGCCTTGCCAAAAAAGACACATTGAGTATCATGCAATGTAGCCACTTAAGCATCTCAACAACTTAGTGATAAGTGACAACATGTAGTAGAGTAGAGGACCATCATGTTTTCTTGACAAGAAGCAAAGTTTTCCCCTGAGCGTGACAAATTCCTGTTTGAAAGATAAGCCCTATATATGGGGGGTAGCTACTAGCTAATTGCATAAAGGTGTGGCTTGATGCGACTGGACGCATAATTTCAATCTTTCCATGCTACCAAGAGGAAACTTTGTAGATAAGTATGAAGCGTCCACGCCACAGAGAGACGAGGAGTTCTAATTACAAGTCTCGCTCAATCATATGAATATATCATGAGCTAACAACATGAGAATGTCTTTTGACTAATATTTCCATGATTGATGCAATTATTTGCATTCCAGAACGCGCCGCAGCTGATGTTGTTGAGTGTGCATGCCTCATCGGACTCCCTAAGTTTAAGGTACGCAAGGGCTAAGGTGAAACAACCCTATAGCTAAAAAGTTACTACTACGAGTGTTGCATTATGTGAATAGGACAGATATAAATGAGAAAACAATGAACAAAGTTACTACTACAAGTGTTGCATGTTTGGACTACATACAGATATATATAGACATACGTTAGAGTGTAGATTCACTCATCTTGCTTGGTATATAGTTCATATTAGAATCTCTAAAAAAACTTGTATTTAGGAACGGAGGGAGTACATTATCTAGAAGAATCCTAATTTGCAAATTGCAGGACATCTCTATTTTACTTACATGGACATATCAACTTAGGCTTATAGGTTCTCCTCTTTGAACATACTTGCTGTAAATTGAACATATCAGGGATTGTGAGCAAAAGCCAAAACTTGTGTTTGTAAAATATTCCACTAGTAGAAACACTACATACCCCCAACAATGGTAGCTTTTCATATGATCGTATCAAGAATATACACATTATTCAAACCTTCTTAATAAACTGACTACGTAAATATATTGTATAGCTTCATTTTAAATCTAGCAAATGTATTTAATACATGGAAAACACATATTTCCAAGAGAGGCATGACCCAGCTGCCTTTTCAAATTTATTAACTTTATATATTCTGCAGGATTTCTACAAGCTTGATGGAAAGCCAGTTTACATACTGGTGGAGTCCAAAAAGTGAAATGATGATGATTGATCAGGCAAGTGTGAAGTGTTCATAGTTTCATGGTTGAAATATCCCCCAGTAGTTTTTGTTAATGTTTTTTGAGTGAATTCCAGTTTTTACCCCTAAGTTTAACATCCTTGACACTAATTGCCCCATTTAAGAGAATTTCATCCATTATACCCCATTTAACAAAAGTGTTGCCACAAATTACCAAGGAAAAAACCGACGACACTTGGTAATCGGGGTCCACCAATCAGAACACTCACAAAAAATAGAAAAGGGTAATTTGTGGCAACACTTATGTTAAATAGGGTATAATGGATGAAATTCTCTTAAATGGGGTAATTAGCATCAAGAATGTTAAACTTAGAGGGTGTTTGTTTCCAGGGACTTATTGGTTTAAGGACTTTTTTTAGTCTCAACTTATAAGTCCCAAGTCCTTAAAAAGTCTCTACCTGTTTGGTTCCTGGGACTTATAAGTCTCTATAAGACCATATTACAACTATAAGTCCCTATAAGTCCTTCCTTGAGAGTCTTATTTCATAAGTCCCAAATGCCCACTTTAAGTCCCTATAAGTCCCTCCTGTTTGGTTTAGATGGGACTTATAGGGACTTATTTAAGTCCCTAGACCAATAAGTCCCTGGAAACAAACACCCTCTTAAAAAAGTCTCTATAAGTCTCATCTAAACCAAACATGAAGGACTTAGAGGGTGTTTGTTTCCAGGGACTTATTGGTCTAGGGACTTAAATAAGTCCTTATAAGTCCCGTCTAAACCAAGCAGGAGGGACTTATAGGGACTTAAAGTGGGCATTTGGGACTTATGAAATAAGACTCTCAAGGAGGGACTTATAGGGACTTATAGTTGTAATATGGTCTTATAGAGACTTATAAGTCCCAGGAACCAAACAGATAGGGACTTTTTAGGGACTTAGGACTTATAAGTTGGGACTAAAAAAAGTCCTAAGACTTATGAACCAAACAGGGCCTAATAAGGACTTAAAGTGGGCATTTGGGACTTATAAAATAAGACTCTCAAGGAAAGACTTATAGAGACTTTTGTAATGTGACCTTTTAGTCCATATTAAGTCCCAGGAACCAAACAGATAGGGACTTTTTAGGGACTGAGACTTATAAGTTGGAACTAAAAAAAAGTCCTAGGACTTATGAACCAAACATGGTCTTAGCGGTAAAAACTGGAATTCACTCATGTTTTTTCAACATATTATACAACACGGCTAGGTTATCAATTAACTAACTCGTGTTCTTGTACAAATACACTATTACAAATTGAGGAGTAAATGATACTATCCAGGGGTGATGCTATCCAATATCGACACTATCCATTTTGTAAATGTGTAATTTCTTGAGTAACCGTTCTTAAGTAAAGACAGATGACAACTTCACTAGGCATCAATTATAGATAGACGCTTAGTTACTTCGTGTAGAACTTCCGCATTAAGTTATTCTCCACAATCCACATCCGTCTTTTTCTGAAACAGGAGAGCATGTGCCGTTTAGTCTAATAATCCAGAGGTTCTGAGTACTAATTGCGGCCTTTTATCTTCTTCAGAAAAAGGATCACAGCTTCATTCCTTTGCAAGCGCGCATGGTGGATGTGTATTGTTAACTCTGCAGTACACTGTCAGGGGCAGCTGCTATTGCTAAGTGTCTTGGTGGAGAGGGTGAGATAGATGAGATGTAGTCTTCCTAGCACTAGTTTTCCAGTAGTGGAGTATTTGATGAGAGCTTGTAGCTATTTCTGTCGGGAATCACCACTGTTAGCCACAAAGAAAAAAACCATCCTGCTGTTCAGGTTCTTTTTATGAGAATTTTTTGTGTATCTCCGCATTAGTTTATCCCATTGTCTCTAATTTTTTTTGAACATTATTGTCTCTAAAATTACATCGCCCTAAGATTACAGCTCTAGTTGCAACTATCTAGCGCTTCAAATAAGGGAAAAATTCTAAAAAAAAGTTACATAGGTAGTTTCTGAACTTAACCTATGAAAAAAGAACAGCCTGGTTCAGGAGGTTTGATCAGTTCCTCTGAGCAAAATCTTGCCACGATGCCGATCTTGGCACACCTGCCGAGCGCGGGAGCTGCTGCTGTGACGCCGATCTCAAAATGCCGGAGCCGGAAGGAGGTGTGAACTGCTGCTGTGATGCCGACCTTGGCATGTGGCCGGAGCAGAGCAGCGGGGAGCTCGCCGTGTGGGGGTCACCGAACTGCTGGCACGAGAAGGACCTGGGCATACCGCTGGCGCGGTGGAGGCGGCACCGGAAGGAGCCAGGATGGTCGGTGGGCGAGCAGATGCACTGCCCCTTCGCCTTCGCTGGCACCTTCGCCGCCGTGGCGGCGATCTTGGAAGCCATCTTCAGAGCTCCGGGACTCTCTCGCGTTCCGGCCGAACTTGGAAGGTCGAATCTGTCGGGTGTTGTTGACACGACGCGTTCGTTTTAGTTGCGATTCCCACGGGCATGGGGTATTTATAACGGAATTGCAGGGTGGATTTCGAGTCAGAGTTCAGGTTCGTTACGATTCCATCAGGAACCGTGTCAGATCGGTTGCAAACCGAAACTAACTGACGGAAAAGTAGGACGCAAACTGAATGGAGAAACTTAACTGGTGATAGTTACAGTACATGACAGGCAACTTACAAACCATCGATCTGACGATCTAATCTGTTGTACAACACGCTCGAACTCATCGATCAATAATCAAACAGAAGAACAAGGAAGTCGCGGGCGCGATCGATCGGTCGATTCAGACTTCAGAGCATTGGCAGCATCATGTGGAGCAGGGGAGCCGGCCGGGAGCGGCGGTGGCGCGCCTTGAACTTCCTGATGGCCGCCGTCAGCACCCTCCTCCACCCCTCCTGAAGAACCCAACCCAACAGAAACCTCGTAACCCAATGGCCGATTCGGAGAGCTAGCTTAAGCTTTGAGGGGTTCATGTGCAGGGAACTACCTTGGTGGGGGCAGGCGACGGCAGCGGCGGCGATAAGTCCAGCTTCGCCCTGCCGGTGTCGTGGAGGTCGAGGAAAGAGCCGTCCCGCCGCAGCCGCCGGCGCCGCCACCTCGACCTGCTGCCGCCTCCGACGGCAGCGTCCTTGAGCCTGCTCCCGGCCCGCGCCCGGCGCTTCAGCTTGGCGATGAGGAAGTCTCTGGAGCCGGAGGCCGGCGACTCGCTGGGGATCTTGTTGACCGGGGACCAGATGCCGCTCTGGCAGTAGTCGAAGTCGTAGGCGGAGGAGTCGGGGAACTTGCCGAGGAGGCCCCGCGACATGGACTGCTCCAGGTACTCCACCGTCACCACGCGCTCCACCACCAGCACCGCGGCGCCCGGGTTGCCGTTGTCGCCGCCGGCGTCTGTCTCGGCTGCGCTGTTCATCTTGGCTTAAGGCTGGACAAGTGCTTGGAATTGAGAGGGAGCAGAGGGAAGGGGGAGCGTGGTGATCGGAGGAAGGGAGGGAAAGGGGTGGGAAATGGAGCAGATCGGTGGAAGTAACCGTTGCGGTGTCTAGGCGGGCACTCGACCGTTGGGATCTCGAGGGTTCGTGGCACTGATGAGTGGGGTCTCGAACTGCGTGCACCAAAGCTGATGTGTACGCCAAAGCTTGTCATTTGTTTTTCTTTTGCGACAAAGTGTTTTTTTAAGAGAGATTTTAAAATGTTAATTAATTAAAATGTCAATGAATTAAAATGTTATTACGATCATTCATTATAAAATTGACCACACAGGGCGGAGCATCATTAACAAGAATACCATCCGATCTACTCCCTTCGGTCCTTTTTAGTTCGCATATAAGATTTGACTGAAGTCAAGCCTCGTAAAATTTGACCAACTTTATAGAAAAAAATATCAACATTCACAATCTGAAATCAATATCAATAGATGTGTCATGACTTAAAGTTTCATATTGTATAACTTTAACATGACAGATGTTGATATTTTTTTATATAAATACGGTCAAACTTTGTGAAGTTTGACTTCAGAGAATTCTAATATGTAGAGTAAAAAGGACCGGAGAAAGTATTATTGAAGCTAAACTTCGCAATCGTATGGGCCACAACATTAGCATATTTAAAATTATTTATAAGCTTTGATAAACTCCTCGATTCCTTTTTCAAATCGGCCAATGAGGACCTGTCAGCTATTTCATTTGCAAGGGACGCAACCACAAAAGTATAGTCAATTTTTAAAATTATAGGATTGTGAAAAGTGATATCTATATATAGACTAGCAAGACATGCTCGGAGTTCTGCCTCCTGCACGCTTTTACAAAGCCCAGGACCTTCCCCGAAGAGTCACTGGCCACCATGCCCACATTTGCAGCGCTAATGCTCTCCACAAAGCTTATATCAACATTGATCTTAATATAATCAGAAGGAGGGAATTGCCATAATACCTGAGTTTCCAAAGGATTAGGACCAAGTTTTAATCCAGACAACGAACCTTTACCTTTATTTTTCGAGTCCACCTCTGAACATGAGTGAATTTGCGACAAATGACGACCAATAACTCTCCACAAAATTAGCAGAGGCCGAGACAAGTTCCTTCACCGTACCAAATATGAAGTCATTTCTCAAATGTCTGGCTCTCAGAAAATGAATATAATTTGGTCAAGCAGAGTAACACTCAATTGGTCCAAAAGAATAAGATACCAATCAGACCCCGAATGCTTGAAAACCTCCTCCCCAGGTAGATCTCATATGTCCCTAATGGCCATACGCAACGCATATGCCTTAGGGCACCTGACTAGTGCATGAAACGTACTTTCATCTTCCACTCCACAAATAAAGCATGTACTGAGAGTGCTTGGTGGTGCAAGACTCTGTTTACCTGGACGGCCAAACTATTCGTAGCGACACGCCACACAAAAATCCGGATTCCAAATAATATCCCAAACCTTCGTCTTCCCCAACACAGTGCCATTATATTGCCCTTCGTCTTCTTTACGTTCCTTTAGATTAAGCACAAGCATATATGCGATTTTAACCGAGCATAAATCATGTGGATAAAATAAGTGCCTAACCAAACTCTCATGCCATCTCCTTGGTTCCCTCAAAATCAAGTGAGACACCCATCTGATGATGGTCCTGTTATTCTTTGCAGTAACTTTAAGGCCAGTGATTCTTGGTAGCCAATTATCTCTTCAAATATTAATATTAGACCCCATTACATACTCTCCAAATAACACCAGATTTCAGTAGGTCCAAATCATGCAGAATACCTTGCCAAGGGAGCGAAGCCGATTGTGGGAAAACAGGTCCAAACCATGCAGAATACCTTGTCAAGGGAGCGAAGCCGATTGTGGAAAACCAGTGTCAAGGATATGCCCCTGGGGATAATATTTCGCCTTCATCATATTTGCGCATAAGGACTCAGGGTTAACCACCAATCTCCAAGCCTGCTTAGTGAGAAGAGCTTGGTTAAATCTGAAGGAAATATGCCCTAGAGGCAATAATAAAGTAATTATTTATTTCCTTATATCATGATAAATGTTTATTATTCATGCTAGAATTGTATTAACCGGAAACATAATACATGTGTGAATACATAGACAAACAGAGTGTCACTAGTATGCCTCTACTTGAGTAGCTCGTTAATCAAAGATGGTTATGTTTCCTAACCATGAACAAAGAGTTGTTATTTGATTAACGAGGTCACATCATTAGTTGAATGATCTGATTGACATGACCCATTCCATTAGCTTAGCACCCGATCGTTTAGTATGTTGCTATTGCTTTCTTCATGACTTATACATGTTCCTATAACTATGAGATTATGCAACTCCCGTTTACCGGAGGAACACTTTGGGTACTACCAAACGTCACAACGTAACTGGGTGATTATAAAGGAGTACTACAGGTGTCTCCAACGGTAGATGTTGGGTTGGCGTATTTCGAGATTAGGGTTTGTCACTCCGATTGTCGGAGAGGTATCTCTGGGCCCTCTCGGTAATACACATCACATAAGCCTTGCAAGCATTATAACTAAGATGTTAGTTGTGAGATGATGTATTACGGAACGAGTAAAGAGACTTGCCAGTAACGAGATTGAACTAGGTATTGGATACCGACGATCGAATCTCGGGCAAGTAACATACCGATGACAAAGGGAACAACGTATGTTGTTATGCGGTCTGACCGATAAAGATCTTCGTAGAATATGTAGGAGCCAATATGGGCATCCAGGTCCCGCTATTGGTTATTGACCGGAGACGTGTCTCGGTCATGTCTATATTGTTCTCGAACCGTAGGGTCCGCATGCTTAACGTTACGATGACAGTTATTATGAGTTTATGCATTTTGATGTACCGAAGGTTGTTCGGAGTCCCGGATGTGATCACGGACATGACGAGGAGTCTCGAAATGGTCGAGACATAAAGATTGATATATTGGAAGCCTATGTTTGTGTTGGGGAACGTAGCAGAAATTCAAAATTTTCCTACGTGTCACCAATAGATCGCTAAGCGGAAGCGTTCAAGAGAACGGGGTTGATGGAGTCGTACTCGTCGTGATCCAAATCACCGATGATCCTAGTGCCGAACGGACGGCACCTCCGCGTTCAACACACGTACAGCCCGATGACGTCTCCCACGCCTTGATCCAGCAAGGAGAGAGGGAGAGGTTGAGGAAGACTTCATCCAACAGCAGCACAACGGCGTGGTGGTGGTGGAGGAGCGTGGCTATCCTGCAGGGCTTCGCCAAGCACCACAGAAGAGGAGGAAGAAGAGACGCAGGGCTGCACCAAGAGAGATTGAATCGCGTGTGTGGGCAGCCCCCTTAGGCCTCATATATATAGGGGAAGGGGAGGGCGGTGCCCCCTCTAGGGTTCCCACCCCTAGAGGGGGCGGCAGCCCTAGATGGGGTCAAGGGTGGCGGCCAAGAGGGGGAGAGGAGAGGGAGGCGCCCCAATATGGGCCCTAAGGCCCATATCCCATTAGGGTTTGCCCCCTTTCCACCTCTTGGGCACCTTGGGCCCTTGTGGGAGGCGCACCAGCCCATTAAGGGGCTGGTCCCTCACCACTCTTAGCCCACACAAGCCTCCGGGGTTGGTGGCCCCACTTGGTGGACCCCCGGGGCCCTCCCGGTGGTCCCGGTACGTTACCGATAAACCCCGAAACTCTTCCGGTGTCCAAAACAGGACTTCCCATATATAAATCTTTACCTCCGGACCATTCCGGAACTCCTCGTGACGTCCGGGATCTCATCCGGGACTCCGAACAACATTCGGTAACCACATACTAATTTCCTTTATAACCCTAGCATCATCGAACCTTAAGTGTGTAGACCCTACGGGTTCGGGAGACATGCAGACATGACCGAGACGTTCTCCGGTTAATAACCAACAGCGGGATCTGGATACCCATGTTGGCTCCCACATGTTCCACGATGATCTCATCGGATGAACCACGATGTCAAGGACTTAATCAATCCCGTATACAATTCCCTTTGTCTATCGGTACGATACTTGCCCGAGATTCGATCGTCGGTATCCCGATACCTTGTTCAATCTCGTTACCGGCAAGTCTCTTTACTCGTTCCGTAACACATCATCCCGTGATCAACTCCTTGATCACATTGTGCACATTATGATGATGTCCTACCGAGTGGGCCCAGAGATACCTCTCCGTCACACGGAGTGACAAATCCCAGTCTCGATTCGTGCCAACCCAACAGACACTTTCAGAGATACCCGTAGTGTACCTTTATAGCCACCCAGTTACGTTGTGACGTTTGGCACACCCAAAGCACTCCTACGGTATCCGGGAGTTGCACAATCTCATGGTCTAAGGAAATGATACTTGACATTAGAAAAGCTTTAGCATACGAACTACACGATCTAGTGCTATGCTTAGGATTGGGTCTTGTCCATCACATCATTCTCCCAATGATGTGATCCTGTTATCAACGACATCCAATGTCCATGGTCAGGAAACCGTAACCATCTATTGATCAACGAGCTAGTCAACTAGAGGCTTACTAGGGACATGGTGTTGTCTATGTATCCACACATGTATCTGAGTTTCCTATCAATACAATTATAGCATGGATAATAAACGATTATCATGAACAAGGAAATATAATAATAACTTATTTATTATTGCCTCTAGGGCATATTTCCAACAGTCTCCCACTTGCACTAGAGTCAATAATCTAGTTCACATCGCCATGTGATTAACACTCACAGGTCGCATCGCCATGTGACTAACACCCAAGAGTTTACTAGAGTTAGATCATGTTGCTTGTGAGAGAGGTTTTAGTCAACGGGTCTGAACCTTTCAGATCCGTGTGTGCTTTACAAATCTCTATGTCATCTCCTAGATGCAGCTACCACACTCTATTTGAAACTATTCCAAATAACTATTCTACTTGGAGCTATTCTAAATTGTAGCTCCATTATATGTATCCGGTATCTCTACTCAGAGCTATCCGGATAGGTGTTAAGCTTGCATCGACGTAACCCTTTACGACGAACTATTTTTTTTACCACCTCCATAATCGAGAAAAATTCCTTAGTCCACTAGTTACTAAGGATAACTTTGACCGCTGTCCTGTGATCCATTCTTGGATCACTCTTGTACCCCTTGACTGACTCATGGCAAGGCACACTTCAGGTGCGGTACACAGCATAGCATACTGTAGAGCCTATGTCTTAAGCATTGGGGACGACCTTCGTCCTTTCTCTTTCTTCTGCCGTGGTCGAGCTTTAAGTCTTAACTTCATACCTTACAACTCAGGCAAGAACTCCTTTGACTGATCCATCTTGAACACCTTCAAGATCATGTCAAGGTATGTGCTCATTTGAAAGTACCATTAAGCGTTTTGATCTATCTTTATAGATCTTGATGCTCAATGCTCAAGTAGCTTAATCCAGGTTTTCCATTGAAAAACACTTTCCAAATAACCCTGTATGCTTTCCAGAAATTCTACATCATTTCTGATCAACAATATGTCAACAACATATACTCATCAGAAATTCTATAGTGCTCCCACTCACTTATTTGGAAATACAAGTTTCTCAGAAACTTTGTATAAACCCATAAACTTTGATTACTCCATCAAAGTGTATATTCCGACTCCGAGATGCTTACTCTAGTCCTTAGAAGGATTGCTGGAGCTTTGCATACTTATTAGCATCTTTTAGGATTGACAAAACCTTCCGGTTGTATCACATACAACCTTTTCCTCATAAATCGTCGAGGAAACAATGTTTTGACATCCTATCTGCAAGATTTCATAAATAGTGCAGTAACTGCTAATATAATTCCAACAGACTTTTAGCATCGCTACGAGTGAGAAAGTCTCATCATAGTCAACTCCTTGAACTTGTCGAAAACATCTTAACGACAAGTCGAGCTTTCTTAATGATGATACTTACCATCATTGTCTGTCTTCCTTTTAAAATCCATCTGTACTCAACAGCCTTACGACCATCAAGCCATTCCGCCAAAGTCTACACTTTGTCTTCATATATGGATCCTTCTCTCGGATTATATGGCCTCGAGCCTTATATCGGAATCCGGGCCCACCATCGCTTCTCCATAGCTCGTAGGTTCATCATTATCTAGCAACATGACTTCCAAGACAGGATTACGTACCACTCTAAAGTAGTATGCATTCTTGTCATCCCACGAGGTTTGGTAGTGACTTGATCTGAAGTTTCATGATCACTATCATAAGCTTCCACTTCAATTGGTGTAGGTGCCACAGGAACATCTCCCTGTGCCCTGTCACACACTAGTTGAAGAGACGGTTTAATAACCTCATCAAGTCTCCACCATCCTCCCACTCATTTCTTTCGAGAGAAACTTTTCCTCGAGAAAGGACCCGATTCTAGAAACAATCCCTTATTGCTTTCGAATCTGAGACAGGAGGTATACCCAACTGTTTTGGGTGTCCTATGAAGATGCATTTATCCACCTTGGATTCGAGCTTATCAGCCTGAAACTTTTCATATAAGCATCGCAGCCCCAAACTTTTAAGAAATGACAGCTTAGGTTTCTCTAAACCACAGTTCATACGGTGTCATCTCATCGGAATTACGTGGTGCCCTATTTAAAGTGAATGTGGTTGTCTCTAATGCCTAACCCATAAACTATCGTGGTAATTCGATAAGAGACATCATGGTATGCATCATATCCAATAGGGTGCAGTTATGATGTTCGGACACACCATCACACTATGGTGTTCCAGGCTGTATTAGTTGTGAAACAATTTCCACAATGTCTTAATTCTGTGCCAAACTCGTAATTCAGATATTCATCTCTATGATCATATCATAGATATTTTATCCTCTTGTCACGACGATCTTTCAACTTCACCTTGAAATTACTTGAACCTTTCAATAATTCAGACTCGTGATTCATCAAATAAATATACTCAACATTTACTCAAATCATCTGTGAAGTAAAAACATAACGATATCCACTACATGCCTCAGCACTCATTGGACTGCACACATCAAAATGTATTACTTCCAACAAGTTGCTTTCTGGTTCCATTTTACTGAAACCGAGGCGTTCAGTCATCTTGCCCAAGTGGTATGCTTTGCATGTCTCAAGTGATTCAAAATCAAGTGAGTCCAAATGGTCCATCTGTATAGAGTTTCTTCATGCATATCTACCAACAAACATGGTTCGCATGTCTCAATCCTTTCAAAAATGAGTGAGTCCAAAGATCCATCAACATGGAGCTTCTTCATGCGTTTTATACCGATATGACTGGCAGTGCCACAAGTAGGTGGTACTATCAATACTATCTTTTGACATGAACATGTGTATCACTACGATCAAGATTCAATAAACCATTCATTTTAGGTGTAAGACCATTGAAGGTATTATTCAAATAAACAGAGTAACTATTATTCTCCTTAAATGAATAACCGTATTGCAATAGACATAATCCAATCATGTCTATGCTCAATGCAAACACCAATCTTGATGGTAGAGGGAGCGTACGATGCTTGATCATATCAACATTGGAAACACTTCAACACATGTCGTCAGCTCACCTTTAGCTAGTCTCCGTTTATTCCGTAGCTTTTATTTCAAGTTACTAACACTTAGCAACCGAACCGGTATCTAATACCCTGGTGCTACTAGGAGTACTAGTAAAGTACACATTAACACAATGTACATCCAATATACTTCTATCGACCTTGCCAGCCTTCTCATCTACCAAGTATCTAGGGTAATTCCGCTCCAGTGGCTGTTCCCCTTATTACAGAAGCACTTAGTCTCAGGTTTGGGTTCAACCTTGGGTTTCTTCACTAGTGCAGCAGCTGAATTGCCGTTTCATGAAGTATCCCTTCTTGCCCTTGCCCTTCTTGAAACTAGTGGTTTCACCAACCATCAACAATTGATGCTCCTTCTTGATTTCTACTTTTGTGGTGTCAAACATCGCGAATATCTCAAGGATCATCATATATGTCCCTGATATATTATAGTTCATCACGAAGCTCTAGCAGCTTGGTGGTAATGACTTTGGAGAAACATCACTATCTCATCTGGAAGATCAACTCCCACTCGATTCAAATGATTGTTGTACTCAGACAATCTGAGCACAAGCTCAACAATTGAGCTTTTCTCCTTAGTTTGTAGGCTAAGAAAATCGCCGGAGGTCTTATACCTCTTGACGTGGGCACGAGCCTGAAATCCCAATTTCAGCCCTCAAAACATCTCATATGTTTCGTGACGTTTCAAAACTGTCTTTGGTGCCTCAACTCTAAACCGTTTAACTGAACTATCATGTAGTTATCAAAACGTGTATGTCAGATGTTCGCAACATCTACAGACGACGTTCGAGGTTCAGCACACTGAGCGGTGCATTAAGGACATAAGCCTTCTAAGAAGCAATGAGGACAATCCTCAGTTTACAGACCTAGTCCGCATAATTGCTACTATCAACTTTCAACTAATTTTCTCTAGGAACATATCTAAATAGTAGAACTATAGCGTGAGCTACGACATAATTTGCAAAATCCTTTTGACTATGTTCAGGATAATTAAGTTCATCTTATGAACTCCCACTCAGATAGACATCCCTCTAGTCATCTAAGTGATTACATGATCCGAGTCAACTAGGCCGTGTCCGATCATCACGTGAGACGGACTAGTCAACATCGGTGAACATCTTCATGTTGATCGTATCTTCTATATGACTCATGCTCGACCTTTCGGTCTTCTGTGTTCCGAGGCCATGTCTGTACATGCTAGGCTCGTCAAGTCAACCTAAGTGTTTGCATGTGTTCCGAGGCCATGTCTGTACATGCTAGGCTCGTCAACACCCGTTGTATGTGAACGTTAGAATCTATCACACCCGATCATCACGTGGTGCTTCGAAACGACGAACTGTAGCAACGGTGCACAGTTAGGGGAGAACACTTCTTGAAATTTTAATGAGGGATCATCTTATTTACTACCGTCGTTCTAAGCAAATAAGATGTATAAACATGATAAACATCACATGCAATCAAATAGTGACATGATATGGCCATCATCACTTTGCTCCTTTTGATCTCCATCTTCGGGGTTCCATGATCATCATCGTCACCGGCATGACACCATGATCTCCATCATCATGATCTCCATCATCGTGTCTTCATGAAGTTGCCTCGCCAACTATTACTTCTACTACTATGGCTAACGGTTAGCAATAAAGTAAAGTAATTACATGATGTTTAAGTTGACACGCAGGTCATAAATAAATAAAGACAACTCCTATGGCTCCTGCCGGTTGTCATACTCATTGACATGCAAGTCGTGATTCCTATTACAAGAACATGATCAATCTCATACATCACATATATCATTCATCACATCCTTTGGCCATATCACATCACATAGCATACCCTGCAAAAACAAGTTAGACGTCCTCTAATTGTTGTTTGCATGTTTTACATGGCTGCTATGGGTTTCTAGAAAGAACGTTTCTTACCTACGCAAAGACCACAACGTGATATGCCAATTGCTATTTACCCTTCATAAGGACCCTTTTCATCGAATCCGATCCGACTAAAGTGGGAGAGACAGACACCCGCTAGCCACCTTATGCAACTAGTGCATGTCAGTCGGTGGAACCAGTCTCACGTAAGAGTACGTGTAAGGTCGGTCCGGGCCACTTCATCCCACGATGCCGCCGAATCAAGATAAGACTAGTAACGGCAAGCAAATTGACAATATCGACGCCCACAACTACTTTGTGTTCTACTCGTGCATAGAATCTACGCAATAGACCTAGCTCTGATCCCACTGTTGGGGAACGTAGCAGAAATTCAAAATTTTCCTACGTGTCACCAAGATCTATCTATGGAAAGACTAGCAACGAGGGGAAGGAGAGTGCATCTACATACCCTTGTAGATCGCTAAGCGGAAGCGTTCAAGAGAACGGGGTTGATGGAGCCGTACTCGTCGTGATCCAAATCACCGATGATCCTAGTGCCGAACGGACGGCACCTCCGCGTTCAACACACGTATAGCCCGGTGACGTCTCCCATGCCTTGATCCAGCAAGGAGAGAGGGAGAGGTTGAGGAAGACTTCATCCAACAGCAGCACAACGGCGTGGTGGTGGTGGAGGAGCGTGGCTATCCTGCAGGGCTTCGCCAAGCACCATAGAAGAGGAGGAAGAAGAGACGCAGGGCTGCACCAAGAGAGATTGAATCGCGTGTGTGGGCAGCCCCCTTAGGCCTCATATATATAGGGGAAGGGGAGGGCTGCGCCCCCTCTAGGGTTCCCACCCCTAGAGGGGGCGGCAGCCCTAGATGGGGTCAAGGGTGGCGGCCAAGAGGGGGAGAGGAGAGGGAGGCGCCCCAATATGGGCCCTAAGGCCCATATCCCATTAGGGTTTGCCCCCTTTCCACCTCTTGGGCACCTTGGGCCCTTGTGGGAGGCGCACCAGCCCATTAAGGGGCTGGTCCCTCACCACTCTTAGCCCACACAAGCCTCCGGGGTTGGTGGCCCCACTTGGTGGACCCCCGGGGCCCTCCCGGTGGTCCCGGTACGTTACCGATAAACCCCGAAACTCTTCCGGTGTCCAAAACAGGACTTCCTAAATCTTTACCTCCGGACCATTTCGGAACTCCTCGTGACGTCCGGGATCTCATCCGGGACTCCGAACAACATTCGGTAACCACATACTAACTTCCTTTATAACCCTAGCGTCATCGAACCTTAAGTGTGTAGACCCTACGGGTTCGGGAGACATGCAGACATGACCGAGACGTTCTCCGGTCAATAACCAACAGCGGGATCTGGATACCCATGTTGGCTCCCACATGTTCCACGATGATCTCATCGGATGAACCACGATGTCAAGGACTTAATCAATCCCGTATACAATTCCCTTTGTCTATCGGTACGATACTTGCCCGAGATTCGATCGTCGGTATCCCGATACCTTGTTCAATCTTGTTACCGGCAAGTCTCTTTACTCGTTCCGTAACACATCATCCCGTGATCAACTCCTTGATCACATTGTGCACATTATGATGATGTCCTACCGAGTGGGCCCAGAGATACCTCTCCGTCACACGGAGTGACAAATCCCAGTCTCGATTCGTGCCAACCCAACAGACACTTTCAGAGATACCCGTAGTGTACCTTTATAGCCACCCAGTTACGTTGTGACGTTTGGCACACCCAAAGCACTCCTACGGTATCCGGGAGTTGCACAATCTCATGGTCTAAGGAAATGATACTTGACATTAGAAAAGCTTTAGCATACGAACTACACGATCTAGTGCTATGCTTAGGATTGGGTCTTGTCCATCACATCATTCTCCCAATGATGTGATCCCGTTATCAGCGACATCCAATGTCCATGGTCAGGAAACCGTAACCATCTATTGATCAACGAGCTAGTCAACTAGAGGCTTACTAGGGACATGGTGTTGTCTATGTATCCACACATGTATCTGAGTTTCCTATCAATACAATTATAGCATGGATAATAAACGATTATCATGAACAAGGAAATATAATAATAACTTATTTATTATTGCCTCTAGGGCATATTTCCAACAGTTTGGACATCGGAAGTGTTCCGGGTGAAATCGGGAATTTTACCGGAGTACCGGGAGGTTACCGGAACCCCCCGGGAACCAAATGGGCCTTATTGGGCCTTAGTGGAAAGGTGAAAGGGGCAGCCCAAGGTGGGCTGCGCGCCACCCCCTCCCCTAGTCCTATTAGGACTAGGAGAGGTGGCCGGCCACCTCTCTCCCTCTCTTTCTCCTTGGGAATCCTATTAGGAATAGGATTGGGGGGGGGGAGTCCTACTCCCGGTAGGAGTAGGACTCCTCCTGCGCCTCCCTAGCTTGGCCGACCAGCCCTCCCCCTGTCAACCTTTATATACGGGGGCAGGGGGCACCTCTAGACACACAAGTTGATCCTTGAGATCGTTCCTTAGCCGTGTGCGGTGCCCCCTACCACCAAATTCCACCTCGATCACACCGTTGTAGTGCTTAGGCGAAGCCCTGCGTTGGTAGAACATCAAGATCGTCACCACGCCGTCGTGCTGACGGAACTCCTCCCCGAAGCTTTGCTGGATCGGAGCCCGAGGATCGTCATCGAGCTGAACGTGTGCTAAGAACTCGGAGGTGCCGGAGTAACGGTGCTTGGATCGGTCGGATCGGGAAGAAGACGTACGACTACTTCCACTACGTTGTGTCAACGCTTCCGTTGTGATCTACAAGGGTACGTAGATCAGACTCTCCCCCTCGTTGCTATGCATCACCATGATCTTGCGTGTGCGTAGGATTTTTTTTGAAATTACTACGTTCCCCAACAGTGGCATCCGAGCCTAGGTTTTTATGGTTTGATGTTATTTGCAAGAGTAGAACACAAGTGAGTTGTGGGCGATACAAGTCATACTGCCTACCAGCATGTCATACTTTGGTTCGGCGGTATTGTTGGACGAGACGACCCGGACCAACCTTACGCGTACGCTTACGCGAGACCGGTTCCCTCGACGTGCTTTGCACATAGATGGCTTGCGGGCGACTGTCTCTCCAACTTTAGTTGAACCGAGTGTGACTATGCCCGGTCCTTGAGAAGGTTAAAACGGAGTCTATTTGACAAACTATCGTTGTGGTTTTGATGCGTAGGTGAGATGAGTTCTTGCTTAAGCCCGTAGCAGCCACGTAAAACTTGCAACAACAAAGTAGAGGACGTCTAACTTGTTTTTGCAGGGCATGTTGTGATGTGATATGGTCAAGGCATGATGCTGATTTTATTGTATGAGATGATCATGTTTTGTAACCAAGTTATCGGCAACTGGCAGGAGCCATATGGTTGTCGCTTTATTGTATGCAATGCAATCGCGATGTAATGCTTTACTTTATTGCTAAGCGGTAGTGATAGTCGTGGAAGCATAAGATTGGCGAGACGACAACGATGCTACGATGGAGATCAAGGTGTCGCGCCGGTGACGATGGTGATCATGACGGTGCTTCGGAGATGGAGATCACAAGCACAAGATGATGATGGCCATATCATATCACTTATATTGATTGCATGTGATGTTTATCTTTTATGCATCTTATCTTGCTTTGATTGACGGTAGCATTATAAGATGATCTCTCACTAAATTATCAAGAAGTGTTCTCCCTGAGTATGCACCGTTGCCAAAGTTCGTCGTGCCCAGACACCACGTGATGATCGGATGTGATAAGCTCTACGTCCACTACAACGGGTGCAAGCCAGTTTTGCACACGCAGAATGCTCAGGTTAAACTTGACGAGCCTAGCATATGCAGATATGGCCTCGGAACACAGAGACCGAAAGGTCGAGCGTGAATCATATAGTAGATATGATCAACATAACGATGTTCACCATTGAAAACTACTCCATCTCACCTGATGATCGGTTATGGTTTAGTTGATTTGGATCACGTGATCACTTAGAGGATTAGAGGGATGTCTATCTAAGTGGGAGTTCCTAAGTAATTTGATTAACTGAACTTAAACTTATCATGAACTTAGTACCTGATAGTATCTTGCTTGTTTATGTTGATTGTAGATAGATGGCTCGTGCTGTTGTTCCGTTGAATTTTAATGCATTCCTTGAGAAAGCAAAGTTGAAAGATGATGGTAGCAATTACACGGACTGGGTCCGTAACCTGAGGATTATCCTCATTGCTGGACAGAAGAATTACGTCCTGGAAGCACCGCTGGGTGCCAGGCCTGCTGCTGGAGCAACACCAGATGTTATGAACGTCTGGCAGAGCAAAGCTGATGACTACTCGATAGTTCAGTGTGCCATGCTTTACGGCTTAGAATTGGGACTTCAACGACGTTTTGAACGTCATGGAGCATATGAGACGTTCCAGGAGTTGAAGTTAATATTTCAAGCAAATGCCCGAATTGAGAGATATGAAGTCTCCAATAAGTTCTATAGCTGCAATATGGAGGAGAACAGTTCTGTTAGTGAGCATATACTCAAAATGTCTGGGTATAATAATCACTTGATTCAGATGAGAGTTAATCTTCCAGATGATTGCGTCATTGACAGAATTCTCCAATCACTGCCACCGAGCTACAAGAGCTTCGTGATGAACTATAATATGCAAGAGATGAACAAGACTATTCCCAAGCTCTTCGCAATGCTGAAAGCTGCGGAGGTAGAAATCAAGAAGGAGCATCAAGTGTTGATGGTCAACAAGACCACTAGTTTCAAGAAAAAGGGCAAAGGGAAGAAGAAGGGGAACTTCAAGAAGAACAGCAAGCAAGTTGCTGCTCTGGAGAAGAAACCCAAGTCTGGACCTAAGCCTGAAACTGAGTGCTTCTACTGCAAGCAGACTGGTCACTGGAAGCGGAACTGCCCCAAGTATTTGGCGGATAAGAAGGATGGCAAGGTGAACAAAGGTATATGTGATATACATGTTATTGATGTGTACCTTACTAGAGCTCGCAGTAGCACCTGGGTATTTGATACTGGTTCTGTTGCTAATATTTGCAACTCGAAACAGGGACTACGGAATAAGCGGACACTAGCAAAGGACGAGGTGAAGATGCGCGTGGGAAACGGTTCCAAAGTCGATGTGATCGCGGTCGGCACGCTACCTCTACATCTACCTTCGGGATTAATATTAAACCTAAATAATTGTTATTTGGTGCCAGCGTTGAGCATGAACATTATATCTGGATCTTGTTTAATGCGAGACGGTTATTCATTTAAATCAGAGAATAATGGTTGTTCTATTTATATGAGTAATATCTTTTATGGTCATGCACCTTTGAAGAGTGGTCTATTCTTGTTAAATCTCGATAGTAGTGATACACATATTCATAATGTAGAAGCCAAAAGATGCAGAGTTGATAATGATAGTGCAACTTATTTGTGGCACTGCCGTTTAGGTCATATCGGTGTAAAGCGCATGAAGAAACTCCATACTGATGGGCTTTTGGAACCACTTGATTATGAATCACTTGGTACTTGCGAACCGTGCCTCATAGGCAAGATGACTAAAACACCGTTCTCCGGTATTATGGAGAGAGCAACAGATTTATTGGAAATCATACATACCGATGTATGTGGTCCGATGAATATTGAGGCTCGTGGCGGATATCGTTATTTTCTCACCTTCACAGATGATTTAAGCAGATATGGGTATATCTACTTAATGAAACACAAGTCTGAAACATTTGAAAAGTTCAAAGAATTTCAGAGTGAAGTTGAAAATCATCGTAACAAGAAAATAAAGTTTCTACGATCTGATCGTGGAGGAGAATATTTGAGTTACGAGTTTGGTGTACATTTGAAAAATTGTGGAATAGTTTCGCAACTCACGCCACCCGGAACACCACAGCGTAATGGTGTGTCCGAACGTCGTAATCGTACTTTACTAGATATGGTGCGATCTATGATGTCTCTTACTGATTTACCGCTATCGTTTTGGGGTTATGCTTTAGAGACGGCCGCATTCACGTTAAATAGGGCACCATCAAAATCCGTTGAGACGACGCCTTATGAACTATGGTTTGGCAAGAAACCAAAGTTGTCGTTTCTTAAAGTTTGGGGCTGCGACGCTTATGTGAAAAAGCTTCAACCTGATAAGCTCGAACCCAAAGCGGAGAAATGTGTCTTCATAGGATACCCAAAGGAGACTGTTGGGTACACCTTCTATCACAGATCCGAAGGCAAGACATTCGTTGCTAAGAATGGATCATTTCTAGAGAAGGAGTTTCTCTCGAAAGAAGTGAGTGGGAGGAAAGTAGAACTTGACGAGGTAACTGTACCTGCTCCCTTATTGGAAAATAGTACATCACAGAAAACTGTTTCTGCAACACCTATACCAATTAGTGAGGAGGCTAATGATGATGATCATGAAACTTCAGGACAAGAAACTACTGAACCACGTAGATCAACCAGAGTGAGATCCGCACCAGAGTGGTACGGTAATCCAATTCTGGAAGTCATGCTACTAGATCATGATGAACCTACGAACTATGAAGAAGCGATGGTGAGCCCAGATTCCGCAAAGTGGCTTGAGGCCATGAAATCTAAGATGGGATCCATGTATGAGAACAAAGTATGGACTTTGGTTGACTTGCCCGATGATCGGCAAGCAATTGAGAATAAATGGATCTTCAAGAAAAAGACTGACGCTGACGGTAATGTTACTGTCTATAAAGCTCGACTTGTCGCAAAAGGTTTTCGACAAGTTCAAGGGGTTGACTACGATGAGACCTTCTCATCCGTAGCGATGCTTAAGTCTGTCAGAATCATGTTAGCAATTGCCGCATTTCATGATTATGAAATTTGGCAGATGGATGTCAAAACTGCATTCCTGAATGGATTTCTGGAAGAAGAGTTGTATATGATGCAACCGGAAGGTTTTGTCGATCCAAAGGGAGCTAACAAAGTGTGCAAGCTCCAGCGATCCATTTATGGACTGGTGCAAGCCTCTCGGAGTTGGAATAAACGCTTTGATAGTGTGATCAAAGCATTTGGTTTTATACAGACTTTTGGAGAAGCCTGTATTTATAAGAAAGTGAGTGGGAGCTCTGTAGCATTTCTGATATTATATGTGGATGACATATTACTGATTGGAAATGATATAGAATTTCTGGATAGCATAAAGGGATACTTGAATAAAAGTTTTTCGATGAAAGACCTTGGGGAAGCTGCTTACATATTAGGCATTAAGATCTATAGAGATAGATCAAGACGCTTAATTGGACTTTCACAAAGCACATACCTTGACAAGATTTTGAAGAAGTTCAAAATGGATCAAGCAAAGAAAGGGTTCTTGCCTGTGTTACAAGGTGTGAAGTTGAGTCAGACTCAATGCCCGACCACTTCAGAAGATAGAGAGAAAATGAAAGATGTTCCCTATGCTTCAGCCATAGGCTCGATCATGTATGCAATGCTGTGTACCAGACCTGATGTGTGCCTTGCTATAAGTTTAGCAGGGAGGTACCAAAGTAATCCAGGAGTGGATCACTGGACAGCGGTCAAGAACATCCTGAAATACCTGAAAAGGACTAAGGATATGTTTCTCGTATATGGAGGTGACAAAGAGCTCACCGTAAGAGGTTACGTTGATGCAAGCTTTGACACTGATCCGGACGATTCTAAATTGCAAACCAGATACGTGTTTACTTTAAACGGTGGAGCTGTCAGTTGGTGCAGTTCTAAACAAAGCGTCGTAGCGGGATCTACATGTGAAGCGGAGTACATAGCTGCTTCAGAAGCAGCGAACGAAGGAGTCTGGATGAAGGAGTTCATATCCGATCTAGGTGTCATACCTAGTGCATCGGGTCCAATGAAAATCTTTTGTGACAATACTGGTGCAATTGCTTTAGCAAAGGAATCCAGATTTCACAAAAGGACCAAACACATCAAGAGACGCTTCAACTCCATCCGGGATCTAGTCCAGGTGGGAGACATAGAGATTTGCAAGATACATACGGATCTGAATGTTGCATACCCGTTGACTAAGCCTCTTCCACGAGTAAAACATGATCAGCACCAAGGCTCCATGGGTGTTAGAATCATTACTGTGTAATCTAGATTATTGACTCTAGTGCAAGTGGGAGACTGAAGGAAATATGCCCTAGAGGCAATAATAAAGTTATTATTTATTTCCTTATATCATGATAAATGTTTATTATTCATGCTAGAATTGTATTAACCGGAAACATAATACATGTGTGAATACATAGACAAACAGAGTGTCACTAGTATGCCTCTACTTGACTAGCTCGTTAATCAAAGATGGTTATGTTTCCTAACCATGAACAAAGAGTTGTTATTTGATTAAGGAGGTCACATCATTAGTTGAATGATCTGATTGACATGACCCATTCCATTAGCTTAGCACCCGATCGTTTAGTATGTTGCTATTGCTTTCTTCATGACTTATACATGTTCCTATAACTATGAGATTATGCAACTCCCGTTTACCGGAGGAACACTTTGGGTACTACCAAACATCACAACGTAACTGGGTGATTATAAAGGAGTACTACAGGTGTCTCCGATGGTAGATGTTGGGTTGGCGTATTTCGAGATTAGGGTTTGTCACTCCGATTGTCGGAGAGGTATCTCTGGGCCCTCTCGGTAATACACATCACATAAGCCTTGCAAGCATTATAACTAAGATGTTAGTTGTGAGATGATGTATTACGGAACGAGTAAAGAGACTTGCCAGTAACGAGATTGAACTAGGTATTGGATACCGACGATCGAATCTCGGGCAAGTAACATACCGATGACAAAGGGAACAACGTATGTTGTTATGCGGTCTGACCGATAAAGATCTTCGTAGAATATGTAGGAGCCAATATGGGCATCCAGGTCCCGCTATTGTTTATTGACCGGAGACGTGTCTCGGTCATGTCTACATTGTTCTCGAACCGTAGGGTCCGCACGCTTAACGTTACGATGACAGTTATTATGAGTTTATGCATTTTGATGTACCGAAGGTTGTTCGGAGTCCCGGATGTGATCACGGACATGACGAGGAGTCTCGAAATGGTCGAGACATAAAGATTGATATATTGGAAGCCTATGTTTGGACATCGGAAGTGTTCCGGGTGAAATCGGGAATTTTACCGGAGTACCGGGAGGTTACCGGAACCCCCCGGGAACCAAATGGGCCTTATTGGGCCTTAGTGGAAAGGTGAAAGGAGCAGCCCAAGGTGGGCTGCGCGCCACCCCCCTCCCTCTCTTTCTCCTTGGGAATCCTATTAGGAATAGGATTGGGGGGGAGTCCTACTCCCGGTAGGAGTAGGACTCCTCCTGCGCCTCCCTAGCTTGGCCGGCCAGCCCTCCCCCTGTCAACCTTTATATACGGGGGCAGGGGGCACCTCTAGACACACAAGTTGATCCTTGAGATCGTTCCTTAGCCGTGTGCGGTGCCCCCTACCACCAAATTCCACCTCGATCACACCGTTGTAGTGCTTAGGCGAAGCCCTGTGTCGGTAGAACATCAAGATCGTCACCACGCCGTCGTGCTGACGGAACTCCTCCCCGAAGCTTTGCTGGATCGGAGCCCGGGGATCGTCATCGAGCTGAATGTGTGCTAAGAACTCGGAGGTGCCGGAGTAACGGTGCTTGGATCGGTCGGATCGGGAAGAAGACGTACGACTACTTCCACTACGTTGTGTCAACGCTTCCGTTGTGATCTACAAGGGTACGTAGATCAAACTCTCCCCCTCGTTGCTATGCATCACCATGATCTTGCGTGTGCATAGGAATTTTTTTGAAATTACTATGTTCCCCAACAAAATCATCTGAGATCGCGGAAACCCATACCTCCCTCACCTTTAGATCTAATCAATTTGTCCCAAGCCAACTGGTGGGGTTTCCTCCTATCATCCTCGTCACCCCACCAAAAATTCCTTATAATCTGGGATAGCTCCTTGCAAAGCGATGTCGGGAACTTGAAGATACCCATGGCATAAATTAGAAGAGTTTGAAGAACTTATTTGATCAAAGTTTCCTTTGCCCCACTAGAGACATATTCTTAAATCCAATATGATAAAATTTTGAGAGCTTTTTCTTTAGTAGATTGAAATTTACCCGTCTCATTCTACCTTTAGACACCGAAAGCCCAAGAAATTTATCCTCAAAACCTTCAGCAGTAATATTCAAGATTACCATGGTAGACACTTGATTTTCCATGCTACACTTCTTCCCGAACATAATATAGCATTTATCTATACTCAATAATTGCCCAGTCCCCTTCTTGAAAGTTGAAAGAATATTTCTAATCATCAACACTTGATCAATGGACCCCTTGAAAACATAAGGAAATCATCGGCAAATAAAAGATGAGATATACCCAGAGCATGCCTATTCACCTTGAAATCTTGGAGAGCTCCTCTAGCACATGTATCCCGAAGCAACAAAGAAAGAGCCTCCGCCACCAACAAGAATAGGTACAGACATAAAGGGGAGAACGACTCCAAAAGTTGACCATTAAAGTGCACAGAAACTTTGACAGATGTGACACATGCCATAATCCATTTTATCCAAACTATATCAAATCCCAAAGCACCCATCATTCTTTTCAGAAAGTGACAATCCACCCGGTCAAACGCTTTGGCTAAATCCAATTTATAAGCACAAATTTTCCCGGACTGTCCTTAAGCATGCTAAAAAAATGCATACATTCAAGGGCTATAGGAGCATAACTGTATCATTTACCCCATCCGGCATTATACCCATGATGAAAAACTGTTTAACTGCACGAATAATATCCTCTCTGAGCAGTCACCAATTCCGCTGAAAAAAAATCTTGTAGGAAAACCATCAGGACCTGGAGCTTTAAGGGGGCCAAAAAATTCTTGCTACAAAAAGACGAGGCGTTGGAGCTTGTTGTCGGTGAAGAGGGCGTTGATCTTGGTCCACACGACACAAGCGTCATCATCCTCGGAGACGACCGTGTGGAACATGTCTGCCAAGACGGTGAGGTAGAACTGCGGATGAGGGTGGCCTCAATAGCAGACTACTCCGGGTCGCCTGCCATGACGGCACTGCCGACGGAGCCGTCGATGTGCTCGAGGAGGTAGTACTCTCGCTGAAGACAAGGTTGAAGTAGCTCTTCCACGCGTAGTATGAAGAGTTGGATTGATCCAGTTTGATGGGGACGCGGGTGGGGATGTCGAGGTTGTGAACGTCGGCGGCGGAGGGCTCGGGTCCGACGGAGAGACTGGAGTTACCGAAGAAGGTGGAGTGGGGGAGTCCATGGTGCGGTGGCGCGGGTAGGGTTTGGTGTAGCGGCGGCTCGGGTTAGGGTTTGTGGGAGCGGCACCTAGTGTGGGTGGTGGCGGCTACAGAAGAGGTGTAACACCCCGGATATGATTTACCCAATATGTAATCCAACTCTTGCCGTTTCCGGCCTTAAGTTATTTTATTTTCTCGGGTTCGGGTTTTTGTCTCCGTGTGTTGTTATCGTTTTTCATGCATCTCATATCATGTCATCATGTGCATTGCATTTGCATACGTGTTCATCTCATGCATCCGGGCATTTTCCCGTTGTCCGTTTTGCATTCCGGCGCTTCGTTCTCCTCCAGTGGTCATTTCTATCTTTCTTTCATGTGTGGGGTTTAAACATTTCCGGATTGGACCGAGACTTGCCAAGCGGACTTTGTTTACTACCGGTAGACTGCCTATCAAGTTTCGTACCATTTGGACTTCGTTTGATACTCCAACGGTTAACCGAGGGACCGAAAAGGCCTCTTGTGTGTTGCAGCCCAACACCCCTCCAAGTTGGCCCAAAACCCACCAAAACCCTCTCCATCATCTAGAGCGTTCGATCACGATCGCGTGGCCAAAAACCGCACCTTATTTGGACTCTCCTAGCCCCCTCTATGCCTATATATAGACCCCTCCTTCCAAATCTCGGATCCCCTCCCCGAAACCCTAAAAAAAAGAAATCCCAGATCGCGCCGGTCGGAAACGTCCGAATCCGGCCGGACAAAAACCGCCGCCATCGCCCGCGCCCTATCCGCGCCTGCCACGTGGGCATCGCCACCTTCCTCCGCCACCGGCCCGGGAGGCCCGAACCAGGCCCCCGAGGCCCAACCGCCGCGCGCCGCCAGGGCGCCTCCCCGCGCCCATCTTCCCCGAGCGGCCGCCGCCTCCATCGCCGTCTCCGGCGACACGGCCGCCGCGGGCCGCCGCACACCGCCGCCCGTCCCGTCCTCCGCGGCCACCGCCGCCTCGCCGCCGCGGGTCTCGGCGACCGCGCCGACCCCGGCCATTGCCGGCCCGCGCCGCCCCGGCGAGCTCCACCACCGGATCCGACCTCTCCTTCCTCAACTCCGACCTCCGGCGAACTTCCTTCCTCCGGTGAACAGTGATTCCGGTGGACCTCGAAATCCGTGCCAGATCTGAGATCTAAATCTCGAGGGTTGGCTTTTTGCCCGAAGCCCTAGTTCATATGCTCCTGTTCATCGTGCTATAACTTTGCATCCGTAGCTCCATTTTGGTTATATAGCATATCAAAATGTTCATCTCAGAGAGCACATCATTTCATTCCATTGCATCATTTTCATTTGAGTTCATCTTGATGCCCGAAATGCTGTTAGAAGAGTGCTACTTGAGATAATTGTCAGATCTGCTGCTCCATTTAGATATTTGTCATTTTTGCCATGATTATTGTGTGCATGATATGTCCATGAGCTCTACATGTGTTTTGTTAAGGGTTTTGCCATCTTTCCAGAGGTGCAACCCATGTATTTTTGTGATGTGTGTGGTGACTAGCACAAGCTTGCAAAGTGAGGCACTTGGTAATCCTGATTTCAGGGATTTAGCATTTCCACTAAGTCCTTGATCTGTTTATCCCAAGTTGCCATATGTTCATGTTGTTTCCTAGTGATCCGTGCCTCTTTTGAGGATGATCAGTAAGGATGTTTTGTTAATCTTGTAGTGCTCTATCCATCCATGTCTTTGTTTGCAATTATGGAGCACCCTAGCTTGAGTCAATCGAGCTCTACTTTTGCTATTTCGTGAATCTAGGCAGATTGTCTACTTGTTAGTGATTTTGCCGAGGATGTTGTAGTTGATCCGTGCATGCTATGCTATTGTGCTTGCCATGTCTAGCTTGCATTTTGTGTATTATTGATGGGTGTATGCTTAGATTCCCATGACTTGCTCTGGAGTGAGTGCATCGAGCTCGTAAACATGCCTACTTGATATCTGTTTCAGCATGCTCCAGTTTTCACTAAGTCTTAAAACTGATTATGTTTTTGCCATGTTCACATGCTTGCAATTGTATTTTCTGATCCCTATTGGCTCAAGGTCACCAAGGGACTTTTGTTAAGCTCTTTTAGTAGCTCCATCCCATGCTTTACTTTGCCATGTTCAGGTCCTGTAGCATGTAGTTTTGATGCTCCGAAGAGTGCTACCTGATCTGAAATTCCAGACAAGTGTTAATTTCACTAAGTCTGAAATCTGTTTGCCAAATGCATTTTTGCCATGCTTGTTTGAACCTGTTAATGGATGAATTGTCCGTAGCTCAGTGCTAGACTTTTGTTAAGCATCATGAATGCATCCCTGCCATGTATTTTGTTGTCATGTTTGGGTGCTGTAGCATGTTCATCTTGTTGCATTTAGTTGGCTACTTGCTGTAAATCGCAGACCGGTGTCATATTTGAATCGCTTGCCATTTCCAAACCGTAACTCCGATTCCGGTGATCTTTATATCGTTTTCAAGAGATTTCATCTCATCTTTCCGGTGGCACACTTGGATTTCCAAGTTGAGGCCAGGTTCATTTATTCCTTGTTAAATCTTGCATATGCATCACATATTGCATCCCGCATAGCATACCATGTTTGCATCATATTGTTTGAGCTTTGCACGTGGTTGATTGTGTCCTTGTTGCTTGTTTGTCTTGTTTGGGTAGAGCCAGGAGACGAGTTCGCTAACGAGGAGCCCGTTGAGTTTGCTTTTGAGGATCCAGTCAACTCTGACAACTTTGCAGGCAAGATGATCATACCCTCGAAATCACTACTATCTTTGCTTTGCTAGATGCTCGCTCTTTTGCTATGACAATGCTACGATGCCTACCACTTGCTTTCAAGCCTCCCAAATAACCATGTCAAACCTCTAACCCACCATGTCCTAGCAAACCGTTGATTGGCTATGTTACCGCTTTGCTCAGCCCCTCTTATAGCGTTGCTAGTTGCAGGTGAAGATTGGAGACAGTTCCTTGTTGGAACATTATTTACTTGTTGGGATATCACTATATTGCCATGTTATCTTAATGCATCTATGTACTTGGTAAAGGGTGGAAGGCTCGGCCTCTCGCCTAGTGTTTTGTTCCACTCTTGCCGCCCTAGTTTCCGTCATATCGGTGTTATGTTCCCGGATTTTGCGTTCCTTACGCAGTTGGGTTATAATGGGAACCCCTTGATAGTTCGCCTTGATTAAAGCTTTTCCAGCAATGCCCAACCTTGGTTTTACCATTTTCCACCTAGCCCCTTTTTCCCTTGGGTTTCCGGAGCCCGAGGGTCATCTTATTTTAAACCCCCCCGGCCAGTGCTCCTCTGAGTGTTGGTCCAACCAAGCGATGTCCGGGGCTACCAGCGGCAACTCTGGGCTGGCCTACCCGACGTCTGGCTCATCTGAGTGTGCCTTGAGAATGAGATATGTGCAGCTCCTATCGGGATTTGTCGGCACATTCGGGCGGTGTTGCTGGATTTGTTTTAACCTGTCGAAGTGTCTTGAAGAACCGAGGTACAGAGTCTGATCGGAACGTCTCGGGAGGAGGTCTATTCCTTCGTTGACCGTGAGAGCTTGTCATGGGCTAAGTTGGGACTCCCCTGCAGGGATTTGAACTTTCGAAAGCCGTGCCCGCGGTTATGGGAAGATGGGAATTTGTTAATGTCCGGTTGTAGATAACTTGCACCTTAATTTAATTAAAATGAATCAACTGTGTGAGATACCGTGATGGCCTCTTCTCGTCGGAGTCCGGAAAGTGGACACGGTGTTGGAGTAATGCTTGCGCAGGTTGTTCTCTAGATTACTCGCTCGCGCTTTGCCTCCTCTTCTCGCTCTTTTTTGCGAACAGGATAGCCACCATACATGCTAGTCGCTTGCTGCAGCTCCACATATATTTACCTTGCCTTTTCTATTAAGCTTAAATAGTCTTGATTGCGAGGGTGCGAGATTGCTGAGTCCCTGTGGCTCACAGATTACTATTACACCAGATGCAGGACCCGATGATTTCGCTCTAGATGACGCGCTTGAGCTCAAGTGGGAGTTCGACGAGGACTCTCAGCGATACTATGTTTCTTTTCCTGATGATCAGTAGTGGTGCCCAGTTGGGGTGATCGGGACCGTGTCGCATGTTGGGTTGTTCTTCTATTTTGGCGCCGTAGTCGGGCCATGAGTGTTTGAATGATGTAATGTTATTTATGTACTTGATTGACGTGGCGAGTGTAAGCCAACTATGTTATCTCTCCTTTTATTATCTATATTACATGGGATGTTGTGAAGATTGCCTAACTTGCGACATACGCCTTCAATGCGATTATGCCTCTAAGTCGTGCCTCAACATGTGGGAGATATAATCGCATCGAGGGTGTTACAAGTTGGTAATCAGAGCCTTCCCCGACCTTAGGAGCCCCCACTGATTGATCGTTTTTAGCAGCCGAGTTGTGTCTAGAAAAATGTTTTGAGTCATTTAGGAATTATATATCGGAGAGTTTAGGAATTCTTTTTACTTCCCAGTCTCCTCATCGCTCTGGTAAGGCATCCTGATGTAGAGTTTTGACTCTTCTCTTCTCAAATTTTACTAATTTTTTTTAGGATCACGCGGGTATCTTGGAATCGTTCCGATGGTTTTATGATGAGAACATTGTCTTGGTGCCTCCTGTTAGGGGTTTGTGGAGGTGTCCCGGGGAGTTGAGCTCCGAGGTGTTGTCGTCATAATTTTATCGTTGCAGTTCTGGAATACCTGAGTTTAGTACGCCGACATCGAAAATCTCTTTTATGCAGTTCGTTGGTGAGATAACCTCGACGCCACCCAGTACTGGGGTGGGAGTTCGGGAGTATCGCCATAACTTGTATAACGGATGCTTTTCGAAGGTTGAGGTAGATGGTTTCCGAAGTTTTTCTTGGTTATGTGTTGAAGGATGGATACAGCTGGATGTAGGATTTGCTAGATTTGGGTGAGATATTATGCTTCCCCTGTATCCCCAACACCTGATTGCATAACCGGAAAGGTTCGGGAGTTTCATAGGTGGGAATTCTTGTAGCTCTAGTTCTTCTTCCACAAATATTTGGTTTGTGATTGGGATTTCTTACCGAGTATTCGTTCTTGATTCGTACCTTGTTGCTTTATTTCTCTACCTAAATTCTAAGTGGCTTCTCAATTTATGGATATGTGACCATTTCAAGAGGAAGGCATTCGTTCATTTTGTTCGGATGTGAAGACTTTATGTTGAAATTTTCATTCCGTTGGATTCAGCTTCATTTATCTGTCAATGTGCTAACGGTGGTCAACCTCTTTAGGATGGCTCCCGCTAAGAGCACCAACCAGAATCAGAATCAAGATCCGCCACCACCTCCACCTCCTCCGGAGGCATGGCACACTGTGATGGCCGCAACCAATGCAAACACGCAGTTGATCATGCAAATTCTTCAAGAGCGCAATCAAGCGAATCAAGGCAACCAAGGGAACCAAGGCAATAATCAGAATCACTTTGCTACACTCAATCAGTTCCTTGCTAATGGGCCAAAGACTTTCAGCAATTGTGTTGAGGCAACTGATGCTGACGATTGGCTCGTGGATCTGTGCAAGCATTGCGAGTGCAGTAACGTCAGGCCTGAGGACTTTGTCAAGTTCGCTTCCTTCCAACTCAAAGACCAAGCTGCATAATGGTTCCAGTAGTACAAGGATTCCATAGGAGGACGTGTGATTACCTGGGATGAATTCCGTCAAGATTTCGGAGCTCACCATATCCCTCAGAGCGTGGTTGAAAGCAAGCATGAGGAATTCCGCAACCTGAAGCAAGGGTCTTTGTCTATCTATGACTACAACAAGTTGTTTCAGAAGCTCACCCACTTTGCTAAGCAGGACGTCCCTGATGAGAAGAGCATGATATACCAGTTCAAGGGTGGTCTCAGAGAAGAAATCCAGCTAGCTCTTGTCCTCTTTGAGCCTTTGAGGTACGATGAGTTCTACAACATGGCACTGAAGCAAGAGTCCGCTCAACTGAGGAGTGATGCTTCCAAGAAGCGAGTCAGAGATGCTACTCCTTCTTCCTCTACTCAAGTGACCAAGCAGCAGAAGTTTTGGCTTCCTCCTCCTCCGTTTCGTCAGCCGTATCAGAAGAGCAAAGGTGGTAGTGGATCTTCCCACCCACCCAACCCTGGCTTTCAGAACAAGACTTCGCCTCAAGCTCCAAGATCGAGTGCTCCGTACCACCGTCCGCTTTCAGAGGTCACGTGCAACAAGTGCCAATAGAAGGGTCACTATGCCAACAAGTGTTTCAACCAGAGGCATCTCCCTCCTCCTCCTCCTGTTAGATCGGCAAGTACAACTATGGTCAAGCATAACACCAAATCCGCCAAGGTCAACTTGATGAATGCAGCTCAGGCAGAGGACTCGTCAGATGTCATCATGGGTAACCTTCCTGTTAATGATATTCCTGCAAAAGTTTTTTTGACACGGGTGCATCGCATTGTTTCATCTCGAGACCATTTGTTTCTAAGCATGAGTTGCCTTTACAAGATTTGCCTAGACAGTTATCTGTTGTTTCTCCGGGTAAATTCATGAATGCAAGCGCTATCGCCCCGGATGTTACTATCACGTTGGGTGATTACAAGTTTCTCTCTTCTCCGGTGGTTCTTGGTAACTCGGATATTGATCTTATTCTCGGAATGGATTGGCTTTCTAAGCACAAGGCGCATCTTGATTGTGCAGCCAGGCAGATTTAATTGACTCATTCGTCTGAGGATGTAATTGTCTTTGCCGCTCGTGATGATACAATCCGTCTGTTTTCTCTCAATGAGAAGGGTGAACTAGATGCTATCTCGCAAATCCCAGTCGTTTGCGAATATCAAGACGTCTTTCCAGAAGAGCTTCCAGGAATGCCTCCGCACCGGCTAGTTGAATTCGTTATTGATCTTGAGCCTGGCACGGAACCAGTGTGCAAGCGTCCTTACAAGCTCGGACCTGAAGAGTTGAAGGAGCTGAAGAAACAACTCGATATTCAAGAAAGAATGGGTATCATCTGGCCTAGTTCTTCTCCGTGGGGTTGTGGTGTTCTTTTTGTGAAGAAGAAGGATGGAACGGACCAACTTTGTGTTGATTACCGTCCATTGAATAAGAAGACCATCAAGAACAAATACCCACTTCCCAACATCAATGAGCTGTTCGAACAACTCAAAGGTGCTCAAGTATTCTCCAAGCTTGATCTCCGTATGGGTTATCATCAGATCTGAATCCGTGAGCAAGATATTCCCAAGACGGCTTTCAGGACAAGCTATGGTTCATATGAATACACTGTCATGTCTTTTGGCCTCATCAACGCTCCTCCGACGTTCTCTCGCATGATGAACTTCATCTTCAACGCCTACACCAATGACTTTTTCTTGGTCTATCTCAACGACATTCTGGTTTTCTCGAAGAACAAGGAAGATTAAGCCAAGCACTTGCGTTTGGTGCTCGATAAGCTGAGGGAACATCAGTTCTACGCCAAGTTCTCCAAATGTGAATTTTGGCTCGATGAGGTTCTTTAGCTTGGTCATATCATCTCTGCCAAGGGCATTGTGGTGAATCCTGAGAAGGTGTCTGCAATTGTGAGTTGGGAACCTCCTCAGAACGTGAAGCAACTCCATAGCTTCCTCGGTTTCGCAAGCTACTGTCGAAGATTCGTTGAAAACTTTTCTAAGATCGCGAAGCCTCTCTCAAATCTTCTCCAGAAGCACGTCAAGTACGTTTGGTCTCCGGAGTGTGACATTGCTTTCAACATTTTGAAAGAGAAATTGGTCACCGCTCCAGTTCTGACTCCGCCTGATGAATCCAAACCGTACGAGGTCTTTTGTGATGCCTCTCTCCAAGGTCTTGGCGTAGTGTTGATGCAAGAGAAGAAAGTTGTGGCTTATACCTCTCGCCAGTTGAAGCCCAATGAGAAGAACTACCCCACTCATGATCTCGAGTTGGCGGCAGTTGTGCATGCTCTTTTGACTTGGAGACATCTCTTATTGGGAAGAAAAGTGGACATTTTCACTGATCACAAGAGTCTCAAGTACATCTTCACTCAGCCTAATCTCAACCTCAGGCAGACTCGATGGGTCGAAATGATTCAAGAGTATAATCCGAGTATCGAGTATACTCCAGGCAAGGCCAATGTGATTGCTGACGCATTGAGCAGGAAGGCTTATTACAACAGTCTGATTCTCAAGCCTTATCAACCCGAGCTTTGTGAAGCTTTCCGCAAACTTAATCTGCAAGTTGTTCCTCAAGATTTCCTCGCCAACCTTCAAGTCTCTCCTACCTTGGAAGATCAGATTCGCCAAGCCCAGCTTCTTGATGCTATGGTGAAAAAGGTGAAGATTGGGATTGCCAAGAGTCAACCCAAGTACAAGTGCTACCGCCTTGATGACAAGGATACTCTCTTCTTCGAGGATCGTATTGTTGTGCCCAAAGGTGACCTCCGTAAAGTGACCATGAACGAGGCTCACAATTCTCTCCTCTCCATCCACCCTGGGAGCACGAAGATGTATCAGGACCTTAAGCAGGCTTATTGGTGGACTCGAATGATGCGCGAGATTGCTCAGTTCGTGAATGAGTGTGATGTCTGCAGAAGAGTGAAAGCAGAACATCAAAGGCCAAGTCGAGCGTGTCAACCAGATTCTTGAAGATATGCTCAGGGCTTGTGTGATCTCCTTCGGCATGAAGTGGGAGGATTGTCTTCCTTATGCTGAATTCTCCTACAACAACAGTTTTCAAGCAAGTTCGGGCAAGGTCCCATTCGAAATTTTGTATGGCAGGAAGTGCCGTACCCCTCTCAACTGGTCTGAAACCGGTGAACGTCAGCTTTTGGGAAATGACTTAATCACAGAGGCAGAGGAAATGTGCAAACTCATTCGAGATAACCTCAAAGCAGCCCAATCCCGCCAGAAGAGCTACTATGATAGTAAGCACCGGGATTTGGCTTTCGAGATCGGAGATCATGTTTACCTCCGTGTCTCTCCTATGAAAGGTACTCATCGCTTCGGTATCAAAGGGAAGCTTGCCCCCAGATACGTGGGACCTTTCAAGATTGTCAGCAAGAGAGGCGATCTCGCCTATCAACTCGAGCTTCCTTCAAACTTTGCAAATGTTCATGATGTGTTCCATGTCTCTCAGCTCCGAAAGTGCTTCAAGACTCCTGAACGCACCATCAACTTCGAGGACATTGAGCTCCAAGAAGATCTCTCATATCGTGAGCACCCAGTTGCTATTCGTGAAGAGACTGAACGCAAGACTCGCAACAAGTCAATCAAATTCCTCAAAGTCAAGTGGTCACACCATTCCGACCGTGAAGCTACCTGGGAACGCGAGGATCACCTCTGTTCTGAGTACCCGGCGTTCTTTCAGTCCTAGATCTCGGGACGAGATCCTTTCGTAGTGGTGGAGTGTTGTAACACCTCGGATATGATTTACCCAATATGTAATCCAACTCTTGCCGTTTCCGGCCTTAAGTTATTTTATTTTCTCGGGTTCGGGTTTTTGTCTCCGTGTGTTGTTATCGTTTGTCATGCATCTCATATCATGTCATCATGTGCATTGCATTTGCATACGTGTTCATCTCATGCATCCGGGCATTTTCCCCGTTGTCCATTTTGCATTCCGGCGCTTCGTTCTCCTCCGGTGGTCATTTCTACCTTTCTTTCGTGTGTGGAGTTTAAACATTTCCGGATTGGACCGAGACTTGCCAAGCGGCCTTGGTTTACTACCGGTAGACCGCCTGTCAAGTTTCGTACCATTTGGACTTCGTTTGATACTCCAACGGTTAACCGAGGGACCGAAAAGGCCTCATGTGTGTTGCAGCCCAACACCCCTCCAAGTTGGCCCAAAACCCACCAAAACCCTCTCCATCATCTAGAGCGTTTGATCACGATCGCGTGGCCGAAAACCGCACCTCATTTGGACTCTCCTAGCCCCCTCTATGCCTATATATAGACCCCTCCTTCCAAATCTCGGATCCCCTCCCCGAAACCCTAAAAAAAAAGAAATCCCAGATCGCGCCGGCCGGACAAAAACCGCCGCCGCCGCCCGCGCCCTATCCGCGCCTGCCACGTGGGCATCGCCGCCTTCCTCCGCCGCCGGCCCGGGAGGCCCGAACCGGGCCCCCGAGGCCCAACCGCCGCGCGCCGCCAGGGCGCCTCCCCGCGCCCATCTTCCCCGAGCGGCCGCCGCCTCCATCGCCGTCTCCGGCGACACGGCCGTCGCGGGCCGCCGCACACCACCGCCCGTCGCGTCCTCCGCGGCCATCGCCGCCTCGCCGCCGCGGGTCTCGGCGACCGCGCCGACCCCGGCCATCGCCGGCCCGCGCCGCCCCGGCGAGCTCTACCACCGGATCCGGCCTCTCCTTCCTCAACTCCGACCTCCGGCGAACTTCCTTCCTCCGGTGAACAGTGATTCCGGTGGACCTCGAAATCCATGCCAGATCTGAGATCTAAATCTCGAGGGTTGACTTTTTGCCCGAAACCCTAGCTCATATGCTCCTGTTCATCGTGCTATAATTTTGCATCCGTAGATCCGTTTTGGGCATATAGCATATCAAAATGTTCGTCTCAGAGAGCACATCATTTCATTCCATTGCATCATTTTCATTTGAGTTCATCTTGATGTCCGAAATGCTGTTAGAAAAGTGCTACTTGAGATAATTGTCAGATCTGCTGCTCCATTTAGATATTTGTCATTTTTGCCATGATTATTGTGTGCATGATATGTCCATGAGCTCTACATGTGTTTTGTTAAGGGTTTTGCCATCTTTCCAGAGGTGCAACCCATGTATTTTTGTGATGTGTGGGGTGACTAGCACAAGCTTGCAAAGTGAGGCACTTGGTAATCTTGATTTCAGGGACTTAGCATTTCCACCAAGTCCTTGATCGGTTTATCCCAAGTTGCCATATGTTCATGTTGTTTCCTAGTGATCCGTGCCTCTTTTGAGGATGATCAGTAAGGATGTTTTGTTAATCTTGTAGTGCTCTATCCATCCATGTCTTTGTTTGCAATTATGGAGCACCCTAGCTTGAGTCAATCGAGCTCTACTTTTGCTATTTCGTGAATCTAGGCAGATTGTCTACTTGTTAGTGATTTTGCCGAGGATGTTGTAGTTGATCCGTGCATGCTATGCTATTGTGCTTGCCATGTCTAGCTTGCATTTTGTGTATTATTGATGGGTGTATGCTTAGATTCCCATGACTTGCTCTGGAGTGAGTGCATCGAGCTCGTAAACATGCCTACTTGATATCTGTTTCAGCATGCTCCAGTTTTCACTAAGTCTTAAAACTGATTATGTTTTTGCCATGTTCACATGCTTGCAATTGTATTTTCTGATCCCTATTGGCTCAAGGTCACCAAGGGACTTTTGTTAAGCTCTTTTAGTAGCTCCATCCCATGCTTTACTTTGCCATGTTCAGGTCCTGTAGCATGTAGTTTTGATGCTCCGAAGAGTGCTACCTGATCTGAAATTCCAGACAAGTGTTAATTTCACTAAGTCTGAAATCTGTTTGCCAAATGCATTTTTGCCATGCTTGTTTGAACCTGTTAATGGATGAATTGTCCGTAGCTCAGTGCTAGACTTTTGTTAAGCATCATGAATGCATCCCTGCCATGTATTTTGTTGTCATGTTTGGGTGCTGTAGCATGTTCATCTTGTTGCATTTAGTTGGCTACTTGCTGTAAATCGCAGACCGGTGTCATATTTGAATCGCTTGCCATTTCCAAACCGTAACTCCGATTCCGGTGATCTTTATATCGTTTTCAAGAGATTTCATCTCATCTTTCCGGTGGCACACTTGGATTTCCAAGTTGAGGCCAGGTTCATTTATTCCTTGTTAAATCTTGCATATGCATCACATATTGCATCCCGCATAGCATACCATGTTTGCATCATATTGTTTGAGCTTTGCACGTGGTTGATTGTGTCCTTGTTGCTTGTTTGTCTTGTTTGGGTAGAGCCGGGAGACGAGTTCGCTAACAAGGAGCCCGTTGAGTTTGCTTTCGAGGATCCAGTCAACTCTAACAACTTTGCAGGCAAGATGATCATACCCTCGAAATCACTACTATTTTTGCTTTGCTAGATGCTCGCTCTTTTGCTATGCCAATGCTACGATGCCTACCACTTGCTTTCAAGCCTCCCAAATTGCCATGTCAAACCTCTAACCCACCATGTCCTAGCAAACCGTTGATTGGCTATGTTACCGCTTTGCTCAACCCCTCTTATAGCGTTGCTAGTTGCAGGTGAAGATTGGAGACCGTTCCTTGTTGAAACATTATTTACTTGTTGGGATATCACTATATTGCCATGTTATCTTAATGCATCTATATACTTGGTAAATGGTGTAAGGCTCGGCCTCTCGCCTAGTGTTTTGTTCCACTCTTGCCACCCTAGTTTTCGTCATATCGGTGTTATGTTCCCGGATTTTGCGTTCCTTACGTGGTTGGGTTATAATGGGAACCCCTTGATAGTTCGCCTTGATTAAAGCTTTTCCAGCAATGCCCAACCTTGGTTTTACCATTTGCCACCTAGCCCCTTTTTCCCTTGGGTTTCCGGAGCCCGAGGGTCATCTTATTTTAAACCGCCCCGGCCAGTGCTCCTTTGAGTGTTGGTCCAATCGAGCGATGTCCGGGGCTACCAGGGGCAACTCTGGGCTGGCCTACCCGACGTCTGGCTCATCTGAGTATGCCGTGAGAACGAGATATGTGCAGCTCATATCGGGATTTGTCGGCACATTCGGGCGGTCTTGCTGGATTTGTTTTAACCTGTCGAAGTGTCTTGAAGAACCGAGGTACCAGTCTGATCGGAACGTCTCGGGAGGAGGTCTATTCCTTCGTTGACCGTTAGAGCTTGTCATGGGCTAAGTTGGGAATCCCCTGTAGGGATTTGAACTTTCAAAAGCCGTGCCCGCGGTTATGGGCAGATGGGAATTTGTTAATGTCCGGTTGTAGATAACTTGAACCTTAATTTAATTAAAATGAATCAACTGTGTGAGTTACCGTGATGGCCTCTTCTCGGCGGAGTCCGGGAAGTGGACACGGTGTTGGAGTAATGCTTGCGCAGGTTGTTCTCTAGATTACTCGCTCGCGCTTTGCCTCCTCTTCTCGCTCTCTTTTGCGAACAGGATAGCCACCATACATGCTAGTCGCTTGCTGCAGCTCCACATATAATTACCTTGCCTTTCCTATTAAGCTTAAATAGTCTTGATCGCGAGGGTGCGAGATTGCTGAGTCCCTGTGGCTCACAAATTACTATTACACTAGATGCAGGACCCGATGATTACGCTCCAGATGATGCGCTTGAGCTCAAGTGGGAGTTCGACGAGGACTCTCAGCGATACTATGTTTCTTTTCCTGATGATCAGTAGTGGTGCCCAGTTGGGGTGATCGGGACCGTGTCGCATGTTGGGTTGTTCTTCTATTTTGGCGCCGTAGTCGGGCCATGAGTGTTTGAATGATGTAATGTTATTTATGTACTTGATTGACGTGGCGAGTGTAAGCCAACTATGTTATCTCCCCTTTTATTATCTATATTACATGGGATGTTGTGAAGATTGCCTAACTTGCGACATACGCCTTCAATGCGATTATGCCTCTAAGTCGTGTCTCGACACGTGGGAGATATAGTCGCATCGAGGGTGTTATAAGAGGGGTGGGAGGCAGCAGCGGCAAGGGAGAGGTGCGGCGGCTGCGGAAGAATAGGAGGACAGCGGCGGCGGCGGCTGTAGGGGTGGCGGCGGCAGGGAAAGGCGGAAGCGAGGAAAGGAATCGGCGTGCTAAACTGATACCACCTTAGTTGAAAAGAAAGGATTGCATGCATCAATAATTCATTGATCGTGTGGATGATGTATATATATAGGTATAGGATGGACCGGCTTCTACTTATCTCCCAATATATACAAATATGCAAAAGGAGGAGAGAAGATACAATGATATAAATATAAGACCCTAGTCTTATACATGTACAATAGACAATGTAGGAACATGTGAACTCTAAATTTTTGCGTTCTCCATGCGGAGGATGGAATATGTCAACAGTCCGAGGGATACTTTTGCCTTTGAACAAAACAAAGATGACCAACTATAACAACATCTATGAAAATCTCGGAATCTTCCATGTAATTTTTATTATATTTAAGGTGTTTTGTATTTGTGATGAACTTTGATAATAGATCGGAATCATTTTCGCAAAAAAAAACAACACCTATGAAAATCTAGTACTCCCTAATTTGAACTAAAACAATGACATTTATTTTTGATCCGAGAGAGTAGTGCTATGTTTCTTGGCCTGTTATTTCAGATCAGCATGGACGTTCACCAACATTTCTTGGACAATAAATCCTATAAGTACGGACTGTTTGCAGCCGGTCTCCATGATTTCCCCTCCTGTTTAGTAACTGAGGGAACCTCTGCTCAAAAACATAACTTGAGTTGAGAGGAAACAATTATTCTACCACTAGAAGTCACACAGTTACAGTAAAGATGGTATTATAGATGCATGATCACCATTACATTACTAATCGTGAGTGGCTATACCACCTTACAAGCAATCTGTGTGTGGAACGTAGACTACCAGCTATACCCAAGAAGGCTGTCGAGGTCATGCGTTTCTTGATCCACCATGGCAGCGCCGGCGTCCAGACGCGCGAGCACGTGCTCGTCGGCGAGCAGCTCCGGGGTGAAGAGCTTCTTCCAGCCGGTGCACCATGCGACGGCCTCCCCGTACGACGGCTTCGCGGATTGCAGCCAGTGGCGCAGCGCGCTCTCCCATTTGTCGAAGAACTCCGTTTCTTCCAAGATCGATAGCACGTCTTCGGCGTGCAGGAGCGGCGCCCACAGCATCGCCATGTGCAACGAGCTGTCCGTCTGCTTTGGGGGCGTGATCCTCAGCTCCCGCATCAGCCGTGTCAGCTCAGGCAGGACGTGGCGCCTGGCGAAGAGTTCCCAGTGCGCCGGGTCGAAGTAGTCTTTCCACGGCCGGACGATGTCGTGGCCGGCGCTGCTGATCTTGCTCTCCACGACGTCGTAGAGGCTCTCCGGCAGGTGGCCGATCAGAGGGATCCAGGGGCGTAGCCAGTCGTCGCAGTCCGGGTCCCACGACGGGCGCCACTGTTGCGCTCCCATGGCGAGCTTCGGCGGGAGAACCTTGTCGACGATGTAGCGCACGGTGGATGGAGGCAACGCCGCCTCCCACGCCCCTAGCGGGCGCTTTCCCTGGAGCACCTCTCCGGACTTGACGATGGCCGTCATCGCGTCCGCCGTCTCCACGCTGCTGTCCCCTTGAAGCTTCATCTCCCGTAGCAGCGTCAGAGTCTTCTCGTGGCACTCTCGTTCCAGCCGCAGGGCTCCTGCGACAGCCTCCCACTCACGACACTCGTCTAAGTCGTCTTCCACCGGCGACAGCGGCGGCGCAACCTACAGGCCGTTGTCGTAAGGCTTGTCGCGGTGGCCGATGCCGGCCCTGCGACGACGACGCTCGACGGGTTGTATTGGGACGATGATGCCTTGGCCGTGTGCGCTGCTCGACAAGGACGACGACGACGACTCCGCGGGCAGCTACAAGTGCACCAATGCAGCGGTGGCCAAGATGATGCGGCTTTGGAACTACAAGGACGGCTCCGGGCTTGAAACCAAAGCCTTAGCAGAGGAAGGAACCGATCTGATTCCCGGAACCGAAACAGGTATTTCCACTATTGCCGTTACTGAACCAAGGGCCCCTCCCGACCTGAGAAATTCACAGCAGGAAAGACTGGCGCCGATCAGTGAAAGCGAACCCTTCAGTACATCGCGTTCAGCCCTCCCTCAAAATCCCATTTGTTTTATTGAGGAATCACTCTTGATCCTCTAAAGGCTTTTCTCCGTCCTCATTTGTTGAAGCGGAGCATAGTGTGGCGTCGAGCGAGAAAGGTCTCTTTTTTGGTTTATTCACTGATCTGAAATGAAACTTAGCACTTGTTTTTTTATTGATTCCTGGGGCTAGGCTCCCTAATAGAATGTTTAACCGATCCATTCCGAATCGATCGAATTGGTACGGAAGTTGTAACATGGGAAAAGCACAGAAAACACGACTCAGCAAATAGATAGTCTCCTTCCTTTGTTACCGGTCTTCTTATAATGCCGGGCCACGCCCAGAAGTTTCCCTAAGGAAGACTAGCTTTGGCGTGGGAAGCTTACCAATTTATGCGGTGGCTACTCGATCGAGAAGAAAGAGCAGTTGTTACCCGCCTCCACTATTAAGCAGCATGAGCCACTAGACTGACTCGATATCCGTGTGTGGAGGTGAAATGCGTTGATGTGGCCAATCGATATACAGTATAGTTGAATGGTTCGACAAGTTCACATGCCGGAGCTACCTGTTAACTAAAAAAGCAGATATAAGGGGAGTAAAAGTAAAAATTGCGGGTCGTCTCGGAGGAAAAGAAATTGCACACGCCGAATCTATTAAAAAGGGTAGACTTCCCCTCCAAACAATTCGCGCTATAGGTCAACCTTTTAAATTGCCTGCTGAATCCATGAGCAGGCAAGAGACAACCTGGCGAACTGAAACATCTTAGTAGCCAGAGGAAAAGAAAGCAAAAGCGATTCCCGTAGTAGCGGCGAGTGAAATGGGAGCGGCCTAAACCGAGGGACCGCCTGACAATTACAAAGAAACCTTTCAAAAGTGGATTTTGTGCTCTGAATATAAGGATTTCCCTGGTTTAAGGTGCAAGATAGACTCACTTCTTTCATTCCTGACAAATCCGATCGGGTCTTCATAATCTGGAGTAAAAGGATTCGAACCTTTGCATGCCGATACCAAAAACCGATGCCTTACCACTTGGCTATACTCCAAACAAACGGCGAAATTGGATTGATTGGCACACCGCGCATCTGGCATTCGCTTCTCCTATCTATCTCTTCCAACTAAGCTGATCACTAGAAAATATGAAATCCTGCAAGCAATCATTGCAGAGCCAACTACGAAGATACCTGGTCTTCCACTCTGTTCACTGGAGGAAAGACAAGAAAGTAAACAATTCTTCAAAGGAATTGGCTCTACCGGAACAGAGGAATTGGCTCGCTCCTTCGCTCGGGATGTCAAAATGCATCGGTAGGGAAGCGTTCCGCCTTAGAGGGAAGCAACCGCGAAAGCGGGGGTCGACGAAGCGGAAGCAAGAATGTCGGCTTGAGTAACGAAAACATTGCTGAGAATCCAATGCCCCACCCCCCAAAAACAAACCGACCTAGCAAGAAAACGTATGCGCAGGCGGAATTCTGTACAACTATAGGGTTCGGTTCTTTCTTCTGTCCCAGGTCCTTTCTTCTCTTGCGGATCTTTCTTACTTTTATTCCTCAGCTCGCTTACAAAAACTACATATTTTTTTTAGATATGGCAGCGGGGATTCGACTTCCCCTGGGGGTAGGGAGTATTATTAAAGGAGGTTAATCATAGATTAGCAAAAACCCTAGAATAAATTCTTCCTGGGTCGAAAGACCCCTAACGTCAGGGGCTGACCACTGAGCTCACTCAGGCCCCGCTGGGCTGGCCAGAGTGGGTGCGAGCTGGAATTGCCATAGCTTATGGTTAAAGCAATAGGAAAGGGCCCAACAGAGAGAACAGTCAGGATAACGAGCGCGGAGCCCACTTGGCAGGCGGCAGGAGCAGCGGGCCTGTAGTTGAGCACCTATCTGAAGGCCCAATCGGCATCAGTAGTTGCACGCAACTCTAAAGAAGACGATGACGGAAAAAAGGACGGCTCGAGAAAAGGTACCTCGAATATATCTAAGAATCCGATGAACTGCTGCAAAGTGAACTGATTTAGGAAGAAACAACAAAAAAAATTCATATTCTGATACATAAGAGTTATATAGGAATTGAAATAGTCTTTTATTTTCTTTTTGAAAAAAAAAATCTATCGAATCCATGCTGCAAGCAGCAAGCATAGGCTAAAAAGGCAATAGTCTAACGTTGGGGTAGGGCGCGCCAAAACAACCGGGGGCCCCGGAGGGGTCAGTACAAAAGTACTATATTCTTTCCACTTACTTTCATTGGCTAACAATTCCTTCCATCGTGTATCCTCAATTGATGCGGCTTCAGATACTTCAATTGTAGATTTGAGGACCATGAGAAAAGATTACAACATCCAGAACGAAGCCTGTCAAGCCAACCTTCCCTCACTGCGAAAATGCAACATCCGGCGTACTCATTGGCTTTGACCTCAGATTCATTACTTGCTAGAGAAGTAGTTTACATAACTGTCACAGCTCCAATACGATAATCTTGTTAATCAGCAAAGTAGCTAGCCTAAATAAGGAGTTTACAATCACTTGACTATAAAGTAAAGAGCTGGGCCCTCTTGGCCACCTAAGACCTTGGCTTTTTAGAGAATCCCGCTCCTGTGTCGTAGGACTTGTAGCTCGGCAGTCCACCGGGTAGGTTTGTTTATCCTTTGATCACTGAAAATACAACTTCTAATAGCCATTTCTATTTTATAGATGTTTCAAACAAGTGATTTTACACTTTGATCCTTCCTGTCTTTCCCCGACAGAGGAGTTTGACCCTTCCACTTCTGCTTTTGCCCTTTGTACTTCTTCCCGCAATTGAGATCCCTGTTAAGGAAGAATATCTCGCTCGTGCTTTTTTTGCGAGAAAATCGCTCTACTTTTTCCAGCGATGAGTGTCGTAAAGTAGTAAAGGTCCCCGCGAAGCTTTCGAGAAGAGGGGTAGTCTTGTGCGTAAGCATAGCATTTCTGGTCGAACCACCGAACCACACATCTTTTTTTATGGGCACCTTTGACTTAGCTTTCGACAGAGAGAGACAAATGGGAATGCCAGGCACAACGCAAACACCGTCGCTAGCTACTGGGACTCGATTCGCCGGCGTGCTGTTCGCTCGATCGGCTGAGGCCTGTGAGAGTTGCGTACATATGGTATACGTACGCCTGATTATATCAGGGGCCGCTAATTCGATTCCGTCCTGGAGACAGAGCCTTTGGCATTGAGAGTTGCGTATCATATTATCGTACGTACGCTAATTATTTCGACTCCGTCCTGGAGACGAGCCTTTGGCATTGAGCACGTTTTCCTTACTAACTCTGGCCTCTGCTTTCAGCAATAATACTAAACATACAAAGAATTACGAAATTTTTTCTTATTTGATACTATCTTAAAATCTGCTTCCTTATTTGACGCTGAAAAAGTTTTTTTTCCTATTTAACACAAGTTTTAAATTTTATTTCCTATATGATATTTTCGTCCATTTTGAGTCTAAATGATACCTGAAAAGACTCTTTTGCCCCTCATATGGTATGTGTGTGCGGGACAATAGCGCACACACGCATCATCAATGCGAGGGCAGGAGCACACACGCAGCAACACATACACATGCATCAACACACATGCATGCACGCACACACGCAACAACACGCACGCGCGCGTGCACACACACGCACACGCAGCAACACACATGCACGCGCACACACACGCAACAACACACACGCAGGCATCACACACACAGACAGCACATAGGCACGCAACAACATACACACACGCGTGCGCACGTACACACACAATAGCAAACACACGCAGCAGCACACATGCACACACACATGCAGCAGCAGCACACATGTGCGCATGCACCCACACACGTAACAGCACACACGCGCGCGCACACACATACCGCATGAGGGGCAAAATCGTCTTTTCAGGTATCATTTAGGTTTAAAATGGACGAAAGTGTTGTATAAGGAATAAAATTTAGGACTAATGTCAAATAGGAAAGAAAAACTTTTCCAATATCAAATAAGGAACCAGATTTTAAAATAGTGTCAAATAAGGAATTTTGTCAAGAATTACACGTAATTACACGCTGACTAGGATTTTTTTCATCTACTAACCAATCACAAACTTGTCCCCCTAATTTTTAGAGGGGTGGGCCACCTCTCCACCTATTGACCAATCAAATTAACCCTCCATATAAAAGTTTGTAACTCGTTTGTACATGTAGCATTACTCCTGCTTTCAGTGGATAAGTAGCCAACAAAACTTGGCGCGACATGTCGACAACCGCCGGCGGCACCCAGTCGTCGTCATCGCCGCCGTGGTCCAACCTGCCCGACGACCTCCTCGGCATGGTCCGCCAAAGGCTTGCCTCCCTGCGCGATCGCGTGCGCGTCGCTGCCATTTGCAAGGGGTGGCGCGCCGCCGCATCGCGCCGGCGGCCGCCGGCCAGCCCGCAGCTGCTCGTGTATCCGCTGCATGGACGATTCGTCGGGAACAAGCTCCTGTGCGGCCCTGACGACTGCTTTGTCGTGCGCGTCCCAGACAAGATGGAAAACAAGCGGCTCGTCGGCTCGCACGACGAGGGTTGGGTCGCTGCGGTCGACGAGCGCTCCCTCGTGATCGTCAACTTCTTCTCCGGTGCCAGTGCGGAGCTCGCTCCGGTGTGCTCGCGCAATCTACTTAACGTCAGGCCAACCAGCCTCCGGAAAATCATCTTCTCCGAAGCCCCCACCTCCAGCAGCTGCATCCTCGCCGCCATCGATTACCCGGGCTCCGACGTCTTGCTGTGCAAAAAGTCTCATCCTATTATGTGTGGCAAATCTTCCTAGGCCCCAACTCTTCTAAATTTACATGTGTTGCTAGATACTGTCAATAGCATTTGACTATTTACAAAAGAAATGTCCATATTACAATCCTAAACTTGACACTCGGTTTAAGATTCATCCATCAACTTTAAAACCAGTCGTCTCACACCCCGAACTAACCATCCGATCCATGAATCAACCCTCACCTAGTTTTGACTCATCGAAGTGGTTTTGACTTGAGCACCGCCACATCATATTTTGGGAACGAGATCCTCTGACGTTGGCGATTCCAAGTCAGAGGGACGTCCTTCGCTTGGCACCGTCCATCAACCATCAGACGGCAGCAAATTCCAGCTCTCTCTGGTTTGCTCAGATCAGCACCAAAACCAGCGGCCCACTACGGCCCACTACGAACCGAGGGACGCAGGCGAGGGGAAAAAGGGCGTGAGGAGACAGGAAAAGGCGTGAAGAATACCCAGGCGGCACCAGCCGACGAAAAAGAGATCGTCGGAGCTCGAAGGTGGACGCCCTGCTCTGCTCGTCAATATCACGTAAGTCCTAATACTCTGCTCCTCTCATGTCATCTTTCACATGAATGAAAACACTACAACTGATCGAAGGTCCACCATCAGGTTGCTTTGGAACTCCATCAAGTTTCCATTTTTCTCATGGAAGAATCAGTTTGTTGAACTTGATCAAACATCTTTTCTCTCATGGAAGAAGCAACCAGATGGACGAACATGCCAACACAACCCACCAGGATTCCGATTCCAATAGGTAATTTCTGCACATATACAAGTCTGCACATAGTCAGATTTACATAATTTCTCAATAGTTCAGTGATAGTTCTATTACATAATTTATGCACATATACAATTCTGCATATATTCAGATTTACATCATTTCTCAATAGTTTAAGTGATACTACTACATAATTACTGCACATATACAAGTCTGAACATATTCAGATTTACCAAATTTCTCGATAGTTCAGTCATACTTCTACAATCCCCTTACTCGTGGTGTTTTTACTTTGCAGAGTTGTATTGCCTAGTTTGGTACCTTATGTTGGCATGGAATTTAGAAGCTCAGACGAGGCTTGGTCATATTGGCTTAGCTACAGTGCGCAAAAAGGCTTTGAGGTTAGGAAAAGGTATACTAACAAAAGTTCAGCCGATGGCAAGGTTACATCATGTAAATTTGTTTGTGCAAATGAGGGTCAGCGAGCACAAGACAAAAGGGATCATTCGACAAAGTGCCCTCGAGCTGAAACTAGAACCAATTGTGAAGTAAACATGAAGCTTAAAATGGACCGGAAGAAGGGAAATCTCAAAGTGTCAGAGCTGGTTTTGGAACACAACCACACACTACACCTAGCAGAAACCTTACACTTAATGGTGTCACAAAGAAAAATTCAGAGTTGCAAGCTTTTGAAATTGCAACAGCAGATGATGCAGGAATTGGGCCAAAAGCCGCACATGAGTTGGCTAGTCGACAAGTTGGTGGACCACTCAATCTTAGTTATACCCTCCGTGATCACAAGAACCATTTGCGGACCAAGCGCCAACGAGAAATGGCATATGGCCAAGCGGGTAGCATGCTTAAGTATTTTCAAGACAAAATTGCTGAAAACCCATCATTCCAATATGCATTGCAAATGGACTGTGAAGAACAAATAGCGACCATATTCTGGGCTGATGCTAGAATGATCATGGATTATGCACATTTTGGTGATGTTGTTAGTTTTGACACTACTTTTGGAACAAACAAGGAGAGTAGGCCCTTTGGTGTCTTTGTCGGATTCAATCACTTTAGGGAAACTGTAGTTTTTGGTGCTGCTCTCATGTATGATGAAACATTTGCATCCTTTAAGTGGTTGTTTGAGGCTTTTCTAACAACCCATAAAGGAAAGGGGCCAAGAACATTGTGACTTGCTGGTCTTTGTAGTCCTGGAATCGCTCAACTTCACTCTCAAATGAAACATTCAGTCAAATCAAACTCAACAGCCAAACAAAAATTCAGTCAAACTATTCACTCAACTCCACTCTCAAATGACATTGCAAACTGAATTTAAATTCAGTCACACTATTCATTACACATTACTTTTGATTTACACCAATTACAATCTCAATTTGTCATTTGGCTTTGTCTCTGCTGCCATTGCTTCCTCTTTTCTGTCCATCTAAATAGCAGGGAAGTGGCAAGTAGCAGGGGAATTTCCAACAGAAGTCCAGAGCCTGAGTAGCCGACGGCGCGACGATGCTTGCTCCGGCGCGTCGCGGGGCAGTGGCTTGCTCCGCCCCCTCCACAGCTATGTGCGTCGCGGCCTGATGGAGACAGCGCGGGCTGCGTGGCCTCGATAGCTCGGCCGCGTCGATGTAGCCTGCTCCGCGGCTCTGGGGCGCAGCTAGGAGGCGTCCCGCCCTGAAGGAGCAGCGGCTGCTCTTCCCCGCCGGCCAGCGTCGCGCCTTGGAGGAGTAGCGGCTGCTCTTCCCCGTCGCGCCCTGAAGGAGCGAGGCCAGAGCGACCGGCCGAACAGATGCAGTGACGCGAGAGCGAGGAGTTCTGGGCGTACTGGGCCGTATGGGCTGCTTGTTTTCATGTCCATGCGAGTGGAAGTGGCGCTGGTAGCGAGTGTCGTCAGATGTAGATCAACGGCCCTGGGCGTAGGACGTCCCTCGGCAGTACTTTCTTCTAAGTCAGAGGATCTCGTTCCCATATTTTGACCCTTCCCTACATGTGGGACTCACCCAGAAAAAAGAAACCATCTATGGCGAGGATGGAGTGCCTCGCCATGACCCCTGTACATGGGGTTCCAAGAGAGCATATCACTGATAGATCTGCTGGGGCACATGGATGCGCGAGTCTGTGACATGTGCATGCAGGGCTGACAACCAACCATCGACGCCTCAAGAAGACCTTCACGCGGTGCAATCGACCAATGAGACGAAGGATTCACTAGTGGTTGCTCAAACAACAACCAAAGGTGGTCGCGGTGTCGAAGAATACACATTAATCCCAACAAAGGAAAGTCTAGAACAAAGAATTGACTGGGGGTTCCTCTTCCTTATGCTGTCGGGAAGCAGGATCGAACAAGGGCGATGCCATGGGTGGGAAGCAGCCAATATTCTACAAGTAGGTCGTCGTGTGTTGGTCTGTACAACACGCTGGTTTGCTCGCGCCATTCCAGGATCTTAATTGTTACAGATATATTTGATATTTAGAGATTGCAGCAGATTAGATAGCAATTATTGCCATCTTATCTCTAGAAGGCGATCCATTTACCTAGGCTCATCACATACAATGACTATATGACTATTAGAGATAAGATGGAAACAATTTATATCTAATCTGGTGCTATTAAAAAAAAGTTTCCCTGAAAAAGAAAGAAAAACTGAACCAAATCCGGCCTAAAAAACCAAATCAAAAACAGACGAGGAAAAAAAGCTTGAAAGCTAGCTTCCAAAAACCAGCGATCTAACTCCCGCATATACCTTTTTAATGGGGTGGCCATGCAGTATTGAAGGATGAGGGGGGTTCCCCCGCTTGCACCAATGCCTGTAACTAACGCAACGGGCGCCGTATAGGATATGCCTGTCGATCCATTTGTTGGGGGGGGGCACACACACACACGCTCCGCCCTGTGTCCACACTTCCAGGTCTTTTGGCTCTATTGATCAGTGAGGTAAAAAACTCACTCCATCCCATAATATACGACATATTTGTACTTATATTGTGGGACAGAAGGAGTACAACCTTATTGGATTTTTTTGTCTCGCACCACGTACTTAGAGCCGAACTTTGTTTTGCCAGCTCATCGCGCTCACCACAACAACGGTGTGGATGTTCTCGTCAGCCACATCGGTCTTCATCAATTGTAGTCTTCTCAGGAAGATGACGACGGAACCACGGAGGCAATTCCAGCGGCAGTCCACGTATACAGTTTCATCCTACAACGTTTCCTAGGCCAAGTGTTGTTCCTGTTATTCAAGGACAAAGTGTATGTTGTTGTTGCAATGCACGATGTATTGATCGTGTGCAATATGCATGTATATATGATATATAAGGTGGGCCTCAACCTTAATCTAGACAAGGAAACATGAGGTGGGCTTGGCGTACAAGGAAACAATCTATACATGCAATATCACGTACTCAACACCCCCCCTCGCGTGCACAGTCGAAGCCTCGCCAGCGACACAAAGACTGGACCAAAACTCCTCAAAGGTGGAAGTTGGCAGCCCCTTAGTCATCACATCGGCAAACTGCTGTGCTGTCGGAACATGAAGAACTCGGATGCGTCCAAGGGCAACCTGTTCATGCACAAAGTGAGTATCAAGCTCGATGTGCTTCGTCCGACGATGATAAACGGGGTTAGCGAAGAGGTAAAGGGTGGATACATTGTCGCAATATACCATGGTAGCCAGAGAGACATCATGATGTAGCTCCTGAAGAAGTTGCCATAGCCATGAACACTCTGCAACGGCGTTGGCCACAGCTCTGTACTCCGCCTCTTCGCTGGAGTGCGATACTGTAGGTTGTCGCTTGGACGACCATGAGATTAGGGAAGGACCAATATGGACACAATAGCCGGAAGTAGAATGCCGAGTGTCAAGGCAACCAACCCAATCAACATCGAAGTAGGCCACCATTTCGGTAGATGAGGATGCCGTCAACGTGAGTTCGAGAGCCATAGTGCCGCAAATGTACCGGATAATCTAATGGTCTGGAAGTGCACAGGCCTATGTGGCAATTTCATGATAAGTAAGGTTTTTCGATCCCACAAGGAGCGAATAGGATGGCACCACAATCCCCACAGTTGTGTTGTCACTAACACTACCACGCTCGCACCCAAACTGGAGTTTGGAAATAGCTCACTTAAGTAAGTTGCAAGGGAATGGTAAAAAGCAAGAATTAAACTAAGTACTAGAGAGAACGAAAAATAAATACTAAACTAACTAGAAGAAATAATCTAAGAGAAGTATGTGATGTTTTAGATGAGATTGCTGTCATCTAGGTACAACCTCGTTTGGTACGAGCGCGGAATAGAGTTTGGGTTTTATGACTATGCCACATTGTGACTAAGTCAGTACATGCATTAATAGGATACGGTGGTCTACTTCTGGTGGGCGGCCCCTCACATAACATTATCTCCCAAGATGAGCTATATTGAGATAACTCATTCATCCTGCTTCGTGTCCCATACCTGAGGCGGCTAGCACAAAGATAATAAGGTTCTTGTGGTTTGAGGATCAGACGAAGGCATTAGGTTCTATGGACAACTGTGCTCCTAGAATAATCGTGTTTCCCCTTAATATATCTGCACGTGTCACATCACAGGTCAACCAGTTTGCACAACCATCTATATGCTTCATGTGTGGGCTAGGGAGTTGGATGTGTCCAACTACACCAATGGATAGGACATCCCCATCACTAAATTACCGAAGGTAAATATGCAACACGAAGCAACACACATAATTAGACAACACATACAAAATAGCCACTTATTGATCGACCGACCCATAGCCAACAATTACTCAAATAACATCACATATAGAGGGGTTCAAGAGTTATTACAACCCATCACGGAGACTGTGATGGAGGAGGAAGAAGGGGTGATGATGGTGATGATGGCGGCAACGCCGGATGATGGTTGCGCGGCGGCGGCGGCGGCCCATGGCCGCGCCCCATGGTGCGGCTCCCTTCCGGTCTCCTTTAAGGTTGCAACAATGGTGTTCTTGAGGTGGATGGTGGCTGGACTTGGAGATGAGGATGATGAATGACGAATGATGAAGCTTGATGGCGGCGATTAGGGTTGGAGGTGTTTGTATAAGAGCTCTCCTATAGCCTCCTCCGTTGATGTAGCATCTTCCCTTTGATCCAAGGGCTCTAGGTGAGCCAAATCCTCTCCCAAATCATCCCTTGAAGGCCAAGGAAGTCGTGGGAACAAACATGGACGAAATCCACGAAGAATCCCGCCACGACAGGCAACTTTCGATGCTGTGTGGAGTCCAAATGGGCGCTCAAAAAACCAACTACGAATAAAGATTATGCAATGCTCGTAGTGAAAAGGTCAAAAACTAGAAATCATGCATATGGACATATAATTGGCTCAATGGAACATGACTTGATATACAGAGATAATGTGCAACAAATGAGCTCTAAAGATGCGTAAAATATGGAGGCATCAGAATCTGCTTCACCAGGTTCCAGTGAGTGTCACGAGGAGAGTGCATATGAAGACACACCTGCTGGACAACATACTACAAGTCTGGCCTGGTGAGCGTCAAGTACGGAAGTGCACCGGCAATGGAGCAGTAGAAGGGAACATCCGATGCTGGTAACCCATCATGAGCAGAAAGCTTGGCCTTCTTATCAACATGCGTAGAGATGTGCTTGCAATTAAGCATGCCAGTACGCTCGAGCAACGCGTGGGCGTACTTCTGTTGATGTAGAAAGAACCCATTAGTGCGGCGAACCACCTCAATCCCGAGGAAGCTCGTGCGGTGGACCAGTGACAATTGCACACAATCGTTGGAGAAGATAAGGCCATTATGAAAGGGGGGAGGTAACATAGATTTTCCACCAATTGGGTGACACCAATCTTGTTGAATCATGGGTCCTACACGATCAATGGTGTCCAATTAAAACTTCAATGAGCAGCCCATATCAAAAGGCTCCAGGTAAATCCAGAATAAGATATGATGGCTATCAATTGCTTGAGCGGGGAGGATGTGAGGAGACAAAAACTTAGGAGGAGATATGCTGAATTACTGGAGAAGCAGGTTGCCGAAGATGATGTTCGCTTGATAATATATAAGCCCCTTTGCTCTTAGAAAAACGACAATGTTGAAGTATTCAACTACTCAAAAATGGTGAATAAGCAAAAATAATTTAGCAAAAGCCATGGTGTGGTATGTGGTTTGCTGAAGCTACGTTGGTGTTTTATGGCCACATGTATTATACTTATCATTCATGTGTTAACGTGAGCACAAACAATGCACCGCCCATTTACCACGCTGATCAATTAACACGTGAGCACAAACAATGCACCGCCCATTTACCACGCTGATCAATCCCGCAATCCCACAAAATTGTTGTCTCCTTCACTCCTTACCACAACATACCACCACCACCCTGCACACTCCCTAAACGCTAATTAGTGTCCCTTTAATCTCCATCCCATAGCAGACTGCCACCCACCTCTTTTCTAGCTTCCGCAGTACACCACCCCTTTGCCAGTAGTCAATCCCACGCTGATGCCACCACCTAGTAATGAAGCTTTCCACAACTTTATTTCCCTCTAGCATTCTCAAGGAGAAATTTCACCATCGCCGATGAGGTCTCGGGGCCGCCACTTGCTCCTTCTCAGACCAATGTGACCCCGTTATGTTCCTCATCTTCCCAAATAGCACAACATAGTGCATAGAGGAGACAAACACAAAGTCATGTGTGGCCTGTAGCCTTGTCCCACAAAAGAGATACAAATATCAGAGGGTTGCCACATGTAGGCCACGAAGTTAGAGAGATGGTCTGCACATGCCCTCGACGGCCTCACAGATAGCCCCCACATAAACTTGGAGGATATTTTACCAAGCCGACAGAAAACCTATATACGTTGAGGAGACGAACGACGGAAGAAGTAAATCAGAGTGAGGACATGCCAAGATCAACCTTGCATTTGATTTTTTTGACAATAACGCACTACTTATATGAGAGAAATATTGCTCTCTTCTTGATCCACCTCGCCCTTCCTCCTCCATCATGGTCATCAGAGGGCGTGAAAGCACAAGTGCTCCCTGGGTGATTTTGGTAATTAATGTCAACATATCTCTTGTTGGACTAATACTTCTATCTAGTATATTTCAGATGAGTTCAACAGTGGAGTGGCGTGGACAAGAGGATGTGGAACCCCTTCAAGATGCTAACGACAAAGATTGGATCAAGCTTAAGACTCTACATTTTTATTTTAGTGATCCAAGATCACATTGAGTCCATAGGAAAAGCCAATACTATTAAAAGAGGATGAGGTGTTGCTTAATGGCTTGCTTGCCCAAAGTGCTTAGTGATATGCTCCAAATCCCTCAACCACTTTCTCATTTCCACATATATCCCAAACCAAAAGTCAAACTTTGCCCCACCGATTTGATCTATCTGGCGCCACTGAGTTCATTTGACATAGCCACTACCAGAAACCCTAATTAGTTTGGTCTCACCAATGGGATCTTGGTCTCACCGGGATGGGCTTGCAAACTCTCTGTTACCTGTTGCAATAATTTCGGTCTCACCAAGATATGCAATCGGTCTCACCAAGTTTTCTTGACCAACTCTCTGTTTTGCTTATTACAAAAATCGGTCCCACCGAATTTGTTTAATCGGTCAAACCGAGTTGAGGTTTTACCCTAACCCTAGCACATCGGTCCCACCGAGTTGATCATATTGGTCCCACCGAAATTCCTAACGTTCACATTTTGAACCATATCGGTCTGACCGAGTTTCTTGATTCGGTCCCACCGAGTTTGGTGAAATGTGTGTAACGGCTAGATTTTGTGTGGAGGCTATATATACCCTTCCACCCACTCCTCATTCATGGAGAAAGCCATTAGAACGTGCCTACACTTCTACCATTCATTTTCTGAGAGAGAACCACCTACTCATGTGTTGAGACCAAGATATTCCATTCCAACTACAAGAATCTTGATCTCTAGCCTTCCCCAAATTGATTTCCACTCAAATCATCTTTCCACCAAATCCAACTCTGTGAGAGAGAGTTGAGTGTTGGGGAGACTATCATTTGAAGCACAAGAGCAAGGAGTTCATCATCAACACACTATCTATTACCTTTTGGAGAGTGGTGTCTCCTAGATTGGTTAGGTGTCACTTGGGAGCCTCCGTCAAGATTGTGGAGTTGAACCAAGGAGTTTGTACGGGTAAGGAGATCGCCTACTTCGTGAAGATCTACCCAAGTGAGGCAAGTCCTTCGTGGGCGATGACCATGGTGGGATAGACAAGGTTGCTTCTTCATGGATCCTTCGTGGGTGGAGCCCTCCGTGGACTCGCGCAATAGTTACCCTTCGTGGGTTGAAGTCTCCATCAACGTGGATGTACGATAGCACCACCTATCGGAAGCATGCCAAAAATCTCAGTGTCTCCAATTGCGTTTGCACACTCCAATCCCATCCCTTTACTTTCTTGCAAGTTACAAGGTTTACTTTCCGCTGCTCATATACTCTTGTCATGCTTGCTTGAAATGTATTGTGAATGTTTAAACTTGTGCTAAAAAACTCCACCTTAACTTAAAGAAATTAAAAACTGCTACTTTCCTTTGTTGAGGGTCTAATCACCCCCTCTAGACACCTCTTCTCGATCCTACAATTGGTATCAGAGTATTGGTCTCCATTGCTTTGGTTTAATCACCATTGGAGGAAGATGGATGAGTCTACAATGGGGAGTCTTAGATGTAGAGTGCCTATACTTGATGGAGAGTTCTTTCATGAGTGGAAAATTGAGATGCTTGAGATTTTCTATGAATATCACTTGAGCAAGTACATTACTACTCCTTGTGTGCGCCTTGTTGACCCCTTGCATCCTACCCTTGATGGGTCTATTGACATGATTCGCAACCTTAGAACCATCAATCTTATTACTATAGGTTTGCCTAGAAATTTGTTCGGTTGCTTGCCTACTCTTGATTGTGCCTACAATATATGGAGATTTCTTGAGGAACGATTTCCTAACTATTCCTTGCAAAACTTAGATGAGATTCTTCATAAGTCTATTGCCTTGAGTAAGATAAATTCCAATGATCCTAAGTTCGGTGATTGTCTATTTGAGCTTACTAACCTCATGCGTGCCAAAGGAGATGTTGGAATCATTAGCAATATCATCTCCGAAGCCATTAGAATTCATAAAGATGAACATTGTGATGATTGCCTATCTAATGAATCACTCTCTCTTGGAATTGATCAATCACAAGACGATGTTGAACATGGATACTATGATGAGGATGATGATAGTGACTTTGATCTCGATGAGTCTATGAGACACTTTGGTCTTATGGCTAATCTTCGCGGCTACATGGCTGGAGGAAAGGAATGGGTTCTTGATAGTGGATGTACCGATCACATGATCGGAGACAAGGACATGTTTCGTGAGCTTGCTGAAAATAACGGCCCTCGAAAGTATATTACCTTTGGTGACAACTCAAAGGGTAAGGTGGCCATCTCACATGATAGCTCCATACAAAATGTTATGCTCGTTGAATCCCTTGGCTATAATTTACTTTCCGTATCTGGACTTGCTGACTTTGGCTTCTGTGTCCTATTTACTGAAGTAGATTGCCAAGTGTTTCGTAGAGATAATCATAATATGTTCTTTACCGGTATTCGTAGAGGTGATCTATACATTGTTGATTTCACTAAAAAGGCTCAACCTAGAACTTGCTTAATTGCTAAATCTTCTAAAGGTTGGTTGTGACATAGAAGGTCAGGTCATGTGGGCATGCGAAATCTTGATAAGCTTATTAAAGGTGATCATATCCTTGGAGTGAAAGATGTTATGTATGACAAGGATAGATTGTGCAGTGCTTGTCAAGCAGGAAAACAAGTTGGAGGAAGTCACCCCGTGAAGAACATCATGACCATGGGAAGACCACTCGAGCTACTTCATATGGATCTCTTTGGTCCCAATGTCTATAAAAGTCTCGGTGGAAACTCATTTGGTCTGGTCATGGTAGATGATTTTTCAAGACTTACGTGGGTGTTCTTTCTTGATGATAAATCTGAAGGAAATATGCCCTAGAGGCAATAATAAAGTTATTATTTATTTCCTTATATCATGATAAATGTTTATTATTCATGCTAGAATTGTATTAACCGGAAACATAATACATGTGTGAATACATAGACAAACAAAGTGTCATTAGTATGCCTCTACTTGACTAGCTCGTTGATCAAAGATGGTTAAGTTTCCTAGCCATAGACATGAGTTGTCATTTGATTAACGGGATCACGTCATTAGGAGAATGATGTGATTGACTTGACCCATTCCGTTAGCTTAGCAATCGATCGTTTAGTATGTTGCTGTTGCTTTCTTCATGACTTATACATGTTCCTATGACCATGAGATTATGCAACTCCTGTTTACTGGAGGAACACTTTGTGTGCTACCAAACGTCACAACGTAACTGGGTGATTATAAAGGTGCTCTACAGGTGTCTCCGAAGGTACTTGTTGGGTTGGCGTATTTCGAGATTATGATTTGTCACTCCGATTGTCGGAGAGGTATCTCTGGGCCCTCTCGGTAATGCACATCACTTAAGCCTTGCAAGCACTGCAACTAATGAGTTAGTTGCGGGATGATGTATTACGGAACGAGTAAAGAGACTTTCCAGTAACGAGATTGAACTAGGTATTGAGATATCGACGATCGAATCTCGGGCAAGTAACATACCGATGACAAAGGGAACAACGTATGTTGTTATGCGGTTTGACCGATAAAGATCTTTGTAGAATATGTAGGAGCCAATATGGGCATCCAGGTCCCGCTATTGGTTATTGACCAGAGAGGTGTCTCGGTCATGTCTACATAGTTCTCGAGCCCGTAGGGTCCGCACGCTTAACATTCGTTGACGATATAGTACTATGAGTTATGTATGTTGGTGACCGAATGTTGTTCGGAGTTTTGGATGAAATCACGGATATGACGAGGAACTCCAGAATGGTCCAGAAGTAAAGATTGATATGTGGATAGTAGTGTTTGATCTCCGGAAAGGTTCCGGAATCCATCGGAGGGGGTTCTGGATGTTTCCCGAAATGTTTGGGCACGGGAACACTTTATCTGGGCCAAAGGGGAAAGCCCACGAGGTTTTTGGAAAGTGCAAAAGGAAGTTTTGCGGAGTCCAGGGGCCAGACGCCAGGGTCCCTAGCGTCTGGGTCGAGACGCCGGGAACCCTGGAGTCCGAGAAGGACTCTTGCCTTTCGGGTGAAACCGACTTTGTGGAGGCTTTTACTCCAAGTTTCGACCCAAGGCTCAACATATAAATAGAGGGGTAGGGCTAGCACCCAAGACACATCAAGAAACACCAAGCCATGTGCCAGCAATCCCATCTCCTCTAGTTTATCCTCCGTTATAGTTTTCGTAGTGCTTAGGTGAAGCCCTGCGAAGATTGTTCTTTACCAACACCGTCACCACGCCGTCGTGCTGCTGAAACTCATCTACTACTTCGCCCCTCTTGCTGGATCAAGAAGGCGAGGACGTCATCGAGCTGAACGTGTGCAGAACTCGGAGGTGCCGTGCTTTCAGTGCTTGGACCGGCTGGATCGTGAAGACATACGACTACATCAACCGCGTTGATATAACGCTTCCGCTTACAGTCTATGAGGGTACATAGACAACACTCTCCCCTCTCGTTGCTATGCATCACCGTGATCTTGCGTGTGCGTAGGAATTTTTTTGAAATTACTACGTTCCCCAACAGTGGCATCCGAGCCAGGTTTTATGCGTTGATGTTATATGCACGAGTAGAACACAAGGGAGTTGTGGGCGATATAAGTCATACTGCTTACCAGCATGTCATACTTTGGTTCGGCGATATTGTTGGATGAAGCGGCCCGGACCGATATTACGCGTACGTTTACGCGAGACTGGTTCTACCGACGTGCTTTGCACACAGGTGGCTGGCGGGTGTCAGTTTCTCCAACTTTAGTTGAACCGAGTGTGGCTACACCCGGTCCTTGCGAAGGTTAAAACAACACCAACTTGACAAACTATCATTGTGGTTTTGATGCGTGGGCAAGAACGGTTCTTGCTAAGCCCGTAGCAGCCACGTAAAACTTGCAACAACAAAGTAGATAACGTCTAACTTGTTTTTGCAGGGCATGTTGTGATGTGATATGGTCAAGATATGATGCTAAATTTTATTGTATGAGATGATCATGTTTTGTAACCGAGTTATCGGCAACTGGCAGGAGCCATATGGTTGTCGCTTTATTGTATGCACTGCAATCGCCCTGTAATGCTTTACTTTATCACTAAGCGGTAGCGATAGTCGTAGAAGCATAAGATTGGCGAGACGACAAAGATGCTATGATGGAGATCAAGGTGTCGCGCCGGTGACGATGGCGATCATGAAGGTGCTTCGGAGATGGAGATCACAAGCACAAGATGATGATGGCCATATCATATCACTTATATTGATTGCATGTGATGTTTATCTTTTATGCATCTTATCTTGCTTTGATTTACGGTAGCATTATAAGATGATCTCTCACTAAATTTCAAGATAAAAGTTTTCTCCCTGAGTATGCACCGTTGCCAAAGTTCGTCGTGCCCAGACACCACGTGATGATCGGGTGTGATAAGCTCTACGTCCATCTACAATGGGCGCAAGCCAGTTTTGCACACGCAGAATACTCAGGTTAAACTTGATGAGCCTAGCGTATGTAGATATGGCCTCGGAACACTGAGACGGAAAGGTCGAGCATGAAACATATAGTAGATATGATCAACATAATGATGTTCACCATTGAAAGCTACTCCATTTCACGTGATGATTGGTTATGGTTTAGTTGATTTGGATCACGTGATCACTTAGAGGATTAGAGGGATGTCTATCTAAGTGGGAGTTCTTAAGTAATATGATTAATTGAACTTAAATTTATCATGAACTTAGTACCTGATAGTATCTTGCTTGTCTCTGTTGATTGTAGATAGATGGCCCATGCTGTTGTTCCATTGAATTTTAATGCGTTCCTTGAGAAAGAAAAATTGAAAGATGATGGTAGCAATTACACGGACTGGGTCCGTAACTTGAGGATTATCCTCATTGCTATACACAAAAGAATTACGTCCTGGAAGCACCGCTAGGTGCCAAACCTGCTGCAGGAGCAACACCAGATGTTATGAACGTCTGGCAGAGCAAAGCTGACGACTACTCGATAGTTCAGTGTGCCATGGTTTACGGCTTAGAACCGGTACTTCAACGACGTTTTGAACGTCATGGAGCATATGAGATGTTCCAGGAGTTGAAGTTAATATTTCAAGCAAATGCCCGGATTGAGAGATATGAAGTCTCCAATAAGTTCTACAGCTGCAAGATGGAGGAGAATAGTTCTGTCAGTGAGCATATACCTAAAATGTCTGGGTATAACAATCACTTGATTCAACTGGGAGTTAATCTTCCGGATGATAGCGTCATTGATAGAATTCTCCAATCACTGCCACCAAGCTACAAGAGCTTCATGATGAACTATAACATGCAAGGGATGGATAAGACGATTCTCGAGCTCTTCGCAATGCTAAAAGCTGCAGAGGTAGAAATCAAGAAGGAGCATCAAGTGTTGATGGTCAACAAGACCACTAGTTTCAAGAAAAAGGGCAAAGGGAAGAAGAAGGGAAACTTCAAGAAAGAACAGCAAGCAAGTTGCTGCTCAGGAGAAGAAACCCAAGTCTGGACCTAAGCCTGAAACTGAGTGCTTCTACTGCAAGCAGACTGGTCACTGGAAGCGTAACTGCCCCAAGTATTTGGTGGATAAGAAGGATGGCAAGGTGAACAAAGGTATATGTGATATACATATTATTGATGTGTACCTTACTAGAGCTCGTAGTAGCACCAGGGTATTTGATACTGGTTCTGTTGCTAATATTTGCAACTCGAAACAGGGACTATGGATTAAGCGAACACTGGCCAAGGACGAGGTGACGATGCGCGTGGGAAATGGTTCCAAAGTCGATGTGAGCGCGGTCGGCACGCTACCTCTACATCTACCTTCGGGATTAGTTTTAGACCTAAATAATTGTTATTTGGTGCCAGCGTTGAGCATGAACATTATATTTGGTCTTGTTTGATGTGAGACAGTTATTCATTTAAATCAGAGAATAATGGTTGTTCTATTTATATGAGTAATATCTTTTATGGTCATGCACCCTTGAAGAGCGGTCTATTTTTGATGAATCTCGATAGTAGTGATACACATATTCATAATGTTGAAACCAAAAGATGCAGAGTTGATAATGATAGTGCAACTTATTTGTGGCACTGCCGTTTAGGTCATATCGGTGTAAAACGCATGAAGAAACTCCATACTGATGGACTTTTGGAACCACTTGATTATGAATCACTTGGTACTTGCGAACCGTGCCTCATGGGCAAGATGACTAAAACGCCATTCTCCGGTACTATGGAGAGAGCAACAGATTTGTTGGAAATCATACATACTGATGTATGTGGTCCAATGAATGTTGAGGCTCGTGGCGGATATCATTATTCTCTCACCTTCACAGATGATTTAAGCAGATATGGGTATATCTACTTAATGAAGCATAAGTCTGAAACATTTGAAAAGTTCAAAGAATTTCAGAGTGAAGTTGAAAATCATCGTAACAAGAAAATAAAGTTTCTACGATCTGATCGTGGAGGAGAATATTCGAGTTACGAGTTTGGTCTACATTTGAAACAATGCAGAATAGTTTCGCAACTCACGCCACCCGGAATGCCACAGCGTAATGGTGTGTCCGAACGCCGTAATCGTACTTTACTAGATATGGTGCGATCTATGATGTCTCTTACTGATTTACCGCTATCATTTTGGGGTTATGCTTTAGAGATGGCCGCATTCACGTTAAATAGGGCACCATCAAAATCCGTTGAGACGACGCCTTATGAACTGTGGTTTGGCAAGAAACCAAAGTTGTCGTTTCTGAAAGTTTGGGGCTGCGATGCTTATGTGAAAAAGCGTCAACCTGATAAGCTCGAACCCAAATCGAAGAAATGTGTCTTCAAAGGATACCCAAAGGAGACTGTTGGGTACACCTTCTATCACATATCCGAAGGCAAGACATTCGTTGCTAAGAATGGATCCTTTCTAGAGAAGGGTTTCTCTCGAAAGAAGTGAGTGGGAGGAAAGTAGAACTTGATGAGGTAACTGTACCTGCTCCCTTATTGGAAAGTAGTTCATCACAGAAACCGGTTTCTGTGACACCTACACCAATTAGTGAGGAAGTTAATGATGATGATCATGGAACTTCAGATCAAGTTATTACTGAACCTCGTAGATCAACCAGAGCAAGATCCACACCAGAGTGGTATGGTAATCCTGTTCTGGAAGTCATGATACTGGATCATGATGAACCTATGAACTATGAAGAAGCGATGGTGAGCCTAGATTCCGCAAAATGGCTTGAAGCCATGAAATCTGAGATGGGATCCATGTATGAGAACAAAGTGTGGACTTTGGTTGACTTCTCGATGATCGGCAAGCAATTGAGAATAAATGGATCTTCAAGAAGAAGACTGACGCTGACGGTAATATTACTATCTACAAAGCTCGACTTGTTGCAAAAGGTTTTCGACAAGTTCAAGGGATTGACTACGATGAGACCTTCTCACCCGTAGCGATGCTTAAGTCTGTCCGAATCATGTTAGCGATTGCCGCATTTTATGATTATGAAATTTGGCAGATGGATGTCAAAACTGCATTCCTGAATGGATTTCTGGAAGAAGAGTTGTATATGATGCAACTGGAAGGTTTTGTCAATCCAAAGGGAGCTAGCAAAGTGTGCAAGCTCCAGCGATCCATTTATGGACTGGTGCAAGCCTCTCAGAGTTGGAATAAACGCTTTGATAGTGTGATCAAAGCATTTGGTTTTGTACAGACTTTTGGAGAAGCCTGTATTTACAAGAAAGTGAGTGGGAGCTCTGTAGCATTTCTGATATTATATGTGGATGACATATTACTAATTGGAAATGATATAGAATTTCTGGATAGCATAAAGGGATACTTGAATAAGAGTTTTTCAATGAAAGACCTCGGTGAAGCTGTTACATATTGGGCATTAAGATCTATAGAGATAGATCAAGACGCTTAATTGAACTTTCACAAAGCACATACCTTGACAAAGTTTTGAAGAAGTTCAAAATGGATCAAGCAAAGAAAGGGTTCTTGCCTGTGTTACAAGGTGTGAAGTTGAGTAAGACTCAATGCCCGACCACTACAGAAGATAGAGAGAAAATGAAAGATGTTCCCTATGCTTCAGCCATAGGCTCTATCATGTATGCAATGCTGTGTACTGGACCTGATGTGTGCCTTGCTATAAGTCTAGCAGGGCGGTACCAAAGTAATCTAGGAGTGGATCACTGGACAGCGGTCAAGAACATCCTGAAGTACCTGAAAAGGACTAAGGATATGTTTCTCGTTTATGGAGGTGACAAAGATCTCATCGTAAATGGTTACGTTGATGCAAGCTTTGACACTGATCCGGACGATTCTAAATCGCAAACCGGATACGTGTTTACATTGAATGGTGGAGCTGTCAGTTGGTGCAGTTCTAAACAAAGCATCGTGGCGGGATCTACGTGTGAAGCGAAGTACATAGCTGCTTCGGAAGCAGCAAATGAAGGAGTCTGGATGAAGGAGTTCATATCCGATCTAGGTGTCATACCTAGTGCATCGGGTCTAATGAAAATCTTTTGTGACAATATTGGAGCAATTGCCTTAGCGAAGGAATCCAGATTTCACAAGAGAACCAAGCACATCAAGAGACGCTTCAATTCCATCTGGGATCTAGTCCAGGTGGGAGACATAGAAATTTGCAAGATACATACGGATCTGATGTTGCAGACCCGTTGACTAAGCCTCTTCTACGAGCAAAACATGATCAGCACGAAGGCTCCATGGGTGTTAGAATCATTACTGTGTAATCTAGATTATTGACTCTAGTGCAAGTGGGAGACTGAAGAAAATATTCCCTAGAGGCAATAATGAAGTTATTATTTATTTCCTTATATCATGATAAATGTTTATTATTCATGCTAGAATTGTATTAACCGGAAACATAGTACATGTGTGAATACATAGACAAATAGAGTGTCACTAGTATGCCTCTACTTGACTAACTTGTTGATCAAAGATGGTTAAGTTTCCTAGCCATAGACATGAGTTGTCATTTGATTAACGGGATCACATCATTAGGAGAATGATGTGATTGACTTGACCCATTCCGTTAGCTTAGCAATAGATCATTTAGTATGTTGCTATTGCTTTCTTCATGACTTATACATGTTCCTATGACTATGAGATTATGCAACTCCCGTTTACTGGAGGAACACTTTGTGTGCTACCAAACGTCACAACATAACTGGGTGATTATAAAGGTGCTCTACAGGTGTCTTTGAAGGTACTTGTTGGGTTGGCGTATTTCGAGATTAGGATTTGTCACTCTGATTGTCGGAGAGGTATCTCTGGGCCCTCTCGGTAATGCACATCACTTAAGCCTTGCAAGCACTGCAACTAACGAGTTAGTTGCGGGATGATGTATTATGGAACGAGTAAAGAGACTTGCCAGTAATGAGATTGAACTAGGTATTGAGATACCGACGATCATATCTCGGGCAAGTAACATACCGATGACAAAGGGAACAACGTATGTTGTTATGCAGTCTGACCGATAAAGATCTTCGTAGAATATGTAGGAGCCAATATGGGCATCCAGGTCCCGCTATTGGTTATTGACCAGAGAGGTGTCTCGGTCATGTCTACATAGTTCTCGAACCCGTAGGGTCCGCACGCTTAAAGTTCGTTGACGATATAGTACTATGAGTTATGTATGTTGGTGACCGAATGTTGTTCGGAGTTTTGGATGAGATCACGAATATGACGAGGAACTCTAGAATGGTCCGAAAGTAAAGATTGATATGTGGATAGTAGTGTTTGATCTCCGGAAAGGTTCCGGAATCTTCGGAAGGGGTTCCGGATGTTTCCCGAAATGTTTGGGCATGAGAACACTTTATCTGGGCCAAAGGAGAAAGCCCACGAGATTTTTGGAAAGCGCAAAAGGAAGTGTCGCGGAGTCCAGGGGCCTGGCGTCTGGGTCCAGACGCCGGGAACCCTGGCGTCTGGTGTCGTGCTTCTAAGTCTGACAGTGAGGTAGGGGGGTGTGTATGAAGAGGCTAGACCTTAGCTATTGGGAAGTTGTAAGCACGCAAGGTTTACGAGTTCAGGCCCTTCTCTGTGGAAGTAACAGCCCTACGTCTCGGAGCCCGGAGGCAGTCGATTGGATTATGCGTGAGTAAGATGACCAGGGTGCGAACCCTTGATACTGAGGAGGGGGGTGGCTTATATAGAGTTCGCCAGCCCTCTCCTGCCCGCAGTAATGCAGGGTTTAAGGTACATTTAAGGTGGGCGTTACTGATAACGTCCCTAATAAAGCGTCATAATGATCATAAAGGCTACTTAATAACCGACCGTTTGCCCACGGAGTGACTTGAGGTCTTCTGGCAGTCGAGTGGTTGGCTCCTTGGTCGAGTGACAGCTCTTGGTCGAGTGTCTTCAATCCGTCGAGTGGGATATCTCCAAGTTGTCTGAAAGGTGACTTCCTCTAAGGATGTTCCTACGGTAGGGCTCTTAGGACAGGTCCGTGTCCCTACCGTAGGTACATGACTACATCATTAGCCCCCGAACGGATCGAGGCCGGAGTGGAAAAAGGGTTAGGGACCTTTTCATCCGACCCCTCGGGTTATTATGGGTGCTTCGTTCTGGGTCGACTGTCACGGATGATGTCATTAACCTTTTTCAGTCGTCTTGATCCGTTCCAGGTCTTTCGTCGAATGGATTTCTTCACCTGCGAGGCATCGAGCGCCGGCGTGCACGGGATTTCCGTTTTGTCAAGTTGTTCTGCAGCTGGCGGAGATCGCGGGATTCGGATTTTTTGGGAAGCGCGCGGAACGGGGGCAGCCGCAGTAATCGGGAGCGACAGTGCGAAGGCTCCTCGATCCCCGCGCCGCCTTTTTTGCCACGTATAGTGCGCGCGCCTGCCACGGGATTTGACTGGATAGCTCGGGCCTACCTGCCAGCCACTCGGGAGTGGCCCCTTATAAATAGTTGGCCCGGAGCCCCTCTTCAGTACGCGTGCTCATCTCTTCCTCTTCCTCCTCTGTTTCTCCGTCGTCTCCTCCGCTTCCTTCGCTCTCGCCCCGTCACCACAAAACCAGCCCGAGACCTCGCCGGGGACAATGGTGAAGGGCAAGACGACCGCTCTGGAGCGCGCAAAGAAGGCGGCGGCGACGGGGAAGGGAAAGAAGTCAGCGCGCGGGGGTTCTTCCTCTCGGACGGCCCTGCCCAAGGGGTGGATCCAGGGCGACTGGATGCCCTCGGTGCTTCGTCAGGAGGACCTCGACGACCTGGTCGAGGGAGGAGTCATCCCCCACAAGGCGGCGCGTCTCCCAGGGGGAGAAATCGAGCCCCAGCCACGCGACGGTGAGCGCGTTCTCCTGGCGACTCACATTGACCGTGGTTTCTCTCTGCCGCCCCACTCTTTTTTCCCCAATTTCCTGAACTTCTTCGGGGTGCAGCTCCATCACTTCACTCCAAACTCCATAGTCTACCTTGCTGCTTTTATTTCTATGTGTGAGGCGTTCCTGGGGTGCCGCCCACACTGGGGACTTTTCAAGCACATCTTCACCGTTCGCTCTCAGTCGGTGAAGAAAGCTAAGTCGAGTGACGAGAGGACACAGGTGATCCAGCTGTGCGGGGGTTTGGCGATCCAGACAAGGGGGAAAAGTTGTTTTCCCTCCATCACCTTTCCGGAGTCAGTTCGAGGGTGGCAGGCGACGTGGTTCTACTGCCAAGATCAAGTGACCCCAGGGCAGTCGACTGGACTTCCACCCTTCACCCTCGACCGAGCCAAAAAGCCGGCTTCTCTGAAGGTGACGCCCAAAGAAAAGGCCCAGGTCAAGACACTGGCGGGTCGAGTGGTCGAACTTGTCCGTGAGGGCGTGACAGGGATGGACCTGCTCGAAGTCTTCCTCAAGAGGAGAATCCAACCACTCCAGGCTCGGGACCACCCGATGTGGCTGTACTCCGGCCTCGAGGACTCCACTCGGATCCACCCGGAGGAGGTCACCGACGAGATGTTGGAGGGGTGGCTGTCAAGCATTACAGGGAACAAAGACAACCCCCGAGGAGCTAGGAGGGTCATTCCACTCGACAGCTCATATGAGGTCGACCAGGTGTGTCTTTATGTTTCCGACTGAAATCTTGCTTTCTGCATTGGTCTTCTTTTGAGCGAGTCGACTGACTTTCCATTTTGTCTGATGTCTTTTAGGCGACTACTGAGATGTATTCGACGCCCAACGGGTCACAGGGGTCGACTAAGGAAGGTGAAGGGAGCGGAGGCGAGAGCGGGGACGACCAGGGCGAGTGGGAGTCAGGCGGCGAAGGAGAGGGAGGCGATGACATCTTCTCCAGCGAGGAGGAGGAGGAAGAGGCCAAACCTCCCCGCCCAGAAAGGCGATCCAAGCTCGTGCATGACCCGGCGCAGGGACGTGGTCAGGCGACTGCCTCCGTCAGGCCATCGTCGAAGCGCCCTCGGACCTCTTCTCCAACACCGACTGGGAAGGTTCCCAAGCAACCGCGCACGACGCAGCCCAAGCCGCCCAAGACTCTACCGAAGATGAAGATAACTGTCCCTGTCATCTCCGGGTAACAAGCCTTGACTTCTTTCGTCGATTGGAGGACAGATCCTCAGTCGACTCGTTATGCTGAACTGGCTAATTCTTTGAAATTTGCAGTGCTGCTACCTTCGAGGTCTCAGCCAAGGATGACGACCAAGAGATGGGGGACGCTGCAACCTCCAACCCTGGTACGATCATCGATGTTTTGTTTTTGAGTTGGCTTGGTTGTTTCTTGCAATTCTGGTCGATTGAAAGTTCTTCCTGCAGCCCCTCCTCAAGTTATCGACCTCCCGGATGACGATGACAACGAGCCGCTGAGGATAGGGAGGACCAAGAGGCCGTCGATTGACAGGGCTCCCCAGCCTGCTCTGGCGCCTGAGGCCGCGGCTCGGGATGGTGGCGATGCCCCTCGGGCTTCTGTGTCCTTCGCCAATCCCCTGTCGAGTGCGCAGCCCTCGGCGTCGACTGCCAACCCGACTGCCAATCCCCTGTCGAGTGCGCAGCCCTCGGCGTCGACTGCTGATCCGACTTCACTCTTTGTCGCGTACTCTATCCCTGAAGACGAAGTGGCCGCTGTGAAGGAGGCCATACGCCAGGCAGGGGTCATGATGGAACAGGTGAAGAAGGCTCGGGAGGCTAGCCAGGCGGCTTACGACGCGAGTTCGGCGCTTCAGAGTAACGTCCAGGTCAGTTGACTTGATGTTTGTTTGTTTGAAGAGTCTTTCTCTCTCTTTCTTTTCTTTTTGAAGATCTTTGTATCCGTACTTGTACACCCACTGGGTGTGTTTTCTCTTTGGTCGAACCAGTGGGGGCACGCTGAGTGCACCCACTGGGTGTAGTCTCCGAGACTACGGTGGACTGCTGGCAGTCGACTGTAGTCTGTATATTGTGTTTGCAAATCTGTATTTCTTCACTCGGTTTGGTCTGCCAGGTCGAGTGGTCCGTGTCCTGTCGACTGCGGCCAGTCGTTTTTTTTGGTCGAACCAGTGGGGGCACGCTGAGTGCACCCACTGGGTGTAGTCCCCGAGACTATGGTCGAATGTTTTTGATTCGGCTGTGGTCTTAAAACGTCGCCATTGTTCCTTAGTTACTCAGAAGCAACTTATTTCGAACGTCTGTCGGCTGGTTTTTCCTTTTGCAGAGATCCTGCGAACTTGCCGCTCGTTATGCTGAATTGGAGAAACAGAAGATCCAACTGGACCTTGATCTAGAGCTGGCCAGGACGGAGTTGCAGAAGGTCAGGGAGGGCGCCGCAGGTAAAGCGACTTTGTCGACTGATTTTGTTTTCAGGCTTGGGCATTCCTTTGCTGTTTCCGATTCAATCGCCGTTTCTTTGTAGGAGAATTGGAAAGAGCTTTGGCGAGGAAGGACCAGGACCTGGCTGTTGCCCGCAAGGCGGCTGACGAAAAGATGGCTCTGACCGAACAGAAGCTGGCTTCGGTCGACCAGTTGGAACAAGAGAACATTAGGTTGCAGGCCGCCCTGACTGATGCCAACAAGCTGACTCCCGGTTGGAAGAAGAAGAACCTCCTCTTGGGCGAGGAGATGGAAGGCATCACCCGTAGGAGGGACGACCTGGAGAGCTACCTGAGGAGCCTCGCCAAGAGGCTGTACATCAAACTTGAAGGTGCACGTCTAATTTTGACTGTTTTGTACTTTTTGTGTCGACTCAATCTTGTGATCGTTGGCTTATCTTTAGGTCTTGTGTGCAGAATTCTGTCAGAACTTCAAAGAGGAGACCGGGCGGATCGAAACGGGTCTGGACCCAATCAATTCTCCGGTGAAAGATGATACCGCCATGAACCTGCTCCGACTGGAATCTCGAATCGACGGCGCCGTGGATTACTTGGCTCGACTGAAGGTTGCCGTGTCGCGGATCGACTCGACACTTTGGCCAGAATCCGCGCTCCAGAATGATCTCGAGTCTCTTATGGCTCGACTTGACAAAATCCCCGATCGAGTGCAGGAGTGGAAGAAGTCCTCTGCCCGGTGCGGCGCTGACGTGGCTCTATCCTTAGTCCGCGTTCACTGCAAGGAGGCGCGAGAAGAAAAGCTGGCCGCCATCCAAGTCGCCAATACCAAGAGGCACAGCTTCCAGGACTTCATGGAGACCTTCATCGCTGCAGCTACTCGCATTGCGGACGGAATCGACCTGGATGAGTTCGTCGCTCCTGCCAGCCCTCCTCTTGAGGAGTGAGAAAACTTTTTATGCCTTTCCTTAAATTAGCCTCAGAATGCCGAGTGGACTTGTAATCGTTTAAACTCTGCCGAGCTGAGGGCTCGAGTACTTTGATTCGGGGCTCGGGGCCTTTTAAGCTTTATCCGAACTTTATTTTTGCTGAATGTCTCCGTGGTCTGGAACTGTCGTGAGAGGCTTGATGGCCGACCCCCACCCTGTCGTTGTACATTGTATTTGTGGCGGAGCTCTCGGGAAAAGGTGGCAGTCGACCCACCCACACCCTGTTGTTGTACATTGTATTTGTGGCGGAGCTCTCCACTCGGTAGGATTTTTCAAACTTAGGCGAGTGTCTGACGGCAGCTAAGTCTCTTCATGGAGAACTTAGGCGAGTGCTGAACTGCAGCTAAGCCCCCGAGTGGGAGGATTGCTCTCCACTCGGTAGGATTTTTTCAAACTTAGGCAAGTGTCTGACCGCAGCTAAGTCTCTTCGTGGAGAACTTAGGCAGGTGCCGAACTGCAGCTAAGCTCCCGAGTGGGAGGATTGCTCTCCACTCGGTAGGATTTTTCAAACTTAGGCGAGTGTCTGACTGCAGCTAAGTCTCTTCATGGAGAACTTAGCCGAGTGCTGAACTGCAGCTAAGCCCCCGAGTGGGAGGATTGCTCTCCACTCGATAGGATTTTTTCAAACTTAGGCAAGTGTCTGACCGCAGCTAAGTCTCTTCGTGGAGAACTTAGGCAGGTGCCGAACTGCAGCTAAGCCCCCGAGTGGGAGGATTGCTCTCCAACCGGTAGGATTTTCCAAACTTAGGTGAGTGTCTGACTGCAGCTAAGTCTCTTCGTGGAGAACTTAGGCGAGTGCTGAACTGCAGCTAAGCCCCCGAGTGGGAGGATTGCTCTCCACTCGGTAGGATTTTTCAAACTTAGGTGAGTGTCTGACGGCAGCTAAGTCTCTTCGTGGAGAACTTAGGCGAGTGCTGAACTGCAGCTAAGCCCCCGAGTGGAAGGATTGCTCTCCACTCGGTAGGATTTTTCAAACTTAGGCAAGAGTCTGACCGCAGCTAAGTCTCTTCATGGAGAACTTAGGCAGGTGCTGAACTGCAGCTAAGCCCCCGAGTGGGAGGATTGCTCTCCACTCGGTAGGATTTTTCAAACTTAGGCGAGTGTCTGACTGCAGCTAAGTCTCTTCGTGGAGAACTTAGGCAGGTGCTGAACTGCAGCTAAGCCCCTGAGTGGGAGGATTGCTCTCCACTCGGTAGGATTTTTCAAACTTAGGCGAGTGTCTGACTGCAGCTAAGTCTCTTCGTGGAGAACTTAGGCGAGTGCTGAACTGCAGCTAAGCCCCCGAGTGGGAGGATTGCTCTCCACTCGGTAGGATTTTTCAAACTTAGGCGAGTGTCTGACTGTAGCTAAGTCTCTTCGTGGAGAACTTAGGCGAGTGCTGAACTGCAGCTAAGCCCCTGAGTGGGAGGATTGCTCTCCACTCGGTAGGATTTTTCAAACTTAGGCGAGTGTCTGACGGCAGCTAAGTCTCTTCGTGGAGAACTTAGGCGAGTGCTGAACTGCAGCTAAGCCCCCGAGTGGGAGGATTGCTCTCCACTCGGTAGGATTTTTCAAACTTAGGCAAGTGTCTGACCGCAGCTAAGTCTCTTCGTGGAGAACTTAGGCAGGTGCTGAACTGCAGCTAAGCCCCCGAGTGGGAGGATTGCTCTCCACTCGGTAGGATTTTTCAAACTTAGGCGAGTGTCTGACTGCTGCTAAGTCTCTTCGTGGAGAACTTAGGCAGGTGCTGAACTGCAGCTAAGCCCCCGAGTGGGAGGATTGCTCTCCACTCGGTAGGATTTTTCAAACTTAGGCAAGTGTCTGACCGCAGCTAAGTCTCTTCGTGGAGAACTTAGGCAGGTGCTGAACTGCAGCTAAGCCCCCGAGTGGGAGGATTGCTCTCCACTCGGTAGGATTTTTCAAACTTAGGCGAATCGGATTCGCAGCTAAGTCACCCACTGGGGGATTTCGGATACATACAACAGTGACAACAATTATTGGAACACTCTTATTTCCGATAAAAATGAACCTTAGGAGTTTTTCTTATTACATCTGGTTTGAGAGCGGACTTAAGTGTAAAAGGGGCGGAGAAGCTCTGTGTTCCAAGCTCGAGGTTCGTCGATTTGTCGATCAACATTGTAAAGGTGATATGCTCCGTTGTGGAGGACTCTGGTGAAGATGAAGGTGCCTTCCCAAGTGGGAGCGAGCTTGTGAGGTTTCTGTTGATCCACTCGGAGGACCAAATCTCCTTCTTGAAAGGCTCGACTCTTTGCATTCCGGGCGTGGAATCGACGCAAGTCCTGCTGGTAAATGGTCGATCTGATCATTGCCATCTCCCTCTCTTCCTCCAAGAGGTCGACTGCGTCTTGCCGGGCCTGCTCTGCTTCATCTTCGGTGTAAAGTTCAACTCGAGGCGCATTATGAAGGAGATCGCTTGGCAGGACAGCTTCGGCTCCATAAACCAGAAAGAACGGGGTCCTTCCAGTCGACCGGTTAGGGGTAGTCCTTAATCCCCACAGCACTGACGGAAGCTCGTCGACCCAAGCGCCTGCCGCGTGCTTGAGATCGTGCATCAGCCGAGGTTTTAGCCCTTTGAGGATCAGACCATTTGCCCTCTCAGCCTGTCCGTTTGACTGGGGGTGAGCGACTGAGGCGTAGTCGACTCGTGTGCCTTGAGAAGCGCAAAATGCCCTGAATTCGTCCGAATCAAAGTTTGACCCGTTATCAGTGATGATGCTGTGTGGGACTCCATATCTAAATGTCAACCCTCTGATGAAACTGATAGCGGTGCTAGCGTCAAGGCTCTTAATGGGCTTAGCTTCGATCCATTTGGTAAACTTGTCGACTGCCACAAGCACATGAGTGAACCCACTCCTGCCCGTTCTCAAGGGGCCGACCATGTCCAATCCCCAGATGGCAAAGGGCCAGACGAGCGGAATGGTTTTCAGGGCTGACGCGGGCTTGTGTGACATGTTGGAGTAGTACTGGCAGCCTTCGCACTTGTCGACTATCTCTTTTGCCATCTCATTTGCCCTTGACCAATAAAATCCAGCTTGGTATGCTTTAGCCACAATGGTCCGAGAGGACGCATGGTGACCGCAGGTTCCCGAGTGGATATCGTTGAGGATTATTTGACCTTCTTCTGGCGTTATGCATTTCTGGCCGACTCCGGTCGCACTTTCTCTGTACAGCTGTCCCCTTATGACTGTGAAGGCCTTAGATCGGCGGACGATCTGTCGAGCCTCCTCCTCATCCTCCAGGAGTTCTTTCCTTAGGATATATGCAATGTATGGTATCGTCCAGTCGGGGGTGACTGCCAAGACTTCCATGATCAGGTCGACTACTGCAGGCACTTCAACTTCAGTCGGGTCCGCGGCACTTTTCGGCTGCGGGGCTTCTTCTGTGAAAGGATCTTCTTGGACTAACGGCGAGTGAATGTGTTCCAAGAACACGTTGCTTGGAATGGCTTCTCTCTTGGAGCCTATCTTTGCCAAGTCGTCAGCTGCCTGGTTTTTCAGTCGGGGGATGTGGTGGAGTTCCAACCCCTCGAACTTCTTCTCTAGCTTCCGTACTGCATTGCAGTATCCAGTCATTGCCGGACTCCTGACGTCCCATTCCTTCATCACTTGATTAACCACCAGATCTGAGTCGCCATAGACCATGAGGCGACGGACGCCGAGTGAAATGGCCATGCGCAACCCATACAAAAGTGCTTCATACTCTGCTTCGTTATTGGAGGAATCGAAGTGAATCTGGAGAACGTATCTAAGCTTATCTCCTCGGGGGGAGACCAGAACTACCCCCGCGCCCAAACCATTCAACATCTTGGATCCATCGAAGAACATAGTCCAGTGTTCCGAGTGAACTTGAGTCAGAAGTTGCTGTTCAATCCACTCGGCGATAAAATCCGCGATTGCTTGAGACTTGATGGCTTTCTTTGCTTCAAACTTGATGTCTAAAGGAAGGAGTTCAATCGCCCACTTGGCCACTCGACCAGTTGCATCTCTGTTATGCAGGATCTCCGATAATGGGGCGTCGCTGACGACTGTAATGGAGTGGTCAGAGAAATAATGTGCAACTTTCTTCGTGGTCATGTAAATCCCATACACAAGGTTCTGGTAGTGGGGGTATCTTTGTTTTGAAGGGGTCAAAACTTCAGACACATAATAAATAGGGCGTTGAACTTTGAAGGCCTTCCCTTCCTCTTCCCGCTCGACCGTAAGTACTGTACTGACAACTTGTCCCGTGGCTGCAATGTAAAGCAGCAGAGGCTCTTTGCTGATTGGAGCAGCTAGCACCGGCTGGGTGGAGAGCAGAGCTTTGAGCTCTGCAAACACTGCATCAGCTTCTGGAGTCCATTCGAACTTGTCAGACTTTTTCATCAGTCGGTAAAGAGGCAATGCTTTTTCACCGAGTCGAGAGATGAATCGACTTAAGGCGGCCAAGCAGCCTGTAAGTTTTTGGACATCATGCACACGTACAGGATGCTTCATCCGGAGTATGGTGCCAATTTTTTCAGGATTGGCGTCGATTCCCCATTCGGAAACGAGAAAACCGAGTAGCTTGCCACCTGGAACTCCGAAAGTGCATTTTGACGGATTGAGCTTGATATCGTACCTCCTGAGGTTGGCGAAGGTTTCAGCAAGGTCAGCCCGTAGGTCGGAACCTTTCCGGGACTTGACTACGATATCGTCCATGTACGCCTCCACATTCCGACTGATTTGAGTGAGTAAACACTTCTGGATCATTCTCATGAATGTGGCTCCGGCGTTCTTGAGGCCGAATGGCATGGTGACGTAACAGAAGCATCCGAATGGAGTGATGAAAGCTGTTTTGATTTCGTCGGGCCCATACAGACGGATCTGATGGTACCCGGAGTAGGCATCTAGAAAAGACAATCTCTCGCATCCTGCAGTCGAGTCGACAATTTGGTCGATGCGAGGAAGAGGAAAATGATCTTTCAGGCAGGCCCGATTGATATGCTTGAAATCAATGCACATGCGGAGCGACTTGTCCTTCTTGGGGACCATGACAACATTGGCGAGCCACTCGGAGTGGTAGATCTCTCGAATGAACTCAACTGCTAAGAGCCGAGCCACTTCTTCGCCGATGGCTTGTTTTTTCTGGACGGCGGACCGCCGCAGATGTTCCTTCACGGGTTTGAACTTTGAGTCGACTCGCAGACGGTGCTCACCCAGCCCCCTGGGAACTCCGGGCATGTCAGAGGGTTGCCATGCAAAGGTGTCCCAGTTCTCACGGAGGAGCTGGATGAGCGCTTCTTCCTATTTGGAGTCGAGCGTCGTTGAGATGTGAGTCGGAGCAGCGTCGGGGTCGGTCGGGTGAATGTGGACCGTCTTTGTTTCGCCGGCCGACTGAAAAGCTGATTCAGAGGCAGGCTTCTTAACCCGCAGCAATTCACTCGGGTCGGCAGTCTTTTGGCACTCTTTCAGCTCGGCTACTGCCATCTGAGCGTCGGCGATCTTTGATCGCTTCTGGAAACATTCTTCTGCTTTCTTCCGGTTGCCCGTAACAATGATCACACCTTTGGGACCAGGCATCTTTAATTTAAGATACACGTAGCATGGTCGAGCCATGAAGCGTGCATAAGCCGGCCTGCCCAAGATGGCGTGATAAGCACTCTGGAAGTCCACAACTTCAAACGTTAACTTTTCCTTGCGGTAATTCTTTGAATCACCGAAAACCACATCAAGAGCAATCTGGCCGAGTGACTCGGCTTTCTTCCCAGGAATGACTCCGTGGAAGCTCATGTTACTGGTGCTGAGTCTGGACATCAGAATGCCCATTCCTTTCAAGGTTTCCGCGTACAGTATGTTCAGGCCACTGCCACCGTCCATCAGGACTTTGGTCAGTCGAGTGCCTTCGACAACTGGGTCGACCACCAAAGCTTGCCTCCCAGGGGTGGCAATGTGTGTTGGATGATCGGATTGGTCGAACGTGATGGCCGTCTGGGACCACTTTAGGTAACTGGGAGTTGCAGGGGCAACCATGTTCACCTCCCGATTTATGACTTTCAGTCGACTTTTGCTTTCGACATCGGCAAAAATCATCAGGGTGGAATTGACCTGGGGGTATCCATCGTCGCTATCATCCCTGTCCTCAACCCTGTCCGGCTCTTTTTCTTTATCCTTGGGCTGCTTGCCCTGAAACTGCTGGATCAGGAGCCGGCATTGTCGAGTGGTATGTTTGGGGTAAATAAAATTACCCTCTTCATCTTTCTTGGTGTGGATGTGACATGGCAAATCCAAAACATCATTCCCATCCTGATCCTTGACTTTCTTGGGCTTCCAAGTGCCCTTGGGTTTCCCCTTGAAGTTTCCCCGGGCCACGGCCAGGGCCTCCCCGGGAGCGGCTGGCTCGGCCTTCCGCTTCTGCTTCCGACTGGAGTTTCCTCCGGTTTCTTGGGCGACTGACTTAAGTTTGCCGCTTCAGAGTCGGTCCTCGTCTTCTCCATTAGCGTACTTGGTGGCAATCTCCATCATCCGATTAAGGGACATCTCTCCAGTCCGGCCAAATTTCAGATTCAACTCCCTGTACTTGACTCCTTCCTTGAAAGCGCAGACTGCTTGATGGTCAGGCACGTTCTCGACTGAGTGGTGCAGTGTGATCCACCTCTGGATGTATTCTCTCAGTGTTTCATTCGGCTTCTGTACGCAAGACCGCAGCTCCGTAAGGCCTGCAGGGCGCTTGCATGTCCCTTCGAAGGTTGTAACAAACACTCGGGAGAGATCCTCCCAAGTGTACATGCTGCTGGGCGCCAGCTGATTCAGCCACGCCCTAGCTGAGCCTTCCAACATGAGGGGTAAATGCTTCATGGCCACCTCGTCGTTGCCGCCGCTGATCTGCACAGCCACTCGGTAATCCTCGAGCCACGTGTTAGGCTTGGACTCGCCGGTGAACTTGCTGATTCCAGTCGCCAGCCGGAAGTTGGGTGGGATCACCGCGGCTCTGATGGCTCGATTGAAACACTCAGGCCCCGAGGCGTGTGCCCTGCTGCCGGTGGGCGTATCTCTGTTGTGGCCCTCTCGATGAGCCCTATTCCTGTCCACCAGACCTTGAACGAGGATGGATCTCGCATCAAAGCCTGGGTCTCTGGGGTCGACTGGGATCCTCTGCCCAGTGTGATGGGGGTGCCTGTCGTCTCGATGCTGAGGTGCATATGATCCACTCCGTGGAGGAGGGGACGGCACCCGACGCCCATCATCATGGTCGGGTCGGTGATCATATTGCTCGTTCCTCCTATACCGATCATGCCGGTCTCCACGCCCCTCACGCCTCGGGGGCGATCTCGGGCTGTGAGCCGACTGGACGGTCTCCGTTGCGACGGATCGACTGTGGATCCTGTCCCGCGGCTGAGAGACGGCGGAATTCTGATTCCCCGCTGCACGGAGCAATGCTCTGATCTGCAGCAATCCTCTTCCGGCCTCCGACTGGGAGGGCTGGATCGACTCTGCTATGCGGGCCGCGGCAGCCAGCTTCTGAACCGGAGTTCGGTACACCTGTGGTGGCGGGAAGAGCTGCCGTCGACTGGGTTCGGGTGCCTGCTGGCGTCGACTGGACTCGGGAGCCTGCTGGCGTCGACTGGACTCGGGAGCCCGCTGACGCGCCCGCTCGTCGAGAGCCTGCTGTAGATTCTCCAGTCGAGTGCGCTCGGCTAGATTAGCCAAGCGCGCGTCCTCCAAGGCCCGGGCCTCGGGGGTTTCTCCAACAATAGGCGTGTGGAGTGCGTCCATGTTCCGGCGACGAAGCTCCTCCCGTTGCAACGACGTAAGGGGCTCGGGGAGGTATTCGTCGTGAGGGTGCGACGGATCGCCCCTGTTGGCACCACCATCAGCGCGATGGAATCCAGGGGGACTACGTGTCCCCTCGACCGCCAGAACCTCCGCCAGGGGGTCGCTGCTGTCACACTCGGAAGCGGTCTCCGTGGAGCCAGTCGACAGATCGAACAGGCCGCAGAGGGATTCGTCAGGCTCGATTGCAGCGACTTGCGGGGTCGCCGACTGGCGGGCCGCGGCGTGCTTCATCCACCGCTGGAGCCTCGACCGACCCGAGCGCTTGCGCTGGCGGGAGACAGGACGGGGTGATGGCACAGGAGTCGACCGATAGGGGGCCGATGGCTGCCTCAGGAGGACGCCACGGACGCACGCGCGGAAGTGCGTCGCACCGCGGACGGGGAGCGCGTCGACGTCGAGCGGCGCCTCCTGGAGCCAGGCGGAGTCGTCGGCGATGAAAGTGAGTCCGCCGAGACGGATCTCGCAGTCCTCTGCCAAAGCTCCGCAGGAAAACATGATCAAGTGAATCGGAAAATTCGCAACTTCTCCAATTAGGCGCTAAGACTAATGCCCCACGGTGGGCGCCAACTGTCGTGGTTCTAAGTCAGACAGTGAGGTAGGGGGGTGTGTATGAAGAGGCTAGACCTTAGCTATTGGGAAGTTGTAAGCACGCAAGGTTTACGAGTTCAGGCCCTTCTCTGTGGAAGTAACTGCCCTACGTCTCGGAGCCCGGAGGCAGTCGATTGGATTATGCGTGAGTAAGATGACCAGGGTGCGAACCCTTGATACTGAGGAGGAGGGTGGCTTATATAGAGTTCGCCAGCCCTCTCCTGCCCTCAGTAATGCAGGGTTTAAGGTACATTTAAGGTGGGCGTTACTGATAACGTCCCTAATAAAGCGTCATAATGATCATAAAGGCTACTTAATAACCGACCGTTTGCCGACGGAGTGACTTGAGGTCTTCTGGCAGTCGAGTGGTTGGCTCCTTGGTCGAGTGACAGCTCTTGGTCGAGTGGGATATCTCCAAGTTGTCTGAAAGGTGACTTCCTCTAAGGATGTTCCTACGGTAGGGCTCTTAGGACAGGTCCGTGTCCCTACCGTAGGTACATGACTACATCATCTGGCCCTGGAGTCCAAGAAGGACTCTTGACTTTCGGGTGAAACCGACTTTGTGGAGGCTTTTACTCCACGTTTCGACCCCAAGGCTCAACATATAAATAGAGGGGTAGGGCTAGCACCCAAGACATATCAAGAAACACCAAGTCGTGTGCCGGAAACCCCGTCTCCTCTAGTTTATCCTCCGTCAAAGTTTTTGTAGTGCTTAGGTGAAGCCCTGCGAAGATTGTTCTTCACCAACACCGTCACCACGCCGTCGTGCTGCCGGAACTCATCTACTACTTCGCCCCTCTTGCTGGATCGAGAAGGCGAGGACGTCACCGAGCCGAACATGTGCATAACTCAGAGGTTCCGTGCTTTTGGTGCTTGGATCGGCCGGATCATGAATACGTACGACTACATGAACCGCGTTGATATAACGCTTCCGCTTATGGTCTACGAGGGTACGTAGACAACACTCTCCCCTCTCGTTGCTATGCATCACCATGATCTTGCGTGTGCGTAGGAATTTTTTTGAAATTACTACGTTCCCCAACAAAATCGCAGGTCCAAAAGATCTTCAAGAACTTCGCTAGGAAGGCCCAAAATCAATTTGAAGTGAAGATCAAGAAGTTTCGCAGTAACAACGGAACGGAGTTCAAGAATGCAAATGTGGATACCTTTCTTGACGAAGAAGGGATTTCACACGAGTTCTCGGCTACGTACACACCTCAACAAAATGGAGTTGTTGAGAGGAAGAACCGGAATCTTATTGAGATGGCAAGAATGATGCTTGATGAGTACAAGACGCCAAAACACTTTTGGGCGGAAGCGGTTGAGATAGCTTGTCATGCAAAAAATCGCTTGTATCTTCACAAGCTACTCGGCCAGACAGCATACGAGCTTGTCACCGGTAACAAACCCCAAGTTGGATACTTTTGAGTATTCGGTCAAAGTGCTATATTCTTGATAAGCATCGTCGTTCTAAATTTGCTCCTAAATCTCATGAGGGTTTCCTACTCGGTTATGGCTCAAACTCTCACACCTATCGTGTCTACAACAATTTCACCCGCAAGGTTGAAGAGACGGTAGGTGTGAAGTTTGATGAATCTAACGGCTCACAAGTAGAGCAATTGCCAATTGATGTAGGAGACAAAGATCCTTCGGAAGCAATCCAAGACCTTCTGTTGGAAAATTTTGTCCAGCAGAGGTGAAGGAGAGTACCTCGTCTATCCAAGTGGAAGCTTCTACCTCATGACAAGGTGAACCAAGAGTTGACACAGAGGAATCCACAAGTGGGACACGCCAAGATGAAGAAAACAAGGAAGTACACCAAGATGAACCTCATCAACCTCCTTCTCCACCTCGACAAGAGAATGACAACGTCAACAATGAAGAAGGCCAAGAAGAAGAACAAGATGATGAAGAAGATGTTCCACCTCGACCCAGACAAAAGCTCTCACGAGTTCGAGCAAGAGTCTGAAGAGACCACCCCATCGAGCAAGTCTTCAATGATATCCAAACTGGGAGAATCAGTTGCTCTAAAACTCGTTTGACAAATTTTTGTGAACATTATTCATTCATCTCTAGCATTGAACCTATGAAGGTTTAAGAAGCATTGGGAGATCCGGATAGTATAAATGCCATGCATGAAGAGCTACACAACTTTGAGAGGAACCAAGTGTGGACATTGGTCGAGAAGCCCGACAACAACCACAACATCATCGGTACCAAATGGGTGTTTCACAGCAAGCAAGACGAAGATGGACAAGTCGTTCGCAACAAAGCACGTATCGTCGCCCAAGGCTACACACAAGTCGAAGGTATGGACTATGGTAAGACATATGCCCCCGTTGCTAGACTTGAGTCCATCCGCATCTTACTTGCCTATGCAAATCACCATGATATTACCCTATACCAAATGGACATTAAAAGTGCATTTCTAAATGGTGAAATTGAGGAGGAAGTTTATGTTAAACAACCTCCCGGCTTTGTTAATCCTAAGAAACCCGACAATGTTTACAAACTTCACAAAGCTCTTTATGGTCTTAAACAAGCTCCTAGAGCATTGTATAAATGCCTGACCAAGTTCCTTATTGAAAAAGGCTTTGAGATTGGAAAAATTGATTCTACTCTTTTTACTAAAAGGGTTAATGGTGAATTATTTGTGTGCCAAATTTATGTTGATGATATCATATTTGGTTCGACTAACCCTCATTTTAGTGAAAAGTTTGGAAAGCTAATGCGGAGAAATTTGAGATGTCTATGATGAGTTAACTCAAGTTCTTTCTTGGTTTGCAAATCAAGCAAACTAAGGAGGGTACCTTTGTTTCCCAAACAAAGTATACCAAGGACTTACTCAAGAAGTTCAACATGTAAGAATGCAAAGGTATGAATACACCCATGCCTACTAGTGGACATCTTGACTTGACCAAGGATGGCGAGCCAGTTGACGAAAAGGTTTATCGCTCTATGATTGGTTCATCGTTCTATCTATGTGCCTCCCATCCTGATATTATGCTAAGTGTGTGCATGTGTGCATGATATCAAGCGCCCCCAAAGAATGTCATCTTAAGGCCGTGAAAGTGTGACGCCCCCGATTTAATCGTACACTAATCATACACGCAAACGTGTACGATCAAGATCAGGGACTCACGGGAAGATATCACAACACAACTCTACAAATAAAATAAGTCATAGAAGCATCATATTACAAGCCAGAGGCCTCGAAGGCTCGAATACAAGAGCTCGATCATAGACGAGTCAGCGGAAGCAACAATATCTGAGTACAGACATAAGTTAAACAAGTTGCCATAAGATGGCTAGCACAAACTGGGATACAGATCGAAAGAGGCGCAGGCCTCCTGCCTGGGATCCTCCTAAACTACTCCTGGTCGTCGTCAGCGGGCAGCACGTAGTACTAGGCACCTCCGGTGTAGTAGGAGTCGTCGTCGATGGTGGCGTCTGGCTCCTGGGGTCCAACATCTGGTTGCGACAACCAGGTAGAAGGGATAGAGGGAAAAGAAGGAGAAAGCAACCGTGAGTACTCATCCAAAGTACTCGCAAGCAAGGAGCGACACTACATATGTATGCATTGGTATCAACTGGAGTAAGGCTATTATATGTGGACTAGACTGCAGAAAGCCGGAGTAAGAGGGGGATAACTAGTCCTTTCGAAGACTACGCTTCTGGCGGCCTCCGTCTTGCAGCATGTAGAAGAGAGTAGACTGAAGACCTCCAAGTAGCATCGCATAGCATAATCCTACCCGATGATCCTTTCCTCGTCGCCCTGTTAGAGAGCGATCACCGGGTTATATCTGGCACTTGGAAGGGTGTGTTTTATTAAGTATCCGGTTCTAGTTGTCATAAGGTCAAGGTACAACTCCGGGTCGTCCTTTTACCGAGGGACACGGCTATTCGAATAGATAAACTTCCCTGCAGGGGTGCACCACATAACCCAACACGCTCGATCCCATTTGGCCGGACACACTTTCCTGGGTCATGCCCGGCCTCGGAAGATCAACACGTCGCAGCCCTACCTAGGCACAACAGAAAGGTCAGCACACCGGTCTAAATCCTATGGCGCAGGGGTCTGGGCCCATCACCCTTTGCACACCTGCACGTTGCGAATGCGGCCGGAAGCAGACCTAGCCTAGTGGCGTTCCAGTCCAATCCGGCGCGCGCCACTCAGTCGCTGACGTCACGAAGGCTTTGGCTGATACCACGACGTTGAGTGCCCATAACTGTCCCCGCGTAGATGGTTAGTGCGTATAGGCTAGTAGCCAGACTCAGATCAAATACCAAGATCTCGTTAAACGTGTTAAGTATCCGCGAACACCGACCAGGGCCAGGCCCACCCCTCTCCTAGGTGGTCTCAACCTGCCCTGTCGCTCCGCCTCAAAGTAACAGTCGGGGGCCGTCGGGAACCCAGGCCCACCTCTACCGGGATGGAGCCACCCGCCCCTTCAGCCCCCAACTCCGAACAGTACCATAGGTAATGTAACTGTGTAAAGTATATAGCATATGCCCGTGATCACCTCCCGAAGTGATCACGGCCCAGTAGTACAGCATGGCAGACGGACAAGAGTGTAGGGCCACTGATGGAACACTAGCATCCTATACTAGGCATGTAGGATTGCAGGTAAAGGTAACAACAGTAATAACAAGGACAGGTTATGCATCAGGATAGGAATAACGGAAAGCAGTATCATGCTACACTACTCTAATGCAAGCAGTATAGAAGAGAGTAGGCGATATCTGGTGATCAAGGGGGGGGGGCTTGCCTGGTTGCTCTGGCAAGAGAGAGGGGTCGTCAACTCCGTAGTCGGACGGGGCAGCAGCAGCGTCGGTCTCGGTGTCTAGCGAGAGAAGAGGGGGAAGAAACAATAAATATTTAAGCAAGCAGGTGCATATCGATGCATGACATGACAAGTATCGCCGCGAGGGGTGCCCTAACGTGGTATTAGGTGATACCGGTGAAGGGGGATAACATCCGGGAAAGTATCCCCGGTGTTTCCCGTTTTCGGGCAGAGGAGCCGGAGGGGGAAAGTTGCGAGTTTGATATGTTAGGGGTGTGTGGCGGATGAACGGGCTGCGTACCCGGGTTCGTCTCGTCGTTCTGAGCAACTTTCATGTATAAAGTTTTTCCATCCGAGCTATGGTTTATTTTATATTGATTTTCTAAAGTTTTAAAACATTTTTAGAATTTATTTAATTAATTTAATACAACATTATCCAGAACAGTGCATGTTGACGTCAGCATGATGTCAGCATGACGTCAGCAGTCAACAGAGGTGTTGACTTGTCAACTGAAGTGTGGGCCCCGTTCGCCATTGACTGTTTAGTCTAATTAGGGTTTAACTAATCTAATTACTATTTAATTAAACTAATAAGTTAATTAGGTTAATCTAATTATGATTAATTAATTCCTTAATTAATTAATTTTATTATTATTTATTTATTTAATGATTATCATTATTATTATGTTTTAATTTTTAATTTTTTTATTACTATTAAAACATTCTCAGGGGGTATGCCCCACTTGTCATAGGGCCAAGGCCAAACGGGCGTGCGGGTTCACGGGCGTAACAGGCGCTGGGCACTTGCCCGCTTGGGCGCATGCCCAAGGGCGTAGCAGCGGCCAACACAGGGGCGCCCGACGATGGTCGGCGGTGAGCACGCGTGCGACACGGTGCGCGGGGCGGAGGCCGGCGGGCGCACGGGTGATGTGCGCAACGGTGATGCGGAGAGTGCGAGGCGGAGCGTCAGCGAGCGGCAGGGGAGCAGCAGCAGGGGAAACCAAGGCGCGGCGGCGTCAGCGCAGCAGTTAGGCGTGGGCGCATGCCGCCGGGCCATGGCGCGGGCGCGGAGAGCGCATCAAGGGGAAACAGGGGGCGGCCACGCACACGTGCAGCGGCGACGCGGGGCGAGCGGGGCGCGGGGCACGCGGTCGGGCAAGACCAGTGGCCGCGGCGAGGCAGCACGGTTCGCGCACGGGCGAGGTCAGGGGCGAGACATGCGCGACGGCAGCGGAGCAGCGGCAGTGGCCGGCGCTGTGGGTGGAAGGGGGCGGTGCTGCGGAAGCAGAGAGGGAGGAGGGAGGCGGCGGCGGGGCTCACCGCGGGTGCAGGGAACGGGGCAATGGGCGCGGTGAAGGTCGGGGAGGTCCGTTGTGGACGAGGACGGGGACGACGGCGATGGGGGTAGCAGTCCAGCGGGGAGGGAGCCGGCGAGGTCCAGTGGCGGAGGCGTTCCGCACGGCATCGAGGCGGCGGGGAAGGTCGACGGGGTCGGGGCACCGTGGGGAGGTTCGTCCCCCCGATCCTGATCTGGATCGAGGAAGGGGAGAGAGACGTGGGGATCGTGGGGAGGGGGAGTGGGGCGACCGGTGAGGGGGTACACTAGGGTTTCGGGGCACGGTTGGTTAAGGGGGGCAGCTGACTCGGCTAGGTCGGCCCGTTCAGCCGGCTGAGGCTAGCTGGGCCACGACAGCCAACTAGGCCAAGGCCCAGTCGGGAGGGGGGGGGGGTTGTTTTCCTTTTATTACTTTGTTTTAGTTTTAGTTTTAGTTATATTTCTTTTCTGTTTTATTTTAGTTACATATTAAGTTTAGTTTAGTAAAACATGACTATAGCCCCTAAAATAACATTTCAGAACAATCCACTACTGTAAAAAGTGTTGGCCCGATATAAAATAGTTTAGTATTTTATAAAATACCAAAGGCGTTTAAATAGTTGTTTTTGCTACTGTTTGAATCATTTTAGCGCATTTAAAACTTTTACAAAAATGTGGTTCCTCCACCATAATGACTTAGGATTTCTTTGCCACATTTTGAACATTTTAGTTTTAACATTTGAAAACTTTTGATGTTTGCATTTATTTTAAATTTGAATTTGAACGGGATTTGAATCTTCGCAAGTTTAACTACAGTAATAGTGATGATGTGGTAGCGTTAGAAAAGTTCACTGTAGCTTAAATATCCGGGCGTCACAGAAAAGGATAGTGAGATACTTAATTCATACACCAAATTTTGGCACTTGGTATCCCAAGAGGTCTTATTTTGATCTTGTTGGCTATTCCGACTCAGACTATACCGGAGACAAGGTTGATAGAAAGTCCACTTCGGGTACTTGTTAATTTCTTGGTAGATCTCTTGTGTCTTGGTCCTGCAAGAAACAAAACTCGATATCCTTATCTACCGCCGAAGCGGAATACATTGCTGTCGGTTCATGTTGTGCTTAATTCCTTTGGATGACCCAAACTCTTAAAGATTATGGGATCTATGTGAAACATGTTCCATTACATTGTGACAATGAAAGTGCTATTAAGATTGCTCACAATCCCATGCAACATTCTCGAACTAATTATATTGAAGTTCGTCATCATTTCATTCGAGATCATGTTGCAGAAGGGGACATCGATCTTAAGCATATTCGTACCGATAAGCAATTGGCAAATATATTCACCAAACCGCTTGATGAGAAAGTATTTTGCCGTTTGAGAGGTGAATTGAACATCATTGATGCTTCGAACTTGGAGTAGAAACTCCATTTGGATACATGCAAGGCATGAGCCTTTGACTAATCCTTAATATTTCTCTTATGATGATGATCATATGTCTTGGATATATTTGCACCCTTGCACGCTATCTAACCCTTGTAGGTACTTGGATGAATCAAATCATTAGATTGCAAATCACTCACATCTTGAGCAATCTCCACATCACCAAGTCTCTACAACATGGTGGTTGAAGACAAGGAAGCATGAAACCTTTCAACATATCCTTTGACAATTTTTCTATATCAAATTTCATGATTATCATTTTGGATACACAAGTGCTCTTCCTTGCAAGACTAACCCATGTAGGTAGATGAACTCAAACTACAAGCGGTGCTCCCAACTCATTGATGAGCTACATCAAACTTGAGCATCCAACACAAGTTCAACTACATGATCAAGTTCAACACCACCACCCAAGGTATGTTATTCCATCTTAGAGAAGCTTTACCCCAAGTCATGGGTCAAAGTAGCTCAAAAAGATGTGAATACATCAAAATGCTTAAATGAAAAATGGCAACCCCATTTTGAGCTTAAACGATGAGTATGACCTACGATCAAGTATTCTCATTTGACTCCTCAGTCAATATACTCTAACATAGGTGACTTCATCACCGACCAATTCTAGATGAAGTTCTCTAGTATTTCTCTGTGTTCTTGCATTTATATCTTGCATATTTGTTCCCCTTCTTTAATAAAAAAACATCATCTAGATTTCTTTGTTCTCTCTGTTATGTTCTGCATTTCCTGCATCCAATTCATTGCAAATCCTTCAGTTAATTCCTTGCAAATCTTTCTGAGATCCTTTTTGCCTAGTGAGCTGAGATGACAATTGTTCTCTCTCTGTGTTGCATTCGGACACACCGGTTTGTCTCCTTTGGTCAAACAGACTCATTTTGGTGCCACCGAAGAAGACAACTCAGTATTAATGATTTCAATGCTGAGCAGAGACTTTGCCATTTGCATCTTGCATATTTGTTCCAGCTCCACTCAATGATTCTTGTCCTCTACCTGCATCATATTCAACTTGCTGCTTTGTCATGTGACTCAAGGACCAAACCAATTCGACTCACATTCCAGAAGACCCTTCTTGGGAATTGATATCAAAGGGGGAGAGAGATCACATCAAAGCTTAATCATATCAAAGGGGGAGAATGCTTAATCACATCAAATAGAGAGAAAGAGAGCCCCAGATGCTTGGTATTCCACAACTTTATTTCCCTCTAGCGTTCTTAAGGAGCAATTTCACCATCGTCGATGAGGTCTTGAGGCTGCCACTTGCTCCCCCTCATACCATTGTAACCCCATTATGTTCCTCGTCTTCCCAAATAGCACAACATAGTGCATAGAGGAGACAAACACAAAGTCATGTGTGGCCTGTAGCCTTGTCCCACAAAATAGACACAAATATCGGAGGGTTGCCACATGTAGGCCACGAAGTCAGAGAGATGGTCCGCACATGCCCTGGACGGCCTCACAGATAGCCCCCACATAAACTTGGAGGATATTTTACCAAGCCAACAAAAGACCTATATACGTTGAGGAGACGAACGACGGAAGAAGTAAATCAGAGTAAGGACATGCCAAGATCAACCTTGCATTTGAATTTTTTTTAACAATAACAAACTACTTATATGAGAGAAATATTGCTCTCTTATTGATCCACCTCGCCCTTCCTCTTCCATCATCATCATCAAAGGGCGTGAAAGCACAAGTGCTCCCTGGGTGATTTTGGTAATTAATGTCTACATATCTCTTGTTGGACTAATACTTCTATCTAGTATACTTCAGATGATTTCTAAAGTGGGGTGGCATGGACAAGAGAATGTGAAACCCCTTCAAGATGCTAAGGACAAAGATTGGCTCAAGCTCAAGACTCTACATTTTTATTTTAGTGATCCAATATCACATTGAGTCCATAGGAAAAGCCAATACTATTAAAAGGGGATGAGGTGTTGCTTAACGGCTTGCTTGCTCAAAGTGCTTAGTGATATTCTCCAAATCCCTCAACCACTTTCTCATTCCCACATATGTCCCAAACCAAAAGTCAAACTCGGCCCCACCGATTTGATCTATCCAGCGCCACCGAGTTCATTTGACATAGCCACTGCGAGAAACGCTAATCAGTTCGGTATCACCGATGGGATCTCGGTCTCACCGAGATGGGCTTGCAAACTCTCTGTTACTTGTTGCAATAATTTTGGTCTCACCGAGATATGCAATCGACCCCACCGAGTTTGCTTGACCAACTCTCTGTTTTGCTTATTACCAAAATCGGTCCCACCAAGTTTGTGTAATCGGTCAAACCGAGTTGAGGTTTTACCCGAACCCTAGCACATCGGTCCCACCGAGTTGATCATATCGGTCCCACCGAAATTCCTAACGTTCACATTTTGAACCATATCGGTCTGACCGAGTTTCTCGATTCGGTCCCACCGAGTTTGGTGAAATGTGTGTAACGGCTAGATTTTGTGTGGAGGCTATATATACCCCTCCACCCACTCTTCATTCGTGGAGAAAGCCATCAGAACGTGCCTACACTTCTTCCGTTCATTTTTTGAGAGAGAACCACCTACTCATGTGTTGAGACCAAGATATTCCATTCCAACCACAAGAATCTTGATCTCTAGACTTCCCCAAATTGGTTTCCACTCAAATCACCTGTCCATCAAATCCAAATCTATGAGAGAGAGAGAGTTGAGTGTTGGGGAGACTATCATTTGAAGAACAAGAGCAAGGAGTTCATCATCAACACACCATCTATTACCTTTTGGAGAGTGGTGTCTCTGAAAGTGCGTTATATCGACTAGAGGGGGGTGAATAGGCGATTTTTATGAACTTCTTCACTGATTAATTTCTCGGTGAGGAAATTCCTTAGCAAAGAACTAGTAGCAGCGAAATAAGTACTCAAAAGTAAACATAACAGAATACAAGCATAGTCATCATGATGAAATGAAGACAGGCACAGAGTACAGGAAGCGTAAGCACATGATGAAGACAAACATACTGAAGAAATTGAACTGAGGAAATTGAGAATGTCTTCAGTCAAAGTCTTCAAACACAGATATGAACAAGCACACAACACAGTTATGAGGAAATGAAAGAGTTGAGGAAATGGAACTAGTAAGCTTGGTGAAGACAATGATTTGGTAGACCAGTTCCAACTGCTGTCTACGTTGTACGTCTGGTTGGAGCGGCTGAGTATTTAAACTCGAGGACACACAGTCCCAGACACCCAGTCCTAAACACGCAGCTCAGGACACCCAGTCCTCACCGTATTCTCCTTTAGCTAAGGTCACACAGACCTCGCCCAATCACTCGTGGTAAGTCTTCAGGTGACTTCCGAACCTTCACAAACTTGGTCACTCGGCGATCCGCAATTCCTCTTGGCTGCTCTTGGACATGACGCCTAACCATCTGGAAGAAGCACAATCTTCAAAGGTAACAAGCGTCAGATCCATGCAGGATCAATCTCTTAAGTGATGCTCAATCACTTGGGGTTTGAAGGTGTTTGGGTTTTTCCTCACATGATGATTTTCGCTCAAAGTCCTTAGAGGATGGGTTGCTCTCAAATGACAAGTGTTAGTTTCTCTCAGAGCAGCCAACCAGCTAGTGGTTGTAGGGGGCGGCTATTTATAGCCTAGGGAGCAGCCCGACATGATAAGACATAAATGCCCTTCAATGATATGACCGTTAGGTGGATAGATATTTTGGGACAGCTGGCGCATAGCACAGCAATGGTTGGAATTTTGAGTAGCAAAATCCCCAGGGCTATCATTTTCCTCACTGTGTAGGCAATCCGCATTGGCGAATTCCTAACTCCTCAGTCAGAACAAATTTCTTAGAGACCAGAAGAACTTCGTCTCTGTCACTGAAGAAATTGACTGAACTGTATAAGATTTCCAATGGCTTCACTCGAAGGGATTGGTAGGTGTAGGATTTTGAGTTGAGCATCACATGGAAATTTTCAATAGTATTTTCTCGACCCCTTTTAACACTACGGTGTTTCCTATGACTCAAGAAAGAGAAAATGAAACTGCGAAAACAAAAGTCTTCACGCTTCATGTTCCTCGAATGAATACCAAGTCTTCAAGGTCACACCAATTTCTTCACTTTCAAAGTCTTCAGAAAGTCTTTAGAATACCAAAGTATTTAGACGAAGAACTTCATTTTAGGGGTCGACTTTCTCTGTAAATATCAAACTCCTCATAGACTTATAGACCTGTGTACACTCACAAACGCATTAGTCCCTTAACATATAAGTCTTCAATACACCAAAATCACTAAGGGGCACTAGATGCACTTACAATCTCCCCCTTTTTGGTGATTGATGACAATATAGGTTTAGTTTTCAACGGGGATAAACATATGAAGTGTAAATACCAATGTTGAGGAATTTGATTGCAAGATATAGAAGAACTCCCCCTGAAGATGTGCATAGTGAGGAATTTGCTTTTGAAGCAATGCACACTTGAAGAGTTGAATCATGGAGATCTCCCCCTATATCTTGTAATTCATACATGCATTTGACATATAACAGTGAAGAATTTGAAATGCATGATGAAATATGGTGACTGATGTAATTCAGCATGCGTGCAATAATATTAACAAGGAATAAGCATGCAGAAAAACGTATCAAGAGTATCAGAGCACCATCGGGGTTTAAGTTTACAACTCGATCCAATAAAAGTCTCAGAAGAACGAGAGTTGTAACTTGAAAAACGCCCATATAGAAAGACCCGCTTGAAGACTAACTCAAAATTCTCCCCCTTTGTCATCAAATGACCAAAAGGATCGAATATGAGGACTAACGCCCCTGAAGAATATCAAGTTGATGAAGGAGCGCCAGCATTGTTGGGGTCGTTTGTTGTAGTAGGGCCTGCCGTAGTGTCGTCCAAGTCTTCATTTTCATCAGTGTCGCGCGATGAAGAATATGAGCTGGCCACCAGAGAAGGAACCTTGACCTTCTTGAATTTCTTCGGTGGAGGTGCAGACCAGTCAAAATCTTCATTGAGACACATTTTCTTCAGATCTTCTTCACCATACAGATGTGACAGGATTGCCCAGGTGCGACTGAAGACTTGATGGAGGTAGTAATGGTTTTTCTTCACTGCATTGTGTGTAGCAGTCGTGTTGTGAAGAAGTGAACCAAACAGACGCTTAACCCATTTGTGATTTGGATCCACCTTCTGGTGAAGACTAACCAGAAGTTCACGGTCAGTCATCACGCGCGGAGCAGTGGCTTGAGGAGTGGACTTGGGTGCATTGGCAGAGTCATGTGTGGCAGAGTCATCATTGGTGGAATAAGAGGCAGCCTTGTGAAATTGACCATCCAATGGACGAATGCCTTCATCAATAACAGCTGGTGCCTTGCCCTTTCCATCAACTGAGGAATAAGTATGCTTGAGGACTTCAATTGGGGGCAAGTAGCTGAGGTGATTCTAAAAATCAGCTTTGTAGTTGAGTGAAGACCTTGTCCTGAGGAATCTCATAATCCAAGGTGCATAAGGCTTCAGCTCAAATGGAGATAGTGCAACATTTACCAGAGTCCTCATGAAGAAATCGTGATAATTGACAGGAATGCCATGAACGATGTTGAATACCAGATTCTTCATGATGCCAACAATTTCCTCATCAGATGAGCCGTGGCCTTTGATAGGACTGATTGTCCTCGTAAGAATATGATAGACACTTCTGGGCACATAAAGAAATTCCTTCACGAGGAATTTGGTTCTTGGTGCTTGACCTGGCTTCAAAGGTTTCATCAGCACCTGCATGTAATGATTTGTAAGCTCAGGTTCACTGTAGATACAACGAGCTTCTTCAAGGGGAGGACTGAGTGGTAAGGCACGAAGCAATTCAGAGGCTGGTGCAGTGTAGTGAGTATTTTCAAACATCCAGTCCAGCACCCATGAATTCACATCTTCAGAATCTCCTGTGATGTGTAGCATTGCATAAAATTGAAGAATCATTTCTTCATTCCAATCGCAGATGTCAGAGCAAAAGTTTAACAGTCCAGTGTCGTGAAGAACACTAAGGACTGGTGTGAAGCATGGCAGAGATTCCATGTCCACGTGAGGAATATGCTCATGATAGAAGATTTTCTCCTTGTTGAACAGCACTGAGGAATAGAAATTGGCTTGACTAGCAGTCCAGAAACGCCTCTTCCTAATGCGAGCAGAGTTATATGGGTTGTAATCTTCGAAGAATACGTGCTTGATACGTCCATTTTGCATCATGCTTTTATATCGATATTTATTGCATTATGGGCTGTTATTACACGTTATGTCACAATACTTATGGCTATTCTATCTTATTTTACAAGGTTTACATAAAGAGGGAGAATGCTGGTAGCTAGAATTCTGGGGCTGGAAAAGGAGCAAATATTAGAGACCTATTCTGTGCAACTCCAAAAGCCCTGAAACTCCACGGAATATCTTAAAATAAATAGAGAAAAATCCTCACCAAAGATGAAGTCCAGGGGGCCCACACCCTGCTCACGAGGGGGGGGGGGGGGTGCGCCCCCCTACCAGGGCACGCCCCTACCTCGTGGGCCCCTGGTGGATCTCCGACATCCATCTTCTCCTATATGAAGTCTTTCGATGAGAAAAAAGGAAGCAACCTTTCGGGATGAGACTCTGCGGCCACGAGGCGGAACCAATCTAGAGCTCCGGCAGAGCTGTTCTGTCGGGGAAACTTCCCTCCGGGAGGGGGAAATCATCACCATCGTCATCACCAACGCTCCTCTCATCAGGAGAGGGCAATCTCCATCAACATCTTCACCAGCACCATCTCATCTCCAAACCCTAGTTCATCTCTTGTATCCAATTCTTGTCTCAAAGTCCGGGATTGGCGCTAGTAGGTTGCTAGTAGTGTTGATTACTCCTTGTAGTTGATGCTAGTTGGTTTATTTGGTGGAAGATCATATGTTCAGATCCTTTATGCATATTATTACCCCTCTGATTATGAACATGAATATGCTTTGTGAGTAATTACGTTTGTTCCTGAGGACAAGGGAGAAGTCTTGCTATTAGTAGTCATGTGAATTTGGTATTCGTTTGATATTTTGATAAGACGTATGTTGTCTAGCCTCTAGTGGTGTTATTTGAACGTCGACTACATAACACTTCACCATTATTTGGGCCTAGAGGAATACATTGGGAAGTAATAAGTAGATGATGGGTTGCTAGAGTGATAGAATCTTAAACCCTAGTTTATGCGTTTCTTCATAAGGGGCTGATTTGGATCCATATGTTTCATGCTATGGTTAGGTTTACCTTAATACTTTTGTTGTAGTTGCGGATGCTTGCAATAGAGGTTAATCATAAGCGGGATGCTTGTTCAAGTAAGAACAACACCCAAGCACCGGTCCACCCACATATCAAATTATCAAAGTATTGAACGCGAATCATATGAACGTGATGAAAACTAGCTTGACGATATTCCCATGTGTCCTCGGGAGCGCTTTTCCTATTATAAGAGTTTGTTCTGACTTGTCCTTTGCTAAAAAAAGGATTGGGCCACCTTGCTGAACCTTATTTACTTTTGTTACTTGTAGCTCGTTACAATTTACCTTATTACAAAACTATCTGTTACCACTTATTTCAGTACTTGCAGAGAATAGCTTGCTGAAAACCGCTTATCATTTCCTTCTGCTCCTCGTTGGGTTCGACACTCTTACTTATCGAAAGGACTATGATAGATCCCCTATACTTGTGGGTCATCAAGACTCTTTTCTGGCGCCGTTGCCGTGGAGTGTAGCGCTTCTGGTAGGTGGAATTTGGTAAGGAAAAATTTATATAGTGTGCTGAGATTTACTGTCACTTGTTACTGTGGAAAGTAATTCTCTGAGGGGCTTGTTCGGGGTATCTTCACCCCGTCCAGTAGAGCAAAGAGTTGCTCCTCAACCTACTGAACCTATTAAAAATGAAACTCCTTTTATATTTCCTTCAGGTATAATGGAAAAACTGCTCGCTAATCCTTTTACAGGAGATGGAACAAAGCATCCTGATGAGCATTTATTATATGTGGATGAAGTTTCTGGATTATTTAAGCTTGCAGGTGTATCTGATGATGTTGCTAAGAAGAAGGTCTTTCCTTTATCTTTGAAGGAAGACGCATTGATATGGTATAGGCTATGTGATACGAGATCGTGGGACTATAAAAGATTGAAATTGGAATTTCATCAAAAGTATTACCGTATTGTAGGATCGAAAGTATGTCTAGAGCGGGGGGGGGGGTGATTAGACTACTTGACCAAATAAAAACTTAACCTTTTCCCAATTTTAGTTCTTGGCAGATTTTAACTATCTTAGGACAAGTCAAGCAATCATCAGACAATTCAAGCAAGCATGCAAAGAGTATATTGGCAGCGGAAAGTAAAGCATGCAACTTGCAAGAATATAAAGGGAAGGGTTTTGAGGATTCAAACGCAATTGGAGACACGGATGTTTTTCCCGTGGTTCGGATAGGTCGTGCTATCCTACATCCACGTTGATGGAGACTTCAACCCACGAAGGGTAACGGTTGCGCGAGTCCACGGAGGGCTCCACCCACGAAGGGTCCACGAAGAAGCAACCTTGTCTATCCCACCATGGCCATCGCCCACGAAGGACTTGCCTCACTAGCGGTAGATCTTCACGAAGTAGGCGATCTCCTTGCCCTTACAAATTCCTTGGTTCAACTCCACAATCTTGTCGGAGGCTCCCAAGTGACACCTAGCCAATCTAGGAGACACCACTCTCCAAGAAGTAACAAACGGTGTGTTGATGATGAACTCCTTGCTCTTGTGCTTCAAATGATAGTCTCCCCAACACTCAACTCTCTCTCATAGGATTTGGATCTGATGGAAAGAAGATTTGAGTGGAAAGAAACTTGGGGAAGGCTAGAGATCAAGATTCATATGGTAGGAATGGAATATCTTGGCCTCAACACATGAGTAGGTGGTTCTCTCTTAGAACATATGAGTTGGAATGGTGTATGTGTTCTGATGGCTCTCTCCACGAGTGAACAGGAGGTGGAGGGGTATATATAGCCTCCACACAAAATCCAACTGTTAGACACAATTTACCAATCTCGGTGGGACCGAATAAACAAACTCGGTCGGACCGAAATAGTAAACCTAGTGACCATTAGGAATTTCGGTGGGACTGACATGCAACTCGGTAGGACCGATTCGGTTAGGGTTTGGGCATAACGTAATCTCGGTGAGACCGATTGCACAAACTCGGTGAGACCGAGTTTGGCAATAAGCTAACCAGAGAGTTGGTCAGGCAAACTCGGTGGGACCGACTCGCTCTTTCGGTGAGACCGAAAAGTTACAAGAAGGAAACATAGAGTTTACATTGCAATCTCGGTGGGACCGATTCGCTCTTTCGGTGAGACCGAAAAGTTACGAAAGGGAAACAGAGAGTTTGCAATCCCATCTCGGTGAGACCGAGATCCTTATCGGTAGGACCGAATTGCTAGGGTTTGGCAGTGGCAAATGACAAGTGAAACTCGGTGGCGCCGGATTGAAAGAATCGGTATGACCGAGTTTGGCTTAGGGTTTAGGTCATTTGTGGCTATGGAAAAGTGGTTGAGGATTTTGGAGCATATCACCAAGCACATAAAGCAAGAGGCTCATTAAGCAACACCTCATCCCTCCTTGATAGTATTGGCTTTTCCTAAAGACTCAATGTGATCTTGGATCACTAAAATATTAAATGAAGAGTCTTGAACTTTTGAGCTTGAGCCAATTCTTTGTCCTTAGCATTTTGAGGGTTCCACTTTCACATCCATGCCATGCCAATCATTGAGCTTTCCTGAAATAATCATCTTGAAATAGCATTAGCTCAATGAGCTATATGTTGTTATGAATTACCAAAACCACCTAGGGATAGTTGCACTTTCAATCTCCCCCTTTTTGGTAATTGATGACAACATATAGATCAAAGCTTCGACAAATTATAATAATCATGAAATACATCGTCGCTTTGAGAAGTATGTGGCAAGTAAGAGCTCCCCCTAAATTTGTGCATATTTAGAATTTGCTTTGGACTGCAAATGCACAAGGAGTTAGAGTCATGGGTTACTCTTCCATGTCACATACATCTTGGTGGAGCGCTCAAAAATGATAAGATTGAAATACATGCACTCATCACCAAGAATAGTGAGTGATCACATAAGATAGATAGAATAATAATAGCATTAAGCAAACATTAAGTGTAGCTTATGATCAAACACATGATCATCGATGTCTTATAGATAAGGATGTAGTATCTCACACACAAGCAAATAAAGTTTGAAAAACCACCAAATAAAACAAGAGAGAATAAAAGCAACACTCTCTCTCGAAGCCTATGATCTATACATTTTATCCCCCTTTGGCAACAAGTTACCAAAAAGTTCCTAAAAATGCATAGTGCTAAGTCGACGCTCAGGCTTGATCTTCAGGTGGTGGTGGAGTCCGGAGCACTCCAAGGATGAAGCCTTTGGTAGACGTGGTCGGAGTTGAGGCTGAAGTGGACGCTGGAGCTGGTGGAACTGAGGTTGTGGCTGGCGCAGATGTGGTAGCTCTGGTGTCAGCAACTGGCATTGCAGACGACCTCGGACCTCGTGGCACCCTGGCAAAAGCATCAGTCGTAGTCCTGCCTCTCCTCTCATTCATGTCATCCTGGAGCTGCTCCACGGCAGTCTGTATCTCTGTCACCTTGATGTCCAAATCATAGAACCTCTGTTCCATGATCCTCTCTAAGCTTGCCTGGTTCTGAGTTAGGGTGGCTAGTCCTTGCTCAATCCGCAGGGTGGACGCAATCAGGTAACCAAGCTGCTCTTGTTTGGTTTTCAGAAAATATTCAGATGCCTCCTCTTGAGTAGGCATCCTGGCAGCTTTCTCCTTCTTCGCCTTCTCCTTCTTGGCTTGTGCTTGGGCAGATGATGGCTCATTCTCAGTCATGATCACTTGATTATCTTCAAAGTCTGGACGGATGGGCAGGTGTACCTGATCCAACAAGTATGTGCCCGTCCCATCTTTGAGTTGATGACCTCCTGAATCTGTGGGGCATACCCACAACTCCTCTTCTGATCTGCTGCAGTCCTTTTGATTGTTTCCACTATGAGGCTCATGACTTTGAATTTTTGAGGCACGTCAAAGACATGAAGCAAATAGATCGCATGACCTCTGATCATTGTGTGATCTCCAGACTTGGGAAATAGGGTGTGCCTCAGTATCCAATTGATAGTGGGCAGTCCTGATAGAAGATAATGCACTGAGCCAAATTTGAACGTGTCAAGTGCTTCATTCGGAATATCCTTGTACATGTTGGACATTGAGTTGTGGTCCATCTTCTTCTTGGCATAAATGTCCAAGTCATCTGCTTGCTCCTCTAGGGCATGAATTAGCTGAGCCCATTCAGCAACTGTGGACTGGTACCTCGTACCCTCTGACATCCATACAATCCTGCCATCTGGATAGAAATGTGCTGTGGAGTAGAATTGCATGATTAGCTCCTTGTTCCACTTTGTGAGCTTCTGCCCAACAAAGTCTGCAACTCCACACGCACTAAAGTTGTCATACACTCCAGGATAGTGTTCCTCATTTTCCTTCGTATAGGTCCAGTCGACCCATCTCATGTCACGTACTATTGGCTTCTTGTCAAGCAAAACTGTCTCATAGAAATCCTGCTGCTCCTTGGTGTGAAACCTGTAGTCCACTGCAGTCCTTCTCCTAGAAGCATACGGATCTGCTTCTCTCCACTTCCTCAGCCCTGAATCTCTCCTGAACTTCATATCCTCAGCCACAGGATGAGCATTGTTGTGGTCTGGGATCTTGGGCTTGAGCTTTCTAAGGACATTCTCTTCCTCTTCCTCTGCAGCTTCACGCACTGGGGCCTTGTTCTTTTCAGTGGCTGGGATGCTTCTTGTGTTTCTCTTTGGTGCACTCTTTGGCTTAGATGCAGCCTTGGGTGCTTCCTTGGGCTTGGATGCAGTTGCCCCTGACCTTATGGCATCTCCCATAAGTTTGGGTGCCTTGGGTGTTGGTGCAGCAACCTCTTCTTCTTCCTCCTCATCTTCCATGATGGAGGCCTTGCCAAGCACTCTGGCTACAGTCTTCTTGACCCTTTCCTTCCTCTTTTTGCCCTCAGCAACACCTGGCTCTGTGGGTGCAGGCTTCACAGTTGAAGCTCTAACCTTAGACATGGGCTGCCTGCCTGCTGGCCTTTTGATTTTCAGCCCTAGCTTTGTGCCTTGAGCTGGCTCAACTCTCCTTGATGTGGCCTCTTCCTCTGACACATAATCTTCATCTTCAGAATCAGAAGTTCTCTTCTTCCTTTGTCTAGTGGCAGCCTTAGGCAGATTGCTGGGGGTGCTCCTGCTGCCATCATCTGAAGAGCTGGAGGGACTAGTGCCCTCACTCATCACCACTTGCTGCTCTGAGAGGTTCTGGCTGTCACTTTGGTCTGACATGATGCAAACTCTAACTGCTGACCCTGTGAATAGATTATAGATGAGATAGAGTGGATGAGCATCACAAAGTGCAGAGATTTTGCAAAAGAGTAATTCAAAAACTTAGTTTTAGTTTCCCACTGAAATCATCTCGGATCTACCGATTTTCAAACTCGGTGACACCGAAGCAGTTTTGGCACCAGAATTAGTGAACTCGGTCAGACCGAGTCACAGTTCGGTGGCACCGAGACTGCTAGGGTTTCACAGAGTTCCAAAATCGGTCACACCGATAAGTAATTCCCGGTCAGACCGAGTTTTACTTGTGCAATGGCATAAGCCAAATCGGTGGGACCGAGTTTTTCAACTCGGTGGGTCCGAGATGGTTTCGGCGGAAACCTAACCCTAAAATTTTCTAATTAAACCTAATCTACGAGTTCATTGACTGGATAGGAGTTTATCAAACGTGGCAAGAATCATGATGATCACAATATGCTAGGAATCGGATTGGAGAATAGCACAAAGATCGAGTCCATACCCTAGTTCGGCGGAGACTCGCTACGGCGGCAACGGCGGGGCAGAATTCCCGTTGACGGCGACGGAGACCAGCGACTGGAGGTGGCTGGCGGCGAGGAGGGCGATCCGGAGACCCAGGAGGCAGAGCGAGCTATGCGCGGGCGAAGAGGTTTCAGAGAAATTTCCAAAATTTTGCCCGTCACTATATATAGCCCGACCCTCTCGGTGTGACTGAGTGGAAAAACTCGGTGGCACTGAGATGCAAAACTGTATACAGTTATTGCAACTCGGTGTGACCGAGTGGTTCAAATCGGTTGCACCGAGATCGAAAACCTAGATCAACTTAATGATCTCGGTAGGACCAAAAGTATGGTATCGGTCAGACCGAGAATCACAAAGAGGTTTTGGAAGTTTAAGTCTATGACGAATCGGGGACTCCGAGCGCTCCTCACACAGAGTGGTTCGAATCTGACTTGATCAAATTTTGTGATGCAGCATGAATAGAGTTTGAGACGAGAAAAGCATAGATAGCTAGAGGAGGTTCTTAGGCATTCTTGTCCATCCACTTGGCAAAAGAAGATAAAGCCAAACAATCAAAACAACAAGTGGATGTCCTCGAATGAGTAAAATATGCAACCAACATGCTCAAACAATAAGATGGCAAATGAAATATGTGGCAAAGCATGCACAACCAATTCTAGCATCTATCAAGCAATTTGCGATGACTAGGTCATCTATATATGAGTATATTGACTTAGGAGTCAAGTGAGAACACTTGATCGTAGGTCATACTCATCGTTTAAGCTCAAGTGGGGTTACCACTTTTACATAAAGCATTGTTGTATTCACATCTTTAGAGTTGCTTTAGCTCAAGTTTTAGAGTAAAGCTCTCCCTAGATGTGATATCCCCCCTAAGAGGGATGAACTAACCTTGGGTTTTGTCGATGATGACTTCATGTAGATGTTGAAGATGTGGATGCTCAATGTTGATGTAGATCACTTGGAGCTATCCATTTGAGTGAATTGCACTTTCAATACCTACATGGGTTAGTCCCACAAGGAACAAACAAGGATATCCATAGACATAGAGTGATGCATACACAAGATGATGTCCATGAAAACTTTAGGTTACCTTGTCCCTTGTCTTACCAACAAGAGGGTTTGTGACTCCTTGAACTAGTGCATGATGTGGAAGTTGATTGCACTTGTTCTTGCCAAAATGATGAGAGTGAAATATGTTGGCGGAGTCACCCTCAAGAACTCTCTAGTTCTTCTTCTTTTGGATCCACACCATCTTGATGGGAATCCTTGGAGTTGTAGTCGTACTTGATGAAGTGGAACTTGATGTGGTCTTGGGAATCCACTTGACTAATGTCTTAGGAGCTTCTTCAAATGCATCAATCTCCTCTTGAAGCTTGTCCTTGCCTTTTTGCTTGTAGTCTTGTGGTGGAAGATCATCTTGAGCTTGTGTCCCCTTGAAAGAAGTATCAGACTTCTCTTGTTGAGGAACAAACTTTGTCTTGGGGTATTGATCTTCTTCCCACTCAACTCCATTGGCATTGAACTTTCGTTCAAAACCAACACCTTGATTCTTCCGGTGCATTCCTTGCTTGCGCACAATTTCCTCGAATTGCTTACTCCCGGCAAGGCTTTTTACACTCCTTTCTCTATAATCCCCTTCAATAAGCTATTTTCTTACTCAAGTGTAACTTGGCTAAGAGAATCATTAGTGGAATCAAGAGAACTACTAGAAGCAAGAATATTGGATTTAGCATGATCATTGTTACTACTAGAGGAAGAATCTTTCTTGTTCTTGTTACTAGACTTGACTTGAGGCATGTAAGTGGATAATAGTAAACGCTTGGCAATGTAAGAAGAACTTTTCTTGCATAGATCATCATTGATTGCTTTTAAGAACTCATGCTCTTGCTCAAGATTGAGCTTTTCAAAGCGTAATTTCTCATGAGCTCTTAAAAGTTCTCGATGATCTTCGAAGATAGTTTCATGAGCTAACTTAAGAGTGTTTAGTTCTTTAGTTAGAGCCTCAATCTTCTCCTTATCATTGTCATTCGTTTTATCTTGATTAGCATGATTAATTGATGTTTCATCATAGTACTCATCACTAGAATTGTCAACAAGCAAGTCATCATCACCTAACAAGTCATCTTCATCACTATTAAAATCAACATACTCAGGGTGTGTTACCTTAGGACCTTTGGCCATGAAGCATCTTCCAATTCCTTCATTTGGTGAGTCAAATATGTCATAGGAGTTGGTTTACACAAGTGCTAGACCGGCAACACCTTCATCTTGAGTATCTTCAGAGTCGGAGTGATAACTTCTCTCGGAGTGGCTGTCGGAGTCGGAGCCGGATACCCATTCACCAACATGAGCTTGATGTCTTTGTTTTGTGTAGCTCCTCGATGATTTTTCCTTTCTTTCCGAATCCTTGCTTCTCCGTGAGTATCTCCGTTCATACCGATCATCTCTACTCCTTCTCTCTCTTGGTGTTGATTCTTTGCTTCTTCCTTTTGGAGAATCTTCTCTTCTCTTGTAGGGAGCCATACACTCATTGGAATAGTGTCCGGGTCTTCCAAAATTATAGCAGTTTCGCTCTCGACTAGAAGATCTTTTGTCATTGTAGGACCTTGACTTGAAGCTTCTATCTTTGCTTCTACTCTTGTAGAACTTGTTGAAGTTCTTCACCATTAAGCTCAATTCTTCATTGAAGTTTTGTTTCTCGCTTGATGATGTGGGGACTTCACATGAGGCTGTGTAGGCACCACTTGATTTGTTGTGAAGTTCCTCTTTATCCTTGAGTGACATCTCATGAGCAACAATCCTTGCAATCACTTCCGTTGGTTTGAGATCTTTGTAATTGGGCATCATTTGAATCAATGTGCACACGGTATCATATTTCCCGTCCAAGGCTCTTAGGATCTTCTTGATGATGAATCTATCGGTCATCTCTTCACTTCCTAAGCCGGCAATCTCATTTGTGATGAGAGCAAGCCTAGAGTACATTTCGGCGACACCTTCACCATCCTTCATCTTGAACTTGTCAAGTTGACTTTGGAGCACATCCAACTTGGATTCCTTGACGGAGTCGGTACCTTCGTGCATATCAATCAAAGTGTCCCAAATTTCCTTTGCATTCTCAAGACGGCTGATTTTGTTGAATTCTTCGGGGCACAATCCGTTGAAGAGAATATCACAAGCTTGAGCATTGTATTGCAACATCTTCAACTCATCTGCGGTAGCTTCACGGTTTGGTTCCCTCCCATCAAAGAACTCACCTTGCAAACCAACACAAACAATAGCCCACACGGCGGGGTTATGTCCAAGAATATGCATTTTCATTTTATGCTTCCAACTAGCAAAATTAGTACCATCAAAGTAAGGACCTCTACGGTGATAATTTCCCTCACTAGACGCCATACTCTCCTAGGTTGTGAAACCAAGGCTATGACCACCAAAAGCTATGGAGATCAAGGCAAATGGAGACCAAAGCTCTGATACCACTTGTAGGATCAAAAGTATGTCTAGAGGGGGGTGATTAGACTACTTGACCAAATAAAAACTTAACCTTTTCCCAATTTTAGTTCTTGGCAGATTTTAACTATCTTAGGACAAGTCAAGCAATCATCACACAATTCCAGCAAGCATGCAAAGAGTATATTGGCAGCGGAAAGTAAAGCATGCAACTTGCAAGAATATAAAGGGAAGGGTTTTGAGGATTCAAACGCAATTGGAGACACGGATGTTTTTCCCGTGGTTCGGATAGGTGGTGCTATCCTACATCCACGTTGATGGAGACTTCAACCCATGAAGGGTAACGATTGCGCGAGTCCACGGAGGGCTCCACCCATGAAGGGTCCACGAAGAAGCAACCTTGTCTATCCCACCATGGCCATCACCCACGAAGGACTTGCCTCACTAGCGGTAGATCTTCATGAAGTAGGCGATCTCCTTGCCCTTACAAACTCCTTGGTTCAACTCCACAATCTTGTCGGAGGCTCCCAAGTGACACCTAGCCAATCTAGGAGACACCACTCTCCAAGAAGTAACAAACGGTGTGTTGATGATGAACTCCTTGCTCTTGTGCTTCAAATGATAGTATCCCCAACACTCAACTCTCTCTCATAGGATTTGGATCTGATGGAAAGAAGATTTGAGTGGAAAGAAACTTGGGGAAGGCTAGAGATCAAGATTCATATGGTAGGAATGGAATATCTTGGCCTCAACACATGAGTAGGTGGTTCTCTCTCAGAACATATGAGTTGGAATGGTGTATGTGTTCTGATGGCTCTCTCCACGACTGAAGAGGAGGTGGAGGGGTATATATAGCCTCCACACAAAATCCAACTGTTACACACAATTTACCAATCTCGGTGGGACCGAATAAACAAACTTGGTCGGACCGAAATAGTAAACCTAGTGACCGTTAGGAATTTCGGTGGGACTGACATGCAACTCGGTAGGACCGATTCGGTTAGGGTTTGGGCATAACGTAATCTCGGTGAGACCGATTGCACAAACTCGGTGAGACCGAGTTTGGCAATAAGCTAACCAGAGAGTTGGTCAGGCAAACTCGGTGGGACCGACTCGCTCTTTCGGTGAGACCGAAAAGTTACAAGAAGGAAACATAGAGTTTACATTGCAATCTTGGTGGGACCGATTCGCTCTTTCGGTGAGACCGAAAAGTTAAGAAAGGGAAACAGAGAGTTTGCAATCCCATCTCGGTGAGACCGAGATCCTTATCGGTAGGACCGAATTGCTAGGGTTTGGCAGTGGCAAATGACAAGTGAAACTCGGTGGCGCCGGATTGAAAGAATCGGTATGACCGAGTTTGGCTTAGGGTTTAGGTCATTTGTGGCTATGGAAAAGTGGTTGAGGATTTTGGAGCATATCACCAAGCACATAAAGCAAGAGGCTCATTAAGCAACGCCTCATCCCTCCTTGATAGTATTGGCTTTTCCTAAAGACTCAATGTGATCTTGGATCACTAAAATATAAAATGAAGAGTCTTGAACTTTTGAGCTTGAGCCAATTCTTTGTCCTTAGCATTTTGAGGGTTCCACTTTCACATCCATGCCATGCCAATCATTGAGCTTTCCTGAAATAATCATCTTGAAATAGCATTAGCTCAATGAGCTATATGTTGTTATGAATTACCAAAACCACATAGGGATAGTTGCACTTTCACCTATGCATCTTGTTCATCGCGATCGCAATTATATATATAATTTCTGGCCTCGCGAAGGAGAAAGCATCGCTCAAGCTTGGGGGAGGCTTAAATCAATGTTATATTCGTGCCCCAATCATGAGCTCTCGAGAGAAATAATTATGCAAAGTTTTTATGCTCGGCTTTCTGAAAACAATCGCACCATGCTCGATACTTCTTGTGCTGGCTCTTTTATGATGAAGACTAGTGAATTCAGATGGAATTTATTGGATAGAGTTAAACACAACTCTGAAGATTGGGACCTCGACGAAGGTAAGGAGTCAGGTATGACACCTAAGTTTGATTGTGTTAAATCTTTTATGGATACCGATATTTTCCGTAAGTTTAGCACTAAATATGGACTTGACTCTGAGATACTAGCTTCTTTCTGTGAATATTTTGCTACTTATGTTGATCTCCCTAAGGAGAAGTGGTTTAAATATCATCCTCCCATACAAGTAAAAGTAGCTGCACCTATTAAAAATGAAGAAAAGACTGTCACTTATAATGATCCTATTGTTCCTACTTCTTATGTTGAGAAACCACCTTTCCCTGTTAGAGTAAATGATCATGCTAAAGCTTCAACTGTTGTTCGTAAAAGCAATATCAGAACTTATGTACCCCCTGAGCAAATTAAAGTAGAACCTAATATTGCTATTGTTAAAGATCTCTTGTATGATAATATTGATGGGCATGTTATTCAGTTCGATGGTGAAACTGCTAGAATTGCTAAACCGTGTGATAAAGATAAACATAGACCTGTGGTAGGCGTGCCTGTTATTTCTGTTAAAATAGGAGATCATTGTTATCATGGCTTATGTGATATGGGTGCTAGTGCTAGTGTTATACCTTATGACTTGTACGAAGAAATTAAGAATGAAATTGCACCTGCTGAGATAGAAGATATCGATGTCACAATTAAACCTGCCAATAGAGATACTATTTCACCAATTGGGATTGTTAGAGATGTTGAAGTCTTGTGTGGGAAAACTAAATATCCCGCTGATTTTCTTGTTCTTACTTCTCCACAAGATAGCTTTTGTCCCATTATATTTGGTAGACCCTTCTTGAACACTGTTAATGTTAGGATATATTGTGAAAAGAATGTCGTTACTATTGGCTTGGATGATATGGTTCATGAGTTTAACTTCTCTAAATTTAGTAAACAACATCGTGAGGAAGAATTACCTAGTAAGGATGAAATTATTGGTCTTGCTTCTATTGTCATACCTCCTAGTGATCCTTTAGAACACTATTTGCTAGACCATGAAAATGATATGTTCATGAACGAACGAAGGGAAATAGATGATGTATTCTTTAAACAGGAACCTATTCTGCAACACAATTTGCCTGTTGAAATTTTAGGGGATCCCCCTCCACCCAAGGGTGATCCCGTGTTTGAGCTTAAACCTTTACCTGATAATCTTAAATATGCTTATCTTGATGAAAAGAAGATATATCCTGTTATTATTAGTGCTAACCTTTCAGAGCATGAAGAAGAAAGATTATTGAAAAATCTGAAGAAGCATCGTGCTGCTATTGGATATACTCTTGATGATCTTAAGGGCATTAGTCCCACTCTATGTCAACATAAAATAAATTTGGAAGCAGATGCCAAACCAGTTAGTGATCCTCAACGACATCTAAATCCTAAAATGAAAGAAGTGGTAAGAAAAGAAATACTCAAGCTTCTGGAGGCAGGTATAATTTATCCCGTTGCTGATAGTCAGTGGGTAAGTCCTGTCCATTGTGTCCCTAAGAAGGGAGGTATTACTGTTGTTCCTAATGATAAAGATGAATTGATTCCACAAAGAATTCTCACAGGTTATAGGATGGTAATTGATTTCCGCAAATTAAATAAAGCTACTAAGAAAGATCATTACCCTTTACCTTTTATTGATCAAATGCTAGAAAGATTATGCAAACATACACACTATTGCTTTCTAGATGGTTATTCTGGTTTCTCTCAAATACTTGTGTCGGCTAGAGATCAATCAAAGACTACTTTTACATGCCCTTTTGGTACTTTTGCTTATAGACGTATGCCTTTTGGTCTATGTAATGCACCTGCTACCTTTCAAAGATGCATGATGGCTATATTCTCTGACTTTTGTGAAAAGATTTGCGAGGTTTTCATGGACGACTTTTCCGTCTATGGTTCCTCTTTTGATGATTGTTTGAGCAATCTTGATCGAGTGTTGCAGAGATGTGAAGAAACTAATCTTGTCTTGAATTGGGAAAAGTGCCTTAATGAAGGTATTGTTTTGGGGCACAAAGTTTCCGAAAAAGGTATTGAAGTTGATAAAGCCAAAGTTGATGCTATTGAAAAGATGCCATGTCCCAAGGACATCAAAGGTATAAGAAGTTTCCATGGTCATACCGTTCATTAAGGACTTCTCAAAAATTTCTTGGCCTGTGACTAATTTATTGCAAAAATATATACCATTTGTCTTTGATGATGATTGTGTAGAAGCATTTGAAATACTTAAGAAAGCATTAGTCTCTGCACCTGTTGTTCAGCCACCTGATTGGAATTTACCCTTTGAAATTTTGTGTGATGCTAGTGATTATGCTGTAGGTGCTGTTCTAGGGCAAAGAGTTGAGAAGAAATTAAATGTTATCCATTATGCTAGTAAGACTCTAGACAATGCTCAAAGAAATTATGCTACTACTGAAAAAGAACTTTTAGCAGTTGTATTTGCTTGTGATAAGTTCAGACCTTATATTGTTGATTCTAAAGTAACTATTCACACTGATCATGCTGCTATTAAATACCTTATGGAAAAGAAAGATGCTAAACCTAGAGTTATTAGATGGGTTCTCTTGCTGCAAGAATTTGATTTGCATATTGTTGATAGAAAAGGAGCCGAGAACCCCGTGGCAGACAACTTGTCTAGGTTAGAGAATGTTCTTGATGACCCACTACCTATTAATGATAGATTTCCCGATGAACAATTAAATGTTATAGGTACTTCTCGTAGTACTCCTTGTATGCTGATTATGCTAATTATATTGTTGCTAAGTATATACCACCTAGCTTCACATACCAACAAAACAAAAGTTCTTCTATGATTTGAGACATTACTTTTGGGATGACCCACATCTTTATAAAGAAGGAGTAGATGGTGTTATTAGACGTTGTGTACCTGAGCATGAACAAGAACAGATCCTACGCCAGTGTCACTCCGAAGCTTATGGAGGACACCACGCTGGAGACAGAACTGCACATAAGGTATTGCAATCCGGTTTTTATTGGCCTACTCTTTTCAAGGATGCCCGTAAGTTTGTCTTGTCTTGTGATGAATGTCAAAGAATTGGTAATATTAGTAGACGTCAAGAAATGCCTATGAATTATTCTCTTGTTATTGAACCGTTTGATGTCTGGGGCTTTGATTATATGGGACCTTTTCCTGCCTCTAATGGATATACACATATTTTAGTTGCTGTTGATTACGTTACTAAGTGGGTAGAAGCTATTCCAACTAGTAGTGCTGATCATAACACTTCTATCAAAATGCTTAAGGAAGTTATTTTTCCGAGGTTTGGAGTCCCTAGATATTTAATGACTGATGGTGGTTCACACTTTATTCATGGTGCTTTCCGTAAAATGCTTGCTAAATATGATGTTAATCATAGAATTGCATCTCCTTATCATCCACAGTCTAGTGGTCAAGTAGAATTGAGCAATAGAGAGCTCAAATTAATTTCGCAAAAGACTATTAATGGGTCTAGAAAGAATTGGTCCAAGAAACTTGATGATGCATTATGGGCATATAGAACTGCATACAAAAATCCTATGGGTATGTCGCCATATAAAATGGTATATGGAAAAGCATGTCACTTACCTCTCGAACTAGAACATAAGGCATATTGGGCTATTAAAGAGCTCAACTATGATTTCAAACTTGCCGGTGAGAAGAGGTTATTTGATATTAGCTCACTTGATGAATGGAGAACCCAAGCATATGAAAATGCCAAGTTATTTAAAGAAAAGGTTAAAAGATGGCATGAAAAAAGGATACAAAAGCGTGAGTTTAATGTAGGTGATTATGTATTGCTATACAACTGTCGTTTAAGATTTTTTGTAGGAAAACTTATCTCTAAATGGGAAGGCCCCTATGTTATCGAGGAGGTCTATCGTTCCGGTGCAATAAAAACCAACAACTTCGAAGGCACAAATCCGAAGGTGGTAAACGGTCAAAGAATCAAACATTATATCTCACGTAATCCCATAAATATTGGAACCAATATTATTGAAACCGTAACCCCGGAGGAATACATAAGGGACACTTTCCGGAACGTTTCAGACTCCGAAAGGGAATAGGTATGTGGTACGGTAAGTAAACTGACTCCAAAACAATTTCTAAGGCAATATTTCTCCGTTTTGGAATATTTAGAAAAATAGAAAAATAAGTAGCAGTCCGGGAAGGACACGAGGGCCCCATGAGGGTGGTGGGCGCACCCTGCCCCTCTGGGCGCGCCCCCTACCTCGTGAGCACCTTGTGTGCCTTCTGAACTCCGTTTTCTTGTACGATATGTATTTTGGTCGGTAAAAATTCATTATATATTCTCCCGAAGGCTTTGACTCCTGTATCACACAAATCTCCTCTGTTCTTGTTTTGAGCTATTTTCTGTCAGGGTTTTCAAGGCCAGGCATCATGTCGTCCCCCTCCTCCAACAATGGTGACAATGATGCTTGGCTAACGAGGATAGATCTGAAGGGGGAAGAACCCACGAAGGTCAAGAAGGATGAAAGGATCAAGAAAGCCACGGAGGGTCAAGCCCCGGCAGCAAAAGACATCCTTCAACTTGATCATAAGCTTCTTACCCAACTGAGATCGAAGCTTTCAAGATTATTGAGTTAGCTCGTATGCAGAATAAGTATCTCACACAAGAAAATATTTTGTTGAAGGAGCATATTGTCGCACTCAAGGGCATTATCCGCAAGCTGGAGGACCTCTTATGCTCGATGTGTGATTATGCATCACCACCACCTTCATCACCGAGCACGAAGATATAATCACATGGGTATGGGCACTCCCCTTGGGAACTGCCAAGCTTGGGGGAGGTGCCCCGGTATCGTATCACAATCACATCTCCTATCTTTACCGTTTTTCTTAGTTCGATCCTATTAGTAGTATCTTGATCTAGTAGAATAAAGTTTATGGCATGATCTAGTTTTGAGTTTTGCTTTATGATCTCTCTTTGTAGTTGAGTCTGTGAGCTATATATAATAAAGATTAGTGTTGAGTTAAGGGCCTGATTATTTTGCCATGATCTTGGGTGAATAAAAGAAAAGAGAAAAAGAATAAAAAGAAACAACACGTTCATATTGATCTTATTGAGAGTAATGACTTCACATAGAAAGAGTATGATGATTAAAAGTTGTTGGGAGTTGGCAGACATAGCTTTGGTCATTGTTTCAATTAATAGGAAGTAATACGGAAAGAGAGGTCTCACATATAGATATATTATCATTGACATCTTTTATGATTGGAAGCACTCATTAAAATATGACATGCTAAAGAGTTGATGTTGGACAAGACAACGTAATGAGTTATGTCTTTCTTATATCTAAGAAAAAGTATGTTGTCATGGATCCTCTAACTTGTTGAGCTTGCCTTTCCCCCTCATGCTAGCCAAATTCTCAGCACTAAGTAGAGATACTACTTGTGCTTCCAAATACCCTTAAACCATTATTGTTGACATTACCCTTGAGGTAAAAGGTTGTGGGGCAAAACTATAAGCCCCTATCTTTCTCTGTGTCCGATTAAAACTCCATAAACACAAGTATCGCTTGAGTATTAGGAATTATGAAGGGCTAGATGATAGTTGAGTATGTGGACTTGCTTTTAAGCTCTGACATAGACTCTTTCCGATGTTATGATAAATTGCAATTGTTTCGATGACTGAGATTGTAGTTTGTTGGAGCCCAATAAGGTTTATGATTCACACTTTTGCATCGTGAATAGATCATCGCTTGAACATGAGTAATCCTATGAAGAAATCTATATATGTTGCTGTTATGAGAATAATCATGATGCCTTCTTGTCCGTATTTTATTTTTATCGACGCCTATACCTCTAAACATGGGGACATATTTATTGTTATCGGCTTTTCGCTTGAGGACAAGCGAGGTCTAAGCTTGGGGGAGTTGATACGTCCATTTTGCATCATGCTTTTATATCGATATTTATTGCATTATGGGTTGTTATTACACGTTATGTCACAATACTTATGGCCATTCTCTCTTATTTTACAAGGTTTACATAAAGAGGGAGAATGCCGGCAGCTGGAATTCTGGGGCTGGAAAAGGAGCAAATATTAGAGACCTATTCTGTGCAACTCCAAAAGCCCTGAAACTCCATGTAATATCTTAAAATAAATAGAGAAAAATCCTCGCCAAAGATGAATTCCAGGGGGCCCACACCCTGCTCACGAGGGTGGGGGTGCGCCCCGTGGGCCCCCTGGTGGGTCTCCGACGTCCATCTTCTCCTATATGAAGTCTTTCGATGAGAAAAAAGGAAGCAACCTTTCGGGACGAGACTCCGCTGCCACGAGGCAGAACCGAGGCGGAACCAATCTAGAGCTCCAGCAGAGCTGTTCTGCCGGGGAAACTTCCCTCCGGGAGGGGGAAATCATCACCATCGTCATCACCAACGCTCCTCTCATCGGGAGAGGGCAATCTCCATCAACATCCTCACCAGCACCATCTCATCTCCAAACCCTAGTTCATCTCTTGTATCCAATTCTTGTCTCAAAGTCTGGGATTGGTGCTAGTAGGTTGCTAGTAGTGTTGATTACTCCTTGTAGTTGATGCTAGTTGGTTTATTTGGTGGAAGATCATATGTTCAGATCCTTTATGCATATTATTACCCCTCTGATTATGAACATGAATATGCTTTGTGAGTAATTACGTTTGTTCCTGAGGACAAGGGAGAAGTCTTGCTATTAGTAGTCATGTGAATTTGGTATTCGTTTGATATTTTGATAAGATGTATGTTGTCTAGCCTCTAGTGGTGTTATGTGAACGTCGACTACATAACACTTCACCATTATTTGGGCCTAGAGGAAGATATTGGGAAGTAATAAGTAGATGATGGGTTGCTAGAGTGACAGAAGCTTAAACCCTAGTTTATGCGTTGCTTCGTAAGGGGCTGATTTGGATCCATATGTTTCATGCTATGGTTAGGTTTACCTTAATACTTTTGTTGTAGTTGCGGATGCTTGCAATAGAGGTTAATCATAAGTGGGGTGCTTGTTCAAGTAAGAACAGCACCCAAGCACCGGTCCACCCACATATCAAATTATCATAGTATCGAACGCGAATCATATGAACGTGATGAAAACTAGCTTGACGATATTCCCATGTGTCCTCGGGAGCGCTTTTCCTATTATAAGAGTTTGTTCCGGCTTGTCCTTTGCTACAAAAAGGATTGGACCACCTTGCTGCACCTTATTTACTTTTGTTACTTGTTGCTCGTTGCAATTTACCTTATTACAAAACTATCTGTTACCACTTATTTCAGTACTTCCAGAGAATACGTTGCTGAAAACCGCTTATCATTTCCTTCTGCTCCTCGTTGGGTTCGACACTCTTACTTATCGAAAGGACTACGATAGATCCCCTATACTTGTGGGTCATCAGTGCTCGCCAAAGAAATCGTCAACCTTGAACTTTTGCTTGCGTGAGAATGGATCCTTTGGCTTCGGCAGAGGAGTGTCAGTGAGTTGCATCACGACCTCAGGATTCTCAATCGCAGGTTCTTCAGGCTGAGGAATTTCTGGTTCCTCTTCAGTGTCAGTCTACGTCTTCAGATGTTTAGCAGCAGCATTTTCTTTACCACTAGTGGCTGGAATTTTCTCGTGCACAGATGAAGTGGTGTGAGTTTCTTAAGAGCCCATTTGAACAGTTGGTGCAGGCGACTAAGGTATTTGCTGCAGCGGTGTGAACATTAGAGAGTTTGGATGCTGACTTTTCCAGAATTCATCACTGATTATGGGTGTGGAGCAGCCAACGTCTACATCTTCATCTTCCATTTCTTCAACGCCAGCCTCTTCAGCTGTGAACTGGGGCATGGGCGAGGAGATGATAGGTGTTGAAGGGATCGCATCCACTTCAATTTCTTCATCAATCTGCTCTGACGAAGCAGTAGAATGATTTTCTTCATCAGATCCGCTAGGGATCCCATATTCTTCACCAAAAGGAACAAGGTCCTTTGATAGCCTGGTTGAGATGGGAACAACATCAATGGGATTAGCAAATGAACTTGGCATAGGCTTCATCTTCTTCGAAGCTGAAGAATCTGAAGCGGCTGATGCTTTCCTTTCCTTCACTGCAGCACGCTCTGTAGCCTTGGTCTTCTTCACATCTGATGCAGATGGAAGGATTGGAGTTGAAGTTGGCGTAGGAGCAGCTGAGGAATTTGGTTGATTTTCTTTAGGCACAACTGATGCAGTTGCCCTGATTTCTTCAGTTTCTTCAGGCGCACCACTAGTGGATGCCCTGGCAATTTCTTCAGCGGCTGGAATGCAGTCATCAGCCCTGGAACTCACATTTTCTTCAGCAGCCTAATTTCCATCAGCGGTGCTGGCATGCTCTTCAGTAGGCTGAGCAGATGCTTCAGCCTGAGGAATGTCCTGTTGTGTTGGGGCTGCAACAGTGGAGGTGAACTGTTCTATGATCTTTACAAATCTGACTTTGGCTCCCAGCCAGTGAGCATAATAGCGATCAAATTCATCACTCAGTTTCTTGATTTCAGATTGGAGAGCAACAAGTTCTTCAGGTGAAAGCTTCAGAACATTTTGCTTCAGAAAGCGCTCTTTCTTGTACTGCGCTTTCTTTACTCTCCTCCCCTTTTAAAATTTCCATTTTTCTTCTTGTATGAAGTGAGTCAACATGTGACTTTGACCAGGAGTCAGCTTGAAATCTGGCAAGGGCGTGTTGGGGTCCTTGTGCCAAACATCAATGTATTCGAGGATGAACTTGGGATCCAAAAGCAGTGGCACCTCTGTGCCCTTGGCTCTAGCGGCCCGGACTTGCCTGTCTATGATGATTTTTGCAGTTCATCATCATCAGCTTCGTCTTCATTAGACGATACTTGGAACGCGACTTGCTTCTTTTGAGGACTTGGTCGAGGACCGTGTCCAGCAGTTGACTTTGTCTTCAGCAGTGAGGGGCCAGCTGAGGAACTTGGTGCAGCTGAGGAACTAGCTGAGACACCTGAGGCAATAGACATGCCTGCAGTCCTTTGGCACGAGGCAAGATGCACAGGCACTGAGGATTTAGTCGGAGCTACCGAAGACTTTGGCGGAGGAGCTTAGGACTTTTGAGGAACAGGAGCAGCATGAGGAATTGGCCGTGAGGGCTTCGAGAACTCTGGCCGCGAGGGCATTGCTGAGGAACTTGGCCTTGAGGGCATTGTTGGTGAAGCACTTGGCTTGCACGCAGGCTTCTTTGACATAGCCTTCTTTGGCTTGATAGTAGAGGCCTCAGCAGAGGCAGCAGCAGCAGCAAAGTCTTCATTGAATTTCCTCACTGCTTCTCTGGCTTGCTTAACCAACTTGGCTTGGCGTCCCATTCGTCAGGATAGTCCTCACCGCGCTTGAGGCTGGTGGGATTTGCTATTTGGCTAGGTGCCAATGGATCTCTTGGGCATGGAGGATTGAGTGCGAATTTCTTCATGTACTTTGGAGTTACATACCTGTACTCCCTCCATTCTCTTGCCCATCTCCTTTCTATCCTCTGTATGCACACCTTGCGCTGATTTTTGTCCTCTTTTCCAAACTTGACCTCATCAGGAGTGCAGTACTTTGTATATGTCCTCAGGGATCTCAAACGCAGTCATAACCTTAGGCTTCTTTCCTCCTTTCTGTGGCCTTTTACCATCAGCCATTTTCTTCAATTGAGGAATTTGAACAATCGAATTCTCTGAAGAAGTATGCAACTTTTCTTCGAGGAACGCTACAAATGAGTTAAGTTGATGAGAACCTAGTGATTCAGCAGCTGACATGAGTACCTGTGAACAGAGTATAGTTGCGAGGAATTTGGAGAGGTCATATGCGTTCTTAGAGGGTTTTTCAAAAAGAACAAGTTTGAGGAATTTGACGAGATGAGTCTTGAAGAATTTCACTAAGCGTTCTTTGTCTTAGGTTCCAGAGTTGTATAGATCGAAGATCCACACAATTGAGGAATCTTGAAGAAAATGATGCTTAGAGAAACAAATAAAGAACAGATGACTTGTGAGGTGTTTGGTGTGTGAAACTATGAAGAAAAACACCTTTGAAGATTTTGTAGATAATCATTTGAATCAACGAGGGCAGTAAAAGTGACTTTTAATTACCCTGGATGAAGAACACGACGAATAGTGAAGAGGAGAGGTGAAGTTCGTCTGTGTAGATCTTCCACGCCCTAACTCGGCGGAGGAAGACGGCTACGGCGGCGGCGGAGTGAAGATTTCCGCGGTCGGCGCGAGTACGTCGGCAACAAGGTCGAGGCAGTGAAGCTCTTCCTCACCGGCGGCGATGAAGTAGCGGCGGCGCTAGGGTTTGAGAAGCTCGATCTGGAGAGAGAGATCGAGCGGAGTAAAAGAAGTGAGGAAGGGAAGGAGGGGTATTTATAGCCACGGTGAAAAACTGCTCGCCCGAAGAAATTGGACGAACGTGCCCCTGACCCTTCTCATTCGCATGACATGTGTCACCCACGTAGTGAGAAGTGGAGATCGTGTTAGATCGTGGGTGAGTGGATAAGTATTATCATGGGATGCGGAACGGTTTGAGCGGCAAAGCCGAAAATTTAGATAAGATAGGTTTTAAAGTTCCGTTCGCAATTTCTTCAGCTGACAAGGACACAGTGAAGATTTTGAACGAGTTTCAAATAGAACGCACATGAAGAATTTGTGAATAGATTGGGTTGAGTATATCATAGAGGGGGAAAGGGTCCGATCACATTCACTTAGCAGAAAAACCAACTTGAAGAATTAGCAATAAGTGAATGCTGTAGACATAAAATCATATATATATATATATAGCCAATGAGGAAAAATGACGGAAACAGTGAAGACAATGCAAAGTTGAAGAATATGAATAATTGAGGAATTTCAACTTTTGGTGGTGGTGTGACCCACCGTATAAGAATGATGATTTCAGACACCGCGTACAACTATCGTAGGGTTTTGAGAATCAAATTCTTCGTTAATTTCTTCACACTAAGAGTGTTATTCTTCATTGATTGAAGAAAAACGTTTCTTCATGTGTTGCACATCTAAGTCATCAATTTTGCATAAGTGTTAGGATGAGTGTCCTTTTCAAAGAACATTCGAAGATTCTAGGATATTTAGCTCACACCACAACTTGCTAAATCTCTTCTCATCCAAGGGCTTTGTGACGATACCGGCTAGCTGTTCTTCAGTCTTCACATGCTCAATAGAAATGTCGCCCTTCAACACATGATCACGAAGAAAATGATGACGAATCTAAATGTGCTTTGTCTTCGAGTGCTGAACTGGGTTGTGAGCAATCTTGATGGCACTCTCATTGTCACAGAAGAGAGGCACATTCTTCATGTTGACGGCGTAGTCCTTGAGAGTTTGCTTCATCCACAGCAATTGAGCACAGCAAGAACCAGCGGCAATGTACTCAGCTTCAGCAGTAGATAGTGATACGCAGTTCTGTTTCTTCGAGGACCAATAGACCAAAGATCGTCCAAGGAAATGACATGTACCAGATGTTGACTTGTGGTCCACACGATCACCAGCATAGTCAGAGTCAGAATATCCAATGATATCAAAAGCCGAGCCCTTGGGGTACCATAATCCAAGTGTTGGTGTGTGAGCTAGATATCGAAGAATATGCTTCACAGCCTTATGGTGTGATTCCTTCGGTGTAGCTTGAAATCGGGCACACATGCAAACACTAAGCATTATATCTGGCCTAGATGCACATAAGTACAATAAAGAGCCAATCATGGAGCGGTATACCTTATGATCGAAGTCGATACCATTTTCATCAGTGCATAGATGGCCATTTGTGGGCATAGGAATTTTGACACCTTCGCAATCTTGCATGCCAAATTTCCTCAGTACATCCTTGAGGTATTTCTCCTAATATATGAATATGCCATTGCGTTGTTGATAAATTTGAAGACCTAAGAAGAATTTCAATTCTCCCATCATAGACATTTGATATTCTTCACTCATCATATAGGCAAATTCATCACTATAACATTGGTCAGTACAACCAAAGATAATATCATCAACATATATTTGGCACACAAACAATTCACCATCATAAGATTTAGTGAAAAGAGTAGGGTCGAGTGAACCGGGTTTGAAGCCTTTCATCATGAGGAATTCCTTCAAGGTATCATACCACGCCCGTGGGGCCTGCTTCAGGCCATAGAGGGCCTTGTTGAGTCTGAAGACTTTGTCAGGATTCTTTGGATCTTCAAAACCTGGGGGTTGAGCAACATATACTTCTTCCTCAAGCTTACCATTGAGGAATGCACTTTTCACATCCATTTGATATAAAGTGATATCATGATGGTTAGCATAAGCAAGTAATATGTGAATAGCCTCAAGTCTAGCAACAGGTGCAAAAGTTTCATCGAAATCAATTCCTTCAACCTGTGTGTAGCCTTGAGCTACAAGCCGTGCCTTATTCTTTACCACAAGGCCATTTTCATCTTGCTTGTTGCAGTAGATCCACTTTGTGCCAATGATATTGTGCTTGCGAGGATCTGGACGTTTGACCAGTTCCCAGACATTGTTGAGCTCGAACTGATGTAATTCTTCTTGCATGGCCTGAATCCACTCAGGCTCTAGAAATGCTTCATGTACCTTAGTGGGCTCTGTAATAGGGACAAAAGCATAGTGCCCACAAAAGTTAGATAAATGTGAAGCTTTTGAGCGTGTGAGAGGACCTGTCGCTTTGATGTCGTTGATGATCTTTTCAACTTGCACTTCTTTTGCAATGCGAGGATGAGCTGGTTGTCATTGAAGAATTTGATCAGCATTTTCTTCAGCACCATTTTCTTCAGTATTTTCTTCAGGTGCATTAGCTCGACGTTCTTCATGCTCTGGAATGAATTCTTCAGCAGATTCTTCAGTAGGAATGACATCCTCAGTAGCCTTGAACTTGATAGTTTCCTCAGGTGCTGGTTCATCTATCACAGTAGGTAGGTGCTCTCTTTGCGAGCCATTAGTTTCATCGAACCGCACATCTACAGTTTCAACAACCTTGTGAAGAACATTGTTGAAGACTCTGTAGGTGTGCGAGTCCTTACCGTAACCAAGCATAAAACCTTCATGTGCTTTCGGTGCAAATTTTGAGTTGTGATGAGGCTCTCTTATCCAACATTTAGCACCGAAGACTTTGAAATAACTTACATTGGGTTTCTTATCAGTGAGGAGTTCATAGGTAGTCTTCTTGAAGAATTTGTGAATATATACTCTGTTGATGATGTGGCATGCAGTATCAATTGCCTCAGTCTAGAAACAACGAGGCGTTTTGTATTCATCAAGCATAGTGCAAGCCATCTCAGCAAGAGTCCTGTTCTTGTGCTCCACGACACCGTTCCGCTGAGGAGTGTAAGGAGCAGATAACTCATGAGTAATACCAAGTTCATCAAGATAGTCATCGAGACCAGAATTCTTGAACTCAGTGCCGTTGTCACTTCTGATGTGCTTGATCTTCACATCAAAGTTGGTTGAAGCCCTTGAGCAAAATCGTTTGAAGACTTCCTGCACTTCATGTTTGTAAGTAACAAGGTGTACCCATGTGTAATGAGAGTAATCATCAACAATAACAAAGCCATATTGAGATGCTTCATTTGAAATAGCAGAATAATGATTAGGACCAAAGAGATCCATGTGAAGCAATTCAAATGGGCGAGTGGTGGTCATGATAGTCTTTGCTGGATGCTTGGCCTTCGTCATCTTCCCACCTTCACAGGCTCCGCATAGGTGATCCTTGAGGACTTTGACATTCTCGATGCCAATGACATGCTTCTTCTTCGCAAGCGTGTGCAAATTCCTCATGCCTGCACGACCAAGTCGTCGATGCCAGAGCCAGCCTTCTGAAGCTTTTGCAAGTAGACACACGGCTGGTTGTGGTCCTGTAGAGAAATCAACAATATACAGGTCTCCTCTCCTAAAGCCTTCGAAGACTTTGGAATTGTCAGCTTCCATAACCACAACACAACGGTACTTGCCAAAGACAACAACCATATCAGGATCACAAAGCATTGAGACAGACATAAGGTTGTACCCCAAGGACTCAACAAGCATGACCTTGTCCATGTGTCGATCCTTTGTGATCGCAACCTTACCTAGACCCAATACCTGACTTTTGCCTTTGTCAGCAAAGATGATATGCTTCAGATGTGACGGAGATAATGGAGCATCCATCAATATATTCTTGTCACCAGTCATGTGATTTGTACATCCACTATCGAGGACTGATGTCTACTACACAACCTTCTTCTTGTAGACGTTGTTGGGCCTCCAAGTGCAGAGGTTTGTAGGACAGTAGCAAATTTCCCTCAAGTGGATGACCTAAGGTTTATCAATCCGTGGGAGGCGTAGGATAAAGATGGTCTCTCTCAAGCAACCCTGCAACCAAATAACAAAGAGTCTCTTGTGTCCCCAACACACCCAATACAATGGTAAATTGTATAGGTGCACTAGTTCGGCGAAGAGATGGTGAAACAAGTGGTATATGGATAGTAGATAAAGGTATTTGTAATCTGAAATAATAAAAACAGCAAGGTAACTAATGATAAAAGTGAGCGTAAACGGTATTGCAATGCGTGGAAATAAGGCCTAGGGTTCATACTTTCGCTCGTGCAAGTCTTCTCAACAATAATAACATAATTGGATCACATAACTATCCCTCAACATGCAACAAAGAGTCACTCCAAAGTCACTAATAGCGGAGAACGAACGAAGAGATTATGGTAGGGTATGAAACCACCACAAAGTTATTCTTTCCAATCAATCTGTTGGGTTATTCCTATAAGTGTCACAAACAGCCCTAGAGTTCGTACTAGAATAACACCTTAAGACACAAATCAACCAAAACCCTAATGTCACCTAGATACTCCAATGTCACCTCAAGTATCCGTGGGTATGATTATACGATATGCATCACACAATCTCAGATTCATCTATTCAACCAACACATAGATCCTCAAAGAGTGCCCCAAAGTTCTATCGGAGAATCACGACGAAAACGTGTGCCAACCCCTATGCATAGGTTCATGGGAGGAACCCGCAAGTTGGTCACCAAAACATACATCAAGTGAATCACATGATATCCCATTGTCACCACAGATATCCATGTCAAGACATACATCAAGTGTTCTCAAATCTTTAAAGAATCAATCCGAAAAGATTACTTCAAAGGGGAAACTCAATTCGTTACCAGAGAGAAGAGGGGGAGGAGAAACATCATAGGATCCAAATATAATAGCAAAGCTCGCGATACATCAAGATCGTATCATCTCAAGAACACGAGAGAGAGAGATCAAACACATAGCTACTGGTACATACCCTCAGCCACGAGGGAGAACTACTCCCTCCTCGTCATGGAGAGCACCGGGATGATGAAGATGGCCATCGGAGATGGATTGCCCCCTCCGGCAGGGTGCCGGAACGGGTCTAGATTGGCTTTCGGTGGCTACTGAGGCTTCTGGCGGCAGAACTCCCGATCTATTGTGCGTTCTGGAAGTTTTAGGATACGTGGGTATATATGGGTGCAGGGAGTACGTCAGGGGAGCCATGAGGGCCCCACAAGGCAGGGGGCGCGCCCTAGGGGGTGGGCGCGCCCCCCACCCTCGTGGCTTCCTTGTTCCTTCCTTGATGTGGGGTCCAAGTCCATCGGGTGGCTTTCGCTCCAAAAATAACTTCTCTAGTTGATTTCGTTCCGTTTCAACTCCGTCTGATACTCCTTTTCTTCGAAACACTGAAATAGGCATAAAACAACAAATCTGGGCTGGGCCTCCGGTTAATAGGTTAGTCCCAAAAATAATATAAAAGTGGATAATAAAGCCCAATATTTCCCCAAACAGTAGATAATATAGCATGGAGCAATCAAAAATTATAGATACATTGGAGACGTATCAAGCATCCCCAAGCTTAATTCCCGCTCGTCCTCGAGTAGGTAAATGATAAAAAAGATAATTTTTGATGTGGAATTTTAGTTGGCATAATTTCAATGTAATTCTTCTTAATTGTGGTATGAATATTCAGATCCGAAAGATTCAAGACAAAAGTTCATATTGACATAAAAATGATAACACTTCAAGCATACTAACTAAGCAATTATGTGTTCTCAAGATAACATGGCCAAAGAAAGTTCATCCCTACAAAATCATATAGTTTAGTCATGTTTCATTTTCGTCACACAAGAATGCTCTCATCATGCACAACCCCGATGACAAGCCAAGCAATTGTTTCATACTTTAGTAATCTCAAACTCATAAACTTTCACGCAATACATGAGCGCGAGCCATGGATATAGCACTATGGGTGGAATAGAATAATGAGGGGGTTATGTGGAGAGGACAAAAAGGAGAAAGTCTCACATCAATGAGGCTAATCAATGGGCTATGGAGATGCCCAGCGATTGATGTTAATGCAAGGAGTAGGGATTGCCATGCAACGGATGCACTAGAGCTATAAATGTATGAAAGCTCAACAAAAGAAACTAGTGGGTGTGCATCCAACTTGCTTGCTCACGAAGACCTAGGGCACTTGAGGAGGCCCATTGTTGATATATACAAGCCAAGTTCTATAATGAAAATTTCCACTAGTACATGAAAGTGACAGAACAAGAGACTCTTTATCATAAAGATCATGGTGCTACTTTGAAGCACAAGTGTGGAAAAAGGATAGTAGCATTGTCCCTTTTATTTTATTTTTTTATTTTTATTTGGCCTCTTTTTTTATTTGGCCTTTTTTTGGCCTTCCCCCTTTTTTATTTGGCCTTTCTCTTTTTTGGGACAATGTTCTATTGAATGATGATCATCACACTTCTATTTATTTACAACTCAATGATTACAACTCGATACTAGAACAAAGTATGACTCTATATGGATGCCTCCGGCGGTGTACCGGGATATGCAATGAATCAAGAGTGACAAGTATGAAAGAATTATGAACGGTGGCTTTGCCACAAATACTATGTCAACTACATGATCATGCTAGCAATATGACAATGATGAATGTGTCATGATCAACGGAATGATGGAAAGTTGCATGGCAATATATCTCGGAATGGCTATGGAAATGCCATAATAGGTAGGTATGGTGGCTGTTTTGAGGAAGATATAAGGAGGTTTATGTGTGACAGAGCGTATCATATCACGGGGTTTGGATGCACCGACGAAGTTTGCACCAACTCTCAAGGTGAGAAAGGGCAATGCACGGTACCGAAGAGGCTAACAAGGATGGAAAGGTGAGAGTGCGTATAATCCATGGACTCAACATTAGTCATAAAGAACTCACATACTTATTGCAAAAATCTACAAGTCATCAAAAACCTCGGTACTACGTGCATCCTCCTAGGGGGATAGATTGGTAGGAAAAGACCATCGCTCGTCCCTGACCGCCACTCATAAGGAGGACAATCAAATAACACCTCATGTTTCAAATTTGTTACACAACGTTTACCATACGAGCATGCTACGGGATTTGCAAACTTCAACACAAGTATTCCTCAAATTCACAACTACTCAACTAGCACGACTCTAATATCACCATCTCCATATCTCAAAACAATTTTCATGCTTCAATCTTTTCTTAGTATTCGACACACTCATAAGAGAATTTTATTATTCTTGAATACCTAGCATATTAGGATTTTAAGCAAATTACCATGCTATTTAAGACTCTCAAAATAATCTAAGTGAAGCATGAGAGTTCAACTATTTAATCAAAATAAAACTACCACCATGCTCTAAAAGATATAAGTGAAGCACTAGAGCAAATGACAAACTACTCCGAAGGATATAAGTGAAGATCAATGAGTAGTTGAATAATTATGCAACTATGTGAAGATTCTCTAACATTTAATAATTTCAGATCTTGGTATTTTATTCAAACAGCAAGCAAAGCAAAATAAAATGACATTCTAAGAATAGCAAACATCATGTGAAGAAGCAAAAACTTAGGATCAACCGAAACTAACCGATAGTTGTTGAAGAAGAAAGGTGGGATGCCAACCGGGGCATCCCCAAGCTTAGACGCTTGAGACTTCTTGAAATATTATCTTGGTGTGCCTTGGGAATCCCCAAGCTTGAGCTTTTGTGTCTCCTTAATTCCTGTCATATCAAGGTCTCCACCTAAATCTCAAAAGCTTCATCCACACAAAACTCAACAAGGACTTGTAAGCTCTGTTAGTATAAGAAAATAAATCACCACTTCAAGGTACTGTAATGAACTCATTCTTTATTTATATTGGTGTTAAACCTACTGTATTCCAACTTCTCTATGGTTTATAAACTATTTTACTAGCCATAGATTCATCAAAATAAGTAAACAACACATGAAAAACAGAATCTGTCAAAAACAGAACAGTCTGTAGTAATCTGAATCAAACGTATATTTCTGGAACTCATAAAATTCTCAAATAAATTGTTGGACCTGAGTAATTTATCTATTAATCATCTGCAAAAAGAATTAACTAATATATAAACTACACATCCTTCTTCTAGTAGACGTTGTTGGGCCTCCAAGTGCAGAGGTTTGTAGGACAGTAGCAAATTTCCCTCAAGTGGATGACCAAAGGTTTATCTGTGGGAGGCGTAGGATGAAAATGGTCTCTCTCAAGCAACCCTGCAACCAAATAACAAAGAGTCTCTTGTGTCACCAACACACCCAATACAATGGTAAATTGTATAGGTGCACTAGTTCGGTGAAGAGATGGTGAAACAAGTGGTATATGGATAGTAGATAAAGGTATTTGTAATCTAAAATAATAAAAACAGCAAGGTAACTAATGATAAAAGTGAGCGTAAACGGTATTGCAATGTGTGGAAATAAGGCCTAGGGTTCATACTTTCGCTAGTGCAAGTACTCTCAACAATAATAACATAATTGGATCACATAACTATCCCTCAACATGCAACAAAGAGTCACTCCAAAGTCACTAATAGCGGAGAGCGAACGAAGAGATTATGGTATTGTACGAAACCACCTCAAAGTTATTCTTTCCAATCAATCTGCTGGGCTATTCCTATAAGTGTCACAAACAGCCCTAGAGTTCGTACTAGAATAACACCTTAAGACACAAATCAACCAAAACCCTAATGTCACCTAGATACTCCAATGTCACCTCAAGTATCCGTGGGCATGATTATACGATATGCATCACACAATCTCAGATTCATCTATTCAACCAACACATAGATCCTCAAAGAGTGCCCCAAAGTTCTACCGGAGAAACACGACGAAAACGTGTGCCAACCCCTATGCATAGGTTCATGGGCGGAACCCGCAAGTTGGTCACCAAAACATACATCAAGTGAATCACGTGATATCCCATTGTCACCACAGATATCCATGGGAAGACATACATCAAGTGTTCTCAAATCTTTAAAGACTCAATCCAAAAAGATTACTTCAAAGGGGAAACTCAATTCATTACAAGAGAGAAGAGTGTTGGGGAACGCAGTAATTTCAAAAAATTTCCTACGCACACGCAAGATCATGGTGATGCACAGCAACGAGAGGGGAGAGTGTTGTCTACGTACCAACGCAGACCGACTGCGGAAGCGATCACACAACGTAGAGGAAGTAGTCGTACGTCTTCTTCCCGATCCGACCGATCCAAGCACCGTTACTCCGGCACCTCCGAGTTCTTAGCACACGTTCAGCTCGATGACGTTCCTCAGGCTCCGATCCAGCAAAGCGTCGAGGAAGAGTTCCGTCAGCACGACGGCGTGGTGACGATCTTGATGTACTACCGACGCAGGGCTTCGCCTAAGCACTACAACGGTATGATCGAGGTGGAATATGGTGGCAGGGGGCACCGCACACGGCTAAGGAACGATCTCAAGGATCAAGTTGTGTGTCTTGGGGTGCCCCCTGCCTCCGTATATAAAGGTTGGAGGGAGGAGGGCTGGCCGGCCAAAGAGGTGTAGGCGCAGGAGGAGTCCTACTCCTACCGGGAGTAGGACTCCCCCCTCCAATCCTAGTCCAACTAGGAAACCTTCAAAGGGGAGAGAGAGAGAGGTGGCCGGCCCCTCTCCTAGTCCTAATAGGACTAGGGAGAGGGGGGAGGCGCAGCCCTATGTGGGCTGCCCTCTCACCTTTCCACTAAGGCCCATGTTGGCCCATTTGGCTCCCGGGGGGTTCCGGTAACCCTCCCGGTAATCCGGTAAAATCCCGATTTCACCCGGAACACTTCCGATGTCCAAACATAGGCTTCCAATATATCAATCTTTACGTCTCGACCATTTCGAGACTCCTCGTCATGTCCGTGATCTCATCCGGGACTCCGAACAACCTTCGGTACATCAAAATGCATAAACTCATAATAACTGTCATCGTAACGTTAAGCGTGCGGACCCTACGGTTCGAGAACAATGTAGACATGACCGAGACACGTCTCCGGTCAATAACCAATAGCGGGACCTGGATGCCCATATTGGCTCCTACATATTCTACGAAGATCTTTATCGGTCAGACCGCATAACAACATACGTTGTTCCCTTTGTCATCGGTATGTTACTTGCCCGAGATTCGATCGTCGGTATCCAATACCTAGTTCAATCTCGTTACCGGCAAGTCTCTTTACTCGTTCCGTAATACATCATCTCATAACTAACATCTTAGTTATTATGCTTGCAAGGCTTATGTGATGTGTATTACCGAGAGGGCCCAGAGATACCTCTCCGACAATCGGAGTGACAAACCCTAATCTTGAAATACGCCAACCCAACATCTACCATTGGAGACACCTGTAGTACTCCTTTATAATCACCCAGTTACGTTGTGACGTTTGGTAGTACCCAAAGTGTTCCTCCGGTAAACGGGAGTTGCATAATCTCATAGTTATAGGAACATGTATAAGTCATGAAGAAAAGCAATAGCAACATACTAAACGATCGGGTGCTAAGCTAATGGAATGGGTCATGTCAATCAGATCATTCAACTAATGATGTGACCTCGTTAATCAAATAACAACTCTTTGTTCATGGTTAGGAAACATAGCCATCTTTGATTAACTAGCTAGTCAAGTAGAGGCATACTAGTGACACTCTGTTTGTCTATGTATTCACACATGTATTATGTTTCCGGTTAATACAATTCTAGCATGAATAATAAACATTTATCATGATATAAGGAGATAAATAATAACTTTATTATTGCCTCTAGGGCATATTTCCTTCAGTCTCCCACTTGCACTAGAGTCAATAATCTAGTTCACATCGCCATGTGATTTAACAGCAATAGCTCACATCACCATGTGATTAACACCCATAGTTCACATCGTCATGTGACCAACACTCAAAGGGTTTACTAGAGTCAGTAATCTAGTTCACATATCTATGTGATTAACACCCAAAGAGTACTAAGGTGTGATCATGTTTTGCTTGTGAGATAATTTTAGTCAACGGGTCTGTCACATTTAGATCCGTAAGTGTTTTGCAATTTTCTATGTATACAATGCTCTGCACGGAGCTACTCTAGCTAATTGCTCCCATTTTCAATATGTATCTAGATCGAGACTTAGAGTCATCCAGATCAGTGTCAAAACTTGCATCGACGTAACCTTTTACGACGAACCTTTTTGTCACGTCCATAATCGAGAAACATATCCTTATTTCACTAAGGATAATTCTGACCGCTGTCCAGTGATCTACTCCTAGATCACTATCGTACTCCCTTGCTAAATCAGTGCAGGGTATACAATAGATCTGGTATACAGCATGACATACTTTATAGAACCTATGGCCAAGGCATAGGGAATGACTTTCATTCTCTTTCTATCTTCTGCCGTGGTCGGGCTTTGAGTCTTACTCAACTTCACACCTTATGACACAGGCAAGAACTCTTTCTTTGACTGCTCCATTTTGAACTACTTCAAAATCTTTGTCAAGGTATGTACTCATTGAAAGAACTTATCAAGCGTCTTTGATCTATCTCTATAGATCTTGAAGCTCAATATGTAAGCAGCTTCACCGAAGTCTTTCTTTGAAAAACTCCTTTCAAACACTCCTTTATGCTTTACAGAATAATTCTACATTATTTCCGATCAACAATATGTCATTCACATATACTTATCAGAAATGCTGTAGTGCTCCCACTCACTTTCTTGTAAATACAGGCTTTACCGCAAGTCTGTATAAAACTATATGCTTTGATCAACTTATCAAAGCGTATATTCCAACTCCGAGATGCTTGCACCAGTCCACAGATGGATCGCTGGTGCTTGCACATTTTTGTTAGCACCTTTTGGATTGACAAAACCTTCTAGTTGCATCACATACAACTCTTCTTTAATAAATTCATTAAGGAATGCAGTTTTGTTTATCCATTTGCCAGATTTCATAAAATGCGGCAATTGCTAACAAGATTCGGACAGACTTAAGCATAGATACGAGTGAGAAAATCTCATCGTAGTCAACACCTTGAACTTGTCGAAAACCTTTTGCGACAATTCTAGCTTTGTAGATAGTAACACTACTATCAGCGTCCGTCTTCCTCTTGAAGATCCATTTATTTTCTATTGCTTGCCGATCATCAGGAAAGTCAACCAAAGTCCATACTTTGTTCTCATACATGGATCATATCTCAGATTTCATGGCCTCAAGCCACTTTGCGGAATCTGGGCTCACCATCGCTTCTTTATAGTTCGTAGGTTCATCATGATCTAGTAGCATGACTTCCAGAACAGGATTACCGTACCACTCTGGTGCGGATCTCACTCTGGTTGATCTACGAGGTTCAGTAGTATCTTGTTCTGAAGTTTCATGATCATCATCATTAGCTTCCTCACTAACTGGTGTAGGTGTCACAGAAACAGTTTTCTGTGATGTGCTACTTTCCAACAAGGGAGCAGGTACAGTTACCTCGTCAAGTTCTACTTTCCTCCTACTCACTTCTTTCGAGAGAAACTCCTTCTCCAGAAAGTTTCCGAATTTTTAGCAACAAAAGTCTTGCCTTCGGATCTGTGATAGAAGGTGTATCCAATAGTTTCCTTTGGATATCCTATGAAGACGTATTTCTCCGATTTGAGTTTGAGCTTATCAGGATGAAACTTTTTCATATAAGCATCGCAACCCCAAATTTTAAGAAATGACAGCTTAGGTTTCTTGCCAAACCATAGTTCACACGGTGTCGTCTCAACGGATTTAGATGGTGCCCTATTTAACGTGAATGCAGCTGTCGCTAATGCATAACCCCAAAACGATAGTGGTAGATCGGTAAGAGACATCATAGATCGCACCATATCTAGTAAAGTACGATCACGATGTTCGGACACACCATTATGCTGTGGTGTTCCAGGTGGCGTGAGTAGTGAAACTATTTCACATTGTTTTAACTGAAGACCAAACTTGTAACTCAAATATTTGTCTCTGCGATCAGATCGTAGAAACTTTATTTTCTTGTTACGATGATTTTTCACTTCACTCTGAAATTCTTTGAACTTTTCAAATGTTTCAGACTTATGTTTCATCAAGTAGATATACTCATATCTGCTCAAATCATCTGTGAAGATCAGAAAATAATGATACCTGTCGCGAGCCTCAATATTCATCGGACCACATACATCAGTATGTATGATTTCCAATAAATCTGTTGCTCGCTCCATTGTTCCGAAGAACGGCGTTTTAGTCATCTTGCCCAAAAGGCATGGTTCGCAAGCATCAAGTGATTCATAATCAAGTGATTCCGAAAGCCCATCAGCATGGAGTTTCTTCATGCGCTTTATACCAATATGACCTAAACAGCAGTGCCACAAATAAGTTGCACTATCATTATTAACTTTGCATCTTTTGGTTTCAATATTATGAATATGTGTATTATTAAGATCAAGATCCAATGAACTATTTTCATTGGGTGTGTAACCATATAAGGTTTTATTCATGTAAAGAGAACAACAATTTATTCTTTTACTTAAATGAATAACCGTATTACAATAAACATGATCAAATCATATTCATGCTCAACGCAAAAAACCAAATAACACTTATTTAGGTTCAACACTAATCCCGAAAGTATAGGGAGTGTGCGATGATGATCATATCAATCTTGGAACCACTTCCAACACACATCGTCACTTCACCCTTAACTAGTCTCTGTTTATTCTGCAACTCCCGTTTCGAGTTACTAAACTTAGCAACTGAACTAGTATCAAATACTAAGGGTTTGCTATAAACACTAGTAAAGTACACATCAATAACATGTATATCAAATATACTTATGTTCACTTTGCCATCCTTCTTATCCGCCAATCACTTGGGGTAGTTCCGCTTCCAGTGACCAGTCCCTTTGCAGTAGAAGCACTTAGTCTCAGGCTTAGGATCAGACTTGGGCTTCTTCACTTGAGCAGCAACTTGCTTGCCGTTCTTCTTGAAGTTCCCCTTCTTCCCTTTGCCCTTTTCTTGAAACTAGTGGTCTTGTCAACCATCAACACTTGATGTTTTTCTTGATTTCTACCTTCGTTGATTTCAGCATCACGAAGAGCTTAGGAATTACTTTTGTCATCCCTTGCATATTATAGTTCATCACAAAGTTCTACTAACTTGGTGATGGTGACTAGAGAATTCTGTCAATCACTATCTTATCTGGAAGATTAACTCCCACTTGATTCAAGCGATTGTAGTACTCAGACAATCTGGGCACATGCTCACTAGTTGAGCGATTCTCCTCCATCTTTTAGCTATAGAACTTGCTGGAGACTTCATGTCTCTCAACTCGGGTATTTGCTTAAAATATTAACTTCAACTCCTGGAACATCTCATATGGTCCATGACGTTCAAAACGTCTTTGAAGTCCCGATTATAAGCCGTTAAGCATGGTGCACTAAACTATCAAGTAGTCATCATATTGAGCTAGCCAAACATTCATAACGTCTGCATCTGCTCCTGCAATAGGTCTGTCACCTAGCGGTGCATCAAGGACATAATTCTTCTGTGCAGCAATGAGGATAAACCTCAGATCACGGATCCAATCCGCATCATTGCTACTAACATCTTTCAACACAATTTTCTCTAGGAACATATCAAAATTAACACAGGGAAGCAACAACGCGAGCTATTGATCTACAACATGATTTGCAAAATACTACCAGGACTAAGTTCATGATAAATTTAAGTTCAATTTAATCATATTACTTAAGAACTCCCACTTAGATAGACATCCCTCTAATCCTCTAAGTGATCACGTGATCCAAATCAACTAAACCATAACCGATCATCACGTGAGATGGAGTAGTTTTCAATGGTGAACATCGTTATGTTGATCATATCTACTATATGATTCACGCTCGACCTTTCGGTCTCCGTGTTCCGAGGCCATATCTGTATATGCTTGGCTCGTCAAGTATAACCTGAGTATTCCGCGTGTGCAACTGTTTTGCACCCGTTGTATTTGAACGTAGAGCCTATCACACCCGATCGTCACGTGGTGTCTCAGCACGAAGAACTTTTGCAACGGTGCATACTCAGGGAGAACACTTCTTGATAATTTAGTGAGAGATCATCTTATAATGCTACCGTCAATCAAAGCAAGATAAGATGCATAAAAGGATAAACATCACATGCAATCAATATAAGTGATATGATATGGCCATCATCATCTTGTGCTTTGTGATCTCCATCTCCGAAGCATCGTCATGATCACCATCGTCACCGGCGCGACACCTTGATCTCCATCGTAGCATCGTTGTCGTCTCGCCAATCTTATGCTTCCACGACTATCACTACCGCTTAGTAATAAAGTAAAGCATTACATCGCGATTGCATTGCATACAATAAAGCGACAACCATATGGCTCCTGCCAGTTGCCGATAACTCGGTTACAAAACATGATCATCTCATACAATAAAATCAGCATCATGTCTTGACCATATCACATCACAACATTCCCTGCAAAAACAAGTTAGACGTCCTCTACTTTGTTGTTGCAAGTTTTACGTGGCTGCTACGGGCTTAAGTAAGAACTCATCTCACCTACGCATCAAAACCACAACGATAGTTCGTCAAATAGACTCCGTTTTAACCTTCTCAAGGACCGGGCGTAGTCACACTTGGTTCAACTAAAGTTGGAGAGACAGTCTTCCGCAAGCCATCTGTGTGCATAGCACGTCGAGGGAACCGGTCTCGCGTAAGAGTACGCGTAAGGTTGGTCCGGATCGTCTCGTCCAACAATACCGCCGAACCAAAGTATGGCATGCTGGTAGGCAGTATGACTTGTATCGTCCACAACTCATTTGTGTTCTACTCGTGCAAATAACATCAAACCATAAAAACCTAGGCTCGGATGCCACTGTTGGGGAACGCAGTAATTTCAAAAAATTTCCTACGCACACGCAAGATCATGGTGATGCACAGCAACGAGAGGGGAGAGTGTTGTCTACGTACCAACGCAGACCGACTGCGGAAGCGATCACACAACGTAGAGGAAGTAGTCGTACGTCTTCTTCCCGATCCGACCGATCCAAGCACCGTTACTCCGGCACCTCCGAGTTCTTAGCACACGTTCAGCTCGATGACATTCCTCGAGCTCCGATCCAGCAAAGCGTCGAGGAAGAGTTCCGTCAGCACGACGGCGTGGTGACGATCTTGATGTACTACCGACGCAGGGCTTCGCCTAAGCACTACAACGGTATGATCGAGGTGGAATATGGTGGCAGGGGGCACCGCACACGGCTAAGGAACGATCTCAAGGATCAAGTTGTGTGTCTTGGGGTGCCCCCTGCCTCCGTATATAAAGGTTGGAGGGAGGAGGGCTGGCCGGCCAAAGAGGTGTAGGCGCAGGAGGAGTCCTACTCCTACCGGGAGTAGGACTCCCCCCTCCAATCCTAGTCCAACTAGGAAACCTTCAAAGGGGAGAGAGAGAGAGGTGGCCGGCCCCTCTCCTAGTCCTAATAGGACTAGGGAGAGGGGGGAGGCGCAGCCCTATGTGGGCTGCCCTCTCACCTTTCCACTAAGGCCCATGTTGGCCCATTTGGCTCCCGGGGGGTTCCGGTAACCCTCCCGGTAATCCGGTAAAATCCCGATTTCACCCGGAACACTTCCGATGTCCAAACATAGGCTTCCAATATATCAATCTTTACGTCTCGACCATTTCGAGACTCCTCGTCATGTCCGTGATCTCATCCGAGACTCCGAACAACCTTCGGTACATCAAAATGCATAAACTCATAATAACTGTCATCGTAACGTTAAGCGTGCGGACCCTACGGTTCGAGAACAATGTAGACATGACCGAGACACGTCTCCGGTCAATAACCAATAGCGGGACCTGGATGCCCATATTGGCTCCTACATATTCTACGAAGATCTTTATCGGTCAGACCGCATAACAACATACGTTGTTCCCTTTGTCATCGGTATGTTACTTGCCCGAGATTCGATCGTCGGTATCCAATACCTAGTTCAATCTCGTTACCGGCAAGTCTCTTTACTCGTTCCGTAATACATCATCTCATAACTAACATCTTAGTTATTATGCTTGCAAGGCTTATGTGATGTGTATTACCGAGAGGGCCCAGAGATACCTCTCCGACAATCGGAGTGACAAACCCTAATCTTGAAATACGCCAACCCAACATCTACCATTGGAGACACCTGTAGTACTCCTTTATAATCACCCAGTTACGTTGTGACGTTTGGTAGTACCCAAAGTGTTCCTCCGGTAAACGGGAGTTGCATAATCTCATAGTTATAGGAACATGTATAAGTCATGAAGAAAAGCAATAGCAACATACTAAACGATCGGGTGCTAAGCTAATGGAATGGGTCATGTCAATCAGATCATTCAACTAATGATGTGACCTCGTTAATCAAATAACAACTCTTTGTTCATGGTTAGGAAACATAGCCATCTTTGATTAACTAGCTAGTCAAGTAGAGGCATACTAGTGACACTCTGTTTGTCTATGTATTCACACATGTATTATGTTTCCGGTTAATACAATTCTAGCATGAATAATAAACATTTATCATGATATAAGGAGATAAATAATAACTTTATTATTGCCTCTAGGGCATATTTCCTTCAAAGAGGGGGAGGAGAAACATCATAGGATTCAAATATAATAGCAAAGCTCGCGATACATCAAGATCGTATCATCTCAAGAACACGAGAGAGAGAGAGAGAGAGAGAGAGAGAGAGATCAAACACATAGGTACTGGTACATACCCTCAGCCCCGAGGGAGAACTACTCCCTCCTCGTCATGGAGAGCATCGGGATGATGAAGATGGCCACCGGAGAGGGATTGCCCCCTCATGCAGGGTGCCGGAACGGGTCTAGATTGGCTTTCGGTGGCTACGGAGGCTTCTGGCGGCGAAACTCCTGATCTATTGTGCGTTCCAGAAGTTTTAGGATACGTGGGTATATATGGGTGCAGGGAGTACGTCAGGGGAGCCACGAGGGCCCCACGAGGCAGGGGGTGCGCCCTAGGGGGTGGGCGCGCCCCCCACCCTCGTGGCTTCCTCGTTCCTTCCTTGACGTGGGGTCCAAGTCCATCGGGTGGCTTTCGTTCCAAAAATAACTTCTCAAGTTGATTTCGTTCCGTTTCGACTCCGTCTGATATTCCTTTTCTTCGAAACACTGAAATAGGCATAAAACAACAAATCTGGGTTGGGCCTCCGGTTAATAGGTTAGTCCCAAAAATAATATAAAAGTGGATAATAAAGCCCAATATAGCCCAAAACAGTAGATAATATAGCATGGAGCAATCAAAAATTATAGATACGTTGGAGACGTATCAAGGACCCACTCGGTGGCTTTGGGTTGATCATCCTGCAGATGAATTAGTGCAGCTTACAAACTCATATACTTCATCAGTGAAGAATATGACATCAATTCATCAGATCAATTTCATCAAACAACATAACATATAAAGCAGTGTGGGGACGTGAGAAATGAGAGTTCATTTCTTCATGATAGCCTGCGTCCTATCAGGCATGCTCAGGTCTCCAGCAAATTCTTCAGACGATTCATACGTCTGGAGACCTGACCCTGCAGAAGAGATTAGTTCTTTTTCTTCACCACCCACATCTGAAGGGGTGGCAAAGATTTCATCATTCTGTGAGCTCCATACGAGAAGGATGGCATAGAAGTCAGTCCATTTCGTTTCACATAAGAGGGGTTAGAATAAGCATAAGAGTAAGCAGAGAAATTCTTCGAGGACTTATGGACATAATGATTTGAAGAATAATGCACATATCCATCATCCTTAGATCTTCCCTGCGAAACAGACGGGTTAGCACGATGATGTTCATATGAGGACTTTGATCCATATGAAGAATTTGGTCCATATGAAGAATTTGATCTGGGGTTCCTATTCTTCACAGGTGATGTCATGATGACATTCACCTGAAGATTTTCAAGGCATCTTTTGGGAACCCTGATTTTCTTCATAGGGGAACCGTTCCTGCAGTTAGTGCCAACATATCTAGCAAATACTTCACCATTCTGATTTTTGAACAGTTTATAGTTGGAGTCAAATAACTCATCATCAGAATGAGGAGATTCACATGCATATCCTGATAGGTTAGATGGATCAACTGGAGGTCCCTTTGCAGCAACCCATGTAGTTTTGGGGTACTGCTCAGGCTTCCAATATGTACCATCAGCATTGAGTTTTCTCTCAAAAGCAATACCCTCTTTCCTAGGGTTCCCATTGAGGATCTGCTTTTTAAGCACATCACAAAGAGTCTGATGCCCTTTGAGGCTTTTGTACATGCCTGTCATGTACAATTCCTTCAGCCCTGCATTGTCAGTGATACTAGCAATGTCCTCAGATGAGGAATTAGTGATAGCAGAGGCATGTGAAGAATTTGAAACATTAGCAGAATTTGAACATTCAGGTGAAGAATTAGCAGATTCACGTTCAATGCATTTCAAACATGGAGGAACAAATTCTTCCTGAGAAGCGCTGATTTGTTGAGCAAGTAATGAATCGCGCTCCTTCTGAAGATCTTCATAACTCACTCTTAGCTTCTCAAGGTCTAGCTTTCTTTGAGGAAATTCATAAGAAAGCTTCTCATGATCGGACAAGAGAGTGTTATGATGACCTTGAAGATTGTCAAACCTAGTCTGAAGTCTTTGAAGATTTTCAGTCAAGGCTTTAGTGCGATCCATTTCTTCACCCAACATATCATCACTTTTGTCTAGCATGTTTTGAACCTTTTCAAGAGCCCTTTGTTGTTTTACAGCAATCTTAGCAAGTTTAGAATAGCTGGGCTTAAGGTTTTCATTAGATTCATTCTCACTTGATTCAGAGGAGGTATATTTGAGTACCTTGGCACCCTTTGCCATGAAGCAATAGGTGGGAGCGTAGTCATCATCGCCTTCATCAGCCTTGTTGGTGAGGTCATTTTCTTCAGTGTTGAAGATAGACTTGCTGACAAATGCAGTGGCGAGAGCTTGGCTTGCCACTCCGGATTCGGACTCCTCAGATGACCCCTCTTCCTCATTTTCTTCAGATTCAGCCTCAGAGTTCATTTCCTTGCCAATGAATGCCCTAGCCTTCTTGGAGCTGCTCTTCTTGTGATATGAAGACTTTGAGGATTTTGATGATGAAGATTTTGTGGATTTCTTCTTTTTCTTCGCATCATCAGAACTGTAATCCTTGTATTTCTTCTTCTTTGATTCCTTTTCCCACTGAGGACAATCTTGAATGTAATGTCCAGGTTTTTTGCATTTGTGACAGAGCCTCCTCTTGTAGTCACTAGATGAGGAATCATTGCTCCTTGAGGATCTTCCAAGGCGACCACGTCTTGAGAACTTTTGGAACTTCTTCACGAGCAGAGCCAGATCATGGCTTAGTTCTTCACGATCACCAAGGCTGATACCAGAGTCTTCATCTTCGGACTCAGATACTGCCTTGGCCTTCAGTGCACGTGATCTGCCATAGCTTGAACCATAGAGATCTCTTTTTTCAGCAAGTTGGAACTCATGAGTATTTAGCCTCTCGAGAATATCAGCGGGATCAAGTGACTTGAAATCAGCACGTTCTTGTATCATCAATGCCAGAGTGTCAAATGAGGAATCAAGCGATCTCAACAATTTCTTCACCACCTCATGGTCGGTGATGTCAGTGGCACAAAGTGCTTGAAGCTCATTTGAGATGTCAGTGAGGCGATCGAAGGTTTGTTGAACATTTTCATTATCAAGTCTTTTGAAGCGGTTGAAGAGATTGCGAAGAACATCAACTCGAGAGTCACGCTGTGTTGAGACTCCTTCATTCACTTTGGACAACCTGTCCCAGATAAGCTTCGCTGTCTCCAAAGCACTCACTCTGCCATACTGTCCTTTGCTCAGATGGCCACATATGATATTCTTCGCTTAAGAGTCGAGTTTCTTGAATCTCTTCACATCAGCAGCATTCAGAGAAGGTGTGACTGAGGGAACACCATTTTCCACAACATACCAGAGATCGTTATCAATTGCCTCAAGATGCATTCACATCTTATTCTTCCAGTAGGGGTAGTCCGTCCCATCGAAGGTAGGACACCCAACAGAGACCTTGATCATACCTGCGGTCCACATAACTAAAACTCAAGGCGGTTAAACCAAAATCACACAGAACAAGAGAGTACCTTGCTCTGATACCAATTGAAAGTGCGTTATATCGACTAGAGGGGGGTGAATGGGCGATTTTTATAAACTTCTTCACTGAGGAATTTGCCGGTGAGGAAATTCCTTAGCGAAGAACTACTAGCAGCGGAATAAGTACTCAAAAGTAAACATAACAGAATACAAGCATAGTCATCATGATGAAATGAAGACAGGCACAGAGTATAGGAAGCGTAAGCACAGGATAACACAGGATGAAGACAAACAGGCTGAAGAAATTGAACTGAGGAAATTGAGAAAGTCTTAAGTCAAAGTCTTCAAACACAGATATGAACAAGCACACAACACAGTTATGAGGAAATGGAACCAGTAAGCTTGGTGAAGACAATGATTTGGTAGACCAGTTCCAACTGCTGTCTCAGTTGTACGTCTGGTTGGAGCAGCTGAGTATTTAAACTCGAGGACACACAGTCCCGGACACTCAGTCCTGAACACGCAGCTCAGGACACCCAGTCCTCACCGTATTCTTCTTGAGCTAAGGTCACATAGATCTCGCCCAATCACTCATGGTAAGTCTTCAGGTGACTTCCGAACCTTCACAAACTTGGTCACTCGGCGATCCACAATTCCTCTTGGATGCTCTAGACCATGACGCCTAACCGTCTGGAAGAAGCACAGTCTTCAAAGGTAACAAGCGTCGGATCCACGCAGGATCAATCTCTTCAGTGATGCTCAATCACTTGGGGTTTGAAGGTGTTTGGGTTTTTCCTCACTTGATGATTTTCGCTCAAAGTCCTCAGAGGATGGATTGCTCTCAAATGACAAGTGTCAGTTTCTCTCACAGCAGCCAACCAGCTAGTGGTTGTAGGGGGCGGCTATTTATAGCCTAGGGAGCAGCCCGACATGATAAGACATAAATGCCCTTCAATGATATGACCGTTAGGTGGATAGATATTTTGGGACAGCTGGCGCATAGCACAACAACGGTCGGAATTTTGAGTAGCAAAATCCTCAGGGCTATCATGTTCCTCACTGTGTAGGCAATCCGCACTGGCGAATTCCTAACTCCTCAGTCAGAACAAATTTCTCAGAGACCAGAAGAACTTCGTCTCTGTCACTGAAGAAATTGACTGAACTGTATGAGATTTTCAATGACTTCACTCGAAGGGATTGGTAGGTGTAGGATTTTGAGTTGAGCATCACATGGAAATTTTCCTTAGTATTTCCTCGACCCCCTTTAACAGTACAGTGTTTCCTATGACTCAAGAAAGATAAAATGAAACTACGAAAACAAAAGTCTTCACGCTTCATGTTCCTCGAATGAATACCAAGTCTTCAAGGTCACACCAATTTCTTCACTTTCAAAGTCTTCAGAAAGTCTTCAGAATACCAAAGTCTTCAGACGAAGAACTTCATTTTTAGGGGTCGACTTTCTCTGTAAATATCAAACTCCTCATAGACTTATAGACCTGTGTACACTCACAAACGCATTAGTCCCTTAACCTATAAGTCTTCAATACACCAAAATCACTAAGGGACACTAGATGCACTTACAGTCTCCTAGATTGGTTAGGTGTCACTTGGAAGCCTCCGTCAAGATTTTGGAGTTGAACCAAGAAGTTTGTACAGGCAAGGAGATCGCCTACTTCGTGAAGATCTACCCAAGTGAGGCAAGTCCTTCGTGGGCGATGGCCATGGTGGGATAGACAAGGTTGTTTTTTCATGGACACTTTGTGGGTGGAGCCCTCCGTGGACTCGCGCAACCGTTACCCTTCGAGGGTTGAAGTCTCCATCAACGTGGATGCACGATAGCACCACCTATCGGAACCACGCCAAAAATCTCCGTGTCTCCAATCGCGTTTGCACACTCCAATCCCATCCCTTTACTTTCTTGTAAGTTACATGCTTTACTTTTCGTTGTTCATATACGCTTGCCATGCTTGCTTGAAATGTATTGTGAATGTTTTAAACTTGTGCTAAAACTCCACCTTAACTTAAAGAAATTAAAAACTGCTACTTTCCTTTGTTGAGGGTCTAATCACCCCCTCTAGACACCTCTTCTCGATCCTACAGGGCGCGATCGGGCGAAGCCCAGTCGCTGTCGACGACGACATGGCTTCTCGCCTCCTCGCCCGTGGGATCTGGTTCAGACTGGCTACGATGGGTTGTGACATGACACCATGATTTGTAGGGTCACGATGTCATGACAGGCGATCCTCCCAAAGGCAACGCTGTTAGCTTCGGCGACATTGGCTTCTAGTTGGTGCGACATGTGTGTGGTGTCCATGATGTCGAGCTGGGCTCTGCCCAACTCTGGTGTCCATTGGCGACTGACGGCAGGGGATGACAACTTTTGTTGTGCCTTGTCTGGTAGCGGCTGGTGGCGACGATGGCCTGGCGATGCATTTCCGTGGTGGCGTGGTTGTCGAGGCTGTTGGAACTCCGCCTATCTCTGTGGGCACATGGGTAGTGGGAAGTTGACGAAATGGTGGCCCTCAGTGGGTTACAGCGGGGGCTGGTGCCAATGTGAGAGATGGGTGGAAGCTGCGACCAGTGCTGCCAAGGTTGCATGGCCACAAGAAGTGCCGGTTTCTAGACAGTTCCCCATGTAGATCTGCAGGAGAAAAATATGATACTAGCTATCACTTCCTCTGGAGGTGCTCCCGGTAGGTGGCTGGCGGCGCAAGCCCGGGTTTGGGGGTTGGGCATTTGATCCTTCCCTAGGACGGACTTGTACCCACATGCGGACAGTCGTGGCACTGATGTAGCCATTTTATGCCCCCTACGACTGGCCTTGTGGTAGGGCGTTGGGGTAGGTGGGATGATGCCAGCCTCCCCTCTAGTCTGTGGCATCCACATGTTTTGACGCCTTTGAGAGGTTCGGGGAGGGATGTTGGGGAGGCGCTCGGGTGGTGTGCTACTCGGTAGGCTCGAGGCAGGTCTCCTGGCGGCGGTGATGGTGTGCTTCTCGGTCGTGTGGCTGGCGAGAGGTGTTGAGGTGGGTGGCCCTCGCGTCCTCTTTGTTGGCAAGGGAGGTGCCCAAATTGGGTTCTGGATGTTTTAGCTTTCTCACCATGGCTGACTTTGCCCCGTGGTGACTCGTGGAAGCAACCAAATGAAGGCTCCATGCTTCAGCGTCGACGGCAACGGCACCCACGGGTGTCGCTCTCCTCTTGAGGACATTGTCACAGCTTCGCTTTCCCTATCAAGTTTTAGGTGAAAACATTGTACATTCCTTCGAATGTGAGGATGGTGACACTTTGTGTGTTTCCTTCTTGAGGGCGTTGTCGTAGAACTAAGGTGACATTGGTCGTGGCATTGTGTAGTCTCTAGGAACTATTCTTGCTAGGTATCGTTGTCGTGGCATTCGTGTGGTGCATGTTATCTCATTTTTCTATGTACTGCTTTGTTTGAGGCTTCTTCAATATCTATTATATATAAAGCCGGATGAAAACGGTAAAGCACAGAAAAAAGCAAGAGGAACTCTATCTCAAAAAATTTAATTTTGACAAGTAGCATCACAGATAGTGCAGAACATGAGATTATTTTTTATCATTTCGATTGTTAATTACACTGTTCAATATTCAGAAAGATAGCAATACAGTTCACACAGCTGTTCAGAGCAGAAAGCCAGTTCAGAGAACTCTTCAGAGCAGAAACAAAGCAAATTCCTACATCGAAAACATTATCAAGAATAAAATTAATCTTTTGTAAATCAAACTCCAGATCGAAACTTCATCGATATTGTAAGCTTTGTAAGTATATATATCTACTGGTTTCCCAAATGATTAATCTGTGGTGAACAATCTCAGAAAGCTACTAGTTCAGCTCCTTTGGGACCGTCGGTTCGGAGCCTTGAGCTCCCTCTGGCGCGCCAGGCTGCCGTTGCCCGCTCGCGGCAGACGCCTCGCGCGCCCTCCGCGACCGCAGCAGCATGGCGAGCATGGCCGGCGTCGCGTACGGCAGCGTCGCGGCTTGCTGCGACACCTGGTGTGTGGCCGCCGTTGTCGTCACCGCTCCATCGTGGACTGCAATCACCGACGGCAGCTGCAGCTGCGATGAACTGCCCCGTTGCTGCATGTGCGCGCTCATGCCGGCGAGCATGGACGCCCGCCCCGACCGCGCGTAGTTCTGCCGGGTCGACACGCGCCTGCGCATGTCCCGCAGCTCGATCTCCAGCGCCACGATCATGGGGTCGCCGCCTCGTGCCGCGTCCGACTGCGCCACCGCTCCCCGCCGGCTCTCGAGGATCTCCACCGCCTCCTGGTGCCCGCCCCGCTCTGCGGCTGCCCTCGCCGCCGCCATGTCCTCGGTGGCCTCAACCCGGACGCGCTCCCGCTCTACCTCGACGGAGCGTTCTGCGTCCACCGCGTGTTCTGGCCTCGCCACCACCGTGTCCTCTCCCGTCACGTTGACGTCCGCGCCGGCGGCTGCGTCTCGGTAGAGGCAGTTAACTCTGATTAGAGCAGTGACATCACCGTCCGTTGCTTCAGCTCTTGGTACGACCAAGAACAGCAAGAAACGCCTCTCCTCGTCGGCGTAGAGTTCGCCGACTACAATCGACGCAGCGCGGCCGTCCTCGTCGACGCGGCTCTCGTAAAGCCCAGACTTGACCGAGCCAATGCGAACTCCGGGATGCAAGCACTGGATGGCGAGGCGCGCCTCTTGGACCACGACGGAGAGCAGCCCGCCGACGCACTGCGCGAACGCGTCCTGGATTACGGCCTCATTCTCGATGAACGAGAACGTGCCGCCCGTCGCCTCGGAAACGGCGTGCATCGCGGCCGCGTCGTGGTCGTTCCCGAAGCCGAACGTGTGGACCGGCGTCGCCCGGTCGCCAGCACCGGTGCCCGTTCGCGCAAAGGATGGCGGAACGAGCGCTGCGTAGTTGGGTAATCCCCTCCCGAACGCCTGCCTCATCGGGGTGTAGTTGTCCTGGCCGTCGGAGAGGAGCACAACGCACGAGACGCCGTTCCTGTACCGGCGCTCGTCGAGCACCTTGGCGGCCGTACGGAGCCCCTCGGCGATGTTGGTGCCGGTGCGCGCCGTGAGGGACTCGACGGCGCGCACGCACAGCGCCTTCCCGGCGTCGGACATGCGGGTGAGCCTGGTCACCCGGCGCGCCCTGGACGAGAAGGACACGACGGAGAGGCGGTCGTCGGGGCCGAGGATGTCGATGACGAACCGCATCGCCTGCTTCAGCAGCGCGAGCTTGCTCCCGTGCATGCTGCTGCTGACATCGAGCACCGTGACGAGGTCGACAGGCGCGCGCTGTGCCGGAGTGTCGCCTGCCGCTTCGGCGCCGGAGCCGGTTATCCCGGGAGCCTTAAGGTGCACGAGTACGGCGAAGTTGTCGTCGGACGAGTCTCTGGCGATGGCCGAGTAGTGGATGTGCGTCTTGACGACCACTGCTTCGTCGGATGCAGCGCCTGCTTGTCGCCGGCCATCAGGCGGCGTCACCTGTTCGTCGTCGTCGAACACGACCGGATCGACGGAATGGGTGCGTAGTCGCCGAGGATGCGCTGGCTGCACGACATCCACGGACGGCGGCGGTGGCGGCGGTTGGGTAGGCGGCATTGACGCGGGCGGTCGCACGAACGGCAGCTCGCGCCATTGCGCGTTGCAGAGCGGGCAGAGGAGGTTGCCGTGCTCGACGCTGGCGGAGATGCAGTGGAAGTGGAACGTGTGGGAGCACTCGGCCGTGAAGATGGCCTGCCCGCCGCCGGCGCCGATGCCGCCGAGGCAGATGGCGCAAGGATTCATCTGCGTGCAAAACAGATAGTAATACAGAACGCATTAGGGTTTCAGAAGAAATAATGAAATGCTTCATCGACATATGAGCAGAGCCACAAAACAAAACAAAACAAGACGGACAATCCATTCACCTGCTTAGTTCCTTCCATCTCTCGGGAAGCTGCTCGGAAAATGATACGAACAAGTAAGCGGGATAGTGATTGAGGCAGATGATTCGCCCGCGAAGAAGCTGCAAGGAAAGTGATACGAACAAGGAAGCAGGATAGTGATTGAGGGGAGCCGGATGCTTCGTCCGCGAAGAAGCTGCTCGGAAATTGATGCGAACAAGGAGGACTAGTAGTATATCTCGTAGTGGTTGCCACGTACGGCGACCTCGATCCTAGTCCTATGCCCTAAACAATGGTTTTCCCCTTCATTTTTTATATATAAGCAGCGTGGAGATGTTTGGAAGAAGAAGACAGCTCAACGGCTAGCAAATCAAAGATGCTTGAGCAAAAACTACAACTTTTTATTTCAAAGGATTGTTACTGTGAGAACTCTATTTTATTGTAGATGCATGTACGCTTTTTGACAGAGTTGTATATGCTTCGTTCATCTCATCTCCCATACTTCTTCATCTCGTCTCTAAATTTGAATCCATTGCATCTTTTGAAGAGAAAGTCATAACTAAGTTTCGTTTGCATATTTGTATTTGTTGTGACGAGAACTATTGAACAAGACCACACTTGAATACATTTTGATAATTTTAACATTTTAGTATGTTTCAGAATTCAGATATTAAAACTTGGTAGTTGTAATATTATGTTTTTACCAAGTTCATTTGCTTTTAGGGTTTAGAGCTTAGGGATTGGGGTTGGGGTTTCAGTTTTATTTTTTTTAATTTGGTGAATTTATCATTCATGAAACTTGGTGAAGTTCTAAAAAATTGTGAAAATGTATCCAAGACTGTATTGTTTCAAAGCCCTCATCATAAAAAACATGAATATGCAACAAAGTATAAATTGGACTTTCGGTTAAAAACTCCAGAAGTCAAAGGAAAAAAAGTATGGGCGGTAGGATGGGTGGGGCATGCCGTCTCTACCAAAAGATCGGCGGCATGCCCGACCACAACGCTTCCTCGTCAATACTCAATGACCTCTTTGAATCGCCTGCGACATTGTTGTTATGTTGTAGTGGCGGTTGCACGTGGTTATTCGGTCATGAGTGGGTCTTCTGATGTAATGTACCTTTGTTGGATTTACCCCTATTTTTATGATGGTTTGCTAGTGGTGTGTTCAGGTTGATGGTCGCACCACGGTCTACCCCCCCCCCCCCCCCCCCCCCCCCGCGCGCGGGTCCTGCATGTTGAGGACTTGCTTGCTTGGGGTGCTCTTATTGTTTCATGTGTGCGTGCACGCACGTGTTGTGGTTGTGTCTTTTCTTTCGTGTATTTATTATGTGCTCTGATTTTATAGACAAAATGAATAAAAATATTCAGGTGGAATTCATTACCCTGTTGACCATTATATAAAAAAATAGCTCTGCAACATGCTTCGAAAATAGATACATCTAGTTTTTCTTTTCTTTTTTTGCAGGGAAAAAATAGATACAGTAGTTAGCAGGGTAGGTGTGACGTAAAATGAGCATATGCTTCCTCTGCAAGGAAAGAAGAACACTATTGAGATATCGTAGTGGTTGCTACCTATTCTGACCCTAACTCTTGTGTAAACAAATACCAATTGAATTTTGGAGAACTGTTGCCTACTGTCTATTGAATTGGTCGTTCCATGCTTTGAAGAGAATTGGTCCTTGCATATGTCAACCGGGAATAAACCATTGACTGTACATTCTCCAGAGAAATGAAGTAACCCACCCTACACGCACACACTCATACACTCATTCTGTTACAACCTCCGAAGATTGATCCTGGTCAGCAAAAGATATGACATACTCCCTCCGTTTTAAAATAAATGACTCAACTTTATATTAAAATTGAGTCATCTATTTTGAAACCGAAAGAGTAGTATATATCTTTGATATTGTTTCCTTGAGATTGCTCATCACATACGCCATTTGGTATATATGTCATATATAATATGTAGTTTGCTAGTCAAATCGATAGGGCCCCCGAGCACAAGAAGCAGCCACCCCCTATCCCCTACCGATGAGCCTCCATGGTTGAGCCCGTAGAGCTGACGACCACCACAACCGCCACGATGCGAAACGGCTGTTTGCCGCTGCAAGTAGCAAAAGACGGGCTTGCCGTCGTTGTAAGGGCATTGGCCCGCGGCCTCCTCAGACAGTGGCGAGGAGGGGGAGAAGGGTGACAACGGCTAGAGTTTGACCGCCAAGCTTTAACATCAGTGTACTTTTCTTTGTAGCACAATGTTTTGGTGTCTGTTTAACGGATTTGCTAATTGTCAAGAAGACGATAGGAACACCGATTTGTTTTGAGGGAGCTAACACATATGCAGGTGTTCCTTTTTGGGTATGATATTTTTCAATTGACCGAATAATAATTAGTTAAATATCAGTAGACACTAAGTACCATCCATCTGATTTAAGAAAGATAGGTGCAAGATTTATTTTTTCCGAGCTTTGAAACAAACACAGCAATTTTTTCAGTAGATGAACAAAATTTTATAGCACAATGACCTTTTCCTAACGTATGGACATAATTGTAATCGATGAATTCTTAGCCGACTAAGCCCTAATTGTTCCTTATTTTTACCCATACTTAAATATACTCTTTTCTACCAGCGAGAGGATAGAGATCATTCGAAATTTAATAGGAGTACTTGATAATTTAAAGACAAAATATTTTCTTTTGTGAAATTAAAGACAAAATATAACTAAATAAGATAAGAGCATCACCAGCCGTTCAGCCTCCCAGGGCGTCGAAAATGAGCGCCCTGGGGGCGAACCGGCGCTAGATCAGCCCATGGGGGAGACCTAGCTCCCAGCCACGCCCCAGGCGACCCCCAACCCGCGGCAAATTCAAACATAGTATTCCCGCTCACAAAATAGACGCTACAAATCCGGCAATCATGCGGCCACAGTTCGGCAATTGAATAAAAAGTTCGGCGTTCAAAAAGAAAGGACGCGCGTGCAGCGCATCAGACGACGAGGTCGGCCTCCGGCGTCGGCGGAGTCGGTGTGCGCGGGCTTGGCGGGGTCGGAGCTTCTTCTGTGCTGGGCGGCGTCGGCGTGGCTTCTGTGCTGCGGGGAGTCGTGGAGGCATCATCGGTCGGGCTTGGAGGCGTGGGCGTGGGCGCGGGAGTTGGCGGCGCCGTCGACGACAGCTGGTTCAAGATGAGACCACGCTCCGCCAAGTACCATGCCTTGACCGCCTCGTCGTTGCTCTGGAGCATGTCCGCCCCGCCTAGCAGGAAAGCCAGGTCAGTGTTCCTCTTCTTCGTGGCGACGTTGGTCCCGAGTAGGTCGAGATTGACGGCGCTGCTCGTCATCAACGCCGACCACCGCGCCTCGGTCTTCTCTTCACGCAGGACGGCCCGGGCATGTGCGTCGGCGAGGCAATGCTCGATGGACTCCTGCACCCGCGCGGTAGCCGCGTCGACATGTTCGCCTTCTTGGCCCCTTTGTTGCCGTCCGGCCGCCCCTCTGACGTGCCCGGCGTCGGCGCGTCCGGCTTGTAGGTCTCCTTGGCCTTGTCGAGGGTACGCCGGACTTCCGCCCACTTCTCGTACTTGTCAATGCGCTTGTAAACGTGGAGGTACTTGAACTCTTGGTCGCGGTTGCCTAGGCGATACAAGGCGAACATGTGCACTAGCTGCGCGGAGGAACAAATAGTTGGCGGGCGCGCATGGCGAATAGAAGCGGGGGACTGGCGTGCCGTACCTGATCCTCGACGTTGGGCCGCTCTCCGGGCGAGCCGTGATCTCCTCGACGATCCCATGCCATTTGTTGCACGCCGCATGGATGAGCCCCCAATGGTTCGCCATTACCTTCGCCCCGCGCTGCATGTAGATGCCTTTAAAGTAGGGGTCGACGAGCTTGCACTCATCGAACTCGGCCTTGATGCGCTCCCAGTACGTCTCGATGCTCTGGTTCGTGCAGGTGGTTGGGTCGAGGCAAACGACTTTCCATGCTTCGGCGAGGCATTCCTGTTCCTTGGACGTCCACTTAATGCGCGGCTCGCCGGTCCTGGCCGCCGCGCCTCCTCGCCGGGACAGTCGCCGGCTCCTCCTCCTCCTCGTCGTCGTGCTCCTCTGGCTCCTCCTCGCCGTACTCGAGCTCGCCGTCCATGGCGCCGCTGAGGTCCACCGTGTCGTCCTGGGTAGCGAACCCGGGGGACGCGACGCCCGCGGCCGAGCCTGCCGCGATGATGTCGTCCATGTTGGCGTCGGTCTCGTCGGTGTCGCCGAGGTGAGATGTGGAAGCTTGTGAGAAGGGCAGCGCGCCACAATGGAGAGGGGGCGTCGGGGAGCACGCGTAAGCCGGCGACGAGTAGTTGTATGGAGGATACTGCACACCGGCGAAGGTGGGCGAGGGCGTGCGCTGGGTCGGGTGTCCATGGGGGAAGGTAACGTTGGGGTTGAACCAGCCGTGTGCGTCCCCGTTGGCGTAGCTCGGCGACGGCGTGCATCCCCATGGTTGCGGCGACGACGAGAAGCCGGACGGAGAGCTGACGCTTTGCTGGCTCCAGGGTATGTACTGGGCGTCGCCGCCTGGTGGATTCATCATCCCCAAGCGAGTTGCCTTGGCCTCAGCTTGGTCCGCCGCAGCTGTAGCGACACGCGTCGCGTTGTCACGGGCCTTCTTGGCGATTGTCCTATTCCGTCGGTCGGCAGTGACGGCCTCCCATCGCTGAACTTCCGCCCTCCACTCGGCGTTTGTCATGTCCAGTGGCTTGGACGGCGGCGCCCTCGGCTTCCTCTGCTTCGGCTGGGCCACGGAGGCGGTCGCGGTGGTCGCAGCGCGGGGATCACGTACTTCTTCGACGACATGGCGGCGGCTGGGAGGCGAGCGGGAGAGAGATTGGCGGGAGGAAAGGAGAGAATGAGAGGGAAGTGGGGGCGAGGGCGGGAAGAAACGGCGGGAAGAAGCTCTCGACTCGACGACAGAGCGGCCCCACGCCCCTTTTCGGTTGTGCCGGCGCCCCCAGGCGCGCCCCAGCGCGTCGGATTTGGCCTGGGTCCGCTGGCACTAGTTTCGGTCCGAGCCGGCGAAAAACGGGCTCCTGGGACGCGACTGGGTCAAATTTTGAGCGCCGGCGCGGCAAAAACGTCTGAAAAGATTTGTTGGGACCGCGGCTGGAGATGCTCTAACAGCCGATGGAGCAGTCTTTTTTTTTTCATGATAATACGTGTCTCATAAAAATTACAGTACAAATCGAGTGGTCCCAAGACAATTGTTTCTCTTAAAACGAAAGATTGTATAGCACCTACACTGAACTAACTACACGAACATGTTGCAAAAAGCAAGCCGATTAAAAATCGAAAGCCTACAAAATATGCTAAGGGAAAGCTATCGTCTAGCACTACTTCAGCGAAGGGAACTCGGTGGTGTCATCTAGGCTCGGTGGCGGCGGCGGAGGAGCCTGCTGGGGAGCCGCCGGCGCCTCCACGCCTTCTGCAGGGGACGCCTCGTTCATGGACCTCTTTGGCGCTCCGAATCTGCCCGGCGTGCCGAATTGCTGATTCCTCGATGCTCCGTTGTAGTTGTTGTTATTGTAATATCGACCTTGCTTTGCTGCGTTCTGTGCCTTGCTGCTATCCGCCGAAGCCCCTGCGCTCTTATCATCACCGGAAACTCCATTGTTCGCCTTGCCCTTCGCCCTTGCCTTCGCCTCCGCTACCGCCTTTGCCTTGGCCCTGGCCTGTCTCTCCAGCTGGTTCTTCCTGATCACGTAATCCCGTGCAGAAGGGTAGGCCTGGCCGAGTAGATCCTTGGTGTGATCGGCGGCCGGCGTCGGCTTCTTCTTGTGCTTGGCCGTCGTCACCTCCTGTTTGGCATCGGCGTCGTCGAAGTCGGGGACGAGCTTGTCGCCGGGATCGTTGCGGTCGAGGAGCGCGAAGAGGTTGACGCTGGGCTTCAGTCCCGCCATGTCGGCCGCGTAAGCAAATCCTGCTGCTGCGGAAACCGCTCGACGGCCCGTCGACGAGATCGACCGATGGCTTGCTCGTTGCTTTCTGATGCTGTGCGATTTGTGGGCTTCGAAGCTGTGCGACAGGCATGTATATATAGATAGCTTTGACGCGCTGGTACGATCCGAGTCCAATTAGATTAGTGTTTCTTAGACAAATCCAATTATTATATTAGTACTATGTACGTGACGAACTAGTGCTGGGTCTGCACGTTGTACGATGTGGAGAAGGACTCCAACACAATCTGGTATGGGGGCGTCTGGCTCTGGTATGACTTGGTTGCAATAGTTCTGAAGATGTATGAATTGCACGATATATTGATTCGGTGCAATGTGGACGGTATATATAAATTACAGTTTTGCTAAAGCACATCTAGATGTGCCATAAGTATTGCACATCTAAGTCCTATGTCATTGATTTTGCGTTGAGATTCGTGTGGATATTTTGATTTTTCTTTTTATACTTGATTCACTCACTTAGATATGCAATAATTAGAGCACATCTAGATGTGCCCTAGACACATCAATTAAGTACGAGGGACCTCTACCTCAATCTATACAATAAACTAGAGAGGTGGGCCTAGCCAATATACATGCACAAATAACATACTCAACACCTCCCCCCGTAGTCGAAGCGGCACCGCGGCTGACGCAAACACTGGACCGGAACTCCTCGAAAGACGCCGTAGGCAAGCCCTTGGTCATGATATCTGCAAATTGTTGGGAAGTAGGGACGTGTAAAACACGAATATGGCCAAGAGCCACCTGTTCCCGAACAAAGTGAATATCCAACTCAATATGCTTGGTCCGGCGATGATGTACCGGGTTAGCGGAGAGGTAGACCGCCGAGACGTTGTCACAGTAGACCACCGTGGCACGGTCAACAGGGCAGGAAAGCTCCTGAAGCAGCTGGCGAAGCCACGAACACTCGGCGACGGCGTTGGCCACCGCACGATACTCAGCCTCAGCATTGGAACGGGAGGCCGTAGGCTGCCGCTTAGACGGCCACGAGATAAGTGAGGGTCCAAGGTAGACACAATAGCCCGAAGTGGAACGACGAGTGTCAGGACAGCCAACCCAGTCTGCATCGGAGTAGGCGGTGAGGACGGTGTCGACGGAGGCATGAAGCGTGACGCCAAGATCCCTAGTGCCATAGACATAGCGAAGAATCCGCTTGACGGCAGCCCAGTGAACGTCTCGAGGAGCATGCATATGAAGACACACCTACTGCACGGCATACTGGATCTCCGGTCGAGTCAGGGTGAGGTACTGAAGAGCACCAACGATAGACTGATAGAAAGCAGCATCCGAAGCAGGAGAACCATCCATGGCAGAAAGCTTGGCCTTCGTATCAACAGGCGTAGCGGCGGGCTTGCAGTTAAGCATGCCGGCGCGCTCCAGGAGCTCATGGGCGTACTTCCGCTGATGAAGAAAGAAGCCATCCGGACGACGCACCACCTCGACACCGAGGAAGTAGTGCAAAGGGCCCAAGTCCTTGATGGCGAACTCAGCGCGAAGACGAGCCGTGAGCTGACTGAGGAGACCAGCCGTACATGCCGTCAAGATGATGTCGTCAACATAGAGCAGCAAGTAGGTCGTGTCAGAACCCTGCTAATAGACGAAGAGCGAGGCGTCCGAGCGGGTAGAGCGAAACCCAAGCTGGTGGAGAAACGCCGCGATGCGCTGGTACCAAGCGCGCAGAGCCTCCTTGAGTCCATACAAGGACCGCGAGAGCAGGCACACGTGGTCGGGAAGCGCCGGGTCAACAAACCCGGTGGGCTGCTGGAAGAAGACCTGCTCCTCGAGATGACCATGGAGGAAGGCGTTGGAGACGTCCATCTGGAGCACCGGTGTGACGCCCCGATTTGACCGTACACTAGTCATACACGCAAATGTGTACGACCAAGATCAAGGACTCACGGGAAGATATCACAACACAACTCTAGACACAAATTAAAATAATACAAGCTTTATATTACAAGCCAGGGGCCTCGAGGGCTAGAATACATAAGCTCGAAGACACAAGAGTCAGCGGAAGCAACAATATCCGAGTACAGACATGAGTTAAACAAGTTTGCTTTAAGAAGGCTAGCGTAAAAGCAACATCGATCGAAAAGGCAAGGCCTCCTGCCTGAGAGCCTCCTAACTACTCCAAGTCGTCAGCGGTCGTCACATAGTAGTAGGCACCCTCGGGGTAGCAGTAGTCATCAGTGGCGTCATCTGGCTCCTGGGATTCGTCATCTGGTCGCAACAAACGGGTATGGGGGAAAAAGAAGTAGCAAAGCAACCGCGAGTACTCATCCAAAGTACTCGCAAGACTTACATCAGATCTAAACTAAGTATGCATCTGTATCAAAGAAATAGGTTGTATATGTGGACTGGGCTGCAGAAATGCCAGAATAGGGAGAAGGCTTAGTCCTATCGAAGATTAGCATCTTCTGGAAACCATCATCTTGCAGCAACAGGAGGGAGTAGAGTAGCATAAAGTAAAGTAGTAGTAGTGTTATCAACCTCGGCCAGATATCCTTTCTCGACTCCGTGCGAGAAAGCAATCCCAGAGCCATACTATCCATTTATCATCTCATATCCAAGTCTCATCGCAATCCATCTCTCATCTCAAATATCCAGTTCTAGTTGTATCGATCGGGATACAACTCCAAGTGTCTGTTACCATAGGACAGGCTATCGATAGATGTTTTCTTCCCTGCAGGGGTGCACCAACTTACCCACCACGCTAGATTAACTCCGGCTGGACACACTTTCCTGGGTCATACCCGGGCTCGGCCAAACAATACGCCGCAACCTGACCTAGGCTTAATAGAGAGGCCAGCACGCCGGACTAAACCTATGCCCCCAGGGGTCATGGGCCATCTCCCCCGGAACTCCTGCATGTTGCGTGGGCGGCCGGTGAGCAGACCTAGCTACCTCCTTCAACAAGGCAGGTGCTTACGTAGTCCAACCCGGCGCGCGCCGATCAGTCGCTGACGTCTATAAAGCTTCAGCTGATGTATACGACGCGAACGCCCATACTATGCCCACGTGATGGTTAGTGCTATCAGGCCAGAGGCCCCTCGGATCAAATATACAAATCGTAGTGGATTGGGAACGCGCGGTAACAAGAAGAGACTCACGAAAGATGTGACCCCGTTGCCCCGTCTCGAGTACTTGCGACAAGGGCTAAGAATGCCTGGCCACACCTCGTAAGTATCTCGCGGGCACCTTCCAGGTCAACCCGACTCCACATCACTCGCAATTAAGCTCGCGCGGGTACCGCTCAGGGCCGACCCGTCTTTAATAACATGGTTCAGTGCAAAGTCATAGTAACCATAGTAACTGTGTGTCTAACACCAAGGGGAAAACCCGAGGAATCACCCCCGATGAATTCCACTAGATGTAATCATCAAGGTGAACGTAAGAAGGATCACCCCCGAGGTTCACACTTGAGGGGTTCCACGATAGAGCGGTAACAGAAGTGGTTAAGGAGGAAATCACCCTCGATGACCTCGACCGTATAGCTACACTACAGAGATCTCATCAGGAGTGATGTAAGAGGTTCCACCCTCGGCACTCGATGGTAACTCTGCAGAGTTGTACAACTAGGGGGGAGATGTGCGGTGTCGGGGCCTGGACATCGATCACGATGATCGAGTCATCGAACATAAAGCGAGGCAACTGGGACAAGGTGGGGGGTCATTGATGGATCACTAACCAACCTATACTAACCAATTTAGGATAAGCAGGTAAGGTATGAAAGCAGGTAACAAAAACAAACTATGCATCAGAGTAGGATCATACAGAAAGCAGTAGCAGTTCTAATGCAAGCATGAGAGGGAAAGAAATGGGCGATATCGGAATGCTCAAGGGGGTTTGCTTGCCTGGTTGCTTTGGCAAGGAGGGGGGTCATCGTCGACGTAGTTGATCACAAGCGCAGCATCGGTCTCGGGGTCTACCAGAGAGAAGAGGGGGAAGAAACAGTAAATATAAAGCAAACATAGCACCACAAAGCATAATATGGCAATAAGATGTGCCGGGCGTGACCTAACATATGGCTACACGATATAGGTGAAGGGGGAATTCAACCGGGAATGTTTTCCCGGTTCCGGACCTATGTCAGACAGATGACCGGAGGGGGAAAGTTCCAAGTTCAGCATGCTAGGGGCATGTGACAGATGAACGGTCCACTGAATCGGATTCGTTGGATTTTTCTAAGCAACTTCCATATAGAAAACATTTTCATCCGAGTTACGGTTTAATTTCTATGAATTTTCAAAGTTTAAACAAATTTCTGAATTATTTAAAAAGCAGAAAAGGTTTATTGCGTCAGCAGTGACGTCAGCACTACGTCAGCTCTGCTGACCAGTCAAACTGACAGGTGGGGCCCACCTGTCAGCCTCTCTGTCTAACAGAGGCTTAACTAAACTAACATGGTTAGTTAGGGGGCGTGGGCCCCAGCAGTCAGTGACTAGTTAGTACTAATTAACTAACTAATTTAACTAACATTTTAATTAATCGTTTGTTTTTTTAAAATGTTTTACTCGTGGGACCCACATGTCAGCAAGCCAGAGCTGCCACATGGGTAGTTGACTTGGTCAACCGGGCCCGCGGGGCCCAGCTGTCAGCGGCCCAATGCGTGGGGCCCACGGCCACGCTGGCGCCACGTCGGACGCGTCGCCGGAGCTGCTCCGGCGACCCAAAGCACGGCGGCGCACGGCGGAGCAGCCCGGAAAGGCGCTAGAGGGCACCATTTGCCGCGCGGTTGGCTGCGTTCGGACGAGTCCTCGCCCGCGAGTCGAACGGTGGTGTTGGCTTTGCCAGAGTTGGCCGGGAACGGCACCGGCGACGAGGGGTGGCGGAGCCGAGGTTCGAGCGGCGACGGAAAAGGTGCTACGGCGTGCTACAGCTCAGGCGAAAGGGCTAGGCGGGAGCAGCAGTCCTCCGGGAGTGTGCTACAGGGACTAGACGGAGCAGGAGGAGCTCGGGAGGTCGTGCGCGGCAGCAATGGCGGACGACAGAGCCAATGCTTATGGCCAGCTAGCCAGGGAAGGAGGAAACGAAGCAAGGACGGGGAGGAAGGAGGCGGAGCTTACGGGGCAGGCACACGGAGGCCTCTCGGGGTTCGGGAGCGTAGAGGGAGGCCTGTGGCTCCGCTGATCGCCGGTGACCACCGAGAAGGGGAAGAGGCCGATGCCGACGTCGCCGACCTCCCTGACTCCAGCTGATGGACGAGGACGGTGAAGCGGAGGACGACGCACCTCCCAGGCTCGGTTGCCGGGCTCGGGGACATCGGTGGCCGCGGGGACGACGGAGAACGGCGGTGACCGTGCTCGGGCGTCGATCGGGAACGAGTAGGGATCTGGGGGAGAGGAAAAATATCTGCGCGGGAAGGGGGGGTTGACGAGGACGAGGTCGAGGGGGGAGGGCTCGTCCTGATCCACGGCGTTGCCGCGGCGTGGGGCGGCGAGCCGGTCGGGCGGCGACCGTGGGCACGGGCGCTCGGTCGCCCGCACAGTGAAGACGACGCGGGAGGGGGAGCTGGTCGGCCTGGGTCGGCCAGGTGGGCTGAGGCCCAAGGGGGGCGCGGTGGCCAGCTGGGCCAATCGGCCCAGTTGCGAGGGGGGGGGCTTTTCCTTTTTCTTTTACTTTAAACCGTTTTTTATTTTCTGTTTTAGCTTTCCTTTATTAACAGAGAGAGAAAGGGAATTATTTGGTCAACTATTTCACTTAGGAAAATGTTGGGAGGAGTCCCATTAAATCCCTCGTGATTATAGACAGTGCCATAAATATTTTGGAGACCAGAATAATTCATTTGATATTTTTCATAAGTAGGATAGCATTTAAAAATGCTGAATTGGTGCTGTTATAATTGCTAATGCTCATCTTTGCGCAAATGTGATGTTGTGTTCCTTAACAAATAATTGTTATGGAAGTTTTGGCAAATGATGAACATTTTTCCAGCAACTTTTGAGCAACTTCAAACTTCACTTGAATTTGAATTGACTAGAATTTGAAATGAGATATTGAACAAAGGTGATTAAGCACTGTTTTGGAAAATGATTAGCTTAATCTGAGACGGTTACTGTAGCATGACACCGGGGGTGTTACAACCGGCCAAGCACGAGGGACCGCAAGGTGAAGAACCGTGCGAATCGTGCCGGGCTTGACGACCGGAGCAAAGGTGTCGGAGAAGTCGATGCCAGCACACTGCCTGAAGCCCCGAACGACCCATCGTGCTTTATAGCGATCAAGAGTACCATCAGGACGGAGCTTGTGTTTGAAGACTCACTTTCCAGTAATCACTTTGGCGTGCCGTGGACGGGGAACAAGCTGCCACGTCCGGTTTCGCAACAGGGCGTCAAACTCCTCTTGCATCGCGGCCATCCAGAGCGGGTCACGAAGAGCGGCTCAGACGGAGGATGGCAAAGGCGATGGCTCAGAGGTGGATGCCGCATGGACGTAGTCATCCGCGGCGTAGCGCGAGCTCGTGCGAAAAACGCCTGTACGGGCGTGGGTGATCGGGCCGGCCACAGGTGCCGGAGGCGCGGGGGCACCGGGGACGCCGAGGGGGCACCGAGGGGGCCGAGGGGGCCCCGGGGGCGCCGATGGGGCGCCGAGGGGGCCGAGGAGGCCGCGGGCACCGGGGAGGCCGCGGGGACCAGTACCGCGGCTGTAGGAGGCGCCGTAGGCGGGGGTGCGCCTCAAATCCAGGGCGGGCGAAGAAAGGCGCGCAAGCGCCCTGGGAGCGACACCGAGGAACCCGCGTCACCAGTGCCGGGAGGAACAGCCGGAGGTACCTGCTGAAATGGAAACACATGCTAATCAAAGTAAATGTGCCGGGAAGTGAACACACGGTGGGAGACGGGATCGTAGCACCGATATCCCTTGGAGTTGGAGGGGTAGCCGATGAAGATGCAAGCGACAGAACGAGGTGCGAGTTTGTGAGGAGCGGAGTCCGCAGTGCTAGGATAGCAAAGGCACCCGAAAATACGCAAGTCATCATAAGATGGGGGCGTACCAAAGAGAAGATGGTGAGGTGCATAGTTCCACCGTGGGCGGCAAGGGCGAAGGTTAAGGAGAAGTGAAGCAGTAGCGAGTGCATCTGGCCAGAAACGAGGCGGCACATTAGCGTGGAACTGGAGCGTCCGAACGCAGTCGTTCAGAGTGCGAAGGGCGCGTTCGGCTCGACCGTTCTGCTATGAAGTATACGGGCATGTGAGACTAAAAACTGTGCCATGGTGTAACAGAAAATAGCGGAAAGAAAGATTGTCGAACTCTTTTCCATTGTCAGTCTGAAGAGCAAGGATGGTATGCCCAAACTGCGTGCTGACACAGGAGTAAAAGGCCGACAAAGTGGAGAGTGCATCCGACTTTTGTCGTAAAGGAAATATCCACACTTAGTGAGAATAATCATCAAGAATAACCTGATAGTATAAATACCCCGAATTACTAGGAACCGAAGAGGTCCACACATCGCTATGAATCAACTGAAAATGAAAAGAAGCTATGGTGGTGGAGTTATTAAACGGAAGGCGAACATGTTTGTCGACACGACAGGCATGACTCGTGTGATCCTCTATCTTATTACAACTGAAACTGAAACTCGTAAGGATATGACAAAGTGTGACGAGGTTGGGATGACCCAAACGAGCATGCGAGAGATCGACGTCGGCGGAGAGAGCAACCGGTGTGGTGGTGGAGGTGGATGGCGGATGCACCGGATAGAGCTCATCGAAGCTGTCATATCGGTGAAGTACCATCCTGGTTCGAGCGTCCTTGACACAAAAACCAAGCCCGTCAAATTCAACAGTAACATGATTTTCACGAGTTAAACAACGAACGGAAACAAGACTTTTAATAAGATGATGTGACACAAGTATGTTAGACAAAGTAATAGGCATAAAAGTAGAAGGAAAAGAAGTGTGCCCGACATGTGTGATAGGTAGTGTGGAACCTTCGCCGACAATGATGCGGCGGTAGGTGGTGACAGGGGTGAAGGAGGCAAGATTACTAGGATGAGCAAACATGTGAGCGGTAGCCCCGGTGTCCATGTACCAATCACTGCCTCCAGTGTAGCTGTTCGGCGTAGGCACAGCATGCAGCGCGGCGAGGAGCGCCGGATCCCAAGGTGCCGGCGGCAGGACCGGCAAGGGCGGCGGCGGGACCGCAGGGAGACCGTAGGCGCCGCTCATCTGCGGCGGTGGGTATCCTTAATACAGCTGCGGAGCCGCGTAGTACGCCTGGTGCGCCGGGGGGCGCAGCACCAGAAGCGTCGGTGCAGGAGCCGTGGCACCGGCATGGTGTACGCATGGACAACACCGGTCCAGGGGTTGTAGCCGGAGGCCCATGGGGGCGGCACCTGGAGCTGCTGCGGTGCCTGAAACTGCTGCTGCTAGCCAACGTGTTGCGGCTGCTGTTGCTGCTGACCGCTGCGTCGGCCACCGCACTGGCCCCCGCGGCGCTTTTCAACGGGTGGAGCGGGGGGCGCGGGTGGGCCGTACGGCAGTGGCAGGAGCCTCGACTGCTGGGGCTCCGGGAAAGGCGCCTGATGATGCTGCTGGGGCGCCGGGGCAGCGGGAGGCGCCGGAGGCGCACCGCGGGAGGTGCCGGCGACGAGGGCGGTGTGGATGGCGCGCGTCTTCACCTTCTTCATCCGCTTCTCCTTCAAGCGGAGGTACGCAACGAACTTGGCGAAGGACGGGTTGGGGATGAGGCTGAGGTTCCCTGCGGCATTGCCGAAATCCTCGTTGAGCCCGGCGGTGAGCGTGCTGAGGAGGAGGTCATCATCGACCTTGGCGCCAATGTCGCAAAGCTCATCGGCGAGAGTCTTAAGGAGGCGACAATAGTCGTCGATGGAGGTGTTCTCCTGATGACACCCAAAGAACTCTTGCGCAGAAAAACGCGACACTGCAGCTTGTTGTCGGTGAAGAGCCCGTTCAGCTTGGTCCACACGGCGCAGGCATCATCACCGTCCGTCACGACCGTATGGAAGAGGTCGGGCGTGATGGTGAGGAAAAACCAGCGGATGATCGTGATGTCGATGGTGGACCAGTCATGAAACTCGGGAACGAGGCAGGAGTCGACGGTGCCGTCCACATGGTCCATGAGATGATACTCCCGGAACACGAGGGAGAAATACGTCTTCCACGTGTGGTAGGAGGAGTCCGCCTGGGAGAGACGAACCGGCACCCGATCGAAGATGTTGAGCTTGCGGATGTCGTTGACGTCGGGAGGGTTGGCGTCAGCGAACGGGTTGGAGTTTGTGGACGCAGAGGAGGTGACAGATGACATGACGATCGGCGGTTCGGTCTTTTGGTTGCGGCGGAGGAAAGCAGATGCGGCTGGCTAGGCGATTGCGCGAGCAAGGCGGGCAGGGAGCCTGGGAGATCGCGCGGGATGGTGACAGACGAGGCTAGCGGGGTAGACAGGCGATCGGGACTGGTAGCGGGGCGGGGCGCTGGCAATCGCGGGTAGCGGGGCGGTAGCGGGGCGGGCGCTAGCGGGACGGGTTCGCGTCCGGCGCTAGCGATCGCGGGTGGGATTGGGTGCATCGGCCCGAGTTGGGAAGGAGCGCGCGGCGGCAGCGAGCGGGTGCAGCGGCGCGAGTTGGGGAGTAGCGCGCGGCAGCAGGGAGTTGCGGCGGCGCGGGAGATGGCGCGGCGGCGGCAGCGGAAGCTAGGGTTTTAGAACCTAAAACTGATACCATGAAGATGTATGAATTGCACGATATATTGATTCGGTGCAATGTACACGGTATATATAAGTATAAAAAAAGGCCTCTACCTCAATCTATACAATAAACTAGAGAGATGGACCTAGCCAATATACATGCACAAATAACATACTCAAGAAGTTCGAGTGGGCCTCAAGCTCTCGTGTCTGCAACGTGAGAGTATGATGGCATGGCAGCTAAACATAATGTCACGACCCAACCACAGATGGAAGATGAACCAGAGAATCGCCACTAGTATTTAGATACAACAATTGAGAGAGAGGAGGATCTGGGGTGAGAAATCAGCAAAGAGAGGAGGAGGGGGGTGAGGAACCGGAGAAGGAGATGATAAATCTCGACGATTCAGATCATTTTCGATGCCCTCGAACAGGGGCGTCTGGTATGACTTGGTTGCGACAGTTTGATTGGGATTCAAGTTCCGGTGTCTACAACATAATTATAGCTTGGCCTCTAAAGTTTGGAATCATGAAAACTTCCTTTTCAAATGTTGTACTCTATTTGCGGTCACAGGAGGCACATGCACAGACCTGTCTCCTAACAAATCACATGCTAGCTAGAAAGATGGAGACCAGCAATAATTTTAAATTCCTATTTTGTTGCAGGATTTAAATTCCTATTAAACGTACTATCGTGTGTGTAAATATGAGCATCAAGATTTGAACCTAGTGGTTCTCCCTTCGTCCGAAAAAATCTGCCCAAACTTGTCCCTCATATGAATGTATTTAGCATTAACTTGATGCTAGATACATACGTTTGAGGGACAAACTTTTTCGGACGGAGGGAGTACATCGATATCCCATGGCTCTTGCAATTAACAAGAGCCGACTCATTTAACATGCTGAGAAAGATATTACTCCTGCCGGTTGGGTTTAAAAGTCAGGCATGGGTGTCTAGATATTCAGTTTGACTATGAAAATATGTAATACATTTTTAAAATATATATCTTTAAGATTTACTGTCAAATGAAGTTTCAAATAATATATTTTTATGTCATATTATACATGTTTTATTAGCCAAAGCGAAGACCTAAAAATCCAGCTCTGATGAGGGGCTTCACTCTGGAGGAGAATGATGGAAATGGAGGAAATCACCAGCAGAGGATAGGAAATTTCCTATGGGGATGATGGAGAAGAGAAGGTGACGTGCTCAAGCAGGGGATCTCATGTGGCTGTAGATGATGCATGCAAGGAGCCTCCTCGTGTGTTGTTGGGCCTTGGGCCTGGTGACAGTAGGGGGCGATGGAGGCAGTGCAGCGGCCACCGCATGACTTTTTTTAAAAAAGGAGGATGACCCCCGGTCTCTGCATCTGGACGATGCATGCGGCTATTTTATTAATTATTCTTAGAAAATCTTATAAAGTCATACAACAGTAAGACTAAAGCCACCGTTCAAACAATAACTGTCACTACACCTATCCAATTGATGAAGGGGCGCTGATAGCCTGGGCCTAATACCAAATAGACATCGTAGCCAGACCTAACATCTAAGACCCGAGGTCCCAACCAGGACGCCTGCCGGGTATGGGCACCCACCAGTCCGGCGTGCTCCTCAACCAGAACGCCTGCCGGGTGTGAGGCCGCCGCAGCCACTTGCCACCAATCCATCTTCAGAGCCGTACTGTTGCATCTACCTTGCACGGTCTAGCTACCGTCGACGCCACCACGACGCCAGACAGGTTCCTCCTCCTGCGCAGTCCATCTCCGTGCATCGGACGCCGAGTCTCCACTATGCCATGCAGCCGAGACCCACCGTTGGTGATACTGTTGATGCCACACCGCTCCACCTACATGGTATCTCGCGTTGACTCCGAACTAGGCAGATGTGGTACCCTGGCTGCATGACATGTTGTTGGCCAATGTTGGCTCACTAAGCCATGCTGGACCTGGTCACTCTGTGTGCTCGAGCGGGCGATCTTGAGGTTGGGCTCGTTGGCTCCGGATATGTGATGTATACGAGCTTAAAGCATCTCCAGTAGACCCCATATAATGCCCCGATTCATAAAATAACCGTCAATATATGGGTCCACGTAAAAAATGTTGTCTGATTAGACATTGTAAACGTGTCGAACCCGTAATTTTTTTTGAGGAGCGTGGTGAAATCCCATCTCCAACCCGTGAAAACGCAGGTTTCCCCCTCGACCTAACGGTGCCCTATATCCCAGAAAAGAGGTTGGCGGGAGGGACATTTCAGCCCGCGCCCGTACCCCACCCCCTTCCACAGCCGCCCACCATTGGTTCTGCCCGTTCGCTGCCGGCGATTCCGGCCATATCTTCGAACGAAATCACGCCGCTGGGGCACCCCTCACCCTGTTCCACCTAGCTGCTTCACCGGCTCCCTGGATCCGCCAAGCCGAGCCACCCCTAGTCGTCGTCGCCCCTCGGGATCGACCGCCGCAGAGCCACCGCCCCGAGCCGCCGGTGAGTACTTGCAACTACACTATCAATGGGCATGAATACACAATGGGGTACTATCATGCAAATGGTATCTATCCTTCTTGGTGCACGTTTGTTAAGAGCATCAAAAAACCCCAAAACTAAGAAACAATGTGAATTTGCAAGGGTACAAGAGGCAGCCCGAAAAGATATTGAAAGAGCATTCGGGTTTTTGCAATCTAGGCTTGCCATTGTTCGTGGTCTTGCTTGTTTTTGGGACAAGCGATTCTTGAAAAACATCATGACATGTTTGTGTTATTCTTCACAATATGATTCTCGAAGATGAGAGAGGCATCAACTTGGAGTTCTTATACGACAATGTGGGTAGCCGTGTCAAGCCTGCTAGAGACCCTAACCGCATTAGAGCATTTCTTCATACCTACCGGGAGATTGAAACGGAAAACACGCACTTTCAGCTTCAGGAGGATCTCATTGAGCACCATTGGCAAAGGGCTGGGTAGTGATGCATTCCATTTTTTGCGTTCATTTCATTTAATTCATGTGTGATTTGTATTCGGGGCAAGTTTTGTACTGAATTATTTAGTTTGCTTCGGTGATTTCAACAATCATTGTAATTTGGATGATTGTTGTATTGTAATATTGACATTTTATCTTATATTGAATTAATAATTTTGAATATGTGGCATATGTGTCAAATTCAGATAAAAACCCATCCGATTTGCAGGCCGGCGCGGGCGCGGGCCGAGCAGACCCTTGATATTCTGTTCTACTGTTCCGCTATGCGGGGTCTGCTCGGCCTATATTATGTTTTACAGTTCCGCTATACGGGGTCTGCTCGGCCGGCGCCTGTGCTGGCCCGCAAAACCGTTTTTCTGCGAAATGTAAATGAGTTTTGCGGATCGGCGATATACAGGGTCTGCTAGAGAAGCTCTTAGGGCTACGAGCATACTCCTCCCAGGCCTTGGGCATACTCCAACATGTGATGTGTGGGGTGCGCTTTCTAGTGGTGTTGGGTGGTGACCGGGTGTCCGGTTGCTTCTCGGTGTGGTGTTGTGCGATGTTGTTGGCCTTCTCTCCGCTTATCCATTAGCCGGCTAAGCGTGCTTCCGCAATGGCTGGCTCCTCCTCGGCATGCAATGTCAGACTTGAAAGGTGGCTCACTCCCTGTGTGGGGGCGGCCATGCACTAGTAGAAAAAGGGTCAAACGTGAAGCACATTAGTGCCGGTTTGAATTAGAGCCGGCACTAATGTACACATTAGTGCCGGTTCGTGGCGGCGATCAATAGTACCGGTTCGTGGCGAACCTTTAGTACCGGTTCATGCCACGAACCGGTACTAAAGAGCCTGTGTCAGCCTGCGGTCAGGCTATGGCCCCACCATCACCATTTAGTGCCGGTTCGTACCACGAACCGGTACTAATGAGGTTATGGCAAGTTGTTTTTAGTCCCACCTCGCTAAGAGAGAGGCAGTATGAGCGGTTTATAAGCCGTGAGTGCACAGACAATGACGAAGAGTTGCAATGCTCACCTACATGTTGATTAGCTTCAAGCCTTGCGGAATAGCATAGATTGCACTGAGCTATGTGCAGTGTAGTCTACACTATTCCGAATGGCTTGAAGCAAATTAACCAGCATTGCACCTCTTTTTTATTTTTAATAACTTATTTAAACTCCGGACTTCTTTTGTGTTCAGTATGCAGCATTTAAAGCGACGTCATCAATTTCCAACATGTTCTGACATCATTTGTTGTATTTCAGTCATTTACCTAATTGTTTAGAGAGCTAAATGACCGTGAAATTGAAAATCACTACAAAATGAATCCTGAAAATGTTGAAACTTGGCATGGTATCATCATATCACCCGCATAGCATGCGCGAAAGAGTAGAGAGGGTACTAATGTGCATCCCACCAATCAGGAAGAATCACACGGATCGTGTGTTTCTTTCTAGCTCTTGCGAGTCGTTGGATCAAGGGTGTGTTTCTTCCTAGCTCATGTGAGTCGCTGGATCGAAACTACCACAATCACTTTGTGAGCAAGACGACCCTATATATAGCTGTAACGCCCTCGATGCGGCTTTCCCAATTTGTACTCCAACTCTTGCCGTTTCCGGCATTAAGTTATATTTATTTCTCGGGTTCGGGTCTTTGTCTCCGTGTGTTGTTTTCTTTTTCGTGCATCTCATATCATGTCATCACGTGCATTGCATTTGCATACATGTTCATCTCATGCATTCGAGCATTTTCCCCGTTGTCCGTTTTGCATTCCGGCGCTTTGTTCCCCTCCGGTGGTCATTTCTAGCTTTCTTTCGTGTGTGGGGATTAAACATTTCCGGATTGGACCGAGTCCTGCCATGCGGCCTTGGTTTACTACCGGTAGACCGCCTGTCAAGTTTTGGGTCATTTGGACTTCGTTTGATACTCCAACGGTTAACCGAGGGACCGAAAAGGCCTCATGTGTGTTGCAGCCCAACACCCCTCCAATTTGGCCCAAAACCCACCAAACTCTGCTCCATCGTCTCGGTCGTTCGATCATGATCGCGTGGGCGAAAACCGCACCTCATTTGGACTCTCCTAGCTCCACTTATGCCTATAAATACCCCCTCCATTCGGATCTCTTCTTTCCCCGTCCAAAACCCTAAAAAAAACATCCCCCGTCAGATCCGCCGCCGACGGACATGTCCGGACCCTAGCCCGACATGTCCGCCGCGCCCCCCTCGACCAACCGCCGAACGCCACGTGTCCCCGGCGCGGGACCGCTTCGCCGCCGCCTACCGCGTCAGGCCCGCGGGGCCCGCGTCTGGCCCGCGGGGCCCAACTCCCTCGCGCCGCCGCCCGGCTGCATCGCCGCCTCCCCGCGCCTCCTCCAACCGACGCCGGGCGCCGCCTCCAACTCCGGCGCCGGTGGCCGACCTTGCCGGGCCGCCGCACCGCCATCGCCGCGCACCACCTCGGGCGCCTCTCCACCGACCCCCGCCGCCGTAGCTCCGGTGGCCGCGCGCCACCGCGGGCGCTCCGGCGACCACCGGACCCACCTGGACTGGCCTCGCCTCCCTCCTCCACTGGTCGGCCTCGCCGCGGCCGTCTCCGGCGAGTTTCGTGCTACAGTGCGCGGGATCCCGATCCGGATCTGAGATCCAAACCAAACCCTAGGGTTGACTTCTTCCTTCTCCCCCTAATTTTCGTGCCTACTTTGACTGCTCATATCTTTGTATCCGTAGCTCCGTTTTGGACATATGATATATCAAAATCTTCGCCTCGACGAGTACATCATTTCATTCCATTGCATCATTTGCATTTGAGTTCATCTTGATGCCCAAAATGCTGTTAGAAGGAGGCATCGTGAGTTAAATTGCAGATCCGTTAGCTCATCATTGACTTTTGTCATTTTTGTCATGATTATTGTGTGCATGATATGCCTGTGCCCCTTTGGGATGAATTGTTAAGCATTTTGTCTTCTTTCCAAAGGTGCCACCCATGCATTTTTAGGATGTGTGTGGTGTCTTGTGCAAGCTTGCAAAGAGGGGTACCTGAGATTGCTGATTTCAGGGACTTAGTGATTTTCACAAAGTCTGGGATGTTTTAGTTCGTGATGCCATATGTTCGGCTTGTTTCCGAGTGATCCGTGCCTCTTTTGAGCATGATCAGTAAGGGACATTTGTTAATCTTGTTATGCTCTATCCATCCATGTCTTTACTTATTATGTTGGAGCACCCTAGGTTGAGTCAATCGAGCTCAACTTTTGCATCGTTGTTAATTTGGGCAGATCGTAAACTCTTTTGCGATTTTGCTGGTGCCATTGCTAGTGACTCGTGCATGCTATGCCATTGTTCTTGCCATGCCTAGTTAGCATTTTGTGCCTTCTTTATGGATATATGCTTGCCTTGCCATGACTTGCACCGTAGTGAGTGCATCGAGCTCGTTTACATGCCTCTGTGAGTTATAATTTTAGCATGTCTCAGTTTTCACTAAGTCTGAGAACTGATTGTGTTTCATCTATGTTCGTGTGCTCATTAGAGTATTTTGTGAACCCTTTTGGCCCCAGGTCATTTTGGGTGTTTTGTTAAGCTTGTTGAGTAGCTCCATGCCATGTTCTTACTTGTCATGTTCAGGTTATGTTTCATGTTGTTTTGCTGCTCCGAAGAGAGTATCATGGTCTGAAATTTCAGACTAGTGTTAATTTCACTAAGTCTGAAATCTGTTTTGCTTATTCAGTTTTGCCATGCTTGTTTGAACTTCTTAATGGATGAATTTGGCCGTGGCTCAGTCCTAGTGATTTCTTAAGCATCTTGTGTATATCCCTGCCATGTATTTTGTTTTCATGTGTGGTGGCTGTAGCATGTTCATTTCATTGCATTTAGGAGCCTACTTGCTGTAAATCGCAGATCGGTTCGTTTCGTTAAACGCTTGCCATTTCCAAACCGTAGCTCTGATTCCCATGATCTTCATATCATTTTCAGGGGATTTCTTCCCCTCTATCCAGTGGCACACTTGGTTTTCCAAGTTGAGGCCAGGTTCATGTATTTCCTGTCACGTCTTGCATTTTGCATCCCGCATCGCATCCCGCATAGCATACCATCTTTGCATATTATTGGTTGCCCTTGCACGTGGTTGATTGTATCCTTGTTGCTTGTTTGTGTTGTTGGGTAGAGCCGGGAGACGAGTTCGCTAACGAGGAGCCCGTTGAGTTTGCTTTTGAGGATCTAGTCAACTCTGGCAACTGTGCAGGCAAGATGATCATACCCTCGAAATCACTACTATCTTTGCTATGCTAGTTTGCTCGCTCTTTTGCCATGCCAATGCTACGATGCCTACCACTTGCTTGTCAGCCTCCCAATTGCCATGATTGAGCCTCTAGCCCACCTTTGTCCTAGCAAACCGTTGATTGGCTATGTTACCGCTTTGCTCAGCCCCCTTCTTATAGCGTTGCTAGTTGCAGGTGAAGATTGGAGCCGTTCCTTGTTGGAACCTTTATTTATTTGTTGGGGTATCATTATATTGCTATGCTATCTTAATGCATCTATATACTTGGTAAAGGGTGGAAGGCTCGGCCTCTCGTCTAGTGTTTTGTTCCACTCTTGCCGCCCTAGTTTCCGTCATATCGGTGTTATATTCCCGGATTGTTGCGTCCCTTATGCGGTTGGGCTATAATGGGAACCCCTTGATAGTCCGCCTTGATTAAAGCTTTTCCAGCAATGCCCAACATTGGTTTTACCATTTGCCACCTACCCCTTTTTCCCTTGGGTTTCCGGAGCCCGAGGGTCATCTTTATTTTAGCCCCCCCGGGCCAGTGCTCCTCTGAGTGTTGGTCCGAACTAGAGTCCTGTGCAGCGCCCCCTCGGGGAAACTCGAGGTTTGGTTTTAGTTGTATGGAGAGCTCATTTGAGTGTGCCCTGAGAACGAGATATGTGCAGCTCCTATCGGGATTTGTCGGCACATTCGGGCGGTGTTGCTGGTCTTGTTTTAACCTGTCGAATCGCCTTGTTGTACCGAGATACCGAGTCTGATCGGTGTGTCTTGGGTGGAGGTCTATTCCTTCATTGACCGTGAGAGCTTGTTATGGGCTAAGTTGGGACCCCCCTGCAGGAATTGATCTTTCGAAAGCCGTGCCCGCAGTTATGGGCAGATGGGAATTTGTTAATGTCCGGTTGTAGATAACTTGAACCTTAATTAATTAAAATGAATCAACTGAGTGTGTTGCCGTGATGGCCTCTTCTCGGCGGAGTCCGGGAAGTGGACACGGTGTTGGAGTTATGTTTGCGCAGGTTGCTCTCTAGTTTCGCGCTCGTGCTTTGCCTCCTCTTCTCGCTCTCTTTTGCGAATAAGTTAGCCACCATATATGCTAGTCGCTTGCTGCAGCTCCACTTACATTACCCCTTTCCTACCTATTAAGCTTAAATAGTCTTGATCTCGAGGGTGCGAGATTGCTGAGTCCCTGTGGCTCATAGTTTACTATTACACCAGATGCAGGGATAGATGATACAGCTCCAGATGGCGCGCTCGAGCTCAAGTGGGAGTATGACGAGGACTCTCAGCGTTACTATGTGTCTTTTCCTGATGATCAGTAGTGGTGCCTATTCGGGGTTAGATTCAGGGCCTTGTCGCATGTTGGGGGTCTTTTCTATTTTGGCGCCGTAGTCGGGCCATGAGTGATTTGTATGATGGATGTTATTTATGTACTTTGATGTGACATGGCGAGTGTAAGCCAACTATGTTCCTCCCCTTTACATTATTTATGTACATGGGATGAGTAATGATTTCCTAACTTGCGACATTGCTTTCAATGCGGCTATGCCTCTAAGTCGTGCCTCGACACGTGGGAGATATAGCCGCATCGAGGGTGTTACAAGTTGGTAATCAGAGCCTTCCCCGACCTTAGGAGCCCCCATTGCTTGATCGTTTTTAGCAGCCGAGTTGTGTCTAGAAAAATGTTTTGAGTCCTTAGAAATTATATATCGGAGAGCTTAGGAATTCTTTTTACTTCCCAGTCTCCTCATCGCTCTGGTAAGGCATCCTGACGTAGAGTTTTGACTCTTCTCTTCTCAAATTTCACAAAAAAAAATTTAAGATCACGCGAGTATCTTGGTTTTGTTCCGATGGCTTATGATGAGAACACTGTCTTGGTGCCTCCTGTCAGGGGTTTAGTGGAAGTGTCCCGGGGAGTTGAGCTCTGAGGTGTTGTCATCATAATTCTATCATTGCAATTCTGGTATACTTGAGATATGTTCGCGACATCGAAAATCTCCTTTATGCAGTTCGTTGGTGAGATAACCTCGACGCCACCCAGTACTGGGGCGGGAGTTCGGGAGTATCGCCATAACTTGTATAACTGATGCTTTTCGAAGGTTGAGGTAGATGGTTTCCGGAGATTTCTTGGTTATGTCTTGAAGGATGGATACAGCTGGATGTAGGATTTGCTAGCTTGGGTGAGATATTATGCTTCCCCTGTATCCCCAACACCTGATTGCATAACCGGAAAGTTTCGGGAGTTTCATAGGTGGGAATTCAAGTTGCTCTTAGGATATCATTCCGACAGATGTATGATATGAAATTGGGGTTCGACGTCTAGTGGTTCGCCTATTCACGATCGATTTTACAGTGGTCTCGTTGTGTCTTAAAGAGTCCTTGGCTATGCTGACTCAGGGACGCTTCGTATGTCATGTGCACTGCCTTGTACATGATGGTGCTGTACGATCGAGCCCGTGTAGGTCCCACCACGAAAACTTCGGACGAAATTTCTATCATAGGTTTGTTCCGGCTTATTCCGCAAGCCAATCCTTGGTTTTATTTTCAGTTGTGGTATTCGAGTTGTTTCGACGTCATATGTTGATTCCACCCCTCGTTGATGTACCTCTTCTACCTAATTCTTCGTGGCTTCGCAATTTAGGAATATGTGACCACTTCAAGAGAAGTGCATTCGTTCATTTTGTTCGGATGTGAAGACTTTATGTTGCAATTTTCATTCCGTTGGTTTTAGCTTCATTTATCTGCCTATGTGCTAACGGTGGTCAACCTCTTCAGGATGGCTCCCGCTAAGAGCACCAGTCAGAACCAGAATCAAGATCCGCCACCACCTCCACCGCCTCCGGAGGCTTGGCAAGCTGTGATGGCCGCTACTAATGCAAATACACAGTTGATCATGCAAATCCTCCAAGGGCGGAATCAAGGCAGTCAAGGGAATCAAGGCAACAATCAGAACCATTTTGCTACTCTGAACCAGTTCCTCGCTAATGGTCCAAAGACGTTCAGCAATTGTGTGGAGGCTACCGATGCTGACGATTGGCTAGTGGATCTGGGCAAGCATTTTGAATGCAGCAACGCCAGGCCTGAAGATTTCGTCAAGTTCGCTTCTTTCCAGCTCAAAGATCAGGCTGCAGAGTGGTTCCAGCAGTACAAGGATTCCAGAGGTGGACGTTTGATCACTTGGGATGATTTCCGTCGTGATTTCCGAGCTCATCACATTCCTTAAAGTGTGACTGAAAGCAAACATGAGGAATTCCGCAATCTGAAGCAAGGCTCTTTGTCTGTCTATGACTACATCAAGTTGTTCCAGAAGCTCGCCCGTTTTGCCAAGCAGGATGTTCCTGATGAGAAGAGCATGATCTATCAGTTCAGGGGTGGTCTCCGTGAAGAAATTCAGCTCGCTCTTGTCCTCTTTGAGCCGTTGAGATACGATGAGTTCTACAACATGGCACTGAAGCAAGAGGCTGCTCAGTTGAGGTGTGATGCTTCCAGGAAGCGAGTCAGAGACACTACGCCTTCTTCCTCTACTCAAGTGGCCAAGCAGTAGAAGTATTGGCTTCCTCCTCCTCTGTTCCGTCAGCCGTATCAGCAGAAGATCAAAGGTGGCAGTGGTTCATCCCACCCACCCAACCCAGGCTTTCAGAACAAGACTTCGTCTCAAGCTCCAAGATCAAGTGCTCCGTACCACCGTCCGCTTTCTGAGGTCACGTGCAACAAGTGCCAACAGAAGGGTCACTACGCCAACAAGTGTTTCAACCAGAGGCCTCTTCCTCCTCCTCCTCCTCCTCCTCCTGTCAGATCGGCAAGTACAGCTGTGGTCAAGCATAACCCCAAGTCCGCCAAGGTCAACTTGCTGAATGCAGCTCAGGCAGAGGACTCACCAGACGTGATCATGGGTAATCTTCCTGTTAATGACATTCCCGCAAGAGTTCTTTTTGACACTGGTGCATCGCATTGCTTCATTTCCAAACCTTTTGCATCAAAGTACGACTGCGATTACCAGCACCTGCAAAATTCTTTACAAATTGTGTCACCGGGCAAGCAGATGACAGCTAATTTATGTGTCCCGGATGTTACTATCACCTTGGGAGACTACAAGTTCCTTTCTTCCCCAATTGTTCTTGGCGATTCCGATATTGATCTTATTCTTGGGATGGACTGGCTCTCTAAACACAAGGCTCACCTCGATTGTGCAGCCAGACAGATTCAACTGACTCATTCGTCTGAGGATGTAATTGTCTTTGCTGCTCGGGATAATACCATCCGGTTGTTCTCTCTCAATGAGAAGGGTGAATTGGATGCTATTTCGCAGATTCCGGTTGTTTGTGAGTATCAAGACGTCTTCCCAGAAGAACTCCCGGGAATGCCTCCGCACCGGCCGGTTGAATTTGTTATTGAACTTGAGCCCGGTACGGAACCTATGTGCAAACGTCCCTACAAGCTCGGCCCCGAAGAGTTGAAGGAGTTGAAGAAACAACTCGATGTTCAAGAAAGAATGGGTCTCATTCGGCCTAATACTTCTCCGTGGGGTTGTGGTGTTCTTTTTGTGAAGAAGAAGGATGGAACGGACCGACTTTGTGTTGATTATCGTCCATTGAACAAGAAGACCATCAAGAAAAAATACCCACTTCCCAACATTAATGAGCTGTTTGAACAACTCAAGGGTGCCCAAGTATTCTCCAAGCTTGATCTTCGTATGGGTTATCATCAGATTCGCATTCATGAGCAAGATATTCCCAAGACGGCCTTCAGAACAAGCTATGGGTCTTATGAATACACTGTCATGTCTTTTGGCCTCGCCAACGCTCCTCCGACGTTCTCTCGCATGATGAACTTCATCTTCAACCCCTACACCAATGACTTTGTTTTGGTCTATCTCGACGACATTCTGGTTTTCTCGAAGAACAAGGAAGATCATGCCAAGCACTTGCGTTTGGTTCTTGACAAGCTCAGGGAACATCAGTTCTACGCCAAGTTCTCCAAGTGTGAATTTTGGCTCGATGAGGTGCTTTATCTTGGCCATATCATCTCTGCCAAGGGCATTTCCGTGGATCCTGAGAAGGTGTCTGCAATTGTTAATTGGGAACCTCCTCAGAACGTGAAGCAACTCCGTAGCTTCCTCGGTCTTGCAAGCTACTGTCGAAGATTCGTTGAAAACTTTTCTAAGATCGCGAAGCCTCTCTCAAATCTTCTTCAGAAGCACGTCAAGTACGTTTGGTCTCCGGAGTGTGATATTGCTTTCAACGCTTTGAAAGAGAAATTGATCACTGCTCCAGTTCTGACTCCGCCTGATGAAACCAAGCCGTACGAGGTCTTTTGTGATGCCTCTCTCCAAGGTCTAGGTGTTGTACTGATGCAAGAGAGAAAGTTGTTGCTTATACCTCTCGCCAGTTGAAGCCTAATGAGAAGAACTACCCCACTCATGATCTCGAGTTGGCGGCAGTTGTGCATGCTTTGTTGACTTGGAGACATCTTCTATTGGGAAGAAAAGTGGACATTTTCACTGATCACAAGAGTCTCAAGTACATCTTCACCCAGCCTAATCTCAACCTCAGGCAGACTCGATGGGTCGAAATGATTCAAGAGTACAATCCGAGTATCGAGTATACTCCAGGCAAGGCCAATGTGATTGCTGACGCTTTGAGCAGAAAAGCATATTGCAACAGTCTGATTCTCAAGCCTTATCAACCCGAGCTTTGTGAAGCTTTCCGCAAACTTAATCTGCAAATTGTTCCTCAAGGTTTCCTCGCCAACCTTCAAGTTTCTCCTACCTTGGAAGACCAGATTCGCCAAGCCCAGCTTCTTGATGCTATGGTGAAAAAGGTGAAGATTGGTATTGCAAAGAGTCAGTCCAAGTACAAGTGCTACCGACTTGATGACAAGGACACTCTCTTCTTCGAGGATCGAATTGTTGTGCCCAAAGGTGACCTCCGTAAAGTGATCATGAATGAGGCTCACAACTCTCTCCTCTCCATCCACCCTGGTAGCATGAAGATGTATCAGGATCTGAAGCAAACTTATTGGTGGACTCGAATGAAGAGCGAGATCGCTCAATTCGTGAATGAATGTGATGTCTGCAGAAGAGTGAAGGCAGAACACCAAAGGCCAGCGGGTCTCCTCCAACCTCTTGCCATTCCAGAATGGAAGTTTGACCACATTGAAATGGACTTCGTGACTGGGTTTCCAAAGTCCAAGCGTGGCAATGATGCTATATTCGTTGTCATCGACAAGCTCACCAAAGTGGCTCACTTTCTGCCTATTAAAGAGTCGATCACTGCAGCTCAATTGGCGGAACTCTATACCTCTCGAATTGTCTCTCTGCACAGTATTCCTCAAGTGATATCTTCAGACCGTGGCAGCATCTTTACCTCCAAGTTTTGGGATTCTTTTCAGAAGGCCATGGGCACCAACATCCGCTTCAACACTGCTTTCCATCCTCAAACAAGCGGTCAAGTCGAGCGTGTCAACCAGATTCTTGAAGATATGCTCAGGGCTTGTGTTATCTCCTTCGGCATGAAGTGGGAGGATTGTCTTCCTTATGCTGAATTCTCATACAACAACAGTTTTCAAGCAAGTTCGGGCAAGGCCCCTTTTGAAATTCTGTATGGTAGGAAGTGTCGTACACCTCTCAACTGGTCTGAAACCGGTGAACGTCAGCTGCTGGGTAATGACCTAATCACAGAGGCAGAAGAAATGTGCAAGGTCATTCGTGATAACCTCAAAGCAGCCCAACCCCGCCAGAAGAGCTACTATGATAGTAAGCACCGTGATTTGGCTTTCGAGATCGGAGATCATGTTTACCTCCGCGTCTCTCCTATGAAAGGGACTCATCGCTTCGGTATCAAAGGGAAGCTTGCCCCCAGATACGTCGGACCTTTCAAGATCGTCAGCAAGAGAGGCGACCTCGCCTATCAACTCGAGCTTCCTTCAAACTTTGCCAATGTTCATGATGTGTTCCATGTCTCCCAACTCTGGAAGTGCTTCAAGACGCCTGAGCGCACTGTCAACTTCGAGGACATTGAGCTCCAAGAAGATCTCTCATATCGTGAGCACCCAGTTGCAATCCTTGAAGAGACTGAACGCAGGACTCGCAACAAGTCAATCAAATTTCTCAAAGTCAAGTGGTCACACCATTCCGACCGTGAAGCTACCTGGGAACGCAAGGATCACCTCCGTTCTGAGTACCCGGAGTTCTTTCAGTCCTAGATCTCGGGACGAGATCTTTTCGTAGTGGTGGAGTTTTGTAACGCCCCAGATGTGGCTTTCCCAATTTGTACTCCAACTCTTGCCGTTTCCGGCATTAAGTTATATTTATTTCTCGGGTTCGGGTCTTTGTCTCCGTGTGTTGTTTTCCTTTTCGTGCATCTCATATCATGTCATCATGTGCATTGCATTTGCATACATGTTCATCTCATGCATTCGAGCATTTTCCCCGTTGTCCGTTTTGCATTCCGGCGCTTTGTTCCCCTCCGGTGGTCATTTCTAGCTTTCTTTTGTGTGTGGGGATTAAACATTTCCGGATTGGACCGAGTCTTGCCATGCGGCCTTGGTTTACTACCGGTAGACCGCCTGTCAAGTTTCGGGTCATTTGGACTTCGTTTGATACTCCAACGGTTAACAGAGGGACCGAAAAGGCCTCGTGTGTGTTGCAGCCCAACACCCCTCCAATTTGGCCCAAAACCCACCAAACTCTACTCCATCATCTCGGTCGTTCGATCACGATCGTGTGGGCGAAAACCGCACCTCATTTGGACTCTCCTAGCTCCACTTATGCCTATAAATACCCCCAACATTCGGATCTCTTCTTCCCCCGTCCAAAACCCTAAAAAAACATCCCCCGTCAGATCCGCCGCCGACGGACATGTCCGGACCCTAGCCGGACACATCCGCCGCGCCCCCCTCGACCAACCGCCGAACGCCACATGTCCCCGGCGCGGGACCGCTTCGCCGCCGCCCACCGCGTCAGGCCCGCAGGGCCCGCGTCTGGCCCGCGGGGCCCAACTCCCTCGCGCCGCCGCCCGGCTGCATCGCCGCCTCCCCACGCCGGGCACCGCCTCCAACTCCGGCGCCGGTGGCCGACCTCGCCGGGCCGCCGCACCGCCATCGCCGCGCACCACCTCGGGCGCCTCTCCACCGACCCGCGCCACCGTAGCTCCGGTGGCCGCGCGCCACCGTGGCCGCTCCAGCGACCACCGGACCCACCTGGACCGGCCTCGCCTCCCTCCTCCACCGGCCGGCCTCGCCGCGGCCATCTCCGGCGAGTTTCGTGCTACAGTGCGCGCGATCCCGATCCGGATCTGAGATCCAAACCAAACCATAGGGTTGACTTCTTCCTTCTCCCCCTAATTTTCGTGCCTACTTTGACTGCTCATATCTTTGCATCCGTAGCTCCGTTTTGGACATATGATATATCAAAATCTTCGTCTCGACGAGTACATCATTTCATCCCATTGCATCATTTGCATTTGAGTTCATCTTGATGCCCAAAATTCTGTTAGAAGGAGGCATCGTGAGTTAAATTGCAGATCCGTTAGCTCATCATTGACTTTTGTCATTTTTGTCATGATTATTGTGTGCATGATATGCCTGTGCCCCTTTGGGATGAATTGTTAAGTATTTTGTCTTCTTTCCAGAGGTGCCACCCATGCATTTTTAGGATGTGTGTGGTGTCTTGTGCAAGCTTGCAAAGAGGGGTACCTGAGATTGCTGATTTCAGGGACTTAGTGATTTTCACTAAGTCTGGGATGTTTTAGTTCGTGATGCCATATGTTCGGCTTGTTTCCTAGTGATCCGTGCCTCTTTTGAGCATGATCAGTAAGTGTTAATCTTGTTATGCTTAATCCATCCATGTCTTTACTTGTTATGTTGGAGCACCCTAGGTTGAGTCAATCGAGCTCAACTTTTGCATCGTTGTTAATTTGGGCAGATCGTAAACTCTTTTGCGATTTTGCCGGTGCCATTTCTAGTGACTCGTGCATGCTATGCAATTGTTCTTGCCATGCCTAGTTAGCATTTTGTGCCTTCTTTATGGATATATGCTTGCCTTGCCATGAGTTGCATGGTAGTGAGTGCATCGAGCTCGTTTACATGCCTCCGTGAGTTATAATTTTAGCATGTCTCAGTTTTCACTAAGTCTGAGAACTGATTGTGTTTCATCTATGTTCGTGTGTTCGTTAGAGTATTTTGTGAACCCTTTTGGCCCCAGGTCATTTTGGGTGTTTTGTTAAGCTTGTTGAGTAGCTCCATGCCATGTTCTTACTTGTCATGTTCAGGTTATGTTTCATGTTGTTTTGCTGCTCCGAAGAGAGTATCATGGTCTGAAATTTCAGACTAGTGTTAATTTCACTAAGTCTGAAATCTGTTTTGCTTATTCAGTTTTGCCATGCTTGTTTGAACTTCTTAATGGATGAATTTGGCCGTGGCTCAGTCCTAGTGATTTCTTAAGCATCTGGTGTATATCCCTGCCATGTATTTTGTTTTCATGTGTGGTGGCTGTAGCATGTTCATTTCATTGCATTTAGGAGCCTACTTGCTGTAAATCGCAGATCGGTTCGTTTCGTTAAACGCTTGCCATTTCCAAACCGTAGCTCCGATTCCCATGATCTTTATATCGTTTTCAGGGGATTTCTTCCCCTCTATCCAGTGGCACACTTGGTTTTCCAAGTTGAGGCCAGGTTCATGTATTTCCTGTCACGTCTTGCATTTTGCATCCCGCATAGCATACCATCTTTGCATATTATTGGTTGCCCTTGCACGTGGTTGATTGTATCCTTGTTGCTTGTTTGTGTTGTTGGGTAGAGCCGGGAGACGAGTTCGCTAACGAGGAGCCCGTTGAGTTTGCTTTTGAGGATCCAGTCAACTCTGACAACTATGCAGGCAAGATGATCATACCCTCGAAATCACTACTATCTTTGCTATGCTAGTTTGCTCGCTCTTTTGCCATGCCAATGCTACGATGCCTACCACTTGCTTGTCAGCCTCCCAATCGCCATGATTGAGTCTCTAACTCACCTTTGTCCTAGCAAACCGTTGATTGGCTATGTTACCGCTTTGCTCAGCCCCCTTCTTATAGCGTTGCTAGTTGCCTGTGAAGATTGGAGCCGTTCCTTGTTGGAACCTTTATTTATTTGTTGGGATATCATTATATTGCTATGTTATCTTAATGCATCTATATACTTGGTAAAGGATGGAAGGCTCGGCCTCTCGCCTAGTGTTTTGTTCCACTCTTGCCGCCCTAGTTTCCGTCATATCGGTCTCCTCCTACCTATTTTAGTTACACAACTACCTATTTGTGCCAAATTTTCACTTTTGCTGTTGCCCTTGCATCATAAGCATCCATGTTAACTGGACTTACAAGTAATGCAATTTAATCAAACTATCTTGTGATCTTCACCAAGAGAGAGGCAGTATGAGCGGTTTATAAGCCGTGAGTGCACAGACAATGACGAAGAGTTGCAATGCTCACCTACATGTTGATTAGCTTCAAGCCTAGCGGAATAGCATAAATTGCACTGAGCTATGTGCAGTGCAGTCTACACTATTCCGAATGGCTTGATGCAAATTAACCAGCATTGCACCTCTTTTTTATTTTTAATAACTTATTTAAACTCCGGACTTTTTTTGTGTTCAGTATGCAGCATTTAAAGCGATGTCATCAATTTCCAACATGTTCTGACATCATTTGTTGTTTTTCGGTCATTTACCTAATTGTTTACAGAGCTAAATGACCGTGAAATTGAAAATCACTATAAAATGAATCCTGAAAATTTTGAAACTTGGCATGGTATGCAGCATTCAATTTCCAGAAGAAAATAAATAGAAGAGAAATAAATAATGCAGAAAATAAAAAAACTATACAAAAAAGTACTCAAAAATAGAAGAAAAAAATAATGCAAAAAAGAAAAAACTATATAAAAAACTATTCAAAAATAAATAGAAGAAAATAAGTAATGCAGAAAAGAAAAATCTATATAAAAAATTTGTTGGCCCGCTGCCCAGTGGGTCTGCCAGACCTAGGGTGTGCAAATGCAGGCCCAGAAGGGCCAGCAGACTCACAGGGCAGCGCGCCCTAATTAATTAGGCCCCAGAAGCCTGCTATATAGAGGAGTTCGAAGAGGTAGCCGCGGCTGGGTTTATAAACCAGTGCGACTGCCCTTCACCGGGCGAGGTGGGACTAATTAATACCGGTTGGTGGCTCCAACCGGTACTAAAGGGTGGTCTTTAGTACCGGTTGGAGCCACCAACCGGTAGTAAAGGCCTGCTCTTCCCGCCTCTTTACCTGGCCAAAGTTGGCCTTTAGTACCGGTTGGTGGCTCCAACCGGTACTAAAGGCATCTCCTATATATACAACACTTGCGAAAATTCTCCACTTCTTTCGTCTCAACCTCTCTCGCGCGCCCGTCGCCCGTCGTCGCAGCCGCTGCCCGTCGCCCGTCATCGCCGCCGCTGCCCGTCGTCCGTCGTCATCGTCGTCGTCCCCGCCGCCGCCCGTCGTCATCGCTGTCTCGCGCCGCCGCCCCGAACGCCGCGCGCCGCCGTCCGTCGTCGTTCGCGGTACGTCTCTCGCGCTCTCCCCGCCGCCGTCGACCGTCGTCGTCGCACACGTACGCCGCCGCCCCGTACGCCCCTGCCCGTACGTACGCCGCCCCCGCCCCGTACGCCGGCACCCCCGCTCGTACGTACAGTGCGGCAGCGTACGGGGGCACACACACATATACACATACATATATACGTACACGTCCATGCACACATACACACACACACATACGTACACACATATATATATACGTACACACACATTTTTTTTACTTATTTTCTGTTTTTTAGAAAAGTTAATTAGATGATCGAATGTTAGATGAGTTAGCTATAGATAGAAAATTGTCGAACTAGAGATTTGAACTAGTTGAATAATTAATATAACTAGTTTATTTTTAATAAGAAAATTGTCGAACTAGTTTATTTAGGTATATGAGATTTGAACTAGTTGAATAATTAATATAACTAGTTTATTTTTAGTAAGAAAATTGTCGAACTAGTTTATTTAGGTATATGAGATTTGAACTAGTTCAATAATTAATATAACTAGTTTATTTTTAGTAAGAAAATTGTCGAACTAGTTTATTTAGGTATATGAGATTTGAACTAGTTCAATAATTAATATAACTAGTTTATTTTTAGTAAGAAAATTTAGGTATCTGAGATTTGATGATCTAAGTAAAATATTATTTGTTAATGCGTTTTTTTGTTTATTTAATTTTTTATATGTAATTTGAGTTTATATAAATATGAGATTAATGTCGAATGTTAGATGAATTAGATAGAAAAGCAATGTCAATTGTTAGAGATGAATATAGTTAGATATATTAATGTCAAATGTTAGATGAATATATATTTGGCTAGATATAGGTGTTTAATGTTTCACCTATATGAACATAGGAAATGTCATCTGACGACGAAAAAGATTTCATTATGTGCGAACACTGTGAAGACCAGCGCGGCCTGTGCGACCAAAATTTCCTTGTTGATGGTAGGCGCTTCAGCATCAAGCTGGATGAGACATTCGAAGTTGATACAGTAAGTCACTTTGTCAATTATTATTTGAATGCAAAACTTATGCTTCATTTGCTTCAACTTATAATTTTAAATTTTCACTATTCTACTAGCGCATCCCCTGCCATGCAAGAATTTTTGTCTTGGATAAGATAGGTTTTAGTGCTATAGATGATATGGAGGTAAAAAGAGTTTACTTGAAGACGGAGCATGGGTATACTTTCAACGTCAAATTATATAATGGAGACACATACACCCATTTTGAATGCAAAACTTGGCAAGCATTATGCAAGGCTTATGCATTTGAGCCTGATATGGTTATCACCTTTGATATTCGTCCGGAAGATGATATTGAAGGTAATATAGACATCTGGGTTGATGTGCAAACGCCTCCAGTTCTACCATTTGGTGAGTTTTTCTCAACCATGCATGCATATGTTTATGTCATTGATACAGTTTATTCAAAAATAGTTGACAACTAATTTGTATTGTCAGCTTATTTCGGTTCAAGCAAACATGTCCGGCGCTTGGTAGACAGGACCTACTACTGCCCCGGGGCTCAACTAAACTGCGAGGAGATAAGTCATTATGTTTCATGGCTTGAGGATCTTAATACTGTCAAGACAAATTTTTTTCCTAAACTTAGAAATGTTAGTACTCAAAACGTGCGACCAATGGTGATCGTATTGAACTACGGTCACATCTATAATTGAAAGATGGTAATATTTTAAATATTTGTCCTTAATTAGTGCATCTTTTGCATACATTATTTTTGAAGCTAAACTTTCATTGCTTAGTATATTAATTACTATACGATAATCTTCAACAGGGACTTCCGATGACAGTTGTGCCTCAGTGGATCGAGACAAAAGGTCGCATGTCAATGGTTAGCTTACGACCAAGATTTCCTACATTGCACATGAGTGCATTCAGGATTTCTGAAAGCGAAGAATGCTTAATAGTGAAAGATTGGAGCAAAATTGTTAACGATCGCAGAGAAGTACTAGGGGCAGCAAGGAGAAGCGCAACCCAAGATTAGGAGACAGATTTATCTGCATGCTCCAGTATAATGAATCAGGAGAGCTATACATGTTCTATGCTATTCTACCTGAGAGGGAGCAGCAGGATCAGTAGCTACTAGTTTATGCTCTTAATTAGTACTTGTCTCATGTCCGTGTCCTGAACTTCGATGTTGGTGATGATTATGTTGAACTTGATGATATCTTTGCTTCTGTTACAAAGTGAATGTTTCCTCTTTAAGCTAGCAGTGTTGATGATGATTAGATAGCTAGCGGTAATGACTATGATGATTAAATAGTGGTAATTAGACGACTATGATGATTTTTTGCTAGCTAGAGTTTATTTATTTATTAATATGCGATGATGATGATGATGATGACGACTACAACTCATTATAACGTAAAACAATCCTAAATTAAATTGATAACACAAATTTAATTGAAAAATACAAAATAAAACAAAAACCCACAACCATTTAGTACCGGTGTTACCAACCGGTACTAAAGGGCTCCCGGCCCCCGGAGCTGGCTCGTGCCACGTGGTTCCCCTTTAGCACCGGTTCTTGCTGAACCGGTACTAAAAGGGGGGGGGGGGCTTTAGTGCCGAAACTTTAGTGCCGGTTCCTAAACCGGCACTAAAGGGCCTTACGAACCGGTGCTATTGTACGATTCTGCACTAGTGATGGGTTGTGAGGGGTCTGCCTTATCTTGTTGTCTTTGTGGCGGATGTTGTTCCGGGTCATCGGGATCCATGGCTCTGTAGATGGCTCCCATGGATGTGGAATCGTCCCACCCGGGAGTGTATGTGGCCTGGGGAACCGGTTGATTCTTCCCTCCTTACAGGTTGTCATCGTTAGTGTTGTCCCCAACTTTGGATTTCTAGGCGTGCCTCGTGTGGTCTACTAGAGTAGCCTCAACTAGTCTTGCAATACAGTGTTACCAGTGGATGGTGCGCCTAGGCGATGATGTGTGCTCTCCTAGCTCTTCGCACAACCTTCTCTGACAGTGGCGAGGAGGAAGTGAAGAGGTGGAGGAGGGTGGCAGCGGCTAGGGGTTGACCACCCACCTTTAGTCATAGGCGTACTTTTTTTTGGCGCTTGGATGTAATTTTTATTATTTCTGAAGTTTGTTCTGCTGTCATGACTGAAGATAAATAGATCGAAAGTTTCTTGCAAGAAAAACATAGGCGTACTTTTCTTCGTAGCACTATGTGGAACATCAATTTGTCTTGGGTATGGCATTTTTTCTTGGGTATGGCATTTTTCAACTGGCCGAAATTAGTTAAATATGAAAAGATACTAAATACCATCTATCTAAAGTTAAGATACATGCAAGATTTATCATTGTCAAGTTTTGAAACAAACACTACAATTTTTTCACAAGATGAACTTTTTCTTATAGCACAATGACTTATCTTAATGTGTAAGCACAAAATTGTAAAATCGATGAATTCTTAGTCGACTAAATCACTAATTGTTCCTTTTTTTTTACCTTGTGAATACTTAATTCTACTCTTTTTATATGATGATTTATCATCGAGAGGTTAGAGATCATTTTGGATATTTAATCAGAAACACTTGTAACTAGACAAGATAACAGTCGATCGAGCCAGACACGTGTATAAAAACAAAAGATTGTATAGCAACTACACAAACATGTCGTAAAAGCCAAGCCGATTAACAAATCGAAAGCCTACAAAATATGTTAAAAGGAAAAGCTATCGTCTAGCACTACTTTAACGAAGGGAACTCGTTGGTGTCATCTAGGCTCGGTGGCGCCAGGGGAGGAGCCTGCTGGGGAGCCGGCGGCGCCTCCACGCCTTCTGCAGGGGACGCCTCGTTCATGAACATGCTGGCTTGCTGCCTCTTTGGCGCTCCGAATCTGCCCGACATGCCGAATTGCTGATTCCTCGATGCTCCCTTGTAGTTGTTGTTATTATAGTATATACCTTGCTTTGCTGCGTCCTGTACCTTGCTGCTATCCATCGAAGCCCCTGCGCTCTTATCACCACCGGAAACTCCATTGTTCGCCTTCGCCTTTGCCTTCGCCTCCGCTTCCGCCCTTGCCTTGGCCCTAGCCTGTCTCTCCAGCTGGTTTTTCCTGATCACGTAATCCCGTGCAGAAGGGTAGGCCTGGCCGAGTAGATCTTTGGTATGGTCAGCGGCCGGCGTCGGCTTCTTCTTGTGCTTGTCCGCCGTCACTTCCTGTTTGGCATCGGCGTCGTCGAAGTCGGGGACGAGCTTGTCGCCGGGATCGTTGCGGTCGAGGAGCGCGAAGAGGTTGACGCTGGGCTTCAGTCCCGCCATGTCGGCCGGGCAAGCAAATCCTGCTGCTGCGGAAAACGCTCGACGGCCCGCCGACGAGATCGACGGTGACTTTCCTGCTGGTTGCTTGCTGATGATGTGCGATTTTTTGGCTCCGAAGCTGTGCGACAGGCATGTATATATAGATAGCTTTGACGCGCTCGTACAATCCGAGTCCAACTAGATTAGTGTTTCTTAGACAAGTCCAATTATTAGATTAGTTATGTACGAGACGAACTAGTGCTGGGTCTGCACGCTGTTCGAATTGGAGAAGGACTCCAAGACAATCTGGTATGGGGGCGTCTGGCTCCGGTATGACTTGGTTGCAACAGTTCGACTGGGCCTCAAGCTCTCGTGTCTGCAACGTGATGATGGCATGGCAGCTAAACATAATGTCACGACCAAACCACAGATGGAAGATGAACCAGAGAATCACCACTAGTATTTAGATAAAACAATTGAGAGATACAAGGAGGATCTGGGGTGAGAAATTAGCAAAGGGAGGAGGAGGAGATACAGGTAATAGGGCGTGAGGAACTGGAGAAGGAGATGAGAGGTTGGTAGACGATTCTGTTCATTTTTTATGCCCTCCGCTGTGCTCTCCCGAAGTCCCGATTGCATATGTTTTTTTTCTTTTAAGAAACACCTGTAATTTTATTCATACTCATGACAATTACAGGTACTGTGATTTGAACCTAAAATCTAAGAAAATACAAAGTAAGTCATATGACTAAGAATTACAATGAAATCTCTTGAAATCATCTTTTTCGCGGTATCAATCTCCACTCAAAGAAATACTTCAAAGACTTTGGTAAAGAAGCTGTAATTGGATTGGAGCAGCGGTATTGTCGCTCTTTCACCCGCACGAACATTATTAGTAATGGTTTTTGAAAGCGCCTTGAGTCGCCCATCCAAAAAGATGGAAAGCCTTGATCAATGAACGTACTTGGGCCGAGGATGATCCCCTAGAGTGCGGCCATCGAATCACTATATCTTCACCATGGTGTCGACGCAAGATTTCACCTCCATAAAGAATCGGACCAACAACATAAACTCATCATATCCGAATAATCGGATCTGCGAGGACAGAAAACTCTCAAACCTCATGGCACCGCCAAAAGGACGAGAGGAAATTTATTCTTGCAAAACTATGATGATCACTAGACGTTGACGAAGAACATAAAGATCTTGAAGATCCGAATACGGGTAGCTCAGAAAAAAAGATCACGAACCAGGAGTTTCTTCGTTTGTCTCCTCACACACGAACCCTGCCAGGAGCGGCCACGAGCGACGCGCGTTCCAGGCGGCCAGCAAGGGCGGCCGCACGTCTGCCTCGTCTTCAGTCGCCCTAGGACCATGGGGCACAGTGGATCCTGGCAAGGGTCGGCGGGAGGGCTTCGTTGTTAGTCCTTTCTTCGCATTTTGTTAGGGTTTGTGTCTTGTTCAGGAAGACGAGACGGCGGCGGCTCCCTAAGATGGAATAAAGGCCTCTCCACCTAGCCCCCGTTCCGGTGGTGCGTCTAGCATTGTTGGTGGGTGTGTGGAGGTGTGTCTCCGGCGGATCTATCCTCGGTGGATTTGCTTGGATCTGGTTGTTGTTCGTCTATGTTCGTGTGTCTTAGGGTTTGATCCTTTCGTTCTATGTTATTCTTCATCGGCGGCGGTTGATGTTCTGGTGTGCTGGTCTTATGAGGCCTTAGCACGATGACTTTTCGACTGTGTACTACTACAAGTTGTGCCTGACTCCGGCTAGGAAGGGGCGATGATGGCGACGCGCCTTCGGCTCGCTTCAGTGTTTGTAGTCGTCGCTAGGTGATCTACGGTTCTGGATGTAATTTTTATTATTTCTGGTGTTCGTTGTTGCCATGATTGAAGATGAGTAGATCGAAAGTTTTCTCGGGAAAAAAACAAGAGCTGACTCATTTAACATGCTGAGAAACATATTACTTCCGTCGGTTGGGTTTATAAGTCGGGCATGGGTCTTAGATATTCAGTTTGACTAGGAAAATATGTAATATATTTTTCAAAAATATATCTTTAAGATTCATTGTCAAATGAAGTTCCTAACCATATAATTTTTGTGTCACATTATACATGTTTTATTAGTTAAACCAAAGACCTATAGTGAGGGGCTTCACTCTAGAAGAGGAGGATGGAAATGGAGGAAATCAGCAACAGAGGATAGGAAATGGGGATGATGGAGAAGAGGACAAGAACTAGTGTCTGATTGAATACGAGTATTTGCCAGAAGTCCGCTACCCTTGCGGGATAATTGGACATGATGATAGAGCCCGTGAGATCAAACTTAAAAAGGGTGAAAGCACACAGTTTGGACCATGGCTATGCACGTTTATGCCAAACCATAGGTGTGGAGATGGACGTGAGCGTTGGAGTGAGGACCGTTCTAACTCCGAGGGAGGGGGGAGAGGGCAACAGTGGGTCACACATCATGAGTATGTGGAAAGTGAAGAAGGATAGTGCAGCAAGGCCCCGTCTTAGTGCGATGAGGGCACGGAATATGAGACTCCATAGCAAAAAAAATAAATAGCCAAGAGTTTAATCTGTTTTCAGTTGATAAGCAGTTATAAGTTCTATATATGCATGTTTGCCAGCAACTAGTAAGTGTGCACGTGCAACACACGTCTATTTGAACTAATAAGTATGCACATGCAATACGCATCTATTTAAATTAATATATTATACTAAACTTAATATAAGACAATTTATTCATAAATTTGAAATTTCCCTATAAATTACACGATCTCTTATTTCCAACTCGCACAAATAATTTGAAATATCATTTCTCCTTAATCAACATGTCTCCTGTATTAAAAGATCACCCACTTTTCTCAATGTATAAAATTCAAAATTAGTTAGAAGATTCATTATGATTCTTCATATACACACATTTATGCAAGTATAGTCACACATGAAAATGTCACTTAGGACAAGCTAAGGAACCATTTTAGTGTCAACAAATTCTAGTCAAGAATTACACAAGATCGTCATGAACATATACAAAGAGAAGTGACCTCTCTTTCTCCGAGATTGATCGAACAACAAGTTTTTGTATATATCTATCCGACACTACTACATATATACAATATAACATCTCTTATAATCCCTAACATCTAAAATCAATTTCAACTTTCACATGGCATTATCCGTCTTTATGTATGACATGGTCAAGAAAGAATCCCGCCAATTCCTCTTGAATTGCTCGTATGCGATCATGTGGTATGAGTTCATTCCGCATCTGTCACATCTAATTTAAAGAAGATGGTCAATACATATATATGAAAGAAACTCAACACAATTGATAGTAATAAAATAAAATTATGAATATTGTTTATGTACTAAATGATATGAAATTTACCATGACCACAAAATATCCTACATTCATCATCATCATAATCAACATGAAGTTTTTGCTTCTCTTGTATGTAGTCCAAGTTTTCTATCAGGAAAACATGTTAACTCAACTGTAGATAAGAACGGTATGAAAATGCTCATGTAAAATTACAATTGTCATGTATCTGCTGGACAAACAAATACACTTATGCAAACGTCAGGGTTTTTTTAGTAAAACTTATGCGAACTTTAGTTTTTTTCATTAAAACTTATGCAAACTTCTGGTTTTTTTTAGTGAAATGTAATTTCATAAATGCAAGTAAGGTCTTGGTTCAGCGAATTTGTCTGTGAGTTCACTATGTAGTCGTGAGTTGGCCATGTAATAACCGGTAGTCAGTACTTTAAAAAACACGGATGTCTGTTGCGGGTACGCGAAAATCAGTGAAAAAATAAAGAAAGAAAGAAGGCGGACGTCTCTGTGTGTGCTCCAGCGCTCCTCTATTTCTCACTGCCTCATCTCTAGTTCCTGTACTTCTAGATGTGTCACCACCGGCGAGGTAGCGATGACAGTAAAAAAACAACACTCGATACTTACTTGATTAATGCGTGCGTGTGGTGTGTTCGCGTGAAGGCGAGCGTCTCCGTCGTTCAGGCCTGCAAGCGGCCGCGGCAACCGTGTCCTCTCACCAGCCGGGCGGCATTGTCGACGCAGGTGAGTCAGTCGTCCAGCCTTGAGGCGACGGCCTCCACGCACCGGGATTAGCTTTGGACGACGTCGTCCACGTGCGAGTACCGGACACGCGTGTCCAACGGAGCAGCACATGTCAGAGCTGAGGGAGTCATCGGTGGCTTCGGGCGAGTGAGATGGGCCGTGATTAGCTTCACCTGCTGCACAATGGCCGAGACCTGCACCGCCCTGGGGACGATGATGGTTGGCGACCAGGCGAATCTACATTCATGGCTGTGGGGCAGACTTTTTTGGCCCACTTATACTGGTCCAAGATACTCAGTGTTGCCCCCACTTGAAGGACCTCGGCGGTGGGTGGTTGTCAGTGTGGGTGTTGTGGATGGAGCTGAAGTCGACGCGGATGCCAGTGGTTTCCGGAGAGCATGCCCAGGATGTGGACGAAGTCGTTGCAGTCAATAGAAGTGTGTTCAGAGGAAGCCGCAGCTCCTCCTCGCGTCTCTCTTATTGTGGCTCGCATGGGTGGTGGGCTGTTGACGGCTGGCGACTCGCGATCACGATTCCCTGATAGGAGACGATAGGATGCGCTCGCGATTAGTTTCCTAATAATTAGATGCGTTCGTGATTAGTTATCTAATAGGATGCAACCATGATTAGTTTCCCAATAATTAGATGTGTCCATGATTAATTTCCTAATAGGATGACTCGTAATTATTTTCCTAATAATAGGATGCATGCGTGATTTTTTTCCTAATAATAGGATGGGTTTGTGATTAGTTTCCTAATAATTAGATGTGCCCGTGATTAGTTTCTTAATAGGAAGTGTCCGTGATTATAGTTTCCTAATTGATCAGACATGGACTTTCATATTTTCCTCCACGGTGGAGTATGGTCAGTCAATGTAAATTGCTAAGTGCACACAAAGAACAGATTCGGTTAAGGCTAGCCGTTAGATTGAGTTTAGTGGGACTAATCATGCGGTGATAATGTATTCGTGTATATTTTATGGGGTGCACTTAGAGAAGATAATGTTTGCTCTTTTATAAGTAGTATAGATTAGAAAAAAAGCAGCAGAAAGGGTCGCGTATCTAACTATCAATGCAGATGCCAGTCTGAAGCGGCGCCACGTGGGATGCCCCAACCACTAATAGTATATCCACAACGACAACACATGTGCCTGTCAGGAAAAAAACATAATGCAGCTGCATGAGGCAGCGTAGAAAAATACCACTTTGCACGCTCGAGACTACAGTTTGTACGAATCTTACAATAATTGATCTAGCGATGAAAAATTTAGATGTGCCATAGCTAATTCGACACTAAAATCTGATTTTTTTTAATCAAACGAATAACTAGTAAATATAAATCGACACTAAAATAGCATCCATCTGAAGGAACACATAATCACCCCCCCCTCCTCCCTAATCCATCCACGAACATTTGAATTACAATAATTCTATGCTTACAAAAGATGCTATGTAAGTTTACTAAACCTTCCCTAAATCCTCTCCCCCGCCCTTTGATTTTAACTGGGGTGAGGCCCAACCGCTAATCTTGATCCAATTAATAACCTCCACATCATTTTTTTTACGTAAAATCCTCATGGTAGCTTTCGTACGTGTAGCATTGCTCTTTGAGTATACGAGGCGTCTACGGTGACTTCGTAAAATTTCAAGATGATATGCTGGCTAAGTCTCTCGGAGGTGCTCATAGAGATAGGGTATGCGTGTGTGCGTTCATAGGGGTGACTGTATGCGCGTGTATATGAGCGCTTATGTCTATACTGATGCTCAAAAAAAAGAGCAAGGGCACGCGAACCAACCTGTGATTGGATGGTTAAAGAGGCAGCGGTATCCCCAGCTCACCAGGGTTCAAGTCCTGATGGTCGCATTTATTTCTGGATTTATTTCAGAGGTGCCTACAGTGACTCATAAATTTCAAGATGATATGCTGGCTCAGTTTTTCGGAGGTGCTCATAAGGGTAGGGTGTGTGTGCGCGCGTTCATAAGGGGTGAGTGTATGCGCGTGTATATGAGCGCTTGCGTGTTTCTGTGAAGTAGTGGGTGGAAGATGGGACTACGCCAACTTCCCCGCTCTCTTCGCCGAACTTCAGGCATTACCACCCGCGTCTCGCCACATTAGGTGGTTAACCATCGGGGTGCTAACCTGGACGATATGGACTATTAGGAATAAGCTTGTGATTCAGCATGTCTCTCTTTGTCGCGCTACTGACACTTTGTTTAAATGGTCTGGTTACTTGCAATTTTGGCGGCTGCTTAGCCGCCCCAGGGAGAGAGACGCCATTGTTGGAAATATGCCCTAGAGGCAATAATAAAAGCATTATTATTATATTTCCTTGTTCATGGTAATTGTCTTTATTCATGCTATAATTGTGTTATCCGGAAATCGTAATACATGTGTGAATAACAGACACCAACATGTCCCTAGTAAGCCTCTAGTTGATTAGCCCGTTGATCAACAGATAGTCATGGTTTCCTGACTATGGACATTGGATGTCATTGATAACGAGATCACATCATTAGGAGAATGATGTGATGGACAAGACCCAATCCTAAACATAGCATAAAGATTGTGTAGTTCGTTTTGCTAGAGTTTTGCAATGTCAAGTATCTTTTCCTTAGACCATGAGATCGTGTAACTCCCGGATACCGTAGGAGTGCTTTGGGTATACCAAACGTCACAACGTAACTGGGTGACTATAAAGGTAGACTACGGGTATCTCCGAAAGTATCTGTTGGGTTGACACGGATCAAGACTGGGATTTGTCACTCCGTATGACGGAGAGGTATCACTGGGCCCACTCGGTAATGCATCATCATAATGAGCTCAAAGTGACCAAGTGTCTGGTCACGGGATCATGCATTACGGTACGAGTAAAGTGACTTGTCGGTAACGAGATTGAACGAGGTATTGGGATACCGACGATCGAATCTCGGGCAAGTAATATATCGATAGACAAAGGGAATTGCATACGGGGTTGATTGAATCCTCGACATCGTGGTTCATCCGATGAGAACATCGTGGAGCATGTGGGAGCCAACATGGGTATCCAGATCCCGCTGTTGGTTATTGACCTGAGATCGTCTCGGTCATGTCTACATGTCTCCCGAACCCGTAGGGTCTACACACTTAAGGTTCGGTGACGCTAGGGTTATTAGGAAGACAAGTATGTGATTACCGAATGATGTTTGGAGTCCCGGATGAGATCCCGGACGTCACGAGGAGTTCCGGAATAGTTCGGAGGTAAAGATTTATATATGGAAAGTGGTTAAACGGACTCCGGAAAGTTTCGGGGGCATGCCGGTATTGTACCGGGGCCACCGGGAGGGTTCCGGGGGTCCACCGGGAGGGGCCACCCCTCCCGGGGGGCCACATGGGCTAAGTGGGAGAGGGAGCCAGCCCCTAGTGGGCTGGGCGCGCCTCCCCACCTAGGCCCATGCGGCTAGGGTTTGGGGAGGGGAAACCCTAAAGGGGAGAAGGGGGCGCCCCCTAGCTTGGGGGGCAAGCCACCCTTTCCTCCTCCCCTTTGGCCGCCGCCCCATCTAGGGTTTCCCCTAGGTGGCCGGCCCCCCTTGCCCTCTCCTCCTATATATAGAGGGGTGAGGGGAGGGCTGCAACACACAATTGAAGGCGCAGCCCCTCCCCTCCCCAACTCCTCTCTTTCTCCGTCATTGCTTGGCGAAGCCTTGCCGGAGAACTGCTGTACCAATTGCACCACGCCGTCGTGCTGCCATTGGAGTCGTCTTCCTCAACCTCTCCTTCATCCTTGCTGGATCAAGACGGAGGAGACGCCATCGTCCCATACGTGTGTTGAACGCGGAGGCGCTGTTCTTTCAGCGCTTGGTCATCGGTGATCGGAATCACGTCGAGTACGACTACTTCAACCTCGTTCTAACGAACGCTTCCGCTCGTGATCTACAAGTGGTATGTACATGCAAACTCACTCCCTTGACTCGTTGCTAGATGAACTCCTAGATGATCTTGGTGAAACGAGTAGGAAATTTTTTGTTTTCTGCAACGTTCCTCAACAGTGGCATCATGAGCTAGGTCTATGCGTAGTTCTTCTTGCGCGAGTAGAACACAATTTGTTGTGGGCGTGGATTTGTCAACCTTCTTGCCGCTACTAGTCTTTTCTTGCTTCAGCGGTATTGTGGGATGAAGCGGCCCGGACCAACCTTACACGTACGCTTACGTGAGACCGGTTCCACCGACTAACATGCACTAGTTGCATAAGGTGGCTGGCGGGTGTCTGTCTCTCCCACTTTAGCTGAAGCGGATTCGATGAACAGGGTCCTTATGAAGGGTAAATAGAAGTTGACAAATCACGTTGTGGCTTTCACGTAGGTAAGAAAACGTTCTTGCTAGAACCCTAATTCAGCCACGTAAAACTTGCAACAACAATTAGAGGACGTCTAACTTGTTTTTGCAGCAAGTGGTTTGTGATATGATATGGCCAAAGTTGTGATGAATGATGAATGATCTATATGTGATGTATGAGATGTTCATGCTATTGTAATAGGGATCACGACTTGCATGTCGATGAGTATGACAACCGGCAGGAGCCATAGGAGTTGTCTTTATTCTTTTAATATGACCTGCGTGTCATTGAGAAACGCCATGTAAATTACTTTACTTTATTGCTAAACGCGTTAGCCATAGTAGTAGAAGTAATAGTTGGCGAGCAACTTCATGGAGACACGATGATGGAGATCATGATGATGGAGATCATGGTGTCAAGCCGGTGACAAGATGATCATGGAGCCCCAAGATGGAGATCAAAGGAGCTACGTGATATTGGCCATATCATGTCACGTTTAATATTTGATTGCATGTGATGTTTATCATGTTTTTGCATCTTGTTTACTTAGAACGACGGTAGTAAATAAGATGATCCCTCATAATAATTTCAAGAAGGGTTCCCCCTAACTGTGCACCGTTGCTAAAGCTCGTAGTTTCGAAGCACCACGTGATGATCGGGTGTGATAGATTCTTACGTTCACATACAACGGGTGTAAGACAGTTTTACACATGCAAAACACTTAGGGTTAACTTGACGAGCCTAGCATGTGCATAGACATGGCCTCGGAACACAGAAGACCGAAAGGTCGAGCATGAGTCGTATAGAAGATGCGATCAACATAAAGATGTTCACCGACGTTGACTAGTCCGTCTCACGTGATGATCGGACACGGCCTAGTTAACTCGGATCATGCAATACTTAGATGACTAGAGGGATGTCTAATCTAAGTGGGAGTTCATTATATAATTTGATTAGATGAACTTTACTATCATGAACATTAGTCTAAAAATATTTTACAATATGTCTTGTAGATCAAATGGCCCACGTAGTCCTCAACTTCAACGCGTTCCTAGAGAAAACCAAGCTGAAAGACGATGGTAGCAACTATACGGACTGGGTCCGGAACCTGAGGATCATCCTCATAGCTGCCAAGAAAGATTACGTCCTACAAGCACCGCTAGGTGAAGCTCCCGTCCCACAGAACCAAGACGTTATGAACGCTTGGCAGACACGTGTTGACGACTACTCCCTCGTTCAGTGCGGCATGCTTTACAGTTTAGAACCGGGGCTCCAAAAGCGTTTTGAGAGACATGGAGCATATGAGATGTTCGAAGAGCTGAAAATGATTTTCCAAGCTCATGCCCGGGTCGAGAGATATGAGGTCTCCGACAAGTTCTTCAGCTGTAAGAAGGAGGAAAACAGTTCTGTCAGTGAGCACATACTCACTATGTCTGGATTACATAACCGCTTGACTCAGCTAGGAGTTAATCTCCCGGATGATGCGGTCATTGACAGAATCCTCCAGTCGCTTCCACCAAGCTACAAGAGCTTTGTGATGAACTTCAACATGCAGGGGATGCAAAAGACCATTCCTGAGTTGTTCTCAATGCTGAAATCAGCGGAGGTAGAAGTCAAGAAGGAACATCAAGTGTTGATGGTCAATAAAACCACTAAGTTCAAGAAGGGCAAGGGTAAGAAAGCCTTCAAGAAGGACGGCAAGGAAGTTGCCGCACCCGGCAAGCAAGCTGCCGGGAAGAAGCCAAAGAATGGACCCAAGCCCGAGACTGAGTGCTTTTATTGCAAGGGGAGCGGACACTGGAAGCGGAATTGCCTCAAGTACTTAGCAGACAAGAAGGCCGGCAAAACAAAAGGTATATGTGATATACATGTAATTGATGTGTACCTAACCAGTACTCGTAGTAGCTCTTGGGTACTTGATACCGGTGCAGTTGCTCACATTTGTAACTCAAAGCAGGAGCTGCGGAATAAACGGAGACTGGCGAAGGACGAGGTGACGATGCGCGTCGGGAATGGTTCCAAGGTCGATGTGATCGCCGTCGGCACGCTGCCTCTTCATTTACCTACGGGATTAGTTTTAAACCTCAATAATTGTTATTTAGTGCCAGCTTTGAGCATGAACATTGTATCTGGATCTCGTTTAATTCGAGATGGCTACTCATTTAAATCCGAGAATAATGGTTGTTCCATTTATATGAGAGATATGTTTTTATGGTCATGCTCCTATGGTGAATGGTTTATTCTTAATGAATCTCGAGCGTAATGCTACACATGTTCTTAGTGTGAATACCAAAAGATGTAAGGTTGATAATGATAGTCCCACATACTTGTGGCACTGCCGCCTTGGTCACATAGGTGTCAAACGCATGAAGAAGCTCCATGCTGATGGACTTTTAGAGTCTCTTGATTATGAATCATTTGACACGTGCGAACCATGCCTTATGGGTAAAATGACCAAGACTCCGTTCTCAGGAACAATGGAGCGAGCAACCAACTTATTGGAAATCATACATACTGATGTGTGCGGTCCAATGAGTGTTGAGGCTCGCGGTGGCTATCGTTATGTTCTTACTCTCACTGATGATTTGAGTAGATATGGATACATTTACTTAATGAAACACAAGTCTGAAACCTTTGAAAAGTTCAAGGAATTTCAGAGTGAGGTTGAGAATCAACATGACAGGAAAATCAAGTTTCTACGATCAGATCGTGGAGGAGAATACTTGAGTCACGAATTTGGCACATAGTTAAGAAAATGTGGAATAGTTTCACAGCTCACGCCGCCTGGAACACCTCAGCGAAACGGTGTGTCCGAACGTCGTAATCGCACTCTATTAGATATGGTGCGGTCTATGATGTCTCTTACCGATCTGCCGCTATCTTTCTGGGGCTATGCTTTAGAGACTGCCGCATTCACTTTAAATAGGGCTCCGTCGAAATCCGTTGAGACGACACCGTTTGAATTATGGTTTGAAAAGAAACCTAAGCCGTCGTTTCTAAAAGTTTGGGGATGCGATGCTTATGTCAAGAAACTTCAACCTGAAAAGCTCGAACCCAAGTCAGAAAAATGCGTCTTCATAGGATAACCTAAAGAAACTATTGGGTATACCTTCTACCTCAGATCCGAAGGCAAGGTCTTTGTTGCCAAGAATGGATCCTTTCTAGAGAAGGAGTTTCTCTCGAAAGAAGTGAGTGGGAGGAAAGTAGAACTAGATGAAGTATTGCCTCTTGAACCGGAAAATGGCGCAACTCAAGAAAATGTTCCTGAGGTGCCAGCACCGACTAGAGAGGAAGTTAATGATAATGATCAAGATACTTCTGATCTAGCTCCTGCTGAAATTCGAAGGTCCACAAGGACACGTTCCGCACCAGAGTGGTACGGCAACCCTGTCTTGGAAATCATGTTGTTAGACAACGGTGAACCTTCGAACTATGAAGAAGCGATGGCGGGCCCGGATTCCGACAAATGGCTAGAAGCCATGAAATCCGAGATAGGATCCATGTATGAAAACGAAGTATGGACTTTGACTGACTTGCCCATAGAACGGCGAGCCATAGAAATGGATCTTTAAGAGGAAGACAGACGCGGATGGTAATGTGACCATCTATAAAGCTCGGCTTGTCGCTAAGGGTTATCGACAAGTTCAAGGGGTTGACTACGATGAGACTTTCTCACCGGTAGCGAAGCTGAAGTCCGTCCGAATCATGTTAGCAATTGCCGCATTCTACGATTATGAAATATGGCAAATGGACGTCAAAACGGCATTCCTTAATGGTTTCCTTAAGGAAGAATTGTATATGATGCAGCCGGAGGGTTTTGTCGATCCTAAGAATGCTGACAAGGTGTGCAAGCTCCAACGCTCGATTTATGGGCTGGTGCAAGCATCTCGGAGTTGGAACATTCGCTTTGATGAGATGATCAAAGCGTTTGGGTTCACACAGACTTATGGAGAAGCCTGTGTTTACAAGAAAGTGAGTGGGAGCTCTGTAGCATTTCTCATATTATATGTAGATGACATACTTTTGATGGGAAATGATATAGAACTCTTGGACAGCATCAAGGCCTACTTGAATAAGAGTTTTTCAATGAAGGACCTTGGAGAAGCTGCTTATATATTAGGCATCAAGATCTATAGAGATAGATCAAGACGCCTCATAGGTCTTTCACAAAGCACATACCTTGATAAGATATTGAAGAAGTTCAATATGGATCAGTCTAAGAAGGGGTTCTTGCCTGTGCTACAAGGTATGAAATTGAGCTCGGCTCAAAGTCCGACCACGGCAGAAGAAATAGAAGAGATGAGTGTCATCCCCTATGCCTCAGCCATAGGTTCTATTATGTATGCCATGCTGTGTACCAGACCTGATGTAAACCTTGCCGTAAGTTTGGTAGGAAGGTACCAAAGTAATCCCGGCAAGGAACACCGGACAGCGGTCAAGAATATCCTGAAGTACCTGAAAAGGACTAAGGAGATGTTTCTCGTTTATGGAGGTGACGAAGAGCTCGTCGTAAAGGGTTACGTCGACGCTAGCTTCGACACAGATCTGGATGACTCTAAGTCACAAACCGGATACGTGTATATTTTGAATGGAGGGGCAGTAAGCTGGTGCAGTTGCAAGCAAAGCGTCGTGGCGGGATCTACATGTGAAGCGGAGTACATGGCAGCCTCGGAGGCAGCACATGAAGCAATATGGGTGAAGGAGTTCATCACCGACCTAGGAGTCATACCCAATGCGTCGGGGCCAATCAAACTCTTTTGTGACAACACTGGAGCTATTGCACTTGCCAAGGAGCCCAGGTTTCACAAGAAGACAAGGCACATCAAGCGTCGCTTCAACTCCATTCATGAAAATGTTCAAGATGGAGACATAGAAATTTGTAAAGTACATACGGACCTGAATGTAGCAGATCCGTTGACTAAACCTCTCCCTAGGGCAAAACATGATCAACACCAGAATTCCATGGGTGTTCGATTCATCACAATGTAACTAGATTATTGACTCTAGTGCAAGTGGGAGACTGTTGGAAATATGCCCTAGAGGCAATAATAAAAGCATTATTATTATATTTCCTTGTTCATGGTAATTGTCTTTATTCATGCTATAATTGTGTTATCCGGAAATCGTAATACATGTGTGAATAACAGACACCAACATGTCCCTAGTAAGCCTCTAGTTGACTAGCCCGTTGATCAACAGATAGTCATGGTTTCCTGACTATGGACATTGGATGTCATTGATAACGAGATCACATCATTAGGAGAATGATGTGATGGACAAGACCCAATCCTAAACATAGCATAAAGATCGTGTAGTTCGTTTTGCTAGAGTTTTGCAATGTCAAGTATCTTTTCCTTAGACCATGAGATCGTGTAACTCCCGGATACCGTAGGAGTGCTTTGGGTATACCAAACGTCACAACGTAACTGGGTGACTATAAAGGTAGACTACGGGTATCTCCGAAAGTATCTGTTGGGTTGACACGGATCAAGACTGGGATTTGTCACTCCGTATGACGGAGAGGTATCACTGGGCCCACTCGGTAATCCATCATCATAATGAGCTCAAAGTGACCAAGTGTCTGGTCACGGGATCATGCATTACGGTACGAGTAAAGTGACTTGCCGGTAACGAGATTGAACGAGGTATTGGGATACCGACGATCGAATCTCGGGCAAGTAATATATCGATAGACAAAGGGAATTGCATACGGGGTTGAATGAATCCTCGACATCGTGGTTCATCCGATGAGAACATCGTGGAGCATGTGGGAGCCAACATGGGTATCCAGATCCCGCTGTTGGTTATTGACCTGAGATCGTCTCGGTCATGTCTACATGTCTCCCGAACCCGTAGGGTCAACACACTTAAGGTTCGGTGACGCTAGGGTTATTAGGAAGACAAGTATGTGATTACCGAATGATGTTCGGAGTCCCGGATGAGATCCCGGACGTCACGAGGAGTTCCGGAATAGTTCGGAGGTAAAGATTTATATATGGAAAGTGGTTAAACGGACTCCGGAAAGTTTCGGGGGCATGCCGGTATTGTACCGGGGCCACCGGGAGGGTTCCGGGGGTCCACCGGGAGGGGCCACCCCTCCCGGGGGGCCACATGGGCTAAGTGGGAGAGGGAGCCAGCCCCTAGTGGGCTGGGCGCGCCTCCCCACCTAGGCCCATGCGGCTAGGGTTTGGGGAGGGGAAACCCTAAAGGGGAGAAGGGGGCGCCCCCTAGCTTGGGGGGCAAGCCACCCTTTCCTCCTCCCCTTTGGCCGCCGCCCCATCTAGGGTTTCCCCTAGGTGGCCGGCCCCCCTTGCCCTCTCCTCCTATATATAGAGGGGTGAGGGGAGGGCTGCAACACACAATTGAAGGCGCAGCCCCTCCCCTCCCCAACTCCTCTCTTTCTCCGTCATTGCTTGGCGAAGCCTTGCCGGAGAACTGCTGTACCAATTGCACCACGCCGTCGTGCTGCCATTGGAGTTGTCTTCCTCAACCTCTCCTTCATCCTTGCTGGATCAAGACGGAGGAGACGCCATCGTCCCGTACGTGTGTTGAACGCGGAGGCGCTGTTCTTTCAGCGCTTGGTCATCGGTGATCGGAATCACGTCGAGTACGACTACTTCAACCTCGTTCTAACGAACGCTTCCGCTCGTGATCTACAAGTGGTATGTAGATGCAAACTCACTCCCTTGACTCGTTGCTAGATGAACTCCTAGATGATCTTGGTGAAACGAGTAGGAAAATTTTTGTTTTCTGCAACGTTCCCCAACAGCCATCACCTCCATCATCACCCAGCTTCGCGCGACTCTCAGGATGGCTCCCCGCTTCCCCCCATCACCACCAAAGTCGGATTAGATCTTCTCTACCTCGCCGCCACCGCTGTTTATGTGTTGTGCGTGCTTCATTTCTGTGTTGGGCTTGTTGTGCTGTGCCCACAGCTGGACCTTGGGTAGTGTGTGTGTGTGTGTGCCTGTGTGTTGGAACTTGCCTGCGGTGGCGCTGTGTGTGTTGTTCGGATTGGTACCTTGTTGACTTTTTGCTCGGTGGTTTGTTTTATTTATAAAGCGGGGCGAAAACCTTTTTCGATAACATGTATGGACAAAATTATAAGGATTAATTCTTAGTCGACTAAGCACTAATTGCCTTTTTTTTTACCATGCGAATACTTAAGTTTAACAGTCTTGCTAAAGCTTTTTATCCTTTTTTTTACCAAAAATTGTAAAATCGACTAATCTTAGTCGACTAAGCACTACTTGCCTTTTAAACAACGCGAATACTTAAATTTAATCCATTTTTACCATGATTTATCCATCTAGAGGATGGAGATCCATGGATATTTTATAGGTAATTAATATTTATTGCGGGGATTATAGGTGATAGTTCAAAGACACAATAGCTAGATAAGATACCACAGACCAGTCGATCGAGTAGTCCCAAGACATCTGTTGCAAAAAAAAAATATTGTACCGCAATTACACGAACATGTCCCAAAAAGCAAGCCGATACAAATCGGAAGCCTACAAAATATGTTAAGGGCCAGAAAGCTATCGTCTAGCACTACTTCAGCGAAGGGAACTCGGTGGTGTCATCTAGGCTCGGTGGCGGCGGCGGAGGAGCTTGCTGGGGAGGCGCCGGCGCCTCCACGCCTTCTGCAGGGGCCGCCTCGTTCATGGACCTCTTTGGCGCTCCGAATTGCTGATTCCTCGATGCTCCGTTGTAGTTATTGTTCTTGTAATATCTACCTTGCTTTGCTGCGCCCTGTGCCTTGCTGCTATCCGCCGAAGCCCCTGCGCTCTTATCATCACCGGAAACTCCATTGCTCGCCTTCGCCTTCGCTCTTGCCTCTGCTTCCGCCTTCGCCCTTGCCTCCGCTTCCGCCTTTGCCTTGGCCCTGGCCTGTCTCTCCCGCTGGTTTTTCCTGATCACGTAATCCCGGGCAGAAGGGTAGGCCTGGCCGAGTAGATCCTTGGTATGATCGGCGGCCGGCGTCGGCTTCTTCTTGTGCTTGGCCGCCGTCACTTCTTGTTTGGCATCGGCGTTGTCGAAGTCGGGAACGAGCCTGTCGCCGGGATCGTTGCGGTCGAGGAGCGCGAAGAGGTTCACGCTGGGCTTCAGTCCCGCCATGTCGGCCGGGTAAGCAAATCGACGAGATCGAGCGATGACTTTGCTTGCTGGTGTGCGATTTGTGAACGTCGAAGCTGCGCAACAGGCGTGCATATATAGATAGCTTGACGCGCTGGTACGATCCGAGTCCAATCATAGTTAGATTTAGTCACGACACCAACTCGTGCTGGGTCTGCACGTTGTAGTGTTGTACGAAGTGGAGAAGGACTCGAACAGGGGCGTCTGGTATGACTTGTTGCAACAGTTCGACTGGGATTCAAGTTCCGGTGTCTACAACATGATGATAGCTTCGCCTCTAAAGTTTGGAATCATGAAAACTTCCTTCTCAAATGTTGTACATTCTATTTGGGGTCGCAGGATGCACATGCACGGACCTGTCTCCTAATAAATCACATGCTAGCTAGAAAGATGGAGAACAGCAATAAATTTAAATTCCTTTTTTTTGCAGGATAAATTTAAATTCCTATTAAACACACCGTCGTGTGTGTAAATATGAGCATCAAAAGATTTGAACCTAGTGAGTACATCGATATCACATGGCTCTTGCAATCAACAAGAGTCGACTCATTTAACATGCTGAGAAACATATTACTCATGCCAGTTGGGTTTATAAGTCGGACATGGGTCTTTATATATTCAGTTTGACCAGGAAAATATGTAATATATTTTTCAAAAAATATGTCTTTAAGATTCGTTGTTAAATGAAGTTTCTAATCATATATTTTCCATGTCATATTATACATGTTTTATTAGTCAAACCGAAGACCTAAAAATCCAGCTTTGATGAGGGCTGGGGCTTCACTCTGGAGGCGGAGGATGGAAATGGAGGAAATCAGCAGCAGACGATAGGAAATGGGGATGATGGAGAAGAGAACAAGAACTAGTGTCCGATTGAATACGAGTATTTGCCAGAAGTCTGTTACACTTGCGGGATAATTGGACGTGATGATAGAGCCCATGAGATCAAACTGGAGAAGGGTGAGAGCACACAGTTTGGGCCATGGCTATGCGCGTTTATGCCAAACCATAGGAGTGAGATGGAAGGGGCGTTGGAGTGAGGGCCATTCTAACTCCAGGAGTCACAACAGCGGGTCACGCTGAAGGAAATATGCCCTAGAGGCAATAATAAAGTTATTATTTATTTTCTTATATCATGATAAATGTTTATTATTCATGCTAGAATTGTATTAACCGGAAACATAATACATGTGTGAATACATAGACAAACAGAGTGTCACTAGTATGCCTCTACTTGACTAGCTCGTTAATCAAAGATGGTTATGTTTCCTAACCATGGACAAAGAGTTGTTATTTGATTAACGGGATCACGTCATTAGATGAATGATCTGATTGACATGACCCATTTCATTAGCTTAGCACCCGATCGTTTAGTATGTTGCTATTTGCTTTCTTCATGACTTATACATGTTTCTATGACTGTGAGATTATGCAACTCCCGTTTACCGGAGGAACACTTTGTGTGCTACCAAACGTCACAACGTAACTGGGTGATTATAAAGGAGCTCTACAGGTGTCTCCAAAGGTAGATGTTGGGTTGGCGTATTTCGAGATTATGATTTGTCACTCCGATTGTCGGAGAGGTATCTCTGGGCCCTCTCGGTATTGCACATCACATAAGCCTTGCAAGCATTGCAACTAATGAGTTAGTTGCGGGATGATGTATTACAGAACGAGTAAAGAGACTTGCCGGTAACGAGATTGAACTAGGTATTGGATACCGACGATCGAATCTCGGGCAAGTAACATACCGATGACAAAGGGAACAACGTATGTTGTTATGCGGTCTGACCGATAAAGATCTTCATAGAATATGTAGGAGCCAATATGGGCATCCAGGTCCCGCTATTGGTTATTGACCGGAGACGTGTCTCGGTCATGTCTACATTGTTCTCGAACCGTAGGGTCTGCACGCTTAAAGTTATGATGGCATTTATTATGAGTTTATGCATTTTAATGTACCGAAGTTAGTTCGGAGTCCCGAATGTGATCACGGACATGACGAGGAGTCTCGGAATGGTCGAAACATAAAGATTGATATATTGGACGGCTATATTCGGACACCGGAAGTGTTCCGGGTGACTTCGGAGAAAACCGGAGCACCGGAAGGGTTACCGGAACCCTCCGGGGAATAATGGGCCTTATTGGGCCTTAGGGGGGAGAGAGGGCTGTGGCCTAGGAGGTGGCGCCCCCCCCCCCACATGGGGAGTCTGAATTGGACTAGGGAGGGGGGCGCGGCCCCTCTTTCCCTCTCCCTCTTCCCCTCTTTCCTTCCCCCTTAGGGTTTTCTAATTGGATTAGGAAAGGGGAGTCCTACTCCCACTAGGAGGAGGACTCCCCCTCCCCTTGGCGTGCCCCATAGGGTCGGCCGGCCTCCCCCTTGCTCCTTTATATACGGGGGCAGGGGGACACCCTAGGACACACAAGTTGATCTTTGAGATCGTTCCTTAGCCGTGTGCGGTGCCCCCTGCCACCATATTCCACTTCGATCATATCGTTGTAGTGCTTAGGCGAAGCTCTGCGTCGGTAGAACATCAAGATCGTCACCACGCCGTCGTGTTGACAGAACTCCTCCCCGAAGCTTTGCTGGATCGGAGCCCGGGGATCGTCATCGAGCTGTACGTGTGCTAAGAACTCGGAGGTGCCGGAGTAACGGTGCTTGGATCGGTCGGATCGGGAAGAAGATGTACGACTACTTCCTCTACGTTGTGTCAACGCTTCCGTTGCGATTTACAAGGGTACGTAGATCATGCTCTCCCCCTCATTGCTATGCATCACCATGATCTTGCGTGTGCGTAGGAATTTTTTTGAAATTACTACGTCCCCCAATAGTGGCATCCGAGCCTAGATTTTTATGGTTTGATGTTATATGCACGAGTAGAACACAAGTGAGTTGTGGGCGATATAAGTCATACTGCCTACCAGCATGTCATACTTTGGTTCGGCGGTATTGTTGGATGAAGCGGCCCGGACCGACATTACGCGTACGCTTACGCGAGACCGGTTCTCCCGACGTGCTTTGCACAAAGGTGGCTTGCGGGTGACTGTTTCTCCAACTTTAGTTGAACCAAGTGTGGCTACGCCCGGTCCTTGCGAAGGTTAAAACGGAGTCTATTTGACAAACTATCGTTGTGGTTTTGATGCGTAGGTGAGATTGGTTCTTACTTAAGCCCGTAGCAGCCACGTAAAACTTGCAACAACAAAGTAGAGGACGTCTAACTTGTTTTTGCAGGGCATGTTGTGATGTGATATGGTCAAGACATGATGCTAAATTTTATTGTATGAGATGATCATGTTTTGTAACCGAGTTATCGGCAACTGGCAGGAGCCATATGGTTGTCGCTTTATTGTATGCAATGCAATCGCGATGTAATGCTTTACTTTATCACTAAGCGGTAGCGATAGTCGTGGAAGCATAAGATTGGCGAGACGACAACGATGCTACGATGGAGATCAAGGTGTCGCGCCGGTGACGATGGTGATCATGATGGTGCTTCGGAGATGGAGATCACAAGCACAAGATGATGATGGCCATATCATATCACTTATATTGATTGCATGTGATGTTTATCTTTTTATGCATCTTATCTTGCTTTGATTGACGGTAGCATTATAAGATGATCTCTCACTAAATTATCAAGAAGTGTTCTCCCTGAGTATGCACCGTTGCCAAAGTTCGTCGTGCCCAGACACCATGTGATGATCGGGTGTGATAAGCTCTACGTCCATCTACAACGGGTGCAAGCCAGTTTTGCACACGCAGAATACTCAGGTTAAACTTGACGAGCCTAGCATATGCAGATATGGCATCGGAACACGGAGACCGAAAGGTCGAGCGTGAATCATATAGTAGATATGATCAACATAACGATGTTCACCATTGAAAACTACTCCATCTCACGTGATGATCGGTTATGGTTTAGTTGATTTGGATCACGTGATCACTTAGAGGATTAGAGAGATGTCTATCTAAGTGGGAGTTCTTAAGTAATATGATTAAATTGAACTTAAATTTATCATGAACTTAGTCCTGGTAGTATTTTGCAAATTATGTTGTAGATCAATAGCTCGCGTTGTTGCTTCCCTGTGTTTATTTTGATATGTTCCTAGAGAAAATTATGTTGAAAGATGTTAGTAGCCATGATGCGGATTGGATCCGTGATCTGAGGTTTATCCTCATTGCTGCACATAAAAAATTATGTCCTTGATGCACCGCTAGGTGACAGACCTATTGCAGGAGCATATGCAGACGTTATGAACGTTTGGCTAGCTCAATATGATGACTACTTGATAGTTTAGTGCACCATACTTAATGGCTTAGAATCGGGACTTCAAAGACGTTTTGAACGTCATGGACCATATGAGATGTTCCAGGAGTTGAAGTTAATATTTCAAGCAAATACCCGAGTTGAGAGATATGAAGTCTCCAACAAGTTCTATAGCTAGAAGATGGAGGAGAATCGCTCAACTAGTGAGCATGTGCTCAGATTGTCTGGGTACTACAATCGCTTGAATCAACTGGGAGTTAATATTCCAGATAAGATAGTGATTGACAGAATTCTCTAGTCACCATCACCAAGTTAGTAGAACTTCGTAATGAACTATAATATGCAAGGGATAACGGAAATTACTCCCAAGCTCTTCGTGATGCTGAAATCAACGAAGGTAGAAATCAAGAAAAACATCAAGTGTTAATGGTTGACAAGACCACTAGTTTCAAGAAAAGGGCAAAGGGAAAAAGGGGAACTTCAAGAAGAATGGCAAGTAAGTTGCTGCTCAAGTGAAGAAGCCCAAGTCTGATCCTGAGCCTGAGGCTAAGTGCTTCTACTGCAAAGGGACTGGTCACTAAAAGCAGAACTACCCCAATTGATTGGCGGATAAAAAGGATGGCAAAGTGAACATAAGTATATTTGATATACATGTTATTGATGTGTACTTTACTAGTGTTTATAGCAACCCCTCAGTATTTGATACTAGTTCAGTTGCTAAGAGTAGTAACTCGAAATGGGAGTTGCAGAATAAACAGAGACTAGTTAAGGGTGAAGTAACGATGTGTGTTGGAAGTGGTTCCAAAATTGATATGATCATCATCGCACACTCCCTATACTTTCGGGATTAGTGTTGAACCTAAATAAGTGTTATTTGGTGTTTGCGTTGAGCATGAATATGATTTGATCATGTTTATTGTAATACGGTTATTCATTTAAGTAAGAGAATAAATTGTTGTTCTGTTTACATGAATAAAACCTTATATGGTTACACACCCAATGAAAATAGTTCGTTGGATCTCGATCGTAGTGATACACATAATCATAATATTGAAGCCAAAAGATGCAGAGTTGATAATGATAGTGCAACTTATTTGTGGCACTGCCGTTTAGGTCATATCGGTGTAAAGCGCATGAAGAAACTCCATACTGATGGACTTTTGGAACCACTTGATTATGAATCACTTGGTACTTGCGAACCGTGCCTCATGGTCAAGATGACTAAAACTCCGTTCTCCGGAGCGAGCAACTGACTTATTGGAAATAATACATACTGATGTATGCAGTCCGATGAGTGTTAAGGCTCACGGTAAGTATCGTTATTTTCTGAACTTCACAGATGATTTGAGCAGATATGGGTATATCTACTTGATGAAACATAAGTATGAAACATTTGAAAAGTTCAAAGAATTTCAGAGTGAAGTGGGAAATCATCGTCACAAGAAAATAAAGTTTCTACGATCTGATCGCAGAGACAAATATTTGAGTTACGAGTTTGGTCTTCAATTAAAACAATGTGGAATAGTTTCACAAACTCATGCCACATGGAACACCACAGCATAATGGTGTGTCCGAACGTCATAACCGTACTTTATTGGATATAGTGCAATCTATGATGTCTCTTACCGATCTACCACTATCGTTTTGGGGTTATGCATTAGAGACAGCTGCATTCACATTAAAAGGGCGCCATCTAAATCTGTTGAGACGACACCGTATGAACTGTGGTTTGGCAAGAAACCAAAGTTTTGTTTCTCAAAGTTTGGGGTTGCAATGCTTATGTGAAAAAGTTTCATCCTGATAAGCTCAAACTCAAATCGGAAAAGTGTGTCTTCATAGGATACCCAAAAGTTACTGTTGGGTACACCTTCTATCACAGATCCGAAGGCAAGACTTTTGTTGCTAAATTCGGAAACTTTCTGGAGAAGGAGTTTCTCTCGAAAGAAGTGAGTGGGAGGAAAGTAGAACTTGATAAGGTAATTCTACCTTCTCCCTTATTGGAAAGTAGTTCATCACAAAAAAAATCTATTCTTGTGACTACTACACCAATTAGTAAGGAAGCTAATGATGATGATCATGTAACTTCAGATCAAGTTACTACCGAATCTCGTAGGTAAACCAGAGTGAGATCCGCACCAGTGTGGTACGGTAATCCTGTTCTGGAGGTCATGTTACTTGATCATGACGAACCTACGAACTATGAGGAAGCGATGATGAGCCCAGATTCCGCGAAATGGTTTGAAGCCATGGAATCTGAGATATGATCCATGTATGAGAACAAAGTTTGGACTTTGGTTGACTTGCCCGATGATCGGCAAGCAATTGAGAATAAATGGATCTTCAAGAGGAAGACGGACGCTGATAGTAGTGTTACTATCTACAAAGCTAGAATTGTCGCAAAAGGTTTTCGACAAGTTCAAGGTGTTGACTACGATGAGAGCTTCTCACTCGTATCTATGCTTGAGTCTGTCCGAATCATGTTAGTAATTGCCGCATTTTATGAAATCTGGCAAATGGATAAACAAAACTGCATTCCTTAATGGATTTATTAAAAAAGAGTTGTATATGATGCAACCAGAAGGTTTTGACAATCCGAAAGGTGCTAACGAAATGTGCAAGCTCCAGTGATCCATCTGTGGACTGGTGCAAGCATCTCGGAGTTGGAATATACGCTTTGATGAGTTGATCAAAGCATATAGTTTTATACAGACTTGCGGTGAAGCCGGTATTTACAAGAAAGTGAGTGGGAGCACTACAGCATTTCCGATAAGTATATGTGAATGACATATTGTTGATCGGAAATAATGTAGAATTATTCTATAAAGCATAAAGGAGTGTTTGAAAGGAGTTTTTCAAAGAAAGACTTCGGTGAAGCTGCTTACATATTGAGCTCCAAGATCTATAGAGATAGATCAAGATGCTTGATAAGTTTTTTCAATGAGTACATACCTTGACAAGATTTTGAAGTAGTTCAAAATGGAGCAGTCAAAGAAAGAGTTCTTGCCTGTATTACAAGGTGTGAAGTTGAGTAAGACTCAAAGCCCGACCACGGCAGAAGATAGAAAGAGAATGAAAGTCATTCCCTATGCCTCGGCCATAGGTTCTATAAAGTATGTCATGCTGTATACCAAATCTATTGTATACCCTGCACTGATTTGGCAAGGGAGTACAATAGTGATCTAGGAGTAGATCACTGGACAGCGGTCAGAATTATCCTTAGGGAAATAAAGATATGTTTCTCGATTATGGACGTGACAAAAGGTTCGTCGTAAAGGGTTATGCCGATGCAAGTTTTGACACTAATCTAGATGACTCTAAGTCTCGGTCTAGATACATATTGAAAGTGGGAGCAATTAGCTAGAGTATCTCCATGCAGAGCATTGTTGACATAGAAATTTGCAAAATACATGTGGATCTGAATGTGGCAGACCCGTTGACTAAGATTCTCTCACAAGCAAAACATGATCACACCTTAGTACTCTTTGGGTGTTAATCACATAGCGATGTGAACTAGATTACTGAATCTAGTAAACCCTTTGGGTATTGGTCACATGGCGATGTGAACTATGGGTGTTAATCACATGATGATGTGAACTATCGATGTTAATCACATGGTGATGTGATCTAGATTATTGACTCTAGTGCAAGTGGGAGATTGAAGGAAATATGCCCTAGAGGCAATAATAAAGTTATTATTTATTTCCTTATATCATGATAAATGTTTATTATTCATGCTAGAATTGTATTAACCGGAAACATAATACATGTGTGAATACATAGACAAACAGAGTGTCACTAGTATGCCTCTACTTGACTAGCTCGTTAATCAAAGATGGTTATGTTTCCTAACCATGGACAAAGAGTTGTTATTTGATTAACGGGATCACATCATTAGATGAATGATCTGATTGACATGACCCATTTCATTAGCTTAGCACCCGATCGTTTAGTATGTTGCTATTTGCTTTCTTCATGACTTATACATGTTCCTATGACTATGAGATTATGCAACTCCCGTTTACCGGAGGAACACTTTGTGTGCTACCAAACGTCACAACGTAACTGGGTGATTATAAAGGAGCTCTACAGGTGTCTCCAAAGGTAGATGTTGGGTTGGCGTATTTCGAGATTATGATTTGTCACTCCGATTGTCGGAGAGGTATCTCTGGGCCCTCTCGGTATTGCACATCACATAAGCCTTGCAAGCATTGCAATTAATGAGTTAGTTGCGGGATGATGTATTACAGAACGAGTAAAGAGACTTGCCGGTAACGAGATTGAACTAGGTATTGGAAACCGACGATCGAATCTCGGGCAAGTAACATACCGATGACAAAGGGAACAACGTATGTTGTTATGCGGTCTGACCGATAAAGATCTTCGTAGAATATGTAGGAGCCAATATGGGCATCCAGGTCCCGCTATTGGTTATTGACCGGAGACGTGTCTCGGTCATGTCTACATTGTTCTCGAACCGTAGGGTCCGCAGGCTTAAAGTTACGATGACAGTTATTATGAGTTTATGCATTTTGATGTACTGAAGTTAGTTAGGAATCCCGGATGTGATCACGGACATGACGAGGAGTCTCGAAATGGTCGAGACATAAAGATTGATATATTGGACGGCTATATTCGGACACCGGAAGTGTTCCGAGTGATTTCGGAGAAAACCGGAGCACCGGAAGGGTTACCGGAACCCTCCGGGGAAGTAATGGGCCTTATTGGGCCTTAGGGGAGAGAGAGGGCTGCGGCCTAGGAGGTGCCCCCCCCCCCACATGGGGAGTCCGAATTGGACTAGGGAGGGGGGCGCGGCCCCTCTTTCCCTCTCCCTCTTCCCCTCTTTCCTTCCCCCTTAGGGTTTCCTAATTGGATTAGGAAAGGGGAGTCCTACTCCCACTAGGAGGAGGACTCCCCCTCCCCTTGGCGCGCCCCATAGGGCTGGCTGGCCTCCCCCTTGCTCCTTTATATACAGGGGCAGGGGGGCACCCTAGGACACACAAGTTGATCTTTGAGATCGTTCCTTAGCCGTGTGCGGTGCCCCCTGCCACCATATTCCACCTCGATCATATCGTTGTAGTGCTTAGGCGAAGCCCTGCGTCGGTAGAACATCAAGATCGTCACCACGCCGTCGTGCTGACAGAACTCCTCCCCGAAGCTTTGCTGGATCGGAGCCCGGGGATCGTCATCGAGCTGTACATGTGCTAAGAACTCGGAGGTGCCGGAGTAACGGTGCTTGGATCAGTCGGATCGGGAAGAAGACGTACGACTACTTCCTCTACGTTGTGTCAACGCTTCCGTTGCGATCTACAAGGGTACGTAGATCATGCTCCCCCCCCCCTCGTTGGTATGCATCACCATGATCTTGCGTGTGCGTAGGAATTTTTTTGAAATTACTACGTCCCCCAACACATGCATCATGGGTATATGGAAAGTGAAGAAGGGTAGTGCAGCAAGGCCCCGTCTTGGTGCAATGAGGGCACAAACAAGTGTTCTGATGGTAAAGGTCTGGAGAAGGAAGTAATGAGACCTCTAAAAAAGAACCCACCATCTGCCCGCGAGGGTACTGCCAAGGAGCTCACGTTTACCGAAATGAATCCAAAGGAGAATGGAGGCATAACAGATGTGTCAAAAAAGGGAAAGCAATGATATGTTAGTGGTGGCATGAGCACCGAGGTCATGCAGAAAGCCATGTAGATCAATATAAGGAATGAGACAAGGAGAAAGGTGGGGGCAAGCTGGACTATAATAAAATAAAGGAGGTGGATAAAAATATAAAGGCACTAGTACGTATAAGAAGGTTAAGGGGAGGAAGGTGGAGGGACGGATGCAGAAAGGACAAGGCGAGATGTGAGCTGGGTGGTAAGAGGAGAGCAGAACAAACAGATATTGATGGTGGGGAGGAGAATATAGTGCGCAGAAGTTGTGGATGTCGAAAGAAGCGAGGGCAATGACATGCACAAAAGTGAGATCGCCAGGCCATAGGGACAACCTGGGGCAACCCAATGAAGATTATCTCATGGAACTGTCGGGGATTGGGGCCTGGGCCAACAGTTCGTGGTCTTCTAAAGCTTTAGAAGAACGAGCACTCTGATCCTTTTTCTTTCAGAGACAAAACTTGACAAGGCAAGGATGGAAAAGTTTCATAGTATGTCGGGTTTGCAACATATGTTACTGCAAAATAATAATGGCAAGATGGTGGCTTAGCATTTCTATGGAGGAGGGGAATAAATGTTACTCTGAGATGGGCAGGGAGAATGCATATTGATGTGACTGTGCAAGAAGGTGATGGTCTCAAATGGAGACTAACATGAATTTTCGGTGAAGCTAAAGCTGAACAGAAGGTGGAGACTTGGAAGCCTGTGCGCACTCTGAACCACCAAATAAATCTATTGTGCATGTGTATGGATGATTCAACAAGATACCATTTAATCATGAATAGCAAGGCAATCTTCCTAGAGGCCATACTTTCACGCAAAAAAATCAGGATGCCTTAGAGCGTTGTAATCTCATTGATTTAGGCTTTGATGCTGTTGTGTTCACCTGAAGGAATAACAATTATTGTATTGAAGGTATCCATGAACATCTCAATAGGGTGGTTGCTTCACCGTCGTGGTGTGCTCGATTTTCGCATTATAAAGTTGTAAATGGTAACCCTGAACAATTTGATCATAGGCCTGTGATTTTATGGGTGTATGGTAGTCGAAGGTAGGCATAAAGGACAGGGGGTGAGCACAGTGGCAGAGACAGGGGGACCAGCAGGGGCCCTGCCCCCCCCTAACACCACTGATTTGGTACTAATATAGCAATGAACAGTGCAGAATTTAGGGAATAATACATGCATTAGTGTAGTTTGGCCCCTGTAATCCAAAGTATGTGTCATTTGGCCCCCCTAATCTTTAATTCCTGGCTCCGCCACTGGGTGAGCAGGCTAGGAGGTTTGAAGCTCGCTAGGTGTTGGAGGAGGGCTACAATGAGACGCTCAATACAGCTTGGGAGCAAACCAATGCTACTTCTGTTGCTTACAGATTAACGGTCATCAACCAAGCGCTACGCACATTATACTACTAGAGAAAACCCTAATAGTAGTGTGGGTTTAATGCTCACTAGTAGTGCAGGCTGCCGCGCTACTTTTTTTTTTAAGACAATCAGCAAAGCTTTATTGATCCGTCACATAATTTACATGGACGAAATGAAGATCCCCAAAGTGGCCCAACCAAACATGGCGACCAAGCCCCAGTTTAAGTGCATGCTTTACTAGATTGTGAGCTTCGACGTTCGTGCGTAGGATCGGGCCTATATGTGTACGGATTGTGTGGCCCGCACAGGGCCCACAAATTTTAGGGGCCCCAAAACTTTAATACAGGCCCATGACTCCTGGGCGCTGGGCCGCTATCACGTCCACCTGAGTCGAGGCGTCGAGCGTCCTCTCCGGCCGCTGCTCGATCGGAAATTGGTTCCTCGGATCGATCACAAAAGCAAATCGGCACTCGCATGGCTACAGCCTACAGGAAACGGGATCTTACGATCTGAAACGGGGTCATCGAATCGTAAACGGGATCGTCGGATCCACCAGCGACGGCGGCATGGCGAGTTGGCGACAGTTCTTCTCCTCCCGCGAAAACAAAATCGGCATCTAGACTCCAGAGCGCCAGCGACAGTTCCTCTCGCCAGGTAGCCTGCCGCTGGCTGCTAGAACGCTTCCGTGAGTTAGGGTACAGACGGATGATCTGTCATTCCGTCTGAGTTTTTTTTAATATCATCAGCCTTTTGAATTTAGACCATGACGTGAATAAATCTACCAAAATGAGCTTTCTCAGTTGTGATGATCCAAGTCTTTGTATAGGTTTCAGAACGTACATATCTTGAAGATTATGACTTCAGTAGGCAGGTTAGAGGCAAAAGTACATAGTTACAGTTCGTAGAGTCCTCTTTTCTGATTAACTTGGGCTTCAACTCCTACTCCTGATTCGTAAGTAACTTTTGGCAGGAATCATCAAAGATCTGTTCTTGCCGCCTCGATTAAAGATCACATTATAGCAGTTCAACCTGGGACTAGGTGAGTTAGACGGTTCATCTAATTGCCAAACATTGATTTTCAATTAATATTTGCTTCGGTGTCAGTTCCAATTTTATTTTATTTATTTTTTGTATCTTGTGTTTCAATAATACAGATTTGAGTCATCATGAGGAAACATCAGTCTGCCTAGAAGCGCAAAAGAAAAGAAAAAGAAAAATATTATGCAACCGGGAGTTGAATTGGTATGATATTTATATACCCAATTGTTATATAGTAAGACATTATATCACATGCATTATAATTTCTCGCTAGTTTATTTTTTTCCTAATGGGTTAGGGCCCCATTTTGTAGTTTCGCACAGGGCCCCACATTTTGCTGGCCCGGCCCTGCGCGTGCGACACGTGCTACTGCTAAGACACATAGCGACAACGCTTGTTCTCTTCCGCGCTGCTGCTAATCTAGCTAGTTGCAGCGTGTTTATTATCCATCGCTATTAGTATTCTTTTTTAATTTTTTTATTTTTAGTGTATTTATACGCCGTTATATAAATTTTGGTACAATACCAATTATGAGGTTTATATCATTATGTCCATAACAGTGTGTCAAATGAAGGTAGATTAGATTCAAGTGGAGGCAACATGTGATACACATCGAAAGTACTACTAGTCCAAACTAGAATCTAATCAAGTTTGGATTAGTAGTATACTTTTGACATGCACCACATATTGCCTCCACTTGAATCTAATCCGCCAGCATAAGCTATTTAATCGTCATAGTCATTAGCACCAACAGTATTTATTTAATCACCATAGTCATAGAGTAGCACATCATCATCCGATCAAACTCATTCTAGCTGCTAGCTAATCACCACCAACACTAGATGCGGTAGCTATCTAATCACCACCAACATTAGATAATAATAATCATCACAGTCATTACCACCAACAGTAGCTATTTAATTATCATAGTCATAGTCTAGCACATCATCATCTTCAAACTCATTTCTAGCTAGCTAATCACTCATACTGCTCTCTCTCAAGTAAAATAATATAAAACATGTGTAGCTCTCCTCGTTCATCAAGTTGGAGCATGCAGATGAACATGTCTCCTAATCGTGGGTTGCGCTTTTGATTGCTGCCCCCTAGTACTTCTCTGCGATCGTTCACAATTTTGCTCCAGTCTTTCACTATTAAGCATTCCTCTGTAACATCCCAAATTTTCAATTTGGAATGTTATGCAGTAGATCATCATGCATATCATATTTTCTTGCATTTTGGTCGATCCTAGAAATTTCACGCAACTCAAGGACCCTCGGAGAGAGTTGGAGATTTCGTCATTTTCATAATTGAGTTTTCTCAAATTTTGAAAAAAGAGGATCATTTGATTTATTTATTTCATCTTCAATTATTTTCCCAATATCAAAAATATGAGAGAGGGGAATAATATGGCTTTCCCAAATTTAGGAAAAATGAAGATTTAATAAAAAAATTCAAATTTTGGATTTTTTTGGATTTTAATTGCATTTTATTTGGATTAGGAAAAAATGTGTGTTTTCAAAATTTGTATCTAGGCCCCGAGAAAAGTTCATTTTGTTCGACTCATTTTTAGGAGTCGGGGAAAATTTACTTTGAGAATTTTGGAGTTCGTTTAGATTTTCTTTTCTTTGTTTTTTCTGCGCGCGTATCATTTTAAAAAAAATCCGCGTCGCGCCCGCCTGGGCCAAGGCCCAGCCGGCCCCTCCTCGCGCGCAGACCCGCCGCCGCCCGCGCCGAGTCCGAGCAGGACTCCAGCGCCGCCGCCGCCCTTTGCTTGCCCCCTCCCCCAAGTCTCTCCCCCCCCTTTAAATACCTAGCCACCCTCCCTCTCCTCCCCACAACGCCGCCGCCGCCTGCCCGCGCCGCCGACTGCCGCCGCCGCCGCCCAACGCCGCCGCCCGCCGCCTAGCCCCGGTCGCCGGAGCCCCTCGCCGAGGTAGCCCCGCGCCGCGCCATCCCTCCCCTCGGTTCGGTTTTTTTAAAAGACCGTTCCGGTTTCTTTTCGTTTCGTTGTTTCGGTTTTTTTTTCGAAACCCTAGATCGGTTTTTCGTTTGTTTTCGGTTTAAATGTTTAGCGACCGTTCGCCGCACCATTCGTCCTAACGAACGTGATCACCGGTTATTCTCGGTTAACGAACGTCCGTTCGTTTAACCGTTCGTCGTTTCTTTTTCGTTGGATTTACTCCACGTTTTTCTGATCGCGATTTCAGATCCGATCTTCGTTCTAGTTTATCTCCCCGCTCGTTTATCGGAATCAGGTGATTCAAGCGCCTGGAGTTTCGTTTCGAAACCGCCGTTCCGACTAATCAACTTAAATAAGTTTTTGCTACTGTAAAATTTGACCTAGTTTCAACTTGCTAGAACCGAGTTGTTTTTCTTCCGCCGTTTGTTTTCTGTTGCTTTGTTCGGTTCTTTCTCTCTTTGCAACCGGAGTTCTTAAGTTGAACTTTCTGGTTCGATCTCTTGTTCGAGTTTTACCTGTGCATTAGATGAGAACTTATTGTATGCTTGTTGTTTGTCTGCGATAGATTACCCGGAGTGCGCCGCCTGTTACTTCGAATCTCTAGGTCTCGCGGATCATCAGCAAGGCAAGTAACACTTTGATCATACCTTTTCTACAACCCAGTTTTATTGCATTAGATCAATCCTCACACATTGCATGATTAGGATCTAATTAAATTGTGGGATGGGAAGTAGATGAGGTAGTACCTATTAACTATTTATTATGAAACCTTTGGAAGTTACTTCTACGTTTGCTTATTATGCCATGCTATGCTAGTAGATGTGGATTGGGTGAGTGATATCCATGACAGATGTGAGTTTGATAATTTTAAGGGTTTATCCAAGGTGGCAACTTAAACACACATCTGGGTGGATTGAGGTACCTGGTTTCTATCAGGACTTGCCTGTTTTCTTTTGGACCGCCACCCAGGCTCAAAAGGGATCATAAGATCTTTCATGCTAGAAACTTCCGTGTGCAGCCACAAGCCATTATGGGCTCTGGCATAGTTGATTAAGCGGTGCGAACTCTTACAGGGTAGACTAGCAGATGTAGGGGAAAGTAGGTGTACCGGTCTATCCATCGTAAGGTGCTAGCGCTTCTGAAAGACTGTGTCTCGGTCATCCGTTTGTCAAACACCGTGTAGCGTGAGAAAACCAACGGAGGCGATCGAGTCTTGTGGGGAAAAGTGCGCAAACCTCTACAAAGTGTAATAAACTAATCATGATTAGCCGTGTCCCCGGTTATGGACATCTTGAGTATCTAGTACTTGAATATCGTGTGAATGTCATCATGTTACTTCTAATTAATATTGTTGGGTTTTAATTGTTCACTTAATTGGGATCGGAATGCTGTCAACCATTCTCGATGTTCAACTACCATGATAGTTAAATAAATTCATTTCCATTGTAGTAGGGAAAAACTGGCTTTACGCAAAACTGTAACCATAGAGCTTTCCACCAGCCATACATGCATATAGTATAGCTCATTACTGTTCATTACTCTCTATGTGTTACCTTGCCAGCATATTCCATGTGCTGACTCGTTTTTGGGCTGCAACTTTCATGTTGCAGACATTTTAGACGACGAGTAAGGTGCTGTTAGGTCGTGGTTCTATACTCAGTGATGCCGTTGGAGTTGATGGACCCATTTATCTTCCAAGTCTTCCGCTGTTATCGATATTAGATGGCCTTAAGCCATATTTATTGTAATAAGTCTCCGTTGAGACACCGATGTAATAAGTGTGTGATTGCTACTCTGCTATAAATCCTTCGAAGTACTGTGTGGTGTCAGCATTACTGATCCAGGGATGACACCGGAGCACAGAGACTTGATCCATTCGGGTCGGGTCGCTACAGAGATGGTATCAGAGCACAGGCTGACTGTAGGACACGACCACTAAGTTAAAGCCATAGATCACTATTCTCTCCTCATTTTCTAACTCCTCATCTTTTCTACTCTTTTAGGATGACGGACGCGAAGATCAAGTACGCTCAACCGGATGAAGGCACACCTTTTGGATTTCACTTGAAGGAAGTCACCAAATACCTGAACATTGGACTACCAAGCTTCACCGGGACTTTCAACGCCACTCTGCCTGAAGAGGAGCGCTGGAAGATTCAAGCTCACGTTCCAGGAAGGACATTCGCGCCAATCACAAAGCCCATAGATAGTGTTTTCAGTGCACCAACCTGGAGTCTGGGAAGGAGCATGGCAGCTCATATCACCATGGGACGCATTGGAGAAGTTTATCAAGAAGACCTCAAGGACACTATCTACCAGATTTGCGGACGCCGAGATGAACAATGGGAGTTAATCAGCACCAAGAAGGATAGATCCATTGCATCATTCATCCAGGAGTTAAACCAGCACATTCGACGCCACGAGAACCAGATGTGCAATGATATGATAGAGTTGAAGAATGCGAAGGCTAGGATCATCGAGCTAGAAGGAGAACTGAAGGCTACACGGACGAAATCGTAGCTCTAGCAAGGCACAATGGCGATCTTAAGCAAGAGATTGAAGAACTCAAGGGGAAGTTAGCATCCAGGAAGGAAGAAATGTACGTCGCATGTCCGGACAACTACATCATCCTCGACGACACCGATTCGGATCCAAGTGAACCCGACTTTGAAGACGAAGCTGGAGCAGACATCATGGAGTCTTCCAACGATTCAAATTTCTAGATGACCACCAAATATTAGTAGTATTTTCCCCATGTATACACTATAGTTCGAGCACTTTTGCGATAGTTCTAGACTGTTTGTATGCCCTTGTTTGATTGAATGAAGTGATTTTGTGTGCATTTGCTCATGTGCATTGGGGTAGTGTTTTCTCTTTAGACCTCACTCCATTCTTAATTCTCATCTTTTCTAAACCCTCAGATGCCTCCGAGACGTGACAATGGATTTCCACTGGAACTCACTCAATTGATCTAGCAGCAGAATCAATTGATGCAATTGTTAGTCCAGAATCAGCAAAACAACAACAACAACAACAACAACAACAACAACCCACCTCCACCACCGCCACCTGTTGACCACTTAGCCCGTTTCCTTAGGCTGAATCCGCCGGTGTTTTCCAGTAGCACCGAGCCAATAGTAGCAGACGATTGGCTCCGCAAGATAGGAAGGGAGTTGACCACTGCAGGATGCACAGATGGTGAGAAAGTGAAGTTTGCCGCACATCAGCTTGACGGACCCGCGGCAGCATGGTGGGAGAATTTCACAACCACTTACCCAGTTGACACTGTCACATGGGATCAGTTTCAGCAAGCTTTCCGCACTGCCCATGTTTCAGCAGGAGCTATGGCCATGAAGAAGCGTGAATTTCGCAACTTACGCCAAGGAGGAAGGATAGTTGGCCAGTACATTGACGACTTCAGCAAGTTAGCACGCTATGCCCCAGATGACGTTGCTACAGATGCAGCTAAGCAGGAAAAGTTTCTGGAAGGATTGAATGATGAGCTAAGCATACAGTTGATGGTAGCAAGTTTCAACAACTACCAGGAGTTGGTAGATCGTGCCATCATGATTGAAGGGAAGCAACAACAGATTGAGAACCGCAAGAGGAAGTATGGACAGGGGAAGTATAACTCTGGAGCCCAACAGAAGCCCCGTTTTACCCCTAAACCGGGAATTCAATTTCAGCATACCCATGGAGGAGGTAGTTCGCACAACCATAATGGCCACAAGAATGGTAATGGGAATGGAGGAAGCAACAGCCAGAATCGGACCATCCCATCAACCCCAGCCAAGAGAGATCTGAGTCAAGTCACCTGTTTCAAGTGTTCCAAGACCGGACATTATGCTAATGAATGTCCTGAAGGCCAGAATGGAAATGGCAATGGAAGCTCAGGGAAGAAGCTGAACCCTTTCAATAGGGGACAGGTGAACCACGTTAACGTGGAGGAGGTTGAAGATCAGCCTAATGAAGTAATCGGTAAGTTTTTGGTTAAGTCATTTACCGCACTTGTTCTTTTCGATACTGATGCATCACATTCATACATATCAAGGGGATTTGTGGAAAAATATAGCCTGCCCACTAGGATTCTTAAAACGCCTATGCTAGTAAGCTCGCCAGGAGCAGAGTACATGGCCAGACAAGGATGTTTTCAAGTGCCATTAAGCATAGGAAGGCATGTTTTCCCAACAGATTTAATTATTCTAGAATCCCAAGGTCTAGATGTAATTCTCGGTATGGATTGGCTGTCGATGTATGGAGGAAACATCGATTGCGCCAGTAAGGCAATTTTGCTCACAACGCCAGAAGGAAGAAGGATCAAGTATGTATCCCGGCATGTGCCAAATAGGACACAAGTAAATTGCCTAACAGGAGTTGTGCAGGAGGAAGTACCAGTGGTAAAGGATTTTCCTGATGTATTTCCAGAAGAGTTGCCAGGCATGCCACCGGATAGAGACATTGAGTTTTTGATTGAGTTATTGCCAGGTACAGGCCCAATATCGAAGCGGCCATACTGGATGCCAGCAAAGGATTTGGTAGAAATTAAGCATCAGATTAAGGAATTACTGGAGAAGGGTTACATTCGCCCAAGTTCTTCGCCTTGGGGATCACCCGTACTTCTAGTGGAGAAGAAGGATGGATCATTAAGGATGGTTGTTGATTACCGTGGATTGAACGAAGTAACAATTAAAAACAAGTACCCACTGCCAATGATTAATGATCTGTTTGATCGTTTGCAAGGAGCTAAAGTGTTTTCCAAGATCGACTTGCGATCAGGGTACCATCAGTTGAAGATTCGAGAACAGGATATTCCGAAGACAGCTTTTACCACGAGATACGGATTGTACGAGTATACCGTTATGTTATTTGGACTGACTAACGCGCCTGCCTATTTTATGAACCTGATGAACAAGGTATTTATGGAGTTTTTGGATAAGTTCGTCGTAGTGTTCATTGATGATATCCTGGTTTATTCAAGGAATGAAGAGGAACATAAGGAGCATTTGCGTTTGGTACTTGGAAAGCTTAGAGAACATCAATTATATGCCAAGTTCAGCAAATGTGAGTTTTGGTTGAAGGAAGTAGGATTCCTCGGACACGTTATATCCGGAGAACGGATAGCAGTTGACCCCACAAAGGTTGAGACCGTAACCGAATGGGAAGCACCAACGACAGTTGGAGAGATCCAGAGTTTTCTTGGACTCGCAGGATACTACCGGAGATTCATTGAGAACTTTTCAAAGATTGCAAAGCCTATGACGGAGTTGTTGAAGAAGGATACTAAGTTCAAATGGACTGAGGAGTGTGAAGCTAGTTTCCAGGAGTTGAAGAAACGTTTGGTTACCTCACCAGTGTTGATTCTGCCAGATCAGACCAAGGATTATGAGGTGTATTGCGACGCTTTACGTCGAGGACTTGGAGCAGTGCTTATGCAGGAAGGGAGAGTTGTTTCGTATGCTTCACGACAACTGAAGCCTCATGAGTTGAATTATGCCACACATGATTTGGAGTTAGCAGCCGTAGTGCATGCATTGAAGACATGGAGACATTTCCTCATTGGAAATCATTGTGAGGTGTACACGGATCACAAGAGTTTGAAGTACATTTTCACGCAGAAGGAGTTGAATCTCAGACAAAGGAGATGGTTGGAGCTCATCAAGGATTATGATGTGAGATTGCATTACCATCCCGAAAAAGCTAATGTAGTAGCTGACGCATTGAGCCGTAAGAGCCATGTCAATACGTTAATAACGGAGGAAATACCCAAGGAGTTATCAGAAAACCTTCGTGAACTAAGTTTAGAGATAGTTCCGAAAGGCTATGTAGCAGCATTGGAGATTCAGTCAACATTGATGGATAAAATCAGAGAGGCTTAGAAATCTGACAAGGAAATTGCTTCTATAAAGGAGAAACTAAGCAAAGGAAAAGCAAAGGGATTTTGTGAGGATGAGCACGATACCCTATGGTTTGAGGATCGTGTTTATGTGCCAAATGACCCGGAGATCAGGAAGTTGATTCTGCAAGAGGCACATGATTCACCCTATTCGATTCACCCAGGAAATACCAAGATGTATTTGGATTTAAAGGAAACATTCTGTAGGACCGGAATGAAGAAGGATATTGCAGCATATGTAGCAGTTTGTGATGTGTGTCATAGAGTGAAGGCAGAGCATCAGAAACCAGTCGGATTGTTACAACCATTGCCGATACCCGAATGGAAGTGGGATAAGATAGGTATGGATTTTATCACAGGACTACCCAGGACGAAGGCAGGCTATGACTCGATATGGGTAGTAGTAGATCGTTTGACGAAGGTAGCACATTTCATTCCAGTTAAGACTACTTACATCAGTGCTAAGTTAGCAAAGATATACATGACTAGGATCATTTGTTTGCATGGAGTTCCGAGAAGTATTGTATCAGACAGAGGAACCCAATTTACATCAAAGTTTTGGAATCAGTTGCATGAAACTTTAGGAACCAGGCTAGAGTTCAGCACCGCTTTTCATCCGCAGACAGATGGACAGACCGAGAGAGTCAATCAGATTTTGGAAGATATGCTGAGAGCTTGTGCACTAGATTATGGATCTAGTTGGGACGATAACTTGCCGTACGCGGAATTTTCCTATAACAACAGTTACCAAACCAGTTTGAAGATGGCACCTTTCGAAGCTTTATACGGAAGGAGGTGCAGGACACCGTTGTCATGGGACGAAGTTGGAGACTGTCAGTTGTTTGGACCCGATTTGATTAAAGAGTCTGAACAGAAGGTGAAATTGATTCGCGATAGGCTCAAGGTAGCCCAGTCCAGGCAGAAGAGCTACGCAGATTCTAAACGCAAGGAGACAGTTTACGAAACCGGAGACAGGGTTTATCTCCGAGTATCCCCACTACGAGGAGTTAAGCGCTTTGGAGTTAAGGGAAAATTAGCACCGCGTTTCTTTGGACCATATAAGATCTTGCAACGTATGGGAGAAGTCGCGTATAAGTTGGAATTACCAGAGGGACTGTCCGGAGTTCATGATGTATTCCATGTTTCTCAGCTGAAGAAATGTCACGCCGAGATGGCGGAGGTACCACTAAGAGATATAATGCCGCTTGAAGCGATTCAGTTGAAGGACGACTTAACGTATGAGGAGAAACCAGTCAAGATTCTCGAGTTTGCCAGCAGAGTTACCCGCAGCAAGGTTATCAAGTTTTGTAAAGTTCAGTGGAACCACCACTCCGAGGATGAAGCCACCTGGGAGAGAGAAGAAGATTTGCTCAAGGACCACCCTCACCTATTTTCTAGCCAACCTGAATCTCGAGGGCGAGATTCATCTTAAGGGGGGTAGGTTTGTAACATCCCAAATTTTCAATTTGGAATGTTATGCAGTAGATCATCATGCATATCATATTTTCTTGCATTTTGGTCGATCCTGGAAATTTCACGCAACTCAAGGACCCTCGGAGAGAGTTGGAGATTTCGTCATTTTCATAATTGAGTTTTCTCAAATTTTGAAAAAAGAGGATCATTTGATTTATTTATTTCATCTTCAATTATTTTCCCAATATCAAAAATATGAAAGAGGGGAATAATATGACTTTCCCAAATTTAGGAAAAATGAAGATTTAATTAAAAAAAATCAAATTTTGGATTTTTTTCGGATTTTAGTTGCATTTTATTTGGATTAGGGAAAAATGCGTGTTTTCAAAATTTGCATCTAGGCCCCGAGAAAAGTTCATTTTGTTCGACTCATTTTTAGGAGTCGGGGAAAATTTACTTTGGGAATTTTGGAGTTCGTTTAGATTTTCTTTTCTTTGTTTTTTCTGCGCGCGTATCATTTAAAAAAAATCCGCGTCGCGCCCGCCTGGGCCAAGGCCCAGCCGGCCCCTCCTCGCGCGCAGCCCCGCCGCCGCCCGCGCCGAGTCCGAGCAGGACTCCAGCGCTGCCGCCGCCGCCCTTTGCTTGCCCCCTCCCCCAAGTCTCTTCCCCCCCCCTTTATATACCTAGCCACCCCCCTCTCCTCCCCACAACACCGCCACCGCCTGCCCACGCCGCCGACTGCCGCCGCCGCCGCCCAACGCCGCCGCCCCCCGCCTAGCCCCGGTCGCCGAAGCCCCTCGCCGAGGTAGCCCCGCGCCGCGCCATCCCTCCCCTCGGTTCGGTTTTTTTAAAGATTGTTCCGGTTTCTTTTCGTTTCGTTGTTTCGGTTTTTTTTCGAAACCCTAGATCGGTTTTTCGTTTGTTTTCGGTTTAGTTGTTTAGCGACCGTTCGCCGGACCGTTCGTACTAACGAACGTGATCACCGGTTATTCTCGGTTAACGAACGTCTGTTTGTTTAACCGTTCGTCGTTTCTTTTTCGTCAGATTTACTCCACGTTTTTCTGATCGCGATTTCAGATCCGATCTTCGTTCTAGTTTATCTCCCCGCTCGTTTATCGGAATCAGGTGATTCAAGCGCCTGGAGTTTCGTTTCGAAACCGCCGTTCCGACTAATCAACTTAAATAAGTTTTTGCTACTGTAAAATTTGACCTAGTTTCAACTTGCTAGAACCGAGTTGTTTTTCTTCCGCCGTTTGTTTTCCGTTGCTTTTTTCGGTTCTTTCTCTCTTTGCAACCGGAGTTCTTAAGTTGAACTTTCTGGTTCAATCTCTTGTTCGAGTTTTACCTGTGCATTAGATGAGAACTTATTGTAGGGTTAATTATCCTTTTGCCCTCAGTGGTGTCCATTTGCTCAATTTTGCCCTCAGATGCGAATTGTGCTCAGTTTTGCCCCTAGTCCGTGCGCACCGACTCGTTCCGTGAACTCTGCCGTCTCCGTCAGGTCAACCTTTTGACTCGGCCCTTACAGGTGGGACCAGGCGACAGAAACGGCCAATTTTATTCAGACCGTTGCACGCGTGGCTTGTGGGACCCAGCAGAGAGCCGTTGGCGGGTGTGCTATATAAGCGGGCGACAGCGGCGGTGACCACGGCGACAGAGAGCACGGCAATGACCACGGCGAGAGAGAGAGAGAGCACGACGCCGGGAAGCTAACTGTGGAGGGCGTGGCGGTGGGAAGCTAGCAGTGGAGGGCGCGGCGGCGTTGAGATCCCTTCGGCTCCGAGCTCCATGTCTTCCTCATGCTCCCGCGCCACCTCGCGGATGCAGAGCCGGGCGCGTGTGGACATGCCTGTCTTCGTCTGTCCGCGGTGCCGGGCGGGCGTTGATCGGAGGGTTTCTCAGACACCGAGGAACCAGAATCGTCCGTTCTACGTGTGCAGTGAGAATGGGGTAAGAATCGGGGCAATTGCACCATTTTCGTGGTCGGGATCTTTGAGCAATGGGTTGATCTGTTTGGTGTTCATGCAGGTGACATGCTTCTTTCTTTGGGTCGATGCTCTGGCCAAGACTCTGATGAATGAACTGCAAGAAGAGCATGAAGAATGGTTGCGAATGCTGCCACGAACGGCATTGGCCACACCACGAGCTCCGGAAGAAGGGATGGAGGGCGAAGCACGCACTGACAGAGAGCTAGCTGTTGAGCTTAGGATGTTGAAGAAGAAGGTTAGGAAGCTTGAAGACCAAGCACTACCAATACCCATTTGCAAATACTTTTGGGCATTTGTAGGTATGGTAATCGCACTGGTTGTAATGTTGAAAATGTATGGAAAGGCATGAATTATGGAGGAATTTGTAATCTTGAAATTGTTTGAGAAATCCACCTAGTTTAAATGTTGGTTAAAGTAGTTGTTTAAAGGTTGTTTAAATGTTGAAACAAAAAGAGAAGAAGTGACCAACATTTAAATATGTTGGAAAAAAGATAAGAAATTAGGAATTCAGAAACCCTTTCTGTCCAAAAAAGGTTGCTCTTGGGCCAAATTCAGAGCGTAGAGCCAAGTGCAGGCTAGACTAATGGGCCAACTGCATCCAATTAGGCCCATTCGGGGGTTCTCTTGCGTATTTTTCTGTTTTCTATTCTGATTTAATTTAGGCAGTAAATCATAATGCTGGAACTTTTTGTGGAAGCTAATTAAATTATTCCGGAGCCAAACAATTAAGGTTAGAAATTTTTTGGAGCTGTTAATTAATCCAATTCAAATACACCGTGATTTAAATCAAAGACCAAAATGTCATGGAAAATGTGCCTCAGCTCTGGTAGAGGTCTACGCCAGGTGCCAAAATAAATGAACAATTTTTAAGGGCATTACATTGAGAAAAACATAATTTGTCTAAAAAATGAAGGTTGGAAAATGCACAAAAAATTGGTGCGGATGGGGACTCGAACCCAGGACCGCGTGGGTTTGTGGTGTTTAGGGCTGCGCTGGTAACCGCTAGGACAGATGGCAAGACTTTGACATGGATAGGGAAGGAAGGTATACATAGTGAGATTTTGATTTTTTTTTAAATAGTGAGACCGTGAATGTTTGGACACGCGTGAGAGTGTTTTTCCATTGTTTTGCACTTAAATTTTGGAGGGTTGGAAGGTTGAAAATGTATGTTGCACTACCACATGATTTTGGTTAGAGTGGCACTTGGTCTAGGGATAGAGTGGCACTTGGTTTAGGATTTAAAAGGAATAAATTTGCATGTTAGTTCATGAATTTTTGTTTGAATGAAACAGAGGGCTTCTCACCCCCTCCGATTTTCATTAATGAAAACCACAAGTTCTCGAACTTCATGACTTGTTTAGGGAAGAAATGATATGTTTGGGCACGGACATTTTTTAACACACATAATAAACCCTAATAACTTAGATAAGATGGAACACACCGTACCATTGCAATAAGGGTGCAATAACTTAGATAAGTTCACGGACAGTTCACAGACACATGACGAAACATGACACAACACGACACGACATAGAAAAGCAACAAAATAAAAAACGAAACATGACGAGCTTGACTCCGGGCCTGAACATCTTCATCTTGAACTTCTTCTTCCACCTTGGCCGCGCGCGCCCCTTCAACACCGTCTTCATCTTCACACCTCCTCCTCCTCGTCGTAGAGAAGGGAGTGCATCTGGCCTGGAGCGGGGAAGATGCGCTCGTAGTTGGTGTAGATGTTGTAGACGGTGAAGAAGATGGCCTCGCAGCCGCACCAAAAGACTTGGCCGAGGAGCTCGCGCGCGTCAAACGGGTTGGTGAAGGTGACCGTGAGCAGTAGGAGGGTGCCGCCGCGGTCACAAACCTCGTTGAGGGTGAACATCCTCGGCAAGCCCCGTGGGAGGTGGGCATAGCCGGCTCTGAGGAAGGCGCGGGTGAGTTCGACGGAACCCCTCCACCTTGAAATAGCCCACACACGGAGCTCCCTCTCCACGAGCACGCCCGGTGGGTAGCGCAACTCCGGCACGACAGGCGGACGGTTGAAGGTCGGACCGTTGAACTGCATCTTCACTTGGTCTCGCTTGGGGAGGGCTCGGTCGCTTGGGTGTTTGAAGTTGGAGAGGATTGGATCTGGCTTGTGGGTGGGAGAGGAAGAGAGGCACCCCATTTATAGGCATGTGCGTGGGAGAGGAAGAGAGAAAGGATGAGAACGGTGCGTGTGTGAATCCGGACGTGTGTGTGTATCCGTTACGTTTTGCACACTTCAATTTTTGCACAAAACGATGCATGGGACGCGTGCGTGCATCTGAATCACTGCATAGCTCTTTGACCGGGCGGTGCATGTGAATCGCTGCCGTGAACCACTGCACTGAACCACCTAGCTCGCCTCGCTAGCCTAGCTCACCTAGCGCGCTTCGCTCGCCTCGCTCGCATGCATGCACGTCGCCGCCTCCCGTGCATGCAAACCCACGTCGTCGCCTCCATGCATGCAAGGCCTGGAAAGGCTGAGACGGGCTATTTACTGCGGTCTCAGGCCCAGAGCACGAGACGGCCCAACGGTCCATCCAGTGCGCCCGGTATTTGTTAAAAAAAACAATGGGTCTCCCAGCCAATCAGATTGCATCATGCGGATTGCCCCCCTCCTCCCCGCAGATTCCTTCTAGAAGGGTTAGATCGACGGCCCTTGATCGCCGCTAGGGTTAGATGAACGGTCCTTACTCAGCGCTAGGGTTAGCGGGGTTTGGGAGGGGTTTGGAGCAGTCAAAACTATGTTTGACCAGATTTCAAATGAGCATAATAAATTAAATAAAAATCAGAAAAATAAAAAACCTGCGCACATAGTCTTCTTATGTCATATACTAATGATTTAAGTTGATAAACAAGCTTTACATACATTTAAATGATAAGTTCATGTGTATTATATGATATCTCGAGTATCTCAAACTCTCTTATATGAAGTGAAGAGAAGTGTTTTGGGGAAATGAACATGAAAATTTCAAAAAACTAACCACAGCTTCATTTTGGAGTGACTAAGAAGGATCCAGGCTTAGTTTTTCATTTTGATGTTTTACACTTGTTTAAATCTTGGTCAAAGTTAAGTTTGACCAGAATTCAAATGAGCAAAACAAATTTAAAAAAAATCAAAAAATGGAAAAACCAGCGCACATAGTCTGTACATATAGAATATATGTGTAGGAAAGTTATTTGGCTGATTTAGACAAGGTCGAATTTTTTTTTGCTTCGAAATGAGGCCGTTTACCCTACCTTTGGACCCCTCTTTTTAGCACATTTTTTATGAAAATTTCAAAAAGCTCACCACAACTTCATTTTGGATTGACTAAGAAGTATCCAGGCTTAGTTTTTCATTTTGATGTTTTAGACTTGTTTAAGTCTTGGTCAAAGTTAGGTTTGACCAGAATTTAAATGAGCAAAACAAAATTCAAAAAAAACAAAAAAGGAAAAAACCATGTGCTCATTCAAACATCATGTCAAACATACTTCTAACATAGGTCCAACATCATCCAACAGAAATACAACATGTCAAGTGATAAATGTTTCATAATACAACATCATCCCTTATTCATAATGTTTCATAATTATTCATAGATAGCGTTGGGGCTTCTGTCTGTTCCTTGAGCTTCTTGCCATCACTTTGCTCCTCGTGCACCTTGTGCTCATTGTTTCTTCTCTTCTTCTCTTGGTTGTCGATACGTTGCGCGTCTTCTTCAAACCTACCATAGAGCTGTGCAAAACATAAACGGTAATGAGATCATGTCAAGTGATAGATGTACAGTAGTATTTGACCATTGCAAGATTTACATACCTAGCAGAACTCACAACAACAAAAGGTTGGTCACCATTTGGAGCCTCACTTGGATCATCATTTGGAGCCTCACTTGGATCACCATGATCACCATTTAGAGCCTCACTTGGATCATCATTTGGAGCCTCACTTGGATCACCATGATCACCATTTAGAGCCTCACTTGGATCACCATTTGGAGCCTCACTTGAATCATTATTTGGAGGATATTTTGGATCATCGTCAAAATCATGCGGTTGTTGACCATCATCATTTGGAAGCTTGTCAAAATCCTCATCTGATGCAACCGGCTGTTGACCATCATTTTCATCATCTGTTGAGGCAACCAGCTGCTGACCAACATTTTCATAGAAGCCTTCATCAAAACTCTCTCCGAACGCTGGATCTACTGTGTTATCACAATACTTAGCAAAATGACCAGACCCACCACACCTTGTGCACTTACGCTTCCTCGCTCCAAGTCCAGCTCCTTCGCTGCGAGGTCTGATTCGACTCTTCCTTGGTCTACCTGTTGCTCTCTTCAGAATTGGAGCGCAAAGCTTGAATCCAGGGTCCACCATGTCCCATTGTTGTTTTCCCTCCATAGCAGGCAAGGCATAAGCATATGTGGCTTTGAACCTTGCAACAGAGTAGTAATCATGCACATACTGCTGTATGTTCCTTGCTGGACCTGGGAGAGAAGTGATGAAAAACAAGGCATGAATGCATGGCAACCCAGTTATCTGCCATTGCCTACAACTACAAGTTCTAGCTTCTAAATCCACTGGATATCTCCATTCCCTCTTCTCTTTATCCAAATATTATATCTCTGCTGTGGTACCTGGGCAAAGAGTCATGTTCATTTCCAAGCCTGTTGTCTTCTGCTTCAGTTCATTCATCACGGCAGGGATGATAATGTGGCCCATGAATTTTGCCTCGGCTATTCCTGCACGATAACGAAATTTCTGCATGTATTCTATCCTTATCCTGTCAAGCAAATCCACCACATAATGACCCTTTAGTTTCCGGATCGTTGAGTTGAAAGACTCTGCTAGATTATTGTGCACATAGTCAACTTTGCTCACTTCACTGAATTGGCTTCTGGCCCATAACTTGGAGTGGTGTGTTTCCAAGTATTCTTTCACTTTGGGATTCATGTATAACTGCCTCAAGTGGTAGTTGTGCTTCTTCACACTGCATGTCAAAGATGCTGGCCATAAATTGTCGGTATACACCTTTCCTTTGAATTTCTTCATGAAATTTGCAGCAAGGTGACGCATGCATTCCCTATGCTCTACTCCAGGGAACACATTATCCACGGCCACTTCTAAACCTTTGCAGGCATCTGTATGAATGACCAACCCATTGGGATGTGCAATAGCCCGGCGGAGATTATGCAAAAACCAAGTCCAGCTCTCCTCAGACTCTGTCTCCAGCACACCATAGGCAACTGGAAATACAAAACTATGTGCATCAACTGCACAAGCTTCTACTAACTGTCCTTTAAACCTTCCTGTGAGAAAAGTGGCATCAATAGCCAAATAAGGCCTGCAGCCTGCCAAAAAACCCCGGCGACAAGCCTCAAAGCAGACAAAAACCCTCCTAAAGCATTCCTTGGTCTTTGTCACTCCCCTGAATGTGTACTCCACGGTGTGGTGATCAATATCTACAATACTACCTGGGCTTGTCCTCTCCACTTCACCTTTGAATGAATACAACAATTGAAAACTTTCCTGCCAGTTACCATAAATAGAATCCATAGCATGTTGTTTACCATTGAACAACCTCATGTATGGTAAATCTATCTTGAACTTATCTTTGATGTTCTTCTGCAATTCCTTTGGACCCACTTGCTGGTTTTCTTTCACCCACTTCTTTACTTCTTCTGCCACCCATCTTGACTTGGCTCTACTGATTGTATCCTTCCTAAGGGTTCATTCCTGGCATGTGTGCTTAAAAGGGTTCACTTTGACCTGAACATTAGTGCTATTCTGCATTTTAGATGCAAGCAGCCTCCATGGACAACCTTCAGTCGGACAGTGCACTCTGTAACGTACTTGATCACTCTTGTCAACTTTGAAAGTACGTTCTACCTTGATGCAGTATGTCACAAGTGCATTTCTACACTCATTCATGGATGCAAAAACTGTACCTTCTTCCATATGAGGGTTCAAAGGGTCCCATTCAACAGCTGCAAGGTCTTTGTCCTCACCCATCGCGTCATCATCCACACGGACTGCATTGTGAGCCTCATCTTGATTTTCAGTCCGAGGTGCCCGTCGTAAATTCCGAATAACATCAGAATATAGCTTCTCTTCATCAACCCCAGAATTGTAGCCGTCAGGCTCCACTTCAAGGGGGACCCTACTGCTGTTGCCCACACTTGTCGAGCCACCACGTCGCCGTGCACCAACTGAACTGTTCTGGCTAGAGATGCCATTACGACGACTTGGTTCTCCCCGAGATGTTGCACCCGCCATCCTAGGTCCAAATGCCTGCTCAAGCACATCAACTTGTAGCCTCACATGAAAATTATCTTTCTCTTTATGCCTAACAAACATGGTAGCTAGCTCTTCATCATTACTAACTGTCACCCAATTCTTTTCCCCATCATAGTATCTGTATACCACTTCATCAAGCAAACCCCAAGGATATTGGCTACAAATTACCTCCCCAAATTGTCTGAAACTCCAAGTACTAGCCATTGGCAACCGATAATCAAAACCTCCTTGGTATTTCTTCTTATCCTTTGCATCGAACATGTACCGGTCCCTTCTAATGTGCACCATGAAAGCAAACCGCAACTCCATCCTAACCGGCGAAAAACAGAGACGCAATCAGCACACTAATTGGGCAAACCTACTCGAATCGAGTGTTCAAATGCACAACTAAGCTCAATCTATACAAGAAGCGAGACTTACCCCTCGGGAACCCAGTCGTGGAGGCGGCGGATCTCCGGCCCGATGCCTGCCTCGCCAAATACTCCGGGGTCGCCGCTGCTCACCATTTCGCCCTAGGTTTCTTCCTCCTAGTTTAAATAGCTCCAGCAGCCCCCACCTTTGAGCGCTCCGGGCGGGGCGCATGGAAGGAGGCCGCGCCGCGGATCGAGCAGGTGGCGGGCGCCCCACCCGTGGCGTCGCAGGAAGGTGGTGGGCGTCACAGGTAGCCATGGAGCATAGGCGCGGGGAGGTAGCGGCAGAGTAGGCCGTGCAGCTGGTGGCGGGGCAGGTGCTGGCCGCGGCGCAGGTGGCGGCGGAGGTGGCGGCGGCGCAGGACAACCGACCGGGCGGATGGGTTGCCAATGATCTGGGGATTTAGTCACGGGCCTACATGTCAGTTCCGGACCCACGTCCACGCGGTCCCACGTGTAAGCTCCGGACCCACAACCACTAACGCTGGCGGACGGAATGGACTCAAATATGGCCGTTTGGCCTCGTCATAGTTGCTGTGCTCGGACTAGGGGCAAAACTGAGGACAATTCGCATCTGAGGGCAAAACTGAGCACATGAACACCACTGAGGGCAAAAGGATAATTAACCCCTTATTGTATGATTGTTGTTTGTCTGCGATAGATTACCCGGAGTGCGCCGCCTGTTACTTCGAATATCTAGGTCTCGCGGATCATCAGCAAGGCAAGTAACACTTTGATCATACCTTTTCTACAACCTAGTTTTATTGCATTAGATCAATCCTCACACATTGCATGATTAGGATCTAATTAAATTGTGGGATGGGAAGTAGATGAGGTAGTACCTATTAACTATTTATTATAAAACCTTTGGGAGTTACTTCTACGTTTGCTTATTATGCCATGCTATGCTAGTAGACGTGGATTGGGTGAGTGATATCCATGACAGATGTGAGTTTGATAATTTTAAGGGTTTATCTAAGGTGGCAACTTAAACACACATCTGGGTGGATTGAGGTACTTGGTTTCTATCAGGACTTGCCTCTTTTCTTTTGGACCACCACCCAGGCTCAAAGGGATCATAAGATCTTTCATGCTAGAAACTTCCGTGTGCAGCCACAAGCCATTATGGGCTCTGGCATAGTTGATTAAGCGGTGCGAACTCTTACAGGGTAGACTAGCAGATGTAGGCGAAAGTAGGTGTACCGGTCTATCCATCGTAAGGTGCTAGCGCTTCTGAAAGACTGTGTCTCGGTCATCCATTTCTCAAACACCGTGTAGTGCAAGAGACCCAATGGAGGCGATCGAGTCTTGTGGGGAAAAGTGCGCAAACCTCTGCAAAGTGTAATAAACTAATCATGATTAGCCGTGTCCCCGGTTATGGACATCTTGAGTATCTAGTACTTGAATATCGTGTGAATCTCATCATGTTACTTCTAATTAATATTGTTGAGTTTTAGTTGTTCACTTAATTGGGATCGGAATGCTGTCAACCATTCTCGATGTTCAACTACCATGATAGTTAAATAAATTCATTTCCATTGTAGTAGGGAAAAACTGGCTTTACGCAAAACTGTAATCATAGAGCTTTCCACCAGCCATACATGCATATAGTATAGCTCATTACTGTTCATTACTCTCTATGTGTTACCTTGCCAGCATATTCCATGTGCTGACCCGTTTTCGGGCTGCAACTTTCATGTTGCAGACATTTCAGACGACGAGTAAGGTGCTGTTAGGTCGTGGTTCTATACTCAGTGATGCCGTTGGAGTTGATGGACCCATTTATCTTCCAAGTCTTCCGTTGTTATCGATATTAGATGGCCTTAAGCCATATTTATTGTAATAAGTCTCCGTTGAGACACCGATGTAATAAGTGTGTAATTGCTACTCTGCTATAAATCCTTCGAAGTACTGTGTGGTGTCAGCATTACTGATCCAGGGATGGCACCGGAGCATAGAGACTTGATCCATTCGGGTCGGGTCGCTACATCCTCGCTATTAGAAATTATGAATGCACTAAAGTGCATTGTAGGATATCTTGGCCGTAAGCTAACAATATTCATGGTACCTTTAGTCTCGATCCAATCGGGCACAACATTCATCAGGAGTCCCTGTTGAAGAATATCGTATAGTAACATACTTAGCAATGAAGTTTAGCTTAAAAATAATGTATGCAAAAGATGCACTGAGGACAAATAGTAATAATCTTACCATCTTTCCTAAATAGTCGTGACCGTAGTTCAGTACGAACACTATTGGTCGCACGTTTTGAGTACTAACATTTCTAAGTGCAGGAAAAAAATTTGTCTTGACAGTATGAAGATCCTCAAGCCATGAAACATAATGACTTATCTCCTCGCAGTTTAGTTCAGCCCCGGGACAGTAGTAGGTCCTGTCTACCAAGCGCTGGACATTTTTGCTTGAACGGAAATAAGTTTACAATAGAAATTAGTTTTCAACTATTTTTGAATAAACAATATCAAAGACATAAATATGGTTGAGAAACTCACATAATGGTATAACTGGAGGCGTCTGCACATTGACCCAGATGTCGATATTACCTTCAATATCATCTTCCGGACGAATATCAAAGGTGATAACCATATCAAGCTCAAATGCATAAGTCTTGCATAGTACTCGCCAAGTTTTGCATCCAAAATAGGTGTAGTCGTCTGCGTTGTATAATTTTGCGTGGAAAATACAACCATGCTCGGTCTTCAAGTAAACTCTCTTTACCTCCATAGTACGACTGAAACCTATCTTATCCAAGACAAAAACTCTTGCGTGGCACGGGATACGCTAGTAGAATAGTAAAAAAATTAAATTATAAGTTGAAGCAAATGAAGTAGATGTCATGCTTAATTACGAAGAAAGACTTGCCGTTGTGACTTATTGTATCCACTTCGAAGTTCTCATCCAGCTTGATGCTGAAGAGCCTATCATCATCTAGGAAGATTCCGTCGCACAGGCCGCGCTCGTCTTCACAGTATTTGCAAATACCGAAATCCTTTTCGTCGTTAGACATTTCCTATGTTCAGAGTTGAAACATTAATTGAAAATCGATCGAAGACAACTACCAGGATACTCAACACACAAATCCGGGGCACTCGATATTTCCTACATATTCTGGCACAAGTCATGCCAAAATTCACGGAAAAATCCGGCATGACCTTTGCTAAAAATAGGACATATCGAGCGCCTGAAATTTGCCGGAACGAAAATGAATCAACACTCCGGTAAAACATAGGCCACTCGGAGGTGTAACCTGCAAACATGACCGGCCACTTGGGCAAGCACATATCCTATTTGAGCAACACAAGATATACACTTCAAAATATCTTATATGACTCATATTGACATGAGCATTCAATAAGCAAAACCAAATCGTAAAATAAATAAGTATTCAAATTAGCATGCATTCAATAAGCAAAAGTAAATCATCTCGTGCGTCCGTACATCGTCTAATATTATCACTAATACATCCCGAATAGTATCATACATATAACATCACTAATACAACTAAAACCCTAACGCACGACGGGTATCGGCGCGGGCGGTGGACACCCACAGAGAAGGAACCATCACAGGATCATAGCTCCAGTGAGATCTCTGGAGAACCTGCCAGGTATTGGAGAACATGTGCTCCAACGCAAACAAGTAGCGACGGACGTGCGCGTCCTCCTCACTGACACGGTGACGCACCACCTCCGCGGGGTCCTCGAGCCTCTGGACCGTCACTGGCCCATGCGACCGCCACCAAATAAGGTTCGGGTCAACGACGGGCTGACTCCTCACCAACCTGCGCCCCCGGTAGGTAGCACCTCCCAGTACCACCTCGGTGGAGCCCAGTCCCGAACATGGCTCATATGGTGACGTAGGTGTCCTCCGCCGACTCGACGACGAGGATGCGGGATAGGCATCGTCGACGTCGATGCGGGAATAATTGCTTTAACTAAAAAAGTAAACTAGTTCTATTAATTTTTGTACTAAAAATAAAATAGTTGTATTAACTCAACTAGTTCAATTAAGCACTTACTATAAATAAAAATAAACTAGTTTTTACTAAAAATAAACTAGTTCAACTAGTTATATTAATTTTCTTACTAATTCTATTAAACACTTACTAAAAACAGTAAAAAAACTAGTTAGATGAACCCTAAAATTTAACCCTAACTGATGAACTCTAAAATTTAATGAACCCTAACTAATTTGATGAACTCTAAAATTTAATGAACTCTAAAATTTAATGAACCCTAACTAATTTGATGAACTCTAAAATTTAATGAACCCTAACTAATTTGATGAACTCTAAAATTTAACCCTAACTAATTCGATGAACTCTAAAACTAATTCTATTTAACAACTGCTGCCATAATTAGCATCTAATTTGATGAACCCTAACTAATTAGATGAACTCTGAAATTTAACCCTAAGAAACCTAGCTAGGCAGAGGTAGGGGAGGAGGAGGAGGGTGTGCTCACCTCGGGCACCGGGCGGAGTTAGGGAGAGGGGCACGCGGCGTCGAGGTCGGGGACGGGGTCGGGGTCGGGGCGGCGGGCACACGGCGGAGGGCGATGATGTAGGAGGGTGTCGAGGTCGGGGTTGGGGGCGGCGTCGAGGTCGAGGTCGGGGGCGGCGTCGAGGGTGTGTGGAGAGCGACGGGTCGCGCACGGCGGCTGACGGCGATGCAGGGCAGCGATAGCGGAGGAGTAGGGATTTGGGGGAAGTGGCCGTGGGGGAAGAACGAACCGCGCGGTTAAGTCAAAAGTAGCAGTAGCGCGTTCCAGGAAGTGTGATGCTGCTACGATAGCTATAACGCGTTTTTAACAAGCGCTACTACTATTCCTTTCTCTTTTTATTTGCTTTCCATTTAATTTTATTTTCGTTAGCAGTAGCGCCTTTGATCGTAAACGCGCTGCTACAAAACAAGTAGCGGTAGCGCGGTTCTACATAGATCGCTACTACTATGTGTAGCCTATCGGCTAAGCCATGGGAATTTTAGTAGTAGCGCTTTTATCTTCAGGCACGCTACAGCTACAATTGTATCTGTTGCGCCGTTTACACCAGTGCGCTACTGCTACTTAGCACCAGCGTGCTTTTTTAACACGCGCTACAGCTAAAGTTCTGTGTATAAGGTTTTCCCTAGTAGTCTTATGTTGGGATGTGCTAGGGGATCTCTTCAAACATGCAAGGAAAATAAAGGAGGAGCTGGAGATGGTATGGCGGGAACCACTATATCATGACCGATTCGGGGGTGGGGGTATTACTATGAAGTATAAACTTGATAAATTGGAAGAACAACAAGACCTGATTTTTCGGCAGTGGGCACATGTACACTGGATGACATATGGTGACCACAACAAAAAAATATTCTGACGCCCTTGCGTCTGAAAGGAAGAGGAGAAACACCATTATCAAGTTCAAGTGGAGGATGGGGTGGAGCTGTCAGCGGAGGAGGGCTTAAAGGCTCTCGATACTAATTATTTCTCTAGCTTGTTTACCCCCATGGAAGGTGTGGACGTGGATGAAATTCTAAACCACATCACCCAAAAGTAACACCCAGATGAATGGGTTCCCGGTGGTTGGTTTTACGTGGAAGAAGTGAAGGTGGCTCTGTATAGTATCGGTGATCTTAAAGCACCAGGTGTTGACGGTCTGCCGGTGATCTTTCATAAACACTACTGGCAGTTGTTTTGTGACGATGTGGTATGCGAGGTTTTACATGTGTTACAAGGTGGTAGTATACCTGAAGGATGGGATAATACCCTTGTGGTGCTTATCCCAAAGGTTCGGAACCCGGAAATTTTAAAGGATCTTCACTCTATTAGCCGATGTAACGTGGTGTATAAGCTCGTGTCCAAAGTCCTAGATGATCGGCTTCAGGGCATCCTTGTAGAGATTATCTCGCCGAACCAGAGTGTCTTTGTTCCGGGCAGGTTGATTTGTGTCTATACTATTTTGGCGTATGAGATGACATACTTCCTAAAGAGGTGAAGATCGGAGATCATGAGTATATGCTGCACTCAAACTTGGTATGAGCAAAGCGTATGACCATGTGGAATGCTCTTTTTCAAGAAGGTTATGGTTCAGTTGGGATTCTCTCGAGCTTTTGTTGAGAAGATCAGCAAGTGTATGCACACACGCTAAGGTTCAAATTCAAGATTAATGATTCATGTATGGACACTATGATACCTGGGCGTGGACTCTGCCAGGGCGATCTAATAATGTCGTATCTCTTCCTGATTTGTGCCAAGGGCCTCTCGGCTCTCCTCAACCATGCTGAATCAATGGCCCAAATCCCTATGCACCACTGGTGACACACTTGCTCTTGTCGGCGACTCACTTCTCCTAATGGAGTCCATGGAAAAAGGTGTGATGATGGTCAATAATAACTTGGAGGTGTATGAGCGGGGATCTAGACAAACAATTAACCGTGAAAATTTTGCAATCCTCTTTAGCAAGAACACATCACGCCAGGGAAAGGATCTCCTGCTGCATTTACTTGGGTTGCATTATGAAGGGCATCAAGGAAAGTACATCGGTTTATCATGCTATGTAGGTAGGTCGAGGTATAGTTGTTTTAAATACATTCATGATAGAATATGGGAGCCGCTGCAACGATATAAAGTGAAGTTGATGTCAAAGAAGGGCAAAGAAATCTTGATGGGGCCCAAATTCTCAAGGTTGAGCCCAAAATCTTGAATACATCGGCTTGGGTTGCATTTTGGATGAGCCCAAATCTTTCAAACAGTGGGCTTGAAGCAGGAGGTTGTGGCCTGATACGTCTCCAACGTATCTATAATTTTTGATTGTTCTATGCTATTATATTATCAACCTTGGATGTTTTATATGCATTTATATGCTATTTTATATGATTTTGGGACTAACCTATTAACCTAGAGCCCAGTGCTAGTTTTTGTTTTTTTCTTGTTTTAGAGTATCACAGAAAAGGAAAATCAAACGGAGTCCAATTGACCTGAAACTTCACGGAACTTATTTTTAGAAGGAAAGCAACCCGGAAGACTTGGAGTCCACGTAAGGGAAGCAACGAGGAAGCCATGAGCCAGGGGGGCGCCACCTCCCTGGGCGCGCCCTCCACCATCGTGGGCCCCACGTGGCTCCACCGACGTACTTCTTCCGCCTATATATCTCCATATACCCTAAAACTATCGGGGAGCACAATAGATCAGGAGTTCCACCGCCAGAAGCCTGCGTAGCCACCGAAAGCCAATCTAGACCCGTTCTGGCACCCTGCCGGAGGGGGAATCCCGCTCCGGTGGCCATCTTCATCATCCCGGAGTTCTCCATGATGAGGAGGGAGTAGTCCACCCTTGGGGCTGACGGTATGTACCAGTAGCTATGTGTTTGATCTCTCTCTCTCTCTCTCTCTCTCTCGTGTTCTTGATTTGGCACGATCTCGATGTATCGCGAGCTTTGGTATTATAGTTGGATCTTATGTTTCTTCTCCCCCTCTACTCTCTTGTAATGGATTGAGTTTTCCCTTTGAAGTTATCTCATCGGATTGAGTCTTTAATGATTTGAGAACACTTGATGTATGTCTTGCCATCCGTATCTGTGGTGACAATGGGATATCACGTGATTCACTTGATGTATGTTTTGGTGACCAACTCGGGGGTTCCGCCCATGAACTTATGCATAGGGGTTGGCACACGTTTTCGTCTTGACTCTCCGGTAGAAACTTTGGGGCACTCTTTGAGGTCCTATGTGTTGTTTTAATAGATGAATCTAAGATTGTGTGATGCATATCGTATAATCATACCCACGGATACTTGAGGTGACATTAGGGTTTTGGCTGATTTGTGTCTTAAGGTGTTATTTTAGTACGAACTCTAGGGCTGTTTGTGACACTTATAGGAAGAGCCCAATGGATTGATTGGAAAGAATAACTTTAGGTGGTTTCGTACCCTACCATAATCTCTTCGTTCGTTCTCCGCTATTAGTGACTTTGGAGTGACTCTGTGTTGCATGTTGAGGGATAGTTATGTGATCCAATTATGTTATTATTGTTGAGGGAACTTGCACTAGCGAAAGTATGAACCCTAGGCCTTGTTTCAACGCATTGCAATACCATTTATGCTCACTTTTATCATTAGTTACCTTGCTGTTTTTATATTTTCAGGTTACAAAAACCTATATCTACCATCCATATTGCACTTGTATCACCATCTCTTCGCCGAACTAGTGCACCTATACAATTTACCATTGTATTGGGTGTGTTGGGGACACAAGAGACTCTTTGTTATTTGGTTGCAGGGTTGCTTGAGAGAGACCATCTTCATCCTACGCCTCCCACGGATTGATAAACCTTAGGTCATCCACTTGAGGGAAATTTGCTACTGTCCTACAAACCTCTGCACTTGGAGGCCCAACAACGCCTACAAGAAGAAGGTTGTGTAGTAGACATCATGGCCCCCATGAATTGAGCACGGTAAGCGAGAAATAATGATCCGAAGCTGCCAACCTCCAGATTGTGGTGTCTGCCTGGTTGTCATGCAACTAAACCTGGTTGTAAGCTGCCAAAGGTTGAGGAACTCTTTGATGTGCCGAATAGAGAGGCCATTAGCCAAGTTTATGTGAGTAACCGAAGCACTGTCACTGAGGACGCCATGGACCAAAATATTCATCTTGGAAATGTCAAAATGGGAGGGAGTCACATCCTTAGGTCCAATGCCTTGCAGCCAAGCCGCATGCCAGAACCTTGCCTTTCTGTCATCACCAACTGCAGTCTAAGTGAAAGCATAGGATAGCTCCATGTCATGGGGATTACATGGGTTCCCAATTCCCACCAAAGACCAGTCCGGTGAGGTCCACTCAGTCCACCACCATCGCAATCTAAGGTCCCGAACGAACATCTCTAAATTGAGGACCCCAAGGCCACCAAGTGGGGTAGGGCAACAAACAACGCCTCAATTGATCTTGCATTTGCCACGCGAAATTTCGTCTGAACCCGCCCACAGGAAGGCCCTCCTAAGCTTGCCTGTTTATTGCAACACAAATGATAGAAATGTCAATGGATATGAGATGATAAATGGTTATTGCAGTGAGCACCGCCTTGACTAAAGCAGTGAGCATGGCCTTGGCTAAAGCGGTGCAGTCGGCCACAATGTTGTATATGTCTAAGTTATACATTTTTTTCGAAAAGGGGGGACTCCCCGGCCTCTGCATTAGAACGATGCATATGGCCACATTTATAGATAAAAAAGGATGTTCAACAAGGTCTTAAAGTCCGAAAACAAATAAATGTCTAGCTCACAAAGAGCCACACCGCCAAAAACAAAAGGCCCAAACGCCACAACGGGCTGGCATAACGAAGATAGGTAAACTAATCGCCTATCCTATTACATGACCGCCATCCAAACCGGTTGAAGATATCCCGCGCTACCATCTCCCACCGGACAGATCCAGTAACCAAACGCTCCCTGGCCTCCGTCGGAGTGAGTAAGGACCACATACGGATCAGCACAGTAGCTCGGAATAAAACCTGCAAAAAATGAATAGTTGTTGTTCTATTAAAAGCCAAATCATTTCCGCAGTTCCAAATTGCCCATAACAACGCACAAACTCCTACGCGAATATGTCTAGATGTTTCGGACTCTATCCCATCAAGAAACGTTCCAAATAACGAACTGACCGAATTCGGAGGAGTAATGTTAAAGGCAATTTGCACCGTGTGCCACAACACTCTCGCCAACGGGCAATCAAAGAAAAGGTGCTTGATAGTTTCGTCCCGATCACAGAAACTACACCTAGTAGATCATGTCCAGTTGCGCTTAACCAAATTATCCTTTGTTAAAATTACTTGTTTATGTACAAACCACATAAACACTTTAATTTTCAAAGGAATCTTGACTTTCCAAACATGTTTGGAACTAGGAATAACACTAGAGTTGATGACATCGATATACATCGACTTGACTGTGAAATCTCCAGACCTAGTAAGCTTCCAACACAACTGATCGGGCTGATGAGCTAGCTGAACCTCTATCAGTCTACTCACTAGATGAAGCCATGCTTCCCACCGGTCACCAATGAGCACCCTCCTAAACTGAATATTAAGGGGAATGGACTGCATGATCGTTGCGACCAGAGCATCACGTCGCTGAACAATACGATACAGGGACGGATACTGAAGCGCCAACGGCGTTTCACCAAGCCAAGTGTCCTCCTAGAAGCGAGTGGTGTTACCATTACCGACAATAAACTTTGTTCTATTAAAGAAAGGAGCTTTGACTCTCATGAGCCCCTTCCAAAACGGCGAGTCAGTCGGTCTAACTGTCGCCTATGACAAAGTCTTAGATTGCAGATACTTGCTACGGAGAATCTGCGCCCAAGTTGCCTCCATCTCAACTGATAACTTATAGAGCCACTTACTAAGAAGGCATTTGTTCTTGACTTCAAGATTCTCAATACCAAGGCCCCCTGGTCCTTTGGTCGACAGATGATATCCCATTTGGCAAGTCGGTATTTTCTCTTTAGTTCATCACTCTGCCAGAAGAATCGGGATCGATAGAAGTCCAGCCTTTTCCTAACCCCAACTGGGACTTCAAAGAAAGATAAGAGAAACATAGGCATACTCATGAGCACCGAATTAATAAGAATCAATTGGCCTCCATATGACATGAGTTTGCCCTTCCAGCAACTCAGCTTCTTCTCAAATCGATCCTTGATGCACTTCCATTCTTTGTTTGTCAGCTTACGATGGTGAATGGGTATACCTAGGTACGTGAAAGGTAATGCTCCCAATTCGCATCCAAACAATTGCTTATAAGCCTTTTGTTCCTCATTGGCTCTACCAGAACAGAACAACTCGCTTTTATGAAAGTTAATCTTCAAACCGGTCAATTGTTCAAATAAGCATAATACCGGCTTCATATTTCTCGCTTTTGCCAAGTCATGCTCCATAAAGATGATTGTATCATCAGCGTACTGCAGGATGGACACACCACCATCAACTAGATGAGGCACCAAGCCACCCACCTGACCGGCCTCCTTTGCCCTACCTATCAAGATTGCCAACATGTCAACGACGATGTTGAACAAAATACGAGACATTGGATCACCTTGTCTCAGGCCCTTGTGTGTCTGGAAATAATGACCTATGTCGTCATTCACTTTAATTCCAACACTCCCTTTTTGCGTGAAAAGATTCTACTTGGCATCGCCAAGCTTCATCAAAACCCTTCATGTGTAAGGCTTGTTGAAGGAAAGGCCATTTGACTTTATCATACGCTTTCTCGAAATCCACCTTGAAAACAACTCCATCAAGTTTTTTCGTGTGAATATCATGGAGCGTTTCATGAAGGACCACAACCCCTTCGAGGATGTTCCTGTCCGGCATGAAAGCAGTTTGAGTAGGCTGCACCACAGCATGCGCTATCTGTGTGAGCCTATTCGTCCCGACCTTGGTAAAATTTTTGAAACTAACATTAAGAAGACAGATGGGCCTGAATTGCTCGATTCTCACTGCCTCTGTCTTCTTAGGAAGCAGGGTTATCGTTCCAAAATTCAGCTGAAAAAGGTGAAGCTGGCCAGAGAATAAATCATGGAACAACGGCAACAGATCTCCTTTAATAATATGCCAGCACTTCTTATAAAACTCAGCCGGGAATCCATCCGGGCCGGGAGCCTTATTATTTTTCATCTGCGAAATAGCCTCAAACACCTCTTTCTCAGAAAAAGGAGCAGCTAAAATATCATTATCAATAGCAGTAAGTTGAGGCACATCCTTAATTCTAGACTCATCCAGCGACACACAGTTATCCTCTAGAGGCCCAAACAACTGCTTGTAATACTCAGTAATGTATAATTTTAGGTTCTCCTGACCAAGAATTGTTCCTTCATCATGTTCAAGCTAAAAGATCCTCTTCTTTCTGTGCTTGCCATTAGCGATCATGTGGAAGAATTGATTGTTCGTGTCCCCCTGGACTACTCTTCGGACCTTGGCCCGCAGCGCCCACTTTAATTCTTCCTCACGAAGAAGCTCTTTCAGTCTCATCTCGGCATCGAGCTTGGCATGAAGCTCCAAGGCTGGCAGAACCGTGGTTTCTGCTTTTACATCTAGGGACTGAATAAGTGTAAGGAGTTGTTCCTTTTCTACCTTATAAATCCCGCTCAGATGCTTAGCCCACCCACGTAGAAAACTTCTCAGGTGCCTAATCTTATTCTGCCAACGCTCAAGCGCAGACCTACCTCCTGCATCCTTAGCCCACTCTCTGGCTACGAGATCAAAGAAGCCTTCTCTCTCAAACCAAGCAAGCTTGAAAGAAAATGAATTTTTATTTCCCAAGTGGGTGGCCTCACCAGAGTCAAAAAATAAAGGCGTGTGGTCAAAAATACCACGAGATAGTGCCTGAACTGTTGCAAAGGGGAATTTCTGTTCCCATTCGACACTAGCCAAGACTCGATCCAACTTTTCAAATGTCGGATTTGGCATCGCGTTAGCCCAGGTAAACTTTCTACCCGAAAGCTCTATCTCTCTCAGATCCAAGCTTTCAATGATCGTATTAAACATGAATGACCATCTGCTGTCGAAATTATCATTATTCTTCTCATGACGCCTCCTAATAATGTTGAAATCACCCCCCACCAGGATAGGAAGTTGCTCAGAACCGCAAATCCTCACCAGATCAGCCAAGAAATCTGGCTTTAGTTCGGGCCGTGCGGCACCATATACCGCCACCAAAGCCCAGTTAAACCCATCAGCCTTCGACCACAACCTAAACTTAACAGCAAAATCTCCCATGACCACACTCCGGACTTCTAGAGAATTGCATCTAACCCTGAGTAAGATCCCACCCGATCTTCCTTGCGGTGGCAGACAATGCCAGTCAAAATCAATACCGCCCGATAAAGTGTTGAGAAATTGTGGCGAAAAGTTGTCTCTACCAGTTTCCGACAATGCGATAAAGTCCAACCTATGCTCAATAGGTGCCTCTGCAAGAAACCTTCTTTTAGCCAAGTCTTTTAGACCTCTGCTATTCCGAAATATTCCTTTCATATCTCGTCATGGAATTTTTTTAGCCGTTCGGATCCGAGCACTCCTACACACTGCGGAATCCGGGTAGATCTTCCGCTTCCATTTGCGTTTAGGAATGTTCTTACTCTCCAGCCGGTCCTCACAACCAGGCTCAGAAGTTCGAACTACAACATTCTCCACACCCTCATCCTCCTCCTCAGGATCAGGAAGAGGAGGAGAAAGATCCGCACAAAAATTATTGAGCACCCGGACCCCCAAAGCATCAATATCGGAATCATTCATGGGTTTAACCGCAGCTAAGTTGCAAATCATCTGTAAAGCCGGCTCTGCCTCTAAATCCAGCATATCATTAATAGAAGTTGAAATTTCACTATCATTACTACCTAGTGAAATTCCTAGCTGGTTTGCATTATTAATAAAAATGCAAAATAGAATTAGAGGTATTAACCGACATATCAGTAGTGACCTCAACGTCATGAAGCTTGGCCGCCCTCATGGTGCACCGCTGCTATATGTCATCCACCTCCGGATGATCCTGGAGACGGCTGCTCAACCGTCGCCCCTCAGAGACCAGATCTAGAATACCACCGAACGCAATCACCTCCTCCCGAGTAATCCTGCTCGTTGTGGGGCCTCCTGCCCCACCACGAACACGCAGCCGGTCATCCTCCATCGACGAACCAGCTGGACCGCCGGAAAGTGAAGGGGCGCTGAACGGCACCGGCGACGTCTGTCGCGCCCCACCACTGAGAGACTCCACCATGCCGGGGGAAGGTGGAACCTGGGACACCTGCCCGAGCTCCTCGTCCACCCCGGCCCTTCGGCTAGCAGGGGTCACCGGCGCCCCAGGAGGGTCGGCCCCCCTAGGTGCCCCAAGAGAAGAGGGCCTCGAGGCCACCTGCCCCGAGCCCCCTCCGAAAAGCGGAGCCGGCGCCTGCATCTCTGGCCTGGCGAAAGGAGAAGAAGGTGCCGATCCCACCTGCCCCGGACCCCCTCCCGAAGAAACAACCTCCACCACCGAGACCACATCCACCGCGAGAGAAGAAGAGGGCACCGAGGCCACCTGCCCCGAGCCCCCTTCAAAAGACGAAACCGCCTCCTACAGCTCCGGCATCGCGACAGAAGGAGAGGGAACCGAGATCACCATCCCCGGACCCCCTCCTGGGAGAAAAACCTCCACCGTTGGGCCCTCGACTTGAGGGGAATCAACGAGCAGGTGGGAGGGAACCTCCTCCTCCTCACTCCTGACCGGGATCGGCGAAACCCCAAGTAGTGGACTCACAGCTTCCTCAAAATCCAAAACAGGTAACATGTGCTCAAACACCTCAACAGACTCCACCCGCTCACTCCAAAGCCTCGGAGGCGCAGAAGCCGGCTCGAAGGACCCAAAACTCAGAGTAGTCATATGCACCGAGGAGGGTGGTACCGTCCCATCCCCTGACGTCTGAGAAATGGTTCTCGATGCAGTGGACGACTCTCGTCCAGTATCATCAACCGGCGCCTCCCTAAGATCAAACTGTCATCTCCCTCGTGCATATCAATATCAGTCCCGTTAACCGCCTCGGCGAACAGACTCTCGTCCTAAAACTCAATCACGAGGTTATCGATCTGGCCTCGATATGCCCACTTGACCACCTCAGGCACGTGCTCAATATCTAGAACACTGACCAACAGTCGGGCTATCCCGTGAGCTCTGGTAAAGTCCATATCCACTCTCTCCAGTCGCCCCACCATAATACCCAAACAAGCCACAACCCTAGCATCCTGCATCAGCTTCGAGGGAGCCCCAGAAAAACACAGCCAAACCTGAGTCAGAGGCTTACCCTGAGGCTCGACCCTCTTCCACTCATGAAACTCAAGGACACAATCAATACTCGGCACTTTGCACATCCCAAAACTCAGAAGTCTCTGTAGATCCTCAACCGAAGGGAACTCAACCCTAAAAAGTTTTTCCTCGAGACTAACAAGCTCCCACTGGAAGTCACCTGGAGCTAACTCCTTCAGCCTCTGCACAATCTGTGTCTCAGAGACCTCTCCTCTGGTAATTTTGACTACCCCAGTGGTCAAACTCAGGGTCTTGTCCGGAACCTCTGAGGGAGTCCTGGATTAGGGGGTCTCCGGACAGCCGGACTATATCCTTTGGTCGAACTGTTGGACTATGAAGATACAACATTGAAGACTTCGTCTCGTGTCCGGATGGGACTCTACTTGGCGTGGAAAGCAAGCTAAGCAATACGGATATGTATATCTCCTCCTTTGTAACCGACCTTGTGTAACCCTAGCCCCCTCTGGTGTCTATATAAACCGAACGGTTTTAGTCCGTAGGACAACATACAATCATACCATAGGCTAGCTTCTAGGGTTTAGCCTCTTCGATCTCGTGGTAGATCAACTCTTGTAATACTCATATCATCAAGAATAAATCAAGCAGGACGTAGGGTTTTACCTCCATCAAGAGGGCCCGAACCTGGGTAAAACATCGTGTCCCCTACCTCCTGTTACCATCCGTCTTAGACGCACAGTTCGGGACCCCCTATCCGAGATCCGCCGGTTTTGACACCGACATTGGTGCTTTCATTGAGAGTTCCTCTATGTCGTCGCCGTTAGGCTCGATGGCTCCTACCTGCATCGATAGCAATGCAGTCCAGGGTGAGACTTTTCTCCCCAGACAGATCTTTGTGTTTGGTGGCTTCTCACTGTGGGCCAACTCGCTTGGCCATCTGGAGCAGATCGAAAGTTACGCCCCTGGCCACCAGGTCAGATTTGAAAGCTTAAACTACATGGTCAATATCCGCGGAGACTTGATCTTTGACGGATTCGAGCCCCTGCCTCGTGTGCCGTGCGGTCACGATGAGTACGATTTAGCTCTACCATCGGACCGTATTCAGGAGATCGCATCGGCAGCCGCTCCGAGCCTCAATTTGGAGCCAGTTGCGCCATCCATGGACGGGTGGATGGACCCCGTCATGGAGGTCGTATCCTCAGCGGTGATCGAGCCGAATATCGACCTTACCCTTCACGTGAGCCGTGCTGCTAAACTGCCGGATCCTTCTCCGGCCATGGACTCCGAACCGCCTGCGCCCATTCCTATCGAATCCGATTGGGCGCCGATCATGGAGTTTACCTCCGCGGATATTTTTCAGCACTCGCCCTTTGGCGACATACTAAACTCATTAAGGTCTCTCTCCTTGTCGGGAGGATCCTGGCCGAACTATGTCCGGCAGGATTGGGATGCAAATGACGAAGAAATTCGCCGCCCACCCATCACCCACTTAGTAGCCACTGTCGACGACTTAACCGACATGCTCGACTTCGACTCCGAAGACATCAACGGTATGGACGATGATGCGGGAGACAAAGAGGAACCACTGCCCACAGGGCACTGGACAGCCACCTCATCATACAATATATACATGGTGGACACACCCAAAGAAGGCAATGGCGACGAGAAAATGGAGGATGACCCCTCCAAAAAGCAACCCAAGCGCCGGCGTCAGCGGCGCCGCTCTAAGTCCCACCAAGGCAAAAGTGGTGATACCGGCACCGGAGATAATAGCACTCCGGACAGTGCCGAAGACAACAACAATCCCCTCTAGCAAGATTTAGAGCAGGAGGATGGAGGAGCCAGCCCTCCCGAGAGAGCGGCAGATGGAGAGGCGGAGGATGATAATTACATGACTGCCTCCGAAGACGAGGCAAGCCTCGATGATGAAGAATTCGTCGTGCCAGAGGATCCCATCGAACAAGAGCGCTTCAAGCGCCGGCTTATAGCCACGGCAAATGGCCTTAAGAAAAAGCAGCAGCAGCTTCAAGCTGATCAAGATTTGCTAGCTGACAGATGGACTGAAGTCCTGGTGGCCGAGGAATATAAACTCGAACGCCCCTCCAAGAGTTACCCAAAGTGCAGGTTGCTACCCCGACTGGAGGAGGAAGCACCAAAACCTACATCCCTGGCATATGATGCAGCTGATCGGCCACCTCATGGCCGCGACAGAGAAACATTCTAGCCAAAAGCTCAGCCCGCACCCCGACGCCATTCAAATAAAAAGGCATGGGGAAATACGCCAGACCTGTGAGATGTATTGGAGGACAAAGCAAAACATGCAAGATCGATCTATGGATCACGAGGGCGCGCCACTATGCGAGACTATAATCGTCACGCCGGATACAATAAAAGTAAGTCCGGCCGGGCCGAACACAGCGGGCAATACTCATTCGAGTTGCACCGCGACATAGCCCAGTACAGAGGCGCCGCACACCCCCTATGCTTCACAGACGAAGTAATGGATCATAAAATTCCAGAGGGTTTCAGACCTGTAAATATTGAATCATACGACGGCACAACAGATCCTGTGGTATGGATCGAGGATTTCCTCCTGCACATCCACATGGACCGCGGTGATGACCTACATGCCATCAAATACCTCCCACTAAAACTCAAAGGACCAGCTCGGCATTGGCTCAACAGCTTGCCAGCAGAGTCCATTGGATGTTGGTAAGATCTGGAAGCCGCATTCCTCGACAACTTTCAGGGCACTTATGTGCGACCACCAGATGCCGATGACATGAGCCACATAATTCAGCAGCCAGAGGAATCGGCCAGGCAATTCTGGACACGGTTCCTAACAAAGAAAAATCAAATCGTCGACTGTCCGGATGCAGAGGCCCTAGCAGCTTTCAAGCACAACATCCACGATGAGTGGCTAGCCCGGCATCTTGGTCAGGAAAAGCCGAAATCTATGGCAGCCCTCACGACACTCATGACCCGCTTTTGTGCGGGAGAAGACAGCTGGCTGGCTCGCAGTAATAACATATCAAAGAACCATGGTACTTCGGATACCAAGGACGGCAATGGCAGGTCACGTCACAACAAACATAAGCACCGCATTAACAATGACAATACCGAGGATACGGCAGTCAATGCCGGATTCAAAGGCTCTAAACCCGGTCAACCAAAAAAGCCATTCAAGAGAAGCACTCCGGGCCCGTCCAGTTTGGACCGTATACTTGATCACTCGTGTCAAACACACGGCACCCCCGACAAGCCAGCCAACCATACCAACAGGGATTGTTGGGTGTTCAAGCAGGCCGACAAGTTAAATGCCAAAAACAAAGATAAGGGGTCACATAGCGATGACGAGGAGGAGCCCCGGCAACCGAACACCAGAGGACAGAAGAGGTTCCCCCCACAAGTGCGGACGGTGAACATGATATACGCAACCCACATCCCCAAGAGGGAGCGGAAGCGTGCGCTCAGGGACGTATATGCGCTGGAGCCAGTCGCCCCAAAGTTCAACCCATGGTCCTCCTGTCCGATCACCTTCGATCGCAGGGACCACCCCACTAGTATCAGTCATGGCGGATTCGCCACACTGGTCCTAGACCCAATCATTGACGGATTTCACCTCACTCGAGCCCTTATGGATGGTGGCAGCAGCTTGAACCTACTTTATCAGGACACAGTGCGCAAAATGGGTATAGACCCCTCAAGGATCAAACCCACTAAAACGACCTTCAAAGGCGTCATACCAGGTGTAGAGGCCCATTCCACAGGCTCAGTAACACTGGAAGTGGTCTTCGGATCTCCGGCTAACTTCCGAAGCGAAGAGTTAATCTTCGACATAGTTTCGTTCCGCAGTGGCTACCATGCACTGCTCGGGCGAACCGCATTTGCAAGATTCAATGCGGTACCGCATTATGCATATCTCAAGCTCAAGATGCCAGGACCTCGGGGGGTCATCACAGTCAATGGAAACACAGAGCGCTCTCTCCGCACGGAGCACACTGCGGCCCTCGCAGCAGAAGCGCAAAGCAGCCTCTTAAGGCAATCCACTAGTTCGGTGATTAAGGACCCGAACACCTTCAAGCGCGCCGGGAGTAATCGACAACAGGACCACCTGGCACGTTCTGAGCTCGCATAGAAATGCGCCCCCCACCCCGGTCCCAGCCAAACGGCGAAATTCGTGCCACGCGTACATAATTACGCATTAAAAATACCATGGGCACAGGCGGGAGGGGGCACGACTACGGCACGCTCCAAGTCGCGGCTTAAACCACACTAGGGGCTTCCTGCTTTGTTGTTTTTCTCTTTCAGGACTTTAATCTCTGGAAACCTTGTCCAGCAGCATGATTGCCGAACACATGATGCAGCAACCAAGGAGGCAGAAAGCTACGTCACACCACGGAACTCCCAGGTGGATTACGATAACAAGTGAAATATTTGCTTTAATACTATTCCTCAGCTTGCCCTTGGAAGGGACATGTCAAACAGTCCTACTTTTTGCTTATCGCACTACTTGTATCATTCTGCTTTAACGCACCTTTTTGAATAAACAATGCATAGCATTAAGACTATTATTGCATTATTCCTTTTTATATATATGTTCATTCACGACATCTAGCACCCGTACACTCTGGTACGGCCAATACGCCCGGGGCTTAAGCATACCCCATAATACGGCGTGAGAAGTCCAAATACTTTCGACAGTGCGGCACCCCGAACTTATAGCATTATATGCATCAGCTCCGAATCATGTCTTGGGTCAATAGTTGGGTTTGCCCGGCTCCCATGTTTTGGTAACTTATGTTCCGTTATATCGACTAAGGTAGCACTGGGAGAACTACTGCGATTGTGCCCCGGTTCTGCTGGGCTAAGCACCTCAGTAGAGAAAGCTAAAACTGACTGTCATGATAAGGCGAGAGACTGGTCGCTGTTCGAGAGGTTTCAAGTCCCTAAAGACTTATGCCGCTTAGAGCGAGGAGTCGGCCCTGTCTGGCTTAAGGCATGTATCGCGCCCCTAATTCAGCCTTCCGAATACTAGGGCCTTCGCCGAAATTTAAAATTATAGAATTCTATGGCTAAGTGAGAGTGATAACGCATTATAGTCCGATTGCCTTGTTCGTTGTGCTGAGCACCTCCCTCGAAGGACCCAAAATGGGAACAAGAGTGCTCAGGTTTATCCCGAACACCCTAGCACTTGTGGCGTGGGGGCAGAAGCCGACGACTAGCCATCTCTCAGATTTGATAAACAGCCGAACAGAAGGTAATATTTTAAATTCAAACAAGCGTTGCATAGCGCATATGAACAAGTTTTCATAATACAGGATCACATGAGCAAGTTTACTCAAATATTACATCTTTCGTACACTCGTCCGCTACGAGACGGGCACCCTTCAGGACACCCTCATAGTACATCTCGGGGTGGCGATGCTCCTTGCCCTACGGCGGCCCTTCCTTCACCAGCTTCAGGGCGTCCATCTTGGCCCATTGCACCTTCACACGGGCGAAAGCCCGGCGTGCACCTTCGATGCAGACGGACCGCTTGATGACTTCCAGCCGTGGGCAGGCATCCACAAGCCGCCTCACCAGGCCGAACTAGCTATTGGGAAGGGCGTCGCCAGGCCACATCCGGACTATAAAGCCCATCATGGCCTGTTCGGCCGCCTTGTGCAGCTCGACCAGTTGCTTCAGCTGGTCGCTCAGAGGCACCGGGTGTTCGGTCCCAGTATACTGAGACCAGAACAGCTTCTCCGTTGAGCTTCCCTCCTCGGCCTGGTAAAACTGTGCGGCATCCGACACGCTGCGGGGCAAATCTGCGAATGCTCCTGGAGAGCTCTGGATTCGGGTAAGTAACAAGTAATTTACTTTCACATGCTTGCTTTGCATATAGAATGCCTTACCCGCCACTATCTTCTTCATCGCATCAATCTCCTGGAGGGCCTTTTGGGCTTCGGCCTTGGCATTCTTTGCGCTCTCGAGGGCCGCGGCAAGCTCGGACTCTCACGTCTTCAAGTCAAGCTCCAACGCCTCGTGCTTCGTTACGAGAGCGTGGAGCTCTTGCTGCACCTCCCCGCCCGAGCCTCCTGCCTTTCCCGCTCGGTGCGCTCCTTGGCCGCTTTGTTTTCGGCCTCGGGCAGCGCTTGCTTCAGGGTTGCCACCTCGGTCGTGACCCCTGGCAAATTTACAATGATCCTGTCATTTTGCAATCGCATTGTTTTTATATATATCCATAGACTAGGTACTACTTACCTTTATTCTCCTCGAGCGGCCTTTGGCAAGGCCGAGCTTGTCCTTGGACCCTTTAAGGTCCTGCTTCAGTGCGGCGACCTTCGCAGTCAGTGCGGCAGAGGACAGCAGCGAAGCCTGCATACGCATATAGACATACTTATATTAGACTCCTGCGATATTGTTTGATCCTCTGTTCGGCTTTTCTTTGTGAACACCGAACAGAGCATCAGGGGCTACTGTCTATGCGGTAATATTTTTCCTATATTTCAAAAACCTACCTCAAAGCCTGTTAGAAAGCTGGCACAGGCTTCAGTCAGTCCGCTCTTGGCGGACTGAACCTTCTGGACCACCACACTCATAATAGTGAGGTGCTCTTCGTTGATGGAAGCGCTGCGAAGCGCTCCCAGCAGTCTGTCCGGTGCCTCTGGATGGATGGAGGTCACCAGCACAGGCGTCTTGCCCCTTTTGGAAGGAGGCCGCCTACCTAAGTCTGGAACCACTGGAGGTTCCGGCGCGGTGTTTGGCTGAGGGCCGAACTCGGAGCCCTCGGGAGCCTTGCTCCCTCTGCTCCCGGAATCTGGAAGGTCGCCTTGAGGCGCCTCCGGGATTGTCTCCCCTCGACCCGGTGCCTCTTGAGACAATACCTCGGCATTGTCTGTAGGGCAAGGGGAGGTGGCGGTCGGAAGTGGAGCGCTATCCATATCCGACGAGCCCAAAGAGCCGTCCGAAGATACGTCGATACGGGCTCGTGGCGGTCTGCATAATAATAATTCGGCGTTAGGAGAAGCAGCGCGACAAAGGTATGCTATGAGTTATTCTAGCATCCGAATACTTACGACTTCGCCAGTGGCTTGGCCCTGAGCAGCCACTCGTCTTCGCCTTCGGCGGCGGTGGTGGAGTAGTCCAGAAGGAGAGTCCTGATACGTCCATTTTGCATCATGCTTTTATATCGATATTTATCGCATTATGGACTGTTATTTCACTTTATGTCACAATACTTATGGCTATTCTCTCTTATTTTACAAGGTTTACATAAGGAGGGAGAATGCCGACAGCTGGAATTCTGGTCTAGAAAGGGAGCAAATATTAGAGACCTATTTTGCGCAACTCCAAAAGCCCTGAAACTCCACGGAACGTCTTAAAATAAATAAAGAAAATCCACGCCAAAGATAAAGGCCAGGGGCCACACCCTGCTCACGAGGGTGGCCCCCCCAGGGCGCGCCCCCCTACCTCGTGGGCCCCCTGGTGGCTCCCCGACGTCCATCTTCTCCTATATGAGGTCTTTCGATGAGAAAAAAATAAAAAAGGAACTTTTTGGGACGAGACTCCGCCGCCACGAGGCGGAACCTTGGCGGATCCAATCTAGAGCTCCGGCAGAGCTGTTCTGCCGGGGAAACTTCCCATCGGGAGGGGGAAATCATCACCATCGTCATCACCAACGCTACTCTCATCGGGAGAGGGCAATCTCCATCAACATCTTCACCAGCACCATCTCATCTCCAAACCCTAGTTCATCTCTTATATCCAATTCTTGTCTCAAAGTCCGGGATTGGTGCTAGTAGGTTGCTAGTAGTGTTGATTACTCCTTGTAGTTGATGCTAGTTGGTTTATTTGGTGGAAGATCGTATTGTCAGATCCTATATGCATATTATTACCCCTCTGATTATGAACATGAATATGCTTTGTGGGTAATTACATTCGTTCCTGAGGACAAGGGAGAAGTCTTGCTATGAGTAGTCATGTGAATTTGGTATTCGTTTGATATTTTGATAAGATGTATGTTGTCTAGCCTCTAGTGGTGTTATGTGAACGTCAACTACATAACACTTCACCATTATTTGGGCCTAGAGGAAGGCATTGGGAAGTAATAAGTAGATGATGGGTTGCTAGAGTGACAGAAGCTTAAACCCTAGTTTATGCATTGCTTCGTAAGGGGCTGATTTGGACCCATATGTTTCATGCTATGGTTAGGTTTACCTTAATACTTTTATTATAGTTGCGGATGCTTGCAATAGAGGTTAATCATAAGTGGGATGCTTGTTAAAGTAAGAGCAGCACCCAAGCACCTGTCCACCCATATATCAAATTATCAAAGTACCGAACGCGAATCATATGAACATGATGAAAACTAGCTTGACGATATTCCCATGTGTCCTCGGGAGCGCTTTCCCTATTATAAGAGTTTGTTCCGGCTTGTCCTTTGCTACAAATGGATTGGGCCACCTTGCTGCACTTTATTTACTTTTTTTACTTGTTGCTCGTTACAATTTATCCTATCACCAAACTATCTGTTACCACTTATTTCAGTACTTGCAGAGAATACCTTGCTGAAAACCGCTTATCATTTCCTTCTGCTCCTCGTTGGGTTCGACACTCTAACTTATCGAAAGGACTACGATAGATCCCCTATACTTGTGGGTCATCAAGACTCTTTTCTGGCACCGTTGCCGGGGAGTGTAGCGCTTTTGGTAGGTGGAATTTGGTAAGGAAAAATTTATATAGTGTGCTGAAATTTACTGTTACTTGTTACTATGGAAAGTAATTCTCTGAGGGGCTTGTTCGGGGAATCTTCACCCCGTCCAGTAGAGCAAAGAGTTGCTCCTCAACCTACTGAATCTATTGAAAATGAAATTCCTTATGAGTATCCTTCGGGTACGATAGAAAAACTGCTAACTAATCCTTTTACAGGAGATGGAACGAAGCATCCTGATGAGCACTTAATATATGTGGATGAAGTTTGTGGATTATTTAAGCTTGCAGGTATACCCGATGATGTTGCTAAGAAGAAGGTCTTCCCTTTATCTTTGAAGGGAGATGCATTGATATGGTATAGGCTATGTGATGATATGAGATCATGGGACTATAATGAAGGAAATATGCCCTAGAGGCAATAATAAAGTTATTATTTATTTCCTTATATCATGATAAATATTTATTATTCATGCTAGAATTGTATTAACCGGAAACATAATACATGTGTGAATACATAGACAAACAGAGTGTCACTAGTATGCCTCTACTAGACTAGCTCGTTAATCAAAGATGGTTATGTTTCCTAACCATGAGCAAAGAGTTGTTATTTGATTAACGAGGTCACATCATTAGTTGAATGATCTGATTGACATGACCCATTCCATTAGCTTAGCACCCGATCGTTTAGTATGTTGCTATTGCTTTCTTCATGACTTATACATATTCCTGTAACTATGAGATTATGCAACTCCCGTTTGCCGGAGGAACACTTTGGGTGCTACCAAACGTCACAACGTAACTGGGTGATTATAAAGGAGTACTACAGGTGTCTCTAGTGGTAGATGTTGGGTTGGCGTATTTCGAGAATAGGATTTGTCACTCCGATTGTCGGAGAGGTATCTCTGGGCCCTCTCGGTAATGCACATCACTTAAGCCTTGCAAGCATTGCAACTAATGAGTTAGTTGCGGGATGATGTATTACGAAACGAGTAAAGAGACTTGCCGGTAACGAGATTGAACTAGGTATTGGATACCGACGATCGAATCTCGGGCAAGTAACATACCGATGACAAAGGGAACAACGTATGTTGTTATGCGGTCTGACCGATAAAGATCTTCGTAGAATATGTAGGAACCAATATGGGCATCCAGGTCCCGCTATTGGTTATTGACTAGAGATCTGTCTCAGTCATGTCTACATTGTTCTCGAACCGTAGGGTCCGCACGCTTAACGTTACGATGACAGTTATTATGAGTTTATGCATTTTGATGTACCGAAGGTTGTTCGGAGTCCCGGATGTAATCACGGACATGACGAGGAGTCTCGAAATGGTCGAGACATAAAGATTGATATATTGGAAGCCTGTGTTTGGACATCGGAAGTGTTCCGGGTGAAATCGGGATTTTACCGGAGTACCGGGAGGTTACCGGAACCCCTCGGGAATCATATGGGCCATAGTGGGCCTTAGTGGAAAGGAGAAGGGGGCAGCCCAAGGTGGCCGCACGCCTCCCCCTCCCCTAGTCCTATTAGGACTAGGAGAGGTGGTCGGCCCCCCTCTCTCTCTTTCCCCCTTGATGAATCCTATTCCAACTAGGATTTGGGGGGGGAGTCCTACTCCCGGTAGGAGTAGGACTCCTCCTGGCACGCCCCAAGGCTGGCCGCACCTCTCCCCCCTTGCTCCTTTATATACAGGGGCAGGGGGCACCTCTAGACACACAAGTTGATCATTGTGATCGTTCCTTAGCTGTGTGCGGTGCCCCCTGCCACCATATTCCACCTCGATCATATCGTTGTAGTGCTTAGGCGAAGCCCTGCATCGGTAGAACATCAAGATCGTCACCACGCCGTCGTGCTGACGGAACTCCTCCCCGAAGCTTTGCTAGATCGGAGCCCGGGGATCGTCATCGAGCTGTACGTGTGCTAAGAACTTGGAGGTGCCGGAGTAACGGTGCTTGGATCGGTCGAATTGGGAAGAAGACGTACGACTACTTCCTCTATGTTGTGTCAACGCTTCCGTTGCGATCTACAAGGGTACGTAGATCAGACTCTCCCCCTCGTTGCTATGCATCACCATGATCTTGCGTGTGCGTAGGAAATTTTTTGAAATTACTACGTTCCCCAACATATAAAAGATTGAAGCTGGAATTTCATCAAAAGTATTACCCTATATATCTTGTTCATTGTGATCGCCATTATATATATAATTTCTGGCCTCGCGAAGGAGAAAGCATCGCTCAAGCTTGGGGGAGGCTTAAATCAATGTTATATTCATGCCCCAATCATGAGCTCCTGAGATAAATAATTGTGCAAAGTTTTTATGCTCGGCTTTCTCATAATAATCAAACCATGCTCGATACTTCTTGTGTTGGCTCTTTTATGATGAAGACTATTGAATTCAGATGGAATTTATTGCATAGAATTAAACGCAACTCTGAAGATTGGGACCTCGACGAAGGTAAGGAGTCAGGTATGACACCTAAGTTTGATTGTGTTAAATCTTTTATGGATACCGATATTTTCCGTAAGTTTAGCACTAAATATGGACTTGACTCTGAGATAGTAGCTTCTTTCTGTGAATCTTTTGCTACTTATGTTGATCTCCCTAAGGAGAAGTGGTTTAAATATCATCCTCCCATAGAAGTAAAAGTAGTTGCACCTATTAAAGTTGAAGAAAAGACTGTCACTTATAATGATCCTATTGTTCCTACTTCTTATATTGAGAAACCACCTTTCCCTGTTAGAATAAAGGATCATGCTAAAGCTTCAACTGTTGTTCGTAAAAGCAATATAAGAACTTATACACCTCCTGAGCAAGTTAAAGTAGAACCTAATATTGCTATTGTTAAAGATCTCTTGTCTGATAATATTGATGGGCATGTTATTCTGTTCGAAGGTGAAACTGCTAGAATTGCTAAACCTTGTGATAAAGATAAACATAGACCTGTGGTAGGCGTGCCTGTTATTTCTGTTAAAATAGGAGATCATTGTTATCACGGCTTATGCTAGTGCTAGTGTAATACCTATTGACTTATACAAAGAAATTAAGAATTAAATTGCACCTGTTGAGTTAGAAGATATTGATGTTACTATTAAACTTGCTAATAGAGATACTATTGCACCAATTGGAATTGTTAGAGATGTTGAAGTCTTGTGTGGGAAAACTAAATATCCTGCTGATTTTCTTGTTCTGACTTCTCCGCAAGATACCTTTTGTCCCATTATATTTGGTAGACCCTTCTTAAATACTGTCAATGCTACCATAGACTGGACTAAGAATGTTGTTACTGTTGGCTTGGATGATATGGTTCATGAGTTTAATTTCTCTAAATTTAGTAAACAACATCGTGAGGAAGAATTACCTAGTAAGGATGAAATTATTGGTCTTGCTTCTATTGCCGTACCTCCTAGTGATCCTTTAGAACACTATTTGCTAGACCATGAAAATGATATGTTCATGAATGAAAGAAGGGAAATAGATGAAGTATTCTTTAAACAGGAACCTATTCTGCATCACAACTTGCCTGTTGAAATCTTAGGGGATCCTCCTCCACCCAAGAGTGATCCCGTGTTTGAGCTTAAACCTTTGCCTGATATTCTTAAATATGCTTATCTTGATGAAAAGAAGATATATCATGTTATTCTTAGTGCTAACCTTTCAAAGCACGAAGAAGAAAGATTATTGAAAACTCTGAAGAAGCATCATGCTGCTATTGGATATACTCTTGATGATCTTAAGGGCATTAGTCCCACTCTATGTCAACATAAAATAAATTTGGAAGCAGATGCCAAACCAGTTCGTGATCCTCAACGACGTCTGAATCCTAAAATGAAAGAAGTGGTAAGACAAGAAATACTAAAGCTTCTGGAGGCAGGTATAATCTATCCCATTGCTGATAGTGAGTGGGTAAGTCCTGTCCATTGTGTCCCTAAGAAGAGAGGTATTACTGTTGTTCCTAATGATAAAGATGAATTGATTCCACAAAGAATTATCACAGGTTATAGGATGGTAATTGATTTCCGCAAATTAAATAAAGCTACTAAAAAGATCATTACCCCTTACCTTTTATTGATCAAATGCTAGAAAGATTATGCAAACATACACACTATTGATTTCTAGATGGTTATTCTGGCTTCTCTCAAATACCTGTGTCGGCTAGAGATCAATCAAAGACTACTTTCACATGCCCTTTTGGTACTTTTGCTTATGGACGTATGCCTTTTGGTTTATGTAATGCACCTGCTACCTTTCAAAGATGCATGATGGCTATATTCTCTGACTTTTGTGAAAAGATTTGTGAGGTTTTCATGGACGACTTTTCCGTCTATGGTTCCTCTTTTGATGATTGCTTGAGCAATCTTGATCGAGTTTTGCAGAGATGTGAAGAAACTAATCTTGTCTTGAATTGGGAAAAGTGCCACTTTATGGTTAATGAAGGTATTGTCTTGGGGAATAAAGTTTTTGAAAGAGGTATTGAAGTTGATAAAGCCAAGGTTGATGCTATTGAAAAGATGCCATGTCCCAAGGACATCAAAGGTATAAGAAGTTTCCTTGGTCACGCCGGATTTTACAGGAGGTTCATTAAGGACTTCTCAAAAATTTCTTGGCCTCTGACTAATTTATTGCAAAAAGATATACCATTTTTCTTTGATGATGATTGTGTAGAAGCATTTGAAATACTTAAGAAAGCATTAGTCTCTGCACCTATTGTTCAGCCACCTGATTGGAATTTACCCTTTGAAATTATGTGTGATGCTAGTGATTATGCTGTAGGTGCTGTTCTAGGGCAAAGAGTTGATAAGAAATTAAATGTTATTCATTATGCTAGTAAGACTCTAGACAATGCTCAAAGAAATTATGCTACTACTGAAAAAGAGCTTTTAGCAGTTGTATTTGCTTGTGATAAGTCCAGATCTTATATTGTTGATTCTAAAGTAACTATTCAAACTGATCATGCTGCTATTAAATATCTTATGGAAAAGAAAGATGCTAAACCTAGACTTATTAGATGGGTTCTCTTGCTACAAGAATTTGATTTGCATATTGTTGATAGAAAGGGAGCTGAGAACCCCGTTGCAGACAACTTGTCTAGGTTAGAAAATATTCTTGATGACCCACTACCTATTAATGATAGCTTTCCTGATGAACAATTAAATGTTATAAGTACTTCTCATAGTACTCCATGGTATGATGATTATGCTAATTATATTGTTGCTAAGTTTATACCACCTAGCTTCACATACCAGCAAAAGAAAAAGTTTTTCTATGATTTAAGACATTACTTTTGGGATGACCCACATCTTTATAAGGAAGGAGTAGATGGTGTTATTAGACGTTGTGTACCTGAGCATGAACAGGAACGGATCCTACGCAAGTGTCATTCCGAGTCTTATGGAGGACACCACGCTGGAGATAGAACTGCACATAAGGTATTGCAATCTGGTTTTTATTGGCCTACTCTCTTCAAGGATGCCCGTAAGTTTGTCTTGTCTTGTGATGAATGTCAAAGAATTGGTAATATTAGTAGACGTCAAGAAATGCCTATGAATTATTCTCTTGTTATTGAACCATTTGATGTTTAGGGCTTTGATTATATGGGACCTTTCCCTGCCTCTAATGGATACACACATATTCTAGTTGCTGTTGATTACGTTACTAAGTGGGTAGAAGCTATTCCAACTAGTAGTGCTGATCATAACACTTCTATTAAAATGCTTAAGGAAGTTATTTTCCCGAGGTTTGGAGTCCCTAGTTTAATGACTGATGGTGGTTCACACTTTATTCATGGTGCTTTCCGTAAAATGCTTGCTAAATATGATGTTAATCATAGAATTGCATCTCCTTATCACCCCCAGTCTAGTGGTCAAGTAGAGTTGAGCAATAGAGAGCTCAAATTAATTTTGCAAAAGACTGTTAATAGGTCTAGAAAGAATTGGTCCAAGAAACTTGATGATGCATTATGGGCTTATAGAACTGCATACAAAAATCCTATGGGTATGTCTCCGTATAAAATGGTCTATGGGAAAGCATGTCACTTACCTCTCGAACTAGAACATAAGGCATATTGGGCTATTAAAGAGCTTAACTATGATTTTAAACTTGCCGTTGAGAAGAGGTTATTTGATATTAGCTCACTTGATGAATGGAGAACCCAAGCTTATGAAAATGCCAAGTTGTTTAAAGAAAAAGTTAAAAGATGGCATGACAAAAGGATACAAAAGCGTGAGTTTAATGTAGGTGATTATGTATTGCTATACAACTCTCGTTTAAGATTTTTTGCAGGAAAACTTCTCCCTAAATGGGAAGGCCCCTATGTTATCGAAGAGGTCTATCATTCCGGTGCCATAAAAATCAACAACTTCGAGGGCACCAATCCGAAGGTGGTAAACGGTCAGAGAATCAAACATTATATCTCAGGTAATCCCATAAATGTTGAAACCAATATTATTGAAACCGTAACCCCAGAGGAATACATAAGGGACACTTTCGGAACGTTCCAAACTCCGAAAAGGAATAGCTATGTGGTATGGTAAGTAAACCGACTCCAAAACAATTTTTAAGGCAATATTTCTCTGTTTTGGAATATTTAGAAATATAGAAAAATATGTAGCAGTCCGGGAAGGACACAAGGGCCCCACGAGGGTGATGGGCGTGCCCTACCCCCTGGGCGCGCCCCCCTACCTCGTGAGCACCTCATGTGCCATCCGGACTCCGTTTTCTTGCACGATACGTATTTTGGTCGGTAAAAATTCATTATATAACCTCCCGAAGGTTTTTTTTGCGGGGAACCTCCCGAAGGTTTTGATTCCCGTATCACGCATATCTCCTCTGTTTTTGTTTCCGAGCTGTTGCTGCTGCAGATTAGAGCAAGATGTCTTCTCAAGAGTCAATCGGGGAGAGCCGGGTATCTAATCCGGCACCGGAACCAAGGGCGAACAGCGACGCTGACCACTTTGGGCCAGCAATGGAGGAGGAGATGGAGGCTGACTTGATGAGAGTAGATGCTATGGAGGATCAAGAAGTCACTTCTCACCTCCGAGCTGGGTTCACGATGGGGGAACTACAGAGCTCAGCTATTCCAAACTCGGTTATCCCTTCTAATGTTAGATTTCTTACCTATGAAAATATGAAGAGGAGTGTCACTTGTTCTCCCGCAGCTATGCAACACCCTTGGGTGCAAGGAGCTTTAGCTATCATAGGGAAGCTTCATAAGGAAATAATGGACCTCAAGCAGCAAGTCAATAAGCTCGAGGAGGAGAACCGTATCCTGAGGGGAATAATCGCCAAGAATATTACACCAACAACAAAGAAGGAGACATAATCACATGGGTATGGGCACTCCCCTTGGCAACTGCCAAGCTTGGGGGAGGTGCCCCGGTATCGTATCACAATCACAACTCCTATCTTTATCGTTTTTCTTAGTTCGATCCTATTAGTAGTATCTTGATCTAGTAGAATAAAGTTTATGGCATGATCTAGTTTTGAGTTTTGCTTTATGATCTCTCTTTGTAATCGAGTCCGTGAGCTATATATAATAAAGATTAGTGTTGAGTCAAGGGCTTGATTATTTTGCCATGATCTTGGGTGAATAAAAGAAAAGATAAAAAGAATAAAAAGAACCAAAAAGTTCATATTGATCTTATTGAGAGTAATGACTTCACATAGAAAGAGTATGATGATTAAAAGTTGTTGGGAGTTGGCAGACATAGCTTTGGTCATTGTTGCAATTAATAGGAAGTAATAAGGAAATAGAGGTTTTCACATATAGATATATTATCATTGACATCTTTTATGATTGGGAGCACTCATTAAAATATGACATGCTAAAGAGTTGATGTTGGACAAGGAAGACAACGTAATGAGTAATGTCTTTCTTATATCTGAGATAAAGTATGTTGTCATGGATCCTCTAACTTGTTGAGCTTGCCTTTCCCCCTCATGCTAGCCAAATTCTCAGCACCAAGTAGAAATACTACTTGTGCTTCCAAATACCCTTAAACCAGTTTTGCCATGAGAGTCCACCATATCTACCTATGGATTGAGTAAGATCCTTCAAGTAAGTTGTCATCGGTGCAAAGCAATAAAACTTGCTCTAAATACGTATGATTGATTGGTGTGGGAGAAATAAGCCTTGTACGATCTTGTGATGTGGAAGTAATAAAAGTGACGGACTGCATAATAAAGGTTCATATCACAAGGGGCAATATAAAGTGATGTTCTTTCGCATTGAGATTTATTTATCCAACCATAAAAGCGCATGGCAACCTCTGCTTCCCTCTGCGAAGGGCCTATCCTTTATTATTATCTTCTACCTTATGCAAGAGTCATGGTGATCTTCACCTTTTATTTTTCATTTATCCTTTGGCAAGCTCAGCACGTTGGAAAGAACATGATATATATATATATATATCTAATTGGATGTAGGGGAGCATGAACCATTATTGTTGAAATTACCCTTGAGGTAAAAGGTTGTGGGGCAAAACTATAAGCCCCTGTCTTTCTCTGTGTCCGATTAAAACTCCATAACCACAAGTATCGCGTGAGTGTTAGCAATTATGGAGGACTAAATGATAGTTGAGTATGTGGACTTGCTTTTTAGCTCTGACATAGACTCTCTCCGATGTTACGATAAATTGCAATTGCTTCAATGACTGAGATTATAGTTTGTCGGAGCCCAATAAGGTTTATGATTTATGCTTTTGCATTGTGAATAGATCATCACTTGAACATAAGTAATCATATGACAAAATCTATATATGTTGCTGTTATGAGAATAATCAAGATGCCTTCATGTCCGTATTTTATTTTTATCGACGCCTCAACCTCTAAACATGAGGACATATTTATTGTTATCGGCTTTTCGCTTGAGGACAAGCGAGGTCTAAGCTTGGGGGAGTTGATACGTCCATTTTGCATCATGCTTTTATATCGATATTTATCGCATTATGGACTGTTATTTCACTTTATGTCACAATACTTATGGCTATTCTCTCTTATTTTACAAGGTTTACATAAGGAGGGAGAATGCCGGCAGCTGGAATTCTGGTCTGGAAAAGGAGCAAATATTATAGACCTATTCTGCGCAACTCCAAAAGTCCTGAAACTCCACGGAACATCTTAAAAGAAATAAAGAAAAATCCACGCCAAAGATGAAGGCCAGGGGGCACACACCCTGCTCACGAGGTTGGGGGTGCCCCCCCCCTAGGGCGCGCCCCCTACCTCGTGGGCCCCCTGGTGGCTCTCCGACGTCCATCTTCTCCTATATGAGGTCTTTCAATGAGAAAAAAATAAAAAGGAACTTTTCAGGACGAGACTCCGCCGCCATGAGGCGGAACCTTGGCGGATCCAATCTAGAGCTCCGGCAGAGCTGTTCTGCCGGGGAAACTTCCCTCCAGGAGGGGGAAATCATCACCATCGCCATCACCAATGCTCTCTCATCGGAAGAGGGCAATCTCCATCAACATCTTCACCAGCACCGTCTCATCTCCAAACCCTAGTTGATCTCTTGTATCCAATTCTTGTCTCAAAGTCCGGGATTGGTGCTAGTAGGTTGCTAGTAGTGTTGATTACTCCTTGTAGTTGATGCTAGTTGGTTTATTTGGTGGAAGATCGTATGTTCAGATCCTATATGCATATTGTTAACCCTCTGATTATGAACATGAATATGCTTTGTGAGTAATTATGTTCATTCCTGAGGACAAGGGAGAAGTCTTGCTATGAGTAGTCATGTGAAATTGGTATTCGTTTGATATTTTGATAAGATGTTTGTTGTCTAGCCTCTAGTGGTGTTATGTGAACGTCGACTACATAACACTTCACCATTATTTGGCCCTAGAGGAAGGCATTGGGAAGTAATAAGTAGATGATGGGTTGCTAGAGTGACAGAAGCTTAAACCCTAGTTTATGCGTTGCTTCGTAAGGGGTTGATTTGGATCCATATGTTTCATGCTATGGTTAGGTTTACCTTAATACTTTTGTTATAGTTGCGGATGCTTGCAATAGAGGTTAATCATAAGTGGGATGCTTGTTAAAGTAAGAGCAGCACCCAAGCACCTGTCCACCCATATATCAAATTATCAAAGTACCGAACGCGAATCATATGAACGTGATGAAAACTAGCTTGACGATATTCCCATGTGTCCTCGGGAGTGCTTTTCCTATTATAAGAGTTTGTTCGGGCTTGTCCTTTGCTACAAAAGGATTGGGCCACCTTGTTGCACTTTATTTACTTTTGTTACTTGTTGCTCATTACAATTTATCCTATCACCAAACTATCTGTTACCACTTATTTCAGTACTTGCAGAGAATACCTTGCTGAAAACCGCTTATCATTTCCTTCTGCTTCTTGTTGGGTTCGACACTCTTACTTATCAAAAGGACTATGATAGATCCCCTATACTTGTGGGTCATCAAGTCCTTCCCTTCTTGGACCCTTCGCCCCCCCCCCCCTGGTTGGGGCGGCCTTCCTTTTCTTGTCTCCCCCGACTGGAGGGGAAGCATCTTCATCTTCCTCCTCGTCTTCGGGGGAGGAGTGCGTCGTGGAGTTATCAGACGATGAGTCCGATAACACCTGGTGTCGGGAACTCTTTCGGTTTCCCTTGGCCTTCTTGGTCTTCTCCGGCACCTTGTAAGGAGCCGGAGTCAGCACCTCCGTCAGGAGAGCATCCGCAGTGTCTTCGGGTAGAGGGGCCGGACAGTTAATCTGCCCCGACGTCTCCACGCAGTCCTGTCAAAGGCATTGAGCTCAGACCCTGCACATGGTTAAGCTAGGGGAAATAAATATCCTACCAGATGTATAGAACTCACCGAATGCGCTGGGCGCTTCGCGCTTAGCCCGCGGTCCTCGGTGAGAGAGAGAGGGACCTCAGCACCCTTGAACAGCACCCTCCAGACGTCCTTGTGCATCGTGTCGAAGAGCTTGCTCAGAGTCTGGTGCTAGGCCGGGTCGAACTCCCACAAGTTGAAATCCCATTGTTGACATGAGAGGATCTGGCGGATGAGCATGACCTGGACTATGTTGACAAGCTTGAGCTTCTTGCCTGCCATATTCCGGATACATTTCTGGAGTTCGTCCAGCTCCACCGATGAACCCCAGGACAGGCCCTTCTCTTTCCAGGAGGTGAGCCGCATGGGGATTCCGGATCGAAACTCAGGGGCAGCCACCCAGTTGGTGTCACGCGCCTCGGTGATGTAGAACCACGTCGATTGCCACCCCTTTATGGTCTCCACAAAGGAGCCTTCAAGCCATATAACATTGGGCATCTTGCCCACCATGGCTCCGCCGCATTCTGCTTGTTGGCCTCCCACCACCTTCGGCTTGATATTGAAGGTCTCTAGCCACAGGCCGAAGTGGGGCCGGATGCGGAGGAAAGCCTCACACACGACGATGAAGGCCGAAATGTTGAGGATGAAGTTCGGGGCCAGATCGTGAAAGTCCAGCCCGTAGTAGAACATGAGACCGCGGACGAATGGATGGAGGGGAAACCCCAGTCCGCGGAGGAAGTGGTGGAGGAAAACTACCCTCTTGTGAGGTTCAGGGGTAGGAACGATCTGCCCCGCAGCGGGCAGCCAATGCGCGATATTCGCGGCTAAGTATCCGGCTCCGCGCAGCTTCTTGATGTGTCCCTCCGTAACGGAGGAGGCCATCCATTTGCCTCCCGCTCCGGGCATGATTGGAGAGGGGAAGGATGTGGACTTGGGCGTTGGAGCTCAAGTGCGCAAGAATGGATGAGCAAGGAGGAAGAAGGCATGGGTAGAAAAAGGTTAAACCTTGTCCCTTTATAAGGGCGGCCGAAACTACGCGCTCCCACTAGCCTGGTGAAACTCGCCTATCCCCCAAGCGCCGTAATCGATGGCGAGATTGGGTTACCCACGCCCGTATTGATGAGAATCCCGTAATAAGGGGGAGACGATCTCTGCTTTGATAAGACGTGTCAAGAAACTGCCTCGCGTTATGTGCGGGGCTAGTTAAAGGAAACGGTTCGAATAATCACCGGGCCATGGCATAATGTCATGTTGCCAAAACGTGTCAGCAGATTAGATTTGTGGAAATACTATTCTCTCTACGGTGGTATGTGGAACTTATTTTGCAGGGTCGGACACTATCCTTGTATTCAAATTCTTCCGTGGTGTATTCGGAGGAGGGACCCGCCTTGCAATGCCGAAGACAATACTGCACGCCGGACTCATCGTCATTGAAGCCTGGTTCAGGGGCTACTGAGGGAGTCCTGGATTAGGGGGTCTCTGGACAGCCGGACTATATCCTTTGGCCGGACTGTTGGACTATGAAGATAGAAAATTGAAGACTTCGTCTCGTGTCTGGATGGGACTCTACTTGGTGTGGAAGGCAAGCTAAGCAATACGGATATGTATATCTCCTCCTTTGTAACCGGCCTTGTGTAACCCTAGCCCCCTCTGGTGTCTATATAAACCGGAGGGTTTTAGTCCGTAGGACAACATACAATCATACCATAGGCTAGCTTCTAGGGTTTAGCCTCTCCGATCTCGTGGTAGATCAACTCTTGTAATACTCATATCATCAAGAATAAATCAAGCAGGACGTAGGGTTTTACCTCCATCAAGAGGGCCCGAACCTGGGTAAAACATCGTGTCCTCTGCCTCCTGTTACCATCCGCCTTAGACGCACAGTTCGGGACCCCCTACCCGAGATCCACCAGTTTTGACACCGACAACCTCCCTCTCAGTAGGAGACTCAAAGAGTGAGTTCAACACAGTACACCCCATACATCATGAGAGACGGTGCCTGATCTCGCAAAAACGGACAATCCCCCGTACCATGTGCCGGTTTTCCACAAGTGCCACAAAGTTCAGCCACACACTCAGCAATAAAATGACCCTTCCCACCACAGCGATAGCACAACATTTTCTCTTGCTTACGCGCTCACTTGGACGCCCTCTCCGACTCAGCCATGTCTGTCGCCTCCACTGACGATGTCAACACGGACTCATTCCCGGGTATCTCAGCATTAGCTAGTGCCGACACCACCTCCTTAGCCTGACCAGACAAGACCGGCTCCACAACAGACCCATCAACGGCCATCTGCTCGACAACAGGCGGAGGAGGCTGTCGTGGGTGGTACCGGCCACCTCGACCACCGCGACCACCACGATGACCGCGGAAACCACCCTGCTGTCGATAGCCCGGGCTAGTCGCCCCCTCAACAAAACCTCCCGGGGTCCCATAAATGGTCGCTCTGCTGAGCCATCGCTCTGCCAAGCATATCTACTAGATGTGGGGTTCCGGCAAACCCTTAAGGTTCGAACACTGGGGTGCACGCGAAGTCTTTCCTTCCCACCAATCTACGCCCTAGCTTGCTAAGATCTCGCGGACGAACTCGACGAACTTGCAACACAGAAAGACACAAGATTTATACTGGTTCAGGCCACCGTTGTGGTGTAATACCCTACTCCAGTGTGGTGGTGGTGGATTGCCTCTAGGGCTGATGAGGAACATTACAAGGGAAGAATGGCCTCCTGAGGTTGAGGCGTTCTTGAGCTCGGTGAGCTTGTGTGTGTGTGGGATGGTCTGAATGATCCGTCCTTGAATGATCTATGCCTTCATGATCCGTCCCCCCTCCTTCTGCTAAGGTGGTGGCTAGCCCTATTTATATTGGCACTTCCCAAATATCGAGCGGGAAGGGAGCCAACACTGGCAGGCTAATTCGAAGGGGGCCAGCTAGTACAAGCTATCCTGACAAAAGTGGTCTTCGCCTGCAAAAGGCTCTGGTGGTGACGCTGTCTTGGGCTCCACGATGACCTCCGTCTTGCCGTCCTCCTGGTCTTGGTCTCGTTGCACAAATATAGCAACCTTTGCCTGATGCCTCGGTACTCTTCTCCTGCGCTGGCCTCCTTAGCACCAAAGAGGAAACAAGGACGCTGCGCGCGCTGGCGCCCGCCTGGTGCCGTGCGTCATGGCTCACGTCACGAGGGTCTCATGAGGTTTAGCCCGCCTTGATATCTCTGCTCCTCGTGAGCCTGCCTAGCTAGGCTACTCCCGAGGAGGTCTTGCGTCATCCGCCTCGCGAGGGTCTTGGATGCTTTGTTGGTGAAGATGGGTCGTACGGCATGTAGGCTCAGCCACGCCGTGGCCGCAGGCAGGCAAGTCTAGGGACCCCCGTTCCCAGGACGCCGACAGTAGCCCCTGGGCCCAAGGTGCACTCGGGCTTGGCTTCGCAGTGAAACCAAGGGCCAAGTTCGGAGCACCGCGGGCCCCAAAAGCCTGCGGCCTCGATAGACGTGTGGCAGTTGATTGGACATGGGCGCCTCCGCTTCCCCATGTTGCCTCGACAACTGCATGACTTGACAAGTCCCTGCGACATGCGAGGAAAACCATCATTACCTGCGATTGTGGGAGACGCCGGTTGGCCTTCCCTTGCTATAAATGAGGAGGGGGCAGAGCCCCCGTTGCCCATATCTTCCTCGCTTGCTTGCTTCTTCCTCCTTGCTCCACTGCCAAAAACAATGGAGCTCATCAGAAAGTTTTCTACTGAAGAGAAAGGAAAGGCTCCCCGCGATGATCCGGGGCCTCTTCCACCGAAGAAGATGTCGATCCATCGCCGCGATGAAGCGGCGATGCAGGTGGTGTCGAGCCCTTGGTGCGAGCGGACACCTCCGGGGTACCCACTGCCCTTGTACGCCCATGCCGAAGGCTCGGGAGGACGGAGTGACGAGCAGTGCCTCCCACACCGCGTCCAGGGCTGCCGCGCTACGGCGATGCGCGCCGTCGCCCCTGGGGTTCACGCCACGGACTCCTCGCGCGAGTTGGTGCTGTGGGCGTCGATGCCTCCGAGCTCCTGGATCCGCTTCTCTCGGTTCTTCTCCAACGTGATGCCGCTGAGGGGGCCACTCGAGCTTTGGCTGCAGCACGCCGACTGCAGCGCTCCGCCGACCAGAGCGGAGATCGAAGCGGTCCCCACCGGCAAGATCTTCATGACGCGCGGCTGGGGCGAGATCGCGCGGGTCTGCCGTGCGAGGGGCGCCCTCACGATCCACTTTGAGTTCGACGGCGCCTCCACGCTCTTCTTCATGGTCTTCGATGCCGAGGGCCACCGCCTGGAGTGCTGCTCCGGAGAGGAGCGTGAGGCTGATGCGCGCCCCGCTCGCGACCACTCCAGCAGCAGCAGCCCTTGGGAGTCCAGCAGCTCTCCTGAGCTCTACGAGACTCCGGAGACGAGCGACGACAGCTACGTGCCCCCGAGCTCTCACCACGCTCGGAGCAGAGTTGTGGCGCCCGGCCGTCGCCGCCGCTGATCTGGATGGGGTTGGCGCCGGCCTCCCATGGCCCACTGTTGATGATGGTGTCCACCACGGAAGGATGTAGATAGGATTTCCCTTAGTATCGGCTTTTGTTTCCTGCAATGAATCATGAATTACCCCGTGGGGGCATGTAAGGGTCTGTAATGTCCTTTGTGCTTATCTTCCCTATTATGAAAATTTGGTGAACGCATGTCCCGTTAAGGCTCGGTCCCATGGCGGAAGCAGAAGCTCGCGTCCTGTCTTCAGCCGCACTGACTCACGTCCTCAGCCATCTGTACCTCCGTGACCCTAACGCCCGCCTTGACGAGCTGCTGGAACTTGTGGCTGAAGATCACTACGAAGCCGCCGCTACAGCTGTTGAAGGTCAAGTGGAGGCTATGCTGGGGAAGTTCCGCGGCTTTGTCTCCAATCCTCTGTCTAGCGACGCCGCGGATCCTGCGGCTGAAGGTGAGAACATCGTCGCCCACGAGGGAGCACCTTCCATAGGTGATGGCGATATCTAGGGGTGACCTGCGGCTACTCTTCCCGTTTCGTTCCTGCGACATGTATCAGGCCTCGTGGAGGCGTTTAGACTTTTCATTTGGTGTTGTGAGAACAATATGCTTGTAATATTTGCTTCGAGATTTGGTGATTTCCTTCCTATTTGCTTTGTGTTTTGCGTCGACAAAGCCCGGCCCCGCGCATACCTCAACCGCCATTGGGCCGATCGGAGACCAGGACGGACCAAGGAGTGAGGGGCTACATGACCAGTTAGTCTCTTGAGTCGCGATGCTCAAGAGTCCCCCTTGACGCGCAAACAACATATAGGGAGAGTTCATGAGGATAGATTAATGTTCTGCGTTGTCAGAGCTCGGCCCCGCGCATACCTCAACCGCCATTGGGCCGACCGGAGACCAGGACGGACCAAGGAGTGAGGGGCTACGTGACCAGTTAGGCTCCTGAGTCCCGGTGCTCATGAGTCCCCCTTGATGTGCAAACAATTTCCATACCTGCCCTCGCCGAGGCCTTAGGAGGGGCGCGCGACGCCCAGGTCCGGGGGACCTGGTTGGGTGGCGTGCGCTTGGGCGTGACCCGAGCGCAGCCCCCGTGCCCGGCCCCCTCGTGCGGCTCTTCCGAGGGGAGGCGTTGTGGCGAGGCTGGGCGCTGAGCTCTGGGCTCCCTGAGGTTGGTACGACCGTGGGGCCGCCCTCAGTTGTTTATCACCAGCGCGGAGCATAGTGCTTCTGCTTGTGCACGGGCATAGCCGCTCCTCGGCAGTGTCGTCAGCCAGCGCGGAGCATGGTGCTTCCACTTGGGCGTGGGATGGGGGGCCCTCCGGGAGGAGCCCCCGGGGCGTGTACAGCCTCGCCCTGACATGTGGCTTGCACGGCAGGGCCGCGAGGTGTATCTGGGCACTCGTGAGCCAGCGCGGGACTCACGAGGCCCTACCTCAAGGCGGTTAGATGCAAGCACTCTACGTCCTCAGGTCCCGGCCCTCGAGCGAGCTCAGCCGCCGCTGGTATGCCAGGTCGCAATACCGTGGTCAAGGCCAGGGGGTGAGGGCTGGAGAGCTAGTAAGAGCTCCTAAGTCGCGATGCTCGGGAGCCCCCCTTTTAACGTGCAAGCGGATTGCATAGGATGAACAGACCCGTGGTGGGAAGCAATCGAGCAGGTGACAACAGTTGGCAGGTTAAGCATGGAGAGCGGATCAACTTGGATAAATGCAGGAAGGTACATGCCACCTGGTCCGGCCCGAGCGGCTTGGGGATGATGCAGCCCGAGGGGCGCCCCCAACAGGGTAAGATGAAGACATAAGCGAAAGGGATACATGCCGCAGGGATGGACCCACGCGGCCTGGGAATAATGCAGCCCGAGGGGCACTCCCAGCTAAACGAGCATGGAAATGTCACCTGGTTCTGTAGACAAAGCAGAGTTGGTGCAGCTGAAGGCGTGCGTTGGAGCAATGACTCCTCATGAGCCGCCAGGACCCTGAGCCTCGAGAGGCTCTGGGGGCTCGGAAGGTTCCCTGAAGACCATCTCCATCTCCTCCAGAACGGCGTGGTACCTGGCTTCCTGAGCCACCAGGACACGTCGCATGTTGCGCTGATAGGTCGACGCCACGCTCGGCAAGCTAAAGGGCATATGAACGTAGCTGTGCGGCGGGCCCTTGCAGCGGCCCACACGCGAAGGCCAGAAACGCTCCTAAGATGTGGGCCTGTTGAGCCCTGGGACGTCGATGCAGACATGCAGCCCAGCATCCTCGCCAGGATGCGGAGCTGCGCCTTGTGGGCGTCCGTCGCCGCGCATGGCTCTTGCTTCTTGCAGTTCCTAGATGGTCTTGGTGATGAACTCATGAGTGGTGGGCACTCCTTGCCATGTGCTCTCCTGAGGGTCACGTGTCGCGAAGCACGCTTCCAAGTGGTGCCCAAGCGCCTCCCTCATGAGGTTGGCAAGGTTTGAGGCCCTCCAGAAAAGAGCCCCCGAGCCCTGCCTGAGGAGGGCGCCGGGCGCGCCTTCTTATGCGACGGAGGGAGGCGCCCCTGGAGCGGGCGCCGTTCCTGACGTGGCTTCTGCCGCGACACCGTCCTCCTGAGGTCCTGCACGACGTGGCTTCTTCTTCTTGGGGATGGTCTCCAGAGGGCCTTCATTTCTGTTGTCGGGGTCGCCAATTGCAGTGGCTTGAAAGGCGCGCTCAAGGGAGCACACCGCATCTCTCTCTTCACACGGGACCATGATGATTCCTCCGCTTCCTGGCATCTTGAGAACATTGTAACCGTGATGAGTGACTACCATGAACTTGGCCAGGGCTGGATACCTGAGGATGGCATTGTACGGCAAGCGGATGTGCGCAACGTCGAAGTCGATGAGCTCGGTGCGGTAGTTCTTGCGCTCCCCGAAGGTGACAGGCAGGCGGACCTGCCCTATCGGCGTGGTGGAGCTGTCGGTCACTCCTGAAAAAGGCTTTGTCGGATGGAGCTGCTCATATGGCACTTGGAGGTTGTCGAACGTGTCGACGGACAGGACGTTGAGCCCTGCGCCGCCGTCGATGAGGGTCTTGGTGACCTGCACATTGCTGATGACTGGAGAACACAGCATAGGGAGGGTGCCAGCGGTGGCTGCACACTTGAGCTGATCCGCCAAGCTGAAAGTGATGGCGCATTGGGACCACCTGAGCGGGCACGTGGCCTCGAGCTTGCGGAGCGCCGCGTTCACCTCGCGAGCAAACTGCTTGAAGACGCGCTGAGAGGCTGGGGCCTGGGCGCCGCCCAAGATGCAGGCGATGGCATGCGGCTCCTGGAAGCCCCCAGCCCCCTCGTCCTGGTGGTGGTCATTGTTCCTTCTTAGTGGCGGCAGCGGGGGAAGACCGGCGTTGCCCAGGGGGAGATCCTCATGAGGCAGGTCCCTCCAGGCGCCCTCACAGGGCTGGTGTTGGAAATATGCCCTAGAGGCAATAATAAATTGATTATTATTATATTTCCTTGTTCATGATAATCGTTTATTATCCATGCTAGAATTGTATTGATAGGAAACTCAGATACATGTGTGGATACATAGACAACACCATGTCCCTAGTAAGCCTCTAGTTGACTAGCTCGTTGATCAATAGATAGTCACGGTTTCCAGACCATGGACATTGGATGTCGTTGATAATGGGATCACATCATTAGGAGAATGATGTGATGGACAAGACCCAATCCTAAGCCTAGCACAAGATCGTGTAGTTCGTTTGCTAAAGCTTTTCTAATGTCAAGTATCATTTCCTTAGACCATGAGATTGTGCAACTCCCGGATACCGTAGGAATACTTTGGGTGTGCCAAACGTCACAACGTAACTGGGTGGCTATAAAGGTACACTACAGGTATCTCCGAAAGTGTCTGTTGGGTTGGCACGAATTAAGACTGGGATTTGTCACTCCGTGTAAACGGAGAGGTATCTCTGGGCCCACTCGGTAGGACATCATCATAATGTGCACAATGTGATCAAGGAGTTGATCACGGGATGATGTGTTACGGAACGAGTAAAGAGACTTGCCGGTAACGAGATTGAACAAGGTATCGGGATACCGACGATCGAATCTCGGGCAAGTATCGTACCGATAGACAAAGGGAATTGTATACGGGATTGATTAAGTCCTTGACATCGTGGTTCATCTGATGAGATCATCGTGGAACATGTGGGAACCAACATGGGTATCCAGATCCCGCTGTTGGTTATTGACCGGAGAACGTCTCGGTCATGTCTGCATGGTTCCCGAACCCGTAGGGTCTACACACTTAAGGTTCGATGACGCTAGGGTTATAAAGGAAGTTTGTATGTGGTTACCGAATGTTGTTCGGAGTCCTGGATGAGATCCCGGACGTCACGAGGAGTTCCGGAATGGTCCGGGGGTAAAGATTTATATATTGGAAGTCCTGTTTTGGTCACCGGAAAAGTTTCGGGTTTTATCGGTAACGTACCGGGACCACCGGGAGGGTCCCAGGGGTCCACCAAGTGGGGCCACAAGCCCTGGAGGGCTGCATGGGCCAAGTGTGGGAGAGGACCAGCCCCAGGTGGGCTGGTGCCCCCCCCCACAAGGGCCCAAGGCGCCTAAAGGGGAGGAAGGGGGCAAACCCTAAGGCAGATGGGCCTTAGGGCCCATACCTGGTGCGCCTCCCTCTCCCCTCCCCTTGGCCGCCCCCTAGATGGGATCTAGGGGCTGCCGCCCCCCCTAGGGAGGGAACCCTAGGTGGGGGCGCAGCCCCTCCCCTATATATACTTGAGGTTTGGGCTGCCCAAGAGAGATGAGTTCTTGACCTCTCCCTGGCGCAGCCCTACCTCTCTTTCTCCTCATATCTCGTGGAGCTTGGCGAAGCCCTGCTGGATCACCACGCTCCTCCACCACCACCACGCCGTTGTGCTGCTGCTGGATGGAGTCTTCCTCAACCTCTTCCTCTCTCCTTGCTGGATCAAGGCATGGGAGACGTCGTCGGGCTGTACGTGTGTTGAACGTGGAGGTGCCGTCCGTTCGGCACTAGGATCTCCGGTGATTTGGATCACGACGAGTACGACTCCTTCAACCCCGTTCTCTTGAACACTTCCGCTTAGCGATCTACAAGGGTATGTAGATGCACTCTCCTTCCCCTCGTTGCTGGTTTCTCCATAGATAGATCTTGGTGACACGTAGGAAAATTTTGAATTTCTGCTACGTTCCCCAACAGCTGGTCCTACCAGCGGTCCTCACGAGGTCGGTCGCGCCATTCTTGGCGCGGGCCACGGTCATCCCAGCGTCCGCCTCCACATCCTCCTCCGCGGTTGTAGCCCCGGTCGTTGCGCTCGGGGCGTCGACCGTAGCGTCCTTCTCGTATGGCTCTGAGCTCTTGACAGTCACTGGTGTTGTGGGTGTTCAGGTTGTGGAAGGCGCAGAATGGTCGGCCGTTCTTGGATGACTCGGGCTGATCTCTGCCCCCCTTGATGTCAGACTCCGCTGCGAGCATAGCTACCTCCTTGCGCTTTACGTCCTTGGCCTTGGCCTTCTTCTCCTCCGCGCCCACGGCTGGTGGCTCAAGGAGAGAGAGGCGCCCCTCCTCAGCTCTTGCGCACTTGTTCGCTAGGTTAAACAGCTCCTGAGATGTGCATAGCTCCTCGTGGATGGCGAGCTCTTCCTTCATCTTGACGTCACAGATGCCGTCGGAGAACGCGGAGATGATGGCCTCGTCCGTGACCTTGGGGATCTTGAGGCGGGTATTGTTGTAGCGCTGGATGTACTTCTGGAGGGTCTCTCCTGGCTGCTGCCTGATATGCGCGGGTCAACCGCGGCCGGTGGACGGTTGCGAGTGCCCTGGAAGTTGGCGACAAAGCGGTCGCGCATCTCGTGCCAGGAGGAGATCGAGCCGTGCTGCAGGTTCAGGAGCCAGGAGCGAGCTCCATCCTTGAGAGCCATGGGAAACTAGTTCGCCATGACCTTTTTGTCACCGTTGGCCGCTTTGATGCTCAGCTCATAGAGCTGCAGGAACTCCGCGGGGTCGGCGGTACCGTCGTAGCAAGGAGGCAGATCCGGCTTGAACTTGCCCGGCCAAGCAACGCTACGCAGCTCGGGAGTGAAGGCGCAGCAGCCGGCCGTGGTTGCCGGGGCCCGCCTCGAAGGTGGAGCTTGGTCTTGACGAGGTGCGCGCTGCACTGCTGCGGGCGGTGCGCGGTCTTGACGAGGTGGCGCAGGGAGCGCAGGTGCAGCTTCTCGCGGCCGCGGAATTTCTTGGCAGCTTCTCTCTTCACGCGCGGGCGCCGGGCGAGGCGGATCACGTAGCAGAGCCACGCGCCTTGGTGCTAAGGTGACGTATTGGGGCTGAGGTGGTGGAGGCGTGCCATGAGCCCCGTCGCCCGCGGCTGGTTGAGGGGGAGGCAGAGAGTGGGACGGCACCGGAGAGCCCCCCACGGCGCGGACGAGCTCGGCGACACGTTCGAGCCACTCCTCGTAGAGGTCGTCGATGGGACGGTAGCGCAAGAGCTCGTTCGCTGTGAGGAGCGCGGCCCGTGCCTCCATGGGAGCGCGGTGCGCGCGAGACAAAGAACCGGCAGGGGTCGGTGATGGAGTGACGGTGCGGCCGTCCTGCCACATCGAAGGATGCAGCCTGCTGCTCATTCCCCGCCGGGCCGGTGGCAGCGTTGACGGCGGGGGGCGGAGAACGGCGATGTGGCCCGCCGACGGGAGCCGTCTGAGCGACGCGGGTGGTGAGGGCAGCCCGACGCTCAGCTCGAGCACGGCGAGCGTCCGCCATGGAGACGACAGAGCGACGAAGCGACGAACTGATGGAAGGGAGGCTACGGCGCACCCCTACCTGGCGCGCCAAATGTCGGATGTGGGGTTCCGGCAAACCCTTAAGGTTCGAACACTGGGGTGCGCGCGAAGTCTTTCCTTCCCACCAATCCACGCCCTAGCTCTCTAAAATCTCGCGAATGAACTCGACGAACTCGCAACACAGAAAGACACAAGATTTATACTGGTTCGGGCCACCGTTGTGGTGTAATACCCTACTCCAGTCTGGTGGTGGTGGATTGCCTCTAGGGCTGATGATGAACAGTACAAGGGAAGAACGGCCTCATGAGGTTGAGGTGTTCTTGAGCTCAGTGAGCTTGTGTGTGTGGGGGGGATGGTCCGAATGATTCGTCCCCGAATGATCTGTGCCTTCGTGATCCGGTCCCCCTCCTTTTGCTAAGGTGGTGGCTAGCCCTATTTATATTGGCCCTGCTCCTCTTCCCAAATATCGAGCGGGAAGGGAGCCAACAATGGCGGGCTAATTCGAAGGGGGGCAGCTAGTACAAGCTATCCTGACAAAAGTGATCTTCGACTACCAAAGGCTCTGGTGGTGACGCCGTCTTGGGCTCCACGATGACCTCCATCTTGCCGTCCTCCTAGTCTTGGTCTCGTTGCACCAATATAGCAACCTTTGCATGATGCCTCGGTAATCTTCGCCTGCGCTGGCCTCCTTAGCACCAAAGAGGAAACAAGGACGTTGCGCGCTCTGGCGCCCGCCTGGTGCCGTGCGTCATGGCTCACGTCACGAGGGTCTTGTGAGGTTTGCCCCGCCTTGATATCTCTGCTCCTCGTGAGCCTTCCTAGCTAGGCTACTCCCGAGGAGGTCTTGCGTCGTCCGCCTCGCGAGGCTTGGACCCTCGCGAGGGTCTTGGATGCTTTGTTGGTGAAGATGGGTTGTACGGCCTGCAGGCTCAGCCACGCCACGGGCCGCAGGAAGGCAAATCTGGGACCCCCGTTCCTAGGACGCCGACATTATCCTCAACCACCACCCGTCGACAAGGATCCATGGTGGTGACCAACCCCATATGTGTTGAAAGCATCATCTCCCCACTGACCCCGGGGCGCGGCCGAAGAACCTCCAACACCGGAGTTATGAGGCGGGGGCGGTGCCTGCGTATGCACCATCCCAGCCCTGCTCTACGAAGGCTTGGCGACGAGGTGAGGCGGCAGGGCCGGCCTCGGTGTGACGCCCCCAATTCGATCGTACACTAATCATACACGCAAACGTGTACGATCAAGATCAGGGGCTCACGGGAAGATATCACAACACAACTCTACAAATAAAATAAGTCATACAAGCATCATATTACAAGCCAGGGGCCTCGAGGGCTCGAATACAAGAGCTCGATCATAGACGAGTCAGCGGAAGCAACAATATTTTAGTACAGACATAAGTTAAACAAGTTTTCCTTAAGAAGGCTAGCACAAACTGGGATACATATCGAAAGAGGCGCAGGCCTCCTGCCTGGGATCCTCCTAAACTACTCCTAGTCGTCGTCAGCGGCCTGCAAGTAGTAGTAGGCACCTCCAGTGTAGAAGGAGTCGTCGTCGACGGTGGCATCTGGCTCCTGGACTCCATTGTCTGGTCGCAACAATCGAGTATAGAAAGGGGAAAAGAGGGAGCAAAGCAACCGTGAGTACTCATCCAAAGTACTCTCAAGCAAGGAGCTACATTACATATGTATGCATTGGTATCAAATGGAGAAGGGTAGCATATGTGGACTGAACTACAGAATGCCTGAATAAGAGGGAGATAGCTAGTCCTGTCGAAGACTACGCTTCTGTCAGCCTCCATCTTGCAGCATGTAGAAGAGAGTAGATGGTAAGTTCACCAAGTATCATCGCATAGCATAATCCTACCCGGTGATCCTCCCCTCGTCGCCCTATGAGATAGCGATCACCGGTTGTATCTGGCACTTGGAAGGGTGTATTTTACTAAGTATCTGGTTCTAGTTGTCATAAGGTCAAGGTACAACTCCAGGTCGTCCTTTTACCGAGGGACACGGCTATTCGAATAGATAAACTTCCCTACAGGGGTGCACCACATTTCCCAACACGCTCGATCCCCTTTGTTCGGACACACTTTTCTGGGTCATGCCCGGCCTCAGAAGATCAACATGTCGCAGCCCCACCTAGGCACAACAGAGAGGTTAGCACGCCAGTCTAAATCCTATGGCGCAAGGGTCTGGGCCCATCGCCCATTGCACACCTGCACGTTGCGTACGCGGCCGGCGAGTAGACCTAGCCTCCCTTATACAAGAGCAGGCATTCCAGTCCAACCCGGCGCGCGCCGCTCAGTCGCTGACGTCACGAAGGCTTCGGCTGATACCACGACGTCGAGTGCCCATAACTGTTCCCGCGTAGTTGGTTAGTGCGTATAGGCCAATGGCCAGACTCAGATCAAATACCCAGATCTCGTTAAGCGTGTTATTTAGAAATAACCACGGACGCCGACCAGGGCTAGGCCCACCTCTCTCCTAGGCGGTCTCAACCTGCCATGTCGCTCCGCCACAAAGGTTCACTCAGAGGGCCATCTGGATAAACGTCCTTTCGGGCCCAATCCGTGAATCACTCACGGGTACTCTACGAGCCGACCCAACTTTAGTCACCACAAGTATCATATAATATGTATATAAGTATATACCCGTGATCACCTCCCGGGTGATCACGGCCCGATAGTATAGCATGGCAGATAGACTAGAATGTAGGGCCACTAATGATAAACTAGCATCCTATACTAAGCATCTAGGATTGCAGGTAAGGTATCAATGACTGTAGCAACAATGATAGGCTATGCATCAGGATAGGATTAACGGAAAGCACTAACATGCTACACTACTCTAATGCAAGCAGTAGAGAGAAGAGCAGGAGATACCTGATGATCAAGGGGGGGCTTACCTGGTTGCTCTGGCAAGAAGGAGGGGTCATCGTCGATGTAGTCAATCACGGGGGTAACAACGGCGGTCTCGAGGTCTACCGAAAAAAGTAATGGAAGGCGAACACAAATAAATAATAGAGCAATCAAAGCAACACAAAGTATAACCTGGCACTACGCGGTGCTAGGTGTACCCTAATGCGACAGTAGGTGATATCGGCAAAGGGGGGAAATATCCGGGAAAGTATCCCCGAAGTTTCGCATTTTTGACAGATGAACCGAAGGGGAAAATGTGTGTGTTCACTATGCTAGGGATGTGTGACGGATGAATGGGCTGCATAATCAGATTCGCATCGTCGTTCTGAGCAACTTTCATGTACAAAGTTTTTTCATCTGAGTTACTGATTATTTTATATTAATTTTTAAAGTTTTAAATCATTTTCTAAATTATTTTAATTCGAAATTTAAATGTTAAATTGCTAGATGTACCCAGCACAGTGTACACAAAATGTACACTGGCTAACATGTGGGACCAGGGCGACCCAGTTGACCAGTCAAAGTTTGACTGGTCAACACGGGGTGGGCCCCCCTGTCATTTACTGCCTAGTTAACTAACAGGATTAGTTAGACTAATTAACTAGTTAATAGGTTAATTAACAGGATTAATTAGGTTAATTAATTCATTTAATTAATTAATTGATTTAATTATTATTACTTTATTCGCAAAAAGGATTACTGCGTCTGTATGACGTCAGCGGTCAAAGTTGACCGTTGACCAGTAAACTAATGGTGGGTCCCATTTGTCAATGATTGTTAGCTAATTAACGATAGGTAGTTTTATTAGCAGGTTAATTAGGCTTAATTAGTTAACTAATATAATTTATTTATTTATTTATTTATTATTATTATTATTATTTTAAACGTTCTGTGGTTGGGCCCCTGCTGTCATTGGCTAGGGGGTCCTTATCGGGCGTGCGGGTAACAGGTGCGGGCGCCCGACGGGTGAACCCGAGCGCGCGGGCGCGGCGTCGCCGGGCGAAGGGGGCACAGCGGCGTGGAGGGGGGTTTCAGGCGCGGCGAGGCAGGCGAGGAGTGCGGGCGGCCGAGGCTCGGAGCGCCGGGGCACGTGCGCGAACGGTTTCAGCAATGAAGGGGAGCGATAGCGGGGGAAGCAGAAGCAGGCAGCGCAAGCGGGAGGCACCAGGCGGCGCTAGCAGTGGCGGACGTGGCTGCGGCACAAAGCAGCAGCAAGCGCAGGGGTGAGGGGGCTGGACGAGCAGGGGACGGTCACAGGGGCTCGCACGCGAGCGGCAGGGGTGCGCGTCGGCATCGAGCTAGCGGCGCGCGAGCGAGAGCATGGTGACCGTAGGGAGGGAAGGTGGGGTCAGACGGGGAGGTCCTCACCGGCCCTGTAGAGGTGCATGGGTGTGCTCGGGGAGGGCCAGAGCTGCGGGGCGATGGCGAGTCGACGTCGGGGCGGCGAGCACGACGCGGACGAGGTGGCACGGGTCGGGCAGCGCCGACGAGGCGAAGGGTGGACAACGACCCGAGGCAGGGGTGCGGCGTCGAGGCGACGGTGGCGTCCAGCAAGGCGGGGCGACGGGGAGAGCGGCACCGACATCGGGGCCTCAGGCGGCGGTGGTTGGAGACGGGTGACAGGGACGACGGGGCGCCGGCGATGAGGTCGGCCCGATCCGATTTGGATCGGGGGGAGGGGGAGGCGAGTCGAGGGAAGTGGGGTGACTGGGAGGTTAGGGTTTCGGGACGGGAAGGATAATGTGAGTGGGGGCGGCCTGGGCTAGTGGGCTGACCGGTGGGCCGTCTGGCCCGGTTGGCCGGGGGTTTCTTTTATTTTGTTTTCTGGTTTCCTTTTCTTTTTATTCTTTTTTTTGTTAAGCTTTGTACTTATTTTAAATAGCAAATAGGTTTAGTAAAATAGAGAACTTGTCCCATAATTCACATCGGAAAATTAGACAATGCCATAAAAAGCTTGGGATTTATTTAAAATACTTTGGGAATTTCTATAAATTAGCAATAAAAATATTGTTTTGCCCCTGTTTTAATTGTTTAAAGGCACTTAAATATTTTATAAAAAGATGATTTCTCCACAATAATTATCTATGGATTATTTGCCACATTTTGTATATTTTAGTTTTGTCATTTGAAATCTTTAATTATTTGACTTTATTTTAAATTTGAATTTGAATCGGTTTCGAATCAACGCGGGTTAGGTATAGTAACCGAGGTGACATGGCGACATTAACGTGGGATTATTGTAGCCTATTTATCCGGGCGTCACACTCGGCAATTGCCCGATCGTCAACCTCGTGTTCCCCGGCATAGGCGGCCTCGGCGCGGCGCTGCCCCGGCCTGCAGCGGTGTTCCCAGCCAAGCCAGGCGCCGGTGGACGAGGCCCAGGATGCTGCCCACCGCGCCCGACCGCAAGACTCGCAGCCGAGCAAGTCACCAGCGGGCGGGCACCGGGCAACGCACCACCACGGCCCGCAGCCTCACCGGCCGTCGTCGTGCCCCAACCCGCAACCGAAACCATCGGAGTCGCCCCTCGGCGGCCAGACCCAGGGACCGGCGGCGGCATCGCGCCATGGCCACCACCAGCGCCCGGCGGTGGCGCAACCCCGGTGTATCCTGACCCTGAGGGCACTACGGGCTTTTTCCCGGGCGGCAGCGCACCACCGCGGCCCGCCATAGCCCCAAGTGGAGGAATTCTCCGAGCACGTCCACCCCCAGCAGAACGGAGGTGCGTACTCCGGCGACGAAAAACCCTAGTGTGCGAGGGAGAGGCCGGGGACGTCGATCGAACTCTGCATGCGACGTCGCCCACAATATCGATCTGGACTGGACCTGACTGGGCCTCATACCTAGCAGTTCCCGGCCCATAGATACACTGCAGCCCATCCCCCACACCCAGCCCACTTCGGCCCAGGAGCGTTTTCAAATGCTCCTGGCGAGCCGCCTGGATCGGGATCGCCATGACCGCCGGCTTCGCCGCCGCGGCCACCTCCGGCGCCGATCTAGGCCCTGCCCGGCGTGGCTTTCTTCTACTCTTCACGGTGATCCACGAGTCCGGCCGGATCAGATCAAAAAGCATTAGGTTCGGAAGCCATACCTTAGGTAGGGGGCCCTTCCATGGCCGGACCGCTGCCGCCGCCGTCCTCCGATGAACCACGTGTCGAAGCATTTCCTTCTTCTCTCCCGCATGAAGCCCAACCCTAGCCGGATCATCGGGGGGGGGGGGGGGGGCAGAACTTTGTCGATCATAGCTGCCACTTCATCTTTGTCGTAACTTGCACTCAAAAACTCACACAAGAAATCGGAAGGCGTCGGCGATGGCGGAGATGGCGACGTCGCATCCGCGTCATTTTCTCCATCGTCCTCGTCATGGTCGGCTAGGGCCCAGAACCGGCCGCCCACCCGCCGATGGTCACCGGAGGATGGAGGCGGCGGCCCCGTGGTCGCCCCACCCGCCGCGCCTCCAGTCGCCCTCCCCATCTCTCTATACATGATATTGATGTTGAAAATTATTTGTCTTTGGCAACCCATAGATAGTAAAACCGCCATTTATTACGTGTGCAGTATTACAAAATTCACCCATAGTTTTACATGCGTACATACAAATAGAGATCCCATATACAATAGGACTAGCTTTAGCAAATAAGCAACAACAAGGACCATATGGAGGGAGTCCTATGCCCTAGCTACTGCCTTACTAGTCCAAATTGAACCAGTCTGGCGGGGATCACAGATCCCCGGCCTCACAAGTCACAAGGTCAACACATGATTCCGGCGACGGAGCCGTAAAAGTACATGGAGTTGGCAAGGGGATCCATGTCGTAGCTGTAGAGCGGCCGGTAGGGCATGAAACCGCCACGGCACACCGTAGCCTCTCCTTCGTGACCGCGTGTGCGCGGGCGCGCGTTGACGCCGCCGCCCTTGCCTGCAGCGCCTCTTCGTTTCGGCCCAGCGGACGCGTCGTTCGCGGCGACCGGCGGGGCTGGATCAGGCCTCGTCGTCTTCGCGTTCTCCGCAGTGGCCGCCTTGGCACGCTTCCTGCCCTTGTTGCCGGCGAAACCCACGCACGCCAGCGGGTTGAGATGCCCCATCGGCGTCGCGCTAGCGGAGAGACTTGCGGCTCACGTGGTTTCTCCTTCGTGATGGATGGAAATTAGCTTGGCAAGCAACAGCCGTGCATATATAAAGAGAGCTTGATACGCTGGTGCAATAATCCGAGTCTAATTAGAAGTGTAGTACTAGTTAATTTCGTTATTAGAATAAAGGAAGGACTTGTATAGTGCTGGGTCTGCACACGTTGTAGTACGAAGTGGAGAAGGACTCGGAGACAAATGTGGTATGATTGGGCTTGAGTTCTGGTGTCTCTGCAACGTGGCGATAGCATGACATCCAAACTTGGGTGAAAACTCGCTTTTCAATGTTGTTCTGGTGTCACCCCACACCCCAAAAAAATGTTGTTCTGGTGTCTGCTAGCATGACACCTAATTTGGGGATCATGAACGGCCCGCTCAGCTTGATCCATGCATGTCATTTGGCTAATTCAATGGTACTAAAAAGATGTTGCGCGATGTTGGTTTTTTCTTTTAATTGCTGAACGAGCAAACACATATACAAAATATTTTAAAAGTATACTGATCCACTTCTCAACCATCTCACGTTCTTAGTGTTCCTTTTTTTTAAACGTCCTTAGTGTTCTTAGTCGTCAATTTTAATGATCTGAACCTTGGGAGCGGCGCCCTAAAAAAAGAACGTTGGGAGCGGCTTTGTCTCACTTTATGCGAGACAGAAGCTTGTCTAACTTCAGCGTCGCTATTAATGGGCCAGTCCAAGTAGTTTCCTGCAGGTTAGTTCATTTTCTTTCATTGTCTTGAAAAAAGTTCATTTTCTTTCACTGTGTCCTTTATTGGTTTTTTCATTGTTTATATTTTTGAAAATATTATAAATACGTCTATTCTGAAAATTTAATTTACTTCAATTTTTAAAAACCACGAATTTCAAAATGTTAACACAGTGCAAATATTTGCTAGCGTAATTTATAAAAGATGTTGATAGCATTAAAAAAACTTGTTTGTGACATTGGAAAAACGTTCATGCATTTCAACAAAAATTTATGTGAAATGTAAAAAAAAATGTATACCATGTTAAAATATGTACATGTAATTAGAAAAAAATGTTTCATAACATTAAAAAATGTAAGGTACATTTTAAAAAATGTTCGTATGTCTCAAAAATATGTTTATGACCTTTAAAAAATGTTTATATAATGTAAAAAAAGCTCCGTAGTTTAAAAATGATTCATATCACTAAAATAATATTTCAAGGTGTATTTGGAATTTTTTTAATATGTATTCTAAAACATGTATTTAAAAAAATCAGATATTTGAAAAATGTTAAACACATTTTTTCACATATATACAAACAATGATGAATGTGTATAAAAAAGTATACAACAAAAGATATTTGTAAAACTATTACCATGAATTTGAAAAATGATAAATGCATACAAAAAATTGTTCCTAATATATATTTAAAAACTAGAAATTATTGAAAAATAAAAATATGAAAACACGAGGAAACCGGTGAAGAAACACAAAAGCCCAAACCCCAGAACAAAACCGTTGAAAACCGACATCGAAAAGCAAAAAAAAAAAAGAAGAGAAAAAAGAAATAATAAAAGAAACAAACTAAAGAAAATTGCTATAGAAACATAGAAAACTGAAAACCGCAAGAAAAACTAATATAGATAAGACAAAGAAAGATAAAGGAAAAAATAATGCTATGATCTTCACCTGCAGGAACCAGGCAACAACGCGCTCCCCTATTGGCATAGGGCTGTGCCAGGTACTGGTTCATTCAATGAGAACAAAGACATGAATGTCAGGTTCGTCATGTTAGACTAATTCATTCTAGAAAAAAGGGGGAAGGGAGTCACCTGAGCTATGTGAGCCGTGGGTTGAGGGGGAGGTCGCTTTTCCCGATCCATCCCAAAAGGTTCTCCCCTCTCTCGTCCCATCATCGTACCCGGGTTTGCTATCGACTCAGCCCTATCTATTCATCTCCCTTTTTTACACGAAGTTTTTTGTTCTCTAATTCATAGATCTTGAAAGAGGATCAATAGAGATTTATCAAAGGATTTGTCAATAGAAAGATCTACAATCTCTATCATGAACATTTTCAACCGGATATTTGTGAAATCATTAGTTAAGAAGTACCCCTTGCAAAGGTCACTCCCCCACCTTCTTTGGTTTGACAAATGGCGCACTGCATGTCCCATTTGTCATAACTTTTTCATAATTTCGTTTTTTCAACGCTTAATCTTTGAACCATGTGTCCAAATATCGAACCATTTTCATCATTGGATTTTCACCTTGAGATCTTCGAAACTAGGTCCCAAGTTAATAGATTTCCATGATTTTTTTGACGAAAAACTAAAAATAAAAAAATTCCAAAAATATGAATACTAACCCCCCCCCCCCCCCTAAAAAACGGGTTCATGGAAAAAATGACGAATACCGAAAAAGGAATAAAAATACTGAATCCTGGAAGAATGGTTTGCGGTTTTGCACTTCTTTTGGAAGCACATACTATGTTTTTCCTTTTTTTTTGGAGAAGCACAGCTTCTCACAAAAAGAAAATCTGTGCTCACACTAGAATTAAATTTGAGCTTCTCACGGAAGCAAATATGTGCTTCCGGCGGTGGAAGCACAATTTTTTTGTGTGTTTCGCAGAGAGAAAGAAAACTCCATAACCTAGCCCTCCGCACTCCCGAAACAAACTCATCTACAACCGAAAAATGTGTAAGAAAAATAAAAGATAAAATCCAAAGAGAGCGTCTAGCAGGCGACATGTGACGACGGTTGGACACTTCTGCTCCAGCATATCTGCTGTCTAACTCGGTATGGTCCCACATCTGCTGATTCTTGGGCCTAAAGTCGGCCGCTAGCACAGAGGAAAATGTAAAGCCCTCTAGTCAACTGGGCCCGCTAGCCAGCCCATTTAACTAACCGAGCCACGGTCCATAACCGTTCGGGCTTATCCCGTGATCCCGTTGGCCTCCTGAGAGAAAGCGGACGAGGGATCAACCGGTCGTTGCGCTCCTCCTCCCTCGCTCCACGAAAAAGCTCGATGCACCCCTAAAAAAAAAGCTCGATGCGGTCGGCGAGGTTGCGGGGCAGAGCCCAGCCGGCGGAGGCGACGCGGGCGGTATGGTTGCGCCATCCAGGTCGCGGACCAACTCCGTGCGGTAGAGGTTGGTTCGGGCCTCCCGGACCGCACGCCGATGTAGATCGACGCCAATCGTGGTTTGGCTACTCGGCTGTTCGTCGAGCGAAACTGCTCCGCGGTTTGCACGAAGCAATCACTCCTCGCTTTCGGGAGGAGTTCATGGCGGAATGCGGATGATGCGGCGGTCAGGTGATTAATGTATGTCTCTCTGTTTTACCACCCTTTGCTGCTTAGTTCACGACGCATGTATATATTCTTCCTCGCACCCTCTGGTTACGCCGGTAGCAGAACATGAACATCCATCACCATGGTTCTCGGCTAGGTTCTGCTCTATATTTGCTTTTTCATGTACCACTCCTTCTTCGACCCGAAGATTACATTTGAGGTACTCATACTGTTGTGGCCAATTGATTCGGCCAGATCTTTGGAGATTGGTTATGGCAGTTTTTTTTACTCTCTGGACAGGTAATTACTTCACTTCGGCTGACAGACCTTATCCTTCCATGTTTTTACGGCGTACGATTGCTTCTGTGTGATTTATACCGTGGTGCTATTTACTAGTGGATGCGACAGGTGGCTTAGAACAACATAGTGAAATCGCAAGAAAAATGCAGCCATGCTGTTGCCAATACTTTGTTTCCTAAATACACGGTGTGAAAATGTAAAGGAAGATCGTTTGGCCTGTATTAGATGCAGAAAACAGTAAATATTAATGTCGCTGTTTTGATTGCTTGCAGCGAGTGATGTCCAAATTGGCATTCTTCATCAGAACTGAGGTATAAGGCGAGCCTTCAAAACAAGGGAACAGTAAGTTGCCAAGTAACATGTGTGTTCAACATCATTTCCCCATTATTCATGTTGAGGTAATCCAGTGACCTTAACTATGATGACCTTCTGTTAGTATTCTCCTGTAGGTATCAAAGAAATGGAATGGTTAGCTTCTCTACTTCAAGAATTTCTGAAAGGATATAATAAACAGGTACCATGTAATAAACTTCTGTTATTGATATCCTTGCAGTCGTTCGCGGTGTGTTAACCACCTTATTCTACCAATATATGTTCCAGAATTAATCGGACCAGTTTGTGTTTAGAAGAGTGTTCCTTTCCTATTTGATTGACTCCGTGAATATTTTTAATGTATCAGATATAAACAGCAATGTACTTAGATTGCCATCCAAATAAAGGGCTGTTAATTTTCAATGTTGTTTATACAATGTGACTTTCCAATACATTTATCTCTGATGCGATGAATGTCAACCTGATGTGGCATAGGTCACAGGTTTGTGCTACTACTGTAGGTTCTACTATTTTACACACAACTATCTATGAACATACTTGCACATCCATATCTAATATTGATGATATCCCTGGGGCCTATAGACTAGCTATATGGTGCATGCTTGCTAACGAGTATTGACTGCAAAGAGAGGATCTGCATAATGTCAGATAAACATATAGGTACATGATTGCTAATTATATATATACATGGTATTATAGCTTATAGGTAGTGCACCTGCTATGATTGTTAGAAACCCATTTCCTTTCCTGAATATTCAGTTTAGAGAAGCTCATTTTCCGTTATTTTAAGGCTCATCCTCAGGTTCATTACATGAACCAGATGGTTGCAATAATCTCCATTACGAACAATGGTTGGTGTTTTCGTGCTTTGGAAATGGATGCTACTATATCTTTCTACAGGGCTCTACACTTGAAACACTCTAATTTGAACTGTTAAAATTATACCAAATGAATTCTAACAGGTTATACATTTGTGCTAGAGATAGCCCTTGGGACATGAATGAATGCTTAACTTCCTGGGAGAAAAATTGCATGGAGTGCCTGTCACTCGCCTCCTACTTGGGATGGCACATATGGAAAGAGAGAAACCGTAGGGTGTTTCAGAATTCTAGCCTCTCTGTTCGAGAGGTTTGCCATCTTGCGAAAGCTGAGCTCCGCCTCCTTCAGGAGGCGCGGGAGTAGTCTCCTTTGTCTTAGTAGAAGGCTTACTCATGAGCCTGTGGTTTTTTCTTCTGCTTTTATTAAGCCACTTGGCTACTCTGTAAGCTGGCAACAGCCGATGTACAGTTTTCCCTCTCCTTAATGCAATAGCAGAGCTCCTGCTGACTTCGGTCAAAAAAAAATTGCATCTATTAGAAATACCAATGTGCTTCCTTCTCTATGAAATAGATCATTCCCACATTTTGAAAGACTTATTTGAAAGAATTGGTTCCAATATCAGATTATCTCCCCTCTTTTTATGCATGAACATATCTAAAACATGAAACCTAAACTTATATTAAACTATAATCCGTTCACATCTTATGTATTTCTACCGTTCATCAAAGATAGAAGAGCGTTGCAATGAGCGCCAAGTCATCCCTTACTACCACACTACTTACTGCAAATCAATTAAATTTTAAATCATTTGATAACTTACAAATATATGGATTTTTTTCATGTATATTTAACTTACAGATATGTTTTGAAGATGACAAAAACCCTGCTCAACATGCTAATTTCCCGCAACAGGGTCCCCAAACGGATCGCTAATGTTTGTACAATGCAAGATGCTTAGGAGGATGCTTATTTAGAGAAATAAACCAGTGTTTTCTTAGACATTGGTGCTTATTTGTGGAAGGTGAACGCTTGATTAGACACCCCTCCTATGAAAATAAGTATTGATGCTTAAGAAGTCAGTTTATTTTACCAAGCACCTTGCATTGTACTCCCTCCGTAAAAAATATGAGCTTTTATGGATCACTAAAGTAGTGATCTAGAGGGAATACAAGGCAGAAGATAGTATAGTAGGCGGCATAATCTTGGTCGAACATATTCAAGTTTGACTTGCACGAAAACCAATATACCTTATATTTTGGAACGAAGAGAGTATACACGTAAGATATGAGCCAACGACTAATCTACCCTGATTTACAAAAGATGTGGTAACTGAAAATTATACACAAACCTGCTCTCTGAATCTATTCGCCTAAACCTCTGGATCAGAAACAAAAAACAACCTAAAACCACTAGTGTCTATACAACTTTGGTTAGAGCTCACGAGCTCGAAGGGGCAGGATCCATCCTAAAACGTAGCAGGACGTTTGCGCTTCCCAAGTACGCCCGGTTCGTCGCCCTCTAGTTCTGGAGCCCACATTGCCTCCTTCTGCTTCCGAGCTAGTAGTATTACATCGCGCTCCGGCGCAACTATACTGTACATCTGTCCAGTGCGTCTCCTTGAGTTTTGCTTCGCACCAGGGGATCCCGACAACGGTGCAGGGCGCCGCCACATCCTCGCCGCCTTGGATTTGACCGGCGCCGCCAGCACCTCTCCGCCCTGGGCGTCTCGGCGACTGTCCCTCTTGCGAACCTTGCACATAACGTAGGAGTTCATCTGTTCCAGGAACAAGGCAGTTTGGTAAGCGATGAGAAAAGATCATTAATCTGAAGCAAGTGGTTCACATGCTCAGTTGCTCACATGCGTACCTCTGGCTGCGCGAGGTTCCTGAGGTCGCCTCGGTCCGCGTTGAGCTTGTACTCGAACATGCTCCACGGGGTCCTGCGCCCGTGCAGCAGCCTGCCGCGGTAGAAGTCCATCGACGTCTTGAAGGCGACGGTGCGGCGGCCCTCCCTCACGCGGGACGGCCGGCCACGGATCCTCCAGTACCCGGCTGGGGTGGTGTAGTAGCACCCGTTGCTGTAGGCCGTGTCTTGCTTGTGCACGAAGAAGAACCCTAGTCGCTCTTTGTCTCCGTCTTCTTCGTCAACTGCGTGCATATACGTAGAAGAGTTAGACTGCTTTATGCCACTGTGTAAGTGTAACACAGCTTCCATGATTGCTTTATGCAGGGGCGGAGCCAGGGGGGACGAGCAGGGGCCTGCCCCCCCCCCCCCCCCCCCCCCCCCCCTCCGATCAACAATTTTAGTAGAAGCAACTAGTAATTAATTTTAGTAGAAGCAACTAGTAATTATCAACGAGATTCGATCAATATACGTACTCGGTCCCTCCTATATTCGAATCCTGGCTCTACCACTGGCTTTATGCACTGAAAAAACAACAAATAGTTCAATAAAAAGTTGTTTTCGGAACTTACGTCTTATGTCATCTGCGTCCAGAGCATAAATATTGTCCAGCTCTTCTATTCTTCTTGGAAGCGCCAGATCCAGGACTTTGGGCTTGAGATAGTGGAGCACGATCTCCTTGTCCGTGGGGCGAAATCTGAATCCTGGTACTAGCCACCATGGTGTACTACTGGTATCATCAACTTCAGTAGACGTCTCGGTTGCTTGCTCGTTGGATACATCCCCATGTTCAGTTGTAATCGAGCTATTGATGCTATCAGAATCGTCAGTGTCGTCGTTGTTGCTACTCGGTTGCTCTATGTCCGAGCTAGTCGAGTCATCGCTGCTGCTGCTGCCACCAAGCTGCATTGACGATGATACCACGGTACTGTTCCAAGTCGTCATTGTCGTGCTGCAATGCGTGACGATCTTGTTATGAGAACACACAATGTTCTGATCAGGACATGATTCTTGGTCTGTTCCATAAAATTTGTCGGTCGAATCTTTGAATGTTCGCTCTCTCCAATCGGGTGAATTGTTGTCACTGTTGCCACCAAGCTGGGTCTGCATTGACGACGATGCCACGGTACCGTTCTCCACGGGTCGATGCAACAAAAATTCTGCCGACCTCGTTGAAGTCGTCATTGTCGAACTGCATTCCGCGTTAGTGTGGCTGTCAAAACATACACTGCTCTGATCAAGACATGAGTCGTTATCTGTTCCAAAGAATTCATCGTTGGAAACTTTGGATATCTGCTCTCTGCAATCGCGTGAGTCGTCCTCCTCCATGGGAATTCCCTCGGAGGAATCGCCCTGCCATAGCCGTTCGTCCCATTGCTTGGAAATTCCCACGGTGGAATCTAGGCCTCCGTACACAGTGCACCACCACGATAGTTGATCCCAATGGTGTGTGATACTGGGGTCGATCGAAACTCTCTCGTTGAGCTCATGCTGTAGGACATTGCGGCAGAACTGAAACACCGATATGTCCGACGTCGAAAGGTACTCGTTAGCAGACCGGTATCGCCCTCCTGCGCTAGTGGAAGTGCGAGGCTTTGCCTTGTATGTCGGTCTCTCTGATATCATCCGATGACGGTTCGCCATGGCTCGCCATCGGCTGGGGGTGCTCTCCTCCACGCACGGCAACGTGCCGTGAAAGTTGTCACCCAACCCCTCACGTGTCAACAGTTCGATATCATCGTCGTGTCGCCGGGGCACCAAGTTGTAGACACCCGCGCCACTGGGTGTAGATATCGTCAATGTAATCCTGGCGATATAAGCCTGTAGTTTATTGATCATCGCTAGACGGCAATTCAACGTCGATTTCGATGTCGCTGCCGGATGACGACGACATGATGCTCTTCTTCTGCCGGCGGTGCCGTCCTCCTCATCGCCGAAGCTCCGAAACACCTGGTGGGAGTTACACGACGCCGGGCTTTGGCCGCCGGCGCCAACGTCTACGCTGCCGACGGTATCCACCTCCCAGCGATCTTTTCCATGGGCGCGGCCGCGTTGGAGCGGCCGGCAGAGGCACTGGAGGAGCAGCGGCAGCAGGATCACCAAAAACGCCTCGAGGAGCGAGCACCCGTCGGCCGGGATGCTGCTGGATATTGTCGCCATATTTGTACGCCGGAGGAGGCTCGGTGTGGATTAATGTGTGGAGGTACGTCGATGTTCGTCGCCTTTTATGAGAGAAGAGAGCAGAAAATTCCGACAGCACGCGCCACGATCTGACAGTTATGAGTGTCCCAATTAGCTACGTACTACTAAGCTAAGCAGCTCGGACTTTGTTTCTTACCATGGAGAAGTCGAATAAAACGTCTCATTCCGTCTACAGAATCTAGATCTATTTCCTGTCGCACTCGGAAACCGTCGCCTTCCCATTAGAGAACTATAGGGGAATTTGTATAGGAGTCGGACACGGTTTAGGTTTTTTTCACAACGCTTTTCCCTGCTCAAAGGTGCAAAATAGGCCTGCTAAGAATCTATATAGGGGCAATCGTATTTAACGCCCGTAGTGCAGAATAGTTCACAGAGAGCAACCAATCAACGCGTATTCCTTCGGGAGCCCACCGCGAGGGTCACTTTTCGTGCGCCGGGAGTGCGTCACTACCGCCGTCACTGTTTCGCACTACGGGCGCTCCCTCTAAATTTAGTTTTAGTTTTATTTTTCTCTATGCATTTTTGGCTTTTATTAGACTAATAATTATGTACATGCAATGCAGGTATTAGGTAGAATATTAGTGGCACATTGATATTTGGTAAGATATTTTAGATTTGCTATTTCACATCTAGATGTGAAATAGCTATCTCACATCTAAGTCTAGAGCCATTAGATTATATGTCTTTAATATTCAAGCAAAACGCCGTCTGCTGCGCTCGCTCGGCGGCGTGTTGTCTCAGGCATTGCCTTTTGTCCAGATCCTTGCTAGTGCTAGGTCGCTTGCTACTGCGAGGTTGATTGCCTTTTTTTTTCTTTCACAAGTCTGTGCAACACTCAGTCCTAGTTCTTCTCATTTTTCTGTTCTCTTATTTGATAGTACCTAGTATTTGTTTCCTTGTTCGTTTCCGTTTTATTTTCCTTTTTTTTGTTTTCTATTTTCTATTTTATTATTTGTTTTAAAATATAAATTATTTTATATTCATGATTTTTTGTTTTTATTTATATTTTCTATTTCCAGTTTTTTCATTTTTCTTTTCCCCTTTATTCTTTATAATTCATGAACTTGTTTTTACTCTATCATGTGTTCACTTTGAATGTCGTGAAAATCTTGGTTGCGGGTTATTTTATCATGCGCGCTCTGTGTTGAATTTGTGTTTGGTGTCTACTTGTCAACCGGTTCGTGTGTGTGTCCTTTGTTGGGCCCTTTTTTGCCGCGTGGTCTGAGGTCCTGTTTTTGGATTGGTTTGCTAAGTATCGTTTAAACGAGAGTTAATAATGTTTCATCTAACTCATATATGTGAGATACACATACTCCCGAGTCATGCTCGTCGTCCTTGCGTCGTGTTTTTTTGGTTTGTCCCCTCGTGAAGCGGTGAGATCCGATATGACATTTTCTAGTGAACCGGTATTATGTTTTGTGTATTGGTATTTTTATGGGCTTAGTTTTTTTGTGTAGGGACACGTGTCTTTTCATTCTCTGCTTTCTTTTATTTTTGGTTTGACCGTGTAGCTAGAGTGGAGTGTAACTAGATTTTTCGTTTCCAGATCTGCTAAATCTAATCTAGATAAAACTTAGCTCATCCAAATTTAATGTTCGCACAAATTGAATCATGTACGTCCGTATCAGTTTGTTCTTTTTTGTCATGCGTCCTCTTGTCCCATTTTGTTTGGTGTCGTCATGTTCTCGCGTTTATTTTTCACAAGGGCCTATATATGTTGTCATTTGGGGGGCTCGACTATGAAGCTTACCCCCCATCTTCTCACTGACCAACATCTGACCCCGGTTATTTTGCCTGTGTTTTATTTTCATTCAGTTATAGGTTCATCTTTGACATACAACTGGCATATAGTTTGTTTCATCCTAGTTACAAGTCGATCATTGACTCGCAACTAGGCTCCTAGTTTTATAGTTCTCCCAAGTGCAAGTCCACCCTTGACTCGCAACTGGAGCATGTGTTTTTATTTTTCATCTCAGTTGCGGGTCCACCATTTACATGCAATCGGGCATGTAGTTTGTCTCATCCTAGTTGCAAGTCGACCCTTGACTCGTAACTAAGCTCATAGTTTCATAGTTGTCTCATTTGCAAGCTCTTGACTTGTAATTGGGCTTGTAGTTGTCAAACTTGTAAGCCCACCTTGACCCACAACTGGAGCATGTATTTTGTTTTTTCATCCCAGTTGCAAGTCGATCCTTGACTCGCAACTAGCTCGTAGTTTCGTAGTTGTCCCAGGTGCAAGTCCCTCTCGACTCACAGCTGGGCTCGTAGTTGTCCAAGTTGCAAGCCCACCCTCTACTCACAACTCGAGCATGTGTTTTGTTTTTTATTCCAGTTGCAAGTCTACCTTTTGGTTGCAACTTGCTCATAGCTTGTTTCCTCACAATTACGAGTCAACCTTTAATTCGCAACTGGGCTTTTAGTTTTGTAGTTGTCCCAGTTGCAAGTCCGCCCTTGACTCACAATTGGTCTCGTACTTGTCCAAGTTGCAAGCCCACCTTTTGGCCCGTAACTAGGCATGTGTTTTGTCTTTCATCTCATTTGCAAGTCCACCATTGAATCACATCTGGGACTGTAGTTTGTTTCGTCCTAGTTGCAAGTCGACCCTTGACTCACAACTAGGCTTGTAGTTTCGTAGTTGTCCCAGTTGCAAGTTCTCCTTTGACTCGCAATTGGGCTCATAGTTCTCCCAGTTGCAAGCTCACCCTTGACTTGCAACCATGCATTTGTTTTGTTTTTCATCGCAGTTGCAGGTCCATCCTTGACTCCCAATTGGGATTGTAGTTTGTTTCATCCTAGTGGCACGTTGTCTGGTCACGAGAAGGATAGGCTCGTCCCCTTTTTCGTTTGTTTGTTTATGGGGCTTGTCAAAGATTTGTTTTTCCATTCGTTTGTTTCACAAATGAAGAGTTGGCTGATCGACTCTCCTCTCACTATCTATCATTACTATCTCTTTCATCTACCGGTCTCCTTTCTTCATTATCATTTTTTATTATTTATTATTTTTTGCTCTATTGTCTCTATATAAGTTTTCTTTTTGTGTCAGTTTCATTTTATCTTTTTATTTTTCCCCTTTGTCAAATTCATGAATAAGATTAGTGTGAATATTTTTTATAAAATTCGGAAAAAAGTTTAAGTATGTGAAAAAAAATCTAAATTCGAAAATATTTTTCATCCCAATTCGTTTTTCATTTCAGTTGCAAATCCACCCTTGACTTGCAACTGGGGCCTAAACTTTTTTTCTCAGTTGTAAGTGCACCATCGATTCACAACTGGGGCTCGATCTTTTTTTGTCTCAGTCGCAATTCCACCCTCGACTCATAATCGTGGCTCATCTTTTTTTTGTCCCAGTTGCATGTCCAACTTTGACTCGCAACTGAGACCCAGCCTTTTTTGTCCGGTTGCAAGTCCACGCTCGACTCACAGCTGTGGTTCGACCCTTTTTTGTCCTAGATGCAAGTCCACCATCAACTCGCAACTGGGGCCCGGCCTTTTTTTCTTGCAGTTGCAAGTTCACCCTCAACTCGCAACTGGGTCCCAACATTGTTTTGTCAAGTTGCAACCCACCCTCAACTTGTAACTGGGACAAGACTTTTTTGTGCTAGTTGCAAGTCCACCCTCAACTCGCAACTAGGGTATGACTTCTTTTGTTCTAGTTGCAAGTCCACCCTCGACTCGCAATTGGGATCCAACCTTTTTTCCCCAGTTGTAATCCCACTATCGACTTGTAATTGGACCCCGGCATTTTTTTGTCCTAGTTGCAAGTCCACCCTCGACTTGCAACTAGGGTCCGGCCTTATTTTGTCCCCGTTGTAAGTCCACCCTTGACTCGCAACTGGGACCCAACCTTTTTTTGTCCAAGTGGCAAGTCCACTCTCCACTCACAACTAGGGTCTGGCCTTTTTTGTCCCAGTTGCAAGTCCACCCTCGACTCGCAACTGGGACCCAACCTTTCTTGTCAGAGTTGCAAATCCATCATCGACTTGCAACTTGGGCCGAGGTTTTTACTTCCAACTGCAAGTCCATCCTCGACACGCAACTGAGGTCGGACCTTTCTTGTCAAAGTTGCAAGTCCACCCTCGACTCGTAAGTAGGCCCCGACCTTTTCTGTCCCAGTTGCAAGTCCATCATCGACTCGCAACGACAGGCCAACTTTTTTTTGTAATAGTTGCAAGTCCAACACGACTTGCAACTGGGGCTCGGCCTTTTTAGTCCCAATTTCGAGTCCACCATCAACTCGCAACTAGGGGTCCGACCTTTTTCTATCCCAGTTGCAAGCCTATCCTCGACAGCGAGCAAACCGCAGATGAGTTGACCCAAGTTGTTCGGATAATTTTTTTATTTATGTTTTCTTTCTTTTTCCTTTTATCATTTTGTCTTCACTGGTTTTCCTTTCTTTGTAGTTTTACTATTTTTCAAAAGTTGATCTATTTTGTCATTTTTTCGTAAATTTAGAAGTTTTACAAAATGTTCCAAATTCATAAATCTGTTCAAGTTTCCAAAATTGTTCGTGTCTATCAATTTTGTTTGGAAATTCTAAAATGCATTCATGTTTTTCAAAAATTGTTCACAAGTTATAAAAAAGTTTGAAACAATATTCATGTTTTCCAATTTTAAAAAACTGTTTGAAAAGTGTACGCGTTTTTTTAAATCACATTTTTTAAACGTTTGAAAGTTTGCAAAAAAATGTTCTTTCTAAAAAAATGTTTCTCAATTTTTAAAATTTGTTCTTTTTTTTTGCAAAAACATACTCCCTCCATTCCCTTTTATAGTGCGTGTTGTTTGTGGCACTTATACCAAGACATAAGGTGGCACATTTATTTGGACTAGAATTGCCCCTTGTGTGCTCCCCTGACATGCATGTGGGTGCATGCAGCTTTGTTGTGCTGATCCAGACGGAGGGTTAGATTGGACTAAAAACGCGTATGCGCACTACAATTTGGAATAAGACCCAAAAGCTTATACGCATTAGAGTATAAAATAGAGGGAGTATCTCAATTTTTAAAATTGTTCGACTCAATTAAAAATCACAATTTCATGAAATGTTCGAATTTTTTGAATTGTTCAATCTGCGGCGGAATAGTCTTTAGTGTTTCACGGTGACAGGAAGTAACTAACACGCTATAGCTCTAGTGGCTAACTACAGGAGTTCCTCTGTCACAGGTATTGTGTTCGATTGTGAGTGGTCACATTTCTTTCTTTTTTTGAATTTTGTACGTTCCACTATCCACCATCGTGCGCCGCGTGACAGTCAAACACATCTCCCAGCGGCAGCACAACCTAACAAAAAAGCTGAGACAAACAAACATGTCCGATAGAAACAGAAAAGGAAAAAAACAAACAAACAAATAAAAGTGGCCACATAAAAAAAGATATTACTTAGATGTGAGATATTATTTCACATCTAGATGATATATAGACAAACCCAAGATATATTTGTGGCACATTGATATTTGGTAAGATATTAATTGCGTTCTTCGTGGGAATGGTAAGATATTAATTACATGGCAGATTTCATGGGATAGCGTTGAGTCTAAAAATGTTTATAACCAATAGCCGTGATGGATAATTAGAGCGTTAAACGTGTTTGGTGTTCAACATTGGAGCGATTTAAACCGCTAGATTACATGATTTGACGGTTGAGATGGTTTGAATCTGCCTGTTTGGGTCTTTTTATATTGGTATAGATGATTTTAAGATTTTTTTTTCTGCTTTCCTGTTTTTCTTAGGGTTTGGACAATTTTGCACGAAAAAAGTTTTCTTTCTTCCTTCCCTGATAGCCACAGATTTATTTCTCATGGAGGCATGGATTTGCTTCCGCGAGTGCCTCTCGGAAACGAAAAAAAAAGTTTTTTACCTTCCGCGAGAGTCACAAATGTACTTCTCATGCAGGTACGGATTTGCTTACGTGATAGGCACGGTTTGAGACACAGATTTACTTTGCGGGGGGGGGGGGGGGGGGGGGCATGGGACTGTGCCTCTCCGGAAAGTAAAAAAATATGTTTTTTTCGCGAGAGGCATAGATTTGCTTCTCTCGGAGGTGTGAATTTGCTTCCGCGAGAGGCAGGGTGTGCCTCTCGGGAAAGGAAAAAAACACATTTTTTTCTGCAAGAAGCACATATTTACTTCTCGTAGAGGTACAGATTTGTTTTCGCGAGAGGCACAACCTTGGGAAAAAACATGTTGTTTTTTCCTTATGTGAGAGGCACAGATTTTACTTTTTGTGAAGGCACGGATCTGTTTCCACGAGAGTCACAGTTGTGCCTCTTCGAAAAGGAAAAAACATGCTCCCAGTTTGGTTTTTCGTCTGGCTTGTTTTGTGATTTTTTGTCAAAACCTATCAACAAGCTGTCTAGTTTTGAAAATATCGACGCGAGAAATCCAACAGTAAAAACGATTTGAGATTTAGAATCGCTGTTTAGGAGATAAAATGTTTTAAATAAATTAATCTATGAAAAAAAGGAAAACTTCAAAGTTGTGACAAGTTGTCGCAACCTGGGAGGTGGCAGTGACCTTCACAAACAATGCTTCTTAATTAGTTTTTTTGAGACATGAGTGCTTTTTTTTATAAACTTCTTCTTCTTTATTCATTCATAAGTAAAGTAGCATCGTTTACAAGTAAAGGGATAACCTCATTAGGGGCGTTATCCATCCAAACACTCGGAGAAGAAAACCTAGCTAACCTTGCTAGTTCATGAGCTACTCGATTACGTTCCCTATTACAATGATCATAAATGACATGGGAAAAACCTAATGACATGAAATAACAGTCGTCTATAATGGATGAAGCGACTGAAGAAGAGTAGCCTTGGCTCAACGCATTCACCACCTCCACGCTATCCGAATTCACTTCAATCTTACTACATCCGATGGTATTAGCAAGATTCAAATCAAACCTGACTGCAATTGCTTCTGCTGTGAACGAGTCGAAGCAAAGATCCATCTTTTCATTAGCAGCCGCTATAAATTTCCCCCTATGGTTCCGGATAACTGCTCCAAATGTTGCTGCGAGTGTGTCACTATCAAATCCCGCGTCAACATTTAATTTCACGTAACCATACTTTGGTTTCAACCAATCATCTGAACGGATGTGAGCCTTTGGACTGTAAGAGATGGTATAATTTTCTACTAAGCCTCTCACTGACATATTGATTTGATATGCACTTTGAGTTTCTTCGTCATGTGTCAATTTTCGCCTTTCATATCACAAATACCAAGCCGTCGTTGCCATCGTTTCTCTGAACTTCGGCAAGCCCAACACTTGGATTTGTTGTTCTGGAAGGCACAGAAGATGTGCCAACACAAGCTCACCTGTCTTGTCAACATTCAGTGCCTGTTTGATAACAAGCTCAAGACCGAGCATCTTCCACACGTCCATTGCCAATTTGCATTCGAACAACATATGTCTTATGTCATCAGGCCCCTGGTTACAGGCTGGGCAACTCGGATTTATTTTCAAGTGCTTATTAGCCAGGATAGATCGACAGGGAATAGCACTCTGGAGCGCACGCCACATAAATATTTTTATCTTTGCTGAGCAGACTAAGTTCCATACCAAGTCCCATGTATAAGATGGGTTTGAAGCTCCAGCCGTTGATTCCAACTTGTGCCCAAATTGAAATTCCCATTCTGTATGGTATGCAGATCGCACCGTGAAAGTCTCTGACTTTGTCATGTTCCATGCCAGGAAATCTGTCATCTCATGTAATGGTAGTGGAATGGCCAAAATCCTTCGAACATCCACTTGCCAGAACGTTTGGTTAACCAGCTGCTCATCCCAACTCCCTGTCACTGGATCAATGAGGTCAGAAACTCTAGAAAGAAGATTGTTGCCCCTTGGTGAAATCACCTTTCTTGTTGGGCTATGAGGTATCCAGGGATCATCCCATATGCTAATTTTCTCACCATCACCAACTCTCCAAATATACCCACGTCTGAGCGTATCAACTTCGGCCATAATACTCTGCCATGTATATGAAGCCTTCTTTTTTAAAGTTGCATTCATGAGATCTTCATCAGGAAAATATTTCGCCTTAAGGATCAACGCACACAAAGAGTCCGGGTTGTCAATAAGGCGCCATGCCTGTTTTGCCAGAAGTGCAAGATTAAAGCAGTGAATATCTCTGAAGCCCATACCCCCTTCTTTCTTGGGAATACACATCTTTCACCATGCAAACCAGTGCATCCTCTTATGAGTTGCGTCATCACCCCACCAAAAACGAGATATCGCATCTGTGATTCCTTTACAAATTTTCTTAGGAATTTGAAAGACCGACATCGCATAAGTTGGTATTGCTTGAGCAACAGACTTAATAAGAACTTCTTTCCCTCCTGAAGAGAGACACTTCTCCTTCCACCCCATAAGCTTCATAATTAACCGATCTATTAGATATTGAAAACTGTCACTTTTATCAAGTCCAAGAGTAGCAGGCAGTCCCAGATACTTGTCATTTAAGGCCTCGGTCATGATATTCAGACAAGACCAAATCTGAGCCTTCATATTTACCTCGGTGCTGGGGCTAAAAAAGACACTTGATTTGTCAACACTAACAAGTTGCCCGGACGCATCACAATATAAATCCAGAATTGATCTCAAGCACATTGAATTCTGAATATTAGCTTTCATCAAAATTAATGAATCATCAGCAAAGAGTAGATTTGTTACCGCGGGTGCATCTCTACAGACCTTGACCCCCATTAAGTCTCCACTCTGTTCCGCATGAGAAAGTAGGGCTGTCAAACCCTCCGTACATAGGAGAAACAGATACGGGGAGAGTGGGTCGCCTTGTCGAAGACCTCTGGAGGGTTTGAAATATTCCGTCTCCACTGAGTTATATCTCACCTTATATTCAACAGAAGACACACACAACATTATCATCTTAACCCAATCCTCATGGAATCCCAGCTTCAACAACATTGCTTCCAGGAAAACCCACTCAACTATGTCATAGGCTTTATGCATATCAAGTTTCACCGCACACCAACCATCTTTGCCCACCTTTTTTTTGTTTTATTGCATGTAAACTCGAGACATGAGTGCTTCTTAATTAGTGATTTCATATTTCACATACCATAGAAAGCGCGCACCCCTTCTGGCCACATGGGCTGGCCCGATTAGGAAACTCTATGTATGATTCCACCTGGAAGTTTCTGCACGGTTTGCGAAAAGGTTCTGGCCTTTTTCTAACTCTGTTTTCTGTATTGGTTTTTACCAGGTTTCTTACGGTTTTCTATTTTATTTCTCCTTTATGATATTTTATTCTAAAATTATAAAATTCAGGGATAATTTTTTAAACTTGGGAGTACTTTTGCAAATTTCTATTTTTTTAAACGTATGACCATTTTGGAATTTATTAGCATTTTTTTAATTCATGAATATTTTTGGATTCATGAACGTTTTTAGATTTTGCAAGCTGTGGCTTGTGCATAAGCTGCCGTTAAATTAAGCCCGTGAGAAGCTGCAGTGAGAATAAACTCCCTTGGAATAAGCCATCCAATTCTTTTCTGTTTCTATTTGTTTAGCTTATTTTCTGATAAACTAGTGAAAAGTCCATAATATCCCTCGAGGCATCGTTATGTACGTGGATTATTATTTGCATGGCCGCATGGGACAGGGGCGTCTTATTCTGTTGGCTGAGCGGTGACAGTTTTTTCATAAATACAAGCAACAAAAAGGGCAAGGAGAAATACCGCTTCACTCTTTAAAGGGCTGCGCTCGGGAAGCTGCCCATCGCTGGCTTATCTCAAACGTGAAGGAAGCGGCTGCCGCTGGAAATTAAGCTAATCACAGCTAAACGAGTTCTTTTGGGCTTGAGCTTAATTTTCCCCATAAGCCTCCCATAAGCTGGAAAAGAACTGAGCCTAAGTCTTTTGTATATGATGAGCAGAACCAAGGCCAACCCATAAATTACAAGTCCAAACAGGCCCTACTCAGGGAAGGGTATCACAACCCATTTCCAGCTTACAATCGAAAAGACTCCCTCAAGAAAAATAAAAGACAATAGCCAACTATCGTAGCCCGTACTCCCTCCATTGTAAAATGAGCACATGATCAATAACTCGCAAACAAAGAAAGTCAAGAGAATTGTTTATACTACATCCATTGGCTCATAAAGTCGTAGGTCATAGGTGGCCATGTATGAATTGGCTCGTTATGCTTTTTCTAATACATAATATAGCATAGAAAAACGTAGAAACTAGGACGTCCTCCTTTTTTGAAAGGAGGGAGTAGTATTATATATCTTGTTTAGCGGTAAATGTTGTACTTTATTGCTCAATCTGGAAGGAATAGTTCGTTACAGCATCATGTTGCTCAATAAGCCAAACATGTCAACCTAAAGTTAATGATAAAGAAAACTTTGCTAAACTATCAGCTTCATACTTCCTTCAACGAGATTCATGCACTAGTAAACAAGATTGGAACTCATTTCTCCTTGCAATTACCTCCCTCATGACAGATGCATGATTCCCTCCTGTGCCATCTTCTATATCCTTGATAACCGTCATGTTATCACATGCTATGAGAATTTTTGTCTGCATCAAATCGTCAATACCCACTTTGTCCAGTTTATTGGGCCGGAGGGCTATATGCAACGTCCTTTTTTAAGGCCAAGCAATTTATGACGTTGGGGTGCTACATTCATCTTGTGTCTTCACTTATTGCACAGAGAAAAATCATTGCTAGTCATGCAAAGAGAAACAATACGTTGCATCCACTGGAAAATTCGTGTCTGAGCTCGAGCTCAGATCGGCCCGATATCCTAGCGCTTCAATCGCCTCGGGATGGCCACTGTACCTCGGGATGGCCAGAGAGAAAGTTTTTTTGAAAGATCCAGGGATTCCTGGCTTTGCATTGATTTAGCAGAGAGCAATTGGAAAACAAAACATGGGATAGGTGACCCGTAGGTCAAGGATTAAAGAGAAGAGAAAACAGAGAGAAAGGGGAAAAACAGGAGCTCCAAGTTACATATTGTAACGCCCCGGACACACCCATCGATGGTCGTTACTCTTGGCGGGATCTAGACTGGCCCCACAGATCAATACTAGTTTTTTCTGCGCACTTTGTCCTCACTCATGCGCACCCGGGAGCAACTTCCCGGTCGGTCACCCATCCTGACACTACTCCAAGCTGAGCACGCTTAACTTCAGAGTTCTGTCCGAATGGGCTCCCGGAAAAGAAGGAATTCCTTATTGATATGAATAGTCTATCATCCCTAATAAGCCAGGCTATCACACATATCTTCCAACGTATCCCCGAACGGGGGCTCTAGATTTGTCGCGCCCGCAGCGCGCCACAGCTCAATGGCTCTTCTGATGGATGAGACTATCTGAGAGGCGGATGCCACCTTGCCCCTGAAAGTGCAATCATTTCTTTCTCTCCATATTTCCCACAGAGTCAGGAGGATGAGGGAGTTGACAGCTTTTCTGAAAGCCGGGCTAGTGTCATTGATTATCTTGGTGGTGATGAGCAGCGTAGAGTTTGTCATCTGACCGGGTCGACGGCATCACAACCATTCCATGTCGCCAGCCTCTGCCAAACATCCCTGGCCAGGTTGCATTGCCAGAAGAGGTGTGTCGCCGTTTCTAGGTTTCTGAGACATAGTTGGCAGAAATAGCAGTTTGGCCATCCTCTTCTTTGTAGCCTGTCATTGCACCAGATTCGTTGCTTGCTTAATAACCAGCAGAATATCTTTATTTTTCTAGGTGCCCAGGCATTCTAAATTAGCTTGTGCATAGGGGATTTGATACACTGCTGGATACAAAAAGTTGCAACGAATCGGGCATATGTAGTATATTATGATATACTTCCTCCGTAAGCTAATATAAAAGCGTTTAGAATACTACTTTAATATTCTAGATGCTCTTATATTAGTTTACAGAGGAAGTACAAGAGATGTAATAATCGACAATTATACTGCACTCAGCATCTCTTCGTTTATAAACCTCTCGATCAGAAACATAAAACCACTAAAACTACTAGTGTCTACAACTTTGGTAAGAGGCTTATAGCCCACGAGCTCGAAAGGGCAGGATTCATCCTAAAACGTAGCAGGACGCTTGCGCTTCCCAAGAAGTAGGCCCGGTGCGTCGCCCTCTAGTTCCGGAGCCCCCATTGCCTCCTGCTTCCGAGCTAGTAGTATTACATCGCGCTTCGGCACAACTATCTTGTCCATCTGGTCGATGTGTCTCCTTGAGTTTGGCTTCCCACGAGGGGATCCAGGCAACGGCGCGGGGTGCCGCCACAACCCTTTTGCCTTGGATGGCACCGCCGGTGCAGCCTCCACCTCTCCGCCCTTGGCGTCTCGTCGACAGTCCCTCTTGCGAACCTTGCACACAACGTAAGAGTTCATCTGTTCCAGGAACAAGACAGTTTGGTAAGCGATGAGAAAAGATCATTGATGTGAAGCAAAATGGTTCATATGTTCACATACGTACCCATGGCCGGGCGAGGTTCCTGAGGTCTTCTCGGTCCGCGTTGAGCTTGTACTCGAACATGCTCCACTGGGTCTTGCACCCGTGCGGCGCCCTGCCGCGGTAGAAGTCCATCGACGTCTTGAAGGCCACGGTAAGGCCGTCGTGCTTCACGCGGGACGGCGGGCCACGGATCTTCCAGAACCCGACCGGGGTGGTGTAGAAGCACGGGTTGCTGTATGCCGCAGCTTTTTTTGAAACGAGGCTGTACGCCGTGGCTTTTTTTGAAACTAGGCTGTACGCCGTGGCTTGCTTGCGCACGAAGAAGAACCCTAGTCGCTCTTTGTCTCCGTGTCCATCAACTGCGTGCATACACGTAGAAGAATTAGACTGTGTCATGCCAATCTGGTAATAAATCACAACGTCCAGCTGCTTTATGCACTGAAAACAAAAAAAATACGGCCTATGCAAGTACAGTGCAACCGACAAGTTGTCTGAAATTCAGAAAATTAGTCGAGTGGATTTAAATAATTTACACGCTATATATACATTTATTTACTGTGTCACATAGTTTAAGTGATGGTGTTTACCCTAGATCAACAAGTGATGACCTGCAAGTGCAATGTGTCATTGCAGCTGCATGTGCCAACCATGGTAGCATGCAATTGGCCGGAGAAAAAAACTTCCGTGCAACTTCGGTTCAGTTCATTGAGCTACATTTCTTTTTGAAAATCCAAGATGCATTTGCACTTCACCGGACGAGGCCAAGCAAAACAAAAATATTAATAACTCAGTAGAAGATGTTTTCGGAACTTACGTCTTATGTCATCTGGGTCCAGAGCATAAATATTGACCAGCTCTTCTAGTCTTCTCCTATATGGTTGAAGCGCCAGATTCAGGACTTTGGGCTTGAGATAGTGGAGCACGATATCCTCGTCTGTCGGGCAAAATGTGAATCCTGGAATGAGCCAATATGGTGCACTTGTTTTATCAACTTCATTAGACGTCTCGATGTGGTCATTGTTGCTATTTGGTTGCTCTGATGTCGAGCTAGTCAGGTTGTCGCTGCTGCCACCAAGCTGCATTGACGAAGATGCCACGGTACTGTTTGAAGTCGTCATTGTCGCGCTGAAATGCGCACCGATCTTGCTATCAAAACACACAATGTTCTGATCAGGATATGAGTCTTTGTCTGTTCCAGAGAATTGGTTGGTCGAATCTTGGAATGTTTGCGCTCTCCAATCATGTGAATCATTGTCATTGTTACTTCCAAGCTGGGCCTGCATTGACGACCATGCCATGTCCGCGGGTCGATGCAACAAAAATTCTGCTAACCTCGTCGAAGTAGTCATTGTCGCGCTGCAGTGGGCCTTTTTGTGGCTGTCAGAACACACACTGCTCTGATCAAGACATGGGTCATTATCGGAAAATTCACGAGTCGAATCTTTGAATGTCCGCTCTCTCCAATCATGTGAGTCGTCCTCATCCTCCACCGGAATTCCCTCAGGGGAATAGGCCCGCCATGACCCTTTGTTCCGTTGCTCAGAAAATCCCATGGGGAAATGTAGGCCTTCATATACAATGAACCACCGTGATAGCTGATCCAAATCGCATACGATATGGAGGTCGATCGAAGTTCCCTCGGGACTAGTGCCCATGGAAGTGCCAAACTCCGTCTCCACGTGCCGATCCCAATTGCATACGATACAGATGTCGGTCGAAGTTCTCTGAGGACAATGTTGATTGAGCACGTGGTGTAGAAAGGTGTGGCATAACTGAAGTCCCGCGAGGGTCGGCATCGAAAGGCACTCCAGAGCCGACAGTCGATATGGGCCTCTTATGCCCGTCGAAGTGCCAAGCTCTGCCTTCACGACGTTGTCTGTGAGTCTCTCCGAGGTCGTCCAGCGATCGTTCGCGGTGGCTCGCCTTCGGCCGGCGGTGCTCCCCTCCACGCACGGCAACGTGCCGTGCAATTTGTCACCCGACCCCTCACGTGTCAACGGCTGGATGTCATCGGCATGTCGCCAGCGCGCCAGAGTGTAAACACCCGGCCCAGTGGGTGTACCCGCCGTCGATATAATCCCGGCGATGTAAGCTCGTAGTCTATTGATCATCACCAGACGGCAGTACAACGTCGACATCGCCGGATGACAACGGCACAATGCTCTTCTTCTGCCGGCGGCGCTGTCCTCCTCATTGCCCACGCTCAAAAACATCTGGCGGCATCTACACGACGCCGGGCTTCGGCGGGCGGCGCGAACGCCCTTGCGGCCGAAGGTACCTTCCCCCCAGCGAACTCTTCCGTGCGTGCGGCCGCGTTGGAGCGGCCGGCAGAGGCACTGGAGGAGCAGCGGCAGCAGGATCAGAAAAAACGCCTCGACGAGAGAGCACCCGTCGGCCGGCACGCCGCCGAATATTGTCGCCATGTGTTACGTCGGAGTAGGATCGGTGAGGATTGATTGTCTGGCGGTACGTCGATGTTCGTAGCATTATATGAGAAGAAGCAGGAGTTCCGACAGCACGCGCCATGATCCCAGCCCCGCCCGGAGGCGGCAAGCATCTGACAGCTATAGTATGCTCCAGTGTTCCAGTTAGCCACTCTATAAGCTAAGCAGCCCGGGCTTTCTTTCTTGTTATGATGGATAGGAGAATTCGGGAATAAAACGTGCCTTTCCAACTAAGCAGAGCCTTGGATCTATTTCCGGTCGAACTCGGACAAGGCTATCGCCTTCACATTAGAAAACTAGCGGTAGGTCCCATCAAAAAAAGGAAAAAACTAACGGTAGGAGTCGGAGACAGTTTTTTTTTCCATTAAGTACGGAGACGGTTTAGTACTCCCGTGGCGTATACTATAGTTTGCAGACAGTAGGAACGCTCACCCCTTCCGCCACATGGGCTGGCCCAGTTAGGGTCAGTTCCTTTAAGTTATGCTGTCGAAATAAACTCTTATGAAAATAAGCCAACCAGTTTTTTTCGGTGTCTTTTTTTTCAGCGTATCTGTGGCAGAGCCAATGAAAACTCTATAATGCCCTTGGACTGTTGTCGTTCTGATTGAACGACATTGAGTTATTTTTTAACGTTGTGCCCGAATGAATATAAATTGGACTTCCAAACCCACAACATGATTATTGTCTGACATACACTCATATAACAGATATAACAACACGTCAAAAATTATGTTCATATACACTCATATAGCAGCACATAAAAATATCACTCATTTTTGTTCATAGCGGCACCACATCACAAATTATGTTACGTGTGCAGGATTGCGAGGCTACATCTAATCTACAGAAATTTCCTCGACACCATATAGCAACATCATTGAGGGGCGTCGGCCGGAGCAAAGCGGTGGAGGGAGGTTGGTGGCGACCGGCGGAAAGGGGCGGACAGCTTCTGCGCCCCGGAGGGAGGAGCAGTGGAGGAAGAAGGCCAACCCGTTGTCCATGGAAGCATCGCCAGAGGGAGGGGCGGCGAGCAGCGGAACGGGCGGGGAACGCCGGCGGCCGCCACTAACCCTAGCTTTGTGTGAGACGATCCAGCGGTCAAGGGAGGGAGGGAAAAAGGCGACGCCAAGGGAAGGAAGGGGAAAAGGCGACACGGGAGGGAAGGGAGGGGAGCGGCCGCGGCCGCGGCGGAGGGAAGGACGCGAAGAAGTGGCGACGGACATAAGGGCTGGGAGCGGCGGTTGCTGCTGCTTTGACGTACCCGCTTCTTGTTGGGGAACGTAGTAGTTTCAAAAATTTCCTACGCACAGGCAAGATCATGGTGATGCATAGCAACGAGAGGGGAGAGTGTTGTCTACGTACCCTCGTAGACCGAAAGCGGAAGCGTTATAACAACGCAGTTGATGTAGTCGTACGTCTTCACGGCCCGACCGATCAAGCACCGAAACTACGGCACCTCCGAGTTTTTGCACACGTTCAGCTCGATGACGATCCCCGGACTCCGATCCAGCAAAGTGTCGGGGATGAGTTCCGTCAGCACGACGGCGTGGTGACGATCTTGATGTTCTACCGTCGCAGGGCTTCGCCTAAGCACCGCTACAATATTATCGAGGATTATGGTGAAGGGGGGCACCGCAAAGAGATCAATGATCAATTATTGTTCCTTTGGGGTGCCCCATGCCCCCGTATATAAAGGAGTGGAGGAGGGGGAGGGCCGGCCCTCTCTATGGCACGCCCTACGGGAGTCCTACTCCCACCGGGAGTAGGATTCCCCTTTTCCTAGTAGAACTAGGAGCCCTTCCAAGTAGTAGGAGTAGGAGGGAAGGAAAGGGAAGGGAAAAGGAGAAGGAAGGAAGGGGGCGCCCCTCCTCCCTAGTCCAATTCGGACCAGCCCATGGGGAGGGGTGCGGCCACCCTTGCCTTTCTCTCCTTTCCCGTATGGCCCATTAAGGCCCAATACGAATTCCCGTAACTCCCCGGTACTCCCGAAAATACCCGAATCACTCGGAACCTTTTCGATGTCCGAATATAGTCGTCCAATATATCGATCTTTACGTCTCGACCATTTCGAGACTCCTTGTCATGTCCCCGATCTCATCCGGGACTCCGAACTCCTTCGGTACATCAAAACACATAAACTCATAATATAACCGTCATCGAACTTGCGTGCGGACCCTACGGGTTCGAGAACTATGTAGACATGACCGAGACACGTCTTCGGCCAATAACCAATAGCGGAACCTGGATGCTCATATTGGCTCCCACATATTCTACGAAGATCTTTATCGGTCAAACCGCATAACAACATACGTTGTTCCCTTTGTCATCGGTATGTTACTTGCCCGAGATTCGATCGTCGGTATCTCAATACCTAGTTCAATCTCGTTACCGGCAAGTCTCTTTACTCGTTCCTTAATACATCATCCCGCAACTAACTCATTAGTTGCAATGCTTGCAAGGCTTAAGTGATGTGTATTACCGAGTGGGCCCAGAGATACCTCTCCGACAATCGGAGTGACAAATCCTAATCTCGAAATACGCCAACCCAACAAGTACCTTTGAAGACACCTGTAGAGCACCTTTATAATCACCCAGTTACGTTGTGACGTTTGGTAGCACACAAAGTGTTCCTCCGGTAAACGGGAGTTGCATAATCTCATAGTCATAGGAACATGTATAAGTCATGAAGAAAGCAATAGCAACATACTAAACGATCGTGTGTTAAGCTAACGGAATGGGTCAAGTCAATCACATCATTCTCCTAATGATGTGATCCCGTTAATCAAATGACAACTCATGTCTATGGCTAGGAAACTTAACCATCTTTTATTCAACGAGCTAGTCAAGTAGAGGCATACTAGTGACACTCTGTTTGTCTATGTATTCACACATGTATTATGTTTCCGGTTAATACAATTCTAGCATGAATAATAAACATTTATCATGATATAAGGAAATAAATAACAACTTTATTATTGCCTCTAGGGCATATTTCCTTCAGTCTTCCACTTGCACTAGAGTCAATAATCTAGTTCACATCGCCATGTGATTTAACATCAAAAGTTCACATCACCATGTGATTAACACCCATATTTCACATCATTATGTGACCAACACCCAAAGGGTTTACTAGATTCAATAATCTAGTTCACATTGCTATGTGATTAACGCCCAAAGAGTACTAAGGTGTGATCATGTCTTGCTTGTGAGAGAAGTTTAGTCAACGCGTCTGCCACATTCAGATCCGTAAGTATTTTTCAAATTTCTATGTCAACAATGCTCTGCACGGAGCTACTCTAGCTAATTGCTCCCACTTTCAATATGTATCCAGATTGAGACTTAGAGTCATCTGGATTCGTGTCAAAACTTGCATCGATGTAACCCTTTACGACGAACCTTTTTGTCACCTCCATAATCGAGAAACATATCCTTATTCCACTAAGGATAATTTTGACCGCTGTCCAGTGATCTACTCCTAGATCACTATTGTACTCCCTTGCCAAACACAGGGCAGGGTATACAATAGGTCTGGTACACAGCATGGCATACTTTATAGAACCTATGGCTTAGGCATAGGGAATGACTTTCATTCTCTCTCTATCTTATGCCATGGTCGGGTTTTGAGTCTTACTCAGTTTCACACCTTGTAACACAGGCAAGAACTCTTTCTTTGACTGTTCCATTTTGAACTACTTCAAAATCTTGTTCTCATTGAAAAACTTATCAAGCGTCTTGATCTATCTCTATAGATCTTGATGCTCAATATGTAAGCAGCTTCACCGAGGTCTTTCTTTGAAAAACTCCTTTCAAACATTCCTTTATGCTTTGCAGAATAATTCTACATTATCTCCGATCAACAATATGTCATTAACATATACTTATCAAAAATGATGTAGTGCTCCCACTCACTTTCTTGTAAATACAGGCTTCACCGCAAGTCTGTATAAAACTATATGCTTTGATCAACTTATCAAAGAGTATATTCCAACTCCGAGATGCTTGCACCAGTCCATAGATGGATCGCTAGAGCTTGCATATTTTGTTAGTACCTTTAGGATTGACAAAACCTTCTGGTTGTATCATATACAACTCTTCTTTAATAAATCCACTAAAGAATACCGTTTTGTTTATCCATTTGCCAGATTTCATAAAATGCGGCAATTGCTAACATGATTCGAACAGACTTAAGCATAAATACGAGTGAGAAACTCTCATCGTAGTCAACACCTTGAACTTGTCGAAAACCTTTTTGCGACAATTCTAGCTTTGTAGACAGTAACACTACTATCAACATCCGTCTTCCTCTTGAAGATCCATTTAATCTCAATGTCTCGCCGATCAATGGGCAAGTCAATCAAAGTCCATACTTTGTTCTCATACATGGATCTCATCTCAGATTTCATGGCCTCAAGCCATTTCACGGAATCTGGGCTCATCATCGCTTTCTCATAGTTCGTAGGCTCGTCATGGTCAAGTAACATGACCTCCAGAACAGGATTACCGTACCACTCTGGTGCGGATCTCACTCTGGTTTACCTACGAGGTTCGGTAGTAACTTGATCTGAAGTTACATGATCATCATCATTAGCTTCCTTACTAATTGGTGTAGTAGTCACGGGAACAGATTTCTGTGATGAGCTACTTTCCAATAAGGGAGCAGGTACAGTTACCTCATCAAGTTCTACTTTCCTCCCACTCACTTCTTTCGAAAGAAACTCCTTCTCTAGAAAGGATCCATTCTCAGCAATGAATATCTTGCCTTCGGATCTGTGATAGAAGGTGTACCCAATATTTTCTTTTGGGTATCCTATGAAGATGCACTTCTCCGATTTGGGTTTGAGCTTATCAGGTTGAAACTTTTTCACATAAGCATTGCAACCTCAAACTTTAAGAAACGACAGCTTAGATTTCTTGCCAAACCATAGTTCATACGGTGCCGTCTCAACGGATTTAGATGGTGCCCTATTTAACGTGAATGTAGCTGTCTCTAATGCATAACCCCAAAATGATAGTGGTACTCGGTAAGAGACATCATAGATCGCACCATATCTAATAAAGCATGGTTACGATGTTCGGACACACCATTACACTGTGGTGTTCCAGGTGGCGTGAGTAGTGAAACTATTTCACATTGTTTTAACTGAAGGCCAAACTCGTAACTCAAATATTTTACTTCCACGATCATATCGTAGAAAATTTTATTTTTATTGCGATGATTCTCCACTTCACTCTGAAATTCTTTGAACTTTTCAAATATTTTAGACTTGTGTTTCATCAAGTAGATATACTCATATCTGCTCAAATCATCTGTGAAGATCAGAAAATAATGATACCTGTCGCGAGCCTCAATATTCATCGGACCACATACATCAGTATGTATGATTTCCAACAAATCTGTTGCTCGCTCCATTGTTCCGGAGAACGGAGTCTTAGTCATCTTACCCATGAGGCATGGTTCGCAAGCATCAACTGATTCATAATCAAGGGATTCCAAAAGCCCATCAGCATGGAGTTTCTTCATGCGCTTTACACCAATATGACCTAAACGGCAGTGCCACAAATAAGTTGCACTATCATTATTAACTTTGCATATTTTGGCTTTAATATTATGAATATGTGTATCACTACGATCGAGATCCAACGAACCATTTTCATTGGGTGTATGACCATAGAAGGTTTTATTCATGTAAACAGAACAACAATTATTCTCTAACTTAAATGAATAACCGTTTTGCAATAAACATGATCAAATCATATTCATGCTCAACGCAAACACCAAATAACATTTATTTAGGTTTAACACTAATCCTGAAAATATAGGGAGTGTGTGATGATGATACATTAATCTTGGAACCACTTCCAACACACATCGTCACTTCACCCTTAACTAGTCTCTATTCATTCTGCAACTCCCGTTTCGAGTTACTACTCTTAGCAACTGAACCAGTATCAAATACCGAGGGGTTGCTATAAACACTAGTAAAGTACACATCAATAACATGTATATCAAATATAGCATTGTTCACTTTGCCATCCTTCTTATCCGCCAAATACTTGGGGCAGTTCCGCTTCCAGTGACCAGTCCATTTGCAGTAGAAGCACTTAGTCTCAGGCTTAGGTCCAGACTTGAGCTTCTTCACTTGAGCAGCAACTTGCTTGCCGTTCTTCTTGAAGTTCCCTTTCTTTTCCTTTCCCTTTTCTTGAAACTAGTGGTCTTGTTAATCATCAACGCTTGATGCTCTTTCTTGATTTCTACCTTCATCGATTCATCATCATGAAAAGCTCGGGAATCATTTACGTCATCCCTTGCATACGATAGTTCATCACGAAGTTCTACTAACTTGGTGATGGTGACTAGAGAATTATGTCAATCACTATTTTATCTGGAAGATTAACTCCCACTTGATTCAAGCGATTGTAGTACCCAGACAATCTGAGCACATGCTCACTGCTTGAGCTATTCTCCTCCATCTTTTAGCTATAGAACTTGTTGGAGACTTCATATCTCTCAACTCGGGTATTTGCTTGAAATATTAACTTCAACTCCTGGAACATCTCATATGGTCTATGACATTCAAAACGTCTTTGAAATCCCGATTCTAAGTTGTTAAGCATGGTGCACTAAACTATCAAGTAGTCATCATATTGAGCTAGCCAAACGTTCATGACGTCTGTATCTGCTCCTGCAATAGGCCTGTCACCTAGCGGTGTATCAAGGACATAATTCTTCTGTACAGCAATGAGGATAATTCTCAGATCACGGATCCAATCCGCATCATTGCTACTAACATTTTTCAACTTAGTTCTCTCTAGGAACATATCAAAAATAAAACAGAGGAGCTAAACGCGAGCTATTGATCTACAACATAGATATGCTAATACTATCAGGACTAAGTTCATGATAAATTAAAGTTCAATTAATCATATTACTTAAGAACTCCCACTTAGATAGACATCCCTCTAATCATCTAAGTGATCACGTGATCCATATCAACTAAACCATAACCGATCATCACGTGAAATTGAGTAGTTTTCAATGGTGAACATCATTATGTTGATCATATCTACTATATGATTCACGCTCGACCTTTCGGTCTCCAGTGTTCCGAGGCCATATCTGCATATGCTAGTCTCGTCAAGTTTAACCTGAGTATTCTGCGTGTGCAAAACTGGCTTGCACCCATTGTAGATGGACGTAGAGCTTATCACACCCGATCATCACGTGGTGTCTGGGCATGACGAACTTTGGCAACGGTGCATACTCAGGGAGAACACTTTTTATCTTGAAATTTAGTGAGAGATCATCTTATAATGCTACCGTCAATCAAAGTAAAATAAGATGCATAAAAGATAAACATCACATGCAATCAAAATATGTGACATGATATGGCCATCATCATCTTGTGCCTTTGATCTTCATCTCCAAAGCATCGTCATGATTTCCATCGTCACCGGCATGACACCATGATCTCCATCATCTTGATCTATATCAATGTGTCGTCACATGGTCGTCTCGCCAACTATTGCTCTTGCAACTATTGCTATCGCATAGCGATAAATTAAAGCAATTATTTGGCGCTTGCATCTTATGCAATCTTATGCAATAAAGAGACAACCATAAGGCTTCTGCCAGTTGCCGATAACTTCAACAAAACATGATCATCTTATACAACAACTTATATCTCATCACGTCTTGACCATATCACATCACAACATGCCCTGCAAAAACAAGTTAGACGTCCTCTACTTTGTTGTTGCAAGTTTTACGTGGCTGCTACGGGCTTAGCAAGAACCGTTCTTACCTACGCATCAAAACCACAACGATAGTTTGTCAAGTTGGTGTTGTTTTTGAAGGAAATATGCCCTAGAGGCAATAATAAAGTTATTATTTATTTCCTTACATCATGATAAATGTTTATTATTCATGCTAGAATTGTATTAACCGGAAACATAATACATGTGTGAATACATAGACAAACAGAGTGTCACTAGTATACCTCTACTTGACTAGCTCGTTAATCAAAGATGGTTATGTTTCCTAACCATGGACAAAAGAGTTGTTATTTGATTAACGAGGTCACATCATTAGTTGAATGATCTGATTGACATGACCCATTCCATTAGCTTAGCACACGATCGTTTAGTATGTTGCTATTGCTTTCTTCATGACTTATACATGTTCCTATGACTATGAGATTATGCAACTCCCGTTTGCCGGAGGAACACTTTGGGTGCTACCAAACGTCACAACGTAACTGGGTGATTATAAAGGAGCATTACAGGTGTCTCCAAAGGTAGATGTTGGGTTGGCGTATTTCGAGATTAGGATTTGTCACTCCGATTGTCGGAGAGGTATCTCTGGGCCCTCTCGGTAATGCACATCACTTAAACCTTGCAAGCATTGCAACTAATGAGTTAGTTGTGGGATGATGTATTACAAAACGAGTAAAGAGACTTGCCGGTAACGAGATTGAACTAGGTATTGGATACCGACGATCGAATCCCGGGCAAGTAACATACCGATGACAAAGGGAACAACGTATGTTGTTATGCGGTCTGACTGATAAAGATCTTCGTAGAATATGTAGGAGCCAATATGGGCATCCAGGTCCCGCTATTGGTTATTGACCGGAGACGTGTCTCGGTCATGTCTACATTGTTCTCGAACCGTAGGGTCCGCACGCTTAAGGTTTCGATGACAGTTATATTATGAGTTTATGAGTTTTGATGTACCGAAGGAGTTCGGAGTCCCGGATGAGATCGGGGACATGACGAGGAGTCTCGAAATGGTCGAGACGTAAAGATCGATATATTGGACGACTATATTCGGACTTCGGAAAGGTTCCGAGTGATTCGGGTATTTTTCGGAGTACCGGGGAGTTACGGGAATACGGGGAGAAGTATTGGGCCTTGATGGGCTTTAGTGGAAAGAGGAGAAAGGGCCTGCTGCGCCCCCCCTCCCCTCTAGTCAGAATTGGACTAGGGAAAAGGGGGCCGGCCACCTTTCCTACTCCTCCACTTCCTTCTTCCTTCCTCCCCTCTTGATGGACTCCTACTAGGACTTGGAGTCCTAGTAGGACTCCCATCCTGGCCGCACCAATGGCCTTGGCCGGCCTCCTCCTCCTCCATCCTTTATATACTGAGGCAAGGGGCACCCCATAGACACACAAGTTGATCCACGTGATCGTTCCTTAGCCGTGTGCGGTGCCCCCTGCCACCATATTCCACCTCGGTCATATTGTAGCGGTGCTTAGGCGAAGCCCTACGACAGTAGAACATCAAGATCGTCACCACGTCGTCGTGCTGACGGAACTCCTCCTCGAAGCTTTGCTGGATCGGAGCCCGGGGATCGTCATCGAGCTGAACGTGTGCTAAGAACTCGGAGGTGCCGGAGTAACGGTGCTTGGATCGGTCAGATCGGGAAGAAGACGTACGACTACTTCCTCTACGTTGTGTCAACGCTTCCGTTGCGATCTACAAGGGTACGTAGATCAGACTCTCCCCCTCGTTGCTATGCATCACCATGATCTTGCGTGTGCGTAGGAAATTTTTTGAAATTACTACGTTCCCCAACAGTTTTAACCTTCTCAAGGACCGGGCGTAGCCACACTCGGTTCAACTAAAGGTTGAGAAACTGACACCCGCCAGCCACCTGTGTGCAAAGCACGTCGGTAGAACCAGTCTCGCATAAGCGTACGCGTAATGTCGGTCCGGGCCACTTCATCCAACAATACCGTCGAACCAAAGTATGATATGCTGGTAAGTAGTATGACTTATATCGCCCACAACTCACTTGTGTTCTACTCGTGCATATGACATCTACGCATAAAACCTGGCTCGGATGCCACTGTTGGGGAATGTAGTAATTTCAAAAAAATTCCTACGCACACGCAAGACCATGGTGATGCATAGCAATGAGAGGGGAGAGTGTTGTCTACGTACCCTCGTAGACCGAAAGTGGAAGCGTTATAACAACGCGGTTGATGTAGTCGTACGTCTTCACGGCCCGACCGATCAAGCACCGAAACTACGGCACCTCCGAGTTTTTGCACACGTTCAGCTCGATGACGATCCCCGGACTCCGATCCAGCAAAGTGTCGGGGATGAGTTCCGTCAGCACGACGGCGTGGTGACGATCTTGATGTTCTACCATCGCAGGGCTTCGTCTAAGCACCGCTACAGTATTATCGAGGATTATGGTGGAGGGGGGCACCACACACGGCTAGGAGATCAATGATCAATTGTTGTTCCTTTCGGGTGCCCCCTGCCCCCGTATATAAAGGAGTGGAGGAGGGGGAGGGCCGGCCCTCTCTATGGCACGCCCTAGGGGAGTCCTACTCCCACTGGGAGTAGGATTCCCCTTTTCCTAGTAGAACTAGAAGCCCTTCCAAGTAGTAGGAGTAGGAGGGAAGGAAAGGGAAGGGAAAAGGAGAAGGAAGGAAGGGGGCACCCCCCCTCCCTAGTCCAATTCGGACCAGCCCATGGGGAGGGGTGCGGCCACCCTTTGAGGCATTTCCCTCCTTTCCCGTATGGCCCATTAAGGCCCAATACGAGTTCCCGTAACTCCCCGGTACTTCCGAAAATACCCGAATTACTCGGAACCCTTCTGTTGTCCGAATATAGTCGTCCAATATATCGATCTTTATGTCTCGACCATTTCGAGACTCCTCGTCATGTCTCCGTTCTCATCCGGGACTCCAAACTCCTTAGGTACATCAAAACACATAAACTCATAATATAATCGTCATCGAACTTTAAGCGTGCGGACCCTACGGGTTCGAGAACTATGTAGACATGACCGAGACACGTCTCTGGCCAATAACCAATAGCGGAACCTGGATGCTCATATTGGCTCCCACATATTCTACGAAGATCTTTATCGGTCAAACCGCATAACAACATACGTTGTTCCCTTTGTCATTGGTATGTTACTTGTCCGATATTCGATCGTCAGTATCTCAATACCTAGTTCAATCTCGTTACCGGCAAGTCTCTTTACTCGTTCCGTAATATATCATCCCGCAACTAACTCATTAGTTGCAATGCTTGCAAGGCTTAAGTGATGTGTATTACCGAGTGGGCCCAGAGATACCTCTCCGACAATCGGAGTGACAAATCCTAATCTCGAAATACGCCAACCCAACAAGTACCTTCAGAGACACATGTAGAGCACCTTTATAATCACCCGGTTACGTTGTGACGTTTGGTAGCACACAAAGTGTTCCTCCGACAAACAGGAGTTGCATAATCTCATAGTCATAGGAACATGTATAAGTCATGAAGAAAGCAATAGCAACATACTAAACGATCGTGTGTTAAGCTAACTGAATGGGTCAAGTCAATCACATCATTCTCCTAATGATGTAATCCCGTTAATCAAATGACAACTCATGTCTATGGCTAGGAAACTTAACCATCTTTGATTCAACGAGCTAGTCAAGTAGAGGCATACTAGTGACACTCTGTTTGTCTATGTATTCACACATGTATTATGTTACCGGCTAATACAATTCTAGCATGAATAATAAACATTTATCATGATATAAGTAAATAAATAATAACTTTATTATTGCCTCTAGGGCATATTTTCTTCACTTCTGTCGCACGAGCGCCTGTTCATGGAGGACGAACGAGCGACAAGCGAGAGCTGGATTTTCCCCACGGGCAGGTGGGCTCGGTGGTAGTTTCACTGTAATATTTCTGAACTTTAGCGGTAAGGAGATATACCCCTTTTATTGTAAGTGAGCTTCTACGGGAAGCACCTCTCCCCCCAGCCTTTTCTCATTGTGAAGGAAAGGCAGGTGGAAATAAGTTAAGCCTTATAGTTCAAAAAGAGTTCTTTCGAGCTTCTTGCTTATTTTGGTAATAAGCTCCTAGAAGCTGGAAAAGAACTGGCCCTTAGAAAACTCTATATACGATTCCATCGACAGCTCCTATTTGGCGCGCAAGTCGCCACCGGCGGCTCCAATTTTTTTGAACCGGAGATTTAAAAAAATTGGAAACAAATATTGAAATTTAGGAACATTTTTTGTTTTTGACGAACATTTTTGTGAGTTCATGAATACTTTTTGAATTAACGAACATTTCATGAATTTTGTGAACATTTTTTGAAATTTAGGAACAATTTCGAAATTCCCAAACATTTTTGGAATATTTTGAACATTTTCTAGAAATTCATGAACATTTTTTGCAATAGGCAAACATTTTTTGAATCCATGAGCACTTATCTTTTTTTGAATTCACGAAAATTTTATTATTTTTACACCATTTCCAAAATTCTCAATTTTTTTAAAATTTGGAACTTTTTTTAAATCCTGAATTATTTTTAAAAAGAAACATAGAAAAAATTGAAATGAGAAAACAGGTGGGCATCCTGCCCCGTACGTGGGCCCGCCCAAAACGGGCACAGGGGGAGTTGGTGGGGGTGCGCGCTCTGTCTTGGCAACGCGTCATGCGCCAAATGTGAGGTCCCGTTTCCACCTGGTATCTTCTGCCCCGTTTGAAAAGGTTTCGGTCATGACATCGTGCCCTATGGAGCTCCGTGATTCTCTCCAAATCAATCCTTAGTCTCATGGTTTTACATGCATATCTACTGCTTGAATAATAGGAATGACAGTTGGCATGTTAAATGTGTAAGTATGAAGCCGTATAGATAGATTGCCGATGGTAATGGCTCGATGACTCCGTCGCGGTGAAGCAGCCTCTGAGTCTCCCTGAGAAGACGAACATTGGTGAAAAACCCATGTAGCTAAAGAAAACATCCACACGGTGGTCAAGGTGGGCACGATGAGGTGAGAGAATAAAGTAGCACTATTAGTAGGTGCGAGACCAAATGATCAAATAAAGGTGGTATTTTTAACCTTGATGACCAACAACGCCAAAGGTACGGGACTGTTGACACGAAGAAGGGAAGGGTAACGATGAAGTCGCATCCTCGATGCGATGCCCAGTGATTGTATACTACCAAACAGCGGCGCAACTATGTTGAGGCCCGGGGGGCATCGCCCCCAGCCTTGTGATATTTTCTGGAAAAAAAATCTGTAGCTGCATAGATTAAAGAAAATACAGACTTTACCCCTGTAAGAGTCGCCAACATGCCTTCAGCGAGCATCGTCGCCCCGACCACCACGTGCGGATGAGGCCTATCCCTGCCGGTGAGGATGTCGTGGAGGCGAGCGAAGAGAGACCGTCGTCGTGACGAGCACCGCGTGGAGCCCCGTCTGAGGGGCCGGCGGCGTGCCGGCGAGCATAGGGTCTTAGTCTATGAAATGTGTAAGTATGAAGCCATATAAATGGATTGGCGCTGGTATTGGCTCAGTGGCTCAATTGCGGTGAAACAGCATCTTAGTCTCCATGAGAAGACGGACGTTGATGAAAACCGCAGATGCCAAGGAAAACATCCACACGGTGGTCGTGGTGAGCACAATGAGCTGAGAGAATATAGTAACACTGTTAGTAGGAAGTGCGGGACAAATGACTGTGGACACGGGGCGAAGCCAGCGGGAAGGCCCCCCTCCCACCACGACCAATGGATCGGTCGACATTTCTTACATGGCGCCTGTTGCAATGGTTACATGCATTGGTGCAAATGGGGGCACCCCCCCCCCCCCCCAACTCATCCAATGATGCTGGCTGGGCGGGCCATTAAAAAGGTATACGAGGGAGTTAGATTGCTGGTTTTGGGAAGCTTCAAGAGGATTCCCAACCATTTTTTTGATCTAGTTTTTCTCTAGACTTGTTTTGGCTTTGTTTTTCTATTTCTTTTATTTTTTCAATGACCTTTTTTTTCAAGTTAGTGAAATTTTGTCATTTTCATGTTTTTTGAAATTGATGATCTTTTTTAAAAATCATTGAATTGTTTTACACTTTTTGATATATTTTTTAAAATTGATGTATTGTTTTCAAAATCAGTGAAGTTTGTTTTCAAAATCAATGATTTTTTTAAATCCCACTTTTTTCAAATTTGTGAACTTTTTCCCAAAATCAATGAACTTTTTTCAAAATTGATGTTTTTTCAAATTTGCATAACTTTTTTTTAAAATTGATGAAGTTTTTTCAAAATCAGTGAACTTTTTTCAAATTTGTGAACTTTGTTTTTCAAATTGGATGGACTTTTCTTTCAAATTTGTAAAAAAAATTCAAATACACTATTTTTGTTAAAGTGCATGTCTAATTTTCTTGGTCAATTGTCAATATTCGTGGTTATGGTCAACTAGCGACTAGCCTCCAGTGAGCGTGGGTGCGACATTATCGAAATTCTTGAACATTTTTTAAAATTGTGTACAGTTTACGAAATCATCAACATTTTTCCAAATACATGAACATTTTTTGAAATTGGGAACATTTTAAAATGCGTGAACACATTTCACAAATTCGTGATCATTTTTCAAATTCACTGATATTTTTAAAATTTTCTTACATCTTTGGGAACACATGAACAATTTTTTTGCACCGGCATGTTTTTTTATTTGGGAACAAAATTTGAAATTCAGGAACTTTTTGTTTTTTACGAACATTTTTTTCAGTCCGTGAATATTTTTTGAATTAAAAATAATTTTTAAAGTTCATGAACATTTTCCAAATTTAGGAACAATTACGAAATTACGGATTTTTTTTATATTATGAACATGTTGTAGAAATTCAGGAACATTTTTTAGAAATCGATGATCATTTTTGAATTTGTGAACATTTTTTGCAATAGACGAACATTTTAGAATTCATGAGCATCTATCATTTTTTCGAAAATCCGAACATTTTACAAAATCATGATTTTTTAAATGCATGAACATTTTTTGATTTCTACATTTTTTAAATATTCTAAATTTCTTTTGAAATTCAGAACTCTTTTGAAATCTAGGATTACTTTAAAAAAGAAAATCATAGAAAAAATGAGAAGTCAAAATGAGAAAAAGGTGAGCGTCCCGCCCTGTACATGGGCCGGCCGAAAAGGGCACAAGGGGAGCTTGATGTGCACACTAGCTGTGTTCGCAACATGTCATGCGCCAAATATGGGCCATGTTTCCACCTGGTAGCTTCTTTCTAGTTTGGAAAGGTTTCAGTATTTTTTTCTCTCTCTCCCTCTGTTTTCTCTACACATAATCTTCTTCCCAACTGGATTTAAACCCCGTCTGGTAATGCCCTCGTGCCCATCACCGTTGCTGCCGGGCACCCCCGTCTCTTAGGACGTTAGGGCCTCGCATCGCTGCCCCTCCATGGCTAGATCTGCACAAGCCGCACCACACCATCGGCTCACTAGAGGAGGCGATCGACAAGTGACAGTCATTTGAGGCAAGCCGACTGCATCTCTCCTGGGCGCCAACAGCCATAACATCAGATGAGGATTGATCTGCTCCCTAGAATTTGAAAGATGTGGGAGGAGATGGGAGTTGACCTACCGCTACCATCGGTTGTCCAAGGCTTTGCCCTACGGCTCTAACTGACAACCGCAAGGAGGGGAGGGGCGTGAGGAGGCACCTGTGACGGCTGGAGGGGTGGTCACCCGAGTCACTGTAGCTGACGACACAAGAGCGTTTCGAGAGTTCTCACAAATAATCAGAGAAGAATTTGGTCTGATTCTTTGTGGAGTTGGAATCATTCCTAAGGGCTATGGTGAAGAGCTTGTGATTCGATGACGTGCACCTCTAGGGGTTGATCTCTGACCGAAGTACGTTTATCGCTTAAGGATTTCCATCTTTTTGGATGGGCGGCTCAATGAGCTTTTAAAAACCTTTATTTATAATCATGTTCGTGCGGGTGAACGGGGCGTAGTATCGCTGCTCCGGTTTAATCATAGTCTCCTTACTTAAGTCTTGGGAATAATTCGTTCTGTAGAGATTGATATCATGAAGTGGAAATCTTTGAAAGATATTATTGTAATTTTCAGTCATAGGTGTTACTTTGTATCTTTTTTTTATCTTACATGTAACCGTAATAGTTTCAAGTATGAAAAAATTACAGGTGTTTTTAAAAAAAAGTAACTCTCACAAAACAAGTGTATTCACTAGAAGTTGCCCGTCGGTCACACGGTAAGAAAAGCTGACCCAGGAACAAAGTGGCGCAGTGAAGCATACACCGCCCTTCTGGCCTTTTTATAAACGGGATTGGTTACCCGGGCAGGACATGTCTACAAATGAATGTCCGATGTCTAAATCGTTTACTTGGTAAAGAGGAAAGCTCTTCCCCAAGTGGGGCGCTCATTGAGGGCAGGCTATCTGGCCAATTAATCAGACAGAAAATCGAATGTACTCTTCACATGGTCAGCCTCAGTTTATAAAACTTCCCATTTGTAGTGCAAGTTGCCTAGTTACTATCTTTTTCTTCTGTAGACGTGGACTACTGCTCCCAAATGACCAAAACCAAGAACGTAATCACCTCTCAAGGAAAAGATTATGTGTAATCATGTTTGGAATCCACGCCCTAGTGGGCCAATTTATAGCTTATAGTACTGCATTGGAAGGTGGAAGGATCATTAAAAAGCCAGAAATCGTACTGTAGCAGAACGAGGGATGTGCACGCGCGCTAGTCGGTTTGGCACCACATATGAGACTTTACCCTCGACGGTTGTGCGCGAAGAGTTTGACCAAATTGAGGGTATCCTATCCCATTCTCCTTCCGCCGGAGAAACAATGCTTACTTCATTAATAAAGTTTTTTAAGTATCACATGTCCTTATAATCACACTCTTGCACAAAATAAAATTACATCCAATTTTTGAGTCGCCGAAGTCTTTTTCTCTCTCTTGCATCCATAGACGGTGCACCATGAGCGTACTTCGATGTCGTCTTTAGGCCTCCTCCGCCTCAGAGGAGCGATCTTTTAAAACCCGGAAGATTGTAGAAGGAGTGGCTGAAAAGTCGTGGATGCAGACCAGGAGATACTAGCCGTGATTTACAAAGCAAAGGTCATCACACACGGTTCAGAACCTCTATCAAGTACAATTTGATAAACCACTGGCGTGCATCAATATACGATTGGGGATGCCATCGCACTCACTACTAAAATTGTGTGTGATGGAATGGCAGATTGCAAACGGTCTAAAAAATAAAACATGTGTGACGTAGGCATTTATGGGACACACTTTCCCGATAACTATAGTGATAGCACATCCCATGTTCTGCTAGAGTCCAATCCTTTGTGATGATCGTTCGCCTGTCCTTCACCATCATGAAGAAACCATCAAGTTCATTGAAGTAGTCTGGGTGAAATAATTTTGGTTACCCCATTACCAATCATGTAGTTTGCGAGGCATTCCTCAATCAACTGCTTGAGAAACTATCGAAAACAAAAATATTTTAATATTGTTGCTTAAATATTCATTGTCCGTCATCCTAAATTTCACTGTTGTCTGAATGCGTAAACAAAGGGTTTCATTTGATCATCCATCTCTTTATCCTAACGATCTTTCTAGGTTTCTTTACTTAACGTTGATTCATGGATATCTCATTGTTCCGTATGCAAAAAAGGTCAAAATGTGGGTATATATCCCTGGGATATGTACCTACATGTAAGAAGTAAATGCACTATAGGCCATGTGATCAATCTAACCTCGATGGTAAACAACATGATTTCCTATTGTCATCATGCAATAAGTAGATACTGAGATAATTTAAGAATTTGCACACTATCAATAATAGCTTTATTATGAAGATTTTTCATACTAGTAAACCAACATAGTAGTTCAGACTGGAATACTTACTAATTACAACAATCTTAACAATCAATAAATATAGCAATTCAATATATTGTTAACATAACTGAGCTAAACATGGCATACTTAAAAATGACATTGCCTAACTGAACACTTACATAAATGAACATCAAATCGTGCATAATTTAACTATTCGGTGCATAGTTAAACATCACATTGCACAATCAACTAGAACAAAGGCTTAATAAGCTATAACTAGGGCTTAATTGGCTAGAAAACTAGGGCTTACTTAGGTAAAACAAGTTACTCATTGAAGGAGGAGGAGATGCTGATGGGATAATTCCTCTTGAAATAGCCCAAGGCATGCACATCGTCAGTGCCCTCCTTGTTGAAGGAGGAGACGTTAGGTGCAACCTTGATAGCTGAGGAGCCCGAGCCGCCGATGCCGGTCCTAGCATTCAAAAATGGGAAAAGAGGCTTGATGGTGTGGCCGACTTTAGTGGTCTCGATGACTGAAGATCTCAAGCTACTGGGACTGACCCTGGTCTTCAAGAATGCCAAACCTCGCTCCAAGAGCGAGCCTTTGTGGAGCTTGACGGCAGAGGAGCCCCAACTGTGGACACTACGCCACTCCGATTGTGCCATATTGAAGTCAACGACTTTAACGGGCTTGATATCATGTCCATCTCTAGCCAAATAAAAAAAATGCAAAATCCATTGATTGAGCGTGCCTAACATCACATTGTAGTCCGCGCACAGAGAGGCATCGATGGTCACCATTCTCCTTTAGGATCTTGGGGTTGGTGTGCATGGCGGCAACCGCGACCGCGAGTTGCCTCTTGGTGATATGCTCCTCAATGGTAGAGGATCCTGACCAACAGACATGGTTCCTACGATATGTGGTGGACCATCGCGTCGGTCTTCGGTGGCGATGCTTTGGTAGAGGGGACGGAGATTTGGAGGCCAAAGTAGTGTGTTACACATGTGCCGTTAAAGCAAATATGGTTGGCGAGGATTTGGAGGATGGATGAGTATCTTGAGGAGGAGGAGGAGGAGGGATCAGTTTCTTACTTGAGTCGATCGAAGAGCCTACGCATGAGTAGGGGTTGCCTTGGAGGGTTGACGGAGAGAAGCGGAGGTGGTCGAGAGTTTGAGGAGAGGAAGGGGGAAGGTGGGAATATGGTTTTGGGGATCGAATGAAATGGGGGGAATGGCGTGGTTGGCAAAACAATTTTGCCGAGGTGAGAAAATTGGTATGGGAGAGGCATGCATCACACACGGTTTAACTAGTACAATCGTGTGCGATAGCATAACGGGAGCATAATGCATAGAGTTAGCCTAAACAGGTTTATTGAACAGTAGAGGTTGGATTCAAATCTTAGTATCTATATTTACAACGGACATCAATTGCACACAGGTTCCTAGTTTCAAAAGTGTGCAACGGGGTGTACCATTGCACATGATTTTTTTAATGTGACTCATGTGCAATGTGATTTTCCTAATCTGCAAATTAAGTGAACACATTGGCACTCAAAATCGGTTGGAAATTTAACGCACATATTGGCTGGAATAACTTGAACTATAGGACATGGAGTTTCTGCACTCGGATGAATAGTAAAATCGAATGAAATAGGGGGGAAATGTGATTTTTTTAATAAACATTGTTGAATGTTGTCTCAACTCGCAAAGTTTTGTGGTGAAAAAGCATTCGGAGGTCTCGGGAAAGAAAAAATAAAAATGATGTTCAAAAGGGCAATATTTTAATTTTAAAGTACTTTGGAACATCGATTTTGTGCTTCTTTTGTCCAGAACTCCGCGGGTGTTCTTCCTTCACGAACTTTGCAGGTTGCTAAAACGTTCAAATGTTAGAATTACTTGAATTTTTTTAGAGTTTACTGTCCATCACAAACGCATATGCACCCAGGAGCATCACCTCCGGACCTATTGTGTCTTCCATATCGTACTTGTTATTACAGCCCGAACAATAGATCAGGATTGTTATCAAAAGTGGCTAGTTGAGTGGTAAATTTTTATCTCTTCTCTATCTCTACTACTTAAGAATGTAAAATTTTATGTTTCACTTTTCTTTTCACAACCCCTTCGCCCAACCTTCCATGTATGATTAACAATCACATTAATTTACTTACCTTCTGTATCAATCCCGTTTTAATTCACTTACCAAACTTCTCATCAAAATATAAGATAAATCAAAGACTTTTCAAAAAAAAAGGAAAACCATGGGTATGATTTGTTAAACACTTATTTACACAATCGCATAAATATAGACAGTTAATCACAAGATAACATATTAGCATATTTATATCCCGTTGCAACACACGGACATTGTCCTGATACTACTTAAAAAGAATGTAAGGTTTCATGTTTCACTTTTCTTTCCGTCACCCTTTCGTTCAACCTTCTTTATATAATAATCAATCACCTTAATTTACTTACCTTCTGAACCAATTTCATTTCAATTTACTTACCAAACTTCTTATTAAAATACAAGGTAAATCATGGGCAGGAATTGATAAACATGTATTTACACAATCGTATTAATATGAGCAGGTAAAGGTAACGTATTAGAATATTTATACCATGCTGCAACACACGGCCATTGTCCTGGTAAGATTCGGTAAGTTTACTGCAACGATAATTATTGGTTAATTTATACTACTAACAAATCGATGGAAATTGCGGTGCAAATGGATGTCTAGCATGCACTTTTGGGACTCAATAGTGGTCAACATAAGTCTCAGCTTTTCCCTCGCAAAAAAAGAAACATAAGTCTCAGCTTTGCACCAATAACTCGCTACTGACACAATGGAGTAAGTATATAAGTATAGTATCTCCCAAAAAAAGTACCCCTACATACAAGCGAATCTACTGTAGGCGCAAAAGAAAACATACAATAGAACCGATTTGCATGCACGTTGGAATTCAGAATGTTTTCAATACTGGGAAAGTCGCTACCTGGAATCACACGTTGCATCAGGTAGCTAGCATGCAGTAGCGCCCACTAGGAGAGGAGGCTAGCTTAGCCACTCATGCCGGTATAAGTACAGGGCCCTGCTTCTCCAGCATTTTCCTCCTGTCCGGCCGAGAGATAGGGTTGTTTTCCCCGGCCCTGTCCTCGCTTCTTCCCAGCCAGCCACGAGCCACCTCCCACAAACCGATGCTAGCTTTGACTGCCCTGATCAGAAGAATCTAGCTAGCGACCAGACCGCCACTGCCATCTCTTCCAAATCAAACCACTGATCGATAAAAATACACGAGCTCCATCTCCACAATGGCTTCGGCGAACAACTGGCTGGGCTTCTCGCTCTCCGGCCAAGGGAGCCACCCGCAGCCCCACCAGAACGGCTCACCCGCCGCCGCCGCCATCGACGGCGACTTCTATGGCCTGCAAGCCCAGACGGCGCCGGATGCGCACCTCGGCATGTCTGGCCTCCGGGCCGACGCCAACTACGGCGTCATGGATGCCTTCAACGGAGGCACCCAGGAAACCCAAGGTGAGCCGATGAGCTACTGTGCATGTACTACTTCAGCTTCATCCTATACCTTTCTCTGGCATCTGATGTTGGATGGGATCATGGGGTTTACAGATTGGGCAATGAGGGGTTTGGACTACCACGGCGGCTCCTCCGAGCTGTCGATGCTAGTCGGCTCGAGCGGCGGGAGGATGACGGTGGACGACGGCGAGGCGCCGAAGCTCGAGGACTTCCTCGGCGGCAACTCTTTCTCCGACGTGCAGGACCACGCCGGCAGCTACCTGTTCTCGTCCGGAAGCGCGATGGGCAGCGGCGCCGCGTCTGGTTCGCACGGCGTCGACGGCCGTGGCGGCAGCACCATAGAGCTATCCATGATCAAGACTTGGCTCCGGAACGACAATAACCAGGCGCAGCATGACCAGGAGATGAGCGCCGACGCGAGCGCGACCAGCTATGCGTGCTCCGGCGCGCCAGGGAGCACCGGCAACGGCGTTGGCGTCGCGAGCTCGCGTGGGCAGGGCCTAGCGCTCTCGATGAGCATGGGGTCCAACTCGCACCCGCAGATGCCGGTGGTCCCGGCGGCGGTGGGGACGGAGAGCACGTCGTCGGAGAACAAGCGGGTGGATTCGCCGAGCGCCGGCACGGCAGACGCCGTCCAGAGGAAATCCATCGACACCTTCGGGCAAAGGACCTCGATCTACCGAGGTGTAACAAGGTTAGCTAGCGTGGATCTTCTTGGCTTCTGCTAGTGACCTAGAGGTGTTTAATTTGCTTCTTTGGCTCCCCTGATGCCTGATCTTCATTGTCCATTAGTTTGTTTCTTTCTCTCTCACACACTGATCTTTCTTCTTTTCGATGCCATTTTTGGGGGATCGATCTGTCTAGAACGCGTACGGTTAGAAGTAGCCAAGAAAAAAAGATGATTTTTGGATCCTGTGTACACTACAATTATAGCTAGGAACTTAGCAAAAACTTGTTTATAAGTTTTGTAAAACTAGGAACAAAATCATGATCGCTCTAGTATTTTCCTAACAACATAATGCAATCAAAGCTAGCTAATAGCAGTATATATGCTAGTACTTCACTTGTGCTATGCAACTTTCCACTTCACTTAGCCTTTAGGCAACACAATGCTTGTCATATAAGGTGATTCTCACAAAATGCACTAGTGGTACTATAGTTGACTAGGTGAGGGGGGGGGGGGGGGGGGGGGCACATATGCATAGAATTTCCATGATCTGCGTAGGGTTGTTTGGCCAATAGAAGTGTCGCTTTGATGCTTCAAAGCTGATTTTACTTTACGCGTTATTTGTTGTTAATTCGACCTGCAGGCATAGATGGACAGGGCGGTATGAGGCGCATCTGTGGGACAATAGTTGCAGGAGGGAGGGGCAGACTCGCAAGGGGAAACAAGGTATAATGGGCTTGTTCATGTAGGAGGGGGTTGTTCATGTAGTATATACACGGATATATAGTTCAATCATTAGCTAGATCTCAATCTTTTGGCAACTTCTATGGGATGTTCTTAAGCATGTGCTAATTAAGCTTTCTTCTTTCTGTTGTGTCAATGCTGGCCTCTCCTGGAACATGACACTGCAAATACTGATCATGGGAATGCAGTTTATCTGGGTAAGAATTTGTACTGATCTTTCGTGCAAGTATTCGATTACCACATATATTTGTATGGGCAAATGTTCGGATGCTAGCTAAGTCCTAGGTATAGCACTTTAATTTCTTCTGGGTGAACATTTGCGTAGGCGGTTATGACAAAGAAGACAAGGCAGCTAGGGCTTATGATCTGGCAGCTCTAAAATACTGGGGCACAACCACAACAACAAATATCCCAGTAAGAAAAAAAAAATCTATAACAGATTGTTCTGTTTCCTTCTGCATGGGCAGCTGCTGATCCTGTTTTTCCTTTCACCTACAAAAAATCTGCAGATAAGTACTTATGAGAAGGAGATAGAGGAAATGAAACATATGACCAGGCAGGAGTACATTGCATATCTTAGGAGGTAACAATTGCTTGACCCAATCCAAGTTATGTTTTACAACATCACATGTATACATGTGTTGAAAGATTGCATGGTACGATAATTAAGCACGTCTCTGTTGGCTAACAATCACATGGATGCATATGATCATTCAACTGCAGGAATAGTAGTGGTTTTTCTCGTGGCGCGTCAAAATATCGCGGCGTAACCAGGTAACTATACTGTGTTTACATTGCGTAAAAACTGGTAGCCTAGCAATCTAGTGGTACTAAACATATATCTTATGGTTTGACAGGCATCATCAGCAAGGAAGATGGCAAGCAAGGATAGGGAGGGTCGCGGGCAACAAGGATCTCTACCTCGGCACCTTCAGTAAGCCGCATAAACTATCACATCAAAGCGAAATTGCTTTCTCAGCTAGCTAAAGCACTTGTTTAACTACTGTACTGGAGTGGTACTGGTAGGAGTAGTAGCTGTGCTGTGCTTCCGAGAACCAAGTCATGAAGCCCTAATTATTTACTACTCCAGCTCCAGCTCACGAAATCTCACTAGTCTCGTAGGACGCAAGCGTTGCAGTATTTTTATGCGTTCAAATGGCGCTTAAGATAGTGGAGTACGTACACCATTAACTATGTCCGAAATGTTCCTTTCCAAGCTTGTGTCTCGGAGCTGTCTGAGGAAACCGGGGCATGCGGTCAAGCGCCGGTTTGAATATCCCCAGCGCCTCGCTTGAGCTTCGCGCCGTCGCATGCAGCCCGCGTTGCATGCGCCACCGCGCCGTGCGTGCGTGCGTGCGTGCGTGCATGCATGCATGCAACGCGCGTTATGCTCCACTGGGCTGGTCAGTTGGGTAGACACACGCGTTGGTGAGCTAACCCTAATCATGCGCGTGCTGTGCAGCGACCGAGGAGGAGGCCGCGGAGGCGTACGACATAGCCGCCATCAAGTTCCGGGGCCTCAACGCCGTCACCAACTTCGAGATGAGCCGCTACGACGTCAAGAGCATCCTGGAGGGCAGCACGCTGCCGGTCGGCGGCGCGGCCAGGCGCCTCAAGGAGGCGGCCGAGCTCGCCGAGGCCGGCGTGTGGCGGGCGGAGGACGGCAGCATCGTCTCGCACCTGCAGGCCGACGCCATGGCCGGGTACCACCACGGCTGGCCCACGTCCATCGCGTTCGGCAGCCACCAGCAGCAGCAGTCCGCGGCGCAGCTCGCCCTGCACTACCCGTACGGCGTTGGCGGGCAGGCCCGCGGGTGGTGTAAGCCGGAGCAGGACGCGGTGATCGCGGCCGGGCACGGCGGGCAGGACATCCAGGAGCTGCACCTGGGGAGCGGCGGCAGCACCCACAACTTCTTCCAGCCGGCGTCGAGGACCGCGGTCTACGGCAACGGCGGTGGCGGCGCCTGGTACCAAGGCCTCGGAGGCAACGCGTACATGATGCCGGTGGGCACGGTGGTGGACGCCGACCAGGGGCACAGCGGCAGCACGGCGACGACGGAGGAGGGGAGGCTCGTGGGCTACGGCGGCGAGGCTGGCGTCGACCCGTACGCGGCCATGAGGCGCGCCTACGAGCTCTCCCAGGGCTCGTCATCCGTGAGCGTCGCCAAGGTGGCGGACGGCTACTCCAACAACTGGAGCTCGCCGTTCAATGGCATGGGGTGATCGGCCCCCTACGTTCGTGTTACTAATCAACTTCCACGCACTTGTTGTAACGTACGTTGTGCGCACGGGTAACCGGAGACCAATTAAGTTCTGTAATTTTAGGATAGTCTAGAGCAGTGCATGAGCACGAGCGGTGCCTTCTGAAAGGTAGTAATGGCCAGCGATCGGTGAAGTAGGAGGACTCGTTGTAAATCACCATCGCTGCGCCGTTAATTTTGGGGATTTCAGAAGGGGAAATCAAGCTAATCTATCAAACAAACTTCCATGGCGCCTACTTCATTCAATTGGTCGATCAACGTCAGTTTGAGCACATGCAGGAGTATACATATAGTAAGCTTTGCAACTGTCGTCTCGTGCAGACGTGCATGCTTCCATGCATGCATTTCACGGCCAAATCGAACAGTGCATCTGAAAGATTAAAAAGCATTGAACTAAGCACAGGACAAGTACGTAAGGTGTACTACTCCGCACGATCGACTTGGAGAACGCAGAGGCACATGCATGCGGTTATGGATGACCGGGCTTTTCCTGCTCTAGCTAAGGTCCTCTTGGAAAGAATGGAACACAAAATAAAATATCAGGGGAACATGTTGAATCCCACTGAAAGGATAATTCGCTTTAAAGAGACATGCATGCGTGGGTGGCATCAAACTAGGGTTTGGTCAAGAATTTGCTGGAACGTTCGTCAACAAGAGCTTTGCAAATGAAGGAGTTTCTATAAGCAGCGGGCGTGTATTAAAAATGGAGTACAGTAATTGAAGGGAGCGCCTGTAGCTCACTTATTGAGTATTTCTCGAATGGCATCACTATTTCAGTTCAATCTATATGTATTAAAAATGGAGCATAGTAATTGAAGGGAGCGCCTGTAGCTCACTCATTGAGTATTTCTCGAATGGCATCACTATTTCAGTTCAATCTATATGTATTAAAACTGGAGCATAGTAATTGAAGGGAGCGCCTGTAGCTCACTCATTGAGTATTTCTCGAATGGCATCACTATTTCAGTTCAATCTATATGTACTATGTACTCAGCCTTGGTTATTCATTTGTGTGGTTCCAAACCAACAATCATGCAGGCTAAGCTTCAAAGTCAAGATTTTCAAATGTGATGCTGATGCTAGTAAGAGAGAACATCAGAAATAAATCAAATAATCGAGTCTATGTACATAGAAGTTGACCATGTGTGAACCTTATGGATCCGGAGAAGAATGGATAGCTCTTTGGTTTGCAAAACTCTAAAACAGTAGGAATCTAGGAAAATGTCGGAATATAACAGGAATGCATGCGTAAAATAGAGGAATGGAAAACACCGCAATTTTGTAAGTTTTGACGTTTGGTTCACATGAATCCTACTAAACATGGTCAAATCAAAATCAAACCATGTGGTAAAGTGTAATTAACAATACAGTTTGCAAAAGCACATCTAGATGTGCCATAAGTATTATATTACATATCTAAGTCTTATGTCATTGATCTTATATGGAGATTCGTGTGAGTATTTTTTTCCATTTTTTTCTAAGAATTCTAGCCTCATTCTTCTTGCGTAGGAATTTGAAAAGGAGGTCCAAGCGGATTATGAAATTCCTTTGAAACAGATATCAAAGGAAATTTCCTCCATTTTTTCCTTGCTCCATTCCTTAATTTGAACCAAATGCATGAATAGTGTCACCATAGGAAAAAATTGCTACACCTGCATTTTTCCTCTACTTTTCCTTTCAACCGCAACTGAGAAGACCCCTAAGTCCTTGTTCGGTTCCATATGATTTCAAGGGGATTGGAAGGGATTAAATCCCCAGCAAGTCAAAATCCATCTCAATTCCCTCCAATCCCCTTGTGGTGAGGATTAACCGAACAAGCCCTAAAGGGTACCCATGCATGAGCCTAACCAAATATTTCCTTGGGCAAGAAGACGCACTCAACGTGAGTCAACAAAACTGACAACGAAGAGGGCTCCCCTCTAACCCTCTTGTACATATGTAAAACGTTAATCTGATATATTAAATATACATGCAGTAGGAGCCTCTCCTACTGTCTAACTTTTCAAAAAAAAAACTGACAACGGAACAGAGAAAACCTCCCCTGGCCTCTATATCTGCTATTCTGTCCATGATACACAGTAATAGGACTTCCATGATCAAGGAGATTCACAGTCTAATTATTACGACATCATGGAGGTTTAAAGCAAAACAAAAGCAATACTGACAACACAGGTATATAACATACTCACTTTGATCCAAAATAATTGACGCAGCTTTAGTACAACTCCACCGAAGCAGCTACGTCAATTAATTTGGATCGGAGGGAGTAGCATATTTGCTAAATCACCACCCATATTGAGACAAAAAGGCGCTAGCAAACATCCTCCAAAAGACTGCAGCCTACCATCATATGGTCCCACAGGCGAAAGGTGAGCTTCATAGCTTATTGCTTTACCAAACCCTGCAGACAAAAGCTGATCAAAATCCAAGATCTCTTGACTATTTTGCTAAAGGCTCACAGTACAGTTTGGGGTCACCAATTCAAGTCATCGGAGGCAAGGTTGATTAGAGTGAGGGTGTGCAACGTACGTACAACTATCACCCCCTGTATTAAGCATACCCTGTAATAAGTACGATAATCACCAGACCTAACACCGAATGTTAGCAAACACATTATTACTTGTCCAGTTCTTGCAATAAAACAGAAATGATAGCTAGCAAGGCAGTGAAAAATCCAAACACAACAGAAGTGCGGATAAATAGATAGTGTAGAATAAAGTCAGAAATGTAGCAAGTACCTTGCAGTGTAGAAAAACAAGAACTCAAATCCCATTGACATTAGGATGTACCAGACATTAGGAACTCAAATTTCAAGACCAAACAGTTACTGCTAAGAATGCCATATATTCGACATTTTCCATGTCGGATATCCCAGTGTTATATTTCAAGACGAAATTGTTCTTCTTCCTAATGCTCCAGACCTCATCTAGAAGGCAGAGTACTCCCCTGCCCAAAGTACCTGGCTAAAGATTAGAGCTCACAAGTTTGGTCATTTATAGCAGAAGAAAAAACATAACAAAAGTAGAGAACAAATTATGCTTCTTATGAAACCAGCATTAGCTAGTACTATATGGTTCTTATGTTAACTGATAAACTGTGTACATGGTTCTCCTATTACCTACTATTCCAGCACCTTATGTACTTATCACAAACTTCCTGCCAATGTATACAAAAGCCTTTTGTCACCAACAGAAAGGACTTCAATTTTCCAAACAAGCTTGAACTTCAATTTTGAACAGATGTAAAAAGGTATGTATCATAGTAAGACAACAGATGCACAGCTGTATAAATGAAAGATGCTACAAGAGCAGGAGAATGCCAGTTCCATTGCCTCTGGTCAGTTTAACTACAGGATGATGAAACTCCAATCAAATTCGCAATGGACCCCAGCCATATCATGCACGATGCATAATGCAGAGGATTACGCCAAACTGGAACCAAGCACAGTTCACTTGGATTCAATGCATCTGCACACTTAAATTGCATTTGACTTGGTTAAACAAGAGCCGAAACCAGTTCATAATGAAGAGATTCTTCTGCATTAGGCAGAACAGCTCCGACAAAAAGGTCACATGGCAGTATACATCAACTAAATGGGACCATATAGACCCTGAAAAAAAATGGGACCATATAATCAGCTAAAAGTTTACAGGCACAAGTTACTAACAAGTAGTAAAGCTAACGAAGCTGCGTCTACTCTGATAGAGGTATCGTCCTCCAGTGCTGCAGGATGAACATCTGATTTGTTGCTGCTATCACCTTTTACAGGTCAAGAATCCTCTGCAAGTTTCATGGGGCAAGGTACAGCAGAGATCAGCTGGCATTAGCTTGTTTGATGCCTTGGCCTGCAGTCTCAAGGTCGATTCCAGTACTACTCGAAGTCTCGATTGTTGCTGGTGTAGACATAGCATTACTTGCTCCAGCTCTTGGTGTAGCATAGACAATGTTACGCACACCACTTGCCTTCGAGATTGGGGTTAATGCTTGTGCCAGGTCTTCAAACTGGATCCAAGAAATTCAAACATGTTTTAGTTCTTCACACAGTACTAATGTATTATTAGGTTCATGAGGTAAAGCATCAAGGTTACACGAACGAACTGACTTATTTACCTGCTCCTCTACTTCATTGAGTAAGGCAGCAAGGAATTCTTTGTCATTGTCCAGCGAGGATTTTTCTGAGCTAACTTCAGCACCAGGAGTATTATCACCTTCAACAGCCAAGAAAGCATCGTAGGCCTTATTCAGCTTCTGCATACGTGACTTGATGAATGAAATAACCTTTGCAGCATATGGAACCGCATCTCCAATCTTGGATGCAGACTTGAAAGCCAGAAATATGTGGAAGTTTCTAGGTCCAAACTAAGGAAATTAACAAAGAACAACCAAAATCTACAATACACCACATTTTCTAACTGAATTCTTCTTCAGCGAGAAAAGTTCATCCGCACAAATACACTAGCGTCTGCATTTATGTAAATGAAGAAACTGTTGGGGAACGTAGTAATTTCAAAAAAATTCCTACGCACACGCAAGATCATGGTGATGCATAGCAACGAGAGGGGAAAGTGTTGTCTACGTACCCTCGTAGACCGATAGCGGAAGCGTTATGACAACGCGGTTGATGTAGTCGTACGTCTTCACGGCCCGACCGATCAAGCACCGAAACTACGGCACCTCCGAGTTCTAGCACACGTTCAGCTCGATGACGATCCCCGGACTCCGATCCCGCAAAGTGTCGGGGAAGAGTTCCGTCAGCACGACGGCGTGGTGACGATCTTGATGTACTACCGTCGCAGGGCTTCGCCTAAGCACCACTACAATATTATCGAGAATTATGGTGGAAGGGGACACCGCACACGGCTAAGAATATGATCCCGTGGATCAACTTGTGTGTCTATGGGGTGCCCCCTGCCCCCGTATATAAAGGAGTGGAGGAGGGGAGGGCCGGCCCTCTCTATGACGCGCCCTAGGGGAGTCCTACTCCCACCGGGAGTAGGATTCCCCCTTTCCTAGTCCAACTAGGAGTCCTTCCATGTAGTAGAAGTAGGAGACAAGGAAGGGGAAGGGAGAAGGGAAGGAAGGAGGGGGTGCAGCCCCTCCCCCTAGTCCAATTCGGACTAGGCCTTGGGGGGGGGGGGGGGGGGGTGGGGGGGGGGGGGTGGGGTGCGCGGCCTGCCCTAGGCAGCCCCTCTCTCTTTCCCGTATGGCCCAATAAGGCCCAATACTTCTCCCCCGTATTCCCGTAACTCCCCGGTACTCCGAAAAATAGCCGAACCACTCGGAACCTTTTCGATGTCCGAATATAGTCGTCCAATATATCGATCTTTACGTCTCGACCATTTCGAGACTCCTCGTCATGTCCCCGATCTCATACGGGACTCCGAACTCCTTCGGTACATCAAAACTCATAAACTCATTATATAACTGTCATCGAAACCTTAAGCGTGCGGACCCTACAGGTTCAAGAACCATGTAGACATGACCGAGACATGTCTCCGGTCAATAACCAATAGCGGGACCTGGATGCCCATATTGGTTCCTGGGACTTGGCTTAATGGGATTGAGTCTACCTTAGCAAGACATATTCGGGTTGGAGTCTGCGCTCTGCTGTGGACCATCTGGCTTTGCAGAAATGATTTGGTTTTTAACAGAATATCACGGATTCATTTTTTGCAAGTTATTTTCCGAGCTACGGCAGTGATCCGTTCGTGGTCGCTACTCATTCCGATGGAGGCCAGGGAGTATTTGGTTACTGGGTCTATCCGTTGGGAGATGGTAGCTCGGGATATCTTCAACCGGTTTGGATGGCGGTCATGTAATAGGATAGGCAATTAGTTTACCTACCTTGTTTAGCCAGCCGGTTGTGACATCTTTTCCTGGCTAGTTTGTGCATCTAGCCTTTTGCGCTCTGTGTGAGCTGCTTTTTCCTTTTTTAGTTTGAGACTTTAGAACTTTGTTGGCACGATTTATTTCTTGGTTAATAAGATGATCGTATGCATCACCTTTGATGCAGAGGCCGGGGAGCCCTCCTTTTCGAAAAAAACCTTCTTCACTCGGCCTGAATTAAGCTCAACTGTGAAGGTGCCAAGATCTGTCCGCACGAAAAAGACATCAACTCCATTGGCACAGCTGATCGCATATCTGGGCGGAGAGGGTAACAAGTTCTCGAGCACCACGACTCTACATATTGCCCATTTCACAGCTCCGTCTGTGCCAGCCTCCATCGACCATAATTCGAGCTTGGAGTCCTTCAGGGTGGCACACCCCAGCACACCGTCCTCTGTGGGCATAAGGATATATTCGCCGCACTTGCACTTTGGCAAGGGTGGCCAGTAAATCATTGATAGTTCCTGGTTGAGCAAGTCATACTGCAGGATGAACGTTTCCTGATGGCACAAGAAATAGACTGCATCTCCTACAAGGGCATTGGGCTGAGAGCTAATGACGTGCAGGGGCAAGTCAGGGTGCTCACAAGATGTCACGGGGCTCCAGGCACGGGACTCTGAAGAGTAGACGCAAGCTTGCACGAGCCCCTCTTCATCGGTGCCCACGTAGACCACACGGAAGGGGTTGCCATGGCAGTCGATGTGGTCGCAGCCATCGGCGGCGCAGAGCACCGCCGCCGCGCAGTCCGGGACGGTTGGATAGTCCAGGAACTCGGGCAAGGGCAGTCGCCACTGGCGGTGGCAAATGGGGTCCCACACGATGAGGCACACAGGTTCGCCGTGCCCGCCGAGAGTATTTAAGAGGACGAGGCCATGGCGAGCGTCGAGCGTGAAGAGATCACACCGGCCGGGGTGGACCGGGAGGAAGGGGGAGGTGGGGGTCAAGGGAGCGAACCAGCAGAAGACCGTCTCGTCGTTCTCGAAGAATCCCAGCAAGGGAGGCGCCCCGTGGAACTCGCGGTAGAGGCGGGAGAAGGCGGGGCCGGTGAGGCGACTGCGCCAGGGCTTGCAGACGAGGGAGGCGCGGAAGAGGCACCCGGGGTCGCCCGGCGGGAGGCGGAGGAGGATCTCCTCGAGGAGCTCGTCCGGCAGCGTCGCCGGCGGCGGCGGCATGGCTGGCGGAGCGAGGGTTGTGGCCGGAAGGAAGGAGCACCTGCCGGGTTCAACCAAGCCCGCGGTGTGGTGGGGTTTTCTGTCAACCGGGACCGAGGAGACAGCGAGAGTGAGACTGCTCATCTTTTCCTTGTACTAGATGACCAGTTGCGTCACATGACGCAAAGACCAGTTTAAAACCATGTTCGTGTTGAAAATATTTACATTTTTTCAGTAACTATATATTTGAGTACATTTGGTAAGAACTTATACCCCTATATATAAAGGAAATTAATTGAAAATATTTTCTTAAGGTAATAATGCCACAAATTAGATCATCGGCAGGTCAAGATAGTTAAGTCTGCAATTAGGAACTCCGAGTAGCTGTAAACTTGCATTAAAAAAGAATTTCAGTGGAAAAATATGTTGATCCAATCATGACTTCTACTGGCAAATGTTACTTTATCTAAAATATACAGATTTCAGTGCTCAGAAAGTGCAAACAATTTGTACATTGAGAAATCTATCTTGGCATTCAGTTTATAACATAACAAGGAATGAGAGCTTTGACAAGCTTTTACACTTGGTCAGATTTTGCATGCATGATTTGTCAGATTGTAATGTCATGATTTGTCAATAACTGAATGTTTTCAGTAGGCTGATGTACAAAACCTGAAACATAAATTCAGTTAAAGCAGAAGTGCAGAGTGTATGTAACAGAAAATTCAGCTATAGAAGAAGTGCAGAGTGTATGTAACAGAAAATTCAGTTATACTAAAACCTGAATGTTTTCAATATGCTGTTGTACAGTGTATGCATATTTTCAGACTATCACTGAAAACATGCAGTGCATGCATATTTGAAGAGTACTCAAATGTTCTGAAAATAAGATGTGAGATCAATGCATAGATAGACCAGAGACCAATAAAATTTAGCTAACACTGGACAGAGATGTCTCCTTGCAACAATCTCTACAGAAAATTCTTGTACTCATCTTAGCTCTTAGCTAACACTGGACACTAGAGTAGTTTCAATTTCTAAAAAATGGGGTGCAGTACAAGAACTAAGAAACCTCTGCACACCATTTTTAAGCTGTTCTAGAGACAAGATGGCACTGCACCATTTTACAAGCCATTCCAGTGTCAAAATTCATGGAATATTTTCTTTGATTTTAGTAGTCCAACATCATTCTTTTCCCCAAACTACTTGCTTTGTGTGGTGCTCAATCAATCCATCAACCCTACAAGACACATGCACATCCTCTTTTTTATGGTACATAGATTTCCTTTGTGTGGTTTACCTTCTTGAAACAAAGGTAAACACACACCTCAGGAATCATGATGGCAGGCAAGGCACACACACCTCATATGGCACTTGCTAGTAATGATACCAAGAAACAACAGGGGCACCCTCTAACACAGAAATACTGAGGTAGTGCTTTACCTTTTCGAGAAATCCATAAACTTTAGTTAATTCAGTTAATTTGAAAAGTTCAGTTTGCACTGCAAAATTCAGTTAGCACGTTCAAGTTCAAAATCAGAACATCATGCAACATCACAAAGAACTCTTAACACTGCGGCAGATTCTTTTGAACTAAAAGTTAATAGAATTATTCACAATGTAAGCAACTAATTTTGAAAAATCCATGTTGTACAAACAAAAGCAATTCAATAGGAAGGTGAGGTCCGCGTCTCCGCTTCTTCCTCCAGATCGGTTGGCATCCAGTCCTCCCCTCCTTCTCCGGCCGTAGACGGGCGAGACGGGCACCGCAGAGCACGGGGCGGACGCATCTGGGCCACCACGCGACACGGACGAGGCGCGTCTGGCTGCTGCCACTCCTCTTCCTCGGACTGACAATGAGGAAGATGCGGCAGGTCCGTGTGCCGCCATGGAAGGGAAGAGGGAGGAGGATCCAGGCGCTGCCATGAGGGAAGGGGGAGGAGGATCCAGACCTTGGCAGGTGAGGACGGCGTCGACGGCATGACGGACTGCTCGGCCTCCTCATCCGTCTCTGATGCACGCGCTGAGGGGGGAGAACGACAGCGCCCCTTTGCCCCTCACCGTCGTCCTTGGCCATGGGAGAGGAGGAGCGCCGCCGGTGTCGCCCCATCTGCCATCACCACAGCCACTGCGTCTCGCCGCCCGAAGAGGCGAAGCCCGGGTGGGAAGGAGGCGGGGCTTGAGGGAGAGGAGGCTGCGCGTGAAGATGGGGAGGAGGCGGCTGGTTCGACGAGGAGAGGAGGCGGCTAGGATGGAGTGGCGGCGGCGAGGAAAGGAGAGCACAAGGGAGAGGAAAGGGGGAAGAGAGCGCTCGTGGCTTGTCCAGCCGAACGCAGCGCTCGTGGCTTATCCCTTCCTCCCACTATTTATAGATGTAAAAAAGAAGACGTGGCCATAGCCGCTAGGTGGGCGCATTCCCTCATCCTTTATATGTTCAATATCTCACTCGCAGTCCTAGTCCCACTTCTTCTCCACCCGTTAAAAAACGAGACCATCCACAACTAGCACTTAAAAGCATATTTTTATAGAAGAAATTCCAAGTACCACGAATCATTTCGTGACTCGAATCCGGAGTGGGCTAAATAGCTTTGTGCTATCCTAGTCAACAGAGTGACACCCTCTTCTCTTCTTCGCCTGTTCAAAATGAACAAATGCGACAATTTATCATCTTCCACGAATCTCTTGTTTTTTCTCTGTGCGTCTCACTTCTTCATATTTCTTTCCTATTTTTATAGAAGACTGGGTGTGTCCAATGGATGGTCCACATCAAAAGCGAACAACAGCTTCACGCACGAACGATCACCCCCACTCATTCAATAGAGCCAACCGCCACCGACATCTCCCACTCCGACAACCCTCCTGCTCGACATGGTGATCTACCCTTCACCCGCCCACCCCAAGCTTGAGCGCACCCGCATAAGGCGGTACCTAGGTATGAGGTATATCGACCCCCCCTCTCCCCGTCTCTGCTTTCCCGACATATGTGCATTGCCTCCTCCTCTTGTACCAATCCCAACCACGTCACACCCTCTCGTAGCGATATGTCCCGCGACGCTGGTTTGAACTGCATTGGGGACTCCGTCCCCTAACAGCAATTGGCTCATACTTTTTTATGTTCTCCTCTGAGGAGGGGGGCCGATGCCACCGCCCAAGAGCGATCGGCGGGAAAAGGAGAGCAATGTTACACAAGCCGAGGAGGAATATACATGATTGGTGGGAAAAGAGGCGAGGAATGATGTGCTAGACAAGAAGGGAAATTTGATGGTCGCCATGGCTATAGCCACGTTTATGGTCTTGATCCATGAAGACGGGACTCGTGAGCATGTAAAAGAACAGAGGAGTTCCGTTGGCGATTGCCTCTGAGCTTCGCCTACTTCATCACAATAGAGGGGAGGATCATCAAACCACACCCTTGAAACTTAGCCAACTGCTACTTCATAAGATACAATTTTTGTTCCCCTGATGGCATGCTCATACTTAACCCTAAAAAATTTATGCTCCATGGCAAAACAAATAAACAAATCATAAAAGATCGCTGCAACGATACCCTACAAACTTTGTGGTCCATTTAAACTACGTAGACCCTTTAAGTACCTGTGGCCCTCATTATTAGTACATTTAGTTGAATGAAATGTTTTGTCGCTATCATTCTCATCAATTAGTATGTTTTGTCTAATGTCAAGTGCGTTGAACTATGTTTCTGAAATGTGCCATTGGATGCGATGGTAAAATGGCCTTTTCCATATGTACGCTCACAATAGGGAGGATGTTAGAGCACGTAATGGGCTTAATGGGCCTGAACTGATAGTATAACCCGTTAGTCTTAGGGTTAATTAGAGATAAGAGTCGTTTGCTTAGAGGTCAAGTAAGCTTTGCTTGGGGGTCAAATAAACCTCTCTATATAAAGATAGGAGATGTATCAATCTAATCAAGTAAGAATTAAGAAGTAAATCACTTCCATCTTGCCCGGCCGTGGGCAAAAGGCCCCCGGCCGGCCCTCTCGCGTCCTTCTTCTAGCAGCACCATAACAATATGGTATCAGCTAGCTTCAGCTTGATCATGTCTTCATCGATGCCCAACCCGTCTCTTCTGATGTCGGTCACCTCGTCACCTCTGGCAACCACCACGGCCGTCGCCCTGCTCCTGCCTGCGACGGGATCCTCCGTCACGCGCGCCCCCACCGTCCTCAAGCCGGAGGAGGTGTCTGGGGCGCTGCGGGACCTAACCCAGGCGGTCTAGGAGATCCGCCTGTTCTTGGTCGAGTCCTAAGGGCCGCACCCGGCTGCGCCGCCCATCGCCGCCACCGCGCCGTCGTGGCTGCCGTGGCAAACGCCGCACCAGGCGGCCTCTACCGCGCTCGTCGGGCCGCTGTAGCTGCCATCCACCACCAACACCGCCCGCCCTGCTGAAGTGGCAGCCGTCGCTCCTGGCAGCCTCCGCCGCGCCCGACGCTCCGCTCCTGCTGCTGCCCCACGGCGTCCCCGCCAGGCTGCTGCAGCCGCCGCTGTAGCTGCCACCACCGCCCCGCGCATGGCTGCCGTGGCAGCCGCCGCTCCTGGCGGCCTCCGCCGCACCCGGTGCTCTGCCGCAGCAGCCGCTGTTGCTGCCCCAGGGCGTCCCCGCCGTGCTCGCCGGGCCGCTGCAGTTGCCATCCACCGCGCCCGGCGCTCTGCTGCAGCAGCCACCGCCGGTCAGCTCCTACCCCGCATCGACCGTGCCGGTGGGAGTCCCCATCCACCAGCTCAAGTTCCCGTCGTCGCCATCACCGCTTCCCTGGGGCATCCCCATCCAGTAGATCAAGTTCCCGCCGTCGCCGTCACCGCTTCCAGCTTGGATCACTACCCGCCATGTGTCAGCGGCGGTGAGGCTGCAGGCTGCTGCGTGCGGCCTCCTAGCATGTCGGTGTGTGCGGGATATGAGTGGTCTGTAGCTGCCGCTTCGTCAAATTGCCCTTCGAGAGCAAAGGACCTCGATCTCGTCCGCTACGTCGGGGTTCTTGGGCATGCGGTTTCCCCCACGGGCGGCAGGCATTGAAAGTGCTAGTTATCGACTAGAGGGGGGTGAATAGGCGATTTTTATGAAAGTCTTCAAAACATGGAAGTTTCAAAGACAAATGATAGAAATGAACCTATTAACATGCAGCGGAAGGTAGACTACACTAGACAAGCCATAGTCAAGTATTCAATGAAGTGAAAGCACGAAGACTAATAGCAGCTAGGCAGTATGGATCAGGATGAAAGATAGTATGAAGCCAATCAGAACAAATAGTCACATAGTGAAGACAAACAGATAATGCAAGCAGGCAATGACTTCACAAGGACCAACTATAAGTAAAGAGAAGGAAAGGATAGAACCAGTTGCTTGGTGAAGACAAGGGATTTGTTGGACCAGTTCCAGTTACTGTGACAACTGTACATCTGGTTAGGAAGGCTGAGATTTAACTCAGAAGACCGTGTCTTCACCTTATTCCCCTTGAGCTAAGGACACACAGTCCTCGCCCAATCACTCAGGTAAGTCTTCAAGGTAGACTTCCAAACCTTCACAGACTTCGTTCACCGGCGATCCACAATGACTCTTGGATGCTCAGAACGCGACACCTAACCGGCTGGAGGATTCACAGTCCTCAAGTGTAACAAGTCTTCAGACCACACAGACAGGAAGACTTCAGTGATGCCTAACACTCTTTGGCTCTGGGTGTTTAGGGCTTTGTCCTCACAAGGATTTCTCGCTCAAAGGCTTCGGACGTGGGTTGCTCTCAAACAACAAAAGCCGTGCACTAACTCTAAGCAGCCACCAATTTATGGTGTAGGTGGTGGGCTATTTATAGTCACTAGGCAACCCGACCTGATTTGTCTGAAATGACCCTGGGTCACTAAGGAACTGACACGTGTTCCAACGGTCAGTTTTCAAACACATGCGGCAGCTTGACTTGGGCTACAAGTAAAGCTGACTTATCCAGTTCTGGATAAGATTTGCTCTCATTGTCTTCGCTCGAAGACTTAGGATTTGGTTGAGCATCACTTTATTCATTCTGACTATGTTCACTTGGACCCCACTTAACAGTACGGTGGTTCCTATGACTCAACAAAGAAGAAGATGAAACTACGAAACAACTATGTCTTCGCGCTCCAAAGTCTTCATGCGATGTCTTCTCGTGTCATAGTCTTCAATGTGAATATCTTCACATACCACCATTATCTTCAATGTCTTCACACATTTTTAGGGGTCATCTCCGGTAGGTAAACCGAATCAATGAGGGGCTACTACCTGTGTTATCCTGCAATTCTCACAAACACATTAGTCCCTCAACCAGGTTTGTCGTCAATACTCCAAAACCAACTAGGGGTGGCACTAGATGCACTTACAATCTCCCCCTTTTTCGTGATTGATGACAAACTGGTTGAAGTTTTCAACGGGGATAAAAGTATGTGAAATTGTAAAGGCTTGAGGTATTGTCTTCGTAAGTAGTAAAAAGGTTCCCCCCTGAAGATGTGCATATAAGTATTTTGCTTTTGAATGCAAATGCACATGGCAGGTTGTACTTGCGGAGATCCTCTTCTACTTATGAAGACAATTCATCATGCATGAAGGGATATAGCGAAGATAAAGACATGCATAATGAAAAATGAACGTCTGCAAAATGAATTCGTGCAGAATTTATCATCGCACATGCGGAATTTATCATCGCATCACATAGTTGACCGAAAAGGTAGCAGACGACCATCAAGTTTAAGTGTTACAACTCAAAGAACCAAATGTATCAAAAGTGAGAGTTGTAAGCACTTGGCAAATGTAGCAAAAAGTATAGCAACCACCCATATGGACCCGCTTGAAGACTATCAACTCATATGCTTCTCCCCCTTTTGTCAGTAATGACCAAAAAGGTTTGAAGACATAGAACTTGCTACTCGTTCCCATGAGGAGTAGGCGAAGCAGCAGGGTCGTCGTTGAGGTTTGGTGGTGCAGAAGAACTTGGTGCAGTGTTGAGACGCGCCGAAGTTGGAGGTGGTGAAGTAGCATCATCTTGGTCATCAATGACTCTAGCATTAACTGTTGCAGCTGAGGAAGAATATTCAGAGTCTTCGAGTGAGGGAGTCCGACGCAAGTGAGCGTTCCGGGGAGGAGTTGAATCAAACTTGAATCTCTCCGTGAAGCCATCCTGTTGAAGATCATCTTCAGAGCTCAGCAGAGTCAAACTCTTCCACGATCGGCGACATGTTTCATGAGTGACAAAGGCATTTTTGGTGGCAAGATTGCGAATGCGATCGACATCCACCAAGAGGCTTTGCATCTAACGCTTGAGCCAGTCATGATGCTTATCCTATTTCTGATGCAAGGCGACAAGAAGCTCTCGGTCATTAAGAACACGAGATCGCTTACGAGGCCTTTGGGCAATTGTGCTCTTAATGGCTTCAGTTTGGGTACGAGGGGCACGTGTATTGCCAGCCAAAGGATAAACACGAGTGATGGCCTGAACTCCTTCAATGGGCTGGGTGAAGCTTTGACGACCGACATTGTGAAGATAAATTGGCTCCTTTGCAGGCTCTGGGTAAATGGCTTCGACAGACAGATCAACCTCTGGCAAGAATATAAGATGATTGCGCGCAGACGGCTGATAGTTGATAGCAGAGTGAAGCTTGATGAGGCGCATTACCCATGGAGCATAAAACTTCAGACCAAAGAGATCAGAGCCAGATGCAGCCAATTGTCTGATGAAGAAGTCTTGAGCATTGAAGCTGATGCCATTAAAGATATAGAAAACCAATGTCTTCATTGCTCCTTCAAGCGTCGCTGCATGAGAATGTCCTTTGACAGGCCATAGAGTTCGCCTGATGATATGGTAAATAGTGCGGGGCAGATACTCTAGGTCTTCAACAAAGAATTCTTTGGGATAGTCAGCGTCATGGGGCAGTGGCTTCATCATGCTCAACATTTGGCTCATGTTCGACTCTGGCTTTTGGAAGATGCTCTCCAAAGCATTCTGGTGTAGCTGACAACCTGGTTCATAATGTTCGCCAGGAGTGGGCAGGGCAGTAAGCTCAATGATGTCTTGGGCTTAAGCTTCATGGTGTACATTGCCTGTCATCCACTCAAGGATCCAAGTCTTCGGATCCCTGTTGTAACCGCGAATGTGGAGGGTAGCATAAAATTGTAGCAGAAGCTCTTCATTCCAATGTTCTTTGGCAGTCACAACTGTAGAAGGCCAGCATCTCTGAAGCAGTCAAGGGCTTCTTCTAAGCAGGGCAGGCCAGCCATGGCTTCGCAGTCTAGACGCATATGAGGGAAAATGCGCCCCTGATTGTATAAGATGCAGGAATAGTAATTGCGCTGCTGATAACTCCAGAATCAATCTGATGAAATTCTTGGCCTTATGTAGGGGTTCTTGGCACTGTCAAAGAATGTGTTGTGTGCCTTGAAGCCATTCAGATTAAATGATCCTGGTGAAGTTGCGGTACCGGGAAACCATGGCAGCCTAGGCTTTGGCTTCTGGACCTGAGGCCTGTGCTCCACATGATAGTCAAATTGCGGACCGGCAGCAGGTGGAGGAACCAGAATGGGCCAGCGGATGGTGGTAAGTTGACCTTGATAGAATGCTTGCTCAATGATGTGTGGCCTGGGAGGTGGTACAGGAGCAGAGGCATTGTCTTCGAGCTGCGGATTTGCTTCAGGTGCAGCATTGGCTTCAGGTGCATTCACTTCTGGCATCACATTAGCTTCAGGTGCCACATTTGCTTCGGCCATGACAACGGCATTGGCTTCAGTATTGGTGTTTGTGGCCGCCTCAGTATTTTCAACCTCCACTCGAGAGGCTGGAGGGTCGGACACGTTCTCCTCAAGAACAACTTCTTGGTTGGACGGGGGTGTAGCAACACGTTCTTCTTCTTGACTTGGTTCTTCTTGTTCATCGGTTGATGCAACCAGAATGTCTTCAGCAGCTTTGGCTTCAGACTATGAGATGTTCGCAGTTGGAGTGGCTTCAGGGAACACTTGGCGTGATACTGAGTGGTGCTCTTCTCCTTCTGGAACACTCGAAAGAGTGACTTGTGGCCTTGGTCCTTTGCGAAGCCTGCGAAACGCTGGCGACGCCTTTGGAGAGGGAGTCGGCTGGGCCACAAAGTCATCATCTTCAAGCACCGGAGTGGTGGCTTGAGGTGGGTGATGTCTACTACGCAACCTTCTTCTTGTAGACGTTGTTGGGCCTCCAAGTGCAGAGGTTTGTAGGACAGTAGCAAATTTCCCTCAAGTGGATGACCTAAGGTTTATCAATCCGTAGGAGGCGTAGGATGAAGATGGTCTCTCTCAAGCAACCCTGCAACCAAATAACAAAGAGTCTCTTGTGTCCCCAACACACCCAATACAATGGTAAATTGTATAGGTGCACTAGTTCGGCGAAGAGATGGTGATACAAGTGGTATATGGATAGTAGATAAAGGTTTTTGTAATCTGAAAATATAAAAACAGCAAGGTAACTAATTATAAAAGTGAGCGTAAACGGTATTGCAATGCGTTGAAACAAGGCCTAGGGTCATACTTTCACTAGTGCAAGTTCTCTCAACAATAATAACATAATTGGATCATATAACTATCCCTCAACATGCAACAAAGAGTCACTCCAAAGTAACTAATAGCGGAGAACGAACGAAGAGATTATGGTAGCGTACGAAACCACCTCAAAGTTATTCTTTCCAATCAATCTGTTGGGCTATTCCTATAAGTGTCACAAACAGCCCTAGAGTTCGTACTAGAATAACACCTTAAGACACAAATCAACCAAAACCCTAATGTCACCCTGATACTCCAATGTCACCTCAAGTATCCATGGGTATGATTATACGATATGCATCACACAATCTCAGATTCATCTATTCAACCAACACAAAGAACTTCAAAGAGTGCCCCAAAGATTCTACCGGAGAGTCAAGAAGAAAACATGTGCCAACCCCTATGCATATGTTCATGGGTAGAACCCGCAAGTTGATCACCAAAACATACATCAAGTGGATCAATAGAATACCACATTGTCACCACGGGTATCCCACGCAAGACATACATCAAGTGTTCTCAAATCCTTAAAGACTCAATCCGATAAGATAACTTCAAAGGGAAAACTCAATCCATTACAAGAGAGTAGAGGGGGGAAGAAACATCATAAGATCCAACTATAATAGCAAAGCTCGCGATACATCAAGATCGTATCACCTCAAGAACACAAGAGAGAGAGAGAGAGAGAGAGAGAGAGATCAAACACATAGCTACTGGTACATACCCTCAGCCCCGAGGGTGAACTACTCCCTCCTCGTCATGGAGAGCGCCGGGAGGATGAAGATGGACACCGGAGATGGATTGCCCCCTCCGGCAGGGTGCCAGAACGGGTCTAGATTGGTTTTTGGTGGCTACGGAGGCTTCTGGCGGCGGAACTCCCGATCTATTGTGCTCCCCGATCGTTTTAGGGTATATGGATATATATATAGGCGGAAGAAATACGTCAGGGGAGACATGAGGGGACCACGAGGGTGGAGGGCGCTCAGGGGGGGTGGGCGCGCCCCCCTGCCTCGTGGCTTCCTCGAAGCTTCCTTGACGTGGACTCCAAGTCTCCCGGGTTGCTTTCCTTCCAAAAATAAGTACCGTGAAGTTTCAGGTCAATTGGACTCCATTTGATTTTCCTTTTCTACGATACTCTAAAACAAGGAAAAAACATAAACTGGCACTGGGCTCTAGGTTAATAGGTTAGTCCCAAAAATCATATAAAATAGCATATAAATGCATATAAAACATCCAAGGTTGATAATATAATAGCATGGAACAATAAAAAATTATAGATACGTTGGAGACGTATCAGTATCCCCAAGCTTAATTCATGATCGTCCTCGAGTAGGTAAATGATAAAAACAGAATTTTTGATGTGGAATGCTACCTAACATATTTATCCATGTAATTCTGTTTATTGTGGAAAGAATATTCAGATCCATAAGATTCAAGACAAAAGTTTAATATTGACATAAAAATAATAATACTTCAAGCACACTAACCAAGCAATTATGTCTCTTCAAAATAACATGGCCAAAGAAAGTTATCTCTACAAAATCATATAGTCTGGCTATGCTCCATCTTCACCACACAACGTATTCAAATCATGCACAACCCCGATGACAAGCCAAGCAATTGTTTCATACTTTTGGTGTTCTCAAACTTTTTCAATCTTCACGCAATACATGAGCATGAGCCATGGACATAGCACTATAGGTGGAATAGAATGGTGGTTGTCGAGAAGACAAAAAGGAGAAGATAGTCTCACATCAACTAGGCGTATTAACGGGCTATGGAGATGCCCATCAATAGATATCAATGTGAGTGAGTAGGGATTGCCATGCAACGGATGCACTAGAGCTATAAGTGTATGGAAGCTCAACAAAAGAAACTAGTGGGTGTGCATCCAACTCGCTTGCTCACGAAGACCTAGGGCATTTTGAGGAAGCCCATCATTGGAATATACAAGCCAAGTTCTATAATGAAAGATTCCCACTAGTATATGAAAGTGAGAACATAGGAGACTCTCTATCATGAAGGTCATGGTGCTACTTTGAAGCACAAGTGTGGTAAAAGGATAGTAGCATTGCCCCTTCTCTCTTTTTCTCTCATTTTTTTATTATATTATATTATATTTTTTTATTTGGGCCTTTTCTCCTTTTTTATGGCATCTTTTTTTCTCCTTTTTTATTTTTCGTCCGGAGTCTCATCCCGACTTGTGGGGGAATCACAGTCTCCCTCATCCTTTCCTCACCGGGACAATGCTCTAATAATGATGATCATCACACTTTTATTTACTTACAACTCATGAATTACAACTTGATTTTTAGAACAAAATATGACTCTATATGAATGCCTCCGGCGGTGTACCGGGATGTGCAATGACTCATGAGTGAAATGTATGAAATAATTATGAATGGTGGCTTTGCCACAAATACGATGTCAACTACATGATCATGCAAAGCAATATGACAATGATGAAGCGTGTCATAATAAACGGAATGGTGGAAAGTTGCATGGCAATATATCTTGGAATGACTATGGAAATGGCATAATAGGTAGGTATGGTGGCTGTTTTGAGGAAGATATATGGTGGGTTTATGGTACCGGCGAAAGTTGTGCCGTACTAGAGAGGCTAGCAATGGTGGAAGGGTGAGAGTGCGTATAATCCATGGACTCAACATTAGTCATAAAGAACTCACATACTTATTGCAAAAATATATTAGTTATCAAAACAAAGTACTACACGCATGCTCCTAGGGGGATAGATTGGTAGGAAAATACCATCGCTCGTCCCCGACCACCACTCATAAGGAAGACAATCAATAAATAAATCATGCTCCGACTTCATCACATAACGGTTCACCATACGTGCATGCTACGGGAATCACAAACTTTAACACAAGCATTTCTCAAATTCACAACTACTCAACTAGCACAACTCTAATATCACCATCTCCATATCTCAAAACAATCATCAAGTATCAAACTTCTCATAGTATTCAATGCACTTTATATGAAAGTTTTTATTATATCCTTCTTGGATGCCCATCATATTAGGACTAGTTTCATAACCAAAGCAAACTACCATGCTGTTCTAAAGACTCTCAAAATAATATAAGTGAAGCACAAGAGTCCATCTATTTCTTCAAAATAAAACCACCACCGTTCTCTAAAAAGATATAAGTGAAGCACTAGAGCAAATGACAAACTACTCCGAAAGATATAAGTGAAGATCAATGAGTAGTCGAATAATTATGCAACTATGTGAAGACTCTCTAACATTTAAGAATTTCAGATCTTGGTATTTTATTCAAGCAGCAAGCAAAACTAAATAAAATAAAATGACGCTCCAAGCAAAACACATATCATGTGGTAAATAAAAATATAGCTCCAAGTAAAGTTACCGATGAACGAAGACGAAAGAGGGGATGCCTTCCGGGGCATCCCCAAGCTTAGGCTTTTGGTTGTCCTTGAATATTACCTTGAGGTGCCTTGGGCATCCCCAAGCTTAGGCTCTTGCCACTCCTTATTCCATAGTCCATCGAATCTTTACCCAAAACTTGAAAATTTCACAACACAAAACTTAACAGAAAACTCGTAAGCTCCGTTAGTATAAGAAAATAAATCACCACTTAGGTACTGTAATGAACTCATTATTTATTTATATTAGTGTAATATATACTGTATTCCAACTTCTCTATGGTTCATACCCTCTGATACTACTCATAGATTCATCAAAATAAGCAAACAACACATAGAAAACAGAATCTGTCAAAAACAGAACAGTCTGTAGTAATCTGGATCAAACGTATACTTATGGAACTCGTAAAATTCTCAAATAAATTGGTGGACCTGAGTAATTTGTCTATTAATCATCTTCAAAAAGAATTAACTAAATATCACTTTCCAAATAAAAATGGCAGCAGTTCACGTGAGCGCTAAAGTTTCTGTTTTTTACAGCAAGATTTACAAGACTTTCCCCAAGTCTTCCCAACGGTTCTACTTGGCACAAACACTAATTAAAACATAAAAACTCAATAATAACAGAGGCTAGATAAATTATTTATTACTAAACAGGAGCAAAAAGCAAGGAACAAAAATAAAGTTTGGTTGCCTCCCAACAAGCGCTATCGTTTAACGCCCCTAGCTAGGCATGATGATTTCAACGATGCTCACATAAAAGATAAGAATTGTAATATAAAGAGAGCATCATGAAGAATATGACTAGCACATTTAAGTATAACCCACTTCCTATGCATAGGGATTTTGTGAGCAAACAACTTATGGGAACAAGAATCAACTTGCATAGGAAGGCAAAATAAGAATAACTTCAAAACTTTAAGCACATAGAGAGGAAACTTGATATTATTGAAATTCCTACAAGCATATGTTCCTCCCTCATAATTATTTTCAGTATCATCATGAATGAATTCAACAATATAACCAACACCTAAAGCATTCTTTTCATGATCTATAAGCATAGAAATTTTATTACTCTCCACATGAGCAAAATTCTTCTCATTCGGAATAGTGGGAGTATCATAAGAAACTCGAATGCTATAAATTGTTTCCACATTAAAAGAGTAATGTTCAGAAAAGGGGTAACCATAATCATGACAAGTTTTATAAATATAATCACTACTTTTTATAGCATAAGTATCATCACAATAATCATCATAAGTAGGAGGCATGCTATCATCATTATAAATTTGCATATCAAAACTTGGGAGACTAAAAATATCATCTTCATTAATCATAGCATCCCCAAGCTTGGGAAAAAATTAATTGCAGAAAATATATTCTCAAAAACATCATATTCATCAAACATAGCATCCCCAAGCTTGGGCCTTTTCATATCATAAGCATAATCACTCTCATCATTAATAGTATGGATAGCACAAATAGTATAGCAATTATCATATTCTTCCAAGCAAGTGCCAAAAAGATTTTCAAGATCATAAGAAGTATCATTATCTTTCACAATTATATTTTCATGAGGCACAATAGTAATAGGAGCATCATTATTTGGGGGAGATATCTTTTTACCTCTCTTCCTTTTTCTTTTCTTCTTCTTCACCACATCATGTGTGGGCTCAATCCTCTTTTTGGAGCTCCTTATTAATGAGATTGGTTGAATAGGAGGCTCCTCCTCATTACCTGATTCATCATAAGAAATAATAGGAGGGTATTGGGAAGTCTCTTCCCTTTCATTAGTATTCTCTTCATATTCTATTTGTTTTCTTTTCTTTATGTAGTTGGCAATATAAGGATTTTCAGTACAATTCACCGCACAATACATATAAATTTCTTCTAGATCAAAACCAAGAAGTTTATAACGGGAAAATTCTGGAAGATGCTTAGTTATACGTTTAATTTCTTCGTAGCCCATAAGGAAACTAAGTTCATTATAATGTGCAAGGGAAATCAAGTCATCACAATTTTTGGACACGATTAGATCATGAAATAATTTGCATCGGATAGCTAAATGACACTATTCATTGCAAAGTCCACAAGTACGGCCAAGAAAATTTAAATCTTCATCACAAACATCTAGCCTTTCTTGCAACAATTTAGTTTCTAAGTGCTTATGCCTCTTGCAATATCTATCTTCCCTATTTGGCGTGTACTTGCAAACCCAATGCACTCCACAAAAATTGACATGTTTATAGGAGACATTTTCATCATAACTAGTGCAATCATCATTAGTACCATGGATATTCAAGGAGTTCATACTAACAACATTGCAATCATGCTCATCATTCAAAGATTTAGTGCCAAACATTTTAATGCATTCTTCTTCTAACACTTTGGCACAATTTTCCTTTCCATCATACTCACGAAGGATATTAAAAAGATGAAGCGTTGAGACAAACTCAATTCCATAATTTTTTTAAAACTAAACTAGTGCTAAAACAAGAAACAAAAAGATTCGATTGCAAGATCTAAAGATATACCTTCAAGCACTCACCTCCCTGGCAACGGTGCCAGAAAAGAGCTTGATGTCTACTACACAACCTTCTTCTTCTAGACGTTGTTGGGCCTCCAAGTGCAGAGTTTTGTAGGAAAGTAGCAAATTTCCCTCAAGTGGATGACCTAAGGTTTATCAATCCGTAGGAGGCGTAGGATGAAGATGGTCTCTCTCAAGCAACCCTGCAACCAAATAACAAAGAGTCTCTTGTGTCCCCAACACACCCAATACAATGGTAAATTGTATAGGTGCACTAGTTCGACGAAGAGATGGTGATACAAGTGGTATATGGATAGTAGATAAAGGTTTTTGTAATCTAAAAATATAAAAATAGCAAGGTAACTAATTATAAAAGTGAGCGTAAATGGTATTGCAATGCGTTGAAACAAGGCCTAGGGTTCATACTTTCACTAGTGCAAGTTCTCTCAATAATAATAACATAATTGGATCATATAACTATCCCTCAACATGCAACAAAGAGTCACTCCAAAGTCACTAATAGCGGAGAACGAACGAAGATATTATGGTAGGGTACGAAACCACCTCAAAGTTATTCTTTCCAATCAATCTGTTGGGCTATTCCTATAAGTGTCACAAACAGCCCTAGAGTTCGTACTAGAATAACACCTTAAGACACAAATCAACCAAAACCCTAATGTCACCTAGATACTCCAATGTCACCTCAAGTATCCGCGGGTATGATTATACGATATGCATCATACAATCTCAGATTCATCTATTCAACCAACACAAAGAACTTCAAAGAGTGCCCCAAAGATTCTACCGGAGAGTCAAGAAGAAAACGTGTGCCAACCCCTATGCATAGGTTCATGGGCGGAACCCGCAAGTTGATCACCAAAACATACATCAAGTGGATCAATAGAATACCCCATTGTCACCACGGGTATCCCACACAAGACATACACAAGTGTTCTCAAATCCTTAAAGACTCAATCCGATAAGATAACTTCAAAGGGAAAACACAATCCGTTACAAGAGAGTAGAGGGGGGAAGAAACATCATAAGATCCAACTATAATAGCAAAGCTCGCGATATGTCAAGATCGTATCACCTCTAGAACATGAGAGAGAGAGATCAAACACATAGCTACTGGTACATACCCTCAGACCCGAGGGTGAACTACTCCCTCCTCGTCATGGAGAGCGCCGAGATGATGAAGATGGCCACCGGAGATGGATTGCCCCCTCCGGCAGGGTGCCGGAATGGGTCTAGATTGGTTTTCGGTGGCTACAAAGGCTTCTGGCGGCGGAACTCCCAATCTATTGTGCTCCCCGATCGTTTTAGGGTATATGGATATATATATATAGGTGGAAGAAATACGTCTGGGGAGCCACGAGGGGCCCACGAGGGTGGTGGGCGCGCCCCCCTGCCTCGTGGCTTCCTCGAAGCTTCCTTGACGTGGACTCCAAGTCTCCCGGGTTGCTTTCCTTCCAAAAATAAGTTCCGTGAAGTTTCAGGTCAATTGGACTCCGTTTGATTTTCCTTTTCTGCGATACTCTAAAACAAGGAAAAAACATAAACTGGCACTGGGCTCTAGGTTAATAGGTTAGTCCCAAAAATCATATAAAATAGCATATAAATGCATATAAAACATCCAAGGTTGATAATATAATAGCATGGAACAATCAAAAATTATAGATACGTTGGAGACGTATCAGTGTGGGAGTACTTGGTGATTCTTGACGGGGGGAGTCTTGAGGGTGATCAGCCCATGAATCATCCTGAGTAATTGGCGTCAAAGGACGACCAATGCTGATGAGTTCGATGTTCGTTAGAACAGGCGATGATACCATGTTGTGCTCGATCTGAGGAAGGACTTCATCATCTTCAACATTGTCTTGGGGACCAATGTCTACAGCTGCGGTGGGGTCAATAGCTGGATCCTCTTCAGCTTCAGGAGCCTCTGTGGTAGTGAAAGTGCTAGTGATCGACTAGAGGGGGGTGAATAGGCGATTTTTATGTAAGTCTTCAAAACATGGAAGTTTCGAAGACAAACGATAGAAACAAACCTATTACCATGCAGTAGAAGGTAGACTACACTAAGCAAGCCATAGTCAAGTATTCAATGAGATGAAAGCACAAAGACTAATAGCAGCTAGGCAGTATAGATCAGGATGGAAGATAGTACGAAGCCAAACAGAACAAGCAGTCACACAGTGAAGACAAATAGATAATGCAAACAGGCAATGACTTCACAAGGAACAATCTGCAAATAAAGAGATGGGAAGAATAGAACCAGTGTCTCGTTGAAGACAATGATTTGTTGGACCAGTTCCAGTTGCTGTGACAACTGTACGTCTGGTTAGGGAGGCTGAGATTCAACTCAGAAGACCGCGTCTTCACCTTATTCCCCTTGAGCTAAGGACACCTAGTCCTCGCCCAATCACTCTGGTAAGTCTTCAAGGTAGACTTCCAAACCTTCACAGACTTCGTTCACCGGCGATCCACAATGACTCTTTGATGCTCAGAACGCGATGCCTAACCGGCTAGAGGATTCACAGTCCTCAAGTGTAATAAGTCTTCAGATCACACAGACAAGAAGACTTTAGTGATGCCTAACACTCTTTGGCTCTGGGTGTTTAGGGCTTTATCCTCGCAAGGAATTATCTCTCAAAGGCTTCGAGTTGGGTTGCTCTCAGACGACAAAAGCTGTACACTAACTCTGAGCAGCCAACCGTTTATGGTTGTAGGGGGTGGGCTATTTATAGCCACTAGGCAACCCGACTTGATTTGTCCGAAATGACCCTGGGCCACTAAGGAACTGACACGTGTTCCAACGGTCAGATTTCAAACACACACGACAACTTTACTTGGGCTACAAGGAAAGCTGACTTATCCAGCTCTGGATAAGATTTGCTCTCATTGTCTTCACTCGAAGACATAGGATTTTGGTTAAGCATCACTTCAGTCATTCTGACTGGTTCACTTGGACCCCACTTAATAGTACGGTGGTTCCTATGACTCAACAAAGAAGAAAACGAAACAACGAAACAACTAAGTCTTCGCGCTCCATAGTCTTCACAACATGTCTTCTCTTGTCATAGTCTTTAATGTGAATACCTTCATAGACCACCTTTATGTTCAATGTCTTCATACATTTTTAGGGGTCATCTCCGGCAGGTAAACCGAATCAATCAGGGGCTTCTACCTGTGTTATCCTGCAATTCTCACAAACACATTAGTCCCTCAACCAGGTTTGTCGTCAATACTCCAAAACCAACTAGGGGTGGCACTAGATGCACTTACAATCTCCCCCTTTTTGGTGATTGATGACAAACTTGTTGAAGTTTTCAACGGGGAATAAAATATGTGAAATTGTAAAGGATAGGGTATTGTCTTTATAAATGGCAAAGGCTCCCCCTGAAGATGTGCATGTAAGTAATTTGCTTTTGGAATGCAAATGCACATGGCAGGTTGTTCTTGTGGGGATCCTCTTCAACTTATGATGACAATTCATCATGCATGATTTGATATAACGAAGATAATGACATGCATAATGAAAAACGTATGTCTGCAAAATGACCTAAGTGCGGAAGTTATCATCGCACATGCGGAATTTATCATCGCATCATAGAATAGCAAATAAGTAGCAGACGACCATCGAGTTTAAGTGTTACAACTCAAAGAACCAAATGTATCAAAAAGTGAGAGTTGTAAACACTTGGCAAAAAGTAGCAAAAAGTAAAGCAACCACCCATATGGACACGCTTGAAAACTATCAACTCATATGCTTCTCCCCCTTTTGCCAGTAAGGACCAAAAAGGTTTGAAGACATAGAGCGCCTACTCGTTCCCATGAGGTGCAGGCGAAGCAGAAGGGTCATCGTTGAGGTTCGGTGGTGCAGAAGAATTGGGTGCAGTGTCGACTCATGCTGAAGTTGGAGGAGGTGAAGTGGCATCATCTTGGTCATCGATGACTCTGGCATTCACTGTCGCAGCTGAGGACGAATAGTCAGAGTCTTCAAGGGAGGGAGTCCAATGCAAGTGAGCATTCCTTGTAGGAGTCGAGTCAAACTTGAATCTTTCTGTGAAGCCATCGTCTTGCAGATTAGCTTCAGCACTGAGCAATGTCAAACTCTTCCAAGACCTCCGACAGGTTTCATGTGTAACAAAGGCATTCTTGGTGGCAAGATTGCGAATGCGATTGACGTCCACCAAGAGGCTTTGCATCTGACGCTTAAGCCAGTTATGATGCTTATCATGTTTCTAATGTAGCACGACGAGAAGCTCTCGGTCATTGAGAACACGAGATCGCTTCTGTGGCCTTTGGGCAATGGTGCTTCCAGTGGCGTCAGTTTGAGCGCGAGGGACACGTGTGTTACCAGCCAAAGGATAGACACGAGAGACTGCTTGAACTCCTTCAATGGGCTGGGTGAAGCTTTGACGATCAACATTGTGAAGATAGATTGGATCCTTAGCAGGCTCTGGGTAAATAGCTTCAACAGACAGATCAACCTCTGGCAAGAATACAGGATGATTGCGCGCAGATGGCTGATAGTTGAAGGCAGAGTGGAGCTTGATAAGGCGCATTACCCATGGAGCATAGAACTTCAGACCAAAAATGTCGGAGCCAGATGCAACCAATTGTCCGATGAAGAAGGCATTGGCTTCAGGCAACAGATTTGCTTCTGGTGCTGCGTTGGCTTCAGGTGCATTCACTTCTGGCACCACATTAGCTTCAGGCGCCACATTAGCTTCAGCCATGACAACGTCATTGGCTTCAGTGTTGATGTTGGTGGCCACCAAAGTATTGGTAACCTCCACTTCAGGAGCTGGACGGTCAGACACGTTCTCTTGGAGAACAACTTCAGGGGTGGATGGGGGTGTAGCAACTATTTCTTCATTACGTGGTTCTTCTGCTTCATCGGCTGATGCAGCCGGAATATATTCAGCCGTTTTGGCTTCAGACTCAGAGGCGTTCACAATTGGAGTGGCTTCTAGAAACACTTGACGTGCAACAGATTGGTGGGGCACTTCTCCTTCTAGAACGCTCAGAAGAGTGACTTGGGGCCTTGGTCCTTTGTGAAGCCCGTGTAACGCTGATGATGCCTGTGGAGATGGAGTTGGCCGGGCCTCAAAGTCATCTTCATCTTGCACTGGTGAGGTGACTTGTGGTTGGGGAGAACTTGGGGTGTCTTGTTGTTGTGGGTGATCAGCCCACGATGCATCCTGAGCAGTTGGCATCAGAGGACGACCAATGCTGATGAGATCGTTGTGCGTGAGCACAGGCGATGATACCAAATTGTGCTCGATCTGAGGAAGGACTTCATCATCTTCAACATTATCATGAGGACCAATGTCTTCAGCTGCGGTGGGGTCAACAGCTGGATTGTCTTCAGCTTCAGGAGCCTCTGTGGAAGCAGGCTCATGAACTATCAACTGGCGCTCTCGATGTTCAAACGCAGGACGAGCAACAGAAATTGGCTCGACAAGAAGGGGCTCTGTGGGAGCAACCCGGTCTCTCTTCTTGGTTTTCCGTTTCTTGGTTGGAGGAGCATCATCAGTGGTGGCTTTGGTCTTGCACTTTCTGGCTTCGGCTTCAGCTGCTCTTGTTTTCTTGAGTTCTGAAGCCACTGTGGGGACCTTAGGCTTCGAGCCTGTCATACTAGTTGGGAAGACAATGCGAGGTTCTTCCTGTCTTGATACTTCTGGTTCAGCCACAGCTGGCTTCTTCTTTTTCTTGGCAGCCATTCTGGGGTCGACGCCTGGTCGCCCCAAAGCCTTGCGCTTTTCAGCTTCATTGTAGCCTTGAACACATTTGGCAGCAAGATTTTTCATGCGCTCACGAGAACCTTTTGCTTCTTCTCGTTTCTTGTGGAATGCTTCCTTGAGCTCATGCATCATGACCTTGAAGTTTTGAATGTCTTCAACATTGAGCTCGGCCATGTGCTTCTTGAACTGAGCCTTTTCATAATCGATCTTATGCTTCAGATCAACAATTTTCTGAGCTAGAGCCAGCTCAGGAGCAATGGCTCCATGGAAGGAAACGCTGAGGCCAATAGGGAGTTGAAGATCATCAAAACTGAGGTTTGGGTTGTCAAACCAGTCGTCAATGAACTTGTTCAGGATGTCCACATCAAAGAGGGGAAGATCATTGAAGATTTCCACCTCTTGCTTGCTCTTGATCAACTGCTCAAGAGCGTCATCGCCAAGATCATCGTCGCTGGGCAGATCAATGGCGTCATTCTCGTTTCGGAAAACAGCAGCAGGGGTCAGTGCTTGACCAGTGGGTTGCATGGGCTTCTTCACTTTGGCAGACTCGGAGATGCGTGAGAGATCTTCAGACTGCACACTAGCTTCAGGAGGTGCAGTGGCCAGAGGCTTCACCCGTGAAACCTTTGGTGCAGGGGAAGGCTTCGAAGCTTTAGGTTTCTTCAGCTTCTTTGGCTTCGATGGTGCAAGCGCTTCATCAGAATCAGCGTCGTCTGCAGGTTCATCCACGGCTGTCCCTTGAACCATAATATGAGTGACGAGACCTTCTAGGTTGTAGAAGGGCCCAACAAGATTGGGTTCAACTTCGCGTGTGCCATCGGCCCGAGGAGCAGAGGGGCCTGGATTGAAGTCTAATCCCCGCGACTTCTTGTTTTCTTTGGCTGAGTTTTTGGCAAACTGGAAGTTGCGCTTGAACAGATTGTCATCATGACACCATAGCAATGAAGATGGGTCTGCATCTGCAGGCTGTGGTCCACGGACCATGCAAGGATAGAAGCCTTGTTCAATGGCTTCAGCTCTGGACCTGGGTTGAAGGTTTTTGTACAAGATGTCTCCCCAGGGTCGCTTGATGGCATTCTTCTTAGCATATTCCTGGGTCATGAACCTGTACTTGTACCATTGTTCTGCCCAATACCTTCGAATCCATTGGATTCGGGTTTTTCGATGATTGTAGTCCTCCTCTGGATCTGTCTTGTACATCTCATAGAGGTTAGGAGGCAAATCTCTTGAGGTGTTTCCACGGCGCTGTCTGCCACCCTTCCTTGCAGATTTCTTTGTTGCCATGAAGTTTAGACTGAAAGGCTTCAACACTGTCAAAGTCTTCCGTCTACTGACCAGACAAGAACTGGCTTCAGGAGAATTTATATGATGTTGTAAGAACTCTGCAAATGAATGCAGACTATGAGAACCAAGGGATTCTCCCACGGACATGTACATGTGACAGCATTAAAGGTGCGAGGGAAGGGGAAGAGGTCATATGCATTCTCATAAGATTTTGAAGATAAATCAGTTTAGAAGACATTGACCTCATAGTGTGAAGACATTCACTCATATGTAGAGAGTTGGTTCCAGATTTGTACGAATCCACGAATAAGTACAAGTGAGGAATCTAACTACTTTGTGAAGCATAAGTGAACATACTAGGCATGCTATGAGATGCAAAATGAGATAGATCCAACTTGTGGGAATAGAAACCACTTGTGGTTGAAAAGGATGAATCTATCGGATCAAAAAGACTGTAAAAAGGAGGTTTTATTTACCACACGAGGAACTGCTAGACGGAGTGGGAGAGGAGGCCGAGCAGTTCGATCTTCCGTGCCCTAACTTGGTGACGAAGGACACCTACGGCGACGGCAGAGAAGACGATGTCCGTGGCCGGCATGAGGACGACGTCGGTGAGGTCACGGCAGCTAAGCGCTTCGTCGCCGGCGTCGTCGAGGGCTAGCGGTGGCGCTAGGGTTTGTGCAAGAGTGGAAGAAGAGATAATGACTAGGGTGAGGCGTGTATTTATAGAGACAGGGTTGGCACAGCGTTATTACGCAGGTGCCCCTGACGGTTCACATTTGAAGGACACGTGGAGATCATGCAACACATTGGAGGTTGTTCCACGTTCCCACGCACGCCTGGATTGTCGGGTGGTCGTTCCCGCTTCTCCGGGTTCCAGGCAAAATGATTGAGCATTTAAAAACGGATTTAATGTTTGTCTCTGTATCTCCTGCTGACAAGGACTCAGCGAAGACATTCGACAGTTTCAATAGAATGCATATGATTTGGATAGATAGATTTGAGATAAGAGCATAGAAAGGTTAGGGTGCGATCACATTCACTTAGTTCAAAAGATTCAACGTGAAGACATAGCTATAAGTGAATGCTATAGAGGACAGAAACCAAATCAGTACATTGAAGATAAACATGAGGCCATGTTAATATTGAAGACAAACAAAATGCGAAGACACTGCAATGTAACGTCATGAGAAAAACACTTCTAAGAGAAGAATTTGGTGGTGGCGTTACCCACCGTATAGAAAGTATTAGACCCAGACACGGCGCACAATTATCGTGGCGCTCCGAAGTCAAATTCCACGTTAATGTATTCACACTTAGAATGTAAGTCTTCATTGATTGAAGACATACTTTACTTTGTGTGTTGCACATCTAAGTCATCAACATGCATAAGTGTTAGGATGTGTGCCTGATCACAGGACATTTGAGGATTCCAAGATATTTAGCTCACACTGTAACTTGCAAAACCTTTTCTCATCCAAGGGCTTTGTGAAGATATCTGCCAGTTGCACTTCAGTGTTGACGTGTATGATATCAATATCTTCCTTCATGACATGATCTCTGAGAAACTGATAACGAATTTCAATGTGCTTTGTCTTCGAGTGCTGAACTGAGTTGTTAGCAATCTTGATGGCGCTTTCGTTGTCGCAGTAGAGTGGAACTTGCTTCAGATGAATGCCATAGTCTTTGAGTGTTTGCTTCATCCATAGAAGCTGAGCACAGCAAGATCCAGCAGTAATGTATTCAGATTCAGCAGTGGAGAGAGATACACAGTTCTGCTTCTTTGAAGACCAACATACAAGTGATCGTCCCAGAAAGTGACATGTGCCTGATGTAGACTTGCGATCCACCTTGTCACCAGCATAATCAAGATTCGAGAATCCAACTAGATCAAACTCTAAGCCCTTTGGATACCATAATCCTAGTGTTGGGGTGTGAGCCAAATATTGAAGAATTCGCTTCACAGCTAAGTGATGCGATTCCTTTGGTGCCGCCTGGAATCGGGCACACATGCAAACACTAAGCATGATATCTGGCTTAGATGCACATAAATAAAGCAAAGAACCAATCATAGAGCGGTATACCTTTTCATCGAACTCTTTACCATTGTCGTCGGGACCCAGATGGTGTTTACCTGGCATTGGCGTCGTGTAACCTTTGCAGTCTTGCATTCCAAACTTCTTCAGGCAATCTTTGAGGTATTTCTCTTGAGATATGAAGATGCCGTTGTGTTGCTGTCATATTTGAAGACCAAGGAAGAACTTCAGCTCACCCATCATGGACATCTGATATTGCTCTTGCATCATATATCCAAACTCATCACTGTATTTCTGGTTGGTGCATCCGAAGATAATGTCATCCACATATATTTGGCACACAAACAGTTCACCATCATATGTCTTCGTGAAGAGTGTGGGATCCAAAGAACCAGGTTTGAAGCCTTTGCTCTTCAGGAAGTCCTTGAGTGTGTCATACCAAGCACGAGGGGCTTATTTGAGGCCATACAGTGCCTTGTTGAGCTTATAAACCATGTCAGGATGTTTTGGATCTTCAAAGCCAGGCGGTTGTGCAACATAGACTTCTTCTTCAATCTTGCCATTGAGAAAAAGCACTCTTCACATCCATTTGATACAGAAGAATGTTATGATGATTTGCATAGGTCAGCAGTATGCGTATAGCTTCAAGCCTAGCCACAGGATCAAATGTTTCATCGAAGTCAATTCCTTCAACTTGAGAGTATCCTTGAGCAACGAGATGAGCTTTGTTTCTGACAACTTGACCATGCTCATCTTGCTTGTTGCGATATATCCATTTAGTGCCTACGATATTGTGCTTACGAGGATCAGGATGCTTGACCAGTTCCCATACATTATTCAGCTCAAATTGTTGAAGCTCTTCTTGCATTGCTTGAATCCATTCAGGCTCCATGAAGGCTTCATCAACTTTCTTGGGTTCAGATATTGAGACGAATGCGAAGTGTCCACAGAAATTTGCTAGTTGTGTTGCCCTTGAATGAGTGAGTGGACCAGGTGCATTGATGCTGTCAATTATTCTCTCAATCTGTACTTCATTTGCAACACGAGGATGAACAGGACGAAGATTTTGCTCTTGCTGATCATTGTCGTCATTAGAAGGATTGTCTTCAGGCTGACTATTGTCTTTAGGTTGATCAGGTGCAGAGATGATGAGTTCCTCTTCGGGCTGTGCTTCAGACGGTATGATTTCTCCAGTTCCCATAAGCTTGATGGATTCACTGGGTGGAACTTCATCAAGCACATTTGGCAGGTGCTCTCTTTGCGAGCCGTTAGTCTCATCGCACCACACATCCACAGTTTCAACCACTTTATAGTGAAAGAGGTTGAAGACTATTTAGGAGTGCGAATCCTTTTTGTATCCAAGCATAAAACCTTCATGTGCTTTCGGTGCAAATTTTGAAGTGTGATGTGGATCCTTGATCCAGCACCTGGCACCAAATACTCTGAAGTAACTGACATTTGGCTTCTTACCAGTGAGGAGCTCATATGATGTTTTGTTCAGAAGCTTGTGAAGATAAACACGGTTGATGATATGGCATGCAGTATCAATGGCTTCAGGCCAGAACTTTCTTGGAGTCTTGTATTCATCGAGCATCATCCGGGCCATCTCAATAAGTGTTCTGTTCTTGCGTTCCATGACGCCATTCTGCTGTGGCGTGTACGGAGCTAAGAACTCATGAGTGATGCCCAAAGTATCAAGATAAGTGTCGAGGCCAGTGTTCTTGAATTCAGTGCCATTGTCACTTCTGATGTGCTTGATCTTGATGCCATAGTTGTTCATGGCTCGATTGGCGAAGTGTCTGAAGACATACTGCACATCAGTCTTGTAGAGGATTATATGCACCCATGTATATCTTGAATAATCATCAACAATGACGAAGCCATAGAGACAAGCAGTAGTAGTAAGAGTTGAGTAGTGAGTGGGACCGAAGAGGTCCATGTGTAGCAGTTCGAAGGGTTGAGTCGTTGTCATGATTGTCTTTGAGGGATGCTTGGCCCTCGTCATCTTTCCAGCTTCACAGGCACCGCATAAGTGATCCTTCTTGAACTTGACGCCCTCGATGCCTATGACATGCTTCTTCTTTGCAAGAGTGTGCAAGTTCCTCATGCCAGCATGCCCTAGCCTCTGATGACAGAGCCAGCATTCTAAAGCTTTTGCTAGAAGACATATGACAAGCTGTGGTCCTGCTGAGAAATCTACCATGTACAAATCATATTTCCGATACCCTTCAAAGACTAGAGACTTGTCAGATTCCATTAGAACAAGGCAACGATATTTTCCAAACATCACAATCATGTTTAAATCGCAAAGCATTGAGACAGACATTAAGTTGAAACCAAGGGATTCAACAAGCATCACTTTATCCATGTGTTGATCCCTTGAGATTGCAACTCTACCTAGACCCAATACCTTGCTTTTACCAGTATCAGCAAATGTGATGTGACTATTGTCAGATGGACGTAAGGTTGAGTCCATGAGAAGACTTTGCTTGACAGTCATGTGATTAGTACATCCACTATCAATAATCCATTCTGAAGCAGCTGGTGTCATACCCTACAGTGCAGTTAGGGGGATAGGCTTCACGAAGAGAATTGTGAAGCATAAACATTTGACGAGCAAGTGGATTATGAAAGCTTAGATTGAGGTTAGGACTGATAGGGCAAGTAGCAAGCGACTCAGGAACAAAATACATAATAAGACCATTTGTGCATTTGATCTTGCGCCCTACAAGATGTTTAAGGTCCCCAGCAATAGCTTCAAACGCATTTGATTTTCGGCTGGAGACCCTTCACTGCAAAAGAGAGTTAAGCTTTCTTAGCCACCCACATCTTCAAGGGTGGCTTCGAAGCAATGAGGCTAAGTGCAGCATCTGAGAACTTTGGCTTTGGAGCCCTAGCAAATAGTCTTGCAGGTGGACAATAGTACTCATAAGAATAAGCAGAGTAGTTCTTGGTCTTATGAACATGGCGGTTTGATGAAACGCGCTCATATTCATAGGCCTGAGTATGGTTTCCCTGCAAAACATTTGCGTTAGTGCGACTCAGGTGAGTCCTCTGTCTGTATGAAGCCTTTGGACCATATGAAGCCCGTGGTCTGGGGTTTGTCTTCTTCACTTGTGGTGTCATGACGATATACACAGGAAGATTTTCCAGACACTTTTTTGGCACCCAGACCTTCTTCATAGGTGGCCCATACGTGCAGTTAGTACCAATATACCTGGCAAACACTTCACCATTCTGATTCTTAAATAGTTTATAGTTTGCATCAAAGGATTCATCAATAACTATGGGATTAGCACAAGTGAAGCCAGATAGGGTGGATGGATCCACTGAAGGTTCCTTTGTAGCAACCCATGTGGTTTTGGGGTACTGCTCAGGTTTCCAGTAAGAGCCATCATCATTCATTTTCCTTTCGAACCCAACACCCTCTTTCCTAGGGTTTCGGTTCAGGATCTGCCTTTTGAGGACATCACATAGTGTCTGATGCCCTTTGATACTTTTGTACATCCCTGTTTCAAGCAATGTCTTCAACCTAGCATTTTCATCAGCAATAGCAATGGCATCCTCGGTAGAGGGGTTAGTTACCACATCAACAGTTGAAGATATTGCAACAGTAGCAGCAGTAGAACATCCAGCAACAGAAGTAGCATTGTCACGCTCAATGCATTTAAGACATGGTGGTTCAAATCCTTCCTGAGCGGAACTGATCTGTTTGGTGCGAAGTGACTCATTTTCCTTTTGAAGAATGAGCCACTCTCAATTTCTCAAGATCTTGCTTCCTTTGAAGATAATCATAGGAAAGCTTCTCATGAGTTGTTCAGAGCATTTCATGACGACTTTCAAGTTCCTCATACTTAACATGAATATTTTTATGTCTTCAATTAAGGACTGAGGTCGAGTCATTTCAGCGTCTAACAGGTCATCGCTTTTGTCTAACAGTTTTTGAATATGTTCCATAGCTTTCTGTTGTTCAGTTACAATTTTAGCAAGTGTTTTGTAGCTGGGTTTGGAACCACAATCAGAGTCATCTTCACTAGATGTTTGATAGTGAGTAGTGCGTAAGTTTACCTTGGCACCGCGTGCCATGAAGCAGTAGGTGGGAGCAGAGTTGTCCTGGTCATCAGCATCGACGTCGGTGATGAAGTCATTGTCTTTAATGTTGAAGATGGACTTGGCAACGTAGGCTGTAGCCAGACTTGCAACACCAGAATCGGACTCCTCCTCAGACTCCATCTCCGCCTCCTCAGAAGCAGACTCCTCCTCTAAATCCATTTCCTTGCCAACAGACGCACGAGCCTTGCCAGATGAGCTCTTATTGTGTGATGAAGACTTTGATGAAGACTTGGAAGAAGACTTTGAGTATTTCTTCTTCTTCTTGTCGTCAGAATCATATTCCTTGCTCTTCTTCTTCTTCTTCTTCTTCTTCTTCTTCTTCTTGTTCTCATTGTCCCACTGTGGACACTCAGAGATGTAGTGGGTAGGTTTCTTGCACTTGTGGCATGTTCTCTTCTTGTAGTCATGAGAAGAAGCTTCATCATTCCTTGAGATAGATCGTGAGGACTTTCTAAAGCCTTTCTTCTTGGTGAATTTCTGGAACTTCTTCACAAGCATAGCAAGCTCCTTTCCAATGTCTTCAGGATCATCAGAACTGCAATCAGATTCTTCTTCAAATGAGGAAACAGCTTTTGCCTTCAAAGCACGAGTTCGCCCATAGTTGGGACCGTAGATGTCTCTTTTCTCAGAAAGCTGAAACTTATGTGTGTTGAGCGTTTCAAGTATGTCAGATGGATCGAGTGTCTTGAAGTCAGGGCGTTCTTGAATCATCAGGGCTAGGGTGTCAAATGAGCTGTCAAGTGATCTCAGAAGTGTCTTGACGACTTCATGCTTGGTGATCTCAGTAGCACCGAGGGCTTGAAGCTCATTTGTGATGTCAGTGAGTCGATCAAACGTGAGCTGAACATTCTCATTGTTGTTTCTCTTGAAGCGGTTGAAGAGGTTGCGAAGGACACTGATTATTTGATCTCTCTGGGTTGAGACGCCTTCGTTGACCTTGGAGAGCCAGTCCCAGACTAGCTTGGATGTTTTCAGAGCACTCACATGGCCATACTGTCCTTTGTTTATATGACCACAGATGATGTTCTTGGCAGTGGAATCCAGTTGAACGAACTTCTTGACATCAGCAGCGGTGACACCTTCACCAGCCTTGGGGACGCCATTCTTGATGACATACCAGAGGTCGACATCAATGGCTTCCAGATGCATGCACATCTTATTCTTCCAGTAGGGATATTGAATTCCATCGAAGACTGGGCACGCAGCGGAGACTTTGATTATCCCTGCAGTCGACATAGCTAAAACTCCAGGTGGTTAAACCGAAACACACAGAACAAGGGAGTACCTTGCTCTGATACCAATTGAAAGTGCTAGTGATCGACTAGAGGGGGGTGAATAGGCGATTTTTATGAAAGTCTTCCAAACATGGAAGTTTCGAAGACAAACGATAGAAATAAACCTATTACCATGCAGCGGAAGGTAGACTACACTAAGCAAGCCATAGTCAAGTATTCAATGAGATGAAAGCACAAAGACTAATAGCAGCTAGGCAGTATAGATCAGGATGGAAGATAGTACGAAGCCAAACAGAACAAGCAGTCACATAGTGAAGACAAATAGATAATGCAAATAGGCAATGACCTCACAAGGACCAATCTGCAAATAAAGAGATGGGAAGAACAGAGCCAGTGGCTCGTTGAAGACAATGATTTGTTGGACCAGTTCCAGTTGCTGTGACAACTGTACGTCTGGTTAGGGAGGCTGAGATTCAACTCAGAAGACCGCGTCTTCACCTTATTCCCCTTGAGCTAAGGACACCCAATCATCGCCCAATCACTCTGGTAAGTCTTCAAGGTAGACTTCCAAACCTTCACAGACTTCGTTCACCGGTGATCCACAATGACTCTTGGATGCTCAGAACGCGACGCCTAACCGGCTGGAGGATTCACAGTCCTCAAGTGTAATAAGTCTTTTGATCACACAGACAAGAATACTTCAGTGATGCCTAACACTCTTTGGCTCTGGGTGTTTAGGGCTTTATCCTCGCAAGGAATTATCTCTCAAAGGCTTCGAGGTGGGTTGCTCTCAAACGACAAAAGCCGCACACTAACTCTGAGCAGCCAACCGTTTATGGTTGTAGGGGGTGGGCTATTTATAGCCACTAGGCAACCCGACCTGATTTGTCCGAAATGACCCTGGGTCACTAAGGAACTGACACGTGTTCCAACGGTCAGATTTCAAACACACACGATAACTTTACTTGGGCTACAAGCAAATCTGACTTATCCAGCTCTGGATAAGATTTGCTCGCATTGTCTTCGCTCGAAGACATAGGATTTTGGTTAAGCATCACTTCAGTCATTCTGACTGGTTCACTTGGACCCCACTTAACAGTACGGTGGTTCCTATGACTCAACAAAGAAGAAAACGAAACAACGAAACAACTAAGTCTTCGCACTCCATAGTATTCAAAACATGTCTTCTCTTGTCATAGTCTTCAATGTGAATACCTTCACAGACCACATTTATCTTCAATGTCTTCATACATTTTTAGGGGTCATCTCCGGTAGGTAAACCAAATCAATGAGGGACTGCTACCTGTGTTATCCTGCAATTCTCACAAACACATTAGTCCCTCAACCAGGTTTGTCGTCAATACTCCAAAACCAACTATGGGTGGCACTAGATGCACTTACAAGTAGCAGGCTCATGAACTATCAACTGGCGCTCACGGTGTTCAGACGCAGGACGAGCCACACTGAGATTGGCTTGACGATAAGGGGCTCTGTAGGACCAGCCCGATCTTTCTTCTTGGTTTTTCTCTTCTTGGTTGGTGGAGCCTCATTAGTGATGTTCTTGGTTTTGCGCTTTCTGGCTTCGGCTTCAGCTGCCCTTGTTTTCTTGAGCTCTGAAGCCACTATGGGGACCTTAGGCTTCACGCCTGTCATACTGGCGGGGAAGACAATGTGAGGTTCTTCCCGCCTGGATGCTTTAGTAGGGGCCACCGTAGGCTTCTTCTTCTTGGCAGCCATCTTGGGGTCGATGCCAGGACGCCCAAGTGCCTTGCGCTTTTTGCTACCTCTTGAGCATTGCGTTGGATTTCCCCGAAGAGGAAAGGATGGTGCAACAAAGTAGCGTAAGTATTTCCCTCGGTTTTTGAGAACCAAGGTATCAATCCAGTAGGAGGTTGCGCGCGCGTCCCTAGTACCTGCACAAAACAAATAACTCCTCGCAACCAACGCGATAATGGGTTGTCAATCCCTTCATGGTCACTTACGAGAGTGAGATCTGATAGATATGATAACATAATATTTTTGGTATTTTTGTGATAAAGATGCAAAGTAAAATAAAGGCAATGTAAAAAAGCAAAGGAAATAACTAAATATTGGAAGATTAATATGATGAAGATAGACCCGGGGGGCCATAGGTTTCACTAGTGGCTTCTCTCAAGAGCATAAGTATTTTACGGTGGGTGAACAAATTACTGTTGAGCAATTGACAGAATTGAGCATAGTTATGAGAATATCTAGGTATGATCATGTATATAGGCATCACGTCCGAGACAAGTAGACCGACTCCTGCCTGCATCTACTACTATTACTCCACTCATTGACCGCTATCCAGTATGCATCTAGAGTATTAAGTTCATGAAAATAGAGTAACGCCTTAAGAAAGATGACATGATGTAGAGGGATAAATTCATGCAATATGATAAAAAACCATCTTGTTATCCTCGATGGCAACAATACAATACGTGCCTTGCTGCCCCTACTGTCACTGGGAAAGGACACCGCAAGATTGAACCCAAAGCTAAGCACTTCTCCCATTGTAAGAAAGATCAATCTAGTAGGCCAAACCAAACTGATAATTCCAAGAGACTGGCAAAGATAACCAATCATAGATAAAAGAATTCAGAGAAGATTCAAATATTGTTCATAGATAATCTTCATCATAAACCCACAATTCATCGGTCTCAACAAACACATCGCAAAAAGAAGATTACATTGAATAGATCTCCACAAGAGAGGGGGAGAACATTGTATTGAGATCCAAATAGAGAGAAGAAGCCACCTAGCTAATAACTATGGACCCGAAGGTCTGAGGTAAACTACTCACACTTCATCGGAGAGGCTATGGTGTTGATGTAGAAGCCCTCCTTGATAGATGCCCCCTCCGGCGGAGCTTCGGAACAGGCCCCAAGATGGGATCTCGTGGATACAGGAAGTTACGGCGGTGGAATTAGGTTTTTGGCTCCGTATCTGATCGTTTGGGGGTACGTAGGTATATATAGGAGGAAGGAGTACGTCGGTGGAGCAACAGGGGGCCCACGAGGGTGGAGGGCGCGCCTGGGGGGGGGGGGGTAGGCGCGCCCCTACCTCGTGGCCTCCTCCTTTATTTCTTGACGTAGGGTTCAAGTCTCCTGGATCATGTTTGGTGAGAAAATCACGTTCCCGAAGGTTCATTCCGTTTGATATTCCTTTTCTTTGAAACCCTAAAATAGGCAAAAAAAAATAGCAATTCTGGGTTGGGCCTCCGGTTAATAGGTTAGTCCCAAAAATAATATAATAGTGGATACTAAAGCACAATAATGTCCAAAACAGTAGATAATATAGCATGGAGCAATAAAAAATTATAGATACGTTGGAGACGTATCAAACATCCCCAAGCTTAATTCCTGCTCATCCTCGAGTAGGTAAATGATAAAAACAGAATTTTTGATGTGGAATGCTACTTGGCATAATTTTAATGTAATTCTTCTTAATTGTGGTATGAATATTCAGATCCGAAAGATTCAAGATAAAAGTTTAATATTGACATAAAAATAATAATACTTCAAGCATACTAACAAAGCAATTATGTCTTCTCAAAATAACATGGCCAAAGAAAGTTATCCCTACAAAATCATATAGTCTGGCTATGCTCTATCTTCACCACACAAAGTATTTAAATCATGCACAACCCCGATGACAAGCCAATCAATTGTTTCATACTTTTAGCATCCTCAAAACTTTTTCAATCTTCACGCAATACATGAGCGTGAGCCATGGATATAGCACTATAGGTGGAATAGAATGGTGGTTGTGGAGAAGACAAAAAGGGATAAGATAGTCTCACATCAACTAAGCGTATCAACGGGCTATGGAGATGCCCATCAATATATATCAATGTGAGTGAGTAGGGATTTCCATGCAACGGATGCACTAGAGCTATAAGTATATGAAAGCTCAACAAAAGAAACTAAGTGGGTGTGCATCCAACTTGCTTGCTCATGAAGATCTAGGCCATTTTGAGGAAGCACATCATTGGAATATACAAGCCAAGTTCTATAATGAAAAATTCCCACTAGTATATGAAAGTGACGAAATGAGAGACTCTCTACTATGAAGATCATGGTGCTACTTTGAAGCACAAGTGTGGTAAAAGGATAGTAACATTGCCCCTTCTCTCTTTTTCTCTCATTTTTTTATTTGGGCATCTTCTCTCTTTTTTTATGGCCTCTTTTCTTTCTTTCTTTTTATTTTTCGTTCGGAGTCTCATCCCAACTTGTGGGGCAATCATAGTCTCCATCATCCTTTCCGCACTGGGACAATGCTCTAATAATGATGATCATCACACTTTTATTTTCTTACAACTCAACAATTAGAACTCAATACTAAGAACAAAATATGACTCTATATGAATGCCTCCGGCGGTGTACCGGGATATGCAATGAATCAAGAGTGACATGTATAAAAGAATTATGAACGGTGGCTCTGCCACAAATACGATGTCAACTACATGATCATGCTAAGCAATATGACAATGATGGATTGTGCCATAATAAATGGAACGGTGGAAAGTTGTATGGCAATATACCTCGAAATGGCTATGGAAATGCCATAATAGGTAGGTATGGTGGCTGTTTTGAGGAAGGTATATGGTGGGTGTATGATACCGGCAAAAGGTGTGCGGTATTAGAGAGGCTAGCAATGGTAGAAGGAAGAAAAGTGTGTATAATCCATGGACTGAACATTAGTCATAAAGAACTCATATACTTATTGCAAAAATCTACAAGTTATCAAAGCAAAGTATTACGCGCATGCTCCTAGGGGGATAGATTAGTAGGAAAAGACCATCGCTCGTCCCCGACCGCCACTCATAAGGAAGGCAATCAATAAATAAATCATGCTCTGACTTCATCACATAACGGTTCACCATACGTGCATGCTACGGGGATCACAAACTTTAACACAAGTATTTCTCAAATTCACAACTACTCAAATAGCACAACTTTAATATCACCATCTTCATATCACAAAACAATTATCAAGCATCAAACTTCTCATAGCATTCAACACACTCATAAGAGAATTTTATTATTAATCTTGTATACCTAGCATATAAGGATTTTAAAGCAAATTACCATGCTATTTAAGACTCTCAAAATAATCTAAGTGAAGCATGAGAGATCAATAGTTTATATAAAACAAATTCACCACCGTGCTCTAAAAGATATAAGTGAAGTACTAGAGCAAAACTATATAACTCAAAAGATATAAGTGAAGCACATAGAGTATTCTACAAATTCCAAATCATATATGGCTCTATCAAAAGCTGTGTACAGAAAGTATGATTGTGGTAAACTAACAAATAAAGACTCAAATAATACAAGACGCTCCAAGCAAAACACATATCATGTGGTGAATAAAAATATAGCTCCATGTAAAGTTACCGATAGAAGTAGACGAAAGAGGGGATGCCTTCCAGGGCATCCCCAAGATTTGGCTTTTAGGTGTCCTTAGATTATCTTAGGGGTGCCATGGGCATCCCCAAGCTTAGGTTCTTGCCACTCCTTGCTCCATAATCCATCAAATCTTTACCCAAAACTTGAAAACTTCACAACACAAAACTCAAAGTAGAAAATCTCGTGAGCTCCGTTAGCGAAACAAAACAAAAGACCACCTCAAGGTACTGTAATGAACTCATTTTATTTATATTGGTGTTAAACCTACTGTATTACAACTTCTCTATGGTTTATAAACTATTTTACTAGCCATAGGTTCATCAAAATAAGCAAACAACACACGAAAAACAGAATCTGTCAAAAACAGAACGGTCTGTAGTAATCTGTAGCTAGCACAAGATCCGGAACCACAAAAATTCTAAAATAAATTGCTGGACGTGAGGAATTTATCTATTAATTATTTAAAAAATAATTAACTAAATAGCACTTTCCAAATAAAAATGGCAGCAGTTCTCGTGAGCGCTAAAGTTTCTATTTTTTACAGCAAGATATCAAGACTTTCCCCAAGTCTTCCCAACGGTTCTACTTGGCACAATCACTAATTAAACACAAAAAACACAACCAAAACAGAGGTTAGATAAATTATTTATTACTAAACAGGAGAAAAAAAGTAAGGAATAAAAATAAATTTGGGTTGCCTCCCAACAAGCGCTATCGTTTAACGCCCCAAGCTAGGCATAAAAAGCAAGGATAGATCTAGGTATTGCCATCTTTGGTTGGCAATCCATAAGTGGCTCTCATAATAGATTCATAAGGTAATTTAATTTTCTTTCTAGGAAAGTGTTCCATGCCTTTCCTTAACGGAAATTTGAATCTAATATTTTCTTCCTTCATATCAATAATTGCACCAATCATTCTAAGGAAAGGTCTACCAAGAATAATAGGACATGAAGGATTGCAATCTATGTCAAGAATGATAAAATCTATGGGTACATAATTCCTATTTGCAACAATAAGAACATCATTACTTCTTCCCATAGGTTTCTTAATAGTAGAATCCGCAAGGTGCAAGTTTAAAGAGCAATCATCAAAATCACGGAAACCTAACAAATCACACAAAGTCTTTGGAATCGTGGAAACACTAGCACCCAAATCACATAAATCATAGAACTCATGATCTTTAATCTTAATTTTAATAGTTGGTTCCCAGTCATCATAAAGTTTTCTAGGGATAGAAACTTCCAATTCAAGTTTTTCTTCATAAGATTGCATCAAGGCATCAACGATATGTTTAGTAAACGCTTTATTTTGACTATAAGCATGAGGAGAATTTAGCATGGATTGCGACAAGGAAATAAAATCAATAAAAGAGCAATTTTAATAATTAAATTCCTTGAAATCCAAAATAGTGGGTTTAGCAACATCTAGGGTTTTAATTTCTTCAATCCCACTTTCATCAAATTTAGCATTAAGATCTAAAGACTCTGAATTTTTGGAACGCCTTCTAGGTAAAGGTGGATCATATTCAGTCCCATCATTATTAAGATTCATATTGCAAAACAAAGATTTAATAGGGGACACATCAATAACTTTTAGATCTCCATCTTTATTTTCATAGGAACTAGAAGAACACGCTCTTATAAAGGCATCTTTCTTAGCACGCATCCTAGCAGTTCTTTCTTTGCACTCATCAATGGAAATTCTCATGGCTTTGAGAGACTCATTGATATCATGCTTAGGAGGAATAGATCTAAGTTTCAAAGAATCAACATCAAGAGAAATTCTATCCACGTTCCTAGCCAAATCATCAATCTTAAGCAATTTTTCTTCAATCAAAGCATTGAAATTCTTTTGCGAAGTAATAAATTCTTTAATATTATATTCAAAATCAGAGGGCATCTTATTATAATTTCCATAAGAATTGTTGTAGGAATTACCATAATTATTAGAGGGATTACTAGGATAAGGCCTATGATTAAAATTTCCTCTATACGCGTTGTTACCAAAATTGTTCCTGCCAACAAAATTCACATCCATAGATTCATTATTGTTCTCAATCAAAGTAGACAAGGGCATATCATTAGGATCAGAAGAAACACTTTTACTAGCAAATAATTTCATAAGTTCATCATCTTTCCACTCAAAATATTATTTTCTTCTATCGCATGCACCTTTTTATTAGTAGATCTTTCAGTATGCCATTGAGAATAATTAACCATAATTTTATCTAGGAGTTTAGTAGCTTCTCCTAAAGCGATTTCCATAAAAGTGCCTCCCATGGCTGAATATAAAAGATTTCTAGAAGAAAAATTCAACCCGGCATAAAAAAAATTGTATAATCATCCACAAATTCAAACCATGAGTAGGGCAATTACGTATCATTAATTCCATCCTCTCCCAAGCTTGTGAAACATGTTCATGATCAAGTTGCTTAAAATTCATAATATCGTTTCTAAGAGAGATGATCTTAGCGGGAGGAAAATACTTAGAGATAAAAGCATATTTGCACTTGTTCCAAGAATCAATATTGTTTTTAGGCAAAGACGAAAACCAAGCTTTAGCATGATCTCTAAGCGAAAAAGGAAATAGCTTCAATTTAACAATATCATTGTCCACATCTTTCTTCTTTTGCATATCACACAAATCAACGAAGCTATTTAGATGGGTAGCGGCATATTCACTAGGAAGGCCGGAAAACGGATCTTTCATGACAAGATTCAGCAAAGCGGCATTAATTTCACAAGATTCAACATCGGTAAGAGGAGCAATCGGAGTGCTAATAAGATCATTGTTATTGGTTTTGGTAAAGTCACACAATTTAGTGTCATCTTGAGCCATCGTGACAAGCAAGCAATCCAACACACAAGCAAACAAAAGGCAAGCGGGCAAAAAGAGGCAAATAGAGAAAGAGAGAGGGGATAGAGAGAGAGAGGGCAAATAAAACGGCAAGGGTGAAGTGGGGGAGAGGAAAACGAGAGGCAAATGGCAAATAATGTAATGCGCGAGATAACAATTGTGATGGGTACTTGGTATGTTGACATGCGTAGACACCAACGGCGCCAGAAATGGCTTGTTGTCGGAGGTCAAATCTTGACTCTCGCGAGCCTCCCCGGCAAGGGCGCCAGAAATTCTTCTTGCTACCTCTTGAGCACTGCGTTGGATTTCCCCGAACAGGAAAGGATGATGCAGCAAAGTAGCGTAAGTATTTCCCTTAGTTTTGGAGAACCAAGGTATCAATCCAGTAGGAGGTTGCACGTGCGTCCCTAGTACCTGCACAAAACAAATAACTCCTCGCAACCAACGCGATAAGGGATTGTCAATCCCTTCACGGTCACTTACGAGAGTGAGATCTGATAGATATGATAAGATAATATTTTTGGTATTTTTGTGATAAAGATGCAAAGTAAAATAAAGGCAAAGTAAAAAATCAAAGGAAATAACTAAGTATTGGAAGATTAATATGATGAAGATAGACCCGAGGGCCATAGGTTTCACTAGTGGCTTTTCTCAAGAGCATAAGTATTTTACGGTGGGTGAACAAATTACTGTTGAGCAATTGACAGAATTGAGCATAGTTATGAGAATATCTAGGTATGATCATGTATATAGGCATCACGTCCGAGACAAGTAGACCGACTCCTGCCTGCATCTACTACTATTACTCCACTCATTGACCGCTATCCAGCATGCATCTAGAGTATTAAGTTCATGAAAACAGAGTAACGCCTTAAGCAAGATGACATGATGTAGAGGGATAAATTCATGCAATATGATAAAAACCCCATCTTGTTATCCTCGATGGCAACAATACAATACGTGCCTTACTGCCCCCTACTGTCACTGGGAAAGGACACCGCAAGATTGAATCCAAAGCTAAGCACTTCTCCCATTGCAAGAAAGATCAATCTAGTAGGCCAAACCAAACTGATAATTCAAAGAGACTTGCAAAGATAACCAATCATACATGAAAGAATTCAGAGAAAATTCAAATATTGTTCAGAGATAATCTAGATCATAAACCCACAATTCATCGGTCTCAACAAACACATCGCAAAAACAAGATTACATCGAATAGATCTCCACAAGAGAGGGGGAGAACATTGTATTGAGATCCAAAAAGAGAGAAGAAGCCATCTAGCTAATAACTATGGACCCAAAGGTCTGAGGTAAACTACTCACACTTCATCGGAGAGGCTATGGTGTTGATGTAGAAGCCCTACTTGATAGATGCCCCCTCCGGTGGAGCTCCGGAACAGGCCCCAAGATGGGATCTCGTGGATAGAGGAAGTTACGGTGGTGGAATTAGGTTTTTGGCTCCGTATTTGATCGTTTGCGGGTACGTAGGTATATATAGGAGGAAGGAGTACGTTGGTGGAGCAACAGGGGGCCCACGAGGGTGGAGGGCGCGCCTGGGGGGGTAGGTGATGAAGCCATGTACCTAGGGTGGGGGCACGGACCTGTCCTAAGAGCCCTACCCAAGGACATCCATAGAAGAAGTCACCTTTCAATTGACTTGAAGATACCCACTCGACGGGTTCAAGACACTCGACCAGGAAGCTATCACTCGACCACGGAGCCAACCACTCGACTGCCAGGAGATCTAAAGTTACCCCGCAGGCAAACGGTCGGTCATTAAGTAGCCTTTATGGTCATTATAGCACTTTATTAGAGGCGTTACTAGTAACGCCCAACCTTAATGTACCTTAAACCCTGCATTACTGAGGGCAGGAGAAGGCTGGCGAACTCTATATAAGCCACCCCCCTCCTCAGTATCAAGGGTTCGCACCCCTGTCATTCTCACACATATAATCTAGTCGACCGCCTCCGGGCACCGAGACGTAGGGCTTTTACTTATTCCGAGAAGGGCCTGAACTCGTACATCTTCGTGTGTTTACAGCTCCTGCATAGCTAAGATCTAGCCTCTCCATACTTACCCTCCTACATCACTGTCAGACTTAGAACCATGACAGTTGGCGCCCACCGTGGGGCCGGAATCTTGGCGCTTGATTGTAGGAGTTGCAATTTTTCCGATCTCCTTGATCATGGTTTCATGCGGAGTTTTGGTGGAGGGCCGCGAGATCCGTCTCGGCGCGCTCACGTTCATCGCCGACGACTCCGCCTAGCTTCAAGAGGCTCCGCTCGACATCGACGCGCTCCCCGTCCGCGGGGTGACGCACTTTCGGGCATGTGTTCACGGCGTCCTACTGCGGCAGCCGTCGACCCAGTATCGCTCGGCTCCCGTGTCGTCTCCCCGCCTCGTTTCTCGCCGGTGCAAGCGCTCTGGTCGATCGAGACTTCAGAGGTGGGTGAGGCATGCGGTGGCTCGCCAATCAGCCACTCCACAAGTCGTGACAATCGAGCCCGACGAATCTCTCTATGGCCTGTTCGAGTGGCTCCACAGAGACCGCATCCGAGTGCGACAGCAGTGATCCTGCGGCGGAGGTCCTGGCAATTGATGGGACACGCAGCCCTCCCGGTTTTACTCGTACCGACGGAGGGGCAGGTGGGGGCGACCCGTCGCATCCCCATGAAGAATATCTCCCTGAGCCTCCCACGTCGCTGCAGCGAGAGGAGCTTCGCCGCCGGAACATGGATGCACTCCATACTCCTATCGTTGGAGAAACCCCCGAGGCCCGAGCCTTAGAGGACGCGCGCTTGGCTAACTGGGCCGAGTGCACTCGACTGGAGAATCTCCAGCGAGCACTCGACGAGCAAGCGTGTCGGCGGGCTCCCGAGTCCAGTCGACGTCAGCTCTTCTCGCCTACGCAGGTATATCGAACTCCCGTTCAGAATTTGGCAGCCGCGGCCCGAATAGCAGAATCAATTCAGCCCTCCCAGTCAGAAGCTGGCAGAGGCTTGTTGCAAATCAGAGCGTTGCACCGGGCAGCGGGAAACCAGAATTCCGCTGTCTCTCAGTCGCGGAATAGGATCCACAGTTGATCTGTTGCAGCGGATACAGTGCAGTCGGCTCACAGCCCAAGATCGCCCCCGAGGCGTGAGGGACGTGGAGACCGACCAGATCAGTATAGAAGAAACGAACAGTATGATCACCGATTCGATCGTGATGATCGACGTCGAGTGCCAACCCCTCCCCCGAGGAGTGGGTCGTATGCGCCTCGACAGCAGGATGACAGACGCCCTCATAGTGTTGGGCAGAGGATCCCAGTCGACCCCCAGGGAACCAGTCTTTGACGCGAGATCCATCCTTGTTCAAGGTTTGGTCGACAGGAACAGGGCTCACCGAGAAGGACATGACAGAGATGCCCCTACCAGCAGCAAGGTACATGTTTCAGGGCCAGAGTGTTTCAGTCGAGCCATAAGGGCCGCAGTGATTCCTCCCAACTTCCGATTGGCGACTGGAGTCAGCAAGTTCACCGGTGAGTCTAAGCCTGACACTTGGCTCGAAGACTACCGAGTGGCTGTCCAGATTGGCGGCGGCAATGATGAGGTGGCTATGAAGCATTTGCCTCTCCTGTTAGAGGGCTCAGCCAGAGCGTGGCTGAATCAGTTAGCACCCAGCAACATCTACACTTGGGAGGATCTCTCTCGAGTGTTTGTCACGACCTTTGAAGGAACATGCAAGCGACCGGCAGGCCTTACGGAATTGCGGTCTTGCGTGCAGAAACCGAGTGAAACTCTGAGAGATTACATCCAGAGGTGGATCACTTTGCATCACACAGTTGAGAATGTACCAGATCACCAAGCAGTTTGTGCCTTTAAAGAAGGCGTCAGGAACAGAGAGTTGAACATGAAGTTCGGTCGGACCGGAGAAATGTCTCTGAATCGGATGATGGAAATTGCCACCAAATATGCTAACGGAGAAGATGAAGATCGACTCCGGAGTGGCAAGCAGAAAGCAGTCGCCCAGGAAACCGGAGGCAATTCCAGTCGGAAGCAGAAGCGGAAGGCCGAGCCAGCCGCTCCTGGGGAGGCCCTGGCCGTAACCCAGGGGAAATTGAAGGGAAAACCCAAGGGGCCCTGGAACCCCAAGAAAGTAAAAGATCAAGACGGAAATGACGTTTTGGGTCTGCCATGTCACATTCACACCAAGAAAGACGAGGAGGGTAAACTCATTTATCCAAAGCATACCACTCGACAGTGTCGGCTCCTGATCCAGCAGTTCTAGGGCAAGCAGTCCAAAGACAAGGAAAAAGAGTCAGACAAGGTTGAGGATAAGGAAGATAGTGACGACGGGTACCCCCAAGTCAATTCCACCTTGATGATTTTTGCTGATGTCGAAAGCAAAAGTCGACTGAAAGTCATTAACCATGAAGTGAATATGGTTGCCCCGGCAACAACCAACTACCTGAAGTGGTCTCAGACTGCCATCGCGTTCGACCAGTCCGATCATCCTGCACACATTGCCACCCCTGGGAGGCAAGCTCTGGTGGTCGACCCAGTTGTCGAAGGCACTCGACTGACCAAAGTCCTGATGGATGGTGGCAGCGGCCTGAACATACTGTATGCAGAAACGCTGAAAGGGATGGGCATTCCGGTGTCCGGGCTCAGCGCCAGCAACATGAGTTTCCATGGAGTCATTCCTGGAAAGAAAGCCGAGTCACTCGGCCAGATTGCTCTCGATGTGGTTTTCGGTGATTCAAAGAATTACCGCAAGGACAAGTTGACATTTGAGGTTGTGGACTTCCAAAGTGCTTATCATGCTATTCTGGGCCGACCAGCTTATGCACGCTTCATGGCTCGATCATGCTATGTGTATCTCAAGTTGAAGATGCCCGGCCCCAGAGGTGTGATCATCGTTACAGGCAATCGGAAGAAAGCAGAGGAGTGTTTTCAGAAAGGATCAAAGATCGCTGATGCTCAGATGTTAGTAGTCGAGCTGCAAGAGTACCAGAAGACTGCTGATCCAAGTGAATTGCTACGAGCCAAAAAGCCAGCTTCAGAATCAGCTTTTCAGTCGTCCGGTGAAACTAAGCCAGTTCACATTCACCTGACCGACCCCAATGCTGCTCCGACTCACATCTCAACGACGCTCGACTCCAAATAGGAAGAAGCGCTCATCCAGTTCCTCCGTGAGAACTGGGACATCTTCACATGGAAGCCTTCTGACATGCCTGGAGTTCCCAAGGGGCTGGCTGAGCACCGTCTACGAGTCGACCCGAAGTTCAAGCCTATGAAAGAACATCTTCGACGGTCCGCCGTCCAGAAGAGGAAAGCTATTGGCGAGGAGGTGGCTCGGCTCTTAGCAGCGGAGTTCATCCGAAAGATTTACCACTCCGAGTGGCTCGCCAATGTTGTCATGGTCCCCAAGAAGGACAAGTCACTTCGCATGTGCATTGACTTTAAACATATCAATCGGGCCTGCCCGAAAGATTATTTCCCTCTCCCCCGCATCGACCAGATAGTCGACTCGACCGCGGGGTGTGAGCATTTGTCTTTTCTAGACGCTTATTTAGGGTACCATCAGATCCGTCTGTATGGACCCGACGAGATCAAAACGGCTTTCATCACCCCATTCGGGTGCTTCTGTTATGTCACCATGCCCTTCGGCCTCAAGAATGCTGGAGCCACGTTCATGAGGATGATTCAGAAGTGTTTGCTCACTCAGATCACTCGGAACGTGGAAGCGTACATGGATGATATTGTGGTTAAGTCACGGAAAGGTTCCGATCTGCTGACTGACCTTGCCGAAACCTTTGCTAACCTCAGGAGATATGATATCAAGCTCAATCCATCAAAGTGCACATTAGGAGTTCCAGGTGGAAAGTTACTCGGTTTTCTCGTTTCTGAACGAGGAATCGACGCCAATCCCGAGAAATTTGGCACCATACTCCGGATGAAGCGTCCTGTGCATGTGCACAATGTCCAGAAGCTTACAGGTTGCTTGGCCGCTCTAAGTCGATTCATTTCTCGTCTCGGTGAAAAGGCGTTGCCTCTTTACCGACTGATGAAGAAGTCTGACAAGTTCGAGTGGACTCCAGAAGCTGATGCAGCGTTTGCAGAGCTCAAAGCTCTGCTCTCCACCCAGCCGGTGCTTGCTGCCCCAATCAGTAAAGAGCCTCTGCTGCTTTACATTGCGGCCACGGGACAAGTTGTCAGTACAGTACTTACGGTCGAGCGGGAAGAAGAAGGAAAGGCCTTCAGAGTTCAGCGCCCAGTATATTATGTGTCTGAAGTTTTGACTCCTTCGAAGCAAAGATATCCCCATTACCAGAAGCTTGTATATGGGATTTACATGACCACGAAGAAGGTTGCACACTACTTCTCTGACCATTCCATTACAGTCGTCAGCGATGCTCCACTGTCAGAGATTTTGCACAACAGAGATGCAACCGGTCGAGTGGCGAAGTGGGCGATTGAACTCCTTCCCCTAGATATCAAGTTTGAAGCAAAGAAGGCTATCAAGTCCCAAGCAATTGCAGATTTCGTCGCCGAGTGGATTGAATAGCAGCTTCCGACTCAAGTTCAGTCGGAGCATTGGACCATGTTCTTCGATGGATCTAAGATGCTGAATGGTTCCGGTGCTGGGGTAGTATTGGTCTCCCCCAGAGGAGATAAGCTCAGATATGTTCTCTAGATTCACTTTGATTCCTCCAATAATGAAGCAGAATATGAAGCACTCTTGTATGGGTTGCGCATGGCCATTTCACTCGGCGTCCGGTGCCTCATGGTCTATGGCGACTCAGATTTGGTGGTTAATCAGGTGATGAAGGAGTGGGACGTCAGAAGCCCAGCTATGACTGGCTACTGCAACGCAGTAAGAAAGCTAGAAAAGAAATTCGAGGGGTTAGAGCTTCATCACATCCCCCGACTGAAAAAATCAAGCAGCTGATGATCTGGCAAAGATAGGCTCCAAGAGAGAAGCCATTCCCAGCAATGTGTTTTTGGAGCACATCCGCTCGCCGTCAGTCCAGGAGGATCCTTTTACAGAAGAAGCCCCGCAACCGAAAAGTGCCACAGATCCGACTGAAGTCGAAATTCCTGCTGTGGTCGACCTAGTCATGGAAGTCTTGGCAATCACTCCCGACTGGACGATACCATACATCGCGTATATCTTGAGGAAAGAACTTCCAGAGGACGAAGAAGAGGCTCGACAGATCGTCCATCGATCTAAAGCTTTCACAGTCATAAAAGGACAGTTGTATAGAGAAAGCGCAACTGGAATCGGTCAGAAGTGCATAACGCCAGAAGAAGGTCAGATAATCCTTGATGATATCCACTCGGGGACCTGTGGTCACCATGCGTCCTCTCGGACTATTGTGGCCAAAGCATACCGAGCGGGTTTTTACTGGCCCAGGGCAAACAAAATGGCGAAAGAGATAGTCGACAAGTGTGAAGGCTGCCAGTTCTACTCCAACTTGTTGGACAAGCCAGCATCAGCTCTGAGGACCATTCCACTCGTCTGGCCCTTTGCTCTTTGGGGACTGGACATGGTTGGTCCACTGAGAACAGGCAGGAGCGGATTCACACATGTGCTTGTGGCAGTCGACAAGTTCACCAAATGGATTGAAGCCAAGCCTATCAAAAATCTTGATGCTAGCACTGCTATCAGTTTCATCAGAGAGTTGATATTCAGATATGGAGTCCCGCATAGCATCATCACTGACAATGGGTCAAACTTCGATTCAGACAAGTTCAGAGCTTTTTGCGCCTCTCAAGGCACACGAATCGACTACGCGTCGGTCGCGCATCCCCAGTCGAATGGACAAGCTGAAAGAGCAAATGGTCTGATTCTCAAAGGACTGAAGCCTCGACTGATGCGTGATCTCAAGCACGCAGTAGGCGCTTGGGTCGACGAGCTTCCGTCAGTTTTGTGGGGATTGAGGACCACCCCGAACCGGTCGACTGGAAGAACGCCATTCTTTCTGGTTTACGGAGCCGAAGCCGTCCTGCCGAGTGATCTACTTCACAATGCTCCCAGAGTCGAGCTTTATAACGAAGAAGAAGCAGAGCAAGCCCGGCAAGACGCAGTCGACCTCCTAGAGGAGGAGAGGGAAATGGCTATGATCATATCGACCATCTATCAGGAAGACTTGCGTCGATTCCATGCCAGGAATGTGAAGAGCCGAGCCTTCCAAGAAGGAGATTTGGTCCTCCGAGTGGATCAACAGAAACCACACAAACTTGCTCCTACTTGGGAAGGCCCCTTCATCGTTACCAGAGTCCTCCACAATGGAGCATATCATTTCTACAACATTGATCGCCGGATCGACGAGCCATGAGCTTGGAATGCGGAACTACTCCGCCCATTTTACACTTGAATTCTCACTCGGATGAGATGTAATAAGGAAAACTTCTGTAGTTTATTTTTATCAAATACAAGAGTGTCCCAGTTCTTCCTGTAATTGCTGTCACTTTTGTTTGCGTACAAAATCCCCCAGTGGGTGGCTTAGCTGCGAATCCGTTTTGCCTAAGTTTGCAAAAAATCCTACCGAGTGGTGAGCCAGACTCCCACTCGGGGGCTTAGCTGCAGCCCAGTGCTCGCCTAAGTGTTTGAAAATCCTACCGAGTGGTGAGCCAGACTCCCACTCGGGGGCTTAGCTGCAGCCCAGTGCTCGCCTAAGTATTTGAAAATCCTACCGAGTGGTGAGCCAGACTCCCACTCGGAGGCTTAGCTGCAGTCCAAGTACTCGCCTAAGTATATAAAAATCCTACCGAGTGGAGAGCAAACCTCCCACTCGGGGCTTAGCTGCAGCTCAGTGCTCGCCTAAGTGTTCAAAAATCCTAACGAGTGGAGAGCAAACCTCCCACTCGGGGGCTTAGCTGCAGTCCAAGTACTCGCCTAAGTATATAAAAATCCTACCGAGTGGGGAGCAAACCTCCCACTCGGGGGCTTAGCTGCAGTCCAAGTACTCGCCTAAGTATATAAAAATCCTACCGAGTGGAGAGCAAACCTCCCACTCAGAGGCTTAGCTGCAGCTCAGTGCTCGCCTAAGTGTTCAAAAATCCTACCGAGTGGAGAGCAAACCTCCCACTCGGGTGCTTAGCTGCAGTCCAAGTACTCGCCTAAGTATATAAAAATCCTACCGAGTGGGGAGCAAACCTCCCACTCGGGGGCTTAGCTGCAGTCCAAGTATTCACCTAAGTATATAAAAATCCTACCGAGTGGAGAGCAAACCTCCCACTCGGGGGCTTAGCTGCAGTCCAAGTACTCGCCTAAGTATATAAAAATCCTACCGAGTGGGGAGCAAACCTCCCACTCGGGGGCTTAGCTGCAGTCCAAGTACTCGCCTAAGTATATAAAAATCCTACCGAGTGGAGAGCAAACCTCCCACTCAGAGGCTTAGCTGCAGCTCAGTGCTCGCCTAAGTGTTCAAAAATCCTACCGAGTGGAGAGCAAACCTCCCACTCGGGTGCTTAGCTGCAGTCCAAGTACTCGCCTAAGTATATAAAAATCCTACTGAGTGGGGAGCAAACCTCCCACTCGGGGGCTTAGCTGCAGTCCAAGTACTCACCTAAGTATATAAAAATCCTACCGAGTGGAGAGCAAACCTCCCACTCGGGGGCTTAGCTGCAGTCCAAGTACTCGCCTAAGTATATAAAAATCCTACCGAGTGGAGAGCAAACCTCCCACTCGGGGGCTTAGCTGTAGTCCAAGTACTCGCCTAAGTATATAAAAATCCTACCGAGTGGAGAGCAAACCTCCCACTCGGAGGCTTAGCTGCAGCTCAGTGCTCTCCTAAGTGTTCAAAACTCCCACCGAGTAGAGAGCAAACCTCCCACTCGGGGGCTTAGCTGCAGCCCAGCGCCCGCCTAAGTTCAGAACACGTCCCAATCCACAAGGATGGCAAGATGCGAATCGACCGTTACCTTTTCCTTCGGAGCTGCACCACAAATACGAAGTTATTTCGAGTGAAGACCAAGTTCCACTCGACAGATAATTCCCGAAGATATTCAACGATAAATCAAGTTCGGATAAAACCCAAAGGTCCAAGACCTCAGATCAAAGTATTCGAGCCCTCGGCTCGACAGAGTTTAACGGTTACAGAATCCACTCGGCATTCCGAGGCAAATTTAAAGTGAAGCATAAAAGTTTTTTTACTCCTCCAGCGGAGGACTGGAAGGGGCAACGAACTCGTCCAAGTCGATCCCGTCTGCAATACGGGTGGCAGCAGCAATGAAAGTTTCCATGAAGTCTTGAAAGTTAAGCTTCCTGGTGTTGGCAACTTGGATGGCGGCCAGCTTCTCCTCTCGCACCTCCTTGCAGTGGACGCGGACGAGGGACAAAGCGACATCGGCACCACACCTTGCGGAGGATTTCTTCCAATCCATCACTCGACCAGGAACGTCGTTCAGTCGAGTCATCAGAGACTCGAGATCATTTGAAAGCGCCACCCCGGGCCAGAGAGACGTGTCGATCCGCGACACCGCAACCTTCAGCCGAGCCAGATAGTCAACCACGCTGGCAATACGAGACTCCAGACGGAGCACGTTCATTGCAGCCTCGTCCTTCACAAGAGAGTTAGCAGGGTCCAAGCCTGGCTCCACTCGACTGGTCTCCTCTTCAAAGTTCTGACAGAATTCTGCAAACACGATTCAAGAGTAAGACAGTGGCCTTATGCAGGCTTGGTAACTGCAAGACAGCCGGATCGGAGTAATTACCTTCGAGCATGACGAACAGCTTCTTGGCGAGTCCACCGAGATAAACCTCCAAATCGTTTACCTTCCCCGCCAGCTCAGCCGCCTTGTCGTGCAGAACCATCTTGTCGTTCTTCAGTCGGCTGACCTCTTGATTAGCTATCTCGAGAGCAGTCTTTAGTCTGGAATTCTCCTGTTCAAGAGTTCCGACCGAAGCCAGTTTCTCTTCTGCAAGCTTCGTTTTGCTCAAAGCCTCCTTCTGTGCTTCGACAAGATCTTGATCCTTCTTCTTCAGAGCTTCTTCCAGTTTATCTGCAGCACGTCGAGTGAAATCAACATCAAGAATGGAAAAGAAAGAAAAGTCACTCGTCAAGAATGGAGAACCTCACCAGCCATACATTTTGCTTCTTCTTGCGCCTTCTTCAAGTTCTCTTGAGCAAGCTTCAAATCAAGGTTGAGCTGGGTCTGCTTATTCTCCAACTCAGTATAGTGAGCCACAAGTTCACAGGATTTCTGCAAAAATCAGTCAACAGAGGTCCAAGATAAGTTGCTTCCGAGTAACCAAGAGACAATGATGGCGTTTCTAAGACTACAGTTGAATCAAAAACATTCAACAGTAGTCTCGGGGACTACACCCAGTGGGTGCACTCAGCGTGCCCCCACTGGTTTTGAAAAAAAATCGACTGCCAGCAGTCGACCAGATACAGTTCCATTCAGCACGGCCTGACCAGACCGAGTGAAGAAGTACAACTACAGCAACACAATGTAAAGACTACAGTCGACTGCCAGCAGTCCACCGTAGTCTCGGGGACTACACCCAGTGGGTGCACTCAACGTGCCCCCACTCGTCCAAGAATTGGCAGACACACCTAGTGGGTGTACAGATGTAAAGATCTTCGGAAAAGAGATTCTTCTAATAGCATATCGTAACAGATCAAGTGTTGAGTCGACTAACCTAGACGTTGCTTTGAAGAGCCGAACTTGCGTCATAGGCTGCTTGGCTGGCCTCCCGAGCCACTTTCACTTGTTCCATCATGATCCCCGCTTGACATATAGCCTCTTTCGCGGCACTCGCTTGGTCCTCAGGGGCGGGGTATGTGGCAAAAAGTGAAGGAGGATTTGCGGTCGACGACGAAGGCCGCACGCTCGTCAGAGGATCGGCGAAAGTCACAGAAGCCCGAGTGGTGTCACCACCATCCCGAGCTACGGCCTCAGATGCCGGAGCAGATTGGGGGGTCTTGCCAGCCAACGCCCGCCTGTTCCTTCTCACTCTCAGCGGCTCGTCGTCGTCGTCATCCGGGAGGCTAATAACATGAGGAGGAGCTACAAGAAAAAATTCAATCGGCCAGGGTTGCAATAAATATCCAGTCGACTCAAGGCAGAACATCGGTAATCATACCAGGGTTGGAGGTAACAGCATCCTCCATCTCTTGATCTTCGTCCTTGGCAGAGAGCTCAGAAGTAGCAGCGCTGCAAATCTCGAAAATCAGTCAGTTGACTCAATGAATCGACCAAGGATCTGTCCACGGTCGACAAAGGAGAACAAGTTCTATTATTACCCAGAAATGGTGGGGACGGTCATCTTCATCTTGGGCAGAGCCTTAGGCGGCTTAGACGGCGTCGCGCGTGGGTGCTTGGGAGCTTTTTCAGCCGGCGGAGGAGAAGAGGTCCGAGGGCGTTTCGACGACTGCCCAACAAGAGCAGTCAACTTACCACATTCCCGTGCCGGGTCATGTGTAAGCTTGGATCGCCTCTCCGAGCGGGGGGGGGGGGGGGTCAACTTCTTCCTCCTCCTCTTTGCTGGAGTCGATGTCGTCGTCTCCCTCTCCTTCGCCATCAGATTCCCACTCGGCTTGTTCATCTCCGCTCTCACCGCCGCTCGCCTCCCCTTCCTCAATCGGCTCCTACGCCCCGTTGGGTGTCGAGTACATCTTAGTAGTTGCCTGGAAAACAAAAGACAAGATCAAAGTCAATCGACCGATTCAAAGAAGACCAATGAAGAAAACAAGATCTCAGTCAGGACCATAAGGTCAGACCTGGTCCACTTCGTATGTATTGTCGAGTGGAGGAACCCTCCTGGCTCCTCGGGGGTTGTCTTTGTTCCCTGTGATGCTCGACAGCCATCCTTCTAGCATCTCATCAGTGACCTCCTCCAGGTGGATCCGAGTGGTGTCTTCAAGACCCGAGTACAGCCACATCGGGTGGTCGTGAGCCTGGAGCGGTTGGATGCGCCTCTGAAGGAAGACCTCCAGCAAGTCCATGCCAGTCACGCCGGCCCGGACAAGCTGAACCACTCGACCAACCAACACTTTGACTTGGGCCTTTTCTTCCGGCGTCACTTTCAGAGAAGCAGGTTTTTGAGCTCGTTCCAGAGAGAAAGGGGGAAGCCCAGTCGACTGACCTGGAGTCGCCTAGTCTTTGTAGTAAAACCAGGTCGACTGCCAACCATGGACCGACTCAGGGAAAGTGATGGATGGAAAAGAGCTTTTTCCCCTCATCTGAATCGCCAGATCCCCGCACAACTGGATCACCTGCGTCCTTTCGTCACTCGACTTGGCCTTTTTGACCGATTGGGAACGGCAAGTGAAGATGTGCTTAAAGAGTCCCCAATGGGGGCGGCAACCCAAGAAACCCTCACACAAGGAAATGAAAGCAGCCAGATACACTATAGAGTTGGGAGTGATGTGATGGAGCTGCGCTCCAAAGAAGTTCAGAAAGCTCCGGAAAAAAGGATGAGGAGACAGAGAAAACCCGCGATCGATATGGGTGGCGAGGAGCACACACTCACCATCAAGAGGTTGGGGCTCGACTTCCCTCCCTGGGAGACGCGCAGCTCCATAAGGGATGACTCCCCCCTCAACCATATCGTCGAGATCTTCCTACCGAATCACCGTCGGCATCCAGTCGCCCTGGATCCAGCCTCGGGGCAGAGATGTCCTTGAAGAAGATCCGCCCCGAGCGGACCTCTTTCCTTTCCCCTGCGCCGATGCCTTCTTCGCACGCTCCAGAGCGGACGTCTTGTCCTTCACCATTGTCGCCGGCAAAGCTCGAACGGGCATGTGGCTCTAGGGTGAGAGCGGAGGTGGCGGAGAACTTTGCGAAGGGAGAAGGGAAGGAGAGAGCACACTGTTTGGAAACCCCGAGCCGGTGGCTCATAAGAGGCCGCTTCCGAGTGGCTGACCGGTAGGCCCAGGCTGTCCCGTCAGATCCCGCAGCAGACGCGTGCGCGGTACGTGGCGAAAAAGGTGGCGTGGGGATCGAGGAGTTTCCGCCTTATCACGTCCGATTACCGCGGCCGCTCCCGTCCCGCGCGCTTCCTGAAATTCAAATCCCGCGAAATCCGTGGGTTGCAGAACAATTTGTCAGACAGAAGATCCCTTTCACATCGTCATTCGGAACTCCACATGCAAGGAAACTCACTCGACGAAAGACTTGGAATGGATCCAGGCGACTGAAAGAGGTTGATGACGTCATCCGTGACGATTGACCCAAAACAAGGCACTTATGTAGCACAAAGAACCAGTCGGAAAGGTCACCAACTCTTTCCCCACTCTAACCTCGATCCATTCAGGGGCTAATGATGAAGCCATGTACCTAGGGTGGGGGCACGGACCTGTCCTAAGAGCCCTACCCAAGGACATCCATAGAAGAAGTCACCTTTCAATCGACTTGAAGATACCCACTCGACGGGTTCAAGACACTCGACCACGAAGCCAACCACTCGACTGCCAGGAGATCTAAAGTTACCCTGCAGGCAAACGGTCGGTCATTAAGTAGCCTTTATGGTCATTATAGCACTTTATTAGAGGCGTTACCAGTAACGCCCAACCTTAATGTACCTTAAACCCTGCATTACTGAGGGCAGGAGAAGGCTGGCGAACTCTATATAAGCCACCCCCTCCTCAGTATCAAGGGTTTGCACCCCTGTCATTCTCACACATATAATCCAGTCGACCGCCTCCGGGCACCGAGACGTAGGGCTTTTACTTCTTCCGAGAAGGGCCTGAACTCGTACATCTTCGTGTGTTTACAGCTCCTGCATAGCTAAGATCTAGCATCTCCATCCTTATCCCCCTACATCACTGTCAGACTTAGAACCACGACAGTAGGCGCGCCCCCTACCTCGTGGCCTCCTCCTTTGTTTTTTGACGTAGGGTCCAAGTCTCCTGGATCATGTTTGGTGAGAAAATCACATTCCCGAAGGTTTCATTCCGTTTGGACTCCGTTTGATATTCCTTTTCTTCGTAACCCTACAATAGGCAAAAAAACAGTAATTCTGGGCTGGGCCTCCAGTTAATGGGTTAGTCCCAAAAATAATATAAAAGTGGATAATAAAGCCCAATAATGTCCAAAAAAGTAGATAACATAGCATGGAGCAATCAAAAATTATAGATACGTTGGAGACATATCACTTTTCAGCTTCATTCTAGGCTTGAACACATTTTCCAGCCAGGTGTTTCATGCACTCTCGAGAACCTTTAGCTTCGTCACGTTTCTTGTGAAATGCCTCCTTGAGCTCATGCATCATTTGCTTGATGTTTTGTATGTCTGTCACACTGAGCTGGGCCATGTGCTTCTTGAACTGAGCCTTTTCATAGTCAATCTTCTACTTCATTTCAACAATTCTCTGAGCTAGAGCCAGCTCAGGAGCAATGGCTCCATGGAAGTAAACGTTGAGGCCAATAGGGAGTTGAAGATCATCAAAACTGAGGTTTGGGCTGTCAAACCAGTCGTCAATGAACTTGTTCAGGATGTCCACATCAAAGAGGGGAAGATCATTGAAGATTTCTGCCTCTTGCTTGCTCTTTATTAGCAGCTCAAGAGCATCATCGCCAAGATCGCCGTCACTTGACAGATCAATGGCTTCGGTCTCATTCCTCAGAACGGCAGCTAGGGTCAATGCTTGACCAGTAGTTTGCATGGGCTTCTTCTTTTTCTCAGACTTGGAGATGCGAGAGAGATCTTCAGAATGCACACTTGGTGCAGGTGGAGCAGTGGCCAGAGGCGTCGCTCGCTAAACACTTGGTGCAGTGGATGGCTTCAAAGCCTTGGGTTTCTTCTGCTTTGCAGGCTTCGGTGGTGCAGGCGCTTCGTCAGAATCAGTGTCATCTGCAGAGTGATCCACGGCCGCCCCTTGAACCATAATGTGAGTGATGAGACCTTCAAGGTTGTAGAAGGGTGCAACAATATTAGGTTCAGCATCGCGTGTGCCGTCGGTACGAGGAGCCGATGGACCGGGGTTGAAGTCTAATCCAACCGATTTCTTGTTCTCTTTGGCAGATGCTTTGGCAAACTGAAGGTTGCGCTTGAATAGATTGTCGTCGCGACACCATAGCAGTGATGATGGATCGATATTTGCAGGTTGTGGTCCACGAACCATACACGGGTAGAAACCCTGAGCAATAGCTTCAGTTCTATTCTTGGGTTGAAGATTTCGAAAGAGAATATCACCCCAAGGACATTTGAGGGCATTCTTCTCAGCATACTCCTTGGTCACGAACTTGTATTTGAACCATTGCTCTGCCCAATATCTTCGAATCCATTGGATTCGTGTTTTGCGCTGATTGTAATCCTCTTCGGGATCAGTCTTGTACAGTTCACAGAGATCTTCAGGCAAATCCTTTGATGTATCACCACGGCGCTTCCTGCCTCCCTTCCATGCTGACTTATCTGCAGCCATGTAGTTCAGACTGAATGGCTTCAAAACTGTCAAAGGCTTCCGTCTGCTGGTCAGACAGGAACTAGCTTCTGGAGAATTGATGTGATGTTGTAAGAACTCTGCAAATGAATGCAGACTATGAGAACCAAGGGATTCTCCCACGGACATGTACCTATGACAGCATTAGAGATGCGAGGAAGGGGAAGAGGTCATATGCATTCTCAGAAGATTTTGAAGATAAATCAGTTTAGAAGACATTGACCTCATAGTGCGAAGACATTCACTCATATGTTGAGAGTTGGTTCCAGATTTGTACGAATCCAAGAATAAGTACAAGTGAGGAATCTAACTACTTTGTGAAGCATAAGTGAATATACTAGGCATGTTATGAGATGCAGAATAGGATAGATCCAAATTTGTAGGGACAGAAACCACTTGTGGTTGAAAAGGATGAATCTATCGGATCAAAAGGACTGTAAAAAGATGTTTTATTTACCACACGAAGAGCTGCTAGATGGAGTAGAAGATGAGGCCGAGCAGTTCAGTCTTCCGTGCCCTAACTTGGCGATGGAGGACACCTATGGCGACGACGGAGAAGATGATGTCCGGGGCTGACATGAGGACGGCGTCAGTGAGGTCGCGGCAGCTAAGCGCTTCCTCGCCGGCGTCGTCGAGAGCTAGCGGTGGCGCTAGGGTTTGTGCGAGAAGGAGAAGTGGAAGGAGATATAATGACTGGGTTGTGGCGTGTATTTATAAGGACAGGGTCGGCACAACATTATTACGTAGGTGCCCCTGGCGGTTCACATCTGAAGGACATGTGGTGAACATGCAACACATTGGAGGTTGTTCCATGTTCCCACGCACGACTGGATTGTCGGGTGGTCGTTCCCGCTTCTCCGGGTTTCAGACAAAAGTATTGAGCATTTAAATCAGATTTAATGTTTGTCTCTGTGTCTTCTACTGACAAGGATGCAGAGAAGACATTCGACGGTTTCAATAGAATGCATATGATTTGGATAGATAGATTTGAGACGGGAGCATAGAGAGGTTAGGGTCCGATCACATTCACTTAGTTCAAAAGATTCAAACGAGAAGACATAGCTATAAGTGAATGTTGTAGAGGACAGAACGCTAATATATGAATATATACGAATAAGACCAAATCAATATAGTGAAGATAAACATGAAGTCATGTTAAAATTGAAGACAAACCAAACACGAAGATTTTGCAAATGTAACGCCAACAGAAAACACTCCAAACAAAAGTTTGGTGGTGGCGTTACCCACCGTATAGGAAGTATTAGACCCAGACACGGCGCACAATTATCGTGGCGCTCCGAAGTCAAATTCTGCGTTAATGTATTCACACTTAGAGTGTAAGTCTTCATTAATTGAAGATATACGTTACTTCATGTGTTGCACATCTAAGCCATCAACATGCATAAGTGTTAGGATGTGTGCCTGATCACAGGACATTTGAGGATTCCAAGATATTTAGCTCACACCGCAAGGGCTTTGTGAAGATATCTGCCAGTTGCTCTTCAGTGTTGACGTGAATGATATCAATATCTTCCTTCATGACATGTTCTCTGAGAAAGTGATGACGGATCTGAATGTGCTTTGTCTTCGAGTGCTGAACTGGGTTGTTGGCAATCTTGATGGCGCTTTCATTGTCGCGGTAGAGTGGTACTTGCTTCAGATGGATGCCATAGTCTTTGAGTGTTTGCTTCATCCATAGAAGCTAAGCGCAGCAAGATCCAGCAGCAATGTATTCAGATTCAGCAATGGACAGAGATACACAGTTCTGCTTCTTTGAAGACCAACAGACAAGTGATCGTCCCAGAAAGTGACATGTGCCTGATGTAGACTTGCGATCCACCTTGTCACCAGCATAATCAGCATCTGAGAATCCAACTAGATCAAACTCTGAGCCCTTTGGATACCATAATCCTAGTGTTGGGGTGTAAGCCGAATATCGAAGAATTCGCTTCACAGCTTAGTGATGTGATTCCTTTGGTGCCGCTTGGAATCGGGCACACATGCAAACACTAAGCATTATATCTGGCCTAGATGCACATAAATAAAGTAAAGAACCAATCATGGAGCGGTATACCTTTTGATCGAACTCTTTACCATAGGCGTCAGGACCCAGATGACTCTTGGTTGGCATTAGCGTCGTGTAACCTTTGCAGTCTTGCATTCCAAACTTCTTCAGGCAGTCTATGAGGTATTTATCTTGAGATATGAAGATTTCGTTGCTTTGCCGACGTATTTGAAGACCAAGGAAGAACTTAAGCTCACCCATCATGGACATTTGATATTGCTCTTGCATCATGTGTCCAAACTCATCACTGTATTTTTTATTAGTGCAGGCGAAGATAATGTCATCCACATATATTTGGAACACAAACAGTTCACCATCATATGTCTTCGTGAAGAGTGTGGGATCCAAGGAACCAGGTTTGAAGCCTTTGCTCTTCAGGAAGTCTTTGAGTGTGTCATACCAAGCACGAGGGGCTTGTTTAAGGCCATATAGTGCCTTATTGAGCTTGTATACCATATCAGGGCGTTTTGGATCTTCAAATCCAGGCGGTTGTGCAACATACACTTCTTCTTCAGTCTTGCCATTGAGAAAAACACTCTTCACATCCATTTGGTGCAGGAGGATGTTATGATGATTTGCGCAGGCTAGGAGTACGCGAATGGCTTCAAGCCTAGCCACGGGAGCAAATGTTTCATCGAAGTCAATTCCTTCAATTTGAGTGTATCCTTGAGCAACGAGACGAGCCTTGTTTCTGACAACTTGACCATGCTCATCTTGCTTGTTGTGATATATCCATTTAGTGCCTATGATATTGTGTTTACGAGGATCAGGACGCTTGACCAATTCCCACACATTGTTCAACTCAAACTGTTGAAGCTCTTCTTGCATAGCTTGAATCCACTCAAGTTCCATGAAGGCTTCAGCAACTTTCTTGGGTTCAGATATTGAGACAAATGCAAAGTGCCCATAGAAAATTGCTAGCTGCGTTGCTCTTGAACGAGTGAGTGGACCAGGTGCATTGATGCTATCAATTATCTTCTCAATCTGTACTTCATTTGCAACACGATGATGAACTGGACGAAGATTTTGCCCTTGCTAATCATTTTCATCATTAGGAGGATTGCCTTCAGGTTGAGCATTGTCTTCGGGTTGATTAGGTGCAGAAATGATAAGTTCCTCTTCAGCCTGAGCTTCAGACGGTATGGTTTCTACAGTTCCCATAAGCTTGATGGATTCACTAGGTGAAATTTCATCTAGCACATTTGGCAGGTGCTCTCTTTGCGAGCCGTTAGTATCATCGAACCGCACATCCACAGTTTCAACCACTTTATAGTGAAAGAGGTTGAAGACTCTGTAGGAGTGCGAATCCTTTCCGTAACCAAGCATAAAACCTTCATGTGCTTTTGGTGCAAATTTGAAGTGTGATGTGGATCCTTGATCCAGCACCTAGCACCAAATACTCTGAAGTAACTGACATTTGGCTTCTTACCAGTAAGGAGTTCATAGGATGTATTCTTTAGAAGCTTGTGAAGATAGACACGGTTGATGACATGGCATGCAGTATCAATGGCTTCGGGACAGAACTTTCTTGGAGTCTTGTATTCATCAAGCATCGTCCTTGCCATTTCAATGAGTGTTCTGTTCTTGCGTTCCACTATGCCATTCTGCTGCGGCGTGTATGGAGCTAAGAACTCATGAGTGATACCCAAGGTATCAAGATAAGTGTCGAGGCCGGTGTTCTTGAATTCTGTTCCATTGTCACTTCTGATGTGCTTGATCTTGATGCCATAGTTGTTCATGGCTCGATTGGCGAAGCGTCTGAAGACATCCTGCACTTCAGTCTTGTAGAGGATTATGTGTACCCATGTATATCTTGAATAATCATCAAAAATGACGAAGCCATAGAGACAAGCAGTAGTAGTGAGAGTAGAGTAGTGAGTAGGACCGAATAGGTCCATGTATAGCAGTTCGAAGGGTTGAGTTGTTGTCATGATTGTCTTCGATGCACCGCATAAGTGATCCTTCTTGAACTTGACGGCCTCGATGCCTATGACATGCTTCTTCTTTGTGAGAGTATGCAAGTTCCTCATGCCAGCATGCCCTAGCCTCTGATGCCAGAGCCATCACTCTAAAGCTTTTGCAAGCAGACATACGGCAAGCTGTGGTCCTGCTGAGAAATCTACCATGTACAAATCATCTTTTCGATACCCTTCAAACACTAGAGACTTGTCAGATTCCATTAGAACAAGGCAACAATATTTTCCAAATATCACAATCATGTTCAAATCGCAAAGCATTGAGACGGACATTAAGTTGAAACCAAGGGATTCAACAAGCATCACTTGATCCATGTGCTGATCCTTTGAGATTGCAACTCTACCTAGACCCAATACCTTGCTTTTACCTGTGTCAGCGAATGTGATGTGACTCTTCTCAGATGGACGTAAGGTTGAGTCCATGAGAAGACTTTGATCACCAGTCATATGATTAGTGCATCCATTATCAATAATCAATTCTGAAGCGGCTGGTGTCATACCCTACAGAACAGTTAGGGGGATAGGCTTCACGAAGAGTATTGTGAAGCATAAGCATTTGACGAGCAAGTGAATTATGAAAGCTCAGACCCAGGTTAGAACTGATAGGATGCATGTTAAGCGACTCAGTGATGAAATACATAATAAGATCATTTGGGCATTTTATCTTGTGCCCCACAAGATGTTTTAGGTCCCCATCAATAGCTTCAGACGCATTTGATTTTCGGCTGGAGACCTTTCCCTGCAAAAGAGAGTTAAGCTTTCTTAGCCACCCACATCTTCAGGGGTAGCTTCGAAGCAATGAGTTTAAGTGCAGCATCTGAGAATTTTGGCTTTGGAGCCCTAGCAAATAGTCTTGCAGGAGGTGAATCATACTCATAAGAATAAGCAGAGTAGTTCTTGGTCTTATGAACATGGCGGTTTGATGAAACACGCTGATATTCATAGGCCTGAGTATGGTTTCCCTGCAAAACATTTGTGTTAGTGCGACTCTGGTGAGTCCTCTGTCTGTATGAAGCCTTTGGACCATATGAAGCATGTAGTCTGGGTTTGTCTTCTTTCCTTGTGGTGTCATGACGACATTCACAGGAAGATTCTCCAGACACCTTTTGGGCACCTAGACTTTCTTCATAGGTGGCCCATTCATGCAATTAGTACCAATATACCTGGCAAACACTTCACCATTTTGATTCTTAAATAGTTTATAGTTTGCATCAAAGGATTCATCAATGATAATAGGGTTAGCACAAGTGAAGCTAGATAGGGTGGATGGATCTACTGAAGGTTCCTTTGCAGCAACCCATGTGGTTTTGGGGTACTACTCAGGCTTCCAGTAAGAGCCATCAGCATTCATTTTCCTTTCGAACCCAACACCCTCTTTCCTAGGGTTTCGGCACAGAATCTGCCTTTTGAGGACATCACATAGTGTTTGATGCCCTTTGAGACTTTTGTACATCCCTGTTTCAAGCAATGTCTTCAACCTAGCATTTTCATCAGCAATAGCAGTGGCATCCTCAACAGAGGGGTTAGTTACCACATCAACAGTTGAAGATATTGGAACAGTAGCAATAGTAGAACATTCAGCAACAGAAGTAGCGTTATCACGCTCAAGGCATTTTAGACATGGTGGTTCAAATCCTTCCTGAGCGGGACTGATCTGTTGAGCACGAAGTGACTCGTTTTCCTTTTGAAGTTCTTCATGAATTGCTCTCAATTTCTCAAGTTCTTGCTTCCTTTGAAGATAATCATAGGAAAGTTTTTCATGAGTTGTTGAGAGCGTTTCATGATGACTTTCAAGTTCCTCATACTTAACATGAACAATTTTTATGTCTTCAATTAAGGACTGAGATCGAGTCATTTCCGAGTCCAACAGGTCATCGCTTTTGTCTAACAATTTTTGAATATGTTCCATAGCTTTCTGTTGTTTAGTTGCAATTTTAGCAAGTGCTTTGTAGCTGGGTTTGGAATCACAATCTGAGTCATCTTCATTGGATGTTTGATAGTGAGCATTGCATGAGTTTACCTTGGCACCACGTGCCATGAAGCAGTAGGTGGTAGAGGATGGCTCGGGTTTGGGAGACATTGTTTTAAGTGACTCCTTGAAGTCGAGGAACCAGGGATCCTGATGTGTCCCATGACCTTCATAAACATCAGAGATCTGATCCCATACAATCTTTGCATTGCAGAGATGCATGATGCACCTGAACTCATCTCTGGACAGAAAGGAGCATATAATGTCCTTCGCCTTGACATCCAGCAGAGTGAACTTCTAAATGTCGTCGGCATCCACCATCTTGCATAAGTCGGTGAGGGCATGCTACGTCTCGAGCTAGCGTTGGTTTTCCCCGAAGAGGAGGGGGTGATGCAGTACAGCAGCGTAAGTATTTCCCTTAGTTTTTGAGAACCAAGGTATCAATCCAGTAGGAGGCCACGCGCAAGTCCCTTGTACCTGCACAAAACGGTAGCAACTCGCAACCAACGCTTAGGGGTTGTCAATCCCTTCACGGTCACTTACGAGAGTGAGATCTGATAGAGATAATATTTTTGGTATAAAGATGCAAAGTAAAAAGTAAAAGCAAAACAAGTAAAATAAAGTAATGGAGATTGATATGATGAGAATAGACCCAGGGGCCATAGGTTTCACTAGTGGCTTCTCTCAAGAGCATAGATATTCTACGGTGGGTGAACAAATTACTGTTGAGAAATTAATAGAATTGAGCATAGTTATGAGGTTATCTAGGTATGATCATGTATATAGGCATCACGTCCGTGACAAGTAGACCGACTCCTGCTTGCATCTACTACTATTACTCCACTCATCGACCGCTATCCAGCATGCATCTAGAGTATTAAGTTAAAAACAGAGTAACACCTTAAGCAAGATGACATGATGTAGAGGAATAAATTCATGCAATATGATAAATACCCCATCTTGTTATCCTCGATGGCAACAATACAATACGTGCCTTGCAACTCTTTCTGTCACTGAGTAAGGACACCGCAAGATTGAACCCAAAGCTAAGCACTTCTCCCATTGCAAGAACTACCAATCTAGTTGGCCAAACCAAACGGATAATTTGAAGAGACTTTCAAAGATAACTCAATCGTACATAAAAGAATTCAGAGAAGATTCAAATATTATTCATAGATAAGTTGGATCATAAACCCACAATTCATCGGTCTCAACAAACACACCGCAAAAAGAAGATTACATCGAATAGATCTCCACGAGAGAGGGGGAGAACATTGTATTGAGATCCAAAAAGAGAGAAGAAGCCATCTAGCTACTAGCTATGGACCCGAAGGTCTGAAGTAAACTACTCACACTTCATCGGAAGGGCTATGGTGTTGATGTAGAAGCCCTCCGTGATGGATGTCCTCTCTGGCGGAGCTCCGGAACAGGCCCCAAGATGGGCTCTCGTGGATATAGGAAGTTGCGGCAGTGGAATTAGGTTTTTGGCTCCGTCTTTGGTCTAATGGGGGTACGTAGGTATATATAGGAGGAAGGAGCACGTCGGTGGAGCTCCGAGGGGCCCATGAGGCAGGAGGGCGCGCCCTCCACCCTCGTGACCTCCCCGGAAACTTCTTGGAGTAGGGTCCAAGTCTCCTGGATCACGTTTGGTGCGAAGATCACGTTCCCGAAGGTTTCATTCCGTTTGGACTCCGTTTGATATTCTGTTTCCTTGAAATACTGAAATAGGCAAAAAAACAGCAATTCTGGACTGGGCCTCCGGTTAATAGGTTAGTCCCAAAAATAATATAAAAGTGGAAAATAAAGCCCAATATAGTCCAAAACAGTAGATAAAGTAGCATGGAGCAATCAAAAATTATAGATACGTTGGAGACATATCAGGCATCCCCAAGCTTAATTCATGCTCGTCCTCGAGTAGGTAAATGATAAAAAGAGAAGTTTTTTATGCGGAGTGATACTTTGGCATAATTTCAATGTAAATCTTCTTAATCATGGTATGAATATTCAGATCTGAGAGGTTCAAGACAAAAGTTCATATTGACATAAAAATGATAATACTTCAAGCATACTAATTAAACAATTATGTCATCTCAAAATAACATGGCCAAAGGAAGTTCATCCCTACAAAATCATATAGTTAGGCTATGCTTCATTTTCGTCACACAAAGATGTTCCCAACTTCTATACCCCCGATGACAAGCCAAGCAATTGTTTCATACTCAAATAATCTCAAACTTTTTCAACCTTCACGCAATACATGAGCGCGAGCCATGGACATAGCACTATGGGTGGTATAGAATATGATGATGGGGATTGTGTGGAGAAGACAAAAAAGGAGAAAGTCTCACATCAACGAGGCTAATCAATGACCTATGGAGATGCCCATCAATTGATGTTAATGCAAGGAGTAGGGTTGCCATGCAACGGATGCACTAGAGCTAAGAATGTTCAACAAAAGAAAACTAGTGGGTGTGCATCCAACTTGCTTGCTCATGAAGACCTAGGGCATTTTGAGGAAGCCCATCGTTGGAATATACAAGCCAAGTTCTATAATGAAAAATTCCCACTAGTATGAACAAGACAACTTATGAGACTCACTATATGAAATCATGGTGGTACTTTGAAGCACAATATATGAGACTCACTACATGAAGAACAAGGTGCTACTTTGAAGCACAAGTGTCGAAAAAGAGATAGTAGCATTGCCCTTTTTATTTTCTCTTCTTTTTTTGGGCCTTTCTTTTTTCTTTTTGGCCTTTCTCTCTCTCTCTCTCTCTCTCTCTCTCTTTGATTGGGTAATGCTCTAATAATGATGATCATCACACTTCTATTGATTACAACATAATGATTACAACTCGATACTAGAACAAGATATGACTCTATATGAATGCCTCCGGCGGTGTACCGGGGTGGTGCAATGAATCAAGAGTGACATGTATGAAAAATAATGCATGGTGGCTTTGCCACAAATACGATGTCAACTACAAGATCATGCAATGGCAATATGACAAAAGTAAAGCATGTCATGATGATGATGATGATGATGGTGGAAGTTGCATGGCAATATATCTCGGAATGGCTATGGAAATGCCATGATAGGTAGGTATGGTGGCTGTTTTGAGGAAGATATAGAGAGGTTTATGTGTGAAAGAGCGTATCATATCACGGGGTTTGGATGCACCGGCGAAGTTTGCACCAACTCTCAATGTGAGAAAGGGCAATGCACGGTACCGAAGAGGCTAGCAAATGGAGGAAAGGTAAAAGTGCGTATAATCCATGGACTCAACATTAGTCAAAAGAACTCATATACTTATTGCAAAAATTTAGAAGTCATCAAAAATCAAGTACTATGCGCATGCTCCTAGGGGGGATAGATTGGTAGGAAAAGACCATCGCTCGTCCCCGACCGCCACTCATAAGGATGCACAAGCCAGGTACACTTCATGCTTCAAATTTGTTACATAACTTTAACCATACGTGCATGCTACGGGACTTGCTAACTTCAACACAAGTATTTCTCAAATTCACAACTACTCAACTAGCATGACTATGATATTATCACCTCCATATCTCAAAACAATTATCAAGCATCAAACTTATCTTAGTATTCAACCCACTAAAAAGAAAGTTTCACATATCTTGAATACCAAGTATATTAACATTAAGCAAATTACCATGCTATTAACGACTCTCAAAATAATCTAAGTGAAGCATGATAGATCAAGTTTCTTTAAAACAAACCACCACCGTGCTCTAAAAGATCTAAGTGAAGCACTAGAGCAAAAATTATCACGCTCAAAAAGATATAAGTGAAGCACATAGAGTAAACTGTCAAGCTCAAAAGATATAAGTGAAGCACATAGAGTATTCTAACAAATTTCAATTCATACATGGCTCTCTCAAAAGGTGTGTACAGCAAGGATGATTGTGGTAGACTAACAAGCAAAGACACAGATAATACAAGACGCTCCAAGCAAAACACATATCATGTGGTGAATAAAAATATAGCCCCAAGTAAATTACCGATGGAAGTGGACGAAAGAGGGGATGCCTTCCGGGGCATCCCCAAGCTTTGACTTTTTGGTGTCCTTGGATTATCTTAGGGGTGCCATGGGCATCCTCAAGCTTAGGCTCTTGCCACTCCTTGTTCCATAATCCATCAAAAGAATTCACCCAAAACTTGAAAACTTCACAACACAAAACTCAATAGAAATCTCGTGAGCTCCGTTAGAGAAAGAAAACAAAAGACTACTTTAAGGTACTGTAGTGAACTTGTTCTTTATTTATATTGGTGTTAAACCTACTGTATTCCAACTTCTCTATGGTTTATAAACTATTTTACTAGCCATAGATTCATCAAAATAAGCAAACAACACACGCAAAACAGAATCTGTCAAAAACAGAACAGTCTGTAGTAATCTATTACTAACGCAAACTTATGGAACCCAAACAATTCTACCAAAATTAGACGACCTGGGAAATTGGTTTATTGATCAGCAGCAATTGGAATCACTATTTTATCACGTTCTGGTGATTTTTGACAATTCGAGCACTGAGCGCAAAGATTCTGGAAATTACAGCAAGATCAAATAACTATCTTCCAAGATGATCTAATAGGTTTAACTTGGCACAAACACTAATTAAAAGATAAAACCACATCTAAACAGAATCTAGATGGATTATTTATTCCTAAACAAAACCAAAAACAAAAAACACAAAATAAAATTGGGTTGCCTCCCAACAAGCGCTATCGTTTAACGCCCCTAGCTAGGCATAAAAGCAAGGATAGATCTAGGTATTGCCATCTTTGGTAGGCAATCCATAAGTGGCTCTCATGATAGATTCATATGGTAATTTTATTTTATTTCTAGGAAAGTGTTCCATGCCCTTCTTTAAGGGAAATTGGAATTTAATATTCCCTTCCTTCATATCAATAAATGCACCAATTGTTCTAAGGAAAGGTCTACCAAGAATAATAGGACATGAAGGATTGCAATCTATACCAAGAACGATAAAATATACGGGCACATAATTCCTATTTGCAACAATAAGAACATCATTAATTCTTCCCATATGCTTTTTAATAGTGGAATCCGCAAGATGCAAGTTTAGAGAGCAATCATCAAAGTCACGGAAATCTAACAAATCACACAAAGCTTTGGGGATAGTAGAGACACTAGCACCCAAATCACACAAAGCATGAAACTCATAATTTTTTAATTTTAATCTTAATTGTAGGTTCCCACTCATCATGGATTTTTCTAGGGATAGAAACTTTCAACTCAAGCTTTTCTTCATAAGATTGCATTAAGGCGTCAACAACGTGTTCGGTAAAGGCCTTATTTCGACTATAAGCATGAGGAGATTTTAACACAGATTGCAACAAGGAAATATAATCAATTAAAGAGCAATTTTCATAGTTAAATTCCTTGAGATCCAAAATAGTGGGTTTGGCAATATCTAGATTTTTATTTCTTTCAATCCCTTTTTTATCAATTTCATCATCAGGATCTAAAAACTCAGAATTCTTAGAACGCCTTCTAGGTAAGGGAAGATCATAATCAGATTCATCAAGATTCACATTGCAAAACAAAGATTTAATAGGGGACACATCAATAACTTTCAGATCTTCATCTTGATTTTCATAGGATTTAGAAGAACACGCTTTAATAAAGGCATCTTTGTAAGCACGCATCCTAGCGGTTCTTTCTTTGCACTCATCAATGGAAATTCTCATGGCTTTGAGAGACTCATTGATATCATGCTTAGGAGGAATAGATCTAAGCTTTAAAGAATCAACCTCAAGAGAAATTCTATCAACGTTCCTAGCCAAATCATCAACTTTAAGCAATTTCTCTTCAAGCAAAGCATTGAAATTCTTTTGCGAATTCATAAAATCTTTAACACTACTCTCAAATTCAGAGGGCATCTTATTAAAATTTCCATAAGAGTTGTTGTAGGAATTTCCATAATTATTAGAAGGATCACTAGGATAAGGCCTAGAATTAAAATTCCCTCTATACGCGTTGTTACCAAAACTATTCCTACCAATAAAATTCACATCCATAGATTCATTATTATTCTCAAGCAAAGTAGATAAAGGCATATTATTGGGATCAGAAGAAACACTCTTAACAAATAAATTCCTAAGTTCATCCATCTTTTCACTCAAAACATTGATTTCTTCTATAGCATGCACTTTTTTATTAGTAGATCTTTCAATATGCCATTGAGAATAATTGACCATAATATTATCTAGGAGTTTAGTAGCATCTCCTAAAGTGATTTCCATAAAAGTGCCTCCCGCGGCCGAATCTAAAAGATTTCTAGAAGCATAATTCAATCCAGCATAAAATTTTTGTATAATCATCCATAAGTTCAAACCATGAGTAGGACAATTACGTAGCATTAATTTCATTCTCTCCCAAGCTTGTGCAACATGTTCATGATCAAGTTGCTTAAAATTCATAATATCATTCCTAAGAGAGATAATCTTAGCGGGAGGAAAATACTTAGAGATAAAAGCATCTTTGCACTTGTTCCAAGAATCAATACTATTTTTATGCAAAGATGAAAACCACGCTTTAGCACGATCTCTAAGCGAAAAAGGAAATAGCTTCAATTTAACGACATCATTATCGACATCCTTTTTCTTTTGCATATCACATAAATCAACAAAGCCATTTAGATGAGTAGCGGCATCTTCACTAGGAAGGCCGGCGAATTGATCTTTCATAAAAAGATTCAACAAAGCAGTATTGATTTCACAAGATTCAGTATTGGCAAGAGGAGCAATCGGAGTGCTAAGGAAATCATTGTTATTGGTATTAGTGAAGTCACACAATTTGGTAGCATCTTGGGCCATCACGACAAGCAAGCAAACTAACACACGAGCAAACAAAAGGCAAAGGGAAAGAGAGGGCGAATAAAATGGCAAGGGTGAAGTGGCGGAGAGGAAAACGAGAGGCAAATGGCAAATAATGTAATGCGAGAGATAGAGATTGTGATGGGTACTTGGTATGTTGACTTTTGCGTAGGCTTCCCCGGCAACGGCGCCAGAAATGGCTCGTTGACGGGAGAGTAAATATTGACTTGACTTGGCGTAGGCCTCCCCGGCAACGGCGCCAGAAATGGCTCATTGACGGGAGAGTAAATCTTGACTTGACTTGGCATAGGCCTCACTGGCAACGGCGCCAGAAATTCTTCTTGCCATGTCTCGAGCTAGCGTTGGTTTTCCCCGAAGAGGAGGGGGTGATGCAGCACAGTAGCGTAAGTATTTCCCTCAGTTTTTGAGAACCAAGGTATCAATCCAGTAGGAGGTCACGCGCAAGTCCCTCGTACCTGCACAAAATGGTAGCAACTCGCAACCAACGCTTAGAGGTTGTCAATCCCTTCACGGTCACTTACGAGAGTGAGATCTGATAGAGATAATATTTTTGGTGTAAAGATGCAAATTAAAAGTAAAAGCAAAACAAGTAAAATAAAGTAATGGAGATTGATATGATGAGAATAGACCCGGGGGCCATAGGTTTCACTAATGGCTTCTCTCAAGAGCATAGATATTCTATGGTGGGTGAACAAATTACTGTTGAGAAATTAATAGAATTGAGCATAGTTATGAACTTATCTAGGTATGATCATGTATATAGGCATCACGTCCGTGACAAGTAGACCGACTCCTGCCTGCATCTACTACTATTACTCCACTCATCGACCGCTATCCAGCATGCATCTAGAGTATTAAGTTAAAAATACAGTAACGCCTTAAGCAAGATGACATGATGTAGAGGAATAAATTCATGCAATATGATAAATACCCCATCTTGTTATCCTCGATGGCAACAATACAATACGTGCCTTGCAACTCTTTCTGTCCCTGAGTAAGGACACCGCAAGATTGAACCCAAAGCTAAGCACTTCTCCCATTGCAAGAACTACCAATCTAGTTGGCCAAACCAAACGGATAATTCGAAGAGACTTGCAAAGATAACCAATCATACATAAAAGAATTCAGAGAAGATTCAAATATTATTCATAGATAAGTTGGATCATAAACCCACAATTCATCGGTCTCAACAAACACACCACAAAAAGAAGATTACATCGAATAGATCTCCACGAGAGAGGGGGAGAACATTGTATTGAGATCCAAAAAGAGAGAAGAAGCCATCTAGCTACTAGCTATGGACCCGAAGGTCTGAAGTAAACTACTCACACTTCATCGGAAGGGCTATGGTGTTGATGTAGAAGCCCTCCGTGATGGATGTCCTCTCCGGCGGAGCTCCGGAACAGGCCCCAAGATGGGATCTCGTGGATACAGGAAGTTGCGGCGGTGGAATTAGGTTTTTGGCTCTATCTTTGGTCTAATGGGGGTACGTAGGTACATATAGGAGGAAGGAGCACGTCGGTGGAGCTCCGAGGGGCCCACGAGGCAGGGGGCACGCCCAGGGGTGCGCCCTCCACCCTCGTGATCTCCCTGGAAACTTCTTGGAGTAGGGTCCAAGTCTCCTGGATCACGTTTGGTGCGAAGATCACGTTCCCAAACGTTTCATTCCGTTTGGACTCCGTTTGATATTCTGTTTCCACGAAATACTGAAATAGGCAAAAAAACAGCAATTCTGGGTTGGGCCTCCGGTTAATAGGTTAGTCCCAAAATAATATAAAAGTGGAAAATAAAGCCCAATATAGTCCAAAACAGTAGATAAAGTAGCATGGAGCAATCAAAAATTATAGATATGTTGGAGACGTATCAGGGAAACCTCCATGACCGTCCAAAGCTCACTGTCCATTGCAAGGAGTCGCTTCCTCATCATATTCTTCCATTTGGGATAATCAGTGCCATCGAAGATAGGGCACGCAACGGAGACTTTGATTATCCCTGCAGCCGACATAGCTAAAACACCAGGTGGTTAAACCGAATCACACAGAACAAGGGAGTACCTTGCTCTGATACCAATTGAAAGCTGTAACGCCCTCGATGCGGCTATGTCTCCCACGTGTCGAGGCACGACTTAGAGACATAGGCGCATTGAAAGCAATGTCGCAAGTCGGGAATCATTACACGACCCATGTACATATATAATATAAAGGGGAATAATAGCATAGTTGGCTTACACTCGCCACGTCACATCAAAGTACATAAATAACATCCATCATACAATCACTCATGGCCCGACTACGGCGCCAAAATAGAAAAGACCCCCAACAAGCGACTAGGCCCTGAATCTAACCCCGAATAGGCATCCCTACTGATCATCAGGAAAAGACACATAGTATCGCTGAGAGTCCTCGTCGTACTCCCACTTCAGCTCGAGCGCGCCATCCGGAGAGGTATCATCTGTCCCTGCATCTGCTGTAATAGTAATCTGTGAGCCACAAAGGACTCAGGAATCTCGCACCCTCGCGATCAAGACTATTTAAGCTTAATAGGTAGGAAAGGGGTAATGTAAAAGTGGAGCTGCAGCAAGCGACTAGTATATATGGTGGCTACCTAATTCGCAAAGGAGAGCGAGAAGAGGAGGCAAAGCACGAGTGGAAACTATATAGAGCAGCCTACGCAAACATAACTCCAATGCCGTGTCCACTTCCCGGACTCCGCCGAGAAGAGGCCGTCACGGCAACACACTTAGTTGATTCATTTTAATTATTTAAGGTTCAAGTTATCTACAACCGGACATTAACAAATTCCCATCTGCCCATAACCGCGGGCACGGCTTTCGAAAGATCAATCCCTGCAGGGGGGTCCCAACTTAGCCCATAACAAGCTCTCACGGTCAACGAAGGAATAGACCTCCACCCGGGACCCACCGATCAGACTCGGTATCCCGGTACAACAAGATGATTCGACAGGTCAAAACTAGTCCAGCAACACCGCCCGAATGCACCGACAAATCCCGATAGGAGCTGCACATATCTCGTTCTCAGGGCACACTCAGATGAGCTCTCCATACAACTAAAACCAAACCTCGAGTTTCCCCGAGGGGGCGCTGCACAGGACTCTAGTTCGGACCAACACTCAGAGGAGCACTGGCCCGTGGGGGGCTAAAATAAAGATGACCCTCGGGCTCCGGAAACCCAAGGGAAAAAGGGGTAGGTGGCAAATGGTAAAACCAATGTTGGGCATTGCTGGAAAAGCTTTAATCAAGGCGAACTATCAAGGGGTTCCCATATAGCCCAACCGCGTAAGGGACGCAACAATCCGGGAACATAACACCGATATGACGGAAACTAGGGCGGCAAGAGTGGAACAAAACACTAGGCGAGAGGCCGAGCCTTCCACCCTTTACCAAGTATATAGATGAATAAAGATAACATAGCAATATAATGATATCCCAACAAGTAAATAAAGGTTCCAACAAGGAACGGCTCCAATCTTCACCTGCAACTAGCAACGCTATAAGAAGGGGCTGAGCAAAGCGGTAACATAGCCAAACAATGGTTTGCTAGGACAAAGGTGGGTTAGGGGCTCAATCATGGCAATTGGGAGGCTGACAAGCAAGTGGTAGGCATCGTAGCATTGGCAAAGCAAAAGAGCGAGCAAACTAGCATAGCAAAGATAGTAGTGATTTCGAGGGTATGATCATCTTGCCTGCACAGTTGTCAGAGTTGACTGGCTCCTCAAAAGCAAACTCAACGGGCTCCTTGTTAGCGAACTCGTCTCCCGGCTCTACCCAACAACACAAACAAGCAACAAGGATACAATCAACCACGTGCAAGGGCAACCAATAATATGCAAAGATGATATGCTATGCGGGATGCGATGCGGGATGCAAAATGCAAAACGTGACAGGAAATGCATGAACCTAGCCTCAACTTGGAAAACCAAGTGTGCCACTGGATATAGGGGAAGAAATCCCCTGAAAACGATATAAAGATCATGGCAATCGGAGTTACGGTTTGGAAATGGCAAGCGTTTTACTAAACGAACCGATCTGCGATTTACAGCAAGTAGGCTCCTAAATGCAAAAAAATGAACATGCTACAGCCACCAAACATGAAAACAAATTGCATGGAAGTGAAGTACTCAAGAAGCTTAACAAATCACCAGGACTGAGGCATAGGCAAATTCATCCATTAAGGGCTTCAAACAAGCATGGCAAAACTGAATAAGCAAAACAGATTTCAGACTTTGCGAAATTAACGCTAGTCTGAAATTTCAGACCACGATGCTCTCTTCGGAGCAGAAAAACAACATGAAGCAAAACCTGAACATGGCAAGTAAGAGCATGGAATGGAGCTACTCAACAAGCTTAACAAAACACCCAAAATGACCTGGGGCCAAAAGGGTTCACAAAATACTCTACCGAGCACACGAACATCGATGAAACACAATCAGTTTTCAGACTTAGTGAAAACTGGGACATGCTGAAATAATAACTCACGGAGGCATGTAAACGAGCTCGATGCACTCACTACGGTGCAAGTCATGGCAAGGCAAGCATATATCCATTAAGAAGGCACAAAATTCTAGCTAGACATGGCAAGAACAATGGCATAGCATGCATGGATCACTAGCAATAACTCCGGCAAAATCGCAAAAGAGTTCACGATCTGCCCAAAACAACAACTATGCAAAAGTTGAGCTTGATTGAGTCAACCTAGGGTGCTCCAACATAACAAGCAAAGACATGGATGGATTAAGCACAACAAGCATAACAAATCACTCTTACTGATCATCCTCAAAAGAGGTACGGATCACTAGGAAACAAGCTGGACATATAGCATCGTGAACTAAAACATCCCAGACTTAGTGATTTTCACTAAGTCCCTGAAATCAGTAAACTCAGGTAGCCCTCTTCGCAAGCTTGCACAAGACAACAGACACATCCTAAAAATGCATGGGAGGCACCTCTGGAAAGAAGACAACATGCTTAACAATTCATCCCAAAGGGGCACAGGCATATCATGCACACAATAATCATGGCAAAAATGACAAAAGTCAATGTAGAGCTAACGGATCTGCAATTTAACTCATGATGCCTCCTTCTAACAGCATTTTGGGCACCAAGATGACCTCAAATGCAAATAATGCAATGGAATGAAATGATGTACTCGTCGAGGCGAAGATTTTGATATATCATATGCCCAAATTGGAGCCACGGATGCAAAGATATCGTCAGTCAAACATAGCACGAAAAATAGGGTTAGAGGGGGGAAAGTCAACCGAAATTGGATCTGGATCTGGGATCCGGCGTGCACTGTAGCAGTGGCGGCGGGTACTGTTCACCCAAGGCGATCCGGCGACGGCGCGGCTGGCTCCGGCTCCGGCGAGGTGGCCGCCGGCGAGGGGAGGCGAGGCCGGCGACGGCGAGGCGCGGTGGCCGGCGGGGCGGCTTGCGGCGAGGCCCCGGCAAGGTCCGGGCGGGGTCGGGCGGCGGAGGAGGAAGCCGGCGACGAGGAAGCTCCGGGCGGCCGTCCCCCGGCCGGAAATGGCGTCGGCGGCGGCGGGCACGGCCGGAGGCGACCGGCGCCCGAGGCGGCGGGCGGCGCGCGGGGACGAAGGGCGGCGCGAGGCGGCGGAGGGCGCGGGCTCGGAGGGCCGGCCGTGGGTCTTCGGGCCCGGCGGCGCGGTAGGTGGCGGAGGACACGTGGCGGGCTCGGAGTGGACGAGGGGCGCCGGCGGACGTGTCCGGTCAGGCGGCGGACATGTCCGTCGGTGGCGGAGGAGCGATTTTTAGGGTTTCGGGGAGAGGGAGAGATCCGAAAATGGAGGGGGGTATTTATAGGCATAAGTGGAGCTAGGAGAGTCCAAATGAGGTGCGGTTTTCGCCCACATGATCGTGATCGAACGACCGAGACGATGGAGCAGAGTTTGGTGAGTTTTGGGCCAAATTGGAGGGGTGTTGGGCTGCACACACACGAGGCCTTTTCGGTCCCTCGGTTAACCGTTGGAGTATCAAACGAAGTCCAAATGACCCGAAACTTGACAGGCGGTCTACCGGTAGTAAACCAAGGCCGCATGGCAAGTCTCGGTCCAGTCCGGAAATGTTTAATCCCCACACACGAAAGAAAGCTAGAAATGGCCACCGGAGGAGAACGAAGCGCCGGAATGCAAAACGGACAACGGGGAAAATGCTCGAATGCATGAGATGAACATGTATGCAAATGCAATGCACGTGATGACGTGATATGAAATGCACAAAAACAAAAACAACACATGGAGACAAAGACCCGAACCTGAGAATTAAATATAACTTAATGCCGGAAACGGCAAGAGTTGGAGTACAATGGGGAAGGTTACATATGGGGCGTTACAACACTCCACCACTACGAAAAGATCTCGTCCCAAGATCTAGGGCTGAAAGAACTCCGGGTACTCAGAACGGAGGTGATCCTCGCGTTCCCAGGTAGCTTCACGGTCGGAATGGTGTGACCACTTGACTTTGAGAAATTTGATTGACTTGTTGCGAGTTCTGCGTTCAGTCTCTTCAAGGATTGCAACTGGGTGCTCACGGTAGGAGAGATCCTCTTGGAGCTCAATGTCCTCGAAGTTGACGGTGCGCTCAGGCGTCTTGAAGCACTTTCGGAGTTGCGAGACGTGGAACACATCATGAACATTGGCAAAGTTTGCAGGAAGCTTGAGTTGATAGGCGAGGTCGCCTCTCTTGCTGACGATCTTGAAAGGCCCGACGTATCTGGGGGCAAGCTTCCCTTTGATACCGAAGCGACGAGTCCCTTTCATAGGAGAGACGCGGAGGTAGACATGATCTCCGATCTCGAAAGCCAAATCACGGTGCTTACTATCATAGTAGCTCTTCTGGTGGGATTGGGCTGCTTTGAGGTTATCACGAATGACCTTGCACATTTCTTCTGCCTCTGTGATCAGGTCATTACCCAGCAGTTGACGTTCACCGGTTTCAGACCAATTGAGAGGTGTACGACACTTCCTACCATACAGAATTTCAAATGGGGCCTTGCCGGAACTTGCTTGGAAACTGTTGTTGTACGAGAATTCAGCATAAGGAAGACAATCCTCCCACTTCATGCCGAAAGAGATCACACAAGCCCTGAGCATATCTTCAAGAATCTGGTTGACACGCTCGACTTGACCGCTTGTTTGAGGATGGAAAGCAGTGCTGAAGCGAATGCTGGTGCCCATGGCCTTCTGAAAAGAATCCCAAAACTTGGAGGTAAAGATGCTGCCATGGTCTGAAGATATCACTTGAGGAATACCGTGGAGAGAGACAATTCGAGAGGTATAGAGCTCTGCCAATTGAGCTGCAGTGATTGACTCTTTGATAGGCAGGAAATGAGCCACTTTGGTGAGCTTGTCGATGACAACGAATATAGCATCATTGCCACGCTTGGACTTAGGAAACCCAGTCACGAAGTCCATTTCAATGTGGTCAAACTTCCATTCTGGAATGGCAAGAGGTTGGAGGAGACCTGCTGGCCTTTGGTGTTCTGCTTTCACTCTTCTGCAGACATCACATTCATTCACGAATTGAGCGATCTCGCGCTTCATTCGAGTCCACCAATAGGTTTGCTTCAGATCTTGATACATCTTCGTGCTCCCAGGGTGGATGGAGAGGAGAGAGTTGTGAGCCTCATTCATGATCACTTTACGAAGTTCACCTTTGGGCACAACAATTCGATCCTCGAAGAAGAGAGTGTCCTTGTCATCAAGTCGGTAGCACTTGTACTTGGACTGACTCTTTGCAATACCAATCTTCACCTTTTTCACCATAGCATCAAGAAGCTGGGCTTGGCGAATCTGGTCTTCCAAGGTAGGAGAAACTTGAAGGTTGGCGAGGAAACCTTGAGGAACAACTTGCAGATTAAGTTTGTGGAAAGCTTCACAAAGCTCGGGTTGATAAGGCTTGAGAATCAGACTGTTGCAATATGCTTTTCTGCTCAAAGCGTCAGCAATCACATTAGCCTTGCCTGGAGTATACTCGATACTCGGATTGTACTCTTGAATCATTTCGACCCATCGAGTCTGCATGAGGTTGAGATTAGGCTGAGTGAAGATGTACTTGAGACTCTTGTGATCAGTGAAAATGTCCACTTTCCTTCCCAAGAGAAGATGTCTCCAAGTCAACAATGCGTGCACAACTGCCGCCAACTCGAGATCATGAGTGGGGTAGTTCTTCTCATTAGGCTTCAACTGGCGAGAGGTATAAGCAACAACTTTCTTCTCTTGCATCAGTACAGCACCTAGACCTTGGAGAGAGGCATCACAAAAGACCTCGTACGGCTTGGCTTCATCAGGCGGAGTTAGAACTGGAGCAGTGATCAATTTATCTTTCAAAGCGTTGAAAGCGATATCACACTCCGGAGACCAAACGTACTTGACGTGCTTCTGAAGAAGATTTGAGAGAGGCTTCGCGATCTTGGAAAAGTTTTCAACGAATCTTCGGCAATAGCTTGCAAGACCGAGGAAGCTACGGAGTTGCTTCACATTCTGAGGAGGTTCCCAATTAACAATTGCAGACACCTTCTCAGGATCCATGGAAATGCCCTTGGCAGAGATGATATGACCAAGATAAAGAACCTCATCGAGCCAAAATTCACACTTGGAGAACTTGGCGTAGAACTGATGTTCCCTGAGCTTGTCAAGAACCAAACGCAAGTGTTTGGCATGATCTTCCTTGTTCTTCGAGAAAACCAGAATGTCGTCGAGATAGACCAGAACGAAGTCATTGGTGTAGGGGTTGAAGATGAAGTTCATCATGCGAGAGAACGTCGGAGGAGCGTTGGCGAGGCCAAAAGACATGACAGTGTATTCATATGACCCATAGCTTGTTCTGAACGCCGTCTTGGGAATATCTTGCTCACGAATGCGAATTTGATGATAACCCATACGGAGGTCAAGCTTGGAGAATACTTGGGCACCCTTGAGTTGTTCAAATAGCTCATTAATGTTGGGAAGTGGGTATTTGTTCTTGATGGTCTTCTTGTTCAATGGACGATAATCAACACAAAGTCGGTCCGTTCCATCCTTCTTCTTCACAAAAAGAACACCACAACCCCACGGAGAAGTACTAGGCCGAATGAGACCCATTCTTTCTTGAACATCGAGTTGTTTCTTCAACTCCTTCAACTCTTCGGGGCCGAGCTTGTAGGGACGTTTGCACACAGGTTCCGTACCGGGCTCGAGTTCAATAACAAATTCAACCGGCCGGTTTGGAGGCATGCCTGGGAGTTCTTCAGGGAAGACATCTTGATACTCACAAACAACCGGAATCTGCGAAATAGCATCCAATTCACCCTTCTCATTGAGAGAGAACAACCGGATGGTATTATCCCGAGCAGCAAAAACAATGACATCTTCAGACGAATGAGTCAGTTGAATCTGCCTGGCTGCACAATCGAGGTGAGCCTTGTGTTTAGAGAGCCAGTCCATCCCAAGAATAAGATCGATATCAGAATTGCCAAGAACAATTGGGGAAGAAAGGAACTTGTGGTCTCCCAAGGTGATAGTAACATCTGGGACACAGAAATTAGCTGTCATCTGTTTGCCCGGTGACACAATTTGTAAAGAACTTTGCAGGTGCTGATAATCGCAGTCATACTTTGATGCAAAAGGTTTGGAAATGAAGCAATGCGATGCACCTGTATCAAAAAGAACTTTTGCGGGAATATCATTAACAGGAAGGTTACCCATGATGACATCTGACGAATCCTCTGCCTGAGCTGCGTTCATCAAGTTGACCTTGGCGGACTTGGGGTTATGCTTGACCACAGCTGTACTTGTCGATCTGACAGGAGGAGGAGGAGGAAGACGCCTCTGGTTGAAACACTTGTTGGCGTAGTGACCCTTCTGTTGGCACTTGTTGCACGTGACCTCTGAGAGCGGACGGTGATATGGAGCACTCGATCTTGAAGCTTGAGATGAAGTCTTGTTCTGGAAGCCCGGGTTGGGTGGGTGGGATGAACCACTGCCACCTTTGCTCTTCTGCTGATACGGCTGACGGAACGGAGGAGGAGGAAGCCAATACTTCTGCCGCTTGGCCACTTGAGTAGAGGAAGAAGGCGTAGTGTCTCTGACTCGCTTCCTGGAAGCATCACACCTTAGCTGAGCAGCCTCTTGCTTCAGTGCCATGTTGTAGAACTCATCGTATCTCAGCGGCTCGAAGAGGACAAGAGCGAGCTGAATTTCTTCACGAAGACCACCCCTGAACTGATAGATCATGCTCTTCTCATTAGGAACATCCTGCTTGGCAAAACGGGTGTGACGCCCGGATAATTAAGCTACAGTAATTCTCTGCTAATGATGCCACGTCACTTCGATTACTGTTGCCAATCTCTCGTTGATTCAAAAATCAATTCAAATTTCAACTTTAAAATAAAGTCAAACATTAAAAGTTTTCAAATGTCAAAACTAAGATGTTCAAAATGTGACAAATAAATCATAAGGAATAATGGTGGGGAAACCACATTTTTATAAAATGTTTAAATGCGCTAAATTAGTTAAAACAGTAGCAAAGACAATTATTTAAATGCCTTTTATAATTAATAAAATATTAAACTAATTTATTTGTGGACTAAACCTTATGTGGTAGTAGTATATTTAGTTATACTAATTTAGGAGATACTCCTATATTTTAGAATTAAAATTAATGTAAGAATAAAAGTTAAACAATAAAGAATAAAATAAGAAAAGGAAAAGGTAAGTAAAAAGAAAAGATAAAACCCCCACCCATTGGTCCAATTGGACCAGCCGGCCAACAAGCCACCATGGCCGGCCCAAAGCCCACCTAAATCCCCCGTAACCCTAGACGATCGTGAGCCCAGCCTCCTAATCGATCCCCATCTCTCCCGATCCCCTCGCTCCTTGCCTCTGTCCTCCTCGCGCCGCCACCCACAGAGGGAAGCGCTCGCGCTTGACCCCCTTTCATGCTCGCCCGACCATGCTGCCCCGCAGCTTCTCCCGCTGTCCTCGCGTCGCCGCCTGGATCTCCACGCCAGGCCATGGGCAGCGCTCACCGGCGCGCGTGTGTGCTCGCCTGAGCCGCCCGTCCACTGCCTCCTCCTAGGCGCCCCCACTCGACTGGATCGGGGAGGTCCCGCGCCGCCCCGACGCGCCTCGACTGCGGCGCCCATCCCCTGCGCCTTCGCCCGTCGTCGCCGGCCCGCTTCCTCTCCGCGCCCGTCGTCTCCGTCCTCCCCCCCGACACTCGCTGCCCTAGACCCTACGTCTCCGGTGAGGCCACGGCCTCCGCGCCCCTCCTCTCTCTCCCCACGCACTCGCCCGCCGTTGCCCGTTGCCGCCGCTGCCCCGTGCCGAAGCTCCGCGCGCGCCGTGCTCGCCCACCGGTCGCCGGCGCCGTCCGCGGCTTGCGCGTGTCCACCCCCTTGCTCGCGATGCTCCCCTCATCCCGATCGCTGTTGCGTCCGTCGCCGCTCGCCGTCCCGCCATTTGCCCGCGCCGCGCCTTCGTTCCTTGCCCCGGCGCCACCCCGACGTGGCCTCGCCGCTGCTGCTGTCGTCCCAGGCGGCCGGGCTTGCCGTGTCCGTGGCCGGCGCCCCCTGCCCATCTGGGCATTTGCCAGTCGGGCTGGGTGCCTACGCCCGTAACCCGCGTGCCCGAATCGCTGTGGCCCTTTGGGCCAATGACACATGGGGCCCCAGCCCCAGAACGTTAAAAAAAAAGAAAAGAAAAAAATATATAAAATAAATAATAATTGAAATAATTAAATAAACAATAATAATTAAATTAATTAATTAATTAAGGAATTAATTAAATTAATTAATTATAATTAGATTAACCTAATCACTAATTAACCTAATTAATAGTTAGTTAATTAAAACAGTTTATGACAGGTGGGACCCACTGGACCCACACGTAAGTTTGACCAAGTCAACCCTGTTGACTGCTGACGTCAGCATGACATCATGCTGATGTCATAAATTCATTTTTCGAATTAAATAATTAATTAATTAAATTCCAGAAATTAATAAAATCTTTAGAAAATCATATCTTTTAATCCGTAACTCGGATTAAAATATTTTCAACATGAAAGTTGCTCAGAACGAGGAGACGAACCCGGATACGCAGCCCGTTCGTCCGTCACGCATCCCTAGCATAGCAAACACGCAACTTTCCCCCTCCGGCTCCTCTGCCCGAAAACGCGAAACCCCGGGGATACTTTCCCGGATGTTATCCCCCTTCACCGGTATCACCTACTACCGCGTTAGGGCACCTCTAATGCCGTTACCTGTCATGTCATGCATCACTATGCATATGCTTGATTAAATAATTATTGTTTCCCCCCCTCTTCTCTCGATAGAGACCGAGACCGACGCCGCTGCTACCCAGTTCGACTACGGTGTTGACGACCCCTCTCTCTTGCCAGAGCAACCAGGCAAGCCCCCCCCCTTTGATCACCAGATATCGCCTACTCTTCTCTATACTGCTTGCATTAGAGTAGTGTAGCATGTTACTGCTTCCCGTTAATCCTATACTGATGCATAGCCTGTCCTTGCTACTACTGTTGTTACCTTTACCTGCAAACCTAATGCTTAGTATAGGATGCTAGTTTATCATCAGTGGCCCTACATTCTTGTCCGTCTGCCATGCTATACTATTGGGCCGTGATCACTCGGGAGGTGATCACGGGTATATACTATACTTTAAACATGATACATGTGGTGAACAAAGTCGGGTTGGCTCGAGGAGTACCCGCGAGTGATTCACGGATTGGGGGCTGAAAGGACCTTTGTCCCGACGGCCCTCTGTGTGGATCTTTGTGGCGGAGCGGCAGGGCAGGTTCCGACCACCTAGGAGAGAGGTGGGCCTGGCCCTGTTCGGCGTTCGCGGACACTTAACACGCTTAACGAGATCTGGGTATTTGATCTGAGTCTGGCCTTTTGGTCTATACGCACTAACCATCTACGCGGGAGTAGTTATGGGTATCCCGGCGTCGTGGTATCAGCCGAAGCCTTCGTGACGTCAGCGACTGAGTGGCGCGCGCCGGATTGGACTGGAAAGCCACTAGGCTAGGTCTGCTTCCGGCCGCGTACGCAACGTGCAGGTGTGCAAAGGGCGATGGGCCCAGACCCCTGCGCCATAGGATTTAGACCGGCGTGCTGACCTCTCTGTTGTGCCTAGGTAGGGCTGCGACGTGTTGATCTTCCGAGGCCGGGCATGACCCAGGAAAGTGTGTCCGGCCAAATGGGATCGAGCGTGTTGGGGTATGTGGTGCACCCCTGCAGGGAAGTTTATCTATTCGAATAGCCGTGTCCCTCGGTAAAAGGACGACCCGGAGTTGTATCTTGACCTTATGACAACTAGAACCGGATACTTAATAAAACACACCCTTCCAAGTGCCAGATGCAACCGGTGATCGCTCTCTCACAGGGCGACGAGGGGAGGATCATCGGTTAGGATTATGCTATGCGATGCTACTTGGAGGACTTCAGTCTACTCTCTTCTACATGCTGCAAGACGGAGGCTGCTAGAAGCGTAGTCTTCGAAAGGACTAGCTATCCCCCTCTTATTCCGGCTTTCTGCAGTTCAGTCCACTTATAATAGCCTTATCCCAGTTGATACCAATGCATACATATGTAGTGTAGCTCCTTGCTTGCGAGTACTTTGGATGAGTACTCACGGTTGCTTTCTCCCTCTTTTCCCCCTACCCCTTCTACCTGGTTGTCGCAACCAGATGTTGGAGCCCAGGATCCAGACGCCACCGTCGACGACGACTCCTACTACACCGGAGGTGCCTACTACTACGTGCTGCCCGCTGACGACGACCAGGAGTAGTTTAGGAGGATCCCAGGCAGGAGGCCTGCGCCTCTTTCGATCTGTATCCCAGTTTGTGCTAGCCTTCTTAAGGTAGACTTGTTTAACTTATGTCTGTACTCAGATATTGTTGCTTCCGCTGACTCGTCTATGATCGAGCTCTTGTATTCGAGCCTTCGAGGCCCCTGGCTTGTAATATGATGCTTGTATGACTTATTTTATTTGTAGAGTCGTGTTGTGATATCTTCCCGTGAGTCCCTGATCTTGTTCGTACACGTTTGCGTGTATGATTAGTGTACGATTAAATCGGGGGCGTCACAAGTTGGTATCAGAGCCGACTGCCTGTAGGAATCCCCCTTCCAAACTCCTTGGCCGAAGTTGAGTCTAGACATTACAAAACTTTTACTAACATGGCTGTGTGCCTTACGGGCCCACATCGCCATTGGGTGGTATTAGGATCTTTTATTCCTCGTCTATACTCTGGGATTCTGATATCTTTTCTATTCGGGTTAAATGATTTTGCGAAAATCTAACTCTAGGTTCTCGTTACCACTTCTTGCCGAAGAGCCCCTTCATTACAGATGATCGACTGCTTCAACAGAAGATTCTGACAATACTCGTCGATGTTCTCCCGAAACCTTGTGCCATTGCTTTTGCAATTCCCTACCACCGAAATATCCCTATGGATAATTATTTAGACCTGTCGTGCTCACTTTTATTCCCAGTTGATCTTGTTATTACAAGATACCTCGAAATTCTCTCTAATGTTCCGAGAATACTTTGTGCCTACTGCCTTGCAGTTCTTTTGCTACATGAATACCCCTATGGATAATTTCTCGCACTTGCCGAGTATCCACTCATCCCTAGTTGATTCATGTGCGTCACCAATCCTCGAAATACCATTCGATCTTCCGAAAATCCTAAGCATCCTATTGCTCTTGAAATTCTTGATTGCTTGCATTATGGTTAATCCCATAAGTATAGTAATCTTGCTGACATCCATTGTCATTATCATTTTGAGTCCATTGATTCGATTTGTTGCGAATGCTCGCAATCCTCAAACAGATCCTAGAATTCATCCTTCCGGCTCAGACATCATTTTAAACATGAGCCGGTTCTCGCCAATCAAATTGCTGTCGATTGTACCCTTAAGGCTATTCAACTTATCCATCCCTGATCATAACATTGCTTCTGATCCCTTGAATTGAAAATCATAATTCATTTGCATTTGTGCTCTGGATTAGTCAGTTGTTTCCATAATCCAATGCCTTTGCATTCTTTCCTCTTCTGGTTGAGTACCGATGCTCACATAAGATCCTTTGAGGACCACCGGATCCTTTGTTGGATTTTATCTGATAGCGTCCTTCATGTTCAATCCCTTGGAAGTTCTCTCTCCATTGGTAAATCCTATCCTCTGATTGGCCAACCATGCTCTGCTTTCAAGCTTGTGGTATTTACTATTGAAGCTTGTGGTATATGTTTCCAGGATACCCTGACGGGTTGAACATATGCCTTTTTCTAATCTGTGTGAACCCAGAAATTACTACGGGTCATACTCTACTGGTGTTATGACGAAAAAAAAATTCAACACCACAACTTCGTTGAAGGCGAGAAGTAAATGAAAGGTTATGCATTAAAGAAGTGGGAGTCAACCTTGAACTTTGTGTTCATGCCCATGGACACGATGTAGATCCTGTCATAGAAGCTTCTTGCAATATTAACTATTTCCCTGATATGACATCATCTGGTACCTATGTATTGATCATTTGCAATCATGATCCCGACCACATTTTCTCCTTGATTCCATTTCTCAGACAAGTTAAAGCACTTGTCTTTTGTTGATCGATACATCTCTGCAACCTCTATTTTTGATCTTCCTCGAGTATTAACCTCTGGTATCTCGAGTACTGTGTTGCTTCCTGCGAGTCTTCATCTAGTATTGTTCTCACCAATCTCGGATCCCCCCAGGTCCTGAGATATTAGTCACTCGAGAACACCGATAAGTGAATCGATTCTGCACCCTGATTCAATAACTCTAAGTAATTCTTGTTGCTTACGAGTTTAATAATCCTTCAAGTCATTCCTAGCATGTTTGGCTTTATCATTGTCGTGATGATTTTAACTGTGCTACCTGGTCCTTATTCTCGGAGCACCACTTTCGGTGATGAGCTAAGCTTACCTCGATCTTCCTTGTCTTATCGTTCCACCTTGAACGACAAGCCTGAATTCGAGTTGGTGTCCTACTCATGGTCTCAAGATCATTTCGCTTCATCATTCCTTTGACTTGATGTCATCGCCGATCGATTACATCTCCAGGAAACCTCTCGACAGAATTTGTCATGATCATCATCAACATTCTGAGCTCTTCCAGGATATCAATTGAATTCATGATGAGGAATACCATCCTTTCCCTCGATGCTTGGTATTATCATCGTCCACTTTATTGCCTTCCGTTCAACACAAACTTGTCCGTGTTTGTGTTATACCTTGAGTTCCTTACTATCCAGCATATGTCCTTCTTTACCTTAGAGCATTACCATCTTTTTATGTCAAGAATGTCGTGAGAATTTCACCACCTCTTAAGAATTCTTGATATAGTAATACTTCTCACCATCACCATTCTTTCTTGGTCCCCGTGTTGTTGCTAACCAGAATACCGACAATTGAACTATGAAGTGTGAATTCAAGACTTTTAGCAATCTTATTGCTTTGAAGTGAATGGTCGATTGATTCATTTTAACTGTTTCGATCGTGAAGTCGTCGTTCTAACATTTATCGTGCAACCCATCCCATAATTCGGGTGCACCTGTCAACCAATGTTTGGTTGTGGATGTTTCCTCGAACCTACATCATTATATCATTGGATCTGACAAATGTTACCTACTTGTGGAAATCCATCCTTTTGGGAATCTTGAAGAATTGTCGCTGAGACCATCAGCCACCCCTCGTTCTCTCCTTGGTTTAATGATGAGCTCTTGTTTCGGGACTCGCTTCCATAGATCAATTCCCGAGAATCTTACTATGTCGTCTTGACAATTTATGTTGCACTTTCTTCTCAGGCATCCTGAGTCTGACGTATCCTAACACCGATCAGATCTGAATCTCGGTCAGATATGATGGTTGGAACATTTTTCCATGAGTTATAACACTGGTCTTTTATGACCCGGTAAAGTGATGGCATGCCCAGCACACCTGGCCGGCTGACCTACTGTTATAGTTTCCTTTTTAGCAAAGTTATCCATTTTTTATGAGAAAATTGTAAGACTTATCTATAAGTTGTTCTTGATGGATCCTTTTTGTTTCCAAAGTCTGATCTTCACCTGTTGACCATGCCAATGCTATCTCGAAGCATGTCTGTGGTACTCCGATTTTCAATAAGAGCATTGAAAGCGCAATGCTAAGTTTTCTTTAACCATTATCCAAACACCGTTGTATGGGTACTGTCATGAAAATTCTCTCCCCTTACTTAAAGGGTTTTCTACATGATATCCTGCCACGGATATCATGCTCTGCTTGTCCTTGGGAAGGATATCCCTGAATTATGTGTTTAAAACACATTTTCCTTTCCATTCTTCTGTTAAACCTGATATTCACATTTTCCTTTCCATTGTCATGTTAAGCTTTCTTCTAATCTGACTTAACTGGGCAGTGATAATTCCCTGCTTAGTAAGCACCTCGTTGTACAACTCTGTCAGTAAGACCCTGTTTCTACTGTTGTTGACTTTCCGATAACCGCCAATGGACGAGAACTTTGCCTATTGGTCCGCCTCGTTCAACAAGCAGGAAAATGGTTCTCTTCGTCCCTCGCCCTTGGTACCGTTGTTGTTGCCGACATAACTGACATGCTATCCTTTGACATGTCTGCTTACATGATCGTGCGAGACATTACCCCCCTTCCTACTTTCGACCACATGGTGGGCCCATAACCCACAGTTCCAGAGGATCAAAACCTGACTCTCCTGTACACCACCTGTTCCCAAGGTTGTTCCTCGTGCTTGACTTGATATGTAATTCGCGAGCCACCTTCCTAGTGATCTACTCTGGTATCAGGCGCAATACTTATTCTCGTGCCCTGAAACCCTTTCACCTTCTAATTAGGCATCGAACGATTGCCTATCCGCTTGATACTTCTTACTATACCTTCTTGCTTGGCTCTCGATGTGTTTCATTTGACCAACTCGAGAGATACCCCTGTGTTCATTCATGGGATAACCCCCGATGGTTAACCCTTATAGCATCCTATCGTTGTAGAGCTGCCCGTTACCTATTCGTAAGTACGATGGAGTTCCCGAAGAAAGGATGCCGACTTCCTCATGATTACCCGCAGCAGAGAAATGAAGCATCAATATATTGGACCGGCCTCTTCGAGAAAAGCAAGCCAGGATGAGAAGACATGCTAGATTCGATACCAAACCTTCCCCTTACTCCCCTCTTAAATCTCGGGACGAGATTTCTTGTAGTGGAGGAGAATTGTGACGCCCGGATAATTAAGCTACAGTAATTCTCTGCTAATGATGCCACGTCACTTCGATTACTGTTGCCAATCTCTCGTTGATTCAAAAATCAATTCAAATTTCAACTTTAAAATAAAGTCAAACATTAAAAGTTTTCAAATGTCAAAACTAAGATGTTCAAAATGTGACAAATAAATCATAAGGAATAATGGTGGGGAAACCACATTTTTATAAAATGTTTAAATGCGCTAAATTAGTTAAAACAGTAGCAAAGACAATTATTTAAATGCCTTTTATAATTAATAAAATATTAAACTAATTTATTTGTGGACTAAACCTTATGTGGTAGTAGTATATTTAGTTATACTAATTTAGGAGATACTCCTATATTTTAGAATTAAAATTAATGTAAGAATAAAAGTTAAACAATAAAGAATAAAATAAGAAAAGGAAAAGGTAAGTAAAAAGAAAAGATAAAACCCCCACCCATTGGTCCAATTGGACCAGCCGGCCAACAAGCCACCATGGCCGGCCCAAAGCCCACCTAAATCCCCCGTAACCCTAGACGATCGTGAGCCCAGCCTCCTAATCGATCCCCATCTCTCCCGATCCCCTCGCTCCTTGCCTCTGTCCTCCTCGCGCCGCCACCCACAGAGGGAAGCGCTCGCGCTTGACCCCCTTTCATGCTCGCCCGACCATGCTGCCCCGCAGCTTCTCCCGCTGTCCTCGCGTCGCCGCCTGGATCTCCACGCCAGGCCATGGGCAGCGCTCACCGGCGCGCGTGTGTGCTCGCCTGAGCCGCCCGTCCACTGCCTCCTCCTAGGCGCCCCCACTCGACTGGATCGGGGAGGTCCCGCGCCGCCCCGACGCGCCTCGACTGCGGCGCCCATCCCCTGCGCCTTCGCCCGTCGTCGCCGGCCCGCTTCCTCTCCGCGCCCGTCGTCTCCGTCCTCCCCCCCGACACTCGCTGCCCTAGACCCTACGTCTCCGGTGAGGCCACGGCCTCCGCGCCCCTCCTCTCTCTCCCCACGCACTCGCCCGCCGTTGCCCGTTGCCGCCGCTGCCCCGTGCCGAAGCTCCGCGCGCGCCGTGCTCGCCCACCGGTCGCCGGCGCCGTCCGCGGCTTGCGCGTGTCCACCCCCTTGCTCGCGATGCTCCCCTCATCCCGATCGCTGTTGCGTCCGTCGCCGCTCGCCGTCCCGCCATTTGCCCGCGCCGCGCCTTCGTTCCTTGCCCCGGCGCCACCCCGACGTGGCCTCGCCGCTGCTGCTGTCGTCCCAGGCGGCCGGGCTTGCCGTGTCCGTGGCCGGCGCCCCCTGCCCATCTGGGCATTTGCCAGTCGGGCTGGGTGCCTACGCCCGTAACCCGCGTGCCCGAATCGCTGTGGCCCTTTGGGCCAATGACACATGGGGCCCCAGCCCCAGAACGTTAAAAAAAAAGAAAAGAAAAAAATATATAAAATAAATAATAATTGAAATAATTAAATAAACAATAATAATTAAATTAATTAATTAATTAATTAAGGAATTAATTAAATTAATTAATTATAATTAGATTAACCTAATCACTAATTAACCTAATTAATAGTTAGTTAATTAAAACAGTTTATGACAGGTGGGACCCACTGGACCCACACGTAAGTTTGACCAAGTCAACCCTGTTGACTGCTGACGTCAGCATGACATCATGCTGATGTCATAAATTCATTTTTCGAATTAAATAATTAATTAATTAAATTCCAGAAATTAATAAAATCTTTAGAAAATCATATCTTTTAATCCGTAACTCGGATTAAAATATTTTCAACATGAAAGTTGCTCAGAACGAGGAGACGAACCCGGATACGCAGCCCGTTCGTCCGTCACGCATCCCTAGCATAGCAAACACGCAACTTTCCCCCTCCGGCTCCTCTGCCCGAAAACGCGAAACCCCGGGGATACTTTCCCGGATGTTATCCCCCTTCACCGGTATCACCTACTACCGCGTTAGGGCACCTCTAATGCCGTTACCTGTCATGTCATGCATCACTATGCATATGCTTGATTAAATAATTATTGTTTCCCCCCCTCTTCTCTCGATAGAGACCGAGACCGACGCCGCTGCTACCCAGTTCGACTACGGTGTTGACGACCCCTCTCTCTTGCCAGAGCAACCAGGCAAGCCCCCCCCCTTTGATCACCAGATATCGCCTACTCTTCTCTATACTGCTTGCATTAGAGTAGTGTAGCATGTTACTGCTTCCCGTTAATCCTATACTGATGCATAGCCTGTCCTTGCTACTACTGTTGTTACCTTTACCTGCAAACCTAATGCTTAGTATAGGATGCTAGTTTATCATCAGTGGCCCTACATTCTTGTCCGTCTGCCATGCTATACTATTGGGCCGTGATCACTCGGGAGGTGATCACGGGTATATACTATACTTTAAACATGATACATGTGGTGAACAAAGTCGGGTTGGCTCGAGGAGTACCCGCGAGTGATTCACGGATTGGGGGCTGAAAGGACCTTTGTCCCGACGGCCCTCTGTGTGGATCTTTGTGGCGGAGCGGCAGGGCAGGTTCCGACCACCTAGGAGAGAGGTGGGCCTGGCCCTGTTCGGCGTTCGCGGACACTTAACACGCTTAACGAGATCTGGGTATTTGATCTGAGTCTGGCCTTTTGGTCTATACGCACTAACCATCTACGCGGGAGTAGTTATGGGTATCCCGGCGTCGTGGTATCAGCCGAAGCCTTCGTGACGTCAGCGACTGAGTGGCGCGCGCCGGATTGGACTGGAAAGCCACTAGGCTAGGTCTGCTTCCGGCCGCGTACGCAACGTGCAGGTGTGCAAAGGGCGATGGGCCCAGACCCCTGCGCCATAGGATTTAGACCGGCGTGCTGACCTCTCTGTTGTGCCTAGGTAGGGCTGCGACGTGTTGATCTTCCGAGGCCGGGCATGACCCAGGAAAGTGTGTCCGGCCAAATGGGATCGAGCGTGTTGGGGTATGTGGTGCACCCCTGCAGGGAAGTTTATCTATTCGAATAGCCGTGTCCCTCGGTAAAAGGACGACCCGGAGTTGTATCTTGACCTTATGACAACTAGAACCGGATACTTAATAAAACACACCCTTCCAAGTGCCAGATGCAACCGGTGATCGCTCTCTCACAGGGCGACGAGGGGAGGATCATCGGTTAGGATTATGCTATGCGATGCTACTTGGAGGACTTCAGTCTACTCTCTTCTACATGCTGCAAGACGGAGGCTGCTAGAAGCGTAGTCTTCGAAAGGACTAGCTATCCCCCTCTTATTCCGGCTTTCTGCAGTTCAGTCCACTTATAATAGCCTTATCCCAGTTGATACCAATGCATACATATGTAGTGTAGCTCCTTGCTTGCGAGTACTTTGGATGAGTACTCACGGTTGCTTTCTCCCTCTTTTCCCCCTACCCCTTCTACCTGGTTGTCGCAACCAGATGTTGGAGCCCAGGATCCAGACGCCACCGTCGACGACGACTCCTACTACACCGGAGGTGCCTACTACTACGTGCTGCCCGCTGACGACGACCAGGAGTAGTTTAGGAGGATCCCAGGCAGGAGGCCTGCGCCTCTTTCGATCTGTATCCCAGTTTGTGCTAGCCTTCTTAAGGTAGACTTGTTTAACTTATGTCTGTACTCAGATATTGTTGCTTCCGCTGACTCGTCTATGATCGAGCTCTTGTATTCGAGCCTTCGAGGCCCCTGGCTTGTAATATGATGCTTGTATGACTTATTTTATTTGTAGAGTCGTGTTGTGATATCTTCCCGTGAGTCCCTGATCTTGTTCGTACACGTTTGCGTGTATGATTAGTGTACGATTAAATCGGGGGCGTCACAACGGGCGAGCTTCTGGAACAACTTGTTGTAGTCATAGACAGACAAAGAGCCTTGCTTCAGATTGCGGAATCCTTCACGTTTGCTTTCAGTCACACTTTGAGGGATGTGATGAGCTCGGAAATCACGACGGAAATCATCCCAAGTGATCAAACGTCTACCTCTGGAATCCTGGTACTGCTGGAACCACTCTGCGGCCTGATCCTTGAGCTGGAAAGACGCGAACTTGACGAAATCTTCAGGTCTGACGTTGCTACATTCAAAATGCTTGCCCAGATCGACTAACCAATCATCAGCATCGGTAGCCTCAACGCAGTTACTGAACGTCTTTGGACCATTTGCGAGGAACTGATTCAGAGTTGCAAAATGGTTCTGGTTGTTGCCTTGATTCGCTTGACTGCTTTGATTCCGCTCTTGGATGATTTGCATGATCAGCTGTGTATTTGCATTAGTAGCGGCCATCACAGCTTGCCATGCTTCCGGAGGAGGAGGAGGTGGCGGAGGATCTTGATTCTGGTTCTGACTGGTGCTCTTAGCGGGAGCCATCCTGAAGAGGTTGACCACCGTTAGCACACAAATAGAGAAATATATCGAAGGTGAATCCAACGGAATGAAAATTGCAACATAAAGTCTTCACATCCGAACAAAATGAACGAATGCACTTCTCTTGAAGTGGTCACATATTCCTAAATTGCGAAGCCACGAAGAATCGGGTAGAATAGGTACATCAACGAGGGATGGAATCAACATATGATGTCGAAGGAGAACGAATACCACAACTCAAAATAACACCAAGGGTTGGCTTGCAGAATAAGCCGGAACAAATATATGATAGAAATTCCGTCCGAAGTTTTCGTGGTGGGACCTACACGGGCTCGACCGTACAGCACCATCATGTACAAGGCAGTGCACATGACATACGAAGCGTCCCCGAGTCAGCATAGCCAAGGACTCTTTAAGACACAACGAGGCCACTGTAAAATCGATCGTGAATAGGCAAACCACTAGACGTCGAACCCCAATTTCATATCACACATCTGCTGGAAAGATATCCTAAGGCTACTTGAATTCCCACCTATGAAATTCCCGAAACTTTCCGGTTATGCAATCGGGTGTTGGGGATACAGGGGAAGCATAATATCTCACCCAAGCTAGCAAATCCTACATCCAGCTGCATCCATCCTTCAACACATAACCAAGAAACCTTCGGAAACCATCTATCTCAACCTTCGAAAAGCATCCGTTATACAAGTTATGGCGATACTCCCGAACTCCCGCCCCAGTACTGGGTGGCGTCGAGGTTATCTCACCAACGAACTGCATAAAGAAGATTTTCGATGTCGCGCACATATCTCAAGTATACCAGAATTGCAACGATAGAATTATGATGACAACACCTCAGAGCTCAACTCCCCGGGACACTTCCACTAAACCCCTGACAGGAGGCACCAAGACAGTATTCTCATCATAAGCCATCGGAACAAAACCAAGATACTCGCGTGACCCTAAAAAATTTTTTTTAGTGAAATTTGAGAAGAGAAGAGTCAAAACTCTACGTCAGGATGCCTTACCAGAGCGATGAGGAGACTGGGAAGTAAAAAGAATTCCTAAGCTCTCTGATATATAATTCCTAAGGACTCAAAACATTTTTCTAGACACAACTCGGCTACTAAAAATGATCAAGCAATGGGGCTCCTAAGGTCGGGGAAGGCTCTGATTACCAACTTGTAACGCCCTCGATGCGGCTATGTCTCCCACGTGTCGAGGCACGACTTAGAGACATAGGCGCATTGAAAGCAATGTCGCAAGTCGGGAATCATTACACGACCCATGTACATATATAATATAAAGGGGAATAATAGCATAGTTGGCTTACACTCGCCACGTCACATCAAAGTACATAAATAACATCCATCATACAATCACTCATGGCCCGACTACGGCGCCAAAATAGAAAAGACCCCCAACAAGCGACTAGGCCCTGAATCTAACCCCGAATAGGCATCCCTACTAATCATCAGGAAAAGACACATAGTATCGCTGAGAGTCCTCGTCGTACTCCCACTTCAGCTCGAGCGCGCCATCCGGAGAGGTATCATCTGTCCCTGCATCTGGTGTAATAGTAATCTGTGAGCCACAAAGGACTCAGGAATCTCGCACCCTCGCGATCAAGACTATTTAAGCTTAATAGGTAGGAAAGGGGTAATGTAAAAGTGGAGCTACAGCAAGCGACTAGTATATATGGTGGCTACCTAATTCGCAAAGGAGAGCGAGAAGAGGAGGCAAAGCACGAGCGGAAACTATATAGAGCAGCCTACGCAAACATAACTCCAATGCCGTGTCCACTTCCCGGACTCCGCCGAGAAGAGGCCGTCACGGCAACACACTTAGTTGATTCATTTTAATTATTTAAGGTTCAAGTTATCTACAACCGGACATTAACAAATTCCCATCTGCCCATAACCACGGGCACGGCTTTCGAAAGATCAATCCCTGCAGGGGGGTCCCAACTTAGCCCATAACAAGCTCTCACGGTCAACGAAGGAATAGACCTCCACCCGGGACCCACCGATCAGACTCGGTATCCCGGTACAACAAGATGATTCGACAGGTCAAAACTAGTCCAGCAACACCGCCCGAATGCACCGACAAATCCCGATAGGAGCTGCACATATCTCGTTCTCAGGGCACACTCAGATGAGCTCTCCATACAACTAAAACCAAACCTCGAGTTTCCCCGAGGGGGCGCTGCACAGGACTCTAGTTCGGACCAACACTCAGAGGAGCACTGGCCCGTGGGGGGCTAAAATAAAGATGACCCTCGGGCTCCGGAAACCCAAGGGAAAAAGGGGTAGGTGGCAAATGGTAAAACCAATGTTGGGCATTGCTGGAAAAGCTTTAATCAAGGCGAACTATCAAGGGGTTCCCATATAGCCCAACCGCGTAAGGGACGCAACAATCCGGGAACATAACACCGATATGACGGAAACTAGGGCGGCAAGAGTGGAACAAAACACTAGGCGAGAGGCCGAGCCTTCCACCCTTTACCAAGTATATAGATGAATAAAGATAACATAGCAATATAATGATATCCCAACAAGTAAATAAAGGTTCCAACAAGGAACGGCTCCAATCTTCACCTGCAACTAGCAACGCTATAAGAAGGGGCTGAGCAAAGCGGTAACATAGCCAAACAATGGTTTGCTAGGACAAAGGTGGGTTAGGGGCTCAATCATGGCAATTGGGAGGCTGACAAGCAAGTGGTAGGCATCGTAGCATTGGCAAAGCAAAAGAGCGAGCAAACTAGCATAGCAAAGATAGTAGTGATTTCGAGGGTATGATCATCTTGCCTGCACAGTTGTCAGAGTTGACTGGCTCCTCAAAAGCAAACTCAACGGGCTCCTTGTTAGCGAACTCGTCTCCCGGCTCTACCCAACAACACAAACAAGCAACAAGGATACAATCAACCACGTGCAAGGGCAACCAATAATATGCAAAGATGATATGCTATGCGGGATGCGATGCGGGATGCAAAATGCAAAACGTGACAGGAAATGCATGAACCTAGCCTCAACTTGGAAAACCAAGTGTGCCACTGGATAGAGGGGAAGAAATCCCCTGAAAACGATATAAAGATCATGGCAATCGGAGTTACGGTTTGGAAATGGCAAGCGTTTTACTAAACGAACCGATCTGCGATTTACAGCAAGTAGGCTCCTAAATGCAAAAAAATGAACATGCTACAGCCACCAAACATGAAAACAAATTGCATGGAAGTGAAGTACTCAAGAAGCTTAACAAATCACCAGGACTGAGGCATAGGCAAATTCATCCATTAAGGGCTTCAAACAAGCATGGCAAAACTGAATAAGCAAAACAGATTTCAGACTTTGCGAAATTAACGCTAGTCTGAAATTTCAGACCACGATGCTCTCTTCGGAGCAGAAAAACAACATGAAGAAAAACCTGAACATGGCAAGTAAGAGCATGGAATGGAGCTACTCAACAAGCTTAACAAAACACCCAAAATGACCTGGGGCCAAAAGGGTTCACAAAATACTCTACCGAGCACACGAACATCGATGAAACACAATCAGTTTTCAGACTTAGTGAAAACTGGGACATGCTGAAATAATAACTCACGGAGGCATGTAAACGAGCTCGATGCACTCACTACGGTGCAAGTCATGGCAAGGCAAGCATATATCCATTAAGAAGGCACAAAATTCTAGCTAGACATGGCAAGAACAATGGCATAGCATGCATGGATCACTAGCAATAACTCCGGCAAAATCGCAAAAGAGTTCACGATCTGCCCAAAACAACAACTATGCAAAAGTTGAGCTTGATTGAGTCAACCTAGGGTGCTCCAACATAACAAGCAAAGACATGGATGGATTAAGCACAACAAGCATAACAAATCACTCTTACTGATCATCCTCAAAAGAGGTACGGATCACTAGGAAACAAGCTGGACATATAGCATCGTGAACTAAAACATCCCAGACTTAGTGATTTTCACTAAGTCCCTGAAATCAGTAAACTCAGGTAGCCCTCTTCGCAAGCTTGCACAAGACAACACACACATCCTAAAAATGCATGGGAGGCACCTCTGGAAAGAAGACAACATGCTTAACAATTCATCCCAAAGGGGCACAGGCATATCATGCACACAATAATCATGGCAAAAATGACAAAAGTCAATGTAGAGCTAACGGATCTGCAATTTAACTCATGATGCCTCCTTCTAACAGCATTTTGGGCACCAAGATGACCTCAAATGCAAATGATGCAATGGAATGAAATGATGTACTCGTCGAGGCGAAGATTTTGATATATCATATGCCCAAATCGGAGCCACGGATGCAAAGATATCGTCAGTCAAACATAGCACGAAAAATAGGGTTAGAGGGGGGAAAGTCAACCAAAATTGGATCTGGATCTGGGATCCGGCGTGCACTGTAGCAGTGGCGGCGGGTACTGTTCACCCGAGGCGATCCGGCGACGGCGCGGCTGGCTCCGGCTCCGGCGAGGTGGCCGCCGGCGAGGGGAGGCGAGGCCGGCGACGGCGAGGCGCGGTGGCCGGCAGGGCGGCGCGCGGCGAGGCCCCGGCGAGGTCCGGGCGGGGTCGGGCGGCGGAGGAGGAAGCCGGCTACGAGGAAGCTCCGGGCGGCCGTCCCCCGGCCGGAAATGGCGTCGGCGGCGGTGGGCACGGCCGGAGGCGACCGGCGCCCGAGGTGGCGGGCGGCGCGCGGGGACGAAGGGCGGCGCGAGGCGGCGGAGGGCGCGGGCTCGGAGGGCCGGCCGTGGGTCTTCGGGCCCGGCGGCGCGGTAGGTGGCGGAGGACACGTGGCGGGCTCGGAGTGGACGAGGGGCGCCGGCGGACGTGTCCGGTCAGGCGGCGGACATGTCCGTCGGTGGCGGAGGTGCGATTTTTAGGGTTTCGGGGAGAGGGAGAGATCCGAAAATGGAGGGGGGTATTTATAGGCATAAGTGGAGCTAGGAGAGTCCAAATGAGGTGCGGTTTTCGCCCACACGATCGTGATCGAACGACCGAGACGATGGAGCAGAGTTTGGTGAGTTTTGGGCCAAATTGGAGGGGTGTTGGGCTGCACACACACGAGGCCTTTTCGGTCCCTCGGTTAACCATTGGAGTATCAAACGAAGTCCAAATGACCCGAAACTTGACAGGTGGTCTACCGGTAGTAAACCAAGGCCGCATGGCAAGTCTCGGTCCAATCCGGAAATGTTTAATCCCCACACACGAAAGAAAGCTAGAAATGGCCACCGGAGGAGAACGAAGCGCCGGAATGCAAAACGGACAACGGGGAAAATGCTCAAATGCATGAGATGAACATGTATGCAAATGCAATGCACGTGATGACATGATATGAAATGCACGAAAACAAAAACAACACACGGAGACAAAGACCCGAACCCGAGAATTAAATATAACTTAATGCCAGAAACGGCAAGAGTTGGAGTACAATGGGGAAGGTTACATATGGGGCGTTACAAAAGCGCTAGTTATCGACTAGAGGGGGAGAATAGGCTATTTTTATGAAATTCTTCGAAACATGGAAGTTTCGAAGACAAACGATAGAAATGAACCTATTAACATGCAGCGGAAGGTAGACTACACTAGACAAGCCATAGTCAAGTATTCAATGAAGTGAAAGCACGAAGACTAATAGCAGCTAGGCAGTATGGATCAAGATGGAAGATAGTATGAAGCCAATCAGAACAAACAGTCACACAGTGAAGACAAACAGATAATGCAAGTAGGCAGCGACTTCACAAGGACCAACTATAAGTAAAGAGAAGGAAAGGATAGAACCAGTTGCTTGGTGAAGACAAGGGATTTGTTGGACCAATTCCAGCTGCTGTGACAACTGTACGTCTGGTTAGGGAGGCTGAGATTTAACTCAGAAGACCGTGTCTTCACCTTATTCCCCTTGAGCTAAGGACACACAGTCCTCGCCCAATCACTCAGTTAAGTCTTCAAGGTAAACTTCCAAACCTTCACAGACTTTGTTCACCGGCGATCCACAATGACTCTTGGATGCTCAGAATGCGACGCCTAAACGGCTGGAGGATTCACAGTCCTCAAGTGTAACAAGTCTTCAGATCACACAGGCAGGAGGACTTCAGTGATGCCTAACACTCTTTGGCTCTAGGTGTTTAGGCCTTTGTCCTCGCAAGGATTTCTCTCTCAAAGGCTTCGAAGGTGGATTGCTCTCAAACGACAAAAGCCGTGCACTAACTCTGAGTAGCCACCAATTTATGTTGTAGGGGGTGGGCTATTTATAGCCACTAGGCAACCCGGCCTGATTTGTCCGAAATGACCCTGGGTCACTAAGGAACTGACACGTGTTCCAACGGTCAGTTTTCAAACACACGCGGCAGCTTGACTTGGGCTACAAGTAAAGCGGACTTATCTAGCTTTGGATAAGATTTGCTCTCATTGTCTTCGCTCAAAGACTTCGGATTTGGTTGAGCATCACTTTAGTCATTCTGACTATGTTCACTTGGACCCCACTTAACAGTACGGTGGTTCCTGTGACTCAACAAAGAAGAAGATGAAACTATGAAACAACTATGTCTTCGCGCTCCAAAGTCTTCATGCGATGTCTTCTCGTGCCATAGTCTTCAATGTGAATATCTTCACATATCACCATTGTCTTCAATGTCTTCACACATTTTTAGGGGGTCATCTCCGGTAGGTAAACCGAATCAGTGAGGGACTACTACATGTGTTATCCTGCAATTCTCACAAACACATTAGTCCCTCAACCAGGTTTGTCGTCAATACTCCAAAACCAACTAGGGGTGGCACTAGATGCACTTACAGGCATGCTGTTTTTTCCGCGGGTGTAAGTGCATCTAGTGCCACCCCTAGTTGGTTTTGGAGTATTGACAACAAACCTAGTTGAGGGACTAATGTGTTTGTGAGAATTGCAGGATAACACAGGTAGAAGTCCCTCATTGATTCGGTTTTCCTACCAGAGATGACCCCTAAAAATGTATGAAGACATTGAAGTCAAAGGCGGTATGGGAAGACATTCACATTGAAGACTATGACAAGAGAATACATCGCATGAAGACTATGGAGCGCGAAGATTTAGATCTTTCGTAGTTCTTTTTCTTCTTTGTTGAGTCATAGGAACCACCGTACTGTTAAGTGGGGTCCAAGAGAACCAGTCAGAATGACTGAAGTGATGCTTAACCAAAATCCTATGTCTTCGAGTGAAGACTATGAGAGCGAATCTTGTCCAGAGTTGGACAAGTCAGCTTTGCTTGTAGCCCAAGTAAAGTTGCCGTGTGTGTTTGAAATCTGACCGTTGGAACACGTGTCAGTTCCTTAGTGACCCAGGGTCATTTCGGACAAATCAGGTCGGGTTGCCTAGTGGCTATAAATAGCCCACCCCCTACAACCATAAACGGTTGGCTGCTCAGAGTTAGAGTACGGCTTTTGTCGTTTGAGAGCAACCCACCTCGAAGCCTTTGAGAGAGAATTCCTTGCGAGGATAAAGCCCTAACACCCAGAGCCAAAGAGTGTTAGGCCTCACTTAAGTCTTCCTGTCTGTGTGATCTGAAGACTTATTACACTTGAGGACTCTGAATCCTCCAGCCGGTTAGGCGTCGCGTTCTGAGCATCCAAGAGTCATTGTGGATCGCCGGTGAATGAAGTCTGTGAAGGTTTGGGAGTCTACCTTGAAGACTTACCAGAGTGATTGGGCGAGTCTATGTGACCTTAGCTCAAGGGGAATACGGTGAGGACTGGGTGTCCTGAGCTGCGTGTTCAGGACTGGGTGTCCGGGACTGTGTGTCCTTAGGTTTAAATACCTAGCTGCCCTAACCATACGTACAGTTGTCACAGCAACTGGAACTGGTCCAACAAATCATTGTCTTCAACGAGTCACTGGTTTCATCCTTCCCTTCCCTTTACTTACTGTTGGTCCTTGTGAAGTCATTGTATGATTGCATTATCTTTTGTCTTCACTGAGTGACTGCTTGTTCTGATTGGCTTCATAATATCTTCCTACTTGATCCTTACTACCTAGCTGCTATTAGTCATTGTGCTTTCACTTCACTGAATACTTGACTATGGTTTGCCTAGTGTAGTCTACCTTCCGATGCATGGTAATAGGTTTATTTCTATCGTTTGTCTTCGAAACTTCCACGTTTTGAAGACTCTCATAAAAATCGCCTATTCACCCCCCCCCCCTCTAGTCGATATAACGCACTTTCAATTGGTATCAGAGCAAGGTACTCCCTTGTTCTGTGTGATTTGGTTTAACCACCTGGAGTTTTAGCTGTGTCGACTACAGGGATAATCAAAGTCTCTGTTGCGTGCCCCGTCTTCGATGGAACTGAATATCCCTACTGGAAGAATAAGATGCGCATGCATCTTGAAGCCATTGATGTCGACCTATGGTATGTCGTCAAGAATGGCGTTCCCAAGGCTGGTGAAGGTGTCACCGCTGCAGATATCAAGAAGTTCGTTCAACTGGACTCCACTGCCAAGAACATCATCTGTGGTCATCTAACCAAAGGACAGTATGGTCGTGTAAGTGCTTTGGAAACATCTAAGCTAGTCTGGGACTGGCTCTCCAAGGTCAATGAAGGCGTCTCAACCCAGAGAGATCAGAGAATCAGTGTCCTTCGCAACCTCTTCAACTGCTTCAAGAGAAATGACAATGAGAATGTCCAACTCATGTTTGATCGACTCACCGACATCACAAATGAGCTTCAAGCTCTCGGCGCCACGAGATCACCAAGCATGAAGTCGTCAAGACACTCCTGAGATCACTTGACAGCTGGTTTGACACCCTAGCCCTGATGATTCAAGAACATCCTGACTTCAAGACACTCGATCCGTCTGACATACTTGAGAGGCTCAACACACACGAGTTTCAGCTTTCTGAGAAAAGATACATCTATGGTCCCAACTATGGGCGAACTCGTGCCTTGAAGGAAAAAGCTGTCTCCACATCTGAAGAAGAATCTGACAGCAGTTCTGATGATCCTGAAGACATTGGAAAGGAGCTTGCTATGCTTGTGAAGAAGTTCCAAAAATTCACCAAGAAGAAAGGCTTTAGAAAGTCTTCACGATCAAGCTCAAGGAATGACGAAGCTTCAGCTCATGACTACAAGAAAAGATCATGCCACAAGTGCAAGAAACCTGGCCACTACATCTCTGAGTGTCCGCAGTGGGACAATGAGAACAAGAAGAAGAAAAAGAGCAAGGAGTATGACTTTGACGACAAGAAGAAGAAGAAATACTCAAAGTCTTCTTCCAAATCTTCCTCCAAGTCTTCATCACACAAGAAGAGCTCATCTGGCAAGGCACGTGCGTTTGTTGGCAAGGAAATGGATTCAAAGGAGTCCGCTTCTAAGGAGGCGGAGGTGGAGTCTGAGGAGGAGTCCGATTCTGGCATTGCGAGTCTGGCTACAGCATATGTTGCCAAGTCCATCTTCAACAGTGAAGACAACGACTTCATCACCGACACCAATGCAAATGACAAGGACTACTCCACTCCTACCTACTGCTTCATGGCACGCGGTGCCAAGGTAAACACACGCGCTACTCACTATAAAACATCTAGTGAAGATGACTCTGATTGTGATTCCAAACCCAGCTACAAAACACTTGCTAAAATTGCATCTGAACAACAGAAAGCTATGGAACATATTCAAAAACTGTTAGAAAAAACTGATGATTTGTTAGACGCTGAAATGACTCGATCTCAGTCCTTAATTGAAGACATAAAAATCTTCACGTTAAGTATGAGGAACTTGAAAGTCGTCATGAAACGCTCTCAACAACTCATGAAAGGCTTTCCTATGATTATCTTCAAAGGAAGCAAGATCTTGAGAAATTGAGAGCGGCTCATGAAGATCTTCAAAAGGAAAACGAGTCACTTCGCGCCAAACAGATCAGTTCCGCTCAGGAAGGATTTGAAGCACCATGTCTTAAATGCATTGAGTGTGATAACGCTACCTCTGTTGCTGAATGTTCTGCTGCTACTACTATTGCAATATCTTCAACTGTTGATGTGGTAACTAACCCCTCTGCTGAGGATACCACTTTTTAGCTGATGAGAATGCTAGGTTGAAGACACTACTTGAAACAGGGATGTACAAAAGTCTCAAAGGGCATCAGACACTATGTGATGTCCTCAAAAGGAAGATCCTGAACTGAAACCCTAGGAAAGAGGGTGTTGCATTCAAAAGGAAAATGAATGCTGATGGCTCTTACTGGAAACCTGAGCAGTACCCAAAACCACATGGGTTGTTGTAAAGGAACCTTCAACGGATCCATCCACCCTATCTGGCTTCACTTATACTAATCCCATTGTTATTGATGAATCCTTTGATGCAAACTATAAACTGTTTAAAAATCAGAATGGTGAAGTGTTTGCCGGGTATATTGGTACTAACTGCAGGAATGGACCGCCTATGAAGAAGATCTGGGTGCCGAAAAGGTGTTTGGAGAATCTTCCTGTGAATGTCATCATGACACCATAGGTGAAGAAGACAAACCCCAGACCACAGGCTTCATACGGTCCAAAGGATTCATACAGACAGAGGACTCACCTGAGTCGCACTAACGCAAATGTTTTGCAGGGAAGCCATACTCAGGCCTATGAATATGAGCGCGGTTCATCAAACTGCCATGTTCATAAGACCAAGAACTATTCTGCTTATTCTTATGAGTACTATTGTCCACCTGCAAGACTTTTTGCTAGGGCTCCAAAGCCAAAGTTCTCAGATGATGCACTTAGACTCATTGCTTCAAAGCGACCCTTGAAGATGTGGGTGGCTAAGAAAGCTTAACTCTCTTTTGCAGGGAAGGGTCTCCAGCAGAAAACCAAAATCGTCTGACGCTATTGCTGGGGACCTTAAACATCTTGTAGGGCGCAAGATCAAATGCCAAATGGTCTTATTATGTACTTTGTTCCTGAATCGCTTGCTACTCGCCCTATCAGTCCAAATCTCGATCTAAGCTTTCATAACCCACTGGTTCGTCAAATGTTTTTGCTTCACAATTCTCTTCGTGAAGCCTATCCCCCTAACTGCACTGTAGGGTATGACACCAGCAGCTTCAGAATGGATTATTGATAGTGGGTGTACCAATTACATGACTGTCAAGAGAAGCCTTCTTGTGGACTCAACCTTACGTCCATCCGACAAAAGTCACATCACATTTGCTGACACTGGTAAAAGTAAGGTATTGGGTCTAGGTAGAGTTGCAATCTCAAAGGATCAACACATGGATAAAGTCATGCTTGTTGAATCCCTTGGTTTCAACTTAATGTCTGTCTCAATGCTTTGCGATTTAAACATGATCGTGATGTTTGGAAAAATATCGTTGCCTTGTTCTAATGGAATCTGACAAGTCTCTAGTGTTTGAAGGGTATCGAAAAGATGATTTGTACGTGGTATATTTCTCAGCAAGACCATAGCTTGCCGTATGTCTTTTGGCAAAAGCTTCAGAATGCTGGCTCTGGCATCGGAGGCTAGGGCATGCTGGCATGAGGAACCTGCACACCCTTGCAAAGAAGAAGCATGTCATAGGCATCGAGGGCGTCAAGTTCAAGAAAGATCACTTATGCGGTGCCTGTGAAGCAGGAAAGATGACGAGGGCCAAGTATCCCTCGAAGACAATCATGAAAACGACTCGACCCTTCGAACTGCTCCACATGGATCTTCTCGGTCCCACTCATTACTCAACTCTTACTACTACTGCTTGTCTCTATGGCTTTGTCATTGTTGATGATTACTCTAGATATACTTGGGTGCATATAATCCTCTACAAGACTGAAGTGCAGGATGTCTTCAGACGCTTCGCCAATCGAGCAATGAACAACTATGGCGCCAAGATAAAGCACATCAGAAGTGACAATGGCACTGAATTCAAGAACACTGGCCTTGATACATATCTCGATACTTTGGGCATCACACATGAATTCTCAGCTCCGTACACGCCACAGCAGAATGGCGTCGTCGAACGCAAGAACAGAACACTCATTGAGATGGCCCGAACGATGCTTGATGAATACAAGACTCCAAGAAAATTCTGGCCTGAAGCCATTGATACTGCATGCCATACAATCAACCGTGTTTATCTTCACAAGCTTCTGAACAAGACATCTTATGAGCTCCTTAGTGGCAAAAAGCCAAATGTCAGTTACTTCAGAGTATTTGGCGCCAGGTCCTGGATCAAGGATCCACATCACACCTCAAAATTTGCACCAAAAGCACATGAGGGTTTTATGCTTGGATATGGAAAGAATTCGCACTCCTACAGAGTCTTCAATCTCTTTCATTATAAAGTGGTTGAAACAGTGGATGTGCTGTTCGATGAGACTAACGTCTCACAAAGAGAGCACCTGCCAAATGTGCTAGATGAAGTTCCATCCAGTGAATCAATCAAACTTATGGGAACTGGAGAAATCATACCCTCTGAAGCTCAACCTGAAGAGGAACTTATCATCTCCGCACCTGATCAACCTGAAGACAATGCTCAGCCCAAAGACAATCCCTCTAACAATGACAATGATCAGCAAGAACAAAATCTTCGTCCTGTACATCCTCGTGTTGCAAATGAAGTGCAGATTGAGAGAATAATTGATAGCATCAATGCACCAGGTCCACTCACTCGTTCAAGGGCGACACAGCTAGCAAATTTCTGTGGGCACTTCGCATTCGTCTCAATAACAGAACCCAAGAAAGTTGAAGAAGCCTTCATGGAACCTGAATGGATTCAAGCTATGCAAGGAGAGCTTCAACAATTTGAGCTGAATAATGTATGGGAATTGTTTAAGCATCCTGATCCTCGGAAGCACAATATAATAGGCACCAAATGGATATACCGCAACAAGCAAGATGAGCATGGTCAAGTTGTCAGAAACAAAGCTCGTCTCGTTGCTCAAGGATATACTCAAGTTGAAGGGATTGACTTCGATGAAACATTTGCTCCTGTGGCTCGACTTGAAGCCATACGCATACTGCTGGCCTATGCAAATCATCATAACATACTTCTATATCAAATGGATGTGAAGAGCACTTTTCTCAATGGCAAGATTGAAGAAGAAGTGTATGTTGCACAACCGCCTGGCTTTGAAGATCCAAAACATCCTGACATGGTATACAAGCTCAACAAGGCACTGTATGGCCTCAAACAAGCCCCTCGGGCTTGGTATGACACACTCAAATACTTCCTGAAGAGCAAAGGCTTCAAACCTGGTTCCCTGGACCCCACTCTCTTCACGAAGACATATGATGGTGAACTGTTTGTGTGCCAAATATATGTGGATGACATTATCTTCGGCTGCACCAATCAGAAATACAGTGAAGAGTTTGGATATATGATGCAAGAGCAATATCAGATGTCCATGATGGGAGATCTGAAGTTCTTCCTTGGTCTTCAAATACGACAGAAATGCAACGGCATCTTTATATCTCAAGAGAAGTATCTCAAAGATTGCCTGAAGAAGTTCGGTATGCAAGCCTACAAAGGCTTCACGACGCCAATGCCAGCAAAACATCTTCTGGGTCCCGACGACAATGGTAAAGAGTTCGATCAAAAGGTATACCGCTCCATGATTGGTTCTTTACTTTATCTATGTGCATCTAGGCCAGATATTATGCTTAGTGTTTGCATGTGTGCTCGATTCCAAGCGGCACCAAAGGAATCGCATCACTTAGCTATGAAGCGAATTCTTCGATATTTGGCTTACACCCCAACTCTAGGATTATGGTATCCAAAGGGCTCAGAGTTTGATCTGGTTGGATTCTCGGATGCTGATTATGCTGATGACAAGGTGGATCGCAAGTCTACATCAGGCACATGTCATTTTCTGGGACGATCACTTGTATGTTGGTCCTCAAAGAAACAAAACTGTGTATCTCTCTCCACTGCTGAATCTGAATACATTTCTGCTGGATCTTGCTGCGCTCAGCTTCTGTAGATGAAGCAAGCACTCAAAGACTATGGCATTCATTTGAAGCAAGTGCCACTCTACTGTGACAATGAAAGCGCCATCAAGATTGCCAACAACCTAGTTCTGCACTCGAAGACAAAGCACATTGAGATTCGTCATCACTTCTCAGAGATCATGTTGTGAAGGAAGATATTGATATCATACACGTCAACACTGAAGAGCAATTGGCAGATATCTTCACCAAGCCCTTGGATGAGAAGAGATTTTGCAACATCATATAAATTCTCCCGAAGCCAGTTCCTGTTTGTCCAGCAAGCGAAAGCCTTTGAAGCCTTTGAACGTATTGAAGCCATTCAGTTTGAAGTTCATGGCTGCAGAGAAATCAGTAAGGAAGGGTGGCAGACAGCGTCGTGGGGGAACATCAAGAGATTTGCCTGATGACCTCTCAGAGCTTTACAAGACAGATCCTGAAGAGGATTACAATCAATGCAAGACACGAATCCAATGGATTCGACGATATTGGGCAGAACAGTGGTTCAAGTACAGATTTGTGACAAAGGAATATGCTGAAAAGAATGCCATCAAGCGACCATGGGGAGACATCCTATACAAAAATCTTCAACCCAGGTCCAGAGAAGAAGCCATTGAACAAGGCTTCTATCCCTGCATGGTCCGAGGACCACAGCCTGCAGATGCACACCCATCGGCACTGCTATGGTGTCGTGACGACAATCTATTCAAGCGCAACTTCCAGTTTGCCCAGAATTCAGCGAAGCAGAACAAGAAGTCTTTGGGATTATACTTCAACCCTGGTCCCTCTACTCCCCGTGCCGATGGGACCCACGAAGCTGAACCCAATCTTGTTGGGCCCTTCTACAACCTGGAAGGTCTCATCACTCATATCGTGGTTCAAGGGACAACCGTGGATGAGCCTGCAGATGACACCGAATCAGATGAAGCGCCTGCAGCGCCGAAGCCAAAGAAACTGAAGCAGCCTAAAGCTTCAAAGCCTGCCTCAGCACCAAAAATCTCACGGGCAAAGCCACTGGCTACTACACATCCTGAAGATAGTGTGCAGTCTGAAGATCTGTCACGCATCTCCAAGCCCCAGAAAGTCAAGATGCCTCTGCCACACACCAGCCAAGAACTAACTGCTGCTGCTATTCTGCGCAACGATGCCATTGATCTGTCCAGTGATGAAGATCTTGCAGATGACGCTCTTGAGCAACTGATCAAGAGCAAAGAAGAAGCAGAAATCTCCAATGATCTGCCTCTCTTTGACGTGGCAATCATCCACAACTTCATTGATGAGTGGTTTGACACGCCCAACCTCAGCTTCGAAGATCTGCAACTTCCAATTGGCCTCAGTGTCGCCTTCCATGGCGCCATTGCTTCAGAGCTAGCTCTAGCTCAGCGCATCGTCGAACTGAAGCAAAAGATTGACTTTGAGAAAGCCCAATTCAAGAAGCACATGGCCAAGCTCAGCGTGCAAGAGGTGAAAAACTTCAAGATTATGCTGCACGAGCTCAAAGAAGCCTTTCTCAAGAAACATGCAGAAGCTCAAGGTTCTCGTGAGCGCATGAAGGTCCTGGCTGATAAGAGTGTGCAAGCCTACAATGAGGCTGAGAAGCGCAAGGCCCTTGGTCGTCCTGGCATCGACCCCAGGATGGCTGCAAAGCAGAAGAAGAAGCCCTCTATGGCCGAACCCGATGCACCAAGGCAGGAAGCACATCCCATTGTCTTCCCAGCCAGCATGGCTGGCTCGAAGCCAAAGGCCAGGTCAACTGCTTCAGAACTGAAGAAGACGAGGACTACTGAGGCTGAAGCCAGAAAGAGGAAACATTCTGAAGCCTCTGATGCTGCTCCTTCCAAGAAGAAGCAGAAGACCAAGAAGGAACGGGCTGCTCCCACAGAGCCCTTAATTGTTGAACCCATCTCCATGGTTCGCCCTGCCGCTGAACATCAAGAGCGCCAACTGACTGTCCATGAGCCTGCTTTCACAGAGGCTCATGAAGCTGAAGACTTTCCAGCAGCTGATCCCACTGCTGCTGAAGACATTGGTCACCATGACCATGTTGAAGATGATGCAGTTCTTCCTCAGATCGAGCACCAACAGGTATCATTGACTGTGCTTACGCACAACGAACTCATCAGCATTGGTCGTCCTCTAACGCCAATTGCTCAGGATGCATCATGGGTTGATCACCCACAAGAACAAGAAGAAGATGACCTTGAGGCCCAGCCAACTCCTTCTCCAAAGGCGTCGCCAGCGTTACGTAGGCTTTGCAAAGGACCAAGGCCTTCAGTCTCTGAATCTGAAGCTAAAGCTGCTGAAGACATTCCGGCTGCATCAGCCAATGACACCCAAGAAGAAGAATGTGTCCCCACTCCCCAACTACTGACGAAGCTGTTCTCGCGGAGAACGTGTCTGTGCCCGACCCTCCAGCTCATCAAGTGGAGGTAGAAAATCTTGATGCTGCCACCACCAACACCAATGAAGCCACTGACGCTGTCATGGCTGAAGCAAATGTGGAGCCTACACCAACCCAAGAACTAGAAGTCAGCGAAGCCAATGATGCTACTGCTTCTGTTCCTGCGCCTGTTGCTGGTCCTCAGTTTGACTATCATATAGAGCATAAGCCTCAGGTACAGAAGCCAATACCAAGGTTGCCCAGGTTTCCAGGTCCTGCATCAGCACCTGGATCCTTCAATGTCAACAGCTTCAAAGCAGACAACACCTTCTTCAATAGCTCCAAGAACCCCTACTCAAGGGAACGAATATCTTCTGATCGGTTCTGGAGCTATCCGCAGAGAAGCTATTACTCCTGCATTCTGTACAATCAAGGTCGCATCTTCCCACATATGCATCTTGACACTGAAGCAATAGCTGGTCTGCCTTGCTTGGAAGAAGCTCTGGACTGCTTCAAAGAGGTTGGATTGTTACCCTTCGTCACCGACCAAGAGCACTGGAACGAAGAGTTGCTGCTCCAATTTTATGCCACACTTCACATACGTGGTTACAACAGAGATCCGAAGACTTGGGTCCTTGAGTGGATGACAGGAAATGTTCATCACGAAGCCAAAGCCTTTGATATCATTGAGCTCACTGGTCTGCCCACTCCTGGAGATCTCTATGAACCTGGATGTCAACTTCACAGTGAAGCTATGGAGAGCATCTTTCAGAAGCCTGGACCGAACATGAGTCAGATGCTCAGCATGATGAAGCCTTTGCCACAAGACGTTGCATATCCTAAGGAGTTCCTTGTTGAAGACCTGGAGTATCTGCCAAGGACCATCTATCACATTTTAAGGCGAACTCTCTGGCCCATCAAAGGACATTCCCCATATGCAAAGCTGGAAGGTGCAATGAAGACTTTGGTCTTCTATATTCTTCACGGCAAATGCTTCAACGCACAAGACTTCTTCATCCGCCAACTTGCTGCTTCAGGACCTGATCTTTTTGGCTTGAAGTTCTACGCTCCATGGATAATGCGGCTGATCAAACTCCACTCAGCTATCTCATATCAGCCCTCTGCTCGCAATCATCGGATCTTTATGCCTGGCGTGGATATGTCCGTTGAAGCCCTCTATCCAGAGCCTGCCAAGGAGCCTCTTAGTCTTCAGAATGTGAAGCATCAAAGTTTCTCTCAGAACATTGAAGGAGTTGAAGCAGTCACTCGTGTTTATCCTCTGGCTGGCACTACACGTGCACCTCATCATGCCCTCACTGAAGCCACTGAAAGCACCATTGCCCAACGGCCCAAGAAGCGATCTCGTGTTCTCAACGACCGAGAGCTTCTGGTTGCTCTTCATCAGAAACAGGATCGGCATCATGACTGGCTGAAGCGTCAAATGAAAAGCCTCTTGGTGGATGTCAACCGCATTCGCAATCTTGCCACCAAGAATGCCTTTGTTGCCCATGAAACTTGTCGGCGTACATGGAAAGGGTTGATGCTTATGTGCTTTGAGGATGATCTTCAAGAGGATGGCTTCTCTGAACGTTTCAAGTTTGACTCCACACCTCCCCGAAGGGCTGTGCTGCGACAAACTCCCTCTCTTGAAGACTCCGAGTTATCTTCCTCTACGGCAACTGTGAATGCCAGAGTGATCGAGGACGAAGACGATGCTACTTCACCGCCCCCTCCTTCAGCATGCATCGACACTTCCCCGAGCTTGTCTGCACCGCCTAACAACACCGACGACCTTGCTACTTCACCTACTCCTCAGGGGAACGAGTAGATGCTCTATGTCTTCGAACCTTTTTGGTCCTTACTGACAAAAGGGGGAGAAGCATATGAGTTTGATAGTCTTCAAGTGGGTCCATATGGGCGGTTACTTTATGCTTTGCCTAGTGTTTACAACTCTCGTTTTGATACATTTGGTTCTTTGAGTTGTAACACTTAAACTCGATGGTCGTCTGCTACTCATTTGCTACTTTGTGATGCGATGATAAATTCCGCATGTGCGACGATAAATTCCGCACTTAGATCATTTTGCAGACGTCCATTTTCCATTATGCATGTCATTATCTTCACATACTTTTCATGCATAATGAATTGTCATCATAAGTTGAAGAGGATCTCCACAAGTACAACCTGCCATGTGCATTTGCATTCCAAAAGCAAATTACTTATATGCACATCTTCAGGGGGAGCCCTTACAACTTATGAAGACAATTCCTTATCCTTTACAATTTCACATATTATATTCCCCGTTGAAAACTTCAACTAGTTTGTCATCAATCACCAAAAAGGGGGAGATTATAAGTGCATCTAGTGCCACTCCTAGTTGGTTTTGGAGTATTGACGACAAACCTAGTTGAGGGACTAATGTGTTTGTGAGAATTGCAGGATCACACAGGTAGAAGTCCCTCATTGATTCGGTTTTCCTACCAAAGATGACCCCTAAAAATGTATGAAGACATTGAAGTCAAAGGCGGTATGGGAAGACATTCACATTGAAGACTATGACAAGAGAATACATCGCATGAAGACTATGGAGCACGAAGATTTAGATCTTTCGTAGTTCATCTTCTTCTTTGTTGAGTCACAGGAACCACCGTACTGTTAAGTGGGGTCCAAGTGAACATAGTCAGAATGACTGAAGTGATGCTTAACCAAAATCCTATGTCTTCGAGTGAAGACTATGAGAGCGAATCTTGTCCAGAGTTGGACAAGTTAGCTTTGCTTGTAGCCCAAGTAAAGTTGCCATGTGTGTTTGAAATCTGACCGTTGGAACACGTGTTAGTTCCTTAGTAACCTAGGGTCATTTCGGACAAATCAGGTCGGGTTGCCTAGTGGCTATAAATAGCCCACCCCTACAACCATAAACGGCTGGCTGCTCAGAGTTAGAGTACGGCTTTTGTCGTTTGAGAGCAACCCACCTCGGAGCCTTTGAGAGAGAATTCTTTGCGAGGATAAAGCCCTAAACACCCAGAGCCAAAGACTGTTAGGCATCACTTAAGTCTTCCTGTCTGTGTGATCTGAAGACTTATTACACTTGAGGACTGTGAATCCTCCAGCTGGTTAGGCGTCGCGTTCTGAGCATCCAAGAGTCATTGTGGATCGCCGATGAACGAAGTCTGTGAAGGTTTGGGAGTCTACCTTGAAGACTTACCAGAGTGATTGGGCGAGGTCTATGTGACCTTAGCTTAAGGGGAATACGGTGAGGACTGGGTGTCCTGAGCTGCGTGTTCAGGACTGGGTGTCCGGGACTGTGTGTCCTCAGGTTTAAATACCTAGCCGCCCTAACCAGACGTACAGTTGTCACAGCAACTGGAACTGGTCCAACAAATCATTGTCTTCAACGAGTCACTGGTTTCATCCTTCCCTTCCCTTTACTTATGGTTGATCCTTGTGAAGTCATTGTATGATTGCATTATCTTTTGTCTTTACCGAGTGACTGCTTGTTCTGATTGGCTTCATAATATCTTCCTACCTGATTCTTACTACCTAGCTGCTATTAGTCATTATGCTTTCACTTCACTGAATACTTGACTATGGTTTGCCTAGTGTAGTCTACCTTCCGCTGCATGGTAATAGGTTCATTTCTATCGTTTGTCTTCGAAACTTCCACGTTTTGAAGACTCTCATAAAAATCGCCTATTCACCCCCCCCCCCCCCGTCTAGTCGATATAACGCACTTTCAGCGGGCAGTGACATCGACGGTTGGGGGCGCACCCCTCCTCGTCATTCTCCATTGCAAGCCCTCCACTCTTCCCTATGCGGTGCAGAACAACACCCGTCCGGCGAGGAGAAGGCAAGGTGTCACCGACAGGAGCACACCACGTAGCACCACTGCATTCTGCCGCCGGCCGCCGCGAGGGCGCCTCTGCTGGTCGCTCTTGCGACCACTTCCAGGTGGCCATAGACGTGCACTCCTTTTGTCAAGTGGTGTCCATGGGATCCAGGTGGCTGTACACGTGCATGTCCGATGTGTGATGGTGTCCACTTTTTGTTAAGGGGTCCAAAATAAAGCGTCCATTTCAGGTTGAGAGTAATAAGACAAGCCAAGATGTAAAACGCTTGTTTTTAAGTGTTAGGTTTGTGTTGCGTCGAGTCATGGTTATAAGTTGGTTAGGCTGCAGCTCAAGGACAAGCTGCATGTCCAGGTGGGGTGTAGTGTTAGAGTACATAATGGACCTAATGGGCCTGGACTGGCAGTATAGCCCGTTAGTCTTATGGTTAATTAGAGATAAGGGTCGCTTGCTTAGGGGTCAAGTAAGTCTTGCTTGGGATTCAAGTAAACCTCTCTATATAAAGAAAGAAGATGTATCAATCTAATCAAGCAAGATAAGAATGAAATCTCTTCCATCTTGCCTGGCCGTGGGCAAAAGGCCCCCGGCCGGCCCTCTCACGTCCTCCTTCTAGCAGCACCATAACAGAGGACAAATGGAGTTTGCCCTTAGAGATGCCCTGCACACTCCCAGATATATCTCCCGGTGCATTATCATAGGAGGGTACCTATCAGCCAGTCTGAATTAGGCATTTAGCTTAAATGACATGACATTAAATAAAGAAACGGAAAGACTAACTCACATCTAGATGAAAATTAACTATGTCACATCTAACCTCTCCACCACATGATCTAAAGGCTTTAAGATTCGTATTGAATTTTTTTCTTGGCAATCCACTTTAGCGGTTGTTGTCCCTTTTTCTACATATATATACTGTATATAAGTAGCGCCGCTGTTGTCTATGCACAGCTGTGGTTTGTTTGTGTGTGGGCTGCGTGTGTATGGCTCTACACGGTTGTCGGCCTACTCCTGTTACATGGCGCCATTGTTGGCTTTTGTTGCCCCTGTTGACCTGCTGTATGCTGCTCTTTGGCATCTGTACGTGGGCTGTAGGCGTCTTTTTTTTGCCCTTTCTTGTGTGTTTTAGGCTTGGTTTTTCCCTTTTGGTTTTTAGGATGTGATGTTCATTTTTCTCTTCTTTTTTCCTCTGTTTATATATATGCAATTTCCAAGATTCATATATTTTTAGCACGGCTCACGTGCTGTTGTTGTCCCAGCACGAGTGATATGCGCATCCTTGTCCATCTGTTTTTCGGTCATTTCCGTGTTTATGTTTCTTTTTGTTTATTTTTTAGTGGGGTTGCTAAAACACATCTAGATGAAATTTAGTGATCTCACATCTAGATGTCCAGCCCTCCGGTATATTGTCTTTATTTTTCATGCTCGAGTGATCACCCGTGTCGTGATCGATCCACGCTGCGTTGTAGAGCCTGCTGGGCTGGGAGGCCTATAGCGGAGCGGGACCGTTTTTGCCTTTCTTTTCTTTTCTGATGGGCCGGTGTTGCCTTTGTTTATGTTGGGCTCTTTTAGAATATGACGGGTATAGCCGAGAGTATATTGCATCGATATGGCAGCCTCCCTTGAGTCGTCGCTCCCCTCCCCTATTCTTCCATTTTTATTGTTTTGTTTTGAATCCGAAGGAGACAAGCAGACCTAGCAGGTATGTGGCTCAGAGATGGCATGGAACGTTCTTTTTTTGTTTCCCCTATTAGTTTCATGCACTCTTTTTTCCATGGCAAACTTTTTGTATATTGCATATGCAAGTGTTTGCCTAGTTTTTTTTCACAATTTTTCCCCAATTTTGTATGTAAACCCCTCGACTCCAGAATAGAGCTATTTGTAGTTTTTGTAGTCGTCTCATTTGCAATTAGTCATCTCGAAAATCAATTTTTTTATAGTTGCCCCAGTTGCAAGTGACCCGCCCACTCGCAACTAGGAGGGACGTATGTTGGTAGGAGGGGCCGGTTGCAAGTCAACCATCAACTTGCAACTAGGTAGGGCCCCAGTTGCAATTTAACCATCGACTCGCAACTAGGAGGGCGCATGTTTGTATGGGGCAGTTGCAAGTCAACCAACAACTCGGAACTAGAACGCATCATACTTTTTGTAGTGGCCCAGTTGCATGTCAACCATCGACTCATAACTAGGGGGCGTATGTTTGTCGGGACCAAGTTGCAAGTCAACCATCGACTTGCAACTAGGACGCATCGTACTTTTTTCTAGTGGCCCGAGTTGCATGTCTATCATCAACTCACAACTAGAGGGGCGTATGTGCTGTAGGGGTCTAGTTGCAAGTCAACCATCCACTCGCAACCAGGACATGCCCTACTTTTTTGTAGTGGCCCCAGTTGCGACTCGCAACTAGGGGGGCATCTGTCTGTAGGGGCCCAGTTGCAAGTCAACCATCGACTTGCAACTAGGGGCATATGTTTGTAGGGGCCTAGTTGCAAGTCAACCACCGACTCGCAACTAGGGGGGCCTATGTCTGTAGGCACCCAATTGCAAGTCAACCATCGACTCGCAACTAGGGTGTGTGTTTGTTTGTAGGGGGGGCACTTGCAAGTCAACCATCGACTCGCAACTAGCACGCGTCGTACTTTTTTGTAGTGGCCCTAGTTGCTTGTCAACCATCAAGTCGAAACTAAGGGGAACGTATGTTTGTAGGGGCCTAGATGCAAGTCAAACATCGACTAGCAACTAGAGGGGGGCATATGTTTGTAGGGCCCCAGTTTGCAAGTCCACCATCAACTCGCAACTAGGTGAGGGACGTATGTTTGTAGGGGCCTAGTTGCAAGTCAACCATGGACTCACAACTAGGGGGGCGTATGTTTGTAGGGGCCTAGTTGCCAGTCAACCGTCGACTCGCAACTAGGGGGGCGTATGTTTGTAGGGGCCCAGTTGCAAGTCAACCATCGACTCTCAACTACGAATCATCTTACTTTTTTGTAGTGGCCCCAGTTGCATGCCAACCATTGGTTCGCAACTAGGGGGATATATGTTTATAGGGGCGCAGTTGCAAGTCTACCATCGACTCGCAACTACACGTCGTACATTTTGTAATGCCCCGGTTGCATGTCAACCATTGACTTGCAACTAGGGAGGAGGTGCATGTTTGTAGGGGACCAGTTGCATGTCAACCATCAACTCGCAACTGGGGCGTGTCCAACTGTTTTGTAGTTGCCTCAATTGCAAGTCAACCATCGACTCGCAACTAGGACGCGTTATACTTTTTTGTAGTGGCCCCAGTTGCATGTCAACCATCGACTCGCAACTAGGGAGGGGCGCATGTTTGTAGGGGACCAGTTGCAAGTCAACCATCCACTCGCAACTGGGGCGTGTCCTACTTTTTTGTAGTTGCCCCAACTGCAAGTCAACCATTGACTCGCAACTGGGCCCGACACACCTCAGTTGCAAGTCCACCCTCGACACGCAACCGGGGGCTTCTTGTCCTAGTTATAATTCCACCCTGAGGCCCAACCCATTTTCTGTCTCAGTTGCAAGTCCACTCTCGACATGCAACTAGACTCGACCTGTTTTTTCCCAATTGCAAATCCACTCTTGACACGCAACTTGGGAGGGGGCGACCATTTTTGTCCCCATTGCAAGTCCAACATTGCCATGAAACTGGGCTCTTGATCCTATTTTTTCCCTAGTTGCAAGTTCACTCTCGACTTGCAACTAGGACCGACATTTTTTTTTACTGAACTACAAGTCCACACTCGCAACTTGGCTCGACCCTTTTTCAAGTTTTAAATCCATCATTGGCATGCAACTAGGCCGACTCTTTTTCCCCAATTTGCAAGTTCCCTCTTCGAGTCACAACTAGTTCAAAAAATATTCCTGCCTCGCTTGCAAGTCCACCACCGACTCACAGATATGGTTGAGTTTTTCCCAGTTGCAAGTCAAACATCGACTCGCAACTAGGCTCGACTATTTTTTTGTCCCGGTTGCAAGTCCACCATCGACATGCAACTGGGCCCTTACTCCTGTTTTGCTAACTCCACCCTTGACTCGCAATTGGATCCTACTTTTTTTTTCCTTTTTTGAATGTCGAGAACAATTTATTGAACATGTGAACATTTTTCATATTCCGGGCCATTGTTTTTAATCGTCGGCCATTTCTTTTAATACGTGAACATTTTTGGAACCCCCGGCCATTTTGGAACTCATGAACTGTTTTTCGTATCCGCCGATATTGTTTCCCGGGCATTTTTTGAAACCATGACCATCTTTTTCAGTTCATGATTTTTTATATCTACGAACACTTTCTGAAGTCGTAAATGTATTTGGAACTCGTGATCATGTTTCCATATTCTTGATCATCTTCTTAATCCTCGACCATATTTTTAATACTAACATTTTGTGGAACTCACGAATATTTTTTGAACACACGAACATTTTTTTAGCTTGTGAACATTTTTAATATTCTTGGACATTTGGCTTTTGAATTTTTTTCATGTTATTGACCATTTCATCAATCCACGTACACCTTTTGAACTTTGTGAACATTGTTTCATATTCAGGAACATTACTAGAACTCGTGACCATTTTTTGAACTTGTGAACATTTTCCAAATTCACGACCATTTTTTTGTTTTAGCATCCACAAGGAATCACAGATATTTTCAAGACTTGTGAACATTTCTTTAAACACAAACAATTTTTGTACTCGCCAAATTCATGAACAATTTTCAGATGAGTGCATAATATTTAAATTCATCATTTTTATTAGTATTTTACCCCAAACACACTTTCATGTTTTGAAAAGAAAAAAAAATAGTTTTCCTGCAAAAAAAGAAGAAGAAAGCATCTGGCGCCCGCGTAGACATGTTTTTGGGGGACGTACATGCTTCGGTGCTTTTTTCGCAGGTTGACGCTAACGTTATTATTTTCCTTTTTGTTAGAGACGTCGTTAATGCTAGACGTGAGTGGCTTTAGCGATAAAAAACAACAGAGGACAACTAGCATGGACAGTGCTATTTTGGACTGGACTAATAATTACCCAACAAACAAATAAGACAAACAAAAGGCTATAAACATTGCTGATGTCATCTTAGATGTGATATAGTTATGTCACATCTAGATGTGTCCTAGACACACCCATAAAAAAAAGACACTCCTGACATCGTATCATGATACCATATAACGTATTATCAAAGAAAACATTAATTTGATTTAGCTCATCCATTCACCATCTAGGAATTTACATCTAAGTAAATGGGATCATATGGCCTGATAAAAAGTTTCATGGCACAAGTCACAGTAAGTACGGCTAACAAAGCGGTACTTTACTCTGATACAGAGGCATCGTCCTTCCTAGCTGCGGGATGAAGATCGAATTTGTTGCTGCTATCACCTTTTACAGGTGAAGAATCCTCCAAAAGCTTCTCGGGACAAGAAGGTTCAGCAGAGATCAGCTTGCCACTGCTTGTTTCATGCCTTGGCCTGCAGTCTCTAGATCGATTCCAGTACTACTCTGCGTCTCGATTGTTGCTGCTGTAGACATAGAATTACTTGGTCCAGCAATTTGTAAGGTCGAAGATGCATCTTTTGGTGCAGCATAGACAACGTTATGCGTACCACTTGCCTCCGAGGTTGGCGTAAGTAATGCTTGCGCCAGGTCTTTAAGCTGAATCCAAGAAATTCAAACTATAAGTTCTTCATACAGTACTGCTGTATTAGTAGGTTCACGAGACAAACCGTCTAGGTAACATGAAGGAACCGACTTATTTACCTTGTTCTCTAGTGCAGTGAATATATTATTAAGCACATCTATCTCATTGTTCAGCGACAACTCTTCTGAGCCAACTTCAGCAGCAGGTGCATTCTCACCTTTAACAGCCAACAAATCTTCGAGAGCCTTTCTCAGCTTCCGCACACGTGACTTGTACAATGGCAGAACCTTTACAGCATATGGGAGCGCGTCTCCAATCTTCGATGCCGACTTGAAAGCCAGGAATATGTGGAAGTTTCTAGGGCCAAACTAAGGAAATTAACAAAGAACAACCAAAATCTATAGCAGCACTATCTAACTGAATTCTTCTTCAGCAATAAAAGTTCATCTACACAAATACACTAGCATGTGCTTTATCCAAATAAAGATACCTGTACAAGATTTCAGTAAGCTCAAACTTATTGAAATCAACTGACTAAAATGTACCCCTAAAACCTGAAGACACGCCTAGAAGGCGCAGCCACTCTAGCACTTGGGGGTTGCTAATATGATGCTTCAAACTATACTACTATAACACACACAAATAGATACTGTTATTACCACAGGTAGGATACAGTACGACAATCCGACAATGGTCAGGCTCAACCAAATGCTCCAAGATGGCTAAAGCTTTGAACCGAGCACGGAGTGAGTAGTCTATGTCTTCTGCGATTAAAATATGGGCCGTGAGTATCAAGACCATCCAGCGATTAAATGCAGGAGTAACTAAGATAAATGAAAGTCTGAAACTACCTCTTTCCATGGAAACTTCAGCAAGAGCACAATATGTATCGACTTTAGCCATAGGCATCCAAGGACAATTTTCACTTATTGCCCTCGCAATATGTAACATTTTCCAGGCCAGATCCAAATCTGAACAAAATCAGAATCATGTTTGCCCTGAGTTTTTCTTTAGTAAGTGGTTACACTGGTATTTACTGTGACATGAAGAATTGCACATGGAAGAAGGTCATTAGTTATCATAGTGTTATGTAGGAGCAACAGTACATGAGGCAGGACCACTCTTAGGTGCAGACAACACCAGCGACAGGGAGGACCACCCTGAATATTAAGACTCCTTTCATTTCTAAAGTTCGAGGGTTGTATTTCCTTATTTGAGGGTGTCCGCTTCAATATAACGAGAAGACAACTACATGCATATAAATTATAAAATATGTAAATGATCAAACTAAAAATATGATAAGCTGTTCATCAATGTTTCCTCATTCATCAATACATTGGTGCATTTAAAAAAAATACAAGAATTCGAGCAAAATGTAAGACCACAATTTTAAACTTTTTTCTTTGGAATTCAATCAACAACCAATTATTCACATTCTTGCACAATATTTATAACACACTTGCACAAAAGCTAGTTCATTCAAATACATTGGATAGATAGCCAAATGCAGAATTGAATGAAGCCAATGGTTTCATGCCTGGGAGGTCGACCATGGAAGCCATTTTCTTGGTACAACAACTTATGGAGAGATACAGGGAGCAAAAGGACCTGCATATGGACTTGGAAAAGGCCTACGATAAGATACCGCGAAATGTCATGTAGTGGGCCTTGGAGAAACACAAAGTCCCAACAAAGTACATTACCCTCATCAAGGACATGTATGATAATGTTGTGACAAGTGTTCGAACAAGTGATAGTGACACTGATGACTTCCCGATTAAAATAGGACTGCACCAAGGGTCAGCTTTGAGCCCTTATCTTTTTGCTTTGGTGATGGATGAGGTCACAAGGGATATACAATGACTTATCCATGGTGTATGCTCTTTGCGGATGATGTGGTTCTAGTTGATGATAAACGGATGGGGGTTATTGGAGACAAACCTTTGAATCGAAAAGTTTTAGGCTTAGTAGAACTAAAACCGATAACATGAGGTGCGGTTTCAGTACTACTAGGCATGAAGAGGAGGAGGTTAGCCTTGGTGGGCAGGTGGTACCTCAGAAGGACACCTTTCGATATCTGGGGTCAATGTTGCAGAAGGATGGTGATATCGATGAAGGCGTGAGCCATCGAATCAAAGCCGGATGGATGAAGTGGCGACAAGCTTCTGGCGTTCTCTATGACAAGAGAATGCCACAAAAGCTAAAAGGCAGGTTCTATAGGATGGCGATTCTACCCGCAATGTAGTGTGGCGCTGAGTGTTGGCCGACTAAAAGATGGCATGTACAACAGTTAGGTGTAGCGGAGATGCGCATGTTGAGATGGATGTGTGGGCACACAAGGAAGGATCAGGTCCGGAATGATGATATACGGAGAGTTGGGATAGCACCGTTGAATAGAAGTTTGTCCAACATCGTCTGAGATTGTTTGGGCATATTCAGCGCAGGCCTCCAAAAGCTCTAGCGCATAGCGGACGGCTAAAGCGTGCTGATAATGTCAAGAGAGGTCGGGGTAGACCAAATTTGACATAGGAGAAGCCCGTAAAGAGAGATCTGAAGGGTTGGAATATCACAAATGAACTAGCCATGGACAAGGGTGCGTGGAAGCTAGCTATCCATGTGCTAGAACCATGAGTTAGTTGCAAGATCTTATGGGTTTCAGCTCTAGCCTACCCCAACTTGTTTGGGACTAAAGGCTTCGTTGTTGTTGTTGTTGCGCAAAAGCTAGTTCGTTCAAATACATTGGATATAGATAGCCAATTGCAGAACTGCATGAAGCCAATGGTTCATAGACCGACATCTGTTTAATAAAGTATTGAATGAAACATTGCAATTCAAAGTGTACAAGTAACCAAGCATTGCAAAAAAGAAAGGCTAATAACAGAAATATGGTATGGCAAATATACTAATATCGCACCCATTAAAAAAACATGTGGCCAACCATGAACAGACTTTTGTATGAGAATACTGGATAAAAAGGATTTTGGGTATAGTTTTCCTTGTGAGTTGTGACGGCCCAGGGTGCGGCGGTACTTGTGATATTTCTCTTGGGACGCGTTTTATTTGGCAGTTTTCTGGATGTCAAACAACATTGGACAGATTGCTTTTTATTGGCATTGGAAACATATCACATTATGGCAGGGCAAAGTTTCACAATTTAATGAATCCTCCACTGATGGGATGGTTAAGAGATTACCTATGGTTAAACTCTTCAGAACTTATCAATGGATATAATCCTTTTGGGATGAACTGGATTTCATTCCACTTTCCTATTTCTGAACAAACTTATGTCATCAATTATTTCGTAGTTTCAAAGTCATTAGTTGTCTATGAGATAAATATTGGCAGTAATTGTGAAGCCCCAATTCTTGACCGAAAGGGACACCAAAAGCCTCTGCCTTCCCTCTCTATCTATCCAAGAGATGGAAGTGCAGAGCTAACAAAAGTATGTTGTATCCGAAATAATCTACTGTCTTTTTTTGCACCAGGAGCCCTGGCTTGCACTAGCACCTGGCAAGTCCAAGGAGTCCAACCACGTGAACTGAGGGGTTGGCGCCTCCTCTTGACCAACCGTCCACTAGACAGTTCCTGAAATCATTTGCTATTTACTAATTTATGTATAGTACTTTGAAAACCACTTTGATGAAGCAGTCTACTAAAGAATGATTAGATAATTCCAGACATTACTGACCTTCAAACAAGGCTACTAATTTGCAAATGCAGTACATTATAGAGTAGCCGTTTATTATGTACACTCCATGGCATGTATGAACAGACAAGGACAAAGGTTGTAAACCATGACCACAAAAAAGTTAATCAACTACGTATACATAATGACGATGATCATAATAATGATAATAATAATAATTATTATTATTGTATATCTTGCGTATATGATTGTACGGAATACAGGAGTAGTGGCATTATACCTTTTCTAGTATCACCTTTCTTCACATTGCTACAAGATGCCTTTGAGCTTCCAGTATCATCTCTGCTGGTTGTACCCTTCACTAAGTCTTCTCGAACTTTGTACAGCAAAGCACGTCCATATTTGTAATACGTGCTAATACACATTGGAGAAAGTCTCCCATAAAATAGCACCCTGGGTGACAACAAAGGCGTATTTTACTAAATTTATAAGTGCATCACTGTCAAGAGTATAAATAACATAAGGCCATGGAAAGTAATGTAATCTATGATACAGCATCAATCAAAACTACGCTCATCAGAAAGGCGCTAACTATCCTCTGTTTGTCTCCTTTTGTAACAAGCACCAATTGTGTTCAAGTGCAATTTTGAAGTAGCATATAAATAAACTGCACTGCGATGAAGTATTTAGAATAAAATGCACTTTCGACCAGTTAGCCTTACCACAGCCGGTCCAAAGTGTCACTTAGTTTAAGAATTTCTGATCCAAATCACTGAGTCTTTTGCAAAGTGCAAATGCGGTAAGGATAGTTGGCCTAAGTTATATTGCTCAAATATTGAAAACAGCTCACACTTCAGAAATACACGTGCATTTCTCAAAATGGGTAAACACCAAACTCTGAAGCAAATACAGATTGATGTGGCACTCGTCACAATCCACATGGCATAACAACAGAAGGTTAGGTCCCAGCTACTGCTGCCTAACCAGTTAGAACCTCCTAAACCAAACTAAGCTCATCATAAAGACTATGCAAGTCAAAAGCGAAACGCAACTAAGCACGTATAAAATACCAATACAGATAACAGGACTAATTGGAAGTTGAATACAATAATCCATCTGTATGCAAGCTACAGCCAGGCCATGGAGTAAGAGCAGCATGTGGAAGGGAGAGAAACTCTAACCTACTCTCAAGGACATTGTCGAAACAGTGAATGGCGTGAACGAATTGTTCCTCCTCGATCGCCTTGGACCCCTTGGCAAACAGCTCATTTGCAGCTTTCTCCCCATCCCATCCCCACTCCTCTTCCTCGGCCTCCTCCTCCCATCCGTTCTCCTCCAAGTCAAAATCGTCCTCGCCCTTCTCTACACATTTCTCCTTCTCATCACCCACATGGAGCTCGTCTTGGGTCGTCTCAACATTCTCTGAGGAGGACGCCATGGTTGATGGAGGTGTTATGCCCCCAGATAGGTCTGAAAATACAAATTATATATGACACTGTTATCTCCAATTTCACAAAGTCATTTTTGTGCACCATCACCTAAACTTCATGTAGCTAACAGAAATATTACTTGGTTCTTATTAAATAATTCACAAGTCATGGGAGAGCAAACGTAAACGAGCTTGTACAGGTTTGGCGATGGTAGTACCTGGAGTGTAGAACCTCATGTAGGGAATGACTTCACTGCTACTGGATACCTTCTTAACTCGGCCTGAATTAAGCTCAACTGTGAAAGTGCCAAGATCTGTCCGCACAAAAAAGACACGAAATCCATAGGTGCAGCTAATCACATATCTGGGGGTCGAGGGTAGCAAGTTCTGGAGGTCGACGACTCTGCGTGTTGCCCATTTCACAGCTCCGTCTGCGTCAGCCTCCATCGACCATAGTTCGAGCCTGGACTCCTGCAGATTGGCACAGCCCAGCATATCGTCCTCCATTCGCATAAGGATATAGCTGCACTTCCACTTGTGCATGGCTGGCCAGTGAATCATCGATAGCTCCTGGCTGAACAAGTCATATCGCAGGACTACCGTTTCCTGAGTGCACAAGAAATAGACTGCATCTCCCACAAGGGCATTGGGCCGAGAGAGCCTGACGTGCAGGGGCAATTCAGGGTGCTCACAAGACGTCACGGGGCTCCAGGCACAGGACTCTGAAGAGTAGACGCAAGCTTGCGCGACGCCATCGTCATCGGTGCCCACATAGACCACACGGAAGGGGTCGCCAGGGCAATTGAGGTGGTCGCAGCCATCGGCGGCGCAGAGCACCGCCGCGGCGCAGTCTGGAAAGGTTGGCCAGTCCACGAAATCCGGCAAGGGCAACCGCCACTGGCGGTGGCCGACGAGGTCCCACACGATGAGGCAGAGGGGTTCGCCGCTCGGGCCGATGGTATTTGAGAGGACGAGGCCATGGCGCGAGTCGAGCACGAAGAGACTGCACTTGCCGGGGTGGACCGGGAAGAAGGGGGAGGTGGGTGACAAGGGAGAAAACCAGCACAGTACCGTCTCGTCGTTCTCGAAGAATCCCAGCAAGGGAGGCGTCCCGTGGAACTCGCGGTAGAGGCGGGAGAAGGCGGGCCCGGCGAGGCGGCTGCGCCAGGGCTTGCAGACGAGGGAGGCGCGGAAGAGGCACCCGGGGTCGTCCGGCGGGAGGCGCAGGAGGATCTCCTCGAGGAGCTCGTCCGGCAGCGTCGCCGGCGGCGGCGGCATGGCCGGTGGAGGCGTGGGTTGTGGCCGGAAGGGAAGGGGCAACTGCTGGGCCTGCGTTCGTGGGTCATTTCACAGGTTTAGGCCTCTTTGGTTTAGGAATTTTGTAGGATTTTTATAGAAAAAATTCTTTCAAAGCTCTTTGGTCTGTAGGAAGAAAATCTTATTTCTATAGAGGAATTTTTCTTATCTTTCACATTTCATAGGAAAATAAACATTAGCCTAGATTTAATGGAAAAAATCCTATGGTATGAATCAAAGAGCATCTCCTTTTTCTATTTCTATGCATAGGATTGAGATGCATGTCATCTCATATTCTATGACTTTTCTATTTCTATGATTTTTAACAAAGGAGAGGGTTGGGCTCAACCAGCTCGGCGCGCGTGTGGGGGCGTGGATTTCTGCCAAAGTGGGACCGGGGAGGCAGCGAGACTGGGACTGGTGCGTAGAGGAGCTAGTCTCTCCGAGCGGGCAGTGGCAAACTGGCAATGGCGTGCTACGCCGCTCTCCTGCACCAGCCGCCCGCCTCGCCGTCCCCGTGCACCTCAGGCCGCGCCGGCTCCTGCCGCGTCCGGCCGCCCCCGCTCCTCCAGCGCCGAGCCCCTCCCCTGTCCGCGCGCGCTCGGATCTCCCCGCGCTGCTCCTACGCCGCAGCCGGAGGGAGCGCCGGAGCGGGCGCCGGGGAGCAGCCCGCGGCGGCGCTCCGGAGAGTGCTGGAGACGCCGGGCGCCCACCAGGCGCCCGCTTGCTACGACGCGCTCAGCGCCCGCCTCGTCGAGCGCGCCGGGTTCAGGGCCTGCTTCACGAGCGGTACGTGTTCGCTCTTTTGCTTCTGCAGGACTCTCTCTCACACACACTCCCATCATAATAGCATAGTGTACCATACTTCCAATTCCTGAACATAGCAACGGGTGCTTGCGGTGCCACCATGTTTCTGTCATTCTCTGGATTGTGAGTGTTATACTTATACTACCTTGTATACCCCATATGTCATAAAGATGATGAAACCTTATACTGGAGTGAGAATTTGCTCTTGTGCGGGTCTATATTGGCTATGCATCTGTTGAGGGCACTTTGATCAAGTGGCATTGCACATATCAAATCACCACAAGTTTGTTGTCACGGTCGCTCGGTCAGAACTTGAAAATGGAACCAGGGCATAGTAGTTGCTTAGGGAACTAGCCCAGTCCTATGTAAAAGGAGATCTACAAGATTTCAATCCTGAAAAAACTAACAGTATTTTGTCTTTCAGGCTTCTCAATATCTGCTGCAAGGCTTGGATTGCCAGATGTTGGTCTCATCTCCTATGGCGAAATGATAGATCAAGGGCGTTTAATCACTGAAGCAGTGTCGATACCTGTAATTGGTGATGCTGATAATGGTTATGGAAACTGTATGAATGTCAAGAGGACAGTGAAAGGATTTATCAATGCTGGTTTTGCTGGAATTATTCTTGAAGATCAGGTATTTTGATACTCTTCCAATGTTGTGCTGTTTACTAAATTATCCAGCTGTTTTGCTTCTATGACCTATTTTATATACACAAACTATTGCATCACTGAACTAGAGTGCTTCACCTTCATAAGAACCTAAATGTCATTTTACACATATTTTATGTTTGTATGTAGTTTATGTTTTACGAGAGTTTGTATATAGTTTTAAACATCCTGGCTGTGCATTTAGTTTCATGTTAACTGTAATTTGGACAACAACCCCTGCTACTGCCCTAATAAGTCTCTGCTCTGGACCCTGGCTGACATCTCATATCCGTAGTATAGTATAATCCATATTCTAGCAATCAAGGATCATTTATCCTGATTTTGATCGATGTATTTAAAATATGTAAACATTCTATTTCCATTGCACTTTGCAGATATGATTTTGTTTTATATTAAAAAATGACTGGCGTTATTTTTATGATAAATCTTCTTATTCCCTTTTTATAACTTCCTTCTTTAGTGATATGATGTATATAGTATTCTGAAGGTGTCACCAAAAGCATGTGGACATACACAAGGAAGGAAAGTTGTCTCGAGAGAGGAAGCGATTATGCACATAAAAGCCGCTGTAGATGCCAGGAAGGAGAGTGGCTCTGACATTGTTATTGTGGCAAGGACAGATTCTCGTCAAGCTTTGTCTCTTGATGAAGCGTTATGGAGAGCACGAGCTTTTGCTGATGCTGGAGCAGATGTTCTATTTATTGATGCCCTTGCCTCAAGGGAAGAGATGATGGCGTTTTGTGCAGTTTCACCTGGAGTTCCAAAAATGGTTAGATCTACTCTAATGCAGTAGTGTTTTTCCGAACTATTTCTGACCGCAATGGAAGATTTATGCCCTCAGCATACTCCATGCTTCTTTCTGCAGGCCAACATGTTAGAAGGTGGTGGTAAAACTCCTATACTGAGCCCTCTTGAACTTGAAGAAATTGGTTACAAAATCATAGCCTACCCATTATCTCTAATTGGGGTATCAATGCGTGCAATGGAGGTTAGTTGTTTATACTTTCTACATGCTTCAAGTACTTGTGTTATTTTTGCACACCAACTTAAGAGAGATAAAATGCCTGAAAGCCAACTCACATTTTATTTATTTTATCACTAACAAGAGTAGTTGTGTCCTAAGGGATCATGCACATGGATTCCCGGTAGAAGTTTTTGCCAAAGAAAAATAAAATTGCGCACACTCACATATAGGCGTATAGAGTCATGTATGTACCATCTTCTATGTCTGTGAACTGGTAGTTATTGTATGCTTCTTCCATTTGATGGCATATTATTTGGGTACAAAATCTTCTGCGTATTCATGTTCAATTTGGTACCACGCATATGATACATGTCCGCTGTCAATCATTAACTGTATAAGACACCCTGATGTGCAGGATGCTCTTGTTGCTATAAAAGGTGGCCGCATACCTCCTCCAAGTAGCTTGCCATCATTTGAGGAGATCAAGGATACGCTAGGGTTTAACCGGTATTATGAAGAGGAAAAGCGATACGTTGCATCACCAGCTCAATCATCCTTTGGGAGTGGTGAGCATATTCTCTCGTAGACTATGTTGAATATGGATGGTTTTTCTTATCCTGCTACAACACAATTATAGGTAATTATGATTATACAAGTGAAGCAAGCAGTTCAGGAGACACCAAGTCCAGGACTGAGAAATCACAAGAACCTATTATTGACATACTGCCACAGCTCTATGACCCTGGTTCCGCTGGAGGCAGAGGTCCTTCAGGTGGGATGTGGTCCCGCACACTTCGATTGAAGATTACAGGAAGAGATGGGGTCCAGAAAATTGATGCCAGGATACCTGTAAGAACCCATTTAACAGTCTACTTTCGATTCAATATTTGACACCATACTCAAGTGACTTTTGGCTATTAGTAGTATCTGTGCACATGTTCTATAATTGAGTAATTCTCATACTGATTAAAAGGTTGTTTCCTTTTGTTCCTGCTTTTTCTGCAACAGGCTGGATTCTTAGAAGGGATGACAAAAGTTATTCCAGGTTTGTACTTATCTTCTAATAGGAGGAACATGAGTCTGTAACTACATTTGTATTTTCGAGATAGAAAAGAAAGGACCTTTGGTGTGTGTATGTTTCATTCATAGATCATCTCCCTTGGCACTTTGCAGGCCTGGCTGGAACTAATATCATGGAAAGGCTTCGGAACGCGCCTATGGATTCGGACAACCCCCAGAACGGGCAGATACTGCTTGATTTTGAGGACGGCATGGGAGATAGGATCCAGGTGTTCATCGCGTGAGCGTGTTGTTCGTTGTTGTCGTCCCAGCATCCGATGCTCAGACGAGCGTCTTGTTCCATTGAGTGGTAGAGAAGCAAATGGTTGCTACTTGGTACTAGTTGGTAGGCCCTTGCTGCCTACATCCAGTTATGTAAACTTCGGCTCGTACTGCATGCATGGAGAATCAGTCTTCCTGTGACCTTCCTTGTCTCATGGATTCAGAAGTTAAATTCAAATAAAACAAGTTATGGAAAAGGTATTCCTCTATGCTACACAAGGATACAAGTAGGACACTGAGCACTAGAAAATATAGACTCTAGGCTTAACTTACGTTGCCATGCTGAGAGGGACGCCATGGGGAGGGCTAGGGGAGCGAAGAGTACCAATCGGATGACAGGGCCAGCAGTGGCTGAGAGGAGGAGAAGGATGAACTTGGGGAAGAAGAAGAGAAATGGAGGACAGAATAGCTTCTCGCTAGACTTCCTCCCGGACCACGGTGGTGGCAGCGGCTGGGACCTGGGCGACAGCCGGGGCGGCGTCCTCCTCCCACCACGCGGCGCTGCAGCGGGATCATCGGCTACCCTTCCTGGCTCCTGCGATCCCCATCACTGCCATTGCCGGCGGCATGCAGCTCACGCACCAGTTCCTCACCACTGCGCGCGCTCTCCCAACTGTCAGGCTGCCGCCGCGCTCGTTCCCTCTCTCTTTTTCTCTCGCTCTCGATGAACTCATAAGAGACAGTGGTTTTGCGCAGCGCACAACAGATGCTGCTTTTCTGTTTTTCTTCTCTTATTCAGTTCCTCCTAACCAGCCCGGCCGATGTGCACGCCCCGTTCGTGTTGAACGTGCCATCCCACGTTCGCAGAGTGGGCGTGCTCACCGCGGCCATCACCTACACCTAGTCACGTTCGGTGCGCACAGATCGCGCACTCGACGTCTTATGCATGCGGAAAGCAAAGAAAAAAAAAACCGGGCCGGGGAAGCCGGTCCAGCTACGGGTTGGGTCAGGGTTTATCTAACAAATGCCTCCCTAAACCCTGAACCCCTACTGAATTAGAATGTAACGCCCTCGATGCGGCTATATCTCCCACGTGTCGAAGCACGACTTAAAGGCATAACCGCATTGAAAGCAATGTCGCAAGTGAGGTAATCTTCACACAACCCATGTCATACATAAGGGAAAGAGATACATAGTTGGCTTACAATCGCCACTTCATACAATTACATGAATAGCATTACAACAACCAAATACAATCATGGCCCGACTACGGAGCCAGAATAAAAGAAGAACCCCAAATGCGACAAAGGTCCCCGATCGACCCCAACTGGGCTCCACTACTGATCGACTAGAACGAAACAACACAAAGGACAAGATCTTCATCGAACTCCTCCTGAGCTTGGTTGCGTCATCTGCACGGTTCAACGGCACCTGCAAGCTGGTTTGGAAGTATCTATGAGCCACGGGACTCAGCAATCTCGCACCCTCGCGATCAAGACTATTTAAGCTTATGGGTAAGGTAAAGGTATGAGGTGGAGCTGCAGCAAGCGACTAGCATATATGGTGGCTAACATACGCAAATGAGAGCGAGAAGAGAAGGCAAAGCACGGTCGATAAAAGTATGATCAAGAAGTGATCCTAGAACAACCTACGTCAAGCATAACTCCAACACCGTGTTCACTTCCCGGACTCCGCCGGAAAGAGACCATCACGGTTACACACGCGGTTGATGCATTTTAATTAAGGTCAACTTCAGATTTTCTACAACCGGACATTAACAAATTCCCATCTGCCCATAACCGCGGGCACGGCTTTTGAAAGTTCAAATCCCTGCAGGGGTGTCCCAACTTAGCCCATCACAAGCTCTCACGGTCAACAAAGGAATAGACCTCCTCCCGAGACATTCCGATCAGACTCGGTATCCCGGTACAACAAGACATTTCGACAGGGTAAAACTAAACCAGCAACACCGCCCGAATGTGCCGACAAATCCTGATAGGAGCTGCACATATCTCTTTCTCAGGGCACACTCAGATGAGACATCCTACGAATAAAACCAACCCTCAAGTTGCCCCGAGGTGGCCCCGCAGTATACTCGGTCGGACCAACACTCAAAGGAGCACTGGCCCGGGGGGGGGGGGGGTTAAAATAAAGATGACCCTTGAGTCTGCAGAACCCAAGGGAAAGAAAAGGCTAGATGGCGAATGGTAAAACCAATGTTGGGCATTGCTGGAAGAGCTTTACTTAAGGCGAACTGTCAAGGGGTTCCCATAATAGCCCAACCGCGTAAGGAACGCAAAATCCGGGAACATAACACCGATATGACGGAAACTAGGGCGGCAAGAGTGGAACAAAACACCAGGCATAAGGCCGAGCCTTCCACCCTTTACCAAGTATATAGATGCATTAATTAAATAAGATATATAGTGATATCCCAACAAGTAAACATGTCCCAACAAAGAACAACATCTCCATGTTCCAACAAGGAAAAAACTTCAATCTTCACCTGCAACTAACAACGCTATAAGAGGGGCTGAGCAAAGCGGTAACATAGCCAATCAACGATTTGCTAGGACATGATGGGTTAGAGGTTTGACATGGCAATTTGGGAGGCTTGAAAGCAAATGATAGGCATCGTAGCATTGGCATAGCAAAAGAGCGAGCATCTAGCAAAGCAAAGATAGTAGTGATTTCGAGGGTATGATCATCTTGCCTGAAATTCCGCAAGGAAGAAGAACGAGTCCATGAAGAAGACAAACGGACGTAGTCGAACGGATCCTCACAAACATGACGTTGTCGGAAACAACCCGAAGAAGCACACCGAAAGAAGAAAACAACATAGTAAACAACCACCACATAGACATGGCATGATGCACAAACAAGTATGATGCATGTCCGGTTTGAAGGAAATATGCCCTAGAGGCAATAATAAAGTTATTATTTATTTCCTTATATCATGATAAATGTTTATTATTCATGCTAGAATTGTATTAACCGGAAACATAATACATGTGTGAATACATAGACCAACAGAATGTCACTAGTATGCCTCTACTTGACTAGCTCGTTAATCAAAGATGGTTATGTTTCCTAACCATGAACAAGGAGTTGTTATTTGATTAACGAGGTCACATCATTAGTAGAATGATCTGATTGACATGACCCATTCCATTAGCTTAGCACCCGATCGTTTAGTATGTTGCTATTGCTTTCTTCATGACTTATACATGTTCCTATAACTATGAGATTATGCAACTCCCGTTTACCGGAGGAACACTTTGGGTACTACCAAACGTCACAACGTAACTGGGTGATTATAAAGGAGTACTACAGGTATCTCCAATGGTAGATGTTGGGTTGGCGTATTTCAAGATTAGGGTTTGTCACTCCGATTGTCGGAGAGGTATCTCTGGGCCCTCTCGGTAATGCACATCACATAAGCCTTGCAAGCACTGCAACTAATATGTTAGTTGTGAGATGATGTATTACGGAACGAGTAAAGAGACTTGCCGGTAACGAGATTGAACTAGGTATTGGATACCGACGATCGAATCTCGGGCAAGTAACATACCGATGACAAAGGGAACAACGTATGTTGTTATGCGGTCTGACCGATAAAGATCTTCGTAGAATATGTAGGAGCCAATATGGGCATCCAGGTCCCGCTATTGGTTATTGACCGGAGACGTGCCTCGGTCATGTCTACATTGTTCTCGAACCGTAGGGTCCGCACGCTTAACGTTACGATGACAGTTATTATGAGTTTATGCATTTTGATGTACCGAAGGTTGTTCGGAGTCCCGGATGAGATCACGGACATGACGAGGAGTCTCGAAATGGTCGAGACGTAAAGATTGATATATTGGAAGCCTATGTTTGGGCACCGGAAGTGTTCCGGGTGAAATCGGGATTTTACCGGATTACCGGGAGGGTTACCGGAACCCCCCGGGAGGCAAATGGGCCTATTGGGCCTTAGTGGAAAAAAGGAGAAGGGGCCGGCCCCCCTCTCTTCTCTTTCTTCCGAAGAGTCCTATTAGGAATAGGATTTGGGGGAAGGAGTCCTACTCCCGGTAGGAGTGGGACTCCTCCCTGCGCCTCCCTCCTAGCCGGCCGACCCCTTGCCCCTGGTCCTTTATATACGGGGGCAGGGGGCACCCCATAGACACACAACTTGATCCTTGAGATCGTTCCTTAGCCGTGTGCGGTGCCCCCTGCCACCAAATTCCACCTCGATCGTACCGTTGTAGTGCTTAGGCGAAGCCCTGCGTCGGTAGTACATCAAGATCGTCATCACGCCGTCGTGCTGACGGAACTCTTCCTCGACACTTTGCTGGATCGGAGCCCGAGGAACGTCATCGAGCTGAACGTGTGCTAAGAACTCGGAGGTGCCGGAGTAACGGTACTTGGATCGGTCGGATCGGGAAGAAGACGCACGACTACTTCCTCTATGTTGTGTGATCGCTTCCGCAGTCGGTCTGCGTTGGTACGTAGACAACACTCTCCCCTCTCGTTGCTGTGCATCACCATGATCTTGCGTGTGCGTAGGAAAATTTTGAAATTACTGCATTCCCCAACAGTGGTATCAGAGCCTAGGTTTTATGGTTTGATGTTATATGCACGAGTAGAACACAAGTGAGTTGTGGGCGATACAAGTCATACTGCCTACCAGCATGTCATACTTTGGTTCGGCGGTATTGTTGGTTGAGACGATCCGGACCAACCTTACGCGTACTCTTACGCGAGACCGGTTCCCTCGACGTGCTTTGCACATAGATGGCTTGCGGAAGACTGTCTCTCCAACTTTAGTTGAACCAAGTGTGACTACGCCCGGTCCTTGAGAAGGTTAAAACGGAGTCTATTTGACGAACTATCGTTGTGGTTTTGATGCGTAGGTGAGATGAGTTCTTACTTAAGCCCGTAGCAGCCACGTAAAACTTGCAACAACAAAGTAGAGGACGTCTAACTTGTTTTTGCAGGGTATGTTGTGATGTGATATGGTCAAGGCATGATGCTGATTTTATTGTATGAGATGATCATGTTTTGTAACTAAGTTATCGGCAACTGGCAGGAGCCATATGGTTGTCGCTTTATTGTATGCAATGCAATCGCGATGTAATGCTTTACTAGATTACTAAACGGTAGTAATAGTCGTGGAAGCATAAGATTGGCGAGACGACAACGATGCTACGATGGAGATCAAGGTGTCGCGCCGGTGACGATGGTGATCATGACGGTGCTTCGGAGATGGAGATCACAAGCACAAGATGATGATGGCCATATCATATCACTTATATTGATTGCATGTGATGTTTATCCTTTTATGCATCTTATCTTTCTTTGATTGACGGTAGCATTATAAGATGATCTCTCACTAAATTATCAAGAAGTGTTCTCCCTGAGTATGCACCGTTGCCAAAGTTCGTCGTGCCCAGACACCACGTGATGATCGGGTGTGATAAGCTCTACGTCCATCTACAATGGGTGCAAGACAGTTTTGCACATGCAGAATACTCAGGTTAAACTTGACGAGCCTAGCATATGCAGATATGGCCTCGGAACACAGAGACCGAAAGGTCGAGCGTGAATCATATAGTAGATATGATCAACATGACGATGTTCACCATTGAAAACTACTCCATCTCACGTGATGATCGGTTATGGTTTAGTTGATTTGGATCATGTGATCACTTAGAGGATTAGAGGGATGTCTATCTAAGTGGGAGTTCCTAAGTAATTTGATTAACTGAACTTAAACTTATCATGAACTTAGTACCTGATAGTATCTTGCTTGTTTATGTTGCTTGTAGATAGATGGCTCGTGCTATTGTTCCGTTGAATTTTAATGCGTTCCTTGAGAAAGCAAAGTTGAAAGATGATGGTAGCAATTACACGGACTGGGTCCGTAACCTGAGGATTATCCTCATTGCTGCACAGAAGAATTACGTCCTGGAAGCACCGCTGGGTGACAGGCCTGCTGCTGGAGCAACGCCAGATGTTATGAACGTCTGGCAGAGCAAAGCTGATGACTACTCAATAGTTCAGTGTGCCATGCTTTACGGCTTAGAATCGGGACTTCAACGACGTTTTGAACGTCATGGAGCATATGAGATGTTCCAGGAGTTGAAGTTAATATTTCAAGCAAATGCCCGAATTGAGAGATATGAAGTCCCCAATAAGTTCTATAGCTGTAAGATGGAGGAGAACAGTTCTGTCAGTGAGCATATACTCAAAATGTCTGGGTATAATAATCACTTGATTCAGATGGGAGTTAATCTTCCAGATGATTGCGTCATTGACAGAATTCTCCAATCACTACCACCAAGCTACAAGAGCTTCGTGATGAACTATAATATGCAAGGGATGAACAAGACTATTCCCGAGCTCTTCGCGATGCTGAAAGCTGCGGAGGTAGAAATCAAAAAGGAGCATCAAGTGTTGATGGTTAGCAAGACCACTAGTTTCAAGAAAAAGGGTAAAGGGAAGAAGAAGGGAAACTTCAAGAAGAACAGCAAGCAAGTTGCTGCTCAAGAGAAGAAACCCAAGTCTGGACCTAAGCCTGAAACTGAGTGCTTCTACTGCAAGCAGACTGGACACTGGAAGCGGAACTGCCCCAAGTATTTGGCGGATAAGAAGGATGGCAAAGTGAGCAAAGGTATATGTGATATACATGTTATTGATGTGTACCTTACTAGAGCTCGCAGTAGCACCTGGGTATTTGATACTGGTTCTGTTGCTAATATTTGCAACTCGAAACAGGGACTACGGAATAAGCGGACACTAGCAAAGGACGAGGTGACGATGCGCGTGGGAAACGGTTCCAAAGTCGATGTGATCGCGGTCGGCACGCTACCTCTACATCTACCTTCGGGATTAATATTAGACCTAAATAATTGTTATTTGGTGCCAGCGTTGAGCATGAACATTATATCTGGATCTTGTTTAATGCGAGACGGTTATTCATTTAAATTAGAGAATAATGGTTGTTCTATTTATATGAATAATATCTTTTATGGTCATGCACTTTTGAAGAGTGGTCTATTCTTGTTGAATCTCGAAGATAGTGATACACATATTCATAATGTAGAAGCCAAAAGATGCAAAGTTAATAATGATAGTGCAACTTATTTGTGGCACTGCCGTTTAGGTCATATCGGTGTAAAGCGCATGAAGAAACTCCATACTGATGGGCTTTTGGAATCACTTGATTATGAATCACTTGGTACTTGCGAACCGTGCCTCATAGGCAAGATGACTAAAACATCGTTCTCCGGTACTATGGAGAGAGCAACAGATTTGTTGGAAATCATACATACCGATGTATGTGGTCCGATGAATATTGAGGCTCGCGGCGGATATCGTTATTTTCTCACCTTCACAGATGATTTAAGCAGATATGGGTATATCTACTTAATGAAACATAAGTCTGAAACATTTGAAAAGTTCAAGGAATTTCAGAGTGAAGTTGAAAATCATCGTAACAAGAAAATAAAATTTCTACGATCTGATCGTGGAGGAGAATATTTGAGTTACGAGTTTGGTGTACATTTGAAAAATTGTGGAATAGTTTCGCAACTCACGCCACCCGGAACACCACAGCGTAATGGTGTGTCCGAACGTCGTAATCGTACTTTACTAGATATGGTGCGATCTATGATGTCTCTTACTAATTTACCGCTATCGTTTTGGGGTTATGCTTTAGAGACGGCCGCATTCACGTTAAATAGGGCACCATCAAAATCCGTTGAGACGACGCCTTATGAACTGTGGTTTGGCAAGAAACCAAAGTTGTCGTTTCTTAAAGTTTGGGCCTGCGATGCTTATGTGAAAAAGCTTCAACCTGATAAGCTCGAACCCAAAGCGGAGAAATGTGTCTTCATAGGATACCCAAAGGAAACTGTTGGGTATACCTTCTATCACAGATCCGAAGGCAAGACATTCGTTGCTAAGAATGGATCATTTCTAGAGAAGGAGTTTCTCTCGAAAGAAGTGAGTGGGAGGAAAGTAGAACTTGACGAGGTAACTGTACCTGCTCCCTTATTGGAAAATAGTACATCACAGAAAACTGTTTCTGTGACACCTATGCCAATCAGTGAGGAAGCTAATGATGATGATCATGAAGCTTCAGAACAAGATACTACTGAACCACGTAGATCAACCAGAGTGAGATCCGCACCAGAGTGGTACGGTAATCCAGTTCTGGAAGTCATGATGCTAGATCATGATGAACCTACGAACTATGAAGAAGCGATGGTGAGCCCAGATTCCGCAAAGTGGCTTGAGGCCATGAAATCTGAGATGGGATCCATGTATGAGAACAAAGTATGGACTTTGGTTGACTTGCCCGATGATCGGCAAGCAATTGAGAATAAATGGATCTTCAAGAAAAAGACTGACGCTGACGGTAATGTTACTGTCTATAAAGCTCGACTTGTCGCAAAAGGTTTTCGACAAGTTCAAGGGGTTGACTACGATGAGACTTTCTCACCCGTAGCGATGCTTAAGTCCGTCAGAATTATGTTAGCAATTGCCGCATTTTATGATTATGAAATATGGCAGATGGATGTCAAAACTGCATTCCTGAATGGATTTCTGGAAGAAGAGTTGTATATGGTACAACCAGAAGGTTTTGTCGATCCAAAAGGAGCTAACAAAGTATGCAAACTCCAGCGATCCATTTATGGACTGGTGCAAGCATCTCGGAGTTGGAATAAACGCTTTGATAGTGTGATCAAAGCATTTGGCTTTATACAGACTTTTGGAGAAGCCTGTATTTACAAGAAAGTGAGTGGGAGCTCTGTAGCATTTCTGATATTATATGTGGATGACATATTGCTAATTGGAAATGATATAGAATTTCTGGATAGCATAAAGGGATACTTGAATAAAAGTTTTTCGATGAAAGACCTCGGGGAAGCTGCTTACATATTAGGCATAAAGATCTATAGAGATAGATCAAGACGCTTAATTGGACTTTCACAAAGCACATACCTGGACAAGATTTTGAAGAAATTCAAAATGGATCAAGCAAAGAAAGGGTTCTTGCCTGTGTTACAAGGTATGAAATTAAGTAAGACTCAATGCCCGACCACTGCAGAAGATAGAGAGAAAATGAAAGATGTTCCCTATGCTTCAGCCATAGGCTCTATCATGTATGCAATGTTGTGTACCAGACCTGATGTGTGCCTTGCTATAAGTTTAGCAGGGAGGTACCAAAGTAATCCTGGAATGGATCACTGGACAGCGGTCAAGAACATCCTGAAATACCTGAAAAGGACTAAGGATATGTTTCTCGTATATGGAGGTGACAAAGAGCTCACCGTAAGAGGTTACGTTGATGCAAGCTTTGACACTGATCCGGACGATTCTAAATCGCAAACCGGATACGTGTTTACTTTAAACGGTGGAGCTGTCAGTTGGTGCAGTTCTAAACAAAGCGTCGTAGCGGGATCTACATGTGAAGCGGAGTACATAGCTGCTTCTGAAGCAGCGAACGAAGGAGTCTGGATGAAGGAGTTCATATCCGATCTAGGTGTCATACCTAGTGCATCGGGTCCAATGAAAATCTTCTGTGACAATACTGGTGCAATTGCCTTGGCAAAGGAATCCAGATTTCACAAAAGAACCAAACACATCAAGAGACGCTTCAACTCCATCCGGGATCTAGTCCAGGTGGGAGACATAGAGATTTGCAAGATACATACGGATCTGAATGTTGCAGACCCGTTGACTAAGCCTCTTCCACGAGCAAAACATGATCAGCACCAAGGCTCCATGGGTGTTAGAATTATTACTGTATAATCTAGATTATTGACTCTAGTGCAAGTGGGAGACTGAAGGAAATATGCCCTAGAGGCAATAATAAAGTTATTATTTATTTCCTTATATCATGATAAATGTTTATTATTCATGCTAGAATTGTATTAACCGGAAACATAATACATGTGTGAATACATAGACCAACAGAATGTCACTAGTATGCCTCTACTTGACTAGCTCGTTAATCAAAGATGGTTATGTTTCCTAACCATGAACAAGGAGTTGTTATTTGATTAACGAGGTCACATCATTAGTAGAATGATCTGATTGACATGACCCATTCCATTAGCTTAGCACCCGATCGTTTAGTATGTTGCTATTGCTTTCTTCATGACTTATACATGTTCCTATAACTATGAGATTATGCAACTCCCGTTTACCGGAGGAACACTTTGGGTACTACCAAACGTCACAACGTAACTGGGTGATTATAAAGGAGTATTACAGGTGTCTCCAATGGTAGATGTTGGGTTGGCGTATTTCGAGATTAGGGTTTGTCACTCCGATTGTCGGAGAGGTATCTCTGGGCCCTCTCGGTAATGCACATCACATAAGCCTTGCAAGCACTGCAACTAATATGTTAGTTGTTAGATGATGTATTACGGAACGAGTAAAGAGACTTGCCCGTGACGAGATTGAACTAGGTATTGGATACCGACGATCGAATCTCGGGCAAGTAACATACCGATGACAAAGGGAACAACGTATGTTGTTATGCGGTCTGACCGATAAAGATCTTCGTAGAATATGTAGGAGCCAATATGGGCATCCAGGTCCCGCTATTGGTTATTGACCGGAGACGTGTCTCGGTCATGTCTACATTGTTCTCGAACCGTAGGGTCCGCACGCTTAACGTTACGATGACAGTTATTATGAGTTTATGCATTTTGATGTACCGAAGGTTGTTCGGAGTCCCGGATGAGATCACGGACATGACGAGGAGTCTCGAAATGGTCGAGACGTAAAGATTGATATATTGGAAGCCTATGTTTGGGCACCGGAAGTGTTCCGGGTGAAATCGGGATTTTACCGGATTACCGGGAGGGTTACCGGAACCCCCCGGGAGGCAAATGGGCCTATTGGGCCTTAGTGGAAAAAAGGAGAAGGGGCCGGCCCCCCTCTCTTCTCTTTCTCCCGAAGAGTCCTATTAGGAATAGGATTTGGGGGAAGGAGTCCTACTCCCGGTAGGAGTGGGACTCCTCCCTGCGCCTCCCTCCTAGCCGGCCGACCCCTTGCCCCTGGTCCTTTATATACGGGGGCAGGGGGCACCCCATAGACACACAACTTGATCCTTGAGATCGTTCCTTAGCCGTGTGCGGTGCCCCCTGCCACCAAATTCCACCTCGATCGTACCGTTGTAGTGCTTAGGCGAAGCCCTGCGTCGGTAGTACATCAAGATCGTCATCACGCCGTCGTGCTGACGGAACTCTTCCTCGACGCTTTGCTGGATCGGAGCCCGAGGAACGTCATCGAGCTGAACGTGTGCTAAGAACTCGGAGGTGCCGGAGTAACGGTACTTGGATCGGTCGGATCGGGAAGAAGACGCACGACTACTTCCTCTATGTTGTGTGATCGCTTCCGCAGTCGGTCTGCGTTGGTACGTAGACAACACTCTCCCCTCTCGTTGCTGTGCATCACCATGATCTTGCGTGTGCGTAGGAAAATTTTGAAATTACTGCGTTCCCCAACACGGTTTAATGAAGCATGGCATAGCAAAGTGCACAAGCAATCCTACAAATTAAGTGGAGCTCAATATGCAACGAGTTGCATATTGACGAAACACCACATCAGTTATTTAGTTCACTCTCGGTTATGTACCCAACAATATTAAATGTTGTTAAGCATGTCAAGAGGTAAAACATAAAGGGATTATCTATCTAAACAATTTAAATGGGGCCGGATATAGCAAACGACAAATCCGGTAAATCCCCATATGCATATAGCAAATTAATACAAACCACAATTTTAAATATTCTTGATGTTGTTAACATGATGCGGATGACATGTTCAAGTTTATGCAAGTTTTTAAAGAAAATGTTGATAAGAGAAATATATGGAGCATATGTCATCGTGGCGGAAAGAAAGGATGCCACGACAACATTCCGGTTCCGGAAACTCGATTAAGATGCCAGTGAAAAAGAACAAGTGTGACGGGAGCGTGTCATGCGAAGAACGATGGGGTGCTCCCGGTTACCGGGTTCCCACGTGTCGACGGCAAGGCAATGAGGAACGCGCAAGGAACAACTCGGACATGGTGCAAACACGGGCATCTCATACAACCCACATTCGTTCTCGGAAGGTCATCTCGGGGTTATACCTTCGAAGCGTGCATTTTCGAAGTGAATCGGTTCGGAGGGGAAGTAGTCGTTCTCGCGACGGTAGTGGTTCACGTTCCGAAGAGGAAGTAATTGTTCATGTTCCGTAGATGTTCGGGGTCACGACAAGGAACTTGACGTCCACGGGGTCTTCGCGGGTGGACGGTAGTGGTACATGTTTCGTAGACGTTCGAGCCATCTGTAGCGGTACTTGATGAATCCCGAAACGGACTTGGCGTCTTCCTGCGTAGGGGTACTTGGCGTTTCCAGAGACGACGGTAGAGGTACTTGACGCGTCGTTGTGGTACTTGGCAAAAATCACAGAGAAGATGCTTGGCGGTCCTGGTATGGTCTTGGCGTCCATGTAGTCGATCTTGCAGACCTTGACGGTCCAACACAAAACATCACAAGGGGCCTCGGGGCGGCGGCAGCAAGGAGACGATGGTGGTGGTGAGCGGTAGAGGCTCGCTGGAGAAGCTGGTGGCGACTGAGCACGACGCGATGGGGCCCCTGGTCGCCGTAGAGGAAGCAGAGGATGGCGCAGGTCCTGCAACGACGGAGAATGGCAGGATGCGGCGAGGAGGAGGCCGCAGGTGAGGGAGGAGGTTGGGCGCGCGACGCATGGTGGTGGAGGCGAGATCCGGGCGCGGGGACTCCTCCCTGGTGTGTTGCGTGTGTGTTTGCCGGCGGTGTGAGAGGATGAGAGGGAGAGATCGAGAGGAGGGAGGCAAGCGAGGAGGAGGCAGAAGGGATCGGGCGAGGCGCTCCTCTCGTGCGTGGTGACGGCGCGAGGGAGGAGATGAGGGAGAGTGGGGGATCGGGCAGGGGGGTTCGGGCTAGGGTTAGGAGGGATTGGTGGGGGCGGCTGGGCCTTGGCCTTGGGCCGGCGCGGGAGGTTGGGAGGCCCAGGCTGCTGGGCTCCTTCTCTCTCTCTTTCTCTAGTTCTCTTTTCAAAACGGAAAATAAAGAGAAAGAAAAAGGGAAGAAAAGAAAGGTTAGAGAAAGAGTTGGGCACGGGGATAATTTCCACGGACTCGTAAAAATGTGCACGGTCCATGAAAAATAGGAGTGGCAAGATTGCAGGGATTAAATTCAAAATCATTTGAATTTAATTCAAAAGGTTTGAGCAAGGACTAGGAATTAGAGGTTTCCAAAAATGTTGGGATTTTTGGTAGAGCTCCGAAATATGATGAAAGAAATATATGGCCATGTTGGAGACTGAGAATTAAGATAACAAAGGCATTGGGATATTTTGCAAGTGTGTTTGCGTTAACTCCAAGCGAATGGAATATTTTTATTTAGCTCCCTAATATTGGGAGGATATGTTATAAAGAGAATCACCATGTGAATTCCCTCGATTTAAATGGACCGAAGATCCATGCAATTTATTTAGTTGAGTTGCAAAAGATTTATGAGATGAAGGCATGATGACATGATAAGATGCAACACGCAAGAAAATGACATGGCAACGACGGCGAAAAACCGGAGGACACCTGGCACATCGGTCTCGGGGCGTTACATAGAAGGACACCAATTTCTTCTCGAAGCTCCTGGAACTTGGCGTGCCCCAGCGCCTTTGTTAGAATGTCAGCGAGCTGCCCGTTGGTGCCGATGAACTCTACCTCCACACGCCCTTCTTTGACGCACTCGCGCAAGAAATGGAACCTTGTGTCAATGTGCTTGCTGCGGTCGTGGAAGACGGGGTTTTTGCTGAGGGAGATCGCTGCCTTGTTGTCGATCTTCAGCCTGACCTGCTCGGCTTCTGCGTTCTTCATGTCTCCGAGCAGCCGCGTGAGCCACACGCCCTGGCAGGCCGCCGTTGCGGCGGCAATGTACTCTGCTTCGCAGGTGCACAAGGCCACCACTCGCTGCTTGTGTGATTGCCAGCTGATCAGACTCCAGCCGAGGAAGAAGAGGACGCCGGTCGTGCTCTTGCGGGTGTCGACGTCGCCCGCCATGTCGCTGTCGCTGAAGCCCACCAGAGTTGCCTCGGCCGCCCCTCTGGCATAGAAGCAGCTGTAGTGCTGCGTCCCAGCTACGTACCTGATGATTTGCTTGACGGTGACGAGGTGCTCCGTCGTCGGGGCCTCCATGAACCGGCTCACATAGCCGATAGAGTACGCTATGTCTGGGCACGTGTGCACCAGGTAGCGCAGTGCACCAACGACGCTCCGGTACGCCGTCTCGTCCGTGGCTGGTGCAGAGCTCACTCTGCTAAGCTTAAAGCGAGCTTCCATAGGGGTATGAGCAGGATTGCACCCCACCAGGCCGGCCTTCTCGATGATCTTGCCGGCGTATGCTGCCTGGTTGAGGGAGATGTCGTTCGCCGTCTGCTTTACCTCGATGCCAAGGTAGAAGCTCAATAAGCCCAGGTCACTATGCGAAATTGCTTCTGCATCTCCTCCTTGAACTTGCTGATCTCGTCGTCGTTGTTCCCCGTGATGATGAGGTCGTCCACGTACGCGCCGACGAGCAGGTGTGCTGTTCCGTTCCCACGTCCATAGACTGCATGCTCCGATGGGCTCCTGGTAAAGCCGAGTCCGAGGAGGCAGCGGTCTAGCTTGGCGTTCCACGCCCGCGGAGCTTGTCGCAGTCCGTACAGAGCTTTGTCCAGACGGAGCACCTTGTGTTCTTCCCCGTCGACGGCGTAGCCCGGTGGCTGCGTCACGTACACTTCCTCCTTCAGGTCGCCATTGAGGAAGGCGCTCTTCACGTCCATGTGGTGGACACGCCAGCCCTCGTGCGCGGCGAGAGCGACTAGCAGGCGAACGGATTCGAGGCGTGCCACGGGAGCGAACACCTCTTCAAAGTCGACGCCCTGTTTCTAGACGAACCCCTTGGCCACCAAGCGCGCCTTGTGCTTCTGGATGTTGCCGCTGGCGTCGCGCTTGAGCTTATACACCCACTTGAGCCAAATGGCCATGTGGCCTGCAGGCAGCTCAGTGAGCCGCCAGGTCTTGTTGGCGATGATCGATGCCATCTCCTCGTCCATGGCGCGGCGCCATGCTCCTTCTTCCTCTGCTTCTGCAAAGGTCTTGGGCTCGTCGATCTCGCCAAGGTAGAGCTCGTCCTCGTGGGCCAGCATGCCGTAGTCCTCGTACTGCTGATTCGGCTGCACGATCCCGTCGCGGGCGCGAGTCGTCATGCGATGTTGCTGGTGCTGTGGCTCTTCGTAGTGCTCTTCAGTTTTACCGTCGGGCTCGGCCGCGGCGACTCGACTTGTAGGGGTGGCGCGTTGCGGGCCGGGGGAGCCCGTGCCGCCCGTGCTCTCCTCCTGTGGCGCCTCGGAGTCTGCCGCGGCATTCTTCTTCAGTGACGCTGCGGCATCGTCAGGTTCTGTGTTTGCCAGAGGACGCGACGTCGTGCGCGTCACGGTGTAGGAGAAAGTGTCGACGGTGAACTCCACGCCTGCTGGTGCCGCATCGCTCGCCTCCCAGTCCCACCGTGCGCCCTCATCGAAGATCACATCGCGAGAGACGTGCACACGGTTGCGGGCTGGGTCGTAGACGCGGTAGGCCGCCGTCCCTGGCTCGTACCCGAGGAAGATCATCGGCATGCTCCGAGCATCCAACTTCGCCGCATGGGGTTTCACCACCTTCACATGGGCGACACAATCGAACACACGTAAGTGGCTCACATCGGGCTTGTGACCGTGCCATACCTCGTAAGGTGTTCTGCCATCGACGCTCTTCGTCGGCGATCTGTTGAGGAGGTACACGGTGGTGGTGACCGCCTCCCCCCCCCCCAAAACCGCGCCGGAACCCCCCTCGCCTTCATCAAGCTCCTCGCGGCGGCGATGATTGTCTGATTACGCCGCTCCACCACCCCGTTTTGTTGCGGTGAGTAGGGCGCCGTTAGCTGGCGCCCCATGCCCTCCTCGGCGCAGAACATGGTGAACGTGGCGGACGTGAACTCCCCTCCATGGTCCGTGTGGAGCAGGCGCAGCTTCCGCCTAGTTTCCACCTCAGCTCCGGCCTTGAAGTGCTTGATCGTCGTCGCGGCTTCGTCTTTTGTGGTGAGGAGCGTGAGCCACATGTAGCGGCTCAGATCGTCGACGAGAAGGAGGAAGTAGCGCTTGCCCCCGGCCGTGGCCGGCGCTATCGGGCCGCACAGATCGCCGTGGACCAGGTCCAGCAGGCCATCTGCTCGCCACTTAGCCGCCTGCGGGAACGGAGCCCTCCTTTGCGTCCCCGCCAAGCAGCTGTCGCAGAGCTGTTGGGCGTGCTCGATCACCGGCAGACCCCGCACCATGTCGTGCCGCGAGAGCCTTCGGAGCACGTCGAAGTTGAGATGCCCGAAGTGTTCGTGCCATCTCCAGGCCTGCTCCCCGGCATGTGCGGCAAGGCAGACCGGCTGGGTGGCGTTGAGGGTGACCACATACAGGCGGTTCCGGGCGCGCTCGACTCGGATGAGGAGTCGCTGCTGCTGGTCGTGCAGGCACAGGACGCCATGCTCGATGAGGACCTGGCAGCCATTCTTGTCGAGCTGGCCGAGGCTGATGATGTTGCTGCGGAGGCGGGGTATGTAATACACATCAGTCAAGGCTTGATGCTCACTGTTGCGGCACGCGAAGATGATCGTGCCACGTCCTTGGATCTCCACGACGGATCCATCCCCAAACTTGACCGTGCCCGCAATGCCGGTGTCGAGCTCGGAGAACACGCCCTTTACGCCGGTCATGTGGTTGCTGGCTCCGGTGTCGAGGAACCAGACGTTGTCGGCGTGGGCCTCCCTGGAGAGGAAGACCTGATCCTCGATCAGCGTCACGCTTGTGGGCACGCCCGTAGCCCGCCCGCTCGTCGGGGCGTCACCGTGCGCCGCCTGAGCCGCATCCGGCGGCTGCACCGTGGCCATCAGTAGTGCGGTTCCCTGCTCATGGAGGGTGCAGGCCCTCGCCAGCATGAGCCCCGCGTCGTCGTCGATCCTGGCAAGGTTCGCCCTCAGTTGGAGCTGTGGTTGGGCCGCTGGTGGCTGCGCCGGCGCTGGCTGGCCCTGGCCCTTTCGCTCCCATCGTGGTTCCTTGTAGTCCCTGGAGAAATGCCCGTGCTTGTTACAGTTATAGCATTTCACCTTCGTCATGTCGCGCCCCCGGCGCTGTCCGCTGCCGCCGCCCTGCGGCTTGCCCTGACGTTGACCGCCATCCGACAAGCCTTGCCCCTGCTCCAGGTGGCCCTTTCGGGCGTTCCACTCCTGTTCCGTGAGCAGGAGTTGCCCGCCGTGGCCTTTCGCGTCGACGCCGTAGCGTTCTTCGGCGGAGCGGAGGCGGCCGACTAGCTCCTCCACCGTCAGGTTCCTGAGGTCGAGGAGGGTCTCGATGGCGCAGGCGATCTGCGTGTATCGGGCCGGCACGACACGGAGAAACTTATGCACCACACGCACCTCCTCCATGTTGTCGCCCAGCGATCAAAGATTGTTGACGAGGGTGGTGATGCGCATGGCGAAGCCGTCCAGGGTTTCTTCGTCCCTGAACGTGATCTGCTCGAAGTCAGACCGGAGACGCTGCGTCGTGGCCTCTCAGACGCGGGTGACGCCCATCCGCATCGTGCGCACAACCTCCCAGGCCTCGTGGGCGGAGTTCTTGACGGCGAGAACGCCGTGCATCTCCGGGGGCACAGCCCGGATCAACGCGGCGAGCGCCGCCATGTCCTCACAATCGGTGACCATACCTTCGCCAAGCATGGCCTCCCAGAGGCCCTGCGCGCGGAGGTTGATCTGCATGACCAAAGCCCACTCGACGTAGTTCGTGGAGGTTAGGGTGGGGCAGACGATCGTGCCACCGGCCTCCCTGATCACGCGCTCGTGGACGACCACCTCGCCCGTGTTCCTCCTAACGCGACTGCGCCCGCGGCTCTGGCCCCGAGTCTCTGTGCGCGCCTGTGGCATTGCCTCCCCGCCATGTGCCTGGGCAGCCGTGGCTGCAGCCTCGTCGGCGGCGGCCTCTCTGCTGCCCACCATGGTCCCTCGTCGACGGTGGCTCTGATACCAATTGTCAGGCTGCCGCCGCGCTCGTTCCCTCTCTCTCTTTCTCTCGCTCTCGATGAACTCACAAGAGACAGTGGTTTTGCGCAGCGCACAACTGATGCTGCTTTTCTATTTTTCTTCTCCTCTTATTCAGTTCCTCCTAACCAGCCCGACCGATGTGCACGCCGCAGCCCCGTTCGTGTTGAACGTGCCATCCCACGTTCACGGAGTGGGCGTGCTCACCGCGGCCATCACCTACACCTAGTCACGTTCGGTGCGCACAGATCGCGCACTCGATATCTTATGCATGCGGAAAGCAAAGAAAAAGAAACCGGGCCGGGGAAGCCGGTCCAGCTACGGATTGGGTCAGGGTTTATCTAACACCAACGCAGGCGGTTTACTTGTCCTCGGTAGATGAGGCTCTAGCGAACGTCGTGTCATTAAGATCGGCGATAATTAAGATCGGCGATAACGCTGAGCAGCCGACGGGGACCTTCTTGTCGTAGGAGCCATGGCGTACGTAGGGGTGCAGCACCACGTCGTAGTCGCTTGCCCATCTTCCTCGCGACGCGACGCGGCGCGTGACTGGCGGATGCATCCTTACAGCAACACGTTGGCCTTGTTTAATTGTATTTTTCGCATATTCTTATTGCACAAATGGGGATTGTTCTGGTTGATGTAGTGCTGTTTCTTCCTCTTGTTCTTCATCCAAAACAGGATGGAGATTCAGGTTCACGTTTGGCATCGGCTGTAAGTATGGGTGAATGATTATGCCAAGATGTTTTTTTATGTCATGCTCATATTAATGTTACATAATTAGAATCCTTGCGTTTCTGTTGGGTAGGAAAATTGCACATCATTCACCTATTACAGGAGTGTCAAGGCATACCCAAGATGAACTGGGTGTTTTTTTATGTAGTCCTGTTTTACATTGTATTGGTATATGTTATTATTTCCTTGAAATTGCCATTTTACCTATATGGATAATCTTTCTTACAACACCGGTGATGTATTTTCCCTTTCTTGTCTATATAGGCCATGTGACTTCCCAAAGTTTCCTGTCTCTTACAAGTGCAAACTATACAAGCCACGCTTTTCAAAATGTATTTGTCTCTTGGCAAGGTATACTTTCTAGACACTAAATTAAGGCTTATTAGAATAGGAAAGATCAATCCCGTGAATATGTGATTGCAACGGAGAAGTCCAAGAAACTCAAAGACTGTCACTGAGGCTGAGAAGAATGGGATTTGTCTCATACCAGCACTTGTCAGAGGGATGCTTGACAAAGCCATGTTTTTGTTTGGGTTCATCAATTTGCTTGGTGACATTGAGGCAAAGCAAGTTGATGAATCAAATACATTCCAGCATTAATGGGTGAAATTTGTCCGCAGCAACTCATGAATTTTCTTCTTTACCATCAGAAGTTCTTCATCATTAGCTTTTGTGTTTTCTTCTTGCAAAGTAGTAAGCTCTCCCCTTAAATATAGTCTCTCTATTCTGACAAGAGCGCACCACCGGTTACTTACTTGTGAATGTTGTTTTTGTTGGGATATCCTCCTCATGTGGGCTGTGAGGAGATGGTAATTTGAGGCCTTTTAGGCAGCCCAAGGAGGTGCAGAAGCCCACTACCCATTAGGGTTATGACCTAGGGTCATTTTGGACTTTGCACATGAGTGGATGGGGATGCTTTACCCTCCATCCAGCAGCCACCACCAAGTGTGACGAAAATTAGTTCATCCTCCAAGAGAGAAGAAAAGAGAAAACCAAGAAAGCAAGGGAAGAAGAGGAAGATTGAAGGAAGAAGCAAAGGGAGCTCCTCCCCAAGGTTGTGATGGTCCAGATCCACTACCTTGTCTCCTTCAAGCTTCAGTTCCACCATCTTTGGTGAGATTGTTCCAATCCCTAGTTCTTGAGCCCCAAATCTTGTTGTGTTCATCCAAGATTCAGAAATCTTGATGTATGAGATCCTCTAGTGCTGTCTAGAGAAGAACTTGTTGTATCCCACATTTGATAATGGTGGAAGAGGATTTGGGTGGCTTTGGCCCATGGTTTCCCCCCTCAAGTTGAGGGGTTTTCCACGTAAATCTGGTCTTTCTTTGTTGATGCTTGGTGTTGTCCAGAAACTTACTCCTACCACAAGACACTAGGCTGAGGAGTGTCTTGCCTGCTGCTTAACATTTTCTGCCTCCATATATGCTGTTGCATATGTTTCCTTCCGTGCTAAGCAACGATCCTTGAATTAGTACATGTTGTGGTGCTGAGATTACTTTGTTTTTGCTGCAGTTATCAGTTAACCACAAGTGTATTTGTGTGTTAATTCCCAACAAAGTGGCATCAGAGCCTTAGTTGCTTAGAAGGTTGCAAACCCAGTTGCTTGATTGTTGCTGGAAGTGCTGCTCACAATGGCTTTGGAAGAAAGTGCTACTACAAGTGGCATGATAAAACTTGATTCTTCCAATTACTCATTATGGAAGCCCATGATGAAAGACATCCTTTATTGCAAGGATTTGTATGAGCCAATTGTGAAAGACAAGATACCCACAGGTGTCACGGAAGAAGAATGGAGAGTGTTGCATAGAAAGGCAGTAGGTATGATTCGGTTATACATCAACCATAATATTTTCCACCATGTTGTAAATGACACAAATGCATATGAGATGTGGCAGAAGTTGGAGTCCATGTATGAGAGGAAGACATCAATGAACAAGGCCTCGGTGATCAAAAGACTTGCAAAGCTTGAGTACCGAGATGGCACAAGTGTGATTGAGCACTTGAATGTCTTCCAATGCCATATAAATCAACTTTCAGCCATGAAGATCAACTTTGAGGATGAGGTGCAAGCATTGTTGCTGCTGAGTTCCATGCCTGATAGTTGGAACACGCTTGTTGTGTCACTTAGCAATTCAGCTCCGGATGGGAAGCTGACTTGGAGATGGTGAAGAACAGTATGCTGACTGAAGAAGCCAGAAAGAAGGAAAAGGGTGATGCCTCTTCTTCTGATGCGTATGTGGCTGAAACCCATGGGAAGAATGAGAACCGTGGACGCAGCAATACAAGATTTCAGCAAGGAAAAAGCAAACCCGGGGGAGATCAAAGTCAAAACAAAGAAAAGATATTACTTGCTTTCATTGTGGCAATCCGGGACACATAAAGAGCGAGTGCAGGAAATACAAAAGAGAGCTTGCAGAGGGGAAACTCACAAAGAAAACCGAGCAAAAGGCTGAGACCAGTTCAGCCATGACTGTAACAGATGAGGACTATCTAGTCATTGAAGATGAAGATTGCTATAGTGTTGTTCGTGATGAGGCCATGAGTTGGGTTGTGGATTCAGGTGCGTCCTTCCACATCACATCACACAGGAGTGTTTCACATATTACACTAGTGGTGTTACTGGCCAAGTGAGGATGGGAAATAGTGGTTCTTCAGCAATTGTTGGCAAGGGCTCTATATGCATTGAAACAAACACAGGTTGCAGATTGGTGCTCGATGATGTGAGGCATGTTCCCGACATAAGGCTGAATTTGTTGTCAGTGGGCAAGCTTGATGATATCAAACATCCTAGTTATTTTGGTGAAGGAAAGTGGAAGCTCACCAAAGGCTCTTTGATTGTGGCTCGAGGAAGTAAGCAAGGTAATCTCCATGTGACTAAAACCAAGTTGTGCAATGAGGTGTTGAATGTTACTGAAAAAGACACTTCGGTTGAATTGTGGCACAAGAGGCTTGGGCATATGAGTGAGAAGGGCGTGCATGCTCTTGCTCGCATGGAGTACCTCCCTGAGTTGAAAGGTATATCCTTGAAACCCTGTGCACATTGTTTTGCTGGCAAACAACATAGGGTTTCATTTCGTACACTCCCTCCACATCGTGCAGAAAATGTTCTTGATATTGTGCACACTGATGTTTGCTCCATGACTGAAAAATCTCGTGATGGAGCATTATACTTTGTGACTTTTATTGATGACCATTCCAAAAAGGTTTTTGTGTATGTGCCGAAACACAAATACCAGATGCTTGAAGCCTTCAAGGAGTTCCATGCCAAGGTTGAAAGAGAAACTGGTAGGAAATTGAAGTGCGTGAGATCAGACAATGGTGGTGAATACCGAGGTCCTTTTGAAAGGTATTGCAGAAATGTTGGCATCAGGCTTGAGAAGAGTCCACCAAAGACACCTCAGCCCAATGGTCTTGCAGAGAGAATGAACAGGACACTCACAGAGAGGGTCACAGTTATGCTCTCTCATGCCCATTTACCTAATTCATTTCGGGCTGAAGCATTGATGAATGCTACGTATGTGGTTAACCTATCTCCCTCAGTTCCTCTTGCAGGTGATATTTCTCAGAGAGTTTGTGAAGGAAATATGCCCTAGAGGCAATAATAAAGTTATTATTTATTTCCTTATATCATGATAAATGTTTATTATTCATGCTAGAATTGTATTAACCGGAAACATAATACATGTGTGAATACATAGACAAACAGAGTGTCACTAGTATGCCTCTACTTGACTAGCTCGTTAATCAAAGATGGTTATGTTTCCTAACCATGAACAAAGAGTTGTTATTTGATTAACGAGGTCACATCATTAGTTGAATGATCTGATTGACATGACCCATTCCATTAGCTTAGCACCCGATCGTTTAGTATGTTGCTATTGCTTTCTTCATGACTTATACATGTTCCTATAACTATGAGATTATGCAACTCCCGTTTACCGGAGGAACACTTTGGGTACTACCAAACGTCACAACGTAACTGGGTGATTATAAAGGAGTATTACAGGTGTCTCCAATGGTAGATGTTGGGTTGGCGTATTTCGAGATTAGGGTTTGTCACTCCGATTGTCGGAGAGGTATCTCTGGGCCCTCTCGGTAATGCACATCACATAAGCCTTGCAAGCACTGCAACTAATATGTTAGTTGTTAGATGATGTATTACGGAACGAGTAAAGAGACTTGCCAGTGACGAGATTGAACTAGGTATTGGATACCGACGATCGAATCTCGGGCAAGTAACATACCGATGACAAAGGGAACAACGTATGTTGTTATGCGGTCTGACCGATAAAGATCTTCGTAGAATATGTAGGAGCCAATATGGGCATCCAGGTCCCGCTATTGGTTATTGACCGGAGACGTGTCTCGGTCATGTCTACATTGTTCTCGAACCGTAGGGTCCGCACGCTTAACGTTACGATGACAGTTATTATGAGTTTATGCATTTTGATGTACCGAAGGTTGTTCGGAGTCCCGGATGTGATCACGGACATGACGAGGAGTCTCGAAATGTTCGAGACGTAAAGATTGATATATTGGAAGCCTATGTTTGGACATCGGAAGTGTTCCGGGTGAAATCGGGATTTTACCGGAATACCGGGAGGGTTACCGGAACCCCCCGGGAGCTAGATGGGCCATAATGGGCCTTAGTGGAAAGGAGAAGGGGCTGCCCTAGATGGGCTGCGCGCCCTCCCCCCTCCCCTAGTCCTACTAGGAGTAGGAAAGGGGGGGCCGGCCACCTCCTCCTCTTTCCCCCTCCCGGGAATCCTAGTTGGACTAGGATTGGAGGGGGAGTCCTACTCCCGGTGGGAGTAGGACTCTCCTGCGCCCCCACCTTGGCCGGCCAGCCCCTCCTCCCTTGCTCCTTTATATACGGGGGCAGGGGGCTCCCCATAGACACACAAGTTGATCCTTGAGATCGTTCCTTAGCCGTGTGCGGTGCCCCCTGCCACCAAATTCCACCTCGATCATACCGTTACAGTGCTTAGGCGAAGCCCTGCGTCGGTAGTACATCAAGATCGTCATCACGCCGTCGTGCTGACGGAACTCTTCCTCGACGCTTTGCTGGATCGGAGCCCGAGGAACGTCATCGAGCTGAACGTGTGCTAAGAACTCGAAGGTGCCGGAGTAACGGTGCTTGGATCGGTCGGATCGGGAAGAAGACGTACGAGTACTTCCTCTATGTTGTGTGATCGCTTCCGCAGTCGGTCTGCGTTGGTACGTAGACAACACTCTCCCCTCTCGTTGCTGTGCATCACCATGATCTTGTGTGTGCGTAGGAAATTTTTTGAAATTACTGCGTTCCCCAACAGTGGCATCCGAGCCTAGGTTTTATGGTTTGATGTTATATGCACGAGTAGAACACAAGTGAGTTGTGGGCGATACAAGTCATACTGCCTACCAGCATGTCATACTTTGGTTCGGCGGTATTGTTGGTTGAGACGATCCGGACCAACCTTACGCGTACTCTTACGCGAGACCGGTTCCCTCGACGTGCTTTGCACATAGATGGCTTGCGGAAGACTGTCTCTCCAACTTTAGTTGAACCAAGTGTGACTACGCCCGGTCCTTGAGAAGGTTAAAACGGAGTCTATTTGACGAACTATCATTGTGGTTTTGATGCGTAGGTGAGATGAGTTCTTACTTAAGCCCGTAGCAGCCACGTAAAACTTGCAACAACAATGTAGAGGACGTCTAACTTGTTTTTGCAGGGTATGTTGTGATGTGATATGGTCAAGGCATGATACTGATTTTATTGTATGAGATGATCACGTTTTGTAACTAAGTTATCGGCAACTGGCAGGAGCCATATGGTTGTCGCTTTATTGTATGCAATGCAATCGCGATGTAATGCTTTACTAGATTACTAAACGGTAGTAATAGTCGTGAAAGCATAAGATTGGCGAGACGACAACGATGCTACGATGGAGATCAAGGTGTCGCGCCGGTGACGATGGTGATCATGACGGTGCTTCGGAGATGGAGATCACAAGCACAAGATGATGATGGCCATATCATATCACTTATATTGATTGCATGTGATGTTTATCCTTTTATGCATCTTATCTTGCTTTGATTGACGGTAGCATTATAAGATGATCTCTCACTAAATTATCAAGAAGTGTTCTCCCTGAGTATGCACCGTTGCCAAAGTTCGTCGTGCCCAGACACCACGTGATGATCGGGTGTGATAAGCTCTACGTCCATCTACAACGGGTGCAAGCCAGTTTTGCACACGCAGAATACTCAGGTTATACTTGACGAGCCTAGCATATGCAGATATGGCCTCGGAACACAGAGACCGAAAGGTCGAGCGTGAATCATATAGTAGATATGATCAACATGACGATGTTCACCATTGAAAACTACTCCATCTCACGTGATGATCGGTTATGGTTTAGTTGATTTGGATCACGTGATCACTTAGAAGATTAGAGGGATGTCTATCTAAGTGGGAGTTCCTAAGTAATTTGATTAACTGAACTTAAATTTATCATGAACTTAGTCCTGGTAGTATTTTGCAAATTGTGTTATAGATCAATAGCTCGCGTTGTTGCTTCCCTGTGTTTATTTTGATATGTTCCTAGAGAAAATTATGTTGAAAGATGTTAGTAGCAATGATGCGGATTGGATCCGTGATCTGAGGTTTATCCTCATTGCTGCACAGAAGAATTATGTCCTTGATGCACCGTTGGTGACAGACCTATTGCAGGAGCAGATGCGGACGTTATGAACGTTTGGCTGGCTCAATATGATGACTACTTGATAGTTTAGTGCACCATGCTTAATGGCTTAGAATCAGGACTTCAAAGACGTTTTGAACGTCATGGACCATATGAGATGTTCCAGGAGTTGAAGTTAATATTTCAAGCAAATACCCGAGTTGAGAGATATGAAGTCTCCAGCAAGTTCTATAGCTAAAAGATGGAGGAGAATCGCTCAACTAGTGAGCATATGCTCAGATTGTCTGAGTACTACAATCGCTTGAATCAAGTGGGAGTTAATCTTCCAGATAAAATAGTGATTGACAGAATTCTCTAGTCACCATCACCAAGTTAGTAGAACTTTGTGATGAACTATAATATGCAAGGGATAACGGAAACAACTCCCAAGCTCTTCGTGATGCTGAAATCAACGAAGGTAGAAATCAAGAAAAACATCAAGTGTTGATGGTTGACGAGATCACTAGTTTCAAGAAAAGGGAAAAGGAAAGAAGGGGAACTTCAAAAGAACGGCAAGCAAGTTGCTACTCATGTGAAGAAGCCCAAGTCTGATCCTAAGCCTGAGACTAAGTGCTTCTACTGCAAAGGGACTGGTCACTGGAAGCGGAACTACCCCAAGTGATTGGCAGATAAAAAGGATGGCAAGGTGAACATAAGTATATTTGATATACATGTTATTGATGTGTACTTTACTAGTGTTTATAGCAAACCCTCAGTATTTGATACTAGTTCAGTTGCTAAGAGTAGTAACTCGAAACGGGAGTTGCGGAATAAACAGAGACTAGTTAAGGGTGAAGTGACGATGTGTGTTGGAAGTGGTTCCAAGATTGATATGATCATCATCACACACTCCCTATACTTTCGAGATTAGTGTTGAACTAGAATAAGTGTTATTTGGTGTTTGCGTTGAGCATGAATATGATTTGATCATGTTTATTGTAATACGGTTATTCATTTAAGTAAGAGAACAAATTGTTGTTCTGTTTACATGAATAAAACCTTATATGGTCATACACCCAATGAAACAAGTTCGTTGGATCTCGATCGTAGTGATACACATATTCATAATATTGAAACCAAAAGATGCAAAGTTAATAATGATAGTGCAACTTATTTGTGGCACTGCCGTTTAGGTCATATTGGTATAAAGCGCATGAAGAAACTCCATGCTGATGGGCTTTCGGAATCACTTGATTATGAATCACTTGATGCTTGCGAGCCATGCCTTTTGGGCAAGATGACTAAAACGCCGTTCTTCGGAACAATGGAGCGAGCAACAGATTTGTTGGAAATCATACATACTAATGTATGTGGTCCGATGAATATTGAGGCTCGCGACAGGTATCATTATTTTCTGATCTTCACAGATGATTTGAGCAGATATGGGGATATCTACTTGATGAAACATAAGTCTGAAACATTTGAAAAGTTCAAAGAATTTCAGAGTGAAGTGAAAAATCATCGTGACAAGAAAATAAAGTTTCTACGATCTGATCGCGGAGACAAATATTTGAGTTACGAGTTTGGTCTTCAGTTAAAAAACAATGTGGAATAGTTTCACTACTCACGCCACCTGGAACACCACAGCATAATGGTGTGTCCGAGCGTCATAACCGTACTTTATTAGATACAGTGCGATCTATGATGTATCTTACCGATTTACCACTATCGTTTTGGGGTTATACATTAGAGACAGCTGCATTCACGTTAAATAGGGCACCATCTAAGTCCGTTGAGACGACACAATCTGAACTATGGTTTGGCAAGAAACCAAAGTTGTCGTTTCTTAAAGTTTGGAGTTACGATGCTTATATGAAAAAGTTTCATCCTGATAAGCTCAAACTCAAATCGGAGAAGTGCGTCTTCATAGGATATCCAAAGGAAACTATTGGATACACCTTCTATCACAGATCCGACGGCAAGACATTCGTTGCTAAGAATGGATCATTTCTAGAGAAGGAGTTTCTCTCGAAAGAAGTGAGTGGGAGGAAAGTAGAAACTTGACGAGGTAACTGTACCTGCTCCCTTATTGGAAAATAGTACATCACAGAAAACTGTTTCTGCGACACCTATGCCAATCAGTGAGGAAGCTAATGATGATGATCATGAAGCTTCAGAACAAGATACTACTGAACCACGTAGATCAACCAGAGTGAGATCCGCACCAGAGTGGTACGGTAATCCAGTTCTGGAAGTCATGATGCTAGATCATGATGAACCTACGAACTATGAAGAAGCGATGGTGAGCCCAGATTCCGCAAAGTGGCTTGAGGCCATGAAATCTGAGATGGGATCCATGTATGAGAACAAAGTATGGACTTTGGTTGACTTGCCCGATGATCGGCAAGCAATTGAGAATAAATGGATCTTCAAGAAAAAGACTGACGCTGACGGTAACATTACTGTCTATAAAGCTCGACTTGTCGCAAAAGGTTTTCGACAAGTTCAAGGGGTTGACTACGATGAGACCTTCTCACCCGTAGCGATGCTTAAGTCCGTCCGAATCATGTTAGCAATTGCCGCATTTTATGAAATCTGGCAAATGGATAAACAAAACTGCATTCCTTAATGGATTTGCTAAAGAAGAGTTGTATACGATGCAACTAGAAGGTTTTGTCGATCCTAAAGGTGTTAACTAAATATGCAAGCTCCAGCGATCTATCTGTGGACTGGTGCAAACATCTCGGAGTTGGAATATACGCTTTGATGAGTTGATCAAAGCATATAGTTTTATACAGACTTGCGGTGAAGCCTGTATTTACAAGAAAGTGAGTGGGAGCACTACAGCATTTCTGATAAGTATATGTGAATGACATATTGTTGATCGGAAATAATGTAGAATTATTCTGTAAAGCATAAAGGAGTGTTTGAAAGGAGTTTTTCAAATAAAGACTTCGGTGAAGCTGCTTACATATTGAGCTTCAAGATCTATAGAGATAGATCAAGACGCTTGATAAGTTTTTTCAATGAGTACATACCTTGACAAGATTTTGAAGTAGTTCAAAATGGAGCAGTCAAAGAAAGAGTTCTTGCCTGTATTTTAAGGTGTGAAGTTGAGTAAGACTCAAAGCCCGACCACGGCAGAAGATAGAAAGAGAATGAAAGTCATTCCCTATGCCTTGGCCATAGGTTCTATAAAGTATGTCATGCTGTATACCAGATCTATTGTATACCCTGCACTGATTGAGCAAGGGAATACAATAGTGATCTAGGAGTAGATCACTGGACAGCGGTCAGAATTATCCTTAGTGAAATAAGGATATGTTTCTCGATTATGGACGTGACAAAAAGGTTCGTCGTAAAGGGTTACGTCGATGCAAGTTTTTGACACTGATCCAGATGATTCTAAGTCTCAATTTGGATACATATTGAAAGTGGGAGCAATTAGCTAGAGTAGCTCCGTGTAGAGCATTGGAGACATAGAACTTGCAAAATACTTACGGATCTGAATGTGACAGACCCGTCGACTAAAATTATCTCACAAGCAAAACATGATCACACCTTAGTACTCTTCGGGTGTTAATCACATAGAGATGTGAACTAGATTACTGACTCTAGTAAACCCTTTGAGTGTTGGTCACATGACGATGTGAACTATGGGTGTTAATCACATGGTAATGTGAACTATTGCTGTTAAATCACATGGCGATGTGAACTAGATTATTGACTCTAGTGCAAGTGGGAGACTGAAGGAAATATGCCCTAGAGGCAATAATAAAGTTATTATTTATTTCCTTATATCATGATAAATGTTTATTATTCATGCTAGAATTGTATTAACCGGAAACATAATACATGTGTGAATACATAGACAAACAGAGTATCACTAGTATGCCTCTACTTGACTAGCTCGTTAATCAAAGATGGTTATGTTTCCTAACCATGAACAAAGAGTTGTTATTTGATTAACGAGGTCACATCATTAGTTGAATGATCTGATTGACATGACCCATTCCATTAGCTTAGCACCCGATCGTTTAGTATGTTGCTATTGCTTTCTTCATGACTTATACATGTTCCTATAACTATGAGATTATGCAACTCCCGTTTACCGGAGGAACACTTTGGGTACTACCAAACGTCACAACGTAACTGGGTGATTATAAAGGAGTATTACAGGTGTCTCCAATGGTAGATGTTGGGTTGGCGTATTTCGAGATTAGGGTTTGTCACTCCGATTGTCGGAGAGGTATCTCTGGGCCCTCTCGGTAATGCACATCACATAAGCCTTGCAAGCACTGCAACTAATATGTTAGTTGTTAGATGATGTATTACGGAACGAGTAAAGAGACTTGCCAGTGACGAGATTGAACTAGGTATTGGATACCGACGATCGAATCTCGGGCAAGTAACATACCGATGACAAAGGGAACAACGTATGTTGTTATGCGGTCTGACTGATAAAGATCTTCGTAGAATATGTAGGAGCCAATATGGGCATCCAGGTCCCGCTATTGGTTATTGACCGGAGACGTGTCTCGGTCATGTCTACATTGTTCTCGAACCGCAGGGTCCGCACGCTTAACGTTACGATGACAGTTATTATGAGTTTATGCATTTTGATGTACCGAAGGTTGTTCGGAGTCCCGGATGTGATCACGGACATGACGAAATGTTCGAGACGTAAAGATTGATATATTGGAAGCCTATGTTTGGACATCGGAAGTGTTCCGGGTGAAATCGGGATTTTACCGGAATACCGGGAGGGTTACCGGAACCCCCCGGGAGCTAGATGGGCCATAATGGGCCTTAGTGGAAAGGAGAAGGGGCTGCCCTAGATGGGCTGCGCGCCCTCCCCCCTCCCCTAGTCCTACTAGGAGTAGGAAAGGGGGGGCCGGCCACCTCCTCCTCTTTCCCCCTCCCGAGAATCCTAGTTGGACTAGGATTGGAGGGGGAGTCCTACTCCCGGTGGGAGTAGGACTCTCCTGCGCCCCCACCTTGGCCGGCCAGCCCCTCCTCCCTTGCTCCTTTATATACGGGGGCAGGGGGCTCCCCATAGACACACAAGTTGATCCTTGAGATCGTTCCTTAGCCGTGTGCGGTGCCCCCTGCCACCAAATTCCACCTCGATCATACCGTTACAGTGCTTAGGCGAAGCCCTGCGTCGGTAGTACATCAAGATCGTCATCACGCCGTCGTGCTGACGGAACTCTTCCTCGACGCTTTGCTGGATCGGAGCCCGAGGAACGTCATCGAGCTGAACGTGTGCTAAGAACTCGAAGGTGCCGGAGTAACGGTGCTTGGATCGGTCGGATCGGGAAGAAGACGTACGAGTACTTCCTCTACGTTGTGTGATCGCTTCCGCAGTCGGTCTGCGTTGGTACGTAGACAACACTCTCCCCTCTCGTTGCTGTGCATCACCATGATCTTGTGTGTGCGTAGGAAAATTTTTGAAATTACTGCGTTCCCCAACAGTTTGGTCAGGGAAGGAGGTATCATACAAGCATTTGAAGGTCTTTGGTTGCAGGGCATTTGTACATGTTCCAAGGGACGAGAGATCCAAACTTGATAGCAAGACAAAGCAGTGCATCTACCTCAGCCAACCAAGTGAAGAGTTTGGCTACAGGTTGTGGGATCCAGCAAATAGGAAGATTGTGAGAAGCCGGGATGTGGTGTTCATTGAAGATGAAACAATAAAAGATATTGGGAAACCAGAAAAGCCAATGACCAGCACACCTCAGGTTGATATGGATCCAATCCGTCCTCCTCTCGTGCATGACAATCACGGGGGAGATGATGACACTGAAGACAGTGGAGATGCACCAATCTGCTGTGGGCAGTTTGATGTATGCCATGGTATGCACTAGGCCTGACATTGCCTATGTAGTTGGAGTTGTTAGCCGGTTCATGAAAAATCCAGGTAAAGCTCACTGGGAAGCAGTGAAGTGGATTCTCAGGTATCTCAAGGGTACTTCTACATCTTGTTTATGCTTTGCAAGCGGTGATCCTAAACTGCAGGGCTATACAGATGCAGATTACATAGGTGACAAGGATCATAGGAAGTCCACATATGGATACCTGATGACTTATGCAGGGGGAGCAGTGTCATGGCAATCAAGATTGCAGAAATGTGTTTCTACATCAACTACAGAAGTTGAGTACATTGCAGCAGTTGATGCTGGCAAGGAAGTTTTGTGGATGAAGAACTTCTTACAAGAGTTCGGCATGAAGCAAGAGAAGTATGTTCTGTTTTGTGACAGTCGGAGTGCTATTCATCTTGCCAAGAATTCAAGCTATCACCCTCGAACCAAGCACATTGATGTGAGGTATCATTGGATTCGAGATGTTGTGAGTTCCAAGTTGCTGAAACTTGAGGAGATCCATACCGACGACAATGGTTCGGATATGATGACTAAGATATTGCCAAATGAGAAGCTACAAGTATGTTGCAAGGTAGCGGGCATGGCGGTGCCTCCCTCATGAGTCGGAGGGTGAGATTTGTTGGGATATCCTCCTCATGTGGGCTGTGAGGAGATGGCAATTTGAGGCCTTTTAGGCAGCCCAAAGAGGTGCAGAAGCCCACTACCCATTAGGGTTATGACTTAGGGTCATTTTAGATTTGCACATGAGTGGATGAAGATGCTTTACCCTCCATCTAGCAGCCACCACCAAGTGTGACGAAAATCAGTTCATCCTCCAAGAGAGAAGAAAAGAGAAAACCAAGAAAGCAAGGGAAGAAGAGGAAGATTGAAGGAAGAAGCAAAGAGAGCTCCTCCCCAAGGTTGTGATGGTCCAGATCCACTATCTTGTCTCCTTCAAACTTCGGTTTCACCATCTTTGGTGAGATTGTTCCAATCCCTAGTTCTTGAGCCTCAAATCTTGTTGTGTTCATCCAAGATTCGGAAATCTTGATGTATGAGATCCTCTAGTGTTGTCTAGATAAAAACTTGTTGTATCCCACATTTGATAATAGTGGACGAGGATTTGGGTGGCTTCGGCCCATGGTTTCCCCCCTCAAGTTGAGGGGTTTTCCACGTAAATCCGGTGTCTCTTTGTTGATGCTTGGTGATGTCCATAAACTTACTCCTATCACAAGACACTAGACTGAGGAGTGTCTTGCCTGTTGCTTAACATTTTCTGCCTCCATATATGCTGCTGCATATGTTTCCTTCCGTGCTAAGCAACGATCCTTGAATTAGTACATGTTATGGTGCTGAGATTACTATGTTTTCGCTGCAGTTATCAGTTAACCACAAGTGTATTTGTGTGCTAATTCCCAACAGTTTTATGTTGCAGGTTGTTTGAAGATATCTCAAATAGAGAGTTTTATAACTTTATTTACTAATATTCTGAATGGTGTTTTATGTTGGAAGTGATAGATGGCAAGCGATGCTAAATCATTCGTCTCATAGGTTTCTACACTGCCATGCTCATGTGCGCATAAAGATGGAGCTGCAGGCTCGTCTCCATGACCTGGCCATGTGGCAGGAGGCAAGGGCCTTCATAGCTGGTCCTAACATGTATTTCATTTATCGCGTAAATTGTACAACCAAGTGATGGATCTTAATTTCTGCTTCCTTTTCAGCACTTATTTGTCGTTTTTCTCACAGGTTTGCAATGTTATCGAGTACTCCCTTTGTACTATTATAGTGTCAAAGAAACGTCTTATATTATGTTACAGAGGTAAAACAAGATCTTAAGTTTTACTATATTTTTGTATTTTTGTCCTCATGATATGTCATTTAGGTTGGGATGGTAGTAGAAAGACACTAACTTGTCCTAACGGCATGAGGATGAAGGAGATGTCCCATGGGGAGGAAGAGTGGGTGCTTGGTCATTGTGGAAAGGGGAAAAAGGAGAAGGGCCATCAATATTCAGGGCGAGTAAACCAGATGCATGCATTGCTTGACATCTAGGTTCATAAAAAGAACTATCATTTCGCACTAGTGTCTCTAGCATCTGTATATTGTCCCGTGACAAAGCATGGGCATTCAACTAGTTTATATAAAAAAAGGAAGACCGAAAGATATTGGGTTCGAGTTCTACGCCTTCGCGCACTCTTCTTACTCTTTTATTTGCCTTTTATTTCATGAACTGACAGGTGGGACCAACAGGACAGGGAGAGTGTTGCCACTGACCAGCCTTCACTAGGTGCCATGCAGACTTTTTTGTTCATCGACACATGCAGACTATTTGACCAGTCAACAAAGTGCATGCAAATAGAATACCAAAATTCGTATTCAATGACCTTATTGAGCGAATTCTAAAGTCCAATGACCATAGTGTGCTTCAGCCTCAGCTTCAGTGATCATTAGTTTATTTATCTCACGAATTAATAACAAAAAGACACGTTTTTTTTATCACGGTGCAGTGACTTTGAACAAGGTATGATGCGTCTGCCCATGCAATTGTAGAGCACACAGCAGGGGATCGGGCGCGACGCAGTTGCATATATGCACGCAGCTCGATCCAAAAGAGTCTCGATCGACATATGACTGCACTTGGTGTTCCTCCTCCTCTCCTCATGAAGTACAGAAGTCGTGTGAAAACAGCTATTGTGCTAATGTGTAGAAGCTGCGTCTACATCGTGACCATTGCTTCGTTCAACTACACAACTTTCGGTACGTACGTACATCCAGTACGTACTTTGTCTAGATGTCGTGTGAAAATATTGCTCCCAAAGCTGTGAAGACCTGTCTATGCCACAGAAAAACTAGATTTCGCTCGTCCATATTATTTACCGACACGACGGAGAGCAAGAGGATAATAGTCGGCGATGGAATTACCGACGTGATGCTGGCGGCTGTGCACCTGCACGGTTTCGTCCTGCAACGTTTTCTAGGGCAGGCTCTTTTCTTGCTATAACTGTAGTATGGACTGATTGTATGGACTGAAGTGGAGTATCGATGCTCTTTTTCCCATGCAAGGCAGATTGTGTGGAGTATGTACAAGCACCATTTTTAAATTATTTTTGCTTCAATCAAAGGTATTTGAGTTGGAGTTCATGTCACCAAAGCACATTGAGTCAAAGATATCTACAGACTACAAAAAAACATTTGTTGTATGTAGCATCTCTCTTACAACCCCACATGCAACATACCAAACAAAATTTGAGCTTAGCCTGCCTCATATCATGCAGTCCACCAAACACACTTCTCTACTCCTTGCATCAGCTCAACCAGACCAACATCGACCAAGCTACTTCATGCGATGCAAGCTAGAGCTCCCCAAGGAACCAAACAGAATTTGCAACATCATTCTCAATGCAGTCTTGAACACTAATTCAGATTGGTAACCTGATGGGATTTCATGATGTGAAGCGCCCATATGCCAACTTCCCATTGTTGTTTTGGGTTGATTTTGCTGATGGTTTTTTAGTGCTAACTAAGAATGCTTACATATATTGATGAAATAACTGAAAATGGTTTAGAGAAGTACTCCCTCTGTAAATTAATATAAGAGTGTTTAGATAACTACTTTAGTGTTCTAAATGCTCTTACAATAGTTTAGGGAGGGAGTACTCCTACAAAGTGTGGCTGACGATTCTCCCGCCGCACCAGTGGCAAGCTGTTGGTTATCTGTATATAAAAAGTGAATGAGCTACAGTGCACTTTTTTAAGTAACAAGCAAGATTGTGAAAATTAGACAAATACTCCCTCCGTTCTAAAATAGATGACCCAACTTTATATTAACTTTGTACTAAAGTTAATACAAAGTTGGGTCATCTATTTTGAAACAGAGGGAGTAACTTTTAAGCATACTTTTTTTTGAAAAAGAATAACTTGCATTCCACTTAAACCTGGTGCACCATCTCGGTGCCAACCAGAGCCGAAACAAAGTCTGGAGCTTCTACATCCCACACAGACAGGGAAATAACAGCCCCTAGGCCAAACTGCGCCAGATTGTGCGCAATTAAATTACAGCCCCTACGACAAAACCTGAAATCATAAGACTCAAAAGAAAGCCGGCATAAACTTCTAGCTTCTCTGAAAAGGACGCCCAGCTCTGCAGCATCATACTCTCGCCCATTTAGAGCATTAATCATTGCTAGGCAGTCAGACTCAAAAACGACACACTGAGCCCCCAAACCTGCAGCCCCATCAATTGCCATCATGCACGCACTGAGCTCAGCTTGGAGGGGGCTCCTGATGTGCTCCAACTTGCCAGCCGCCGCTACGATAAAATTGCCCATCTCATCCCTAGCAATGAAACCCCATGCTCCAGCCTCAGCCTCTTGATGGAACGCTGCGTCCATGTTAAATTTAACCACTCGAGGTCTAGGTGGCACCCATCGTTGGTTTGTCACTGACGGAGGGATGCTCTGCTGCTGCACACTACAAAAATCTTGCAAGTGCCTAGTAATAAACCCACTAACCTCCTGTGCAGTCCTCTGCTTTTCGCCGGTGTTGGTTTTATTTCTTGATGTCCACCAATCCCAGAGGAGAGTAGCCACACGTAACCTCTTGTCTGTTGGCAGTGAACATATTTGCTTGATCACCTGGTAGGAATCATGGTAATCACTTAGCATCAGCCGGACGTCCTCAAGGTTCTGCTCCCTCCACACAGCTTTCACCTTCTTGCATTTAAGGAAAAGATGCCCCCCATCCTCATCAAGCCTTAGGCACATAGGACACAGAGTATCAAGCTCCACATGCTTCCGCTTAATATTCATTCTCGTTGGCAGGCTGTTATGCGCCAGACGCCACAGGAACATGCGAACTTTCCCCGGCAGGTCAAGCTTCCAGATGTGTTGCCATTGCTCCCTAGCCTGCACCTGACCGGTAGACCCCTCCGCGTCCTGGTGCTTCTTTGTTTCTTTCAGACTCACCCCCAATTGGTATGCTGATTTTACCAAGAAAAGCCCCCTTTTGTCATAGTGCCAGGAGAGAAAATCCTCCATGCCCGCTCTAAGAGGGATCGCTAAAATGATCTTGGTGTCCTCCTGTGTGAAAAGCTCCCTCACGAGAGCCTCGTCCCAGTTCTCGGTAACAGGGTTTATGAGCTCATTCACCTTTGTGATGATCGACTGCCCCTGCTGGGCTACCGGTCGCCTCATCGACCCTCTCGGCAGCCATGGGTCTGACCAAACCTTCACTTGTGTCCCATCTCCAATACGCCACACAATCCCCTCTTTTAGTAGATCACGACCTCTTAAGATGCTCCTCCATGTGTATGACATACCTGGCTGTTCCGTCGCCTCTAGAATGGAGCAATTCAGGAAGTATTTTACCTTCAGTACCACGGCACAAAGCGACTCTGGGTTCTGGATCAGCCTCCAACTCTGTCGTGCAAGCATCGCCATATTGAAAATATGGAGGCCCCGAAAGCCAAGCCCCCCTTCCCTCTTCGTTCTCATGAGCTTGTCCCAGGCAATCCAGTGACATTTGTGCTTCCCATCTTGTTGGTTCCACCAGTAACGGCACACCATCGCGCTTATCTCCTCGCAAAGACTCTTGGTCAGGTCGAAACATGACATCGCATAAGTAGGAATTGCCTGGGCAACTGCTTTAATCAAAGTTTCTTTTCCAACTTTTGACAAAAGCTTCTCCAACCAACCCTGGATCTTGCGCCAAATCATCTCTTTTATGTACTCAAACTCTTTGTTCTTTGTTGCCCCGATGTGCACAGGCAAACCCAAATACCTCTCATTCTGAGATTCAGCTGGGATCCCAAGAGCTTGGAGGACCTGCAACTTGTTCTGGTTACTTGTTTTCTTGCTAAAAAATGCCGATGACTTGTCCCTATTGATTTTTTGGCCTGATTGAGCCTCATACAGAGCAAGGATCTCCTGCAATCGAGTAGCACTCGCCTCATTTGCCTTCATGACAATCAAGGAATCGTCCGCGAAAAAGAGATGGTTTATACTTGGTGCACCCTGACATACCTGAACCCCCTCAATTGTCCTCTCAACCTCAGCTTGCTGCAGTAACCTGGAGAAGGCCTCCGCACAAATGATGAAAAGGTACGGAGATAAAGGATCTCCTTGACGCAGTCCCCTCTATGGGTGAAAGGAGTCAGTTAACTTTCCATTGACCTTCACACGGTAAGAAACCGATCGAACACAATTCATAATCAGACTCACCCAAGTAGGAGCGAAACCCATAGTGTGCATCATGCGTTCCAGGAAGTTCCACTCCACCCGGTCGTACGCCTTGCTCATATCAAGCTTGACTGCCACCAAGCCTTGCCTTCCTCCTTTCTTTGTATGCATCAAGTGAGTGATCTCATAGGCCAGCAGCACATTGTCCGTGATCATGCGCCCCGGAACAAAAGCTAACTGCGATGGGGAGATCAATTCCGGAAGGATCATTTTCAGACGGTTAGCCAAGACCTTAGAGATGAGCTTATATAGAACATTACATAGGCTGATTGGTCGGTACTGTGTGAGAGACTCCGGATTCTTTACCTTTGGTATCAGCATAATGGTTGTATCATTCCATCCCTCGGGCATCACTCCTCCGTTCAATACCCGCAGCACCTCTTCTTGCAGTTTTGGGCCCACCATATACCAAAATTTCTTATAAAACACAGCTGGCATCCCGTCCGGTCCAGGAGCTTTCAGGTCACCAATAGCATCGAGAGCAAACTTAACCTCTTCCCCGATAAACGGTTTAGAGAGTGTGGCGTTCATTTCCGGAGTGACCGAAGCAGGAATGTGCTGAAAAATTTCATCATTTAGTGGCCCTGCAGAGGATACAAACAAACTTTTGTAGTAGTTAGTAATAAAGGTCCCTAGCTCTTCCTCCCTCTCCACTACACTTCCATCACTCCTTCTCAACTTACTGATCTTGTTTATCCTTCTCCATTCAGAGGCGTGGGCATGGAAGAAACCCGTGTTACGGTCACCATATTTGAGCCAGTTGACATGTGCCCTTTGCTGCCAATACAAGTTGTACTGGTCCTCCAGCCGGTTCAGCCTATACCTCAGAACATACTCTTGAGAAACTCGTTGTTGCTTAATAGTACCCCTCCTACACCGCTCCAGCTCTCTCTTAACCTTCTTTATTCGATGCCTCAGCTCTCCCAGTACCTCCCTGTCCCATTTCAATAAGCTCCATCCCACCATCCTCAGAGCCTCCCCAACCAAACCTCCCCCATCACCAAAGGCCCTATTCCATGCCTCCTCCACGACCTCCTGGCAACCCTCCTCTTGCAGCCATCGTGCCTCAAACCGAAAACACTGTGGACTCCCGCCCCCATCACTTGGCACGCTTTGACGATTTAGTACAGCAATTATAGGGCGATGGTCCGAATGTCGAGGGTCGCCATCTATGACAGTGTGCAGCGGAAATAAGCACCTCCAGTCCACATTAGCTACAGCCCTGTCCAGCCGCTCCCTTGTATACCCCTCCTCGTCCCGCCAGTTATTCCTCCAGGTGAAAGGATCACCTACAAAACCCAGGTCCTCCAACTCACAGTGTTCCAGGGTTCTTCAAAAAGCTTCCATACACCCCTGGGCCCGAGCCGGCCCACCCTCCTTCTCTCCTGCAAACAGTATCTCATTGAAGTCGCCCATACACAGCCACGACAAATTATTTTGTCCATGCAAAGCCCTCAGCAGCTTCCACGTATTCTCCTTTTCTCCTGCTTTCGACTCCCCGTACACCCCTGTGAGCCTCCACTTGCTCCCATTTTCCTGAACCACCTCAACATCAATGTGGTACTTCCCCTTCCACCACAACTCCACCTCTACCCCTCTCTTCCAGAACAGGTCCAAACCACCACTACGTCCCACACAATCAACCGCCACCATGTTCAACATGTTCATGCACCATCTCAAAAACTCCATCTCCCTCCCAGACATTTTAGTTTCTGAGAGAAAGAGGATGTCGGGCTCTTCCACCCTCTGGAGCTCCAGAAGGCTTCGAACTGCCGGCGGGTTCCCAAGCCCCCGGCAGTTCCATGATATAACCTTCATTTCTGCTTGCAGGGCTCTTCCGACAGCCCCGCAACACTTTCTGTTGGCCTTGTCACCCCGGTCTTACTCCTCTTCCCATCACTTTCCTCTATTAAGTCACACTCCATGTCATCGCCCCCCCCCCCTCTTCGACCCTAGCCTTACACTGAAAGTGCGTTATATCGACTAGAGGGGGGTGAATAGGCGATTTTTATGAAAGTCTTCAAAACGTGGAAGTTATGAAGACAAACAGAATAGACAAGCCTATCACTATGCAGTGGAAGTTAGATTACACAAGGCAAGCCATGGTCAAGTATTCAATATAGTGAAAGCACAGTGACAACCAGCTTCAGTGTAATAAGGATCAGGTAGGAAGAAGTTATGAAGCCAAACAAATCATACAGTCAAGTTGTGAAGACAGAAGATAAAGCAAGCATGCAATGGCTTCACAATGTGTAACGGGAAGTAAAAAGGAGGTGAAGATGAAACCAGTGACACGTTGAAGACAATGATTTGTTGGACCAGTTCCAGTTGCTGTGACAACTGTACGTTTGGTTGGAGCGGCTAGGTATTTAAACCAAAGGACACGCAGTCCCGGACACCCAGTCCTGAACACGCAGCTCAGGACACCCAGTCCTCACCGTTTTCTCCTTGAGCTAAGGTCACACAGACCTCGCCCAATCACTCTGGTAAGTCTTCAAGGTAGACTCCCAAACCTTCACAGACTTCGTTCACCGGCAATCCACAATTTCTCTTGGATGCTCAGAACGCGACGCCTAACTGGCTGGAGGATGCACAGTCCTCAAGTGTAATAAGTCTTCAGATCACTCAGACAAGAAGACTTAAGTGATGCCCAATTTACTCTGGCTCTGGGTGGTTAGGGCTTTTCTCCTCGCTAGGAATTTTCTCTCAAAGGCTTCGAGGTGGGTTGCTTTCAAACGACAAAAGCCGTGAACTGAAATCTGAGCAGCCAACCGTTTATGGTTGTAGGGGGTGGACTATTTATAGCCACTGGGCAACCCGACCTGATTTGTCCGAATGACCCTGGGTCACTAAGGAACTGACACGTGTACCAACGGTCGGATTTCGAACTCACGCGGCAACTTTACTTGGGCTACAAGCAAAGCTGACTTGCCCGTCTCTGGACAAGATTTGCTCTCATAGTCTTCGCTCGAAGATATAGGTTTTGAATTAGGCATCACTTCAGTCATTCTGACTGGTTCTCTTGGACCCCACTTAACAGTACGGTGGTTCCTATGACACAACATAAATGAAGTAAAACTACGAAGGATCTAAGTCTTCGAGTTCCATAAGCTTCATAGGGAGTCTTCACATGTCATTGTCTTCAATATGAATATCTTCATAAACCACCATTGTCTTCAATGTCTTCGTACATTTTTAGGGGTCATCTCTGGTAGTGAAACCGAATCAATGAGGGACTTCTACCTGTGTTATCCTGCAATTCTCACAAACACATCAGTCCCTCAACTAGGTTTGTCGTCAATACTCCAAAACCAACTAGGGCTGGCACTAGATGCACTTACAATCTCCCCCTTTTTGGTGATTGATGACAAACTAGTTGAAGTTTTCAACGGGTAATATAATTTGTGAAATTGTAAAGGAATTGTCTTCATAAGCTGCAAGGGCTCCCCCTGAAGATGTGCATATAAGTAATTTGCTTCTGGAATGCAAATGCACATGGCAGGTTGTACTTGTGGAGATCCACTTCAACTTATGATGACAATCCACCATGCATGTAAAAGTATATGAAGAGAATGACATGCATAATGAAAAATGGATGTCTGTGAAATGATATAAGTGCGGAAATTATCGTCGTACATGCGGAATTTATCTTTGCAAAAAAATAGTGGCAAACAAGTAGCAGACGACCATCAAGTTTAAGTGTTACAACTCAAAGAACCAAATGAAGCAAAACGAGAGTTGTAAGCACGAAGCAAAATGTAGCAGAATATAAAGCACCCGCCCATATTATTGACCCGCTTGAAGACTATAAACATCATATGCTTCTCCCCCTTTTGTCAGTGATGACCAAAAAGGTTTGAAGACATAGAGTTTTCTACGCGTTCCCAGGCGCAGCAGGGTCGGTGGAGGCGTTTGGTGGTGGTGAAGAGCTTGGTGCAGGGTCGACGCGCGCTGAAGGAGGTGGTGGTGATGTAGCGTCGTCTTCTTCCTCAATGATTCTTCCAGTCACGGTGGCAGCAGAGGAAGAGAACTCAGAATCTTCAAGAGATGGAGTTCCGCGCAGCACAACTCTTCTGGGGGGTGTGGAGTCAAACTTGAATCTCTCTCTGAAGCCATCCTCTTGAAGTTCAGCTTCAGTGCACATCATGGTGAGGCCTTTCCAAGTGCGGCGACAGGTTTCGTGTGTGACGAATGCATTCTTGGTGGCCAGATTTCTGATGCGATTGACGTCTTGCATGATACTTCTCATCTGCCTCTTGAGCCAGTCGTGATGCCTATCTTGCTTTTGGTGTAGAGCCACAAGAAGTTCTCGGTCATTTAGTGCACGAGCGCGTTTCTTGGGTCTCGGTGCAGCTGTGCTGTTAGTGGCTTCAGTTGATGCAGGGGCACGTGTGGTGCCAGCCATTGGATACACTCTTGAGATGGCTTCAACACCTTCATCATTCTGAGTGAAGCTCTGGTGTTCTACATTCTAAAGACTTAATGGTTGCTTGGCAGGCTCAGGATATATTGCTTCAGCAGAGGTGTCCACATCGGGTAAGAAGATCCTATGGTTGCGGGCTGAGGGCTGATAGGAGATAGCAGAGTGAAGCTTGATCAGCCTCATAACCCAAGGAGCATAAAACTTCAAACCAAAGAGATCTGAGCCAGACGCTGCAAGTTGGCGTATAAAGAGATCCTGTGCGTTGAAGCATTTGCCATGCAGGATACAGAAGATAAGAGTCTTCATTGCACCTTCAACCTTGGCATGTGGAGAGTGCCCCTTAATGGGCCATAGAGTCCGCCTGACGATGTGATAGATGGTTCTGGGCAGGTACTCTAAGTCTTCAACGAAGAACTCAGTTGGATAAGGTGCATCATGAGGCAATGGCTTCATCATGGAGAGCATCTGACTCATATTTGGCTCAGGCCGCTGGAATATGCTCTCAATTGCTTCAGCATGGAGTTGGCAGCCTTCTTCGAAGAGTTCGCCAGGAGTGGGTAGGCCGGTAAGCTCAATGATATCGAATGCATTAGCTTCATGATGGATATTGCCGGTCATCCACTCCAGGACCCAAGTCTTCGGATCTCTGTTATAGCCTTTGATATGCAGGGTGGCATAGAACTGGAGCAAAAGCTCTTCATTCCAGTGCTCTTCATCGGTGATAAACGGCAGCAGACCCACTTGCTTGAAGCAATCCATTGCTTCTTCCAGATCAGGCAGACCAGCAATAGCTTCAACCTCAAGGCGCTGGTGAGGAAAGATACGGCCTTGGTTGTATAGGATGCATAAATAATAGCTGCGTTGTGGGTAGCTCCAGAACCTGTTTAACACCCTCGATGCGACTATATCTCCCACGTGTCGAGGCACGACTTAGAGGCATAATCGCATTGAAGGCAATGTCGCAAGTGAGGTAATCTTCACACAACCCATGTAATACAATAGGGGAAAAAGGATACATAGTTGGCTTACAATCGCCACTTCACACAATTACATGAATAAAATATTACATCAACCAAGTACAATCAGGGCCCGACTACAGAGCCAAAATAAAAGAAGAACCCCAAATGCGACAAAGGTCCCCGATCGACCCCAACTGGGCTCCACTACTGATCAACTAGAACAGAATCAACACAAAGGACAAGATCTTCATCGAGCTCCTCCTGAGCTTGGTTGCGTCATCTGCACGGACTCATCGGCACCTGCAAACTGGTTTTGGAAGTATCTGTGAGCCACAGGGACTCAGCAATCTCGCACCCTCGCGATCAAGACTATTTAAGCTTATGGGTAAGGTAAAAGGTATGAGGTGGATCTGTAGCAAGCGACTAGCATATATGGTGGCTAACTTATTCGCAAAAGAGAGCGAGAAGAGAAGGCAAAGCACGGTTGATAAAATATGATCAAGAAGTGATCCTAGACTACCTACGTCAAGCATAACTCCAACAACCGTGTTCACTTCCCGAACTCCGCCGGAAAGAGACCATCACGGTTACACACGCGGTTGATTCATTTTAATTAAGGTTAACTTCAAGTTTTCTACAACTGGACGTTAACAAATTCCCATCTGCCCATAACCGCGGGCACGGCTTTCGAAAGTTCAAATCCCTGCAGGGTTTCCCAACTTAGCCCATGACAAGCTCTCACGGTCAACGAAGGAATAGACCTCCACCCGAGACGTTCCGATCAGACTCGGTATCCCAGTACAACAAGACATTTCGACAGGGTAAAACTAAACCAGCAACACCGCCCGAATGTGCCGACAAATCCCGATAGGAGCTGCACATATCTCTTTCTCAGGGCGCACTCAGATGAGCGCTCCATACAACTAAAACCAAACCTCGAGTTTCCCCGAGGGGGCGCTGCACAGGACTCTAGTTTGGACCAACACTCAGAGGAGCACTGGCCCGGGGGGTAAAATAATGATGACCCTTGAGTCCGCGAAACCCAAGGGAAAAAACGGCTAGGTGGCGAATGGTAAAACCAATGTTGGGCATTGCTGGAAAAGCTTTACTTAAGGCGAACTGCCAAGGGGTTCCCATTATATCCCAACCGTGTGAGGAACGCAAAATCCGGGAACATAACACCGATATGACGGAAACTAGGGCGGCAAGAGTGGAACAAAACACCAGGCATAAGGCCGAGCCTTCCACCCTTTACCAAGTATATAGATGCATTAATTAAATAAGATATATTGTGATATCCCAACAAGTAAACATGTTCCAACAAGGAACAACATCTCCATGTTCCAACGAGGAACAAACTTCAATCTTCACCTGCAACTAACAACGCTATAAGAGGGGCTGAGCAAAGCAGTAACATAGCCAAACAACGGTTTGCTAGGACATTGGTGGGTTAGAGGCTGAACATGGCAATTTGGGAGGCTGACAAGCAAGTGGTAGGCATCGTAGCAATGGCATAGCAAAGAGCGAGCAAACTAGCATAGCAAAGATAGTAGTGATTTCGAGGGTATGATCATCTTGCCTGAAATCCCGCAAGGAAGAAGAACGAGTCCATGAAGAAGACAAACGGACGTAGTCGAATGGATCCTCACAAACTCGACGTTACCGGAACCAACCCAAAGAAGCAATCACCGGAAAAGAAGCACACAACATAGTAAACAACCAACACATCAACATGGCATGATGCGCAAACAAGTATGATGCATGTCAGGTTTAAAGAGGCATGGCATGGCAAAATGCACAAACAATTCTACAAATTAAGCGGAGCTCAATATGCAACGAGATGCATATTGACAAGACACCACATCAATTATTTAGTTCTCTCTCGGTTATGTACCCAACAATATTAAATGTTGTTAAACATGGCAAGAGGGTGAAGCAAAGTAAAACTACCTATCTAGTCAAGGTTAAATGAGGCCGGAAGCAACGAACAACAATTCCGGAAAATCCCCATAGCATATTTTAGAGTTGGTATTGTTCTGCCCTAAACATTATTTTAGAGTTGTTAAACATGCAAGATGAGGCCACCACATTAAACTAGGCAAAATTCTACCCCATTTACATATAAAGTTTATTAAAATCCGAGTTACGGTTATTTAGTTATGAATTAAAGCATTTTAGCATGGCATAGGGGAAAATTAATGCAAACAACATTTTAAACATTTCAAACATAGATGAAAGTTGGTTATTATTAATCTACACAAAATTCTGAGCAAGTTTCATGTTAAGTTTGTTTAATTCCGATGCACGGTTTGTGAGACATTAAATGCATGAAGAACAGGGACTTTTCTGTAAAATAGTCATCTCCTGGATATTAGACAAATTCATAGCAGCAGGGGAAAAAATACACAACGGGCCGAATCTGGCTAGGCCAAGTGTACAGGAGAGGGCTGGAGGGGCTGCTCACTTTGGGCCAGGCCCAGGTGGAGGAGGGAGGCCGGAACTGGGCTGCCTGTGGACTACACGGCGCTGGAGCTGGGCCTGGCGCTGCAGCCTATCGATGGCAAGTCAACGCGAGCACTGACGGGGAAAGAACGGGTGAGCGGGCAGCAGAGGAAGGCCAATGCGGCGGCGACCGGCGGACTCCGGCGAGGGGACGACGGCAGGTGGCAGGCACGGGACCAGCTGACGACGGGAATGGGTAGATCCACCCGTGGGGAGTTCGGATCCGATGACGGACAAGGCCGGGAAGGCCGACGACGAGCTCGGTGGTGGAACCTGCAAAAATGGCGGTGGCACGGGTCTTAGAGTAGAGGCAGAGTACAGGAGAAAGGAGGAGAGGAGGAGACATCAGGGAGATGGTGCGTGGACCTGCGGGTCGGTCGCCGAGGTAGGCTGGAAAGGAGAGGGCGGAGGAGGCCGGTGGGGTCCTGTTGGTGCCGGCGATGTGCAGGCGTCGGTGAGCGCATATGGAAGGAGTGGGCGCGAGGAGCTCCTTCCCTCGGGCACAGCGAGGCTGTGGCCTCGATCCCAAACTGGATCGAGCGCCGACTGAGGAGGCTCTGACAGGGACGAGACGACAGCAACAGGGACGCTCGGGCGTGGGGCTGCTCCATGGCGGCGGGTCTACAACGGACGAGCATCGGCTCGGGGAGCTCCTGCTCAGCCCCGACCGCGGAGGGAGGCGCGGGCGATGAGATGTTGCGCGAGGGGAGGAGCGCGTGGCCTCGAGCACCATGTCTGCCGATGCAGAGGAGCGGGATGACGAGGGGTGGATCGGGAAGGAGGCTGGTTGGGTGGATTGGGCAGGGGAGACCCCGAGGGGGGATTTGGTGTAGTGGCGGCGGCGGCGATGGGACAGACTCTCTAGAAGTTAGGGTTACTCTAATTATATAGCAAGCGGATTTTGGATAGGGGCATTTGGTCCCTCGATTAAAATCGGACGGACGCGAATAAAATAGCTAGGAAGCCCAAATAAGAAAACGGTGAAGTTTTGTAGATGTTTGGGGATGATCCGGACATCATGGTAACGATAGACCGGTTCGGGTCCGGGACAGCTTTCGGGCGCGCGCGAGGGGGGCTGCGGGCTGACGAGAGGGGTTAGGTTGGACCTGGCGGTAGGTAGTGAGTTGTGTAGACGGTCTCGAGCTGAGAGAAGAGAAGAGAGGGAGGCCCGGCGACTATTTCCGGAGACCGAAAACGTCCGACGTTTTGACCGACTATATTTTCGCTATAGTTATCCGTTGGGGCGTCAAACGAACTCCGATTGTGATGAAATTTGGCAGGCGGTCTGTCTACATTATAATAAGACCGCACACCAAATTTCAACCCAATCCGAGAACATTTTCCGGCCACTTATAAAATACTATTTCGAACATGCCGCGGGCGCGTGCAAGTGGGGTTGGGCTCAGAACGGACAACGAAGAGAAACTCGGAGAACCCGGGCTAATGCAAGTTTTGAAAATATGATGATGCAATGCACATGATGACATGGTAAGATGCACACGCAAGCAAATGACATGGCGACAACGGCGAATAACTGGACGACACCTGGCACATCGGTCTCGGGGCGTTACAACACTCCACCACTACGAGAGGATCTCGTCCCGAGATCTAGAATGGCACCGGAGGGAAAACTGAAGGGAAAGAGAAGAGGTAAAACTAAGTTGCTTCTTTGACAAACGAGTGAAACCAAAGAACCTTGCGAGGTTGAACAAATTCGAGAAAAGAATACAACAGAGAAGAACAAAATTGAAAACACACCGATAGAAAGGAGGAACAAAGAAGAACAAATTCGTATAGCGCTCCGCTTGGAAAGAGATGCGAAACTTGATAAGGCGAAAAGAACTTGAACAAAGGGGCATAATACTCCGGTTAAAACAAGATAGGGAAGGAATAAGACTGATATAATTTGGACAGCACTTTGACTGTAAATGGAAGAAATTGAACATGATCTTGACAAACCGAGATGAGGAGTGAAAAGAGCAACATCACTAGACCTCCGGGAGAAAGAATAGAAGTTGGATCTTGGAAAAGGAAAGAATTGAGAGGAAAAAGACATCTTCTACCACAATAGAATTTTAAAAGCATCTTAAAGAGAAGGTTCGCACGGAGTTGTTGGAAACCAACAACGAAAAGAATAAGCTTGATATGGTCTTATGGAATACCTCTCAAATTAAGAGATGAAAAACCTGCCACTCACGGGAAAGAATTAGATTGATATGAACAAGGAGACGAGAAACTTATTTCACCGGAAGGATAAATGAAGAACTTGGGTCATTTATGAGCACCATAGATAGCAACAATCCTTAGGGAAGGCTTAAGGTGAAATATAACCCAAGATAACTCCAATGACGAGATTGATGGATTTGAAATATCTCATTCATGACAACATGTGAATCATGAAAACATGAACTCAAATTATCAAGAATGACACAATACCACCTCCGGTAAAATGGTAGAAAGAATTTGCACTCCGGATTGCAAGATGAAGAATACTTGAGCTTCTTAGAAAAGAATCTCAATGAACACTTTGAGAATGAATTAAATCCTTGATGAACCATCATGTAGAACCTTCATAAAGAACTCTGGTAAACAAAAGGATGAACAAACGGAAGGAAAAAGAAGTCGAAAACACAAGTTGCATCCTTGTAATGATTTAGATGAATCTCCGTGGTGAAATAATTGAGAGAGCTAGGAACTCCGGGAAAGAAAAATGAATCAAGTGAAACCGATAATTTGATGAGCCTCCAGAGTAAAGAATTAATCACTCGGATGAAACAAGAATAAGAATTACATTATGCATATCCTTCACCAATTGAAATTGATGACAAACAACGGATTTGGCATACTACTTATTCTCGAAGAAAGGATTAAGATAGATATCGCGCCAACTTGAGAAGGTCTTCAACGAAACACCGGTGGAATCGAAACAACGAGTGGATTGATATGACAACGAATGACGAGAACTCTTGAATGAACCACCGTGAGAATTGAAAAGGAACGAAGAGAAGATAAAGAAACTCCGGAAAGAATTAGCACATGAATGAAGATGCTTGAGAGAATTTAGATACAAGAGAACGAAAAGATCACGAGCCGATTAAAGATCACTTGAATGAAGCACCGGTAAAATTGAAGAAGGAGAGCTGAAAGCTGAGAATGAATAAATCTTAGATGATGTGCTCCAGATGAACAAACTGAAAAGGCTCCTGAATTACTCCGGATGGTTGAAAAGAATATCTCACAATTGCAAATAATTATGAGAGGATGGCAACAAGTTAGAATCACGAATCTTGAAGAGAATGGAGCAAGATTAAAGAGAAACTCTTCTTCGGTCTTCAAATGATGAGAATGACAAGGAGAAACACCACCAAGAATTATTGAGACACTCCAGAATGAAAAATGGAAAAGTTGAGCCCACGAAGAAAACATTTTGGCAGATCTTGAGAAGACATTTGACTGATGATAAATCATTCTTACATCAAACTTGGAAAAGAATTTCAGAATAACTCCGGAAAAAATAAGAAGAGTCAGGTAAGATCCTGGGAAAAGACCTGTGGGTTAGGGCCCACTCAAAAGAAACACCGTTGGAATGATTAAAAAGAGGGGTTGCACCGGTTGAATTAAATGACTTGAATGAGATACCAATCTCGAAAGAGCTTGAACGAATGTAGAGTGGAAACACGAATCTTCGAGATATCTTGAGCACTCCAGAATAACAAATAGCGAGAAATTAATTATTAAGAGGTGCACCGGTATGGAAAGGCGTTGAAATGAGGAAAAGAATATGATCAAACACCGAAAGCTTGAATTGGTTCCACCGGAGAAGAAAATAAAGAATACTGGTGAACTAGAACTCCGTTAAAATCTTCATGAGCATCACCGGTAAGAGCATTGACGGAAAAAAGAATGGCGAGACTTCGCAAGAATAAAAGGATACTTGATAAAGAAATCTGGGTCCTCGAAGAAACAAAGGGAGGGAGGGTGGGAAAAACAAAGGCAACTGGAGATGGATGAACCGAACGCCGTTGAGAAGAAGTGATAATTGATCTTGCAGATGTTGAAGTGAACGGATCCACTTGAGGAGAGACACACCGGTTGAAATGAATTAACATGACAATCTCGATTATCATGAAGGATTGGTATTCACATAGCAATATGAGAACACCACTTAGGAAAAGGTATGGGATCAACATTTGACTTTGAAGCAACTCGAATACCACAAGTCAAAACAAAAACAAAGGGTTGGCTTGCAGAATAAGCCGGAACAAACATATGATAGAGATTTCGTCCGAAGTTTTCGTGGTGGGACCTACACGGGCTCGATCGTACAGCACCATCATGTACAAGGCAGTGCACATGACATACGAAGCGTCCCCGAGTTAGCATAGCCAAGGACTCTTTAAGACACAACAAGACCACTGTAAAATCGACCGTGAATAGGCGAACCACTAGACATCGAACCCCAATTTCATATCATACATCTGACAGAAAGATAACCTAAGAGCTACTTGAATTCCCACCTATGAAACTCCCGAAACTTTCCGGTTATGCAATCAGGTGTTGGGGATATAGGGGAAGCATAATATCTCACCCAAATCTAGCAAATCCTACATCCAGCTGTATCCATCCTTCAACACATAACCAAGAAACCTTCGGAAATCATCTACCTCAACCTTCGAAAAGCATCCGTTATACAAGTTATGGCGATACTCCCGAACTCCCGCCCCAGTACTGGGTGGCGTCGAGGTTATCTCACCAACGAACTGCATAAAAGAGATTTTCGATGTCGGCGAACATATCTCAAGTATTCCAGAATTGCAACGATAAAATTATGACGACAACACCTCAGAGCTCAACTCCCCGGGACACTTCCAATAAACCCCTGACAGGAGGCACCAAGACAATGTTCTCATCATAAAACCATCGGAACGACTCCAAGATACCCGCGTGATCCTAAAAAAAATTTTAGTGAAATTTGAGAAGAGAAGAGTCAAAACTCTACGTCAGGATGCCTTACCAGAGCGATGAGGAGACTGGGAAGTAAAAAGAATTCCTGAACTCTCCGATATATAATTCCTAGATGACTCAAAACATTTTTCTAGACACAACTCGGCCGCTAAAAACGATCAATCAGTGGGGGCTCCTAAGGTCGGGGAAGGCTCTGATTACCAACTTTTAACACCCTCGATGCGACTATATCTCCCACATGTCGAGGCACGACTTAGAGGCATAATCGCATTGAAGGCAATGTCGCAAGTGAGGTAATCTTCACACAACCCATGTAATACAATAGGGGGAAAAGGATACATAGTTGGCTTACAATCGCCACTTCACACAATTACATGAATAAAACATTACATCAACCAAGTACAATCAGGGCCCGACTACGGAGCCAAAATAAAAGAAGAACCCCAAATGGGACAAAGGTCCCCGATCGACCCCAACTGGGCTCCACTACTGATCAACTAGAACAGAATCAACACAAAGGACAAGATCTTCATTGAGCTCCTCCTGAGCTTGGTTGCGTCATCTGCACGGACTCATCGGCACCTGCAAACTGGTTTTGGAAGTATCTGTGAGCCATAGGGACTCAGCAATCTCGCATCCTCGCGATCAAGACTATTTAAGCTTATGGGTAAGGTAAAAGGTATGAGGTGGAGCTGCAGCAAGCGACTACCATATATGGTAGCTAACTTATTCGCAAAAGAGAGCGAGAAGAGAAGGCAAAGCACGGTCGATAAAATATGATCAAGAAGTGATCTTAGACTACCTACGTCAAGCATAACTCCAACAACCGTGTTCACTTCCCGAACTCCGCCGGAAAGAGACCATCACGGTTACACACGCGATTGATTCATTTTAATTAAGGTTAACTTCAAGTTTTCTACAACCAGACGTTAACAAATTCCCATCTACCCATAACCGCGGGCACGGCTTTCGAAAGTTCAAATCCCTGCAGGGTGTCCCAACTTAGCCCATGACAAGCTCTCACGGTCAACGAAGGAATAGACCTCCACCCGAGACGTTCCGATCAGACTCGGTATCCCAGTACAACAAGACATTTCGACAGGGTAAAACTAAACCAGCAACACCGCCCGAATGTGCCGACAAATCCCGATAGGAGCTGCACATATCTCTTTCTCAGGGCACACTCAGATGAGCGCTCCATACAACTAAAACCAAACCTCGAGTTTCCCCGAGGGGGCGCTGCACAGGACTCTAGTTTGGACCAACACTCAGAGGAGCACTGGCCCGGGGGGTAAAATAATGATGACCCTTGAGTCCACGAAACCCAAGGGAAAAAACGGCTAGGTGGCGAATGGTAAAACCAATGTTGGGCATTGCTGGAAAAGCTTTACTTAAGGCGAACTGCCAAGGGGTTCCCATTATAGCCCAACCGTGTGAGGAACGCAAAATCCGGGAACATAACACCGATATGACGGAAACTAGGGCGGCAAGAGTGGAACAAAACACCAGGCATAAGGCCGAGCCTTCCACCCTTTACCAAGTATATGGATGCATTAATTAAATAAGATATATTGTGATATCCCAACAAGTAAACATGTTCCAACAAGGAACAACATCTCCATGTTCCAACGAGGAACAAACTTCAATCTTCACCTGCAACTAACAACGCAATAAGAGGGGCTGAGCAAAGCGGTAACATAGCCAAACAACGGTTTGCTAGGACATTGGTGGGTTAGAGGCTGAACATGGCAATTTGGGAGGCTGACAAGCAAGTGGTAGGCATCGTAGCAATGGCATAGCAAAGAGCGAGCAAACTAGCATAGCAAAGATAGTAGTGATTTCAAGGGTATGATCATCTTTCCTGAAATCCCGCAAGGAAGAAGAACGAGTCCATGAAGAAGACAAACGGACGTAGTCAAACGGATCCTCACAAACTCGACGTTACCGGAACCAACCCGAAGAAGCAATCACCGGAAAAGAAGCACACAACATAGTAAACAACCAACACATCAACATGGCATGATACGCAAACAAGTATGATGCATGTCCGGTTTAAAGAGGCATGGCATGGCAAAATGCACAAACAATTCTACAAATTAAGCGGAGCTCAATATGCAACGAGATGCATATTGACAAGACACCACATCAATTATTTAGTTCTCTCTCGGTTATGTACCCAACAATATTAAATGTTGTTAAACATGGCAAGAGGGTAAAGCAAAGTAAAACTACCTATCTAGTCGAGGTTAAATGAGGCCGGAAGCAACGAACAACAATTCCAAAAAATCCCCATAGCATATTTTAGAGTTGGTATTGTTCTGCCCTAAACATTATTTCAGAGTTGTTAAACATGCAAGATGAGGCCACCATGTTAAACTAGGCAAAATTCTACCCCATTTACATATAAAGTTTATTAAAATCCGAGTTACGGTTATTTAGTTATGAATTAAAGCATTTTAGCATGGCATAGGGGAAAATTAATGCAAACAACATTTTAAACATTTCAAACATAGATGAAAGTTGGTTATTATTAATCTACACAAAATTCTGAGCAAGTTTCATGTTAAGTTTGTTTAATTCCGATGCACGGTTTGTGAGACATTAAATGCATGAAGAACAGGGACTTTTCTGTAAAATAGTCATCTCCTAGATATTAGAAAAATTCGTAGCAGCAGGGAAAAAAATACACAACGGGCCGAATCTGGCTTGGCCAAGTGTACAGGAGAGCGCTGGAGGGGCTGCTCACTTTGGGCCAGGCCCAGGTGGAGGAGGGAGGCCAGAACTGGGCTGCCTGTGGACTACACGGCGCTGGAGCTGGGCCTGGCGCTACAGTCTATCGATGGCAAGTCAACGCGGGCACTGACGGGGAAAGAACGGGTGAGCGGGCAGCAGAGGAAGGCCAATGCGGCGGCAACCGGCGGACTCCGGCGAGGGAACGACGGCAGGTGGCAGGCACGGGACCAGCTGACGACGGGAATGGGTAGATCCACCTGTGGGGAGTTCGGATCCGATGACGGACGAGGTCGGGAAGGCCGGCGACGAGCTCGGTGGTGGAACCTGCAAAAATGGCGGCGGCACGGGTCTTAGAGTAGTGGCAGAGTACGGGAGAAAGGAGGAGAGGAGGAGACATCAGGGAGATGGTGCGCGGACCTGCGGATCGGTCGCCGAGGTAGGCTGGAAAGGAGAGGGCGGAGGAGGCCGGTGGGGTCCTGTTGGTGCCGGCGATGTGCAGGCGTCGGTGAGCGCATATGGAAGGAGTGGGCGCGAGGAGCTCCTTCCCTCGGGCGCAGCGAGGCTGTGGCCTCGATCCCAAACTGGATCGAGCGCCGACTGAGGAGGCTCTGACAGGGACGAGACGACAATGACAGGGACGCTCGGGCGTGGGGCTACTCCATGGCGGCGGGTCTACGACGGACGAGCATCGGCTCGGGGAGCTCCTGCTCAGCCCCGACCGCGGAGGGAGGCGCGGGCGATGAGATGTTGCGCGAGGGGAGGAGCGCGTGGCCTCGAGCACCATGGCTGCCGATGCAGAGGAGCGGGATGACGAGGGGTGGATCGGGAAGGAGGCTGGTTGGGTGGATCGGGCAGGGGAGATCCCGAGGGGGGGATTTGGTGTAGTGGCGGCGACGGCGATGGGACAGACTCTCTAGAAGTTAGGGTTACTCTAATTATATAGCAAGCGGATTTTGGATAGGGGCATTTGGTCCCTCGATTAAAATCGGACGGACGCGAATAAAATAGCTAGGAAGCCCAAATAAGAAAACGGTGACATTTTGTAGATGTTTGGGGATGATCCGGACATCATGGTAATGATAGACCGGTTCGGGTCCGGGACAGCTTTCGGGCGCGCGCGAGGGGGGCTGCGGGCTGACGAGAGGGGTTAGGTTGGACCTGGCGGTAGGTAGTGAGTTGTGTAGACGGTCTCGAGCTGAGAGAAGAGAAGAGAGGGAGGCCCGGCGACTATTTCCGGAGACCGAAAACGTCCGACGTTTTGACCGACTATATTGTCGCTATAGTTATCCGTTGGGGCGTCAAACGAACTCCGATTGCAATGAAACTTGGCAGGCGGTCTGTCTACATTATAATAAGACCGCACACCAAATTTCAACCCAATTCGAGAACATTTTCCGGCCACTTATAAAATACTATTTCGGACATGCCGCGGGCGCGTGCAAGTGGGGTTGGGCTCAGAACGGACAACGAAGAGAAACTCGGAGAACCCGGGCTAATGCAAGTTTTGAAAACATGATGATGCAATGCACATGATGACATGGTAAGATGCACACGCAAGCAAATGACATGGCGACAACGGCGAATAACTAGACGACACCTGGCACATCGGTCTCGGGGCGTTACAACCTGTCTGATACAATCCGTTCCCTTGAATAAGGGTTCTTGGAGCGGTTGAAGAACGTGTTATCTGCCCTGAAGCTGTTGATGTTGAAGGAGCCAGGAGCTGATGCAGGACCTGGGAACCTTGGTAGTCATGGGATCGGCTTCTGGACCTGGGGCCTGTGCGCAACATGATAGTTGAATTGTGGACCGGCAGCAGACTCAGGCACAGAAGGTTCCGGTGCAGTAGCTTCAGTGTCTCCTGAAGCTGTTGTTGGGAAGGGCTCCACAATTGCTTCAGTGTTGGTTGTGGCAGCCGCAACGTTTTCAGACTCAACACGTGTAGTGAGAGGGACGGATTCAGGTACGTTCTCCTGGAAAACTGCTTCGTGTTGGTGCGGGGGAGATGGAGCTTGAGGTTCTTCTTCAATATCTTCGGCAGATGCAGCCGGAATGTTGTCAGCGGCCTGAGCCCTTGGCCCTTTGCGAAGCCTACGGAATGTAGGCGACGCCGGTGGAGTTGCAGTGGGCTGGGGCTCATTATCTTCCTCCTGTGGGCGATCTGCCCACGATGCATCTTGTGTGATTGGTGTCAATGGACGACCAATGCTGATCATTTCGCTTGTCTCAAGCTGAGGAAGGGCTGTATCATCTTGTACATTGTCTTGGAGACCAATGTCTTCAGCAACATTGGGGTCGGCTGCTGGAATGTCTTCAGCGTGCGGAGCCTCTGTGAGAGCAGGCTCATGCACTGTCAACTGACGATCTTTGTCAGGATAGCGGACGGAGAGGGGTTCAACTATCAAGGGCTCTGTGGGAGCAGCCCGAGATTTCTTGGTCTTGTGCTTCTTTTTGGTGGGGTCAGAAGGAGAGGCTTCAGAGTGTTTCCTCTTCCTTGCTTCAGCTTCGGCTGTCCGTGTCTTCTTGAGCTCTGAAGCGGTTGACCGGTGCTTTGGCTTCGAGCCATTCGTAGCAGTGGGGAAGACAATCGGAACAGCTTCTTGCCTTGGTGCCTCTGGTTCAGCCACAGCAGGCTTCTTCTTTTTCTTCGCGGCCATCCTGGGGTCGATGCCGGGACGCCCAAGTGCCTTGCGCTTCTCGGCCTCATTGTAGGCCTGCACACAATGATCAGCCAGAATCTTCATGCGCTCCTGCGAACCCTGAGCTTCTGCACGTTTCTTCAGAAAGTTTTCCTTTAACTCGTGCAACATGATCTTGAAGTCCTTGACTTCTTGGACGCTTAGCCTGGCCATATTCTGCTTGAACTGAGCCTTTTCAAAATCAATTTTCTGCTTCAGTTCAACAATGCGCTGGGCAATTGCAAGTTCTGAAGCAATAGCGCCTTGGAAGGCGACGCTGAGGCCAATGGGCAGCTGCAGATCATCGAAGCTGATATTGGGTGTATCAAACCACTCATCGATGAAGTTGTGGATGATTGCTGCATCAAACAGAGGCAGATTGTTGAAGATTTCAGCCTCCTCCTTGCTCTTGATGAGCTGCTCAAGAGCGTCATCTCCAAGATCTTCGTCGCTGGACAGATCAATGGTCTCGCTGCGCAGAATGACAGCAGCTATGAGCTCTTTGCCTGTGTGTGGCTGAGGCTTCTTGGCTTCTTGGGGCTTGGAGACTCGTGATAAGTCTTCAGACTGCACACTGGCTTCAGGAGGTGCAGTTGCCAATGGCTTCGCTCTGGAGATTTTGGGAGAAGCGGCTGGCTTTGAAGCTTTTGGCTTCTTCGTCTGCTCCGGCTTCGGTGCAGCAGGAGCGTCATCAGACTCAGTGTCTGCTGGAGGGTCGTTCACGGCAGTCCCTTGGACTAGAATGCGGGTGATGAGGCCCTCAAGATTTGCATACGGACCGATGATATTGGGATTTGCGTCGCGTGTGCCATCCGCCCTTGGTTTAGAGGGACCAGGATTGAAGTCCAACCCCAGCTCCTTCTTGTTTTGCTTCGCAGAGTTCTGAGCAAATTGGAAGTTGCGCTTGAACAGATTGTCATCACGACACCAGAGAAGTGATGACGGATGTGCTTCGGCTGGCTGTGGTCCTCTGACCATGCATGGATAGAATCCTTGAGCAATGGCTTCGTCTCTGGACCGGGGTACGAGATTTTTGTACAATACATCTCCCCACGGTCTCTTGATGGCACACTTTTCTGCATATTCCTTAGTGACGAAGCGGTATTGGAACCACTGCTCTGCCCAATATCTTCGAATCCATTGGATTCGTGTCTTGCGCTGACCATAGCTCTCTTCAGGATCAGTTTTGTACATTTCTGTCAAGTCATCAGGCAGATCTTTGGACGTTTCACCACGTCTCTGTCTGCCTCCCTTCCTTGTTGGTTTTTCTGCTGCCATGAAGCTTAACTTGGAAGACTTCAAAGCGTTCAAAGGCTTCAAAGGTTTTCTTTTGCTGGACCAACAGGAACTTCAGGAGAATTGATGTGACGCTGTAAGAACTCTGCAAATGAATGCAGACTATGAGAACCAAAAGATTCTCCCACGGACATGTACCTGTGACAGCATTAAGGTGTGAGGGAAGGGGAAGAGGTCATATGCATTCTCAGAAGATTTTGAAGATAAATCGGTTTAGAAGATATTGACCTCATCATGCGAAGACATTCACTTATAGAAAATAAGTTGGTTCCAGATTTGTACGAACCCATAGATCAGTACAAGTGAGGAATCTAACTACTTCATGAAGCACAAGTGAATATACTAGGCAAGTTATGAGATGCAGACTGAGACGGTTCTAACTTGTGTTAAGAGAAACTTCTTATGGCAGAAAGTGACCGAACTATAGGATCAAACGAGGCTGTAAAAAGATGTTTTATTTACCACACTTGGAACTGCTAGACGGAGTGGGAGATGAGGCCGAGCAGTTCGATCCTCCGTGCCCTAACTTGGCGACGGAAGACACCTACGGCGACGGCGGAGAGACCGATGTCCGCAGTCGGCATGAAAACGGCGTCGGAGAGGTTGCGGCAGTGAAGCGCTTCGTCGCCGGCGTCGTTGAGAGCTAGCGGTGGCGCTAGGGTTCGTGCGAGGGTGGAAGAAGAGATAATGACCGCAGTGAATCGTGTATTTATTGGGATAGGGGCGGCACTGTGCTATTACTCAGGTGCCCCTGGCGATTCGCATCTGAACAGCACGTGGCCATCATGCGGTATTTTGGGAGCAGTTCCACATCCCACGCACACCTTGTTTGTCGGGTGTTGTTCCTACTTCTCCGGATTTCTTGTTGATGAAAAAGCATTGAAAACGATTTTAAAGTTTGTCTTTGTGTCTTCTGCTGACAAGGATGCAGTGAAGACATTCGATAGTTTCAATAGAATGCATACGACTTGGAGAGATAGAGTTTGAGGTAGGAAGCATGGCGAGGTTAGGGTCCGATCACATTCACTTAGTTCAAAAGATTCAAACAAGAAGACATAGCTATAAGTGAATGCTGTAGAGGATAGAACACCAGTACAAATATATATATATATATATATATATATATATATATAATTAACGCAGTGAAGGTAATCATAAAGACAAATTGATTGAGGCCAAACCAAATGTGAGGACATTGCGAGGTAACGCCATAAGTGAAACACTTCAAGTAGAACGTTTGGTGGTGGCGTTACCCACCGTATAGGAAGTATTAGACTTTAGACACGGCGCACAATTATCGTGGCGCTCCGAAGTCAAATTCCATGTTAATGTATTCACACTTAGAATGTATGTCTTCATTGATTGAAGATATATGTTACTTCGTGTGTTGCACATCTAAGTCATCAACATGCATAAGTGTTAGGATGTGTGCCTGATCACAGGACATTTGAGGATTCCAAGATATTTAGCTCACACCGTAACTTGCAAAATCTCTTCTCATCCAAGGGCTTGGTGAAGATATCTGCCAATTGCTCTTCAGTGTTGACGTGTATGATGTCAATATCTTCCTTTGCAACATGATCTCTGAGAAAATGATGACGAATTTTAATGTGCTTTGTCTTCGAGTGCTGAACTGGGTTGTTGGCGATCCTGATGGCGCTTTCGTTGTCGCAGTAAAGTGGCACTTGCTTCAGATGAATGCCATAATCCTTGAGGGTTTGCTTCATCCATAGAAGCTGAGCGCAGCAGGATCCAGCAGCAATGTATTCAGATTCAGCAGTGGAGAGAGATACACAGTTCTGCTTCTTTGAAGACCAACATACAAGTGATCGGCCCAGAAAGTGACATGTGCCTGACGTGGACTTCCGATCAACCTTCATGTGGATCAGGTGCTGAGATGATAAGTTCTTCTTCAGGATGAGCTTCAGAAGGTATAATTTCTCCAGTTCCCATTAGCTTGATTGATTCACTGGCTGGAACTTCATCTAGCACATCTGGCAGTTGCTCTCTTTGTGAACCATTGGTCTCATCGAACCGCACATCCACTGTTTCAACCACTTTGTAGTGAAAGAGATTGAAGACTCTGTAGGAGTGCGAATCCTTTCCATATCCAAGCATAAAGCCCTCATGTGCTTTTGGTGCAAATTTTGAGGTGTGGTGTGGGTCCTTGATCCAGCACCTTGAGCCAAATACTCTAAAGTAACTAACATTTGGCTTCTTGCCAGTTAGAAGTTCATAAGATGTCTTGTTCAGAAACTTGTGAAGATAGACACAGTTGATTGTATGGCATGCAGTGTCAATGGCTTCAGTCCAGAATTTTCTTGGAGTCTTGTACTCATCTAGCATTGTTCTGGCCATCTCAATGAGTGTTCTGTTCTTGCGTTCGACGATGCCATTCTGCTGTGGCGTGTAAGGAGCTGAGAATTCATGAGTGATGCCCAAGGTATCCAGATATGTATCAAGGCCAGTGTTCTTGAATTCAGTGCCATTGTCACTTCTGATGTGTTTTATCTTGGGGCCATAATTGTTCATAGCCCTATTTGCGAAGCGTCTGAAGACATCCTGCACTTCAGTCTTGTAAAGGATTATGTGCACCCAAGTATATCTAGAGTAATCATCAACAATGACAAAGCCATAGAGGCAAGCAGTAGTGGAAAAAGTTGAGTAGTGAGTGGGACCAAAGAGATCCATGTGAAGCAGTTCGAAGGGTCGAGTAGTGGTCATGATTGTCTTCGAAGGATGTTTTGCCCTTGTCATCTTCCCTGCTTCACAGGCACAGCATAAGTGATCTTTCTTGAACTTGACGCCCTCGATGCCTATGACATGCTTCTTCTTCGCAAGGGTGTGGAGGTTCCTCATGCTAGCATGCCCAAGCCTCCGATGCTAAAGCCAGCATTCTGAAGTCTTTGCCAGAAGACATACTGCAAGTTGTGGCCCTGCTGAGAAATCTACCACGTACAAATCATCTTTCCGATACCCTTCAAACACTAGAGACTTGTAAGATTCCATTAGTACCAGGCAACGATATTTTCCGAAAATTACAATCATGTTCAAATCGCAAAGCATTGAGACAGACATTAAGTTGAAGCCAAGGGATTCAACAAACATGACTTTATCCATGTGTTGATCCTTTGAGATTGCAACTCTACCTAGACCCAATACCTTACTTTTACCAGTGTCAGCAAATGTGATGTGGCTCTTGTCGGATGGACGTAAGGTTGAGTCCATAAAAAGACTTCTTTTGCCAGTCATGTGATTTGTACACCCACTGTCAATAATCCACTCTGAAGACTCTGAAGTCGCTGGTGTCGTACCCTACAGTGCAATTAGGGGGATAGGCTTCACGAAGAGTATTGTGAAGCAAAAACATTTGACGAACCAGTGGGTTATGAAAACTTAGATCCAGGTTAGGACTAATAGGGAGAGTAGCATGCGATTCAGGTACGAAATACATAGTGATGCCATTCGGGCATTTGATCTTGCGCCCCACAAGATTTTTAAGGTCCCCAGCAATAGCGTCAGAAGATTTTGGTTTTCTGTTGGAGACCTTTCCCTGCAAAAGAGAGTTAAGCTTTCTTAACCACCCACATCTTCAAGGGTGGCTTAGAAGCAATAAGTCTAAGTGCAGCATCTGAGAATTTTGGCTTTGGAGCCCTAGCAAACAGTCTAGCAGGCGGGCAATAGTACTCATAAGAATAGGCAGAATAGTTCTTGGTCATATGAACATGACGGTTTGAGGAACCGCTCTCATATGCCTGAGCATGGTTTCCCTGCAAAACATTTGCGTTAGTGCGACTCAGGTGAGTCCTCTGCCTGTATGAAGCCTTTGGACCATATGAAGCCTTTGGTCTGAGGTTTGTCTTCTTCATGTGAGGTGTCATGAGGACATTCACAGGAAGATTCTCCAGACACGTTTTTGGAACCCAGATCTTCTTCATAGGCGGTCCATTCCTGCAGTTAGTACCAATGTACCTGGCAAATACTTCACCATTCTGATTCTGAAACAGTTTATAGTTTGCATCAAAGGATTCATCAATGATAATAGGATTAGCACAAGTGAAGCTGGATAGATTGGATGGATCTGCTGAGGATTCCTTTGCAGCAACCCATGTGGTTTTGGGGTACTGCTCTGTTGGGGAACGCAGTAATTTCAAAAAATTTCCTACGCACACACAAGATCATGGTGATGCACAGCAACGAGAGGGGAGAGTGTTGTCTACGTACCAACGCAGACCGACTGCGGAAGCGATCACACAACGTAGAGGAAGTAGTCGTACGTCTTCTTCCCGATCCGACCGATCCAAGCACCGTTACTCCGGCACCTCCGAGTTCTTAGCACACGTTCAGCTCGATGACGTTCCTCGGGCTCCGATCCAGCAAAGCGTCGAGGAAGAGTTCCGTCAGCACGACGGCGTGATGACGATCTTGATGTACTACCGACGCAGGGCTTCGCCTAAGCACTGTAACGGTATGATCGAGGTGGAATTTGGTGGCAGGGGGCACCGCACACGGCTAAGGAACGATCTCAAGGATCAACTTGTGTGTCTATGGGGAGCCCCCTGCCCCCGTATATAAAGGAGCAAGGGAGGAGGGGCTGGCCGGCCAAGGTGGGGGCGCAGGAGAGTCCTACTCCCACCGGGAGTAGGACTCCCCCTCCAATCCTAGTCCAACTAGGATTCCCGGGAGGGGGAAAGAGGAGGAGGTGGCCGGCCCCCCCTTTCCTACTCCTAGTAGGACTAGGGGAGGGGGGAGGGCGCGCAGCCCATCTAGGGCAGCCCCTTCTCCTTTCCACTAAGGCCCATTATGGCCCATCTAGCTCCCGGGGGGTTCCGGTAACCCTCCCGGTATTCCGGTAAAATCCCGATTTCACCCGGAACACTTCCGATGTCCAAACATAGGCTTCCAATATATCAATCTTTACGTCTCGAACATTTCGAGACTCCTCGTCATGTCCGTGATCACATCCGGGACTCCGAACAACCTTCGGTACATCAAAATGCATAAACTCATAATAACTGTCATCGTAACATTAAGCGTGCGGACCCTACGGTTCGAGAACAATGTAGACATGACCGAGACACGTCTCCGGTCAATAACCAATAGCAGGACCTGGATGCCCATATTGGCTCCTACATATTCTACGAAGATCTTTATCGGTCAGACCGCATAACAACATACGTTGTTCCCTTTGTCATCGGTATGTTACTTGCCCGAGATTCGATCGTCGGTATCCAATACCTAGTTCAATCTCGTCACTGGCAAGTCTCTTTACTCGTTCCGTAATACATCATCTAACAACTAACATATTAGTTGCAGTGCTTGCAAGGCTTATGTGATGTGCATTACCGAGAGGGCCCAGAGATACCTCTCCGACAATCGGAGTGACAAACCCTAATCTCGAAATACGCCAACCCAACATCTACCATTGGAGACACCTGTAATACTCCTTTATAATCACCCAGTTACGTTGTGACGTTTGGTAGTACCCAAAGTGTTCCTCCGGTAAACGGGAGTTGCATAATCTCATAGTTATAGGAACATGTATAAGTCATGAAGAAAGCAATAGCAACATACTAAACGATCGGGTGCTAAGCTAATGGAATGGGTCATGTCAATCAGATCATTCAACTAATGATGTGACCTCGTTAATCAAATAACAACTCTTTGTTCATGGTTAGGAAACATAACCATCTTTGATTAACGAGCTAGTCAAGTAGAGGCATACTAGTGACACTCTGTTTGTCTATGTATTCACACATGTATTATGTTTCCGGTTAATACAATTCTAGCATGAATAATAAACATTTATCATGATATAAGGAAATAAATAATAACTTTATTATTGCCTCTAGGGCATATTTCCTTCAGTCTCCCACTTGCACTAGAGTCAATAATCTAGTTCACATCGCCATGTGATTTAACAGCAATAGTTCACATTACCATGTGATTAACACCCATAGTTCACATCGTCATGTGACCAACACTCAAAGGGTTTACTAGAGTCAGTAATCTAGTTCACATCTCTATGTGATTAACACCCGAAGAGTACTAAGGTGTGATCATGTTTTGCTTGTGAGATAATTTTAGTCGACGGGTCTGTCACATTCAGATCCGTAAGTATTTTGCAAGTTCTATGTCTCCAATGCTCTACACGGAGCTACTCTAGCTAATTGCTCCCACTTTCAATATGTATCCAGATTGAGACTTAGAATCATCTGGATCAGTGTCAAAAACTTGCATCGACGTAACCCTTTACGACGAACCTTTTTGTCACGTCCATAATCGAGAAACATATCCTTATTTCACTAAGGATAATTCTGACCGCTGTCCAGTGATCTACTCCTAGATCACTATTGTATTCCCTTGCTCAATCAGTGCAGGGTATACAATAGATCTGGTATACAGCATGACATACTTTATAGAACCTATGGCCAAGGCATAGGGAATGACTTTCATTCTCTTTCTATCTTCTGCCGTGGTCGGGCTTTGAGTCTTACTCAACTTCACACCTTAAAATACAGGCAAGAACTCTTTCTTTGACTGCTCCATTTTGAACTACTTCAAAATCTTGTCAAGGTATGTACTCATTGAAAAAACTTATCAAGCGTCTTGATCTATCTCTATAGATCTTGAAGCTCAATATGTAAGCAGCTTCACCGAAGTCTTTATTTGAAAAACTCCTTTCAAACACTCCTTTATGCTTTACAGAATAATTCTACATTATTTCCGATCAACAATATGTCATTCACATATACTTATCAGAAATGCTGTAGTGCTCCCACTCACTTTCTTGTAAATACAGGCTTCACCGCAAGTCTGTATAAAACTATATGCTTTGATCAACTCATCAAAGCGTATATTCCAACTCCGAGATGTTTGCACCAGTCCACAGATAGATCGCTGGAGCTTGCATATTTAGTTAACACCTTTAGGATCGACAAAACCTTCTAGTTGCATCGTATACAACTCTTCTTTAGCAAATCCATTAAGGAATGCAGTTTTGTTTATCCATTTGCCAGATTTCATAAAATGCGGCAATTGCTAACATGATTCGGACGGACTTAAGCATCGCTACGGGTGAGAAGGTCTCATCGTAGTCAACCCCTTGAACTTGTCGAAAACCTTTTGCGACAAGTCGAGCTTTATAGACAGTAATGTTACCGTCAGCGTCAGTCTTTTTCTTGAAGATCCATTTATTCTCAATTGCTTGCCGATCATCGGGCAAGTCAACCAAAGTCCATACTTTGTTCTCATACATGGATCCCATCTCAGATTTCATGGCCTCAAGCCACTTTGCGGAATCTGGGCTCACCATCGCTTCTTCATAGTTCGTAGGTTCATCATGATCTAGCATCATGACTTCCAGAACTGGATTACCGTACCACTCTGGTGCGGATCTCACTCTGGTTGATCTACGTGGTTCAGTAGTATCTTGTTCTGAAGCTTCATGATCATCATCATTAGCTTCCTCACTGATTGGCATAGGTGTCGCAGAAACAGTTTTCTGTGATGTACTATTTTCCAATAAGGGAGCAGGTACAGTTACCTCGTCAAGTTTCTACTTTCCTCCCACTCACTTCTTTCGAGAGAAACTCCTTCTCTAGAAATGATCCATTCTTAGCAACGAATGTCTTGCCGTCGGATCTGTGATAGAAGGTGTATCCAATAGTTTCCTTTGGATATCCTATGAAGACGCACTTCTCCGATTTGAGTTTGAGCTTATCAGGATGAAACTTTTTCATATAAGCATCGTAACTCCAAACTTTAAGAAACGACAACTTTGGTTTCTTGCCAAACCATAGTTCAGATTGTGTCGTCTCAACGGACTTAGATGGTGCCCTATTTAACGTGAATGCAGCTGTCTCTAATGTATAACCCCAAAACGATAGTGGTAAATCGGTAAGATACATCATAGATCGCACTGTATCTAATAAAGTACGGTTATGACGCTCGGACACACCATTATGCTGTGGTGTTCCAGGTGGCGTGAGTAGTGAAACTATTCCACATTGTTTTTTAACTGAAGACCAAACTCGTAACTCAAATATTTGTCTCCGCGATCAGATCGTAGAAACTTTATTTTCTTGTCACGATGATTTTTCACTTCACTCTGAAATTCTTTGAACTTTTCAAATGTTTCAGACTTATGTTTCATCAAGTAGATATCCCCATATCTGCTCAAATCATCTGTGAAGATCAGAAAATAATGATACCTGTCGCGAGCCTCAATATTCATCGGACCACATACATTAGTATGTATGATTTCCAACAAATCTGTTGCTCGCTCCATTGTTCCGAAGAACGGCGTTTTAGTCATCTTGCCCAAAAGGCATGGCTCGCAAGCATCAAGTGATTCATAATCAAGTGATTCCGAAAGCCCATCAGCATGGAGTTTCTTCATGCGCTTTATACCAATATGACCTAAACGGCAGTGCCACAAATAAGTTGCACTATCATTATTAACTTTGCATCTTTTGGTTTCAATATTATGAATATGTGTATCACTACGATCGAGATCCAACGAACTTGTTTCATTGGGTGTATGACCATATAAGGTTTTATTCATGTAAACAGAACAACAATTTGTTCTCTTACTTAAATGAATAACCGTATTACAATAAACATGATCAAATCATATTCATGCTCAACGCAAACACCAAATAACACTTATTCTAGTTCAACACTAATCTCGAAAGTATAGGGAGTGTGTGATGATGATCATATCAATCTTGGAACCACTTCCAACACACATCGTCACTTCACCCTTAACTAGTCTCTGTTTATTCCGCAACTCCCGTTTCGAGTTACTACTCTTAGCAACTGAACTAGTATCAAATACTGAGGGTTTGCTATAAACACTAGTAAAGTACACATCAATAACATGTATATCAAATATACTTATGTTCACCTTGCCATCCTTTTTATCTGCCAATCACTTGGGGTAGTTCCGCTTCCAGTGACCAGTCCCTTTGCAGTAGAAGCACTTAGTCTCAGGCTTAGGATCAGACTTGGGCTTCTTCACATGAGTAGCAACTTGCTTGCCGTTCTTTTGAAGTTCCCCTTCTTTCCTTTTCCCTTTTCTTGAAACTAGTGATCTCGTCAACCATCAACACTTGATGTTTTTCTTGATTTCTACCTTCGTTGATTTCAGCATCACGAAGAGCTTGGGAGTTGTTTCCGTTATCCCTTGCATATTATAGTTCATCACAAAGTTCTACTAACTTGGTGATGGTGACTAGAGAATTCTGTCAATCACTATTTTATCTGGAAGATTAACTCCCACTTGATTCAAGCGATTGTAGTACTCAGACAATCTGAGCATATGCTCACTAGTTGAGCGATTCTCCTCCATCTTTTAGCTATAGAACTTGCTGGAGACTTCATATCTCTCAACTCGGGTATTTGCTTGAAATATTAACTTCAACTCCTGGAACATCTCATATGGTCCATGACGTTCAAAACGTCTTTGAAGTCCTGATTCTAAGCCATTAAGCATGGTGCACTAAACTATCAAGTAGTCATCATATTGAGCCAGCCAAACGTTCATAACGTCCGCATCTGCTCCTGCAATAGGTCTGTCACCAACGGTGCATCAAGGACATAATTCTTCTGTGCAGCAATGAGGATAAACCTCAGATCACGGATCCAATCCGCATCATTGCTACTAACATCTTTCAACATAATTTTCTCTAGGAACATATCAAAATAAACACAGGGAAGCAACAACGCGAGCTATTGATCTATAACACAATTTGCAAAATACTACCAGGACTAAGTTCATGGTAAATTTAAGTTCAGTTAATCAAATTACTTAGGAACTCCCACTTAGATAGACATCCCTCTAATCTTCTAAGTGATCACGTGATCCAAATCAACTAAACCATAACCGATCATCACGTGAGATGGAGTAGTTTTCAATGGTGAACATCGTCATGTTGATCATATCTACTATATGATTCACGCTCGACCTTTCGGTCTCTGTGTTCCGAGGCCATATCTGCATATGCTAGGCTCGTCAAGTATAACCTGAGTATTCTGCGTGTGCAAAACTGGCTTGCACCCGTTGTAGATGGACGTAGAGCTTATCACACCCGATCATCACGTGGTGTCTAGGCACGACGAACTTTGGCAACGGTGCATACTCAGGGAGAACACTTCTTGATAATTTAGTGAGAGATCATCTTATAATGCTACCGTCAATCAAAGCAAGATAAGATGCATAAAAGGATAAACATCACATGCAATCAATATAAGTGATATGATATGGCCATCATCATCTTGTGCTTGTGATCTCCATCTCCGAAGCACCGTCATGATCACCATCGTCACCGGCGCGACACCTTGATCTCCATCGTAGCATCGTTGTCGTCTCGCCAATCTTATGCTTTCACGACTATTACTACCGTTTAGTAATCTAGTAAAGCATTACATCGCGATTGCATTGCATACAATAAAGCGACAACCATATGGCTCCTGCCAGTTGCCGATAACTTAGTTACAAAACGTGATCATCTCATACAATAAAATCAGTATCATGCCTTGACCATATCACATCACAACATACCCTGCAAAAACAAGTTAGACGTCCTCTACTTTGTTGTTGCAAGTTTTACGTGGCTGCTACGGGCTTAAGTAAGAACTCATCTCACCTACGCATCAAAACCACAACGATAGTTCGTCAAATAGACTCCGTTTTAACCTTCTCAAGGACCAGGCGTAGTCACACTTGGTTCAACTAAAGTTGGAGAGACAGTCTTCCGCAAGCCATCTATGTGCAAAGCACGTCGAGGGAACCGGTCTCGCGTAAGAGTACGCGTAAGGTTGGTCCGAATCGTCTCAACCAACAATACCGCCGAACCAAAGTATGACATGCTGGTAGGCAGTATGACTTGTATCGCCCACAACTCACTTGTGTTCTACTCGTGCATATAACATCAAACCATAAAACCTAGGCTCTGATACCACTGTTGGGGAACGCAGTAATTTCAAAAAATTTCCTACGCACACACAAGATCATGGTGATGCACAGCAACGAGAGGGGAGAGTGTTGTCTACGTACCAACGCAGACCGACTGCGGAAGCGATCACACAACGTAGAGGAAGTAGTCGTACGTCTTCTTCCCGATCCGACCGATCCAAGCACCGTTACTCCGGCACCTCCGAGTTCTTAGCACACGTTCAGCTCGATGACGTTCCTCGGGCTCCGATCCAGCAAAGCGTCGAGGAAGAGTTCCGTCAGCACGACGGCGTGATGACGATCTTGATGTACTACCGACGCAGGGCTTCGCCTAAGCACTGTAACGGTATGATCGAGGTGGAATTTGGTGGCAGGGGGCACCGCACACGGCTAAGGAACGATCTCAAGGATCAACTTGTGTGTCTATGGGGAGCCCCCTGCCCCCGTATATAAAGGAGCAAGGGAGGAGGGGCTGGCCGGCCAAGGTGGGGGCGCAGGAGAGTCCTACTCCCACCGGGAGTAGGACTCCCCCTCCAATCCTAGTCCAACTAGGATTCCCGGGAGGGGGAAAGAGGAGGAGGTGGCCGGCCCCCCCTTTCCTACTCCTAGTAGGACTAGGGGAGGGGGGAGGGCGCGCAGCCCATCTAGGGCAGCCCCTTCTCCTTTCCACTAAGGCCCATTATGGCCCATCTAGCTCCCGGGGGGTTCCGGTAACCCTCCCGGTATTCCGGTAAAATCCCGATTTCACCCGGAACACTTCCGATGTCCAAACATAGGCTTCCAATATATCAATCTTTACGTCTCGAACATTTCGAGACTCCTCGTCATGTCCGTGATCACATCCGGGACTCCGAACAACCTTCGGTACATCAAAATGCATAAACTCATAATAACTGTCATCGTAACGTTAAGCGTGCGGACCCTACGGTTCGAGAACAATGTAGACATGACCGAGACACGTCTCCGGTCAATAACCAATAGCAGGACGTGGATGCCCATATTGGCTCCTACATATTCTACGAAGATCTTTATCGGTCAGACCGCATAACAACATACGTTGTTCCCTTTGTCATCGGTATGTTACTTGCCCGAGATTCGATCGTCGGTATCCAATACCTAGTTCAATCTCGTCACTGGCAAGTCTCTTTACTCGTTCCGTAATACATCATCTAACAACTAACATATTAGTTGCAGTGCTTGCAAGGCTTATGTGATGTGCATTACCGAGAGGGCCCAGAGATACCTCTCCGACAATCGGAGTGACAAACCCTAATCTCGAAATACACCAACCCAACATCTACCATTGGAGACACCTGTAATACTCCTTTATAATCACCCAGTTACGTTGTGACGTTTGGTAGTACCCAAAGTGTTCCTCCGGTAAACGGGAGTTGCATAATCTCATAGTTATAGGAACATGTATAAGTCATGAAGAAAGCAATAGCAACATACTAAACGATCGGGTGCTAAGCTAATGGAATGGGTCATGTCAATCAGATCATTCAACTAATGATGTGACCTCGTTAATCAAATAACAACTCTTTGTTCATGGTTAGGAAACATAACCATCTTTGATTAACGAGCTAGTCAAGTAGAGGCATACTAGTGACACTCTGTTTGTCTATGTATTCACACATGTATTATGTTTCCGGTTAATACAATTCTAGCATGAATAATAAACATTTATCATGATATAAGGAAATAAATAATAACTTTATTATTGCCTCTAGGGCATATTTCCTTCATGCTCAGGTTTCCAGTAAGAGCCATCTGCATTAATTTTCCTCACGAACCCAACACCCTCTTTCCTAGGGTTTCAGTTCAGAATCTTCTTCTTAAGGACATCACATAATGTCTGATGTCCTTTGAGACTTTTGTACATCCCTGTTTCAAGCAATGTCTTCAACCTAGCATTCTCATCAGCAATAGCAGTGGTATCCTCAGCAGAGGGGTTAGTTACCACTTCAACAGTTGAAGATATTGTAACAGCAGTAGCAGTGGAACATTCAGCAACAGAAGTAGCATTATCACGCTCAATGCATTTAAGGCATGGTGGTTCAAATCCTTCCTGAGCGGAACTGATCTGTTCGGCTCGAAGTGACTCGTTTTCCTTTTGAAGATCTTCATGATCCGCTCTCAACTTCTCAAGATCTTGCTTCTTTTGAAGATAATCATAGGAAAGCTTTTCATGAGTAGTTGAGAGAGTCTCAAGACGATCTTCGAGTTCCTGATACCTAACATGAAGATTTTTTATGTCTTCAATTAAGGATTCAGAACGAGTCATTTCAGCACCCAACAGATCATCGCTTCTGTCTAACAGTTTTTGAATATGTTCCATGGCCTTTTGTTGTTCAGTTGCAATTTTAGCAAGTGTTTTGTAGCTGGGTTTTGAATCACAATCAGAGTCATCGTCACTGGATGTTTGATAGTGAGTAGTGCGTGTGTTTACCTTGGCACCGCATGCCATGAAGCAGTAGGTAGGAGTAGAGTCGTCCTTGTCATTTGCATCGGTGTTGGTGATGAAGTCATTGTCTTCAGTGTTGAAGATGGACTTGGCGACGTAGGCTGTAGCCAGACTCGCAATGCCAGAATCAGACTCCTCCTCAGACTCCACCTCTGCCTCCTCAGAAGCGGACTCCTCCTCTGAATCCATTTCCTTGCCAACAAAAGCACGAGCCTTGCCAGTTGAGCTCTTCTTGTGTGATGAAGACTTTGAGGAAGACTTGGAAGAAGACTTTGAGTATTTCTTCTTCTTGTCGTCGGAGTCATATTCCTTGCTCTTCTTCTTCTTTCTGCTCTCATTGTCCCACTGTGGACACTCAGAGATGAAGTGTCCAGTTTTCTTGCACTTGTGACATGTTTTCTTCTTGTAGTCATGAGCAGAAGCTTCATCATTCCTTGGGCTTGATCGTGAAGACTTTCTGAAGCCTTTCTTCTTGGTGAATTTCTGGAACTTCTTCACTAGCATTGCAAGTTCCCGTCCAATGTCTTCAGGATCATCAGAACTGCTGTCAGATTCTTCTTCAGATGAGGACACGGCTTTTGCCTTCAAGGCACGAGTTCGCCCATAGTTTAGACCATAGATATCTCTTTTCTTAGACAGCTGAAACTCATGTGTGTTGAGCCTCTCAAGTATGTCAGACGGATCGAGTGTCTTAAAATCTGGACGCTCTTGAATCATCAGGGCTAGGATGTCAAACGAACTGTCAAGTGATCTCAGCAGCGTCTTGACGATTTCATGTTTGGTGATCTCAGTGGCGTCGAGGGCTTGAAGCTCATTTGTGATGTCCGTGAGCCGGTCAAATGTGTGCTGGACATTCTCATTGTCATTTCGCTTGAAGCGGTTGAAGAGATTGTGAAGAACACTGATTCTCTGATCTCTTTGGGTTGAGATGCCTTCATTGACTTTGGAGAGCCAGTCCTAGACCAATTTGGATGTCTTCAAGGCACTTACACGGCCGTACTGTCCCTTGGTCAGATGACCACAGATGATATTCTTGGCAGTAGAGTCTAGTTGAGTGAACTTCTTGACATCAGCAGCAGTGACACCTTCTCCAGCCTTGGGAACGTCGTTTTCGACGATATACCATAGGTCGACGTCAATGGCTTCAAGATGCATGCGCATCTTATTCTTCCAGTAGGGATATTCAGTTCCATCAAAGACGGGGCACGCAGCGGAGACTTTAATTATACCTGCAATCGACATAGCTAAAACTCCAGGTGGTTAAACCGAATCACACAAAACAAGGGAGCACCTCGCTCTGATACCAATTGAAAGTGCGTTATATCGACTAGAGGGGGGTGAATAGGCGATTTTTATGAAAGTCTTCAAAACGTGGAAGTTATGAAGACAAACAGAATAGACAAGCCTATCACTATGCAGAGGAAGTTAGATTACACAAGGCAAGCCATGGTCAAGTATTCAATATAGTGAAAGCACAGTGACAACCAGCTTCGGTGTAATAAGGATCAGGTAGGAAGAAGTTATGAAGCCAAACAAATCATACAGTCAAGTTGTGAAGACAGAAGATAAAGCAAGCATGCAATGGCTTCACAATGTGTAACGGGAAGTAAAAAGGAGGTGAAGATGAAACCAGTGACACGTTGAAGAAAATGATTTGTTGGACCAGTTCCAGTTGCTGTGACAACTGTACGTCTGGTTGGAGCGGCTAGGTATTTAAACCAAAGGACACACAGTCCCGGACACCCAGTCCTGAACAAGCAGCTCAGGACACCCAGTCCTCACCGTTTTCTCCTTGAGCTAAGGTCACATAGACCTCGCCCAATCACTCTGGTAAGTCTTCAAGGTAGACTCCCAAACCTTCACAGACTTCGTTCACCGGCAATCCACAATTTCTCTTGGATGCTCAGAACGCGACGCCTAACCGGCTGGAGGATGCACAGTCATCAAGTGTAATAAGTCTTCAGATCACTCAGACAAGAAGACTTAAGTGATGCCCAATTTACTCTGGCTCTGGGTGGTTAGGGCTTTTCTCCTCGCTAGGAATTTTCTCTCAAAGGCTTCGAGGTGGGTTGCTCTCAAACGACAAAAGCCGTGCACTGAAATCTGAGCAGCCAACCGTTTATGGTTGTAGGGGGTGGACTATTTATAGCCACTGGGCAACCCGACCTGATTTGTCCGAAATGACCCTGGGTCACTAAGGAACTGACACGTGTACCAAAGGTCGGATTTCGAACTCACGCGGCAACTTTACTTGGGCTACAAGCAAAGCTGACTTGCCCGTCTCTGGACAAGATTTGCTCTCATAGTCTTTGCTCGAAGATATAGGTTTTGAATTAGGCATCACTTCAGTCATTCTGACTGGTTCTCTTGGACCCCACTTAACAGTACGGTGGTTCCTATGACACAACATAAATGAAGTAAAACTACGAAGGATCTAAGTCTTCGAGTTCCATAAGCTTCATAGGGAGTCTTCACATGTCATTGTCTTCAATATGAATATCTTCATAAACCACCATTGTCTTCAATGTCTTCGTACATTTTTAGGGGTCATCTCTGGTAGTGAAACCGAATCAATGAGGGACTTCTACCTGTGTTATCCTGCAATTCTCACAAACACATCAGTCCCTCAACTAGGTTTGTCGTCAATACTCCAAAACCAACTAGGGGTGGCACTAGATGCACTTACATACACCCAGAGGCGTTCCATCCCCTTCTCCCTTCCTTCGGCTCTTCCTATTGAACTTCCCTCCCCCCTTCCGTCCTAGTATGTCCCTAGCTGGGTCGGCAACAGGCTCCTCTACCAGACCTACACCACCACTCTCCCCTTTGTTCTCTGCTCCTACAGCCCCACCGGCCAACACCACGACACCTCCCTTCTCCTCGTCCCCCGCATCCTCTTCCTGCCAGTCGGGTTGTTGTGGTCCAACGCTCTCCTCCAGAGCAGAGTCTCCTGCAGCCCTCGCATCTCCTCCCACAGCAACGCCACTAAAAATTAGATGCTTTCGCCTCGTCCCCTCCTTCTCGCCTCCCTCCCCTTCTTTCGTCCTCTGTTCGATCTGCATCGGATCAGTTAGCTTCTTTAGCGGGCTCGTCACCTCTTCCTCTTGGTTTTCCTTATCAGCTAGTCGATTCGAAGTAACCGGTTTATCCTTGCGCCAACTCTCGCTGTCACTACCCGTTCGACCTTTGGAATGACCCAAATTCAAACTCCTGCCACTCCCATTGCCGCACCCCTCGAATCTACCTCTGCCATCATTCCAACTTCCTCTGCTTGCATCACTTGAGGGCCGAGGTATGAATGCTTTCAGCCATGGACCATATTGTTTATTTTCCCCCTTCTTGAGCCTTATCGAGCAGTCATTTTCCACATGATCGAGCATGCCAGACACATAACAGAAGTCTGGGAGGAACTCATACTCGAAACGACGCCACTTCACCTCCTCTTTCTTCCTCTTCTCTTCCTCTGTTAGGACTCCTTCGCCCCCTCCTTGTCTTCTTTGTCATCAAGCACAAAGCCTCTCATGAGTGGTTTTGATATGTCCATACGGACCTTGACCCTCAAATACTTCCCAACGGCCATACCATCGGTCCCAGCATCAACCTCTAACGCCTCCCCAATGACATCTCCGATCACCAGCCCAGCATCCCTACACATCATTCCCAAAGGCAGGTCATAGACTCGGACCCAAACAGGGATTCTTCTGAACTCGTATTCCTTTATGCTTTTTGTTGGGTCATAATCCTCAATCACTAGCAAGGATTTCCCGAACATCCATGGGCCCTCGTCCAACGCTTTCCTTTTACCTGAATGCTGCCAAAAAGTGAACATGAATCTATTGTCGCCCAGATCCTTGCAACCCAGGCCTCTCAGCAGGCACCAGAGTTTCCCAAGGGCAATCCCCATTCCTTCCGCAAAGGCTGGTTTATCCGACAATAATTTTGCTACAGTTTGTGGTTCCACAACCCCATCCTTCCCCTCTCCAGCCCAAGCAATCTTCCTACCCTTACTCCAAATCAGACAGCTTCAGCTTGAGGCCCTTCATCAATCCCTCGACTCGATCCATGTCAGGCGTGAGAAACTGAGCATCTCTGATCCACCAAAACCAGAATAAAGGGGAAGAACTAGGGTTACACTGGCCAGCGGCAGCGCACCCTCGCACCCCACCGAAACATGTGACAGGGCTGGCCGCGGGGACTGGAGACCCAGGCAGGGTGATGGTGTGGTGGGTGGGGGAGATCTGGGAGGGAGGTCAATGGCAGCAGGGGAGAGCGGCGCGCCGAGGGGACACCTCGCGAGCACCACACCAGGACCAAGCCGTCACCCCTGGGACGGACCGTTTTGCTCCCCATACTTCTGGTCAGCAGAGCACGCCATACCATCTAGCATATCTTATGAAACTAATATTTGAAGAACGGTTGGTAATAACAAGTAAAAAACTTCAGCCATTGGTCGGTACCCCCGCAGATGATGGTATCCCATACAAAGCAACTGAAGCAAGTAATGTCGGACAGCAATGTCACTCTTCACTCATATTTAATAGCAAAACTTTCGGCAAGTCATAACCGCATAAGAGGTATGTAACCAAGCCCTCAATAGTAGCCAAACACGGGAAAAGGTGCCTGCCAATCATTGGCAAAGAGACCAGGCAGATAGAGCCTAACAACCAGTGCAAAAACGCAACTCACCAAAGTTCAACCATGGAGGACAAAACAATCTATAGCATCATGAGACTGCTTGCAAACTGACTCTAATCTAAGAGATAATGCCGTCGCTCAAGGTTAGACCGGCGAGCTGGCTGGTAGGGGCGTTGGGGTTCTGCTGCTGGGCCACGTTGCGGAGAACATCCATCGCCTCAGCAACCTTGGACTTGAGAGCCTCTGGAGACTCGAGCAGATGCAGCACCTCCGTCTGGTCCATCTCCAGAAGCATGCCGGTCACCTTGGCAGCTTGTTGGTGTTCAAGCTTCTCAACAAGTGGATAGAGGCTTTCGCCAAGTATCTGGATGGAAGAGATTATTTACAATATCAGAAAACTGACAGTACAAATGGACACAGAACAGCATGGGCATATTATATCCAAACAATCATACTAGCATGGAGTAACAGATAGATTTAAACAACAGATACAGTTAGAAGATGATTCATTCAGACATACCGTTCTTTGTTGCTCTGGAGTAGCATTTGCAAGGGCAGATGTGAGAGTTCCAATTGGAGGAGCAGGTGACACGCCAGCATCTCGCACAGGGAAGCTTCCCATATCATATGGCTGAACCATACCTCCAACACCAACCCCAGGCATCTGTTGAACCTCAGGCATGTGACGAGGTCCAGGTGGGTACCGGTAGACACGTCCCCTTGGAACCATCTGTTAAAACAACAGTGATAAGATATGCGATAAGCCACTGTAATTTCACTACTCTATGGCAAAAATCACTTAGCCACACAATGCCAGCACAACAAGGAATTCAACAATAAGAACAGTGGCACATTTTACTTTTTAGCAAAGAAGTGAAACACTGGCACATTATACTTCTTAGCAAAGAGGAAAAGGCCGATTTACTTTTGCCATCAAAAATATCACCTTAACAACAGCCTCCAATAATTGATAGCAAGAAATGTAAAGACACGAGAATGCATTGTAGCAAACCTGTTGCTGAAATGGCTGAGGAGTTTGCTGTCCCTGAGCAGACCCAGGACCATTGCGCCTGATACCTGGGCGCGGACCCTGCTGACCTGGTTGGACAACTGGAACAAAGTAATTTGGCATATGGGCACCACCCCCAGGCCTCATTCCTGGAACAAGCTGTTGCTGGAAACCGTACCCAGGCTACAAAAAAGTAAAGGTAGGAATATGGTAAGTATAAAGCTGTTACATTTCCAATTTCCATTTAAGTTCACCTAGGCAAATAATAAAAATTAAAATGCCAGCAGGAAGCATGCAGTATATATTAACATAATTCACAAAAATGACTACAATTTCAAGCAAAATGCCAAAACAAACAAGGCATGACAACAGAAGTGTTCACTGTGAGCATGCCGTAACTACGGAATAAATAATCCAATGGTGTTGACAAGTGAACAACCCATATTTACTTACACACCGCATAGCTACATTTACTTTAACTCAAGAGTATGTTCCCAACCAAACACACAAACATCAAAAACAAATTGGATATTGAACACTGATGTTGATTCACCCCTATAAATTTTGTAGACCATTACGCTAGAAGAACATTTCCACTGACCCCTTGCAATGCCCCCTATGAAATAGGGTGCAAACTAAAACTTAAGACAGCACAAGCTACTTGTACCTTAACTTGAAAAAAAAGGGAAAATGTTGCTTCTCCAGTTTTACATCAGGAAAACCTGAATGTAACACGTTCGAAATGAAACTAACACAGCTTACAACAAGTACCTGAGGGGGTATCATAGCAGGTGGAGCTTGCCCATAGAAGAGTTGCTGCCCAAGAGTAGGCATAGGAGGGTACATTGGGAGTCGAGGAGTCATAGAAGGGGTCATTGGTACAGGGCGCATCTGAGAGAATTGAGCCTGAATAATATGGAATTTGTTACCATCAGCATATTTACAATGGATAATCAGAAATAAATCAACAGTAATAACTTGCTCTTTCAAGAAAATACAGAAGCAGTGTTCAATCAAGTTAAATAAGAAAAAATGTCAAGAGCATAATTTAAATTTACGGTGCAGACTATGAAAGTCCCATTTTTCATGCACATCCTCAAGTATTGAGCCTCAAATGTGAAAATAACATGAAACTTAGAAAGTGAATGAAGGTGGTTCAAGTTGAACATCTTATCTAGATATACAGATGACCTGTCTTCTCTATCATAGCATCCAAAATCCAATTTATTCCATGTGATAAAAGGCAGCAATAACCATGGCATCAGTGTACTGTTATTTGTCTATATACAGTGGTCACTATCAATAAGTACTATTTTGACATTACTATGAAAGAAACTCAGGTTATTCGAGAACTGTACCTGTAACATTGCTTTTCTATCTTCTTTACGCTGTGCAAATGCAACATATAATGGCTTTCCAGATATCATTTTGCCATTCATTTCAGTGAGCTGCGTAAACAAAGAACAAGTCAAGCCATTTTGTGAATCAGAACAACTGATACAGCAATATTTGGGAAACAAACTTACAGCCTGAGATGCTTCCTCGCGGGTAGAAAATGAAACAAAGCCAGAGCCCTTGCTAACACCATTTTGATCACGCATTATCTATTAAAAAATTGGTCAGCAATGATCATACATCATTTAGACAACGAGAAGAAGTATGATCGCAAAACATGAAATTACCTTGCAAGAGGTAATTTTGCCAAAGTTAGAGAACAGCTCACGTAGCTGATCATCTGTAATGCCATCATCCAAATTCTTCAAGTACAAGTTCTGTCCTTGATATTTATCAGCTGCATCTTTCATGCTTTGCTCAAACCTTCTCTTCAAGTCCATCTCCCTTTCAGACTTCTTCTGAGCTCTACCAACATACCACTCTTTGTCATTGATTTTCTTTCCATTAAGTTCCTCAACAGCACGAGCAGCATCATCTGGGCTCTCAAAATTGACAAAGCCGAAGCACCTTGATTTACCATCCATGCCAATCATTACAACAGCACTTGTAATAGTTCCATACTCACTGAATACTTTGACTAGATCATCTTTTGTAGTAGACTCAGATAAATTCTTCACAAAGACATTGTTAAATTTTGCCTTGTCAAAAGAATTATCTCTCTCTTGCTTGCGGAGAAAAGGTCCAACATAGACAGGCTTATCGTTGATAAGCATGCCATTTAGGCTTTTCATTGCAGACTGTGCAGACTCTTCTTTCTCATACTGAACAAATCCAAAGCCTTTGGATTGGCCAATATCATCCATGGCAACCTTACATGATAGAATTGCACCAAATGCAGAGAAGGTGTCATGAAGAGTTTTGTTGTCAATTGTCTTGTCAAGGTTCTGGAAAAAGTTCAAAATGCTCACATCAGAGATAAGTCCAGAGAAAAACTGATTATGTTAGAGTGGCAATGCAAATTAAAAGATGAGGCAGCACCTTGATAAAGATATTTGCAGATCCGCTTCTGCGGCTGCTTGGGTCACGGTTCGAGTACATAACTCGAATGGGCTTGTTGTTCAGTGGAGCAAAGTTCAGCGCTTCCATTGCTCTTGCAGCTGTCGAATGGAACTAATTAGTCAAGCAGCATGATATACTCCAGATGTTAACTATAATAATACTAGCATAGTAACAAAGCAGCAATTGAATAACAACAATGCTGACAGATGATGTAGTTTGATGAGGCTTAAAGAATTGTTTTTTTATCAAAAACATGTATTTCCATATTTAATTGCCAGTTATCTACAGCATGCACCATATGCAGTACCTAACATATTGTTACACCCCATAACATCATCGTGGATACAGAAAAATGTGCACACAGAATTTACCGTGCTAGTGAATGAATGCCGCTCAGTGTCTCTACTCTATCTATGTAACAGCTAGTCCAAATAATAATTTAGTAGCAGCTAAAGGCCAGCTAATACCACAACTCCTAATCAATTAGGGAGACGCATCAATTCTTGCCATATAGGCAGCACAGAGATGACCCCAAAACCTACATACCTAAAATACAGCAAAGGAACAACCTGGCAGTTAAATTATAAATGAGACCCAATTATCAACAAAAGTGATGGCTTTGCATCATTCTCTTGCATTCGTCCTGTAACACGATACATTCAAGGGGCGCTGACATCCCTCCCATGACCAAGAACACAACAAATCCAAGTTACATTGCAAGAAACAGATTTGCATCAATCAATTGTAAAGAAATAATTTTCCCTGGCATAATCGCTTCAATTACCTACTCAATTGCGGACAAAACCAATCCATATCCGACCAATTCAACCACAGATGTTTGATAGACGAGATTGGATCTATCTATTTCACCCCAAAAACCTCCGGCCGTCCGACCAGACCGCAATTCAACAACATCGAAACAAATCGCGCAGAGATGGATACGAGAGGGGGGAGGGGATCGCCGTACCATCCATGGGGCTGCTGTAGTTGACGTAGGCGTAGCCGAGGGAGCGGCGCGAGGTGACGTCCCTGCAGACGCGGACGGAGACGACCTGGCCGGCCTGGCTGAAGAGCTCGTAGAGCTGCGAGTCGGTGACGTTGGCCTCGAGGTCGCCGACGTAGAGCGACGTGGTCGGGAGCGGCTGCGTGACCCCTCCGGCCGCCGCGGCCACGGGCGCGGGGACCACGGCCGCCGCCGGCACCGCCGGACCCGCGCCGCCGCCGTTCGCCACCGCCACCTGCGCTGCCATCGCGATTCCTCCTCCTTTTTTTTCGATTTTCCCCCCCGGCGAATCGGCGCTAAACCCTATCTCCTCGATCGGTATATAGCGGGGAGGAGGAGCAGATCCCGCCGGGCCTCGGGGGATTTTTTTGGTTTTGCGAATTTTTTTGGGGTAGTTTTTGGTTGCGGGATACAAAGAGAGAGGAGGGGCCGTAGGCGGAGAACACGCGGGGGCACACACGACTCTCTCAACCGGGGGGGCGACGCCGACGGGGGGAAGGTGGTTATATGGGCGCTGCGGCGCGTGCTCCTTCTTAGGGTTTGTTCGGGGCGGGATGGCGTGGGCGCGGCGTTGGTGCGCCAGCGGGGGCGGGGCGGGGGCGGGGCGGGGTGCTCCTGGACTGGGTCTACTGCGCGGGTCGACGTGGGGGGGTTCTGGACAGTTGTCCGCGTACGGACGGATTCGCCAGCCGTCTGGGTTGTTGTGCTGGGGTGGGCTGGATGGGGCTGAGGGGCTGCCTCGCGGGCCTTGGGTGGAGCCCGCCCGGTGCGCCGCGTTTGATGGGGTCTCGACCGGCCTTCACCGCTCGACTTGGGTTGGGCTGACCGGATCGTCAGCCGGGTTCGTGTCCCCCCTACGTGACGGCACAGGAACCGCTCAAAATAAAAACGTGACGGTACAGATTTCATCACGTGGATTGGATCCTTCCCTTTTTTTTTGCGGGAAAGACCAAGTGATATTAATCCAATACCCTTACAGAACAGTCCTCAAAAGATAAGACAATTACAAACAAGTCCTTAAGGATAAGGAAGACGCCGCCGTCGATGAAGACGTGCCGCTGGCGCGCCGCCGCCGCTCCTCCTCTACAACCTTGGATCGAACGGAGTCCCATGGCGGTCGGGAAGTCAACGGACCTCGAACCCAAAGGGCCTCCACCTTGCATCGTCGCCATCGCCTTCGATCTGGACCTCATCACCTGCATCTTCCAAACTTTCAACAACCGGAGCCGCCGCCCACGGACTCCGGCACGGGAAGAAGGCGCACGGCAACTCCGCCGAGTTGCGAGCACCAGGAAGGAGGCGGGGAAGTGGTCGGATTCCGCAGAACCCCGCCACCGGAGAAGATCACCGCCGCCACAAACCACCAACCCGACAGCGCCTTCCTCTCCACGACGCTGCCGGCGAACCACCCACTCCATCCTAGCTATGTACAAACGGGAACCGAGGTTTCCCCACCCTCCCGCCGCCGAAGCGGCCGGCAGAGGGGGGGAAACCAGCGAGCCGCCGCCGGCGAACTAGATCGAACGGGGAAGGGGGGAAAATCGCCTCTCCTACTGTAGCGGGGGAGAGAGCCGAGCCAAGGTCTCAACTTGTGATTGGATCCTTCCCTTACAAGAACGTGGATTGGAACCCTCATCATCAATAAAAAAATACAATTACATGGGCCGGAGGAAAATTAGCTGTGGTCTAATTGTGATGTCAAAGAATAACTGTGATTTAGTTGTAAATTGTAGCTATTTAATTCAATCAATCTCAGTTCCAAACTCAGCAACCATGGCATCTCAGCCGATGTTTGCTGTAATGTAACGATGCCCAACGCATTGCCACTGATTTTTTTTAATAATTGTATCAATGGGTGCTAGAAAATTAACTACTTCCTCAAACGGGATTAAAACTAATACAAAAACAATTGGGGCGCTACTCTGCGCGGGTGCACCGGCCGAAAGTTTCGGCCGGTCTGGCCAGATCCGTTCGATCTACACGTTCTGCCGTTAGATCTCTCCCACATCCTCTCCCGCACCCATCGTCAACCTAGGGAAAAGAAGAGGAAGGAGAGCGCCGCCCCCGCACCCGACAGCGAGCCGCGCACCGACTTCCCGTGTTGCGCTTGCAACCTCTCATCGTCGCCGTTCCCATCCCTCATCGTCGTCCGTCGTGTTCTTTGCAGCTTCCCGCCATGGCGGGTCGCCGCTCCGACATCACGCATATGTAGCACCGGCCGACAACAGTAGCACCTCGCCGCCCCTCATGGTTGCAGCACTAGGTGCGCGCCCGACCGCCCTCGCCGACCCTCGTCATCGGGTGCATGCCGCTCGCATCGCCGCCGTTTCCCTGGTCGCCACTCCCATCTGTCGCCATCGAAGCAAAAAAAAACTCACCGGTGGAAGCTTTGCAGGTTGCCGGTTGCAACAAAATCAGTGCTACAGTGGGCGGTTGAAGCAAAAATCAAAAAACGTTTCTAGCAAATGTGAACGCCCATTCCAGCTTTTGTTTGGTCGGTTGCAACAATTTACGGCGTCACCGGCGAGGGGGTCAAGAGCTCCGGTGAGCGGTTGAAGCAAAATCAAAAAACATTTCCAGCAAATGTGAACGCCCGTTCCAGCTTTTGTTTGGTCGGTTGCAACAATTTACAGCGTCGCCGGCGAGGGGGTCAAGAGCTCCAGTGGGCGGTTGAAGCAATATTGAAAAACGCTTCTAGCAAATGTGAACGCCCGTTCCAGCTTTTGTTTGGTCGGTTGCAACAATTTACGGCGTCGCCGGCGAGGGGCTCAAGAGCTCCGGTGGGCGGTTGAAGCAAAATTGAAAACGCTTTCAGCAAATGTGAAGGCTTGTTCCAACTTTTGTTTTCGTCAGTTGCAACAATTCACGGCGTCGTCGGCTCGATTTGGGTTGGGCTGACCGGATCGTCAGCCGGGTTCGTGTCCCCTACGGCATAGGACGCTCAAAATAAAAACGTGACGGTACAGATTTCATCACATGGATTGGAACCTTCCCTTACAAAAATGTGGACTGGAACCCTCATCCAATTACGTGGGTTGGAGGAAAATTAGCTGTGGTTTTTTTTGCGAGGAAAAATTAGCCGTGGTTTAATTGTGATGTCAACAAAAAAACTTTGGTTTAATTATGCATTGTAGCGATTAATTCAATCAATCTCAGTTGCAACTCAGCAACCATGGCATCTCAGTCGATGTTTACTACTCCCTCCGTAAACTAATGTAAGAGTGTTTAAAACACTATTTTAGTGATCTAAACACTCTTATATTAGTTTACAGAGGGGCTATAATGTAATGATGCCCCGTGCATTGTCGCTAATTTTTTTAATTATTTGTATCAATAGGTGCTAGAAAATCAACTACTTCCTCTAGCGGGATTAAAACTAATACAAAAACAGTTATTAGAGTGTTCTTGATTCAACAGCCGTCTGGGTTGTTGCGCTAGGGTGGGCTGGATGGGTCTGAGGGGCTGGCTCGCGGGCTTTGGATGGAGCCCGCCCGCTTGGGAGAGAGAATGGCGCCGCGTTTGATGGGGTCTCGACCGACCTTGACTGCTCGATTTGGGTTGGGCTGAATGGATCATCAGCCGGGTTCGTGACGGTACAGGAACCGCCCAAAAAAAGTGACGGTACATGAACCGCTCAAAAAAATCGTGACGGTACAGGTTCCATCACGTGGATTGGAACCCTTCCCTACAAAAACGTGGATTGGAACCCTCATCATCAATCAAAATAAACATACAATTACATGGGTTGGAGGAAAATTAGTTGTGGTTTAATTGTGATGTCAAAATAAAATGAGTTAATACCACTATTAGTACATAAACTTGTAGTCGTGGGAACAAAATCATACGAAAACTTACAAACCCCATAAAAGTAGGGAAAAGCTTACCTTCAGCCGGCCGATCACGTGCGAGTGTCCGCCGTCTTCGTGTCCGTGAGATTGACTCTTGATCAGACAGTCGAGATCAACCTCTTGTTGGGGAACGTAGCATGCAATTTCAAAAAATTCCTACGATCATGCAAGATCTATCTAGGAGATGCATAGCAACGAGAGGGGGAGAGTGTGTCCATGTACCCTCGTAGACCGAAAGCGGAAGCGTTAGGTTAACGCGGTTGATGTAGTCGGAGGTCTTCACGATCCAACCGATCTAGTACCGAGCGTACGACACCCCCGAGTTCAGCACACGTTCAGCTCGATGACGTCCCTCGAACTCTTGATCCAGCAGAGGCTCGAGGGAGAGTTTCGTCAACACGACGGCGTGGTGATGTGATCCGCGCAGGGCTTCGCCTAAACACTACAACACTATGACTAGAGGAGTAAACTGTGGAGGGGGGCGCCGCACACGGCTAAGAGAACAACTGTTGTGCTTTGGGGTGCCCCTGCCCTCGTATATAAAGAAGGAGGGGGAGGCGGCCGGCCTAGAGGGGCGCGCCATGGGGGGAGTCCTACTAGGACTCCTAGTCCTAGTAGGATTCCCCTTTCCTTTTCCATAGTGGGAAAGGGGGGAAGGGAGAGGGAGTAGGAGAGGGAAAGGGGGGCGCTGCCCCCTCCCCTAGTCCAATTCGGACTCTCATGGGGGGGCACCCCTTGTGGGCTGTCCCCCCTCCCTCTCTCTCCCGTGGTCCATGAGGCCCATGAATTCCCTCGGGGGGGGAGGGTTCCGGTAACCCCTCGGTACTCCGAAACAATACCCGAACCACTCGAAACCATTCCGGTGTCCGAATACCATCTTCCAATATATCAATCTTTACCTCTCGACCATTTCGAGACTCCTCGTCATGTCCGTGATCTCATCCGGGACTCCGAACAAACTTCGGTCACCAAAAAACATGTGGCACCCCGGCTCAGAGCGACCGGTTTAATTACCTTACATTGCCAACCTAGAGATCATGTCTTCTGGCAACGCACAACATCTTGGTACAGAAATCACCGCTTTATTGAACTAGCAGAAGCAAAGTGTGACATTACATCAAGTTACGAGGCCTAGCGGCACACTCGGTGCAGCTAAATAATATGTACATTATTTAGTGAACATAGACGGGCCTCGAGCACGACATCTACACGACAGCGGAACAACGACGTAGCGGGACTCCACAACACAGGGACACCAATGTGGACACGGTCTAGACACGGCAGCACTCCGATCTAGTTAGACTTTCCTGAAATCTGGCATAACATGCCAGGTCAGTACATTGAATGTACTTGTAAGCTCATAGCAAACATAACCATAATGACAAACAATATCATGACATTTAATCAAGTTAAATGCAAACAACATCATGTTACTCATGCAGTGAAAACCAAACTTGTGCATCGAGTCACTCGGACTCTCTTACCAACAGGTCACCTCACAACTGAACAGTGCTCAAGAAGAAGCACGAACGGAACCATACTTGGTCCAACTGGTTATCTCGTAACCAAACCGTGATCCCTTCCGGATCACAAGTGATTCCACAATCGTCAGTCTTACTGACAACATCATGATCCAACCAGTGCAATGCAATTAAATTAGTGTGCAAGATTTATTATTAACAGTTGATCCATGGTGTGACTTACTTATGAACTGGCCCCTTATCCGCGGGCGCAACTATCGATTGATTAATACACTCTGCAGAGGTAGCGCATTTTACCCACACCATGGAACCCATGGCCTCGCACTCCCATTTGGGTGGACCAACGACATTCCGACAGAACTCTCCCATTGCCATGACACTCTTACGACCACTCCGACCAACTCCCCATTGGGCTTAGTCCTGGGTGACCCAGCCTATCAAAGGCAAAACTACCACCGTCGTGGCAAATAAACAGTCCCAAACAGGGACACGGTACCATAACAACAACGGGTCCACAAGATTATGTCTGCTTACCGGGCCAGGGTAACGCATGCCCATAACCTTCCCTCGTTGGAGGCACCGACAAAAGGCATGACAACGGACGACTAACGCCCTCCCCATAAAGGCAAATGTGGTTGCACTTGGCAGCTCGATTCAGTGGCACCATGACCTGACCAACTTTATGTTCAAATTCAATTATCATCAGGTTTAACTTGAAATAAAATGCTCGAGTCAATACATGCCATGCTTATGCAACCATATATCATGCATCACATAACATAACAGATCAACTTCATTCAAAGTTCTACTTGCACAAATTTAACTCTCAACATTTCTGGTCCTTTCCTTCTTGTTATTCATGCTCATCACTTTAGTTGACATTAATCAAACAAAAATTATCTTAGCATGTATATAGGAAACATAATACCGATAATCATATCACCATAGTCATAACAAATTTACTTAGATCATCTACTCAAGCTACATCTCACTAGTTCAAGCATTCACTTCTGTTAACAAAGCATTTTTTATCATGAAAAACTAAATAACACAAGCATTATTTATTGTAATACTATATGCAATGAATAATATATATATATATATATATATATATTCAAGTAGAAAATCATGAATACTGCAAAGACACCATGATAATGTTGTTGTGGCTTGCCTTAGTGCAGAGGAGCTTCACACTCCTCCTAGATACCTTCTAAACAAGCTTCACCTTCTGAAATAATTCAAATGACAAAAAGAAAAATATCAAGAACACTTCTGAAAATTACCAGAAATTTTAGGCAGCAAGGAAAAATCCCATCTTGGGTGTGTTGCTAGGATTTTCCAGTAAGAACAAAATGCAACAAAGAATCAACTCATTTGAACTTGTAGAATAAGAGTTATAGATGGTCAAAGTTCTGGTCAAAATTTGAACTAAATTTGAATTAAAAAGAAAAACCAGGGGGTGACGTCGAAGGCGTAAACCGCCTGGGCGCCACCACTCATACCGCTTCGGCTACGGCCTGAGTGGCTGACAGCGAGCCCCGCTGGTCAAGTCGGAGGGGGAGAGAGAGGGAAACAGAGCACGGCGAGGCTCCGCCGGAGCTGACGCCGGCGAGGAGGGCTCCTTGGCCAGATCCAAAGGGATAGGATGGGAGAGGAGATCGAGACGCACCTGCCCGTACCCGTAGCATGGCTAGGGGTGGCCGAACGGGGTCGGAACAGAGCTCTCCAGCGGCGGCGGCGGGCGGGGCTTGTTGGAGTTGGCTATTCCGGTGAGGTAGGGCCGGTTCAGCAGCTCCAACGGCACCAGCTCGCACTAGTGAGCCACCACGAACACGTCGGAGTGGTTGGTGGAGCTCGAGCGGCTCTGGAGAGGGAGGGGGCAGAGGAAGGGGATCGCCGGCGAGCTCGGGACGGGGACGGTGGCCAGAGGCCTGCCCGGCCGGGCTGCGACTTCCTACGGGGTCGTGGAGATGTGCTGAGTGTGTGAGTGGATAGAAATGAGCTCGGGGGGGGGGGCTATATATAGGCGAGGCCAAGGCGGGGATCGAGAGCTCACCGGAGCTCTCTGGAGCGTCGCCCGGCGACAAATGGCGTCAGTGAGAGAGGGGGAAGACGCCGGAGATCACGCGGAGCCTGTAGACGAGTGGCTACTAGCACAGGAGTGCGGTACGCGACGAACACAGGGGCACGGGACGCACTATTGCCTTGGTCGCGCCGTGCCCGTGCTCGATGCGCCGAGCTCCGGCGTCGGCGAGCGCCAGGGTGTAGTTATGGAGGTTCAAACGAAGATGGTGGCGCGGTTTGGCAAGGTGCGGCGGTCGGGGCAGCGAGCGCGCACGCGCAACAGAGGCGCTGGCGCCACGCAGAGCACATCGACTGCATGCCAATCCCCTTGGACTCTCGTGGTCACAGCATGAACTTTGGCATCAGGCTGAGCTAAGCTTAAACACGATGTCTGGCAGCTAGTTGTAACGCCCCGGACACACCCGCCGGTGGTCGTTACTCCTGGCGGGATCTAGACTGGCCCCATAGATCAATACTAGTCTTTTCTGCGCACTTTGTCCTCACTCGTGTGCACCCGGGAGCAACTTCCCGGTCGATCACCCATCCTGACACTACTCCAAGCTGAGCACGCTTAACTTTGGAGTTCTGTCCGAATGGGCTCCCGAAAAAGAAGGAATTCCTTATTGATATGAGTAGTCTATCATCCCTAGTAAGTCATGTCATCACATACACCCCCACTCAGAGGAACCGACGTCCTTGTCGGGCCATATGAACGTTCCCTCTTGGCACATACGTCTGTGCATCCAGTATGGTACATGTGCCATGTCGGGTGCCACGACGGGTCACAAATGCCATGAACAACATGACCGCGCACCTGTCCGCAACCATCTGTGTAACCGCGAGGGTCGGCTCTGATACCAACTTGCAACGCCCCGGACACACCCGCCGGTGGTCGTTACTCCTGGCGGGATCTAGACTGGCCCCATAGATCAATACTAGTCTTTTTCTGCGCACTTTGTCCTCACTCGTGCGCACTCGGGAGCAACTTCCCGGTCGGTCACCCATCCTGACACTACTCCAAGCTGAGCACGCTTAACTTTGGAGTTCTGTCCAAATGGGCTCCCGGAAAAGAAGGAATTCCTTATTGATATGAGTAGTCTATCATCCCAAATAAGTCAGGCCATCACACTAGTCCTTAGTGGTTTTGGTCGTTTTGCATAGTTGGCTGGGTCATAGGTGCACTGTGAGAGTGGCTCTCTTCTTGGCAAGTTTCTGGATAGAAACTTATGAGCTTTGCTGAGAAAAATCTAGTGAGTATTAAGGGCTGTGCTTTGGGGTTTGGTAATCTCTTAGGAGGGTAATTAAGCTCAGAAAAAATCAGCCCCAAAAGATCAAGCAAAAAAATACTTGTTGTACAAAGAGGTCATTCTGTCCAGAACAAAAATGATTTTCTGTAGCAAAAATATTACAAAAAGTTATGCAATATTTTTGCTCAGAAAGGTGCCCTAGGGTTCAAAGAATATTTGGGAATTTTCTCAGATTTTTGTGGGTAAAGAAAATGAGGGTTGCTTTGGAGCATACTTCTCTGAAGTGCTTTTCAGGGAAGAAAATGAATATTTTTCTTTTATGAAAAATATTCCTTGGGCTTTGGTGAGAGTTTTTCAGAGAAGGAAAAGTGAGTTAGAGGTGGATGGGTCACTTGGGTGAAAATCAAGGGTAGGCCCAAGTGTTCAAGTCCATTTGAATTGATTCAAAACTCCAAATCCAAAGCAATTGCAAAAGAAAGTCCGGAAAAAGAGAGAAGGCAAAAACCAGGCTGTCACAACACATAACTCATAATACAAGTCGTTATCGAACGTTAAGCGTGCGGACCCTACGGGTTCCAGAACTATGTAGACATGACCGAGACACTTCTCCGGTCAATAACCAACAGCGGAACCTGGATGCTCATATTGGTTTCTACATATTTTTCGAAGATCTTTATCGGTCAAACCGCAATGACAACATACGTTATTCCCTTTGTCATCGGTATGTTACTTGCCCGAGATTCTATCATCGGTATCATCATACCTAGTTCAATCTCGTTATCGGCAGGTATCTTTACTCGTTCCGTAATGCATCATCCCGCAACTAACTCATTAGTCACATTGCTTGCAAGGCTTATAGTGATGTGCATTATCGAGAGGGCCCAGAGATACCTCTCCGATACTCGGAGTGACAAATCCTAATCTCGATCTATGCCAAACCAACAAACACCTTCGGAGACACCTGTAGAGCATCTTTATAATCACCCAGTTATGTTGTGACGTTTGATAGTACACAAGGTGTTCCTCCGTATTCGGGAGTTGCATAATCTCATAGTCAAAGGAACATGTATAAGTCATGAAGAAAGCAATAGCAATAAAACTTAACGATCATTATGCTAAGCTAACGAATGGGTCTTGTCCATCACATCATTCTCCTAATGATGTGATCCCGTTCATCAAATGACAACACATGTCTATGGTCAGGAAACTTAACCATCTTTGGTTAACGAGCTAGTCAAGTAGAGGCATACTAGGGACACTATGTTTTGTCTATGTACTCACACATGTATCAAGTTTCTGGTTAATACAATTCTAGCATGGATAATAAACATTTATCATGATATAAGGAAATATAAATAACAACTTTATTATTGCCTCTAGGGCATATTTCCTTCAGTCTCTCGCTTGCACTAGAGTCAATAATCTAGATTACATTGTAATGATTCTAACGCCCATGGAGTCTTGGTACTGATCATGTTTTGCTCGTGAAAGAGGCTTAGTCAACGGGTCGGCAACATTCAGATCCGTATGTATTTTGCAAATCTCTATGTCTCCCTCCTTGACTTGATCGCGGATGGAGTTGAAGCGTCTCTTGATGTGTTTGGTTCTCTTCGCTAAGGCAATTTCTCCAGTATTGTCACAAAAGATTTTCATTAAACCCGATGCACTAGGTATTACACCTAGATCAGATATGAACCCCTTCATCTAGACTCCTTCATTTGCTGCTTCCGAAGCAGCTATATACTCTGCTTCACGCGTAGATCCCGCCACGACGCTCTGCTTGGAACTACGCCAACTGACAGCTCCACCATTCAATATAAATATGTATCCGGTTTGTGACTTAGAGTCATCCGAATCGGTGTCAAAGCTTGCATCGACGTAACCATTTATGACAAGCTCTTTGTCACCTCCATAAACAAGAAACATATCCTTAGTCCTTTTCAGGTATTTCAGGATGTTCTTGACCGCTATCCAGTGATCCACTCCTGGATTACTTTGGTACCTCCCTGCTAAACTTATAACAAGGCACACATCAGGTCTGGTACACAACATTGCATACATGATAGAACCTATGGCTGAGGCATTGGGAATGACTTTCATTTTCTCTCTATCTTCATTGGTCGGGCATTGAGTCTGACTCAACTTCATGATACGTCTCTAACGTATCTATAATTTTTGATTGTTCCATGCTATTATATTATCTGTTTTGAATGTTTAATGGGCTTTAATATGCACTTGTATATTATTTTTGGGACTAACCTATTAACCAAAGGCCCAGTGGAAATTGCTGTTTTTTGCCTATTTTAGTGTTTCACAGAAAAGGAATATCAAACAGAATCCAAACGGAATGAAACCTTCGTGAGGATCTTTCTTGGAACAAACGTCATCCTGGAGACTTGGAGTGGAAGTCAGAGACGCAACAAGGCGGCCACGAGGCAGGAGGGCGCGCCCCCACCCTCGTGGGCCCTGTAACGCCCCGAGACCGATGTGCCAGGTGTCCTCTAGTTATTCGTTGTTGTTGCCTTGTCATTGCTTGCGTGTCATGCATTGCATATCATGTCATCATGTGCATTTCATTTGCATACATGTTCATCTCATGCAACCGAGCATTTTCCCCATTGTCCGTTTTGCATTCCGGCGCTCCTATGTCCTCCGGTGTCTCTTTCTACCTCTTTTCGTGTGCGGGTGTCAAACGTTTTCGGACTGGACCGAGACTTGCCATGCGGCCTTGGTTTACTACCGGTAGACCGCCCGTCAAGTTTCGTGCCATTTGGACTTCGTTTGATACTCCAACGGTTAACCGAGGGACCGAAAAGGTCTCGTGTGTGTTGCAGCCCAACACCCCTCCAAAGTGGCCCAAAACCCACCTAAACCTCCTCCATCATCTAGATCGTTCGATCATGATCGCGTGGCCGCAAACCGCACCTTACTTGGACTCTCCTAGCTCCCTCTACCTATAAATATGTGACTCTCCCCCGAAAATCTCGCGGATGAAACCCTAGCTCCTCCTACCTCGCGCCACCGGATAAAAATCTCCCACACCGGACATGTCCGATGCCGTCTCGCCGCCCAATCATCGCGCGCCATGTGTCCTAGCACCGCCCTCCGCCGCCGCGGCCCGCGAGGCCCACGGCCGGCCCGCCCGCGCCCGCGCTGGGCCGGAGCCACGCCCCGCGCGCCGTCCGTCCCCGCCGACTGCAGCGCGCCTTGCCGCCGCCGCCTTCACCGACCCCGCGCCGGCGAGCTCCGCCGGAGCCGCCCCACGCCGCCGCCTCATTTTTGTCGCCGCCGCCCTGTAGCAGACGCCGGTCGCCGCCTCCTCCGGCTTCGCCCGCTGCCTCCGGCGAATTCCGCCGCCCCGGCCGAGCTCCATCACCGCCTCCACGCCGCCCTGTCTCCCATGCACCGCGCCGGCGCCCTCCGGCTACCTCGTTGCCGCCCTGTCCCAGATCCGGCCGGGTGGGATGAGATCCACCCGGTCCCGAACCAAACGCCGCCGCCCCAAACCGGATCCACCCCGTCCCGGGTTGACTTTTTCCGCGGGGTAAAATTTCTCTAAGTCCCCAGATCTGCTATGTTTTTATGCATACTTCTTCGCATCATTACTTCATCATCATAGCTCCGATTCGTGCATGTAGCATATCAAAATGTTCGTCTTGACGAGTACACCATTTCATCTCATTGCATCATTTTCATTTGAGCTCATCTTGATGCCCGAGATGCTATTGGAAGAGGCCTATGTGATGATAGTTTCAGATCTGTTTCAGCAAATGCACTTTTGTCATTTTTGCCATGATTAATGTGTGCATGCTATGACCCTGAGCTCTACATGTGTTTTGTTGTATGCCATGCCATCTTTACAGGGGTGTATGCCATGTATTTTTGTGATCTTTGTGGTGACTAGAACAAGCATGCAAAGTAGCTTACTCAATGATGCTGATTTCAGGGACTTAGAATTTCACTAAGTCCTTGTCCTATTATTGTTTTTATGCCATATGTTCATGTTGTTTCCTAGTGATCCGTGCCTCTTTTGAGCATGATCAGTAAGGATGTTTTGTAGATAATGTTGTTCTCTATCCATCCATGTCTTTGTTTGTATTTATGGAGCACCCTAGCTTGAGTCAATCGAGCTCTACTTTTGCTATAAAATGTTTCTAGCAGATTGTTAACATGTTTAGCAATTTTGCCGAGCTTGTTGTTGTTTATCCGTGCATGCTATGTTGTTGTTCTTGCCATGTCTAGCTTCTATGCCATGTCTTCTTGATGGGTGTATGCTTAGTTTGTCATGCAATGCCTCGTAGTGAGTGCATCGAGCTCGTAAACATGCCTACTTGTTAACTGTTTTGCATGCTCCAGTTTTTCACTAAGTCTGAATCTGTTTATGTTTTTGCTATGTTCACATGCTTGCAATTGTATTCTCTGATCCCTTTTGGCTCATGGTCACTAAGGGACTTTTGTTATATGCTTTGAGTAGCTTCATGCCATGCTTTGTTTTGCCATGATATGTTCCTGTAGCATGTAGTTATCGTGCTCTAAACATTGCTTCCTGATGTTAAATTCCTGACTTGTTGTTATTTTCACTAAGTCTGAAACCTGTTATCTTTTGCACTTTTGCCATGCTTGTTTGAACCTGTTAATGGATGAAGTAGCCGTAGCTCAGTGTTCATATTTTGTCAAGTATCGTGAGTGGATCCCTGCCATGTATTTTGTTGTCATGTTGAAGTGCTGTAGCATGTTGTTCTTGATGCATTTAGAAGGCCACTTGCTGTTTATCACAGACCGGTGCCATATTTGTTTTGCTTGCCATTTCCAAACCGTGCTTCCGATTCCGACGATCTTTATATCGATTTCAACCGAAATCAACTCCCCTTTCAAGTGGCACTCTTGGATTTCCAAGTTGAGGCCAGGTTCAATCATTCCTCTCCAAATCATGCATATGCACCGCATCCCGCATCCCGCATATCATGCCATGTTCATGTGTTGGTTGTTTACTATGTTGTGTGCTTCTTTCCGGTGTTGCTTCTTAGGGTTGGTTCCGATAATGTCGCGTTTTTGAGGACCCGTTTGACTACGTCCGTTTGTCTTCTTCAGGGACTCGTTCTTCTTCCTTGCGGGATTTCACGCAAGATGACCATACCCTCGAAATCACTTCTATCTTTGCTTGCTAGTTTCTCGCTCTTTTTCTATGCCTATGCTGCGATACCTACCACTTGCTTATCATGCCTCCCATATTGTTAAGCCAAGCCTCTAGCCCACCTTGTCCTAGCAAACCGTTGTTTGGCTATGTTACCGCTTTGCTCAGCCCCTCTTATAGTGTTGTTAGTTGCAAGTGAAGATTGGAGTTTGTTCCATGTTGGAACATGGATATTTTGTTGGGATATCACAATATCTCTTATTTAATTAATGCATCTATATACTTGGTAAAAGGGTGGAAGGCTCGGCCTTATGCCTGATGTTTTGTTCCACTCTTGCCGCCCTAGTTTCCGTCATATGGGTGTTATGTTCCCGGATTTTGCGTTCCTTACACGGTTGGGTTATAATGGGAACCCCTTGACAGTTCACCTTGAATAAAACTCCTCCAGCAATTCCCAACATTGGTTTTACCATTCACCACCTAGCCTCTTTTTCCCTTGGGTTTCGCGGACTCATGGGTCATCTTTATTTAAACCCCCCCGGGCCAGTGCTCCTCTGAGTGTTGGTCCAAACTAGAGCCCTGTGTAGCGCCCCCTCGGGGAAACTCGAGGTTTGGTTTTAGTTGTATGGAGCGCTCATCTGAGTGTGCCCTGAGAATGAGATATGTGCAGCTCCTATCGGGGTTTGTCAGCACATTCGGGTGGTGTTGCTGGACTTGTTTTACCATTGTCGAGGATGTCTTGTAACCGAGATGCCGAGTCTGATCGGATTGTCTTGGGAGAAGGAATATCCTTCGTTGACCATGAGAGCTTGTGATGGGCTAAGTTGGGACTCCCCTGCAGGGATTTGAACTTTCGAAAGCTATGCTCACGGTTATGGGCAGATGGGAATTTGTTAATGTCCGGTTGTAGAAAACCTGAAGTTTACCTTGATTAAAATGCACCAACCGCGTGTGTAACCGTGATGGTCTCTTCTCGGCGGAGTCTGGGAAGTGAACTCGGTGTTGGAGTTATGCTTGATGTAGGTTGTTCTAGGATCACTTCTTGATCATAGTTTCTCAACCGTGCTTTGCCTTCTCTTCTCGCTCTCATTTGCGTAGGTTAGCCACCATATATGCTAGTCGCTTGCTGCAGCTCCACCTCATACTTTTACCCTTCCTATAAGCTTAAATAGTCTTGATCGCGAGGGTGTGAGATTGCTGAGTCCCCGTGACTCACAGATACTTCCAAAACCAGCTTGTAGGTGCCGTTGTACCGTGCAGATGACGCAACCAAGCTCAAGGAGGAGCTCGATGAAGATCTCGTTCATTATGTTGTTCCTTTTCTAGTTGATCAGTAGTGGAGCCCGGTTGGGGTCGATCGTGGATCTGTGTAGCATTTGGGGTAGTCTTCTTTTATCTTGGTTCCGTAGTCGGACCTTGATTGCATCTGGATGATGTAATGCTTTATTCATGTATTGTGTGAAGTGGCGAGTGTAAGCCAACTATGTATCTTTTCCCCTTATGTATTACATGGGTTGTTGTGAAGATTACCTCACTTGCGACATTGCTTTCAATGTGGTTATGCCTCTAAGTCGTGCTTCGACACGTGAGAGATATAGCCGCATCGAGGGCGTTACAAGTTGGTAATCAGAGCCTTCCCCGACCTTAGGAGCCCCCTTCTTGATTGAATCGCTGGCATTGTTGAGTCTAGAAAAATGTTTTGAGTCATTTAGGATTATATATATCGGAGAGTTAGGAATTTTTTTTACTCCTCAGTCCCTTCATCGCTCGGGTGAGGCATCCCGACGTAGAGTTTTGACTCTTCTCTTCTCAAATTTCACTAAAAATTTTTAGGATCACGTGGGTATCTTGGAATCGTTTCGATGGTTTTGTGACGAGAACATTGTTCTTGGTGCCTCCTGACATTTAGGGGTTGTGGCAGTGTCCCAGGGAGTTGAGCTCCAAGGTGTTGTCGTCACAATTTTATCATTGCAATTCTGGAATACCTGAGTTTCGCCGACATCAAAAATCTCTTTTATGCCGTTGTTGGTGAGATAACCTCGACGCCACCCAGTACTGGGGCGGGAGTTCGGGAGTATTGCCATAACTCGTATAACGGAGGCTTTTCGAAGGTTGAGGTAAACGATTTCCGAAGGTTTCTTGGTTATGTGTTGAAGGATGGATACAGCTGGATGTAGGATTTGCTAGTTTTGGGTGAGATATTATGCTTCCCCTGTATCCCCAACACCTGATTGCATAACCGGAAAATTTTGGGAGTCTATAAGTGGGAATTCAAGTAGCTCTTAGGATATCTTTCTGACAGATGTATGATATGAAATTGGGGTTCGACGTCTAGTGGTCCACCTATCCATGGTTGGTTTTACAGTGGTCTCATTGTGTCTTAAAGAGTCCTTGGCTATGCTGACTCGGGGACGCTTCGTATGTCATGTGCACTGCCTTGTACATGATGGTGATGTACGATCGAGCCCGTGTAGGCCCCACCATGAAAACTTCGGACGAAATCTCTATCATATGTTTGTTCCGGCTTATTCCGCAAGCCAATCCTTTGTTTTGTTTTGATTGTGGTATTCGAGTTGCTTCGAAGTCAAATGTGGATTCCATCCCTTGTCTAAGCAGTGTTCTCATACTCCTATGTGAAGGCAATCCTTCTTGATCTTTGAGCTTGCCATCTCAATTTCTTCTGAACCGGTGTGCTTCTCGTCATGTGTATCCGTTCATTTTCGACAGTCGCGAGATCAATTCTCAGTTCTTTGCAATGGTGTTCGTTTCATCCGTTCCAAGTTGACTTTGTTTTCCCACCCTCCCTCCCTTGTGTTTTTTCAAGGACTCAGTTTTCTTAATTCAGTATCAATTTTATGGATGTGAAGTCTCTCCACTCTTTTCAATCAATGTTCTTACACGGTGGTTCTCTTGAAGATGCTCTACTCGTTCGTCATTCTTCGTTTTTTTCCTCCTCTGGTGGATTCAATTGAAGTTTTCAGTGTTGAGTATATTCCTTTTCCTCGTGTCTAATGCTTTTTCCATGCCGGTGCACCCCTGAATCATCCACTTCTCGCTATTCAATTATTCTGGAGTGCTCAAGATATCTCAGAAGGCTCATCTTGTCATTCAAGATCCATTCAAGCACTTTTCGAGGATGTTATCTCTTTCAAGTCATTTTAGTTCAACCGGTGCAAATCTCTCTTCAAAATCGTTCACCGGTGCTTTCTTTTGAGTGGGCCCTAACCCACAGGTCTTTTCCCAGGATCTTACCTGACTCTTCTTATTTTCCCGGAGTTATTCTCAAATCTTTCGAAGTTTGACGTAAGAATGAGTTATCATCAGTCAAATGCCTTCTTCAAGATCTTTCACATTCTTTTCATCGTTGGTTCAACCTTTCTATTTTTCATCCCGGAGTATCTCAACGATTCATGGTGGTGTTTCTCGTCATCTTTCTCAACATTTGAAGACCGAAGAAGAGTTTGTTTTAAATCTTGCTTCATTCTCTTCAAAGATTCGTCATTCTAGCTTGTTGCCATCCTCTCATAATTGGTTTTGATTGTGAGAATTCTTCCCACCCATCCGGAGCAATTCAGGAGTCTTTTCAGTTTGATTCTCTGGAGGCCATCACCTCAGAAGTATTTATTCTCAGCTTTCAGCTCTCTTTCTCTAAATCTTACCGGTGCATCGCTCAAGTATTTCTCTAATCAGCTCATGATCTCTTCATTTCTCTTACATCTAAATTTCCCCAAGCTTCTTCGTTCATTTGTCAATTCTTACCGGTGATTCACCCCTTTACTTCGTTCGTTTTCAATTCTTATGATGTTTCGGCCAACATTTCTCTTCCTTCTTTATCTTATCAATTCATTCGTTGTTTCAATTCTACCGGTGGTTCGTTGAAGACCTTCCCAAGTTTGACGCTATATCTATATTAATCCTTTCTACGAGAATGAGTAGTATGCCAAATCCGGTTGCTCGTCATCAATTTAATTGGTGAAGGATAAACATAATGTAATTCTTATTCTTGTTTCATCGAGTAAATTCAATTCCTGCTTTCCGGAGTGGTTCATCATATCACATTCTCGGTTCGAGATACTTTATCTTTTCTTTCCCAAGATTTCCAAGCTCTCGCTATTATATCACCACGGAGATCCATCTAATCATTGCAAGGCTTCAACCTTATTCTTTTCATCCTTCATTTCGTTTGATCATTCTTTTGTTACCGGAGTTCTTCATGGAGGCTCTACATGAGGGTTTTTCAAGGATTTAATTCCTTCTCGAAGTATTCACTAAGATTTTTTTGCAAAGGAGCTCAAGATTCTTCATTTTGCAATCCGGAGTGCTATTCTTTCACGCATATCTTTTGAGGTGGTGTTATGTATTTTTTGATAATTTCCCGTCGTGCTCCGTGATTCACAAGTTATCAAGAATGAGATATTTTAAATCCATCAATCTCGCCATTCTAGTTATCTTGGTTAATATTTTCACCTAAAGTTTTCCCTAAGGATTGTTGCTATTAATGGTGATAATATATGATCCAAGTTCTTCATCTATCCTCCCGGTGAAATATTTTCTCGCCTCCTTGTTCATATCAATCCAATTCTTTTCCCGTGAGTGGCAGAATTTCACCTCATAGTTTTGAGTTGTTCTCCAGAAGCCCACTACAACTTTGTTCTTTTCGTTGTTGTTTTTTTTCAACAACTCCGTTCGACCCTTCTCCTAAAGATGCTTTCAAGCTCATTTGAGGTAGAAGATGTTGTTTTCTTCTCCGTTCCTTTAATTCCATTCGTGTATTTCTTCCGGAGGCATTGTGATGTTGCTCTCTTCACACTTCATCTCGGATTGTGAGGATCATGATTTTTTCATGCTTATCCATTTAACCGGAGTGTTGTGCCCCTTTGCTCAAGTCCTTTTTCATCCTATCAAGTCTTGCATCTCTTTTCTACCAGAGTGCTTTCAACTTCGTTCATCGTCGTTGCTTTCTTTCTTTCAAGTTGTTCAACTTTTCAAGGTTCTTTGGTTTCACTCGTTTGTCAGAGAAGCAACTTAGTTTTACCTCTTCTCTCCTCTTCCATTTTTCCCTCTGGTGCCATTCTAGATCTCGGGACGAGATCCTCTTGTAGTGGTGGAGTGTTGTAACGCCCCGAGACCGATGTGCCAGGTGTCCTCCAGTTATTCGCTGTTGTTGCCTTGTCATTGCTTGCGTGTCATGCATTGCATATCATGTCATCATGTGCATTTCATTTGCATACATGTTCGTCTCATGCATCCGAGCATTTTCCCCGTTGTCCGTTTTGCATTCCGGGGCTCCTATGTCCTCCGGTGTCTCTTTCTACCTCTTTTCGTGTGCGGGTGTCAAACGTTTTCAGACTAGACCGAGACTTGCCATGCGGCCTTGGTTTACTACCGGTAACCTGTCAAGTTTTGTGCCATTTGGACTTCGTTTGATACTCCAACGGTTAACCGAGGGACCGAAAAGGCCTCGTGTGTGTTGCAGACCAACACCCCACCAAAGTGGCCCAAAACCCACCTAAACCTCCTCCATCATCTAGATCGTTCGATCACGATCGCGTGGCCACAAACCGCACCTCATTTGGACTCTCCTAGCTCCCTCTACCTATAAATATGTGACTCTCCCCCGAAAATCTCGCGGATGAAACCCTAGCTCCTCCTACCTCGCGCCACCGGACAAAAATCTCCCACACCGGACATGTCCGATGCCGTCCCGCCGCCCAATCATCGCGCGCCATGTGTCCTAGTGCCGCCCTCCACCGCCGTGGCCCGCGAGGCCCATGGCCGGCCCGCCCGCGCCTGCGCCGGGCCGGAGCCGCGCCCCACACGTCGTCCATCCCCGCTGCCTGCAGCGCGCCTTGCCGCCGCCGCCTTCACCGACCCCGCGCCGACGAGCTCCGCCGGAGCCGCCCCGCGCCGCAGCCTTGTTTTCGTCGTCACCGCCCTACAGTAGACGCCAGTCGACGCCTCCTTCGGCTTCGCCCGCCGCCTCCGGTGATTTCCGTCGCCCCGTCCGAGCTCCATCGCCGCCTCCATGCCGCCTCGTCTCCCGTGCACTACGCCGGCGCCCTCCGGCGACCTCGTCACCGCCCTATCCCAGATCCGGCCGGGTGGGATGAGATCCACCTGGTCCCGAACCAAACGGCGCTGATAACCCGCAAGTATAGGGGATCGCAACAGTTTTCAAGGGTAGAGTATTCAACCCAAATTTGTTGATTCGACACAAGGGGAGCCAAAGAATATTCTCAAGTATTAGCAGCTGAGTTGTCAATTCAACCACACCTAGAAACTTAGTATTTGCAGCAAAGTGTTTAGTAGCAAAGTAATATGATAGTGGTGATAACGGTAACAAAGTAAAGACAACAAAAGTAATGTTTTTGGTATTTTTGGAGTGATTGTAATAGTAACAACGGAAAAGTAAATAAGCGTAAACCAGTATATGGAAAACTCGTAGGCACCGGATCAATGATGGATAATTATGCCGGATGTGGTTCATCATGTAACAGTCATAACATAGGGTGACACAGAACTAGCTCCAGTTCATCAATATAATGCAGGCATGTATTCCGTAAATAGTCATACATGCTTATGGAAAAGAACTTGCATGACATCTTTTGTCCTACCCTTCCGTGGCAGCGGGGTCCTATTGGAAACTAGGGGATATTAAGGCCTCCTTTTAATAGAGAACCGGAACAAAGCATTAACACATAGTGAATACATGAACTCCTCAAACTATGGTCATCACCGGGAGTGGTCCCGATTATTGTCACTTTGGGGTTGCCGGATCATAACACATAGTAGGTGACTATAGACTTGCAAGATAGGATCTAGAACTCACATATATTCATGAAAACATAATAGGTTCAGATCTGAAATCATGGCACTCGGGCCCTAGTGACAAGCATTAAACATAACAAAGTCATAGCAACATCAATCTCAGAACATAGTGGATACTAGGGATCAAACCCTAACAAAACTAACTCGATTACATGATAAATCTCATCCAACCCATCACCGTCCAGCAAGCCTACGATGCAATTACTTACGCACGGCGGTGAGCATCATGAAATTGGTGATGGAGGATGGTTGATGATGACGACGGCGACGAATCCCCCTCTCCGTAGCCCCGAACGGACTCCAGATCAGCCCTCCCGAGAGAGATTAGGGCTTGGCGGCGGCTCCGTATCGTAAAACGCGATGAAACTTTCTCTCTAATTTTTTTCTCCTCGAAAGACAATATATGGAGTTGGAGTTGGCGTCGGAGGGCCACCAGGGGGCCCACGAGGTAGGGAGGCGCGCCCAGGGGGGAGGGGCACGCCCCCCACCCTCGTGGACAGGGTGTGGGCCCCCTGGTCTTCATCTTTGGCGAGGATTTTTAATTATTTATTCTAAGATATTCCGTGGAGTTTCAGGTCATTCCGAGAACTTTTGTTTTCTGCACATAAAACAACACCATGGCAATTCTGCTGAAAACAGCGTCAGTCCGGGTTAGTTCCATTCAAATCATACAAGTTAGAGTCCAAAACAAGGGCAAAAGTGTTTGGAAAAGTAGATACGACGGAGACGTATCAACTCCCCCAAGCTTGAACCCTTGCTTGTCCTCAAGCAATTCAGTTGACAAACTGAAAGAGAAAAAGAAAAACTTTTACAAACTCTGTTTGCTCTTGTCGTTGTAAACATGAAAAGCAAGCATTCAAGTTTCAGCAATTATTATGAACTAACCATACTCACAATAACACGTAGGTCTCACAATTACTCATATCAATAGCATAATCAGCTAGCGAGCCATAATAATAAAACTCGGATTACAACACTTTCTCAAAATAATCATAACATGATATAACAAAATGGTATCTCGCTAGCCCTTTCCGAGACCGCAAAACATAAATGCAGAGCACCTTTAAAGATCAAGGGCTGACTAAACATTGTAATTCATGGTAAAAGAGATCCAGTCAAGTCATACCCAATATAAACCAATCATAATGAATGCAAACTACAGTGTGCTCTCCAGTGGGTGCTTTTTAATAAGAAGGGTGATGACTCAACATAAAAGTAAATAGATAGGCCCTTCGTAGAGGGAAGCAGGGATTTGTAGGGGCGCCAGAGCTCGATTTTTGAAATAGAGATAAATAATATTTTGAGCGGCATACTTTCACTGTCAACGTAACAACTATGAGATGGCTGTATCTTCCATACTACATGCATTATAGGCAGTTCCCAAACAGAATGGTAAAGGTTTATACTCCCCCTCCCCCACAAGCATCAATCCATGGCTTGCTCGAAACAACGAGTGCCTCCAACATTCAACGGGTCCCAGGGGGAGTTTTGTTTAATTATTTTGATTTGCTTTGATCTTTTTGGATCATGGGACTGGGCATCCCGGTTACTGGCCCTTTCTCGTGAATGAGGAGCGGAGTCCACTCCTCTTGAGAATAACCCACCTAGCATGGAAGATATAGGCAGCCATAGTTGCACATGAGCTGCTCGAGCATACAAAACAGAATTTCATTGGAAGGTTTGGAGTTTGGCACATACAAATTTACTTGGAACGGCAGGTAGATACCGCATATAGGAAGGTATAGTGGACTCATATGGAACAACTTTGGGGTTTAAGGAGTTTGGATGCACAACCAGTATTCCCGCTTAGTACAGGTGAAGGCTAACAAAAGACTCGGAAGCGACCAACTAAGAGAGCGACAACAGTCGTAAACATGCATTAAAATTAATTCACACCGAATATAAGCATGAGTAGGATATAATCCACCATGAACATAAATATCATGAAGGCTATGTTGATTTGATTCAACTACATGCGTGAACATGTGCCAAGTCGAGTCGCTCAATTCATTTAAAGGAGGATACCATCCTATCATACCACATCATAATCATCTCAATAGCATGTTGGCATGCAAGGTTAACCATTATAACTCATAGCTAATCAAGCATGGCACAAGCAACTATAATCTCTAAATGTCATTGCAAATATGTTTACTTCATAATAGCTGAATCAGGAACGATGAATCATCATATTTACAAAAACAAGAGAGGTCGAGTTCATACCAGCTTTTCTCATCCCAATGAGTCCATCATATATCATCATTATTGCCTTTCACTTGCACGACCGAACGGTGTGTATAATAATAAGAGTGCATGTGCATTGGACTAAGCTGGAATCTGCAAGCATTCAACTCAAGAGAGAAGACAAGTAATATGGGCTCTAAGTTAAATAAACAATCATGCATATAAGAGCCACTAAGCATTTTCAATATAGTCTTCTCGACCCCCAAAGAAAGGAAAAGAAAAAATAAAAACTATTTACACGGGAAAGCTCCCAACAAGCAAAAGAAGGACGGGAAATATTTTTTGGTTTTCTTTTTAATTCTACTACAAGCATGGAAAGTAGACTAACACTAATTTTTTTTGTTTTTTTCTTAAGGTTTATCAAACACACAAGAAGAAAGCTAGAAAAATAAATTTAAACTAACATGGATATTACAATGAAAGAGTATGAGCACCGACATCTAGCAATGAGTGTGAACATGAATGTAATGTTGGTGGGAAATACGTACTCCCCCAAGCTTAGGCTTTTGGCCTAAGTTGGTCTATTGCCAGGGATAACCTGGCTGATATCCGTAGGTGAAGCTGGGGTCGTACTGAGATGAAGAATAGTTGGGATCATAATGTGATGAAGAGGACTCTGACTGCCACTGGCTGGCAGCCGCCTCAGGATCCCAAGAATAAACAGACATTCGTGGAGGCTCCGGTTCCGAGGCTGGTGCGGGATTCCGATAGGCTTGAACAGCCGCCCACGGAACAATGTAAGTACCTGTAGACAAGTTAAACAAAGAGGGAGCAGGCAAAGTAATAGTCTCAGGGTGATGTTTATCAAAGTACAATTTATATTTAAGCGCCCTTTCGCGATTCTTAACAAGAAAATCATGCGCTACCATACTCTTATAATCTAAATAAGCACGGGGCAGCGCTGTTTCTTCTTCCTTTTGTTTCTCCTTAGAACTTCGGCTCGACGAGCCCCTCAAAAGTCTCTTCATTATTTCTGAAACAATCTGAAATTTTTAGTAACTTCAAACAAAGTGAACCAACTTCAATAAGATTGATAACAACTACTCATACAAGTGCCTAGAGCATATATCAAGCATTAGAACTACTTGGAACCATATATATTTGACATGCAAGCTCAAGAACATGGTCACCTATGCAGCACAAATTTGCAATGAATAAAGCACTAGCACAAAAACTAATTAGACCAATGGAGGAGTCACATACCAAGGAACAATCTCCCCAAGCAGTTTTGCCAGAGGTGCTTTGAGCAAGGAGATCGAAAATTGCAGCAAAAGTTGCTGGAACACGAGCTTGAGTTGGTTTTTCGGGTTTGTGCGAGACAGAGGAAGAAGATGGGTGCAGGAATAAGTGGAGGAGGGCCACCGTGGGCCCACGAGGCAGGGGGGCGCGCCCTCCACCCTCGTGACTAGGTGGCAGCTCCCCCCGCGGTAATTTTTGCACTAAAAATCCTTAAATATTCCCAAAAAAATCATATTAAATTGGCTTGGCATTCTGAGGACTTTTATTTTTGGGATATTTTTATATTGCACGGATAAGTCAGGAAACAGACAGAAAAATACTATTTTACTTTATTTTTACTAAAGAACAGAAAATATAAAGAGGGTACAGAAGGTTGTGCTTCTAGTTTCATCCATCTCATGCTCATCAAAAAGAATCCACTAACAAGGTTGATCAAGTCTTGTTAACAAACTCATTCCGATAATCATGGAACCGGAGAAATTTCGAATAACACTATGTTACCTCAACGGGGATATGGACATCCCCAACAATAAGTATATCATATTTCTTTTTGACAGTAGGAAGAGGAAATTCAAAACCTCCAAATATAATCGATGGAATTTTTCCAATAGAGTTGACACTATAAACTTGAGGTTGTTTCCTCGGAAAGTGCACCGTATGCTCATTACCATTAACATGAAAAGTGACATTGCCTTTGTTGCAATCAATAACAGCCCCTGCAGTATTAAGGAAAGGTCTTCCAAGAATAATAGACATACTATCATCCTCGGGAATATCAAGAATAACAAAGTCCGTTAAAATAGTAATGTTTGCAACCACAACAGGTACATCCTCACAAATACCGACAGGTATAGCAGTTGATTTATCAGCCATTTGCAAAGATATTTCAGTAGGTGTCAACTTATTCAAGTCAAGTCTACGATATAAAGAGAGAGGCATAACACTAACACCGGCTCCAAGATCACATAAAGCAGTTTTAACATAATTTCTTTTAATGGAGCATGGTATAGTAGGTACTCCTGGATCTCCAAGTTTCTTTGGTATTCCACCCTTAAAAGTGTAATTAGCAAGCATGGTGGAAATTTCACCCTCCGGTATATTTCTTTTATTAGTAATGATATCCTTCATGTACTTAGCATAAGGATTTGTTTTGAGCACATCAGTCAATCGCATACGCAAAAAGATAGGTCTAATCATTTCAGCAAAGCGCTCAAAATCCTCATCATCCTTTTTCTTGGATGGTTTCGGAGGAAAAGGCATGGGTTTCTGAACCCATGGTTCTCTTTCTTTACCATGTTTCCTAGTAACGAAGTCTCTTTTATCATAACGTTGATTCTTTGATTGTGGGTTATCAAGATCAACAGCAGGTTCAACTTCTACATCATTATCATTACTAGCTTGAGCATCATCATGAACATCATCATTAACATTTTCACTAGGTTCATGTTCATTACCGGATTGTGTTTCAGCATCATACATAGAGATATCATTTGGATTATCAGGTGGTTCAGCAATAGGTTCACTAGAAGTTTGCACAGTTCTATCATTTTTCTTTTTCTTCCTTTTAGAAGAACTAGGTGCATCAATATTATTTCTTTGAGAATCTTGCTCGATTCTCTTAGGGTGGCCTTCAGGGTACAAAGGTTCCTGAGCCATTCTACCAGTTCTAGTAGCCACTCTAACAGCATAATCATTTTTCTTACTATTCATTTCATCAAGCATTTCTTTCTGAGCTTTAAGTACTTGTTCTACTTGAGTGGTAACCATAGAAGCATGTTTGCTAACAAGTTTAAGTTCACCTCTAATATTATCAATATAATCACTCAAGCGTTTAATCATAAAGGTATTCTGCTTTAATTGTCTACCAAAATAAGCATTAAAGTCATCTTGCTTAAACATAAAGTCATCAAACTCATCCAAGCACTGACTAGCAATTTTAGTAGGAGGGACTTCAACTTTATCATATCTATAGATAGAATTTACCTTTACTACCTGTGTCGGGATATCGGGAGGTTCTTCAGTAAATAAGTAATTGAGATCATATACTTCTTCAACAAGCGGTAAATTAAGACTATGTATTTCTTCAATAGGAGGTAAATTCTTAACATCTTCAGCTTTAATACCTTTTTCTTTCATAGATTTCTTTGCCTCTTGCATATCTTCGGGACTGAGAAATAGAACACCTCTCTTCTTCGGAGTTGGTTTAGGAATAGGCTCAGTAATTGGCTCAGGAGATGGCTTAGGAGTTGGCTCAGGAGGTGGCTCAGGAGGTGCCCAATTATTTTCATTTGCCAACATATTATTCAATAAAATGCCAGCGTCATCCGGTGTTCTTTCCCTGAAAAGAGAACCAGCAAAACTATCCAGGTAATCTCTGGAAGCATCAGTTAGTCCATTATAAAAGATATCAAATATTTCAGGTTTCTTAAGAGGATGATCAGGCAAAGCATTAAGTAACTTGAGAAGCCTCCCCCAAGCTTGTGGGGGACTCTCTTCTTCAATTTGCACAAAATTGTATATTTCCCTCAAAGCAGCTTGTTTCTTATGAGCAGGGAAATATTTAGCAGAGAAGTAATAAATCATATCCTGGGGACTTTGCACACAGGCAGGATCAAGAGAATTAAACCATTTCTTAGCATCACCCTTTAATGAGATCGAAAATATTTTGAGTATATAAAAGTGGCGCGATCTCAGATTATTAGTAAACAGGGCAGCTATTTCATCTAACTTACGAAGATGTGCCACAACAGTTTCAGATTCAAAGCCATAAAAAGGATCAGATTCAACCAAAGTAATTATATCTGGATCAACAGTAATATCATAATAATCCTGATCAGGAACATAGATAGGTGAAGTAGCAAAAGCAGGGTCAGGTCTCATCCTACCTCTAAAAGATTCCTTACTCCACTTAATTAGTAACCTCTTACGTTCAGGTTTATACGGACAAGCAAGAATAGCTTCATAAGATTCATTATTAAAAAGATAACCCTCAGGAATAACAGGCATAGGTTCATCATGACTAACATCATCGTGTTCAGGTTCACTAATTTCTCTTTCTCTAGACTTAGAAATTTGCTCATCTAGAAATTCACCAAGTGGCACAGTAGTATCAAGCATAGAAGTAGTTTCATCATAAGTATCATGCATAGCAGAAGTGGCATCATCGGTAATATGCGACATATCAGAATTCATAGCAGTAGTAGGTTTAGGTGTCGCTAGCTTACTCATAACAGAAGGTGAATCAAGTGCAGAGCTAGATGGCAGTTCCTTACCTCCCCTCGTAGTTGAGGGATAAATTTTTGTCTTAGCGTCTTTCAAGTTCTTCATAGTGTCCAGCAGATATAAATCCCAAGTGACTCAAAGAATAGAGCTATGTTCCCCGGCAACGGCGCTAGAAAAAGGTCTTGATAACCCATAAGTATAGGGGATCGCAACAGTTTTCGAGGGTAGAGTATTCAACCCAAATTTGTTGATTCGACACAAGGGGAGCCAAAGAATATTCTCAAGTATTAGCAGCTGAGTTGTCAATTCAACCACACCTGGAAACTTAGTATCTGCAGCAAAGTGTTTAGTAGCAAAGTAATATGATAGTGGTGATAATGGTAACAAAGTAAAGACACCAAAAGTAATGTTTTTGGTATTTTTGGAGTGATTGTAACAGTAACAACGGAAAAGTAAATAAGCGTAAACCAGTATATGGAAAACTCGTAGGCACCGGATCAATGATGGATAATTATGCCGGATGTGGTTCATCATGTAACAGTCATAACATAGGGTGACACAGAACTAGCTCCAGTTCATCAATATAATGTAGGCATGTATTCCGTAAATAGTCATACGTGCTTATGGAAAAGAACTTGCATGACATCTTTTGTCCTACCCTCCCGTGGCAGCGGGGTCCTATTGGAAACTAAGGGATATTAAGGCCTCCTTTTAATAGAGAACCGAAACAAAGCATTAACACATAGTGAATACATGAACTCCTCAAACTATGGTCATCACCGGGAGTGGTCCCGATTATTGTCACTTCGGGGTTGACGGATCATAACACATAGTAGGTGACTATAGACTTGCAAGTTAGGATCTAGAACTCACATATATTCATGAAAACATAATAGGTTCAGATCTGAAATCATGGCACTCGGGCCCTAGTGACAAGCATTAAGCATAGCAAAGTCATAGCAACATCAATCTCAGAACATAGTGGATACTAGGGATCAAACCCTAACAAAACTAACTCGATTACATGATAAATCTCATCCAACCCATCACCGTCCAGCAAGCCTACGATGCAATTACTCATGCACGGCGGTGAGCATCATGAAATTGGTGATGGAGGATGGTTGATGATGACGACAGCGATGGATCCCCCTCTCCGGAGCCCCGAACGGACTCCAGATCAGCCCTCCCGAGAGAGATTAGGGCTTGGCGGCGGCTCCGTATCATAAAACGCGATGAAACTTCCTCTCTGATTTTTTTCTCCTCGAAAGCCAATATATGGAGTTGGAGTTGGCGTCGGAGGGCCACCAGGGGGCCCACGAGGTAGGGGGGCGCGCCCAGGGGGGAGGGGCGCGCCCTCCACCCTCGTGGACAGGGTGTGGGCCCCCTGGTCTTCATCTTTGGCGAGGATTTTTTCTTATTTATTCTAAGATATTCTGTGGAGTTTCAGGTCATTCCAAGAACTTTTGTTTTCTGCACATAAAACAACACCATGGCAATTCTGCTGAAAACAGCGTCAGTCCGGGTTAGTTCCATTCAAATCATACAAGTTAGAGTCCAAAACAAGGGCAAAAGTGTTTGGAAAAGTAGATACGACGGAGACGTATCAGCACCGCCCCGAACCGGATCCACCACGTCCCGGATCTCCCTGTCCTGGGTTGACTTTTCCCGCGGGTTAAAATTTCTCCAAGTCCCCACATCTGCTATATTTTTATGCATACTTCTTCGCATCATAACTTCATCATCCTAGCTCCGATTCGTGCGTGTAGCATATGAAAATGTTCGTCTCGACGATTACATCATTTCATCTCATTGCATAATTTTCATTTGAGCTCACCTTGATGCCCGAAATGCTGTTGGAAGAGGGCTATGTGATGATAGTTTCAGATCTGTTTCAGCAAATGCACTTTTGTCATTTTTGCCATGATTAATGTGTGCATGCTATGACCTTGACCTCTACATGTGTTTTGTTGTATGCCATGCCATCTTTACAGGAGTGTATGCCATGTATTTTTGTAATCTTTGTGGTGACTAGCACAAGCATGCAAAGTAGCTTACTCAATGATGCTGATTTCAGGGACTTAGAATTTCACTAAGTCCTTGTCCTGTTATTGTTTTTATGCCATATGTTCATGTTGTTTCCTAGTGATCTGTGCCTCTTTTGAGCATGATCAGTAAGGTTGTTTTGTAGATAATGTTGTGCTCTATCCATCCATGTCTTTGTTTGTATTTATGGAGCACCCTAGCTTGAGTCAATCGTGCTCTACTTTTGCTATAAAATGTTTCTGGCAGATTGTAAACATGTTTAGCAATTTTGCCGAGCTTGTTGTTGTTGATCCGTGCATGCTATGTTGTTGTCCTTGCCATGTGTAGCTTCTATGCCATGTCTTCTTGATGGGTGTATGCTTAGTTTGTCATGCAATGCCTCGTAGTGAGTGCATCGAGCTCGTAAACATGCCTACTTGTTAACTGTTTTGCATGCTCCAGTTTTTCACTAAGTCTGAATCTGTTTATGTTTTTGCTATGTTCACATGCTTGCAATTGTATTCTCTTATCCCTTTTGGCTCATGGTCACTAAGGGACTTTTGTTATATGCTTTGAGTAGCTTCATGCCATGCTTTGTTTTGCCATGATATTTTCCTGTAGCATGTAGTTATCGTGCTCTAAACATTGCTTCCTGATGTTAAATTCCTGACTTGTTATTTTCACCAAGTCTGAAACCTGTTATCTTTTGCACTTTTGCCATGCTTGTTTGAACCTGTTAATGGATGAAGTAGCCATAGCTCAGTGTTCATATTTTGTCAAGTATCATGAGTGAATCCCTGCCATGTATTTTGTTGTCATGTTGAAGTGTTGTAGCATGTTGTTCTTGATGCATTTAGAAGGCCACTTGCTATTTATCGCAGACCGGTGCCATATTTGTTTTGCTTGCCATTTCCAAACCGTGCTTCCGATTCCGGCGATCTTTATATCGATTTCAACCGAAATCAACTCCCCTTTCCAGTGGCACTCTTGGATTTCCATGTTGAGGCCAGATTCAATCATTCCTCTCCAAATCATGCATATGCACCGCATACCGCATCCCGCATATTATGCCATGTTCATGTGTTGGTTGTTTACTATGTTGTGTGCTTCTTTCCGGTGTTGCTTCTTCGGGTTGGTTCCAATAACGTCGCGTTTTGAGGACCCGTTCAACTATGTCCGTTTGTCTTCTTCAGGGACTTGTTCTTCTTCCTTGCGGGATTTCAGGCAAGATGACCATACCCTCGAAATCACTTCTATCTTTGCTTGCTAGTTGCTCGCTCTTTTGCTATGCCTATGCTGCGATACCTACCACTTGCTTATCATGCCTCCCATATTGTTAAGCGAAGCCTCTAACCCACCTTGTCCTAGCAAACTGTTGTTTGGCTATGTTACCGCTTTGCTCAGCCCCTCTTATAGTGTTGTTAGTTGCAAGTGAATATTGGAGTTTGTTCCATGTTGGAACATGGATATTTTGTTGGGATATCACAATATCTCTTATTTAATTAATGCATCTATATACTTGGTAAAAGGGTGGAAGGCTCGGCATTATGCCTGGTGTTTTGTTCCACTCTTGCCGCCCTAGTTTCCGCCATATGGGTGTTATGTTTCCGGATTTTGCGTTCCTTACACGGTTGGGTTATAATGGGAACCCCTTGACAGTTCGCCTTGAATAAAACTCCTCCAGCAATGCCCAACATTGGTTTTACCATTCACCACCTAGCCTCTTTTTCCCTTGGGTTCCGCGGATTCAAGGGTCATCTTTATTTAACCCCCCCCCCCGAGCCAGTGCTCCTCTGAGTGTTGGTCCAAACTAGAGCCCTGTGCAGCGCCCCCTCGGGGAAACTCGAGGTTTGGTTTTAGTTGTATGGAGCGCTCATCTGAGTGTGCCCTGAGAACGAGATATGTGCAGCTCCTATCGGGATTTGTCGGCACATTCGGGCGGTGTTGCTGGACTTGTTTTACCATTGTCGAGGATGTCTTGTAACCGAGATGCCGAGTCTAATCGGATTGTCTTGGGAGAAGGAATATCCTTCTTTGACCATGAGAGTTTGTGATGGGCTAAGTTGGGACTCCCCTGCAGGGATTTGAACTTTCGAAAGCTGTGCCCGCGGTTATGGGCAGATGGGAATTTGTTAATGTCCGGTTGTAGAAAACCTGAAGTTTACCTTAATTAAAATGCACCAACCATGTGTGTAACCGTGATGGTCTCTTCTCAGCGGAGTCCGGGAAGTGAACACGGTGTTGGAGTTATGCTTGACGCAGGTTGTTCTAGGATCACTTCTTGATCATAGTTTCTCGACCGTGCTTTGCCTTCTCTTCTCGCTCTCATTTGCGTAGGTTAGCCACCATATATGCTAGTCGCTTGCTGCAGCTCCACCTCATACTTTTACCCTTCCTATAAGCTTAAATAGTCTTGATCACGAGGGTGTGAGATTGCTGAGTCCCCGTGACTCACAGATACTTCCAAAACCAGCTTGCAGGTGCCGTTGTACCATGCAGATGACGCAACCAAGCTCAAGGAGGAGCTCGATGAAGATCTCGTTCATTATGTTGTTCCGTTTCCAGTTGATCAGTAGTGGAGCCCAGTTGGGGTCGATCGTGGATCTGTGTAGCATTTGGGGTAGTCTTCTTTTATCTTGGTTCCGTAGTCGGACCTTGATTGCATCTGGATGATGTAATGCTTTATTCATGTATTGTGTGAAGTGGCGAGTGTAAGCCAACTATGTATCTTTTCCCCTTATGTATTACATGGGTTGTTGTGAAGATTACCTCACTTGCGACATTGCTTTCAATGCGGTTATGCCTCTAAGTTGTGCTTCGACACGTGAGAGATATAGCCGCATCGAGGGCGTTACAGGCCCCTCGTAGCTCCACCGACCTACTTCTTTCGCCTATATATACTCTTATACCTTGAAAAGATCCAAGGGAGCCATGAAACCACTTTTCCACCGCCGCAACCTTCTGTACCCGTAAGATCCCATCTTGGGGCCTTTTCCGGCGATCTGCCAGAGGGGGATTCGATCACGGAGTGCTTCTACATCAACCCCATAGCCTCTCCGATGATGTGTGAGTAGTTTACCACAGACCTTCAGGTCCATAGTTATTAGCTAGATGGCTTCTTCTCTCTCTTTGGTTCTCAATACAAAGTTCTCCTCGACGTTCTTGGAGATCTATTCGATGTAATACTTTTTGCGGTGTGTTTGACGAGATCCGATGAATTGTGGGTTTATGATCAATATTATCTATGAACAATATTTGGTTCTTCTCTGAATTCTTATATGCATGATTTGATATCTTTGCAAGTCTTTTCGAATTATCGATTTAGTTTGGCCTACTAGATTGATCTTTCTTGCAATGGGAGAAGTGCTTAGCTTTGGGTTCAATCTTGCGGTGTCCTTTCCCAGTGACATCACGGGCAGCAAGGCACGCGTTGTATTATTGCCATCGAGGATAAAAAGATGGGGTTTATATCATATTGCTTGAGTTTATCCCTCTACATCATGTCATCTTGCCTAAAGCGTTACTCCGTTCTTATGAACTTAATACTCTAGATGCATGCTAGATAGCGGTCGATGTGTGGAGTAATAGTAGTAGATGCAGAATCGTTTCAGTCTACTTGACATGGACATGATGCCTATGTTCATGATCATGCCTAGATATTCTCATAATTATGCGCTTTTCTATCAATTGCTCGGCAGTAATTTGTTCACCCATCGTAATATATGCTATCATGAGAGAAGCCACTAGTGAAACCTATGGCCCCCGGGTCTATTTTACATCATATTAGTTTCCCGTCAACTTGCCGCTGTTTATTTTGCAATCTCTACTTTCCAATCTATACAACAAAAATACCAAAAATATTTATCTTATTATCTCTATCAGATTTCACTTTTGCAAGTGGTCGTGAAGGGATTGACAACCCCTTTATCATGTTGGTTGCAAGGTTCTTGATTGTTTGTGTAGGTATTAAGCGATTTGCGTGTAGTGTCCTATTGGATTGATACCTTGGTTCTCAAAAACTGAGGGAAATACTTACGCTACTTTGCTGCATCACCCTTTCCTCTTCAAGGGAAAACGAACGCATGCTTAAGAGGTAGCAAGAAGTATTTCGGGTGTCATTGCCGGGGAGATCTACGCTCAAGTCAAGGCATACCAAGTACCCATCACAAACTTTTATCCCTCGCATTACATTGTTTGCCATTTGCCTCTCGTTTTCCTCTCCCTCACTTCACCTTTGCCGTTTTATTCGCCCTTTTTCGTTCGTCTCTTTTCGCTCGCTTCTTGTGTGCTTGTGTGTTGGATTTATTGTTTGTCACGATGGCTCAAGATAATACTAAATTATGTGACTTTTCCAATACCAACAACAATGATTTTATTGGCACTCTGATTGCTCCTATTACCGATGTTGAATCTTGGTGAAATTAATGCTGCTTTGTTGAATCTTGTCATGAAAGATCAATTTTCTAGCCTTCCTAGTGAAGATGCCGCTACCCAACTAAACAACTTTGTTGATTTGTGTGATATGCAAAACAAGAAAGATGTTTATAATGATATTATTAAATTGAATCTATTTCCATTTCCGCTTAGAGATCATGCTAAAACTTGGTTCTCTTCTTTGTCTAAAAATAGTATTGATTCATGAAATAAGTGCAAAGATGCTTTTATCTCTAAGTATTTTCCTCCCGCTAAGATCATCTTTCTTAGAAACGATATTATGAATTTTAAGCAACTTGATCATGAGCATGTTGCACAAGCTTGGGAGAGGATGAAATTAATGATACGTAACTGCCCTACACATGGTTTGAATTAATGGATGATTATACATAATTTTTATGCTGGATTGAATTTTGCTTCTAGAAATCTTTTAGATTCGGCCACGGGAGGCACTTTTATGGAAATCACTTTAGGAGAAGCTACTAAACTCCTAGATAATATTATGGTTAATTATTCTCAATGGCATACCAAAAGATCCACTAGTAAAAAAGTTCATGCTATTGAAGAGATTAATGTTTTGAATGGAAAGATGGATGAACTTATGAAATTGTTTGCTAATAAGTGTAACATCCCAAATTTTTAATTTGGAATATTATACACTAGATCATCTTTGTATATCATATTTTATTGCATTTTGGTTGATCCTATAAATTTCACGCAACTCAAGGACCCTCGGAGAGAGTTGGGGATTTTGTTATTTTCATATTTGAGTTTTCTCAAATTTTGAAAATAGGATCATTTGATTTTATTTATTTTATCTTCAATTATTTATATTATAAAAATACGAGAAAGGGAATAAAATGAGTTTCCCAAAATAAAGAAATATTGAGGATTTAATAAAAAATTCAAATAAGATTTTATTTTGGTTTTATTTGCTATTTTATTTGAATTTAGGAAAAAATGCGCATTTTTCAAAATTGCATTTAGGCCCCAAATAAATGTTCATCTGGTGGGGCTTGATTTTAGAAGCCGGGGAAAATTTATTTCGGGATTTTTGGAGTCTGTTTAGTATTTCTTTTGTTTTTTTAGCGCAATTATTTTTAAAAAAAGTCTGAACCGACCTACGGGCCGTGTCCGGCCAGGACTCCCTGGCCGAGGCCTTTATATAGCGTGCCCCGGGGGCCCGAGCAGCCCAAAGCCGGCACCGCCCCAACCCTAACCCTAAGCCGCCCGCGCCGCCGCTTGCAGCCGCCGCTGCCGCAGCCGCCCGCTGCTGCCGCCGCCGCCCCACCGTCGCCGGAGCCCGCCGCCGACGAGGTCGACTCCGCCGCCGCCGCCGGTTTTTTTAGAAAACCGTTGGTTTTCACCGATTTATTTTCGGTTTTTTAGTTTCGTTTTTAGATAGATCGTTTTTTTTCTCGGTTTAGTTAATTAGCGAGCGTTCGCTCGTTCGTTCGTTTTAACGAACGTGTTCATCATTCAGATCCAGATAACGAACGTTCGTTCGTTAATCTGTTCGTCGTTTTTCTTTTTCTCGGATTTATTCTTCGATTTTTTTGATCGTGATTTCTGATCCGATGTTCGTTCTAGTATAACTTTCCGCTCGTTTGTCGGAATCAGGCGATTCAAGCGCGTGGAGTTTCGTCTCGAAACCCTCTTTTCGTTTAACCAACTCAAATCAGTTTTTGCCTCTGTAAAATTTGACCTAGATCCAGATTAGTAAATGAAGCTTGTTTCTTTTGCCGTTTGTCTTTCGTTGCTTCGTTCGATTTGATTCTTTTTGCCAACCGGAGTTCTTAAGTTGAACTTTATGGTTAGATCTCTTACTTGAGTTTTAGCTGTGCATTAGTTGAGTACTTATTGTATGCTTGTTGTTTGCGATAGAGTACCCGGAGTGCGCCACTTGCTACTTTGAATCGCTAGGTTTTGCGGATCATCAGTAAGGCAAGTAACACTTTGATCATACTTCCTATTACCCGGTTTTTATTGCATTAGATCAATCCTCACACATTGCATGATTATGATCTAATTAAATTGTGGGTTTGGGAGGTAGATGAGGTAGTACCTGTTACCTGTTATTATCAAACCTTTGGGAGTTACTTCTACGTTGCTTATTATGCCATGCTATGCTAGTAGACGTGGATTGGGTGAGTGTATCCATGACAGATGTGGGTTTGTTAAATTAATGGTTTATCTAAGGTGGCAACTTAAATACACATCTGGGTGGATTGAGGCACCTGGGTATTCCAGCGATTGCCTGTTTTTCTTTTGGACCGCCACCCGGGCTCAAAGGGATCATGAGATTATTCATACTAGAAACTTTCGTGTGCAGCCACAAGCTACTATGGGCTCTAGCATAGTTGACTAAGTTGTGCGAACTCTTACAGTGGTAGACTAGCAGATGTAGGGGAAAGTAGGTGTAACGGTCTACCCGGTCGTAAGGTGCTAGCGCTTCTGAAGACTATGTCTCAGTCATCCGTTTCTCAAACACCATGTAGTGCGAGAATCCCAACGGAGGAGATCGAGTCTTGTGGGGAAAAGTGCGCAAACCTCTGCAGAGTGTATAAACTAATCATGGTTAGCCGTGTCCCCGGTTATGGACATCTTGAGTATCTAGTACTTGAATTATCATGTGAATCTCATCATGTTACTCTAATTAATTTTGTTGGGTTTTAATGATGATGTTTAATTGGGATTGAGAGGGTGTCTACACTCTCAATGTTTAACAATCACCATGATAGTTAAATAAAATGTATTCCTTTGCAGTAGGGAAAAATTGGCTTTACGCAAAATTGTAACCATAGAGCTTTCCACCAGCCAAATATGCATGTAGTGTAGTCTTATTCCTTCATTGCTCTCTATGTGTTACATTGCCAGCATATTCCATGTGCTGACCCGTTTCGGGCTGCAACGTTCATGTTGCAGACTTTCAGACGATGGGTAAGGTGCCTTTAGGTCGTGGTTCTATAGTCAGTGATGCCGTTGGAGTTGATGGACTCACTTATCTTCCAAGCCTTCCGCTGTTATCGTTATTAGATGGCCTTAAGCCATATTTATTGTAATAAGCTCTCTTTTGAGACACTCGATGTAATAAGTGTGTGATTGCTACTCTATTATAAATCCTTCAAGCACTGTGTGGTGTCAGCATTACTGATCCAGGGATGACACCAGAGCACAAAGATTGGACCGTTTGAGGTCTGGTCGCTACAATAAGAGTGTTTCTTCTCATCCTAATGATATGCCTTTGTCCACTTTGATTGATAATAATGAATCTATAGATGTGAATTTTGTTGGTAGGAACAACTTTGGTAATAACGCGTGTAGAGGAAACTTTAATTCTAGGCCGTTCCCTAGTAATTCCTCTAATAATTATGGTAATTCCTACAACAACTCTTATGGAAATTTTAATAATATGCCCTCTGATTTTGAGACTAGTGTTAAAGAATTTATGAATTCGCAAAAGAATTTTAATGCTTTGCTTGAAGAAAAATTGCCAAAGATTGATGAGTTGGCTAGGAACGTGGATAGAATTGCTCTTGATGTTGATTATTTGAAACTTAGATCTACTCCACCTAAGCATGACATCAATGAGTCTCTCAAAGCCATGAGAATTTCCATTGATGAGTGCAAAGAGAGAACCGCTAGGATGCGTGCTAAAAAGGTTGCTTTGTGAAAGCGTGTTCTTCTAGTTTTCATGATAATAATGATGAAGATATAAAATTGATTGATGTATCTCCTATTAAATATTTATTTTCCATTATGAATCTTGATAAATATGGGACTGGAGATGAGTCAACTTTAGTTAAAAGGCATCCCAATGATTCAGTGTTTTTAGATCTTGATGCTAGAATTAATAAAAGTGGGATTGAAGAGGTCGAAACTTTACATAGCAATTGTAACGCCCCACATGTAACCTTTCCCGAATTGTACTCCAACTCATGCCGTTTCCGGCATTAAGTTATATTTAATTCTCGGGTTCGGGTCTTTGTCTCCGTGTGTTGTTTTGTTTTTCGTGCATCTCATATCATGTCGTCACGCGCATTGCATTCGCATACATGTTCATCTCATGCATCCGAGCATTTTCCCCGTTGTCCGTTTTGCATTCCGGCGCTTCGTTCTCCTCCGGTGGCCATTTCTAGCTTTCTTGCGTGTGTGGGGATTAAACATTTCCGGATTGGGCCGAGACTTGCCATGCGGCCTCGGTTTACTACCGGTAGACCGCCTGTCAAGTTTCGGGTCATTTGGACTTCGTTTGATACTCCAACGGTTAACCGAGGGACCGAAAAGGCCTCGTGTGTGTGCAGCCCAACACCCCTCCATTTTGGCCCAAAACCCACCAAACTCAGCTCCATCGTCTCGGTCGTTCGATCACGATCGTGTGGGCGAAAACCGCACCTCATTTGGACTCTCCTAGCTCCACTTATGCCTACAAATAGACCCCCCCGAAATTCGGATCTCTCCCCCTCTCGAAACCCTAAAATCCCTCCGCGGCGCGCCGGACATTGTCCGCCCGCGCCGGACAAAACCGCCGCCGCCCCCGCGCCCAATCAGATCGCGCCGCGTGGCACCTCCGCCGCCCTCAGCCGCCGCGGCCCGGCGAGCCTGTAGCGGGCCCGCCCGGCCCATCCGCGCGCGCCGCCGCCTGCCCGTGTCTTCCCCGCGCCCGGCTACCTCCGCCGCCGCCCGCCGCCTTCTCCGGCTGCCCGGCCACCGCAGGCGCCATTTCCGGCCGGGGCAAGGCCGCCCCGGGCTCCCTCGTCGCCGGCGTCTTCCTTCGCCGCCCGGCCCCGCCCGGCCTCGCCCGCGGTCCGCCGGAGCCGCGCCCCACCAACTCCGGCCAGGGGCCGGCCTCCTCTTCCGCGACGGTGGCTCCCTCCTTCCTCTCCGGCCGGCCGGCGTCGTTGCGTTCCGGCGAGCTACAGTAAACACCGGATCGGATATGGATCGTAAACCCTAGCGCCCCCCGTTGACTTTCTCCCTCTCCCGTTAATTTTTCTTGCTACTTTGACCGCTCATATCTCCTCATCCGTAGCTCCGTTTTGGGCGTATGATATGTCAAAATCTTCGTCTCGACGAGTACATCATTTCATTACATTGCATCTTTTGCATTTGAGGTCAGCTGGTTGCCCAAAATGCTATTGGAAGGAGGCATGTTGAGTTAAATTGCAGATCCGTTAGTTCAACATGCACTTTTGTTATTTTTTCCATATTTAATCCGTGCATGATATGCCTGTGCCCCTTTGGGATGAATTGTTAAGCATGTTGTCTTCTTTCCAGAGGTGCCTTCCATGTATTTTTAGGATGTGTGTGTTGTCTTGTGCAAGCTTGTGAAGAGGGCTACCTGAGATTACTGATTTCAGGGACTTAGTGATTTTCACTAAGTCTGGGCCGTTTTAGTTCACGATGCTATATGTCCGGCTTGTTTCCTAGTGATCCGTGCCTCTTTTGAGGATGATCAGTAAGAGTGATTTGTTATGATTGTTGTGCTTAATCCATCCAGGTCTTTACTTGTTATGTTGGAGCCCCCTAGGTTGACTCAATCGAGCTCAACTTTTGGATAGTTGCTGTTTTGGGCAGATCGTGAACTCTTTTGTGATTTTGCCGGAGTGATTGCTAGTGATCCATGCATACTATGCCATTGTTCTTGCCATGTCTAGCTAGCATTTTGTGCCTTCTTAATGGGTATATGCTTGCCTTGCCATGACTTGCACCGTAGTGAGAGCATCGAGCTCGTTTACATGCCTCCATGAGTTATTATTTCAGCATGTCCCAGTTTTCACTAAGTCTGAAAACTGATTGTATTTCATCGATGTTCGTGTGCTCGGTAGAGCATTTTGTGAACCCTTTTGGCCCCAGGTCATTTTGGGTGTTTTGATAAGCTTGTTGAGTAGCTCCATGCCATGCTCTTACTTGCCATGTTCAGGTTTTCCTTCATGTTGTTTTGCTGCTCTGAAGAGAGCATCGTGGTCTGAAATTCCAGACTAGCGTTAATTTCGCTAAGTCTGAAATCTGTTTTGCTTATTCAGTTTTGCCATGCTTGTTTGAAGCCCTTAATAGATATATTTGCCTATGCCTCAGTCATGATGATTTGTTAAGCTTGATGAGTACATCACTGCCATGCAATTTGTTTTCATGTTGGGTGGCTGTAGCATGTTCATTTTGTTGCATTTAGTAGCCTACTTGCTGTAAATCGCAGATCGGTTCGTTTAGTAAAACGCTTGCCATTTCTAAACCGTAGCTCCGATTGCCATGATCTTTATATAGTTTTCAGGGGATTTCTTCCCCTCTATCCAGGGGCATACTTGGTTTTCCAAGTTGAGGCCAGGTTCATGCATTTCCTGTTACATGTTGCATTTTTGCATCCCGCATCGCATCCCGCATAGCATATCATCTTTGCATCTTATTGGTTGCCTTTGCACGTGGTTGATTGTATCCTTGTTGCTTGTTTTGTGTTGTTGGGTAGAGCCGGGAGACGAGTTCGCTAACGAGGAGCCCGTTGAGTTTGCTTTCGAGGATCCAGTCAATTCTGACAACTGTGCAGGCAAGATGATCACGCCCTTGAAATCACTACTATCTTTGCTATGCTAGTTTGCTCGCTCTTTTGCTTTGCCAATGCTATGATGCCTACCACTTGCTTGTCAGCCTCCCAATTGCCATGATTAAGCCTCTAACCCACCTTTGTCCTAGCAAACCATTGATTGGCTATGTTACCGCTTTGCTCAGCCCTTCTTATAGCGTTGATAGCTGCAGGTGAAGATTGGAGCCGTTCCTTGTTGGAACACTTATTTACTTGTTGGGATATCATTATATTGCTATATTATCTTTACTCATCTATATACTTGGTAAAGGGTGGAAGGCTCGGCCTCTCGCCTAGTGTTTTGTTCCACTCTTGCCGCCCTAGTTTCCGTCATATCGGTGTTATGTTCCCGGATTATTGCGTCCCTTACGCGGTTGGGCTATAATGGGAACCCCTTGATAGTTCGCCTTGATTAAAGCTTTTCCAGCAATGCCCAACATTGGTTTTACCATTTGCCACCTACCCTTTTCTTTCCCTTGGGTTTCCGGAGCCCGAGGGTCATCTTTATTTTAGCCCCCCACGGGCCAGTGCTCCTCTGAGTGTTGGTCCGGAACGTCAGCCGCCAGTGGCCACCAGGGGCAACTCTGGGATGGCCTACCGGAAGTTTGGACAATCTGAGTGTGGCCTGAGAAAGAGATATGTGCAGCTCCTATCGGGATTTGTCGGCGCATTCGGGCGGTGTTGCTGGACTAGTTTTGACCTGTCGAATCATCTTGTTGTACCGGGATACCGAGTCTGATCGGTGGGTCCTGGGTGGAGGTCTATTCCTTCGTTGACCGTGAGAGCTTGTTATGGGCTAAGTTGGGACCCCCCTGCAGGGATTGATCTTTCGAAAGCCGTGCCCGCGGTTATGGGCAGATGAGAATTTGTTAATGTCCGGTTGTAGACAACTTGAACTTAATTAATTAAATGCATCAACTGCATGTGTTGCCGTGATGGCCTCTTCTCGGCGGAGTCCGGGAAGTGGACACGGCGTTGGAGTTATGTCTGCGTAGTCTGCTCTATTTAGTTCCGCTCGTGCTTTGCCTTCTCTTCTCGCTCTCTTTTGCGAATAAGTTAGCCACCATATATGCTAGTCACTTGCTGCAGCTCCACTCACATTACCCCTTCCTTACCTATTCAGCTTAAATAGTCTTGATCGCGAGGGTGCGAGATTGCTGAGTCCTTTGTGGCTCACAGATTACTATTACACCAGATGCAGGGACCGATGATACTCCTCCGGATGGCGCGTTCGAGCTGAAGTGGGAGTACGACGAGGACTCTCAGCGATACTATGTTTCTTTTCCTGATGATCAGTAGTGGTGCCTATTCGGGGTTCGATTCAGGGTTTAGTCGCTTGTTGGGGGTCTTTTCTATTTTGGCGCCGTAGTCGGGCCATGAGTGTTTGTATGATGGATGCTATCTATGTACTTTGATGTGACGTGGCGAGTGTAAGCCAACTATTATTATTATTCCCCCTTTATATTATATATGTACATGGGTTGTGTGAAGATTGCCTCACTTGCGACATATGCCTTCAATGCGATTATGCCTCTAAGTCGTGCCTCGACACGTGGGAGATATAGTCGCATCGAGGGTGTTACAGCAATGAACTCACTATTTTGGATTTTAAGGAATTTAATTATGATAATTGATCTTTGATAGATTGTATTTCCTTGTTGCAATCCATGTTAAATTCTCCTCATGCTTATGATCAAAATAAGGCCTTTACTAAACATATCGTTGATGATTTAATGCAATCTTATGAAGAAAAGCTTGAATTAGAAGTTTCTATTCCTATAAAACTTTATGATGAGTGGGTACCTACTATTAAAAATTAAGATTAAAGATCATGAATGTTATGCTTTATGTGATTTGGGTGCTAGTGTTTCCATGATTCGAAAAACTTTGTGTGATGTGCTAGGTTTCCGTGAATTTGATGATTGTTCTTTAAATTTGCATCTTGCGTATTCCACCATTAAGAAACCTATGGGAAGGATTAATGATGTTCTTATTATTGCAAATAGGAATTATGTGCCCGTAGATTTCATTGTTCTTGATATAGATTATAATCCTACATGTCCTATTATTCTTGGTAGACCTTTCCTTAGAACGATTGGTGCAATTATTGTCATGAAAGAAGAAAATATTAGATTCCAATTTCCATTAAGGAAAGGCATGGAACACTTTCCTAGAAATAAAATTAAATTACCTTACAAATCTATGTTGAGAGCCACATATGGATTGCATACCAAAGATGATAATACCTAGATCTATTCTTGTTTTTATGCCTAGCTAGGGGCGTTAAACGATAGCGCTTGTTGGGAGGCAACCCAATTTTATTGTTGTTATTTGCCTTTTGTTCCCGTTTAGTAATAAATAATTTATCTAGCCTATGTTATGATTGTGTTTTTATGTTTTAATTAGTGTTTGTGCCAAGTAAAGCCTTTGGGATCTTCTTGGGTGATTGTTGTTTGATCTTGCTGAAAAAACAGAAAGTATGTGCTCACGAGAATAATTTTTATTTTTTACTAGAGAGCGATAAAATACCAATTCCAACTGCAGTAGATCAATACACAAATTATTTATGACTTCCTAATTTTCTAGAATTTTTGAAGTTACAGAAGTATTCAAAACCTCCAGATTTCTACAGACTGTTCTGTTTTGATAGATTCTGTTTTTCGTGTGTTGTTTGCTTATTTCGATGAATCTATGGCTAGTATCGGGGGGTATGAACCATAGAGAAGTTGGAATATAGTAGGTTTAACACCAATATAAATAAATAATGAGTTAATTACAGTACATTAAAGTAGTGGTTTGTTTTCTTATACTAACGGAGCTCATGAGATTTTCTGTTGAGTTTTGTGTTGTGAAGTTTTCAAGTTTTTGGGTAAAGATTTGATGGATTTTGGAACAAGGAGTGGCAAGAGCCTAAGCTTGGGGATTCCCAAGGCACCCCAAGGTAAAATTCAAGGACAACCAAAAGCCTAATCTTGGGGATGCCCCAGAAGGCATCACCTCTTTCGTCTTCATCTATCGGTAACTTTACTTGAGGCTATATTTTTATTCACCACATGATATGTGTTTTGCTTGGAGCGTCTTGTATGATTTGAGTCTTTGCTTTTTAGTTTACCACAATCATCCTTTCCGTACACAACTTTTGGGAGAGACACACATGAATCGGAATTTATTAGAATACTCTATGTGCTTCACTTATATCTTTTGAGCTAGATAATTTTGCTCTAGTACTTCACTTATATCTTTTTAGAGCACGGTGGTGGGTTTATTTTATAGAAATTATTGATCTCTCATGCTTCACTTATATTATTTTGAGAGTCTTTTAGAACAGCATGGTAATTTGCTTTGGTTGTGAAATTAGTCCTAATATGATGGGCATTCAAGATGGGTATAATAAAAACTTTCATATAGAGTGCATTGAATAGTTTGATACTTGATAATTGTTTTGAGATATAAAGATGGTGATATTAGAGTCGTGCTATTTGAGTAATTGTGAAATTGAAAAATACTTGTGTTAAGGTTGGCAAGTCTCGTAGCATGCATGCATGGTAACCGTTGTGTGACAAATTTGAAGCATGAGGTGTTCTTTGAGTGCCTTCCTTATGAGTGGCGGTCGGGGACGAGCGATGGTCTTTTCCTACCAATCTATCTCTCTAGGAGGATGCACGTAGTGCTTAGTTTTGATGACTTGTAGATTTTTGCAATAAGTATCTGAGTTCTTTATGACTAATCTTGAGTCCATGGATTATACGCACTCTCACCCTTCCATCATTGCTAGCCTCTTTGGTACCGTGCATTGCCCTTTCTCACCTTGAGAGTTGGTGCAAACTTTGCCGGTGCATCCAAACCCCGTGAGACGATGCGCTCTATCACACATAAACCTCCTTATATCTTCCTCAAAACAGCCACCATACCTACCTATTATGGCATTTCCATAGCCATTCTAAGATATATTGCCATGCAACTTTCCACCGTTCCGTTTATTATGACACGCATCATCATTGTCATATTGCCTTTCATGATCATGTAGTGGACATCGTATTTGCGGCAAAGCCACCGTTCATAATTCTTTCATACATGTCACTCATGAGTCATTGCACATCCCGGCACACGCATCATCGAGGCATTCATATAGAGTCATATCTTGTTCTAGTATCGAGTTCTAATCATTGAGTTGTAAATAAATAGAAGTGTGATGATCATCATTAATAGAGCATTGTCCCAAAAAAATAAAAAAAAGAGAAAAAAGAGAAAGGCCAAATAAAAAAAAGAAGGCCAAAAAAAAGGGGGCAATGCTACTATCCTTTTTTGACACTTGTGCTTCAAAGTAGCACCATGATCTTTATGATAGAGAGTCTCTTGTTTTGTCATTTTCATATACTAGTGGGAATTTTTCATTATAGAACTTGGCTTGTATATTCCAACTATGGGCCTCCTCAAGTGCCCTAGGTCTTCGTGAGCAAGCAAGTTGGATGCACACCCACTTAGTTTCTTTTTTTGAGCTTTCATACATTTATAGCTCTAGTGCATCCATTGCATGACAATCCCTACTCCTTGCATTGACATCAATTCATGGGCATCTCCCTAGGCCATTGATTAGCCGCGTCGATGTGAGACTTTCTCCTTTTTTGTCTTCTCCACATAACCCCCTTCATTATATTCTATTCCACCCATAGTGTTATATCCATGGCGCACGCTCATGTATTGCGTGAAAGTTGAAAAAGTTTGAGATTACTAAAGTATGAAACAATTGCTTGGCTTGTCATCGGGGTTGTGCATGATGAGAGCATTCTTGTGTGACGAAAATGGAGCATGACCAAACTATATGATTTTGTAGGGATGAACTTTCTTTGGCCATGTTATTTTGAGAAGACATGATTGCTTAGTTAGTATGCTTGAAGTATTGTTATTTTTATGTGAATATTAAACTTTTATCATGAATCTTTCGGATCTGAACATTCATGCCACAATAAAGAAAATTACATAGAGAAATATGTTAGGAAGCATTCCACATCCAAAATTCTGTTTTTATGATTTACCTACTCGAGGACGAGCAGGAATTAAGCTTGGGGATGCTTGATACGTCTCCAACGTATCTATATTTTTTTATTGTTCCATGTTATTACATTATCTGTTTTGGATGATAATGGGCTTTATTTTACACTTTTATATTATTTTTGGGACTAACCTTTTAACCAGAGGCCCAACCCAAATTGCTGTTTTTTTGCCTATTTCAGTGTTTCGTAGGAAAGGAATATCAAACGGAGTCCAAACGGAATGAAACCTTCGGGAGCGTGATTTTTGGAACAAACGTGATCCAGAGGACTTCGAGTGGACGTCAAGAAACAATCGGGGAGGCCATGAGGCACGAGGCGCGCCCTCCACCCTTGTGGGCCCCTCGTTGCTCCACCGACCTACTTCTTCCTCCTATATATATATTGACATACCACGAAAACATCCGGGAGCACCACGAAAACGTAATTCCACCGCTGCAACCTTCTGTACCCAAGAGATCCCATCTTGGGGAGTTTTCCGGAGCTCCGCCGGAGGGGGCATTGATCACGGAGGGCCTCTACATCATCTCCATGGCCCCTCCGATGATGTGTGAGTAGTTAACTTCAGACCATCGGGTTCATAGCTAGTAGCTAGATGGCTTCTTCTCTCTCTTTGGATCTCAATACAAAGTTCTACTCGATTCTCTTGGAGATCTATTCGATGTAATCTTCTTTTGCGGTGTGTTTGTCGAGATCCATGAATTGTGGGTTTATGATCATGTTTATCTATGAACAATATTTGAATCTTCTCTGAATTCTTTTATGTATGATTGGTTTATCTTTGCAAGTCTCTTCGAATTATCAGTTTGGTTTGGCCTACTAGATTGATCTTTCTTGCAATGGGAGAAGTGCTTAGCTTTGGGTTCAATCTTGCGGTGCTCGATCCCAGTGACAGAAAGGGAGACGACACGTATTGTATTGTTGCCATCGAGGATAAAAATATGGGGTTTATATCATATTTCATGAGTTTATCCCTCTACATCATGTCATCTTGCTTAAGGCGTTACTCCGTTCTTATGAACTTAATACTCTAGATTCATGTTGGATAGCGGTCGATGTGTGGAGTAATAGTAGTAGATGCAGGCAGGAGTCGGTCTACTTGTCACAGACGTGATGCCTATATACATGATCATACCTAGATATTCTCATAATTATTCGCTTTTCTATCAATTGCTCGACAGTAATTTGTCCACCCACCGTAATACTTATGCTATCTTGAGAGAAGGCACTAGTGAAACCTATGGCCCCCGGGTCTATTCTCCATCATATAAGTTTCCAATCTATTTTATTTTGCAATCTTTACTTTCAATCTATATCATAAAAATACCAACGCGATAAAGGGGTTGTCAATCCCTTCACCGCCACTTGCAAGAGTGAGATCCGACTACGAATGTGCGAGACGTCGCGCCTTAGCAATCGCTAAACCAACTTCTGAGGGTTATTGACCACGCCGGAGCTCGATCAACCTGACCACGAGGGTCTGTTTCCTGCGAGCAAACAAAGAACAAGCAAGAAACTGAGATTGCAATATGGATATTGTGAATATAAGATGAAAGCTTTATTGATCAAGGTGGGGTTCTGTGACATCTTGGTCTGGTCGTTGGACACAAACGAAGTACGCGAAGTTGCAGCTATGGCGAACTTTTAATCTAAACAAAACCCAAAGCCTAAATGATGCCCTAAGGGCTGTATATATGGAGGAGAGAGGGGGAATTTCGTGGCCCTTGGTGGAGGGGTCCGAAACCAACCCTAACTCTTGTTTCCCCACACATACGGACTCTAAAAACAGCCTATACTTAAGTACTTCGAAAATACATGGGCCTGGCCCAATAATAAGGTGACGCAACACCTAAAATAGCCTCTGGACGAAATTTATGAAGTGGCATCTTGTATATTTCGTCCCATGCTTCATGCACTCATTATGGTGGCTTCAGAGTCCTGGAATCATCACATGTAACTCCGTTCTTGTTCCCCTTGCGCATGCCATCGTCTCCATGCTTGAACTTGCTCCAAGGTTCATCTTTCTTGTCCAAGCTAGGCCCTTAATTTGTAAGCAAAACAAATGTATCCAATTTAGGCAGCATCATATTCTCATGAACATTAGAATCGTTACCAAGAAACGAAAGTACCTGATAATTCAATTGGCGTGCGCGAGCTCTAGTAATCGGTCCAGTGTGTATAGCAGCAGGGGTTGTGGGTGTAATAATGGTATTGATGTCCTCATCATCCTCCCCTTCTTGAAATGAAGTCGTCCTCGACGAAAGTTCATCGTCCTCACCCAAATAAGGCTTCAAATCTGTAATGTTAAAAGTGGGACTAACCCCAAAATCTGCAGGCAGCTCAAGTATATATGCATTATCATTTTTTTCTCTAACACCTTCAAAGGACCATCAGCACGCGCTATTAGCTTTGATTTGCGCAAATTAGGAAATCTATCCTTACGCAAATGTAACCAAACAAGATCTCGAGGTGCAAACACAACATGTTTTCTACCCTTATCTCCAGCAAGTTTATATTTAGCATTCATACGCTCAATGTTTTCCTTAGTTAACTCATGCATTTTTAAAATAAATTCAGCACGTTCTTTAGCATCAAAATTAACCTTCTCCGAAGATGGAAGAGGCAACAAATCAATAGGTGCACGAGGTAGGAAACCATACACAATTTCAAAAGGGCACATCTTAGTAGTAGAATGCAATGAACGATTATAAGCAAATTCAATATGAGGCAAGCACTCTTCCCACATTTTCTTGTTATTCTTCAAAACAGCCCTAAGCATAGTAGACAATGTTCTATTGACTACTTCAGTTTGTCCATCAGTTTGGGGGTGACAAGTAGTACTAAAAAGCAGCTTAGTCCCCAACTTAGCCCATAAACATCTCCAAAAGTGGCTAAGAAATTTAGTATCATGATCTTGCAAGCGAATAATTTCATGAAAGAACAAATCAGCAACATTAACAGCATCATCGCTTTTATGACATGGTATAAAGTGTGCCATTTTCGAGAACCTATCCACGACAACAAATATGCTATCCCTCCCCTTCTTTGTTCGAGGTAAACCTAAAACAAAGTCCATAGATATATCCTCCCAAGGAACACTAGGTACAGGCAAAGGCATATATAAACCATGAGGATTGAGTCGTGACTTAGCTCTTTGACATGTAGTGCAGCGAGCAACAAAATGCTCAACATCCCGTCTCATCTTTGGCCAAAAGAAATGTGTAGCAAGTATATCCTTCGTCTTCTTGACGCCAAAGTGTCCCATTAATCCTCCTCCATGTGCCTCCTGCAACAACAAAAGACGAACGGAGCTAGCTGGAATGCATAGCTTGTTAGCACGAAACACAAATCCATCGTTAAGAACGAACATGTTCCAAGTTCTCCCTTCCTTACAATTCTGCAATACATCTTTAAATTCAGCATCATGAACATATTGATCTTTGATGGTCTCCAAACCAAATATTTTAAAGTCAAGTTGTGAAAGCATAGTATAACGACGAGACAAGGCATCAGCAATAACATTTTCTTTACCCTTCTTGTGTTTAATGACATAAGGGAAAGTCTCAATCAATTCAACCCATTTAGAATGTCTACGGTTCAGTTTTCTTGACTTTTAATGTGTTTCAAAGATTCATGATCAGAATGTATAACAAATTCCTTGGGCCATAAATAATGTTGCCATGTTTCTAAGGTCCGAACAAGAGCATATAATTCTTTATCATAAGTAGAATAGTTCAGACTAGGCCCACTCAATTTTTCAGAAAAGTATGCAACAAGTTTTCCATCTTGTAATAACACACCTCCTAATCCAATTCCACTAGCATCACATTCAAGCTCAAAAGTCTTATTGAAATTAGGAAGTTGGAGTGAAGGAGCATGTGTCAACTTATCTTTCAATACCGTGAAGGCTTCTTCCAGTGCGGTACCCCAAACAAAAGGCACATCCTTCTTTGTAAGCTCGTTGAGAGGTGCAGCAATGGTGCTGAAATATCTCACAAAACGCCGATAGAAACCAGCGAGGCCAAGGAAACTCCTCACTGTGTGACCGTTTTGGGCTGCGGCCAACTCTCAATAGCTTCAATCTTGGCTTTATCAACTTCAATTCCCTGTGGAGTAACAACATAGCCAAGAAAAGATACTCAGTTAGTGCAAAAGGTGCACTTTCCAAGGTTACCAAACAAACGTGCATCACGTAGAGCAATAAAAATAGCACGTAAATGTTCCAAATGTTCCTCCAAAGATTTGCTATAAATCAATATGTCATCAAAGTAAACTACCACAAATCGTCCAATGAAAGCACGTAAAACTTCGTTCATTAACCTCATGAAAGTACTAGGTGCATTAGTTAACCCAAAAGGCATGACTAACCACTCATATAATCCAAACTTAGTTTTAAATGCTGTTTTCCATTCATCTCCCAATTTCATACGAATTTATGGTATCCACTACGCAAATCAACTTTGGAGAATATTGTAGAGCCACTCAATTCATCAAGCATATCATCAAGCCTAGGAATAGGATGACGATAACGAATAGTGATATTATTAATGCCTCTACAATCAACACACATACGCGACGTACCATCCTTTTTAGGCACTAGTATAATAGGAACAGCACAAGGACTAAGAGATTCGCGTATATAACCTTTGTCGAGCAGCTCCTGTACTTGACGCATAATCTCCTTCGTCTCCTCTGGATTGGTACGGTATGGTGCATGGTTGGGTAGCGAAGCACCGGGAATTAAGTCAATTTGATGCTCAATCCCTCGAATAGGTGGTAATCCCGGTGGCACGTCTTGTGGAAAGACGTCAGCGAACTCCTAAAAAATGTTAGTGACAGCAAGGGGCAAAGAGGAAGGCACGTCCTTGAATGAAAATAATGCCTCTTTGCACACAAAAGCATAGCAAACAGATTTGCTAACATCTAGCTCATCAATATCAGATTTGGTGGCAAGTAAACATGCACTTTTCAATTTAATTTCAGAAACAACAGTAGATGGTTTATTATTAGGCTTCATTTGGTGCTCAAATTCTTTTGCCACAATCTGATTTTCACTCTTATTTGTCTCCTGTTTTGCTTTATTAGCTCTATTAATATCATCTTTCAAAATGGAATCAGGAGTCATAGGAAGCAAAGTAATATTTTTATCACTATGAACAAGAGTATACTGATTGTTTCTACCATGGTGTATAGAATTTTTATCAAATTGCCATGGTCTACCAAGTAATAAGGAACATGCTTGCATAGGTACCACATCACAATCAACATAATCAACATATGTAGAGATACTAAAATGCACACGAATAGTACGTGTTACCTTAACCTTGCCGCTGTTGTTGAACCATTGGATGTAGTAAGGATGTGGATGTGGTCTTGTGGTGAGAGATAGCTTCTCCACCATCTCCATGCTAGCCAAGTTGTTGCAACTCCCTCCATCTATGATCACGCGAACAGAACGTTCCTTCACAACTCCCTTTGTATGGAACAAATTATGCCTCTGATTTTGCTCAGCTTGTGTAACCTGCACACTCAAAACACATTGAGCAACTAAACATTCATACCTGTCAGCATCTTCAGGAGCCATGTATTGCGTCTCATGATCAGAATCGTCTCCACCGTGTTCGTCACGTGTAATAAGAGCCAAAGTCTCCTCATCATAGTCACTAGCGGACTCATACCCACCATCCTCAGTAACAATCATCACACGCTTAGATGGGCATTCTCTCGCATAATGACCTCCACCCTTGCAACGTCGACAAATTATATCATGTGTTTGCCCTGTTGATGCCATGGATGAAGAAGAGCTCTTTGCAGGCCCAGAAGGTGTGCTCTTGGCAGATAGTGGTGATTGTGCTTGCTTTATTGTATCACGGTTGGAGGTGGCAGCCGACGGAGGCGCCGGTGTAGCAGAACATGTGGAAGTAGATGATGCACGTGGTGTCCATGATGAAGGTCGACCTGCAGAAAAGTTAGTCCGCGCCAATGCCTGTCGATCCTGCACTTCACGTTCAGCTTTACAAGCAAGATGGAATAAACGAGTGATATTAGTATACTCCTTATACTCTAGAATTGTCTGAATCTCTCTATTTAATCCACCCATAAAACGTGCAAGCATAGCTTCATTCTCCTCAACAATACCACATCTTATCATGCCAGTTTGTAATTCCTGATAATATTCTTCTATAGAATTTTTTCCCTGTCTTAAGCGCTGCAATTTTTGAAGTAATTCATGTTGATAATATGGTGGAACCCAACGAGTATGCATAGCAGTTTTCAAAGCAGCCCAAGTAGCTGGAATAGGATATAATCTACAATGCTCAGACCACCAAACACATGCAAAACTAGTGAATGCACAAACAGTAGCAGGAACACGTCTCTCCTCGGGATATTGTAAACATGTAAATCGTTGTTCAGTTTCTAACTCCCAAGTAAGATATATATCAGGAACATATCTACCCTCAAATGGTGCAATATTCAATTTTAGTTTAGGGAGATGGTCATGATCTCGTACCTGAGGGTGAGCCCTACCATTGCCATTATTTGCATGTGGACGACCTGGTGGTTGCTGTGCTGGTGGTGGCACATAGTTCTGATTTTGATCAACCTCATCCTTGTAATATCCCACATAATCATCCTCCTCCACATCAGCAGTAGGAGCCACAGAAGTATCAACAACAGCACCAGCAGTTTGGCCCGGCTGAAGAGGGACACGGCTCGCTCGGCGGAGGGCTGTTTCTCGACATGGAGGTAGTCGGTGTTGTTGCTGTTGTTGCAGAGGTGCGGCAGGAGCAGCCGGTGGTGGTGGTGGAAAACGCGAAAGCAATTCAGCAAACTTGTTATCGAGCTTTGTTTCAAACGTCTTCTCCATGCCATCTATCTTCTCCATGGCCTCTTCAAATCTGTTTAGCACATCTTGCACCTGTCCACTCATCATTTGCTGAAATTTATCATGAAGCTCCTTGTTCGTCAAGTTCTCCCAGTCAGTTTCATCGGCTTGTGATCCTGGCATGGTTAGCAGCAATAGAAACACACAAGAATATGATCCTACAGACTAATAACACGTGGTGGTGGTGGCGGGTGTCACAAATCCGTCAAGCAAATCTCAAATTCTTACCAGTTCTTACCCAGCAGCAAGTGGTGATCGGCAACCGTTGTAGTCAAAACTCTCAAAAGCTTGGATAGAGCGATTGCCAGGGAGAGTCAAATGCACGACGTAGATGTATGTGGAGCTGGGAAGGCTTATAGTATGGTAGCAAAAAGGGTCAGCAATAATCAATTCAGAGATGCAAAGTTGAATAAACGCTCAACGATGGTACTGTGTTGGTCCGAGGCTAGACCGTGCTAGAGACGCGAGCCTAGAACACTAACAAAATCATGGCGCTGCACGTAAATAAGGGGAAAGCACACTCTGGAACTCTTTTTTTCGCTCTTTTTTTGCGCTCCTCTTTTTTTTTGCAAAAAATCACTATAATGGCGAGTCTATCAAAACTCTTCCCTCATCAAACTGATAGGATGGGCACGACATTTTTTTCCGGAAATCAGGGCAGCGACGACAAAAAAGTGCGACAAAAAATCACTATGATGGCACGTGGCTCAAAAGACTCAGAAAAGCCTAAAAATAGGATAGGGAAAAAATATTTTTGGTCGCCGAAATTTTGGCCTAAAAACTGCCCGGGGGTCTCCAGACTCTTTTTTTTCCGAGACCTACGCAGGCAAGGAAACAGGAATCGGAATTTAGATTGGTCTCAAGAACAAACCTAATATGAGAAGAACTCGATTGGTGGTGGATATATGGTTGTGGTATATGGCAGTGGTGGTGGTATATGGTAGCGGTGGTGGTATATGGATAAAGATTGGTGGTGGTATATGGATACGGACTGGTGGTGGTATATGGACACGGATTCAGAGCGGTGGCGGATAAGCAATGGTGGTAGATGGGCGATGATGATGGTGCGGCGGGGGCGTGACAACTTATGACCAGAACTCGAAACTCTAAAAGACTAGACTCTAAGACCAGCAACTTGACACGATGATGCAACCGCAAATTCAACAAAGCAAAAACCCTAAAAGATTATGCAAAGGCTCAGATTGGTTCGGATATGATGAACTAACCCTAATTTTTTTGTGGCTTTTTCATGGACTGTAGGTATGAAGAATAGACTCGATCTAATCTACGAAAAACTGTAAAATCTCACCGAGCAACCTGGAAATCTGATACCACTTGATAGAGGCAAAGGTGTCCCGATGTTTCGATGAGATGGTGGCTATCATTTTCTGTGGGAGTCGACCTTGACGATCCGACTACGAACGTGCGAGACGTCGCACCTTAGCAATCGCTAAACCAACTTCCGAGGGTTATTGACCATGCCGGAGCACGATCAACCTGACCACGAGGGTCTGTTTCCTGCGAGCAAACGAAGAACAAGCAAGAAACTGAGATTGCAATCTGGATATTGCGAATATAAGATGAAAGCTTTATTGATCAAGGTGGGGTTCTGTGACGTCTTGGTCTGGTCGTTGGACACAAACGAAGTACGCGAAGTTGCAGCTACGGCGAACTTGTAATCTAAACAAAACCCAAAGCCTAAACGATGCCCTAAGGGCTGTATATATGGAGGAGAGAGGGGGAATTTCGTGGCCCTTGGTGGAGGGGTCCGAAACCAACCCTAAGTCTTGTTTCCCCACACATACGGACTCTAAAAACAGCCTATACTTAAGTACTTCAAAAATACATGGGCCTGGCCCAATAATAAGGTGACGCAGCACCTAACATAGCCTTTCGACGAAATTTATGAAGTGGCATCTTGTATATTTCGTCCCATGCTTCATGCACTCATTATGGTGGCTTCAGAGTCCTGGAATCATCACTTGTAACTCCATTCTTGTTCCCCTTGCGCATGCCATCATCTCCATGCTTGAACTTGCTCCAAGGTTCATCTTTCTTGTCCAAGCTAGGCCCTTCATTTGTAAGCAAAACAAATGTATCCAATTTAGGCAGCATCATATTCTATGAACATTAGAATCCTTACCAAGAAACGAAAGTACCTGATAGTTCAATTGGCGTGCGCGAGCTCTAGTAATTCTCATGAACAACCTCTTTGATTTCTACCTCCGCAGCTTTCAGCATTGCGAAGAGCTCGGGAATAGTCTTATTCATCCCTTGCATATTATAGTTCATCACGAAGCTCTTGTAGCTTGGTGGCAGTGATTGGAGAATTCTGTCAATGACGCAATCATCTGGAAGATTAACTCCCATCTGAATCAAGTGATTATTATACCCAGACATTTTGAGTATATGCTCACTGACAGAACTGTTCTCCTCCATCTTGCAGCTATAGAACTTATTGGAGACTTCATATCTCTCAATCCGGGCATTTGCTTGAAATATTAACTTCAACTCCTGGAACATCTCATATGCTCCATGACGTTCAAAACGTCATTGAAGTCCCGATTCTAAGCCATAAAGCATGGCTTGGCAGACTAGTTCCTGACTGACTTGATAGTGCGATGAGCTTACTTGCTCTAGTTCTATCCTCAGGATTTACTTACCTGAGTACCTAGCACATTGAACTATCGAGTAGTCATCAGCTTTGCTCTGCCAGACATTCATAACATCTGGTGTTGCTCCAGCAGCAGGCCTGGCACCCAGCGGTGCTTCCAGGATGTAATTCTTCTGTGCAGCAATGAGGATAATCCTCAAGTTATGGACCCAGTTCGTGTAATTGCTACCATCATCTTTCAACTTTGCTTTCTCAAGGAACGCATTAAAATTCAACGAAACAACAACACGGGCCATCTATCTACAATCAAACATACATAAGCAAGATACTATTAGGTACTAAGTTCATGATAAATTTAAGTTCAATTAATCATATTACTTAAGAACTCCCACTTAGATAGACATCCCTCTAATCCTCTAAGTGATCACGTGATCCAAATCAACTAAACCATAACCGATCATCACGTGAAATGGATTAGTTTTCAATGGTGAACATCATTATGTTGATCATATCTACTATATGATTCACGCTCGACCTTTCGGTCTCCGTGTTCCGAGGCCATATCTGCATATGCTAGGCTCGTCAAGTTTAACCTGAGTATTCTGCGTGTGCAAAACTGGCTTGCACCCGTTGTAGATGGACGTAGAGCTGATCACACCCGATCATCACGTGGTGTCTGGGCACGACGAACTTTGGCAACGGTGCATAGTCAGGGGGAACACTTCTTGATAATTTAGTGAGAGATCATCTTATAATGCTACCGTCAATCAAAGCAAGATAAGATGCATAAAAGATAAACATCACATGCAATCAATATAAGTGATATGATATGGCCATCATCATCTTGTGCTTGTGATCTCCATCTCCGAAGCACCGTCATGATCACCATCGTCACCGGCGCGACACCTTGATCTCCATCGTAGCATCGTTGTCGTCTTGCCAATCTTATGCTTCTACGACTATCACTACCGCTTAGTGATAAAGTAAAGCATTACAGGGCGATTGCATTGCATACAATAAAGCGACAACCATATGGCTCCTGCCAGTTGCCGATAACTCAGTTACAAAACATGATCATCTCATACAATAAAATTTAGCATCATGTCTTGACCATATCACATCACAACATGCCCTGCAAAAACAAGTTAGACGTCCTCTACTTTGTTTGTTGCTAGTTTTACGTGGCTGCTACGGGCTTAAGCAAGAACCAATCTTACCTACGCATCAAAACCATAATGATAGTTTGTCAAGTTGATGCCGTTTTAACCTTCGCAAGGACCGGGTGTAGCCACACTCGGTTCAACTAAAGTTGGAGAAACTAACACCTGCCAGCCACCTGTGTGCAAAGCACGGCGGTAGAACCAGTCTCGCGTAAGCGTACGCGTAATGTCGGTCCGGGCCGCTTCATCCAACAATACCGCCGAACCAAAGTATGACATGCTGGTAGGCAGTATGACTTATATCGCCCACAACTCACTTGTGTTCTACTCGTGCATATAACATCAAACCATAAAACCTGGCTCTGATACCACTGATGGGAAACGTAGTAATTTCAAAAAATTTCCTACGCACACGCAAGATCATGGTGATGCATAGCAACGAGAGGGGAGAGTGTTGTCTACGTACCCTCGTAGACTGAAGCGGAAGCGTTGACGCAACGTAGAGGAAGTAGTCGTACGTCTTCCCGGTCCAACCGATCCAAGCACCATTACCCCGGCACCTCCGAGTTCTTGACACACGTACAGCTCGATGACGCACCCCGGGCTCCGATCCAGCAAAGCTTCGGGGAGGAGTTTTGTCAGCACGATGGCGTGGTGACGATCTTGATGTTTAACCGTCGCAGGGCTTCGCCTAAGCACCGCTACAATATGATCGAGGTGTAATATCGTGGAGGGGGGCACCGCACACGGCTAAGGAACGATCACGAAGATCAACTTGTGTGTCCTAGGGTGCCCCCTTGCCCCCGTATATAAAGGAGCCAAGGGGGGTGCGGCCGGCCCTAGTAGGAGGCGCGCAGGAGGAGTCCTACTCCTACCGGGAGTAGGACTCCCCTCCCTTTCCTTGTCCAAGTAGGAGAGGGGGAAGGAAGGGAGAGAGGAGATGAAGGAAAGGGGGGGCGCCGCCCCTCCCTCCTTGTCCAATTCGGACTAGGGGGAGAGGGGGCGCGCGGCCTGCCCTGGCTGCCTTTCCTCTTCTCCACTTTAGGCCCATGAGGCCCATTAACCCCCCGGGGGGTTCCGGTAACCCCCCGGTTCTCCGGTTTTATCCGAAACTTCCTCGGAACACTTCCGGTGTCCGAATATAGCCGTCCAATATATCAATCTTTATGTCTCGACCATTTCGAGACTCCTCGTTATGTCCGTGATCATATCCGGGACTCCAAACAACCTTCGGTACATCAAAATACATAGACTCATAATGAAACTGTCATCGTAACTTTAAGCGTGCGGACCCTACGGTTCGAGAACAATGCAGACATGACCGAGACACGTCTCCGGTCAATAACCAACAGCGGGACCTGGATGCCCATATTGGCTCCTACATAATCTACGAAGATCTTTATCGGTCAGACCGCATAACAACATACGTTGTTCCCTTTGTCATCGGTATGTTACTTGCCCGAGATTCGATCATCGGTATCCAATACCTAGTTCAATCTCGTTACCGGCAAGTCTCTTTACTCGTTCCGTAATACATCATCCCGCAACTAACTCATTAGTTGCAATGCTTGCAAGGCTTAAGTGATGTGCATTACCGAGAGGGCCTAGAGATACCTCTTCGATGATCGGAGTGACAAATCCTAATCTCGAAATACGTCAACCCAACATGTACCTTTGGAGACACCTGTAGAGCACCTTTATAATCACCCAGTTACGTTGTGACGTTTGGTAGCACACAAAGTGTTCCTCCGGCACACGGGAGTTACATAATCTCATAGTCATAGGAACATGTATAAGTCATGAAGAAAGCAATAGCAACATACTAAACGATCGGGTGCTAAGCTAATGGAATGGGTCATGTCAATCAGATCATTCAACTAATGATGTGATCCCGTTAATCAAATGACAACTCTTTGTCCATGGTTAGGAAACATAACCATCTTTGATTAACGAGCTAGTCAAGTAGAGGCATACTAGTGACACTTTGTTTGTCTATGTATTCACACATGTATTATGTTTCCGGTTAATACAATTCTAGCATGAATAAGAAACATTTATCATGATATAAGGAAATAAATAATATCTTTATTATTGCCTCTAGGGAATATTTCCTTCACTACCATAGTAATACCACTCTACTACCGTGAAATACAAACAGGCAACTGAAAGTTGCATGCTCGGGGAAACCCTAAGCGGTACTACCACGGAAGTACCAGCGGTACTACCGTAGGCACAGACGGTACTATCGCTGGCAAGATTCTAAAAACACTACAGAAAACATAGGAAATGCTCCGGAGATGGAAGGAGGTTGTGGGTGCATATGGGGCTGTGTATGTATTGATTCCACCCATACCTTTCCGGAGCTGACCCCCTCTTAATTGTACGACTTTCCTACGACTCAAATCAACCGAAAAAGAAACATAGAAAAACCGCCGTCTTCGAAAGGCTCCGAGGGGTGTCGAATCATCTAGTGCCTAGCCATGCGATATCTGAAACGCTCAATGCACACGATTAGTCCGCAAAAGCACTGTCATCAATCACCAAAACCACTTAGGGAGAAATATGCCCTTACAATCTCCCCCTTTTTGGTGGATTGATGACAATACAGGATTTGCACAAAGAGATATATAAAGAGCATAAGCAAACCCAAGAATCTATAAAATATAGACAACCCCCCTAGATGTTTGCATTCAATAGATGTGCATTGGACTGCACAACACACATACTAGGATCAACACCCCCTTATATTTTATAGACTGGGCAATCCTTGCAAAGATATAAGGGACATTTAAGCAAGGAAATTAATAAGACAAAAGATCAAACATTCACGCACATAGAGACATAATAAGATTAACCAGGGTAGCATATGTCTTACACCATATGATAGAGTCTCACAACAAACCAAAGCAAATGAAGGAAAAGAGTGTTGGGGAACGTTGTAGAAAACAAAAATTTTCCTACGGTTTCACCAAGATCCATCTATGAGTTCATCTAGCAATGAGTGATCGGATGCATCTACATACCTTTGTAGATCGCGAGCAGAAGCGTTCAAAGAACGGGGATGAGGTAGTCGTACACGACGTGATCTGAATCACCGATGACTAAGCGCCGAACGGACGGCACCTCCGCGTTCAACACACGTACGGTTAGCGTAACGTCTCCTTCTTCTTGATCCAGCAAGAGGGAAGAAGAGGTTGAGGAAGATGGCTCCAGCAACAGCACGACGGCGTGGTGATGGTGGAGCTGCAGTACTCCGTCAGGGCTTCGCCAAGCACTATGGAGGAGGAGGAGATGTTGGAGAGGGAGAGGGAGGCAACCAAAGGCGTGAGAGAAAAGCCCTCCCTCCCCCACTATATATAGGAGGGCCAAGGGGGGGGGGCGCTGGCCCTAGGATATCCAATCTCCTAGGGGGGGCGGCGGCCAAGGGGAGGTTTCCCTCCCCCCCAAGGCACCTAGGGGTGCCTTCCACAAGTGGGACTCTTCCCCTTTGGGAAACCCTAGGCGCATGGGCCCTTGGGGCTGGTGCCCTTGGCCCATGTAGGCCAAGGTGCGCCCCCTACAGACCATGTGGCCCCCACGGGGCAGGTGGCCCCACCCTGTGGACCCCCGGGACCCCTCCGGTGGTCCCGGTACAATACCGATAACCCCGAAACTTGTCCCGATGGCCAAAACAGCACTTCCTATATATAATTCTTTACCTCCGAACCATTCCGGAACTCCTCGTGACGTCCGGGATCTCACCTGGGACTCCGAACAACATTCGGGTTACTGCATATACATATCCCTACAACCCTAGCATCACCAAACCTTAAGTGTGTAGACCCTACGGGTTCAGGAGACAAGCAGACATGACCGAGACGACTCTCCGGTCAATAACCAACAGCGGGATCTGGATACCCATGTTGGCTCCCACATGCTCCACGATGATCTCATCGGATGAACCACGATGTCGAGGATTCAATCAACCCCGTATGCAATTCCCTTTGTCAATCAGTATGTTACTTGCCCGAGACTCGATCGTCGGTATCCCAATACCTCGTTCAGTCTCGTTACCGGCAAGTCACTTTACTCGTACCGTAATGCATGATCCCGTGACCAGACACTTGGTCACTCTGAGCTCATAATGATGATGCATTACTGAGTGGGCCCAGTGATACCTCTCCGTTTATACGGAGTGACAAATCCCAGTCTTGATCGGTGTCAACCCAACAAACACTTTCGGAGATACCTGTAGTGCACCTTTATAGTCACCCAGTTACGTTGTGACGTTTGGTACACCCAAAGCACTCCTATGGTATCCGGGAGTTACACGATCTCATGGTCAAAGGAAAAGATACTTGACATTGGAAAAACTCTAGCAAACAAACTATACGATCTTTAAGCTATGTTTAGGATTGGGTCTTGTCCATCACATCATTCTCCTACTGATGTGACCTCGTTATCAATGACATCCAATGTCCATAGTCAGGAAACCATGACTATCTATCGATCAACGAGCTAGTCATCTAGAGGCTTACTAGGGACATGTTGGTGTTTGTTATTCACACATGTATTACGATTTCCGGATAACACAATTATAGCATGAATAAAGATAATTATCATGAACAAGGAAATATAATAATAATTATTTTATTATTGCCTCTAGGGCATATTTCCAACAGTCTTCCACTTGCACTAGAGTCAATAATCTAGTTACATTGTGATGAATCGAACACCCATGGAATTCTGGTGTTAATCATGTTTTGCCCTAGGGAGAGGTTTAGTCAACGGATCTGCTACATTCAGGTCCGTATGTACCTTACAAATATCTATGTCTCCATCTTGAACATTTTCACGAATGGAGTTGAAGCGACGCTTGATGTGCCTTGTCTTCTTGTGAAACCTGGGCTCCTTGGCAAGTGCAATAGCTCCAGTGTTGTCACAGAAGAGTTTGATTGGCCCCGACGCATTGGGTATGACTCCTAGGTCGGTGATGAACTCCTTCACCCATATTGCTTCATGTGCTGCCGCCGAGGCTGCCATGTACTCCGCTTCACATGTAGATCCCGCCACGACGCTCTGCTTGCAACTGCACTAGCTTACTGACCCACCATTCAAAATATACACGTATCCGGTTTGTGACTTAGAGTCATCCAGATCTGTGTCGAAGCTAGCGTCGACGTAACCCTTTACGACGAGCTCTTCGTCACCTCCATAAACGAGAAACATTTCCTTAGTCCTTTTCAGGTACTTCAGGATATTCTTGACTGCTGTCCAGTGTTCCTTGCCGGGATTACTTTGGTACCTTCCTACCAAACTTACGACAAGGTTTACATCAGGTCTGTACATAGCATGGCATACATAATAGATCCTATGGCGGAAGCATAGGAGATGATACTCATCTCTTCTTTATCTTCTACCGTGGTCGGACATTGAGCTGAGCTCAATTTCTTACCTTGCAACACAGGTAAGAACCCCTTCTTAGCCTGATCCATATTGAACCTTTTTAATATCTTATCAAGGTATGTGCTTTGTGAAAGACCTATGAGGCATCTCGATCTATCTCTATAGATCTTGATGCCTAATATATAAGCAGCTTCTCCAAGGTCCTTCATTGAAAAACTCTTATTCAAGTAGGCCTTGATGCTGTCCAAGAGTTCTATATCATTTCCCATCAAAAGTATGTCATCTACATATAATATGAGAAATGCTACAGAGCTCCCACTCACTTTCTTGTAAACGCAGGCTTCTCCATAAGTCTGCGTAAACCCAAACGCTTTGATCATCTCATCAAAGCGAATGTTCCAACTCCGAGATGCTTGCACCAGCCCATAAATCGAGCGTTGGAGCTTGCACACCTTGTCAGCATTCTTAGGATCGACAAAACCTTCCGGCTGCATCATATACAATTCTTCCTTAAGGAAACCATTAAGGAATACTGTTTTGACGTCCATTTGCCATATCTCATAATCGTAGAATGCGGCAATTGCTAACATGATTCGGACGGACTTTAGCTTCGCTACCGGTGAGAAAGTCTCATCGTAGTCAACCCCTTGAACTTGTCGATAACCCTTAGCGACAAGCCGAGCATTATAGATGGTCACATTACCATCTGCATCTGTCTTCTTCTTAAAGATCCATTTATTTTCTATGGCTCGCCGTTCAACGGGCAAGTCAGTCAAAGTCCATACTTCGTTTTCATACATGGATCCTATCTCGGATTTCATGGCTTCTAGCCATTTGTCGGAATCCGGGGCCGCCATCGCTTCTTCATAGTTCGAAGGTTCACCGTTGTCTAACAACATGATTTCCAAGACAGGGTTGCCGTACCACTCTGGCGCGGAATGTGTCCTTGTGGACCTTCGAAGTTCAGTAGCAACTTGATCAGAAGTTTCATGATCATCATCATTAACTTCCTCTCTAGTCGGTGCAGGCACCTCAGGAACATTTTCTTGAGTTGCGCCATTTTCCGGTTCAAGAGGTAACACTTCATCAAGTTCTACTTTCCTCCCACTTACTTCTTTCGAGAGAAACTCCTTCTCTAGAAAGCATCCATTCCTGGCAACAAAGATCTTGCCTTCGGATCTGAGGTAGAAGGTATACCCAACAGTTTCTTTAGGGTATCCTATGAAGACGCATTTTTCCGACTTGGGTTCGAGCTTTTCAGGTTGAAGTTTCTTCACATAAGCATCGCATCCCCAAACTTTTAGAAACGACAACTTAGGTTTCTTCCCAAACCATAATTCAAACAGTGTCATCTCAACGGATTTCGACGGAGCCCTATTTAAAGTGAATGCGGCAGTCTCTAAAGCATAGCCCCAAAAAGATAACGGTAAATCGGTAAGAGACATCATAGATCGTACCATATCTAATAGAGTGCGATTACGACGTTCGGACACACCATTACGCTGAGGTGTTCCTGGCGGCGTGAGTTGTGAAACTATTCCACATTTTCTTAAGTGTGTGCCAAATTCGTGACTCAAGTATTCTCCTCCACGATCTGATCGTAGAAACTTGATTTTCCTGTCACGTTGATTCTCAACCTCACTCTGAAATTCCTTGAAATTTTCAAAGGTTTCAGAATTCTGTTTCATTAAGTAGATATACCCATATCTACTCAAGTCATCAGTGAGGGTGAGAACATAACGATAGCCACCGCGAGCCTCAACACTCATTGGACCGCACACATCAGTATGTATGATTTCCAATAAGTTGGTTGCTCGCTCCATTGTTCCTGAGAACGGAGTCTTGGTCATTTTACCCATGAGGCATGGTTCGCACGTGTCAAATGATTCATAATCAAGAGACTCTAAAAGTCCATCTGCATGGAGCTTCTTCATGCGTTTGACACCTATGTGACCAAGGCGGCAGTGCCACAAGTATGTGGGACTATCATTATCAACCTTACATCTTTTGGTACTCACACTATGAATATGTGTAGCATTACACTCAAGATTCATTAAGAATAAACCATTGACTATCGGAGCATGACCATAAAACATATCACTCATATAAATAGAACAACCATTATTCTCGGATTTAAATGAGTAGCCATCTCGTATTAAACGAGATCCTGATACAATGTTCATGCTCAAACTTGGCACTAAATAACAATTATTGAGGTTTATAACTAATCCCGTAGGTAAATGTAGAGGTAGCGTGCCGACGGCGATCACATCGACCTTGGAACCATTCCCGACGCGCATCGTCACCTCGTCCTTCGCCAGTCTCCATTTATTCCGCAGCTCCTGCTGTGAGTTACAAATATGAGCAACGGCATCGGTATCAAATACCCAGGAGTTACTACGAGTACTGGTAAGGTACACATCAATTACATGTATATCAAATATACCTTTGGTTTTGCCGGCCTTCTTGTCCGCTAAGTATTTGGGGCAGTTCCGCTTCCAGTGACCGCTTCCCTTGCAATAAAAGCACTCAGTCTCGGGCTTGGGTCCATTCTTTGGCTTCTTCCCGGCAGCTTGCTTGCCAGGCGCGGCACCTCCCTTGCCGTCCTTCTTGAAGTTCTTTTTACCCTTGACCTTCTTGAACTTAGTGGTTTTATTGACCATCAACACTTGATGTTCCTTCTTGACTTCTACCTCCGCTGATTTCAGCATTGCAAATACCTCAGGAATGATCTTTTCCATTCCCTGCATATTGAAATTCATCACAAAGCTCTTATAGCTTGGTGGAAGCGGCTGGAGGATTCTGTCAATGACCGCATCATCCGGGAGATTAACTCCCAGCTGAGTCAAGCGGTTATGTAACCCAGACATAGTGAGTATGTGCTCACTGACAGAACTATTTTCCTCCATCTTACAGCTGAAGAACTTGTCGGAGACCTCATATCTCTTGAACCGGGCATGAGCTTGGAAAACCATTTTCAGCTCTTCGAACATCTCATATGCTCCATGTCTCTTAAAACGCTTTTGGAGCCCCGGCTCTAAGCTGTGAAGCATGCCGCACTGAACGAGGGAGTAGTCATCAACACGTGTCTGCCAAGCGTTCATAACGTCTTGGTTCTGTGGGACGGGAGCTTCACCTAGCGGTGCTTGTAGGACATAATCTTTCTTGGCAGCTATGAGGATGATCCTCAGATTCCGGACCCAGTCTGTGTAGTTGCTGCCATCGTCTTTCAGCTTGGTTTTCTCTAGGAACGCGTTGAAGTTGAGGACTACGTTGGCCATTTGATCTACAAGACATATTTGCAAAGGATTTAGACTAAGTTCATGATAATTAAGTTCATCTAATCAAATTATTAATGAACTCCCACTTAGATTAAACATCCCTCTAGTCATCTAAGTGTTACACGATCCGAGTCGACTAGGCCGTGTCCGATCATCACGTGAGACGGACTAGCCATCATCGGTGAACATCTTCATGTTGATCGTATCTTCCATACGACTCGTGTTCGACCTTTCGGTCTCTGTGTTCCGAGGCCATGTCTATACACATGCTAGGCTCGTCAAGTCAACCCTAAGTGTTTTGCATGTGTAAAACTGTCTTACACCCGTTGTATGTGAACGTAAGGATCTATCACTGTGACGCCCCCGATTTAATCGTACACTAATCATACACACAAACGTGTACGATCAAGATCAGGGACTCACGGGAAGATATCACAACACAACTCTACAAATAAAAAAAAGGTCATACAAGCATCATATTACAAGCCAGGGGCCTCGAGGGCTCGAATACAAGGGCTCGATCATAGACGAGTCAGCGGAAGCAACAATATCTGAGAACAGACATAAGTTAAACAAGTCTGCCTTAAGAAGGCTAGCACAAACTGGGATACAGATCGAAAGAGGCGCAGGCCTCCTGCCTGGGATCCTCCTAACTACTCCTGGTCATCGTCAGCGGGCAACACGTAGTAGTAGGCACCTCCGGTGTAGTAGGAGTCGTCGTCTACGGTGGCGTCTGGATCCTGGGCTCCAACATCTGGTCGCGACAACCAGGTAGAAGGGATAGGGGGAAAAGAGGGAGAAAGCAACCGTGAGTACTCATCCAAAGTACTCGCAAGCAAGGAGCTATACTACATATGCATGGGTATCAAATGGAATAAGGGTATCATATGTGGACTGAACTGCAGAAAGCCGGAATAAGAGGGGGATAGCTAGTCCTTTCGAAGACTACGCTTCTGGCAGCCTCCGTCTTGCAGCATGTAGAAGAGAGTAGACTGAAGTCCTCCAAGTAGCATCATATAGCATAATCCTAACCGATGATCCTCTCCTCGTCGCCCAGTGAGGGAGCGATCACCGGTTGTATCTGGCACTTGGAAGGGTGTGTTTTATTAAGTATCCGGTTCTAGTTGTCATAAGGTCAAGGTACAACTCCGGGTCGTCCTTTTACCGAGGGACACGGCTATTCGAATAGATAAACTTCCCTGCAGGGGTGCACCACATACCCCAACACGCTCGATCCCATTTGGCCGGACACACTTTCCTGGGTCATGCCCGGCCTCGGAAGATCAACACGTCGTAGCCCTACCTAGGCACAACAGAGAGGTCAGCACGCCGGTCTAAATCCTATGGCGCAGGGGTCTGGGCCCATCGCCCTTTGCACACCTGCACGTTGCGTACGCGGCCGGAAGCAGACCTAGCCTAGTGGCTTTCCAGTCCAATCCGGCGCGCGCCACTCAGTCGCTGACGTCACGAAGGCTTCGGCTGATACCACGACGCCGGGATACCCATAACTACTCCCGCGTAGATGGTTAGTGCGTATGGACCAAATGGCCAGACTCAGATCAAATACCCAGATCTCGTTAAGCGTGTTAAGTATCCGCGAACGTCGAACAGGGCCAGGCCCACCTCTCTCCTAGGTGGTCGGAACCTACCCTGTCGCTCCGCCACAAAGATCCACACAGAGGGCCGTCGGGACAAAGGTCCTTTCAGCCCCCAATCCGTGAATCACTCGCGGGTACTCCTCGAGCCAACCCGACTTTGGTCACCACATGTATCATGTTTAAAGTATATAGTATATACCCGTGATCACCTCCCGAGGTGATCACAGCCCAGTAGTATAGCAAGGCAGACAGACAAGAGTGTAGGGCCACTGATGGAACACTAGCATCCTATACTAAGCAGTAGGATAGCAGGTAAAGGCAACAACAGTAGTAGCAAGGACAGGCTATGCATCAGTATAGGATTAACGGGAAGCAGTAACATGCTACACTACTCTAATGCAAGTAGTATAGAGAAGAGTAGGCGGTATCTGGTGATCAAAGGGGGGGGGGGCTTGCCTGGTTGCTCTGGCAAGAGAGAGGGGTCGTCAACTCCGTAGTCGTACTGGGTAGCGGCGGCATCGGTCTCGGTGTCTATTGAGAGAAGAGGGGGGAGAAACAATAAATATTTAAGCAAGCATATGCATAGTGATGCATGACATGACAAGTAACGGCGTTAGAGGTGCCCTAACGCGGTAGTAGGTGATACCGGTGAAGGGGGATGACATCCGGGAAAGTATCCCCGGTGTTTTGCGTTTTCGGGCAGAGGACCGAAGGGGGAAAGTTGCGAGTTCGATAGGTTAGGGAGGTGTGGCGGACGAACGGGTTGCGTATCCGGAATCGTCTCGTCGTTCTGAGCAACTTTCATGTAGAAAGTATTTTCATCTGAGCTACGGTTTATTTTATATTAATTTTAAAAGATTTAAATCATTTTCAGGATTTATTTAATTATTTTAATACAACATTATCCAAAACAGTGTTTGCTGATGTCATCATGACGTCAGCATGACGTCAGCAGTCAACAGGGGTGTTGACTGGTCAAACTGACGTGTGGGTCCAGCGGGGCCCACCTGTCATACCCTGTTTAGGCTAATCAGGTTTTAGCTAAACTAATCACAGTTTAATTAGACTAATTAGCTAATTTGATTAATCTAATTATGATTAATTAACTTAATTAATTCTTTAATTAATTAATTAATTAATTATTTTTATTATTATTAATTTTAATTCCCTTTTTTTTTTAATAAAACGTTCTGGGGCTGGGGCCCCCCTGTCATAGGCACAGGGGGCCTTAACGGGCTTTGGGCGCCGGGGCGATGGTTGTCGCCCGAACGGGCGCGGTTGCGGGCGCCGGGTCGCCTGGACCCGGGCGGTGCCTTGCCGGCAGCCATGGCGGGGCACGACGCCGGCCATGGAAGGGAGCGGGCCACGGCGGATGCGGCGGACGGCGAGGACGGCGCAGAGGGCGTTGTGGCGGGAGGCGCGGCCGGGTGGACGAGCGCGCAGTGGGATGCAGGGAGCGGCGTAGCGAGGCAACAGGAGCCGAGGATGGCGAGCGCGCGGGAGCGAGGCGACGATAGAGGCGGGGCACGCGCGCAGGCAGGGCGAGCTGCAGGCACGGGGGCCAGGGAGCGGCTGAAGGCAACAGCAGGGCGAGGCTACGCGGGCGCGGCTGCAGCAAGGGAAGCGGCGGCAGGGCGGAGCGGGGCGCCGCTAGCGCGGGCGCAGGACGACGACGAGCATCAGAGAGGGGGGGGGGAAGAAGAGAGGGAGGCCATGGCCTCACCGGGGGCCGTAGGGCACGAGGCAGTGGGGCGTGGGGAGGTAGATGGCGACGACGTGCGTGGAAGGGAGGCAGACCGGTGAGGGCGCTCCGGGCGGCGGGGTGCAGCATCAAGGTGGTCAGGATCGGCGAGCGGTGGGCGGTGTCGAGGGCGCCGGCGACATCGGGGCGGCCCCCTCCCGATCCAGATCGGGATCGGGCAGAGGGGGGCAAGGGAGAGAGGGGTCAGCGAGGAGGAGGTCGAGGACGGCCTGTCCGACAGGGAGGCGGCGCCGGCGATCGGCGTTGGGGGCGCGCGGCTGCGTTCGGGGTCGGGGCAGTTGCCCCGATCTGGATCGTGGGGGGGGGGGGAGTGGGGGAACGAGGGGGGAGTGGGGAGCGACTCGTCTAGGGTTTGGGTGCCAGGGGGGTTAGTAGGCGCGGCTGGGCCGGCCGGCTAGGCCAGGTGGGCTGGCCTGGTGTGAGCTGGGCCGCCTGGTCCAGTGGGGGAGGGGGTTCCCCTTTTTTTTTGTAAGCTTTGTTTTCTGTTTTTTTTATAGTTCCTGTTTTCATTTTAGTTTTACTTTATCTTTAGTTTTATAAAATATACCACTAGCCCCAAATTTAGTATTTATAAATACTCTATTGCCACATTAATTTCTCATACCAAAAAAAATAGTTTAATGTTTTAATATTTATAAAATGCATTTAATTATTTGTTTAAGCCACCGTTCTATTTAGTTTAGCGCTTTTAATTATTTTATAAAAATGTGATCCTCCACCATAATTACCTATGCAATATTTGCCGCCTCTAGAACATTTTAATTTTAATGTTTGAAAACTTTACCATTTGACTTGATTTTGAATTTTGAATTCAAACGGGAATTGAATCGTCGTGAGATCAACAACAGTAATCGTGGTGATGTGGCATCCTTAGTAGAGGGTTACTGTAGCTTAAATATCCGGGCGTCACAATTCTCCTCCACTACAAGAAATCTCGTCCCGAGATTTAAGAGGGAAGTACAGGGGGAAGGTCTGGTTACGAAACGCTAGCGAATCTTCTCAGTCTTGGTTGCTCTTCTTGAAGAGGTCGATCCATTATATTTACGTCTTCATTTCTCCGCTTCAGGTCATCATGGTGATGTCGTCCTTTTCTCGGGAACTCCAACATACTTACGAATAGGTAGGGGGCAGCTCTACAACGATAGGATGTTATAAGGGAAAATCATCTGGGGTATCTCAAAACAAACATATGAGTATCTCTCGAGTTGAACAAATGTAAAACACCGAGAGCAAGGTAAGATGGTACCATAAGAAGTTTCAAGTGGATAGACAATCGTTCGATGCCCGTTACGGGGCGTGAAAGCGGTTCAAAGCAATCGGGAATAAGTATTGCGTCTTATTCCAGAATAGATCAACAGGCAGGAGGCCCATGAACTACATACAAAGTCAAGCACGAGGAATAACTTTGACAACAGGGTGTACAGGAGAGTCAGGTTTCGATCCTGTGGGACTGTGGGTTATGGGCCCACCATGTGGGTTAAAATAGGGATGGGCGTTGACATCTTGCATGGTCATGATAGCAAGGCATGCCAGAGGATCAGCCTATCAGTTACGTCGGCAACAACATCGGTACCAAGGGCGAGGGACGAAGAGAACCATTTTCCCGCTCGTTGAACGAGGCGGACCAATAGGCAAAGTTCTCGTCCACCGGTGGTTACCGGGATGCTACCAACAATGGTAACAGGGTCTTACTGACAGAGTTGTACGCTGAGGTGCTTATAAAAGCAGTGACGTATTACTGCTTAGATCATATAAACCTCAAGAAGGTTAAACAGAACAATGGAAAGGAAAATATGATTATCAGATTTAACAGAAGAATGGAAAGGAAACTGTGTTTAAACACATATTTCAGGGGTATATCCTTCCCAAGGATAAACAGAGCATGATATCCGTGGCAGGATATCATGTAGAAAACCCTTTAAGTAAGGGGAGAGAAATTTCATGACAGTACCCATACAACGGTGTTTGGATAATGGTTAAAGAAAACTTAGCATTGCGCTTTCAATGCTCTTATTGAAAATCGGAGTACCACAAACATGCTTCAAGAAGCATTGACATGGTATTCAAGCAAAGGTCATATTTTGGAAACACAAAGGATCCATCAGGAATAGCTTGTGAAATAAGTCTTACAATTTCCTCACGGAAGAATGGCTAAACTTGCTAAAAAGGATACTACAACAATAGGTCCTCCGACCAGATGTGCTAGGCCTGACATAACCTTACCGGGTCATATATAAAGACCAACATTATAACTCTTGGAAATAAGTAACAACCATCATATCTAACCGAGATTCAGATCTGATTGGTGTCACGATACCTCAGACTTAGGATGCCTGAGAAGAAAAGGTGCGGCACAATTTGACGAGATGACATTGTAAGATTCTCGGGAAATGAACTATGGAAGCGAGTTCCGAAACAAGAGTTCATCAGTAAACCAAGGAGAGGATGAGTAGGTGGCTGATAGGCTCAGCAACAAATCATCGCGATTTCCATAGGATTGATTTCCACAATTATGTGAACAAGGAAATTTCATCTGTCGGATCAAATGTCATAATGATGTATGCTCGAGGGAAACATACACAACTGAACAATGATAGAAGGGTGCAATCAGGAATCTGGACTAGGTAGCACGATCAATGTTTGAATGATGATTCAATAATCAATAAACTTAGAATGAAACTGTAGAACAATAACTTCAAGCAATAGGGTTGCTAGAAGTTTAGAATTTGCACAACACAGACCATTAGTCGGTATTCCGGTTAGAAACAATACGGAGACCAAGAGATGAACGCAAAAGGCGAGAGATATTACTATATCAAGAATTCTCAAGAGGTGGTAAAATTACCACGACATTCTTGACATAAAAGGTGGTAACATTCCAAGGTAAGGAAGAACAAATGCTGTATAGCAAGGGTCTCAAGGTATAACTCAAAACACGAATAAGTTTGTGTTGGAGGGAAGGCAATAAAGTGGCCGATGATAATACAATTCATCGGGGGCAAGGATGGTATTTCTCATCATGAATTCAATTGATATCTAGGAAGACCTCATAAGGTTGATGGACTTCACGGCACATTGGTCGAGAGATTTCAAGACGTAATCAATCAGTGACAACATCAAATCAAAGGAATGATGAAGCGGAAGGTTATTGGAACCATGGGTAGGGCACAAACTTGAAATCAAGCTTGTTGTTCAAGGTGAATTGATATGACGAGGAAGATCGACGTAAGCTTAGCTCATCATCGAAAGTTGTGCTCCGGGATTAAGGACCAGGTAGCACAGTTAAAATTTAGCACGATAATGATATAGCCGATCAGGCTAGGAATGACATGATCGAGTACAAACTCGGACTTAAAGAAGATTATCAAGAGTTGCCGAACCGTAGGGCAGACTCGGTTCAGTTATCGGTGTCTTTGAGTGTTTAAAAACTCAGAGCCCATGAAAACTGTAATCAGTGAGAATGTAGTACTTGATGAAGAACTCATAAGAAGTTATGCAGTTTCAAGATAATCTCGAGATACCAGGGGGGTAATACTCAAAGACGGATCAAAGTAGAGGTTAGACCGAGGTATTGATCCACATGAGACAAGTGCTTACACTTGCATCGAAATTGGTATTTAAAAGAGAACATGGTCGGAACCACGATTGTAAAAGGCCGGATCCCAGATATAAGATGAACTTATACCAAGGGAACTAATATCATTTACAAGAAGCTTCGATGATAAGTTTCACATCGGGTCCATGGGCATGAACGCAAAGGCTCAAGGTCGACTCCCAATTCTTCCATGCATAACCTTTCATTTTACTTCTCGCTTTTGATGAAGCTGTAGTATAGAAATTTTATCTAGCAAAATACCAGAAGAGTATGACTCGTGAAAACTTTCGAGTTCACACAGTTTAGAGAAGGCATATGTTCAACCCATCAGGGCATCTTAGGAGTACATACCACAAATTTCAAGAATAAATAACACCAGCTCGATAGTAGAGCAGGTTTGAGAAAGCAGAGGATACAATTTACCAAAGGTATTATGTATCCGAGGAAAGGCTCACAGACTTATTGAATATGAAGGACGCTGTCGGATAAAATCCAGCAAATGATCTGGTGATCCGCAAGGGATCTGGTGCGAGCATCGGTACTCAACCAGAGGGAGAAACAATGCAAGGAGATCAGACTTTAGAAACAACTAACTAATTCAAGGCTCAAATGCAAAGGAATTATCAATTCCAAGACAAGGGATCAGAAGCAATGCTCTGATCAGGGATGGATAAGTCGAATAGCCTTAAGGGTACGATCGATGGTCAATTGATTGGCCGAGATCCAGCTCATGTTTAAACTGGCATCTGAGCCGGAAGGATGAATTCTAGGATCTGACTGATGATTGCGTGCATTCGCACTCATGTTGAATCAATAGGATCAAAATGACGGTGGCAAAGAATGCCAATAAGATTACTATACTTATGGGATTAACCTTAATGCAAGCAAGCAAGGAATTTCAAGAGCAATAAGCTGCCAAGGATTTTCGGTATCGAATAGTATTTCGAAGGCCATTGTGAAACACATGAACAACTGGGGGTGAGCGGATACTCGACAAGTGCGAGAATATCCATAGGGGTATTCAGGTGACAAGGAACAACAAGGCAGTAAGCTCAAAGGATTATCGAAACAACGACAAGTATTACGGGGTATCTTGTAATAACAAGACCAACTGGGGATGAATGTAGGAATAACAACTGCAAGTAGTTATCCATAAGGGTTGACGGTGGAAGGGGAATTGCAAACGCGATGAACACAAGTTCTCGGGTTAACAGCGGAGAGTATCTTCAGGGTCTTCACGTACAGCAGACGATCATCAGTAATAAGGGGCTCTCCGGGTGAATGTGATAACGAGATCCTAATGTTAGATTTAGCAAAATTCATTTAACCCGAATAGAAGAGAGTTCAGAGTCCCAGAGTAAAGGCGAGGAATAAAAGATTCTAATACCACCCAAATGGCGACGTGGGCCCGCAAGCCGCACAGCCATGTTAGTAAAAGTTTTGTAATGTCTAGACTCGACTTCGGCCAAGGAGTGTGGAAGGGGATTCCTACAGGCAGTCGGCTCTGATACCAACTTGTGACGCCCCCGATTTAATCGTACACTAATCATACACACAAACGTGTACGATCAAGATCAGGGACTCACGGGAAGATATCACAACACAACTCTACAAATAAAAAAAAGGTCATACAAGCATCATATTACAAGCCAGGGGCCTCGAGGGCTCGAATACAAGGGCTCGATCATAGACGAGTCAGCGGAAGCAACAATATCTGAGAACAGACATAAGTTAAACAAGTCTGCCTTAAGAAGGCTAGCACAAACTGGGATACAGATCGAAAGAGGCGCAGGCCTCCTGCCTGGGATCCTCCTAACTACTCCTGGTCGTCGTCAGCGGGCAGCACGTAGTAGTAGGCACCTCCGGTGTAGTAGGAGTCGTCGTCTACGGTGGCGTCTGGATCCTGGGCTCCAACATCTGGTCGCGACAACCAGGTAGAAGGGATAGGGGGAAAAGAGGGAGAAAGCAACCGTGAGTACTCATCCAAAGTACTCGCAAGCAAGGAGCTATACTACATATGCATGGGTATCAAATGGAATAAGGGTATCATATGTGGACTGAACTGCAGAAAGCCGGAATAAGAGGGGGATAGCTAGTCCTTTCGAAGACTACGCTTCTGGCAGCCTCCGTCTTGCAGCATGTAGAAGAGAGTAGACTGAAGTCCTCCAAGTAGCATCATATAGCATAATCCTAACCGATGATCCTCTCCTCGTCGCCCAGTGAGGGAGCGATCACCGGTTGTATCTGGCACTTGGAAGGGTGTGTTTTATTAAGTATCCGGTTCTAGTTGTCATAAGGTCAAGGTACAACTCCAGGTCGTCCTTTTACCGAGGGACACGGCTATTCGAATAGATAAACTTCCCTGCAGGGGTGCACCACATACCCCAACACGCTCGATCCCATTTGGCCGGACACACTTTCCTGGGTCATGCCCGGCCTCGGAAGATCAACACGTCGTAGCCCTACCTAGGCACAACAGAGAGGTCAGCACGCCGGTCTAAATCCTATGGCGCAGGGGTCTGGGCCCATCGCCCTTTGCACACCTGCACGTTGCGTACGCGGCCGGAAGCAGACCTAGCCTAGTGGCTTTCCAGTCCAATCCGGCGCGCGCCACTCAGTCGCTGACGTCACGAAGGCTTCGGCTGATACCACGACGCCGGGATACCCATAACTACTCCCGCGTAGATGGTTAGTGCGTATGGACCAAATGGCCAGACTCAGATCAAATACCCAGATCTCGTTAAGCGTGTTAAGTATCCGCGAACGTCGAACAGGGCCAGGCCCACCTCTCTCCTAGGTGGTCGGAACCTACCCTGTCGCTCCGCCACAAAGATCCACACAGAGGGCCGTCGGGACAAAGGTCCTTTCAGCCCCCAATCCGTGAATCACTCGCGGGCACTCCTCGAGCCAACCCGACTTTGTTCACCACATGTATCATGTTTAAAGTATATAGTATATACCCGTGATCACCTCCCGAGGTGATCACAGCCCAGTAGTATAGCAAGGCAGACAGACAAGAGTGTAGGGCCACTGATGGAACACTAGCATCCTATACTAAGCAGTAGGATAACAGGTAAAGGCAACAACAGTAGTAGCAAGGACAGGCTATGCATCAGTATAGGATTAACGGGAAGCAGTAACATGCTATACTACTCTAATGCAAGCAGTATAGAGAAGAGTAGGCGGTATCTGGTGATCAAAGGGGGGGCTTGCCTGGTTGCTCTGGCAAGAGAGAGGGGTCGTCAACTCCGTAGTCGTACTGGGTAGCGGCGGCATCGGTCTCGGTGTCTATTGAGAGAAGAGGGGGGAGAAACAATAAATATTTAAGCAAGCATATGCATAGTGATGCATGACATGACAAGTAACGGCGTTAGAGGTGCCCTAACGCGGTAGTAGGTGATACCGGTGAAGGGGGATGACATCCGGGAAAGTATCCCCGGTGTTTTGCGTTTTCGGGCAGAGGACCGAAGGGGGAAAGTTGCGAGTTCGATAGGTTAGGGAGGTGTGGCGGACGAACGGGTTGCGTATCCGGAATCGTCTCGTCATTCTGAGCAACTTTCATGTAGAAAGTATTTTCATCTGAGCTACGGTTTATTTTATATTAATTTTAAAAGATTTAAATCATTTTCAGGATTTATTTAATTATTTTAATACAACATTATCCAAAACAGTGTTTGCTGATGTCATCATGATGTCAGCATGACGTCAGCAGTCAACAGGGGTGTTGACTGGTCAAACTGACGTGTGGGTCCAGCGGGGCCCACCTGTCATACCCTGTTTAGGCTAATCAGGTTTTAGCTAAACTAATCACAGTTTAATTAGACTAATTAGCTAATTTGATTAATCTAATTATGATTAATTAACTTAATTAATTCTTTAATTAATTAATTAATTAATTATTTTTATTATTATTAATTTTAATTCCCCTTTTTTTTTAATAAAACGTTCTGGGGCTGGGGCCCCCCTGTCATAGGCACAGGGGGCCTTAACGGGCTTTGGGCGCCGGGGCGATGGTTGTCGCCCGAACGGGCGCGGTTGCGGGCGCCGGGTCGCCTGGACCCGGGCGGTGCCTTGCCGGCAGCCATGGCGGGGCACGACGCCGGCCATGGAAGGGAGCGGGCCACGGCGGATGCGGCGGACGGCGAGGACGACGCAGAGGGCGTTGTGGCGGGAGGCGCGGCCGGGTGGACGAGCGCGCAGTGGGATGCAGGGAGCGGCGTAGCGAGGCAGCAGGAGCCGAGGATGGCGAGCGCGCGGGAGCGAGGCGACGATAGAGGCGGGGCACGCGCGCAGGCAGGGCGAGCTGCAGGCACGGGGGCCAGGGAGCGGCTGAAGGCAGCAGCAGGGCGAGGCTACGCGGGCGCGGCTGCAGCAAGGGAAGCGGCGGCAGGGCGGAGCGGGGCGCCGCTAGCGCGGGCGCAGGACGACGACGAGCATCAGAGAGGGGGGGGAAGAGGAGAGGGAGGCCATGGCCTCACCGGGGGCCGTAGGGCACGAGGCAGTGGGGCGTGGGGAGGTAGATGGCGACGACGTGCGTGGAAGGGAGGCAGACCGGTGAGGGCGCTCCGGGCGGCGGGGTGCAGCATCAAGGTGGTCAGGATCGGCGAGCGGTGGGCGGTGTCGAGGGCGCCGGCGACATCGGGGCGGCCCCCTCCCGATCCAGATCGGGATCGGGCAGAGGGGGGCGAGGGAGAGAGGGGTCAGCGAGGAGGAGGTCGAGGACGGCCTGTCCGACAGGGAGGCGGCGCCGGCGATCGGCGTTGGGGGCGCGCGGCGGCGTTCGGGGTCGGGGCAGTTGCCCCGATCTGGATCGTGGGGGGGAGTGGGGGAACGAGGGGGGAGTGGGGAGCGACTCGTCTAGGGTTTGGGTGCCAGGGGGGTTAGTAGGCGCGGCTGGGCCGGCCGGCTAGGCCAGGTGGGCTGGCCTGGTGTGAGCTGGGCCGCCTGGTCCAGTGGGGGAGGGGGTTCCCTTTTTTTTGTAAGCTTTGTTTTCTGTTTTTTTATAGTTCCTGTTTTCATTTTAGTTTTACTTTATCTTTAGTTTTATAAAATATACCACTAGCCCCAAATTTAGTATTTATAAATACTCTATTGCCACATTAATTTCTCATACCAAAAAAAATAGTTTAATGTTTTAATATTTATAAAATGCATTTAATTATTTGTTTAAGCCACCGTTCTATTTAGTTTAGCGCTTTTAATTATTTTATAAAAATGTGATCCTCCACCATAATTACCTATGCAATATTTGCCGCCTCTAGAACATTTTAATTTTAATGTTTGAAAACTTTACCATTTGACTTGATTTTGAATTTTGAATTCAAACGGGAATTGAATCGTCGTGAGATCAACAACAGTAATCGTGGTGATGTGGCATCCTTAGTAGAGGGTTACTGTAGCTTAAATATCCGGGCGTCACAATCACACCCGATCATCACGTGGTGCTTCGAAACGACGAACTTTAGCAACGTTGCACAGTTAGGGGAGAACACTTCTTGAAATTGTTGTAAGGGATCATCTTATTTACTACCGTCGTTCTAAGTAAACAAGATGCAAAAACATGATAAACATCACATGCAATCAAGCAATAAACGTGACATGATATGGCCAATATCACATAGCTTCTTTGATCTCCATCTTGGGGCTCCATGATCATCTTGTCACCGGCTTGACACCATGATCTCCATCACCGTGTCTCCATGAAGTTGCTCGCCAACTATTACTTCTACTACTAAGGCTAACGCGTTTAGCAATAAAGTAAAGTAATTTACATGGCGTTTCTCAATGACACGCAGGTCATAAAATAAAGACAACCCCTATGGCTCCTGCCGGTTGTCATACTTATCAACATGCAAGTCGTGATTCCTATTACAATAGCATGAACATCTCATACATCACATATATATCATTCATCATTCATCACAACTTTGGCCATATCATATCACAAAGCACTTGCTGCAAAAACAAGTTAGACGTCCTCTAATTCTTGCTGCATGTTTTACGTGGCTGAACTAGGGTTCTAGCAAGAATGTTTTCTTACCTACGTGAAAGCCACAACGTGATTTGTCAACTTCTATTTACCCTTCATAAGGACCCTATTCATCGAATCCGCTCCAACTAAAGTAGGAGAGACAGACACCCGCCAGCCACCTTATGCAACTAGTGCATGTTAGTCGGCGGAACCGGTCTCACGTAAGCATACGTTTAAGGTTGGTCCGGGCTGCTTCATCCCACAATACCGTTGAAGCAAGATAAGACTAGTAGCGGCAAGAAAGTTGACAACATCTACGCCCACAACCAATTGTGTTCTACTCGCGCAAGAAGAACTACGCATAGACCTAGCTCATGATGCCACTATTGGGGAACGTTGCAGAAAACAAAAATTTTCCTACGGTTTCACCAAGATCCATCTATGAGTTCATCTAGCAACGAGTGATCGGATGCATCTACATACCTTTGTAGACCGCGAGCGGAAGCGTTCAAAGAACGGGGATGAGGTAGTCGTACACGACGTGATCTGAATCACCGATGACTAAGCGCCGAACGGACGGCACCTCCGCGTTCAACACACGTACGGTTAGCGTAACGTCTCCTTCTTCTTGATCCAGCAAGAGGGAAGAAGAGGTTGAGGAAGATGGCTCCAGCAACAGCACGACGGCGTGGTGATGGTGGAGCTGCAGTACTCCGTCAGGGCTTCGCCAAGCACTATGGAGGAGGAGGAGATGTTGGAGAGGGAGAGGGAGGCAACCAAAGGCGTGAGAGAAAAGCCCTCCCTCCCCCACTATATATAGGAGGGCCAAGGGGGGGGGGCACCGGCCCTAGGACATCCAATCTCCTAGGGGGGGGGGGGGGCGGCGGCCAAGGGGAGGTTTCCCTCCCCCCCAAGGCACCTAGGGGTGCCTTCCACAAGTGGGACTCTTCCCCTTTGGGAAACCCTAGGCGCATGGGCCCTTGGGGCTGCTGTCCTTGGCCCATGTAGGCCAAGGTGCGCCCCCTACAGCCCATGTGGCCCCCATGGGGCAGGTGGCCCCACCCTGTGGACCCCCGGGACCCCTCCGGTGGTCTCGGTACAATACCGATAACCCCGAAACTTGTCCCGATGGCCAAAACAGCACTTCCTATATATAATTCTTTACCTCCGGACCATTCCGGAACTCCTCGTGATGTCCGGGATCTCATCCGGGACTCCGAACAACATTCGGGTTACTGCATATACATATCCCTACAACCCTAGCGTCACCGAACCTTAATGTGTAGACCCTACGGGTTCGGGAGACAAGCAAACATGACCGAGACGACTCTCCGATCAATAACCAACAGCGGGATCTGGATACCCATGTTGGCTCCCACATGCTCCATGATGATCTCATCGGATGAACCATGATGTCGAGGATTCAATCAACCCCGTATGCAATTCCCTTTGTCAATCGGTATGTTACTTGCCCGAGACTCGATCGTCGGTATCCCAATACCTCGTTCAGTCTCGTTACCGGCAAGTCACTTTACTCGTACTGTAATGCATGATCCCGTGACCAGACACTTGGTCACTCTGAGCTCATAATGATGATGCATTACTGAGTGGGCCCAGTGATACCTCTCCGTTTATACGGAGTGACAAATCCCGGTCTTGATCCGTGTCAACCCAACAAACACTTTCGGAGATACCTGTAGTGCACCTTTATAGTCACCCAGTTACGTTGTGACGTTTGGTACACCCAAAGCACTCCTACGGTATCCGGGAGTTACACGATCTCATGGTCAAAGGAAAAGATACTTGACATTGGAAAAACTCTAGCAAATGAACTATACGATCTTTAAGCTATGTTTAGGATTGGGTCTTGTCCATCACATCATTCTCCTAATGATGTGACCTCGTTATCAATGACATCCAATGTCCATAGTTAGGAAACCATGACTATCTGTCGATCAACGAGCTAGTCATCTAGAGGCTTACTAGGGACATGTTGGTGTCTGTTATTCACACATGTATTATGATTTCCGGATAACACAATTATAGCTTGAATAAAGACAATTATCATGAACAAGGAAATATAATAATAATGCTTTTATTATTGCCTCTAGGGCATATTTCCAACAAAGAGTTCACAAGCAGAAACACAGAAGCAACAAGAACCAAGCTTGTGACTCAACAACACCCTGCAGAAAGACAAATCCCCGGTCCTAAACCTCTCCCCCTTTGGCATCAAGACACCAAAAAGGGCAGAGAGTGACCTAACACAACTCCATATGGCACTAGACTCCGCCCATGGACTTGTCAGACTCCTCCTCAGAATCAGACCCATCAGTAGACTCCTCCTCAGACCCATCGGACTCCTCCTCGATCTCCTGATCCTGAGCTGGAGCAGAAGTAGCGGCATTGGACTCATCCAAGTCCATCCAGTGAGAGTACGTAGAGATCCACTTATCCTCTGGAGTGATACGGTCCTAAGAGCCATCCTGAACTGGGATCTCGAGCTTCCTCATGATCGCCTTCCTCTCCTAACGAGCTGTTGGAAATATGCCCTAGAGGCAATAATAAATTAGTTATTATTGTTATATTTAATTGTTCATGATAATCGTTTATTATCCATGCTAGAATTGTATTGATAGGAAACTCAGATACATGTGTGGATACATAGACAACACCATGTCCCTTGTAAGCCTCTAGTTAACTAGCTCGTTGATCAATAGATGGTTACAGTTTCCTGACCATGGACATTGGATATCGTTGATAACAGGATCACATCATTAGGAGAATGATGTGATGGACAAGACCCAATCCTAAGCCTAGCACAAGATCGTGTAGTTCGTATGCTAAAGCTTTTCTGATGTCAAGAATCATTTCCTTAGACCATGAGATTGTGCAACTCCCGGATACCGTAGGAGTGCTTTGGGTGTGCCAAACGTCACAACGTAACTGGGTGCCTATAAAGGTACACTACAGGTATCTCCGAAAGTGTCTGTTGGGTTGGCACGAATCGAGACTGGGATTTGTCACTCCGTGTAAACGGAGAGGTATCTCTGGGCCCACTCGGTAGGACATCATCATAATGTGCACAATGTGATCAAGGATTTGATCATGGGATGATGTGTTACGGAACGAGTAAAGAGACTTGCCGGTAACGAGATTGAACAAGGTATCGGGATACCGACGATCGAATCTTGGGCAAGTATCGTACCGATAGACAAAGGGAATTGTATATGGGATTGATTGAATCCTTGACATCGTGGTTCATCCGATGAAATCATCATGGAGCATGTGGGAGCCAACATGGGTATCCAGATCCCGCTGTTGGTTAATGACCGGAGAGTTGTCTCGGCCATGTCTGCATGACTCACGAACCCGTAGGGTCTACACACTTAAGGTTCGATGACGCTAGGGTTATAAGGAAAGTATGTACGCGGTTACTGAATGTTGTTCGGAGTCCCGGATGAGATCCCGAACGTCACGAGCAGTTCCGGAATGGTCCGGAGCTAAAGATTAATATAAAGGAAGTATGGTTTTGGCCACTGGAAGTGTTCCGGGCATCACCGGCAGTGTACCGGGACCACCGGAGGGGTCCGGGGGTCCACCGGGAGGGGCCACCAGCCCCGGAGGCCTACATGGGCCAATAGTGGGAAGGGACCAGCCCCTAGGTGGGCTGGGGCGCCTCCCACCAAGGCCCAAGGTGCCTCCTAGAGGGGAAGGGGGCAAACCCTAGGGCAGATGGGCCTTAAGGCCCACCCTAGGTGTGCCTCCTCTCTCTCCCCCCTTGGCCGCAACCCTAGATGGGTTTTGGGGCTGCCGCCACCCCTAGGGAGGGAACCCTAGATGGGGGCGCATCCCCTCCCCTTCCCCTATATATACTTGAGGTATTGGGGGCTGCAACAGACACGAGATCATCTCCCTCTTGGCGCAGCCCTACCTCTCTCCCTCCTTGTCTCTCGTAGTGCTTGGCGAAACCCTACTGGAGTTTCGCGCTCCTCCACCACCACCACGCCGTCGTGCTGCTGCTGGACGGAGTCTTCCCCAACCTCTCCTTCTCCCCTTGCTGGATCAAGGCGTAGGAGACGTCACCGGGCTGCACGTGTGTTGAATACGGAGGCGCCGTGGTTCGGCGCTTAGATCGGAATCAACCGCGATCTTAATCGCTACGAGTACGACTCCTTCATCCGCGTTCTTGCAACGCTTCCGCTTAGCAATCTACAAGGGTATGTAGATGCACTCTCCTTCCCCTCATTGCTAGATTACTCCATAGATTGATCTTGGTGATGCGTAGAAAATTTTAAATTTCTGCTACGGTCCCCAACAGTGGCATCATGAGCTAGGTCTATGCGTAGTTTCTATGCACGAGTAGAACACAAAGCAGTTGTGGGCGTCGATATTGTCAATTTACTTGCCGTTACTAGTCTTATCTTGATTCGGCGGCATCGTGGGATGAAGCGGCCCGGACCGACCTTACACGTACGCTTACGTGAGACTGGTTCCACCGACTGACATGCACTAGTTGCATAAGGTGGCTAGCGGGTGTCTGTCTCTCCCACTTTAGTCGGATTGGATTTGATGAAAAGGGTCCTTATGAAGGGTAAATAGAAATTGGTATATCACATTGTGGTTTTCGCGTAGAAAAGAAATGTTCTTGCTAGAAACCTATTGCAGCCACGTAAAAACTTACAACAACAATTAGGGGACGTCTAACTTGTTTTTGCAGCATATGCCTTATGATGTGATATGGCCAAAAGGATGTGATGAATGATATATGTGATGTATGAGATTGATCATGTTCTTGTAATAGGAATCACGACTTGCATGTCGGTGAGTATGACAACCGGCAGGAGCCATAGGAGTTGTCTTAATTTATTTATGACCTGCGTGTCAACATAAACATCATGTAATTACTTTACTTTATTGCTAAAGTGTTAGCCATAGTAGTAGAAGTAATAGATGATGAGACAACTTCAAGAAGACACGATGATGGAGATCATGGTGTCATGCCGGTGACAACGATGATCATGGAGCCCCAAAGATGGAGATCAAAAGGAGCAAAATGATATTGTCCATATCATGTCACTATTTGATTGCACGTGATGTTTATCATGTTTTACATCTTATTTGCTTAGAACGACGGTAGCCTAAATAAGATGATCCCTCACTAAAATTTCAAGAAAAGTGTCCCCCCTAACTGTGCACCATTGCGAAGGTTCGTTGTTTCGAAGCACCACGTGATGATCGGGTGTGATAGATTCTAATGTTCGAATACAACAGGTGTTGACGAGCCTAGCATGTACAGACATGGCCTCGGAACACGGAAGACCGAAAGATCGAACATGAGTCATATAGAAGATACGATCAACATGAGATGTTCACCGTTGATGACTAGTCCGTCTCACGTGATGATCGGACACGGCCTAGTCGATTCGGATCATGTTTCACTTAGATGACTAGAGGGATGTCTATCTGAGTGGGAGTTCATTAAATAATTTGATTAGATGAACTCAATTATCATGAACATAGTCTAAATTGTCTTTGCAAATATGTTGTGGATAAATAGCTCACGTTGTAGCTCCTTGTTTCAATACATTCCTAGAGAAAGATTAAGTTGAAAGATATTGTAAGCAATGATGCGGTCTGGGTCCGTAGTCTGAGGAGTGTCCTCACTGCTACACAGAAGGCTTACGTCTTTGATGCACCGCTCGATGTGCAAACCCCTACAACGTCGTCTGTGGATGTTGTGAACACCTGATAGACACATCCTGATGACTACTTGATGGTTTAGTGCACCATACTTCACGGCTTAGAATCGGGATTCCAATGACGTTTTGAACGCCATAAGACATATGAGATGTTCCAAGAGCTGAAATTGGGATTTTAGGCTCATGCCCGTGTTGAGAGGTATGAGACCTCTGACAAGTTCTTTTGCCAACAAGATGGAGGAGAATAGCTCAGCTAGTGAGCATGTGCTCAGAATGTCTGGGTGCTACAATCACTTAAATCAAGTGGGAGTTAAACTTCCAGATAAGATAGTGATTGATAGAGTTCTCTAGACACTATCACTAAGCTACTAGATCTTCGTGATGAACTATGACATGCAAGGGATGGAATTGATCCCGGAGCTGTTCGCGGTGCTTAACACCGCAAAAGGTAGAAATCAAGAAGGAGCATCAAGTGTTGATGGTTTAACAAGACCACTGGTTTCAAGAAGGGCAAGGGCCAGAAGGGAAACTTCATGGATGGCAAACCAGTTGCCGCTCCAGTGAAGGAACCCAAGGTTGAACCCAAACCCGAGACTAAGTGCTTCTATTGTAAGGGGAACGGTCACTGGTAGCGGAATTACCCCAAATGCATGGTAGATAAGAAGGCTGGCAACTTCAACAAACTATATATGTGTTATTAATGTGTATCTCACTAGTACTCCTGGTAGCACCTGGGTATTGGATACCGGTTCAGTTGCTATTATTGGTGACTTGAAGCAAAAGCTACGGACTAAATGGAGACTGGCTAAGGGCGAGGTGACAATGTGTGTTGGAAGTGTTTCCAAAGTTGATGAGATCACCATCGCACGCTCCATCTGCCTTCGGGATTAGTATTGAACCTAGATAAATGTTATCAGGTGTCTATGTTGAGCATAAATATGATTAGATCATGTTCATTGCAATACGGTTATTCATTTAAGTTAGAGAATAATGGTTATTCTGTTTACATGAATAATACCTTTCATGGTCATGCACCCTATGTGAATGGTTCATTGAATCTTGGTCGTGGTAATACACATGTTCACGCCAAAAGATGTAGAGTTAATAATGATAGTACCACTTTCTTGTGGCACTGCCGCTTAGGTCATATTGGCGTAAGATGCATGAAGAAACTCCATGTCGATGGATGTTTGGAGTCACTTGATTTTGAATCGCTTGACACATGCGAGCCATGCCTCATGGGCAGGATAACTAAGACCCCGTTTTCAGGTACAATGAAACAGGCAAGTGACTTGTTGGAAATCATACATGCTGATGCGTGTGATCCAATGAGAATTGAAGCGTGCAGTGGATATCGCTATTTTCTCACCTTCACTGATGATTTGAGTAGATATAGGTATATTTACTTAATGAAGCACAAGTCTGAAATGTTTCAAAAGTTCAAGCGATTTCAGAGTGAAGTTAAGAATCATCATAACAAGAAGATCAAATTCCTACGCTCTGATCAATGAGAATTTCTGAGTTATGAGTTTGGCAAACACTTAAGACATTGTGGAATTGTTTCACAGTTGAAGCCACCTGGAACACCACAGGGTAATGGTGTGTCCGGACGTCGTAATCGAACCTTATGAAATATGGTGCGATCTATGATGTCTCTTACCGATCTACCGCTATTATTTTGAGGTTATGCATTAGAGACAACTGCATTCACTTTAGATAGGACACCATATAAGTCTGTTGAGACGACGCCGTATGAACATTGGTTTGGCAAGAAACCAAAGTTGTCGTTTCTTAATGTTTGGGGCTGCGATGCTTAAGGCTTCAGCCGGAGAAGCTCGAACCCAAAGCGGACAAACACATCTTCATAGGATACCCAAAGGTGACAGGTGGGTATACCTTCTATCTCAGATCCGAGGGCAAATTGTTTGTCGCTAAGAACGGGTCCTTTCTCGAGAAGGAGTTTCTCTCGAAAGAATTGAGTGGGAGGAAGATAGAACTTGATGAGGTTGTCGAACCTTTACTTCAACCAGAGAGTGATGCGACACAGAAAGATGTTTTCTGTGGCGCCTACGTCTGTTGAAGAGGAAGTTGATGATAGTGATCATGAAGCTTCGGATCAAGTTGCTATTGAACCTCATAGGTTGACAAGGATATGTACTACTCCTGAGTGGTACGGTAATCCTGTCTTAAATATCATGTTGTTAGACAACAATGAACCTACGAGCTATGGAGAAGCGATGGTGGGCCCGTATTCCGACAAATGGTTAGAAGCCATGAAATCTGAGCTAGGATCCATGTATCAGAACAAAGTATGGACTTTGGTGGATTTGCCCGATGATCGCAATGTTGGGGAACGTAGTAATTTCAAAATTTTCCTACGCACACGCAAGATCATGGTGATGCATAGCAACGAGAGGGGAGAGTGTTGTCTACGTACCAACGCAGACCGACTGCGGAAGCGATCACACAACATAGAGGAAGTAGTCGTACGTCTTCCCGATCCGACCGATCCAAGCACCGTTACTCCGGCACCTCCGAGTTCTTAGCACACGTTCAGCTCGATGACGATCCTCGGGCTCCGATCCAGCAAAGCGTCGAGGAAGAGTTCCGTCAGCACGACGGCGTGGTGACGATCTTGATGTACTACCGACGCAGGGCTTCGCCTAAGCACTGCAACAATATGATCGAGGTGGAATTTGGTGGCAGGGGGCACCGCACACGGCTAAGGAACGATCACCAAGGATCAACTTGTGTGTCTATGGGTGCCCCCTGCCTCAGTATATAAAGGATGGAGGAGGAGGAGGCCGGCCAAGGCTATTGGTGCGGCCAGGATGGGAGTCCTACTAGGACTCCAAGTCCTAGTAGGAGTCCATCAAGAAGGGAGGAAGGGAGAAGGAAGTGGAGGAGAAGGAGAGGTGGCCGGCCCCCTTTTCCCTAGTCCAATTCGGACCAAAGGGGAGGGGGGGCGCAGCAGCCTTTTTCCTCTTCCCACTAAAGCCCTTCAAGGCCCATTACTTCTCCCGTTACTACCCGGTACTCCGAAAAATACCCGAATCACTCGGAACCTTTCCGATGTCCGAATATAGTCGTCCAATATATCGATCTTTACGTCTCGACCATTTCGAGACTCCTCGTCATGTCCCCGATCTCATCCGGGACTCCGAACTCCTTCGGTACATCAAAACTCATAAACTCATAATATAACTGTCATCGAAACCTTAAGCGTGCGGACCCTACGGTTCGAGAATAATGTAGACATGAACGAGACACGTCTCCGGTCAATAACCAATAGCGGGACCTGGATGCCCATATTGGCTCCTACATATTCTACGAAGATCTTTATCGGTCAGACCGCATAACAACATACGTTGTTCCCTTTGTCATCGGTATGTTACTTGCCCGAGATTCGATCGTCGGTATCCAATACCTAGTTCAATCTCGTTACCGGCAAGTCTCTTTACTCGTTCCGTAATACATCATCCCGCAACTAACTCATTAGTTGCAATGCTTGCAAGGCTTAAGTGATGTGCATTACCGAGAGGGCCCAGAGATACCTCTCCGACAATCGGAGTGACAAATCCTAATCTCGAAATACGCCAACCCAACATCTACCTTTGGAGACACCTGTAGTACTCCTTTATAATCACCCAGTTACGTTGTGACGTTTGGTAGCACCCAAAGTGTTCCTCCGGTAAACGGGAGTTGAATAATCTCATAGTCATAGGAACATGTACAAGTCATGTAGAAAGCAATAGCAACATACTAAACGATCGGGTGCTAAGCTAATGGAATGGGTCATATCAATCAGATCATTCAACTAATGATGCGACCTCGTTAATCAAATAACAACTCTTTGTCCATGGTTAGGAAACATAACCATCTTTGATTAACGAGCTAGTCAAGTAGAGGCATACTAGTGACACTCTGTTTGTCTATGTATTCACACATGTATTATGTTTCCGGTTAATACAATTCTAGCATGAATAATAAACATTTATCATGATATAAGGAAATAAATAATAACTTTATTATTGCCTCTAGGGCATATTTCCTTCAGTCTCCCACTTGCACTAGAGTCAATAATCTAGATTACATCACCATGTGATTAACATCGATAGTTCACATCATTATGTGATTAACACCCATAGTTCACATCGCCATGTGACCAACACCCAAAGGGTTTACTAGATTCAGTAATCTAGTTCACATCGCTATGTGATTAACACCCAAAGAGTACTAAGGTGTGATCATGTTTTGCTTGTGAGAGAATCTTAGTCAACGGGTCTGCCACATTCAGATCCACATGTATTTTGCAAATTTCTATGTCAACAATGCTCTGCATGGAGCTACTCTAGCTAATTGCTCCCACTTTCAATATGTATCTAGACCGAGACTTAGAGTCATCTAGATTAGTGTCAAAACTTGCATCGGCGTAACCCTTTACGACGAACCTTTTTATCACGTCCATAATCGAGAAACATATCCTTATTTCACTAAGGATAATTCTGACTGCTGTCCAGTGATCTACTCCTAGATCACTATTGTACTCCCTTGCCAAATTAGTGCAGGGTATACAATAGATCTGGTATACAGCATGACATACTTTATAGAACCTATGGCCAAGGCATAGGGAATGACTTTCATTCTCTTTCTATCTTCTGCCGTGGTCGGGCTTTGAGTCTTACTCAACTTCACACCTTATAATATAGGCAAGAACTCTTTCTTTGACTGCTCCATTTTGAACTACTTCAAAATCTTGTCAAGGTATGTACTCATTGAAAAAACTTATCAAGCGTTTTGATCTATCTCTATAGATCTTGATGCTCAATATGTAAGTAGCTTCACCGATGTCTTTCTTTGAAAAACTCCTTTCAAATACTCCTTTATGCTTTGCAGAATAATTCTACATTATTTCCGATCAACAATATGTCATTCACATATACTTATCAGAAATGTTGTAGTGCTCCCACTCACTTTCTTGTAAATACAGGCTTCACCGCAAGTCTGTATAATACTATATGCTTTGATCAACTTATCAAAGCGTGTATTCCAACTCCGAGATGCTTGCACCAGTCCATAGATGAATCGCTGGAGCTTGCATATTTTGTTAGCACCTTTAGGATTGACAAAACCTTCTGGTTGCATCATATACAACTCTTCTTTAATAAATCCATTAAGGAATGCAGTTTTGTTTATCCATTTGCCAGATTTCATAAAATGCGGCAATTACTAACATGATTCGGACAGACTCAAGCATAGATACGAGTGAGAAGCTCTCATCGTAGTCAACACCTTGAACTTGTCGAACACCTTTTGCGACAATTCTAGCTTTGTAGACAGTAACACTACTATCAGCGTCCGTCTTCCTCTTGAAGATCCATTTATTCTCAATTGCCTGCCGATCATCGGGCAAGTCAACCAAAGTCCAAACTTTGTTCTCATACATGGATCATATCTCAGATTTCATGGCCTCAAACCATTTCGCGGAATCTGGGCTCATCATGGCTTCCTCATAGTTCATAGGTTCGTCATGGTCAAGTAACATGACCTCCAGAACAGGATTACCATACCACTCTGGTGCGGATCTCACTCTGGTTTACCTACGAGATTCGGTAGTAACTTGATCTGAAGTTACATGATCATCATCATTAGCTTCCACACTAATTGGTGTAGTAGTCACAAGAACAGATTTTTGTGATGAACTACTTTCCAATAAGGTAGAAGGTACAATTACCTTATCAAGTTTTCTACTTTCCTCCCACTTACTTCTTTCAAGAGAAACTCCTTCTCTAGAAAGGATCCATTATAAGCAACGAATGTCTTACCTTAGGATCTGTGATAGAAGGTGTACCCAACAGTCTCCTTTGGGTATCCTATGAAGACATATTTCTCCGATTTGGGTTTGAGCTTATCAGGATGAAACATTTCTCATAAGCATCGCAACCCCAAACTTCAAGAAACGACAACTTTGGTTTCTTGCCAAACCATAGTTCATAAGGCGTCGTCTCGACGGATATAGATGGTGCCCCTTTTTTAACGTGAATGCAGCTGTCTCTAATGCATAACCCCAAAAACGATAGTGGTAAATCGGTAAGAAACATCATAGATTGCACTATATCCAATAAAGTACGGTTTTGACGTTCGGACACACCATTATGCTGTGGTGTTCCAGGTGGCGTGAGTAGTGAAACTATTTCACATTGTTTTAACTGAAGACCAAACTCGTAACTCAAATACTCTTTTCCACGATCAGATCGTAGAAACTTTATTTTCTTGTTACGATGATTTTCCACTTCACTCTGAAATTATATGAACTTTTCAAATGTACCAGACTTCTATTTCATTAAGTAGATATACCCATATCTGCTCAAATCATCTGTGAAGGTCAGAAAATAATGATACCCGCTGCAAGCCTTAAATATTCATCGGACCACATACATCAGTATGTATGATTTCCAACAAATCTGTTGCTTGCTCCATTGTTCCGGAGAATGGCGTTTTAGTCATCTTGCCCAAAAGGCATGGTTCGCAATCATCAAGTGATTCATAATCAAGTGATTCCGAAAGCCCATCAGCATGGAGTTTCTTCATGCGCTTTATACCAATATGACCTAAACGGCAGTGCCACAAATAAGTTGCACTATCATTATTAACTTTGCATCTTTTGGTTTCAATATTATGAATATGTGTATCACTACGATCGAGATCCAACGAACTTGTTTCATTGGGTGTATGACCATTGAAGGTTTTATTCATGTAAACAGAACAACAATTATTCTCTGATTTTAATGAATAACCGTATTGCAATAAACATGATCAAATCATATTCATGCTCAACGCAAAAACCAAATAACACTTATTTAAGTTCAACACTAATCCCAAAAGTATAGGGGAGTGTGCGATGATGATCATATCAATCTTGGAACTACTTCCAACACATATCGTCACTTCACCCTTAACTAGTCTGTGTTTATTCTGCAACTCCTGTTTCGAGTTACTACTCTTAGTGTCGTGGTATTTCTCACGGGGTGCTTGCGAGTCGACAGATGCCACAAGGGCTTAGTGTGTGGGTAGGACTGCTGCTGATAGGACCGGGAGCGGGTATGCGAGTAGCACGCGGTGGTTTACCCAGGTTCGGGGCTCTCCGGAGAGATAATACCCCTACTCCTGCATGTCTGAGTATATATGATATATCTGGTACAGAGTCGCTCCTAGAGCTGTATCCGAGATCAGTGCCAAGTGCATCTGATCTCGTATATATGCGTATGAGCATAGGTGTGTGTGGCCGCATGTGCCTGAGCATGCATGCGTGAGTGTGTGTGAGAGTGAGTCCATCCTCCCTGGATGGATGGATGGATCTCATATATATAGTGGGAGTTGGCTTAGGATGCAAGCCAAGTAGGCATGGTAGCTAGCTAGCTAGTGGCATGGGTCGTGGCTTTGGATGTAAGCTACCTTGGGTAGCTTACATGCCAAGCCATGTAGGCATGGCATATGTCATGCATGTCCCCTGGGGTACTTTATAAATCAGTACCCAGGGGACACGGTACACTGTAGATGATGGCGTCGCGGTACGTTTGTCTCGTCGATGTCGGGTCGGGCTGCAGTCGGCATCCGATCGGTTGGCGTAGTCGGCGGCCGGCAGTCGGCAGCCGGCCGGGTAGTGCAGTCGGACGGGGAGCCGGCAGGAGTGTCCGGGCAGTCGGACTGAGGGGCTTTGCTAGCCCCGATGTCTTGAAATATCATCTCGCCGTCTTCGGGGTATCCGTGTCCCATTACACCGACAGTAGCCCCCGAGCCTCCGAGCAACTTGGCAAAGTTGGGCGGAGGTTTTTTTGGCAAATGTTCATGAAAATAATCATAAAAAGGACAGAGTTAGTCCATGCAGATATATCAAATGCTTGCTTTTATCATTGCAAGTTTTATGCGGAGGGTGCCGACTCGGTTTCGTCCGAGCCCCCTTAATCTTTTTCGTGTTCCCTCCGCTTTTTGGCTTGTGCTCTTGCTTGCCGGACAGCCGCTCTGCGGTCTGTGGCTGAGTGTGGGCCGCGAAGTGGAGTGTATAGTACTCAGAGTCTGGGAGTAGATTCAACCGAGTAGATACTTGTAAAGGGAAACGGTCGGGTCGCCCGAACGTTTTTCTTCCCGGACGTTTTTCGCATGGGTGGCCTCCAGCGTTCACTCTTGCTAGTCGGCAGCCGCTCTGCGGTCTGTGACTAAGAGTGGGCCTTTGGTACCGCACACGGTACTAAGCCGTCTGCGGGAACTAACGTCTCAGGCCAAGCGGCCAGCCCCCGGGCCAACTCTGGCTGGCGCCGGGGCAAACAGTGATGCTACTGTAATAAAATGCGGAGGCAGCCCCCGAGCAACGCTCGGGGTTATCCGTGCTTGCGTAGTGCAAAAATATGCGGGTGAGGAGCTCACATTGATTTTCGTGTAGTCGCGGTCGTCGAAGATAGCCGGCGCGACTCGGCGCTCGCGGAGTGCGCCGGCGCACCCGCTGGGTGTAGGGCCGACTGCTGAGCAGTCGGGCCGGATCTTCCGCCAGCTATTTTGTCTTCTTTCTCACGGGGGCGCGTCAGCGCACCCGCTGGGTGTAGCCCCCGAGATTCGGGCCGACTGCTGAGCAGTCTGGCCAGATCTTCCGGCAACTACCTTGTCTTCTTCTCTCGCGGGGGCGCGTCAGCGCACCCGCTGGGTGTAGCCCCCGAGATTCGGGCCGACTGCTGAGCAGTCGGGCCGGATCTTCCGGCAACTACTTTGTCTTTTCTCTCGCGGGGGCGCGTCGGCGCACCCGCTGGGTGTAGCCCCCGGGATTCGGGCCGAGGCCCGACCGGCCGGGCGTCGAGGCGAACGGGCAGCAGTGCCAGTGCTCTTGCCGGCCTGATGTTGAAGCAGGCAAGCAGGCTGGGTCGCGTCTAGCCATCCGAGTGGCGAAGCAGGCGGACGAATAGACGGATGTTTTTTTCTCTTCTCTTGTAGTAGGCAGACGTATAGGCTGCTCTCTCTTTTTTTTTTCAGCCGACTCTCAGGCAGTCGGACACATCTCTCCATTTTTTTTGGCAACGGGCAGTCCCCCCCTTTTTTTCGTCATGGGCAGTCGGCCCTTTGACTTTCTCATACCCGGCCATGCTCTTTCTCAAGTAGCCGGCCATGCCCCCCTCCAGCCGGTTGAGGGTGGAGGGCGCGGAGCGCAGGGATGCAGGAGCGAGCAGGCGGAGGCCGCGCACAGGAAGGCGGCAGCGGGCCGCGATGCAGGGCGGAGCCGAGTGCGGGGCCGGGTGGAGAAGGCGGCAGCCGGGCGCGACGCAGGGCGGAGCCGAGCGTGGGGCCGGGCGGAGAAGGCGGCAGCCGGGCACGACACACGGTGGGGCCGAGCGAGGAGACGGCCAGCAGAGCGGACGCAGGCGGAGAGCAGGCGAGTCTGCGCGCGCGCGGTCTGAAGTAGCGATGGCGGGCGGGGCCGCTATGCGCGAGGGGGCCGTAGGCGCGGGCCGAGCGGGGCAAGGCCGTGCGACGGAGGAGGTCGGGCAGCGCGGGGGTGCACGATCGTGCGTGCGCTAAAGCCGGCCTCCGACGGCGCGAAGCAGCCGGCCACAGGGCGGGCAGGCGGAGGCGCCTAGAGGTGCCCGGGCGCGGAGACGCCGACAAGACGCGGATGGACGCGGGGAGCCGGCGGCCAAAGCAGGCGGTCGCGCGTGACCTAGTCGGCACGGGGAGGCGGCCTGGCGGAGCAGGCGGGGCCGGTCCAGAGAGGCGGCGCAGGGAGGTGGAGCGGTCGCAGCCGGCGCACGCGGACGCGGCCGGGGGGAGCCGGCGGAGCCGGTCCGGGGAGGTGGAGCAGCGCGGCGCTGGGGAGGCCGGCCAGGCACGGGGGCGAGACGGCAGGGCCGGCACGGGCAACCGGCCGAGGGAGGCTGGCCGGGGCAGCCGGCGCGGGGGAGGCCTGCCAGGCGCGGGGGCGAGACGGCAGGGCAGCGCGGCGCGGGGGAGGCCGGCCAGGCACGGGGGCGAGACGGCAGGGTAGCGCGGCGCGGGGGAGGCCGGCCCGGGGGCAACCGGCGACGGGCGGAGCCGGCCGGGGCAGCCGGCGCGGGGGAGGCCGGCCAGGCGCGGGGCCAAGACGGCAGGGCCGGCACGGGCAACCGGCCGAGGGAGGACGGGGAGGCGCGCGCGGGGCCAGTAGGGCGACGTCAACGCGACAAGGCAGCGCGCCCGCGCGTGGGGGCGCTTGGCGGCGGCGATGCAGGAGCGACGGGGGGCAGCAACAGCAGGCTGTGGGGCATGCGCGCGAGTGCAGAGAAGGGGTGCAGGCGCGCGGACGGCGGGAGCACCGGCGCGGTCGGCCGCGGTGCTCGCGGGCTTCAGCGGTTGCAGAAGCAAGCGTGTAGCGGGCAGTAGTAGCAGCAAACAAACGCCATTGTCTGGGCGTGGTCTGGATGGTGTGTATGGCCAATGGTTTGACCGTTGCATCTAGCTAGCTAGCGAAGACGATGCGTGGAGCAGCGAACGCCCGCTCCGGCCGGAGCAAAGCGTAGCGCGGAGGGGAGCGGACGCGAGCAGCGCGTAGATGGACACGGTCGACCGAAGCGAAGCCCCGCGCGCGGCGCACGCGCGGATGGACGGCCGGCGTTGCAACGGTGGTGACGAAGGCGGCGAGGCCGCCGACGAGGACGCGCCGTCCCACGCGGCCGCTCCGGGGGCGGGTCGAAGTCGAGGCCCCGAGCGCTACCGGAGAGACGGCGCGACGCCGCGGCGGAGATGATGAAGATGGTCCCGCCCGGACAGCGAAACCAGCAGCAGCGCGGTAGCATAGTACCGCCCCACGGTGAGCGCCAACTGTCGTGGTATTTCTCACGGGGTGCTTGCGAGTCGACAGATGCCACAAGGGCTTAGTGTGTGGGTAGGACTGCTGCTGATAGGACCGGGAGCGGGTATGCGAGTAGCACGCGGTGGTTTACCCAGGTTCGGGGCTCTCCGGAGAGATAATACCCCTACTCCTGCATGTCTGAGTATATATGATATATCTGGTACAGAGTCGCTCCTAGAGCTGTATCCGAGATTAGTGCCAAGTGCATCTGATCTCGTATATATGCGTATGAGCATAGGTGTGTGTGGCCGCATGTGCCTGAGCATGCATGCGTGAGTGTGTGTGAGAGTGAGTCCATCCTCCCTGGATGGATGGATGGATCTCATATATATAGTGGGAGTTGGCTTAGGATGCAAGCCAAGTAGGCATGGTAGCTAGCTAGCTAGTGGCATGGGTCGTGGCTTTGGATGTAAGCTACCTTGGGTAGCTTACATGCCAAGCCATGTAGGCATGGCATATGTCATGCATGTCCCCTGGGGTACTTTATAAATCAGTACCCAGGGGACACGGTACACTGTAGATGATGGCGTCGCGGTACGTTTGTCTCGTCGATGTCGGGTCGGGCTGCAGTCGGCATCCGATCGGTTGGCGTAGTCGGCGGCCGGCAGTCGGCAGCCGGCCGGGTAGTGCAGTCGGACGGGGAGCCGGCAGGAGTGGCCGGGCAGTCGGACTGAGGGGCTTTGCTAGCTCCGATGTCTTGAAATATCATCTCGCCGTCTTCGGGGTATCCGTGTCCCATTACACCGACACTTAGCAACTGAACCAATATCAAATACGGAGGGGTTGCTATAAACACTAGTAAAGCACACATCAATAACATGTATATCAAATATACTTATGTTCACTTTGCCATCCTTCTTATCTGCCAATCACTTGGGGTAGTTCTGCTTCCAGTGACCAGTCCCTTTGTAGTGGAAGCACTCAGTCTCAGGCTTAGGTCCAGACTTGGGCTTCTTCACTTGAGCAGCAACTTGCTTGCTGTTCTTTTTGAAGTTCCCCTTCTTCCCTCTGCCCTTTTCTTGAAACTAGTGGTCTTGTCTACCATCAACACTTGATGTTTTTCTTGATTTCTACCTTCATCGATTTCATCATCATGAAAAGCTCGGGAGTCGTTTTCGTCATCCCTTGCATACTATAGTTCATCACGAAGTTCTACTAACTTGGTCATGGTGACTAGAGAATTCTGTCAATCACTATCTTATCTGGAAGATTAACTCCCACTTGATTCAAGCGATTGTTGTACCCAGACAATCTGAGCACATGCTCACTAGTTGAGCGATTCTCCTCCATCTTTTAGCTATAGAACTTGTTGGAGACTTCATATATCTCAAATCGGGTATTTGCTTGAAATATTATCTTCAACTCCTGGAACATCTCATATGGTCCATGACGTTCAAAACGTCTTCGAAGTCCCGATTCTAAGCCATTAAGCATGGTGCACTAAACTATCAAGTAGTCATCATATTGAGCTAGCCAAACGTTCATAACGTCTGCATCTGCTCCTGCAATAGGTCTGTCACCTAGCGGTGCATCAAGGACATAATTCTTCTGTGCAGCAATGAGGATAAACCTCAGATCACGGATCCAATCCGCATCATTGCTACTAACATCTTTCAACACAATTTTCTCTAGGAACATATCAAAAATAAACACAGGGAAGCAACAACGCGAGCTATTGATCTACAACATAATTTGCAAAATACTACCAGGACTAAGTTCATGATAAATTTAAGTTCAATTTAATCATATTACTTAAGAACTCCCACTTAGATAGACATCCGTCTAATCCTCTAAGTGATCATGTGATCCAAATCAACTAAACCATAACCGATCATCACGTGATGATCGATTATGGTTTAGTTGATTTGGATCGCGTGATCACTTAGAGGATTAGAGGGATGTCCATCTAAGTGGGAGTTCTTAAGTAATATGATTAAATTGAACTTAAATTTATCATGAACTTAGTCCTGGTAGTATTTGGCAAATTATGTTGTAGATCAATAGCTCGCGTTGTTGCTTCCCTGTGTTTATTTTTGTTCCTAGAGAAAATTGTGTTGAAAGATGTTAGTAGCAATGATGCGGATTGGATCCGTGATCTGAGGTTTATCCTCATTGCTGCACAGAAGAATTATGTCCTTGATGCACCGCTAGGTGACAGACCTATTGCAGGAGCAGATGCAGACGTTATGAACGTTTGGCTAGCTCAATATGATGACTACTTGATAGTTTAAGTGCACCATGCTTAACGGCTTAGAATCGGGACTTCAAAGACGTTTTGAACGTCATGGACCATATGAGATGTTCCAGGAGTTGAAGTTAATATTTCAAGCAAATACCCGAGTTGAGAGATATGAAGTCTCCAACAAGTTCTATAGCTAAAAGATGGAGGAGAATCGCTCAACTAGTGAGCATGTGCTCAGATTGTCGGGGTACTACAATCGCTTGAATCAAGTGGGAGTTAATCTTCCAGATAAGATAGTGATTGACAGAATTCTCTAGTCACCATCACTAAGTTAGTAGAACTTCGTGATGAACTATAATATGCAAGGGATAACGGAAACAAACCCCAAGCTCTTCGTGATGCTGAAATCAACGAAGGTAGAAATCAAGAAAAACATCAAGTGTTGATGGTTGACAAGATCACTAGTTTCAAGAAAAGGGCAAAGGGAAGAAGGGGAACTTCAAGAAGAACGACAAGCAAGTTGCTGCTCAAGTGAAGAAACCCAAGTCTGATCCTAAGCCTGAGACTAAGTGTTTCTACCGCAAAGGGACTGGTCACTGGAAGCGGAACTACCCCAAGTGATTGGCGGATAAGAAGGATGGCAAAGTGAACATAAGTATATTTGATATACATGTTATTGATGTGTACTTTACTAGTGTTTATAGCAACCCCTCGGTATTTGATACTGGTTCAGTTGCTAAGAGTAGTAACTCGAAACGGGAGTTGCAGAATAAACAGAGACTAGTGAAGGGTGAAGTGACGATGTGTGTTGGAAGTAGTTCCAAGATTGATATGATCATCATCGCACACTCCCCTATACTTTCGGGATTAGTGTTGAACCTAAATAAGTGTTATTTGGTGTTTGTGTTGAGCATGAATATGATTTGATCATGTTTATTGTAATACGGTTATTCATTTAAGTAAAAGAATAAATTGTTGTTCTGTTTACATGAATAAAACCTTATATGGTTACACACCCAATGAAAATAGTTCATTGGATCTCGATCTTAATAATACACATATTCATAATATTGAAACCAAAAGATGCAAAGTTAATAATGATAGTGCAACTTATTTGTGGCACTACTGTTTAGGTCATATTGGTATAAAGCGCATGAAGAAACTCCATGATGATGGGCTTTTAGAATCACTTGATTATGAATCAGTTGATGCTTGCGA